>CM061492.1:15000-5015000 GCA_030867185.1 Tagetes erecta
AACCCTAAACCCTAAACCCTAAACCCTAAACCCTGAACCCTAAACCCTAAACCCTAAACCCTAAACCCTGAACCCTAAACCCTAAACCCGAAACAGAACTGAACCCTAAACCCTAAACCCTAAACCCTAAACCCTAAACCCTAAACCCTAAACCCCTAACCCGGACCCCGTACCCCTAACCCCTAACCCGGACCCCGTAACCCTAAACCCCTAACCCGGACCCCGGAACCCCTAACCCTAAACCCCTAACCGGGACCCCGGGACCCGGGACCCCGAGAACCGGGAACCCGGGACCCCGGGACCCCGGACTCCGGACCCTAAACCAGAACCCTAAACCCCAGAACCCTAAAACCCTAGAACCCTAAAAAGTCTGAAACCAAAGGGAATAATGCCTCCTAAACCCTAAACCTAACTAAAAAAACCCTAAACCCAAAAGTCTGAAACCAAAGGGAATGATGCCTCTAAACCCTAAACCCAAGTCTGAAACCAAAGCGAATGATGCCTCCTAAACCCTAGTTATCTAAGTTTTTGAAATAAATGTTCAAAGGTAGGGCCTTTCAAATATGGCTAATTGGTTTTCGTTTTTTTATGTTGTTACCCATAAGTAGGCTCTTAGAATTGCTATTTTGATGTTGGGTTGTCTATTTTATTTCTTTTTATCACTTTTTGGGTTTTTTACTTGGGTTAGTTATCTAAGTTTAAGATTCTTTGATTGTATCATGTTTTTGAAATAAATGTTTACATGTGAGGCCTTTAGAATCTGGCTAATTGGTTTTCATTTTTTTTATGTTTTTACCCCATAAGTAGGCTATTAAAATTGCTATTTTAATGTTAGGTTGTCTATTTTTATTCTTGTTTCACATTTTGGGTTTTTTTTAACTTGGGTTATCTAAGTTTAAATTACCTTTGGTTGTATTTTGATTTTGAAATAAATGTTTACAGGTGGGGCCTTTCAAAATCTAGCTAATTGGTTTTCATTTTTTGATGTTATTACCCATAAAT
Source organism: Tagetes erecta (assembly GCA_030867185.1). NCBI lineage: Eukaryota > Viridiplantae > Streptophyta > Magnoliopsida > Asterales > Asteraceae > Tagetes > Tagetes erecta. The sequence continues at coordinate 16,003 of CM061492.1, forward strand.
AAACACTTGGAATTGCTATTTTGATGTTAGGTTGTCTATTTTAATTCTTGTTGATCACTTTTTGGGTCTTTTTATTTGGGTTAGTTATCCAAGTTTAAGTTACCTTTGATTGTATCTTGATTTTGAAGTAAATGTATACCGGGTCTATGCTCTTTTTAAAAAAAACCCTAAATCTTAAAATCTAAACCTAACCTAAACCCTAAATAAGTTGATTACAAGCATATACAACAACAAAAGGTAGCCTGAACCCTGAACCCAAACCCTGAACCCTGAACCCTGAACCCTGAACCCTGAACCCTGAACCCTGAACCCTGAACCCTGAACCCTGAACCCTGAACCCTGAACCCTGAACCCTGAACCCTGAACCCTGAACCCTGAACCCTGAACCCTGAACCCTGAACCCTAAACCCTAAACCCTAAACCCTGAACCCTCTGAACCCTCTGAACCCTCTGAACCCTAAACCCTAGAACCCTAGAACCCTAAACCCTAGAACCCTAAACCCTAAACCCTAAACCCTGAACCCTAAACCCTGAACCCCTAAACCCTAAACCCTAAACCCTAAACCCTGAACCCCTGAACCCTAAACCCTAAACCCTGAACCCTAAACCCTGAACCCTAGAACCCTAAACCCTAAACCCTGAACCCTAAACCCTAAACCCTAAACCCTGAACCCTGAACCCTGAACCCTAAACCCTGAACCCTAAACCCTGAACCCTAAACCCAGAACCCTAAACCCAGAACCCTAAACCCAGAACCCTAAACCCAGAACCCTAAACCCAGAACCCTAAACCCAGAACCCCGAACCCCGAACCCCGAACCCCGAACCCTGAACCCTGAAACCCTGAACCCTGAAACCCTGAACCCTAAACCCTGAAACCCTGAAACCCTGAAACCCTGAACCCTGAAACCTACAACCCTAGAACCCTAGAACCCTAGAACCCAGAACCCTAGAACCCTAGAACCCTAGAACCCTAGAACCCTGACCCCTGAACCCTTGAACCCTAGAACCCTAGAACCCTGAACCCTAGAACCCTGAACCCTAGAACCCTAGAACCCTAGAACCCTGAACCCTGGAACCCTGAACCCTGAACCCTAGAACCCTAAACCCTAGAACCCTAGAACCCTGGAACCCTAGAACCCTAAACCCTAGAACCCTAGAACCCTGGAACCCTGGAACCCTAAACCCCCGACCCCCGAACCCCCGAACCCCCGAACCCCGAACCCCCGAACCCCAAAACCCGAACCCCGAACCCCGAACCCCCGAACCCAAAACCCAAAACCCAAAACCCAAAACCCTAAACCCACAGAACAGAACCCTAAACCCTAAACCCTAAACCCTAAACCCTAAACCCTGAACCCTGAACCCTGAACCCTAAACAGAACCCAGAACCCTGAACCCTGAACCCTGAACCCTGAACCCTGAACCCTGAACCCTGAACCCTGAACCCAGAACCCAGAACCCAGAACCCCAGAACCCAGAACCCAGAACCCAGAACCCTAAACCCCAACCCTAAACCCCAACCCTAAACCCTAAACCCTAAACCCCGAAACAGAAACAGAACCCGAAACCCAGAACCCAGAACCCCCAGAACCCCCAGAACCCCTGAACCCCGAACCCCGAACCCCGAACCCTGAACCCGAACCCGAACCCTGAACCCCTGAAACCCGAACCCCTGAACCCCTGAACCCCTGAACCCCCGAACCCCCGAACCCCTGAACCCCGAACCCTAACCCCGAAACCCTAACCCCTAACCCGGACCCCGTACCCCTAACCCCTAACCCGGACCCCGTAACCCTAAACCCCTAACCCGGACCCCGGAACCCCTAACCCTAAACCCCTAACCGGGACCCCGGGACCCGGGACCCTGAGAACCGGGAACCCGGGACCCCGGGACCCCGGACTCCGGACCCTAAACCAGAACCCTAAACCCCAGAACCCTAAAACCCTAGAACCCTAAAAAGTCTGAAACCAAAGGGAATAATGCCTCCTAAACCCTAAACCTAACTAAAAAAACCCTAAACCCAAAAGTCTGAAACCAAAGGGAATGATGCCTCTAAACCCTAAACCCAAGTCTGAAACCAAAGCGAATGATGCCTCCTAAACCCTAGTTATCTAAGTTTTTGAAATAAATGTTCAAAGGTAGGGCCTTTCAAATATGGCTAATTGGTTTTCGTTTTTTTATGTTGTTACCCATAAGTAGGCTCTTAGAATTGCTATTTTGATGTTGGGTTGTCTATTTTATTTCTTTTTATCACTTTTTGGGTTTTTTACTTGGGTTAGTTATCTAAGTTTAAGATTCTTTGATTGTATCATGTTTTTGAAATAAATGTTTACATGTGAGGCCTTTAGAATCTGGCTAATTGGTTTTCATTTTTTTTATGTTTTTACCCCATAAGTAGGCTATTAAAATTGCTATTTTAATGTTAGGTTGTCTATTTTTATTCTTGTTTCACATTTTGGGTTTTTTTTAACTTGGGTTATCTAAGTTTAAATTACCTTTGGTTGTATTTTGATTTTGAAATAAATGTTTACAGGTGGGGCCTTTCAAAATCTAGCTAATTGGTTTTCATTTTTTGATGTTATTACCCATAAATAAACACTTGGAATTGCTATTTTGATGTTAGGTTGTCTATTTTAATTCTTGTTGATCACTTTTTGGGTCTTTTTATTTGGGTTAGTTATCCAAGTTTAAGTTACCTTTGATTGTATCTTGATTTTGAAGTAAATGTATACCGGGTCTATGCTCTTTTTAAAAAAAACCCTAAATCTTAAAATCTAAACCTAACCTAAACCCTAAATAAGTTGATTACAAGCATATACAACAACAAAAGGTAGCCTAAAGTCTGTTTTTAATACATAAATCTTCCTAAACCATTTCATTGAAAATACTAAAGGATCATTAACTAGAAGTTGTAAACTTTATACTAAAAATGCGTTTCAGGCTAAAACAAAACGGTTTGACCCGTACCAACTACCAAAAGTTCCCGCTTTGACAAGCTAGGCATACAACACAACTTTCTCAAGACTGTTTTCTAGGATATAACCTGCTGATACTTGGTATAGATCTCAAAGTAGAACCAATATCAAGGTACACAACAAAAATTTCCATATGGAAATTGAAATGCAGTACCTTGAGAAATAAGCCTAGTCACATCCTCCCTCCATGCTTCAAATGGTGATCACCTACTTCTACATAACTTTAAAATCTTTCAGACCCTCTTTCATCTTCATGTTATAGTACATCAACATCAAACCTGATACACAAAAAATAAATTAAATGGCTATTAATGCAAAGTTGTTCTTAGATGTTCGTTACCTCATACAATTAAATAGCATAACTTTATAAGTTGGATTCGATATTATTAACAATACCAAAGTTTACCATACACTGTTGCTAGAAAATCTCCATTCAATTCTCTCTCATTCAGAAAAGTAAGCAGAACATCATCTTCTTCGATTATAAAAACTGCAAAAAGTAAGAAATTATGTGGTTAATAATCTTTAATTTTAATACACTCAATTCTTGTCTTTGTTAAAAAAATTAAGAATTTTTAAAAAAAAAACTTCAAACCATAATCAAACTATGAAAATAGCAAACAGATTGATCGGCAAAAATACAAACCGATAAAAAAAAAGCTAATTATCAGTTCTTTACAAACATGATTTTGTTTAACAGCTAAACCAAATCATCAAACACATCACAAAAACAAAGAATTAAGATTGAGTTTCTATAACTGAATCTTCTATATAAAACAAATCAAAAACAACAATTGAAATAGGGCTGCAAAATGCTAAAAAATGGTCAAACCTTCAAAGCCATGACCCATTCTTGCACCACCAATCCATCCCTTCTAATACCACAACCTGCAAAACTAAAAAGAATGTTTAAAAAAATGTTTTCATTATCACTCAATATATAAAAACGACATGCTTGAATATGATCACACATGTTGGAAATTTTATAATAAAAACTACAAAGCAGGGCGTGATTTACCATGAGAACAATGCAGAATTTCAACTGCAAATACACTGAAATGTAACTTATAAGGGTGTAACGTTTTACCTAAAAAAACTTCATTCTGCTGATTATCAATAATAACACGCAAGAGAAGTAAAAAAATTTATTTTAAAAGGTTTATAAATTTCAACTACAAAACAGTGCAGAAATATCAACTACGTTTTACCTCAAAAAACTTCAGTATGCGTTAATATAACTTTGAATAAATCATAACTTCAAAAAACACCATAACATTTCATGAACTAAGATGCAACATGTGTAAATAAGATCCGTAGGTGATCTCTTGTTAAAAAAAATCCAGATCTAACAACAAACAATACACCTTAATCAAAAGCAATTAATCCGTTCAAGTATAGATTAATCTAACAAATTCTAAACCAAAAACAAATTTGCTAATATAGATCCGTTAAAAATGTAAGTAATTTAAACTTAATTCTGTAATTTTCATTCTTTAAAAATGAATGATGAACGACAATACAACTTAGACAAAAGCAATTAATCTAGCAAATTCTAAATCAAAAGCAAACTTGTTTATAGACCATGGTAAAATCAACAGATAAGATAAGAAAAAACCACACCAAATTAGAAAACACACATTAATTTAGGTGAAGCAAAAAAAGCAACAAATTTAAAATCATACCTAGCAGTCAAAAACGAATCTGTTGGTTTATATGTTCCTTAAAAACAAAGATAATAAACAATCCAGGTATACAAACAAAGAAAGAAGAGTCATCTTTGTTTGGCTAGAGAAGCGCGCATGTTTTTGTGAAATAATTCAAAATGAAGTTTGTCTTTATATAGTTGAGTTGGAATCTCTTTTCTGATTTAGAAAGAGTAAAAAGATTGATCAATTTTAGGAATGGTGCAATGTCTTGGGTTTAGGATTTGATACCTATTTGGTGCAAAGTATTAAAATACACATTTGATACCTATTTTGAAAAAAATAACATTTGGATATTGACTTTTTTACTTTTTAGAAGTATTGTAAATGTGTTTTTTAACTTTAAAATGAAAAAATCAGCAAATTAGTATATACATAGCTTTTTAGAGTTTAAAAATTATCCTTCTATCATTTGATTTCAGCTAACTATATAAAATTTTAAAAATTATCCATACTTGCATCATGAATCCAGCTAACTTCAAAACCTACAAAATATAAGATACATAAATTTGATTCATCATATGTACATCTTAATTAAAAAATCTCATCGGGTATTTGTTTAAATGAACTGTCATAATGCGATCAAGCATTACGACCAAGTATGGATCTTTCAAAAATTTATTGAAAACAAAAGTAAGCTTATAATTTTATCAACTATATACAAACCAACTCATTATCACACAAATATACACCAACTCATTACCTATCATACAACACAAAATTTCAACAGAGCCAATAAAAGCAAGATGTTTAGAGTGTGACTCGAGGGTTTGAAAGGAAGCATATATCAAATTTGGGGTCAGATTTGAGTAAAATATAATGAATCAAAAGTAGCGTAAACAGTGTACATACCTTTATAATGAAGTGATGTAACAGATCTTCGAAACTGCAAATTGGCTGTTCACACACTTAAAGAATGGTAGAATTGTTAAATGGATTATCGTTTAAACTAATAATTATATAAAGTTTTAATATGTAAAAATTTCAAACTTACCTTGGGAATTGGCGGTTGAAGGGCTAGAATTGTTGATTCTCTTTTTATCCATGTTTGGTTTTTTAGCTGCCCTCCTTTTTATTCCATTGGGTGAATAATTGCTGTTGATTGAAACTAAATAAAATCAAGAAATGGAACATAAATACCAAAAAATACAGTAAAACCAAGAACTTAACATACTTCACAAGGGCGGTTGATTGAATGTGCAATGCTTCCTGCTCTCATGGCATCAGTTACACATTCATCATTGATCCGAAACATGTGCGTCCCAGTAGTCCAGCACACTGCAAAGTAACAAATACATGCCAAAAAAAATATTCACTTTATGAACGATTAAAATGTAAAAGACTTAAGAGCATATCACAATTCTTAACTCTCTAACACATTTGGGGTACGAGGCGTTGATGCGACGCCGAATCTTCTTCATCACTATCAACATACCAAAATTCAGCCAAATAAATGGGTCAGATAAGTTTGAGCTGAAATAGGTAATTTTGTACAAATCAGAATGGGCCAGGTTGGCCCAAACCTATTTTTGTCCACCGTTTTTACTTAGAATGATAAGTGTCAAAATATGATTATAAATTATATTATTTTGATAATAAACTAATTTTTAGAATAAAGTGATTTAAAAGGTTTTAAGCATAAGGTATCCACTTTCGGAAACTTAATCTAATGTAATTTGTATCCATTTTATTTTTAGTATAAAACATAAGTCAAAGGAGAAACATTTGAAAGAACACAGGTTGAAGTTGGCGCCTCTATTAAAAACAAAATATATAATGACAAAATTACCTCTCCTTGTTAAAATAATCCTCCTCTTCCTTCTCCAAAACATGTTCCTCTACCCGTCTTCTAGAATCATCTTTTTTTGAACCTGATCATATCTAACTTTGAGAGATGGAATGGACGGTAAACTGTTAAATTTGACCAACTGGTCCCAAAACGTTTCTACTAAATATTTCAGTTGTATCTTCAAATTTTCCTGCATGACGTTCATTGCTTGTCAAACCACTTGTTAGAAATCATACGCATAAAAGTGAAAATTCATATATATAAATAAATACCTTACGAATATGCTCAAAAAACTCAAGAACTGCAAAATTTAATAAATTATAGTGATTTCCATTACTGACAAAATTATCAACGATTGGTCTTAATACATTGTTTTTAGCAATATAATTCGCAAGATGTTCATCCTGCAAAACAAGAGTAAATCATAATTATGCTGAGGACTATAAATATTGAATAAATTTCAAACACAAAAAGATGTACTTACATTATGTAAATTAGAATTCGAATAAACCGAACAGCTGCAACTACAAGATATTTTTCCCTTCTTTGAGTCAGATATAAAACTTTATCTAATACACCATTGAGCAAGAAGTTGCACCTGACAACCAACAAGAACTTTGCATTCACATACATGCCAAATAATAGTGATCTAAATCATTACTTCATTATTTAGGGGTCAAATGATCAGATTGGCGTACAAATATCATACCAGCTGCAACAATACTGATCGGAAAGTGTAAAATAAAAGTTTCCAGTTTACTGTTTTTACACTGATTTGATAATCTTCTACCCACGTTAGATAAGGTCACACAATTCGACACCAAAATGAGTTCTGACTATTTTTTATAAAAGTTTCCAGTTATCTGAATATTATTCAAACTGCAAAAACACAAACACTATCTCCTACAGACAGTTTTTTTCTAATTAATTATTTGATTCTGACTATTTATTATCACATAATCATTTTCAAACGTATTAAAAAAGAGAGATTATTGGAGTACTTTATTCTATAAGGATGGTGAAGAACGCAGAAACATAAAAGATCACATATGTTCAATAGTATCTTAACCATATAAAGTTTAAAAAGTTAGGAAAACCACATATGATCAATACGAAAGAAAATCAACATCAATTTAGCAAGATTGAGAGATTTCAAAATAACATACCAACCTTTGGTAAAATAAAACCGATCATGATGTTTTCACTTGTTGATTGCCAAATGAATAATAATCTGATTTTATTATATCACAATTACCTACAATAGCACTAACAAATGGAACATAAATACCAAGAAATGCAGTAAAAGAAAGAACTTAACATACATCACAACAGTGGTTGATTAAAATGTGCAATGCTTCCTGCTCTCATGGCGTCACTTATGCGTTCATTATCGATCTAAAACATGTATGTTCCACAACCTATAAACAAAAACAGATCCAAACAAAAAACATAACAAATAACAGATATGAACTAAAAATGTAAGAAACTTACAAAAAAAAAACATGAAAATACTTTAACATCTTCGATATGTACCAAAAAACGGAAAACGAAACACAAAACCAAACGTAAAGATTAGGGTTTTAACAGATTTGAACAAAAATATGTTAAAAAACAAAAAAAAATGTAACAATCATACCTGAAATACAAGTTTACAGTAATGATTGAAACAGATCCAAACAAAAAACATAACAAGCAACAAATCTGAACTAAAAACGTAGAAACTTACAAAAAAAACATGAAAATACTTTAAAATCTTCCATATGTACCAAAGAAACGGAAAATGAAACACAAAACCAAAAGTAAAGATTAGGGTCTTAACAGATTTGAACAAAAACGCAAAAAAGATGACTGGAGTAAAAATTAGGGTTTCGTTTTTTGAAAAGAAAAGAAGGAAATGAGAAACAACAAACATAACAAAACCTGTAGAGAAACGAATATAGCAATGAAACATGTACCTGATTAGAAGAAATAAGCACTCTTGAATCGGGAAGAAGAAAGAGTTATTGAAGAAGAAAATGAGAGTGTGTGAGAGAGAGGAGGAAAACGAAGAGAGAGAAAGAAATGGAGAAAATGAAAGGTTTTGAATGATTTTTGAAATGTGTTACGAACGTTTACGGCCGGCCAGTTGCAGTTCAAGAAACGTGGCCACCCTATGCTGTGAACACGTCCATAAATACATACGTGGCCACCTTCAATTTGTGCCACGTCACCTTAAAACATTCTTGTTTAATTTTTTTTACTAGTCTATATGCCCGTGTTAACACACGGACCGCAACACAAATTATAATGTAACATTAAAAATATTATTATTTTGATATAAAGTGAATTAAAATACATAATACAAAAACATTGTTTGTGTACTAGTGACCCCAAAGTATTGTTTTTTCCCGACAGGTGAATAAAGCATGTCCTTTCATCAGGTTTTATTAAGAACATAAATAATATAAACATGTCTCTTTATCAGGTTTTATTAAGAGCTTAGTATGCTACTTTATGCAAGCATGAATGTATAGAGGAAGATTGATAGGTACTTACACTGCCATTGTACAACATAACACCCGTCAAAATGATAATAAAATGCATCAAGTTGTTGATGTATTCTGCAACAAAAAATAAACAAAGGTATTTTCAAAACCTAAGCCAGTTATGCAAGTACACTCTATTTTTTGTATTGGAAAATTGCACTTAAGAGTTACAAAGTTTCATCACTATTCCACTAAAATCATTCAAACTTTTTTCAGCTACAAAACCACTTGAAGTTATTAAAATTGACAGCAAGCGCCGAACTGATTTACCGAACTGATTTACTAAAGGTTACTATTTTGACCCAATATTAGACACATGGATTATGTATTAACTCTAATGGATTAATACAAGTGGAATGAGTCGCAAATCACTCAAAGTGGAATTTTTTACACTTGCAAACTTTTCAACTGATTTGTTAAAAAACAGCTCTCTTGTAAAAAGGAATAATTTAATTCATTATGTTTCTACATGGAAAAAAAAAATGTTTCAATAGTCGATGGCTACTAGATATATATAAGGCATATTTAAAGCTAATATTGTTTTAGTCAACTTAAGTAAGTATATAAATTTGGTTATTACTGAACTATATGCAATTAAGTCCAAATAGCAACTCATGTAATAATATAAATACTCGTGATCATAAAGAAAATGAGTAAAAGTAACTGAACAAATAATTTGTTTAGTAAGAAAGCAACAAGTGATTTTTGGTTTGCTTAAACGAGTAGCATTTTTGGACAAAAAATGTTTGTAAATCAGTTATACAGATATTTTATGAAAATGAACAGTTTTAAGTCTAGCTTTTTTTACCCTTACATCATTCTAAATGTGTGTAGTCATGGCAAGCATACCTGTCATTTGTGCAAGGAGGGAGACTTATATGTTATACCAACCAGTTTCAATACACCACAACACTTCTTGTTATCAACACATCCAGTGAACAACTTATTCTCATTCCATAACAAAATCATTTCGAGGTTGTAGATCTGAGCCCAAATCTAACACCACCGTGGCTATAGCAGCCGGTGGCAAAAAAGTAACCATACAAAACAGGAGGTTGTAGATCTAAGCAAGTCTCGTGGTACACCTGCTTCAGAATGAACAAAAAACATAAGCAGATTGAGAATGAACAAAAAACATAAGCATCTAAAAGCTAAACACTATCGTAGACAGTAAATAACTCACTCAATCAACGCGCTCAAAACTAACTCTTCAAGCGTTGAAACGAAGCGACATAACCAACAAGATCATCTCAGCTACAACAACAGAAACCATTTACCAAAAAATCGAGAAGATAAAGCAGCAGAATATGTTTGAAAGGTCGGATGGGTTTAACGACGTGTTAGATGGGTTACTTCATAATGGAGACCTTCCATTGACCACCACCTTCACCGACGATGAACCACCAACGCCACTTCCGTCACCACCACCAGCCAACGCCACCGCCGCCACCACCACCAACAAACGCCACTGCCTCCACCGTCGCAACTACCACCGCAACCAACGGAAAATACCACAAAAATTCCCAGGTGGCGTTGATAATCTCTTCATCGTTGGAGAAGTGATCATGTCCAACCCGCCGGAGCTAATTTTGATTCGTCTCCGGTGGCCGGAAATCAACCGTCGGAGAGTGGGGTAGTTTCTATTTTGTAATTTGTTTGTAAAGTGATTTGAAAGTATGGAATGTAGCTATTTAAGTGATTTTAACATATTTATTAAACAGACAAAATAAATTTATTAAATTAAATAATAAGTACCTAAAAAAATAATGAAAGGAAAAAAACCTCTAAATATGTGTGATAATTTTTCATGAAAGTCCCCGCTTTTGGCCTATGTTTTGTTAAATATGACCCATTTTAACACAAACTCATTTTGATCCAACCCGTTTTAACCTGTTTTTAAAATGACCCGTGCTGACCCGCAACCATTCTAACCTGAACTGTTTCTAACTCGACACCTGACCCGACCCAACCCGTCCATTTTGCCAGGCCTAGATGATTGTGTGTTGTAATGAACCACAACATTGTTTAAATAGGTAGACCTTATCAACGTTTCATTTCCCACTTGTTAAAAGTTTTTTGAGTATATTGAGGAAAAAACTTTTAATCAATGTATGTTGTGGTTCATCACATCAAAACTTACCATTTTACATATATGAACGTACCATCAACAAATTTATTCAAAAAAACTTTCGAAAAATACAAAAAAAGACCATTTTAACTATATAAACACACCATCAACAAGTTTTATTAAAAAATAACTTTTGAAAAATATCAAAAAAAATCACATTGAAACACATCATTTTAACTATACAAATACACGAATAAAAAAATTCATATAAAAACAACTTTCGAAAATATTCAAAAAAAATCACATTAGAACACACTATTTTACATATATAAACACACTATCAACAAAATTTAGGATTAGAACACATGAATGGAGTTCAACTAGAAAGTCTAAATTTCATATAACATCGTTAGTGTTTTCTAACGTTTAGAGTGATACAAAATGTGAAATGCTAAGTTGGGAGTGATGAGAGTGAGGGTCTTAGTTAGGAGTGGCAACGGCCAATACCCCATAGTTATAAGTATTAAAATCCAATAACCCTTTTACATATATAAACACACTTTCAACAAATTTTATCTAAAAAACAACTTTCGAAAATATCCTGAAAAATCAAATGAAAAAACACCATTTTACCTATATAAACACACCATCAACTAATTTTATCAAAAAAGAACTTTCGAAAAAAATCCAAACACATCATATGTAAACACACCATTTTAGCTATATAAACACACAATTACAAAATTTCATCAAAAATCAACTATCGAAAAAATTCTAAAAAATCACATTAAAACATATCATTTACCTTATATAAACACAAAATCAAAAAATTTTCCTAAAAAAACGAAGTTTCAATAATATTTAAAAAAAATATCCTCAAAACAAACCATTTTACCTATATAAACATACCGCCAACAAATTTCATATAAAAACAACATTTGAAAAAATCTAAAAAAAATATCAGATTTTACGTTATATAAACACATCTTCAATAAAAATTTGATGTTCTAGATTCCTATATAGTTATAAATTTTTAGTGACACATGTATCATAGTTATAAATTTGTTTTAAAATAACGTGTGTCGCATTGTATTAAAAAGAGATACCTACAACTCTTACATGTAGTTGAAGTTTAGGACCTCCAAAAGATATATGCTAGAATGAGAATAGCAAGACATTTATTTATTTATTTAGTTTAAATATGGACCATAGTTCCATCTCTAATGGCGCAACCAGACTCCTTCAAAGCCATATCAAAGAAGCTTCCACCATCAATCCTAGAGTCCATACAAGGAGGAGCAAACTCCATAAGAATGTCTCTTAATGTAATCATTCCTTTTACCCTTCCACACTCATCCACCACAAAACTAAAATTGCTCTTCTTTTCTGCTAAACTCTTCATGCTTTGCTTCAGGGTGTCCCTTTCGCTGTTTGTCACAGGCCTTGGTTCAAACTTATTGTTTAGTGCAAGAGCTCCAACCTCCTCATCCTCCTCCTCATACTTCTGCTGCTTGTTGTTAAATGTGTGTATAAATTGCTCAACACTTGTATCCCTGCAAATCAAAAACCAATAAATCCTAGCTAGCTAGGCTGATAACAAATATTATTAATATATACTACGTACTCTCTCTCAGTAAAGATGTGATCATCATCCAAAAGATGATGAATGTCACAAACTCTTACACATCCAATCAGCTTCTCCATTTCTCGCTCCACTACTGCAATTGCACAAACTTTATTATTCCATAGCATATCAACCACTTTTGCAATGCTTTCATCATTGTATATTGAAACAATTTGGTCACTATTTTCGAACCTGGCAAGTAATAATATTAGCTAAGCTAGATTCATAAACAAACCAAAAAACAAAGTATTTGGTAATTTAAAGTAACTAAGTGATGAATTTAAATGAGAGTTGAAACCTAAAATCTGACAATGGTTTATCTGCAATGCTGTCAAACCACTCTAGCCCGCTCGACTGTAGGAGTATATGGTTTACTGAATGCTGCCCAATGTATCAAACTTTAGCATATGTCCTTAATTAACTGTGAGAAAAATAACTATGAAAATGATGATGGAGTTACCTCGGTAACATAGCCCACAACCTTTGAGCTAAAATGTTCGGTCACAGGGACCACACTCAGCCTGTGCTTAGACAGCAACAAAAGAACATGAAAGAGGCTTTGGTCTGGTTTTACAGGGAATACAGGATTCCATAAAAATGATGCGGCTAACTCGCCTATCTGGATCACGTCACATATATCAAATAACACGTTCATTCATTCAAGTTGAAAGCGAGAGAGTAGACGGACCTTTGCCAGGGAAACAGCTGGTATTTTATCAAGCAAAGAGAAGAATCCGTTGGGTTTATTCTTCTTCTTCAAACCTTTAGTGTCATGATCAATCTTGAATGCTGCTTGGTGTTTTCGAAATTCCTAGAATTGATGCATTGTTCTAGATAAATTCAATTCATTTCTCGATCATGCATTTGAATGCTTATAACCTAATTAATTAGATGGTGTTGTAGCTATGTAATAATACAAATAATAGGCTAGCATGTATTTTAAAATACAAATAAAAGGTCGGTACCTGGAGAGACCAAAGAAGCATATTTGAAAAGGAAATGAAAGCAATATAGGGATGTGAGAATGATCTAGTATTGTAGCTGGTGAAATTTGTGGTTGGATCATGAGATGCATCATCAATAAGAGCTCCATTCACATTCTTCTCATAAAGCATCTTAATCCCATCCTTCATACGTGTATGCGTTTTCACCACCAAAACTGCATGCATTCATGCTACAAATCATACATATATTCATGCGTGATCAATACACAAATAGCTAGGTACTGGCCTGTCGATGGAGGGGAATTGTGGATTCCAAGGATGGATGAGATCGGAATGTGATCAAGGAAGAGTTGGAGAGCAGTGGCTGAATCAACGGGTGGATCATCGGGGGCGTCAGAATCAGAATTAGAATTAGAATTGGAATTATTGAAGGTTGATAAGATTGCATCTTTCTTCTCGATGATTCCCCCTTTGGAATCATTAACGATTTCTTCAACCTTTCTTAGATCCATTCCACCATTACCCTTCCTCTTCCTGGTTCTTGATGTTCTGTTATTATTATTTTAAACAAATTAATAATAGTTTTTATAACTTAGAAATTGAAGAGGGTAGAAAAATCATTTTATATTATATATATAGTAAGAGGGTGATTGAAAATTGATGCATGTAGATGGGTGGTTTTAAAAAAAATGAATGGAATGAAATTGAAATTCTTTATTGGCTGGCAGATGAAGTTTAAAACGTACACCTTCTTCCCCTCCAAAAGCTCATGCAATTCAATTGTATGCAGATCCATCTTCTTCCTTTTCTCTTTGTGTAAATTAATTAAATGCCTACCAGCCATTGCTACATGTACGTACATTCCCATCTCATCGTGTATTTAATTTAATTGTTTCAAAACCATGATTTCCATTTCTTATTTTTTCTATTGTGGATGGGTTCTGCATGCACGTCGACTATGTATGTAAATGCTCAGGTAGGTATGATTTTTCAGTTTTCTGCTTGCTAAGGCTTTTTCTAACATGTATTACCCAAAAGGTGTAGGCATTTGACATTTCGGCACCAGGATCAAAGTTACGCATGAGTGACCATACCAACCACCCATCAAGTAATCTGGTTAATTTTGGCATATGTCAACATGTCCCTAATTTGTTTTGTTTTGTATATCCAATCAACCTTTGTTCAAAACAGGTATGGAAAAAGCGGAGCTAGATGATGAAAACAGGTGTAAACATAACTCATTTAAAAAAAAGGCAATCAGTGCATCTAAAAGGTTCAAATCTTCCTTCACTACGAAGGGAAGGAGGAACAGCAGAGTGATCTCTGTTGTGGTTGAAGATATCCATGATGCTGAGGAATTAAAGGCGGTCTGTGCTCTACGTCAAACTTTGATCTTGGAACATTTATTGCCACCAAATCATGATGATTACCATACCATGTTAAGGTTACCATTTTTTTCTAGTTTCCATTTTATCTTTCAATTAAAACTCATCTAAATCAATTCCATTCCATATATAACTTTGATGTTGTGTACTTAATTAATAACTAGATTTACTTTTTAGCTATTTGATATACAACCAAAATAGAATAGATTACAACTTTTGCATGACAATACAGATTTTTGAAGGCCAGAAAATTTGATATTGAGAAGACCAAGCAAATGTGGGCTGATATGCTGCAGTGGAGGAAGGAGTTTGGTACAGATACCATCATGGAGGTAATTGGGTAACCGGACACCAAAATATATAAGTCAAATTCAGTTTAATAGATCACATAGTTTTTTTTTCTAGGATTTTGAGTTTAAAGAAAAGGAAAGTGTGATTGAATATTATCCACATGGACATCATGGGGTTGATAAGGATGGAAGACCTGTTTATATAGAGCGACTTGGTCAAGTTGATGCTACCAAGCTTTTGCAAGCCACAACCCTTAATCGCTATGTGAAATATCATGTGATGGAGTTTGAAAGGATTTTTAGTGATAAGTTTCCTGCATGCTCAATTGCTGCTAAAAAACATGTTGATCAGAGTACCACCATTCTTGATGTACAAGGAGTGGTAAGTCCTAGTAACAGTTGCATATATTTGAATCAGGCCGGGACGGAAAAGCATGCATGAACATAATCTAATGTCAAGCTTATGATCGAGGTTGAATTCATTTGAATCAGGGACTGAAAAGCATGAACAAAGCTTCTAGGGAACTTATACAAAGTCTCCAGAGCATTGATGGTAACAACTACCCTGAGGTATATATATATATATAATCTAAAACTTTCTTAATATATATATATATATGCCTCTATAAATTTAAATCTCCTTCAATTTTATATATATATATATATTTGTTTACAGACTCTATTTCGCATGTACATAATTAATGCTGGGTCTGGCTTTAGGATCTTGTGGAACACAGTGAAATCCTTCCTTGACCCAAGGACTACTGCTAAGATTCATGTAAGTTTAATTTTTGGCCCAAAAAGCAAGTAATGTTTTTAAAAGTAGCTTGAATAGAAAAAATGCAAACGTACGCGGTCCCTAGTGTATTTTTAAAACATAAATCTTCTAACACATTTTATTAGAAGTTTATATTATTGTTATTATAAGTAAAATAACACTATTTTTGTAATCTTATTGGACCAAAATAATTATTAATAAAAGAATTTGGAAATACCAGACAAAAAGTTGTTCCGGGCAATTCAACCAGGTGGTTTCGACATGTACCAAAATTAACCTTTTGACCCCTCGCCAACCCGCTTGACCCATCCATTTTC
The DNA here is from genome assembly GCA_030867185.1 of Tagetes erecta. Classification (NCBI taxonomy): domain Eukaryota; kingdom Viridiplantae; phylum Streptophyta; class Magnoliopsida; order Asterales; family Asteraceae; genus Tagetes; species Tagetes erecta. The sequence continues at coordinate 32,404 of CM061492.1, forward strand.
CACGTACCATTAGCTTGTATTACTTTTGTGAACATAATGAAAAGTTCAAATGTACATGAAGACATGACAAATAAATGCATTGTTGACTAGGTTTTGGGCACCAAATACCAAAGCAAGCTCCTTGAAGTCATCGATGCTAGGTACACTTTCTCGGTATAATTACCGGCCACCGTTGACATTTCACTTCAGTTTATATAGATTTCTTTGCATATGTGGGCAGTGATCTTCCAGAATTTTTGGGTGGTACCTGTACTTGTTCAGATAAAGGTGGTTGCATGCGATCTGATAGAGGCCCATGGCAAGATCCGGATATCATGAAGGTCATCTGTTATTGTAATGTCACTTACTATTACTTTTAGATTATCTTAAAATATATTCTTAATTTTAATTTGTGTGGCAGATGGTACGTAACGGTGAACATAAATGTTCAAAGCATTCAGTCCCAGAAGAGAAGCTTATTTATGAGGAACACTCTTCAAATAAGGTATTCTTCCTGATTTAGAAAAAACTTACATGATTTCAAAAATATATGTTACTATGATAATAATCTATATAGTTGAATAAAACGATTCAGGAGGTTATATGCATTGATGAACATGTGAAGCGTGCACAACTGCCACCTGATCATAAAGAAGTAATCTATTTAACATTTTTCTTTATGTACTTGTCAAAATGTTCACACATGAGTTTTCTCTCGAAGCATGTCATCTTAACTATAGAAACAAGTTATTAGCATAAATAGCTTTAATCTTAACACAAAAATGAGTGTTGGGTGCTTGAATCCAAAGGGAAACATGCATAAGCTCTTTTTCTTAAATTATATATTGTGAAAAATTATCCAGTTTCACCTTATGTTATGTTATTTAATTAGAAGTTTGATTTAGATTGAATTGTAGGATCCTACAAACAGGAACATTCCAAAAACAAGTGAGCCAATGGTTGACAAGGCTGTTGATGCAACTTCTTATAAACAAAAGCAGAAGCTTTCCCTTTCTAAAGGTAATGACCATAATGTCTTTTTGTCTATTTTTTTAACTTATTTATAAATAATATATATTATGATTACAAAACAGTGTAGCTAGTTTCTAATCCTTATATAATATACCAAAACAAAAAATCTTATGTGGCATCTTTTCATAACTTTTAGCTTATGTGGCATTATTTGAGAAATTATCTCACACTAATGATTTTTTTATTTAATATATATATATATATATATAATTTATTATAATAAAACTATTTACATTTTTGGTCCCCTAATATTTTAGAGAATTCTGAAAAATTTAATAGTATTTATATTTTTAACCCTTTACTACAAGGGGTGTACGTGAGTCGGTTTATATTTGATAGGGTTTAAAATAAAACTTATGAATAAAGTTAATAATAACATACAATTAACGACCTCAGTGTTTTATAAATATACATAACATTTTTATATGACTTAAAAAAAATAAACTACACCATAAAACTAAGCACTTTATTCTCTTTAATTTGAGTATAATATTGCTATACTAAAAATCTAATTTTTAAAAATATATCATGTGTTCCGTTTTACCACGGTTTTGTCTCAAAACTAAATGGAAAATTCATGAACATCCTTAAAAGCATCACTTGAATTGTGTTCCCGAGCTTAGCGCGGGCACTAAACTAGTACTTGGAATAAAGAAGTTTAGGAGGAGGTTTTGTACGTTGATTTCAAATAGTCTAATTAGTCGTCTATCAACAAGTTTTCCTTTTAATTAGCCAAGATTTTTATAACTTGACCCATTCAACCATTTATCCGTCAAAAATAATTAATTACCAAAAGGAGGTTAACTACGTACATTGGTTAATTAAAATGAATGCTTTGCTTTGCTTTTCTTTTCATAGATACGAACAGTGATGCTTGCAAGCTTACTTCTGCTAGTAAACTAGCCAACCAGCTGCTTACATTTGTGATGACATTAATGATGGGAGTTATGACAGTGGTTCGTAACATGCCCAAAAAACTTGCAAGTGTAACTTTAAACTCTAGTGGATTTTTAGAGGTTAATAAAAAGAAGAAACAGTTGCAAGCTGCATCCACTGCTGAGTATCTTACCTTGATGAAGCGTTTAGCCGAATTGGAGGAACAGGTGATTGTTTTGGATAATAAACCAGCTGAGCTTCCACCTGAGAAAGAAGAGCTCCTTAATAATGCCTTGAAACGTGTTGATGCATTGGAAACAGAACTTGTTGCTGCCAACAAGGTACCTTTAACATATATATATTCTTCTTTTTTTCTTTTTATTATGCATGCAGTCGATCAGTTACAAGTACATCTAGCTAATTAAATTATAACTAGAATTGAAAAAAGTATATTTCTTGGTTCTTTTATATATAATGAGAATGAGAATATATTCAGGCTCTTGATCAATCTCTTAGTCAACAACAACAGCTGGTGGCATACCTGGAGAAGCAGCAGAAGAAAAGGAGGAAGAAGAAGAAGAAGAAGTTCTTTGTTTGTTGATTCATAAAGTACATATGATCGATCGATTAATTGATACCAAATAAATAACAAAACTTGTTGATGATGACTCTAACTCTAACTCTTACTCACTCACCCTACTAGCATATATGCATTTGTGTTCGTCCACTTGATTAATAAAATATGGCTGGCTGGCTTTAATCTTTTTCTTCACTTGTTCCTTATGTTTTATCATCGACGTTCTTAATCATTATTTAATATGCAAAGGCTTTTAATATTCTATTATATTGTATATTTTTTCATTTTAATTCATTGTGCAGTAGTAATTATTAGCTTAATTATGATTTTGGTTTACACATTTTCTAATTAGTTGATCTTTTTGTTGATATTTGATGAAGTTATATTTGTGTGTTATTAAAGCAAAGATTCATATTTATTTGCATGGACACTTACATATGGTAAACAATCGTACGTACGTATTTGACGCTAGCTCATTGAGTACAATTTAACTATTTAAGGGTAGTAAACTTCACCTATATCCAATGATAAAAATTACATGCTTTCAGAGAGACCAGACTCAAAAACACTCGTATATGATAAAAAAACGTTTTTATTTAAAAAAAAAGAATTTAGCTATCTTTTTCCTTCTAGTAATTTTTGGTCTTCTTAAATGATATATATATATATATATATGAGATCCATTGAAAACAATGTTATAATTAAAACATTAAAAACCAAAACAATTGTATTTTGTAATATTTGGTAATTAAAATTACTACTTGTAATAGATAAGTGCATTTATAATAGGAAAACTTATATGAATGTTAGTAACCACTTCTTTAAAAACTCTCAAAGAAATCGGAATGTATCCTCAAATATCTCATGTTCATTTGATTTGTTTTAGAATTAAAATAAATAAATTAATTATTGGTTGAGTTAGTGCAGAAAAAAAAGTGCATCTAATTTTATTCTACAACTACTCAGCACTTTAACTCGTTAATGTTCACTAACTTTTAAGTCGTACATATTGACGCGCCCGGTGTATTCCGCCGCCGGGCGGGGTGTCACATTATGTTTCCAGAGTTTATATGAATTAGGGTTTTTATTTGAAACAATGTTAAAACTATTTCTGGCCTGATTTTAAACAAAAATGGACTTTAGCGCAACTGGTTAGGTGTTTGGTTACAATCGGGAGGTCCCTGGTTTGAAACCAGGGACAAACACATATTTTTATCTTTTGTTTAATGACTTTATTAACCATTTTTATCATCTATCTTAAATCTAATACTACTACCATATTATATATTTTATAAATATGCTAAACTCTTATAAAATATATCAAAACCATGGTTTTATATAAACTTAGTTTTATAAATTAATTAATACAAATACTTTTAATTCTTTAAAAATACTATAAAATATACTTTAATACTTTTAAAATACATAAAAAGTTTTATGAATAATAGGTTATACAAATAAGACTTCATATGGATTTTGTATACTTTAAAATTGTGTTAAATGTTTTAAAGTATTTCTAAAATACATAACATATTTTTTACTTTATACAACTTGTTGTTAAAAATATATTATTAGAGTTTCTATCGGTTATCAAAATAATTATTATTGTATTGCTAACGTTATGAAAAAATGAGTTTATATATTTTTGTCATTAACGGAAACCCTCAAATCTCAATTCGAAACCCTATGATTCCAAATTACCTTAGATTCCTATTGTTCATATTCTAGTAATCTATACTATTTGTTTTACTAAGTTAAGATTGTCATTTACTTAGGTGATTTTAGTATTTGAGCAATCCTCGGTTCAATCAAAATTGTTGCCTATTTATTTCGAGCCCGAGTTTCAAGGTGAATAAATTCACTTCCTTTTTTACTTTCACGTTTTTGGACCGAAATAGGTGTTTTATACCATACTACATTTTTCTATTATGTTTTGTTTCAAAAAGAGTTTTATAAAATGTGTTAGTCTTGTTTGCAGCACGATGCAATCTTATGTGGTAGTTTAAAGTAGTATTGTTACTTTGTAATCTATTGGTACAGTGTTAGCGCTAATGATGTGACAAACCTCACCTACTTATGTAACATCGATAGGTGATTTAAACCCGGTCATTCAATTTCAATGTTACAACTTGCTATTCAGTGTTTCAAATGCTATACTATGTTGCTATGCAATGTCCCTAAGTTGCTAAATAATTGTTGATAACTGACACATCAAGACAGTTAGGTGACAGTTACTTAAAAAGTTATCTTTAATTGATACATTAGTGGCTCTTCATGATAAATGGCTACAAGTTATATTTTGGGGTTCTAATGATGGTTTTAATGTGTGTTCAAGGGGTGATCATGGTTAAGAATATTACGAAATTGTTATACATGTAAGATTGCACAACATATTTATGATTATCTCAGATTTCTATACTATTATTTATCAATTGTGGTTTACTCAGTAACTTTCATTAGCTAACTTTATTTTCACATATTTCAGGTGGTGTTTTATGTTATTTTGCTGCTATTTACCAAGACATAGGATTGCCTTGGACTTAGTTAAAATAATAAAGACCATTGCATTTAGTGTTTCAGTTTATTACTTTTGTGGTTTCTATTTAAGACTTATGTTTCAAAACTTATGATATTATTATTAGACTTAAAAAAATAAACATCATGTGCTTTGTTTACTATTGATATTCAATTTCTATGACAACTCAGTGTTTCCGTCATCAGGTGGAATGTCACATTAAATGGCTTTATAAAATCAAAGATGATCCTACGAGGAAAAGGTGTTAGATATAAAGCACGGCTCGTTGAAAAAGGCTATGCCCAAAAATATGGATTAGACTACACTGAAGTCTTTGCACCCGTTGCAAGGATCGAAACCGTAAGGTTAATACTCGCCTTAGCCGCCCGAGACGGGTGGGAGGTACACCACTTAGATGTGAAGACGGCTTTTCTAAATGGAGATTTGAATGAGACGGTGTTCGTGTCTCAACCGGAAGGTTTTGTGAAAAAAAAAGGTAAAGAAAAGCAAGTTTATAAATTGGCAAAGGTCCTTTTTGGGTTAAAGCAAGCCCCATGGGCTTGGAACACCAAGCTTGATCATGTGTTCAAGACGCTTGAATTCCATTAATTTCAACGCAAGATGGCCGTCTACCGGAAATACATTAATAATGACAATTTATTTAATGGTGTTTATGTCAATGATTTAACATAAGAGGTTCAAGTCGTGAGGATATTGCAAAATTCAAAAGGAAAATGGAAGACCAATTTGAGATGAGTAATTTGAGCGTACTAAATTTTTAGCTTGACATTGAAGTTTTGTAAACAACAAATGGGATTGAACTTGAGCAAGAAAAATATTCAAAGAAGATCATAAAAGATAAAACATTCCCAATCAAAGTATACTTGGAGAGCAGTCTTGCTTGTATGTTTTTCATGCAGTACGTTAATTTTATATAATAATAACAGTTGCTGCTGTTAATTTTATATAATGATAATAGTTGCTGCTGGAAACTAAAATTGAACATCAAGCAAGTATTCAGTCAATCCAGAATATAAACATCAATCAATCACTATTGAATTTAATTTAATTTAATTTAAAACATCAATCAATCACTATGCAAATGCAGTCAAAGTCCTCCCTTGCCAATATTCCATCTTCTCTCCTTTTCCATATTGTTATATTGTTTTGTTCTTCTTCCATTGGCAACGAATCTATGAGCCACACGCGCTCGTGAACCAATCGAAACCCTGACCCGATCCACAGCCACATTTAAACCACCTATTCTTCGTATCTGATGCGGGGATTTCATTTCACTTTTCTTGCTAAGACTTGGTCTCATCAGCTTCTTGTTGCTTTTTTTTGCCTCCATCTCCATACAACACGTGGTTTGATTCAAATATTCATCATCCCCTTGTATTGATGGCAATGGTGGAACAAATTTGGTTGCTGCTGTTGGTAGAGGGATCAAAGAGTTTCTTCTTGGTAATACTAATCTCACTGCTACCCGCTGTGAAGTCGTGCAAATGGAAGCACGGCCGCTTCGTTTTGGAAGTTTGAACGATTCAGGCAAATGCGGGTTGTTTTCTTTTTCATTTTCCATTTCCATATCAACATCCAGATTTACCAGGTCTCTTGCTGGAGGATGAGGTGCAGGTAGTTTGTAGGTGGTGGTGTTCTTGTCAATAACTGCTGGTTGAATGTTGTTTGATTGGTTTTCTTCATTGTTTTTGTGGGTGGTGAGCGGTTTAGAAGCTAGTGGCTGTCTTAAAACCGGATCATCTTGCTGTTGTTTCATTTGTTGTTCTGCTATTTTTGTGTCAACATGTTGGCGCGCAAGTTTTCTCTCTACCAAAAGTTGTGACTCCAGTTCTTTAACCTGAAAAATATAACAACGAATCATTTAATAATTGTTGTCAAACCAAGGCTGGTTGTTGATGATAAACAAGTACCTTTTCTTGCAAGATCTTGTTTTTCAACTCTTTTTCTTTCAACTTCATGTCTAAACCATGAAAGGTATCCTCCATTTTCTTGATTTGCAGATCTTTGTTCTTCATCTCGTGCTTGTACCTCTCCGCCTAATAAGATTGATTATTAACAAACATAAATGATAAAACCAGTTCCCACACGCTATTGACAGACAGCAAGATTTAGTTTTACCATTTGTTTATATTTTAAAACTTCCGAGCTTTCAATTTGCTTCTTTGCGGGGCCCAATTCTATCCCTCTTACTCTGCTTGCAAAGTTGAGGGAGCAAAGTGATTCACTTAAATCATTCTCATTGGGACTAATCTGCACAAACATTAGTGTCTTCGAGTTTCCACCTAAACAAATCATCAACGGGTCATAAATATCATATTAGAAAGTTTAAAAACTGAAATTTTAAAGTACCTAGAGAATCTTGAAGCAAATGAGTGAGCTTTGAGTTTCTGCATAAATAGAAGAAACTGATTAATTTACAAAAAAATATATATATAAATAGAAGCTTGAAAAGCCCAGGAAATATGAAATACCTAAAGGGGATGTGCGGGCTCTTAGTTGCTAAAGCAGATATAACATCTCCAAGTGCAGAAAGAGATCGGTTTATATTTTGGGTTTCTTTGAGTCTTTCCCCTTGTACCTCAGTTTTAGCGACCCGTTCACTTCCTGCTAAATCAACTAGCCAAAGCTTGCTCCTTGTGAATTCTCCACTCACCAAATTTTCCCCTTTGACCATCACACAATGTATACTGCAAACAAGTGCTACCACATTTACAAACACTTGACCCAACCGTTTAATACTATACTTGGGGATGAAACATGACCCAATCATAATAAGAAACTGTTTAAAAATTCAAGAATCTAATCTAGGGTCAAGAAACAAGACTCACCAATGAGATCGGCTGCTATGCTCATTAGCATTGGTTGACCCAACCGCCCTTGAACTACTCCCTGTTTTCAAAACCTCCCAAACCTCACCCATATCGCTCACCTTAGCCTCAACCAGGCCTGGAACATGGTGCAACCCTTCACCAATTTGTCTGATTTCAAGCCTACACACAAAAAAGATACATTTTTACACTATTATTATACCTCCTCTCCCAAACAAAAAAGAATAATAATCTAATCTACCTCTTTGCAGCAACTCCTGGCTGTGAACTTGGAAGTAGTAAATCGCGAATCTGCTCATTATAAACTTCCAAAACACTTACACATATTTCATACCGGATTTGGTTCTTACGTTCATTAATCACACGGAATAATTCTTCAAGAGTCCTGAAATTAACTCCTCGATTTTCATTTGTGCCCTCCATTGTAAAAGTTTTTCCAGATCCAGTTTGTCCATAGGCAAATATGCACACGTTATATCCATCAAGAACCGAGGTTGCAAATGATGATGTGTCCTCGAAAACATCGACTATAAAGATTCATGTTAACAGATATTAAACAACTACTTATTTTGTGTAGTTAAATGCTAGTTACCTTGGTTTGCTTCAGGGCTAAAAACCGAGTCGAACTTAAAGTTCTTTTTAAATGCTATGTTTGATTTTACTCTAAGTTCACCGTCTTTGGAGGCTTCAAAATCAAATGCCATTGAAGCTCCCTCAGCAATCTCTTCTAAGTTCAAAGGCCTACATCGACAAAATACCCTAATATTCCCTACAAATATAAAACATTTATCATTTTGGACACAGTTTTCGTGAGAGCATACAGCATGTTATTCCATCCAAAATCTAACCTTTTAACTCTTGGATCTTGTTATACAGTTCTTTCCTTTCTTTAGCTCCTTCATTGAATCTGATCTTAAGATCTTCATGTTGTGTAACTTGTTCATTAACTATCAAATGAACAGCATAAGAGATGTTCACTCCTTAAATTATATTAACATGGAGATTAATTTAAAACTTACTTCTTGATTGAATGATACAGCTCATGTCATTCATATCAGCAACATGTTTTTTGTAAGCCTCTGCTTCTTCTTGCAGCTTGATTTGATCCATTTTCATGATCTGTTTTCAGAAATAATTTCTTGTTTTTTTTATTTTTGTATAAGAAGAAAGAAAAAGTTTAGTGTGAAATAGCATGATGTTTTGTACCTTAAGTTTCCTAGACATGTCTCTTAAGGATGAAAACCATTTACTCTTTTCTTTCACTTGACCCTCAACTGCAAAAGCTGTCAAAAAACCCAATGATTCTGTATGCAAATTCTTAAATTTTGGTAATCGATTTAAGAAAACATTAATACCCAATGATCCAACATGCATTGATTTTCTCATTAACTCGTTTTGAAGTTCTCTTAAAGACCTCAAAGCTTCTTCACATTCTTTACTCTTGCATTCGTTTTCCCTCTTCATCTTCTCAAGTGCCCTCTTTGCTTTCATCAGCTCGTTATAGTCTTCATCATTTTCCTGCAAAATAAATAAATCAAACAATATTCAAGTATAGAACTTTAACTTTATAAAAAATCATGGTGGAACGATAGTTACTTCTTCACATGGAAGGAGCTCAAATGAACTACCAAGATCTTCTTCACTTGTATTAAGTGGAGCGTTACTGCAATCCTTCATGTTAATCGCATTATCAAAAGAGAATATTCCACACCCATCGGATGAATGCTTGGGTGAATCTTCTTCATAAGTTCGATTGGAATGACCTGTAAAATCATGAAAATAAAAAGAATACTCCAATCTTGAAAATTTAAAGAAAAATGGTAAAAATTTCTACATTTTGTCACATCTTCTTCTTCTTCTTCTTCAGTCTGATCAATTGCTTCTGAGATTGAATCACTCCATGAAATTTCTAGTTCAACAAGAACCCAATTACACATTCTTCCAAAAACATATAAATATTTAAATTTGATGAAGAGATGTTGTACCTTTTTTCACATTTCCATCATCAATAACATCTTCAAACCCTAAATCAAAGAGTCTAGTGATCATGAATATTTATAAAAAAATAAATAAATAAATAAGGTAGGACCTTTCTTGACTTCAGGCCCAGTGTAAGAAAACAAATTTGAAATACAGTTTCATGAATCTTGTCTTGGAATTTAATATAAAAGTCAAGAAAACAAAAACCCTAAAAACAAATTACATTACAATTAAACAAGAAGATGAAAATTGGTTCACCTTCAATCTTAGTATCAGCCATTAAAGAAGTCTGAACGACAACATCAGTTGGGTCAAATAGGTGGTGGTTATCTTCTTCCATTGAATTGATCCAAAAGAGGGAAGATTTATTTGAATTGAAAGTAGCTTGCTTTTTCTATATCTTTTCTTTTCTTTTCTTGTTTGTTTTGTGAGATGCGATGATTTGATTTGATTTCGTTTGGAGATGATGATTATGATTTCACTTTCTTCCGCTTGACTTAAAGAAGACCGTTGGGTATTTTAAATTTTAAAACTTTCAACCCGCTTCAACATTTGCCCCAAAGCACAATACAATATCACTTTTTGTAGTTCAAATTTTTAGTACAAACTCTACTTTTTAACATTTTTTTTTGTCAAAATAAACGTTTGTTGTAGCGCTTTATATCACTCGTATTTAATTATATGAGTGAGATACACCAGCTCGAATCTACATCAAAATAAAAGGCATATAAACAATAAGTTGTGTTGTTTCATTGTTTGGGTAGCAAAATTGGTTATTTTAAAACATATATTCATAGATATTGAGATTATAACATAGGCATATAGGCTATATGCCTTATGCATAACACGTTGGATACAATATTAACTGTAAAATATACCTTAAATAATTTTACTTTTTGTTTATTTTACTTACATTATATTTCTTTTAATTGTATTATATCAATTCCATAATTTTATTTTCCCTCTAATTTATCCCATCCACCTAATCTCCTATTCAAGTACTTGACAATCACTAGCCATGATCATATAGAGTCAGCGAAACAACGACGAGTAGATTTGGTCGAAAAGAGATGAAGACAAAAGATTTGATGGGCGGTCACACTTCTCTTTCTCCTTCAGACCCTACCCCAGGAAGAATATCATTATATATTACTTGTCTCGAGTCTTTGAAATAAAATTCATGTAAGTTGTTGCACTCCAACACCCATCGGTCCGTTCTTGAGACCATTTACCTGGTGTAGAAAAAGCATGAGATCATATAATTGACTTTGTTCCAATCCTCCCCTATGTAGCTTCATAAAAGTCCTTACAGAGATGAGGTACATACGTGAAAACGACCAGCCTAGTCATTTGATGAATAAGGAAGTCATTGTCTAGTTGAATCAAATAAAGCAAGAGATGATGTAATGTATATCAGCAAACCTAGCTACAATATAAACATAGAGTTGAAGACATGTTTAGTTTATCTAACACGTACCTGATTATCATAGGTTTTGAATTGAATTGAATTTTTTTATTATAATTTTTTTTGAACAACAAACTACCGTACTCATAAATTACATCTAAATATGTACATGTCTATTTTTGAACCAGAGACCTTCTTAAAATAGTGCTTATAAAGGAAAAAGCCTATTTCATTAAATCATCAATCCTAATAGTTGAATTGAATTGACAGGGTCTTGTAAATTTTTTATAAAGTTAGCTAGACACATGGTCCAAAGACTAAGCAATAAGAGGATTGTGACGAACCGTGAGTTTTTTTTCTTTTTATCAAATTGACGTTTACTTCTTAATCGATAGATTTAAATATATAATTATGAAAGTAGAAGTAATTTTTAATCAAAGATGAGAAGTGAGAAAAAAGAAAACAAAATATTAAAAACATCTGTTTCAAACTAGCCGTTACAAACAAACGCTCTCCACTTTGTCGTCTTCTTCTTCTTCTTATCTATTAGTATTTTTTGGTTAAACCCACAACAGAAGACTCTTAACACAATTTGTTAATCATCATCATCATCATCTGTGTTAGTTGTTGTTAATTGTGAAAATGTTCACAGAAGGCTTAGATGAAAGCGCTCTCAATTGGGTTAAGCAGGTATCAAAATTGTTGATTTAGTTTAGTTTAGTTTAGTTTGTGTTTTGTTATGAAACATAAATAATGTTGAATGTTGAGCAGGGATCAGAGAAATGTGAAGAAGAGCTTGGTTCGCCTTTAAGAGAATACATTCTTCCAAAATCCACAACTTATAATAATATTATTATATTACCACCCCTTAAATTCCATTCAACCACCACCCTGCTTACGAATAATAATCATCTTCTTCTTCTTGAAGAAGAAGATGATGATGATGATTGCACTTTCTCCCAAGAAGAAGAAGAAATGGTGATTGATTTTGTTAAACCCAGGTCAACTTTGAATAGAGGGACAATCAAAGACGATCTTTCTCTTCAAATTCCTCAAAAAACACCTGCAACTGAAACTGGATATCTTCTTAGTACCTATGTAAGTGCTTCATATCATATCATATCATATCATATGTTTTGTTGGTGTTTGACATTGGATTGGATTGGATTGTTGCGGTGCAGGGTACCCCTGTAGCTGAGTTGGGAACTCCAAGTGCACCACCTATTTTTGATTGTAAGGAACAACAATCATCTTCCGACTCAGAACAACAAGACTTAACAAGATTTGAACAATCACACCACAACCACCATCACCATCATCTGGATACTGAAAGGTACATAACATGTGCTTCTGTGCTGTCTTATATATATATATATATATATCTTGATTGCTAGCTAATATATGTGCAGCAGGGAAAATGAAGCCATTCATTACGGGGAAACCAGTTTACTACTAGATCACACGCCTAGGTACCTCCCTCCTCTCTCTCTCTATATATTCAATGAGATTAATTCATCCATTTCATTTTCACTTTTGGCAGTAGTCAAAATCCATGGCAAACTATAATAACATACGATGCATGCTTTCGCTTATGTTTAAATGCATGGGCACGAGGCTCCACAGAAGCACCCATCTTCCTAAATAATGAATGCCAACTTCTTCGTGCTGCCTTCGGGTATATATATCAATCAATCTTAATTCATGCTTTTTTCATACCCCTCCCTCCCTCCCTAGCCTAAAACCTTCAATTCCTCCTGTCTTTTATTTAGACTACACAAGTTCTTGTTGCAACCTCCTGAAGGTGAAGGAGGTTTTAAACCAGTTACTACAAGTGGTGCTACATGTCCCTTGAAAGTAAAGAAAGTGATTGGAAAGATTAAGGTTGAAGGTATGTATGTATGGTCTTTAACTCAATTTTTAACTTAATAAACAAATGGGGTCCGTCTTTCAAAATATAATAATATGTATGTATGTATGTATGTATGTATGTGCAGTGAGAAAAGTAAGAATCATCCCACAAAGAAAACTCAAGGACACGTACTCTCAGCAAAGTGCCATTTATGTGCAGGCAGGAGTCGACTACATTCGACATGTTTCTTCACTTGTAAAAACCAAAATCAACAAATTAGGACTCTCTTCATTTTCACTTCCATGCCAAGGTTTGTTCTTCTCTCAATTCTATTCTATTCTATTCATCAGATTCAAATATTGAAGTTGAAGATCAAAAATGTTAAACAGAAGCAGTTACATGCTTATTGCACCTTAAAAGTTGTACACAAACAGAATCAGCTTTAGGCATTTGCTTGAGGCCTGGAACTGGTGATTCCCATGACTTGTAAGTCCTTGAATCAAAACAAATATGATTATTATTATTATTATTATACGAATACAAATACAAATCAATAATAACTCTCGTTAAATAATTATCTTGTATGTGACATTAGTTTCCCAGAGAATCAAGGAGATGCCCTTTTGCTACAAGTGCAGGGAGAGAAAAGAATTATCCAGGGTCGTGCAATCATTCCAATTTCATCCCTAAATGATAATCTTGTAAGTCCTCCTCTACATCTCAACAATTCTCTAATGATACAATCAATAATAGAGTCAGTCAAGTCACATGCAGAATGATAGAATCAAATGGTGGCCAGTCTATCATGAAGACGACGACAATGAATGCATCGGGAAGGTTCAGCTTTCCATCACAAGTACAGTTACATCTGATGAAACTACTCACCTCAAGGTTTACAAATGTTATTATTTGGGATCTTCTTTAAATGTTTTTGCTCACAATATTAATTTTGTTCATAAATAAATTTGACAGTGTGGCCCCGTTGTGGAAACACTTGCATATGATTTACTACTGGAGGCTTCCATGCGTGCACAACGTTTCCATGCGCGTAATTTATGGGTAGCTGAACCTTGGAAATGGTTGCTGACTCAGTTTTCTGATTATTATGGAGTTTCAGAATCCTACACCAAACTCAGGTACTCTCATCAATGCAATCATAACCTTTATCTTCTACATTTGCCTTACTTTACATCAAATTTAGGCATCTTTCACACGTTATGAACGTTGCTACGCCTATAAAAGATTGCTTAGAGCTTATATACGAACTACTTGTACCCGTTATCAAGGCTAGAACAGAAAGAAGACTAACAAGACAAGAGGTTTGAAACCTTAAAGTTACAAACTTGATTCTTTAATTTTAACTTTAGATCCGTATATAATTTATTGTCATTTTTCAGAAAAGCTTGTTGTTGGACTGTGAAACACAAATTGAGAGTCTACTGGCAATTGCTTTTCAAAATTACAAGTCCTTAGATGAAAATTCTTCAACTGGATTATCAGAAATATTGAGTCCAATTCCAGAATCTGCCGCTCCAGCATTAGTGCCAGCTGTTCAGTTATATACTCTTATTCATGACATACTTTCGCCAGATGGACAAACGTTGTTGACTAGCTATTTACAGGTGGAGAATTGTGGGTTAATAAGGTGGGTGATGTGTATGTTTGATTTGTGGGTTAAAGATTGTGTATTTTTACAGGCAGCAGCAAGAAAGAGGTGCAGGAAGCATATGGCGGACACTGATGAGTTTGTGGCAAGCAACACTGATGGTTTTCTTATGGACTCTATTACAATTACTACAGCTTATCTTAAAATGAAGAATTTGTGTTTAAACTTAAGCGATGAGATAAAAACAGATATAAAGATACACAACCAACACATACTGCCAAGGTATACTGTGCAATGGATTTTGACCCATTTGATTTGGGATGAAATTTCAAATTTGTAGTATTCAAATTTCAGAAGAAAATACAAGGGTTGTTATGTTATATTAATTTTGGACATCTTTTTTTTTCAGCCCCATTGATCTCTCAAGCATCACTGCAGAAGTTTACAGCAGCGAATTATGCAAACGGCTTAAAGGATTTCTTGCTGCATGGCCTCCTTCAAGTCCTCAGACTCATGTCAATGAACTTCTTATAGCAACTGCTGACTTTGAAAGAAATCTCGAGTCATGGAACATTAGGTCTGTTAAATCACATCTCATTTCCTAATTAATAACCCCTGAGAATTGAAACAAGTTGTGATTTTTATGTTTCAGTGTACCTGAAGGTGGTGTAGACTCAAGAAACTTATACCATAATTACATTATGGTTTGGATCCAAGACATGCAACTTTGCTTACTTGAATTATGCAAGGCTGAAAAGATACCGTGGGGTGGTGTAATTACAAATTATTCAACTTCACCTTTTGCTGAGGAAGTATATGATAAAGTTAAAGAAAAGTTGAGTGAGTATGAAGTTGTGATCAATCGATGGCCACAATACACGTTGATCTTGGAGAATGTAAGTTATAATGATGTATGGTTTAAGTTAAAGCTTTGATATATGACACACACTTAACTAACGCACGTACAGGCGGTTGCAAATGTGGAAAGAGCAATCATGAAAGCACTTGAAAGACAATATGGAGATATTTTGACACCTTTGAAAGATAGCATACCCAAGAGGCTTGGAATACAAGTGCAAAAATTAGCAAGAAGACAATCAAATGCCCTGTATTCTGTTCCTAATCAAGTGAGTGATTTATTTATTTATTTAATTAAATAAACAAACAAGAAGCAGCAGCAGCTTATATATTATATTATATTATATATTTTATTTTTGTTTTATGGTAGTTGGGAACTTTTTTAAACACCATCAAGAGAATTCTTGATGTTCTACACTTTAGAGTAGAAGAGAAACTCAAGTCATGGGCATCATATCTTCCGGTCAACGGGGACAAAAAGTCAACCTATGGAGAGCAAATGAACGGAGTTACTGTCTTATTTAGGACTAAGTATAAAAACTACATGCAGGCTGTGGTGGTCAAGCTCACTAGCAATGTAAGTTGACACTGAATGCAATTTTATTTTTGTTTCTTGAAGATAAAATGATCATCTTTTACAGACACAAGCAAGTCGAAGCACACGACTTGAAAGAATTCTTGAGGAAACTAAGGATACAGACGGAGAAAGTGAAATCCGTGAGAGGATGCAACTTTTGTGCTCACAGCTTCTGGAATCCATATCCAACTTACATGAGGTTTTTACAAATCAAATATTCATTGCTACTTGTCGTGGTTTTTGGGACAAAATGGGACAGGTACTAATCTTAATCCATCCATCAACAAATTTCTTCATATCCAACAATGTAGTAGTATTTTTGAGTACCAGCATAACTATTTGTAGATTGTGCTAAAATTTTTGGAGGGTAGAAAAGAAAACCGCGTATGGTACAACGGATCATATTATGCTCTTGGAGTAAGTTGTGTAAATTTTGTTAACATTTGTTTTGTTTTGTTTTGCGGAAGGATGGATATAACATGTATTTATGTGTAGATTTTGGATGATACTTTTGGTTCCCAAATGCAAAGATTGCAGGGAAACGCGTTACAAGAGAAAGATGTGGAACTGCCTCGCTCAATTGTTGAAGCTCGGTCTATTCTTTGTAGAGATAATAACAATGCAGCAGATACTTCCACCTACTTTTATTAAGGAAATGAAATGAAATACAAACTTAAATTTTCATTCTTTTATACCACCAATTCTTTTCTTTTGTAAAGAGATGAGATAATCTTATTTCATGTGAATAGTATGAATATTGTTGGCCCTTATTTGATTTTATTATATAGAAAAACATATCCCTCTACCTTACTTCGTATTATTATTATTATTATTATTATTACTAGGTTAACACCCATGTGTTCACACGGGGTTGAACGATAATATATATATATATATATATATATAATTATATATCAATATACTTGGTTAATACTCATTTGCATGCATGAAAATAATGTTTTTCATTGTTTAGTAATTTTGGATGGATATTAAATCTTTAGTCATTAAATTGAGGATGAATGTGGTGGTGACACGTGGCGCAGTGTGATAAGATGTGTTAGCAATTTATTAGAAGAGGAGATTATTATTATTATTATTCACCCAAAATCCCTTCAGTCACTTCAGTCAACCAAATCCTTATTCTTCCAACATGGAAATGAGGTTGAATCTAGTAAGGATATGATGATGGTGTAAAACTAAAACCCCTCTTGCTGTTTGGACCCAACAATCAATTAGTTTTGTTTATGACAACAACTATATATAAAGCTTAATTGACCAATGCAGTTTCGACTCACATGTATCAAAACCTATTTAACCATGTTTTCTTGTATTGCTACTTTAACTGGAGATCGATTTCATCTCCCCGATAATATATAAATTTTTACTTGGTAATTGTCAGACAAAACTAGGAAAAACTGTTAACTGAACATGAAATCACCCTTACATGGAACTGCCCGAAACTAAACTAAACTAAACTAAACTAAACTGCCCCCTGAGTTTAGGTAAACCTGATTGCACATAATAGCAAGTACAATAACCAAATAAATCATATTAATTGGACTCCTCACATTATGCTTTCCATCTGACCATTTTAGCTGTCCAAAAACATACTCTCCAACTGCCCTGCTCCTTTTCCACTTAAAACTAACCTTAAACATTTTCTCTTCACCAATCTTTTTAAACTTCAGCCTCTTCGGCTGAACCCACACCGATACGCCAACTGGTTTAAACACTTGTGACCTGTACATGCCTGGTTGTGATTGACCCATTAAGGTTATGAACCGTGATTGATGGATAGTTAAAGT
This sequence comes from Tagetes erecta, assembly GCA_030867185.1. Classification (NCBI taxonomy): domain Eukaryota; kingdom Viridiplantae; phylum Streptophyta; class Magnoliopsida; order Asterales; family Asteraceae; genus Tagetes; species Tagetes erecta. Next base: position 50,312 of record CM061492.1, read on the forward strand.
CTACAAGACTAATATTCTTAGATGGGCATGAATAGCTAGCTAGCTAGCTAGCTAGGGTGTTTCTGAAAACTTTTCAATTTGAGACTTGGTGTACCCAAGTGCACACAGAAAGTCAAGGTCATAAACTTAACCAGACCAGGGTCCATAGCTTTGTTTGGCTGTACATGTCCTGACCCATAGCTAAAGGGTGTTGCTTTAATGTGGGATGCATGCATTTGTCATTGGTTTTGCCTCATTATCCCGCGTTCTTGCATGCATGATTAAACATCATTTTAGAAAACAAGTTACCTCATCCTATATATCATGTAGTATGGTAATGAGTGATCACGTACCGGTGGTCATGATACAATGTATGTAAAAGTTAATAAATTAATGACTCAGATTGAAGTGATCTTTTGATTATTTTTTAAAATTAAATTTTAAAACGCCTTGAGTTTTTTTTCTAATCTTTGTCCCCTAATTATGATATTTCGTTATAATAATATAACAAATGTTTATTACATTGTCTGGTTAAGGTTTATAATTTATGCAACTTAGATTTTAAAATTTTAAAACTTAATTTCAGTCTTTCTATTTTATACTAACAAGCTAATAACAATACTAGTTATCTTTTTTTTAAGTATAATATTCACATATCAACGCTTGATTTTCACTCGATTTCACTCAAATAGTAATAAAAAACATGAGGAAACAACCAGCAAGGTTGTCTCATTTATTGAAGCTAGATGTTATATTATGATTCACAAACGCAGCCGTTGAAATATGTATTTCAATTGACGTTTGTTTATGATATTTATTTTAACTGACCTGATCCGACCTGAATCGAAAAAATATTTTTTACTTTATGTACCCCCCTTCTTTAACTTTGAAAAAATTCCACTTTTTTTACCAACTTTTTTATTTGACTTATCACACCCTTAATACACTAAAATAAGAATTTTTAAGCTAATTAATAGGTAAACAAGCAAATGTAAAGTAGTAGAGATATAAATTAATCAAGTTGGCACGTGAGTCACTTGAAATCGGCTAGCAAAATTCTTAAATCGTGCCAAGTGTAACACGCCCGAGCCTTAGCTCAAGCTTGTATTATAACTCACTTTTCATACGAGTTGTAGCCCAAGCTTCACATACCAAGCTCGAACTAAATCTCGAGTCTAAACAAATTTTTTTAATTATATATATTATATTTAACCTATTAAACTTTCTTATATTTGTTTTATTTTATGAATATTATATGTTTCAAACGAGTGTTTCATTAAGTGAACCCGTTAACCTATGATATACTTTTTATAATTTTTAAAATTGTTCTTATATTTTTGAAAAATATTTTTATCTCTTTTACAGTATGATTTTTAAAGGGTGTTTTTTTTTTCAAAACAGTTTTCATTTGTTTTTATAAAACAATTTTTAATGAGATTGGATCATTTTTATCAAAAGTTTTTATTTGTAAATTAGAAAAAAAAATTAGAGTTATTTTGGGTTATTTATGAAAAGTTATGAAATTATTTTTAAGAGTGTGTATGACAAGTAATAAGAAAAGTATGTATAGGCTAACCCAAAAAATAAGAAAGAATAGTTGACCAAATTAAGTTCGGATTCATATTAGAGAGTGGAGTTATACTACAAAGTCTAATTTTCCTAGAAAGTCTAAGAAGCCATGAGATGATGACATGTGGCACTCTCTTAAAATTAGAAGGAAGGGTAAAGATGGTAATGTCTCTATATTTTAAGTTTCACCCCATTTTTTTAAACGTCCATAACTTTTACATACGATATTATTTTTTTAAAAAAATTGCACCATAAAAACGAGCATTTTCTTATCTTTAAAACGCGTATAATATTCATATATAAAAAACAAAAAAAAAATTCACGTTTTTTAGCTCGTTGTGTTATTTGTCAAGTCATTGTGTTATATATTCATGTCATTGTGTTATAACACAATAACCTAATGAAATAACACAATGATCTGAAATAACACAATGACCTGATGAAAATATAACACAATTACCTGATGAAAATATAACACAATTACCTGATGAAAATATAACACAATGACCTGATGAAATATAACACAACGACCTGACGAAAATATAACACAATGACCTGATGAAAATATAACACAACGACCTGATGAAAATATAACACAACGACCTGATGAAAATTTAACACAACGACCTGATGAAAATTTAACACAACGACCTGATGAGAATATAACACAACGACCTGATGAAAATATAACACAAAGACCTGATGAAAATATAACACAACGACCTGACGAAAATATAACACAACGACCTGACGAAAATATAACACAACGACCTGATGAAAATATAACACAACGACCTGATGAAAATTTAACACAACGACCTGATGAAAATATAACACAACGACCTGATGAAAATATAACACAACGACCTGATGAAAAATTTAACACAACGACCTGATGAAAATATAACACAACGACCTGATGAAAATATAACACAATGACCTGACGAATATAACACAATGACTTGACGGATATAACACAATCTGAAAAATATAACACAATGTCTTGACTAATATAACACAATGAGCTGAAAAATATAACATAATGACCTAACGAATATAACACAATGAGCTGAAACTTCAAAAAAAAATTTCGTTTTTTATATATCAATATTATATGCGTTTTGAAGATAAAAAAACGCTCGTTTTTTTGGTGTAATTTTTATTAAAAAGTATTGTCGTATGTAAAAGTTATGGACGTTTAAAAAAGAGGGTGGAATTTGAAAATGAGACAAGACTAATATACCCTTGGCCTACCATTTAAAGTTTTAACTATTTACCATTATGCCACCTTGTGTTTATGAGCCATAGATCTTCATTTAATATTAGATCTAATGGTCCAAATTCCTTCTTAGACTTTCTAGGAAATTTAGACTTTGTATTTGAACCTAATTCTCATATTAGAAATCAGGAAAATTTAAGATCATTTTAGCGTTGGGTGGTTCCACATTATTAAAGACCTACTTGGTTATATATTTATTAGGAGTATTGGATAAAACAGATCAAATTATTTGTTTTTTGTTGTTATCGATCCCAACTATTAAAATATGTGCTTGCGTTCTAACTTTTATCATTTTTGCTACTAATGGACTACTGTTAAAAGAAATTTAAGGGCGTTAAGTTTGTTTTTGAATTTCAGACCGACGTTTTTGGGCTTTTGATCGGAAGGAGAATATGAGTCGATTGATGTAAAAGTTACCTAAAAATAGTGCTTCAGACGACGAATTTTTATATCCGATTGAAGCACCGTTATGTTTAAACACCATGTTGAAGCACCGTTTCGTCATTTGAAGCACCGTTTCGAGGTAATTTTTATATCAATCGACACGTATTCATCTTCCGATCAAAATCCATAAACGTCGGTCAACTTAACGTCGTTTAAAAAATTCTAACAGCGGTCCATTGGTGACAAAAATAATAAAAGTTGAAACCACTAGCACATATTTGACAGCACCTAAAACACATAGTTGGGTTAATATCCATACTCTTATATATTATATTTTCAACTTTAACTTTTTACCATATACTTATAACTAGATATACGAGACCAGGCCGCGCGTTGCGGCGGCCGGATGTCTCGCGCGTGTAATTTCGTCATACACGTTAATAAAAAACGTTTTATACCTTGCAAGTTACGGTCTAGTATAAAATTGTATTATGTCTCACACGTTGGGGTATAGCATGTTGTCTTGCATTTACAGCATAACGTCATAGAAAAAGAATTAAAAAGGATAAAATTAAAGTTGAAAAGGAAAAGAAAAAAAAAGTTGAAGTAAAAAAAGATAAGGAAAAAAGGTTGAAGTTTAAAAACAAAAAAAACCTTGTTGTTGAAGAGAATAGAACCCACATGATATGATAGAAACAAGCTTAACAAAATGTCTCAAACCAAGTTGCCCAATGAAGATTTTGTTAACCAATTAAAACAAATAATATTTAACATCATTGTGAAAGTTGGTAGGTGGTGGCATAAGCCATCGACTTTACCGATTAGTAAATATATCAATGGAAAGAAGCAGGGGAAGTATAAGTTATATTTATTTTTATTTTGATATATAGATTCATGATCGGGGGATGCGAATATATTTATTTGCTTCTATATTATTTACATAAAGGGTATTCTAGTAACTAACACTATATAAAATTGTGTTGACTATATGGAAGTCAAAAATAGTAACAATATCCATCTTCATTTGACTTTATTAAAGTCAACATACGTATATACAGTTATAAAAAAGTTTTGTATAAATCATATTCCTAAGTAGTAGAGAATTGCATGGCATAGAGCCAATAGGCGTGATATTGCGTGACATAATTAGTGTAATAGCTCTCTGTAAGTGTTGTTTTGATGTTCTGTTTGTTAGATCCTAACGTCTTGCTAGTAGGCTTGTTTTATCTAATAAATCTCTCACCGTTAAAAAAAATAGTTGAATTGAACTCAATGACTCCTTCTGATTGACATTATATTTATCGAGAAATAGTAGAACTAAACTCAATGACTCCTTCTCGTTGAGTCGTTGGCACTATTTTTGTCGAGAAATATAAATGACAAATATATTTTATCTAATACTAAGTTTATTTGTTCTATATATTTAAATTACATATCAATAATAATAATGACAATTAAGATTCAAATGACATAAGAAAATCCGTCAGAGGCATGATAGTTGATATTTTGTTTGTCTCTTTTGGTAGCTGCTTTATTCCTTTTCAGAAAATTATAACTAATGTTAAAACAAAATTCATTTTAGAGTGGAGTTATTCTATAAAAAGTGAGGATAACATAACGGCATAAAAAAGATACAATGAAAGATTAAAAAAAGTTAATAACTCATAAATTAAATCGAATTTCAAAAAAGTGATTCGGAAACCTTGTTCCTCACGTCGTCGTCCTTAAAAAAACAAATAACAAACTAAAAAAATCAAAAAATTCAACATTTTTTCATTGTGTCTTTCTTTTTTACTTTCATTATGTCTTTTGTAAATTTTTTACACGATGAATGAATGCACAAAGAAAAGACAAATGAAAACACTTTTTTTTAATTTTCTATATTTTTTCTTTAAAAGAGGACGATTTTAAGGAACGAGATATCCGAAACACTTTTTTGAAATTTGATTAATATTGTGAGTAAACTTTTTTTAAAAGAGGACCAACAACATCACCGCTACCATTCGAGAACACTCCTTTCACCTCTGGGTTAGGTAAATATATAATAAGATATGTTAGTAGGAGAGTATATGAAGAAGAAATTCCTCATATATATTTTTGAGAACTTTGATATATTTAATTTACATTGTATATAAAGTTAACTTCTAAAGTTAACTTTAATTTATTTAATTTACATTCGAATTTAATCGATTAAAAATAGAAAATAAGAGATTAATTATCAAACTTGATACTTATTTTACATGTTAAAAGACTTTAACTTCTAAATTCCTTTTTTTCTTTAAAAGACCCTCTGTATAAGTAGTTCGATAGTATAACATTATTTTAGATAATCAATCTCTATCTCGATGTATTTATAAAACACTAATTTGTTATCACATGTCATTCTCTTAAACATGACATATTATTGCAACAATAGTTTATTAAATGTGTCACTCTTACATAGTTTTTTATTAAAATTTATTTCCTTTAATATCATAGAGTTTGAATTTAATTTCAACAACGATTTTTTTACCTACTCTAACTAATCTTAAAAGATTTTATACGGTGTATAATCGAAATTGAATGGTTTAATGAAGAATTTCTATAATTTCATCATCATAATAATAAATTTAAAACAAAGAATTACTATTATTTCATTATTGTAATAATAAATATAAATTTTGTTACGCTCTATTAAATTTAAATTCAAAAAAGTACATAGTTTAACACGAAGTTATTTCATAAAAAAAGTACACGGTTATCTAAATATCTATTTTAATATATTTATATATAACCCGTGTGTTACACGGGTATCTAACCGTTATATAAAAAAAATACATTAACTCAAATATTTGTAACCAAACAAATGAGAATTTTGTATTTGATCCCATAATTGTGCACAATGAAGCCTTTTTGCCGCCTAAGACCACCTCTTTTAACACTTGTTTTTGGCCTACTATTTGTCTATCGTTTTCGACCTACCCTTAAATACCCGTCACTATATCATCTCAAAAGTATCAATTATGCACGCAGAACCATATTAAAAGAAACGTGTTCAAAACCACGAGTGATGTAAATCATAAACGTTGCATGTATAAAGAGGTTAAGAGATTGAATGATTTGCCTGGCTCCCTGGATGCCATTTAAGATAAGAATGTCAAGATTTTGATTACTCTTTTTATATGGCACCTGAGGAGTCAGGCAAACATGTCGTTTTGACATTTTTAACAATCTTATACCATAACAAAGGTAATATATTGTTTTTTATTTACAAACTAGGTTAACACCCGTGTGTTCACACGGGGTTGAACGGTAAAATATATATATATATATATATATATATATATATATATATATAGAGTGAGGTTCACCTACATAGTGTTATAAATCTAAGAAGGCTAAGAAGCAATAAGAGATTGACATGTGGCATCTAGGAAAATTAGGAGAGGGGGTATTTTAGTCATGCCCACTTTTTTAAATATTCTCTCTCCACATGCAAGTCACATGTCAATTCCCCCACTTTTTTAAAACGTTTATAACTTTTACATACGACATTATTTTTTTAAACAAATTACACCATAAAAACGAGAATTTTTTTCTCTTTAAAACGCGTATAATATTGATATATAAAAAACGAACTTTTTTTTCACAATTTTTCAGCTCATTGTGTCTAACGTCAGGTCATTGTGTCTTCCGTCAGGTCATTGTGTCTTTCATCAGGTCATTGTGTGATTGTGTCATCCGTAAGGTTGTTGTGTCATTCATCGGGTCATTGTGTAATCTTATTTGACAAGTATTACACAATGATCTAATAATAATTACACAATAACACAAAAAGTATTTCAAAGATCTTGCTCTCACATCATCCTCCTTAAAAAATAAATAAACAAAACTTAAAAAAACTACTATTTTCTCATTGTGTCTTTTTTCATTGTGTCTAATTTATAAAATAAAAAAAACGGTAATTTTTTTAATTTTTTTTAATTTTTCGTTTATTTATTTTCTGAAAGAGGAATACATGGGGAACAAGGTCTCCGAACCACTTTTTTCAAATTTGATTTATATTGTGAGTTATAATTTTTTTAAAAGTGTCATTGTGTCTTTGTTTACCATTGTGTCATTCTCACACTTTGTAACAAAAAATGACGTTGTCTTTGAACATTTCTCAAACACATATTAACAATTGGTGACACGGTGATAATTTCTAAACACATAATATGACACAACAAATATTTATAATAAGATGATATTATATAATGACTTAAGAATGAACCGATAAAGGTGATATTTCACTAGTTATAATAAAACACAACCACATGATATTACACAAGGACTAGACAAGTGCCGAAATTTTTTTTTATTTTTTATATATCAATATTATACGCGTTTTAAAGATAACAAAACGCTTGTTTTTTTGGTGTAATTTTTTTTAAAAAATAATATCGTATCCAAAAGTTATGAAAGTTTTAAAAAAAGTGGGGGAATTGGCATGTGCCTTGCATGTGGAGAGAGAAAGTCAACAAAAGTGGCTATGACTAATGTACCCTTCCACCAATTTCTTTTCTTACAAATTGATCTCAACCATTAAAAAAGAGATCTAAAGGTCATAAATCCTTCTTAGCCTTCTTAGATTTCCAACACTATGTAGGATAACTCTCCTCTATATATATATATATATATATATATATATATATATATATATATATATCAATATACTTGGTTAATACTCATTTGCATGTATGAAAATAATGTTTGTCATTGTTTAGTAATTTTGGATGGATATTAAATCTTTAGCCATTAAATTGAGAATGAATGTGATGGTGACACGTGGCGCAGTGTGGTAAGATGTGTTAGCAATTTATTAGAAGAGGAGATGTGTCTACATTTACCGGATGCATTTTCTAATCAATTGGTTTCATCGACACCAAAAGAAAAGCATCTTCTACAAAAACATATCTCGGTCTTCTGAATGTTAATCTCGTTTACATATATTAGAAGTTCAAGATAGAACCACGAACTGAATTATAAGTACTCAAAATTTAAAAGTATATTGGTTTCTACCGCTCCTAGCTATCACCTTTTGGTTTCTACCAGTCTCAATTATTGAATTGGCCGTCAACGGTTCCAACTTTTATCAGTTTGGCAAACAACGGTCCGTCGTTAATTTTTTAACGTCGTTACGTTTTTTTCGAATTCAAGACCGAAGTTTTAGGCCTTTTGATCGAAAGGAGAATACGAGTCGATTGATGTAAAAGTTATCTCGAAACGGCGCTCCGAACAATAAAATTTTTACATCTGATTGAAGCACCGTTAGGTTTAAACACCCGATTGAAGCACCGTTTCGTCGTTCGGAGAGTCGTTTCGAGGTAATTTTTACATAAATAGACTCGTATTCTCCTTTCGATTAAAAGTTGGGACCGTTGACATTCAATTTAATAAGGGAGACCGGTATAAACCAAAAGATTATATTTGAAACTGATTGGAAACCAATATAGTAATTTTAAACTCATTTTGTTTGTTATCATTGTAATAGTTTCCACCTCAACATAGAGGTGTAAAAATCAGGTTTTGGGCCCAACTCGAACCGGGTTTTAACCCAACCCGGTTTTGGGCAACAAAATCCAAACCGGGTTTTGGACCAAACTGGTTCGGGTCGGGTTGGGTTTTTTAGAGGATAAAAATCGGTTTTTTGAAACTGGTTAGGGACGGGTTAGGACCGGGTTGGGTCAAAAACCCGTTAAAAAAAGTGATTTTCCACCGGGTCGGGTTCAAAAAAACCCGGGTACAAACCGGGTTCAATACAAAATATAAAAACCGGTCTCAAACCGGCGGGTTTTTAAAAACCCAAACCGGGTTCTATGATAACGGGTTGAAACCGGTTCGGGTCCGGGTTGGGTTGTCGGGACGGGTTGAAAAACCGGGTTTTTTTACACCTCTACCTCAACAGACTTGATCGAAAGCGCTTTGTAAGCCCATTGGGCTTAAGGTTAACATTCTTTAATCTTGGTTGTGTTGTACTTGTGTCTAGAGGTGCACAAATCGGTTTTTTTGAAGAACCGGTTCCGGTTCTTGTTGGTGTTAAAAAAACCGGTTCTTACAAGAACCGGTTCGGTTCTAGAACCGGTTTTTGGTGAAAAAACTAGAACCTAGTAACCGGTTCCGGTTCCTAAAGAACCAGTTCCGGTTCTCAAAGAACCGGTTCCGGTTCCTAAAAAACCGGTTCAGGTTCTTAAAAAATACCTTTTTTTCTACGATATGGGCCGGAAGTAACATTAAAAATTTAAAATATTACAAGATATATAGCTTTTAAAACATTAAATAAATAACAACACTAAAACATACCGGTTTTTCAAGAACCGGTTCTTCCAGGAACCGGTTTTTCCAAGAACCGGTTTTTTTAGGAACCGGTTCCGGTTCTTTTGGAACCTATAATTTGGAAAAAATAGTAGAACCTACGGTTCAGTTCCGGTTCGGTTCTTGTAGAACCGGTTCTTCGAAGAACCGGTTTTCGGTTATTTGATCGGTTCCGGTTCCGGTTTTTTTGTGCACCTCTACTTGTGTCAATTAAGGTCTCGGCCCATGTTTCATTATATTTTCTCTTTTAGGTCCGTAAGACCGTAAGAGGTAAAAAAGATCGGTTTGAAACCGAAGCTACCCATTTTGAAACCGGAGTAGCAAGATATAGTTAGAAATTAACCACCCCGAACCGTACTAGGATTGTAACTAGTTTAAAACCCTATAAGTTGAAACCGGTTTAAACCTGAACCAAACTCCCTTCCAGAGCCGGTTCCAACACCTCGTGCTCTTTTTGGTGTTCTCATTATAATAATAAGCAAAATTGGTTTGTTGCATACGAAAAAACCACGTGAAAAGAATGAAGAATAGGAAGTATATAGTAAAATAAAAAGAAAATTCTCATACACTATTAAACCGTACCTCAGTATTAAATATATATACTTCCTTTTGAGAATTCTCATACACCAAAATTGGTGTGGGCTAGTCACACACCCTGATAGGCTAACCACACACTCAATCATTATAGTTAATACGACTCGTATTGGTCAATATGGGTTGTATTGATCTATATGACTCGTATTAGATTTAATATGGGTCATATTGATCTATATGACTCGTATTAGATTTAATATGAGTCGTATTGATCTATATGACTCGTATTAGATTTAATATGGGTCGTATTGATCTATATGACTCGTATTAGATTTAATATGGGTCATATTGATCCAGCATATGACTCGTATTAGATTGAATATGAGTCGTATTGATCCAGCATATGACTTGTATTGGATTAAATATGGGTCGTATTGATCCACCATATGACTCGTATTGGATTTAATATGAGTCGTATTGGTCCAAAAACTATTTTTTTCTATATGTCCCCGACATATTCACCACCGTAAAAGTCGCCGCCATGTTGATTGTCGTAATGGTTGTTGTACTAAAAATAACTATTACCATTTTTTTCGTCATTAAAGATATAATTATCATCCTATATATAGATTTTTTTAGAAAAAAGTTGGATAAATCTAGATATTATAAATGTATTAACAAATGAATTCGTTTTGAATATCAAATTCGATCGATTGAACGATCATTTATAATTGAATTTTAACAAAATATTGCATCGCGTCAAATAAGTACTAAGTTTTTCAAAATTTCATACGTTCGATAAATTTTTACCACCGAGTAAATATGACTCATATTGTACTTAATATGAGTCATATTGTTTGGTAATACGACTCATATCAAAACTAATACGAGTCATGTTGTCAGGTAATACGACCCATATCAAATCTAATACGAGTCATATTGTCAGGTAATACGACTCATATCAAAATTAATACGAGTCATATTGTCAGGTAATACGACCCATATCAAAACTAATACGAGTCATATTGTCAGGTAATACGACCCATATCAAATTTAATACGAGTCGTATTACTGTCTGATCTGCAATATCTACAAAAATCAGCTTTTTCGTCTGACAACAAAGTAATACGACCCATATCACCCTGATACGAGTCGTATTAAGGGTGTGGGGCTAGCCATTAGGATGTCCGGTTAGAATCACCCTTATTAATATATTTTCTTATTTTTTTCAAGAGCTCCCGGTGTGGTCATTCAAGATTTAAATTTTTGTCAAATTATACCCTTATGCGACAAAAGGTGTAAACAAATTCTTTGGTTTATTTACCTTTTTAGAACAGCATAAAGTCTTTTAGTTTACTTAACTTAGGGTTTTTTTATGAAATGATTTTAAATTAAACATCAAAGAATTTACAACAAGATGACATGCAAACGGGCAACAAGTTGTATCGCCACCCCCCTTTAAATAGAAAAACCTAGCTATATATACAGGTGAAACTGCTACTCCTTAATTTTTGTAAAAGCGTTTATCTTCTACTAGCTCCTTTTTACATAGCAGACTAGCTATATATAACTTTAGCGATGATCAAAGAGGGAAAAGTACCTATGTACGTAGGTTAATATTTCTCTATTTTATTTTATTTTATTGAGTACGTACGTACGTATATATGAATATGAATTTATTTAATTAAGTTGTTGATAGAGAACCGGCCAAACGTTTGTTTCAAATGTTGATGATAAAGAGATTATATTTATTTTACTAAGTTATTTTCTTATATATGGTTTTTATATTTTTCCTTTTCAGTCGAATAGATGCCCAGTTATTGATTTTTCTATTTAAAAACAATTGTATTGTTTTCAAAGCAATAAACACATTCATCCCTCTGTATTACCAATTTCTATATGGTATCAGAGCGGGTTCCCAAACCGCTCGATAAACAAACCCTAAAACTAATTAACCATCCAATCGTGATCGACAACCATGATGGATGAACAATCATCCGGAAAGAAGGTCGAAGAAAGCCATGTTGGCACCAACTCTCCATGCCACATTCACGCTTCCGAATATTGTGATTTTGACTCAAACTCGAGCCCCATACCAGGTTTGAATTCAGAACAATATTGTGCTCTTTTACACTTTATTGCAGAGAAAGAAAACTTGTCAAAAGACAAGCTACTTCCAGAAGCCAACATGGTGGGTAACAATAGACAAGATAATGGTTGGATACTAGATTCTGGTTGTACCGAACACATTACGCATCGAGCCGACTGGATAGAAAACAAAGTGGTATCTACTCATGAACCTTCGGTCATGATACCGAATGGTGATTCTATACCCGTTATGGGTAAAGGAAATTCTCATTTACCCAATGGAACCACCATTAAAGGAGTTTTGCATGTTCCGAAATTTAGATGCAACCTTTTATCAGTAAGTCGTTTATCGAATGATCATCAATGCTCGGTGACTTTTTTCCCAGATTTTTGTTTCATGCAAGACTTGCGTTCGAGAGAATTAATTGGAATGGGTAAATGCATACGTGGTCTATATTGGATCGAGATGGTGGAAAATAAAAGAAAAGCTATGATGGCTTCGGTTGATGTTTGGCACAAAAGGCTTGGTCATGCTTCCAGTGATAAATTATCTTCTTTTGATTTTGTTAATAATGTCTCTTTTAAAACTGTGGACTGTGATTCGTGCGCAAAAGCCAAACACACTCGGTTACCTTTTCCAATAAGCTCTATTAAAAGCAAAGAGTGCTTTGAATTGTTGCATTGCGACATATGGGGAAGGTATAGAATTCCCTCACTTTCAGGGGCAAACTATTTTTTGACAATTGTGGACGACTATAGTCGATCTGTTTGGGTTTTTCTCTTAAAGCATAAATTTGAGGCAGGAGACCGCCTGATGTCTTTTCACAAATTGGTCAAGACACAATTTGGAAAAATGATTAAAAGAATCCGTTGTGACAATGGGGGAGAATTTACTTCAAGCCGCATGAATGATTTCTATGCCGAGCATGGCATGATCCTTGAGACTACTTGCCCTCACACGCCACAACAAAATGGCGTTGTGGAACGCAAGCACAGACATTTACTTGAGACTGCACGAGCTCTTAGGTTTGAAGCAAACTTGCCAAAAAGGTTTTGGGGCGAATGCGTCATGACGGCTGCCTATATAATCAATCGTCTCCCGTCGAAAACTATTGACAACAAAACCCCGTATGAGATTCTCTTTGAACAAAAACCTGAGTACGAACACATGAAAGTTTTTGGGTGTCTTGCTTACTTTCGGAACACTGACACAAAAGGAGACAAGTTCGAATGGAAAGGGAAACCCGGTGTGTTTTTAGGTTACCCACCAGGAACGAAAGGCTACAAAATATATGATATGGTTCGTAACAAAATGGTGGTGTCGAGAGACGTGAAATTTGTAGAAAGCAATTTTCCCTATAGGAATTTAAATCCTATCGATAAACAAGAAAATAAAAAACTATTTAGTTTCCCCCCATGGTATTATGAAGGAATTGATGACACCAGACAAGAAACACCGAACCAAACTGAGGGTCCCAACATAAAGGATATGCATACAGATGAGCTTAACCTACAAGATCTAGATAGCCTCATTCAGCTTGATGTTGAAAATGAGACAAAAGATAATGAGCCTACAATACCACATGATGGGTCTAATGATCATCCACAACAAATTGACCAAACTGAGAACTCTATAGAAGATGAAGTGGGCCATGTTAGGACACAATCAACTACACAACAAAGGGTCAGAGTGCAGCCAAAGCGGCTGAATGATTTCATTGTCAACCTTCCACCATCCATTGATCACACTTTAGCCGCTCCCAATCAACAATCCTCAACGGTGCATCCCATTTCCAACTTTATTTCTTACAAAAATTTCTCACCCTCACATAAATCCTTCTTGGCTGCCATTGAGTCAAACAATGTGCCAAAACATTTTTCACAGGCTGTAAAGGATGACAGGTGGAAAGAAGCAATGCAAAAGGAGATTAATGCTCTTGAAGAAAATGAAACATGGACTTTGGAAGAATTACCTAAGGGAAAACGAGCTGTTGATTCCAAGTGGATCTATAAAATTAAATACAAACCAAATGGAGAAGTGGAAAGATTCAAGGCAAGATTGGTTGCAAAAGGTTTCACTCAAATGGAGGGAGTTGACTACCATGAAACTTTTGCACCAGTTGCAAAACTAGTAACCGTGCGTACTTTACTTGCATTGGCTGTTAAAAAGGAGTGGATAATACATCAGTTGGATGTTGATAACGCATTCTTGCATGGGGATTTAGATGAAGAAGTGTACATGAAGATTCCTCAAGGTTTTTCCAAAGAAGAAGAAACAAAAGTATGCAAATTGAAGAAATCATTGTATGGTTTAAAGCAAGCCTCTCGTAATTGGTACCACAAATTCACTATTGCTTTAACCGATATTGGTTTCAAACAAGCCAAAGCTGACCACTCTTTATTCATTTTTAAAAATAATGATTCATACGTGACTGTGCTCATATACGTAGATGATGTAATCATAGCTGGAAACGACATCAACAAAATAAATCAAGTCAAGACTTTTCTCAACAGTAAATTTGGCATCAAAGATATTGGAGCACTCAAGTACTTTCTAGGTATTGAAGTTGTTAGAACAAAAGAAGGCCTTGTTTTAAGCCAAAGAAAATACACGCTTGATATTCTTGAAGATAGTGGTATGAAAGGATCAAGGCCTAGCAAGTTCCCCATGGAACAAAACCTTAAACTTGACAAAGATAGTGGAGGCCTTCGAGTCAATGCCAGTCAATATCGACGACTTGTAGGACGCCTACTATACTTACAAGCCACTCGACCCGACATTGTCTTTTCAGTCAACGTGCTGAGCCAATTTGTTTCGGATCCACGCGAAGCTCACCTTGAAGCCGCCAATCGTGTTCTACGGTATCTTAAAACCACAACGGGGCAAGGAATCTTGCTACCAAAAGACGGTGGTATGAATATGGTTGGTTACTGCGATTCAGATTGGTTGGGATGCCCATTCTCTAGAAAATCACGTACAGGTTATTTGTTATTATTTGGCGGAGCTCCGATATCTTGGAAATCTAAGAAACAATCAGTGGTATCAAGGTCGTCGGCTGAAGCAGAATACCGAGCCATGGCATCAACGGTTAGTGAAATCTTATGGATGAGGTGGTTATTAAAAGAACTTGACGTCGAACAACTGAATCCGACTCAACTATTTTGTGATAATCAAGCTGCACGACACATTGCCAACAATCCGGTATTTCATGAACGCACGAAGCATGTTGAAATGGATTGCTATTTTGTTCGTGAACGGGTTGAATCGAAGGAAATTTTGCCGATGAATATTGATACGAAGAACCAAATTGCAGATCTATTTACTAAAGCGTTGGATGGACGATCACTTCATATCTTACTGGACAAGTTGGGCGTTCGTGATCTTCACGCTCCAACTTGAGGGGGAGTAAAGAGATTATATTTATTTTACTAAGTTATTTTCTTATATATGGTTTTTATATTTTTCCTTTTCAGTCGAATAGATGCCCAGTTATTGATTTTTCTATTTAAAAACAATTGTATTGTTTTCAAAGCAATAAACACATTCATCCCTCTGTATTACCAATTTCTATATATGTATATGCATGCGCGCATGTGTGTTTTAATAATATTCCCTGTTGTGCGTATGCATATACTTGGTGAAGCTGCTCGCTGCTAATTTCATCTTCTAATGATCGATCGATGGATATATTAATTAATGGTCATCTAAAACCACTAATTAATTTCCACCCGCCCATATATGATCGATCTCTCTTCACAAAAAAATATTCATCACCTGCAGGCCAATCAATTAATCATTAGTGTCAGTTGTGGGCTAAATGGTTCGTTGATTCAAAAGTTGCATCCACCATCAACAAATAATAAATAAGGAGTCTTGATTGGCCGGTTAGTTGATTCAGAAACATTAAAAACTCACTTCACATTCTTGATTCAAAAGATCAAGAAACACCTAAAACCCCTTTAACTCACACGTCCCTGAAAAAACAACGTACAGACTCGAAATTTGCATTCCTTAGTTGAAAATATTGCATTTGTGTCAACTTTTGGAACAAAGACAGAGAATTGTGTATACTATTTTTTATTATGAGATTTTACAGATAGAGACAGTGATCATATGTCGTTGCTAGCACCGGATTAGATGTGTTTTCATTGTGATGGTGTTGCGTACAGTTGTTTCTAAAGATTCATAATCGGATATAAGTCAAGAACACAAGAGATTATGGATAACTCCCACAACTTGTATTAAAAAAAATAATTCAAAAACTCAATACAATCCTCTCATGATATATAATTAGGTTTGCTACACTTTTGGATCTAATTACCAACATGTTAGAGTCCTACTGGACTACAATACTAATTACTTAATAATTAGAAAACTAAACCCAACTTGACCGACTTGTCAACTTAGGTCACTAAGCATCACCCAATTATGAACCAGGTTAGAAATTAATGCCAACAAAGTTGTGATCAAGAAGAAGAAGACCGATCAAGTTTGGATCAGATCTCACGACTTGAGGTATTCACGACCAAAACCAAGACGAATTGTGATCAAGCAGTTTCGCAACTCTGTTTTTTTCGTGTTGGTTAAGACTCGTGTACGTTCTTTGATCAAAGGAAATAAAAGTCGATTGAGTTAAGTTTGGAGTTCAATCTGTGATAAGTTGTCGCTATTACATGGTTTGAGCGAACCAAGTTTGAACGAACAACTTTATTATTGCAAGAGAAAACTCACAAAAAAACTCGTTACGATAACTCTCTATTGTTTGTCCATATCAAAGCCTCCACTCAAGCTTTATATTTATATATACCTAGACGTGTTAGACTATAATACAAATACTTAAACCATGATGATTCCTAAATATTAGGGATTTGATCTAACTTGTTGTATCATATTCGAACTTTACAAACTTATAGATTTGTTTTAAGAAATTAACTCTAACAGTTTTATTATGTTTGTTTGAAGTTGAATGATGACATTTGTTTCATTATGTTTGCTAGCACAAGATTTTTGTATATTGATCGATATTAATCTTAACTTAAAAAATTCCATGTGTCAATCTCAAGTTCTAACTTATTTTTCTAAAAATGATCATCTGCTAAAGTTAACTTAACGCCGGTAATTTTTTTTAAGAAAACAAGTTACAAGTTGGGATTAAGTTGAAATTAATATCGGTCAATATATAAATGTTCAGATTATTAAAATCCAATAACCTGATTGCATATGTTTGAGTTCCGTAGGTTTGCAGAATGAAGGTAATACTATACTCCCGGCCCGCAACATAACAACAATATTCAATTCTTGGTTGAGGAAATTAATCGTGTGGCCTGAACAAAGACAAAGATGTGCCTCAGATGAGATGAGATGAAACATAACATAAACAACCACTAAACAAAGCAAGCTAGTTATTGATCTTGCTCCTCTTATATATTTAACAAGAAGAATATATCACCCAAATTAAGCCTAGCTATATATACACACAAACTAAACTTGTTTACATAAATAAATAAATAAATCACCCACCCAATAATATTCTATTCTATTCTATTCTAGGTAGAAATTGCTAAAGCCTATATATGAGAAAGCTTTTCAGGTTTTATTTCTTGATTTATTATATGACTTGATCATTTTCTGTTTCAGTGTAGTTATGATCTCGATCATGGTATTTTCTGTTGCAATTTACCAGCTAAAATATGATTCAAGAGGTCAATTCAATTGTCGTGCGACGCTATTCAATTGAGCATTCAAGAGGAATAAAATAAAGATTTTCAGTTTGTTGTTCTTCAAGAGGTTATTCTCAGTTTGTTGTTCTTCAAGAGGTTATTCTATCCATCATCGTTGATTGCAACAGGGACAACTTAAACCATTCAAAAACCGTCCTAATTTTATTGCCCAGATTTAGTTTCAGCCTTGATGAACGGTGGAGATTAAATCTTGGACTCACCAAAAGCACTAGGTTTTAATACATGAGAGACGTCACACACTCTGGACATTACCCTAAACTAAAAATCCAATCTGCAACTTTACTTTTGTCAGGAAGGATTTCATTTGTAAACACAGTTCAAACTCAAACACTGTTAAGCGGCGGCGATGATATCATCTATTTATGTATGACTACATTCATCTAAGAAAAGAAACCAACAATACACTGTATTTTGTATTAGGAACACTTAAATATATTTTAACTACTAATAATAATAATAATAATAATGCATCAAGCAAACAGCTCAACTCCAAACATGCCCGGTCAAATGCTTCATGGCTGACTGATTCCCTTCTTTAAAAGCATCTCATAAACTCTATCCACCTTGTTTGGATCAACATTGAACAGGCGATGTGCATCAGACTTTTGGGTAATGTGACCATTCATAACCTCTATCGTAAGTTTCTCTAACATGCTCAGATAATGTCCAGGAATCACCTTAATCTCTGAGCACAACCGTTTCTCCTGCGCAGTATCAAAAATTATTAAAATAAAACTACAATAAAAAATGAGAGAGTTTCATCAGAAAAAGCAAAAGGCCTTACAGCTTCAGAGAGTAAATCAGCACCCAAATGTCCGCTGACATCCCAATCATCCAGATTGGCTATAGCCAAACCACCAGGGGCGGAAGAAGAGTCTTTGTTATCAACATCTCCTTTTAGATGATTTGCCCTTTGCAAGAATTTACCACTGGGACCAGGCTGTATATTATCCTTCACCCTGCGTGCATTTTCTTCAGCTTCTCTCTTTCTCTTCTGTTCAATGTACCTTTCAGCATCTGCAGATGTCCTACAACCAGAAGCTCGAGCTTCCTGAACATAACATGCACACTTTAATAACCATATAAAAAGTATTTTCTTACAAATACAAGATCAAATTTATTTAAAACCTGCAGATCCTCTATTCGTCTTCTAATCCGGTGTTCTTCAATGACAGTTTTCAGCAACTCTTCATGTTCCTCCTTTTTATGGAAACGCATGAACACCCTGTAGCGACGACATATTTCTTTTTCTTCAGGGGAAAGCCCCTGCTCAAAAGGGTCTGCATAAAGTAAATTTCTTTCTAGAATGAAGTCTTTCCTGCGTTTTCTCTCGTCTAGCCTGTCAAAGGTAATTATAATCATACTCAGCTGCAACATAATGAGAGGAAAAAGTGATGGTTGACCTTTTTGAGTATATACGCAAGACACGTAGTTTAAGTTCACGTTCAGGATCAGTATCAGCATCCTTGAATTCCATGTCAGCAAGTAACTGCTCAGCATCATTGTCATATTCAACTTCAAATTCTTGCCTTTTGAAGTTATACCCACTTAACTCAGTTATTGAAGGCCCCTCTTCTGTTGATGTCCTCAACTTTTTCTCTCCAACACTTCTGTCTATATGAGTATCTGTCAATAACACATATATTAACGCTTGTATTTTGATTCATTCGTTTAGATAAACATCCAACTCAGGAGCTACCTTCGATTTTAATTCCATCGCCAACTTTGTCACTTTGGACAATACTTGATGTTCTCTTACCTGCCCCTGTTAAAGCATTAACACTGCTAGAGCCTCCAACTGAGCCTACATCTATGTTAAAAAGGAGTATTGTTACATAACTAACTGCCTTGTATGTGTGTGTGTGTGTGAGAGACGTAAAGATATACCAGAAACTAAGGCAGATGAGGGCCGACCTGCTGAACTTTCTTTTCTTAAATCTTCAATTCTGACAAAGTATTATTAGAAAATTAAGGTTGGAAAAAACAAGTTTGCATTAGATATAAGCACAGGTTTTAAGAGTGTAATATACTTGATTCTTGTGGAAAATGGAGATTCCTCTTTCACAGAAAGTTCCCCGCCAGTCGGGTGTCCTGATGTGATGTAGAAAATCAATTAATTTAGACAGCCTAAATACATGAGTGTCACAGACGTGATACAAATTAAATTTCAACTGAAGATGACAAATAACCTTTGGAAACTTCCCCATGCCCTCTGGCCATTGCAAGTAGTTCTTCTCTATTCTTTCCCATAACATGAGACATGTCCTGAAAACACGACAAAAAAATACAAATTATGCCCATGTACCAAAAAAGGATATTAAATGCAGAAAAAGAAAGTGTGAGATTTGTTATACCGGAAGTGGAAAGCAAGGTGAATTCATGTATATGGTATTATAATGCTCAATGCAATGTGATTTGCTTTTAGTTCCAACATGCTCAGCAACCTCATTCCAGTTTGCCAGCCCATACATTTCTATCCCCTGTAGAAACATGATTTTCAGTACAATCCTATTAATTAAATATTCTATATAGTCGTTTTTATTTATAGAAACTTAAGACAGTCTTAAAAAACCTCAAGAAGCAGTATCTCCTCATCTGCATTCCAATCAGAACAGAAGAGTGGAAACGAAAGATTATCCTGTAAGTAGGGGGAAAAATGTAGGTTTATAGATAGGTGTGATGTGAAAATAGAGAGAGAGAGAGAGAAAAGTAGTAGAGTTACTAACCATAACCCTATATTTATGATCACTCTTATGAGGATAAACCTCAGCTCCAACAGAAAAACACTCAACACAAAGATCAAAATCAGAACAACAAGCACATTTGATGCGAATCTTTCCTGAGATGTCCTTGTTGCAGTAGTTACAATGGTACAAAGCCTTTTTCCCTTCACTCACCCCTTGACCTATTATTATTATATATATTCAACAACAAAAAGGTTATTAGAGTAGTAATCTATCTAATAAATCAAACTTTTAGGGGACAATTTTTGGAGGGATTTTTTTTCTATAATAGGAAGTTTGGGAGATAAAATTTAGCTAAATTTTTCACCATGCAAGTTGATGGAGCCAACTCCTTAAATGTTATATATTTACAAATTGTTAAATATAATGGTTATAATTTCTTTATAAATATTACTATTTAACCCGTGTGTAACACACGGGTATTAAACCTAGTGTATGTATGTACAACAGTCAACAGATGAGGTACCTGAAGTTGCAGCTTCTAGATTCTCTAGATTTGAGGCTGTGCGTTTTCTCTTGGAGCGGCTGAAATTAGACAAAAAAATTGAAGAGGTCACATTGGCCGAAGGTTAGTAATTAGTAAAACAAGCAGAAAGCAATAACATAACAAGATTCCTGCCTGGTAGCCTATGGAATAATGGCGGGATAGGGTTTAAATCCGTTATTCATTCATTCATTAATTCAAAAGGCAAGCTAAATCTCAAACTTACTTTGTTTGTATACACATACTTCACTATCAACAAAGACTGTGGAAGTTGTATAATGTATTGGAGCTTAAAACTTATCTTAAGATACCCACAGAAACAATTGAACAATTATTATTCTAAAGGTAGATGTGAAGGAATGTGTATATATATATATATAAGCAAGCACTGAAGGGGGAAACAGAAACAATTATTGAAGCAGCATACATACCTTTGATTGGAATCCTCTTCCGCAGAGTGATTTGCGCGTGAACGACCCATTATCAACAAAACCCTAGAAATTACAATCCAAAACCCAATCCCAACCCCAACCCCAATATAAAGATTATGACTTTTCTTAAACACCACCGGGATCGCTCACCACAAACGCCCCTACCTACCTCATTTTCATTTTCATTTCTATAAAAAGGGAACGAACGAACGATTTATGTTTCATTTACGTCAACTTTCTCCCCTCCCTTTCAAAACCAAACATTGGATTTTACCAATTTCAACTCTCTTTATTCTTCTCTTAACTTTACATTATTCTTTTTAGAGTAAATTGCCAAAAAGATCTTCGGGTTTGTACCGTTTCGACCACTGTGGTCCTTATGTTTTATTTCTTGCCATTTTGGTGTTTGCTTTTGTAAAAAACTGTCATTTCGGTCCTTCCGTTAACGTTTTCTATTATCTTTGTGTTAAAAGACCAAAATACCCTTACTTATTAAACTAATAAAAATTAATGTGAAGTTGGAGACAACTTCTTTCTTCATCTACTATTTCATTTTCTCCTTCCACTACAACTTCTATATTCTCTCACCCACCATCACATAAACCATGACCACCATCACCTTCAATGGTTGCACAACCACAACAACCACCATAACCACAACAACCACCACGACCACCACCGACAACCACAGCCACGACGACTAACACCGAAAACCACCTGCAACCACCCCCACCCCTAGTGATTACCACCTCAAAACCCCTCAATCTGATTCACAACTGTTCACCACCGCCTCCCTTCCGGTTACAAACCCACAAGATCAAAAGCCTAACACCGCCTCCCCCTCTGATTCCCCTGCCACTACCATCAATTGTGGTTGTATATTTGTGATGTTAAAAAGAATGGTGGAGGTGGTGTAGTGGTGTGTGGTCATGAAAAATTAAGGTAATAATAATAGTAATAATCAAAAGACCAAAATACCCTTTTAAGTTAACAGATTTTTTTAACGCTTTTGGACGGAAGGACGAAAATGACAGATTTTTTACAAAAGCAAACACCAAAATGACAAGAAAAAAAACATAAGGACCAAAGTGATCGAAACGGTACAAACCCAGGGACCTTTTTGGCAATTTACTCTTCTTTTATATATTAAGAACTTAACTCAATTATTTCAAACTAATATTTTTGAGACGGTAAAAGTAAAATTTATCTTAAAATGATTTACGTAAAGCTAGGAATAGAAATTCAATGTCTCGTGAATGCGAAACCTTTTTCTCTTTTTATAATGTTTCTTTTGTTGGTTTCGAACCGATGACCTATTTATTTATTTAATTATTGAGATAGCACATGCATATAGCAATTAGGCCTGTAAATGAATAGAACGTTCATGAACTGTTCGGCGGCTTGTATTCGTTTATTTAACCAAACGAACGAACATGAATATAAATTTTGTTCCTTTAGTCAAACGAACAAACACGAACATATGTTGTGTTCGTTCAATTGTGTTTAGAATGAATGTTTGTTTATTTTTGTACGTTTGTATTCGTTTATGTTCATGAACTATTTGTTTAGCTTTTTAATGAAAAATTATAAACGAACACTAATAATTTCTTTTTTTAATAAACAAACACGAACATAAAAGTTGTGTTTTAGTTGTGTTTGATTATGTGTTGATGTTAAATAGGAAGATGCTGATATTGGTATTGGTGTTCATTTAGAGGCCTAATAATAGAATGGAAGAATATTAGTTAGGTTAGGTTAGGTTAGGTTAGGTTAGGTATGTGTGTTGAAATAGTAAAAAAAAATGAATTGTGGTTGTAATAGGAAAGCAAAGAGTTAAGGGGGCTGTGATAGGTAGCGTAAGTTATTTGTTTCTCACCACAGAATGAGTAGCCACCAGCCAAGCCGTCTTCCTTTCTCTTCTCTTCTGTTGTGTTTTGTGTAATATCATATTATTGATTCATACTTTTTCTAAACTTTATCCGATAGAAAAAGAAGAAGAAGAATGAATCCTCTTATTTGGCACAAAGTTGCAGCAATATCTGGTAGCTTTTTGTTTTGTTTTGTTTTGTTTTGTTGAGTGTTTGTAAAAAGGTGAGGGATGGATTTGTTTGTTAAAATTTGACAGGAATGGCTGGTCTTGGATTAGGAACATATGGGGCTCATGCTTTCAAACCCACCAATCCTTCTTACAAAGAGGTCAACTATTTCAATCATAATCTAAAACATATATACCCTAGTCCTAGCACTGGTTTTGGAATATTTACTTATTATCTCATGTGATGATTATCTAACAGGTTTGGAACACAGCATCCCTTTACCATTTAGTTCATACATCTGCATTGCTTGCTGCTCCTATTGCTAAAAACCCCAATATTGTATGTAAATCCCCCCTTCCCTCCCTTTACACATATAAAGCAAATGCATCTTCATTCGTGTGATTTCATGCAAGTAGTAGATTTATCATCATCGTTTCATTTTATTCTCAGTTTGGAGGGCTTTTGACAACTGGAATCATTGCCTTCTCCGGGACGTAAGTTACCTCTACCCAACACTAATTACTACTTCATCAAATATTTCTTCAATCCTTGTTGTCAAAGATGATAATTTTGACGCAGCTGTTATGCGGTGGCGTTTCTTGAAGACAGAACATATGCTAAAGTGGCCCCCCTTGGCGGGTTTGCATTTATTGCCGCCTGGGGAAGCTTGCTGTTCTAGAACAGCTTTCCCTTGACTATGAATGCTTATGGAATGGGGCTACAAATTAATAATGCCCTTCTTAATGCTTATTGAAAATTCCTCAAGATGAGGGGACTATCATTTTACTTTATGTTTGTCTGTTTAAACAAGTAAATGAAAGCAAAAATATTCTTTGTTAAATCATCCTTTTGTTTCTCTTTTTGTTACTGATATGCACAAAGAGTATTTGGTTACACATGCGTAAAGTGGCTCGTTTTAGCAGCTACCTTTCTTTTGGTTGCAAATCTAGTTGCCTTTTTTTCTCATTTGCTATATATATATATATAATTCTCGGAGATTGTACAAGTACATTGATATATTTGTTTGTTGACAAAGTAAAGCTAGGTAGCTATTAAAGTTTGGCAAATGAATCAAGAAAGCAGAACATCTGTATGCAACTTGACTGCTGCTGCATCAAGGAGTATAATCATAGTGGCATGAACCATAACCTGTGGAAAGAAGAAAACTTGTTATTAATACAACCTAAAAACAAAAGATGTATGTGAACTCAGATTGGTCTGCTTTAAAATGATGGAGGGAAAGGCAAAGAAAAAGAAAAAAAAAAAAACTATTGAATGAAATATGTAAATGAAGAGAATGTGGTTACTAGGATCTTTTTCGGTGGTGATGGCAGCACTATTGAAGTAGCAAGAGGCACCATTATGCTTAAACTTTTGGTAATAAGCATTAAATGCAAATGAAGCATGGTCTTTTAATGTATTTGGGAAATAACAAGGTTGATTTTCTTGGATGCTGCTACAATCTGCACCCCCTTCACCACATGTGTAATCTATAGCTGCTTGTAGCTCTGCATCTGTTGCTTGTACATCTGCTATGCACCACTGCTCAAATTCCCCATCTGCAATAATTTACCACCCACAAATTAATAATGCTTCTGCCTTCTGTTGTGTTGTTGGTATAACAAAATGGAATGAGTAGCAGGTTGATGAATGTGTGTGTCAGTGTGTGTGTGTAAAATAACAAAGAAATGAGATATACTTACAAGATTTATGTGGGAACATTACCACAAGAAGCACAAGTGGGAGCAAAATCCTTAGTGTCATTTTTGTTTTTGAGAGAGAGTGAAAGAAAGAAAGAAACATATATATAGTACATGACAAGGGATGGATCAGATCCATACATGTGTTGGATCATGTGTCTCCTTCTCCACATGGCCTATGCATCAAATCATTTCCACCAAATCCATCATTACAGCCTGGCTTTTTAATTAATTAACTTATTATTATATTACAATAACTAGGTTAGTGACCCGTGGTACCCACGGGTTTGAAAAACATATATTTTTTATATTAAGAATGTGTTATGTAATTGAAGTTATACAATGATTTGTTTTACGGGAGGTTAACGATCACAATATATTAATTTTCATTGCAAATAAAAGCAAACTTTGTTCATCTCAAGGCAATTAACTTTTTTGATTAAATACGTAAAATGACCGAGCAAATAAGTGTATAGTAAAAAATTATCATAATAAATTCCATATATATAAAAAAAAGATACGTACATCCACAACTAAGAAATTCAAACAAAGAAAAGCTTCAAAAAAAGAATGTAGAAACAATATACGTTGTTTAAAAGAAAAAAAGACAATATAAGTAAAACACTCTATTTATTCACGATACATTGACACGGATCACATGAACGCATTTTGAAACCAATGTTACGTGCTTCTGGGATATTAGGCTCGATTACCACGGAAGTAAATTCGGTTGATCTCAAAATGTTCACTGCAAATTAAATTAATAATTAGTTGATGTATTAAACAAATAAGGAAAGTTTCATTATATTTTAAAGTAACCTAATATTCTAATTTTTAGAATATATATTAAGGATAAGTTACTTGTTGGTTGTCGAACCAATTTGTTGAAAGACACGTATATGACAGCGTTTTGTAAAATAGCTCGTCGCGTAGGCATATACGGGATGTTGTGGTGATTGTCATACAGAAACAATTGTATCATGTGTCCGCTGGAAAAAAAAGGCAATAAACGATATAGACTTTAAAATATGAAATTATATTAAGGTTGTTTCTATAAAAGATATCGAGATAACTTACGTGCTATCTTGAAGTATGAGTTCATACATGTATTGAGAAGATATTCTTTCACCTGTTACCACTCGTCCTACCACATCTTGAAAAAAATAATTTGAGCGATTAAACTAATATAAAAATGGTGAATAATATAGGGAGTAACTTTGTAAACATACCTGTTATATATCTTGGACCTTTTCTATCATGTGTTAATGCTTTGATCGTAGGTACTATCGGATACCAAGTAAAACCTTGGGGTGCTTCAAACATAAACGGCACCAGTCTGGTATATTTGTTTAGTATAATTTGTTTGTTGCCAGAATTAATTAACATATATCCATCATAGGTCGGGTATTCATGATGTGAAAGGTTTTTTACCTTAAAATGGTTAAGGGAAAAAACTTTTCCAATCAAGTTAACATCTTTGAAAAGATTCATCAAAGATGTTGGGACGATGGCGGCCATTTTTTTCCTCTACATAATATATTTAAAAAAATGTATGAGAAAAATAGTAGTGGACGTACAATGATAAACTCTAAAATAAATAAACTTACGTGTTGATCAAGAAAGATGACAACCAAATTGTTTTTCTGACGATCATGCCATACCAAATGAACGATAAGAAAAACCAAAGTGTACCATATTCCAATAAGTTTTAATGAAGAAAAATCATCAGCTATGCAATTACCAGTCATTTGTATAAAAAATGTGAAGAACTATGTAAGACCTGATAGAAATTTATAAGTATTTCCACGTATAAATGTGGAAACTTGTTTATCTTAACTTAAAATTTGCAAATCCATTCTAATAAATTAGTTGATTATACTAATTTACCCACATAAATTCAAAAACCGTGCCTGCCATATATAAATCAACATTTTAATTAAAATCAACATATCAATTAAGATTGTTGACTATTATATGTTTTTATATTTAGCAACTAAATCATCATTATTAAAATCAGGCAATTCAAAATTAAGGTTGTTATTAAATGAATCTGAAAATTTAACTTTTAATTCGGTAAGTTTAGTTTAGTATGTTTTTAAAATTAAAAATGTCATAAATTTGGAATTAAATTTGTTTAAAGTTTCCGGTAATAATTATACATTTTAGTATGACATATAAGTTTAGAAAGTATGTCAACATTAAAGAAATTTTAATCAAGTAAAGATTTAAATTTGCTGTTGAAAAAGGAAATATCAACATTATTCATATGTAATTCCGTTCATATTTAAATTAGCTTTTGAAATAGATCATAAATTTGACAAAATATTTGACACCTTGTAATAGCTAATGAGTTGCTGTCTATCACTACCTTATATTTAGTATGTTTTCATTAGTTGAACATAATTATCAATATAGAACGAAAATAGATTGTTAATTTAGAATGCTAAATATAGAATACTAATAGGTAAATGAAAAAAAAATTACTTTTTCAAGCTACTAAATATAATAAGTAATGTGAATTCACATAGTAAAACCTTAATAAAAATCTTAATACGTAAGACCAAAGCCTTGTACTTACAAAGTTGACATCAACCTAGTGGAGCAACAACCTGGTACATTCGTTACGCCAAATAAAATGTTAACTTGCTTTTAGAAGAGGCATGGCTTGACGTCATTGCAACATTGTTTTCGTGATTCATTTTCCATCCATCAACTCTTCTTTCCAAGCCAGTGCATCCGAATTC
This sequence comes from Tagetes erecta, assembly GCA_030867185.1. Classification (NCBI taxonomy): domain Eukaryota; kingdom Viridiplantae; phylum Streptophyta; class Magnoliopsida; order Asterales; family Asteraceae; genus Tagetes; species Tagetes erecta. The sequence continues at coordinate 78,359 of CM061492.1, forward strand.
CATCATGGGATCCATAACTCTAATATTAGCTGCAAACAATATACTTCACTTTCAAATTGGATTTACATTAATGAAAACCTCTCTATCATATGATCAAAGTGAGATAAAACGGGGAATTCAAAGGTGTATATTGTTTTACATTATTGAAAACTTCTCTTTGATGTCTCCAAACCTCTCTATCATAAGCAAACATACTTCAAAGAATCATTGCATTGGCACAACAGATTTGACATTAAGCTCCTCTAACACAAACTGTGATGCAAACTCAACCAAATAATTACAATATATTTACGTATTTAAGTGACCCACAAGGAATAGAAAGGAAAGAAGAACATTACCACAAGGATTTCAATCAAAGCCAAGAACGATGCTTAGGCCTGGGAAGATCGAAGAGAAGAAAGTAATTTAGATGATGATGGAGGCGGAAGATGGTGTTCACAGAGAATCGAAGATTGACTTGAAAACTATCTTCAATGTAATCACTTGAACGGAATTTGTCAGTTTGTTACCTTACAGTAAAAGATTAAACATTCCAAATCAAATATGCGATACGAACTCCAGTTCAAAATATTACTGGTCATCATGAAATTGTAAAAATGAATTCAGAACCGTTTTTTAATACGCGGAATTGCACGTCTCCTACAAATCGAAAATAATCAACCCCCACCCCTCACCCTTCGAAACTGTTTTAAAGAAATACATTGCAAACCGTTTGAGTTGAAACTAAACCTAAAAACATACCGTAAGTGATGATGGTGGATGAGCAATTGGTCCAAACAGCATCACTTCCACTTTGTCAATAATCTACAAATCAAAACCAAACACAATCAAAACAACTTAATATGACAGAACGCAATAGAAACAACTTTACATCAAAGCTAACAAATTTACAAAGAATTGAAACTTATATTCGACCAAAATATTTTAAATTTACATTGAAACTTAAACAATAGAAACAATTGCAAATATGAAACAAATAAATCAGAACACAATAATTGGAATCACTGAAACATAGAGAACATAATATATAGATTAAATCCAATGCTTCTTTCATCCAACATTGAAAAATATATCACTGATTTAATCTAAACAAAGAGGAGGAGCCAAATATGATAACTAATTTAATCCAAATGACGATGGAAGAGCATGTGGTAATTGTTTTACATGGATATATGGTTTATTATTATTACGATCAAGTCTATATAAGATATACCTACGAAGGCAGACATCGAAGTAGGGCTCCGATCTGGTACATGACGATCGATCGTGTTTCGATTCATAGTTACTGCGATCAACAGAGACATGGAGGAATCAGAGAGCGACAGTGATGGGAGGAGACTTGAGAGGTTGAAGAACCAGGTAGCGATTTCAAAAACCACACGCCAAGAAGGAGAAAGAGAGCGGCAGTGGAGGTTCAACTGTGCAATTGTGAGAGGTTTGATGAGATTAGGGTTAATAATATGTCGGGTCACAAGTTGTAAATGGAGCTTCGTATGTGTTTTGTACCCGCGTGATTTATAGATTGTTTTGAAGGTGTGGTGTATGAGTGACACATAGGATTTCATGACATGGCAGTGAGTTGGCATGCTTTAGAAAAGGACATGTGGCAGTGAGTTAGAGGTTTATTAGTATAGGTAGATAATGTAGCTTTACATACCCAAGGATTGGATTGGATTTAAATTAATACAAGTGAAAACCCTCCATTACATTACATTACAATCTAAGTAGCTCATTCCAGAGTTTTAATGTGCAAGTTGTCTTGGCTTCGTGTATTGTTAATGTGCAAAAAGTAGGTTTTGTGCACAATATGGTTTCAATTTGTCGTCCAATTTTTTTATTGCTTTTTGACAGGTACGGTTGGGTCTCGGTTTCAAATCATTTCAATGCTGAGGATTGATTATAAGCTTTTTTGCACCTCTAGTCTGTTTCACTTTATGGTGAATTGATTATAACCTGTTTACCCCAAAATGGGTTCTATCCGTTAACAATTGACTACAAGGTTGTTAGAATTGAATATATACAACTCCCTATTCTATTCTATTCTATTCTATTGCACACATCTCTTTTACCCTCCAACTTTGTTTTCACCCCTAAAAAACAACAAGTATACGAAACAGGGGTTGCTATAGCCTATAAATACAAATACGTAGTACAAACAGGAGAGTTCACTATGCAGGCAGGCAGATCCAAAGCTCATCATCACTGAGAAGTGAAAAAAATAATATAATACTCGTATACGAAATGAATGATTAGCCATGACAAGATTTGGGTGAGACCACTATGCTTGACCATGAGAAGATAACTAAGTCAGTCGGACCATTAACCAAAGCAAGCTGCAGCTGAGACTAAGACTGAGTACAATACAATTGTTGTTCTTCAAATGGCTTTGATACATAATTAACCATCCATTCCACATTTCATGCATGTCTTTCCAAACAATACTTCACCAGATTTTATTTTTTCATGTCTCTACCCTGCGAATTTTATTTTTTCATGTCTCCCTCACAACTGGAACTGGTTTATTTGTTTCAGCAATTATATGGACACCAAATCTCATATGAACCCCAAGTATGTATTTGTAAACACACACAGACATGCCTTCAAGATATTCTCCATTAAGACAGACTATTGTCTTGTAAAATATCCCGATGCCCACCCAGATTTAGAGAATTGTGTCAAATCGAAATTACATGTTGACTCTCTGGGTTTAAAATGCATCCAAAACATATAAGAAACTTTCTGATGTACAGTTAGCACATCACATATTCATGATGCGAGTACCACACATGGCCATAGGTCAAGCTGTCTAGATGTTGTTTCATTTCGATTTGGGAATTCATATTTTGGTTTCAACTGAAAGGAATATCAAATGCTGTAATTCTCTTCTTCTTCTTCTTCGGGTGAGGGTTTTGGAAACCACAAGCCACGGGTTTCTCTAATACACAGACATCTTGTACTAGGTTTGGCCACCAAACTGAAATTGGTAACTTAGTTGAGCAAACAACCACAGCTGCATTCTACCCTCGGTTTCCGGAGACGCTTGACTACTACTATTCAGTGTTTGAATCAATGGGTATATGTTGAGCAACATTGTTTAGCAAAAGGCAAGGTGAGAATAATGTTCAAACATTCAAAGTAAACAAAATGCAATATAAATACTTGTTCATGATATCTATAGCTCATCCAAATAATCCAATCTTTAATCTGCAAATCATAAAGATTTATGGGGGTATATAACAAGACTACGATTAAGGCCTAAGGGCAGAACGATAGGATATATTAGTCAACTGCGGTTCATGTCGCACTAACATGAAGAACCATATCCATACCACCAGATTCTGGTTGAGTTCTAGAACCATCATTTTCAACAGATGTTAGACCAGTCCCGGTCCCTGAGATGCTTTGAGTAACGGGTCGACCACCAGCACCAGCAGGCATATCATGATCATGTCGTCCCTCATAAGTTGTAATCACCACCTTTTCATCATGAGAAGCCCGTTCTACATGCTTTTTGGCAGCACAGCCAGCACTTGTACACCGGTAATAACTCCTGCAATTTAACCGAAACATTTTGATGGCCAAAAGCATAAACTAGTCTACTTTTTTATAACTAGATTGAAGTGATACTATTGAATTACATTGTAGGTGAACCCTCAGTATATAGGAAAACAGAAACTAGAAACTGAAACCTTAAAACCTAACTTGGGCTAGACACAGCTAATAATAAAATATTGAATACTTATAGTTAACAGTTACCTTGGATTAGGATTGCCTTTCACTAACTTCTGCCCATATTTGCGCCACCGGTAGCCATCATTTACAATATCAACCACACTTGTTGTCTGAACAACTACTCGTGGCTCACAGTTTGACTTAGTTGAAATACCTTCATTCATCCCAGAAGTCTCTCTCTTCCTACAATGCCCAAAATTGATATGAATATCTCCCAAACTTTAAAAATATGATAGAATTAAGTAGTGTTTTAACTTACTGTCTCTTCGGGTCTGGTGACATGTCATTATTAAGCTCACATGTCGTTTCATTTGCCTTAACAGCAGCTTCCACTTTACTCTCACTTACAGGAACCACCACAAGTTGCTTCAGCTTTGTTTCTGACACCTCTTGATCGAGAGATTTTGCAGGAAGCATCGACAAATGATCTTCATATGGCAAAAGTATCAATATTTTATTACCAAAACATGAAATTGAACATATAATTTATTTTTGTACCTTCAGAAGGCTCATGAGAAGGTCTTGATTGAACAGGAAGAACAAACGCCGAACCTTTAACAAGTGTATGTGGTGGTTTAGGGTGTTCATGCTTCCACAAGTAATTTATCTCTGTAATATTTCCGTCATTTGTACGCTCCACTTGTTTCCTGGCTGGGCAATTAGAAAATGTACATTTGTAATAGCTTCGGACAAATGTATTCCCTTTTACAAGCTTTTGACCATATTTTCTCCAATTATATCCGTCATCAGTAGGTTTTTCAGGTACTTTTGAGAATGTAACACCTTGATCAGGAGAATGTACTGATTGGGCAACCGTAACATTGTCAGCATTACGTCTTAGTGGTAATTTACCTAGCCCTTTCTCGGGCCTTAACGCCACAATATAATTTGCATTAACATATTCTGATGCGGTACCTTGCTGTGAAGTATCAGTAGGTATGTCATTTTCGCCATTTAACTCTTTGTCAGTTAGTACGGTTGTGGAACTTCCTTCTTGATTAGAATTATCATGAGATTCAACTTTTATAGACTCGGATTTTGTTTCTTGATTAGACAGGTCTCCACTGTTGGAGTCATTGGTCAGCTGTAAACTGTCAGATGACTTGTCCATTATTGTAATTTCAATTCCATCTCGGTTGCCTTGTAATTCGGATACCTTGTCATCAGCAGCCAACTCTGGCCTAGAAATAGATAGATATTTAGAACGAATGTTGTTGTTACGATGTGCTCAGAATCAAGAAATAATGGCATTCAAGACATGATTTTGCTAAAATCTAAGCATATAGCATGTAGTCATTTCGTAGGAAAAGATCTCGTGGGAAAAACATTCCATATCAATATGTAACAAACTGAGCACGTGTTAAAAAATAACTTTTGAAAAGGTACACCCTTACTCCATCTATGGCAATTGAACTCCAGCAAAAAGAATTAGAACACACAAAATAATAAAATATACAAAAGTGGAGCAACTGGAAAATGGATGCACAAACATACATACAGATCTTCAAGAGAAGAATTTATGCACACATTTCAGAAGCTAAAAGTTACAGATTTTTCAGACAAATTTCAGTACTTCAAGAACTCAAGTTAGAAAGCTCAGCGTAAAAAAAAAAAGACAATACACAGTTCCTCTTATTTCCTTAATGCTTAGAGCTAGCTGAGTGTTCTCAAATAACTAGTAATCTTGTAAAACTTCCAATAAAAGAAGAGAGTAATACTAGTGTACTCATAGTGAATGCAGAAAATTTATCGCAAGACCACTCTGTATCTAAGGGGTTAAGTGAGTTGGGCTACTTGTGAACTACTCGAATTTGGCTCGCTAAAAGTTTAATCAAGCCTAGCTTAAACGAGATCGAGTTTATATTGGGGCTCATTTTATAAACAGTAGGCTTATTTATTTAGGCTTCACATATTGAGCCTAAATAAGCCTACTATTTACTATTATATACAATATTGTGATAAAAAATAATAATAAACGAAGCTTACTAGTTATAAAATATTGTTTTATTGGCTTAAGCACTTTATGTTTGTTGATTTATTTTATTAAGCGTTTATAATTTTCATTACACTTAATTTGGTGAGGTTTGCTTATTCCTATCTAAAATCAAAGTTTGAGAAATTGCTAATAGTATTTTCAGCTTTAAGTTTTCCTAAGAGGTGGGAGATGAATTATTTAACGAGCACAACTTCAGTCAGAACTTGTGACAAAGACTTGGTGTGCATCAGAACACGACTGAATTATTGTATTGTATTGTATTGTTACTAGTCAAATATTTGCTTAAAAATCACATGGACATAATCTCAACAGTTAAACATGGATAAGCATAGTAAACATCAGCTTATGGGCATAGTAAATCTGTAAGCCGGCCAAATCAGACAATTGATGAAATAGAAACTTGTAGAGGCAGATTTGGCTACCTCTTAGAAAAAACCCATACTTGTATTGTACTGCACGATTAAAAGATACAAAAACTTGTGGTCAAAACAACACAGCGGGAGTTTCGGGTCAACGCAATTATAGCATCACTTGGTGGTAATTTGATTAAAAAACCAGACTTAAAATTGATCCCAAACCCTAAATCGAAGTAAAATTCAATTCTAGTGCATAAGATGAGAAACCGAGCACATATAATTGCACATCGGAATTACTAGTGATGAAGATACAGTACCAAAACCCTAAATATAATAATAATTAATTTACAATAATATACCTGGTTGAAATGAATTACCGGTGCCGGAGTGAAAATCGATCGATGATGAGGTAGGTAGAATTAACTGATCCAAGGAAGAAATGGTATTGATGTGTGATCGATCGTATGTTAGGAAGAAGAAGAAGTTGAACATATGATGTGATGATGGTAGTTGTAGTTGTTGTTGTTGTTGTAGTTGGATATATCATATATGTTTCATCAATTTCCCTCAAACTTCTACACATTGCCCTCCTTTGCCTTTTTCTACCATTTACACGTATCCTTTTACTAAACTAACGAACGCTTCACGAATACATACTAAACTAATGAATGCTTCACGAATACATAACCAACAAAAGTTAACGTTTTTATTCGTTTTTCTAAGAAATTTAAAATGTTTGTTTGTTAAATTTATAAGCTAACCTAACAAACATATCTTAGCTTAAATATAAAAAAAAAAAAAAAAACCATTGTTAATATAAAAAATAAGATAATTAATGTTAAACTATTTAAAAGTTAGTATAACAATATATAGTTATCCAAAAAACACTTCAAAAAGTCTAAGTTCTCAAGTTTTTCATACTTAACATAACAATTTATTCCCCTAAAGTACCTAACAAGTTACCATAACAATATATACTTCACAAACACAAATGATCAGTTAATTCTACTTAAACCCCCTCACACGGACCCGGGTTTTTGGAGTTGCATTCGTGCCCGCAGGTCGCGCGGGCGTCGCATTTTGGGAAGGAATTCGAACCAGATTGCACCCCCCCTGCGCGCGGGTAGGTGCTAGAGTAAAACATGACAAAGGAACTTAACATGCCATGAATGCTTGAATATATAAACTAAGAATTTTTGTTTCTCCACTCCAATGTGGGACAAAGTGAATAACACAAAACTTTTAGAAATCTCATTCAGATGTCCAAACAAACAGAACCTCTTAACCATTCAGACATCTTAACCATTCAGCACTTAATCATTCAGCATTGCCAAACAGCCCCTTTGATTTTCTTATGTTTAATTATCAAACGTTACGTTTGTTTTTTGGTTAAAAAATTAGTTTATATAATTTAGTGCGTTGATTTTTCGGGTTAGGGGGCCTTTTTTTCTTGTCTCGCACAGGGCACTCGATTCCTCGGGACCGGCCCTGCACACACGTACATGTTCCATTGAAGTTGTTAATATATTATGACACATGATTAACTCCATTTACACACAACAACATGTAACCAGCTAGCTAGATTCATATATATATCCCTGTGGCCATCACAAATGGTCGGGAGGAAAATCAATTATATATATATATATATAAGCTAGCTATCTAGCTTGCTAATTTGCATTGATCTTTCAATCTCATGCACAAGCTGATTGCAACGTACACATTAATTAATATTTTAATTGCCAACACCACCGTTGACCTTGCTTAACAAACTCCCAATGGTGGCTGGCCGGCTCAGGTATATATATATATGGTTGGAGCACCAGCTCTAGTGGCTTTAGTCACCTAGATCGCTTCAGTCTTACACGTACGTACGTTTTCGGCTACTGGTTATGGAACGGGTCTGCAACCCAGCGGATTAATGGTATGCGACTTTTGTGTTGCCTAGTGGGAACCAGGTGAGTCCGGTTGACAGCGGAGCTCATCAGATGGCTTCTGCTAACAGAAATTCAGTCGGGACGGTGGATTTTGCTACTGGTCCAGTTACTAGTACTAGTACTAGCTACTAGTACTACATTTGCCAATTATATATGTCGTTGCTGCATGCTTCACGGACAAAAGTAACCCATCTTTTACTTAATTTAAATTTATCATGTTTTCTTTTGTTTCTAGATTTTAGATGCATCAGGATTGGAATTATATATTTGAATCCGCATCACAGATTAAACCAACTAATTTAATAATGAAACCATCAAGCTGATCGATCATGTTGCTAATGAACCCCTAGCTATAGCCTATAGCTAGCAAATCTTAATTTCACGATAATAAAAATCATTATTCATGTTTCAAAGTCAAAATCTTCCCACCAATATGCATGATAAACAAATTTAAAATTAAGGTTTATTGACAGACACATGGCTGCAAGATACTTAAAGGTGTTCGAGGCACCTAATTAACCCAGCCTGGTTCTACATCCATGTTACTTGCCAAACTTCTGCCTATGTTATCGGTGTAGCCGGCTGGGCCACCGGACTCAAGCTAGGTAACGACTCTACCGGTATTCAATATAATACCCACCACAACGCTCTATTCGCACTTGGAGCCCCCCTTCAGGTATGCTCACATGTCACAAATCACAAATATAAGTAAAAGTCAGTTAATTTGTAACCAGGCGTGCGCTCTGCTCCTAAGGCCAAAACCCGACAACAAATACAGACTTTACTGGAACATTTACCACCACAGTATAGGATACACAGTGATATACACTGTTAATATATGTGTTCAAAGGGTTTGATATATTGGCTGGACCCTGCAAAAAAGTGGAAAAAGGCCTACATTGGCATACTAATCTTTTTCATGGTTATCTTGGAAGCTTATACGTGGTTCATTGTTTTAAAGAGGGAAAAGCAAAGGGCATATCCAGGCAATAGCTACAGCCAGTCGATCAGCTTAGATGATCGATATTGTGTTTCTACGCTTGCATTCTTTGTTTTCATGATTTATATTTTGACATGAGTTTTATTTATGTATCAGCATTTGATGACTTCAATTGAACTATATACTTGGAAATCGAGAAATACAAAACATCCCGTGATCTAAATGTGAGCTGACAGCTAGCTACACCTTCATATCATGTAAAATATAGATATTCAGGCATTTCTACTTGGTTCGAAAAATAAAAAAGGTTTCCTTCCGACTGGTTTTAACATGCGATTTGTTTGCATTGCTTCAAAGCTGAGCATGGTTGAACTTTTAGCTCAAGGGCAGCAATTTCCTTCACCACTTGAGCTTTATCAGATTCAAATTGTTCATCAGCTGCAATGCAAAATGCAAAAGGCTTGTGTTACAATAGCTAGTAGCAGAAGAAATTGGAATACAAATTAATCGATCTCTCCTATTTTGTACCTTTTTCAAAAGTAAAGTCGCTAAAAAAGCGAATGAGCTTGACTCTGTTTGCAATTAGCACATTCACAATCTCTTGAGGCTTTCTCTGGTTAGCAGGAAAAAGCTATTCCAAAGAAAAAGAAGATAGATTACGTACAGTACAGTAGGAAAATACATCCAAGCAAAGATCGAAAGCAGTAGTAGTAAATTAATTAAACAATAACAATCTCCATCAATTATATATATATATATATTACCTTGAACACATGGAAAGCTTCCAACTGTATGGTCTTGTTTGAATCCTGAGGATGAAATTAAATGGTCAACGGCATTTTAAAATTATAGAACTGAAACATTAATTAATGAGATGAATAACAAATACATACTCTAAGAAGATTCATGAGAATTCTCATGTTGTCTAATGAGCAGACATATCGAACCATGACTGAGACATTTGAACGATCCAATAACATTGCTCCCAACAGCTGAAATGGTATGCAAATTAAGTCTTGGTCATTAGGAGATCGAAAACATCCATGATCACTTGCTATTAAACATTATATAGAAAACTAGCTGGAACTTGTAAACTATATATATATACTACAAGATAAATATATATATAGATCATGAAGCCGGGCAAATGCTAACCATGATAGCATTCCTTCTGCTGATGTAGTTGGGAGATTCCAGCAATGAGTTGTATTCTAGGAAGAACTGCAGAAACAACAACTAATGAAACCAACACTAATCTAATAATATAATAAATAAATAAAAGAGTGAACCATGCACTCACCCAATCATAATTTTTGGAAAGAAATTCAGCAACAGTTGACTTGTGTCTGGTCAATAGGTCCTGAAACAAAATGTGTAAGTTTCAGAGTTACACATAAGCTACGAATTAATTGTCATAAATCAAAATCTATATGAATCCCAATCAATATAAAACTGAAAGTGTTGACTATATATACAGGGAAGAGGGAGGGTGATGATACTTAACTCTAAATGTTGCTGTTGCATCTGATGCTATGTCAAAACTTGGGTCTTGTATGTATTTGAAGAAAATTTTAAAGTGATCTGACTCCAGAATATATCTGTGAAACAAGAACAGAAGTTATATCATAAGAATTGAAAGAAAGAACTATGTACTAGTTTTGGGTAACGACGCTGCATGCTTACTTTGCAGCAACTTGATGGCGGATACATTCTCTTAAGATTGCACCATATGATAGAGCAAGTTCCGAGTTATCACAACTGAAAATTGAATATATATATTCAGATTGAAAGTTAAGCAACATATGATCGAAGCCAGCTGCTATTAAATCTTTCTAAATAAAGGGAGTGCTGACCCAGGTAGCAGCATAGCCAGAAGGGGTGTATTACGCTCCAAATATTGAGAGGCAAGATATTGTCCATTGACTCGTTGCCTATGCAAATTAGCAATGACATGGGTCACATCTTGACGTGTCTGCATGCATGATACGTACGTATATATATATATATATATATATATTAGTTAATCTGAAATATTAATTAATTAATTAAGAAGGTAGGTAAAGAAGGTACCCCAGGGTCGAAATTAGGAAGGAATGCAATGAGCATGTGGCATGTGTCTTGTTTGAAGAACTCCTGTGCTAACTTCACACAAGCCTCCTCTGATGGTTCTAACCGATCATCCCCGTACAGTACTCTCCTTATCTCAACAATCACTTTTCCAACTTCACAAATCTGAACCATGCACAATAATTAATTAAAGAGAGATCGAGAGAGATATATATAAAGAGATCGAAGTTAAAATTACCTTATGGTAGGAACGTTTGGTTTTAGGAAGAGCAGGATTTGGGGTGGTGTAAGGTAGGAGATGACGGAGATGATGAATGAGCTCAACAGGAGTGCGAGTGCGAGGCTTTGATTTGAAAAACCCCATCATCATCATCGGTGTCGAAAAACAAGCAGGCGCAACCACAGTTCCCATCTCAATCAATACCTAGGGTTAGTTTTGCAATCCCTTAGCTACGTACGATGATCGAATTAATTAATTATAAGATCGAAGATGAGATTGGGCCGGGATTTATATATATATATATATATAGTGATCGATTCTAGGGTTAATCAATATTTAGGATATGCATAATCATGCCTAGTTTGATTTGATGACGGTGTAACTCAAATTCCCATATTTAGCGGGAGCATGTTATGTTAATTACTTTACTACCACGTCACTTTTACCATTCAATTCAACGCAATCTTTACCTATTCACAATAAATAAATTCAAACTTAGACTCATGTTCCAACCGGTTAAATCAAGTCAAGGTCAAATGTTTTTTCCGTCCAAATTGTTGTTTTGTTTATCGGTAGTTGATTTTATATATATATTAGATTTAATACCCGTGTGTTACACACGAGTTAATTAATAATATTTATAAAAAAATTATAACCAATATGTTTTATAATTTGTAAATCTATAAAATATAATAAACAAAACCTATTTTTTGCCAAGTGTCGTTTTTTAGCTGATGTGTCAAGCATATAGGGTGTCAAAATCCATGTGGCAGCTGCTGGTTAAATTGGGTGATGTGTTTAACAGATAAGGTGGCCACGACTTGGAGTTCACACGCGGGTTAAACCCGATCCATCTTCTTGACCCGTTTTCTACATCCAAGTAACAAAAACCTTTTTTCTTTCAAACCCTTCATTTCCTCTCTCTCTCTCTCTTCCCTTTTTTCTTCTTTCAAAATTTCCGGTTCTCTTTCATCTTTGAAGCCGACTGAATCCATGAACGATTGACCCTTTTCTTCACCGATCTAAGGTTGTGCAAGGTTTGATTCTTCCTTTTTTATGTTTTTCGTGTTTTTTCTCTTCCAAATCTTTCCAACATTTTCTAAATCCCTAATTTTCAATTTTTATGTTTTCCTTCATGTGTTTTAAAGTTGTTGATTTGTGTTTTACTAACCCAGATGCAAGGAAGAAGCCATATCCAAAGGTTAGATTCTTTTTTTTTTTTTCATGTTTATTTACAGATCTGTTAGTATTTGTAACAACGCGTTTTCTTTTTATCGGTTCATATGTTCAGATCTGTTAGTTTTTGTTTCAGATCTGTGAATATATCCATTGTTTTTTGTTTCAGATTTGTTTAAACCCTAACTTATGTTGTTGTTTTTGTTTATTTTTTCCAGATCTTTCATTACACCTTCAAGTAAAAACGTAAGTGGACATACGTATGTAAGTGCATAATTGATTGGATATTGTTTTTGACTTTTTTTTTTTAATCATTTATATTATTGCCTGCTTTTGAATGTTATATATTCCAATGTCAAACCTTCTAGGTGGCAGAAGGAAATCAAAAGAAAACAATGGGAGATGATTGTAGCACCTGTTGCATTAGAACTACGTAAATGGAGCATTTACTCTCAACTGAAATTGAAATGTTCAAGGTTTGATTTTCTAAATAAACAATCTTTGTGCCATACATTCCTTTCGGCTTACTCCTGATAACTTGCTATTTGTATTTTTAGACTAAAATTGCTAATCACAAGAAGATGTTCATGGAGCTTGAAACAGAATTAAACAAGTTATCTGTCTAGCAAAATCTTCAACAATGAATTCACCATCATACCAAAATAAAGGTAAGATTAGATAGAATTATTAACAATATTTTTTTGTTATGCTTGAATTAATAACAAACTAAATTTGATTCAAGTCAACTTTTGCAACTGATGTTGTTAGCATTCTTTTACAACTTCTAAAATATCTTAGTTAACTCACATTCTTTATTTATAACATCTTCTTTTTTAAAACCCCAACATTTACTTTTAATTTTTTATAATTTGTGCAGGTTAATAAGAGGTCAAATGTTTTAGGTGGTTACTTGAATTGGAATTTTATTCCTTTCTCAAACCTAACTCACTAATCCTTTACTTATTCAGTTTAAGCTAAATGTTTAATAATCTTTCTAATTCTAATTTCTTTTGTTTGTTTGCCAGGTTTTAGTCTTAGCAAATGCTTTTGTTAGTGATCTTTGCAACGGTTTAGTAATCCAGTTAAGTTACTTTCTTTATTTCTAACTTTTCATATTTTAAAAAATATCTTTTAAACTATATCAACCAAAGCAATTTTGATAAAGATAGATTCATTAAATCAATTATTGATTGGATCATTTTTGTCAAATCTAACTTTGAAATGGTTTAAACATTTTGAGCTGTTTGACTGTTAAATTAAGTTTGCCAACTATTCATAACTAAATAGCATGAATTTAATAACACCTAATCTTTTCAAATCTTTTCAAAACACTCATTGGTCAACATTATAACTGTATTTTTCTTAATAGTTTAAATGTTATTTGACAAAATATATAGTTTTGACCATTTTCAGAGTATCTTTAACTTAAATCAGACTTGCCCTACCTTTTTGAAGTAACTTTTGATCTTGGAAAACAGTTTTTGCTTTACCATTGTTAACCGGGTCTAAAGTTTTAAAGTGTCAACTAAAGAAGATAGATTATTGGTGAAATATTGTTTTCAGAGATCTGATACAACAAAAGTTGTTTTTAGTTGTATTGTTTTTCAAAGTTTTACTTTTTGATATTTAAAAAAATAATATTTACTCATTCAAACATAGTCTTGAAAGTTGAAACCTATTTTGTAAAACCTTTCTTTATTTTTATGTCTTTCAGTTTGAATTTTTTAATAATTGATCTAATAGTTGTTTTTTATTTCCAAAGCACATCACTAACACATTGCAGTCTTTTATTGCCTATGGTGGATAGTGTTGTTGTTAAGGTTGAGTTTGAAGATGAATGCATAAGATTGAAATTGTCATTGAAGAAACCATCTTTTTTTAAATATTTTTTTTGTAGTTTTATGTTTTGGTAAATTCAACATCATCATGTCACATGCCTATGGAGTTCTATTCATGTTGTAAAATGTAGCTTACTGATCCATGATTTCGATTTTTTCAAGCTTATTGTATTGGCAGCTATTATTAGCATTCTTTTGCAACGTTTAATATCCGAGTTGTCACTTTATGTATTTATAACATGTTTTATTTAAAACCAAAAATTTTACTTTAAATTTTTCTTAATTAGTGCAATGGTTAATAAGAGGTCAAATGTTCAAGGTGGTTACTTCAAATTGGAATTTTATTCAAGGTTTGTATTTAAAGGAACCGGTATTCACTCATGGTCGGCTATATGTAGCTTTATCAAGAGTTACAAGACGTGACGTTCTAAAAATAGTTATACTAGCTACTAATGGTAATGTTTCAATTAAAACTTCAAATGTATATAAAGAAGTTTTTTGAGATTTGTAATTGATTATTCTAATGTTGTAGACGAAGAAGTTTTTATAGATTTGTAATTGATTATTCTATTGTTGTTGACAAAGAACTTTTTAAAGATTGATAGTTAATTACATTGTGATTTGAAATTATTATACTATTATTAAGATGTTTAATTTTAACACCCCGCCCGTGTACAACTTATTCTAAAACTGACCCGTCATGATTTTTTAATTGTTATTCTTGACATGTCACATTAACAAGTGCATAAGTCAATTAAAGACTCGTTTGTAACCTGTGACATATCATCAGGTATAGATAAAAACCGATTGTTTATCTGTTAACCTAATGTAAATTATTTTATGTTTCATCAATCTTTGTTTTAGAAATTTTTGTTTAATCCATTGTTATTTTTCATGAGTTTCTTTTGTATATCTTATCAACAAATATGATATTGTTAATGATTTTTATTCTTACCAAATCCCGTGTTAAACACGGGTCTCTAACCTAGTATTTAATATTTAAGGATTTGGCTCCATCACCTTATGCATGATGAAAATATCATTAATTTTCCCTCCTAAGTTTCCTATTATAGAACAAAAAAAAATTTCCCCCAAAATTTTGCCTCCCCTAAAACTTTGATTTATTAGATAGACTAGATTAGTACCCGTGTAATACACGGAGGGTTATATATTTTTTTGGTAACATATATTTTTATAATCATTATAAAGAAGTGTGTTTGTAATTATGTTCTATGTGCCGGTGGCAACATATCCCCTAGTTACAAGCGATTCGTAATACAACTCTAATACAATAAAGATTGACATGAAATTTACAAATATTTTATATTATCTATCTAAATGCATGTGTAGCAAAAACATATGCAAGAATAAAGGAAAAAACTTCCTATATAGCTTTGACTTTCATTTTAAGAATCTAGTAGTTGTCTTTGGTATTTCTACTCTTGCCTTTGGCCCTATTGACTCTTAATTTGACTCCCACCAAAAATCCATATACCAATGTATCGCTCACTGTAATCAGATGTATCTCTGAATTGCCGTTGACCTTCCGATATAAAATGATTCAGTTGACTCTTTACAATAAACTGTGATGATAATCTGAGTTAGGTTTATGACCATCCTTGTTTATTATCCTTCACTCATTTCCTATCCGCAATCTTGCTATCTTGCTACTGATTTTGACCCATGCTCTGCATATTTTACTTGAAACAAATAAGAACATTAGACATTTTCAAGCATTAGCTTCAAGTGAAACAAAAAAGTTGTACATTTATAAGCATGATTAATGTTTAATTCTTTGCATGAAAATAAATCAACTATTTTAAAGACCAACTGTGCAAAAACTACAATAACACATTAACACTCATAGTCAAACATCCAAATAAGTGCATTAGAATGCATAAATTCTTCTTTTCAATGCATGTTTCTGTAATCCACAAATAGGGCCGGCTCAAGGTTTTTTGAGGTCTAAAGCGATAAAAAATTTAAAGGCCTATCATTAAAACCCTTCTTTTTTATCCATGGTTGGGACCGACACTATAAACTAACAATGACCCTTTTTAGAATTAAACTAAGCTAATTGAACAGTTCTTTTCTCCTCAGTCCAACCTAATCTTATTTTCCGATTGGTTTGACATGTAAAAATAACAAATTAATGTACACAACCTAACAAATACTAATAATTGAATACTAAATTAGTATATATTGGGCTTGCAAACAAATACATTATAATTTATATTGTAATCGTCGCTTTGAATTCGCAACAGAATATAAAAGTTTTGAAAATTTAGGGCCTATGAAGAAGTAGGGCCTAAAGCAACAACTTATTTTTTTACTATAACGGGCCGGCCCTGTCCACAAACATACTTTAATATAATTTGTTAAAACAAATACTACGACAAACATCCAAGAATCATATTTTTCATCTTACTTTCATCTATTAAATCAAGCTCTTATTGCTAGAAAAATCATGAACTCGTTGATGGGTTAAAAATATCATGATACCGAAACCATCTGCCATATTCTTTAATTCAATAACCTAGATAACAGAGGACCAAAAAAATAAGATAATGATTGAAGATACCAACAGAAGAATGAATCACTTGTTGAACAACAAATGCATAAAGATTGATATAATCAGCATTATACAGGAAATCAAAGATGAAATCTAAGAAGAAATCAAACCATTCATAATTAAAATCAAAGAAAATATAACAGCAGAGGTTCAATATTAGAAACATTATGCTCGAAAAACTCCATATAAATATTATCCTAAAAACAACAACAATCATGATCTAGTGTTGATTTTACATACCTATGATCAGGATTCAAAAGAAGATGAAGAATAGCGTGACGACAATGATGTAAATTAGGGTTTTTCTTTGTTGTTGCTATCGTTAAGAATATACAAAACTAAAAAGTGGTTTATATACCGGGCCAAATATGGATTATATGAAATGTGATCGGGTCATAATAGGTTCCGCGCGACTTTTTTCTCCCTTGTGTTTTGAGCGGGAATTTAAGCTTAAGAATGGCTCTAATAAGTGACACGTGGCGTTAAAAACCCTCTTTTATTAGAAGGTATAGATATATATATATATATTGAGTTTATCAGTCAATGTTATCAAAAGCAATGTTTTCAGGATCGGATCGGACAGTGAATCGGTCTCCTTACTGGTTTACTGGTTGAACCGGTCGGACCGGTCGAACCGGTTGGATCGGTTTTGCACCATATAAATAATAAATAATTATATATGTTTTTCTAAAGTATTAATATAACTTAAAAGATAAGTCAGATACTCAGAAACAACTTTTTAAGTTCTAAACTTCAACACAGAGACAATATTATCTAAAGTTTAAAGGTTAAACCTTAACCAAACTTAATTTAAATAAAAAATATCCCAAATTTAACTAAATAAAGTCAATTTTTTTTAAAAAATTTAATTTTCCGAACCGATCCGAACCGGTCCGAACTGGCCGAATCCCGGTTCAACCGGTTGACCGGTTCGAACCGGCCGATCCTTTGTGCTAAAAACGAACCTATACGGTTCGGCCCGGTCCACCCTCCGAATCCCGGTCCGACCGGTTCGACCGGCCGAACCGATCCGAGCCTGACAACATTGATCAAAAGCCCACTTGAATAAATGCTTAAATGGAAGTTGTTCATGCCGACCGGTATGCGACAATCACTTTCTCAAGGAATAGTCTAAGGTCGGTTAGAAAGCCATCTATCGGAAGCAAGGGGCATGTAGTAGCTCTGTTGTTGATCGCTCCTCTTCCTGACCGGTTGTAACTCTTATGACCAACCAGCAGCTATCGATTCCTAACGAATCCATAGATTCTTCTACCATTCGACCAGATCTTCTTGATTGTATTCTCATTTTCCGAGTCAAACTTGGTAAAATTAAAAATTTATATTTAAGTTTTAAAAAATATTTTGATTGTGTATATAAATGTGATAAATTATACATAAAATTCCAAGGGAGTGTCTATACACATCCCCGAGTTTTATGGACCCACTGCACCAGAAGCTTCTCAAACTCAAGCATTTAATTTTCTAGTTAGAGACCAACGTCTTGGAGCTAGCATGGGATCCGCTCAAGGGCCTACCGGTTTAGGTAAATATTTAATGCATTCCCCAACCAGAGTAGTCATTTTTGGAGGTGAAACTATGTGTTTTTGTGATTTACGTGCTCCTTGGTTAGAACCTCTAAGGGGCCCAAATGGGATGGACTTGAGTCGGCTGAAAAAAGACATACAACCTTGGCAAGAATACTTTTCACACTCGCTACCCTTTTTAAATTTTTTTAAACTTGTCAAAATTTATCTCTAAACTTTTATTATCCTTATTCGTTAAAAATAAGTGGTTCCTAAATTAAATTAATAACATGCGTACATAAAAAAATGTTAGTGTGGGTATTCAACGGTTTGTTCGGTTCGGTTTATTTGGTTATGAAATCTTTTTGTTCGGTCGTGAAATCAGTTTTTTGGCTTGATCTAACTGAATTCAACCGCTTAATTAGGTTTATTCAGTCCTGGAATCTTTTTTTGGCCTAGCCGAAAAGAATTCAACCGCTTTAGGAGGTTTACTCGGTCCGTTTATCCGATTAAACCGATTATTATACGGTTTATTCATATAGCCGAACCCAATAAATCATATTTTTTGTAACCGATAACCGAATTTACAAATCGGATACGGTTATTAAGCGAACCGAAAACCAAATTTATAATTCGGTTCGTTTTTTAGTATACAGATACAATTTATTCGATTATTTTTTGTTTTCCATTTCTTTGAACACCCCTAGTCGATACCGACCAACTAAATAGTATAACATTATAAGAAATGAAATCTTAGATTAAGAACAAAACATAGTTTTGTAAAAAAATGTTTAGATTGTATTTTTTTTAACTATAGAGAGTGTGTGACAAGTAAAAACGCTAGAAAATGGAGGTGTATTATAATACACCCAATTTCAATCCGATTTATTCTGATTGTTCTTTGTTAATCCTGATTATTAGCTCCAAGGTACCTCACCATCCGACTATCACCACTTAACGAGTTCTACAACATTGGTTTAATTGATCTGGTTCTTAATTTGTCTTTTTTTTTCTTGAATAAAGTGCAATTTGAGTACCTGAGTTATACTTCAACTTGCACTTTAAGTACCTAAGTTTTAATTTTAGCCAATTAAGTATCTAACATTTCTGATTTTCACAATTTGAGTACCTGTGACTAACAGATGTTAGTTAACTGTTAACTCATAGGGTTATTGTGGTCATTTTCTTTATAATATTAGGGTTAAATTTGTAATTTTAGTTTTAAAAGTCTTACTAACAATAAACAAGTAGAAGGACATCTTTAACCCCTAAATCTACGTTCCACATGCTTCGAACCTCATATTGAATCTTCGAATAAAGTCATATTCTATTTGATTTTCGAAGCATGTGAAACGTATACAGCAGAGGAGTCATCCCTATATCTAAATTTACACTAAAAATTACTATATTTTTCTGTTTTTTCTATTTAAATAATAATATTTTTATACATTTATCATGAGCATTAATTGATAGGAATCATCTCTATATTTAAATTTACGCTAAAACTTGTCAAAAGAAAATTTTATATAATTTGAGATGACGAATGATTATTGATTTGAAAGGAAGAAGCTGGGCCACATATGTTGTGAATCGAGAAGATGAAGGCAGAGACGATGTTTGTGATACAAAAAATGGCTTCTCACCCTATCTTCATTTCATCTCTCCGATTATCAACAACACATTCACCTTCATCTCCGTCTCTGCTATTCAATCATAACCGCAAAATCCAATCTTTTTCTCTTTTCAACAAACCCCAAAATCATCGCTTCTTCTCGTCTCCGGCCGCCGTCGCCGTCGACCCTGCTACTGCCGTCCCCGTTCCTGTTCCTGTTCCTGAAAAAGTAGTGCTTCCGACTAATCAATCATCCCAAACACTCGTCAGAATTCGTCATACAGTAATTTTTCTCCCCTGTTTTATTATTATTATTATTATTATTATTATAATACTCAAGATTAGATTAAATGAAATGATGATATGAATTAGGTTAACAAAGATGCTTTTTGAGTTTGGATACAGTAATTAGTAATTAGTAATTAGTAATTTGTTATGATGTCTACAGTGTGCTCATGTTATGGCAATGGCAGTTCAAAAAGTGTTCCCCGATGCCAAAGTAACAATCGGTCCATGGATTGAACACGGGTTTTACTATGATTTTGATATACAGCCATTGACTGATAAGGACCTCAAGAGGATTAAAAAGGAGATGGTAGGCCATTCCTTCATGTTACTCCGTAAATTAAACTTGGGAATATAATCCAATCCAATCCAATCCAATCAATCATGTATGTATGTATGTATGTATGTATGTGTAGGATCGTATCATCGGTAGAAATTTGCCACTAATCAGAGAACAAGTGACTAGAGAGGAAGCTGAAAAAAGAATAACTGCCATTAATGAACCTTACAAACTGGAGATCTTGAATAGTATCAAGGAAGAGCCTATCACCATATATCATATTGGTACCACTTTATTTTCACAATCATAACTTACTTGACTTTATGTTTTATCTAGACTAAATCAACCATCAACACATTGTACTTGACTATCTAATCTAAATCTTGTAGGTAATGAATGGTGGGATCTCTGTGCCGGCCCTCATGTTGAAACTACCGGAAATATTAACAGGCGAGCTGTACAACTTGAATCAGTTGCCGGTGCTTATTGGAGAGGAGATGTCAATAAACCTATGCTTCAAAGAATTTATGGCACCGCCTGGGAGAATGAAGATCAGTTAAAAGCGTATTTACACTTTAAAGAAGAAGCTAAACGTCGTGATCACAGGCGTCTTGGTCAAGATCTTGATCTCTTTTCCATACAGGTACCCCTAAATCCCGTCCTGAGTCTTTATATTTCAAAAAGATTATATTTTTATATACTGCAGGATGATGCTGGTGGAGGGTTAGTGTTCTGGCATCCAAAAGGAGCTCTTGTGAGGCACATAATTGAAGATTTATGGAAAAAGATTCACTCGGAACGTGGTTATGATCTTTTGTATACTCCCCATGTAGCAAAGGCTGAGCTTTGGAGTATTAGTGGTCATTTGGATTTCTACAGAGAGAATATGTATGAGCAGATGAAGATCGAGGAAGAACTTTATCAGCTTCGTCCCATGAACTGCCCTTACCATATTTTGATTTACAAACGCAAACCTCACTCTTATCGTGATTTTCCAATTCGGGTTGCAGAGTTAGGGACGGTATATAGATATGAGTTATCCGGAAGCTTACATGGCCTTTTCCGTGTAAGAGGCTTTACTCAGGTAACCGTCATTGATTTTATTTTATAGATGTTGCATGTCCAATTGTTGATCACTTTATTTATATTGTTGATTTATAGGATGACGCGCATATTTTTTGCTTAGAGGATCAAATCAAAGATGAAATCAAAGGTGTCTTGGATCTTACGGAGCAAATGTTGCTCCAATTTGGTTTTGACAAGTATGAAGTGAACCTTTCAACTAAACCGGAGAAAGCGGTAGGTGATGATGATATATGGGTAAAAGCAACAGGCGCATTGAAGGAGGCATTGAATGATAAAGGATGGAGTTATGAAGTTGATGAAGGTGGTGGTGCCTTTTATGGGCCAAAAATTGATCTCAAGATTGAGGACGCCCTTGGTAGGAAGTGGCAATGCTCTACCATACAGGTACTTGATGAATCAGTGCAGTGAAGTTGTAAATGTTATGATGTGTTTGTTTGTTTGTTTGTTTGTTTGTTTGTGTAGGTTGACTTTAACTTACCACAACGTTTCGACATCACGTATATTGATTCAAATTCTGAAAAGAAGAGACCGATCATGATTCACAGAGCCGTTCTTGGATCTTTAGAGCGGTTCTTTGGTGTACTTATAGAGCATTATGCTGGTGATTTCCCTTTGTGGCTTTCTCCAATTCAAGCTCGAATTCTACCAGTAACCGACACACAGGTAGGTAAACTTGACTTGACTTGACTTGACTTTTTTTATTATAAGTTGTGAGAGAAGGTAATGAAATGTTTGTTTTCCTGTTTTAGGTGGAATACTGCAAAGATGTTAGTGAGAAGATGAAAGGCAGTGGAATACGCGTTGAGTTGTGCACAGGCGAGCGACTGCCAAAGCTGATTAGAAATGCCGAGAAACAAAAAATACCGTTAATGGCAGTTGTGGGACCCAAGGAGGTTGAAACACAGAGTGTTACAGTTAGATCTAGGTTTGGTGGGGAGCTGGGAACGATGGGCGTTGATGATTTTATCACCAGGATCAAGGATGCTGTTCACAATCGAACGACAGAGTTGTAGATGAACATCATTCAGTCATTAGTGATTTTGATACACACAATTAATGTATGTATGTATGTATGTATGTATGTAATACAAATACGATCCAGTAATTACTATTCACTTTAAATTTTGTCTTTCTTTCTTTCTTAGATAAGAATAAGATCGTCTTCAAATCCTTATATATATATTATGCAATTAACCTTTCTTGTTTGTGTGTCTTCTTTTTAATTACTGGAATATGAGGTATATACCGACCATTTTGACTAATTAATAATGTAACTCCTCCATAGTTTTCTCACTTATACCTTTTCTTTTGCCCCACTAAACTTTATTGTTATAAGTAACGATCATCAATCCTATCAATTCATTTTTTTAATCTTTAAATAGAAAACATCAAAAAGATTTATTTATTTTTTTAATTTTTGGCATAATTAGTTGTTGTAATAGTAAAACCAGCAGAAACAGTCCTTGGAGTTCCTTTTGCTTAATTATATTTCTTGATAGCATAAGCCGGTGACATTCAAGAATTGTGATAACTTGTTGAACCGGTCTGAAAATCAAATCAACACATGTTTAGGAAAGAGATGATTGAATTACTTCACAAACTTATTTGCTTGAAAAAATAAGAATATTCCCAAAAAAGTTACTACTGTATTTAGGTATTGATTGATGATTAGCACTATTAAATTAAATCTAAAAATAAATAAATAAATGATTGTAATTTTAAAAAATCATGTACCACAAAAGTTAAGCATAGCCCATGCAATTTTCCCTCCACTCTCTTCGCACTCTCCCTCCATTCTCTTCCATTCACAAAATCAAATTCCTCTTCCGATTCAACAATCATCATCATCATCTGTTTTCTTCAATGCTCAAAATCCAATCTTCAACGTACTATTCATCATCCGCAGATGTCTACGTTTGAAGGTGTCTTTGTTAATGACCAATGGCTTCAAAGCCAATTCACTCAAGTGGAACTTAGAAAGCTTAGAACCAGGGTATGTTTCATTTCATCATATCGATCGATCGATCATATAAATAAATAAATAAATAAATCTCTAAATTCCCCCCTATAGTTTATTTCAGCAAGAAATGAAGCTGGCACAGTCACAATACAGGATTTGCCCCCAGTTTTGGCTAAATTAAAGCCCTTCAATGAGGTAGCAACCCAGGATGACGTCAACCGTATGCTAACTGACTCCTATTCCAATTTGGACAAAGACTTGGATTTTGAGGCCTTCCTGCGGGTGAGTCTGTCCCCGGCCTCTTGACAGGCTAGGCTAGGCTACTTTATTTAAGGGCATTGCGTTTTCATTATAAATCATAACGCAATGCCAAACACTTTTCTTCCAAAAGGCAAGTGGGATGGATCTTTTTACAAAAATTTTACTATTACAGGTATATTTGAATTTACAATCTCGTGCAAGTGCAAAAATGGGGACTTCAAAAACTTTCAGGACGACTTCATCATTTGTCAAATCATCTGCCACCACCCTTCGCCACAGCATTAGTGAGACAGAAAAAGCTTCATATGTCTCTCATATTAACAACTATCTTGGAGAGGATAAATTTTTAAAGCAATTTCTTCCTTTAGACCCTGCCACAAATGCATTATTTGATCTTGCTAAAGACGGAGTTCTTTTATGGTAATCATAATAATCATAATTCTTTACTGTTAATTTAATCACAATTATGTTGTTGATCAATTATTGTTTTTGTAGTAAGCTGATTAATATTGCTGTCCCTGGTACAATAGACGAGCGAGCTATTAACACGAAAAAGCTCCTTAATCCATGGGAAAGAAATGAGAATCACACTCTTTGTCTAAATTCTGCAAAGGCTATAGGCTGCACTGTAGTTAACATCGGCACACAGGACCTGGCTGAAGGAAGAGTAAGTTGAGAACATGTCATCACAAATGGACGGGTAACAGGTCTAAATGGGTTCTTTTTGGTATTGGTCAAAACGCGCTAGGTTGGATCGACTCAATATGAAACTAGGGTGCCATATATGATTACTTGAGTATATTGTTTCAAAACCTGTTTTCCTGTAAACTAATGATTTTTTTACCATTAGAGATAAGACATAACTTATTGCTGAAATCCCCCTAATTGTAGCAAAATGAAGCAATAAGTTGCAGTCATTCTTGAGAAGCTACACTTAAACTATTTTTTTTTTCTTTTGGTTCCTGTTTACAGCCCCATCTATTACTTGGGTTGATATCTCAGATAATTAAGGTAATTTATTGGCTTATTTTTTGTCAGATTAATTCAAGACTTGCATTAGTTTATATTTCTAACTTACTTTTGGCACTGGCAGATACAACTTCTATCATATGTTGATCTAAAGAAAACCCCTGAGCTTGCAGCAATGGTTGAAGATAGTAAGGTCTGAAGGCTTGTTTAGTTGCTTGTAGGATTTATTTATTTATAGTTTTATACGCTTGATTTACACCTTGATACAATTTTAACTTACAGGAAGCTGAAGAACTCATGGGTTTGGCACCAGAAAAAGTTCTTCTAAAATGGATGAACTTTCAGTTAAAGAAAGCAGGGTACAAAAAAGAAGTTACAAACTTTTCATCTGATCTCAAGGTATATGTTTTAATGTTTATGATTAATACGAGAAATGCTGTATTTACATACTTTTACTAATTTATCAAAATTGTGTGTAGGACGGAGAGGCGTATGCCCATTTACTTAATGTTCTTGCCCCTGAACATGGTACCACTAAAACTTTAGAAACAAAAGATCCCACAGAAAGGGCAAACTTGATTCTTGAACAAGCAGAAAAATTGGACTGTAAAAGATATGTTACATCTAAGGATATTGTTGAAGGGTCCACAAATTTAAATCTTGCATTTGTTGCACAAATATTTCAGCATAGGTGAGTCTTGTTACTTCTTTTCAAGTGTTTAAAACTAGATAAATGTTTAATTATGGGTGGTTAAATAACAGGAATGGGCTTACTATAGATAAAACAAAGTCTTCGTTCGCTGAGATGATCACTGATGATGAAAGCACATCAAGGGAAGAAAGATGTTTTAGAATGTGGATCAACAGTCTTGGAGTCGAAACACATGTTAATAATGTGTGGGAGGATGTCAGAAACGGGTGAGCTTGAAATTTAATAAAAAAAAATAACACATTGCATTATAATGAGAAGCGTTTTATGATTCGTACCTTGGAGTTTTTATTTTTTGAGTTCAGATGGGTTCTTCTTGAAGTTCTTGACAAACTTGCCCCGGGGTCAGTTATGTGGAAGCAAGCAACAAAACCTCCAATTAAGATGCCATTTAGAAAAGTTGAGAATTGCAATCAAGTTATAAGGATTGGGAAGGAATTAAATTTCTCTCTTGTAAATGTTGCTGGAGCTGACATTGTTTCAGGAAACAAGAAGCTTATAATAGGTAATTTGTTATTTAAACATGATTATAACTAATAAAAAAATGAATTAAATTATTAACTGTGTTTGGTTTTGTTACCAGCTTTCTTATGGCAGTTAATGAGATTTAGCATGCTTCAACTTCTGAAAAATTTAAGAACTCATGGTCAAGGAAAAGAGATAACTGATGCTGATATCCTACAATGGGCAAACATGAAAGTCAAACAGTCAGGAAAAACACAAATGGAAAGCTTCAAGGTAAGCATTAATATTGGATAACAATGTAACCACCTTCAGTATGATTGTCTTAGGTAACCATCTTCTTTTTGACCCATAAAATCCTGAGTTCCAAAGATTTCGATTTAAGGTACAATGTAGTTTGTACAAAAGGTCAAAACTTTAATGTCTATAAGTTTAACCGAACTTTGATGTCTGTAAGTTTGAGCGTGTTGACTTCTTTCTGTCATGTTACCAACAAGGTTAGGAAATACCTCATATTGAAATTTTGGAAAGTTGTTACCTTGTTATGGATGAGAAAACAAATATGATTAACTACTCAAAACAGAAATCAGACAAAAATAGCTGACCATGATTTTATTTTAGGATAAACGACTATCGAATGGTATTTTCTTCCTTGAGCTTCTTAGTGCAGTGGATAAAAGGGTTGTAAACTGGGGTCTTGTAACCAAGGGCGAGAACGGTAAAGTTTTAATCTTTTATCATTATGACTTGTTTAATCTTCAAACTTTATAAAAGTAACAATTTTTTAAATTGTTGCTGAAATCACAGAGGAAGATAAGAAGTTAAACGCAACATATATAATTAGTGTTGCAAGAAAGCTTGGGTGCTCCATCTTCTTATTACCTGAGGATATTCTGGAGGTAAAGAACTTACCCCTTTGTTAAATCTAAAAAACAACTGACCTTTTTAACAGCAATGAGTTAAGGTTATATTTGTGTTGGCAGGTCAACCCGAAGATGATCCTGATTTTGACAGCAAGCATCATGTACTGGAGCTTGCTACAGAAGGCTAAAACTGAGGAAGAAGATAGACCACCTGCAGAAGAAGAAGTAGTAGAAGGGAATGCAGCCATGGAAGAAGCTGCTAGTGAAGATGGTGTTAACCAAGAGAAAGAAGAAACAGTTGAAAACGATAATGAATAGTTATAAAAAAACAAGTGTATTATTAATTATTCATGATAATAAGTTTTGTTATATGGTATTAGAGCTGTATTTGTACCTTTTAAATCTCCCTTTTGGTGAATACATGTAAAATTTACTTATTATTGTACTTTTAAACCATTTAACAGGTATACATCATGAAACAAGACCAGATTTGGTGTGCTATTGATAAAATCTAACATATTTCAACGTTTAAAAGAACAAAATTACTCATAGCCAGACACAGATTGTTCTTGCTGTGCTACCATCATAAGCATCTCAAGGCGTTTATCAAACAGTAACGCGCTTTCATCTCTTTTGTCAAGTTCTCCAGCTTCAACTTCCAGCCATTTTTCACGCAAATCATCCAGAACATTTCCTTCTGTCACCTTCATTTCTGCTCCCGGGGCATTTGGAACAGTGGTACGAAGTGATGAATCACCAGATGGTGGTGGCAATGTTAAAAGCATTGCTCTGAATTCTTTAGTATCTGCGAATGTCTCAAAGTTGCAAGCTATCATATCCAGACAATATTCTCGGATCTTCAGAACACCATACCTACAAACAAAAAACAAATTGTTTTTGGAAAATAAATGTCTGACTTTAAAGAACAAACAAAATAAGCAAATGGTAACATACATGTCTGATAATATTAACCAGTGGCATAATTCTGAAGGAGGAACCATTTGTAGATGAGGTAGTAGGGCATCAGCTACCGCACGTTTAAGGGGAAATAACAAATATCTTGAAGCAGCATCAAACATTTCTTCAGCCTGCTCGATAGAATATAACCATTTTTTACATGTTAAGATTACATTTGAAGATTTTTAGTTTAAAATTTATAAAGATGTGTGTAGAAAACCTGTTCAGGGTTGACATCCTTTAAACCATCAGTGTACCTGCGGCAAAGCAAAAAGACTTTGTATAAAGATGTATGTAGAAAACCTGTTCAGGGTGGACCCAACTCATTTTGAATCATTACCTGCCTCATTTGACAGCCCTATCATGACCAATTAGTAATAGTACGATTGATCATTAGTTAACAATATTTATGGAAATACAAACAAAAACCAATTACTGCAACTTCATATCCACCTTAAACACATATCCGAACATCCCCTAAGCTAAAATGTGTAATCATGCAACCTTGTTTAGTAAATCAAAACAACATCAAATTATAAATAAAGAAAAAGAAGAAGCTTACATGTACTCGATCATTTTCTCAAAAACATCCATGCTAAGATCATGTTCTTTGATAAGTGGAAGATCGTAACCTGGTAAACCATCTTTCCCTTCAAGAAAATCCTCCATACGGGACATCCTAGTTTTAAAGTATTCAGATCTTGAAGCCAATATAACTTGATGACAACGATAAATCTTATCATCAACTTGTATATTAACATCTGCAAGATCATCTTCAAAACCACTTATTTTCAAGGAACCAAATTTTGAAACAAGATAACCATGTTTTTCGTCTTTAATTGAATTATTAACAGATATTTGAAAAACACGTGATAAAGCAGCAGGGAGACGATCCTCTTCAGGTAAAGAAGTAGCCTGTAAAATATAGCGTCTCTGTGAATTATCTATGTCTTGTAAGGCCTTATAGTCGGCATATTTTTGATGTCTGACTTCTTTTTCTATCACTTTTTGTAAGGATTCACACTTACAAACTTTGCATATTCTAACAAGATCTTCCATGTGATCAACCGCAATGTCGAGTCTATCTGAGTAAAAGAAGTGAACAAGACTGTAAAATGCAGGATAAGATAAGTTTTGGCTGGAGAATCTTATTTGTTTACGATCCTTCCAATCAGTTTGAAACTTTTTGTTGAGGTAGGGTGACCTGGCACTCAAGATTACCCTATGAGCTTCAATTGGTCTTCCATGGAGATAAAAGATAACATCTGGAGGAAAATAGCTTGGACAGGTTTCTCCATTACCTGCTCATTACCACTTTCTTGTAAGATATCAAGTAAAACACAGAAAAACCAATTTGTGTCCATCATAGTAGTGGAAGACACAACTGCGCAAGGGGTGAGCCTTGGTCGTAGGAACAAGCTGCTTTAATAATATATACACATGTTTTAGGTTGATTCTAGGCTTGTTTAGGACTATGGTCATTATTTCAGACCAGTTTAAATGATTTTTTGGCAGGGACTTAGCCTAAAAATGTGTTTGAGCTCCTGAACATGGGGCTTTTGGCGCACATTCCGGCCCATTTCCAGTCAAAACTGGTTGGAAAAAGTCTAAAAATAGCCTACAACATGTGTAAGCACTCAAGGCTCACCCTTGAGTGAGGCTGGCTCATTTATAAAAAAATTAGTTGTTAAGGTGAATATTGAGAGGTTGATTAACAATAAAATATAAGTAAAAGGCATAATAAATTAGTTAATAAAATAGTTAAGAGATGAAGTAGCAACCTGTAAAGTGAGAGTGGGATTGGGGATCCATGTTAGCTGAACAACCTAAAAATGTGTCTCTCAAAGCCCCCTGCAACGGCCCCAATGGCGGTGGACGAGCTTCAAACGCCTTCAAAAGCTTCCTGACCTTCAAATTCAAGGCTGCGTAATGACACCTATCACCATCAAACGTGTGTTCAGAGCAAATTGCGCCGTTCTGAAGCAACATCCTGGCGGCATCAAGATGTCCTGCTAAACAAGCGTAGTATAGAGCAACAGAGTCCCATTGATCACGCGCGTTCACATTAACACCGGACTCTAACAGGTACCTGAGCCGATCCACGTCGCCGGCGCGTGAGGCTTCGAAAACGTCACCGTATGGGACCTTTTTCAATGGGACGGATGAGAAAAAGTCTTCTGGATTGAGGTCAATGTCGTCCAAATCGGACATAATGATTATTTAGGGGAGATTGATTGAAGATGAAGGGGATTGCCTTTCCCTCGTAAATATACGTACGTATATATGATGATGATGATTAGGGTTTTTCAGTTGATTTTGTCATGTATCTATTATTTAATAATACTATTATTAATTGAGTGAGTGAGTGAGTGAGTTTACAAGTATTATTAACCAACATAACAGTAACAATAACAATAGTAAGTTTACAGGTATATTTGAATTAAAACAATTCATAATGTAAAACTTGGATATGATTTGGATTTGAAATTAGAATGATGGATATAGAACACACTAGGTTTAACACCCATGTATACACACGGGATAAACTTAGTATATATAAATAGAAAAATAGAATGTACTCAAACAAATATTTTAGTAATAAATGAATAAAAGATTTAATAAATATATAAAATTATAGTTCACTTAAAGATCCTAATTTTTTTTACAGAATATTTAAATGTTTTATACGGAGTAATGAAGTCTATCATCCTTATCTAATATTAAAAGTTTTAAATCGTCTATACTTTTCACTTTTGATAATTCAACGTATCAGTTGACCATGCGTGAAAACCGATCATCTAAAATCAAACCAACCTTGAATAGTGATTCTACCAAACTGATATTTAGTAAAAGTGACATGGTCAAACCATTAAACTACAACAAACTTAAATAAATCATCACGAAAAGGTTTGAGACAGACAACAATAAACTAAAAAATATA
This sequence comes from Tagetes erecta, assembly GCA_030867185.1. Taxonomy (NCBI): domain Eukaryota; kingdom Viridiplantae; phylum Streptophyta; class Magnoliopsida; order Asterales; family Asteraceae; genus Tagetes; species Tagetes erecta. The sequence continues at coordinate 109,101 of CM061492.1, forward strand.
TATAGGAAGATGATAATACTCAGTCAATGTCTTTTATTTGATATTAACATGTACTGTTACAAAATGACACAACTCAGATGTTGTCTTATAGAATAATCAATGAACAACTCCAATTCTACAAAAAAAAAACGGTTAATTCAAAATATCATAAGAAAAAAGGAAAATTATACGACTATATAAAAGTCAACTACATCAATAATCTTTGAAGTTACACAAACTCGTTTTCCCCCTTAAAGATTGCCGCCCAAAGGAAAATTATACGACTATATAAAACCTTATAATCATGGAAATGAAATCGTAGATATTAAAAGCAATTTCGCCCGCTCAATATTGGAAATTAAAATGCCACACAAACTCGTTTTCCCCCTTAAAGATTGCCACCCAAAGGGAGCTTTGTGGCCCCCAAAAAACTTAGAAATATTGATGTTCTATAACATTGCTAAAAAAAGTGCATTGATTCTCAAGTAAGTTTCAGCATTTGTAAAATGTGTTCATTTGATTTTCTTATCTACTCATCAAGCTGGTTTCTTAGTGTCACCGACCTCTCATAGATCAACTTTAAATAACATATAAGTCATTGTTACTATAATGTTTAGAGTACTATTTTGTTAGTAAGGGAACACTCTGTTTGTATGCTAATATATATGTTTGACATGAATCTATCTATCTATTAGTTTACCTTAAATGCTACATCCTACTAAGCATGTCCCACACAATTTCTTTCATACATATATATCTATCTATTTATATATTAAAGTCCTAAGCAATAATGAAGAATTAAAACAATGTCAGAAACTAAAAAAAGATGGGTGACTGTGAGAAACTTGAAAATAAGGTGACCATTAATGTACATAAGAAAATTAGCATCCGACAAACTTATTTTACTTTTTCTACATCAAATCTTCCAAAACATATATCCATTATCATTAGTTTGTTTTTAAATGAAACATAATATATGATAGAGTTTCATTGCAATTGCAAACATAAGATCTGATAAATGGTTATAGACTTGACAACAAACCTGAGTAAAGTAAGTTGCTATACATTACCAAATGTCCAGATTGTATAAAGAAAATGTGATTACAGTTACTAAAGCACATAAATGATACGATGGAAAAAATACCAGAGATAGACAAAGCAACTTTTTTTACCCGATCAAAATCTCATTTTCTTTTTAATGCATAATATAAAGCTGAAAGCAAGTAACCAAACCCATTGATGTTATCATTTACAGATGAAATCAAATATACAGCCGAATGAAAGTATGTAGCTGGATGATGTTATCATTTACAGATGAAATCAAATATACAGTTCAAGATGCAGAATTATACAATTTCATCATTCATTCATTGTACCTAATAATTACATTCAAAAGTACCTAATAAACATCATCAGACTCGATTTAAAGTTGAATGAAAGTATGTAATATCAAAAACCCAGCCTAATCTAAAACCATATTGTTGGTTGTTTTGAGGTTGTTAATTGTAAAATGTGATTATGCTAAGTAATATATATAGTTAATATGAAGATCGATGAAAACAATAAACAAAGTCCAAAATTGGTATCATATATTTTCTTGAATCAATCTATCAACTAATCTGTAACTCAATTAAACCTACCTCGTATATTTTTTATCACCAAAAAGACACACATGAAATTATCAACAAACTGTTAGATTTGAAAATGGACCAACCAAGAAACTAAGTGAATAACCAAAAAAATGTGTGCTTGTAAATTTTTCAAGATGCAGAATTATACAGTTCCATCATTCATTCATTATACCTAATAATTACATTCAAAAGTACCTAATAAACATCATCACGCTTGATTTAAAGCTGAATGAAAGTATGTAATACCTGATTAAAGATCAGTTTATTATCTTGAAAGATGGATTGTCGTGCTCTGTGAGTTTGAAGCTGTATATAAAGGATGAATAGGGCGTAAATATAAACCAATCGATTAAATCAAGAATAAGCCCTAATTTTGATTGAAAATAGGGTTGCGTTATACTGATTCACTGTGATTTCGATTGTGATTTCGATTATCAGATAAATCAAAAGCCAAAGATTCAACCGTGATTTTGGAATTAATCGGTTGTAATGTAATTGAAGGTACTTGATTTGGGTTAAGAGAATGTGTGAGAGATTCATAAAGGCAAAATTGAAACCATGAAATCAATAGGAACTTGGGTTAAGGAACTTGATTTTGAAATTGATCGGTTGTTATGTAATTGAAGGAACTTGATTTTGGAATTGATAGGTTGCTGCTATGTAATTGAAACCGGACCATATTTTCCAAAAATAATCCGGCGACCAAAACCTACAAACATGAATAAATATGCCGCCCAAATTTCTGCCATGTATAAGCCAATTTGAGATTTGCCCGCCCAAACGCTTTTTCCCCCTCAAAGATGCCGCCCAAATGGGCTTTGTGGCCCCCCAAAATACTTGGAATTATTAGATAGATGACAATGACAATTAGTTTAGTTGATAGTTGATACATCATCAACTCCAATAATAATAATAATACATAAGATTTGAACATAAATAATACAAGTGAAGGTGATGCTAGTCTATGATCCAGAATTGAGGCGTCGTAACCTTTCATCAAGTTCTGCCATCACAGCTGGTTCTTGCTTTTTTCTTTCCTTGGATATATTTGTGGTCATAAACCCCAGTTTATCAAAGGCAACCTGCATTCATTCATTCATTCATAATAATCTTACTTCTCCTTCCTTATATATACCAAAACAAACCTATATAATATATATATTTCTATTTCTTCTTACTGTTAACAGTTCATCAGGATCAAAGAGATGATGAGTGGTGTTCTGTATTATATTGATTACATCCCCGACATGATTTGCTGTTAGCAACTCCTCTTCCTTCATCTGCAATAACACACAACACTTGTAGGATATCAACTACAACATCATTCATTTAAGTTTCAAAATCCGAATACAAACACTAGACCTTGAATATAGCAAGAGCCATCTTAAGTAAAACCTTTGCTCCTTCATAAAACAGAACATCCCAAACTCGCAAGCTTGTCTGCACAACTATTACATGTTTTGTTTACATATTACATACATACATACATACATACATATTCATGTGCATCTGCATGTGTCAAAACAGTAATCATAACCTCTGAAGGCAAGCTCTTTGAAAACAGGCAAAGAAACCACTCCGTGGCAACAAGGGAGACATCAAACTCAAGACCTTCTAAATGACCATATACACTGCATTTCATAACCTTAAACCTATTATTAACTTTACAATAAATAAAATTATATAAAATCAAAACAATAAATATATTATTACCTTGGACACTTCTTTTTCAGCAAATCTTTAAACACCCTTTGTTCTACATGACAGCCTGATAAGTTATTTGAGTAGCAATCATTGACTAATACATTTTCCAAAAGAACCGCCAACATCCAAAACGCGTCTTCTTCTGTTTTCATCACCAGCAACAGTAATGCAGCGACATAATTTAAACCCTGCATCAAATACATCTTGGTCACCAAAAACAAAGATTCAAAACAACTGAAAAAAGTTTGAACTTCTTATATTTCTAGTTACAATAATTTCCCAAAAATGGCTCAATTTGGGATTAAAAGCCATTTCCAAGCCACAAATTGAACCATGTTTTGAATGGGTATTAAAAGATCTTTGGAATGTTCATTCCAACAGCACGCCACAAAATCCAAGATCTTTTTTATACTTGTGCATTTAAGAGATCGTATTTTCTTATGTATTTAAAAGGCATAAACGGGTATTAAAATAAGGACGCTCAATAAACAAGCCAATGAAGTTCCTTGTTAATTTCTGTTAGTTTGAGGAAAGTGGATACTGAATGGTGTAAATGATATACTGAACATACCTGACAATAACCAACATCAGAATCACGAAAAGAGTAAGCAACAAGAACACGTCTTAGAGAAGCATGACCTTCAGGAGTGTCCAACCATGGATGACCAGGGAAAGTTCGTGGTAGGTCCTGCATTTATGCACACACAAAGAAGGGGGGGCGGGAATCAACTAGTGTGCTTATATACCAGCAAATATTTAGTACTTAAAATTGCAATGTTCGACTTCCTATATTTATAGTTTAATGGGAGCATTTGACCATTATATGAATATCCTTCAAGAAAACAAACTTGAAGAACTGTATTGACCCAAATCAATCTAGTGTTTACATTTAGTTATGATAATGGGAGCAAGTGTTGCAATCAAGCAAATGTGTATATAAGGCTTTCAAATTATGGTTCAATCCCTCTAGAAACTTCAACTAGGAGTCTCGCAAAACAGCTACACAATTATCATATAAAGATACTTATAGCATAACAATTACACCCAAGACTAATATAAAACAATGCTACCAAAAGCAAAAAAATATATATATTGATATATAACAAGAATAAAGAAGCCATACATGATCAATCTGCTTTGTAGCAGGGGTGACCTTACCCTCAACAGCTATTATCAAATCATTATAATAGGTATCAGGCACTGTTGATTTCTTCTTAGCAGCTCCAGACAAAGAAAACCAAACTTTAGGTCTTAAAACTGGAGGTATCCCCTTTCTAATTAGTTTCTTGAGGGTGATACCATTGACTAAAGCTGAGAACTTTAGGGATGATTTAAGAGCAGAAGTGACATGAGTCTGCAAATACCAATTTGCCCCTTTGCTAGCTTCTAATCCCCACCAAACCCTACCCTGTTCCCTCACTTTCTCTCTCACTTCATTCAATATATTTGCATCATCAACATTGCCTTCAACTGTAAACCCATAAAGATCTTGAAACTTTACACTAATATTTGCCCTTCTGGCATGAATACTTGGTCTCAAGATGTGTATTTGTGATTGAATTTCAACAGATAGATCCCTCTTGCTAAACATTTCTTAACAACAATTACAGTACAGATCCCTTGGCTTCAATCAACTTGGATCTTTATACATGTACAATATTCGATTCAAGATCAAATCTTTACCACTTGGGTGCCTTCAGTTTCTTCTATACAAACCAAATATTAATTAATGAAATTTATATCAGCAAAAAAAAAAAAGAAGAAGAAGAAGGAGAAAAAAAAGATATCGATGTTAATCAACAAACGTTAAAACAATACACACCGTTTATTAGTGTCTCAGATTGAAAAAATTCGTCATCACTATCGTTAAAACAATACACGGGCTACAATTTACGAAAAAACAAACGTTAATCAACTTCAAACAAAGTCAAACAAATAAACTGAAACATCCAAACCACCAAGATGGATCTATTTGCGAAAATGTTATTTCATCAAAAAAAATAACTAAGTTAACTGCCACCTCATCAAATCAAATCAATAGCCATGCACCACATACCACCACCAAACTAAACCAGTAGCTATGCATCACTTTACAACCATCACAAAACCCTATTCATGTAGTTTCTAATTCAATATAACAAATAAACTAAAACATCCAAACCACCGAGACAGATCTATTTGTAAAATCGTTATTTCATCAAACAAAATATCAACAAAAAAAATAAACCTAACCGTCAACTCACTAAACCAAATCAATAGTCATGCACCACATACCACCACCTCACCAAACTAAATCAATAGCTATGAACCACATTACAACCATCATAAAATAGTATTCATAAAGTTTCTAGTTCAACATAGTATAATAAAATGACACAAATGCCAATTATTTACAAACAAAATTACAAAACTACCCATGTTACTATTCATTCACTTTATCTTTCAATATAGTTAAATTACTATTTCTCAATTCAATGTTGTTCCTGTTTAAATTTCTTGTAATAAGATAAGGAACAAAGTACCGTTAACATTTTCTATTCTTCATTCTTATTTTCATTGATTATTTCTATTTTTAAGATTTGTTTTTATGCTAAATTTTTTTTATTTTTTGTTTCATGTAACTTTATATTCTCAATTTTTTTAGTTAAATACCTGAAAAAAATTTCTGTTTAAAGTTACTATAGTGTAATTATGTGTTTCAGTCCTAAGTAATAGTTTTACGATTGTTTGAATTTTTTTAAAATTGAGTTGGGCAAATAAAACATGTATAAACTTTGGATACTATTTAGTGATTTCTATTAATTTAACTTAACTATATAAACTTAGAACTTTGTTATTAAGTTCAAATTCTTAGCCTTCGCTTTTAGATCCCGATTCAAATTAGTTGGAAAAAACTTTCACTTTTTAATAATAATTCATAGATGTTTCATTTTCCTAACTCAATTTTCAAAATTTCAAACGTTTGTAAATTATTACATACGATTGAAACACTTAGAAATTTACAGTGACTTTAAAGACAAATATATATATATATATATATATATAACTGGAACACTGAGGAAACGTGGTTATATTTCTGTGACATTTCTCCTTTTGTTTTATAAACTTCACATCGTGATTATAACGTGTCTTGCTTCTATCCAATAGATTAAGGGTTCGGGCCACGTTGGTGAGATGTATAAAAGATTTATATGAGCTAAATTGGGAGTCATTCAAGAAAATAAAAGTTATGTATTTTTTGTTTTAAATGAACTAATCAACGGATGACCGGAACCAGCAAGAAGGAAAATGCGTCTTAGGGTCAATGAGCCACCCATTAGGTTTCATTGGAGAAAAACGCCTCAATCTGTCACACCCGGAGCCAGGGGGTTAGACGTAACGAATGGTATTTAATTATCAAAGCAGCGGAAACATTATTATTCATTAAGGATTTAATCTAGTACATACATTTGCTTGACTAAATAATGAGATTTACATAAATATTTATCCAAAAATAGAACTTAGATGTTGAATCTAGCTTCTCTTGTAGCGTTCAATGTCTACGACTTCTAGGTTCCACTCAAGTCTTCTAGAATGTACCGTCAAAGCAATAGCAAGCTCTATTCCGATTATTACTTCTAACGTATCAAAAACTGCATCTGAAAAGCATACTAAAAATGTCGACTATAAAGTTGGTGAGTTCGCAGGCTTAAACAAATGTGAGTTTAACAAGTATGATGCAAATTAAATAAGTCCACAACCAAACTTGTACCCGGTCACCCAACCCCCATCTAATATGAATTGAGTTCCCGAATATTAACACCTAATAACTGTCACAAAAGTATTCACATGCGCGATAATATGCACGCAACGACCACGTAGGTCTCAAAACCTAACGGGTCTCAAAGTTGGTTTCCTTTACAAAGGACACTGTGCGTGAGAAATTACCCAAGTAGTACTACCCATACGATCCGTCGGTTCATCCAGAACTAATGGTTGTGTAAAACGGATAGTTGGGTAAAAACAGTGTATTAAATAATAAAGAATCATAAAGTTTAATAAAATGAATAGGCTTTCCACCCAAAATAGTTTAAGAAGATGGACCACGAAACTGTGACATCTGCCCCGAACCCGAATCCGGATGCCCGATTCAAACCCGAGGTTGTTTATCTTTTAATTGTAATTCGTATTTATTTCCTCGAAATGTAACGTTCATTTTAATTATGGATAAATATATCGAATCGTACATTATTGGTACCTTATTTAAATCAAACGTATTTACACCGCAAAAATATCCGCGTATATCAAATAACAATTATTTATCGACCATAAAACGCTAAGTATGTATATAAATATATATATATATATATATATATATATATATATATATATATATATTTCGTAAAAGAAAAGTATTAAAAACGTTGAACAAAGACGCTTCTACGTCTCGTAATAGTCTCCTAATAGCTCAAACGAACTAAAACTATAAAAACGTCTCCTATAAAAACGTTACATCTCGTCTCGCTCGTTTTAGTTAGTTAGTTTATGAAAAACTAACTTATGGGCCAAAATTGCAATTTCTAAAACTTGAGTTAAAACTTAATAATTTTTTTTTAACATAATCACCAACTTAATTAATATTAAGCTTTTGAATTTAAGTGTAGTTTAAAACAAACATCAAACAGCAGGGACCTGAAGTGAAAATTTTCATAAATTCCCCCCCCCCCCCTGTCGCGTCCCCCCTGCACCCGACCACTGTTTCCGGCCGACCACCTCCGACCACCATGTTTCCTGCGTCTCCTCTCCTTGATACCTGCTCCGCATTTAATGCCACGCTCGAGCAAACTCGTTATAACTCTCAACCTCACCTTAAACCCATCAATTTTAACCCGTCGGCCGAAACCCACTCTCCTTGCTCCGGCGACTCCGATTACCACAAATCCGACACCATTTCAGGTGGTTTTTGGTTCCATTTTAATCCTCTCAACATTCTACAACACCCTAATCCATCTATTTAATCTCATTTCAATCGAGAACCCACCAATTGATCAAGAAACAGCCGCAACTTGTTCTTCATTCAAATTCATACCAAAACTCCACCAAAACGTAAGTTTCTTGTATCAAAATAACCGAAAATCCATGGGGATTAAAAGCCCCATGGTTAATTTGTCTGGGATTATCAAGTTCGAACGAATTTGATGGTTTTGTAATCTAGGGCTCATATGGGAATTGGGTTATGATTCAAGTGATATGTTAAAACAATTAATGTTCCAGTATAAACAACAAAAGCGCGCCTGGTTCACTGGTTTGTGCGCGTGTTTGTGTTTGTGTTGGTCTCGGGTTCGATCCTCTCCCCACCCCTTCTTTTTAATTAATTTGATTAACCACTTAAACCACCCCTATATTAATCTAATAATCTAAAATTGTTAATAATATGTTTTAAAAGTTAAAAACATATAAGTGTATTTTATGTAACAAAGATTTAAGTTTGTAAGTTTTATACAAAAACATGTTTTTATAAATGATTAAAGTTTCTAATTTTCATATAAATACATATTCTCATAAAATATTTAAACGAAACGTTCGAACGTTCAAACTCGTTTAAAAACCTTAATTTCTAAATCCGAAACATTTGACTTCGGACGTAACTCCGGTTACCACGGTTCCATTTCTAAATTAAGATCTTTATACTTTTATATATTTATACATTATATAACTTTTATTAATCAAATGATTTAATTAATAATATGTATTAAAGACTAAAATGAATGAGTTTAAATAAAGATTCTAAATATTATTACCAATATATTACTAATGTATTCTAAAATGGTTTTCTTGTAAAATACAAAGTTTTAAAGTTTAATAAATCGGTTTCGTATAAAAACGCTCGGTTACGGTTCATACCAAAAATCCCAAATCTCCGTAAATTCCTATTATTTCTATTCTAGTTTCTATACTATATGTTTTTCTAAGTTAGGATTCTCATTATTTAGGTGATACTAATATTTGGGAAATCCTCAGTTCCAGTTGATTTATTTCTATATCATTTCTGATTCGTATTCAAGGTGAGTAAATTCACTCCCCTTTTTGTACTATTTTTGGGGCTGAAATATGTCTTTTTCTATATTACGTTTTCTATTCTAAAAGAGATCATACAAATATGCTAATCTAGTTCGCGACTTGATGTGACCTTATGTGTTAGTTAAAGTAGTTTTATTGCTTGGTAAACCCACCGGTACAATGTTAGCGCTAATGGTTTGACAAACCCACCTGCCTGTACAACATCGATAGGTGATTTAAACCCGGCCTTTCTAATTCCATGTTCTATGTTTACTATGCTATGACGGTTGTTGCTATACTATGATGCTATGCTATGTCATGTCCCTAAATTGATAAATAATTATTGATAACTTATATATCGAGACGGTAAACGACGGTTGGTTAAAAGTTATCTTTAATTATCACATGAGTGGTTCTCATGCTAAAATGGCTATACGAGATACTATGGGTTCTAAAGTGATTGGTGTGCTATGTGATTCTAGGTGTCCTGGTAGGGTAATAATTACGAAATTACTAATTATATAAGTTTGCGCAGCATATCTTGTTGATCTCGGATTTTCCATAATATTATTTATAAATTGTGTTTTACTCACTAGCTTGTGTAGCTAACTTTATTTTCACATATTTCAGGTGGTTCTTGATTTATGGTTTATTTTCAATTACGTTCAAGATATAGGAGCCTTGGACCTAGTGAAATAAAAATAAAGACGGTTTAATTTCTGTTGCTATGGATTTGTCGATTAATGTTTAAAGACTTGTATTTCCTAAACTTAAGATAATTCCTATTAGATTTACTAATTAAATACCATGTGCTTTGTTACTATTGATATCCAATTCTATTGACGCGCCCGGTGTATTCCGCCGCCGGGCGGGGAGTCACAGAAACTCACGTATCATAAAGTCAAATAAAACGAGTATGCTTTCCACCCAAAATAGTTTAAAAAGATGGGCCACGAAACTCACGTATCATAAAGTCAAATATAACGAGTATGTTTTTCACCAAAAGCATTAAAGAAAGTGGGCTACGAAACTCACGTATCATAAAGTCAAATAAAACGAGTATGCTTTTCACCCAAAACATTAAAGAAAGTGGGCTACGAACTCACCTTGTTTCTGGTTAACTCAAGATTTCCTTTCAAGCTTTCTTGAGTTTTTTCTTGAGTTTTCAATATCTTCCAACAATTGAATCTTCTTTTCTTAAGTTGTTTGATATTGTGTGTACATAAAAGAGGGATGCAGTAATAATTTAAGTGATTGTAATATTTAGGATGTGAAGAGACTATTGGTTTTTATCCAACAAAGAGGATAAGATGGTCAATAGGTTATGATGAGAGTTTAGTGAGTCATGCTATATGTGTTAATTGTGGGTTCGGAGCATTCACAGTAGGTTTTTTTTACTTATCTTTAAAATTACACTAAAAAACACTATATTTACACTACATTTCCTCTTTCCTTTCAATTAAATAATACTTTTTATACATTAATCATTACATTTTACCGTTTCTCTCTCTTCTACCCATATATATTTCCTTAAATTTACCGTTTCTCTCTCCTCCATCCATATATTTTTTCTCTCCTTCACTCACAACCACTCAAAATCATTCCATAAAATTTTACCAAACCCACTCACATAATTATACCAACTCCACCGTGAATGCTCTCATCTATATCTTGTAAGATAGTGATTCATCACACCTATTGTTTCTAGATAACATGGGTTATGTTAATTTAATATGGATGTGAGAGTACGTATACATGCATGAAAACTTTTCAATAATTGTACCAAGTTAACAACGAGACTTAGTTTTTAGATTTAATATTTTGACTGGATTTTAGTTAAGTTATTAGAAGATGTGAAAATTCAATATACTAAATTTGAAGTTTGTAAATTAAACGTTGGTAATAGATTTTTGGTTAAAACTAAAACTACATCAATTATTGATGTTTTTAAGTTTTATAAAAAAATTATTGTTCTCAACTTTAAGTTTAATGCATAGCCGTACTAATGAGTGTAACTGATGTTTGATTTCTTGTCGATTGGAAACATAAATAATTATTTGATTCTAAATGAATACGAAGGATCACAAAGTAATAAAAGTTACATATATAAACCTAATAAAGTTTAAAACTTTAATTTTTAAGGTTGTTATACAATCGCCCACCATCCAATTCTTGTAACCACTGACAGAGACCAGCACGACCATCCACCTTCGGTAACCAACGCTGCTGGTAAATAAAACTAACAAATGGTCCACATCGCCTAGAAGATGAAGGAAACATACGAAACGACGAAGCGCCCATCAGGTCTCGTTGAAGCATACCGACCACCATGGACACCTTTACCGCTATCCACCTTTGGTATCCACCGATGGCAATGATGGGGTAATGGACATATTGCTCCCTAAGTTTACATTGCTATGAATCAAATAAGATCACGATGCAACAAACTTTTATGAGGATGAAAGGATCACGTATGTAACTTTTCATAAAACTAATGTCAAAAATACCTAAAACCAAATCTACACAACTAAATTAGTTTGCTTGTTAAAGTATAAATTGTTTTGCTCGACTAACGTTGAAGAAAATAGTCAAAGATGGTAAATTTGATCAAAATACAAAAGCTTAAGGGGATATGGAAGAAGTCAAAAGGATGAGGACTAATGCTGCTCTTCTTGATTTCATAAATAAGAGAATTCACATCTCATTTCATATCCTCTGTAAACAGGGCCGGCTTGAAGTATTAAAAAAAGAGTAAATTACATTTTGTACGCCTTTGTTTTGTTAAAAATGTATATCTGAAACCAAAAGTTTAAAACTGTTTGTTTGCACACTGGCTTTTCAATTTTGTTTCTATTTGTGTCAATTTGACTAACAAAGTTAAGTTTTTTAGTTAGGTTTTTATGAAATGACAAAAATGACCTTAATTAATATTTAAAACAAAAAATTAAGTGAAATGCTATTTACACTGGGGACAAAAAAAAAAAAAACCGTTTTATACGCCGCGTATAAGGCTATACGCGGCGTATATGAAAAGAAACCTAGCATAATGACGGAACATCGCTTGGTACATGGGTTCCACAAACTGAACAAACCCAAGAAACCCAACAAGTGCAACAACCGCAACAAACAGAATAACCTTCGCAACAACCATTGTCTTCAACCGTGAGACAGAAACGAAAGTATTCAAAGAAGACAACGACCACAACCAAAATGGACGTGGTCCATAATCAATGGAACTTTGAGGAGCAATTCGCTTTAGCTACTCCGTGGACCTCCATATCTGAGAATAACGCAACTGGTAACAATATTATCTAAAAATATTAACTTTGTGTATTTTATTTTATAAACATTAATAACTTTGTGTTATTTTTTAGAAAACGCTCAAACTGAGGATTATTTCTAGGGTCGTATTCAACTATTATTTCACGAGAAGATTCGACGAGATGAATAACGACCAATTGACAGCCTTTGCGGGCAGTGGAGATACCTTCGGCAAAAACGTCGAAGTTCATTAAGAACTTCAATTTTGAGAACTTTAATACTGAGATTGCAAATTTTGAGAACTTTAATTAGAGCGTTTGTTTGAAACAAAAAGAACATTTAGCATCTTTCTATCTCTTAACCATTCAGCACTTAACTGAACCATTCAGAAGCTCTTTTTTATAAAAACAAACGTTCTGAATGCTGAATGATTAAACACTGAACTGAATCATTAAGAGGTGAAACAAACAACTCCTTAATTATTTGGACATCTTAACCATTCAGTAGTTAATGATTCAAATTTTAGACCTCTTAACCATTCAGCAGTTAATAATTAAAATTTTGACAAACCGCCCCTTAGCCTCTCAGGGCTTGTTTGTTTTTTAATAAATGGTCTTCCTGACCACTTTTATCTGCACCGTACAGATCACACACAGACGTTTTGATCTACGTTGCGTTTGTTTTTCAAAAGACATTTGATTTCAAAGTGTGTGCGCGTCCTCCTCTTCTCAACATCTCATAACATCTTATGCTATTCTCTCTCAAACCCTAACACTCCACAACGACTACACCCCCATCTCCGTCGTCCAGCCGTCATCCAGCCACCGGCGAACCCTTCTCCTCCTCCTTGTGTGTCGCCGCACTACTATTCTACACCGCGAATTTAGGTTGGTGTTTTTTTTGTTGAAATCGTATGATATAATTTTCCTCCTATCATCGCTGACCTCTTCTTTTGATTCATTCTAATCAGTTTTGAACTTGTTGTTGATGGAACTAAATGATATAATATATATAATAGTGTATAATATCATCCAATTTTGATAATAATATTTGATTCATTCCAATCAGTTTTGTCGCATGATGTGTATTTGATTCATCCAATCAGTTTTAAACTTTTGATTGAAGAACATATATTAGTTGTATAATATCATCTGATATTAATAATAAAATTTGATTTTGACCTGTCATTGTTGTGGATAATGTTAAAGACATTGCCATTGTTTTTGTTCTTGATAACAATATCATCCAATATTAAGATGCAATCAACACCAGCAAGATTATTTTGAGTTGAATATTAGGGAATACAAGTTCGTTCTAGATATGTAATCTGGATTGGAATGTCTGTAATAATGAATTGGAACATTAGGTTTGAAACATATATTTGCTTAGGGGTGTAAACGAGCCGAGCCGAGCCGAGCCCGAGCTCGTTAAGGCTCGAGCTCGACTCGTTTTAGTTTTAGCAAAGCTCGAGCTCGAGCTCGACTTGTTTCGAGCTTTAATTCCAAAGCTCGAGCTCGGCTCGTCAGAAAGTTTTCAAGCTTGAGCTCGGCTCGGGCTCGGCTCGTTTAGTATTTAACTATTTAATATATAATTTTTTATATTTAAATTTATATATAATTATAATCATACATCTTATATATAACAAATACATATTATTTAATCTTTTTTATCATAATTTTTAGTTATATTTATGAATATATATTTTAATAATATTTGTAAAACTAAATATAAACATATAAACAAAAAGCTCGTTAAGACTCGACGAGTTTTGAATGCAAAGCTCGAGCTCGAGAACAAAACGAACATTATTTTAGGCTCGAAATCGAGCTCGAGCTCGTTAAGGCTCGACTCGAACGAGCTTTTTACCGAGTCGATCTCGAGTAGCTTGCGAGCCGGCTTGACTCATTTACACCCCTAAAATGTTTAAACAAGCAACTAAAATGTTTGTTAGAGACTTGCTGATAGGAACCCCAATTCCTCTAGGGTGGGTAATAAATCTGGGTCACAAGGAATAAATGGGTCAAAACAGTTATGGAAAGGAAAGGGTAGTGAGTAAATGAAGAGCTAGAATTTAGTGCAAGTTATAATTGTTATTTATGCTTATTTATATATTTTGTTCTTGTGGGAGTAGAGAGAATGTTCATGTTATCTAAATTGGGTATCTATACCTTTGTTCTCGGAGATTAACCCATCTCGAATCGGGTCTCTATCTTATAATTGTTCAGCTTTCAATAATTAAATCTATCAATTTCCTTTGTTTGATTTCTGGGTTCTATCATTTGGTTCCATTGCCGGGAATTCGAATGGCATCCTTGACCGGGAACAACCAAAACAGAGGAAGATCAGATTCAAAGTTTATTGATGTTAAGTTGGCATCAATCTCTACTAGACTTGACATTCTGTTGTCCTTAAAGGAAGACTTTGCAGCACTCAAGAATCTGCTGTATGGATCAACCTTCAAGTGCAATGATCAAAGTGGTTATTATGAATCTCACCCCAGTTTTGAATATTTCGAGGAAAACAAAGAATCCAAGGGTGGTCTTGCCGATCTAGCGACAGATCTGGTCATAGAGGACAAACCTGAAGACAGCCTTGGTGGTGACGAAGATAACTATGACCATGTGTTGGGTGTTCAGTTGAAGATTGAAGATTTGGAAAAATCAATTAGTGAGGACGCAGATCGATCTGAACATGTTTTGGGTGATCAATTGGAGATTATGGCTTTGGAAAAAGCCCAAAATCACATGAAAATCCAGGGCCAACTAAAATGTTGTGAATTGAATTTTGAAGTTGGAGATGTGATTTTTCCACGAATTCAGCACTGTCGTTTTCTTAACATACAACCCTATCAACTGGACAGCCCATCACTTGTTCGTTGGGGGCATTTGTTGAAGGTTGACTTGCAACCCAATTTAATGATAAGTAAATGTTCGTTTCTAGTGGCTCAAAAATTAGTGTGGGAATTACTTATCCCTTGGTGTAAAAGACCTGCCAAGGAAGTCACATGTAAATTACTTATTCTCCAAGTTCAGGTTGTCAAAGCAGGGCACCAGAATTCAGCAGCCTTTCACCATCTCACAATCGAGATTTTGGAGGACAAATCTCTTTTTTTACGACTTGAGGACAAGTCGATTATCGGGGCCGGATGTATTGATAGGAACCCCAATTCCTCTAGGGTGGGTAATAAATCTGGGTCACAAGGAATAAATGGGTCAAAACAGTTATGGAAAGGAAAGGGTAGTGAGTAAATGAAGAGCTAGAATTTAGTGCAAGTTATAATTGTTATTTATGCTTATTTATATATTTTGTTCTTGTGGGAGTAGAGAGAATGTTCATGTTATCTAAATTGGGTATCTATACCTTTGTTCTCGGAGATTAACCCATCTCGAATCGGGTCTCTATCTTATAATTGTTCAGCTTTCAATAATTAAATCTATCAATTTCCTTTGTTTGATTTCTGGGTTCTATCACTTGCATAAAGAGGTTAACACAATGGGTAGAAAAGGAATAAGTTTAATACATCAGTTATTCATTAATTTATTTAGTTCAGTTTATATCAACAGATTCAGCTGCAGATGTGATCCGCAGACTTCAGCTTGTTAAAAAACAATGGCACAAATTGTAATTTTGCAATACTTGGGTTATATATTCTACTGGTGAAGGCAAAACAAAAGCTTTTTGAAACACCGATCAGAAACACTTAAATCCGGCGACCGAAGGCACTGTCAAGTTTACGGCAACCTGTTTGGAGGTAAACGATCGAACATGCTAGTGTTTGAATTTGAGTGTAGATTGATAATGTCGGTTTAGGGTTTTATAACCACTAAAACCCTAGATTTGGCAGGTGCGCTTTTCCTTTTAGTTAATTCGCACACAGTGTCTGCCAGTACTTGTCAAGAAATCATACAGATTTTTCATTCTGATCTGTTGTATGTTATTATAATATGGAGTATTTGTTAATCAAAGGGCTAGCAGATGCTTAGGTGTGTTCATGAAGAATACTTTTTTTTGTTCTCTTTGTTATAATCCCTTTTTAAGGTAGTTGCTTCGTTGACCGAGTTATTGATGAACACAAGTTAGGAGAAGCTTTATTGAACATTTAGGAAGCTTCTTGGTAGCTGCGTCCTTAACTAACTGATGTGGTGGTGTATAGCTTAAGCCCTAGGCGCAGCAGCTGCTTAAGTCTTAACCAACCTACATGTGATCTATTGAAATTTTAAACAGTGTTAATAAAGATAGTCAAATGTTTTTTATCAGTTTTCAATTATAATGACCTTTTTTTTTATTATTCTATATTTATCAAGATCAACAGACAGTTTTGTGCGAGTTTCCTAGCGTAACTTCGATCTATTTAGCTAGCAAGCACATTTAAAATGGGATGCTTTACAACTCACATGTATGTTTGCAAATGCAATCTCTGTTCATAAAGACGGGGAACCATCAACCATGTTCTTGTGCTTAGTTTAAAATCTATTTTCTCTCTCTCTGCTTCTGCTGCATCGGTGTGTTACATCAACTATTCTTGTTCTTTGATTTTGAATAGGGATCGTCAACAGCCGTGTGATTTCTTTATGTTTTTTTTATTTTATTTCGATGCATACTACTTAGATTCTTCAAGTGCCAGAGTTTGGTTCGGTTCTTTGATTTTGTTAAGTGCTTTTTGATTTTTTTTTCCTGCATTAAACAAATTGTTCATATTCAATCTTGGTGTTCTTCCTTTAATGTATGTTTTTACTTAACTGGTTTTGTAAATTGCTCCTTATATTTGAAAGGGAATCTAGAAACTGAATGTTCTGATATCTAGAAACTCCCCTTTTCTAAGGAATAATAATACTTCTGGGAATTATATGTTTGATCAGTTTGGCATCAAACTATAGTTATTTATTTTATTTTTATGTTTGATTTGAAACAAGATTCAGATAGTTGTTTATTTTTATTTTTCTTGAAGGTGTAAGCATATCTTTCTTTGTGCCCAAGCTGATCGTTTAATGAATTGTTTAAATTGCAAAGATGTTAATCATGCTTCTTGGGCATAGCAAACAGTATTAGTGTATCTCTGAACATTCAAACCCATAATAGAGTATGTTGTGACTAGTGTTACAGAAGCCTATAGAGACTGATCTACTCTTGGATGTCACCATATTAAAAAGAGGAAAATGAGCATTGTACCAAAAGAGACAGTTGAGGTCATAGCACAGAGCATCGGGATTAATAGTTTGTCTCCAGATGCTGCATTGGCTCTTGCTCCTGATGTAGAATATCGTATCCGTGAAATAATACAGGTGATTGTGGTTTTTAAATTTTCTTTAAATTGGCTTTCAAATTATAATCAATGTGGCCGTATCATGTGTATGTTGCAAATCAGTATAGTAATAATATATTAATAATATTTAAAATAAGAAGTACCATTTATGGTCATCAATTCCATGAGTGAAGCAACATTTATTAAGTCTAAACTACAGGAAGGAATCAAATGCATGCATCATTCAAAACGGACTACATTGACTACAGATGACGTGGACAGTGCACTTAGCATGAGAAATGTTGAGGTAAATCGCCAGTTTTTATCTGCTTACGTCATATGATATTTCCCTTATTTAAGGTTAATCATAAGTCTTCGTTTAAACTCTAAAAGATACTGTAGAAAGAGTATGAAATATACAAGAAATCTTGTACTTCAGGTGATTTTATTTCAATATCATCATCATCATCATCATGTTCCTAATTTGACCAAATTATTGTCAGTGCAGCCAATCTATGGATTAGCATCTGGGGATCCTTTGAAGTTCAAGAGAGCCCTTGGACACAATGATCTATTTTACATTGATGACAAGGATGTGGATTTCAAAGATGTAATAATTAAAAAATTTACACCATGTAATTTGAACTTGGGAAATCCTCTCGTGTATACTAAAGCCGTTGAAGGTGATTGTGGTTTTTGAAGGTTATTGAAGCTCCATTGCCAAAAGCACCACTAGATACTTCACTTTTCTGTCACTGGCTTGCCATTGAAGGTGTACAACCTGCTATTCCTGAAAATGCCCCTGTTGAAGGTGTGATTTATTAAAAGCTCTGTTCAATGGAGTCAAGAACATTTTTTTAAAACTTCTGTACAAAAAAATTAAAATCAAAGTTTATTTTTATATATATGGGTTCGCTGTGGCAGAGCTGACATTTGGAGTTATATGGATCATCTGCAGTTATTGCTGCTTTACCAGAGACGAAAAAATCCGAGCTAAAGAGTGAGGAGCTGCCTGTTGAAATTAGATTGCCTGTCAAACATGTCTTATCCAGAGAGCTTCAGGTATATCATATCATTTTTTCTTTCTTCTACATATAGTCACTGTTTTGAAATTTATTTTGTTATTGTAGTTGTACTTCAATAAAATTACTGAGCTGGCAGTAAGTATGCCTGATTCTGTACTGTTCAAGGAAGCACTAGTGAGTTTGGCCACAGATTCTGGACTGCATCCTTTAGTTCCTTATTTCACCTGCTTTATCGAAGATGAGGTACTTGGAGACCTAAACTTCTATTGTTATTTTACATATTAAAATACTGATTCCACCCCATGAAATTTTAGGTTTCTCGTGGTCTAAATGACTTCCAACTGCTTTTTGCATTAATGCGCCTTGTTTGGAGTCTTCTCCAGAACCCACACATACACATTGAACCTTATGTAAGTCTCTTGTTGACCTCAAACATATTGAAAACATGATGATGTTGTTGATTTTAGCTAACATGTTGCATGATCATGCAGTTGCATCAACTAATGCCACCTGTTGTAACATGTATTGTTGCAAAAAAGTTAGGAAATCGAATCGCTGACAATCACTGGGAGCTTAGAGACTTCACTGCTAAGCTTGTTGCCACTATATGTAAAAGGTAAACATTTTAAAATCTGCTAATGTTAAGCTGATGAAGATGTTGATAACATGCTTTAGCTAGCAAATTGCATATCTTTTTCAGGTTTGGGCATAATTATAGTAGTCTCCAGACACGTTTGACTAGAACATTGCTTAAAGCGTTTTTGGATCGAAAACGGGCATTGACTCAACATTATGGCGCTATTCAAGGACTAGCAGCTCTTGGACCCCATGTGGTAAAAAGAAGTTGCAGTTTTTGCAACATATACAAACAAATATATTAATACCATAGCTGTTGTTATTTCTTTATTTTCATATATTTTTGAACCTTTTTTTCACAGGTTCGCCTTCTTCTTTTGCCAAATCTTGACAGTTATTTAGGATTTCTTGAAGATATACTTCAACATCAAAAAAAAGAAATAACAAGACATGAAGCTTGGCGTGTATATGGTGCATTGTTGGTCAGTGTGTTTTACAAACAATCCTGTATCTCTGTTCATTGTAATCTGCAATTAAAACAACAAAAGGCAGTTTTGACCCATTTACTTATGTTGTGACTTATCAAAAGGGTAAAATGATTAGCTTAAAAGGAAATGGGTCATATTTGACTAATGTGTTAAAGGTCATCCATACTTTGTTTTTATTGCTTAAACCATTTTATTAAAAATAGTTAATCATTGTTTAAATTTTAAACTAATTGCTTATAGATCATATAAGCTTTATTCGACACATATACTTTGTAACAATATAATGTAATAATGTAGTTTTCTACTTCTGTTTGCAGCACGCTGCAGGTAGATCTGTGTATGATCTGCTGAAGCTTTTCCCTATATTCCCATCACCATCTGCAAATTCTGTTTGGAGGACCAATACGAGAGTCATTGGCACAAGTGAAACATGTAAGTTTGCAATAAGTTTTCATAGACATTGATTAACCAAGGCCATTAATTTATATTCCTTTCTTTTTATAAAGACAAACGTAAGCTAAACGCAGAAGAGTTGGAACAACAACCTTCCCCAAAGAAAACAATTACAGATGGACCTGTGGTATCACCATCTAATAACACCACCATAACACAAGGTGAAACTGGTGCTAACGTTGGTGAACCCGAGCCTGAAACATCATCCGCTCATATGCAAATAGGTGATGATGACGCTAAAGATGGAGGTAATGACAGGTATGGGTCGAGGACAACTGCATATCTTAAGCAGGTTTGGAAAGATGACCTGAATTCAGGACAAGTTGTTATGCCACTATTTGAACTGTTTGGTGAAGGCATTAGGTCCTTCATTCCTGCGCCTGAGATGTGTCTATTTCTGTAAAATTTATATTTGCAACAATGTTACTTAGAGATGAAAGAGCGTGATTGTTTCTTTTCCAAAGACCAAAATTTGGTAAAATGTTGATGGATTTTTCATTGGATGCTTATTCATTTTTGTTTTGTTACTAGTAACCACTGTTGCTATGCTAGGTTTAAAATCGGAGGGAAGCAAAAGAATTATTTTACGCCTAATTAAAGGGAAATGGAAACCTTCAAATCTTTCTAATGGGTTGGGTCAATGGCTGATTAACGCAATGGCTTGACGGCCATGGCCGAACATATTCAAATACGTAATGGGTCGCTGGAGTAGCGGCGTCACATGTTACTCTTAATTTCATGATACAACTTCAAAAAAGTTGCTGCTGATTATATGATTCCAGATCATTATCATCATGTAATAAGCTCCCACTGGTATAAATGCTTAACAAGCTGCATTCTGCATCTGTTTTTTTTTCATATGATTTTGTATTTAAATTATCCTACCCCTGTTCCACAATTGCCCCTTATTATCGACAATTCAAGTTCCAAATTGTTAACACGTTAATCGGATAACTACCAATTCAATGCATAGTTTATAACTAACAAACTTGATTTGGCGACTCAGGCACCTAGACAACAACTCCCCCACCTCATGAAACTACAAGCTAGATTTTCTTTTATGGACCTCGGGGAAAAAACGATCCTAGCTTCTTGGCGGACCACACTCAAATGTATTGAATGTGATGGGTCGTGAACATTAGCGATAATCGGAAAGGACTCACATGCGTTCAAAAACCTAGAATTAGGCTTGTTTTCTTATTATCATAAATAAATAATAATAGAATGTGCTCAATAAAAACAACCCTTGATACTCAAACATATAATACCTAAAGTTTAAAATCAGGTTACTTAAATTTGAATATTAGAGTAAAAATTATGGTTCCTATTAGCTAGCAAAGATGCCCGAGCGTTTAGTTTAGTTTAGTTTAGTTTTTGTTGGTGGCAGGTAGAAAGAAGATATGGATGTTGACATTGAGCACTATATATGTTAGGATTGATTGCCATATGGCGAAGAAGGATTCAAGGTCTCAGAGAAAGATCCATATAACCAAAGCATGCATATACCGTTTCTTTAAAGGCTGCATCCAGACACAACTTTCAAAAGCTGCAAACAGATGTTAAAAGAAAGAATAGTGTCATGATTTTCATGAAAGGTATGTATATAGTACCTAGAATGTTACATAACCACTTCTTACTTATAGAACTACAGAACCACTAATTTACATACATGTAAACTAAGCCTTGTGATATTTAGGTTGTTTTACATATGTTTATATTTGCCACAACAAAAAAATGGTTGTGTTTCTATATTAAAATACTTATGTCTAATTTACACATATGTAAAGACAACTTGATATCAAACTTAATTTACATGTATGTAAATCAGTGGTTCTGTAAATAAAAGTAGTTCTGTAAGGATCTTAGGGAACCTCAGATGAAGTTGTAAAGTAAAACTTCTCTTCAAAGACTTGTAGTTAATTTCCTTTCCTCATTTTGGTCAACAAGAAAAGATTCATCTGTTATTCAACCTCTGCCTCATATATATAATTAATTGTTTCACTTGTGTGTGCTTTATATATATCAACCCGATTCCTTTTTTATTCGGTGATACTTACACAACAAGTATAGGCTAATTGTGACAAATCCATGCATTTTTTGCATGTTCATGAACAAACACATAGAAACAAATATAAGAAAATATAAACAAAGAATTTGTGTCATTAAAATTATCTGAATTCCCTAATCAAATTTTGCTTGATTTCTTTTGCAGGCTGCAGAGAAACAAAAACAAACAACTGCTTTATACAAAAGCACCTAAAGTGGCAAAAACCAACGCTTCATTTCATTTCACAGGGAATTGTTATGCTTCATGGCCTTTTGGTGTCATCTCACGTTTAAGTGTGCTTTTTAGAACCAATAACACTCTATTTGCTAAAGATTTATGATAATAGAAACATGGGAAATGGCTGGTTAACCCAAGCTTGAGTACATGGATTAAAGACTGGGAAGATAAGTTTGAGCCTGGTGCAATCTTAATTGAGATGCTAGTAAACTGAAATACTTTTAAACAGATCAAACTTGAGACTAATGAGCATAAAAAAAAAAACAAAAAAAAAAACATCACAAATAGATAAGCTGTGAAGATAATGTACACACATATCATTTAAAAATTAAAAACTTCGCAAATTTATACTCGATCTGAACCAAAACACTGCAAGACAGTTCTGGTCATGCCAGTAAAAAGATTTCTTTTCATAATATCTGGCTTTCGGTTTGATTCCTATTCATGCGGGTTTCCTTAGAATTGAGGTAAGCAAATACCAAAGACCCGAATCAACAGAGGATAACACCACAATAAGCATTGCCACAAGAACAAGAGTCAGGACAGCAGTCTTCAACTGTAAAATAAACAAATAACAGGAGTCAATGTTTCAACTTTTCAAACTAACTTTCTTTGATTTTGTCCATTTAACCTGTTTGAGTTATAACATAACTTGTATCAACCCATGGGGCCACCTCTACATCCCTCTTTCATAGATTTAATGCATAAAAACTTCTGGCCTTAAATTTGCAAGAAAAAAAAACTATCAATATTAGTTTTGAAAAAGATTGTATATTTTCCTTGCTGGTTGTAAATTTGTAATATCTACTACAAAATTAACCCCCAA
Organism: Tagetes erecta; assembly: GCA_030867185.1. NCBI lineage: Eukaryota > Viridiplantae > Streptophyta > Magnoliopsida > Asterales > Asteraceae > Tagetes > Tagetes erecta. The sequence goes on from CM061492.1 coordinate 132,609, forward strand.
CAAATCAACAATGTTTTAAAACCTGTAAATTCTTTTTGTTATTAGCAGGTTTTAAAGCTTGAACAACATAACTGAGACCAAATTTACTATGCAATGTTAATATCAAAGAACATTTCTGCTTGTGATTCTTAGACCAGACAATAGTCCCATGTATTAGAATTTATCAGCCATATGCCATTAATCATTATTTAAAATTTGTGTAAAATCCTTAAATTCATAGACACAACTTTTGATAAGCCTATGCTTAGATAAATACAAAGAGCATAATTAAAAAAAAAAAACATATAGGTCAGCACAAATCAGTGACTAACCGTATTTTGGAAACCTGGCCACTCTATGTACTTCAACTGGCTAGGCTGATCCGTCAGAAAGGAAAACACAGACATTAAACCCCTGAAAGTGTACATGCTAACAAACGTTTCATGTTTCTTCAATTATTTATATAAAAATGAATTTGACTTTTGAAGTCAAAATGATATCACCAAATTACAATAGTAAGATGTGTTTTTCTTTATTCACTTAAAAAAGGAAAGCTAAACCCCTTTGCAGATGAATTATTTTGTAAGAGAAGTAATATATTTGACCGTATAAGTCAAGTTTTATCGTTTTTGTTTCATAAGAGAGCGAGAGTTATATATAAAAACCACAAAAAGAAGCGTTACCTTATAAAGCCCTTGATAGGAGTCAACCAAAAGGGCTCTTTCCCATCATTATTATGTAAACTAAGCTCATTGTTCCTTCTCCCAGTTGAAATAGCATATTTGGAAGCATAACCTTCTCGTACAAAATATTGAGTTCTTGCTTTATAAATCTTCAATATTAATCATGAGCCAAGTTTTATTGTTTTTGCCATACATAGCTTTAAAGGAAGGAAAATAATAATAATAATAATAATAATAATAATAATAATAATAATAATAATAATAATAATAATAATAATAATAATAATAATGAGCTATTTACCTTTTCATAACCCAAGTAGCGTTTCTGGTATGTGTTTGCAGTAATGGGCAATAGTGGTTTAGGAATATTTATACCTGTTCCAAAGAAGAGAAATTAAGTCTTTGTGATTATATGGCAAGAGAAGGATATCCTAACTTGTTGTTGGTTCGTAATCATAATGATTACGCAAATATGCGAACTCAAATATCCACCGTTTGAATTAGGTTCCACAGGAATATGTCAAGGATGATGATATTATCAATTGTCACCTGTGCTTATGTTTCTTTAAAATTATTTTTTTCATTTTCTTATAAAATTCAAGAGCAGAGAAGGAACCTGTAAAGCTGGTGACTGAAGTAGAAAATAAAGCCATTCAATTGTTGAAGTAGCTGAAATATACAAATAAAAAATGTTACTGAAAGAGCCATAAAAAATGGTGTTCTGATTGCTTCATATGTAAGAGTACATTCAACATACAACTTTTCTTCTATTTCCATGTTTTATATTTAGAGTCGTTGCAGTAGATCTACTGAGATTCAATTTCCACAAGCGATTTTGTTATTTCAGACAAGACAACCAAATATATAAACATCTCATCTGAGTTTCAATATAACTGTGAACAACACAGACATAACAAAAGATCTCTCCATTAATTATGTTTATGTTTATGCTTATGTTTATGTTATGTTGGTGAGATTGAAGGGTAAAATTAGAACAACAGAATACAAATCAGAACCCTAAATTCAAAACAAACAAGAAGAAAATCAAATCAAATCAACTGAAGAGCAAACCTCCTACCTGGGCTGCACACAGACTCATAAAGATGAAGAAACGTTGCTTGGCTTTGAGAGAGAGTACGATGAATAAATGACATACACCTGGATTTAGCCCATTGGACGGACCACACGCTCAACAAAACCCAAAAAATTCAAATATCAATGTAAATCCGAGCATGTCTATTTTAAATAGCGTTTTTCTATTGAACGGTTGGTTAACAAGTCTTTGACTCAAAAAAAGGGTTGATGAGAGCCTTCATTATGATGAGCTTAAAAGCGCCGCTCTTAAATACCCACTAGATGAGGGAAGACCGGATCGATCTTTCCATTGTAACCACCGTTTTAAAAAATATATATTAATTTTTCATATTTAAATTTTAGTTTTTAAATTAACTTAAGATTTTGAAAATTATCACTGTCAAGCTAGAGTGTACAAGTGAAGTAAGCATATTTAGTTTCAAGTGAATTGCTTGATTCTTCGATTGCCTTGGGTTTATCCGGCGGGTTATCAGAATTTGATTTTAGGTTATACTTTGGATGTTGTATATAGGCCGGTTTGATTGTGTTTATGAGTTTCAAGTAATTATGGTGCTACAATCACACAATTGGATAAACTACAGAAGCTCAAAAATTATGGTGAATTGGAAAAAATGGTGCAAAAGGCCTTATGATGGAGTTAGTAATATAAATGTAAAATAAAGTAACTTAGCATAGTGTAGGTAACACCTTGAATATCTTGTTTTTATTTCCCTTTTTCTTTCATTTGATGTATGCTGGTGCTGGAGTTTTAATGATATATTATCATTGTTGTTGTTCAAAAAAAAAAAATCTATGATCATTTCTATGTTTGAGTAGCAGACTAGAAGCTTTAAAGTATTCGATTTGTATTTTTAATTATCAATCAGTTGACTAAGGCATGAGGAAATCTTTCATTCAGCTAACATTGCATCTAGGAATGATTGCAGTTATTTTCATTTGAGTATATGACCAATTTGAATTTTATCCCACAATTTGCATTATGTGTTTTACCACAGCATTGAGTTTGATTGAAATTTTTGCTATTGGTGACGTTTCAAGGTTTAATTTTAACTTGTCAACGTTAAGCATCTTTCTTTCTTTCTTTTAACTTTTTTGAAAACTGTACTCTACACATGTAGATGTTTAAAGCTCGTGGCCAGTGACGAAGCCAGCAATTTTATATAAGAGGGGCTGGACTTACGAGACCTATAAATTTTTCTCCGAACGTATGTTTCGGGTTATATATTCAGGTAGGCGATTCTGTCCGGGTCAGGTCAAATAGTAAACCTTTTTACACAAAAATAAAAGTAGGTAGCTTAACAAAAAAAACTTAAAATATTTATAATAATGCAAAATAATGCAAGTACAGAGTACCTGGAAGAAGAATTACAACTCAATCAGAAAACTGAATATCTACAATTGAAAGAAATAAAACCCTAATTGAACTAAAAACCTACTTGGTGGTGGAAGCAAGATTGGATACAATTTGGTGTTGGTGGACAGAGCGAATGTGCGGTGGTCTTATGGAAGACAACAAATTCAGAGTGAGCAGAAGTAAAACACCAAATTGAATTTTTGAGTGGGATTGTGGGTTGACCAGTTAAATTGCAAAATAAACTCAAGTTGTGGACTTTTACATTATGAGTTTAGTCTTGTTGTTTATTATATGGAATAATTAAACAAAAAAAGCACATTAAATTTAAGTTGAAAATTTTAACAATCAAGAGGGTCAAATTTAGTATATATAATATTTTCAAGGGGGCCAAATCTTATATATATATATATATATATAACAAAAATTAACTATCGACCAAAAAATTAACACTTGTGACGGAAAAAAATGGGAGGGCCTAGACCCCCTTTGGTCTCCACATGCCTTAGCCCTTGCTCGTGGCTGTTGCTAATCATGTATTTTAAATTCTTGGTTTTTTCAGATTGCTAACGAACTACCGTCCTGTAGCTGAGATTCCCACACGATCGTTGCTTGAGTTGGAACAAACATATTTCTATATAGGGAGGGGGTAATTTGAGAACACCCTCTAGTTGTGAGAATTCGTGAGAACCTTACTTCCCGAGTTTTTTCGTAATATTTTTTTGGCTCAAATGTTGCGTATGTTCAAAACTAGAACCCGGAAAAAAGAAAAATTTTTTAAAAAAATTCGTCGTTAAAAAACGTATATGTTAGTAAAAAAAATTTACGTCATAGTACATTGGTGTAATAAATTACACCAGTGTTTTTTCGCTGTAAATATTTTTTAGTTACATATACGTTTTTTAACGACAAAAACGTTTTTTTTTTCTTTTTTTTTCAGGTTCTAGTTTTTAATATACGCAACATTTGAGCAAAAAATATTCTATTAAAAAACTCAGGAAGTAAGGTTCTCACGAGTTCTCAAAACTAGAGAGTGTTCTTAAAATATCCCATTTCTATATATATATATATATAGGGAGGTTCACCTACAAAGTATTAGAAATCTAAGAAGGCTACAAAGACAATGCAAGTAAAATAGACACAATGACGGTTTAAAAAATTTATTAAAAAGAATCTAAATCGAATTTCAAAAAAGTGGCTCAGAGACTTTGTTCCCCCTCTTTGTCCTTCAAAAAAAAATTAAAACGAAAAATAAAAAAAATAAAAAATATTACCGTTTTCATTGTGTCTAATTTATCTTCATTGTGTCATAAATTTTTTTTAGACACAATGAAAACGTTAATTTTTTTTTATTTTTCATTTATTTTTTTTATAGAAGACAACAAGGGGAACAAGGTCTCCGAGCTATTTTTTTAAAATTCAATTTAGATTTTTTTAATAAATTTTTTAAACCGTCATTGTGTCTATTTTTACTTGCATTGTGTCTTTGTAGCCTTCTTATATTTCAACCCTTTGTAGGATAACTCTCCCATATATATATATATATATGAGAGTTATCGTACATAGTGTTGGAAATCTAATAGGCTAAGATAGGATTTATGACCTTTAAATATCTCTTTTAATGGTTGAGATCAATTTGTAGGAAAAAAATTGGTGGAAGGGTATATTAGTCATAGCCACTTTTTTGACTTTCTCTCTCCACATGCAAAGCACATGTCAATCCCCCCACTTTTTTTAAAACGTTCATAACTTTTGGATACGATATTATTTTTTTTAAAATTACACCAAAAAAACAAGCGTTTTGTTATCTTTAAAACACGTATAATATTGGTTTTCACTGGTCCTAACTATCACATCTTGTCTTCTACCGGTCCCAACTATTGAATTGGTTGTCAACGGTCCCAACTTTTATCACTTTGGTAACCACTGGTCCGTCGTTAAATTTTTTTTAACGCCGTTAAGTTTTTTCCAAATTCAATACCGATGTTTTAAGCCTTTTGATCGGAAGGATAATACAAGTCGATTGATGTAAAAGCTACCTTGAAACGACGATTCGAACAACGAAATAGTGCTTCAATCGGGTGTTTAAACCTAACGGTGCTTCAATCGGATGTAAAAAATTTATCGTTCAGAGAGCCTTTTCGAGAAAACTTTTACATCAATCGAATCGTATTATCTTTCCGATCAAAAAGCCTAAAACACCGGTCTTGAATTTGAAAAAAACTTAACGGCGTTAAAAAAAATTTAACGACGGACCAGTGGTTGCCAAAGTGATAAAAGTTGGGACCGTTGATAGCCAATTCAATAGTTGGGACTAATAGAAGACAAAAGGTGATAGTTGGGACCATTGAAAACCAATATACCAAAATTAAAAAAAAATATCGGCACTTGTCTAGTCCTTGTGTAATATCATGTGATTGTGTTATATTATAACTAGTGAAATATCATTTTTATTGGTTCATTCTTAAGTCATTATGTAATATCATCTTATTTTAAATATTTGTTGTGTCATCTTATGTGTTTAGAAATTATCACCGTGTCACAAATTGTTAATATGTGTTTGAGAAATGTTTAAAGACAAAGTCATTTTTTGTTACAAAATGTGAGAATGACACATGATAAACAAAGACACAATGACACTATTAAAAAATTGTAACTCACAATATAAATCAAATTTTTAAAAAGTGGTTCGGAGACCTAGTTCCCCATGTATTCCTCTTTCAAAAAATAAATAAAAGAAAAATAAAAAAAATAAAAAAATTACCGTTTTTTTTATTTTTTAAATTAGACACAATGAAAAAAGACACAATGAGAAAATAATAGTTTTTTTAAGTTTTGCTTATTTATTTTTGAAGGAGGATGTTGTGTGAGCAAGATATTTGAAATACTTTTTGTGTTATTGTGTAATTATTATTAGATCATTGTGTAATACCTGTCAAATAAGATTACACAATGACCCGATGAATGACACAACAACCCACGGATGACACAATCACACAATGACCAGACGAAAGACACAATGACCTGACGGAAGACACAATGACCTGACGGAAGACACAATGAGCTGAAAAAATGTGAAAAAAATTCCTTTTTTATATATCAATATTGTACGCGTTTTAAAGAGAAAAAAATGCTCGTTTTTATGGTGTAATTTGTTTAAAAAAATAATGTCGTATGTGAAAGTTATAAACGTTTAAAAAAAGTGGGGGAATTGACATGTGACTTGCATGTGAAGAGATAATATTTAAAAAAGTGGGCATGACTAAAATACACTATCTCGTAATTTTCCTAGATGCCACATATCAACCTTTTATTGCTTCTTAGCCTTCTTAGATTTCTAATACTATGTAGGTGAACCTTCCTCTCTCTCTCTCTATATATATATATATATGGGGGAGGGATTTTCTAAAAAGGGCAAAAACTCTAAAAAAGCTAAGAAAGATTTTGGGGCGTCGGATCTGGGTGTCAACGACCAAGATTAACGCGGTGGCGTTTTTGTAAATATTATGAAGTTTTGCTAACGCGCGTGATGGAACCAGGGGTAGATTTGTCATTGCGCGTTTCCAACACCATGTATATATAAAAAAACACCACGCTTAACACTACCTCTGTAAAATAACACCACGCATATGAAAATAATTATTAATAAAAAACGTCATAGCTAACCTGCTACAATGTAACACCGGAAATCGAATTGAAAACGTCAAAACAATGATTAACACTATCATCACTGTAGAATGAAAAAACGCCATAACTTACCTGCAACAAAGTAGCACCGGAGTCGATATGAAAACGTCATAACAATAATTAACAGATCGATCATGGTGAATCATGGTGTTTTTAACATTCGAAACTGATCACTAAAAACACCATGACTCAGAATGTTAAAACCACAATGATTCAAAAGAACAGAACATTGATCGGACGTTCGTAATTAGTAAACGAAAACGTAAAAAACAAACAAAAACATCATCGCTTTCAGTATTTGCCATAGATGAATGATTATTGATTCAAAATTAATAAACGTAAAAAAAACACCATAACTGAACATCGAGAATGATAACCAGGGAGTGCTAAGAAACACCATGAGAACAGATCTCATATCGTAGCTTCAACGCGTAAAATGACGATAACGCCCCTCCGTGTTTTTTCCCCCTCATGGACACGTGTTTGTTTGTGAATGCTTCCTACACTTCTTAGAGTTTTGAGCCTTTTTAGAAAATCCTCAATATAGGGGGAGGTTCTTTTAAGAAGATCAAATATTGCAAGAAGAAAAAGAAACATTCTCAGCCTTTGATTAATTGTAATCAATGGATATGATCAAATAATGGCACTCTTGTAAATATATTGAAACATTTATGCTGATTTATTAAATGGAAGGACATATTTGTCAAATTGTAAATGTAGAGTTTTACTCAAATAAATGAAATTACCGTTACATACTTCTCTTCATGCACATGCATTTAATTCTGAAAAATTAGTGAGTTTCAAAGCTATCATTTTTCTACGGTTTATGTAGCCTCCAACACATATGTTGTTTTTCTTTTATTTTATTCTATTAGTTTAGAAATAAAAGGAGAAACATCCTACATACACATCAATAATTTGTTCCTACACATATATGATTATAGCCTTTTCGAATGGAGGTTCACAATTGTTCATAGAAGATTGCTCCTACACATCTCTATTTCCTCCTACACCTTAAATTTGAATAACCTCTTCTATAGTGTTGTGTTTGTTTATGTGTCGGAATTATATTTAGTATTGTAAAAGAGTTTTATAATTAACATGTTAAGCATAACTAACATGATATTTTTTGTTATAAATTAAGTGTAGATATTTTTAAAGGTAAAACTAATCTGTGTGGGTATAATTAACATGCTAGTTGTTGTGATGTGTGGGTATAATTAACATGCTAATTGATGTGAACTAAGTGTAGCTATATTGTTGTGTAGGTATAATTAATATGTGAAGGTATAAATTAGATGTGTACGTATATTTGTCATGCGTAAAAAAATGTTATGTGGTTTTGATATTCAGAAATTCAAAACAAAATAACTTTTATACTCCTATATAATACATATATATATAATAACAACTTCAACTTGACAAAAAATATCCGATCTTCAAAAAAAACCATGAGCAATCTAATATATTAAAATGATCTTCAATAAGAAGTTAAAAGGAAAAAATAGATGCTGGAAGAAACGTGCAATTTTTTACTTCAAGATTGTTTTTGAAAAACATTAGTTAATTTCCTAAAATAGTTAAACGGTTTCAAATACAAAAATTAATGTAATTTCACATTTACTGTATTACCCTTTTCATAAATTTAAGTAACAATAAAATGAAACAATTTGATTGGTTGAATTATCTTCTTTTTCTTCTTACAATATTTGGGTCTTCTCATTTGATCCTAATCCTATATATATATATATATATATATATATATATATATATATATATATATATATATATATATATATATATATATATATAGTATTGATGTCTTTTGTAAACCAGTCACTAAAATGTTAACCATTAAACCAATTGTGAGCCACACATTATATTCTTGAATATTTTATTGGCCAAGGGTATTATCGGAATTTCACATCCTAATTTCTTTTTTGTTTTTATATTTGTTATTTTTTATGATATGATATTGATTTGACACCATTTTCATTTCCCCATACAAGTTCTATAAAACCCAATCTTGAAGTGTAAACGTTAACTAAAAACGTTTCATATTCAAACACCTTCCCAGATCTTTCATATTCAAACACCTTCCCAGATCCCTCAAGTTGATTTTTAACGTGATGGAAAACAACACATATGTATCGTCGGTGGATGGTTCTGAAGGTGATGTTATCAACTTCTATGAAACACCTTTAACGTCTTATGCATTTAATCATATTCTGATCAAAGAAGCACCTTTAACTTCTATGAAACACCTTTAACGTGTTTTTGCTTTCTTTATACAGCAAAGAAGCAAAAGATTGAAGTAGTTTTTGATAATGAGCTCCATGATATCGAAGATTCAGAAGACATGATTCTGTTAACCCAAAAAGCAACAAAGAGAAGGTTATTGTTTCATGAGTCGGAGAAAGTTATGGAACCTGAGTTGGTTGAGGCTCAAGGTAAGATATTTAATTTTGACATACGCCCTTTTTATAAAAACACATGTGTCTTTTATGATTTTTTTACGCAGTTGAATTGAAAAGTAACAAGCTTGATGAAGATGAACAAATAATCGAACACGATCAAGAAGAGCCGTTTTTCTCCTTGTTAACCCCTGTAAAGCTATTTCACCCCTTGCCAACCTCTCCCAAGCCTCATGAAGTTGAAAAAAGTTTGAATGATGGTTGTTCATCACTACTTGACGAGTTTTTGCAGTTCGAAGCAGAAGTTCTAGGTGTTCCTAATGAGTTGGCGAGCCCTTAGTTTGTTTAGTTGAAAGGTTGTTTTTTGTTGTTTAATGAATGTCTTCGTTATGTTATGTTTTATCGATCTATCTACGTGTTTTGTTTTAATGTCCGTTTTGGGTTGTAAAAAGTTATGTGTTTAGTTAAAAAGCTATGTTTTTAATGACTGTTTTGGTTGGTACCCATAAATATTTTATACTTGAATAGGCCTTATCATTAATTGTACTTCACCATATATTTTGAAATCTTTTCTTCTTTAATTTCCATATGTTTCTCATAAAACAATTGGGCAGATGTTTTATCTCCCTTTTTTCCTATAAAACACATGTGTTCTAATTCAAAATAACTAGAACACATGTGTCCGTTAGATTTTATTCATGTTTAATAATTAAGTATTTTTGCTATACAACCCATAGTTCATACTATATTTATAAGTATTTTATCTCCCTTTTAAATGTTTGTACAGATTCTAATCTTTCTATACACATAGATATTTTTGTACAAGTATTTTATGTATTTTCTAAAACTATTTATGTTTAATTCATACTCTTTTACAGTTTTACCTGATTGTTTCAAAGTCATTTATCTTTGCAATTACAACTATTTGTACAACTATTGACTATAATATAAAGAAATATAATATTACTAGGTAGAAGCGTCACATCAACTATTGATCTTAGCAATTTTCTCAACTTGTTTGTACAGAGCATAAATATTTTTTTGTTAAATATTTTGTTATCTGGTTTGTTCTTAACTTATTTGGTTTCTTCTCAACTAAATCAACTAAATGTACTTTATACATTAAAATATAATAATATGTCATAAGTTGTACAAGACACTAATAAATGCTTGCATAGTCTTGTCACATCAAGTACTTTATACACTAATAAACACTTTTTCAACAACTCCTTTTCATAAAAATAATTTCCAAGAAACCAACTTATAAACCTGAATCGAACTTCAAAATTCAACCAGCCTCTTCAAATCATGTCTCAAACTTCATCTTCATCATCTTCTAAACACATTCCCAAAACGATGGTGATATGCTCTTGTGGTGCTGCAACTTGTTTAAAAACTTCATGGACAGACGCTAATCCGGGTAGAAGATTTGTTTGTTGTGTAAGTCAAAATTTAAGTTTATTTGGTTTAAGTAAATAATGTGTTTGATTTACTTGATTCACTTATAATATTTTGTTGTGCCTCCTCATCACCCCCTTTTTAAATAAAACATTGAGATTTAAGCCCATTGAAATTAAGTTTATTATTTATTTATAGACCGATAAATGTGGATGGCTAGAATGGGCGACACCAGAATCTCGTGAACCTGAATCGAACGTCATACCTGTTTTAATGAGAAAATGGAAGAAGAAAGAGCAAGAAGCAAATAACCGTTGTCGTGAAGCCAAAAAGTATAAGACCCTTTTAGTTGTTAGTTGGTTGTTTTTCGTCTTGTATGTTGTTTATCACTAAATCCCAATGGTTTGTCCCTCTGGTTTGTAATGTTTCTTCTTTTCAATATGACCTATTTTGACTTGTTACATTTTAATTTATGTTTTGCGTTCTATTTAAGCTTTTTAAGCAATTTTGGATATTTAACATTAGTGCATGCGCAAACCTAACTCGTTAACAAATAAAGCAAATAGTCATTAACGCATACACATAGGTAAATCATTTCCAATTTGCATCATCACAACTCCAATCGGAGTCGTGTTCGTCCTCCTCAGCTTCCCATGGGTAGTGATATTCCACTTCCTCCTCTAATTCACTTTGATAAATCCAGGCCAGCTTCAATACTTCAGGATCGATATATTCGTGTTCATCTTCTAGTGAAATAGGCTTGTTTAACTCATCTTCTAACTCCTTTTGGATCTTAAGATCTTCCTCATAAGCTTCTAAGTAATTTCTTGGCATCCAATTAGTTTCCTGGCTTCCAAGTAGTTTCTTGGCTTGTTTTGTGTCACTTATATCTTCTAACCTTTTAACCTTATGGGGTTCTGCAATAGTTTAAAAAGATAAATACACATGTGTTTTGAAGATCGACATATTTGTAACAAAAATACACATAGTATAACTTTTTACCTTGAATGTTATCCAATTCGTTCTCAACAACTTCATCCGACTCATCAGATAACAACTTTCTCTTTGTTGGGTTTAAGGAATCTAAAAATATATTTTCTGATGATTTTATATCATCCATTTTTTCCTTAACTAAAGGAGGGAATGAAGTTGGAGGGAATGAAGTTGGAGGGAATGAAATTGGTTTTTAAAGGAGGGAATGAAGTTGGAGGGAATCAAATTGGTTTAAAAAAGGAGGTAATGAATGTGGAATATTTCATATGTTTCTCATAAAATATATACGCAGCTTTTTATCTCCTCTTTTTGCCAATAAAACACATGTGTACAATAATTATCTTATTTATCATAAAACATTTACGTAGTTGTTTGTTTCCCATAAAATATATACGCAGCTGTTATATTTTACTACACAACTATCTTTTTCTTGTTTTTTTAGCCTTTTACACACTATACACGTCTTATAACGATATAGTAACCATCCCTTTACTCAATAGTTGGTCGAAGAAAATAGTACATGTGTATATTATTCTACACTAGTATATATGAGAATTGATTAATGTACAACTTGTAATGCATTTTGTACAACAAAATATGAGCTTTTTTATATCTAATTTATGTATAATATACACTTTTCTACATGGTTTAAGAGGTCTTGTCATGAAGTGTTGGTATATGTACCATACCCATATCTATTGTTTATCTGAAAATCTTCTGACTTCTTTTTTTTTAAAGATGTTACGCAGATTTTAATGACCTGTATTTTCTTCAATACACATGTGTTGCAATTCGGAACACATGTGTTTGTTATTCGTGTTTTCTTAAAAATTAGAATAGTCATAGATATTTATCACCTCTTGAATTATTTATACAAATTATGTCTTAAAAACCAGAAAAGTCAGAAAACTCATAGATATTCCTCGTTTTTTTTTTCAATTAGTCAACTATAATACCTATGTACCAAAAGGTCTTGTCATTAATTGCCAAAAAGACCTTTGTCATTAATGTCCTATGTACCATACACCATATCATTAAATGGCCCATGTACCACTAGTTAGGTAATTTTGCACAACTAGTTTTCACTTAAATGTTTATGATTTTAGTTTCACTTAATGTACATTTATTTCTGCAAACAGTACAACTAATAGCTTACGTTGTATAACTGAAAATATACATTTAATTGTTTACATTTAATTCAGCATATAATAAGAAAAATATACATTGTTTTATTTTTTAACCTTGACTACACACTACACATTAATTATGCATATAGTCCAAAAAAACATTTCCTTAATGTACAATTAACTTCTTCATATGTTACAAATAGTACGTGTACAAATAGTACGTGTAGATTTTATTCTACAGTAGTATATTTGAAATTTTATTAATGTACAACTGATGATGCGTTTTGTACTACTAAATATGAGTTTCTATATCTAATTAATGTATAAGATACATTTTTCTACAACTAAAGATTACTTTTGATAGATATTGTACTATAAGAGACATGGTTTAAGAGGTCTTATCATGAAGTGTTGGTAAATGTACCATACTCATATTAATTGTTTATCTGAAAATCTTCTGACTAGTTTTACTTTTAGTATTGTACAACATATGTCTTTATCTATTTTACTAGCCAACAATCTTTTTCTTATATTTTTTAGCCTTTACATACAGCTAATTATTCACGTTCGTACAACTATTTAACTACACACTACACATTAAGTAACCATCCATTTTACTACACAACTACTTTTTTATTGTATTTTTTTGCCTTTTACATACAATTAATTATGGATGTTGTACAACTACTTAACTACACACTACACATTAAGTAACCATCTGTTTTACATTTTAATAAATATACATTTCTTATAGCTGACTTATTTTATTTTTACACATACAATCCAAACCCTTTACTCAATAGTTGGTTGATGAAAATAGTACATGTATATTTTATTTTACCCTAGCATCCCCTAGCATAATTGAGATTTGATTAATGTACAACTTATGATGCATTTTGTACAACAAACTATTTTATTTTTACACATACAATCCAAACCCATATATATTGTTTATCTGAAAATCTTCTGACAACTTTTTTTAAAATATTATATCTGTTACTAAAAAAAGATTTACGCAGATTTTTATGAACTTTTTTTCTTCAATACACATGTGTTTGTTATTTGTTTTTTTCTTAAAAATCAGTAAAGTGATAGATATTTATGTAAATTATCCTATTTGCCCAATGGTTATCAATTAATAGATATTCGTCGTTTTTTTTCTACTAGTCAACTATAATACATATGTACCCAAAATGTCTTGTCATTAATGCCCAAAAAGATTTTGTCATTAATGCCCTATGTACCATACATCATATCATTTAATGCCCCATGTAACACTAGTTAGGTAATTTGGTACAATGACAACTAGTTTTGTTCAACTTAAATGGTTATGATTTTAGTTTCATTTAATGTACAATTAATTCTGCACACAGTACAACTAATAGCTTACTTTGTATAACTAAATATATAGTTTTTATAACTACATAGTTTCATTTAATGTACATTTAGTTCTGCATACAGTACAACTAATTGGTAACATGTGTCACAACTTTAATTTGATAAGCTTCACTCTATATAATTGTAATAACCACTAGATTGATAATTTATTGATAGTAAAGATATATATAGTTTTATAACTACTTTTTTTACTCATTTTATTATTTGTTAATGCATTGCCATGAGACGGTTGGTTTTTTATACCATATGTTGTTATCTTCATTTTTCCATTTAATTCCGCATACAGTACAACTAACTGTTTACATGTAACAACATATAATAAGAAAAATATACATTGTTGGGTGTATAAAGTGCATGAATCTAACCACTTGATTCATGTGTGACAAGTTATCTGTTTGAATTTTTTGATGAATTTTTTTTATCCTTAACTACACACTACACATTAATTTGTTAACTTCTATTTGTAATTACCACTTAATTAATGTGTGACAAGTTATCTGTTTGGATTTTTTTATGATTTTTTTTATCCTTAACTACACACTACACATTATTTATGCATATAGTACAAAAAATAATTTCCTTTATGTACAAATAACTTCCTCATATGGTACAAATAAATTGTACCTGTAGATTTTATTCTACACTAGTATATTTGAATTTTTATAAATACAACTGCTGATGCATTTTGTACAACTAAATATGAGTTAACTGGAGTGTTTTTTTTTAATACACATGGGCTGCATTTTGAAACACATGTGTTTTTTTATTTGTGTTTTCTTAAAATTCAGAGAAGTCATAGATATTTTTCACCTGTTGAATTATTTTTGTAATTTATGTATTTTACCCAACTTTAATTGCTCATGTACCACTAGTTAGGTAATTCTGTCCAATTACAACTAGTTTTGTTAAACTTAAATGTTTATGATTTTTAGTTTCACTTAATGTACAATTAATTCTGCACACAATACAACTAATAGGTTACTTTGTTTTATCATTTGTTTTCACCTATACAATACATGTGTCTGTTTTTTTTATTTATGTTAGTATGATTGTTTTTAGTGTACAACTATTTTATACCCATTGTACAAGTATAACCATTATGCACTTTGTACAACTTATGATGCATTTCGTACAACTAGTATACTCTTTTGTACAACTAAAGATAGGCATTTTGTACAAGTAGTTTCATTACACTGTGTCATTATACACTTTGATTGATTATGCACATGATACAACTAATTGTGCACTTTGTACATGTAAATATCCACATTGTACAACTACCAACTTTATCTCTAGAGGCACGTGCAACATTCTCATTTTATCCCATAGTTGGTGGGGATTTGGCAGATTTATTCCCGCCATAATCATCCTCTTTTCCCCCCCAATTTTTGCTCTATATAAGACGCTTCTTTCATGTAGTTTCCATGCACTCATTTCCTACACAACAGCAAAATGAGTAAGTTAAAAGAAAAAGGAAAAGGTGTTACGTATGAAGATCCCGCTTGTGATAATACCATTGATCCTATAACATCTTCTTCTGTTCATAGTGGTGTGGATCAACCTGCTTCTGTTTGTACTGGTGTGGAAGAACCTGGTTTTGTTTATGTTGGTGTTGATCAGCATGGTACGTGCTGCTTTGTTAATTGTAGAATGGGTTTTTCTATACAATTTCTTTTATGATACATTTAACTGTTTCTTTATACAAGCAGTCAAAAACTAACATTTTTTACTTTTGATTTTTTGTGCCTAGATGACATTCGCACGTTTGTTCATCAAACTCCCAACGGATCAAGATACTGGATCCCTAATGTAGCTACCATTGATAAACCATGTGTGGGCATGGTTTTTTCTTCTTTGAATGATGTTTTTCATTTTTATGATCATTATGCTGAAAAATCGGGTTTTAACATACGTACTGGTCCGGCGAAAAAGAAAAATGGTGTTTTTACTCATAAATACATTTACTGTAGTAAACAAGGAAAACCCAAGTGCCAGAACTGTGACACTATGGATGTTTTAAAAGTTGATTCTTCTCGTACTCGTTCATATAAAGCTACTGATTGTAAAGCTCGTTTAAAACTCAAGTCTATTGAAGGTGGTTGTAGTTATGTTGTCTATGACTTTGTTGAAAGTCACAATCATGACCTTGTTCCTTCTCATAATGTTGATTTGTTGAGAAGGAGGAGACGACTTTCTTTTTCTGATAAACGTTTTATACATCAAATGAGCTTGAACAAAATTGGGGGGCGTGCTGCACATCGTCTGCGGTCTGGTTTGAGGGGTGGTCCTCATAACATGCGTGGCACACAAGAAGATTATGCTAATTTTGGTCGTGATGTTCGTATGTTCATTGGGGAACGAGATGCTAAGTTTTTTATTGATCTTTTGGAACATAGGTCTTCTCATTTATCTAACTTTTCATGTCAATATAACATTGTGGATGGTGAGCTAAAAAGTGTTTTTTGGGCGGATGGTGTCTCCAAAGCAAATTTCCAAGCTTTCGGTGATGTGTTAGCATTCGATGCCACTTATCACACAAATAAGTACGTTTTTTTTGTTTTTATGAAATTATTATGTTGGTTTTATATTGTTTTAACTTACTATAAAATGCTAGGTATGATATGATATTCGTGCCGTTTACTGGGGTGGACCACCATAAAAAATGCATTACATTTGGTGCCGGTTTAATAGCCAATGAATCTGTTGAATCATACCAATGGTTGCTTCAGTGTTTTGTCCAAACTTATCCGAAAGCCCCGAGTCTTGTTTTAACTGATCAAGATCCCGCTATGTTACAAGCAGTTGAATCTGTTTTCAAAAATTCTTCTCATCGTTTATGTATGTGGCATATAATGAAAAAGCTTCCTGCCAAGGTATATCTTTTTTCTATAAATTTCTTTTCATTTTTTTATCAATTTGTCCCGGATATGAAACACACGTACAGAACGTGTAACACATGTGTATATCTGTGTAATCACAGTTCTCCTTTTATATATAGTTTCCAGGTGATTTTTTGCAAAGTACTGATTTTAGGGCACGTCTTCACAAGTTGGTGTGGAATGTTTTCATAAGTCCAACTACCTTTGAGAAGCGTTGGATTCAGCTTATAACTGAGTTTAAGCTTGCATCACATGTATGGCTTCGAGATATGTACCAAATGAGACATCGTTGGATCCCTGCTTATTTTCGAGATATTCAGATGTGTTGTTTGATGAAAACCACCTCTCGATGTGAGAGTTCTAATTCTATTTTTAAAGTAAACTCCAGTCCTGGTAATACGTTGGTTCAGTTTTTATTTTGCTTTGACACCTCAATTGACCGTCAGCGTTATAATCAAAGACTTCTTGAGCATAAGTCTTACACCACCAAAATACCTCTCCGCACCCCTTTACTAATTGAGAAGCATGCTCTTGAGGTTTATACCCAAGAAATTTTCTTAGAAGTTCAGAAAGAAATTCAGAAAGGTATGGTTGGAAGTTTTATAACCAATGTAGAATCTAATGCAGACGGGCTTGAAGTGTTCACTGTTCACCATGCTGATAAGAAGACTATTATCAACAATTCATTCACGGTATTATACACTGTTTTATTATATAATTTTTTCATTATACATCATTCTTTTCTTTTTAACAATGTTTACATAATGCATTTAACACTGTTTTTTTAGTAGGTTAGGTGATGTAGTAAATCTAGTTTTAAATATGCAAATTTACTAGGAAGCTAACACACACACATGTGTCGTTTTATACATGCATGTGTGTTATATAACTCTACTATATTGCATTATTAAAACTTGTTCATGATATTTTTTTTAGGTTACTGTTGATATTGCAAACAAGAAAGCTTCTTGTTCATGTAGAGGATTCACGCGTATTGGATACCTCTGTCGTCATGTTTTCGCTGTTTATAGGCTTAGAAACGTTCAAGAAATACCCGATGAATACGTGCTTCGTCGTTGGACTAAAGATGTCATACCTTTAAGTGTGTATAGGGCTGCAGCAATGTATTCTGGTGGGAACAATGAAGTTGATGGAAAGAGGAATGAAGTTCTTGATATGGTTTCTTTTTGTATGGATTGTTTAAGAGGCAATGATGAAGGTTTTGTTTTTCTTGCACAAAAAATTTATGATGTTAAGGCTGCTGTTATTGAGAAGTTTAAAGTTCCTGCTGAGTCAACTTCTAAAGAAGGCGTTATGCGTGATCTCATGGGTGATATTGTTGGGAATTGTAATGATTCTGATACCCCCTTTTCTGCTCCAAAGGGAATAAAAAACAAAGGATCTGGCACCAAACGTCGTCGCGTTATCACCCAAGGTGAGAAGTCTGCTGAAAGTAGGAAAAAAGCTGGCCGGAGATGCCGTAATTGTAATGAGATTGGTAATCATGATTCCCGTAATTGTCCTCTAAATGGTCAGTCCGATGATTCGGTTGATGCTGATGGTGAAGAATCAGAGTAATATGGTTGCGTTTAGAATGGTGGTGTACCGTGGCCTCGCTTTTTGTGAAGAACAACCCTATTATGTAGTTTCCTTTTATTATCTAAATATGGTTTTTCATCTACTTTTGTTTTCTTTTGTGTTGTATCCAATGGTTGTTAAGTATTTATGTAGATGAAAAACCATCTTTTGTAAGGGTTTGTGTTGTTATTGATGTATGAAGTAACTAAGATGGTTTAACTTTAGTGTTTACTTTTATGTTATTGTTTTTTATATTAGTTTATCGTCTTAACATAACCTCTTAAATTTGTTTACAATATATCTTAGTATTATTTTTTCTATCTAACTCCCTACTTATTAATACATGTGTTTATTTAGAAACACACGTGTTCTAGTCATTAAGTATTTAATAAATTTTCTGCGTTGGATCCTTTTAGTATACAGTTGTTTACCATTTTGATAACTAAGTTGTTACCACTTAAGTTAATTACAATATTTTAGTACTAATTTATTATACGGTTTCCTTATCTTAGTGGTACACGAGATGCTACTAATACTCATGTTTTATCTTGAAACACATGTGTGTTAGACAGAAAGGTGCTGTTATTTTAGTGTTTATCTAAGACTTGTTTCTTTTTTTTAGTTTACTAAAAACACATATGTTTATATGAAGCATTTTAGTAAAAATTAGTCGTTTCAACAACATTTACTAACATGAAACAGTAAGGACAACATAAATATCTTTAAAACACAACATAAATATATTGTATCCAATGGTGGATAAGTATTTATGTAGATGAACAACCATGTTTTGTAAGTGTTTGTGTTGTTCTTGAATTAACTAAGATGGTTTAACTATAGTCTATTGTCCTAACATAACCTCTTATAAACACATGTATTTATTTACAGTTTTACCTGTTTATAACAAAGTTGTTACCAGTTTCATTTTTATTTTAGTTTACTAGCTCAACTTACGTTAATGAAAAACACATTTCTTTGGTAAATGATTTGAAAGCTGTTTTTTAACTGTTTATACCCTTTCCTTATGTAAGGACCTACTTATTTTAGTGGTGCACGGGATGCTACTAATACTTACACATGTGTTTACATCGGATTCTATTAATACAAAGGTACTGTTTTTTTGGTGTTTATTTAGTTTACTATAAACACAATTTTATATGAAGCATTTTAGTAAAAAATCGTGGTTTTCAACAACATTTTCAACACCATAAGATCAGAAGCATAATATAACTATCTTTAAAACACCACAGTTTTTAAGATACCTTAATCCAACCACACATTACTAATATTGAAACATGTTTTTGAAACTTGCATATTAGATTCTACTTTTTTTTTTCCGACGTCCAATTGACTTTCTTCTTTTTGGCAGACCAAGAGTTTTTTTCGTCACATCGTTTTTTAAAATGTTTGCATCCGACATCAATATTTTGGCAGCGTACCGCTTCCTCAATGTACTAATTTGCAAACTATGCATAGGCGATTTGTTGCTGAACCCGCACGCAAACTTTTTCCCCTCACCCATGTACATTTCCATATGACGCATAGCAAACACGCCACAGTCTGTTACGTTGCCCTTAGTTTTCCAGCAAAACTCTAAGTTCTCGATATTCTGTCCCCTCATTTCACAAACTCTGGGGTGGTGCATCATTTCCAAGAAGTCAACGAAAATATCTTTCTGCACCCAAAAGAAATTTTTGAATATATTTATAATACGGAAATGTATAATATGATTTTAGGTTACTATTCTACTATTAGATAATACTCACAATTTTGTATGGTGTGTCCTTTTGAAAGAAATCTAGATGATCATCTATGCTGACTACCGTCTCCTCTTCGTCCATGTTATCAATTAAAGTTATTTTTCCTTTCTTCAAATCAAAAACCAACAGGTAGAAGTGTTTGTTCTCTATAATAGGGAAGAAAACGAGATCAAAAGTCTTCAAAGTCATTAGTTCTTCTTTTTTGTTGAGCTCCAGCAACATATTTTTCCAGAAATTATTAAGACGTTCTTCTTTTGACTTGTTTCTACTATTTATCATCCATGTTCTCTGTTAAAATAATAAAATAATCATTTTACTGTTTTGCGTAGTGTGTTTAAATAATATATAATATTCATGTAAAGTAGATAACTTACGAAAACTTGGGTCGAGCAAAACAGCCTTCTCGGTGTCTTGGGATTTTCTTGTTCCTCTTCATTCAATACTGATGTCCAACAATCTATCACAGAACTAGAGATTTCTTTCCCATCTTCCAGTGTTTTGAAAGAAAATCTTTCTCCAGCAATATGACCCTTAGTTTCAAATATTATCTCCCTGTAATATTACACTCTTAGTAAATTTTAACAAACATAAATATCATTATTTTATTACTACACATGTGTACGATATAACCACACAGTTACTTTTGCATGTACTTAGTACTTACTTTTGCAGTTCGACATCATCTTTGCAAATAAAATTCCAAATATCCTCTTCCTCCTTCGTCACTTTTCTATCTATTTCCACCGGACTAATGTAATAAGGAAGTTTGAGAGTCACAGATGCAAGTTTAGCTCGTGCGGCATTTATGATTGCCAAATTTTCCAATGTCTTGTTATTTGGTCCACCACCCTCCTCTCCTGCAGCCTTCTCCTCTACTATTACCTCTTGAACTCGTTCTACACCTATTTTACAGAATATATATTGTTAACTACGACATCTATACTTGTGTACATATATGTACACAAAAGTTACGTTTACCAGGTAGGCCACCCTCATCTCCTGCAGCCTTCTCCTCTACTGTCACCTCTTGAACTCCTTCTACACCTATTTTACAGAATATATATTGTTAACTACCACATCTATACTTGTGTACATATATGTAGTCAAAACTTACGTTTACCATGTAGGGCACCCTCATCTCTTGCAGCCTTCTCCTCTACTGTCACCTCTTGAACTCCTCTACTGTCACCTCTTGAACTCCTTCTACACCCAGGTGGTGTTCCACTTTCTTGTTCGTTTTTGTGTTCACCCTGTTGAACGCCTTCCGCACCTATTTAAAATTAAGTTACTTAACACATCCATTTGTTTGTTTGTATATTTAAACCAGGATATATATTTTTACCTCGTTCGAAGTCCATTTTTGGTTTTACTTTATCATCATGTAAAACCCTTTTTGCCATACCTTTTGATATCATGTTTTTCGGTCGAACAAGCGTAAAGTGATCTTTCCAATTTAATTTCCCAAACCCCCCTTCTGTTTGTTTGGATTTTTCTACAATTTTTTCTACTTCCTCTTTTCGACTCTTGAAAAGTCCATCCACCCTTTCTTTTGTCCACCCTTTTGGAAATGTTTTCGCAGCTTCTTCGTCTTCCCCTAATTCACAGTGTGTTACATCCCATGTTATTACGGATTACATCGACGTACCTTTTTTAATCAAAACCACATGTGTACCAGTGCACTACCCATTGTTAATACAAATTAGATCAACCTACCTTTTGAAGCGTCATCCACTAACTTCATTTTATGCACACTGTCATTCCCGACTGTCAAATCTATAACTTTTGATTCTTTACCTGCCAAATCTACAATTATACACATGTGTTTAAAATAGTCATGGAAGGGTATTTACAATATCCCATGTTTTAAAACAATATGCAGAAAATATATGGCAGAAAAGTATATTTTTAAACATTATTAATTTGTTTTTGATATTTTAGTTTTAAGTAAACAAATATTGATTAAAATTATTAGCAGTTATTTCATGTGTATCAGTGTATTATACAAATAGTCATGACATTATATTACAATATCCCATGTTTATTGTAATTACACCAACTTACCTTTTGAAGCATCTTCTACTTCCTTCATTTTCTTCCCACTATCAATCTGCATTGCCAAATCACCAACTTTTGATTCTTTACCTGTGACCATCATAATATATTTAAAACAAATTAATCCGTACGTCACATATATGTTTTAGAACCATAGTCAAAGAAAACAACAATTGAAAATTATATTTTTAAACATTATCGGTCCTTTTTACAATTTCTCCCCACATTATTTGACCTTATTCACGTGTGTTTTAGAAAAAGTCAAATAGTCATGATAGTGTATTACCTGATTCATTCCCATGGTTGAATCCGGGTGGTGGCAAGTCCAAATTATCTTCTTTATCCAGTTTAGATTGTTCTTTAAAAATTGTTTCCCCCTTTCCGCCATCTACCCTTTTTTTTGAATTATCTAAACTTTGTTCGACTTCCGTTTGTTGGCTCTTGTCAATACCCAACACCTCCGCTTCTGATCCTGAGTTTGACAACACAATAAGTAAATACTATTACTGTTTTGTGGATCTTTTCACATGTGTTTTTACATTTTTAGTTTATTACCTGGTTCATTACCCTGGCTAAACCCGGTTGGTGGTATTTGCAAATTCTAACACATCCACTTCTAAATATAATTGTTATGTAAGATTTTAAATAGAAGAATACTTCATACCTTTATGTGCTCCTTTTTCACCTTCCAAATTGAACATATCTTCATCACCTTCATCATCATTATAGTAAGATTTTAAATTATCTAACACATCCGCATCTGATTTTGAGTCTGACAACACAATAAGTAAATACTATTACTATTTTGTGGATCTTTTCACATGTGTTTTTACATTTGTAGTTTATTACCTGGTTCATTACCCTGGCTAAACCCGGTTGGTTGTATTTCCAAATTCTAACACATCCACTTCTAAATATAATTGTTATGTAAGATTTTAAATAGAAGAATACTTCATACCTTTATGTGCTCCTTTTTCACCGTCCAAATTGAACATATCTTCATCACCTTCATCATCATTATAGTAAGATTTTAAATTATCTACCACATCCGCATCTGATTCCGAGTCTGACAACACAATAAGTAAATACTATTACTATTTTGTGGATCTTTTCACATGTGTTTTTACATTTGTAGTTTATTACCTGGTTCATTACCCTGGCTAAACCCGGTTGGTGGTATTTGCAAATTCTCTTCTTTATCCATGTTAGTGTGATCTTTCAAACTTGTTTCCCCTAATCCACCTTCTAACCTTGTGCCATTTTTTTCTGATTTATGTAAAGTATGGTCGACTTTCATTTTCTGGCTCTTTTCAATTCCTAACACATCCACTTCATTTTGTCGCTCTGGTCGACTTTCATTTTCTGTTACAATTAGATAACACAATGTGTTAATACCAACACATGTGTAAAAACATGTTCACATATATATAGAAATATAACTCTCTTAAATGAAAAATAGTTTTAGTTTTAAAATTATGATAATTGTTATGTAAGATTTTAAATAGAAAAATACTTCATACCTTTATTTGCTCCTTTTTCACCTTCCAAATTCAACATATCTTCATCACCATCATCATCATTATAGTAAGATTTTAAAATATCTAACACATCCGCTTCTAACCTTGTGCCACTTTTTTCTGATTTATGTAAAGTCTCGTCGACTTTCTTTTTCTGGCTCTTTTCAATTTCTAACACATCCACTTCTAAGTTACAATTAGATAACACAATGTGTTAATACCCAACACATGTGTAAAAACATGTTCACTTATATATATAGAAATATAACTATCTTAAATGAAAAATAGTTTTAGTTTTAAGATTATGATTATAGTTTCCAAATTCAACATATCTTCATCACCTTCATCATCATTATAGTTTCCAGTTATATCATTTCCTTCAAAGCCTTCTTCAGATTCTGTAAAATAAACCAACAAGAGGTGATATCATTTACCTTAATCAACAACATGATAATCTGTATATTGATATATTAAAATTAATTTTTATACATTCTCTTTGTTCATGACTTTCTAATGTCAAACTTTCCAAAACTGACTTAATTTTTTGTGTCACATTCAAGTCTGTTTTTTCCGGATCTCCAAAACCATTAGACCAACTAGGTTTATCTTGAAATACCCCCTCAAATTTTTTAACTGCATTTTTTACCCCTTGTTGGACCTCCGGAATGTTGTATATTTCTTTCAACTCTTGTTCTATCTTTTTTCTATCCTTAATCCAGAACTCCAATCTCCTTTCTACTCTATAGAGTTTATCCTGTGTAATAAAACAAGATCTCATAAATTGTAAAATTTTAGTCGTAAAAATTAAGACATAAAAATTAAGACATATAAACATACCTTCGGAGTTGATTTTTCCCCAATTTGTTCTTTTTTATCCGATCTAACCTTCCCCAATCCAAAACCACCATTCTCTAGTTCCCAATCAGCCCTCATTTTTAGCCTATCTTGCGTCCACCACTTGATAGGTATTTCTTTTCCATCCCAATCGTATTCCAACGAGCAAATGCTGTCAACATAGATAAGCTGCCAAAAAACATTTATTGTATACTAACAAATTAGACACATTTTTTCTAGGCAAAAATAGATGTTTAACAATGTAACTTACAATAAGTATTGTTGTTGGACCACAATAGTGTTTCCCTGGCTTCGATGGATCCCAGTTATCTTTGCATTTTTTCATGCAGTTCAATACATATTCAGCCCAGTTTACATCTTTGAAGTCCAGTTCATCTACTAATAAATTTAAAATGTCCAGAACACACTTTCCATTGTGTGTAACCTCAACCATCGTCGATATGAACAGAACCAAGAAATCTATCTCAAAAAAGACCCCATCATCACCCTTTGAGGTTATTATTCTTTTGCAAATGTCGGATGCAACAATATCTGTTTTCTTATATAACTTTCTCCAAGCTGAAGCATTTGATTGTAAGTGCTTTAAAGCGTTACATTCCAATAACAGTTTACCTTCTTTTGGCAACCCGAACAATCTGTTTAAAGCGTTTGCATCCACCTTCAATCTATTCTTCCCGACCACAATCTCCATTGTAGTAGTGTCCAATTTATTGACCACATAGTATGCAAGTTTCGATGGAATTTCTTCAACATTGAACTCCAACATCTTTTCAAACCCTATTCTTTTCAAAGCTTCTTTTTGATGGCTGTTTAATTGATGTATGGCTGAGTAGAGTTGCTTTGGTACCGTTCGTGCTCTTAACCCTGGATAATTGGCCTGAACCCTTTCATTTATTAGTTTCCCCTTCTTCTTCACATTTTGTTTCTTAATTTTTTTGCAGCTTTTGGGCCCTAAATAATACATACAAGTAAAAAACACATGTGTATTCAGTTTGTGGCTTTGTTAACTAAACACATGTGTACACATTTGCAGCTTTGTTAACTAAACACATGTTTAACATTTTTTTTCACTTGTGTCATACGTTGAGTGTACACATATGTTTTATTCCATACAAAGTGTACACAATACAATATAGTACCTTGGTCATCAATCAAATTATTTGATTCATCGAATAAGACTTTTCTCTTTTTCACTTGTGGGCTTGCCAGAACTAAGTCTCTTGATTCTGTGGTAAAATCATCACTGTCTACCTCCTGAATATTTGCTATTCTTCGGCTTCTTCTAACCGAAGTCATGTTTCCCCTTTCACCACTCATCTAAAAGCAATTGGAAAAAAATTTCAACTGTATATACTGCAACATCCCATAAATCAATTCAACTTCATATATAGTAAATCAACACATGTGTCGAACATATACAATAACATCACTAGACATAAATAAGCAATCGACACTGTGTGGAACATAATTAACAAGATTTTCAACTGATATAGAGAACATATTGAAAAAGATCTTCAAATGTCTATACAGTAACATCACCGTAAA
Organism: Tagetes erecta; assembly: GCA_030867185.1. Classification (NCBI taxonomy): domain Eukaryota; kingdom Viridiplantae; phylum Streptophyta; class Magnoliopsida; order Asterales; family Asteraceae; genus Tagetes; species Tagetes erecta. The sequence goes on from CM061492.1 coordinate 158,920, forward strand.
TCGAAATCGGTTAAAAACATGTGTCGAACATATTGAAAAAGAATTTCAACAGATATGTAGAGATCGACATTACCTTTTCGTTAAAAACCCCCAAAATCACCCAAACCCTAGGAGAGAGAGTAGAGAGATGAAATCACTTGTTGTTTTTGATCAGTCACAGATGAAATCGATTGTTGTATGTAGATGGTAGACAGATCGATTAGTAAGATGAAATCGATGTTGGTTGTGAAAAATCACCGATGAAATCGTTTCTTTGTATGTAATTTCTTTGAATTGCTTTAGATATATGGGTTTTGATTTATGAAAGAAAATGACTGCTCTATGAATTTTTGAGAAGAAGTATGAAAGATAGTACAATTCTGTAAGTATAACAGTTGAAGTGATATGTTTCTCTTGGGAAGAGCATTTTTATTTTTAGGCGGCAACAGCAATTGAAGTTAATGACTATTATACCCTTTTTACATATTAAAATATATAAAAGTAAATCCATTTGTACCTTCATCAATCCCAGCCATTGATCTTAAAGATCAATGGTCCAAAAAGAGTTTTTTGGTTAACATTTTAGTACATGGTTTTCATTTTACATGTGCCCTATATATATATATATATATATATATATATATATATATATATATATATATATATATATATATATATATATATATATATATATATATAGAGGAGAGTTATCCTACATAGTGTTGAAAATCTAAGAAGGCTAAGAAGGATTTATGACCTTTAGATCTCTTTTTTAATGGTTGAGATCAATTTGTAGGAAAAGAAATTGGTGGAAGGGTACATTAGTCATAGCCACTTTTGTTGACTTTCTCTCTCCACATGCAAGGCACATGCCAATTCCCCCACTTTTTTTAAAACTTTCATAACTTTTGGATACGATATTATTTTTTAAAAAAAATTACACCAAAAAAACAAGCGTTTTGTTATCTTTAAAACGCGTATAATATTGATATATAAAAAATAAAAAAAAATTTCGGCACTTGTCTAGTCCTTGTGTAATATCATGTGATTGTGTTATATTATAACTAGTGAAATATCACTTTTATCGGTTCATTCTTAAGTCATTATATAATATTATCTTATTATAAATATTTGTTGTGTTATATTATGTGTTTAGAAATTATCACCGTGTCACAAATTGTTAATATGTGTTTGAGAAATGTTCAAAGACAACGTCATTTTTTGTTACATAGTGTGAGAATGACACAATGGTAAACAAAGACACAATGACACTTTTAAAAAAATTATAACTCACAATATAAATCAAATTTGAAAAAAGTGGTTCGGAGACCTTGTTCCCCATGTATTCCTCTTTCAAAAAATAAATAAACGAAAAATTAAAAAAAATTAAAAAAATTACCGTTTTTTTTATTTTTAAAATTAGACACAATGAAAAAAGACACAATGAGAAAATAGTAGTTTTTTTAAGTTTTGTTTATTTATTTTTTAAGGAGGATGATGTGAGAGCAAGATCTTTGAAATACTTTTTGTGTTATTGTGTAATTATTATTAGATCATTGTGTAATACTTGTCAAATAAGATTACACAATGACCCGATAAATGACACAACAACCTTACGGATGACACAATCACACAATGACCTGATGAAAGACACAATGACCTGACGGAAGACACAATGACCTGACGTTAGACACAATGAGCTGAAAAATTGTGAAAAAAAAGTTCGTTTTTTATATATCAATATTATACGCGTTTTAAAGAGAAAAAAATTCTCGTTTTTATGGTGTAATTTGTTTAAAAAAATAATGTCGTATGTAAAAGTTATAAACGTTTTAAAAAAGTGGGGGAATTGACATGTGACTTGCATGTGGAGAGAGAATATTTAAAAAATGGGCATGACTAAAATACCCCCTCTCCTAGTTTTCCTAGATGCCACATGTCAATCTCTTATTGCTTCTTAGCCTTCTTAGATTTATAACACTATGTAGGTGAACCTCACTCTATATATATATATATATATATATATATATATATATATATATATATATATATATATATATATATATATATATATATATATATATATATATATATATATATATATATATATATATATATATATATATATATATATATATATATATATATATATATATATATATGACATGTATTATGTAAACCAAAGCTTAAAATATTAACCATTAAACCAATTCTAGACCACATGTTAATTTTTGAATAGTAACCATTAACCAATAAACCAACTCTTATATCAATGTAATAATATGGCCTAAGAAATGGTATTAGGTGGGAATAAAAACGTTATATAAGGCATATCATATGCAGATTTATTCAAATGCCTAGTTCAATCAAGTCGAATTTTCTCATGGGAAAACTATTGTTTCTTTTAGTCTTATTGCTTATTCTTTCTGTAGCATCTTATGCGAATGTTGCGAACACCTATGACGACATTAACTGCGTTACATATAAGGGCATCGTTCATATTATGTCTCGTGTAAACAATCTTCGATTCCATTGTCACTCAAAAGATGATGATCTTGGGGATGTTACTCGGAATGCTGGAGAGGAGTATCAAATTAGATTTTGCTTAGACTTTTTTGAAAGATCACGCTTCAGATGTCATTTTTACCTAGAATCAAAGCAACAAGATTTTATTGTTTACACAGAAGCACCACTAACTGAAACTCAGCCATATTGTTATCGTGGGGATTACGACATGGATTGTTATTGGAAGGTAGAAGAAGATAGATTCTATTATCCTAAAACCTTTTGACCTCAACTGTGTGATTGGGTCAAAAAATATAATTGGAGTAAATGAATTGTCTTTTTAGTTAATAATATCCGTATTTACTTTGCAAGTGCTTTCATAATTAAATAAAAGTATGGCTAAGGAAATACATATCTTGGATTTTGCATACTTTGTTCGTATTATAAACAAAATTACACAAAGAAAACATCCAATAAATCTATGCTCACTTTCGAATTAAGTATTTTAACTTTACTAACTACTTCCCACATCCTTTATTTTCATGTTTTGTACAAATGTTGTCCTTCTGGTTAACGTTTGTTAAATACCAACGTCAAATCCACTAATGTGATTTTCACATGAGGTTAATTTGGTAGCTTTACCTTTTTCTTATATACCCTTTCATGTACCTTGATTAACATCCTTATATATCGTTACTAGTTCAGTGCCCGTGCTATGCTCGGGAAGTCGGGAACATAATTCCCAAAACTATTCATAGGGCATGGAAGGTTCCATCAATCATTAGACAAGACCATTGTAAAACCAGAACATAAGATTTATTTAAAAACTGTTTTGTAATATAACAATATTATACCCAAACTAAAGAGAATTAAATGTTTAGTTTTATGATGTAATTTAAAAAAAATAATATCGTATAAAAGTTATGAATGGTAAAAAGATACTAAGTTATATAATTATAACTAGTTTAATGCCCGTGTGTCACACGGCTAATAACATAAAAAATAGATAAATTTAAATAGTTTTAAAAAGGAATATATTTGTAGAAAAATAACTATGTTTTATCTGTGTTCTAGTCAGGTCACTCAATTACATAATTTAACTTTAAAAATGTGTTTCAATCATAAATAACTAACTTGTACAATAGGTAAACATTAACTTTTTTAGGTACAACTTCAAGAAACAATTGTTTCTACTTTCCCACCACTAACTGTCATAAGAACGAACGAAACCTTTTAACATTCTATGTAAAATAAAATAATTTAGATAAAATAAATATTCACAAAACTTTTTAAAAACTGAAAAACAAAAGTTGTAAAATTTTTCCTAAATTTGTAAATAAATCTTAAAGAGCAACAATCTCTTTTTAATAAATGCAAAAAAAAATTTAAAAGTGAGAAAAAAACTGAGGAAGTTTTAAACAAATATGATGACAAAAAAATTAGGTCCCAAATTCACAAAACAGATCCTAAATTATTTAATTATAGAAAAAACAGGTAAAAAACTGTGAATTATAGTTGATGCCAGAAAAAAACTCAAAACGTGTCCTAAATTCACTTAAAAATCAATGTTTATGTATTATACAAGTTAATACGTAGAAGTAGAACACATTCTAAACTTAAGTTATCTAATTGATACAAAACATTTTCTATCTTAAAAAATAAACATTTGAAAATAAGTTATAAATAAATTTTTGTTACAGATCAAAAACAAATTAGATACAACATTAATCATCTATTTTCTATGGACAAGAACATGTTTATATTTGGCGAGGATTTTGTCAATACTTTGGTTTAGCAATGTAAATGCATTGATCAATAACATTACATTTTGCAATGTTGAAAATTTTTAGAACAACTGAATACAAATTATTCAACTGAAATACGTAATGGAAAAATAATAATTAAGGAGATAAATGAAAATTAAAAGTTAATATGATTTTTATATTTTCAAAACAATTAATTTAAAACCGTAACATATTTTGGGGGGAAAACTCATTTGATTACCTTGTTAAATCTAAATTAATTAAAAGTTAATTACTTATGGTATGTAAATCTTCACCTAATAAAAACATTATAAAAAATTTAAGCGGGAAAATTATTTTCTAAGTGCCTCTATGATTGACAAGTGTCCTTCAAAACCCTCTTTTATTAGAATGTATAAACTAACTAGGTTATTTCCTGTGTGTCACACGGGATGAACGGTAACAATGTAAAAATTAAAATATTTGAAACTTTTACCAAGTTAAAATAAATACAACCATAACTTGTTATGACTTTTATAAATTTCAAATATGTTCCACGAGTTCCTTAAACACTATTGCACATTTCACTTAAAAAATTATAAAAAAGATAATATTTCACAGAATGAAATTTATAAATCCACTTAATTAAAATTTTTTCCAAAAAGATCAAAACATGTTTAAAAAAACAAATCATCATATATATCAAACATTTTACATAACATGGAATGATGTTTTTTAAAGAAAAACATGTATTGTTTATCAGTTTATAGTATAAATATTAAATTAATGTTTCTATATAAAAATTTTGAGTGAGAAAAAATGTATTTAAGATAGTTTAATGAATGCCAACTGTCCTCAAAAACCTTTTTTTATTAATATGTACAAATTTGTATTTGATTGAATTCATCTTGAACGAAACAACTTTTGTGATCACTGGTTGAAAATTTATAACAACTCAGAGTAACCACACAATGATATTTTCCGTTTTGCAGGATGTATCGTCATCGCCTCACAGATTTAAAAGTGTCATAGTGGTGAATGTTTCCAACTCCTTATAAGGAAGTTTCGTTCTCATTCACAATTGATTCATTTACAAGTGATGTGAGATGTTACATCCTATCTTCCTTAGGGAGCCTAGCATCCCTGCTGGCACACATGCCTGACCCAAGCTCTGATACCATCTATAACAGCCTAATACAACCACACTATGATATTGTTCTCTTTGGCCGGGACTTACAGTCATTGCCTCACATATTTAAAATGCACCATAATAGTGATTGTATCCAACTCCTTATAAGGAAGTTTTTGTTTCCTTCCCCAACCGATGTGGAATGTTACAACCCTAAGTTTTTAAGGTATCCTGGAGCACCAGACGGAGTTCAGGGTTGAATAAGCTAGCGAGCACATTGCCTCGGGTTCGCCAAGCCTGTGCCAAGCTCGTTACCCATGTCGCCATTTTTTCATATTTTTTAAAGATTCGTTGGGGTGCTTTGAAAAAAAAACCTTTACTCGAATTAAACATTATATGCACAAACATATATACGCCACTACACTACAGTGAATACATTACGACTTATTCAACAGTTATCATCCGGCTAGCAGGCACATTGTCCCAGGTGTGCCAAGCTCTGCACATGAGTATAAAAACTCGTTACCCATGTAGCCACTTTTTCATCATTTATTAAAGATCTATTGGGGTGTTTAATAAAAACGCTTACTCGAATTAAACATTATACATATACAAATCCAAAATACAAAAATATTATACACCTGCACTCTCTTTTTTCACCCCAATATATATATCATGTCTGTTAAAGTGAATACATTACGATTTATTTAACAATTCTCATCTGGTTACGATTGCGGTTCGTCATCCGGATATCTAACCAATAATTTTTGCTAAAAGTGCCAAATGTGTTGTCTAAAGTTGAGGATACCACTCAATCATCAAGAACGTATGTGCAAGTATATGAATTGCGTTCTAGGTAGCGGTGAAATCAAATTAAGATACGTCTATGTAGTCGATTAACATTATTCTCACCGATTAAGTCTTGCAACTAAGTAACGAAAACCCGAAACCGGATGTGATTACTTGTTCTCATGATCTGCCTGACTATTTCTTTTTTTTTTTTTAACAGGAACTTATAGATTTCCTAGAATAAATACGCCACATGTTGTCAGGCTGCCCACTGTAGGAACCCAAGACCTAGGTAGCGTTTGGTATGCATGAAGCAAAGGTAGAATGGAATGAACAATTACGACGGAATGAAAAAAAGTGTGTTTGGTTGGTCAATGGAATGAAATGAAATATTACAAACGACTGCAAAAATACCTTACTTTCATTCCATCCACAACCCATGTTTTTTTCATTCCTTCAAGGAATGAAATATATTTTTTTAATTTATAACTAGAACCATGACTCAGCCCATGCCCAAACATTGACCCGACCCAAGAACCCATGAATCGAGCCATGTCTTAACCCATAACTCGAACCATGACCCAACCCATGAACTGACTCACGTTCCGAGCCATGAATCAACTCATAGCCCGAGCCATGAATCGATCCGTGACCCGAGCCATGAATATTTGACCCATCACCTGAACCATGAACCGAATCACGACCGAAGCCATGAACCAAATCGTCTCGAACCATGATTCGGCCCATGGCCCGACCCATAACCCAAACCATGTTCTAATTTATGACCTCATTCATGTATTGCCCCATGTATCGAACCATGACCCGACACATGGCCCAAACCAAGACACGACCATAACCATTATAATGTATTTTTGTCATTTTTAGTGAGCTGTATTTTATTTATTTAATGATTCATTTCATTTCTGTAAAGTAACCAAACAAGGTAATTGAATTGAATGATCATTTTCATTCCTTTGTCCTTTCCTTTTCTTCGTTCATTTCATTCCCTCATCCATTCCATTACTCCATACCAAACATACAATGATTCAAACACAAGAGTGTTATTAATAGACCACCAACCAAAGACGCCATCTGCCTGTTTCTTTTGGGTTTTTAGGATGTTTCTTGTTTCTTAATTTTATTAGTTTACATTAGTTTTATCAAATCATAAATCAAGTTTTTTACACTTTATTTTATAATAGGGATGTTATTTGAATTGAATACGAATTTTGGCGAATTGGGCGAATCGAATTGGTCAAATTGAAACTTTTAAAAACTGTATTCGTATTCGACACACATTCGACTATAAATTTATGTGTTCGATTCGATTAAGTTATTCGAATTCGTATAAATTCGAATGTATTTGCTAAAAAAAATAAATAAATAAGCACATCAAACAACAATACAAATGTAGCACCAACATAACATAAGTCTAAAATATCACACAAACAATATGCAAATATTAGCACATCAATAAGTCTAAAAATGTTAAGGGGCAATTTCATATATACCCCTACAAAGTTGCATAATATCATATTTACCCTTTACATGCTTAAAAAGTGTTGTACATTATGCATTAAAAACTTGTACAAAGGGTAAATATGATATTATGCAACTTTGTAGGGGTATATATGAAATTAAACCAAATGTTAAAAAGGGTCTAAAACTGCATAATTATGCACACAAAAAAAGACTTTAAATAAGTTTAAAACCTGTAAAACACAACAATTAAACAGTTTTCATAGTACAAAATCATGTTTATATGCAGAAACAACAATTAAAATTAGATAATGAGTTGAGTTTGGGTATTTTTAAATTACTTCAAGCACATAAAGTCATAATCATATATAGAAAATAATTGGATATATTAAAGTATATATTAAAAATATATAATATTTCTTATTCGAATTGGGCGATCGAATGCGAATACTGAAAATCATATTCGTATTCGATCCACATTCGCCAAAATATTCGAATCGAATTCGAATGAACTAAAGTCGATTTTGAATGGCCTTAATCGAATACGATTCGAATCGAATTTTGAATAATTTGAATCGTATTCGAATAATGAACACCCCTATTTTATAATCTAACAATTTATATAATACTAACCACATGCTCCTTGTAGATACGATACCCTACTTAACCTGACTATCTAGGTATTTAGATGTTTGCTTGACTTGACGACGGTCATCATGAAGATCCTTAAACTTTTGGAACACACAATGAGATTGAAGATGTATTTTTTATTTTTCTTTAATAACCCTTGAATGCAAAAAAAAGGTGTATCTTTACGTAACGTAATATCTGATGAGGGTGATGCATAGTAATATGATGTAATATTGTGTGATATTTAAATAATGTAGCATAATTTGATGTAATATTGTGTGATATTTAAATAATGTAACATAATATGATGCAATGCAATTTAATATAATATAAGATATAGTACACTAAAAATAACCATAATAATTATATCAATGTAATATAGCCTTAAGAAATGGTATTAGGTGGGTATGAAAACGTTATATAAGGCATATCATATCCAGATTTATTCAAATGCCTAGTTCAATCAAGTCGAATTTTCTCATGGGAAAACTATTGTTTCTTTTAGTCTTATCGCTTATTCTTTCTGTAGCATCTTATGCGAAGGTTGCGAACACCTATGACGACATTAACTGCGTTACATATAAGGGCATCGTTCATATTATGTCTCGTGTAAACAATCTTCGATTCCATTGTCACTCAAAAGATGATGATCTTGGGGATGTTACTCGGAATGCTGGAGAGGAGTATCAAATTAGATTTTGCTTAGACTTTTTTGGAAGATCACGCTTCAGATGTCATTTTTACCTAGAATCAAAGCAACAAGATTTTAATGTTTACACAGAAGCACCACTAACTGAAACTCAGCCATATTGTTATCGTGGGGATTACGACATGGATTGTTATTGGAAGGTAGAAGAAGATGGATTCTATTATCCTAAAACCTTTCGACCTCAACTGGGTGATTGGGTCAAAAAATATAACTGGGAGTAAATGTATTGTCTTTTTACTTAATAATATCCGTATTTACTTTGCAAGTGTTTTCATAATTAAATAAAAGTATGGCTAAGGAAATGCATATCTTGGATTTCGCATACTTTGTTCGTATTATAAACAAAATTACACAAAGAAAACATCCAATAAATCTATGCTCAATTTCGAATTAAGTATTTTAACTTTACTAACTACTTCCGACATCCTTTATTTTCATGTTTTGTACAAATTTTGTCCTGTTGGTTATAACGCTTGTTAAATACCAACGTCAAATCCACTAATGTGATTTTTAGCTTTACCTTTTTCTTATATACCGTTACTAGTTCAGTGCCCGTGCTATGCTCGGGAAGTCGGAAACATAATTCCCAAAACTATTCATAGGGCATGGAAGGTTCCATCAATCATTAGAGAAAACCGTTGTAAAACCAGAACATAAGATTTATTTAAAAACGTTTTGTAATATAACAATATTATACCAAAACTAAAGAGAATTAAATGCTTAGTTTTATGATGTAATTTAAAAAAAAATAATATCGTATAAAAGTTATGAATGTAAAAAGATACTAAGCTGTATAATTATAACTAACTAGGTTATTTCCTGTGTGTCACACGGGATGAACGGTAACAATGTAAAAATTAAAATATTTGAAACTTTTACCAAGTTAAAATAAATACAACTATAAATTGTTATGACTTTTATAAATTTCAAATATGTTCCGCGAGTTCCTTAAACACTATTGCACATTTCACTTAAAAAATTATTATAAAAAAGATAATATTTCACAGAATGAAATTTATAAATCCACTTAATTAAAATTTTTTCCAAAAAGATCAAAACATGTTTAAAAAAACAAATCATCATATATATCAAACATTTTACATAACATGGAATGATGTTTTTTAAAGAAAAACATGTAATGTTTATCAGTTTATAGTATAAATATTAAATTAATGTTTCTATATAAAAATTTTGAGTGGGAAAAAATGTATTTAAGATAGTTTAATGAATGCCAACTGTCCTCAAAAATCTTTTTTTATTAATATGAACAGATTTGTATTTGATTGAATTCATCTTGAACGAAACAACTTTTGTGATCACTGGTTGAAAATTTATAACAACTCAGAGTAACCACACAATGATATTTTCCGTTTTGTAGGATGTATCGTCATCGCCTCACAGATTTAAAAAGTGTCATAATAGTGAATGTTTCCAACTCCTTATAAGGAAGTTTCGTTCTCATTCACAATTGATTCATTTACAAGTGATGTGAGATGTTACATCCTATCTTCTTTAGGGAGCCTAGCATCCCTGCTGGCACACATGCCTGACCCAAGCTCTGATACCATCTATAACAGCCTAATACAACCACACTATGATATTGTTCTCTTTGGCCGGGACTTACAGTCATTGCCTCACATATTTAAAATGCACCATAATAGTGATTGTATCCAACTCCTTATAAGGAAGTTTTTGTTTCCTTCCCCAACCGATGTGGAATGTTACAACCCTAAGTTTTTAAGGTATCCTGGAGCACCAGACGGAGTTCAGGGTTGAATAAGCTAGCGAGCACATTGCCTCGGGTTCGCCAAGCCTGTGCCAAGCTCGTTACCCATGTCGCCATTTTTTCATATTTTTTAAAGATTCGTTGGGGTGCTTTGAAAAAAAAACCTTTACTCGAATTAAACATTATATGCACAAACATATATACGCCACTACACTACAGTGAATACATTACGACTTATTCAACAGTTATCATCCGGCTAGCAGGCACATTGTCCCAGGTGTGCCAAGCTCTGCACATGAGTATAAAAACTCGTTACCCATGTAGCCACTTTTTCATCATTTATTAAAGATCTATTGGGGTGTTTAATAAAAACGCTTACTCGAATTAAACATTATACATATACAAATCCAAAATACAAAAATATTATACACCTGCACTCTCTTTTTTCACCCCAATATATATATCATGTCTGTTAAAGTGAATACATTACGATTTATTTAACAATTCTCATCTGGTTACGATTGCGGTTCGTCATCCGGATATCTAACCAATAATTTTTGCTAAAAGTGCCAAATGTGTTGTCTAAAGTTGAGGATACCACTCAATCATCAAGAACGTATGTGCAAGTATATGAATTGCGTTCTAGGTAGCGGTGAAATCAAATTAAGATACGTCTATGTAGTCGATTAACATTATTCTCACCGATTAAGTCTTGCAACTAAGTAACGAAAACCCGAAACCGGATGTGATTACTTGTTCTCATGATCTGCCTGACTATTTCTTTTTTTTTTTTTAACAGGAACTTATAGATTTCCTAGAATAAATACGCCACATGTTGTCAGGCTGCCCACTGTAGGAACCCAAGACCTAGGTAGCGTTTGGTATGCATGAATCAAAGGTAGAATGGAATGAACAATTACTGTGACATCTGCCCCAAACCCGAACCCGAATGCCCGACTCGAACTCGAAACTATCTTTCTTTGTATTATATTCGTATTTAATCTCCGAAGATGTAACGTTTCTTTTATTAAATAAATAAATAAATATGTCGGAACTTATGATATTTCCGTCTTAATAAAACGATCGAAATGATTATGAGTTGTTATCTAAGTCTACTAAATAATTATTTTCTGTTCATGATAAATAAACCTCCAAAATATATATAAAAGTGTATTTTATAAATAAAATTTTATAAAGTTTGTTAAAGAAAAATACTATTAAAGTCTCAAAGTAACCATTTAACGTCCTCAACAATTAAAAAATTCAAAAACGTCAATTATATATTCGATGCGAGATAACTCTGTTAAGTTAGTTAGTTAAAATAAATACTTAATTAACTTTGTGCCAAAATTGTCATTTCTCAAACTTGTAACAAAAGTTATTAAAACTAAATAATAACAACATTAAACACCAGGGACCTTAACTGTAAATAATGTAAAAACAAAACCCAACCCCTGTCAACCCCGCTTTTCCGGCATAGGAGTCCGGCGACTCCGGCCAACTCTCCGGCGAACCATTTGATCTAATTTTTGAAGGTTTTACTCGAATTAAACCATTGGAACCGCTCTCTCGGCGAGCCTTCGATCACATAGCAGGCTTTAAACCTCAACAACCGATGCCCACTCGCCTTCACCATAAACCCGTCGGCATTGATTTAGAAACGGATCAAATTAATACCATTAATAACTAATAAATCAATTAAATAACGCTAACAAGACCGGGATACCATTTGAAACGATTGTATCAATTCAATTTCAACCCATAAGTCGTTTGATTCATAAACACCCTAACAAAAACGCGTTAATGGTTCGATATGTTACGACTCAAATTGTATTCGAAAATTATGAAGAAAACAATCCCATTATCACCCTAATACTCCCCAGTTATTCAATTTTAACAAAATTCAGAAAAACTCAAGCTTTGGTTCGTCTTTCACTCGAACCTGCAACTCGTAGTTTGGGCATCAAAACGTTGCCTTTTCCTAAAATTGTTTTGGGGTTTTTCTTCAGCACCTCATCAAGATCAATTCTGGAGCTTTAATCGAATTTTGATAGCTTCAATCTATCATTTTGAATCATAAGCCGTTGCTATTGTTCTACGTTTTCTTCGATCCAATTCTTCAGTAATCACGTAAGTTATTTATGTTAAAACACTCGTTACCATGTCCTGATCAATACCATTCAATCAATTTCTAGATTTGTTAATCCAATTAGAAGTGATCTAGGAATTAGGGTTTGTTCTTGAATGGAATTGGGGGTTCTACTTGTGCAATATTAAAACAAATCTGTTTTAGCAATATGACCAGTAGTTAGTTTCTGTTCAGCCGGTTTAGTGTATGGGTTGTGAACTTGTAGACGCATGTTCAAATCTAGGGGCTTTCATTAGTTTTGTTTGTTTATTTTTAATTCTATTATCAATCATTTTTACTAATTATCCTCATGTATTACTAACACCATATCATAACAATTTAAGAAAACCTTATAAAATAATAAAATATATAAAATCAAGATTCTATATAAATCTAGCTTTATGAATTTAATCTTTACAAATACTCCAAAAATACTATACAATACATTTTTAATATTTCTAAATTATATAAAAGATTCATAAGTAATAGTTTATAAATATGGACTTTTTATAATACTTTTAACATATGAAAAATGTTTCAAAGTATTTCCAATATATACATATAACATATTTTTAGCATTATATTAGTTATTGTTGAAAACATAATATTGGAGTGCTCAATCGTTTGTCAAAATAGTTTTATTACTATTGTTAAAGTTTCGAACAAATGAGTTTACGTATTTTAGTCGTTTAACGAGAAACCCCCAAATCCCAATTCGAAACCCTAGAATTGCAATTTTCTTAGACTCTTATTGTTTCTATTCAAGGTTTCTATACAATATGTTTACTAAGTTAGGATTTCCATTTAATTAGGTGATTCTAATATTTTGACGATCCTCGTTTCAATTCAGACTATTTACTTTTTGTTTCGTGCCCGAGTTTCAAGGTGAGTAAATTCACTCCCCTTTTTACTATTACGTTTTGGGGCTGAAATATGTTTCTACTTACTATACAATGTTTTCAATTTTCTAGTTGTTTTCCAAAAGAGATCATAAAATGTGTTAGTCTTGACTCGCGACAAGATGCAATCCTTATGTGGTAGTTTAAAGTAGTATTGTTACTTAGTAATCCCACCGGTACAATGTTAGCGCTAATGGTTTGACAAACCCACCTGCATGTATTTCAAAACAGGTGATTTAAACCCGGCCATTCAATTTCAAGGTTACTATGTTACAAGTTGCTATTCAATGTTACAAGTTGCTATACTATGTTGCTATGCCATGTCCCTAAGTTGCTAAATAATTATGGATAACATAAATATCGAGACGGTTAGATGACGGTTGCTAAATAAGTTATCCTTAATTAATACATGAGTTGGTTCCTCATGATAAATGACTACAAGTCATATTACAATGTGTTCAATGTGTTCAAGGTGTCATGGTCGAGAATGATACGAAATAGCTATACATGTAAGATTGCGCAGCATATTATGATGATCTCGGATTTCTATACTATTATTTATCAACTGTGGTTTACTCACTAGCTTTAAATAGCTAACTTTATTTTCACATATTTCAGGTGATGCTTTAATATTGTTTTGCTGCCGAGACATAGGATTGCCTTCGACCTAGAATAATAAAAAGACAATTGTATTTACTGTTTTGGGTTTTATTACTTTTGTCGACTCATGTTCCAAAACTTATGATATCATTATTAGACTTAATAAATAAATACCATGTGCTTTGTTTACTATTGATATCCAATTCCAATGACAGCCCGGTGTTTCCGCCGCCGGGCGGGGTGTCACAATTACGACAGAATGAAAAAAAGTGTGTTTGGTTGGTCAATGGAATGAAATGAAATATTACAAACGACTGCAAAAATACCTTACTTTCATTCCATCCACACCCCATGTTTTTTTCATTCCTTCAAGGAATGAAATATATTTTTTTAATTTATAACTAGAACCATGACTCAGCCCATGCCCAAACATTGACCCGACCCAAGAACCCATGAATCGAGCCATGTCTTAACCCATAACTCGAACCATGACCCAACCCATGAACTGACTCACGTTCCGAGCCATGAATCAACTCATAGCCCGAGCCATGAATCGATCCGTGACCCGAGCCATGAATATTTGACCCATCACCTGAACCATGAACCGAATCACGACCGAAGCCATGAACCAAATCGTCTCGAACCATGATTCGGCCCATGGCCCGACCCATAACCCAAACCATGTTCTAATTTATGACCTCACTCATGTATTGCCCCATGTATCGAACCATGACCCGACACATGGCCCAAACCAAGACACGACCATAACCATTATAATGTATTTTTGTCATTTTTAGTGAGCTGTATTTTATTTATTTAATGATTCATTTCATTTCTGTAAAGTAACCAAACAAGGTAATTGAATTGAATGATCATTTTCATTCCTTTGTCCTTTCCTTTTCTTCGTTCATTTCATTCCCTCATTCATTCCATTACTCCATACCAAACATACAATGATTCAAACACAAGAGTGTTATTAATAGACCACCAACCAAAGACGCCATCTGCCTGTTTCTTTTGGGTTTTTAGGATGTTTCTTGTTTCTTAATTTTATTAGTTTACATTAGTTTTATCAAATCATAAATCAAGTTTTTTACACTTTATTTTATAATAGGGATGTTATTTGAATTGAATACGAATTTTGGCGAATTGGGCGAATCGAATTGGTCAAATTGAAACTTTTAAAAACTGTATTCGTATTCGACACACATTCGACTATAAATTTATGTATTCGATTCGATTAAGTTATTCGAATTCGTATAAATTCGAATGTATTTGCTAAAAAAAATAAATAAATAAGCACATCAAACAACAATACAAATGTAGCACCAACATAACATAAGTCTAAAATATCACACAAACAATATGCAAATATTAGCACATCAACAAGTCTAAAAATGTTAAAAAAGGGTCTAAAACTGCATAATTATGCACACAAAAAAAGACTTTAAATAAGTTTAAAACCTGTAAAACACAACAATTAAACAGTTTTCATAGTACAAAATCATGTTTATATGCAGAAACAACAATTAAAATTAGATAATGAGTTGAGTTTGGGTATTTTTAAATTACTTCAAGCACATAAAGTCATAATCATATATAGAAAATAATTGGATATATTAAAGTATATATTAAAAATATATAATATTTCTTATTCGAATTGGGCGATCGAATGCCAATACTGAAAATCATATTCGTATTCGATCCACATTCGCCAAAATATTCGAATCGAATTCGAATGAACTAAAGTCGATTTTGAATGGCCTTAATCGAATACGATTCGAATCGAATTTTGAATAATTCGAATCGTATTCGAATAATGAACACCCCTATTTTATAATCTAACAATTTATATAATACTAACCACATGCTCCTTGTAGATACGATACCCTACTTAACCTGACTATCTAGGTATTTAGATGTTTGCTTGACTTGACGACGGTCATCATGAAGATCCTTAAACTTTTGGAACACACAATGAGATTGAAGATGTATTTTTTATTTTTCTTTAATGACCCTTGAATGCAAAAAAAAGGTGTATCTTTACGTAACGTAATATCTGATGAGGGTGATGCATAGTAATATGATGTAATATTGTGTGATATTTAAATAATGTAGCATAATTTGATGTAATATTGTGTGATATTTAAATAATGTAACATAATATGATGCAATGCAATTTAATATAATATAAGATATAGTACACTAAAAATAACCATAATAATTATATCAATGTAATATAGCCTTAAGAAATGGTATTAGGTGGGTATGAAAACGTTATATAAGGCATATCATATCCAGATTTATTCAAATGCCTAGTTCAATCAAGTCGAATTTTCTCATGGGAAAACTATTGTTTCTTTTAGTCTTATCGCTTATTCTTTCTGTAGCATCTTATGCGAAGGTTGCGAACACCTATGACGACATTAACTGCGTTACATATAAGGGCATCGTTCATATTATGTCTCGTGTAAACAATCTTCGATTCCATTGTCACTCAAAAGATGATGATCTTGGGGATGTTACTCGGAATGCTGGAGAGGAGTATCAAATTAGATTTTGCTTAGACTTTTTTGGAAGATCACGCTTCAGATGTCATTTTTACCTAGAATCAAAGCAACAAGATTTTAATGTTTACACAGAAGCACCACTAACTGAAACTCAGCCATATTGTTATCGTGGGGATTACGACATGGATTGTTATTGGAAGGTAGAAGAAGATGGATTCTATTATCCTAAAACCTTTCGACCTCAACTGGGTGATTGGGTCAAAAAATATAACTGGGAGTAAATGTATTGTCTTTTTACTTAATAATATCCGTATTTACTTTGCAAGTGTTTTCATAATTAAATAAAAGTATGGCTAAGGAAATGCATATCTTGGATTTCGCATACTTTGTTCGTATTATAAACAAAATTACACAAAGAAAACATCCAATAAATCTATGCTCAATTTCGAATTAAGTATTTTAACTTTACTAACTACTTCCGACATCCTTTATTTTCATGTTTTGTACAAATTTTGTCCTGTTGGTTATAACGCTTGTTAAATACCAACGTCAAATCCACTAATGTGATTTTTAGCTTTACCTTTTTCTTATATACCGTTACTAGTTCAGTGCCCGTGCTATGCTCGGGAAGTCGGAAACATAATTCCCAAAACTATTCATAGGGCATGGAAGGTTCCATCAATCATTAGAGAAAACCGTTGTAAAACCAGAACATAAGATTTATTTAAAAACGTTTTGTAATATAACAATATTATACCAAAACTAAAGAGAATTAAATGCTTAGTTTTATGATGTAATTTAAAAAAAAATAATATCGTATAAAAGTTATGAATGTAAAAAGATACTAAGCTGTATAATTATAACTAACTAGGTTATTTCCTGTGTGTCACACGGGATGAACGGTAACAATGTAAAAATTAAAATATTTGAAACTTTTACCAAGTTAAAATAAATACAACTATAACTTGTTATGACTTTTATAAATTTCAAATATGTTCCACGAGTTCCTTAAACACTATTGCACATTTCACTTAAAAAATTATTATAAAAAAGATAATATTTCACAGAATGAAATTTATAAATCCAGTTAATTAAATTTTTTTCCAAAAAGATCAAAACATGTTTAAAAAAACAAATCATCATATATATCATACATTTTACATAACATGGAATGATGTTTTTTAAAGAAAAACATGTGTTGTTTATCAGTTTATAGTATATATATAAATAAAAATATAGTATAAATGATATATTTTTAATTTATGAATTATTAAATCAATGTTTGTATGAAAAGTTATGAAATATCACTTAAATCAGTTTATATGATATATGAATAAGTATGATATTAATGATATCTATTTATTTTAAGAATAAATATTAAATTAATGTTTCTATATAAAAATTTTGAGTGAGAAAAATGACATTTAAGATAGTTCAATAAATGCCAAGTGTCCCCAAAAAACTTTTTTTTATTAATATGCATAGATTTGTATTTGATTGCATTCATCTTGAGCGAAACGACTAGGTTGGTATGTTATTGTGAAATCTCTCAATCTTGCTAAATTGATGTTGATTTTGTTTCGTATTGATCATATGTGGTTTCCTAACTTTTTAAACTTTATATGGTTAAGATACATGTTGCACTACAAATGTATGGGAGAGTTAAGAATTGTGATATGCTCTTTAAGTGTTTTACATTTTAATCATTCATAAAGTGAATATTTTTTCATGTATCTGTTTGGACTTTGCAGGGTGCTGGACTGCTGGGACGTACATGTTTCGGATCGATGATGAATGCGTAATTGATGCCACGAGAGCAGGAAGGATTGCACATTCAATCAACCACTATTGTGAAGTATGTTAAGTTCTTGGTTTTACTGCATTTCTTGGTATTTATGTTCCATTTCTTGATTTTATTTAGTTTCAATCAATAGCAATTATTCACACAATGGGATAAAAAGGTGGGCAGCTAAATTTGATATATGCATCCTTTCAAACCCTTGAGTCACACTCTAAACGTCTTGCTTTTATTGGCTCTGTTGAAACTTTATGTTGTATGATAGAAAATGAGTTGGTGTATATTCGTGTTATAATGAGTTGGTTTGTATATAGTTGATAAAATTATAAGCTTACTTTTGTTTTCAATAAACTTTTGAAAGATCCATATTTAGTCGTAATGCTTGATCGCATTATGACCGTAGTTCATTTAAACAAATACACGACGAGATTTTATAATTAAGATGTACATCTGATGAATCAACTTTATGTATATTATATTTTGTAGGATTTAAAGTTAGCTGGATCCATGATGTTGCTATATTTTAAACACCGTAGGTTTTTGCTTTTTGGAATCCAATTCCCCTTTCAACAGCTATATCATGTTTAAAATACATTTTATTTGTAACTAGATTATTACCCGTGTGTTACACGGGAAGTCTTCAACATTTTAAATCTCATTTAAGAAACACTTTATGAGCACATCAAAATTATCTTAGCACCTTTGTGCTAGCTTCTTGAATAATGAATAAATTAAAATTATCTTAGCACCAAGATCAATAGGTTCACATATAGACATATGGTTATTACATCTGCAAATAGAGAAGATATACGAAGTTTACTGACCATTTTTTTTTAACTTCCATGTATCGACAGTTTTTACAAACACATAACCAAATAAAAAAAACATTTGAATAACTCCTACTTTGATCAAAATGATTATGAATTAACGATGTTGAAGCATCGGGAAGACGTATTGACGTATAATGCTAGACTCTATAGCATATGTATATCTGATAGATAATAGATTTAACCTACCTTTGTGGATATGTCACATAATCCAAAGCCTTTTAGATGCAATTAAATGGCAACTGAATAGGATTAAGATCTAAAGAACAAGAAGATCATTAACCTTGATGGTGCCATTTGTTGCAGTCATAGAAGTACACAGATGATCGTCAAACCACCCACCAACTTCTTGGAGTTCAGTTTTGAATGCAGAGGCATCAAGATATAACACCGACTATGTGAGATGTCAAAACAAATCACCAAATATGCTCTAATTTACTGATACACATAAAAAAATATCATAAACCATAAATTGCTGGTTGCTGGTTTACCTGAAATAGATTGGAGATTAGCTGCAAGTTCTAGCAAGTCATGGTTTTGAAAAAATAACAAAAAGTTTAGCAATAATCCAAGTGTTAGCATGAAGCACCTCTGATTAAAATAGACAGGTAAGTATTTTCCATGAGCAACCCTTCACCACCTATATTATTCAACCAGATGGACAACAAAGAAACACAAAAAAAGCAATGAAGCCTTGTAAAGCCCTTCAAATCAAATTAATGAAGCTAAATATGGTTCACTCAAAAGGTAAAATATCGATCAAACCTTTGGAGACTTACCGGATGATTCTGTTATCATGTCAACAAAAGCAAACGATCTTTCTTCAATCAATTAACCTGAATTCCCCCTTCATAATTCTGCAACAAAACCTTGGCACCATTCTGAAATGCATTAACAAAATCTCAAATTTCGACCAAAGACACAGTTATCAGTCCGTGACAACAATATCAAATTCAAACTCAAATGGAGACTGGAATATTTATAAGTCCACAAAATTTGAATTACTATAACTAAACTCATCACTATATACATAAAATAAAACATTAGAACTAATTTGAATAAAGATATTCTCAAATATGTAGAAAAGACGCTAACTTGGAATTACTTTCACCTAGTCTCAACATTGATAAAAACTTGCTAGAAACTTGGTGGATCGAACCCACTGTTGCATCTCGAACAAGCTAAAAGCGGCGGTTTCATCATGTCGTCGTGACCTCCACCGAAAACGAAGACAAATAGATGAAGATGGCATAATTAGTTAAAACAGAAAGAAAGAAAAAGATAACGACTATCTTCAAATACAAAACCCCAAGAAAGATCGTCGAAAGAGGATGCCACGTTAGGAGATGGATTAGGGTTTTGGGGACTTGGTTCTTCAGTGGGAAAAAAGGAAGCTGTCAAAAACATTATGGGTTTTCATTTATATACAATCGGGTCTAAAAACTGGACTAAGGCCCGCGTGTCCTGAATAAAACTTCTTGGCGGGAAAATGGTTTCATTAGGTGTCTCAATGAATGACACATGGATCCTAAAACCCTCTTTTATTAGAAGGTATATATATAGATTGTTCATACTTGCTATAAAAGCCTACAAAGTCAATATTCATATGTTTTCCTTTTCAAAGGGCTCTATCTATTTACACACTCAACTTTTCTATCCATCCATCCTTTTAACGGACTGTTAAGAACTTAACGGTCGTTAAATCTATTTAACTGCCCGTTAAGCCTTTAACGGCCGTTAGATTTTTTTTTGCATTTGTAGTATAACGGTTTGTTAGACCTTTAACGAAATTTGCAATAATTATTATGGCAATTAACTCATATTATTATAATATCAAATAGTTTAAAAGTTCCTAACATGTTATAGTGTGATTTTGTAATAATTATAAATTAAAAGTAGCTCTATGAGACATGTATGACGATAATATATAAGTTTGAGTTTCTTTGTGCTTGTCTTTTCTTTTCTCTTATTAAAAAAAAGAGTAAAGAAGATATGTTGGATGAGAATATCCACGATTTAGGTCATATATTTTGCAGTATTAATTTTATCTTTTAAATAAAAAGAAATAATAAAGTATGTTTCTCATATATATATATAAGGATGCATTTGAGTTTCTCATATGTTTCAAGTAAATAATCTAAATGATACATATAATTGTTTTACAAAATAGTCATTTTGAAATTTAAAAAAAATTACCTATAATTTTAACTGCCCGTTAAGCATCTAACGGCCGTTATAATTTTTTAAATTTTTTTTAAATTTTTTTTTATTTTATAATTAACGTTTGTAGTATAACGGCCCGTTAAAGACTTAACGGGCGTTAAATTAGTGTTTGGTTAGATTACTAAGTGTGTGAATAGGGCATCCCTTTCAAAGTTCTCTCATCAAAGTTAAAAATTGTATATTTTAATAGTTTGTACCAATTAAGTATCCAAATCCTATAACAAGACATTAAACCATTTTTTGGTTTTTCAGCCTTCCTAAAACAGATTGCTTACTGTTCAAATTAGAAAAAGACTTCTTCAAACACTTGTGAGTCAACTATAAAGACAAAATTTTGAACATATAGGTTTTGAAATTGGGTCAAAGTCAAAATTTTGGAATTTTTATTTTAAATAATTAAATTGGTATGTTTTGCCACGATTACATAATTGATGTTTTCTAAGTTAGCTGGTCGGATATGTGCATGAGTTATTTTTAATGAACGCATTTGAATGTTGTTGGGGTGAATTAAAATAAGTAGATTATGTTTTATGGTTTGTAGAGATGTAATTTAATGTGTTAGTTGAAAGGTATTGGTTATGGGTTTAATTAAAGATTATTTTTTCTGTCGAAATGGTCTTGATCATCAAGAATCGTTTGCTGTACGGTGAGGTGATATGGTACCCTTTTGGTACATGGTTTAACTAAAGCACGTATTATCATGCAAGTGGTTTGGTTAAAGTATAGTTTTTTTAATGCTCTTCACCTCAAGAGAATGCAGTTTTAAGAGTGTTTATTTAGTCCATAACATTATGTTAACATAATCTATTATAGTATTGTCATATAATCATGAATTTTCTTAAATATCTTTTTTTATATTAGTTTTAAATAAGTTTGGTCAAACAGGTCGGTTGGTCAATGAGTCAAAATATTCAATTTAAAATGGGTTTGGGTCAAAGGAGACCAAATGAATCCACAACTTCACAAGCAACTTTATTTTTTTTTACCCAAAATAACCCTTTTCTTACATAATGGGTTGTAATTGCTCGATGATGTAGTTAAAAATATTGGAGAAAAAAACAAAGCACAAATCTAAGGTTTAAATTGATATCTACAATTCCATTATAATTTTTTTTGTACCGGATACTAATGCATTATTGTGTTTATTTTGTTTGAAAAGAAGTATTTTAAGATTTTTAATAAATTTTGATTTCATTTTATATCATGTATTAAATTGATTTTTTAAAATATTATTATTAATATGTTATATTATAATTTTTATTTCGACCTGTGTGTTAACACGGGCATATAGGCTAGTTAGTAAATAAATGAAATGTTGGGGGCGGTTATCACTTGTTGGTGCAATTTAACCTTCATTGGGGAAATGCCATAGAAACATAACCAAGTTTCAACTTTGTTCTAATTAGGTCACTCAAGCATATTTTGCTTGAATTGGATGTCTAAACCTCTAAATTGAGCGATTGTTAGATTTTGTTTGTGTCAAGAAAGGAATTGAGGATACAATGTAGAGGTCGAAATATTTAATATATGTAATTATATTAAAAAATTTAAAAATATGTTAATTATAATAAAAAATAAAAAAATAAACCTACAATTCACATTGTCGCTTCACATTAGCATCAAAAAATGTAAAAAATAATTTCTAACTGAAATGTAAAGAAAAACATGTGAAAACAACATGTTAAAACATCTAATTTGAATAAAATATAAAGGTGAGTGACCTAATTGAAACAATTTTTAAACTTAAATGACTTAATTAAAACAAAATTAAAACTTAATTATGTTTTTACAAAGTTACCCCTGAATTTCTTTTCCTCTTATACTTCTTCTACTCTGCTTACCCTGATGTACAGAGAAGCCTTTTATTCAAGAACACTTACTACCCCCTCCGTTCAAGAACACTCATGGTCGTTAATTCAAGAACTACATCACATTCGATTCAAGTTGATGTTCCTTTAGCTTGCTTTTCCTACTCTGATTCACCTCATTTACACAGATTCAAGAACAAATCGAAGGCTTAATGATTGTGACACCACTTCCGAACCATTACCTTCGATTTTTGCATAGGTGATGCGCCTTTAGTTTACTTTATTTGTATTGTATCACTTTCTCTGAACCGATTTATGGATTATAGCCATCATGTTTGTTTGTTTGTTTATTAGGGTTTGTAGAAACCATTTGGGCCTTAGTTTATTAAGCTACTGCTGATAGTTAGTGTTTTGTTTATTAGTTTACCTGTATCCAAGTGAAACCTAACTACGCTTGTTATGAATTTAATCTAGGCGTGATTATAGCCTTAACAAATTCAAAATTCAGTTCAATGTGTACCCCCTCATTTCGCATCCACTGTGATTGATATTGGGTAAGTTTCCTAATATACAAACTAGGAAGTCTTTATGAATTGATTGTATCCACTATTTTTACTGATACTACTTGGTAATATAGGCTTTAAGTATCATAATTGATTTTTGATAAGGTAGTCTTGGACGTAGTTGTGTCATTTTGTATGAGAGGTATGTTGTTTATGTTGTTACATTCTTTAGTAGTTATCCGTTTGTTTGATTCTGTTTTCTATTAACATGTGTCCCACAACTTAACTTCTTTACAGAATATGTCTATTTACATTCATACTGCATGGAACTTACATTACTAACATGTACACTTTCATATTCAAAGTTCACGTGCAACAATCTCGTTCTAAATTGTTCAATTTATCTTCTAAAGCGTCTTTCTGTTGAAATAGGTCCACGTGACCCATTAGCATCATTTGAGGCATACTTTTGTGCATGTATGATAGGAATGATGTTTGTATTCAAACAAGAATGAAAGTCTCTTTTGTTGTTCTAGCCAAATGAAGTAAGTGAAAGCCCATATCGTGGGGGAAAAGGTTAGATGAGCTTGAATATTGGTGGCAGGATGTAAAACAAACCTTTACTTTTATTTGTTTTAATTTATTTGTGATTTTGAATTTACTTTTAAAGATACTCAGGTGCTGAATCATTTTTGTTCATGTCTTACAGGCTTTTGATTTTGAATCAAGGGTTGACTAATGGTTTGTGTTTAATAAAGGGAAAATGTCATAGAAATGTAACCAAGTTTAGTCACTGTTCCAATTAAATACCTTAAACTTTTTTTTGTCTTCCTAAAGTCACTAAAGTTTCATAAGTGTTTCAATCCTATGTAATATTTTTACAAATGTTTGAATTTTTAAAAATTGAGTTGGGCATATGAAACATACATGAATGATGTGAAAGTTTTTTTCCTATCAATTTGAAACGAGATCTAAAAGTGAAGACTATGAATTTGCAACTTAATAACAAAGTTCTAAATATATTGAGTTTAAGTCAAATTGAACAAAAATAATCACAAAATAGTATCCAAAGTTTATACATATTTCATTTGCCCAACTCAATTTTTAAAAATTCAAATAATCGTAAAATTAGTACATAGGATTGGAACACTTAATGAAACTTTAGTGATATTAGAGAGATAAATAAAGTTTCAGGTATTTATTTGGAACAGTTGGCAAACTTGGTTACATTTTTATAAAGTTACCCCTTTAATAAATAAATGAATTATTGTTTTATAACCGGCTTTTGTTATGAATTATGATAATCTGTTTTCATTCTCCACATTAAAAGCTTTAGTATTGTAGCCATGGTAGATAATTCCCTTGATGTGTTTGTGCGTCTACCTCACTTGCTACTCCGAGGTATGAAATTTTCACTTACATATTGTTTAATACATATATTATACCTATTATTGTTTATGTATGACGATAGTATGAATGATTACACCAAAACTAATTAGCAGAAGTTGCAAACAATTTGGTTATGACTTATGACTTTATTCGTATCCCTCGTCAAATGAAATGACATGCATTTTGAAGTTGCGCAATCCCATAAGGCCATGGTAGCATGCAGATTAAGACCATATGTGATAGCATTTCCAAAACATAATCTAAATTTGTTTTTCTTGCTAGATTTGGAGCAACACATTGCTTGTCATCCAACTGGAGATTAACACATTAATCGAAAACATCATTAACATTTTCTTAGAAAGGTATCTGATGAACCTTAAATGTTGGAGAAGTTTTATGCAAGGACTTGTTATATTATAGTTGAGTAGAAGTTGGGTAGTTTATAGAAGATAAAGTATATTGTTGTGACTTATATACATTATTATTGTTTAGATCATAATGATGTTAGGTTCTTTTCCTCATGTTGTTGCTTGATTTGTGCTAAGATTAATATTATTGAATATACACTGTTGTATTTTCTGTATTCTATACTACTGCATTTGCTGGATTGGATATGAAATTATTATTAATTTTTTTTAATTTTTTCTGGGCATTGAATGCGGTTTCCAAATACCTTCAAAAAAATAGAATCGGTGCGGTTCTTCTATCTTTTGATGCAATTTCATTTGAATAAATATATATTGCATATTAAGTTTTGGTGCAGTTTGTTTAAGCTTTAGTGCGGTTTCTTGAACCGCATTAACCATCAAATGATCTTTTGATGCACCGGCTTTCAATGCGGGCGTGAAACTGCTCTTAACTCGTGTTTTCACCGCACCGAAAAGTCTTTTGTGTACTAGTATTGCATGAAGGATCCCATTTGTTAGGAGTATCCTCCTGAATAAATTGTAGCCTTAAAACTACCAATATAAACTGTAGTAGCATTGCACACATGACACAACCCCCTCCCCCCATTGTGAGCTTTGAACATTATTTCTTTTAGGTATATTGGTTTTCATTGGTCCCAACTATTACATTTTGTCTTCTACCGGTCCCAACTATTTAATTGGATGTCAACAGTCCCAACTTTTATCACTTTGGTAACTACTGGTCCCGTCGTTAAACTTTTTAACGCCGTTAAGTTTTTTCCAAATTCAATACCGATGTTATAAGCCTTTTGATCGGAACGATAATATAAGTCGATTGATGGAAAAATTACCTCAAAACGGCGCTCCGAATAACGAAATAGTGCTTCAATCGGATGTAAAAATTTTATCGTTTAGAGAGCCTTTCGGAGAAAACTTTAATATTAATTGACACGTATTATCCTTTCGAACAAAAGGTCTAAAACATCGGTCTTGAATTTGGAAAAAACTTAACGGCGTTAAAAAAATTTAACGACGGGACCAGTGGTTACCAAAGTGATAAAAGTTGGGACTGTTGACAGCCAATTCAATAGTTAGGACCGGTAGAAGACAAAATGTAATAGTTGGGACCAATGAAAACTAATATACCTTTCTTTTATAACCTCTCTTCATTTCTCGTTATTACTAATCACCTGGGACTAGGAGTGTGTGTAGAGGTGCACAAATTTGTTAATTTCGGTTAACCGGTTATTTAATACCCTAATCGGTTATTAAAAAAATCGGTTATTTGCTTTAATCAGTTCAGTTAATAACCGGTTTTTTCTAAATTTTTGGTTATTTTATTTTAACCGGTTCGGTTAATTAACCGGTTTTTTCTAATATTTTATTATTTTTTAGGGTTTTTTTCGGTTAACCTGTGAATCGGTTAAAATTCGGTTTTAAAAAACCGGTTAATAACCAGTTATTCATAAAAAATCCCTAATCCGTTACGAACCTGTGGTTAAAAAAATACCCTAACCAGTTATTCTCAATCGGTTAATAACCGGTTTCGGTTATTGAACCGGTTATTTTGTGCACCTCTAAGTCTGTGTAAGGATATGAATGTGGGGAGGAGTCAAAAAGGGTTCGTGTTGGTCTCTATTTTTTATTTCCACTCCCCTTTTCTTTCTATTTCTTTTTCATTTTTTAAATAAATGATTTTGTTTTAGAAAAATTTAGGGTGGTAAACAATTGTAACAAAAAAATAAAATGTAGTATTGGAGTTACCTAAGGTAGACACAAATATAATAATGAAAAAAATAAACATATAAAAATAAACAAAATAATCATAGGACATAAATGGGTTAGCATGCATGGGTAAAGAATTTCTGCTAAACAAGTTGAAGAACCTGAAAGATATATAAAAACAAGCGTACGCCAACCATGTGAACAAAACCCCAAGAGGCCAATCGAAATAGAAAAATTAGTGGCTTGCTTTGCTTTGTATTGATCAGAAGTATATGAAGATTACAAGAAAAATAAATATCTACTATTAACCCTAATCCCTCCTTAATTTACATATTTTCCTATATAGAGCGCATCAAACATTTTCGACATTTGTTGCATTAATCTCTGTTTTACTACCACTCTTAGCTCTATCACACTGTTTTGTATTGTATTTGTGTCGAGACGCCACATAAAAAAATGCTATGAGGTTGAAAACTCCAAGAACGACAAGCATCCAGTAGAATTTATCCAAGTTCCCCTGATTCAGGTTGCTGTTGAGCCAGTTCCCGTTAGTCGTGATGTTTGTAAGGCATACCAACAAACTACTCAAATAGTAACCCATAGCCATTGTACTAAGGAATAATACTGTGCTTAAGGATTTCAACGCCTTAGGTGTTTCTTGGTTGAAAAACTCAAACTGGCCAAACGAAAAGGCTTCACCAGCACCTAGCAAGAAAAGCTGAGGGGCCAACCAATATGCTCTAATATTGACACCATGTACCAAAGCAAATTCTTTTCTTTTCTTCTCACATACAGCAGCTGCCACCATTCCAACCACGGAGAAAACAAGCCCAACTCCAGCTTTTTGAAGGCATGTGAGTCCTTTTCGATCATGATTTATAGATATACGAACAAATACATGTTCGTAAAGAAATGTAAACATGATAGTGGAAAGGTATAAGCATACAGAATATGAGCTCGAGGGTATCTTGAATTTTCCATGTGCACGATTCATAATAGCTGCTTGCTCAATGGTGAAAGAATCCATTTGAGTGTCAATCGTCCAAAAGAGAATGCAAGTTGCCCACATGGGGATAAGCTTTATCACCGTTTTCACGTCTTCTACGTCATTTATAGTTGTAACTTGCAACCGGTCCCCTTTATCTACACGTATTGCAGCCTTTTCAAGGTACCTACACACACACACACATATATATATATATATATAGTTGTAGACAATTATTAATATATATATATGTAAGATAAGATGCATGCTAGCTTTTAAAAATTAAATATATATATATATATATATATATATATTAACCTGAATGTATTTGTGTGTGGGATTTTTGAGGAGTTGTGGTCTGCCAACAAGTTAAGATCGTCGGGATTAGATAGTTTTCTGTTCATCCAAGCCTGATATAACACCCTCCATACAACGGTTAATGCGCTCCCTTGCGGTTTCTTGTTCCGATAAAATCTTTCCCCATGTAGTAGCAATACAAGAGTAATAATCATCACCACAGCACATATAAAGATTCCATACTCACCATGAGAACTTAATTTTTCTTGTACATACATTAGTATGGTTATTGCAAAGAGTGAGCCAGAGCTAATGCACAGGAAGTATATGTTGAAAAAGCGGCCCATTGCTTTCAATTCCTTGGGGTTTGACTCGTCAAATTGGTCAGACCCAAATCTTGAGGCATTTGACTTTATACCACCAGCACCTAGTGCTATCGTATAAAGAGCTATGTACAATATGCATTTCCCACTATTGGAAATGTCACCATGTGCCCCCCTTATGTAACGCATGGATGTCTCTAGACCTATCAAACCCTGTTTCAAACAGAGACTTTTGTAATCCAAGGACGGTTTTTTTTTATTCTAGGTGGATTTCAAAGAAAAAAAAAGAAATCTAAAATCTCATTGCTATTTTTTAACTACATTTTATTTCACCAATTATTTCAACTCATGTCTCACATGAGTCTTGAATTTACAATCATTTGATTACGGGTCATACACCTTTGATGTTTAGTACTGTTACTAGATTTCCTCTTAATTATTAATGATTTACTAAATGGTAATACTAATTTGTGAGTTAGTTATAAAAAAGTATTTGGAAGTTATCCAAATAACAGTGTTACCGATTTGAAACTTAAATTAATGATTATATATAGGTGGCAATTGTGGTAAAAAGAAAAAATAATTAAAGATTGGATATTGAAAAGGGAACTTACGAGGGCACATATGCATGCGGATACAATAAGAGCTTTGTAACATCCAAATTTTGCATCCGCCAAGAAACCTCCGATAATTGCTATAATATGGAGAAAACCCATGCAATTTGTCATAATGTCTGCAGAATCTGATGAAGAGAAATTCAAATCTCCACGTAGAAATGTGGCTAAGTTGATGGATACTCCGACCACACAAAATCTTTGTGCCAGCTCAACTCCTGTGTAGTATGCATCAATCTAATTAAGTTCATACATGAATAAACATAACCTAAAACCTAACTCAGAAAGACCGCAACTACTGTAATATATATGTAAATACAATTAATTAAGTGGTAACCAACTCTTGTCTGATTATTTACTTATTGCTAAAATTATGTGTAGTCATAAAGCACTTTGAATGCATTATGCGTCATGTGTCGGCCACGCTTAATTTATATCAAAAATTTGGTGTAACCATAAAGCCCCATAACCACACCAATGATTACATAATTATTAATTTTTCCTATTTTTTAATTTAAGTAAAAAAAACATTTAAAAAACTTTATTAGGTGAAGCGAATATGAGAAAAAGTAAGGGTGGCGTTATGTGCGTAACGCCTTGGGTGCATTTTTAATATATAACACCCCGTGGGTGAGAGGTGATGTGTTATAGGGGCTTTATGGGGCATTATAACACCACATTACGCACGGTATAATTGTGAGGGACAAAGCACAATATCTTATTTTTCACCCTTCAACTGTTTTATCATTTATGACATGATCTATTTACTACGTAGGACACCAAAAGTATTCAACGTGTTAGTTTATTTCAGATATATATTCCAGTCAAGATATATACCCAATATGCGTGTTGCTGCACGCCAACCTCCAGCATTTGACATGTTTGTAGGAAAGCCTCGGAAGTTGGGTGATTCTTCACTTTCATTTTCATCAGGAGAAGATGCGGGTTCAATCTCTCCAATTGAAATAACAGATGTCCCTTGTAAATTCGGTGATGATCCAATATCACTATCGACAATGTTGGAATCCATGTCAACAGTAATACGGTCATCACTCTCCGATGAAGACGCTTCATCGTCATGCGGATCAATATCATCCACATTATACCTTGTACGAGGATTTGAGATTGCCTCAAAACCACCCGCAAAATATTCATTCTATAGTCATAATAAAACATACAGATATTTAAATACATTTAAAAGTAATTTGAGCTAGCTAGTAGGTAGCCATATCTATACTCCATTTGTTTCACTACCACAAGCAAGGAAATCAAGCAACTGGGTGTGTTGCTTACCTTATGATAACCGTATATTTCACTTGTTACATGATCTTCTATTCTTTTTGTAGGGACAAAATATTGCTGGTTTTAAATATAGATTGTGTAAAAGCAACAAAAGATTATAAATAATATTAATTATAAACCGACTGCTAAATTTTCTTTAATCCTTAATTTTTTCATGGCCAACAAAAAAAGTTACAAAAACAAACCAATGGGGAAGGCAAGAAAGAGAGTGTTGTGCTTGGACTTCATGGGGATTATAGTTGTGGTAGTTTACTAGTGTGACCCACGTTGCTAATTTCTTGTTTGTTGGTGTATTTATACTAGTAAGTTTACATGGAATGGAAAAATTGAAAAGATACCTGTTCAGTATTTACATCCCACACACGTACTATTTCAGGGAACTCAAATGTAGGATGGTGTGCTTCTTTAATAATCTGATAAAACCAAACATTTAATTATATAAATTTTGTTAGGAAAGTTTACGGTGTTATTTAGTAATAAACACAAACTTGTATTTTAGAATATATTTGTATTATTTACAATAGTCTAGGGACTATATTAGAAAATATACAATTAGTTTTATAAAATAAACCTACAGATGCACAGAAGCATCATGACGTTCACAGATGCAACTTCCGGCAAAACAAAAGGACACGAAGATTGAAGAATGGAAGGTGACAGTTGATTAACTATCATAATCGTCATTAGAACAAGTATATATAGACAGTTTGATTCAATTATAAATTGTGTCTTTTCTAGAACAATATTACTATGAATGAAATCAAAATCTAGATGTATCTTGTGTTTAAATCGATCCTATGGATAGGAAATCATGTTTCGAACAACATGGAGTTCATGACTTCATAGGGATTATAGTTGTGCTAGTTTACTAGTGTGACCCACGTTGCTAATTTCTTGTTTGTTGGTGTATTTATACTAGTAAGTTTACATGGAATGGAAAAATTGAAAAGTTACCTGTTCAGTATTAGAACCCACACGCGTACTATTTCAGGGAACTCAAATGTAGGATGGTGTGCTTCGTAAATAATCTGATAAAACCAAACATTTAATTATATAAGTCTTGTTATAAAAGTTTAGGGTGTTATTTAGTAACAACACAAAGTCTTATATTAGAATGTATTTGTATTATTTACAATAGTTTAGGGACTATATTAGAAAATATACAATTAGTTTTATAAAATAAACCTACAGATGCACAGAAGCATCATGACGTTCACAGATGCAACTTCCGGCAAGACAAAAGGACAATTAGATTGAAGAATGGAAGTTGACAGTTGGTTAACTGTCATAATCGTCGTTAGAACTAGTATATATAGACAGTTTGATTAAATTATAAATTGTGTCTTTTCTAGAACAATATTACTATGAATGAAATCAAAATCTAGATGTATCTTGTGTTTAAATCGATCCTATTGATATGAAATCATGTTTCGAACAACATGGAGTTCATGACTTCATAGGGATTATATCTGTGCTAGTTTACTAGTGTGACCTACGTTGCTAATTTCTTGTTTGTTGGTGTATTTATACTAGTAAGTTTACATGGAATGGAAAAATTGAAAAGTTACATGTTCAGTATTAGAACCCCCCACACGTACTATTTCAGGAAACTCAAATGTAGGATGGTGTGCTTCGTTAATAATCTGATAAAACCCAACATTTAATTATATAAGTCTTGTTATGAAAGTTTAGGGTGTTATTTAGTAACAACACAAAGTTGTATATTAGAATGTATTTGTATTATTTACAATAGTTTAAGGACTATATTAGAAAATATACAATTAGTTTTATAAAATAAACCTACAGATGCACAGAAGCATCATGATGTTCACAGATGCAACTTCCGGCAAGACAAAAGGAAAATTAGATTGAAGAATGGAAGTTCACAGTTGGTTAACTGTCATAATCGTCATTAGAACTAGTATATATAGACAGTTTGATTCAATTATAAATTGTGTCTTTTCTAGAACAATATTACTATGAATGAAATCAAAATCTAGATGTATCTTGTGTTTAAATCGATCCTATGGATATGAAATCATGTTTCGAACAACATGGAGTTCATGACTTCATAGGGATTATAGCTGTGCTAGTTTACTAGTGTGACCCACGTTGCTAATTTCTTGTTTGTTGGTGTATTTATACTAGTAAGTTTACATGGAATGGAAAAATTAAAAAGATACCTGTTCAGTATTAGAACCCCACACACGTACTATTTCAGGAAACTCAAATGTAGGATGGTGTGCTTCTTTAATAATCTGATAAAACCAAACAAGAAATGGTTAGCAATATCCATCCATGTTAGTGAATACCAACATCATGTATTGAGAATTTAAAACCTTTATAAGCCTTGAAACATCAGAAGTCACAAAAATGCCATAGTCTCGATAAAACTGATCAATACTGTACATAAGGTAAATCACACAATGTAAATTTCAGATTAAATATGCAAAATAATCAACCTTTTGTATTGTGAATACTTCTTGAAATTTGTTTTTTTATTTTAAAAAGATTTTTGTTCAAATGAGTATCATGTTTTAGCTCTATGCTTATCCAGAAATTTTTTTGCATAAAAAGGAAAAAAAAGTATTTAATGGTCAATGCTGAATATAAGTCACTCGTCTTATCAACATAGAGATGTTAAGTGTACAAATGTAAACTTGTGCTAGGTATTTTTACAGTTGCATATTTTGTCATCAATTTCTATTATAGCTGCTGCTATGAGTTTAATTTAGTGCAAATGTATAATGAACACTTTGCTATCCCTTGTCTTTTTTTTTTAATTGAAAAAATATAGTGTTATAGCATGGTTGGGCTATAGCTTATTCGTCTAGTACAAAATGTGGTTTAATTGTCATTACACTTCTGAACTCAATATGTTGGTGTCACTTAAAGCGGGCCGGCCGGATTTAGTTATTCCTATTATTATTTTTATATACAATAGTAACCATCTATAAAAATATAAATATTAAATAAGAGTTATAAACTTAAAAACACAGCGTGGTTTAATGATACCTGTATTGTCCATATGTATACATCATAGATTCAAAGTTGTACCGGCGTCTTATTGTAGATAGCATTGTTGTGACTCAATGAACTGCAAAAAATCGAAAGTACCACTAGACATTAGTTGATATGAATATTTTTATTTAAAAAACACTAATTTAACACCCATGTTAAATCAATTCTTAACTAGGTTGATGAATTTATTACGCGGTGCATGGGAGTTGTTTAATAATATGGTTGTATAAACATGTTGGAACACATGTATGGGGCTAGCTTGTTGAATATGTTGGTTTTATTGAACACGACCGGTTGGGAATGAATTACTATTCAAAATTAAGTTACAATTGAATGTTATTTTTTAGAAAGTGAGAATAACCAATAATGTTTTTATAATTTTAAATCAACATAAAGCAACCGACCCGACAGAATTTGTTCCGGGCCAAAATATTTAGTAGGACATTTTAGGGTTTTAGGCTCTTAAGCTAATAGGGCCCATTTTTCTTTTAAAAAAGACAGAGAAGGGCTGTTTTTCAAATTCAGATGTCCATCATAGGGCCCAAAACCATAACAAACTTAATTTCCAAGTAACTGCATTCATCCGGGCCCCAAGTGGTGCATGCTAAATTTATGTTGAGAACAATGGGCACAAATCACAATAACGAGTTCTAGCGGTGGGACTTCTAATGTGACACGCCCATGGATGGGAGCTAACTCTTGTGGTTTATGTTCTGCAAGAGCTGCAAAGGCTAGTACAACATGGACTTGACGAGTCAACGTAAAATTCTGGATCAAATGTCACGATACCGAATGTATGAAGATCCCAACTCCAATATGACTCCACCCAAGAATCATCTTGACTTTGACTCACACTCATTTCATAAGCAATCCTCTGTTGACTAATATGACAATTGAAGATTTTGACTATTTTGTTCAAATCTTCAGTCACGCATTCGAACCACTTCAACATGCTAACTTTAAGATATGAATTAGTTTCTCCCGAGCAAGCTATATGGACGGATCTAGGCATTAAGGAGTGGGTTCACGAGAACCCATCGCATTTTAAAATTTTAGTAGAAATTATAAAGAGAAACATGGAGTGAACCCATATGTTTTAATAGTAAACTTATATTATATTATAATTTAATTTAAAAAGTTCATGAATAGTAAATTTTAAGTTTTAGATTTTTGATAGAAGTTTTTGTTACTTTTCATCTTTGTTCTTTTTGTTATGAGACTGTATGTGTAATTATGGTGTTGGACAACCGTATGTTTGTGAGTATGTGTATTTGTAATGTGGGAAATGATGGTTTTTCATTGTTATGGGTTTTGTAACGAGACACTATTGTCTTTGTGCAGGTACCACCAAAATTTATCGTTTTCGGCCGATTATGTTGCTTCGCCTTCGTTTTTTTTTCAGTTTCTGTCTTTTGATGTTGTCCGGTGGTCGTTACGAGGGTTGATGGCGGCATTGTCGGTTGTTTCTGCGATTCATATCTTGCAATGGTGTTCGTAGGTGGTTATGTGGTTTAATGGTTAAATCTGTTTGGTTGTGAATGTTGTGGCTTTGTTTTTTTGGTTTTTTAACGTTTTTTTGTTGTTGGGGCTATGAAAAGTGATATCGAGTTGTGACAAAATACAGTCATTACTTACGTTTTCTTTATGTGTTTGTAAGGTCGTCAAATATAGTACTTACGCAATGCGCGAGCATGTACAAATCACTAGTAGTCATAAAAGAAAGCCTAAAATCATTTTCTTGTGTTTTATAATTTGATGTTGATAGAGAAAAATATGAACAAATAATATATCCTTTAAAAAAACTAAATTTAGCAATGTTTTATCATTTTCAACAAGTTTTTATCGAATATGTCAAGGTTACGTTTCGGAAAGATGAAAATTTATAGAAAACAACTATTGGTAGATTTTTGATTCCTAGAGGTCACGGGTTTGAGTCCTGGCTCTATGGTGTTTTTTTGTTGATTTTACTTCTACTTTGAAATATTTACGACTTTAACATTCTTACTCTACTTTATCTATTTCCGACTTTGACTCTTCGACTTTGACTTTATCATTTTTGTAACTAGGTTGGTGGGGGTTTAGGTTTTTACGAGTGGGATGATGTAGGGTGGGTAGTGTAGGGGTGGGGTGGAGTAGGGTGGTGGGGGTTTAGGATTTTAAGATGGGATGGGGGATTTAGCTGTTGGGGGGTTGGGTAGGGATGGGATGGGTAATGTCACACCCTAAGTTTTCCGCAAGCAGTGTTCGTTAGGCGTGTGATATACCAGGATCTCAAGCGATTAGTTACAGTTAACACTGACTTAATGGTTTAACAAAATGTTTAACTTTTAATAACCCAAAACTCAGGGTATAAAATGTAAATCAAAGTTTAGAGGAAGCTTTAAAAATAATCCTCGTGCCCAAAACCCGAGCACGATCAAAACCAAATGTTTAAGCCCAAATATTTAAAGAAAACCCATGCTCGTAAAACTAGCACGAAAACCAAACAATGTTTAGAAAACAAACATTTGAGTATAGGAGTTATAACGACCAAAACATCAACTCATGCATGCATGCCCTACGTGCGCAGCTCCTAGTTCCCTGAGAAAGCATGTTTAAAAGATCAACACAAAGGTTGGTAAGTTCAATGAGTTTATGTTTTCCCGATAAAATCATTAACTATTGTTGGTTTGCATAACCCTCTTGCTTACTACTAAAGCTTGTCGAGATTAAAGCTGAACGTTTAAGATTGCCTTGTCACCATCTAAACCCGATGACCAAAAGTTAAAGAACAATCTGCACCACCTGGCTCCCCGCTAGTGGTGGGGTTTGCCAAACCCGATAGTACTATTCAAATTAACCCGCTATACATAAGTATATTAGCAATCTCGAAAAGAAAGGACTTTCAATTGGTTTTACGTTTCATGCTCAACAAAATAAGCCCTTAACAATAGTGACAATTTATTAAAAAGTTGCCCTAATGCGTTGCCCGAAAGCATAAAGTTGTTGCCCGGAGGCATAGTAAAAGAGTTGTCCGAAAGAATATAAAAATTTTTGTATGTTTTTTCTCCGAAAAGATTTAAAAGCGGGCAAAGAACTCACATTTGATGCGCACAACAATATATCAGCAAAAATGCAAACAAGAATCCTAGATCGCCCAACGATCTGCTTAATAATTACTCATTAATTATTAACTAGGACTTGGTTAAATATAGTCCATATGTAGTATCCGCTAGAGGTTCGCGTGTTCGTTTCAGTTTCCTATATAATAGCTCTTACACCATTTATGCATATACCAAATATCACAATCACATAACTACATATATATATATATACATTCATATTACTACTCTCTATACATATATCTATCTATACACATACGTTCCGGTGCATATAAACCATGTCCTACTACTCCTCTATATAAGCATACAAATACACGTACACATGTTAGCTATGTTTACCAATTACCATCCACAATTTCGACATCCACAATTTCATGCATTCACGTACACATTTTCTTCCTATTTCATATACTCACCCATACAACCATACGACAATACAGACACATATATATATTCACATCACATATTCGTTCTTATAGTGATCAAACCGAACTATATACATACATACAATTTCCTACGCATACTGCTGCAACC
Source organism: Tagetes erecta (assembly GCA_030867185.1). NCBI lineage: Eukaryota > Viridiplantae > Streptophyta > Magnoliopsida > Asterales > Asteraceae > Tagetes > Tagetes erecta. The sequence continues at coordinate 196,602 of CM061492.1, forward strand.
ATATTCATATCTCAACATCACAAAACGCATACATATATATTCACAGTTACATACATACATACACACATACAATCACAAACATACTGTTGCACGCTTTCGATTATATAATGGAGTATTATATATTAACAGACCCAATTATTTGTTTTTTGCCGTTACCGATCCTTGGCAGTCCGACTTTTATCATTTTTGCCACCAATAGACCGCCGTTAAAAAAAACTTAACGTCGTTTATAAGTTTTTTTCGAGTTTCAGACCGGCCGTGTTTTAGCGCTTTTGATCAGAAGGAGAATTATACTTAAAAGTAACTTCGAAACAGTGCTCCAAATTAACACTGAAATTTTTATATCCGATTGAAGCACCATTATATATGTTTAAACACCCTGTTGAAGCACCATTTTATCATTTGGAGCACCGTTTTAATTCAAGGTAATTTTTATAACAATCGACTCGTATTTCTCTTCCGATCAAAATCCATAAATGTCGGTCTGGAATTCGAAAAAATTTAACGCCGTTAAATTATTTTTATCGGCGGTCAATTGGTGGCAAAATGATAAACGTAAGGACCGCCGTCACATATTTTGCAATTTGAGACTGGTAACAACAAAAAACAAATAATTAGATTTGCTAATATCCAATACTCCTTTATATACACATTTTTATAAAACTTACATTAATTACTTGTATACATCACAACCACGCAACGTTTATATATATAAAACTGCATATCATACGCACATCCTGTTTCACACTTATATACATATATACATATTTGCCGATATATATATAAAACTGCTTCCTCGATCTGTACATCCTTTTAACACCTTCATACACAAATACGCATGCACATAACTACCTACGTACTGTTCCCTACATGTTCCATACATACGGTACACATACACACGACATTACATACATATATATATATGATGTTACTGTACGTTATAATTACATGCATATACATACAATTTCAACTCATACATACATACATACATACATACATACATACATACATACATACATACATACATACATACATACATACATACATACATGCATACATGCATGCTGTTACAAGACTACATCCACAGTCGCATACATGTCTTCAGATCACGCAAACATATACATACATACCAAGCTCATATACATACATGAATGCAGAACATAATTATATACACATAACACGTACGATTGAATCTAAATAAACCGAAACTCATAACGACCGGACCCTAATCAAAACTCGGAATGAAAACAACAATATTAATGATCTGCAGGTTTGATTCTGCTTACCGGGATGATGAGAGAACGGAATAGAGGTGATCGGAATATAGCAGCGGTGATCACAGAGTGGTCCAACGATGGTGAGGTTGTGCGACTGGTGTTGCTCCGTTCCTTTGCGGCTTACTACGACGCACGGAGGTGGCTAAGGCCGGTGGTGATCAAGTGACTGGATGGTGGTCGGAGCTTTAACTGCGGCACTAGCGTTTCTGTGGGAGGGAGGGTGGGTCGATAAAGAAGACGAAGTGAGGGTGGTGGGGTGGGGACGGGCTGGGTAAATATATAATACATTTTACACTTAGGCCCCTCAATTTCTTTAGGTTATTTAAAATAATTCTAAAGATATTAAAAAACTTACGTTAATTACAAAATTAACCCTAAACTTATATAACTTAATTTACGAAACGAGCCAGAAATTACAATGAAAATTTAACAGAATTTAACGAGAACTGGTTAACAACGTTAACCTAAAATTACGGGTTGTCTCGGGTAAGATGGGGTACATAGGGTGGGAACAGATTTGTTTATCATCAAAAGTATATCAAGTGATGTGTCTACTTGAAGATAAAAAACGCTCGTTTTAATGTTGTAATTTATATTCGGTTTAATTATTTTCATAGCTCAAGATATTTTTTTATAAAAATAAAAATAAAAGGTTTTTTTGGGGTACATAAGAAATTAGATTCATGATTCAATTGCATATTTACCCCTATAAACACTCCCTAATTGCATATTTTCCCAACTAAAAAAATCAATTGTATATATGCCTAATGTTAACTAAATTGCCTTAGTAAAAATGAGTATATTTGCAAATTAAAGTTGTTTATAGAGGGAAATATGCAATTGATTTTTTTAGCTAGGTAAATATGCATTTAAAATGTTTTGCAGAAGGAAATATGCATTTAGCCCAAAAAATTATTAGCTATATGCATGACCATTTAAGTTACGTGCAAATTTTGTTATAACAATTTCAATCATCCAATTAATGACATCAAATGGTCCAAAAATGTTCCTTTGTTCTCCGCTAAAAAAAGGGTTACTCATTCTATGATGGATTAAGGAATATATTGAGTCAAAGATGATACCGGTCCGACCACCGGACCGGCCGGTCGGACCGGTTCAACCGAAAACCGGGCATAGAACAGGTCCGGTTTAAGGGTTTGAACCGCTTTAGGCGTGAACCGGCCAGTTGAACCAGAAGAAAAAGAGGTTGGACCGAAAAATTTTAGAATTTTTCTATATTTTATATATTTATATTTAACATATTTTTGAAATCATCTGGTTCTAAAAACATTGCAAAAATGATGATGGATGGTCGATCGAGCAATTATCAAATCATATGGTTTTGTACAAAATGAACACGGCGAGTATTACTGTTACGCATGATGAGCGTTTGGTACCTGAATATCGAACCGGTACCGTACTCGTACCGTACCGAACCGGTATTGGTACCTATTCTTTTATAAATTTGGTAGCAGTTCGGTATCAATAATTTAAATTTACCTAAAAGTATTTGTTCCGTACATATACCGTACCGTTACAATACCGATAGATTCGATACCGGTACCCACTTTTTCATGTTTTTGGAACAAGTGTTTTCGGTTCGGTACCAGTACGGTAGCGATCTCATCTCTATTTTAACGTATGTAAAAATGTCTGTATCCAATATCTTCTCATTGTAACTTATACTAAAAATATATATATCATGGATGTCTCATGTCTTTTACTTTACATATGCACAACAGCACAAGTAGTGTACTTAGCATTTTTATTTATTTAGAAATTGTTGTTTTTCCTATGGTTATGCATATGTAATTTGTTTTTTTAAGCAAAGAACATTCAACTAAGTTATGGAACTTCAAGGTGTCTAGTTTCTTTATTAATTTAAGTTTTGCATAAAGTTTATAAGCATGCGTTTGTTCATCTTTTTCTCAAAAATCAAGTTTTCTCTGAATAAGATGTAATCTCAATTTAATAATTCTCGACCCACACGAAGAATAGTTCAAAAAATGCCTACATGTGGAAATTAAGAAAGAAGCCTACAAGATAATATAACTGATTATTTGTTGGCTTCAAATTGCAACGTGCGTAGTATAAAAACAAAAGGAGATGACGCTGGAAGAGGTAGTTCGTATATATATGGACGAAAATGGGAAAAAGAAACAAGCGCTTACGTAAAATATCATGGCTCATTAGCTCTAATCGATTGAACCAAATAGCAACCAAGCACGAAAAATTACTTAGCTACTTAGAAATCTGGTTTAGATGTCTTAATCAGTTAGGGGTATTTTATTCATACTGCTTGTTTTGTAAGCAGATGTGTGAATAGGCTACACATTTGTCTTTGAATGTATAAGCATTATACTGAGTCTGAATGATTTAGACTTCTTACTGGTTAAACATTTAATGGTTAAGACCTTTTTACTGGTTCAGTACTTACCTATTTAAAAGTTATCAAACACCCGTATATAACATGCAGACACTCCTAAATTATTATTTACTCGAAACATTTAATTTGACACGGATTTGTACTCAAAGATGCTTCTTTCACTCATGATTTTCATTTTAAACTTTCACTTTCCTTATATATGATGTTTTCAACAAGATTTAGACAAGAGATAACCCATTGAGTGGCTCAACTTTAAGAAATTTGCAAGAAGTAGACTTTTAGATCATCTTTAATTTTTCATTCATCCGTGAAGAAACAAACATGGTTGTTTATATAGCCTTTCGCACAATTCACTAATATTTGTAGAATAAGGTTTAATTAGAAAGTTTAAATTTTTTAAAATGTCTAATAAAGAATTTGGACCATTAGATTTAATATTATATGAAGATCAATAAACACAAGATAACATAATGGTAATAGTTAGAACTTTAAATGGTAGACTAATGATATATTAGTCTTTGTCTCATTTTCAAATTTCACCATCTTTTTTAAACGTCCATAACTTTTATATACGACAATATTTTTTTAAAAGTACACCAAAAAACGAGCTTTTTTTATCTTCAAAACGCACAGAGTGTTGATGTATAAAAAAAGGAATATTTTTTTTGAAGTTTCAGCTCATTGTTTTATATTTGTCTGGTCATTGTGTTATATTCGCCATGCCATTTGTGTTATATTCGTCAGGTCATTGTGTTATATCCGTCAGGTTATTGTGTTATATTCATCAGGTCATTGTGTTATATTCATCTGGTCATTCTGTTATATCTATGTTTCAATTCTCATTATGTTATTTGTCAGGTTTTATCTAGTCATTGTGTTATATCTATGTTTCAACTAATTATTTTATTTGTCAGGTCATTGTATCATCGTCAGGTCATTGTGTTAATTTAGGATCATTGTGTTATTTCATCATGTTATTGTGTTATAACACAATGACCTGACAAATAACAATAACTTGAAAAACATGAAAAAAAAAGTTTGTTTTTTGTATATGAATATTGTAACAATTAATAGGAAGTTAAAAAGGTCAACAAAAAATAAAATATAGACTTAGTAGTGATAAATCTAGGATTTATGTTTGGCTTAAACTATGTCAACAAATAAAAGGGTACTGAAGATACACACCTCAAATGTGATGCAGAAGGCTCCTTGCAAAAGAAAGTAAATTTTTATTTACCTAATTTGCAAGCAAACGGATGCTCTGTATGAATCAAACATCATCCTACACGTTTCTACGGATATGATTGAGTTTTAGGCTGAATGGCTGATCTTATAGTTTCAGTATTTACCTATTTAAAAGTTATCAAACACTCATATATAACATGCAGACACTTCTAAATTATTATTTACTCGAAAAACATTTAATTTGACACGGATTTGTACTCAAAGATGCTTCTTCCACTCATGATTTTCATTTTGACTTTCACTTTCCTTATATATGATGTTTTCAACAAGATTTAGACAAGAGATAACCCATTGAGTGGCTCAACTTTAAAAAATTTGCAAGAAGTAGACTTTTAGATAATCTTTAATTTTTCATTCCTCCGTGAAGAAACAAACAAGGTTGTTTATATAGCCTTTCATACAACTGACTAATATTTGTAGAATAAGGTTTAATTAGAAAGTTTAAATTTTTTAAAATGTCTAACAAGAAATTTAGACCATTAGATTTAATATTATATGAAGATCAATAAACACAAGATGACATAATGGTAATAGTTAGAACTTTAAATGATAGACCAATAGCATATTAGTCTTTGTTTAATTTTCAAATTTCACCCTTTTTTTAAGCGGCTATAACTTTTATATACGACAATATTTTTTTTAAAAGTACACCAAAAAACGAGCTTTTTTTATCTTCAAAACGCACATAGTGTTGATGTATAAAAAACAAAATATTTTTTTGAAGTTTCAGCTCATTGTGTTATGTTTGTCTGGTCATTCTGTTTTATTCGTCATGCCATTGTGTTATATTCGTCAGGTCATTGTGTTATATTCATCGAGTCATTGTGTTATAAGCGTTAGGTCATTGTGTTATATTTCTCTAGTCATTGTGTTATATTCATCATGTCATTGTTGTAACATCTGCCCCGAAACCGGCTCCGGACGCCCGACTCGAACCTGAAGTTGTTTAACATTTAATTAATGTATTCGTATTTATTATTCGTTAAATGTGACGTTTCGTTATTGTAACTATTGATCACAAACTCACAAGTTTATCAAACATTCAATCGCATTCGAATATCAAGTTCATAGACAAATTATAATATTCAAACAAAACCAAACATTTAACTTTAAGACTAGCACATTAAAACCCTAATTACACATTAACTAACACTAACCTTCCACCCGGAGATAAACACGGGTGGTTTAGCCGCTCATGTTCTTGATCGATTCTTCAAAGGTTGATGAATTAAGCATTGTAGATGATTGAATGGTGTTCAGGAGTGATGAAATAATGCTAAGACCTTGTTTGAACTCCAAAAAGTCGTCAAAAAGTAAGTGAGTTCGAATGGGGCTGATGGGGTGTTTAAATAGGTCAAAATCCGACCTAAAAACACATTTACAAAAATAGGCTGGCGTAGCCTACGCCAGCAACCTTTCTGTTTACTTCTAAAACTGGCTGGCGTTGCCTATGCGAGCTGGCGTAGCCTACGCTAGAGGCTGTTCTGTTGATTCTGATTTTGGGCTGGCGTAGCCTACGCAGAAGCCTTTCTGAAATCTTTGTTTGCTTTGTCTTTAGCCTCCAACATTCGTGTAATCAACGTCCCTCTTCCATCCCTCCTAATGCATGGTCTAAAAGCATCATTTTACCTGCAATTCACACACACACGCATGCATAGTTATCTTATTCATAAAAACCACATGAAAAACACATGTAACACATATAAACTCTATCATTTATCCCTTTAAACATCCATTTCATCACCCTAACATCAAGGATTTGATATTCTAAATGTGACCCCTCGCCCGGCGGCGGAAACATCGGGCTTGTCAAGTGGATTGGATATCAATAGTACAAAGCACATGACACACCAAAAGCATATTTTAATATCATTAAAGTAATAATGACGTGACATAAATGAAGCAATAAATAGTCATAAAACAGAAATAAAGCCGACATTTAAAGTGTCTAATTCCCATTTATTTTAGGACCAAAAGCATCCTAAATGTCTCGAAGCTTAAACGCCTCAAACTCCACCTGAAATACGTGTAAAATAAGTTAGCTAAAGAATTAACTAGTGAGTTAAACACAGTTAATAGGATATAATATGAAATCCGAGATCATTATAAATATGTTTCGCAATCTTATGTGTATAGCAATTTTATCATATTTCTCAACCATGACCATAGAAACACATAGAAACAAGAATCATAGACCCCGTAGGGTAACCTTACCAACAAGTCGTGAAGAACCACTCATGTTACAAATACTGATAACTATCGTTTAACCGTCTCTATATACAATTATCAATAAATGTTTAAGCATCTAATGGACATAGCAACGTAGCAACAAGCATTCACATGTAGTAACTAGTAACCAACACATAGAATCAACCATAGAATCGTCAGGTTAAAATCACCTATCAGGCCATTAGTGTAGGTGGGCTTGTCAAGCCATTAGCGCTAATATCGTACCGGTGGAAATCACAAGATAATATAAGTACTATTGTCTATCACATAATTTTGCATCATGCGGCCAAACAAGATTAACACATCTAATGATCTCATTTTGAAAATAGAAACAAAAGAAAAGAAACCGTAATATTATAGGAACACGTATTTCAGCCCTAAACACGTAAATAGTAAAAAAGGGGTGAGTTTACTCACCTCAAAAAGCAAAGATCCCACCTAATTAATTGGGAAAAATCCTAACTTAGAAACGATACAATAGTAACAAAAACATAAATCCGAGATCTATGGTTTCGGATTTGGGATTTAGGGTTTTAAAGTATAAATTGGGAATTATGGTTTTGAAATACAATTTGAGAATTTGGTACGAGACGTAATTGTATTTTCGTATATATTTTTTTATAAGCATCCATGTTTAGTTTTCTATATAAAATATTTGTAACATTATAAATTGGTATATATATATATATTAAACTTATGTTTTTAAGCTTTAGAAATATATATTTAACTTAAAATATGTTATTTAAGTTATTAGAAAATTACAGATTAATGTTTAAAGTGGTTAAAGTGTAAAAACTAAATAAAACAGCTGGTGGGTTTCGAACCCATGACCTCATGAGTGCACAACAAACATACACCACCGCTAGTCCAGATGCTACGTTTGATGTTTATTCTGCTTTTTAAATAATTTAACATGTCATAACTAGCAACACCCATTCCTATATACAAGCTATAGAACAAAGATCCATTTAATTCGTTTTCAATCTGTTAAACCAATCCAACAACCATAGGGCTTTTAATTTCCATTGAATCGTGGTCATTTTTATATAAAGAACTTACTTGATTATGAAGGTTGGATACGGATTCGATTGGGATGAAGAACTCGACTACATAACCTAATCTTCTTCATTACACCTATGACCTATACAAACATTAAAAATATGGAGGAAGAACATGATAAAAGTTCATGAGCAAACCTAGTTGTAGAACTCCAAATCCCTAATCGACCAATATGGATGAAGATTATTGTATTTGAATGTCTTGTTGAAGATAGTTTTAGGAATATGCAACTCATCAAGTCTTTAACACCTCAAAGTGAACATAAACTCCAAATCTAAGTTTCAATCGCCACCAACACACATGATTTATGATGATTCAATAAAAAATTCACAATCATCCGACTTAATTCATGGTACAATCACAACAATACATTCATTCTTGCTTCAAAGATTTGCCATGAATCGGTATTCGGTAGATTACTGAACCTATCTTTACATCTACCGATCAACCCTAAATTCCGATATATATCTCCTATGTCGGTAATTGGTGATTCATCTTACCAAATATCGGGTTTCGGGATCAGTGTCGGTTTTAAGAAAAACAATCAGGTTACCCGATAAGCTCACCCCTAAATTAACAACCCTAAAATATAAAAACCTCAGTCACCAATATTTGATTACTCCAATACGAAACATTTGATTAAATGCTATGAGATACAATTCATCACGTGAGCATCACGTGCTTGAAATTCGGTCACCGAATCATCATCTTCTTCTTTTTCTTCCTTACCTAGGTTTGGTTTGGTTTGGATTTATTGAAGGGCAAAGCAAAGCAAAGCATTCGATGGAAGACGGATCTGGCGGTGATTTGGTTCCGGAAGCGAAAGATGGAGAAACGATGGATAAGGATTTACTATGCCCTATATGCATGCAGATTATCAAGGACGCCTTCCTGACTTCATGCGGACACAGCTTTTGCTACATCTGCATCATCACTCACCTTCATAACAAGACCGATTGCCCTTCTTGCGCTTCTTCACTCACCACCAATCACCTCTACCCTAATTTCCTCCTTGATAAGGTCTCTCTCTCTCTCTCTTTTCTCTTACTAATTTCATATCACCAACGCTTCTTCTGCAGCAGTATTTGCCTTAACTACTAGTACTCTATGTATACTTAAGTAGATTTGTCTTCTCTCTGTTTTGCAAATATAGCCAAATGTCTAGGATGACAGTATGCTTTAATTGATGTCTACATCTTTTGATTATGCTTAAATCAATCTTACATAATTGTATTGTATTATCTTTTACCATGTGATGCTTTCAACGTGGTTTGTACCTTGAAAAAATTTAATTCGCAATGCAGCTTATGTTAAAGGTTTCTCTGTACCAAATGTAGCTATTGAAGAAGACTTCTGCTTCCCAAGTATCAAAAAGTGCCTCCCCGTTAGAACAATTACGTCTCGCGTTACTCCAGGTTACTTCTTATTAAGGACTACAATCATTGTCTCATATGCTTTTCTTCTACATTTATATCATAACTTTGCCTTACCAACTAATTTTTGTTAAATATCATGTCGATAGCATATCACGCGTGTGAAACCTGAATATTTACCAGCACACGAGTATAGGAGCATTTTTATATAAGAGAAGCTCTTGTTGAGAAAACATTTACTTTCTTTAGCTTTGATTTTGGGAAAACCTGCTGATAAAAAAAGCTATTTTAAGTAGCATTCAAAACAAATTGGTACTTCTAATAACACAAACTTGCCTTTCTATTCTTCATTAGTTGTGTTTATGATTTGGGTTTTTATGTTTGTGTCCCATTATGCCATTTTCCACTCTTCAGCTAAAACTACAACTACTTTTTCCAAACACTTAACTAATAATTTTTTTTTGGATTCACTGGTCTTTTTAAGTTCTTGTGTGTATTTTTTGTGCAACTGTTATTGTGACACCCGTTGTGATCCTTAGACAGGGTTACCAAGTCTCAGTAAAGGAAGTGGATGCATTATTATCACTGCTTTCTGAGAAGAAACGAAAATTGGAGCAGGAAGAAGCTGAGAGAAATATGCAAAATCTTCTCGATTTCCTGCATTTCTTAAGGAAAAAGAAAATTGATGAACTTAATGAGGTTTGTTTTTAAATTTCAGTATTTTTAGTAAAACTACTTAGCTTAGGGAATTTGTCTAATGTTAGAATTAAGGATAATAAGTCAAATTTATGGGTCAAGTTTTTTTAATTCATGCAGGTGCAAACTGATATCCAGTATATTAAAGAGGACGCTAGTTTGGTAGAGAGACATAGAATCGAGTTGTATAGAGCAAGGGATAAATATTTGTCAAAAATGCAAATGCATTCTGGTGAGCTACAGGAATCAAAATCTTGGTTTTCTTCATCAATAAACAAAGACAGTAATGACCTTGTATTTGCATCTGGGAAAACACACGCCGGAGTTCCTACGGGTAACTTCCAGTACAAGAATGCGGATGGAAAATCTCAAGCTTCTTCATTTGGAGCACAAGGGAAAGAAGCTTCTAGTGTGTTAACTTCACAACATACAAGTCAATCAAGTCTTGCTGTTATACGTAAAAAACGCGTTCAATCTCAGGTCTGTTAAACTAAACAAGTGTTTTGTTATCCAAGGTTATTCATGCCTATAGAATTCCAATGGTCCATTTTCTGCAGTTTAATGACCTGCAACAATGTTACCTGCAAAAACGGCGTCAGTTAGTTAATCCGTTACAGGACCATGATAAAACTGATGCTGATTTCATGCAAAGGGAAGGTTATAGTTCAGCCCTGTCCGATTTTCAATCTGTACTATCTTCATTTACACAATACAGGTATCTATGATCATTTCTATGTTTGTGTAGCAGACTAGCAGCTTTTAAGTTATCACTGATGCTTATATATTCGTTTTGTATTTTTATTTATCATCAGTCGACTAAGGGTGATTGCAGAACTTCGGCATGGGGAGATCTTTCATTCAGCGAATATTGTATCTAGGTATGATTGCAGTTGTATGACATTTATTTATTTTCATTTGAGTTTATCACAACAATTTAATTTATCCCGAAGTTTGCATTATTTGCTTTACCTCAGCATTGAGTTTGATCGCGATGATGAAATTTTTGCTACTGCTGACGTTTCAAGGCGAATAAAGGTTTTTAACTTCTCAACGGTAAGCCTTTTTCTTTCTTTAAGTTTTTTGGAAACTGCACACATGCAGATGATTAATTACTGAAAAGCCCATGGCTGTTGCTAATCAGGTATTCTAAATTCTGGGTTTTTTCAGATTGTTAATGAACCCCCAGAGGCACACCGTCCTGTAGTTGAGATTCCCACACGATCGAAGCTTAGTTGCTTGAGTTGGAACAAACATACAAAAAACCATATAGCTAGCAGTGATTATGAAGGAACAGTATTTGTATGGGATGTGAATACTCAACAGGTAATTTATTCTGCTTACAAGTAATTTCCATTTCTTCTATACATATGATCAAGGTTTAGAAAACAATCTGCATTGACTTTTTATTTTGTAATTTGATCATGTTCAGAGTGTGATGGAGTATGAAGAGCATGAAAAACGGGTATGGAGTGTTGATTTTTCACGCATAGAACCATCAATGCTTGTATCCGGTAGTGATGATTGTAAGGTACTGTTACAATTTGTTTTCCTTGTGAGTGTTTGGTAGATATTTTCTGTTATTTCATATGGCGTCTTATTCTTAGTTCTTTAGCTCGTATGTTTCTTATATTATATCAGCTTGTTCATCTTTTTACTAATAACATATTTTTCATTTTTAATTTTGTTTTTCAGGTAAAAATTTGGTGCACAAAGCAAGAATCAAGTGCCATTAACATTGATATGAAAGCAAACATATGTTGTGTCAAGTACAATCCTGGGTCCAGCACTCACGTTGCGGTAATTTCGCTTTATGTTATGGGATTTTTGGCATCAATTGGCTGTATTTTTTTTTACCTGTTCCACAATTTCTGTAGTGTTTTTGTTGTCAAAGCAATGGAAGTGTTCCCAGCCATCATCTATGCATATTTAATCTTATAATTTCATCATTGCTCATTATACGTGTGAAATTGCATACATCCAAGTCTGCCTCTAGTGAAATTATTGAAACAAGTTTTGAAACAAACATGGGAATGTGCAGGTTGGCTCAGTAGACCATCACATACATTATTATGATTTAAGGAACACCAGCCGTCCTCTTCATATCTTTAGTGGCCACCAAAAAACTGTTTCGTATGTAAAGTTTTTGTCCAATGATGAGCTGGCATCTGCATCTACAGACAGCACTTTACGCTTATGGGATGTGAAACAGCATCTTCCTGTGAGCTACTTTTCACTTGGTTGCTTCTCGCTTGTCGTATTCTCTGTTTTCTTGATTTAATTACTTCAACTTTTTTTTATGACACTTGATACACAATTTTTTCAGGTGCGTACCTTCAGAGGTCACACAAACGAGAAGAACTTTGTTGGTCTCTCTGTAAATAGTGACTTCCTGGCTTGTGGCAGTGAAACAAATGAAGTATACAGTTATCACAAGGTAAGCAACACACCGAGCATGCTATTTTTTTAGGGCTTGTTGCATAACAGGGTCATTGGTTTATAACCATCAAAATTTTTAAAATTTGGATTTCTGGCAATACTTGAATTAATCAGACTAACATAGTCAACTTGGCCAAAAGTTCTCAGCATGTCAGCTGTCATGTCATCATTTTGACTGGTTACCACTTACTAGGTCAAATTACCTTGAATCTTTTTCAAAATATTAGTCTGTTTGATCATGACTCTGTAGAATAAAAAATGGTAATGGAAGTTCTATGATTTTTCAGGCAATCTCAAAGCCTCTGACATGGCATAGATTCGGTACACCTAATGTGGAGGACAGTGATGATGACGCAGGATCTTACTTCATCAGTGCTGTATGCTGGAAGAGTGACAGTCCCACATTGTTAGCTGCTAACAGCCTGGGCACTATCAAAGTTTTAGTTCTTGCTGCATAATCTTGTCTACTCATCATAAACCGGAGGCTGTGACTGGGACATTGAAAAGCAATTAGGAATACATTCAGGTTAGTGCTCCTTATTTGTACATAGTCAGTTCATTTATAGGGAAAGAAACATGGTGTTTTGTCAGCTTTAGTTTGGAACTCAAAACAAAAACCGCTTCCATTATAATTTATGCTGAAATTTTGTCTCAATTTAATTGTATTTAGCAAATATGAGAGTGCTATTAAAACTTAAACAAGTAAAATAAGGTTACACAACTCTTTCAAGCTTCATTTATTAGAGATTAGAAAAGGGAACATATATGGTAATTCTGCGTGATTCAAGAATTGACACTTAAGGTGTAGCAGCTGGACTGCAAGCTTCTGCTGCTTTCATGGCTTCAAATCTTGGTTCTTTTGCTTGGAACTTCAAACCAGCATATAATTCATGTAATCTCCAAATACAAATCTTGGGTAAACCTGTTCTCTCTTTGATTCTTCCTTCACCAATTTCTCAGCTGGATAGATGACAGCATCATTCCTCGGGTTGTCAATTGACATTCTTGTTTCATTTGTTTGAGCAATTACTCTATGCATCACACTTTTGTACTTACCATTCGTAATCACACCTATGATTCAACCATAAACCACTCAAATGATATTTCACAGTTCCTGTTTATTTCTTTTTCTTACCTCAATCTGGTCACCTAGGTTGATGACAATGGAATGGCGCATCGATCCATTCACCATCCTTGAGTTATTGGAGTCCACTGACTTTATCATCTTCAAAAAGCAAAATGATGCCACCAGCATCAGTAGTCCCTTAATCAAGTCATGGTGGGTAGTTGCTAACCTTGGTCCCAAAATTTGGACCCTTTGACTTTGACCCACAAAATGCTTCTCTTAGGTATCCTTTCTCCAATCCAAGATCCTCCTCACATAGCAAATCCAGAAGTTGTTCTGCTAATTTACCAGCAAAATCCCTCATTACTTCCCTACATGAGCATAATCATCTTACAAAATAGAATGATTTTAAATATACTGAAGATTTGTTGTACGCTATACAAATCTTGTTCACCTGTATTCTTCATCAAGATCGGGGATTTCAGAGATGTTTGAATTAGGTGCAAGAAGAAGGTGCTCTCCCAATCAACATTATTAACTTGTGTTTTAACATCGTTTAATGCCACCATTTCTTTGAATCTTTCCTCCATACATTTCTTGTAATGCACTTTTGTCATTTTTTCCACATTGTCCAGCAGGTCATGTGAAATCCCATGGTTCACCAACTACATACACAACACACAATTAATAAATAACTCTGTAGCAATTTGGTTCCGACCGAAATGATATCATGTTGAAAAGAGTCAAGTTTCAGGTCATGATTGGCAGCACTAAATGTGTGTGTTTGATGGTGAGTATAGTTATAGTAGTATACCTCAAAGAATCCCCAATTTTCACAAGCATCCTTGATCTTCTTCTCTCATCACCATTTAGCTTCTGCATGTTGATCATTCCATCTCTCTGTTTTTTAATCAAGTGTACGTTTCTGCTGCCTTTTCTTCTGTTTTGTTTAAAATGATTGTTTCTTATGAAGAATGTGGAATGTTTGGCTTCCAATTTATAGGACATATATTAAGGTGGTGAACATTGACCTGTTCATCACATGATTAAGCAGTTAGTTAATCTTTATCTTAAAACTTAATTCAGCATATTTTTTAGAGAAATATTATTTATTCAATATGATTATGATACATGATATAAAAGTATGCATTGCACACAGACATACATGCATACGCTATAAAACTGCCTTGTTAATGTTAAGATTTGGGTAGAAATAGAAATAATACGGATCCACTTAATAACAACTTATGGCTGCTTAAACATTAGTCTTATGCTCTCATCTTTTGGCCATTTTTAAGGAGGTTTTTTTATTCAAACAAATACATACAATATAATTATATTTGTGAATATCGATTCGAGAACCTTTACAATAGAAATCAAGAAGATGATGTATTGCCCTTTGAAACGTAAGTTCGATTGTGTAGTGTAAGCGTGGTTTTCTGGAATGTCTACATGTTATTGGTGTTATCAATTTCACTTGTAATTAAGAAAAAAATTAACATTTAAAGGTTAAATTAACGATAATATATTATAACGTAACATATACCATAGCATAGCGTCATAGCATAATGTAGTCTAATGTAACGTAATGTCCTACGGTGCAGTCACATGATGGTAGTGTAACGTATCATAGTGAAACATAAAGTAATATATTTCAACTGCTTAGGGGTTGTTTGTTTTAGTTTCTGAATAGTTAAGATGTTTAAATGGTTCGGACTATTTGTTTCGCATATAGATATCTGAATGGTTGAATGTTAATCATTATAGTGAGTCTGAATGGGTAACATCTCTTATCTGAACAATTAATCAATTACTAAGCTGTCTTAATGGTTCAGACTTTTGGTTTAACATTTAATGATTCAGACTTTTTACTGATTTAACATTTACTTACTTTAAATAGACCCTTAGTTCAATTCAAATGCTTAGTGCAACTAAAATGATGATAAAACTATTATATTACTTCGTCTAAGCACTTTTATTATCATGAATTAAAGTTTTATTTTGGTTCAGCACTTTTATTATCATGAATTAAAGTTTTATTTTGGTTCCTTAAGTATTGTATCTTGAAAGGTAGATCATGAATTACGTACAAAAACGTACATGTTAGGAGCAAAATATTTTCAAAAGAAATTTGATTTGTCGATCTTATTTACTTTATAATATTTACTTTGTTATTACCTTAATCATCGACTTATATTAACCTTATTCTACAAATAATTGGTTTAAAAAAAATATATTTTCTTTACCAAGACAAAAACAACAAAAAAACCGTCTAGTGAGAAATGTTAATGATATCAAGACATAGATCGTCCAATTAGACCAATCAATTGCATGCCAAACATGTTAAAACTAACCGATTACCGATAGACAAATTGTACCGTTTACCAATAGACAATTTGAAGACAAATGTGAAAATGTGATCCCTTAATTGTGTTTAAGCAAAGAAGATAACTATTCAAAAAAAAATTATATTAAAAATGTTTTTGAAAATACTCTTCCTCATACACAATAATATACCAAGTGACTAGTATCCTTAACTTTGATAACTCAAGAACGTTGCATACGACTTTGTGACAAATTGCAAAAGATGTAAACAATGTTTATACCCTAGTTCTCATATCGAAGCTACTTATATTTAATCAATGTTGTAGAGCTCTAGCATATACTATGCCGAACTCTAACTATTGGAGCTCCCGTTGGAAGGTTTGATTAGAGATTGCATTGACTCCTCCTCGGTTATGAACGGGCCAAAGGCTCCAAAGGAGACGATGGCGGTCATTATCAAGGCTACGGTTTGGCATATTTGGTTGGCCAGAAACTAGAAACGAGCTTATATTCAATTCTATGGGTCCTAAAGTAGAAGGAGTCGTAGAGAAAGTCATAGTGTATTCGTTTTATGGCTAAAATATAGAGCGAGACGAACGGATGCTGCTTGGCATAATTGGTGCAGTAATCCTTTATTGTAGAGGTTAGTGTTTTTGGATGTATTTAGTTAGGGCCTAACGTCTTGTTAGTGTCTGTGGTTCTTTGCATAAAAACTACCGTTAAAAAAAACTATTGAAGCTTCCAATTTATAAAAATATATATATATACATAATCCAATCGAGATATTTTATTTCTTTGGATGTTCACTTTAACTCCAATCATATTTTAACAAAAGAATATAATTGTGTCTATATCATTTTACATGGTGTGTTCGACCTACTTTAATGAATACTTTTTTTCTTACTCTAGAACTTTAACATTCTCCACTATTTATAAGGAGTATTGGATATTAACGGACGTAACTGTTAGTTTTTGGCCGCTACCGGTCCCAACTTTTGAAATATGTGCTAGCGGTCCCAACTTTTATCATTTTGGCCACTAATGGACCCGCCGTTAAAAAAGTTAACGGTGTTAACTTTTTTTTTTTGAATTTCAGGTCGACGTTTTATGGTTTTTGATCGAAATAAGAATACGAGTCTATTGATATAAAAATTACATCGAAACGATGATCCAAACGATATAGATGTAAATTTTATATCAATCGACTTGTATTATTTTTCCGATCAAAAACCATAAAACGTCGACCTGAAATTCAAAAAAAAAAGTTAACGCCGTTAACTTTTTTAACGGCGGGTCCATTAGTAGCCAAAATGATAAAAGTTAGGACCGCTATCACATATTTCAAAAGTTAGGACCAGTAGCGGCCAAAAACTAATAGTTAGGTCCGTTAATATCCAAACTCCTATTTATAACAGTGATATATGAAAAAGAACTTGGGTTTTTACTTTGTCTTATCCCCGAATATGAAATGATTACTATGTATTGCAAAGATTGGTTAAATGAAATGATTAAACCGTAATAGTCATATAGATTAGATGTTGATCTAATGATAAAGTGTAGAGCTAATTCACTTAAGTTGTGTCGCGAATAATGATTAATGAAAATGGTTGCACTTGCATAATGGAATTGGATAATAGTAATAGGAATAGGTAGGGGACACTTCCATTTAATGTTAGTGGTGTAGTGCATGTGAGATGTGGGCTTTTAGCCACTATCTATCTGTTAGAAGTTATTTATTTAAATTATTATTATTATTAATAAAAATAACACAACACAACACTAATAAGTAATAATAAACCATAAATCTGGATGCAGTCGCCAGGGGCATGTATCAAAAGTTAAGTTTTGTTATGAACTCTAGTCTAGTAACATAGACTTGGAGTATGGATACAACCCAAACAACCAACGCTCTTTAATTACATTACATACAATTAGGGTGACTCTCTCTCTCTCTCTCTCTCCCTCCCTAAAAATCTAAAATCACACCACCCACCCTTTTCTCAATATTGTCTCACTATTCTTTCATCTCTTTGATCTCCCCCAATTAAACATGCATTCACCCGCCGAAACCCTAGACCTAACCACCACTTTTCTATCCCAACTCCTCCCTGCTTCCCTATCCATCCACTCCTTCCCCGGCCGATGGCAAATCTTACGTTCTAAACTCGCTACTCTCAAATCGCTTCTCTCCGAACTCTCCTATTTACCTCACTGGTCTGAAAACCAACTCCTCTTAACACTACTTCCCAACCTATTATCCACTCTCCGCCGCATCCAAACCTTATGTCACCGATGCACTCATCCTGCACATTACACCGTCGGAAAGCTTCTGATGCAGAGTGATCTAGATATGGCCACCGGATGGCTCTCCAATCAACTTAACGATCTCGATTTGTTACTTCGTTCAGGTGTTCTTCGTCAGTCTAACGCTATTGTTCTCTCTCAACCTGCTCCTGGATCTGCTAAAGAGGATTTGACTCTGTTTATTAGAGATGTCTTCACCAGATTGCAGATCGGAGGTGTGGAGTTTAAACGGAAGGCATTGGAATCGTTGATTCAACTCTTAGTTGAAGACGACAAGGCAGCCACAGCAACCTTAGTTGCTAAGGAAGGTAATATTGGATACTTGATTAATCTGTTTGATGTGAATGCTCATCGTGAACAATCGGTCACGGCGATTTCAATACTTGCTTGTGCCAGCGATCAGTCTAGAAAAACGGTTTTTGAACAAGGCGGATTAGGTCCTTTGTTGAGAATCGTTGAATCTGGATCGCTTCAATTGAAGGAAAAAGCGTCCTTGGCTGTTGAAGCAATCACCGCCGATCCAGATAACGCATGGGCGATTTCAGCATACGGTGGTGTGCCCATACTACTAGATGTTTGCAGGTCTGGATCGTTAACAGCTCAATCTCACGCAATCGGTGCTATTAGAAACGTGGCTTCTGTTGAAGATATTCGCATCTCCATCGCTGAAGAAGCTGGTATTCCGGTAATACTTGGATTACTGCTATCAGGTTCTGCTTCAGCAAAAGTGAAAGCGGCTAATTGCATCACAATCCTTTCATCACTCAGCCACTATTTTAGGGCTATCATAATACAAGAGAAAGGTTTGCAAAACCTATTACAATTGCTTCATCAATCTTCAAATCCAGATACGTTAGAACACGTATTACGCGCAATTCATTCTCTATCATCAACTGATTCGGTTTGCCGGTTATTATCTTCATCATCTATGTTCATAACACAAATCTCAGGTCTTATCATGCAAGGAAATTTCACTCTACAACAAATATCGGTCTTAATATTATCCAATTTATCAATAACCGATGGTAACAAGCGTGCAATCGCCGGATGTATGGGATCTCTGATGAAACTAATGGAATTTGCTAAACCAGCAGGTTTACAAGAGTCGACGTTGAAAGCATTGATTTCTCTGTTGACGGTGAAACTTAACCGGAAGGATTTCGTGAAGGATGAAAAGAACATGATGAGATTGATTCAAATGTTGGATCCGATGAATGAATCGGTACCCAAGAAATTCGCGGTGGCGATTGTTCATTCATTGATGACTGGAGGAAGCAACGGTTGCCGGAAGAGGCTTGTAGATGCCGGTGCTCAAGGTTATTTACAACGGCTGAGTGAAATGGACGTCGCCGGAGCTAAAAAGGCGTCACAGAGACTTTCCGGCAACCGTCTAAAGAATATATTCAGCAGGACCTGGAGGGAATAAAAATAAAAGTTTATTATTAATCCCCGCCAACAAAACAAAAAGGTAAATTCATTTTCCCACTAATTAAAAATAATTTAAGACTACACGTGCTAGTTGCTTGTTCTGCCACATAAGTATTTTTGCTTACGTGGATATTGTTAGAATATAAAAAGACGGAATTAGCTTTTGCTAGTTGCTTGTTCTGCCACATAAGTATTTATGCATTTAGTTATGTATTCAGTAATGTGAATGTGAATGTAAATGTAAAAGTAAAAAAGGCAGAAGAAAAAGGCAATTGGGAACATCTATCACGTGGTGGGGTCATCTAGGGTGGGTGGTATCCTCCTAATCACATGACTTAAGTCATTTCGTTAAGCGAGTCCGTGAACAAGTTAGATTTCGTGATCCCAAAACGACTCGAATAATTTTTGCCAAAATTCACATGAAAACATGTCTCGCAAAAGGTGTTATTTAATGAAAAAATTGTTAAAAATAAGGATTAAGTTTATTAGATTTATATATTACTTGTTTTGTGATGAAATTAAAGCTGTTTTGGCGTGGCAGGAAGCTTGGTTTGGACTCATCTAACTACTGGTCTTGTTAAAGAAGCCAACTACCAAACACAACTTGGTAACAATCTACTTATCAGCTGTCTTATATTATATAAAAAAATCCCCAAAAAAGGATTTTGGTATTATACAAAAAAAAAAAACTATATAACTACAGTGTGGATGCGGTTTTTAGGGAGTATCCTCTTTTTTTAGGTGATTATTGTTTGTTTTTTTGGATATACAATAGATAAGGCTACTTGTTTTTAGTGTACTGGCCAAATCTTTAGTTAGGAAGTGTGAATGTCAAAACTTGTTATTGAGTTTGTTTTATATATATAATACTTAATTACTTTTCATAATATATGATTCTTTGTGTTTGTTAACTTTTTATAATTACTATTCAAAGTTCATACCGGGTCGGGTCAGACTCACGGAACGTTTTACAAGAATGGGTGGAAATGACATGAAGATGTGGGGTGGTTTTTTATGTGTCCTTTTCATGAGTATTGGTGTCAGTTTAATACGACTGGATCTTAGTGATCTTTTCTTACTAACAGACGCACACAGAATGATTATGTATTTCTTAAGATAAAATAAAAACGAAAAGTAAAGTAAAGTGGAAGGAGGAAGAAAAGGCGTAATTAAAGGAGTAATCAAGGTTCTTTGGTTTATTATTTATCTATATTTATATTATATTATATTAAAAGAAATAGAAATAGAAATAGAGAGCAGTTTAGTTATTGTGTGTTTTGCCTTTTCATCTTTTTGTAATTTTGTTGTTTCATTTTTGACTGTATTTAATTATATATATTAATTATTAAACACGGGTGTTCCTATTCTAGGGTTGTGATTAAGGCAGTTTGTGAAACAAAAATCTGGTTGGAATGGCAGCTTAATTATATGATACACAAAATAATAATAATAATAATAAAAATAATAATAATAAAAATAATAATAATAATAATAATAATAATAATAATAAAAGTGAGGGTGTGGGGTTAAAGAGGGGTTTATGATCAAAGGTAAAAGGAGGGTCCAAGAGCTAGAGGAGAGACATGTATGTGTATGTATGTTTGTTGTGAAAGATCGAGGAGGTCCCTTCAAAGCAATGCATTTGCATCTAGTAGCTGTAAAGTCCCCACTATCTCCTTCCTATTATTATTTCTTTCTGGCCGGGCTATGGCCCTTTAATTTTCTTGCTTCATCTCTCCAATCCCTTCCCCTTTACTAATTAAATCCACAACAAAATTATGTGGTGGCATATTATGATTCTTATCTGTTTATAATTTGTTTGTGTTGTCTTCACAAAATACCCCTCTCTGTCAATATAATAAAATACAATATAATAATATTATTATATGCAACTCGATCAATTTACAAAAGAGAAAAAAAAAGGTTTGTAAAGTGATGTGGTTGATAGAGATGGAGAGGTAAGAGAATAAGGTGATAGTTTGTTTTTTCTTCAGGAAAATGTCTGTAGTTTGCGGATTACATCCGCAGACATCTGCAGAAAAAGAGGTGGGCCAAACATCTGCAGTCTGTAAAAAGAAGACTGTTTGTAAACTACTAAAATGAACTAAAATTTAAATAAACTGATTTTTTAAACTTAAAAGAGTTTTTTAATAATTTAAATAACAGTTATACAACACCGAAATAATATTCATAAAACCGCAATAACTTTTTTTAAAAAATATCTATTCCATAATTTTCATTAACGGCTCATCAATTGCATCTCATAACTGAGTTATAAATTCTTGATCCGTTGTAGTACCATGTGCTTCAACCTCGACTTTAACCGACATCAACGTGCACATGACTCTTTTGTAACGACACATGGAATACTATATCCTAGTAACCAATTCCAATTTCTAATCTTTTAACACACCAATACAACTATTTTCAATCTTTAACACACCAATGAATAAATTCGTATGGTTAATTTGGATAATGGATACAATTTACTTGAAAAAAAACAACTAACGATATTGAAACTCACAAATGACTAAACTCTAACATAATTATCTGACGAATCGATACAATTTACTTGACCAAATAAGTAGAAAACGAAATCAAAACTCATAAACTGAATAAAGTCGACATAATAATCAAAGAATTGACATAATTTACAACAGAGAAGCATAAAACGAAATCGAAGCAATGACGAAATTAAGTATGAACTAACAAATTAACATGCGGAGAAGGATGATATCGCCATAAGGCAAGTTTCCAGTCGGAAATGGAAAGGTGGACGCCGTGGTTGTGCGACGAGAATAAGAGTGCAACAACGGCAGGTGGTGCAACGAGAAGATGGGTGGAGGAGGTGGTGTGTGAGGCTGGAAGAAGGGACGCAGGTGTTGTTTTTGTACAGGGGAAGAGAAGAGGTGAGAAGATGTAAAGTTAGGTCTACACCAAGAAGATGACGGGAAGACGTTTTTTAGTAAAACGTCTTCCAAAAAACAAACAGTCTACAGACATAAACGTCTGCACATGATCTGCAGGGCGCAGACAAAAGAGATTCTGCAGATGTTTGTGAAAAAATAAACACTGTCTAAGATTCTCCACCTAGCTTGTGTACGTTGTATGTGGATCAATTATTGAGCTCAAAAGGCCGGGTTTTTTTTTTTGTATTTTATATATCTTTTGTAAAGACATGCATATATTTATCTAACCTGACGTACGTTCTGCATGTAACAATACATCGGCCCTTCCAAATGCACATATATATAATCTTGGTATTCGACTTCACTTCCACTCAATATAATTCATTTCGTTTATCGACTCATCTACTTTATCATGTTATTCACAAGAATCTTATGTTTCCTTAAATCTAATTCTTCAATCTATCTCATTTTATAGACACACCCACGTAAATATCTAATCAATGTATTCAGAAAAAAAAAACATTCGGTTCATAATAGCTCTACTATGATTGAGATTCGACTTTACCTATTTTATTTTCTTCATTAACTAGGTTTATTTTCGGGCCGCGCGATGCGGCGGCCGGGTCTCGTTGATTTCATGACATGTTACACTAGTGACGTTAAGATTTTGACATTTTGCACGCGTTACAACACAAGTTTCTTGACATGAGTCATACGTTGCGGCGACGTAGTTTTTTTACATCATAACACGTGTTAACAACTTTTTCGACTTCAACCCGTACGTCACGTTGTGACAATGAGAGATACAAAGGTAAAAAGTGTATAGTCGATAATAAAAATTATAAATATTTCAAAGTTAAGTATGGGGTCAAAGTTATAAAATGAGAAAATTAACGGATTAAAGTCGTAAATATATCAAAATTCAGGGTCCAAACTGTAAATAACCAACAAAATTAACTTAATGACAATTTTGTAGTTTGATCAAAGTTAAGGGGCTAAAAGAGAAGGTCTCTATTAGAATTATATATAATATATAATATGTTGCTTACATTTCATTCTTAATTGTTCCTCATTCTATCTCATTTGTTAGATACATGCATAAAAACATTCACATATTAATGTGAGTAGCGAATTCTTCGTAATTTAGGAAATTATTATGAGTGGAGGATAAAAAAATTGATGATGGATGAGAAAGAAACTGCATTTTTAAAATAACATTGTTCACACCCTATAATATTTTAATGTTTTTTAAAGTAGTTGTAATTTGTGAGTGATAAGATAGAAAATGTAATGATAAATATATAAAGTATTATTTTATCATAAAGAGAGTAAACGTAGTGATTTTTAGTATACTTATAAGAAATTATATAGATGATTAATGAGATGTGAATGCTCAAAATATTAATATTTAGTAAAACAATCTTATTTATACATTAGCTATTGATATTAGATGTAAAAAAACAAATAGTAAATCCAACCGGCCCGATAAGCCAAACCCAAACCGGTATAATAAAAACCATGTTAGAACTGATTATAAACCGTACGTAATTTCAGGAAGAGCTTATAAACTTGATCATTGGAAGCGATTCAAAACTAAACCGAACCAGGTTTGACCTTTGTAGACTAGGAACTGTTTTGTGCATCATATCTCTGACTCGTAAGGACTGGTGGTGGTGGTGAAATGACGAGAAATATGCATGTCCTTTAACTCAAGGGTGCACTCATAAATATATGATCATGTATGATAAATATATATATTTTTACAGCGACACGAATAAAGTCCGGCTACCCGGGGTAACCCAAAGGCGAAAGGCGACCCAAACGCTCTGCGAGCACAGACAATATTGGGTAGCCGAAACCCGCCTTTTTAAAACCGACTCCAATTCGGGGGAAACCCACTAGCCTGTCCGCCCGTAGGCACGACAACAAGTTAGCGGTAAAACCCGTTTGGTTCAGAGATCAAACTTGTGTTGCCACAAGTCTCCCTTCATTGCCCCTTTCAAAGTGGTGGTAGAGAAGAGTAAAACTTGAGTCTCTTTTGAAGAATGTAAGTCTCTTACCACTACACTACATTGAAAGTTGTATGATAAATAATTAACTAATTAATTTCCTAGCTATATATATTATACAAATTAATTAATTAATATTAAAGGATGAGATCGAAATGGGAGAAAGAAAGAAAGTCGATTTTAGCAGTGCTTTCTCTTTATTCGTGTGGGAAAAGATAAAGGGAAAGGAAGGAAATTAACAAGTCAAGTCAAGTCAAAAGGAGGGGTAGCTAGCTAAAATTAAATTAAAATGTTTTATTTCAACTTACTGTTTCATGTTTTGACATTTTAGCATGCATATGCGTGGTCTGTTCAAACAAAAGAAAAGTTTTGGGAACAAGTCAACTTAATTATCAGTTCACCAAGTGGCCGGCCGGAGACTTTATATACCCCGTACCGTAATTCACTAATTCAGTTCTTCCTATATCGCCCCTTAATTGGGACCTTAATTTCTTTTCTTTACTAAAAACGAAGAAATTAACCGAAACTGATCCAATCCATAGGTAATTAAATTAAGGGTAAATCACGTTTTTTGTCAAACATTTCGATTTCTATTCTTTTAGTCCGCTAGTTTCATACCTTTTTGCTATTTCTTTTAGTCCACAAAACCAAACACCGACCACCGTCTGCCACCTTCTTCCTCTCAATATAGGCCTAATCGAAACCCTACTATCACCATCGTAAGTTCCGGTTACCTCCAACACCATCACCACACCTAACCACCAACATACCTCCACGTCTCCAGCTGCCGCCACATGCAGTTCCAACAAAAAAATAACACACGCACACATATATAAAAATACACATATTTATATATAGGGGAAAGTGAATACGATGCTGTTAGGCGTGTAAGTTACACGTGAATCCACTCAAAACTACGTAGTTTTGATCAAAGAAGTTAAAAAATATTCTTTATTTTTTAATTAACCTTATTCCTTTCCATCTATTATCAAATCACGAACAATTATGTTAGCTCCCTCCAATCTGTGATCAAAATCGTATCTCCATCAAAATTTGCAAAAGCATATCTTCCCATTTCTTGTTCTTTTCTCTTAAAAACTCAATCATGTAAAATAGCTTAATGAGGATTTGAGCAACGCAAAACAGAATTAGAGATAGAAAGTAGAAACATTCAAACAACTATACGTTATTTCATCTCATATGCTACCGTAAGAAGATTATTGTTATCATCGGCATGAGTTCGAGAAAGAAGCATCTAACAATTTAGGATGAAAAGGTATCTTGAAACACTTTGAACTTTCACGAGTAAGTGAAATGTTTTAGTTAAGAACTTACATCGATTTAAGGAAAATTGATTGAACATTAGGAGTAATTGTAATATTGCCACCGAAATGTACTATCTCAATGCTCTTGATTGGGAAAATACGATTTTTATTATAGATTGGAGGGAGCATCATAATTGTGTTCGTGATTTGGTAATGGATGGAGAGGAATAAGGTTAATTAAAATAAAGAATATTTTTTAACTTGTTTTTATCAAAACTACGTAGTTTTGATTGGATTCATGTGTAACTTACACGCCTAACAGCACCGTATTCACTTTCCCCTTATATATAAATAGAAAATGTTATAGAAATTTAACCAAGTATAATAATTGTTTCAATTAAATACCTCAAAAAATATATTTCTAAAGTCACTGAAGTTTAAGAGTTAATTACATAAATGAGGCCTATGGTTTATTCAAAATAACAAGTTTAGGTACTAAGGTTTTTTTATTGCAAGTTTGGGTATAGGTCTTTTCAACTGTAAAAAGTTTGGGTACTAACACTTACAAATGTTAGTTTTTCTGTTAACTTCAAGGGCTTTTTAATATTTTCATATTAGAATGACTATTTATAAAATTTATTATTTGTAATTACATAAAATATTATAAGATAAGAAAATAAAAATATTTTCTGTTAACACCACAAACCCTATTCATAAGCCCCTAGTTAACACCACTCTAACTACTTAGTTAGAGTTGTATGGTGTCGATTAGGCTAACAACACGAAGTGTGGTGGTGTAATGAATGAGGAAGAAGTCGCGAAATTAGGTCGATGATGGGTTTCAACGGTGGCGAATGAGTGTTAATTGAGGTTGGAGCTTGGTGAATCTATTGGTGATAGTAATTAACTCAAATTTTAACAAGTGCTCCAATCATATGTAATAATTTATGAATGTTTGAATTTTTTTTTAAAATTGAGTGGTGCAGATGAATTTCTCCATATTGAATTGTCAGAAATCAAGAATATGAATACAATCTTAAGAAGGGATGAAACATATTACAACCATGTAGAATTTAGATTGTTTTGAAGAGAAAGGGATTTATATTTTATATAAGATAATTCATAAGTATCTTGGAAGATAACAGAAGATCAAACACTCACCAATGTGGATCATGTAAAATATTACAATTCATTACATCGATGAATCATATATAAGGAATCCTATATTAAGAAATATATATATGCTTTGGTAGAACTATGAAATTTATATATTCTAGAACACACATGGTCGGTGGAGACCTTGTGTATTAGTCATCTATCTTCCACATAATTACAACATTAACCCAAAGTTGCTAGTTTTAGTAAATATACCCTTGAGTTTGGTTATTTACACTTTTAACCTATGTCTTTTTATAAACTTATTTTACTGTTTTAAACTAGCTTTTTAACCTACGTTAATGAGAGTTAAACATGTGGGAGAATGTATTAACGATGCGGTGTTGCACATGCCAAAAATCCTAATTTAAGTATTGTAAGAGGTAGCAAAGTGGCATCACATGTTGAAGTCATAAGATCTAGCAGCCTCATCACGGGAGTGAATCCTAGTTATATTTTGTTTAAGAATCATCATTGCAATTGCATAAATAGATTAAAAATGACATTTGAAACAGAAGAACATCTAAGCGAAGTTAGTTAAAAAGAAAGCCCATTGGATTGGAACATAGCCCATGGGCTAATATTCTTCTTTTGTAAACCCTAAATAAATCATACCTGAACAAGAATTGACATTATTCACCACCAAGACAGTCTTTCGTTTCAACCGGCTCGCGAGCTACTCGAGATCAACTCGGTAAAAAGCCCGATCGAGTTGAGCCTTAACGAGCTCGAGCTCGATTTCGAGCTTTATATATTGTTCGTTTTATTATCGAGCTCGAGCTTTCGTTTCAAAACTCGCGAGCCTTATCGAGCCTTTAGGGTTTTAATAATTTTTACATTTTTATTTTAATACAAACCAACCTAAAAGAAAATAAAACCCTAACCCTAACTAACAACTCAACTTCACATAACCAGTTAACCACATACATCGACCACTCGATCCCTGTCTCCCTACAACCATCCCCTGCCGTCGCCTCCGCCTGCCGTCGCCGGACCCCTGCCTCGTCGGACCCCTGCCGTCGCATCCTCCTGTCGTCGTCTCTTCAGTCTTCAATCGCAAGGTTTGTTTAGGAATTAGGACCTGCGTTTATAAACACTTGAAACCATAACTAGTTACAGATCTGCGTTTATAAGGGTCGTTGGCAAAATCAACATCATCATACCCTTATATCTAAC
This sequence comes from Tagetes erecta, assembly GCA_030867185.1. Taxonomy (NCBI): domain Eukaryota; kingdom Viridiplantae; phylum Streptophyta; class Magnoliopsida; order Asterales; family Asteraceae; genus Tagetes; species Tagetes erecta. The sequence goes on from CM061492.1 coordinate 224,940, forward strand.
ATGACCCGTTATCAACTGATTTTCCAAACATTGGTTTATATATGCTCACCTTAAAAGTTTTACATTGTTCCCCTTTTTCCTTTGTCTAATGAAACTATACCCTCGACCGGAGTTAGATGATGAATGAACATGAGTACAAGTATATAGGATGGTAAAATTTCGAGCCCAACTCGAGCTTTCTTTACAGTTCACGAACCGAGCTCGAGCCACCATACAAAGGATCGAACCGAGTCGAGCTCGATCTCGAGCTTCATGGAAAATTCATCTAATCGAGCTCGAACACAGTAAAGCTCGGGCTCGACTCGGCTCGATTACACCCCTCGCACCAAGTCTGCAATCGATCGGTAAGCCTCCCAAAAGTATTGAGTTTGTTGTTATTGTTGCAGATGGAAGAAGAGAGAGAAGAAGTGAAGTCATTCAAAGAACTAGGAATAGTTGAACAACTGGTTGAGGCATGTGATAATTTGGGCTGGAAAAATCCTTCTAAAATACAGGCTGAAGCAATTCCTCATGCTCTCCAAGGTTTTACTTTAGTTATTGGTTCATATAATAATAATAATAATAATAATCATACAATAATGCATCAGTTGATTTTGATTTTGGTTGTTTTAGGCAAGGACTTGATCGGGTTAGCACAAACTGGTTCTGGCAAAACTGGTGCTTTTGCTCTGCCTATAATCCAAGCCCTCTTGGAGGCTCAACATGCCTTCTTTGCATGTGTTCTTTCTCCCACTAGGTACTTTCTTTCTATGTTTTTTTCCTTAATTAATACCAACTGCCTATTCCATTTTTTAAACTGAACTAGCTGCTTTTTTATTTATTTATTATTGTAGGGAGCTTGCCATTCAGATTGCTGAGCAGTTTGAGGCTTTGGGATCACTAATTGGTGTCAAATCTGCCGTGGTGAGTTTTAGTGCTCTCTTAAGATTGCTTCATCTTAAGAGATTGCTTCATCTTTTTTAGTTCCGTTTCTTTCAATAACTTAGACATAAATCTGTAGAAATATTTCAATATCTATTTTAACAAAGATGATTGTAATAATTATGAATTAAGATGTGGATCTGCTAAGCACCCATTTTACTCTTCTATATGTAGTAATGTTATGATATAAGATTTATGAACTTGTGGTAATCACACACTTCAATTTTGCAGCTTGTTGGAGGGGTTGACCATGTACAACAAAGCATTGCACTTGGAAAGCGCCCACACATTGTTGTACGTTAGTTTTACTTGCTGTTATTTTGACTTCATCTTGATAGACGTGACATATTTGCGATCACACTTTTTATGTTTTTTTCTCGATGCAGGTTGCAACGCCCGGACGTCTTGTGGATCATTTATCTAATACCAAGGGGTTTTCTCTTCGCACTATTAAGTACTTGGTAAAAATCTATTTTAACTCTGCATTCGTTTTGTGATAGAGATTACCTTTTTTTTGCAAGATAAACCTTATCATATTTGATACGCATGCTTGTCAGGTGTTAGATGAGGCAGACCGGCTGTTAAATGAGGATTTTGAGAAATCTCTTGATCAAATCTTAAATGCCATTCCTCGCGAGAGGAGAACATACTTGTTTTCTGCGACTATGACTAAAAAGGTATAATAATTGTAGTTGTTTTTGGTCATTTTTCTTACACTGTTGTTAATTTGTTGCTAAGGGAGTTTCACTTTGTAGGTTCAAAAGCTGCAGAGAGCATGCCTAAGAAATCCTGTAAAGGTAGTAATATAATTTCGAATACAAATAACATGGCTTTTTTTAATATTTCTATGTTAATCTGTTTTTGGTTTTTTTCAGATTGAAGCAGCATCTAAATATTCTACTGTTGACACTTTGAAACAGCAGTATCGTTTTGTTCCAGCCAAATACAAGGTCTGAAACATGTTGCTTTAGTAGACTTGTTAGTTTAGTATCTATGATATGGTTATATATTTACTGAATTGTTGTGTTGACAGAATTGTTATCTTGTATATATCTTGATCGAAAAATCTGGAAGTACATCAATGGTTTTCACTCGTACATGTGAAGCAACCCGACATTTGGCTTTGATGCTTAGGAACCTTGGGTTACGTGCAATCCCAATTTCCGGTCAAATGTCTCAGGTACCACATTACTTTTTCTTAAAATTCTCTTTATTTTCTATAATGATTTTAATTTTTTATGTTATCAATTTAGCCAAAAAGGCTTGGTGCATTGAACCAATTCAAGGCTGGAGAGTGTAATATTCTTATCTGCACTGATGTAGCCAGCAGAGGACTGGATATTCCTTCTGTTGACATGGTTATAAATTATGATATCCCCACAAACTCAAAGGTAATTAGTCGTGCTATGCTTCGTTTAAAAGTGACATTTGGACTTTTATAATGAATTAATAAGTTGAGATTTCAGGATTATATTCATCGGGTAGGAAGAACAGCACGTGCAGGGCGATCTGGGGTTGCTATTTCGCTAGTGAACCAGTACGAGCTGGAGTGGTATATTCAAATAGAAAAACTTATTGGTAATAATACCAAGTTTTCTATACATTGTTCATAGATGGACTGCATCCTTTAAAAATTCAAATTTTTTTATATTCAGGGTTTTATTTGACATATATCATCATTGTGTGGTTCAGGGAAAAAGTTGCCAGAGTTTGCTGCTCAAGAAGAGGAAGTTTTGTTACTATTGGAACGTGTGACAGAGGCTGAACGGTTATCACGGATGGTAAGTGTTTTCGTTAGAAGTGTATGGCTGTTTATGGTCATTAATTTCTCTTTTGTTTTCTGGTATTTTGTAGAAAATGAAGGAAGTGGGAAATAAGAAAAAAAGAGAGGAAGGGGAGGATGATGAAGAAGTTGAAAAGTTCAAAGGGAAGAACCGGAAGTCGTCAAATAAAAAGCCAAAACGTCTTCGATAGAAAATGTAACTTCATTTGGTTTCCAACAGTTTTGCTATGGTTCTTTATTTGGCTTCTCTATTTACAGGTGAATGGTTTGGATTTTGTAAATGAATTGAAGGTATATTTAACTTTAAAGTTGTGTAGGATATTATGAGATTTATGTTTGAAGGTAACATGGCTTTATCTAAACTATGTATGTAGTTGACCAACAAAACCAGCAGCATAATATTTTGAACACTATAAAATCGTTTTATGCTAAAGGTTAATATATTTTGAAACCTACAAATAAGCAAAATTGACGATAGTTTGTTTAATGATGATGTTTTTGTTGTGAAACATGTACAGTAGCCTCCATAATGTATCATCATGCCTTTGACTGCTAAGCCACCTTATCGCATCATTGTTGTAAAAAGCAGACTGAATGGTAGAACCAAACTTGTTCAATCAACACCGCTGCTCATGGTTAGGTTAAATAAGCTAATTGGGTTGAACTTGTGAATCTTAAACCTTTATAAAAACCATCATAACGTTCAATGAAAATCAAAAATCAAAAATCAATCCATGTCAATTCTTGAAATCTAATGCTAGATTTAAAGAGTACCCGTTTCTTATGGTAAGACTAACGGTGTTATTGTCTTGCAAATTTATTTGTGTTGGTAGGTCAATTAGAGCTTGAGGTGCAGTCTTGTGAAAACATACTAGTATTGTTTTCTTGGTTGGCGTCAAACTTGAACCCAACGACCATGTGCTAGCCATTTGTTTCCATCAATTTTTTTTATTATAGAAATCAAACAACATAGGAAAGAGACCCGTGAATCCTTTTAAACATGATCAACTTCTGATTAAATCAAATGTATTTTTTTCACAAAGAAAGAAAGACCAAACCAACTTATCTATCTAATAAATCAAGGTTTTAGGGGAATTAGGTTCAAATACAAAGCCTAAATTTCCTAGAAAGTCTAAGAAGGAATTTGGACCATTAGATCTAATATTAAATGAAGATCAATGGCTCATAAACACAAGATGGCATATTGGTAAATAGTTAGAACTTTAAATGGTAATCCAAGGGTATATTAGTCTTGTCTCATTTTCAAATTCCACCCTCTTTTTTAAACGTCCATAACTTTTACATACGACAATACTTTTTAATAAAAATTACACCAAAAAAACGAGCGTTTTTTTATCTTCAAAACGCATATAATATTGATATATAAAAAATGAAATTTTTTTTTGAAGTTTCAGCTCATTGTGTTATATTCGTTAGGTCATTGTGTTATATTTTTCAGCTCATTGTGTTATATTAGTCAAGACATTGTGTTATATTTTTCAGATTGTGTTATATCCGTCAGGTCATTGTGTTATATTCGTCAGGTCATTGTGTTATATTTTCATCAGGTCGTTGTGTTATATTTTCATCAGGTCGTTGTGTTATATTTTCGTCAGGTCGTTGTGTTATATTTTCGTCAGGTCGTTGTGTTATATTTTCATTAGGTCGTTGTGTTAAATTTTCATCAGGTCGTTGTGTTATATTTTCATCAGGTCGTTGTGTTATATTTTCGTCAGGTCGTTGTGTTATATTTTCATCAGGTCGTTGTGTTATATTTTCGTTAGGTCGTTGTGTTATATTTTCATCAGGTCATTGTGTTATATTTTCATCACGTAATTGTGTTATATTTTCATCAGGTCATTGTGTTATTGCAAATCATTGTGTTATTTTATTAGGTTATTGTGTTATAACACAATGACATGAATAAATAACACAATGACTTGACAAATAACACAATGAGCTAAGAAACGTGATTTTTTTTTTGTTTTTTATATATGAATATTATACGCGTTTTAAAGATAAGAAAATGCTCGTTTTTATGGTGCAATTTTTTTTAAAAAAATAACATCGTATGTAAAAGTTATGGACGTTTAAAAAAATGGGGTGAAACTTAAAATATAGAGACATTACCATCTTTACCCTTCCTTCTAATTTTAAGGAAATGCCACATGTCATCATCTCATGGCTTTTTAGACTTTTTAGGAAAATTAGACTTTGTAGTATAACTCCACTCGGTTTTAGGGGCAATTTTTGGGGGGAAAGTTTGAGAGGGAAAAATTAAATTAAATTTTTTACCATGCATACATGAGTTGATGAAACCAAAGTTTTAAATATTAAATATTTACAAAAATCTTTAAACATAATGGTTATAATTTATTTATAAGTATTGTTGGTTAATCCGTGCGTAACACACGGAAATTAAACCTAGTTATTATATAAATAAATAAAAATACTCCATTAAAATTAATTAAAGAGTCAAACACAATAAACAAAAGCCCACAAATCCATGTATCAAACCCATTGGGCCATGCTTAAAACAAAGCCTGAAAATGAGAGGATGCATCAACCCACCCTACATAACAAAACCCTAATTTGTTGTTTCGATCGCATCGTCAGTCATCCTTTCGCCGTCGGTGACGATTCGCAAAAGGTATCAATCGATCAATCTTGTCTATTACTATTATCTGTTGGAACATGTTCATCGATTGTCCATCATCAATCATTTGATTTGATGATTTTGATGCCTATCTGTGTTGCTAAGATCTAGTTTGTTGAAGAAATGGGTGAAGTTGCAAAGGGAGGAGCAATTGTTCCAGAATCAGTTTTGAAGAAACAAAAAAGAAATGAAGAATGGGCACTTGCAAAGAAGCAAGAAGCTCAAGAGTTGAAGAAGAAAAATGCAGCCAACCGGAAGTTGATCTTTAACAGGGCTAAACACTACACCAAAGAGTACGAAGCTCAGGTATTATTATTATTATTATTTTGTGATTGTTTAAAGATTTTTGTTTGTTTTAGGTATTTGACACATGTTTTGGTTTGAATGCAGGACAAGGAGTTGATTCAGCTGAAACGTGAGGCCAGATTGAAGGGTGGATTTTATGTCAACCCTGAGGCTAAGATGCTTTTCATTATTCGTATCAGAGGGTGCGTCTGTCTTGTTTTTTCTCTATAGTTTTATAATTACGTTGTTGATACTTTTTTGGAACTAGTTTAATTTCTTTTTGAAACGTTTAGTATCAATGCCATGGACCCAAAGTCAAAGAAGATTTTGCAGCTCTTGCGTCTGAGACAGGTGATTTGTCACACTTAGTAATTTGGTATACTTGTTGTTGTTATGTGAACATTATTTAGTAAGCTTAAGCTTAGAGTTCTTTTTATATTATCCAGATTTTCAATGGTGTTTTCTTGAAAGTCAACAAGGCTACATTGAACATGCTTCACAGGGTCGAGCCATACGTTACTTATGGGTAAGTGTCTTTTCGCTTCAACTGGTTTTTAATACCTAGTTTTTTTCTAAAAAATTGAGGTCTTTTAGTTACCCCAACCTGAAGAGCGTAAGGGAGTTGATTTACAAGAGAGGATATGGAAAGCTTAACAAGCAAAGAATCCCCTTAACCGACAACTCAATTGTTGAACAGGTTTGTGTTGTTTATTTCTTTGTTATTTACTTTTCAAATGGCTGCAAAGTTGAATTGTGTTTTATGATGACAGGGACTTGGGAAATTTGGCATAATCTGTGTCGAAGATCTTATTCATGAAATTTTGACAGCTGCTCCTCATTTTAAAGAAGCCAACAACTTCCTCTGGCCATTCAAGCTGAAGGCACCTTTGGGTGGTCTTAAAAAGAAAAGAAACCATTATGTTGAAGGTGGAGACGCTGGCAACCGTGAAAATTTCATCAACGAATTAATCAGGAGGATGAATTAGAATGGTAATGGCGATATTGAGTTATTGTGTTTTCAACATTAGAATTGATAGATTGTTTACTTGTTTGTTTTGTTTTGAGTTCCGGATACTTTATATTTCGAATGTGACATCATTCAGAATGTTTTCTTTTTGCCAGTTTTATGACTTGCTGCTTAAATTGCTGTTTTATCTCATACCGTGCTATCTGCTGTTTATTTTGTTACAGATGTTATTTTAAAACACAAAAAATGATTAGACTAGTTGTTATTTCAAAAGTTAGAAGTCAATGACCACATGACACAAACTTTAAGCATGGTGTTATTTACATTAACAACCTATATATATACCTTGGATTAAAACTTATTTTGACTCACTTAGTAACTTGCATTTGCTGTATATCTAAAAGAAAATACCATAAGCTGTAAAATTTAGGAAAAGTTGTTGGTTACTTCATATGGTGAGTTGCGAATAGGTAGAACGCTGCTATGTGTCAATGGTTGTAGTTACAGTTTGTTCTCTTTTGCAAATGCAAAATCTCTAGTGTGAGATTCTCTAGTGTGAGATTTTCCAAAAAAGTTATCATATACTTTTTTTCTTTCTTCCGTTGCTAGTTATTTTAGAATCTTGATACACCTACATATATAGCGCTCCTCATAAATCATTGTGATCTTCTTCTATAACTATTGATCATGAGAGATATGCTATATATATATATATGTGTGGTATCTACTATGCATCTCTAGGGTGTTTGTTATTCATATATAGCTAGAAACCATACTAGACCGTTTTAGTAAATCTTAAGTTAACAAAAACCTTTTGTATGTTATGATAAGAGGGAGCTGAGATGTAGTAAGTAGTGTACGTGTTAGGTATGTTTTCAATTTTTGATCTTAGAATGCTCGCTCACATGTTGAAAGCCTCTTCTCTTCTGTGTAGACAATTTATATCAGCCTCCTGTCTTAGGTTGTTGAAAACTTGAAATGACATGTCAAGTTCAGTTAGATGGTTGGTACCCGTCTGTCTGTTACTTTAATAATCAAATCAAATCAAATCAAACTCTTGTAACGAAACAAGGAATGTATAACGCAGGAGATCCAAACAACCTATTTGTTAACAAACTAAGGGTGGTGGGAGTGGATAAATCCTCACACTAACTACCCTCACAACCAACCAATCACAACACTCCATTTCACAACTACCCTAATACAACCCTCATTTCATATTTTTAGTGGGTGCCAAGTACCCTCATACTCTTACTTTTTTTTTCAATTTTAAATATTAACATTATATATAAATAAATAAAACAGAAAAATTAACAAACTGATTTTTAATAGCACAAGAAATCAATTACGGAGAAAAAAAAGTAACTTTTTGTGATTATTAACTTATTATTAATATTTTTTAATAATTTATATATAAAAAAAGCAAATGATTTGTCATATTCACAAAACCCACATTCCTACATCTCTCTATCTTTCTCCATCTTCCTTTAGACCTGCAACAACCATATCTTCCTTCATTTTCTTCCCAAAAATAAAAACAAACTGACTTATTAACTTGAGGGCCCACTTTTTATAGCCGTTCAACGTTCAAAAGTGAGAAACTTGCGACGGGTTCTGGTAGCCGTGCTCCACTACCCGTATCACTACCCGCATACCCAGCGGCGGTATTGCCGCACGGGTAAACCCTACCCGCACCCCCTATCCGCTTCCACACCCACCACCCTAATACTGACTTCCATTTAAATAGCAAACTCATCTAAATTGATAACATAAATACCACATTAATGACAAACTTTCAAATTAGTTAACGTCTTTTTCCTACACTTCACATCTATACCTTCTAATAAAAGAGGGTTTTAGATGACACATGTCATCCATTAGAGCCACTTAGAAAAAAGTTTTCCGCTTAAATTTTTTATAACATTTTTATTTGATGAAGATTTACATTCCATAAGTAATCATTGTTTAATTAATTCTAAAATTACATGGTAATCAAATGATTTTCTTTCCAAAAATATGTTACGCTTTAAATTTATTTGTTTTGAAAATATAAAGTTTATATTACCTATGAATTCATTTGCATTATTAATCATTGTTTTTTAATAATGTTAATTAAAATCGAACAAATTGAATTCAATTGTTCCAAAACTATTCAACATTGCAAAATGTAATGTTTTTAATCAATGCGTCTATATTGCTAAGCCAAAGTTTTAATGAGATCCTTTCCGAATATAAGCATGTCTATTGTTCACATAAAATGATTTTTTTTTATTATTGTATGTAGTTCGTTTTTTAGCTTTAAAAAACCTTTATTTAACATGATAATATGCAACTTATTTTAAATGTTTCTTTTTTCTAAAGGAAAATTTCATAAAACAAATAAACTTTATATTTTGTTCCAATTAGGTCAGTTAAACTTTTTTTGTTAAACTTTGTTTTGTTTTAATTAGATAACTTCAGTTTAAAATGTGTTCTACTTCTAGATAGTTAACTTTATAATAGGTAAACACTGATTTTTAGGTCAATTTGGGACATGTTGTGTGTTTTTTTCTGCTATCAACAATATTTCACAGTTTTTACATGTTTTTTTTGCCATCAATTTTTTTGGACCTGGTTTTTGAATTTGGGACCCGTTTTTTCTGCCATCATTTTTATACAAATTTCACAACTTTTTAATTTGCAATTTTTAAATAAAATGACACTTTTATAGACTTTTTTACAAAATTAAGAAAATTTTGCAATTCTTTTTTTTTTTTTTGAATTTTTAAAATTTTTGGAAATAGTTATTATATTTTATTTAAATTGAATGTTACAAGGCTTGCTTACGGTTGGTGGTGAGAAATTAAAAACAATTGTTCTTGAAGTTGTCTCTCCGGAAGTTAATGTTTATCTATTATACAAGTTAATTACCTAAGATTGAAATACGTTTTTAAAGTTAAGTTATCTAATTGAAACAAACAACGTTTGAGTGACTTAATTAAAAAACAAAAATGAAACTTGGTTACTTTTATCTGTTTTCTATGTTCCTACCCGTGTAACACACGGGCGTAAAACTAGTTAATAGAATAAAAAAAGGTATATTGGTTTTCACTGGTCCCAACTATCACCTTTTGTCTTCTATCGGTCCCAACTTTTAAATTGGTTGTCAACGGTCCCAACTTTTATCACTTTGGTAACCACTGGTCCCGTCGTTAAATTTTTTAACGCCGTTAAGTTTTTTCTAAATTCAAGACCGATGTTTTAGACCTTTTGGTCGGAAGGATAATTCGTGTCGATTGATGTAAAAGTTTTCTCGAAAAGGCTCTCTGAAAGATAAAAATTTTACGTCCGATTGAAGCACTATTTCGTTGTTCGGAGCGCCGTTTTGAGGTAACATTTCCACCAATCGACTTATATTATCGTTCCGATCAAAAGGCTTATAACTTCGGTATTGAATTTGGAAAAAACTTAACGGCGTTAAAAAAAATTAACGACGGGACCAGTGGTTACCAATGTGATAAAAGTTGGGACCGTTGACAGCCAATTCATTAGTTGGGACCGGTAGAAGACAACATGTGATAGTTGAGACCAATGAAAACATATATACCTAAAAAAAAATAGTAATATACACTTCAATTAAGATAACTACAAAAACGATACAAATTATTTAATTAATTAATAAATAAGTAATTAACGGTTACAAAAAATAGGCAAATTGACCTAAAATAATCTCAACTAACACCTATTGGCTGAAAATAATCCCAACTCAGTTTATTCCCTCCAGTGGTCCCAAATCCAACTTTTTTGGCCTACAGTGGTCCGCCGTTAAGTACACTTAACGGCCGTTAACTTTTTTTCTATTTTTTTTTTGAATTTCAAACCGATATTTTAAGGATTTTAATCGGGGGGAGAATACGAGTAAGTTGATGTAAACCTTACTTCCAATTGTTGCTCCAAATGGTTTAATTTTGATATCCGGTTAATACACCGTTAGGTTTTAAACACCCGATTGAAGACCGTTTTGTCGTTTGGAACACCAGTTCGAAGTAAGGTTTACATCAATTGAATCGTATACTCCTCCCGATCAATATCCAAAAAACCTTGTTTTGAAATTCGAAAAAAATAAAAAAAAAGTTAACGGCCGTTAAGTGCACTTAACGGCGGACCACTGGAGGCCAAAAAAGTTGGATTTGGGACCACTGGAGGGAATAAACTGAGTTGAGATTATTTTCGACCAATAGATGTTAGTTGGGATTATTTTTAGCCAATTTGCCCAAAAAATATCATCATTTATTTCTCTTCAGACTTCAATTTCCAAATTCGCAATTTCCAAATTCTGCATCAGAAAACACAAATCATATATCTTGGGTAAAAAATTATTTATTAAAAAGTGAAAAGAGTGTTGAATATTAAAAGACTAGGTTAGAGACCCGTGTTTAACACGGGAATTAGTTAGAATAATTTAAATAGTTAAACTAAAAACTTTATATTAAACTATTCAATTGTATACTCTCAATCGAAGCTACAATTTTTTAAATACTTCCTTATGTGAAGTCCAATAATCATAGAATATTGTATTATGAAATTTATGAAAACCAGAAATCCTTAACAATGCCATTTGTTGATAAGACAAACAAAGAAAAACTCATAAACAATAAGAGTAGATGAAACAAAAAATCTAAAACGAAGATTGATGAAACATGATAAAATAATTTATAAGAGGTTGACAGATAAACAATCGGTTCTAATCAATACCTGGAAAAAATAATTTAGCAATCGGTTTTAATCAATACCTGAAAAAAATAATTTAGCAGTCGGTTCTAATCAATACCTGAAAAAAATAGCCTAATTGCAAGAAAGTTTTTCTTCCTGATCACTCTATCAAAAGGGACATAAAAACTATCTACCTAGAATCGAACAATGTAACTTTCAATATAGAAGTAAAAAGTAGCGGCCAAAATTTTTTTCCTTGATGATCATAAAGTCAGCAAACAAAAAAAACAATTGTAGACTATAAACAATGATTCAATCAAACTATTTAGACATACAACAATATATATAAATGAATCTAACAAATGATATACAATCACACACCTGAGACAACATATAATTAAGCATGAAAGCCACAACCGTTAATTTGATCCATGATTCCAGCTGATGTAGTAAACACGATCTAACCAAACTGCATGATGCATAGTACGATAATCAAACAATTTTACTTATATTCTTCGGTTTGAAGTTGTATTAATCATATGATACAGTGTGCAGCAAATTTTAACTACTTAAAGATTTATCATATGAAATAGCCAAAATAACAAAGTTTTTATACAAATAGGATAGAAATTCCATAAGCACTTGAATTAGGTAATCATATAAAGTCTAATTATCTTTAAGTACCTGTCTAGATGGCAAAAGTCTAGCAGTCCATGGTTCGATTTCCTTAACACCAACGTCACCAACGTCAAATCGAGGACTGATGACACCACATTTGTTTAATCTTCCGTTCAATTCCACCACAATCTTACCACATCTGTGATCATCAACATACTCAAACTCATCAATGTAACCTGCAACATATAAATTACAATAAACAACTTGATTATGTGTTTTGTGAATATAAATTGTTTAAAATTCATAGAACGTTCGAGTTGAAGAAACACACCATGTTTCTGCATAACCATAAGAAACTTGATGGTAACTTTCAAAGAAGGTCTAATCATGACCTGTCTTTTGCCTCGTTTCTTGGCATTGTACATGGTCTTAAGAGCATCATTAAGTACACTAACTCTAACCATCCTTGCAAAATAGTGATGCTGTAGCAACACAGAACTTAAACTATAGAAATTACAATAACACAGATGTAGTTTTAACAAAAAACTATCAAACTTCAATCGAGTCTACACGCATTTATAACTTATTCCATACCAAGCCAAAAACAACTAATTTATATACAGTTTTATCCAAAAAAATGCCCAACTTTATTAAATTCAACATATTTTCTGAATCACTCAGCGACAAATATCAATTGCAGTTTCTAAATCATTTCATACCAAGCCACATATATCAAACAAATTTAGCCAAAATTGATGCAAATTGCTTCACTCAAGACTAAATTAAATGCAGCATTGTTAAAAAAAATCAAACTTTATTTGATTCACTAAACTTTCTAAACCATTTCATACCAAGCCACAAATAACAGCTAAAATTAGCAAAGATGATGCAAATTACTTCATTCAAGACTAAATAAAATGCAGCTTTATACAAAACATCAAAACTTGTTTAGTTATAAAACTAAATTATTTCATAAGAAGCCACAAAAACTAACTAAAATCAGCCAAAATTGATGCAAATTACTACATCCACAACAAATTTTTGATGCAGGCTCACGATAACCAGAAAATTAAAGTTTTTGCTTAATTGTTTTATTTCTTTATGCAATACAGAAAATATGACTTTTGAAGTCTTATAACATCAATCAAAACTCAAATTGTAGCTTAAAACTCAAAAGTTAAAACACAATTTTGGCTAAATTTGTTTGATATATATGGCTTGGTATATAAACACACTCAAGGTTAAAACTGCTAATTATGAAAATGAGGGGTAAGTATGAAAATGAGTAATTAACATAAAAAACTGTTAATTATGAACCAAATGAAGTATTTTAAAATTATACTTACATTGAATGTTTGACCACCTCAATAGCCTCAACAGCTGCAGAATTCATTAACATCAACTTCCTTGTTCACATTCTTCTTGTCTAATTAGTATGGGTTGAAACGGGTCATGTTTGGTAGGGATCAAACACAAATGATTTGATATGATCTGAAATGGACCAAAAGTAATTAACAAAGATCACTTTAAATAAGAACAAAACTAAATAATCCTTAAAGCAGGGAGTCTAACCAGATGATCTTCAACTAAATTTAAAAACTGTTATAAAGTATGATATATATATATACATTACTTTAATATATATATGAAATTTTTTTTTAAAGTATGTTCTCCTTCCTAATGATACATTACTTTAATCGTTCGGTTTTAGAATCAAATGATCTGCAACAACGATGATGATATGTGCTTAACCTTTCAACAAAGATCTTCAACAACGATCTGTGTCATTCCGTTACATCGTTGTTAACCTTTGTACCTTCCTGCAACACTATCACTAACCCTCTGGTAGAAAAAAAACAAAATTGTTAGGATTATAAACACAAACAAAAGAGCAATCATACCAAAATTACAGCTAGTTTATACCAAAATCATAAGAAATCATGCATAATCAGTTAGTTTCTGTACTTTAAACAAAAATTACATTGCATATACAACTACTATGTTAGGTATACTTTTTTTTAAATAAACTATTACAATACAAATGAAACTATTTTATGGTCATAAAAAGATTAGCAAATGATTATTAAATTCAATACAAAGAAAGATATGGGTTATGAAAAAAGAAACTGGACCACATTCACTATATATGAAATTTGTGTACGTTGACATCTATACTAACAAACATAGCAAATCAAAACGAATAGGAAGTTCAAACTTTTATATAGTAGAAACAAAATCTGAAATCCCTGTAAGATCAAACCAATAATTCATATGTTAGATAATCATTACCATTAACAAAAAACAATCAAACATGAGAAACATAAAAATGAGTCTAATGTCTTTGTTAGCATTTCATCAAACACCTTATGTGCATCATAAAGTACACATGTAATTCACCATTAAAATGGTTTTATACACCTAATTAGAGGATGAACTTCATAACTGGCATATCACATACAAAGCATAAAAAAGACGATCCATGTTAACCAAGAATCTAATTGATTGTAACTAATAAGTATTTTGCATGTACTAAAGAAGTAAACAGAAATTAAAATGCCCAATTTCAAATTTAGAGATTTAGCCAAACTGATTTTCTATAAACCCCAAATACCAACAACGTAAATCCATTTGACTCAAATATTAAAAACTAAAAAGCAAGCAAATCCAAACAGCCTAAATATGATAATACAAATTGAGAGAAAGAAAACCATTGATGAAAACATACCCGATCGTTCCTCCTATGTATTGGATTTCACTGATAATACGAAAGAACACGCGAGAATGGAAAAAAAACCCAATTAGATTGATGAAAACCCATGTTAGATAATCGATTTTCTGTTGCCATCTCAATAGATCGTTCAATCTGGCATCATCTTCATCGTCGAACCCTAATGGATAAACAACGGTGAATTAAGATGATTGAAACCGGTTGCATCGTGGATTTGAAATCGCATTCAGATCCCATTTGCCGCTGTTGTTATGTAAAGATTAAACCCTAAATTCAAAATACAAAAGAAACGTGAAATATAGGAGAGGAAGACAAGTCAGCAGTAGTATAATCACATTATGCCAAGTAAGCCTTTAAGGGGATAGATATGCTAAAAGTTTAACACATGGCAAGAATAGGTTTTGTTTATTATATTTTATAGATTGAACAGTTCACAACAGAATGTCAACATTTTGCACGTGCTGGCCGAGCACAAGTTAACCTAGCTATTATTTTCCAAAAGCACACTTTAAACTTAACTTTAATGACATTAAGTTGTTTTTTTAAACTTTAATAGATATTAATCACTAATGCTGCTGCAATTCATATAATAACTTTCTATGATAAGGGCCCGTATTTTTTCCGATTGATGTGACGTCATCATTATCAACTGTTTTTAATATTATTAATTAAATATGCATCGATCGATGTATTTTTTTAAACTTATTGTTTTGTATTAAATTTATACCTATAATCTTTATATAATATAGCAAAACCAAAAAAGCTTATGTGGCACTATTTTAATGCTTCTGGCTTATGTGGCATCATTTGAGAGTTTGTCTCATAATAATGATTTTTTTATTTAAAATATGTATATAAAATATATTATAATAAAACTAATTACATTTTTGGTCCCCTAATATTTTGGAGAATTATGAAAAATTTAAAAGTATTTATACTTTTAACCCTTTACTACAAGGGGTGTACATGAGTTGATTTATATTTAATAGGGTGTGAAAATGAAACTTATGGATAAAATTAATAATAATATACAATTAAAGACCATAGTGTTTTATAAATATACATAACTTTTTTATATGGATTTTTTTAAAAAAATAAACTACACCATAAAACTGAGCATTTTATTCTCTTTAATTTGAGTATAATATTGTTATACTAAAAATTTAATTTTTAAAAATATATTTCGTGTTTCGGTTTACCACGGTTTTGTTTCAAAACTTATTGGAACGTTCATGAATATCCTTAAAAGCATCACTTGAATGTTGTGTTCCCGAACGTAGTGCGGGCACTAAACTAGTAATAAATATGTTTAAAGCAAAGAGAAGTGTAACTTACTAGGTGGTTGAGTAACAACATAAGCTGCCCCATCAAAATAACACGCGCCAGCCGCGCGTCCCATTTTGTGATAATAACTATTAAAAGCGAAGGATGCATGTGCTTGTAAAGTATTAGGATCATAACACGTGGACCCAGGTTGAATCGAACGGCAATCAGCACCTCCTTCACAACACGCATAATCCAAACCCGACTGCAGCTTATCACTTCCCACATCCTTGGCTACACACCATGACCCTTTCACCGGACTTAAATCCCTAATCACACCCGGTGAACTTTCATCCCTAAAGTTGTTCAAATCATCCATTGTAAACGGAATGTTGTAAACCTTTTTCATGTTTGGATAAAACAGCCCATAATTTCGCTCCGATGCAGGACCCGGTTTCTTGTTCTCGTTAAAGAGAGCGAAAAGGAAAACGGTGAGGTTTGCTTTTGGCCGGAGTGGTGTGCCACCGCCGGTGAGGATTCGTTTGACTAAGCCGCCATTGTAAGCAGCTGCATTTTCTAAACTAGCCCCGATTTCATTATCATCGCCTTTTGACGGCCAACCAGTCTCCGAAACAACTAACGGGATGTCGTCGTATTTTAAAGAGGACATTGCTGCAAAAACCGCGTCAATCTGAGCGTCGAAGAGGCTGAAATAACGCAGACCGTTTCCGGCGTCAACAACGCCGGGGTTTTCACGAAAGAGTGAATAGTCCAAGGAGATGACGTCAGAGTTTGAGTCGTAAGCAAAAAACGGATACGCATTGATCATTAAGAAAGATTTAGTTTCCCGGAGAAATTCAAACATGGGTTTAAAAACCGTTTGGATTAACTCCGGTCTAAAACAACCGGCTGAGGAGGGGTAGGAGTTTTTCAAAGCACTCAAAGCAACCGGAGATGATATTTTGATATCGGCATCCAGTTTATAGTTAAGAAGCGCTTGTTGAATGTTTTTCATGGCGGGAATGAGAAATGATGTGGTGTTTTTAGGGACTTCATTTCCAACGGCGATTGCTTCGATTTGAGTAAGAGGATGGTATGCCAACACATTCCGTCGGATCCAAGCGTTAGCAAATGACGGTTTTCTGGATGCGGCGTAGAGAAGCTCGTTAGGGAGGTTCACCGTCACTTTAATTCCGGTGCCGGATAAGGATTTGAGCACGGCTGGATCAGTATCGTAAACCCTAACCCGATTGATCCCTTGAGATTCGAGAAGCTTCGCAACTTTAAACGCAGACGGTAGATCGCCACCGATTCTACCGTAGTTCACTCCAATTGAACCTCCATCTGCAAATCAAAAACAAAAAATGTGCATAAACGAAACAATTACAAAATGTATGAGCATTATATATATATATATATATATGTGCACCTGCAAGTGAGATTAGGAGAAAGAGTAGGATCGAAATGAGTGTTGTCATGGTTGATAGTGTAGATCGATGAGTGAGGATGGGGGATTTAACAGTGGTGTGATGGTGGGTCCAGTGGAATATGGCCGTTGGATTTGGGTGATGGAGTTGACGTGGGGCCTTGTATACAGTAATTCGACCGTTCATTAGGTGGATGAATAGACAGACCATATGCATCCCTGTTTACTTGCATGGATCTTATGCCACGTGGAAAGACATTAGTCGTTTGGTTTAATTTTAATAATAAATAAATAAATACAATAAAGAAATGGTTTGTTGAACGTAAACTTTGTAGATTTTGACATTTTGTAACACATGACGATGCATGTGCATTCAGTGGTGGAGTTAGTCCGAAATATTAGGGGTATCTCTTGAAATAAAATTGTCTTACACTTATACAGGTTTTTTTTGCGACACTCGTACAAAAAAAAATTGACGTAAACTTTTACAAAACGTCATTATTTTGCATATCATTAGCAATATCTGGAGTTTTATCATAAATTTTTTTTAAATTATTAACAAATTTTAGACAACTTTAACAAATATTATCATTTTCTTGGCATTTTTTCAAATAAAATTGACAATAAAAGTCAGTTTTGATTGTTTAGGGGTAGCCTTTTAACTGTTCAAGTGTATCCTAAACATAAAACAAAAGAAAAAACATCAAATTTTACATTACGCACCAAAAGTTGAGCCGTAGCCCGGGCTACGGCTCGAAAGTGCATACCTCCGCCCCTGTGTGCATTGATGACATACTATGATACTCATATACATGTACAATAACTATAAATCCTTGTTTCTTACAATCTCCAGAACAAGATACCCGGCCGTATAGGTGTTTGGACCTAACAAGAGAGTTTACATGATTTCTAGTTTACTGATAGTCTGGTTCATCTGTGGTCCAGTGGTTAGTTAGGTATAAAAACTTGTCAATTGTGTTTTATATTTTTAACAAGCAATGGCTTCCTTCTTTCCATCGCTTCTGCCTGTAAAAATTAAAAATAATCTCACCGTCAACCCAACATTCTTGGAACTTAACAAAAAAACATTCCTCAAAAACAAGCTTTGGACATGACAGCTCACCAATGTCTTGGTTCCTAGGTTTTGTGCACTTTGGATGGAACTCGAGAGGTGCCATCTGTGGGATGAATGATAAAGCCTTCTAATGAACGGTTGTACATTATTATATATGCCGCAGATCCAATGATAATTATCACAAAAAAGAGCACAAACAACACACACTAGTTATGACCCTAAGATGCTATGACTCTCATCTTAGGTGATGTCTGTTGCAAGCTGTTAAAAATGCAACAAAGCCCTTTAAGATGCTTGCAACCGCACGAAAAATCTATAATAAGATTTTAAAAAAAATAAGCTTTAGCAGGCATTTTAATAAGGAAAGGAAGAATTTTGAAGCTCTAAAAACCTAACGTTGTGTTCCCGAGTTCATTTAAGAAAAGAAAAGAAAGGAAAACAAATCTCTTCTTTTCTTTTCTTTTCTTTTCTTTTCTCTTCTCCCCATCCCTTTCTTTCCTTCCATTTCCTTCCAATTTGGAAGGAAACATTTTCCTTCCATTTTCTTCTTGTTTTCCTTCCATTTCTTTTCTTTTCTTTCCTTTAATGAAACTCAGGAACATAACTTGATTAACTTCTCTACACTTCCTTTCTTTTCTTTCTTTTAATGAAACTCGGGAACACGTCCATTATTATCCCTTCCTTTCATTTCTTTTCTTTTCCTTCCTAAATTAAACTCGGGAACACAACCTTAAGAGAAAAGATCATTCCAAAGAGCACGCCACATGGAAACCTCATAACCGCCAGCAGTTGACTCAGTAGGCGAAGCTAGCTTGAATAAGCCGCTCACAAACAACCATGTCTCCAATGAAATCATACATTCGGATAAACATGAATCCCACAAAGTTTGACAGTCCAATAATAAGGCCAATTGGAGCATAAAGTATACCACAGATAAGCCAGAATATTGGGTACAAGATCGATGTCACTACATATAAATTCGTAGCAAAATTAAACTATATAGAAACTAATTAGTAATAAGTAAAACCCACAAAAAGCTTCTGAACTTACTGATCATCCATACGGTTGACAAGATGAAATACACAGGTAACAAAATTATGTTGATTAGATTATCCACTAGATTCCAACAAGTTGTGATCAGAAACCAAATGAATGAACAAACACACTCTCCGATCTGGATATACACGTTGCAAATGGGGAGAAGGATCTATACAACACCATAAATGGTTGGGATAAAGGCTGTGAGAATTGAAACATATGACACAGTACGAGATTTCTTCAAGAACCACTTGAAAGCCTTCTCAGAGTTATGCAAAAACAACATTGTTTCCAAGTATTTGATCCTTGACACCATCTCTCATGTTTCTATCCACCCAAAAAAGGGCCCACACAAACGGGCAGCAGTTGCCTTAAGAAGTGGGATGTTCTTGTACAAATCACAGAAACCAATGACAACCGTAACAACAAAAACTGCCACATATAAAACTCTTGCGAGAGGGCACATCCATGGATGGTAGATATGGCAAAATACTAGATAAGATTGAAAGAAAATAACCCAAGATGGAAGACCAGCTGCTTCCAATAAAGTAAGCAATCTCGAATCAAACATAACTTTCTCTTGTAGTACGTTCAAATGGAAGATCATGATCATTGAACCGAAACAAAAGCAATACATCTTTGTATTGAATAGCTGGGTCTATTGTACTCATATGGTCTTGTAATATCTCTGTTAGTTCACCAGTAACACTTGACATGTCTTCATCATCATTATTATCATCTTCATCTATACCATGGCTGTCTAGAGCATCATGAAACGCATCCCCTTGATCAGATTTTAAACCTAGCATAGAATTAAGCTTATTCTTTAGGAGGAAACGTGCACGCGGTGTCCCTGGAAACCATGTAGTTAAGCCTAGGGGTGTAAACGAGTCAAGCCGGCTCGCAAGCTACTCGAGATCGACTCGGTAAAAAGCTCGTTCGAGTCGAGCCTTAACGAGCTCGAGCTCGATTTCGAGCCTAAAATAATGTTTGTTTTGTTATCGAGCTCGAGCTCGAGCTTTGCATTTAAAACTCGTCGAGCCTTAACGAGCTTTTTGTTTATATGTTTATATTTAGTTTTATAAATATTATGTAAATATATATTCATAAATATAACTAAAAATTATGATAAAAAAGATTAAATATTATGTATTTGTTATATATAAGATGTATTATTATAATTATATATAAATTTAAATATATAATTTTTATATAAAATAGTTAAATACTAACAGAGCCGAGCTCGAGCTTGAAAACTTTATGACGAGCCGAGCTCGAGCTTTGTTAAAACTAAAACGAGTCGAGCACGAGCCTTAACGAGCTCGGGCTCGACTCGGCTCGTTAATTTACACCCCTTAACTTAAGCCTTTAGCAGCCTGAGATATACTATCAAATTCCCATCTTTTCATATATTTCGCCTCAATAGCAAGAGAAGTATTAGTCTGTAATAAAATAATCTCATATCAATTTCACTCCGGCATAAATTACATAAAGAAATGAGTTGAGAATTTTAATACTGAAGCTCATTTAAGTAATTGATTCCACGAACATTTTTCCACGCCACTTCAAACACAACAAATCCATATAATGTCCTATGCAATTTGCTATTTGCAAACAATGAATTTCTAAGTTTCTTGACAGGTAGCAAGGCGTAAGTATCGCAGCATCAATCACTTGAAGCCATCTTCTTAAATTTGGGGACTCTTGTTGGTCTTTTAGCGTTCTTGTGATCGCAAATGGGGACAATCGAGACTGAAAACATAATCAACATTCAAGAAGAAACCAAGGCAATTTGAAACATATAATAAATCTTTGTATGCAAGCTTGGTAACCATTAACTGCCACAAGTGTGTAGGTCGTGACACCAAATCTTCTAGCCATGGTCTGTTATCCACTAATACATAAAACATCTTGCAATCAGGTGCTAGAAAAAGGCTAAGATCAGAAAGATACGACTGCAAATCTCTGCTCAAATAAACAATCAAAACATATATAATGATAAGAATTTAAGTTCCAATCTACTCATCTATTAACTGCATTAACAATTGATGTTAACATGATAACGTTGGATCCAAATCACATTAAATTTGATCTTATATATATGATTAAAAAACCTAGGTAATATAATATATATATATATATACATACCCTATCTGAAAACGGTTAACCTGAAAAAGTATCGACGACTGTTGCATTCCTCCGTGCAAAATAAAACCCCCTCAATTTTCAAAATGAAAAGCACTAAAACTCCGGCCGGATGAGACACGTTTTAAGCATGATACACACTAAACCAAATTCTCACACATAATAAGCACGTAAATAAAAAAAATCCGCAAAATTGAGAACCTGATGGAGATGGATCGATCAAAGCAACAGAAGAAGCTAGAGATAACACCATCATAACAGTGAAATGGATGAAGACACAGCAATACGGCACAGTTGATTATGAAATGGGTTCATGTCCTGTTGAGATTATGAAATTGAGGTGGCGATGATGAAGATGAAAGCAGAATAGTTTCGAAAGGAAGGAGCATTAATGGAGATTGGGTGTTTAAGGACATATAATTTGTAAATTTAGCTTAGGGATCTGAGACGTGTTCCTGTCTGTTGGAAAATGTTAGCGTACAGATATCACTCCATCACCATTGTAAACTTTAATTTTGCTAATTATCTTTTTATATTATTAACAATTTTAATCTCGTCTAAATAGTTTTAATCTTTTTTATTTTATTATAAAGGTCTTTTATTACGTACAATAGTGTAAGATATACATGAGCCAAATAATAGGCCAAAGCTCGATTACATGTACAAGTATATGTTAAGGTTATGGTTTTGTGTTGTTACATGGTGTTGAAAGAAGAATTATTGTCTTTAAAGGAGGATGAGATTGAAGGAAAAGGAAAATGAAGATGTTAGTTACTGCTTGATTATGTATCTTATCTTTTATGAAGTGTGTATGTATTGTATGTATCTTATCCTTGTTGCGCATATAAAGAGGTTTTGTATTTACGACCCACTTCAACATAAAAAGAAAAATGTTTAGGCTGATGGAATGTTAAATGCAGGTATTGAATTTGTATATTAAAGGGTTATTAGACTTTCACCAATTAACTATTGTTAATTCTAAAATTCACTTAAGTGGCCATCATTAAGTATTACGTTAACTTTGATTAACGTTGTCCAAAGTTGCTGACGTGTTCATACACGTGGTGTCGGCAAATTTTTTAATTCCTTAAGTATGGTATATAAATGGTTAAAATGAAAGAATTAAAAAAAAGCATGTCAGCTACCACGTGCATGACCGCAT
Source organism: Tagetes erecta (assembly GCA_030867185.1). Taxonomy (NCBI): domain Eukaryota; kingdom Viridiplantae; phylum Streptophyta; class Magnoliopsida; order Asterales; family Asteraceae; genus Tagetes; species Tagetes erecta. The sequence continues at coordinate 247,699 of CM061492.1, forward strand.
CAGCAATTTTGCCATGTATGGCCACTTAATTGAAAGTTATGATTAATAATAACTAATAATAGGTTTAAATTAATAATGTTTAATATGTGAAAGTTGAGATTAATAAAATCCAAACCTCTATATTAAGTGATCATTTACCTATTTACTTTGAAGTCTAGATAATTAATCTGAAAACACCATTAGTTTGGCTAGGATGATGTTAATGTATAAAGTCGTGTGCATATACTTTAAGAATCAGTTAACACGATTATTCATTTGATCTTACATTAATTAAGTAATGATAATCATCATATATTGATCATAGCTATATCTAAATCAAAATTAAAGGAAGCACTTGTGTTCAATAATTTTTTGACAAAGAGTTGTAAGAGATATTATGGTGCGAGGAAGCATGTGGTGTGAGATGCGATTATGTCATGTGAGTTTGTTTTTCGCCAAAAGTTGAAAACAAACAAATCAACCCATGTTTCCCAGCTCATTCCTTTTTTTTATTATCATTAAGTCACAATAATTATACATCGGATTATAGTAGCAGTAGAATTGATTAAACCTTGTTTTTTATCAGTTGAGCTATGTTACATATCAACCCTTAGGGGCTGTTTGACAAGTGCTGAATGGTTAAGAGGTCTGAATCATTAAGAGGCTCTATCAATGAGATGGATGTTGAGGTAAAATGCAGATGAGAGTAAAGTTAGTACATGTTTCATTCAGTTCCATTCAGGGGCGAACCCTCATAGAGACAAACCGGGGCGCCGGCCCTGCGCGTTTGTTGTCCCGAAGTACCTTTTTTACCCCGATACCTTAAATTTATATATATATTTTGATTTCGCCCCCGTGAAAAATAATTAAATGTGTTATATATATATTGAGCTCGCGGCTCGCCCCCGTGCTGAAAATGTTCAGGATCCGCCACTGGTTCCATTCAGCATCTTTTTGTCTCTTAATCATTCAGCACTTAACTGAACAATTCAGAGTTTTTTTTTATGAAACAAATGCTCTGAATGCTGAATCTGAATGATTAAACACTAAACTGAACCATTAAGAGGTGAAACAAACAGCCCCTGAGTTTGAGTTCAAACTCAAATAGTAATTCAAAACATATAATGCTAAGGGAGGAGGGAGTGGGAGAGACGAGGAAGACAAGCTCCAATCTCGTCATCACCTCGCTGGAGGAGGAGTCCTCCTCGTCTCCTTCCTTCCTCGCCCTCTCACACCACGACCTCTCCCACGAGATCTCCTTCTCGTTCACGAGCTCATCTCATCCCTCCTCTTCTCTTCCTCATGTCGTCCACTCCCTTCTCCCTAATGTCTCATCTGGGATAACTCATGACTTGTATAATTATAGTCGGTCTTGAATGTCTTTGTACTTTTCAAAATCCTAATTGCTTATTCCTTCATTCTGTATTTTTTGAGTTGTGTTAGCTTTCGTGTCAGAATGATAGGCCTACACATAACTCGGCCAAAGCAAAACTCATTAAACAACCAAATCTTATGCCTTGATAACTCCTAAATATTGTTTTACTATTTATACTAGGTTTAATACCCGTGTATACATACGGGTTAATATAACAAAATAAATATTTTAATAATTAAATAATATTTAAGTAATTATTAATGATTTTTTAGATTACATATGAATGAATAAGTAACAATAATTTGGTAATAAACTAAAAAAACATATTATTTATTATACTTTTTAAGTAAACAAAAACTATTAATATTTTAATTTTAAAATTACATAGAAAAACCAAAATAACAAAATTGGTTATTAATGAAATTAAAAAAATTAAAATAGAAACTAAAATGTGACACCTTTAAGTTTTCCCTTTATTTTTTTCTTCCCCTAATTTTCGCCCTCATTCTTCCCCCTAAAAAGAGCATTGGTGGCCCCCCTAAAACCTTGATTTATTTATATATATATTACGTACAAAATCATATAAATAAAATAAAAAACATATATTTTTAGTAACTTTTAACAAACGAAAATTTTTGATAATTCATAGATGAATTTAATTTCATAATTAAAGATTTGGTTCCAAATCTTATCTATATAATATTTCAAGGTTTTAGGGGGTTATATTTTGGGGGGAATTTTTGTATAAAAGGAAACTTGGGAGGGAAAACTAAGTAAAGTTTTTCACCATGCATAAGGTGATTAAGATAAATTCTTAAATATTAAATATTTATAAATCCTTAAACATAATGGTTATAATTTTTGTATAAATATTATTACTTAACCTGTGTGTATCACACGGGTGTTAAAGCTAGTGTCCTAATAACTCCTAAATATTCAATCAAATCCATGAAGACTCATTCAAAATATGTCTAGAGTGCTAAACAAGTAATTAACTTCAAGTGGAACAACTGACTCACTTAAAAGTCAACGTATTCGGATGGAGAGCAGTTCAATAAAGGCTACCCAATAATGCAAACTCTTATCAGGAGAGGTATGCAACTTGAAGATGAGTAAGGTCATCGAGGCTTGAAGATAATCTTAACCTGGATATTCACTAAGATTATCAAAATGTTAATCTCCCATTATAAAATAACATGTAGCTAAAACAAAAGGAGAGTTTTAAAAACACCTTTTTGATTCTATTGATTTCATCCGTTTCTTTGATTATTTGATCTTATTTTTAATTTAAATTTCATCATTCTTTGTTCATTCCATTGTGATGTGCTTGTTTATGATAATTGAGTTTATGCAGTCTTATTGTAACGTGTTAGGATAAGTGTTAGGTCGAAGCTACTAAACAACTGCTGATGTTAAGTTTTAAAAACAAGGCTTGGAGTTAATGTTAACCTGGGTATTTACTGAGATTATCATGATGTTAATCTCCCATTAAAAATAACATAGAGCTAAAATAAAAGAAGAGTTTTAAAAACATCCTTTTGGATTCTATTGATTTCATATGTTCCTTTGATTATTTGATCTTTTTTAAAAGTTTAAATTTCATTATTCTTTGTTCATTCAACTCTGATGTGCTTGTTTATGATAATTGAGTTTATGTAGTCTTACTATGACGTGCTAAGATCAGTGTTAGGTCGAAGCTACTAAACAACTGTTGATATTGAGTATGAAGCTACTTTTAGATGTTATTAAATCGCTTTTGAGATATTTGAACTTTTGGTTTAATATGTTGTTGAAGATCGGCTAGGTTGGTGATTTTGATTATGCTAAATATCGACATATTAAAACCAGTTATGGATTCAAAAGTATTTGGATATCTGGTGCTTTATGACAACTTAGAAGCTATTCATGAGAGAACTAAACTAGTTGCCTAACTAAGGATTGATATTGTTTACCAAAACATTACATTTCTTAAGTCGGTACAAAAAGTCGATATTGGGTTTAAATAGAAATGTTAGGTTAAAGTTAGTTAGATTTAGTTCATCTTGTTCAATTCTCCTAATCACCTTTCAATTCTTTTTCGTAATTGGTTCATCATATGGTAAATCAAGTCTTCATGTGTTGATTTCAATTTTAACGCAAATAATCGATCTCAAAGTGTTCAGTATTCAATTTCTAACAAAACAAATAGTTGATATTTGGTATGATTTCCAACAAATGATATCAAAGTTCGGTATCCGTAGCTTTTGGGGGTAGTTTTTTAGGACGACACAAACACTTGGTTGCAAGACTGAGTAGGTTATATGAAGTTGAATAAAACAAGAAGAAAAGAAGACAATCAAGTAAATTACTTGAAATCAAAGTTGTCAAATCGTCTCTTCAAAGAAAGTTACGTGGAATCAATCTAATTGAAATCTTTGTATCTTTGAAAATAGAGTTTAATGTATCTTTTAAAATTGGAAAATGTCAATAAAACTTTTTTTGTGTTTCACTAGTCATTGAATTTTCATAATCTGTTCTAATCTTATGTAATAATTATACAAATGCTTGGATTTTTAAAATTGACTCAAGCTAGTGATCTCATACAAAAGAATTATTTGTTTAACGGGCGAAAAAAATTATGCCTTGATAGAGAAATATATGTATGAAGTTTCTAGAAAATGCTATATTGGCTTTGTATATGTCGTTTAAAGGACTTGACATTCGATGATTATTGGTGGGACTAGTTCTGATAGGAATAAATTTTGAAGATCACTTAGTGTAAAAATGTAGGGCTGTAAACAAATCAAATGTTCGGGAAATCGTTCGTGAACCGTCATACGGAAAGTTAATTTATGTTCGTTTGTTAAATGAAAAAAACAAACACGAACAATCAATTTTGTTCGGTAAGATAAACAAACATGAACATTGTCCACGTTCATTCATTAGTGTTATGCTTGTGAACATTCTGTAATGTGTTTGTAAGTGTTCGTTTATTTTGGATAACTATTTTTAATTAGTTATGCTCATTTGTTTAAATTTATTTTATTAACAATGAACTTTTAAACTAATATATGTTTATTTGTGTTTGTTAGTGTTCATTTGTGATATTTTGAGCTTATTTACAAATTGAACAAATAAACATGAACATCTTTAATATTTAACAAAGAAACACTAACACTAACATAAACATAAATTTCTTTTGGTCATCTGATTGTAGGCCGTTCGTTAGTTTGTTAATCCTTATATAATATAGCAAAACAAAAAAAATCATATGTGGCATCTTTTCGTAGCTTTTAGCTTATGTGGCATTATTTGAGAGATTATCTTACAATAATGATTTTTTATTTAAAATATGTATATAAAATTTATTTTAATAAAACTATTTACATTTTTGGTCCCCTAATCTTTTGAAGAATTCTGAAAAATTTAAGAGTATTTATATTTTAACCCTTTACTACAAGGGGTGTACATGAGTCGGTTTATATTTTATAGAGTTTAAAAATGAAACTTATAGATAAAGTTAATAATAACATACAATTAAAGACCCCAGTGTTTTATAATTATACATAACATTTTTATATGATTTAAAAAAAAATAAACTACACCATAAAACTAAACACTTTATTCTCTTTAATTTGAGTATAATATTGTTATGCTAAAAATATAATTTTTAAAAATATATCATGTGTTCCGTTTTACCACGGTTTTGTTTCAAAACTGAATGTCTTCCTTAAAAGCATCATTTGAATTGTGTTTCCTAGCGTAACGCCGACACTAAACTAGTAACTTAATAAACGTACATTAATAGTCTCGTACGATTTTAGGTGGATTTTTTTATAAGGTTTAATTTCATATATACCCCTACAAAGTTGCAATCATATTTACCCTTAGTACAAGTTTTTAATGCATAATATACAACACTTTTTAAGCATACAAAGGGTAAATATGATATTATGCAACTTTATAGGGGTATATATGAAATTGCCCCTTTTTATAATTTAAATTTATAAAGACTAGAATGGCGGGCCGTAAAATTTAATTGGACTTGTTTTGGGCTGATTCACATACTACATCCGTGAAAATTAGGGTTTATAAATTCATCATCAATTGTCTATATAATCTCGCTTTTTCCTTCTCTTCCAGCATCTGCTCTACGTTAATCTCCAATCAGTAATAGGTTTTTCGTCTCCTGTAAGTTTTGTTTTGTTTTGTTTTGTTTTGTTTTGTTTTGATTGTTATTGCCATCGACGATTTGAAATATTTGGGGCGAAACCTTTAATTTCGTAAAACCCATTAAAAAATGGTCGTAAATAGAGCCTCCTCTGATGTCACAAAGGTTGAGCTGTGAAGCTCCCGTTGCCGGAGCAGGCGTTGTCACATCCTATCGCCTTTTGGAGCACGTTTTGCAATTACCTCTTGGGACTAGCCGTGGCAAAAAAATTCAATTCTTTTTACAATGCTGTTTAGATTCACTACATCGACGGTTTGATTTATTTGGGGCGAAGCTTTTAATTTCGTAAAACCCAGTTAAAAATCGTCGTAAACATTTCTTGGGAGTGGCCGTGAGTAAACATTTCTTTATAGTTAGCCAGCCTATGATGAGATTTGCTTTAAAAGATCACCATCTTTCGGGACTGAATGACCTTGCTGATACTCATGCGTTTCTGAGGCTTTTTTTTTGTGCTTATGGACGGTCAAGTGCTGTTACGATTTAAACACCAACAGGACTTAACAACATTTTTCATAAGCTAAATTTAAGTAGCCGCCTGTCTTTCATGCTTAACATTTTTTACCATAGATGTTGGCAATCCAAGTCGTGGCTAACATATATTAGGTTTTGTAATGTAAAAGTATTTGGGTTTGTTTGTTTTATTATTCAGAATAGGGAGTAAATTTATCGTTGAAAATCTGTTATGATTAGGTTTTCTTGTAGCCTTTTGTAGATGAGCATGGTCTTGAAGGGAACCTGCAAGCTCTAATTCACTAGTTAGCCTTCCTCCTTGTGAATGCAATAGTTTCGGGAAAAAATATTCATAGGTGTATCTTTAGTCGTAACTCTAAAATGTGTAACGAAGATCAAGTTGTATCTTAACAACTTGGTTGTTGTATCTTAAAATGTGTTATCTGGATTGTTCTAACCGTCAGATCGTGTGTTTGGTTGTCATTTTAAAGCAATATATCAAGGATCGGTTGAGTTAAAAAGTCTTGGATGAGAGATGATTCCTGGTATTATACATCAAGCTTATTTTTCTTTTATTAGAGACCTTTTTTTGTTCCGATCATTTTAGAGTCGTCTACAAAGCTTAAACATGTAATTTCAGTTTTTTTGTCAACTATTTGATTTACATTTAAAGCTTGGAACAGATTAATCTTGGTGGATGTTGCCATCTTTTACACATTCTCATGGTTGAAATAGATGGCAAAATTTGACTCATGATGTAATTTTCAATTTTCCCTGTCTCATTGTGCATTTGTAATAGACTGCTTTAAACGTACTGAGTCTTGTATAATAACCAATGGCATGTAGAGAGAGTAATGCGTCAAGTTCCAAGGACCGGGATTTGACTAAAATTTAGAAATCATGGTAAAAACAAATTTAATTAGTATATATATAAGAGTAGCTTATTTGGTACGTTCAACAACACATGCACGCATATATAATACTAGTTTAGTGCCCGCGCTACGCTCGGGAACACAATTCAAGTGATGCTTTTAAGGGTGTTCATGATTGTTCCATTCAGTTTTGAGACAAAATCGTGGTAAAACGGAACACATGATATATTTTTAAAATTTAGATTTTTAGTATAGCAATATTATACTCAAATTAAAGAGAATAAGGTGCTTAGTTTTATAGTGTAATTTATTTTTTTAAATCATATAAAAATGTTATGTATATTTATAAAACATTGAGGTCTTTAATTATATTTTATTATTAACTTTATCCATAGGTTTTATTTTTAAACCCAATAAAATATAAACCGACTCACGTACACCCCTTGTAGTAAAGGGTTAAAAATATAAATACTCTTATATTTTTCAAAATTCTCCAAAATATTAGGGGACCAAAAATGTAATTAGTTTTATTATAATAAATTTTATATAAATATTTTAAATAAAAAATCATTATTGTGAGATAATCTCTCAAATAATGCCACATAAGCTAAAAGCTATAAGAAGATGCCACATAGGATTTTTTTGTTTTGCTATATTATATAAGGATATATGATATACGTCATAAAAGAACACCAAACCGGCTGGCCACTAACGTACATAAAACGACGACCTAGCTTGCTAATGGATCGACCATGATCTCAAAGAAGAGCTTGCCGGCCGGCTGGCGTTAATACTTATCTTATTCAATTATACGACTATGTAAATTAGTTATATTATGTATATGATCATCGAGTACCAACACTAGCCATAAACACACCTGCCACATACCGGGGCCCGCTTCCAGTTCCACTTTATATCCATCTCCCAAACGACTAACGGACATGCATATAGATACACGTACCAGCCGCCACTGGGGATTTGTTTTACTAACCTCTCGATCTCCCACTAACCAACATGAGTTAAAAACACACCAGCAACTTCCAATGTGGTGTAGTGGTAATAGGCTTGGATTCTCCAAAAGAGACCCAAGTTCTAGTCCCACTACCACCACTTTAAAAGGGGCAATGAAGGGAGACTTGTGACCAACACAAGTTCGATCTCTGAGCCAAACGGGTTTTACCGCTAGCTTGTTGTCGTGCCTACGGGCGGACGGGCTAGTGGGTTTCCCCCGAATTGGAGTTGGTTTAATAGGTGGGCTTTGGCTACCTAACGCTGTCTGTGTTCGCAGAGCGTTTGGGGTCGCCTTTCGCCATTGGGTTACCCCGGGTAGCCGGGCTTTATTCGTTTCGCTGTCAAAAAAAAAAGTTAAAAACACACCACCCATCGCTCCGGATTCGTTTTACTATATGGTCAAGTCTTATAAACATTCTTATTCATGATGAATCGTATGGAACTTCATAAAACCCGCACATCCAAACATCTGATGTCGCTAACTATTATACAAATCATATATAGAAGACCTATACAACTTGTATATATGTCAGTATCGTCCCAAGAGTACCATTGATCTAAGCCAACATGGCACAAATTAAAGTCTTCAAATCTCACCCAACTGGACAAGGTCGTCATTCCAAGTGTCATAAAAAGCATCCAAGCCGTGAGTGTTTTAACTTAAACTAGTAATTCTTTTTATGTCATCTGTTGATTTTTACTTTTATATTGTATTCTTACGATTTTAATATATTTTATATCTAAGTTTTTTTAGAGCAACTCATGACTTAGGCGATGCTTGACAACTACAGAATGTGTTGAATGTATTAGGACGTCTGAGTCATTAAGTGTTGAATCAGTAAAATGTTTAAACCATTCAGACTTAATATAATGTTCACCCATTCAAATGCAAATGTTTGATTGATTCAAACATACAAACAGTCTGAATGAAATAGCATTGACTAATTCAAACATCTAACACATAAAGACCTCATTAAAAACTAAAACAAAAGGCTTACTCTTTCCAACCATCCCCTTTAATATATGGAAAGCATTTTACCACTTATTAATATGTAATTATATGTGAATTATGAACTTGAGTTATTAAATTAGACAACTTGCCAAATGTGTCATAAGATGCTAATGTTAATCTCCTTTTATATTGTCGAGGGCGATGGCCCAGATTTTTTTTATCGTCAATTAGGCATAAATATGAGAAAATGTCGTAATAAGAACAAAATAGCTATTTATAATTTATTTATATTTATATTTATAACTTTCTAAAAGACAAGGTCGGTGACCTTGCACGCGTGCCTCACGTGTTTTGTTATCTGGCTTCTAATTTTGTTTCTATGGCGGTGCTTTCCGGTGATTTTTCTTTGTTCCTCGACGATTGTCACATAATCATCGGTTATGTCTCCGATTTTTTCCTCCGTATTTGCTATACGGTTGTCGTTGTTCCATTGTTTGATTTGCCGGGTTGGTGCTACATGCTGTGGATGGATGTCTGTTGATCATCGGTTGTTTCTTCGTTCGTGTTCTGTTGATTGATGATGTTTTCTTGGTTGTTTTGTTTGTTTGGCTCCACATGCAGTGGATGGATTCGGGATTATGATTGGCCTTCGTTGATAGTTGACGGAGATCGGCTTTTTTGCAAGGTGTTGATCGTGTGTTGTGTTGTTTTCTTCTAGGTAAGTTGTCTTTCTGCTGTTTGTTTTTTTTACTTGCTATTAGTGATAGTTTTATGTTGTATTTTTCTCATGTAGTGTGATGCTGGGTTTTTGGTTTAGTGTACTGGAATTAGAGTTTGAGGTCCCAAAAAATAAAGGCCCATTTTTTATACAATCCGTAGAGAGCAATAAGTCATTGGTGATTCACCACATACATAAAATCAGGGAAATTTGTAAGTTTTATTCTTGATATATACTTTAGCTATTTGTTTTCTGCCTAATCTTTCAGTTCTTGATGTGACTTGGGTGTTAGGATTGTTTTAGTTGATTTCAATTTGTTAATCATGTTTCTTGCCTTTTACTAACCTATTTTTGTTTGAATTTTGTACTGATTTTGTAGCTGTAGTTTGCGAGTGAGTATTGCAGGTTTCTTACTATTAATGTCTTTAGTAGTTTAGAATTGATGTCTTTCGAAATCTTAAGTCTTTTCTTTGTATTGTTTGTTTATTTGTTTCTTTAATTTGCAGTTGTGCTTTGTGATTTGTACACCGATGACACAATTAAACACGCAACTGTAGCAGAACTACTAACAACAGAAAGCGTGGCTGGTTCTACATCAACTGCCCACAGTGACAAAAGAGAGCATAATCACAGAAGAACACCTATGACTGTGATGACTGCACCATGACCCACGAACCAATGTGCTTGTATGTAACACCATACTCCTGCTATAGTTTCTAAATGGTTAACCGATAATCCAAGGTAGATTAAACTGATAGCAACTTTTAAGAAATGGATTACCACAACTTTTTTTTATGTATTTTTGCTAATTATGTTTAGGCTCAAATGTTTTGTTTTAGACCACTACAAAGTAGATGGAAATCAATTAGCATCTTTAAGGAAATGCATTTCCACAACCTACTGCAATTTGTAAATGATATTGATGGTCTTGAGTACATTAATATATAACAGTTAGCAATGATACAGAAATGGATATCCACAACTTAAGGTCAGTCATACTAATATGTATTTTATATGTGTTTTTGTTATATGTTACATTTTACGAAAGAATTTAGTAATCTTGATAACTAAAACACATAGCTTCTTAGTATTTCTGATTCTCAATCTTAAAAATTTTGTTGACTAATTTGATATCAATAGGTATTTTCTAGCCAATCTTTGGAGCATTACCATTTGCTATATTTGTATTGGACCTTTTGTATCTATTACTGTCAACTAGTTTGCATTCTGAAAAGCTACTTACATTCATGTTATATGTTGGTAGGTGATGCCATCAAGGCAACGGCACCAGCAAAAGATGAACACCACTTCAACTCCCTGGTCAAGTTCTAAAGGTGCTGCCGAGTTAATGGATATGTATCAAGACCGTGCATGCATACACTTGGCAATCAACGTAGTAACGATGCTCCAAATGAACATACATAATGAAATGCTTGTGTACCAACTTCAAAGCCATATAAGAGCCTGAACTACCAAGATAACATCTGAAGACACAAACTTTTGTATAAACTTTAAAGCCGTTAGCCATCTGGTAGAACTAATGATGTTAATATCTAACACGACACTTAAACTATGCAAATGACGAGAACATCAGTGTCGCACTACAACTCACCACGTATGTAACCAACATGATCCGGCCGCCGCAACGCGCGGCCCCGGACATTAATCTAGTTTTATTCGAAAATACAAATGTCACGCAAACAAAAAATATAAACTATAATCACATTACATACGAGTAAAGGAGATGTTGGGCCCCGAAGATGATGAAGCTTTACAAAATACACAAGTTGATCAAACTCAACAAAATTTAAAGTTAGTCAAAGTCATCGGCGATTAAAGATATCGAGCAATGACACCTTCTTAACGAATAAGCGCGAGTGAAGACGTATGAAGATACAATTGTGTTTGACTTAGAATATTTGTATAATCAAATTGTGCTTAATTGTTTTAGTTTAGGTTAATTGTGAAGTTGGTGTGGTATGAGTATAAATATAACACACACTTAGGTTAGTTAAAAGAATTGTGTATCCTTTGATTTCTACTTCCTTTGTAACCTTCACATAACCAATAAAATAACCTACTAAATTTTATCAACACCATCATCTTTGCATTGATCTTCATGAGCATTCAATCATCAATTCATGATCTGTGAAATTCCGCATCATTGATTATAGCAACATATCCAAACAATCATAAATCTAGATTCAAGCTAACACAATGGTTCTTGATAAACCACTAGGAGAGCAAAGGATCTTCTACATCCATTTGTAAAATGTTTTGGTTTTTTAACACATTGTATAACTTCCTAATTATATATTATATTGCTCCCGGTGAGTCTAACCACCGGGAGATCTCATGTACACCGTTGGATCATGCTCAGATTAAATCCTGGCCGTATAAACCCTGCAGTTGAGTTGATTTCGGACAGTTTTTTGGCAGTTTCACACGTCCCTGTTTTCCTCCGACATCGTCGACTATAACCGCTCAACTCCTTCCTTCACGTTTAGAAGATATCAACATTTGATTAGCAGAAAATGAAGACTGATTTCTTAGTCTATTTGTTAAGCTTATGAAGATATGAAATCACAAAACCATCACTTGCTCCAGCAGGTACTAGAAAGGGATGACTATTGTATCAAGGTTAGCTAAGACATATATGGATCAAATAGGTTCAAAGTTATAAGCTTGATCATTTCTATAAATTTATTTACTAGCTCCTAAATTTATTTTTAAACCATTTGAACATTGCTTAAGAGTATCACAGTTTCATCCTCATGGTTTACAAATAAATAAAATAAAATAAAAACTCCCCTTACTTTTAATAATATCAATTCATATCCATGTTTTCATCATTATGGGTTTGGTCTTTGACGCTTTTAGCATCTATGACCTAAGCTATTAAGCCCCATAATTTGTTTTGGGTTTAATGGTCAGGGTGTCAACCGCGAAGCTAGGGAGAAAATCCATTGTGAAACGGTGATATCCAAGACTTGCAATGTAGTTGGAATATGGGAATATTGATGATCATGATCCATGCATTGTAATGCCATAGCACATTATGCACAATATTCTTCGATTGTTTTGTATAGACTGAATTTTAAGGTATAATATTTTTTTTCCTACTAATTCTTTTGTATCTTACTTTAAAAGCATATGTTAAGGTTAGTTTTTTTATTGGATAAAGTTGCTTATTGGGTTTTTATTATATATAAAGATTGGGAACGGGTTGTTGTTATTACCCTGCAGTGTAATATTTTGCTAGCTAATTTTTTTGCTTGGTTGGTTGACTACAAATGGACTAGGTATGGGTGGGGAGATGATGACAAAGATAATAGTGGTATTAGATGAAGATGAAGTACAATGTAATATTTTGCTAGCTTTGCACTTGGTTGGTTGACTACAAATGTACTAGGTATGAGTAGGGAGATGATGACGAAGATAATAATGGTAAAACATTAGATGAAGATGAAGTGGAAGAGGAAGAAGATGAGTATGCTAAGACACTGAATGAAGTTCCTGAAAGCGGAGAAATCTCAGGTAGGAATGGGCAAGAATTTAGTATTTAAGTAAAGCACACATACCTAAATGTTGTGGTAGAAAAATAAGAGATTGAGTAGTACTACCTTGATTTATAATTTACGAGTTAATTTTGTTCGAATGTGATAAGATTGTCATTTAAGTTTTTATTATGTTTATTTGTGGTTGTGTAGTTAAAAACTGTCTATAAATAGTAATGTATATATACGAATAATCAGAAAAGAAAGCGATGCATATGAGACTCATTGTCGGTCGTTGATAAAATGTCGAGACCCGGCCTCTGGACGGGTATAAAACTAGTTGTTAAGTGTTAAGGTCGATTGACACCGACCTTTCACATCGTGACACGTGTCCTAATCACGTGTCAAGTTATTTTTTATAACTATTATATATTTACGATTTTAATCCCGAATTTTACTATTTGTCTTTTTAGCCCCTAATGACTTTTTTACTCTGGTTTCTTACTCTACTTTGACAATATAGTTCGACTTCAACATTCTGGATTGACAGATTTATCATTTTGACTTCTAACTTTTAGTATTTTGTTGCCTTTCGATATGGTGACACATTACTGCTTTGAGCTGTGACGTACGAGACATGAAACTTTTTTTATCAATGAATGTAACGAAATGACAAACGCAGAACCGGATCATGTGGTCCATGTTGGATAACCCAATTTATAAGTCTTAAAAAGCATTTAATGGTGTAACCCAACCATGAAACAAGAGGCCCATATAAAACAACCCAAAAGGCCCACATAGTGTATGCAAATTAGTGTAGAAACCTCAAAATGATCAAATGCTCTATAAACATTTCAAATATTTATATCCTGATCTGATCTGATCTGGTCCTACACAAAATACCTAGCTAATGGATCAACAAAAAAAGCTTGCTTAACTCTGAATTTATGACCCCTAATCAGTCCCAAATTAAATGTCCACAAAATCACTACAAAATGGGAGTGAGTTAGTAATTAATTAAGTTGTTTTTGAAGTTTATTATTATTATTATTATGTTGGTGGAAAAAATCTGTTCAAATTGAAGGGCAATGTATAGAATTCTTCATTCCTGTTATCCCCTCTAAATGTTCGGAACTTCACCCACCACGGCATCCCTCTATCTTTCTTTGAATTCACCACATCTAATGTGTTGTCAAGAAACACCGCCACCATCAACCCTACTGTCGGCGCTGATGAAAATATGCTATTCAAGAACGCATCAAACTGCAATAAAAAACCCACTTTTTACCAACTTACATACATACATACATACATGTTGCTAATGTCAAAGGAGGTTATTGATGATAGTATACTCACCCAACCAGCATTGGTGCGAACAAGCCCATGTTTTACAGTCGCGTACTCGTTAAAGTATTGAGGAATGGAAATTCCAAGAAATAGGGAAACCCCAATTATGATGAGGTTTCTCATAGAGTTCATGTTTGTGAACTGAAGAAATGATAATCCAACACCACCTACAAATACATACATAAAAACAAATCTTCAAAAATCAAACCAAATAGAAGCTACTTAAAATCATTTACAAACTTTTTAAAACATACCTACAAGACCAAATAGAACACAATACACTGCTGCATATATGGGAAACGGTATCGATGCAAATACAGCTCCAAATTTCCCTTCACAATATTCATTGCATTCAGATTATACGGGAATCTTAATTAGTAACACAAGAAACAAGATGATGATGTGAAGTTATAAGGAAATAATAGCCGATTAATAAAATCTTCAAATAACCTAACATGGCGAAGAAAATCATGAAACCAGCAGAAATTTGAACAACTCTTCGACTCCCGACTCGGGTTAGTCCAAGAAGACCCACATTTTCACTGAGATAAAACTTAGGGTTAGCACAAAACTAAAAGTTAAAAATAAAAATTAAAACTTGAGATTAATAAGGCTCTTACACCGACACTGTAGATCCAGTTCCGGTTCCATAAAGACCATCCAGAAGTACACCTATTCCCTATTTGAACAATTTATTTATAAATATACATTGTGACCTTGGGGTTATATAGTCTTTCTTTCTAACATAAGCATATAAGTAGATACAAACTCACCTGCCAGCCAATGCCTCTGCTAAGCACATAAGCAGGTGGTGGGGTTGCAATCGCCAACCGAGATGCAGCCATGTACGCACCAGTTGACTGACATAAATACTCTTATTAGTATAAAAACTGGTTTCTTAAGGTTTCCAAACAAAAAAAAAAAAGAACAGTTAAACACACATATATAATATACCTCAGTCATTGACACAAGAACTGATGACATCATCGCGAATGAATGGCCGGCTGAAAATGTAGGCGGGCCCCACTGTAAAGGGTACGGAAACTTGAACCTAAATATCCACCCGGAAATTTAGTTATAAGACCATATGAAAGGCGTTAAACTAATGTATATATATGTATGGTTAGGTTAACCAACCATGGAGCAGTGGATATGATATATGCTCTGTCTGTACGGCAGCTTATTTGAGTTGCATTTTGTCTATTCCGATAGGCCCCACTAGCCGTTAGTATGATCGCATAAATCCAGATAATTGATATGCATATCAACAAAGGAAAGCGCTCGAAAATGGGAATGTCTTTTAGTAGTTTTGTGTGCTTTAAATACTACAATATGAATAAGATGTTAGCACGCCATACTATCAAACGAGATCACTTGATTTAAAATTTACCTGTGACACTCCAATTACCAAAAGTAGCATAGGCAACCCGATTTCCACACAATTTCCAAGCTAACAATAGAAACACAATGACATTTTAGTAAAATGGGCCATTTCTCAACTTCATAGTCTGTAATAATTTGGATTAAAAACATCTGATCTGACTAACTAAAAAAGATAACACGAAAATTGTAAATGTACAATGGTAACTTTGATAGAAAATTATAAAGCTTAAGCTACGTATTGAGCGGTCACTATATATGTGTTTGTATTATGATTATGATTTTTTTGTGATAAATGAAGAGCATTTTGGAGTAGGATTTCCTTTCAGGGGAGGGGAATGGTATTATTAATGTTTGAACTTAAAAAAGAATTCCAAGACATACCATAGGAAATCCTCGTTGAAATAGACCCAAGCCAACCAATCCAACAACAGGTGCCATACCAAGAGGGCTAAAAAATCTACAAAAAACAAAAGTTATTAAAAAAATACTACATACATACATACATGGGGGAAATAACAATGACATGAATATACATACCGTGAAAAGAGACCCCAAAGCTGGCTGTAACCAGCTACAATTTGAATGCTAGAAGCAACAATCAAAGCCCCTTGAATAGCTCTCATTGTTTCTATAAATCTCTGCATTTAACACAAACATTTCTTTCAATACCACCCATTTGTGAAGTTGAAATCAATATTTGGAAACATAACATACATCGTGATGATCAGGGATTCGTTGCAAAGATGAATCGTTTATAATGTAAAGAATGGGCATAACATATGCAAATGAGCCTCCAACAACAGCAGGCAGCCTGGTTCCAAATAGTGTTTGCAAAAGCGTCTTGATTCCAGATACAAATAGTAAAGTTTGTATAACGCGAGCCTTATCGCCCTACCGGACATCATAAGAATGAAATAAAACATTTTAGAAAAGTTGAAAGTTATATAATAATAAGAAGAAGAAGAAGAGGAAAATTAAAATGCTTACATTTGATCCACCCATCAATGGGACAAGCATAGAGGGGATCATGACACTAGTTCCAATCACAAGAATGTAGTTTTGAAATGCTAACAAAATGGTTTCAGCTGCAAAACAAAACAAAACAACAAACTTCCAATTGTCTTTTACAATCATTCCAAATAAATTTTCAAAATTTAACCCTGGGGTGGGATTTGATTGAGCATTGAATCACAGTTTCACATGAAACAAACACACTTCATTTTCAACCATTTTTGCCAAACACCTAAAATTGCAATAACTGATAGATGATGGTTCAAATCGCCATGACTTAAATCTCAATGATTCAACCCAGAAAAGATGGATTTGCTCTTAACAAAAAAAAAAAAAAGTAAAAATTTGTTGGGGTGACCCACATGGTTAATAAATAATCAACAACCTTCCTTGTTCATAACCCTTGACTTAAAAAAAAAACAAAACAAAATTTATAAAAGAAGCCGCATTGGTGTTTAACAATTCCATCATCCTTTCTATACCTGACAAACATGCTTCTTCAAAGAATTAAAACTACTGTAATATATTATATTAAATAAAAAAAATTAGCCAAAAACAAAAGTCCATATATAAATCCTAAATGAGATAACAAGATAAGCTAGTGTGTTTTGAAAGCAAAAAGCTTGAAACATTGAAAAGCCAGTGAGCAGTGTGTTTGTTAAATAAATAAAGATGAATGAAATGTAAAGAGTGAACATACGCCATGGTGGGTTGGAATCGATGCAATACTCCAAATCTTGAAGTTGTTCCATGGGCGGATGAGAAATGTCCGCCATTGATCGATGGATGAAAAAAGAATCTATCTAATTAAATTAAGATAGATATGAACAACAAGAAGAAGATTGGGAACAAAGTAAAGCACAGTGTTGTGTTGTGTTAGTGTGATAAGGAAAAGTGGGCAAAATAAAATTAAAAAAAATTCAAAAGTTGGAGAGAGAATAGAATGAAAGAAAGCAAGAGAGAAATGTGGGTTGTGTGAAACAGAACATAGTTACTTCATCGTTAGCTTAGCTACTTCAAAACACCCACCATCCTTTTTTTTCTTTTTCTTCATTAACTATTCACTTTTTTTTATTAATAAAATTACTACTCTTTATTTTTGCATCATTTTATCAAGTTTATATATAGTTTAAATAATAATCGAAACTATATGTTAGGGTCGCCATGAGAAGGTTCAAAAGATGAATCTTGTGAGTTTGTTCGGTGAACAGCTCGTGGCTCATAAGAAGGCACTCTGGCCACCAAATGTAGCGAGTTTGTGGCACTCGAATAGTTATAGAAACATATAAACTGTTCCATCGAGTGTTATCACTAGCATAACTTCTAACTTGATTGTTTTATATACAAAAAATTAGATAAGACTGTGTTTACAAGCGAATAAACATAATACGAGTGAATTGTTTTTGGTAAAAAGAAAATGAAAATTAGTAATGTCGTTAAGTAGCTTGTCATAGTGATTATTGCCGATCAAGTGTTATAAGTCAGATTTTAAAGAAGAATAATAATAACAATAATAATAATAATAATATAATAATAAAAGTTAAAATAGATTGCTTTAAAAATATGGCTTCGGGTTGAAACCATTAAAATTGGCATTTATTGAAACATCATTTAAAATCTTCTCAATCAGATTTTGTATTGATGATTTTACAGCTTCCATAAAAGTAAAATTATTAAAATTGGCATTAAACTGTGAATTCAAAACATATCCTGAATTTTAGTTTGAGTTTACGGAGTATAACAAAGAAGCAATTGACTTCTTTAAATTTTAAAAAATAAGCGTTGTAACGTCTATTTTATTAAGTAAAAACAAGAGATCAAGGTTGTTGCATAACTTTTAAACATAGCATTAGCAAATAAGTTTATAAAAGTTGGTGATTGCCATCTCTGTTAGCAAATTTTTATCGTGATTTACATAATTTAGTAGTTCTTTATTATTAAGAAGCATATATTAGAATATTAAACTTATAATTATAGAGTTTTTTTTATAAAAAGATGTTTCAATACAAAATTATTTTTTTACAAAGTGTTAAAATGACACGATGGTAAAAAAACACATAATGACACTTTAAAAAAATTTTAGCTCACAATATATATCAAAATTCAAAAAGGTGTTTCGAAAAAATTAAAAGAATATATACTGTTTTTATTGTGTTTTTTTAACAATTTTTTTTCTTCAAAATACACAATGAAGAAACAATAATTTTTTTTATTTTTTAAAATTTTTCGTTTTTTAAGGAAGACGACGTAGAGAATAAGGTTTCTGAAACAAGTTTTTAAAATTCAATTTAAATTGTCAGTTATGAAATTTTTAAACCTCAATTGTGTTTTTTTTTATCATTGTATATTTGTATCCTTTTAATAGTTTGTTAAGAAGAAGTATAGGAGAATATAGATATTGCAAACTAGAGTACCATGATAAATTATCTTTTATTGTAGTTTTTATTCAAAAACGTCATCAACTATATAACTGCGAGAATGTCATTGTGGTCTTTTTTTTCTTTCTAATTCGAGAATACCCATGTTCTACCGAGTCAAAACTCAAATATAAATGCAATATTCACTTGTAAGCTTCACAATTCCGCTTGGTGTTTTAGTCAATAAGCGTTTAAAGTATTTTTTTAGTAAATTACGATTTTGGCCTCTGTATTTTGGGACGTTTAACCCTTTCGGCTTAAATACTAAACTTTTAACATATTAACCCCTAACACTAACTTTGTTAACTTTTTATGTGAAGTGCAATGATATTTTGGTCTTAAATATTCCCGAGGCTGTTTATTTAAATTATAAAGTATTTACATACTGAAGGAACTATTTATGTACATACATAAATTACAAATATAACACCATAAAATTTGAAATCTCAAAAAATTATTAATAATAATATTAAATACTAACAATAATAATCGTAATGATAATAGTAATAATAATAAATCTCACTTTGTGGAACTAGTTGGTTCATACTTCGTTGCAACATAAATGTTAGAATCACAAAACCATAGATGTATTTATGGTTGCGTGGGCCGTGTGAATAGATATATACATAAAAAAAAATACGATGACTCCAAAAGTAAGCTTAGATGGGTTTTTGAAGGTTTATAATGGTGATTGCGATGATTCATATGATAAAAACGAATCGTGTGTGTGAGAGATGAAATATTTTTTAGTTATAACAAGTGTGTTCGACTGCTTAACGACTACAAAACTTATTTTCAATTTAAGACTATATTTAATTAATATCTTCAATTCACTATTAAACGTGAGTATCGAATGAGTTATCTTTATTTGACTATACTTTATTGTTATTATCATTATCATGATTATTATTACTAATATTACTATTACTACTATTATTATTTATTTGATATATAAAAAATTTAGGGTGTTATATTCGTATGTTAAGTATGTACATAAGTAGCCCTTAAGTTTGTAAAAATTTCAAATTTATTTGAACAACCCTTGAAGTTTATGAAAACCAATAACCTTTGCACTTAACAGAGAAATGCCAACAAAGATAGTATTAAGGGCCGAAACAGTTAAAAAATAAAAATATCATGGGCTAATATGTTAAAAGTTTCAATTTTGAGCAAAAACGGTTAAAAGACCCATACCACAGGGGCCAAAATAGTAAGTTACTTTCTTTTCTCATTTCGTTCTGCACTCTTGTTAATTTCATTGCGGTATCTTGGTTCGTTTAAAAGGAGTGAAACAATCACGTACTGAGTTCGATGTCTATTTCGATGTACAACGTGGTAGAGAAAGTGACTTTTGACACGCTCTCTTCGGTAAAATATAAGGCCAAAAGGAGTGATATACTAAATTGGCGTAGTGGCCCTTTGACCTTTGTAACGTTTGTTGCTAGTGGTTATTTTTTAATAATAGTTACCGCTAAAAAAAATTTAAACTTTCAAACGATAACTATTTTGGTTTGATAATTAAGGGAAATTTATCTACTACCTGATTATCAAGGTTGGTGCTTTTGCACCGGTTAGTTATGCAACTTTTATGGTTTTAATCTCCAACTTTTAACGTATTTACGGTTTATGGAAAAAATTAAGCAATATTTTTTATATTCAAACCTCATTCGGAGAACGTACTGACACTTGACGTTTAATTTTGTATTATCGGAAGTGTTGGACCCACCATAAAAAACTCATTTTTGTTTCCCAAATAATATATAAAACTTAAAGTATATATAACTTAAGTCGTAAATATTATAAATAGATTTACTTTATATTTCATCTATTAAATATTTAATTATAAAATAATACTTATTATAACATTTTAGTGTAAATTGCAAAAATGGTCCTTTATGTTATTTATCAAAATAATCCTTTAATGTAAAAAGACAAAACTGTCATTCATTTAACTGAAAAACTTAACTTTAGTTAGTGTAAAGGACCAGATTGGTATAAAACTACGAAAATAAGGACGTTATTTGTAGATATTTTAGCTAAAGGACCCAACTTACAGGTACCTAGAAACAAGACCTAATTTGTAGTTTTCTCATGAGTTAATAGCCAAAATGGTCCCTGAGGTTTACTAGATTTTGCAGTTTTTGACACTTTTAAGAATTTTTGCATAAATAGTCCCTACAGGCCAAAACCTGTTGCTAAATCGGTCCAAGGCGCTAACGGTGTTAAAAAAATTCCGTTAGTTGACTGTGAAATGACTAAAATGCCCTTAAAGGCCATTTTAGCAATTAAATCAATCCAAAAAAATACAAAAACCTCCACCACCACTTTTGCTCTCACCCACCACCACCCAATCCACCGGACCACCACCTACATCCATCGATTGAACCTGAACATCGATCTTCTTTGGTTAATGGGTCAATTGGTCATTTGCACACCATTTTGTTCTACGTTGATTAGTGAGACGCACAACGGCAACGGTAGCTTGTGCGGCGGCGACGGTCGCATCAGCGGCGGCAGCTGTGGCTGCAGCAACTGCAATTGTTAACCATCACACGAGTTAACAATGCTTGACTCAGCATTTGAGGAAGATGAATCATCATCTCCATCACCTGTGATGAAACTCACCATTGATTTCAAAGGTACACATAAAAATTTCAGTAAACAAATCTTCATTGCGTCTTCGTGACGACCAAAATTATTTTGTAAATATCAAACTCGAGAAGAGAATAAAGCTTTTATCAAACTCGTTCGTAAATATAATTCAGAATTGAGTAAACAGAGTAACGTGTCTAATTTTCCGGCGAGCTTTGATTTGAACCAGTTTGTGAAATTGAAAAAAGGATTTGAACAATCGGGATCCGATTTAGGGTCGAAAAACTAAATCGGGTTTAAATCTGAATCCGATTTGAAGTCGATAACCTTCTAAATTCGAAGGTAGGGGTCGCCGACGTGAAGGTAGGGGTGGTGTTAGGTCGCATTGCAAGGAAGTATAACCTTCTATGGTGTCGTCGTCGTGAAGGTAAGGGTGGTGGTGGTGGTTAACTGGTAACAAAGTGGTGGTGGTGGTTAAGTGGGAACAAAGTGGTGGTGGTGGTGTGAACATGGGGATGGTGATGTGGGTGGGTTTATTTTTTTAAGTTTTTATTTTTTAAATTTAATAATTAGGGGTATTTTAGTCATTTCACAGTCAACTAACGGAATTTTTTTAACACCGTTAGCGCCTTGGACCGATTTAGCAATAGGTTTTGGCCTGTAGGGACTATTTATGCAAAAATTCTTAAAAGTGTCCAAAACTGCAAAATCTAGTAAACCTCAGGGACCATTTTGGCTATTAACTCTTTTCTCATATATATAATTTGTTTTTGATGGATTCACGTGCGTCCAAAACATGAAGCACTCATTTGAAATTGGTGACATAAATATATATCAAATACTTAGGATGGCCCCTCATCTCTTGGCCTCTTGTACTTACAAATATTAATTCAAAAATGTTGAATGCGCGGGTACCTTTCGTACAAATATTTATAATAATCTATATAATACTAGTTTAGTGCCCGTGCTACGCTCGGGAACAAAATTCAAGTGATGGTTTTAAGGATGTTCATGAATGTTCCATTTAGTTTTGAGACAAAATCGTGGTAAAGCGGAACACATGATATATTTTTAAAAATTAGATTTTTAGTATAGCAATATTATACTCAAATTAAAGAGAATAAAGTGCTTAGTTTTATGGTGTAGTTTATTTTTTTAAATCATATAAAAATGTTATGTATATTTATAAAACACTGAGGTTTTTAATTATATGTTATTATTAACTTTATCCATAAGTTTCATTTTTAAACCCTATCAAATATAAACCGACTCGCGTACACCCTTGTAGTAAAGGGTTAAAAATATAAATACTCTTAAATTTTTCAGAATTCTTGAAAATATTAGGGGACAAAAAATGTAATTAGTTTTATTATAATAAATTTTATATACATATTTTAAATAAAAAATCATTATTGTAAGATAATCTCTCAAATAATGCCACATAAGCTAAAAGCTATGAAAAGATGCCACATACGATTTTATTGTTTTGATATATTATATAAGGAAGGATAACATATTATTATTATTTAGGACGCAATTACATATGTAATTTACAAAACTAACAAAAGTCAGGATCCAGAGAGTTTACATGTCATGCATCGTTTCTTTGCAACTAACTACCTTGTTTGTGTAAAAACTAGTCTACGCAATGCAATATTACTAATATATTTTACATGCATATTCACCTAACTAGGTTTTTTCCCGTATAATACACGGGTTGAATGATAAAAACGATATTTTTTATTAATATAGAAGATTTGTTATTAGAAAAGCTAAATCAAATAAATCTAAATAATTATTTTAATTTTATATAACTTAATCTACCTATTCTAATAATTGAGTAACACATCCACATGTCATCATTTTAACTACTCCACATAGGATTTTGCTTAGGTGTCATGTTGTAAATTAATTTGATGGAGAATTTTTAGACGGGTCATGGTATGCTCCATATTCAAAATAACCCGATATGTTTAAATTAAAAATTGACAAATTATCATCAATTATCTCTTAACCCGATATGTTCAAATACAAAATTTACCAATTATCATGATTTATATCTTAACCCGATATGTACCAAGTATCATGAATTATCTCCTAACCTGATATGTTCAAATAAAAAACTTATTAATTATTATGATTTATCCTAACCCGATATGTTCAAATTAAAGTTTTACCAATTATCATTAATTATCTCATAACTCGATATGTTCAAATAAAAAAATTAACAATTATCATGAATTATCTCATAACCCGATATGTTCCAATAAAAATTTACCAACTATTATAAATCATATCATTTATTGTAACATATATTTTTTATATGAATATATTTTTAAATATCCAAATCGATTTAATAAGAGATATGTTAAAAATAAATTTGATATGTAAATTGAGTTAAACCTATAAAACTAAAATCCGTGTAGTACACGGGTACTAATCTAGTTATTCTATTAAAGATGTATAATTACTATTAAAATATGTAATATTATTAAAATTACGATTATATCAAATGAATATATTTGAAATCCAAAATAAATAAATTTAGTATTTTCATAACGATTCTTTAAATTAAAAAATTATCAAAATCTTACTAAAAAGTAGTTATAAGATATAGATAAAGATTAATGATACAAGTTTTTTTCATTTGTTTTCAAAAAACAATAAAATATATTAATAAGATATATGTTAAATATCGGGTTAAATTCAAACCCAGAAACCCAGTTGAAGATCCGCACAAAATAATATATAGGAAGAATGTGAGTTTGACACATAGGAAAAATCCTAGGTGGACATGTTAAAATCATGCCATGTGTATTTGTTACTCAATTATTAGAATAGGTAGATTTCAGAGTTTTGGGGGGCAAATTTGAGAGGGAAAATTTGTTGACCGGTCAAATTGGATTTTAAAACATTATCGCTATTTACAGCAACTCTCATTAAATGATTTCCAATCAATTGTGCTCTATATTTTTGGTAATACGTTTGTGGTTTCAATCAATCCAGTTGTTGAAGCTTTATTTATTGTTTTGTTTTTTATAAATAAACTCTAATTTCAAATTCAATATGGTGTAACTAGTATTCGATTTTGATAGCATGTTCAATCAATCCGGTTGTTGAAGCTTTATCGATTTTTATCCTTTTTATTTATATATTTTAGATTTATTCCGTGTGTATACACGGGTTTTAAACCTAGTAATATCTATATATTCTTGTATACTGATTACAAACTATGTATCTTAGACTATTCACCGTATATTTGAACTTTTAAATGGTTGAGTTGTGATATTTATTAAAAAATAAAAAAACGATGTAAAGTTTATAACCTAGTGAATTTGGGTTGTTTTGGAAAAGAGGTTCACAATCCAAAAGATGTGGTGTCTCATGCCACATGTCATTTGTTCATTAATTGAAAAGTTAGGTTGGGTTGGGTTGAATACTTGAATTGGCTTGTGATAGTGTGTGAAAAATTAAGTTAGGTTGTGTTGTGTAAGTGGAAGAGAGATTTAATGTTAGGTTATGTTGGGGTGTTCACCATAGTGGGTAGTCTTAGTGGCGATGATGATGACCGTCAATGATGGAGTTTAAGAATTTTTTTTTACTAGGAGATACTACATTTTCATGAATCGAACATAAAAAATTCCAGGGTGATTCAGTGGTTTGGGTCGGGTGTAGGGTGATAAGATGAAATTGGTTTCCTTTTAACAGTATCTCATAGAAGATCATTCAAATCAACTTTTAATGGTTAACAATTTGAAGATGACGATTCATAGTATGACAGTTGTCTTGAGAAAAATCTTCTTTGATACTTATAGTACCTAATAAAATAACACATTAACAAATTTATACCTAGATAACTAGATATAAACCTAGATCAAACAGTGAATCAAACTTTGAAACATTAAATTAACAAATTAATATTAGATGGCTAGAATACAAACATGAAACATTGACTTAAACGTTCAATCAAACGTTCCAACATAAAGTTAGGGGCTGTTTGGCAGTGCTGAATGATTAAGAGGTGAATGGTTAAGATGTCTGAATGGTTAAGTGGTAAATGGTTAAGAGGTTCTGTTTGGTTAGACATCTGAATGAGATTTAAAAAAATTTCGGAGACAAAAACATTCTTAGTTTATATATGAAATCATTCATAGCATGTTAAGTTCTTATGTCTTGTTTTACTCCAACACCTATCCGCGCACAGGGGGGTGCAATATGGTTCGAAATCCTTCACACTATGCGACGCCCGCACGACCTGTGGATACGAATGCAACTCAAAAAGACCCGGGTCCGTGCGAGGATTGTTTTTGTCAAAAAAAATCGGTTTCTTGTCGCTGCTCGTCACAAAACAGGTTTTTTTGTTCGCTCCTTGTCGCTTTCCAAGTCTGATTCGGTCAGACATGTTGCTTTGCCAAACGCTCTTATCTGAATCGGCCAGATTCAGACCTCAATGTAAACAAACAGGACCTTAACAAATTAAAACTAGATTAACATAAACCTATAAAAATTCAAATATAATCTCGAAACAAATTAATATATGTCGTTTCTAAAGTTGAGGACTATGCTGAAAGTTAAAAAAAAATAAAACTATATAAAACTGGAAATAAGATACAGGGCTTCGAACTAGTGACCTTTAGGATAGATAGTTGTTGTCTTACCCTAACATTTAAGTGGGTGAAAATCGAACAATATATTAAGGTTCCTTCTTCTCCTTGTGGTTGTCGTTGCGTGTGAGTGTTGTTCAAGGGTAGCAGAAAGTTTACGTTATTTTTTGCCCAAACACATTAGGTAGATTAATTTGAAGTAAGATTCGCTAAAAAATTATTATTTGAGCCTCATTTAATAGCTCTTAATTTTACTTTACACTTTATATATCCTTAAACTTTCATGTGAAAGTTTTTTTACAAACAAAAGTTACAGTTAAAAGAAGTTACATGATTGATTGTTAAGAAACTTAGTTATTTTAAAAGGAATTAAAATAGAAGGGAAAAAAAGATGGGATGTAGTAGCATTTAATTTGGAGAGACAAAATACAGGGAGAAGGAATAGATTGGGTAGGTGAAAAAGGTTGGGCATTGATGTAAATTGGATTGTGACTAGTGCTTATAACCAACCAACCAACCGTGGTACTACAAGTGCAGACGGAGCGGATGAGACCTTTAATGCCTAAATTGCACCACCGTTTTCGTTTTCGTTTTCTATTTAGGCATATTGGTTTTTACTGGTCATAACTATTATCTTTTGTCTTCTACTGGTCCCAACTATTAAATTGTTGTCAACGGTCCCAACTTTTATCACTTTGGTAACCACTGGTCCCGTCGTTAAATTTTTTTAACGCCGTTAAGTTTTTTTCCAAATTCAAGACCGATGTTTTAGACCTTTTGATCAGAAGGATAATACTTGTCGATTTATGTAAAAGTTTTCTCGAAAAGGCTCTCTGAACTATAAAATTTTTACATTTGATTGATGCACCGTTAGGTTTAAACACCCGATCGAAGCACTATTTTGTTGTTCGGAGCGCCGTTTCGAGGTAACTTTTCCATCAATCGGCTTATATTATCGTTCCGATTAAAATACTTATAACATCGGTATTGAATTTGAAAAAAAAACTTAACGGCGTTAAAAAAATTTAACAACGGGACCAGTGGTTACTAATGTGATAAGTTTGGACCGTTGACAACCAATTCAATAGTTGGGACCGATAGAAGACAACATGTGATAGTTGAAACCAGTGAAAACCAATATACCTTCTATTTATTATTGTTTTCTAACGACTCATTTGAGACTTGGTTGAATCCCATACATGCATTTACACCCTTATACTTGGATTTGAATTCATGTTAATGTCCGGTGACTTTTTTGAACGATCTCTTGGTTAAAAATTAAAATGATATTTTTTTTTATTTTAAACGGTAATTTTCACGAATTGCAATGGAATCAACGTTTCATGGGGCCACTAAACCAAGTTAGATAATCACATACGTTGTTTTAACCGGGTCTGCATGGTGCATCTGATTTGGCACCCCATAAAGGTCAACGTAACAACCGTTAACGAGAATCAAACCCTCGCCCGTGGGTCATACTTGTTTGTTTCACCATTATTAACTGGATCATTTACTGGTACTCCTAAAAATGAAGCTTACTAGAGTTAAACCTAAGATTTTTGATACACCATTCATCACCACATTACCACTCCACTCAAAATAGTTTATTAAAATGAGATTATTTGAATGACCTTGATCGAATGCTCCCTAGCTCCATAAACGATGTTATTTCAGACATTTTCTCATATCACTAACTTTTTTCTTTTGACCTATATTATAAAAAAAAATACTAGAAAGGGCGCTATGCTAAGCTCAAGCAAAACGCAACATCACAATTATAAAGAAAAATCAACAAAAGTAAAGTTACACAATTTATGTCACACCAAATCAAGTGACTTGACTCTATTCTTTAACCACGAGAGCACTTGAACTTTTACCTTCTCGACAACGATATGGACCACCACCGGAATATTCTTGAAAATTCTTTCATTACGAGCGAGCCAATATAAAACAATAAGTGGCCATGATGATGGCACAAAGAGCCATTTTCTTCTTGTTTGTCCGAACCTCCACATAAGTTAACTCTTTGAAGTCACTTAAGCCATTAACCCCTAACATACATGTCAATCTATGTATTCTTCGTAGACGTGGTTTGGACGACTTAGATTCGGATTATGGGTGTGCGTTGGAACGCTTACAGACTTTTCTTCCCGATTTTGATATCAGCGGGTTCTCTAAAAAGGACACCGCAACCTAAAGCCCTATATGTTTTGGTGAGTGCTTTATTTAGTAGGATCGGTCAAAGTTTGGAAGTGAGGTTTGATCTTTCACCCCTTCAGAAAGCAGTGGTTGCATGTCTCCAGGCTAATGATTCCTTTGTTCCCGGTTGATGAGGTGGCCCCCTGGTTGCGCTTGGGGACAATGGATTTGTTCCACGACAGGCAACGACAAAGGAGGAATCATGCAAAATCGCAAAACACGAGAAAGCCTGCATGGATAATCAATATGTTTTTATTCCACTAGCATTTGACACATTTGGCTTCATAGCCACTGAGGCGGTGAACTTTTTAACCAGGGTTTAAGGGTCATTCATATCAATGTTTCGACACCTAAGGGTCAATGTTTTGTCTTCAGTAGGCTAGGTTTTTCTATTTAAAATGGGTGACGACACAACTTGTTATCTGTTTACATGTCACATTGTTATAAATTCTTTGATGTTTAATATGAAAGAGAACATGACAAGTAATATTTTGTATTTGCAAAAAGATATAATAATAATAATAATAATAATAATAATAATAATAATAATAATAATAATAATAATAATAATAATAATAATAATAATAACGTATTGTGATAATTACTGAATGCGTTATTATGAGTTTCTGGAAACAATCTGTACCACAACCTGGTGGTCCTATTTGTAGTCTTCCTTGTGTTTCTTTCCCAACAATAATGCAAACAAAACCATATCTCAAACACGAGCTCACTATGGTAAATTAAGAGAACTATGGGGTTAAATTTAGCACAAGTCAAATATTTGGTCAATTAGGACCTCAAGATTATATATTCACCAATGGTTTTTGTTCTATTGTTTGGAACCGATTATTTAATACTTGGTTCACTGAAATAACATTTAATGAAAACTAGCATATATCATTCTTTGTGATATTAACATAATTAAATCAGATGCGTTATCTTAGTGATATTATCGTAGTTAGAGTTAGATAAAAAAATACATCATTTTTAAGATGTTATAGTGTAAACATGACGTGACGTTGAAACACAAGAAATTTAAAAAAACATAATATGTAATACCTATAATAACCTAGTTAAATGACACATTTATGAATTAATTACACGCATTATGTAGATGACAAAATAGTATGTCTAACACATAGCGACGTAATATTATATATAACACATTACATTATAGTGTAAACAAAAATATGAAGTTTAAAGAAAAAAATGAAAAGAAAAAAAAATATTGGTTACAAAACCTTGAAGCATAGTATTACACGGAATCTACCTATTCTAATAATTGAGTAACACATTCACATGTCACCATTTTAACTACTTCACATAGGATTTTGCTTAGGTGTCATGTTCTTAATTAATTTGATGGAGAATTTTTAGACGGGTTATGGTATGCTCCATATTCGAAATAACCCGATATGTTTAAATTAAAAATTCACAGATTATAATCAATTATCTATTAACCCGATATGTTCAAATACAAAATTTATCAATTATCATGATCTATATCTTAACCCGATATTTACCAAGTATCATGAATTATCTCCTAACCTGATATGTTCAAATAAAAACTTATCAATTATTATGATTTATCCTAACCCTATATGTTCAAATTAAAGTTTTACCAATTATCATTAATTATTTTATAACTCGATATGTTCAAATAAAAAAATTAACAATTATCATGAATTATCTCTTAACCCGATATGTTCCAATAATAATTTACCAACTATTATAAATCATATCCTTTATTGTAACATATGATTTTTTATATGAATATATTTGTAAATATCTAAATCGATTTAATAAGAGATATGTTAAAAATAAATTTGATATGTAAATTGAGTTAAAACCTATAAAACTAAAATCTGTGTAGTACACGGGTACTAATCTAGTAAGAAGTTAACAAAACAAAAAAAATTATTACATAAGAGCATCACCAATAAGAAAAAATAGGGCGTAGCCAAGCAGTAAGGCAACGGGTTTTGGTTCTGCTATTCGGAGGTTCGAATCCTTTCGTCCTTGAGCATACCTCTTGTATCCGAATACTTCTTTTTTGGCTAACAAGGTTCTGTTTCAAGGTCATCACCAATAAGGAGACCTAAAAACACTAAAAAAAACATACCAAAATCAGCTGTCACATCATAAAAACATACATTCTTCGAAACCCTAAAAACCTCCACAATAATCTAACCCAAAAACACATAAAAATTGCCACATCACCATCAAATTTTACATTATACATTAATAATTAGGAAACTTGATAAATAGTTAGCTTTGTGTTTTGGTTTTTGACCACAAATGTTTGTTTGTGTTTCAATTTTGGTCCTTTTAAGAGTTGCATATTTGTTGTGTGTTGGATTTTCTTTGTGTCGATTTTTCATTGGTTGTGTTTGTGTTTTTTGTTTTGTTGCATTGTTTTATTGATGTCCTACCGTCCGTTCTTTTTTTGTATAACCACGTGTCTTTTGATTAGAAAGAAAATAAAAGAGGGAGAGTAGGAGGTTTACCGATGGTGGTTTTCACCTAAATATACTCTCGACGCCGTCTAATTTTGGATCTAAGTTGATCGACTGCGCGTTCCCTTTTTCATGATCGTGAAACAGACACGTCGACGATAGTTGCAACTGTAACTAATAATTTCCCAGCTGAGATTGGAGGACGCATCGCGAAAGTTGAGGTAAGGGTTTGTTGTGTAATGAAACTTTGGGTTACATTCGGTCTAGATAGAGACTGAAGTAAAGATAAAAAGAGATAGAGAGAAGAAAAAAGGAGTGGGTTGGATGGGAAGACCGCAACGAAATCATCAGGGACACCGCCTTCGTGATTTAGGGTTTTTGAAGGAAAGAGAGAGCTCAGCTGATTGGATTACTCTTCGACGAAGCTTTGTTTGCCTTTTACGGTGAGATAATCAACCTCTTATAAACGTCTAAACTTTTTGTACTAAAATCCAGTATTTGTAACTACGCTATGATAGCTACTTAGTCATTGAACTTATTATTTTTTATAGCCATTAAATGTAAATACTACAACATATATAAATGTATTTGAACTTTTGTAGAAATGAAAATCAAATGTATGTTTGGCACCATACAAGTAACATGAAACAGTACACAAATTAAAGGCTTGTGCCATGCATAAACCTAGTTTACATAAAAGAATTATATATTCTCTTAATAAAACCCAATCCAATGTCCTCACCTTGGTCCCACTTTCTTCATTCTTAAGACATTCTTACCCAAGAATGAGGTCTTTAAAAACCAACTCACCCAATGATAAGCAATATTTTCAGGATCGGATCGGACAGTGAATCGTTCGCCTTACTGGTTTACTGGTTGAACCGGTCGGACCGGTCGAACCGGTTGGATCGGTTTTGAACCATATAAATAATAAATAATTATATATGTTTTTCTAAAGTATTTATATAACTTAAAATATAAGTCAGATACTCAGAAATAACTTTTTAAGTTCTAAACTTCAACACAGAGACAATATTATCCAAAGTTTAAAGGTTAAACTTTAACCAAACTTAACTCAAATAAAAAATATCACAAATTTAACAAGATAAAGTCAAATTTTTTTTAAAAAAAGTAATTTTCCGAACCGGTCCGAACTGGCCGAATCCCGGTTCAACTGGTTGACCGGTTCGAACCGGCCGATCCTTTGTACTAAAAACGAACCTATACGGTTCTGCCCGGTCCACCCCCCGAATCCCGGTCCGACCGGTTTGACCGGCCAAACCGATCCGAACCTAAAAACATTGATAATAGGTCATGCTAAAAATGGGTGATGTGGCATTTTTGAGGGGTTAAGAATACCCTATTGAAGATGGTCCAACTCGATACACATTTACAACCTTAAAGATACATGTGAACGTGTTGACATTATATTTACTACATCTCACCTAATAAATAGATTCATATTCTAAACTTTACAGATTGATATGTTCTTTATGTTGTAACATAACAAACAAAAAAAATGGTTCAAACCATGAAACCTTCAACGGTTGAATAAAAAACAATTTAGAAATAATGATGGAAATAAAACACAAGATGGGGTTAAATAACCATCATGTATCAGGATGGAGTTATACAACAAAATCTAATTTTTGTAAAAAGTCTAAAAAGCCATGAGATGATGACATGTGACACTCCCTTAAAATTAGAAGGAAGGGTAAATATGGTAATGTCTCTATATTTTAAGTTTCACCCCATTTTTTTAAACGTCCATAACTTTTACATACGATATTATTTTTTTTAAAAAAATTGCACCATAAAAACGAGCATTTTCTTAATATTAAAACGCGTATAATATTCATATATAAAAAACAAAAAAAATACGTTTTTTAGCTATTTGTGTTATTTGTCAAGTCATTGTGTTATTTATTCATGTCATTGTGTTATAACACAATAACCTAATGAAATAACACAATGATCTTAAATAACACAATGATCTTAAATAACACAAGGACCTGATGAAAATATAACACAATGACCTGATGAAAATATAACACAACGACCTGATGAAAATATAACACAAAGGCCTGATGAAAATATAACACAACGACCTGATGAAAATATAACACAACGACCTGATGAAAATATAACACAACGACCTGATGAAAATATAACACAACGACCTGATGAAATTATAACACAACGACCTGATGAAAATATAACACAACGACCTGATGAAATTATAACACAACGACCTGATGAAAATATAACACAACGACCTGATGAAAATATAACACAATGACCTGACAAATATAACACAATCTCAAAAATATAACACCACACAATGAGCTGAAAAATATAACATGATGACTTAACGAATATAACATAATGAGCTGAAACTTCAAAAAAAAAATCATTTTTTATATATCAACATTATATGCGTTTTGAAGATAAAAAAACGCTCGTTTTTTTGGTGTAATTTTTATTAAAAAATATTGTCGTATGTAAAAGTTATGGACGTTTAAAAAAAGGGGTGGAATTTGAAAGTAAGTCGAGACTAATATACCCTTTACCTACTATTTAAAGTTTTAACTATTTACCATTATGCCACCTTGTGCTTATGAGCCATTGATCTTCATTTAATATTAGATCTAATGGTCCAAATTTCTTCTTAAACTTTTTAGAAAATTTAGATTTTATAGTTGAACCTAATTCTAGGAGTAAAATCATTTGTTTTCCGTGAGTTTTGATATAGATCAAAATTGAAGTTTCAACAGAAGTAGTGTCATATTTAACAAGTCATCAATAAAGGACCAACCGAATTGGCCCGTTTCATATAAATATGTTGGGTAGTTGACATTAACAAATTAAAAAAGTAGCATATATATATATATATATATATTATACTATTTAACAAAAAGTGACAAAATATATATAGTAGCATGATTTTTTTAGGATGTTAGTCTTAAACCGACCAGTTTGGTTTCTATATATATTGGGTTATGATATGCATATGTGGGTTGTTTCACTAGAACTAGAATGTTACAAAATTACAAGTCATGCGCAATAACCCTAGCTTTGTAACACATAAGGTCAGGTCAAGCACATCTAACTCCAAATATGTTTTTTGTCCAAAATATTATATATATATATATATATACACGGCAAATTCGATCGATCTCCAAGTGAATATATATGTGTTACATTATTTATGATGTAAGTGAAATTATGGATTATAATACTAGAACACATATATATATCTAAGGAAGGAAGCTAGGTTGCAAGAAAAAGGTAGATGCATTTTGGCATATATCCCACGCACAAAAGGTCACCCCGGCCCTTATCTATCAATTAAGAATAAGTTCTATATGTTGTATGGATTTTCTGAAATTAAAGCATATATATTCTACTCGATCTTCTTCGTGAATTTCCTAACGCCTTCCTTCCTTCCAAATGATATATTTTGACATTCTCATTAGTTTCACAAAATCAAAAAATAAGACCATCACTCGCCGCTTCTTCTAAAAGATTTTTACTGTCAAAGGGGTCTTGGTTGCTTTATTGTGTCAATTTGCATATATATATTTGGGTATGGGTAACTAAAGTGTGATTTACCAGCTTTATAATACTTCTTACTAACCCCAACCAAAAAGTCAGAAGAAAATTTTCTTCAAGGTATTGAAAATTTGCAACTTTAGAGCTTTTCTCAAGTTAAAGTTCCACATGCCAAAAATACATAAAGATAATGTTTTTTTTATCAAGATTTAAATTTAACTAGTACATGACCACAATAACGCACCAAACATAAATCATGTAAGTGTGTGATATAATGTGTTAGACAAAATTACAAGAATGACCCCTGTTTTCAAGCCTAATTTCACTTTCGGCCTCTAACTCACATAAATTACAAGGATGAACCAATACTTTGCATATTTGTTTCATAATTAGCCCATGATTTGGATTTCCGTTAGTTTTGAATGTTATGTTAGCTCATGTGACTTTCACGGAATATACCCTCACATGAGTGTCATATGGACGGACTTAACTTTCAAAACTAACGGAAATTTATGTCAGGGGCCAAACGTGAAATAAAAATGTAAAGTGCTGGTCTATACTTGTAATTTTTGGAAGTTAAGGGCCAAAAGTGAAATCGGACCTGAGCACAGGGGCCATCCATGTAATTTTGTCAATGTGTTATTTGAGCATGCTAATGTGAGCTATGTTCAGGACTCATCACAGCAAAAAAAGAACAGAAAAATCATAAGAATGATAGAATAGAAGCTAAGCAGCACAATGTCTTGAAAGAATATTTTTTGGAGCTGAGGGAGTACTAGACAAGCATATACACATATATAGACTATACCATACTGCTAGTGCTAGCTAGGTAATTAAAAGTTGATATAAATTCACATATCAATGAAGCCGGCCTATAAGATGATGACGTCTTATATATATTGAACAATAGTACTGTACGTGTTTTGCACTACAAAACCGTAAATAAAGATGCCCAGATTATACGCTACTTAGTCGACATCTTATAACTCATGAAAAACAAATATAAATCAACTTTACTGTAGTACGTAACTAATTAAAAGATGCTTATTATACTATACATACAACATTTTTGTTTTATTTTTAGTTATCATTATTGTTATTGTGTAAATGAGAAAACTTCATGTCGTTATTTCCATGTGACACGCTTCAACTAGATGTAGTTGAAGGAGAGATCCTAGTATGTTTTCAAGGGTTATCTCAGCCCAGCCCACTACATGAAACAAGCAAGATATGGTATTAGTTTAAAAAACACATACACATAATGTTAGTCCAAAACTTCCTAAGCATTAGAATACGTACTTTGTATGAGTGTATTCGGCGTAAGAAACTCACCTTAACTTCAAGTTCAACTTTTTTTGTTTGACTTGGTCCATCCGCATTCGATCATGCCAACAACCTATTTTGCAGGACCTCGCTTCTTAGCAACACTCATATAAACAAATATCAATACCAAACACAAGGGATAACACATTTTAAGAAGCTTGCAAACATATATCATGTAATCTTATTATATACCCTCAGTTTACACTGCTATCAGTACATTACACTTGAACACCCATGCAGCTAGTGCTATAGCATAAAACACTAGAAAATTATAAGCTCATCAGACACATCTCATAATAGAAACAAGTTTATAGCATTGTGACAACTTGAATACACATGGGGGTTTCTATACGCGAAAGTGAAAAAACACAGTTGTAATATCCCTGTTTAATTTTAATAGGAATTTTTTTTAGCATAAACTATTCCAACATACAAGATAACACGACAATGATTTAAGAGCTATAGTGCTACACATACATACATGTTTAACAACAAATATGCCTACCTTTTCCAATATTTTTACATCATATAGGAATTTATATGTTTTGTTCATGGTGGATTTCTTTTTACTATAATCATTTTAAAGTTTTTAACACTCCTATATCAAATATTGGCTAACAAAGTCAAACTTTACGGTCAACATTAGCTAAGCCAACTTTTTGGATTATTTATCTAAAAATAAAACTTGAGGAGCCTATATTGATAATAGACAAAATTATAAGGAAGGTCCCTGTGTTCAGACCTAATTTCACTTTCGGCCTCTAACTAATTACAAGGATGAACCAATACTTTGCACTTTTGTTTCACAATTGGCCCCTGATTTGAATTCCCGTTAGTTTTGAATGTTAAGTCAAGCAATGTGACTTTCACGTGAGGGTATATTTGTCGAATATACACTCATGCGAGTGGCATATGAACGGACTTAACATTCAAAACTAACGGAAATCTATGTCAGGGGCCAAATGTGAAATAAAAATGTAAAGTACCGGTCTATCCTTGTAATTTTTGAAAGTTAAAGGCCAAAAGTGAAATCGAACTTGAGCACAAGGGCCATCCATGTAATTTTGTCTTGATAATATCCCAAACATACAAGTATCGACCAATTTAAAGTGTAGTTTGAAACTAGAGGGACTAAATCTGTAATTACACATATCTCATAATTGGCTGGTGATTGCTTGATCGTTTCGTTTCCACAAGTTGATAGTTGCAAAATGTTGAACGTGTATTATAGTCGTACGCATATCCAATCGAAGCACTAGTTTTGATTATCATCATCTTCTTCTGGAAGTGAAATCATTTCCTGAGAAATGGAAATGGGTGTTATGCAAGTTCAATTTCAACCACACCCATTGAAATTCAAACACCCTTTTGTTTACAAGATTGAAAGACCAAAGAATCGATGTTTTCAGGCCAAAGCGGTGTCGTCACGAACTCAGGTAACCATTTGTAGAAGCTGCACAGGCGGTGTTTGATTTGAGTGAAAATGTATTTCTTAATTTTGGTGATTAAAATTCAGAGGATAATGGAGGGTATTTCAGTCGGAGGGGAAGTTGGTGGTGCAGGTGGGGTGTACTCATATGAAGCTTTGAAAAGATTGGACAATTTATGGTCTACTATATGCTCTGCTCAAACAGGTGATTTTTCATCAACATTTTTATACAATTAATGATTTGATTTATCAGAAAGTGCGGTAGGTCAAGAAGCCAAACAAGTTGTCACGAATGCGCCTGGCTTGTTTACTCAATCTGATATGACAAACAAACAAGTGGATAGATTTGATGTGTTGGTCTGTGGGGGTACTTTAGGGATCTTCATTGCCACAGCATTGAGTTTGAAAGGCCTGCGAGTAGGAGTTGTGGAACGAAACTTACTAAAAGGGGTGGGTGACTGGGTGCTATATATATATATATATCTTCTGTCCTGTCCTGTGGTTTCTCTGCTAAAAGGTGAATTGATATTTTGGTTCAGAGGGAACAAGAGTGGAATATATCAAGGAAAGAGCTTTTGGAGCTTGTTGAAGTTGGCATCTTAACTGAAGATGACATTGAGCAGGCTACAACTTCAGTGTTTAATCCTGTAACAAAATCCACCTGCTACTCAACATTTTAACAAAACTAAACAAAACTAAACTTTGAGTGATGATTGGTTTGGTTTGGTTTCTAGTACTTTACTTAACATTGGAGTATTTATTTAATTTCTAATTTGCAGAACAGATGTGGATTTGAGAGTAAAGGAGAGATATGGGTTTCCGACATTCTTAACCTTGGTGTTTCGTAAGATCGATCTGCTATCATCAGACTTCCATTTTAAATCTACTTAAACTCAAAATGTTTTTTTTCCGCTTTTCTTTTGTTTTTTACTTATAGGCCTGCAAAACTTATAGATATTATGAGGGAAAGATTCACTTCGCTTGGTGGGGTAATCTTTGAAGGTTGCAGTGTGTCTAGCATAAGCG
Source organism: Tagetes erecta (assembly GCA_030867185.1). Lineage (NCBI taxonomy): Eukaryota > Viridiplantae > Streptophyta > Magnoliopsida > Asterales > Asteraceae > Tagetes > Tagetes erecta. Next base: position 286,102 of record CM061492.1, read on the forward strand.
TTTATCAGGATACAGCAGTAAGATCTCTATTGTTTCTTTACTTGATTCCAATGGAACAAAACGTTATCATATAAAAATTTGGTTTTGAAGGTATTGAAACTAATGGAGGGGAAGATTTTGTCAGCTAGTCTCATAATCGATGCAATGGGAAACTTTTCACCCGTGCTAAAACAGGTTATGACTTGAAGATTTTCTAGCCTAGAATCATAACTACCAGATATTAATAACAAAGTAGTTTGATCATAAATTTAACAACAGATTAGAGGAAACAGAAAGCCTGATGGTGTCTGCCTAGTCGTCGGTTCTTGTTGTCGTGGTTTCAAGGAAAATTCTACAAGTGATGTGATATTTAGTAGTGCTGAGGTGAAACCAGTTGGTAATGGTAACTCACAAGCTCAATACTTTTGGGAGGTAGTTATCTGCTTAATTATCTTGTTTGAAAATGTCATTGATGATTTGCAAGTAAAGTCAATCTTTTTGGTAAATCAATAGGCATTCCCTGCTGGTTCTGGAGCGTTGGATCGCACTACTTATATGTTTACGTATGTTGAACCACAACCTAGTAGCCCGAAATTGGAAGAGTTGCTAGAAGATTACTGGGATCTAATGCCTAAGTACCAGGTGATCTACAACTTTATTCACAGTCTATTTGGATGTATATCTATGTTTTTATGTTAATATACAGTTAGTTATATACTGATGACATGATTTTTTATTTCATGTAGGAAGTTTGTTTGGATGATTTAGAGATTTTGAGAGTTATTTACGGCATTTTCCCTACATTTCGTGACAGGTAAAAATGCTAATTCTTTCTTTATGGATATAATAAATCATATTAATAAATCTGAGTGGCTTATTTTTGTATTTGGGGAGTTAATCTGCAGTCCATTGCCAGCGGCTTTCAATCGTATTCTACAGGTGTAATACGTACTCAGATCTTTTGAAAATTACATTTCTGAATTCCCATTAAAATTTAATTATGAATGCAGTTTGGTGATGCTAGTGGCATACAGTCTCCGGTTTCCTTTGGTGGTTTTGGGAGTTTGACCAGGCATCTCGGAAGACTATCAAATGGTGAGTAAACCAGTTTAAGTCTACTAAAAAGTCAAAGTTCAGGCTCATCTTATAATTTGTATGAAATTTCAGGGATACATGAAGCAATCAGTGGAAATCTCCTGGACTCTGATAATTTGTCATTGTTGAATCCATACATGGTCAGCCAAATCTACTCCTTCTTATTACAGGAGAGGAGAGGAGAGTATTTTATATAAGAAATATTACTATTACTATTATATTTTAATGAAATTAGATAATTTTCAGCCAAATCTAAGCGCGTCCTGGTTATTCCAAAGAGCCATGTCTGCAAGAAAAGATGCTGGCGTCCCACCAGATTTCATCAACGACCTTCTAAACGCCAATTTCCAGAGCATGCAGGCATGGTTTATATATTGCTTTTAACTTTTTTTTTTTTTTTTTACTTTTAATTTAATAGTTATTAACTGTTTACGTCCACAGAGGCTAGGGGATCCAGTGCTAAGACCATTTCTTCAGGTAAATTGTTAGGTCTTGCTCTGTGTTAAATTTGACTTGACTTTGACAATATATAACGGTTACAGGACGTGATACAATTTGGTCCACTCGTGAAGACACTAGGCCTAGTTATGTTAACAAAACCTCAAATCCTTCCGTCTATATTTAAGCAGGTAAACAAGACGCTAGCTCAAGTAAGTAAAGAAATAAAAAAGATTAAATCAAATTATCAAAGTTTTGTTCAACAGGTTGGGTTCCCAGTGCTGATTGAGTGGCTAGGACATTTTTCACTATTAGGTTCTTATACATTCCTTTCCATATATATTGACCCGTTAATAAGGTAATCTCTTTCTTTTTTATCACGTAAGTCTTTATTGGATCGTAAAGTGATCAGTTTACCTTTCTTTAGGCCTCTGATTGATACTTTTTCGACTGCGGAGAAATACAAATGGAAAAGGCAACTTGAGGCATGGAAATATGGAGCTGGTTTAGACTACAAATTTACCCATAACCAAGAGATAAGTCTAAAAAACATGCATTTGTAATTTTGTATATTAACATTGATTTGATATCTAGTGAACCTGTAATACAACAAGATTGACTAAATTATTTGTACATTTCATCTTTTTACAACAATCACCCGAGACTTATATACCATAATTTTATGGTGTATGGATTTCTATTGGGACCCTGGCAGTCAAATGAGCTAGGTGCAAGTGCAGATGCCAGACGGTGAGTTTTGAGCCTAGCATAAGTCACTTAAATTATTAAGGTCCGAGACAAACAAGACGCACAGTGTAAACATACACTTCAATTACTATAACATGATGATTATTTTTATTAGTCATATATAAATAGTCAAACACCGATGCAATCGATTAGATGGTAGAAATTTAATAAACCGGTGGTTATAGACAACACGCATGGCGCTCCTCGCATCACATTGTTGTTGAATTCAATGTACGTGATTCCTTTGACTTTCATCAATGAAGGTAGCCTGTTCAATTTTGACTTGATTTCCTTCTTTAACAAAACTAATGAAATTTTTTTAATCAAATTTCCCTCCCAAACTAGGACATGATTTTTCCCAAAACAAAACAAAAGTAAAGTGCAGTTTTAGTCTGTGTATTTTTACCATTAACAGGTCCAATCACATCTTAGCAGATTAGGTCTTTTTAATTTTATTTTTTAATAGAAATGGTTTTTAACATTAACTTCACAATTTTCATTAAGTATCCCTCACATGTGAGGTACAAATGTCATTTTTTGTATTCTTTTTAACATGCGACTGAATAAAAATATTAACCTACATGTTGACCTAGATAAAAGAGTGGGACGCGTGGGGAAGATTTAACGGAAAGCTGGTTGGAGTACGTTAGTGTTCAGGTGCATATATGTTAGAAATAAAAATCACAGTGACTTGACCGGTGTCGAAACCCCGGCCAAAAATAAATAGTTTTCTTACCTTTTTTCTATTTTTAACTAGATAGGACAAGTACGAGTATCGTATCCACGAGGAGTGTTTGTGGTTAGCTACTAACTTTCTTTAATCAAAAAAAGAAATTGTAAAAGTTGATTGGTTGGTTATTTTGTAAACTAATGACATAAAAAGTAAAGTTAAATAAAAAAAAAAGTTGTTACGATATGGAGAGAGTATAGTCACTTCCGGTGCCAGGGTTTGGGATAAAGTTGTTTTGTTAATGCCGTTTTCAATATTGATCCGGTTACATAGACATAACCTAGTTTAAGTTCAACACTAACCTAGAGCACAATTTATATACTTACACACCAAACGCCCGTTCCTTAACTAAACTAACTAAGGGTGTACTGGGCACGTTCGGGTGGCGTATGATAAACTGTCTGTCGAATCAATATGAAATCAAACACATATAACTAGTTATAAAACTATCACATGCTAAAGTTTACAACTAATCATAGGTTCAACAATGAAAACTAAACATATATAGGTTCAAACAACTAAAGCCAAAAACCCCTCATACCGGTGTGACTACGAGACGATTAGCCGATCATTATGAAGTATACTGAACACACAAGTTTCTTTGAAACGAACTCCATAAAAACAGCCCCAAAACTGATGTCACAAACCCACAATTTTCGTCGCCGTTCCGTGCTCGATCTCTTCAAAAATATCAAAGTTGTTGTGTTAAAGTGATGGAGGCTGCTGCGTTTTATCGTGATTGAATGAGATTGCAAAAAAAAAATGGACAAGGTGCTTGCTACTTGGGACCCAGATTGTATGCGTGAGAATTGGATTACAACAGGGTTATGCTTTTTTTTTCTTTCTTTTTTCTAATTGAAGACTTTTTTTTTTTAGCCCACACACACTTAAATTAATTTACTTCAAGTCAACTTTCTTGCTCTTTCGACTCGGTTCAATTTAAGTTGATATAAATTGCATCTTTCATTGTTTTTTCTCCAACACCTACAAAATTAGAAAAAAGACGCAACATAATATCTTTTCTAATCATATTAACGCAATTAATGGGTCTCTAACACATAATAAAGTTCATTTAAAATGAACCGATCATGACTAAAACTAGTTAGGTTGGAGTAAACCTGTTAAAAGTATTAAAACACAGGAACCAAATGTTCATTTTACTTTTAAAACAATGACACTCAAAAACCAATTTTTTTTCTTATATAAGATTAAAACTAGTTTAGTGTCAATGCTACGCTCGGGAATATAACATACAAATGGTGATTTAAAAATATTTATAGGACACGGATGATTCCAATCAGTTTTGATACACAACGCTGGTAAAACCGAAAAATAATACTTTATTTAAAAAGTTAGTTTTATATTGTAGTAATTCAATTTAAAGAGACTTAAATGCTCGGTTTTGTGGTATAGTTTTTTTAAAAATAATTTCATATAAAAAAGTTATGCATGTTTAAAAGATATTGAGCCATTTAATTGTATGTTATTACCAACTTTATATATAATTTTTATTCTTATACCTTATTAAACTCTCATATGATGCCAAGTAAGCAAAATAAATATTTTCTATGTTATATAAAGATTTTATTTTATTTGCTTTTATCCTACTGTATTGCAAAAGGTCACAAGTCACCAGAGAGGATTAGATGGGAGCTTGGGAGGTAATTTATGTAGTACTATTTTTTGTTTTTTTGGACAAATTATGTATAATGATTATAAATTTATATTTTTTTAATTTGATTTCACTTGCTATAATAACTAAAACGGACTGAGAAAGCTTAAGTCTCTTAAAATAAAATTAAGTGTAAATCAGTATATCCATGATGGGCTCTTTGTGCAAGTGTGATTGAATACTTAGAAACACAAACAAATGTTTTGATATGAAGAACATCAAAACCAACTACAATTGTTTGACGTGACACCATGACTTTGTTTATATACCCGGCCACTGCATCATATCTGAGACCTTGACATCGATAACCAAAAACACCCGGCCTGGCCAGACTTCAAGATCTGAGACCTGGACTTGCATGACCAATATGGGCTTTATTTACCACCAGCCCATACACAAACACACTTACAACTTACAACTTACAACTTACATATATAATGTTTTGACCTGAAGACTCAATAGCTATTGCCTATTGCAGGATCAAAAGGATTAATTTCAACACATTAATTTTTTCAAAAATCCATTATCATTCTTACCAGAGCTTATGCTGTAAAAGAAGCAATCATATTTATTTCATGCTATCATTAAACCGGATCATGCAAAATATTTAATTACAAACAGTTGCATTAACTGTACTATAAGCTGGAGGTTTCTGAAAACCAGCATCAACCATGACATTTCTAGAAGAGGTAGCATGTTCCCAATTTTCCTTTTCAGCATAAATACTTGACAAAAGCATATATTGCCCACATTCTTGTGGTTGCATTTTATACAACTTTTTTGCCACCTCAACACCTAAATCAACAACCCCATGGAGTTTACAAGCACCCAAAAGAGCCCCCAAAACAGATGCATCCGCCTCAAACGGCATCGTTCTTATAAACTCGTTTGCTTCTTCAACAAAACCTGCTCTACCCAACAGATCAACCACACACCCGTAATGCTTCATTCCTGGAACAACACCGAATCGACTCAACATTGAATTAAATATTTGTAAACCAAGTTCCACGAGCTCTGCACGTGCACAAGCACTGAGAACCGCAACAAATGTAACCTCGTTTGGACGCCAATTTCCAACTTTCATTTTATCAAACACGTCTAACGCCTCTTTCTCTTTTCCATTTGAAGCAAGAGCACCCATTATTGCATTCCATGCACACACTTCCTTGTTCACCAACCTTCCAAACACTCTCATTGCATACTCCAAACCATCAGTTTTCCCATACAAGTCTATCAAAGCCGTCCCCACGAATGCACTTACTCCAGCCTCATTCTTGATGATGTAACCATGTATTTGCTTTCCATACAACAACCCTACGATCCCACTACAGTTAGCACACGCAGAAAGAACACTGACAAACGTAGCTTCGTTAGGTCTCACAACACAATCACCCGAAAACCTCTGCATAACCATCTGCTGAAAACTTCCAATAGCGCGATCATAGCACTCCTTCTTGACAAACCCGTTAACAACACTGGTCCACGAATACACATCCTTCATGGGCATCGACTCAAAGAACAAAAAAGCCGAATCCATATCCCCATATTTGCAAAACCCATCAAGCAAAGCATTAGATGAGACAGTACATGGTTCAGGCATTTCATCAAACAGGTTACGTGCAGAAAAAAGATCACCAGTTTCCGCATACAAATGAATAAAAGAAGTTCGCACGAAGGGATCGGCTAATACACCGCGCTTTAGGGCTTGAGTGTAAAGAGGTTTGTTAGGGGTTATGTTAGAAGCGGCTGCGGCTTTGGCAATTGAAGGGAAAGTATGTGCATTTAGTGGGATGTTATGGGAAAGCATGTGGGTGAAAAGGAGTAAGGTGGTTTGAGGAAGATGAATGTTGAGGTATGCTCTGATGAGGGTATTGTAGTATAAAGTTGTTGCCCATTGGAATGAATATGGATTGGGGATAGAGAGGTTACCGTTTGTGATCAGTACAGAATGGATTTGTTTAATTTGGATTGACTTTTTTATGAAACGTTGAAGGAGTTGCAGGAGAGATTCCGGCGAGAACATCATCACGGTGGCCGGATTAAACCCCCTGCCTGTTGCCTGTTGGCTGGCTGTTGTTAATCATAATAAAATTAAGCAAATAGCCCACATGCATCATTTGGCAGACTCACTTAACCCGCCCCATTTAAGTAATCAGCTCAATATAAGAAAAGTAAATAATATATGTTATCTGCCGTTCAAAAAAAAATATATATATGTTATCTAATCTTACGGTCCGGTCCCAACTTATACCACGACCCTGGATTTATGATATTAGAAGGTCTTTGTTTTTGATGGCTAGGCTCTCGGCTCGGGTTGAGCTATGATTTAAGGTTCGATATTGCTTGCTATATATGCTGGTTATTTTGAAAATTTTAATTTATTAATTCATTTTCTAAAATTACACGCTTAAAATCGTTATATTATTGTTTCAATCTAAAAGTCTGATCCATTATCTTATTTTAAATCACAATAAAATAGACACGTATCATTTAATAACGAATATATATAATTACTATACGTAACAAGGTCAATATATATATATATTATTATATATGTGTTGATATGACTAAAAATTAATATAGAAAAGTAACTACCGCGCGCCGCTCTAGTTTTGATTAAGATAATGATTGGAAACCAAGACTACACAAGAATGCATACGTATATATGTGCAGTGCAGTGGAGAAGACTTTAGTACACGTAGTCGTTGATAAGAGTTAGCTAGGTATACTGTATACATACATGTCAAGTCTTCATAATTCGTTTTCACACATTACAATACGACGTTCATCCCTATCTTTAACTATTAGTGAAAACTTTCTAAGGCCTAAAATGAAACAAAATTAATTGGTCGGGAGGCCTTTTTAAATATTATTGTTATACTTCTATATTCGAGTTTCAAGTCAACAATTATAAACTTAAGACTTTATAATTGACAGAGTTAAAAAATTCATAAGATCGAAAAAAAAAAAACAAATTCTCGTCAAGTAGATAACTGTTAAATGGTGTGCAGACACAACCAAAAAATTGATATATATGTTTTGAAAATATGATAATTATTTATCATAAAAGAAAAATTACCTAGTCTTTAAAAATATCTAGAATTATGATATGTAACGTACTTTCTAATTGTATAATTGAATTATATTTTGCCATCTCTCAAATAAAGTGGACTTTCGTCGAAAACAATATCCATAAAATTAAATCATGTATTCTTTTGGCATTGTCTATTCACACACTTACCAGATCTATCCACACACTTTTTTTAAACCCAGGCGCCGCGGATAGGGCTATGTGCAGCGCCTGGGTCACTTTTTCAGGTACCAGGCGCCGCACATAGCCCTATCCGCGGCGCCTGGGTTGTTTTCAGACGAGATGTTTCTTTTCCGAGGGGAATGTCGTTAACGAGGAGGAAGCTGGTCAACCGATGCAATGTTATGCGCAGCGCATAGGCCCTTGCGCGGCGCATGAGTTCTTTTCCGAGGGGAATGTCGTTAACGAGGAGGAATTTGGTCAAACGAGGTCGCTATGCGCCGCAGATGGGGCTTGGCGCGGCGCCTGCCTCCTTTCCTGGACCACTACTTAATACATTTCATTTTTTTCTCAAAATTCATAATATACACGTTTTTTCTCAACAATCTTTACCAAAATATACACGTTGTTTTTTCTCAACTTTCATTATCATCACGATATAACATTATAATGTCGTGGATTAATAGTTATATATTCGGTGAATACTCTAACACTAGTGTTCCTGATTCATACGAGACTGTAGTCTCTAACACTTGGAATCAAGCTGCCTCCAACCAAAGTCAGCAGGAGGACGAGGTTGTATCGGGTTTTCAATTTCCTGATAATTCGGTACAATTTGACTTAAATATTCCACCGAATGACAGTTACGGTTATGTTTACGGTGACGGTGGCGAGCAATTTGTTCAACAAAATAATTATGGTGTCAATGCTGGAAAGTTCGACTTAAATAATCCAGTGGATAACAGTTACGATTATGTTTTCGGTGACTGTGGTGATCAGCAACAGAATAACTATGGTGGTGACAATGCGGGTCAGTTTGACATGAATATTCCATTCGAATACCCGTACGGTTACAATGCGGGTCAGCAACAGAATAACTATGCTGGTGACAATGCTGACCAAAAAGACGAAGATGATGCTGACGAAATTAATCCTGAAGACTCTTACCCGATTATAGTTTCTTTTGAAACTGACATGGTTTTTCAGTCACGTCAGGAATTAGTCAATTGGGTCCAAAATAGAGGAATCGAACATGGTTATGTCATTACTACCAAAAGATCTAAAGAAAAGGCTATCTGGTTACAGTGCAGTCTTGGTGGGCAATATAAGTCTGTAGCTACCGTTAGAAAAACCGGTAGCAAGAAAATCGGTTGCCCATTTGAGTTGAAGGGATCATTTGTATCAAATAATAGTTACTGGAAATTAGAGGTGAAAAACCCGATGCACAACCACTCGCCTATTGAAAATCTTGAGGGTCACGCGTATGCTAGGAGGCTTTCCGTGGAGGAGAAAAGACTGGTTGGTGAGCTCGCAGAACTAGATATTCCTGCTCGTAACATCTGGGCAGCGTTGACAAAAAATAACCCAGAAAAAAAGGTTAGCGTATTTAAAATATAACAACAAAATTTTATATTCATGCAATATTTAACTTTTTTTTTTTATAAAAATTGAATAGGTTATTAAGAAAGACATTCAGAACGTTGTTCAAAAGATAAACAAAGAAAATAAAGTCGGGGAGTCTCCAATGGAACAAATGGAAAACTACTTCAAAGGAAAAGATTACGTTTATTACACAAACGTGAATAACACCACAAAAGCCGTTGAAGATATTTTCTTTATGCACAAACATTCATATACTATGTGGTGTGCTTTTCCACACGTGCTGTTGATTGACGCCACCTACCAAACAAACATTTACGGTTAAATTTCCCAAGATTGTTGCCGGGCCCCAAGTCAGATGGTTTGATCATGAGATATGCAGCTCAAATCCCAAAATTATTTTACCCATATATATCAAAAATAAAGGATGTGAAACCGGATGGTCACTGTGGGTTTCGAGCTACAGCCGCGGGGTTAGGGATAAAGCAAGAAGATTATTTATTTATCCGTAATCAACTGTTACTGGAGTTGCGAATGAACGGAAATATTTGGAGACGGGTGTTCGATCCGGAAGACAGAGGCCACTACGATGCGATATATGAACGGATAAAATTTTTTGGTGTCGGTAGAGCTCCGGTCGAACATTGGATGCAAATGCCAGAGGCGGGATTTCTTATAGCTCAGAGATGGGGTGTAATTGTTCACATCATAGACATGGCTGGTAGTGCTACAATATTCCCTCTACTGGGCAGTCCAGAAGGTGTGGAGACCATGCTAGCTGTTTCTCTTGTATTTGTCGACAGTTCACATTACATCATGTTAAAACTTGAAGGATCATATCCAATGCCTACAGTGAACCCTCTTTGGCATAGCCATAGAACAGAGTGGGCAGCGCCTTGGTATAACTTATACCGGGATAGGATTATCGAGTATGAAAATTTGAGACGACCCGACCTCAATATAGATCCACACGTGTATTATGTAGGTTGAAAAGAAATAATATTATGGCAACATACAATTTTTTTAAAAAAAATATTATTCATTAATATACTGTTATCGTACAACATACAAATTTGATCATACAAAATTATGGCAATAATCTATATCGTTCAGACGTGCTAATAATAGTCCACGCTCCTATCGAAGTGAAAGGTTGACCGTTACGCTCCTCAAACTGGGATAACGCCGCGTCTATTATTTCCTCGCGCGTGCGATTTAAACCTCGTGAGCTGCGTAATGCGCGACGATAGTAACCTTCAAATTGCAGCGTTCTTTGGCATATATTACGCCATCTACGGCTACACTGTTGTGTATCCCTTGTAACTGCAGCAGGACCCATACGACTATTATACATACGAACTACGTCATTCCAAAATTCCGACATATTTGGGTCGTTACGTGTGGCGTCGGACCGAACTAAATACCAACATATTGTTAAAGTTTCATCTTCATGAGGAGTCCACAATGCCATTGCAAGATGTAAAAATGTCGGAAGATATGCGTGTAAAAATGTTGGCAAATATGTGTGTAAAAACGCAAGTGTGTAAAAATGTCGTCCCCCCATTGGGTATTTAACTCCATGAAAATCGGTAAAAAAAAAAAAAAAAAACCAACCCAGGCGCCGCGCAAGGCCCTTTGCGCAGCGCATAGCCCATCAGGCGCCGCGCAAGGCCCTTTGCGCAGCGCATAGGGTTTCCATCAGCATCCTTTTCCTCCTTATATATCCCTTACGCGGCGCAAGTCTCTACCACCATATCCGCAACGCAAGTCTTTTTACAACCTTTTTTGTTCGACCAAGCGCTACGTATAACCCAAAAAAGCTATCAAACATGTCTTCTTCTAACCACCCGACAAACTTTTCAAACCCTCTTCCAGAATTTGAGTTTGACAACCCTTACAACACTGATGATATGGATTTTTCGATTCTGGATAATTTTGATACTCGTCTAGGGCATCCTTATTTTGAGTTTCCTGATAACCCAACGGCGCAAGAAAAGTGCAAAAAACTGAGAACGATGGATGTGGGCGGACACATCCATATAGATTGGGATCTTTTAAATGAGCTTCATGAGGGAGATCGATGTTAGGAGATTATTGGTTTCAACACTCCGTGGTCTCGGTTGTTTGATATAACAACCAGGCCATCATACCGTGAGCTCACTGTGGAGTTTTTGTCATCATTTGTTTTCAACCGCCCACCGCGCGATTATGTCGAGGACCCCGCTCAACCTTTCCGCGAGATAACTTTTCGATTATGCGGGGTTTATCGTTCGATGACACTGAGAGAGTTTGCTGTTCGTTCGGGGTTGTACATGGAGGAGGAGCTAGACACCCCATTATACACTGAAGGGATCAGAACTTTGTCTCGTGAGACCCTCGTCAGTTTTTGGGAGGTTATTGCCTCTACGCACTTCGGAGTGTGTAATGCGAAGGCGGCTTCCATCATTGACCCTCTACACCGGTATTTGGGTCGTATCATTGCGTCTTCCATTTCTGCCAGGGGGTGTGGGAAAGATAAGGTCAACATGAGTGACCTTTTCTTTATGTATTGTCTCTTTCTTCGCCGGCCCTGTGCGCTTGCTACTTGTTTGGCGGAATATTTTGAGTCCGCCTACCATCGACAGGCGCGCGGACAGTTGTATGGCGGCGCGTACATCACCGTCATAGCTCGCTCATTTGGGATCTCTCCGGATCAAGATGCTAGGATCTCTCCGTCTATTAAGGCCACAAAACTAGGGAAAACTAGTTTGCACAGCATGCGCCTAATGCGCAAGTTTCCTGTGGGTCTTCGGTTCAAGGATGAAAATGGCGAAATATTTGTGCCTGTTCAATTGCCACCTTGGGACCAGATTCCAGTTTTTGTTGAGGAGAGACGGGGAGTACCTGCGCCTGAGCCGAATGTGTCTCCGCCACATGAGCCCGAACAACAACCTGAGCCGTCACCCGAGCGCCCGCATCATGATCCACCGCAGTTCCCACAGCACGTATACGACAACCTGCCAGAGGGAACGCGTGTTTTAGCAGACCACTTTGATCAACGCCTCCAAGCGATGCAACGTGATATTGCGCGACAAGGACGCCGGATAGATCGACATGGACGACGGGCAGTTCGATTGTTCAATGCTATACGCGACCATTTTGGGATTCCGGATGTGGCGTTTTCATCATCGTCGGAAGAAGGGGACCAGTAGTTATCTTTTATGTTTTTTTGTTATTTTTTTTAAGTTTATGTAATTTTTAATTTCTTTTATGAATGATTAATTTTGTGTGTTATAAATGTTTGTTAAAGTTTTAAATGTTTTTGTGTGTTATTAATTTGTTATGTTAAAATGGTTGGGTGTAAAATATAGGGTTATGTGGGCGAAATGGATTGAAAATCTTGAAAATTTTGTCATAAAATGAACCCAGGCGCCGCACATAGGGCTATGTGCGGCGCATAAGTGTGTCTGGGATACCCAGGCGCCGCGGATAGGGCTATGTGCGGCGCCTGGGGTCTGTTGGATGGTCAGTTGTCAAGGTCTGATGTTATGTTTCGATGTGATGTGACCCAGGCGCCGCGGATAGGGCTATGTGCGGCGCCTGGGGGGTGCGAAAATAAAAATGGAAAGTGTGTGAATAGGACCACCCATTCTTTTGTTTCAAATAGAGAATTTACATGTTAATGGTTGATTTTGATTGATGGTCGTCATGAACAATTATGATTTTCCAAGAGGTAATTAATTTTTCTAAACATTTGACCTTTATTTCGTCGATGAAAGAAAAGTTATTAGGTTTTATGACACTGCAAACATGTCATGTAAACATAAGCCCTATTTCCCTTTTCAAATGTAATTTGGATTTTATTCTATGATAATTTGTTGCTTGACAATATTTAATAGGACGCCCGGACTTAACTAGGTCAATGTGAATAACTAGGAGGAGAGACAGGGTTATATGGACATGGACAGTGGTCATATGAAATCGTTCATAGTTAAGGACGACCCCATATGTTCGTGATCGTAGACAACGTTGGTCATATAGCTCAATCCTACCATCTTTAGTTCCAAGAAAAACTCGTCGTCTTGACTCATTGAGTTGAAATTTGTTGAGATCGGTTCGAACCCGAGACCTATATATGGTCTCCAACCCATATCTTTACTTTCTCTAAGGATGACGGTTGAGCTGGCTAGAGGGTAAAAAATTATGTGAAGAAAACAAAAGAACATCAATCCCATGAGTTTAGTATAGGATTAAAAGTAAAATTAATTAACTTTTTTTAAAACAACGGTCGGTATAACGGTCTATGACTAATGCACTCAGAGGTACAAAGAACGAGATCGAAACTCATCCATTAACATCAATATGTGATTTTTGTCGACATTAGGGCTCCTCCATTACTACGAACGCCTCTGAGGCGAACGAGAACCCTCCTTAGTAAGGTTTTTGGAGGCCTCAATCGAACTATAAAAAATGGGACATTTGTAAAAAATAATTAAAACCCTCCTTTTTAGGGATTGGAACCGACAACAATAAACGATATGGTTAATAGTTGGCGGAGTTAAAACTTTTTTTTATTATATATTGTGTATGTAATGCATATCAACTAATTAAATTATTATTAATATTATTCTATTAACTTAAGATCAACTAAATTTTAAGGTTCTTTAACTTGATTTGTAGTTTCATTTAGATTGATATTTTCATCATCATTTGCATTTATGGTTTCATCTTCATTTAAATTGATAGTTTATCTTCACCTACATTTATAGTTTCATCTAAATTTATATATTCATCTTCATCAAAGTTTTCATTAATAGTTGTATTATTTCTACTTGGTATAAATTTTAATAGTAGTCCTTTTAATGATTCTTCTATAACTACTCGTCTTGTTTTTTAACATTTGATAAACCAGAAGCATATTTATGAATATATTTGACATGTCTAAAGATAAAATCAGAAAAGCAGTAATTCAGTAAAAACACAAATGAGCACCCAAATTATGTTTTCAACTAAGCAATTCAAACCTCAAAACCTAATATTAATTACAATCAACAAAATAAAAGGCACCCAATAAGAGAACAAAGAGGCACAGAGATTATTAAAAGTAGTAAACTTAATACCTGGGCAGTGGTCACCAATGGCAACTTCAACAATTCAACGGCAAACACTCAGCCGAGTCAGCGAAATCAACAGTTCCACAGCAATGGCAACAAAAAGTATGATTTAATCCATCAAGAACCAACGAAATCAACAGGCAACAGGCAACAACAATTACGATTTCAACACCAACACCAATTACGTTTTCAACACAACACCGTTACTTTATTGCAATTAGAGGTTCGAATTCAAGAATGTTTATGGTTGAATCACTCGTTTATGTACCTTCGATTTATTGTTGATATATAGTAGATCCGTTGTTAGCGTACCCTATTCAAGATTTTGGAACCCCAAATGGCCAAATCGTCCCTTCGATTTCATTATGAACTACGGCTGCAGGTTGCAGGCTGCTGATATGTTCTTGTTTCACGCTCTCCTAAATCCATTCCATTATCCACTTACCGATCATTCACATAAGCCCAAAAACATATAACAAAAGCCCAAGTATTATAAGCCCATATAAAAAACTTAAAAAATGTCAGGGCCTAAAACCCTAAAATCACCCATGAAGCCCATTGGGCCGGCCCTCTTACAAGTTAAGTTAATCAGATTCAAAACTCGTTAACCAACCGTTACAGAAAAAAACTGGACATGAACGTTTACCATGTCACGTAAATTAAACTGTTAGACTAAGATATAAAACTGTAAAGGAAAGGAAAAAAGAAAAGAAAAGAGGCGCATGGTGTTTGGTCCAAAGTACGTTTTCATGTTTAATTTAAAAAGAAGTACAGTACAGTACGTTTCAACTTCTTCTCATTTTTATAGCCGTTCCTTGTAATAGTACGTACGTCTTGTTTGATGCACACGCGCGTACATGATCCTTAATTAATTACAATATATTCATCATGCTCACCAAATACAACTACAGTCCGTCATCTTCATACTCACCACCGTCCAATCAGTATCACACTCGCTCCAATGATAAACTGATCAAAGAAGTTGATTTTTTCACCCAGATCAGAAGACTACACTAATCATCATCATCATACTGTCGATTTGATCTATTTTCACTGTTAGAGTTATATCTAATATATATTATTAATAATTGTTTATTGATCGCATATATATATATTAATAGGTACAAAGATGTTGAGAAGATAAAACAATCTTAATGACAACATACGAAGGCAACCACAACCACAACCACCCTCTCCCTCCGGCCGCCATGGCCATGGCTTCCAGCACCTCTTCTGCCGTCCGGATGCTACTCTCCGGCTCAATTCCAAGCTCCGACCGCCTCATGAACTCATATTTCATCACAAGTAGAACGCTCCATCGATCCTTGCTCATCAACTAGTATTTTGTTTCCGACGATCACACTAGACCTAACTCAAACCCCAAACCCGCTACAGTTCCAGCCTCAAGTTTTCAGGCTGCAGTTAAACGATCATTCCAAATTCTCCGGGTTAGAAATGTCTCCACATGCTGCCTTAATTGGTTGACGCTGTCACAACGGATCCAAACTTTACGACCTGCATAGCCGCGGCGATATCTCGATTTTGTTGTTAAGTTATGGGCCACATATTTATGTTAGTTTGCATTTACTTGAAGAATTTATATGATCCGGCCCAAAACCCTTTTAGTTCAGTTAATTAGGTTATGTTGGATTTTGTTGTTAAGTTATGGGCCACTTATCTATGTACCCCATTAATTGTAGGGCCTTACGCTAGGCTTATTTTGATTCTACAAAACCTCTTTAACACTCGATATTATAAATGACAAGACATCCATTATCCATAGCCCATAGGACATAATGACAAAACATGTTTTTTTTATGAATCGGTTCTAGACGATAGGAATCAGGTTTGGTTATGGTAAACAAAGTCAGGAACCGGGTAGGTTCGGGTCCGGTTTTAGGTATGATCGGGAATTATACCGGGTTTTGACCAGTTTGGCCTGGTTTTTTTGGTTCCGGGTAGGGTTAGGTTCGGGTTTTAACTAGGTTTCATTTTCTTAGATGAACCGGAACCCATTTGTACCCGACGGTTTGGGACACCGGGTCGGTTGCGAACCAGGTATTATGTGCACCTCTAAATGAACCTGGCTTAGATTGTAGGCTGAGACTCCGCTTGTTTAAAAATGAGTCTAACGTATGTAACCTCATGAGCTAACTTGTTTATTTTTTAAAAAGTTGATTTTGTTATTTTCTATACATATCATAAACGAAGGCAAACTGTTGAATTTTTTGTAATATAAATTGACAAAAATGCTTATAATTCAACTAATTTTAACATATATTTAAAAAAATATGATTTGTGAAGTCGTATGTTAGAATGCATATATGCACCTACAAGTAGTGTGGGTGCATATATGTCTTATAACAAACGACTTCACAAATCAATTTTTTTTAAAATAGATGTTAAAATTAGTTGAAATATAAGTATTTTGGTCAATTTATATTACAGTAAATACACACATATGATTTACACCTTACAATTTTTAGTGTTTCTTAGATAAATACATGTGATTTACACCTTACAAGATTTAAGCCCACAATACTTTGATTGTGAGTACACCATTGAACCACTGTAACAATATCTATATATGATGCCTTTTGCATATATATCTCTATACAATGTTGATCATGACACTTCTATTCATAAAAGTGTATTCAAACTTCTAATTTTAGTACAAGAATCATTACTTTAAACACGTTTAGGGAGATAAAATGATAACAATGTCATGAATAATATTTGCCAAAAATATTAATTAAAACAATCAATTGTTACCTAACATACTCAGTCTCAATGTAGTGGGCGTGAAGCCCCTTGGATAACGCCACTTTGCGCCCCATAACGCCCGCACACCACTACGCGGGGGTGTTATGTCCCGTTGGGCGTTTTTAATATAACGCTGCTGCCCCATTTCTTGTCCAATCATTGAATTGCTTTTGTTAATTAATTAATAACTAACTAATGATTATGGGGGCATTAAGGGGCGTTAACCATTACATCATTTTTTGGTATAATGCCTCTTATCTAGTCATCGTCCACATGGCGGAAAACGCCCCCAAAGAGCATTAACCATTACACAAAGTCTCAAGATGGTGATCGTCTGCATCGTCTGTAGGTAACATGATATTTGTGTTGAGAGCGGTATAAATCATTAAAACAAATGAAACTAATATTGAGATTGCAGAGAGAATGAGCATTAGCAAATGGGCAACACTTGTGTTCATTTCCTGTGCATATTCTATTGAAGCCAATGCCAATACTGTTAATGGATATGAATATGCCCACCATACCACATTGAATTTTTTCATCGATTTCTTGAACAAATTCGGCCTCGTTACCTATCACGAAACTAAACAGGTTTAGTCTGATGACTTAATTGAATCTGTTTTTTTTTATATTATATATAAAAAAACTTTGTAACGTAAATGTGTTATATATATATATTAGCTAGCTAGCTAGCTAGCGTTAATTTTGAAGATAGATAGATATATACCAGAGATAAGAAGAGAAACAGAGAAAGATAAAAAAGCATCTTTGAGGAAGAATCAAACATCCCGGAAATTGATCCCCAAGCTAAACTCGCCATGCTCGGAGCAGCAATAAACAGAAACATAACCGGCCTAAGCATCGGTGGCATGCAACTATTCCCCGATAACCTCTGATAAAGCGTCACAAACACCACCAAATAATGCACAAACCCTAACGAAAACATTATCACACTAGTCTCTCTCCACCCCATCTCCGCCGCCGCCCCTGCTCCCACCAAGTTTCCGATCACTGATAACTGACTCGCCGGATTCGCCACCGTTGACAAAAACCTCTTCCCTTTCGTAAACCATTGGCCGTATATCTTGACGTCAAGTATCAATATCGGAACAACAAACACAACCCAAAGTAGACGATAATAAACAAGTGTAACAGAAAACGGCGTGGTTTGGAGCAAAAGAAGAAAGGAAATCCATGGGGCGAAAAGGTAGTTAACAGTGATATGATTTAGGTAGTCTTTTTTAAGCATGTTGGATAGTAAAATGCATCTTAAAATGTATAGGATTGATAGTGATAAGACGATGAATAAAGATAAGGACCAAATGAGAACCAGAATGAATGCGGTGTATGGCATGAGTCCGAGCATTCTCCGGTAAGCGTGGGCGTTTTCGGGCGGGTTTACAAGGGTTTTCCAAAGCAAAGTTTGGAAGCAAAGTGAAAGACTTATACGAAAATAGCCTGCATGGAATTTTGAAATTATTACGTGAATATTATTATTAATGGTGGTCGTTGAAGTGACGGTTAACTCTACTTGTAGCGGTGGTGGTGGTGTGGGTTTCGCCGGAGTTGTGGTCGGAATGGAGAAGGTGGTGGTTTGTGTGTGTGTTCTACACATGGTTAATTTAATTACTAGGCCGGTATTGGTGATCCTATGAAAGTAGTAGTTTTGCTTCATTTTGGTGGTATATATAGAGCTAGTTAGCTAGAATTAGTAAATGACTAAATGTTACTTATATCATGAAACATTATATTTGTTTTTTTTATTCTTTTTTTATTATTATAAATAAAAAGATAGATACACTTTATAAAGACATATATGATGATGGACGTAAGACCACTATTGTATTGGACATCCCTCTTGCATGTATCATTTGTTTGTATTTTGTTTTATATTAAACTCATTTTTTCTAAATTAGGATCACACAGAGTCAAGATTTACTAGAGTATGTTTTTTTTTCATAGTTTGTTTTTTCAAGTAAATCTTGAAATAAATATAACTAAAAGTTTCAAGTTTAATTTTTAAAATTTTATAAATAAATCTTTTTACTGATCAAGTTTTAAAGTATTTGATGATTATATATGTATTAATATAACCGGCCATACAAAATAGAAAACGAAATACATATATGTTGGTACCAGAATCCGTGGAGATTGTAACACATGTCATTGTATTTGTAGCATGCAGGCACGCTTTGATCTTATAGTGAATCGATAAACACTAATGAATGCCCTAGCTTTCAAAGAAAACCTAATTAGCAAATTAATTAGCCGGCCATGCGACCCTCATCAGGATCTGACACTTAAAGGGAGTTTAGGATTCATCATAGTCAACATATATACTGACCATAAAATTAAGTAGTAGATTATACGAGAGTTAAAAAAAAATTAATCATGAGGATCAGATTCCGTTTTATACAAGATCGATATCTATTACTTTAGTCTAATCAATATATATATATATATATATTAGCTAGCTAGGTCTAAACCATTAAGTCAGATTCAACTAATAAAGTATCCTCTAAAGTTTAACTCGATCATCAACCAATTTCATGTATTCTTAAATTATTTGTTGATTTGATCTTTTAAGAAAATCGTTCGATATGATATATATATATATATATGGCTTATTTCATTTAATTTTAATAAAAAAAAGTGCCGTAAAATAAATATAGGGATGTAAATATTATTGTTTTTTAATTGGCCGGGTACAACATAAGTATATATATGCATGTTCTTGGAAGTTTACGTCGAACTAAAGGTGGCTGCTAGTGCTAATTATTAAGTAAATCGGCTAACCCTTTTGGACCGAACCGGGTAGATCGATGCTGTATCTCGATCGTTTCACTTTTCACCTTCATTCTTTTAATGTATGGCCGGCCAGCTAGCTAGATGTCATGATGGTGGACCCGTTTATAAAGCATGCAGTTCGGCTTATATAATTAAGGGCTTGACGAGAGACTCAAGTGGCCGGGCACACGTACAATTAAAGTAATTCACACACCACTTTTTTAGTTTATAATCCCACCCATATGTTAAAACTATAATTAATAAAAAAATAATAAAAGTTTATATATAAAAGAAAAGCAAGTTAAAACTTATAAAATACTAACCATACATTACACAAAAAAAATCGATAACTGACGAAAAGATATATATAATTGACAGATAAGTTAAGTTAAATAGATAAAATATACGATTAAATAAGATAACGTTACAATATTTTCATTCATTGCTATTAGGTGTTTTAGATTATGTGTACTGGTATATATAAAAACATTAATATTTTTCTCACATCAACTTTGCAACACAATAAGTCAATAAAGAACAATGAGGCGCATTATAAAAAACACCAAACACAACTTTAACATGAAAAACATCCTGAGAATGCTTTTGATCATTTTAGGTGTTTGTAGAGGATAAAAATATACCACTATACATAATATACTGTTACTTTTTAAGAAATATATTTAGAGTTTATTATTATTATTAATGCATGGTTTTAATAAGGGAGCTGGGAGTGGTGTGGCGAGGTACCAGACAAGGAGAAGAAGAGGTTGAAGAAGTGATGCTCGTGGACGAGGTGCCTTCCTCGGCTGGAGGAGAAACAAGGTGCAGAAGGGGTGAACGAGCTCGGCGAGGAAGGGAGATCCGGACCTTGTGGAACGAGGAGGTGGCGAGGAACGAGCTCGTTGCCTTCCTCGTGTTCCATTCCGTCCCCCCTAAGCTTATTTTTCCCACGTCTAAATTCTCTGACATTGTCATCATTGCACTTTATAAAATTTATTAATCTTTTACGGTGTAATTTAGAAAGTAGATGGCATCGCCATTGCCTCCTTCTCACTTTACTCGATCTTTCCAATAATATATATTTTAAATTTTCAGTTTAACTTTCATATATTTATGATTTTAGCTCTTCTGATTTTAACTTATTATCATTTTGATTTTTGTTGAGTTAATTATTTTATAAAATTGTCATTTTATCATTTTAATTTATGAAAACTTAGTCAATTTATAACTTTAACCCTCTTACTCAATTGTTGTCTTACAAAAGAAAATTCCACCAAGTGTTGGGTTGTTTTAGGGTACCAAGTTAAAAATATATATTTAGATATGTAAAAATTACGTATATAAAGTCTATGAATGTCGTATTGATACTATTTAGATTTTAATTAAAGTAAATTGGATGTAAATAAATTATCTTTTTTTTACTATTACTCGCTGGTGATCCAATTTTTAAAAATTCTTGTCATGGGTCAGTCTAGGAGTGGGTAAAACCAAGTACCCGGCCCGACCCGCCAAATACCCGGCCCGACCCGAAACCCGAAATTTAAAGAATACGAAGCCCATTAACCGGCCCAGTATATACAAACAGGGTTTCGGGCCCAACCCGAATTTAGTTAACCGGGCTTTTTAAAAACCCGAGACCGAAGTTTGTTCTTTTTAGGTTATCGGGTTTCATCTTTTGACTGCTCTCTTTTGTGACTTTTTTCTTTCAAGTTTCAAGATCTGAAGTTTTCAATTCCATTGTTCTTTCAAGTTGGCTCTATGCGACTCTACTGTAACTGTACTAGTGTTTCCTCTTTCTTTGGTTCTTTGGTTTTTGCTGTATAATTCAAGATGACAAGATCTGAAAATTTTCCATTGGTAAGTTCTATCACAATTAGTTTTGATTTCATATTCATAGTTTATTGTATGATTGGCTCATGAATTTGTTTAATTTGGCATTGGATCATAAATTCCTTTTGGGTTCCTCGTAAAATTGAACCTAGTTGAAAACTTAATTTGTTTTTATATTAGTTTAAGGTTTTAATATGATTATGTTGGTCCGTTCAAAAAAATATGTTTGTGTTGGGGTGTTGGAATCTATGAAAGATTCAAAATTTTCCATTGGTGAGTTCTATCACAATTAGTTTTTGATTTCATATTCATAGTTTATTGTATGATTGGCTCTTGACACAACAACACCTTGCAGTTCATCAAATTTAGTAAGCTTTCTGGGTTTTGATCTTTTTTGCTTTGTAGAAATGGGTTTCTTTTGTGTTGATTAGGATTTAGGAAACAATAGTAAAATACTATAATAACAGTAGTATGATTGTATGAATTATTGAAGTAAGTTAATTGTTCAAATTGTGCTATATAAAACAAATTGAAGTCTAATGTCAAACAAACCAAAACAAATTCAAAGTTTTAGTCTAATGTCAAACAAACCAAAACAAATTCAAAGTTGTAGTCTAATGTCAAACAAACCAAACCAAATTCAAAGTTGAAGCCATAGTTGAATAGAAAGATGAATAGCATAAAATCAACTAGATGAATCCACCACCTAATTGTTCTTTGGTCCTGGTTCAAGCATCTCACAAATTTCTACATTAACAAATATAAAATTATGAATAAGTTAACAAACGAATACATAAAGACGAATAATTAGTATTAGGTAAAAGTACCTTTCCCAATGTCATCATAATCTGTTAACTCTTCATTTACTTTTTTCCTTTTCCTTCGAATCCAGTCCTGTGTGCATATTAACGATTCGACTACAGGAGTGGACAAGGAACTTCTATAGGTTCCAATGGTTCTGCCGCCCGTACTAAATGCCTGCTCTGAAGCAACACTTGAAATAGGGATAGCTAATATATCTAAAACAATGGCAATACACCTAATGGGTTAGAACTTAGAACTTCATGCATATAAATAATGAACTTAAGAATTAAACACACCTTTGGCCATTCTAGCTAGTATTGGATACTTTGAAGTAGATTGTTTCCACCACTCTAGAATGTTGTATCCCTTGTAATGATCCTCCTCGTTCTCATCGAGATACTTTTGAAGTTCTGATCTTGAAACCTTCGGGGTTGAGGAACTTTTCGATTTAAACA
Source organism: Tagetes erecta (assembly GCA_030867185.1). Classification (NCBI taxonomy): domain Eukaryota; kingdom Viridiplantae; phylum Streptophyta; class Magnoliopsida; order Asterales; family Asteraceae; genus Tagetes; species Tagetes erecta. The sequence continues at coordinate 309,125 of CM061492.1, forward strand.
CAATAAACGAATCCTCTGTTCCTTCAAATGACTCATCAATGTTCTTTGACTGTTTTGAAAGGTCCTTCGGATTCTCTAGTTCGTATTCCATCTCATATAAACGAAACAACATCTCTAATTCATCAGTAACAACTTTTACTGCCGTTGTTACCTTATCTTTTATGTCATTTGCTGTTTCATTTTCAGTTTTCTCAGCTTCGAATTTTATGCCAAAACCATATACAATAACACTTGTCTTCAATCGAGGGTCTAAAATTGCCCCAAAGTACATAAGGTTATTCCATTTCTGATCACCCTTCCAATATTTATCAAATTTTCTCTTCATTTTATCACCCAATAGTTTAGTTAGAATGTCCTTTGAAGCAACCATCTTTTTTAAATGATTTTCAATGTCAATAATGTCATTGTAAAAGAGATTAACCACCACCTATTAAAAAAAGACATATATGTAGTCCATATTTAATACTTCATACAATAACAACAAAACAAGTTAACAGTTACCTGTGACGAAGCTGAAGCTCTAGTTGTTTTACGCTCGAACAACTCTAAAAGACTTATCATTTCCCTCGCATAGTCCCAATCAGCAACCTTAGGAACATCAACCAACTCAGCTCTAAAATTTGGGTCCATCAAATCATATGCATCAAACGCCTTTTCAAACTTTGCAGCTGTCTCCAGCATACCATATGTGGAGTTCCACCTGTGATATTAAAGAAAATAGATTAGTAGGGTAAATATACTATAAATATCAAGAATTTACTGTTAAAAAATTAAAACTAATTACCTGGTACAGATGTCTAGAGATATCAGTGCCTTAGAATCGATCTTTTCTGTGATGCAACAACTTTTAAAAGCATCAATTCTGTTAGGAGATTGTCTTACGTATCGAATCGCTTTTCTGATGCGCTCTATTGGTATTGATCTTTCACTTAATCCGTCTTTGACAATCAAGTTCAAAATATGAGCCATACATCGGGTATGTAAGTATCTCCCATCGAAGAAAAGATTGTTTAGCTTTGTTTTTAGAAACGTAATAGCAGTATCATTGGATGAGGCGTTATCCGTTGTGATGGTTAACACTTTATCCAAATCCCATTCCCTCAAACACTGTAGAAGCAGCCTACCAATATTTTCTCCCTTATGACTTGAGATCGGTTTAAAGCTAATGATACGCTTTTGGTATTTCCACATTTCATCAATGTAGTGGGCAGTTACACACATATAGTTAATCATTTGTTTTGAAGTCCACGTGTCGGTCGTTAGAGACACACGAGGTTTACTATGTGTAAACAAGGACTTCAAGGTAGCTTTCTCCTCCACGAACATCTGTGCCACATCCCTAGAAACCGTCTTCCTACTCGGTATCTTCAAATTTGGACATACGGTTTGCATTAGCCTCCTAAAACCTTCATGCTCAACAGTTGAAAAAGGCAGCTCATCAATTATAATCATCTCCGCAATTGCTATTCTACCATTTTCATTAGAGAACTTCCATGTTTTAACAATTGCCTCTCCCTCAACATCATCACTCTGCTTGACAAATAAATTTGTTTGTTCTTTCATTTTGTCGGGGTGATCCTTACAACAATCAAGGTGTCTTCTAAGAGCCGATGTTCCATCCTTGGAGGTGTCACCACACAAATCTTTTTTGCAATAGTGACACTTTGCCTTTTTTATCCCATCTTCATTAGTAAACTTATCAAAATGATCCCAAACGAAGGATCTTACCTTCCTATCAACTTTTTGAGTTTGTTGTGGTGCCTTCCTTTTCTTTGTTTTACATTGTTTTTGTACAGGAGGTGGTGACTTTTTTCTTTTCTCTCCTCCTTTAGAGTCATCACTTGAAAGGTTCTCGACATTAAGTGGATCCATCTAATTTAACACAAAAATAATTAAAGAAATAGTTATTTATGAAGAAAACAATGTGATTTAATGTTAGAACATAAGATTGAGGCAACTGTTTTTGACACCAGTTTGTGTAAGGTTTGTTATGTGGCTGATGTTGAAGATACTATATATTAAAACATAAGATATAAATGAAAAGAACAAAAGTGCAAGACATAGATGTAAAAGAGCACCATATTTGACACCAACCAACTCACAAAAGCTTTGATTATATCAACCACAAGAAATTATATAAGCAGATAAAAGCTGCTGAAATAAATTAAATCTAATGACAATAGATGCTCCAACCAGGCCATGCATGCATATGTTTGACACCTATGGTTTTTTTGTACACTATGAATTGAACCATAACTAATTGTCTTATCACATGCATGATCATATATAGTTGCAAGTGTATGTATGCAAGTAAGTTAAGTGGTGTTGAATGAGAACCAAGTATATTCTAAAGATCGATGTTGTGGATGAGGAAAATCTATGTGTGTGTCTTTGTGTTGTGATGCTATAATCTATCTATCTATCTTCTTTTTGCACAACCGGATATAATCATAAACACACCTCATCATAGACTCTACATTCACAAGTAAACAAACTTCAACACAATTAATGTTAGAACTATTAAATTATTTACCTTTGATTTCTTTTGCAGAATGAATGAATGGACGATCGCTCAATGGATACCGGAATAACAGAAAACTGGAAGTCAGTAGGCAGCAGCAAAAGAAACGTAAGAATTGGTTTAACCTTGAATGTTTGAGATGTGATTTTAAAATAGGTTTGCTAACTTAAAAAGATAATAAGATATGTATGTATTTTTTTAAAAAATAGATTATCTAATTCAATATTGAATTTTATATATATTATCATGATCTTTAAATAAAAATAGAACATGTCTTATAGTTAAACAATTAAAATTAAGTTTGTGTTCCAAGAATAAAGGCTACAGCAACATTACAGCCGAATACTATTGAATACATTTTAGTGTTCATTTTCGGGCTTTTATTTATGGGTGTATATAATGATTTGGGCCCGGGCCCGACCCGTACCCGGCCGAACCCGAATTAAATATGATTATTAGGCCCGAGGCCCATTCATAAACATAAATGACATTTCCGGGCTTTATGGCATTTCCGGGTCGGGTTCCGGGTTTCCGGGTTAAACCCAATTAATGGCCACTCCTAGGTCAGTCGTGTTTGATGCTCCAGAAACAATGTTTTAGTCATGTGTTTAAACCTTCAATTAGTTTAGCCAATCGTGTTTGGAGCATCATTTTAATGTAATGCATCAGTCCACTTGTATTTTTTCCAAACAAAAACTCTAAAACATTAATTTCAGTGTTTTGTTTAAAGAATGTCCAATGAAAAAAAAAGATGTTAATGTTGAGATAGTGACAAAACTTTTGAAAATGGCGATCATTAGCGGCCAATACTAAAAACTTAAACTTATATCAATCAAATGCCAATGGGATTAGTAACCTATTGACGATAATACAATTGCGTTAGTTGTATTAGGTCTTTGGTTGAAATCTTGCTAGGAGTAGGTTGTATTGTATTTCTTCATAAAAATAATTCGGTGTTGTTATTAAAAAAATATAAATTAATTACATTTAAATAAAAATTTAAATAAACATATGAAAAGTTTTATAATATAATGTTAGTGCAAGAAACAAGCACATCTGATTTAGTGGATAGATGGAAACAAAGTTATGAAGAAAAAAAGTTGCGCACGGGAGGAAGTGCTTTTAGAGATGTTAGTTAGCCCCACTCAATCTCACATGATTTTATTTTCATTAAATTATTTCGATCTATTTGTCGAGTTCTATATTAATTCGATATTAATTTTCAATATATCGCCATTTTATTAGCGTGTTATTGATTAGACATCACACAATGATTGTGGCTTATATTTTACTAACTTTTATTAAACACGTGATATACGAGTATGGTTTTTTTTATGGAAAAGGATTAAATTCAAATAAGAACAAATTACATTGTTCATCCTTTAAGGTTACATTCTTTTTTATTTTTTGTTCTTTTTCGCTAAACTTTTTATAAACGTCCTTTATGTTTTACAAATATTACATTGTTAATCCTTTACTCTAACTCCGTTTAAAAACTCGTTAAAATGTGTCACGTGTGGATCAGGTGAGGGCAAAATCTTATTTTCCAAAGCAATTTACAACTTATGTTTTGATTAAAACCCCAACTTATATCAAATATAAGTTGTCAAAGGGTTGAGAAAATACATGTTTGCGCTCACATGATCCGCACGTGACACACTTTAACGAGTTTTTTTAACAGAAGTTAGAGTAAATGACTAATTTTGTAACATTTTATTAACATAAAGGATATTTGGTGAAAAGTTTAGCAAAAAAAAACCATTGGTGAAAAAAAATTTAAACATAAAAATTAAAATTGTAATTTGTTCTTCAAATAATAATGATATATAATATAGCTTGTAAACAGGGGCGCACCGTAAGGGAGACAAACGGGGGCTCCGGCCCCTGCGCGTTTTTTATCCCGAAGTACTGATTTTTACCCCGATACTTTAAATGTTTATATATATATTGATCCCGCCCCCGTGTAAAAGAAGTTACATGTGTTATATATATATATTGAGCTTGCGGCTCGCCCCCGTCAATAATAAACGACACGCATACTAGTTGGGTAGTCGGGTACTCGGGTCATTAGTCCATTACAATTTAAACCCAAGTAACAAATTCTTAGCCTAAACTACACATTAGCCCATTAATTTAATTGGGTGGTGGGCCACAAAAACCCAACTGCACATTACCCATATATATCCCATGACCCACCCCTTAATATGAAACAAAAAAAACGCAGCCATCAACAGAAGAAAATTGAACAGCACATTCAAGTATTCAACAGAAGAAAATTGAAGACGCAGGCAACGAACAAGTGAACGACCAACAGCAACGAGCAGCACTCCAGGTCTCCAGCAGCAACGAACGACCTAAGGTTGGTTTTCTTTCACTTTTGTTGGTTTAATTTGAGTTTAGGATCTAGGGTTTTATATTTTTAAGTTTTTTTTAGGTTTTGTAGATTTGATTGAAACTTGAGTTTATGTTGTTGAATTTAGGTTGATTTGGCATGGGAAATGTGAAAACTCTTCATTCTTTTTTCAAAAGAAAAGATGTTGAGGAAGAAATTCTTTTTTAAGGTACCCACAATTTCTCTCGTATTATCATATAATTTAGATCTTTGTTTTGTTAACACTCTAGTTTTTTTATGTGTAATGTGTTAGTTGAATCATTTATTTGAATAAAGAAATTTAGACATCTAGTGTTGTTATTGTTTGACCCGATCCGAATCAAATCTTCAACCCGAAAAATATAACCTGAAACATAGTGATAAGAAAAAAAATTTCGAGTCCTATAATTTTCAGCCCCCGTGCTGAAAATGTTCAGGATCCGCTACTGCTTGTAAATGTAACATCGATCTTTGTTTACACTGCATAAAAAATTAATATTTATATAAGAAAAAGTGATATTATACTACAACCAATAGTGTACGTACTTTTTCATGAACACACAAAAGTATAATTAATCGCTCCCATCTTTACGTACATGATCGGTTTTGAGTTGTTTTAATTAGTCGGTTTTTGACAAGTTAAACGTATTAATTTCTATATAAAAGATTATAAATCGTACTTACACTTTATAATCAGATTCAATTTAGCGCACTAGCTGTTAGTATATATATAGGTTCGGTATGAGTTTTCCGAGTTAGCAAACTACAATTTTTCTCACCTTTACAATGGAAGCGTCCCGGGTCGATCATGTGGCCGGCCTTAATATATATATTTATATATATATATATATATATATATATCCTTATATAATATAGCAAAACAAAAAAATCTTATGTGGCATATTTTCATAGTTTTTAACTTATGTGGTATTATTTAAGAATTATGAGAAATTTAAAAGTATTTATATTTTTAACCCTTTACTACAAAGGGTGTATGTGAGTCGGTTTATATTTGATAGGGTCTAAATATGAAACTTATGGATAAAGTTAATAATAAAATATAATTAAAGACCTCAATGTTTTATAAATATACATAACATTTTTATATGATTTAGAAAAAAATAAACTACACCATAAAACTAAGCACTTTATTCTCTTTAATTTGAGTATAATATTGCTATACTAAAAATCTAAATTTTAAAAATATATCATGTGTTCCGTTTTACCACGGTTTTGTCTCAAAACTGAATGGAACATTCATGAACACCCTTAAAAGCATCACTTGAATTATGTTCCCGAGCGTAGCGCGGGCACTAAACTAGTATATATATATAGGAGAGATTATCTAAAAAGACAAAAAACTCTAAAAAGCCTAAGAAGTAATCTGGAACGTCGGATTATGGTGTTTTACGGCCCAGATGGACGCGGTGACATTTTTGTAATTATTTTGATGTTTTGGTTACACGCGAGATGGATTTGAGGGTAGATTTGTCATTGTGCGTATTTAACACCACAATTCAAACGCCATGATGTTTCTTAGATCCGTGTCTTCTGAATCTTGGTGTTTTTTACGCTTGAACTGATCACAGTAAAAACAGTTGACATTTTTGGTTTTTTATTTTCACACATCTTTTCATGGCGTTTCTAACTTTTCTCACGATGTTTCTTCGCACTCAAATGGGATCTATGTCTTTTGAATCATGGTGTTTTTAACATTCGAACTGATCACTAAAAACACCATGACTCAGAATGTTAAAAACACAATGATTCAGAAGAACAGAACATTGATTGGAGGTTCGTAATTAGTAAACGAAAACGTCAAAAACAAACAAAAACATCATCGCTTTCAGTATTCGTCATAGATGAATGATTATGGATTCAAAATTAATAAACGTAAAAAAAACACCATAACTGAACATCGAGAGTGATAACCAGGAAGTGCTAAGAAACACCATGAGAACGGATCTCATATCGCAGCGTCAACGCGTAAAATGACGATAACGCCCCTCCGTGTTTTTTTTTCCCCCTCATGGACACGTGTTTGTTTGTGAATGTTTCCTACATTTCCTAGAGTTTTTAGCCTTTTTAAAAAATCCTCAATATATATATATATATATATATATATATATATATGTTTTCCATGTGGGATGAGTTTTATTTAATTGAATAACGTTCTGCCAATTCTCTTAGGCTCGTCTAATTATGAAACATTCTACACGTACGTACATATATCCATCTAATTTAACTAACACGTTAATTAATATATATAGTATATGTATCATCATAACATGGTCCTCGATATGTCTTTGTGAGAGCCTTGACAGAATGACGGCTACGTGATACGTCAATATACCCGGCCAGACACTTATATATTTGTATAATATCACACGCATCTTCTATCTAATAAATCAAAGTTTTAGGGGGCAATTTTTGGAGGGATTTTTTTTTTCTATAATAGGAAGTTCGGGAGGTAAAATTTAGCTAAATTTTTCACCATGCAAGTTGATGGAGCCAACTCCTTAAATGTTATATATTTATAAATTGTTAAATATAATGGTTATAATTTCTTTATAAATATTACTATTTAACCCGTGTGTAACACACGTGTATTAAACCTAGTGTCAATATAATTTCAGAAAAATGTGATCCTCGGTCTATGTAAAGTTTGTCCATTGGACCTAGATCGAGGCGTAAGTAATTGCGTAAACATACATTCTTGATGGTTACATGCACTACAAGAAAGTTGACTTTTTGCGACGAAATTTTTTGCGACGAAAAATAATCGTCGCAAAAGTGACACAAAACGACAAAAAATCAAGTTTTGTGACTATCAAAGTAAAAAAAAGCTATTGCGACGATCAGCGGATGTTGTCACAGGTTGAGGTTGAAGAGATTGTATCAGCGAGACTAGTAAGGGAGCAAGAACAATGGAAATCTCAGATGATGGCTAGTATGTTGGCTGAAATGCAAAGCCAAATTCAAACTCAAGTCCAAAACGCCTTAAAGAGATCTAGCACTTTCGGACAAAATGTTGAAGTTGAAGATGAAGATGAAGATGAAGATGAAGATGAAGGTGGGTCATCTAACTCATAGATGTTAGGTTTATGTTAGTGTGTTAACTTTTGATTTTATGTTCTTTTAATCATTGAAAACAATTTACATCTTTGATTACCTAATTCAAGTTGCTAGGAGAATGTTGTTTGTTGTCACTAGTTATTGTAGTAACAGCTTATTAGATGATAACCCGGAAAATCTGGGTGGATATTTGAAAATATAGAAAATATATTTTAAAATAGTAGTACTTTTTGTGACGAAAAAGTCGTCGCAAAAAAAGAAAATTAAAAATATTAAAAAAACAGAAAATAGAATTTGCGACGACATTATCGTCGCAAATATATTCAATTAAAATAACAAAAAATCAGGAAAATAGAATTTGCGACGACGAGTTCGTCGCTAAAGAAAATCAAAAAAATTAATAAAAATTGTGGAAAATAGAATTTGCGACGAAACTTTCGTCGCAAATATAACTAATTTAAAAATAATTATAAAATCGTAAAAATGATTTGCGGCGAAAAGTTCGTCGCGAAAAGTCTTTTTAAATTTCTTTTCCCTTTTTCTAAAAAGTGTGGGACCCACAGCAACTTTCGTCGCAAAAAAACTTTTGCGACAACGTTTTTACGGCGACGGTTTTACGACGAAATATTCGTCGCAAAAAATAATTTGCGACGAATTCTTACTTTTTTGCGACGATTATTTGCGTCGCAAAAAAACCTTTTTCTTGTTGTGATGCATGATGATATATATTGAAATAATGAAAGAGTATTTGAGTCCCAAAACAAATAGATCAATTTACATGTAACCAAACCAACATACATAATAACCGATCAAGAATGTTGTAGTGTCTCGCTAGCTAGTACGAAACCAGACAAAGTGTACATACAAAAACCAGACAATTAAACAGGACTAAAATGCAAAGTAACATGCAGTAGTACGTCATTTGATGAATCAAAATGATTAATTGTCAACCAGAAAAATATCAAAAAGATCGATCGAGGAGTTGGCATCCACCGGACACTTACTCTGCAAGTTCGATATATATATATATATAGGATTAGGTTCATTTGTTGATGTACTTAATTAATTTGTTTCTCCAATAAATTCATCAACTTGATGTACTTAATTAATTTGTTTCTCCAATATATATATACATATGGAAGTTACGTCGAATTGAGTCATGATGTTTTCTATGTGGTTTTTAGCTTGCCTTCCCATTATCTTCTCTCACCCATTCAAAATGGCTTTTTAAAGTATATAGCAAGCTAGCTAAAAGTCAAACAAATAATAGCTACTATTGGTTGGTATATATTACGTACTATTTTAGCATATAAATCGTTTTATTTTATTTCTAAAAAACATATCTATGCTTAAGAAATTAAGATTCAATTAAAAAGTTCAAATTTTATAAAAAGTATAAAAAGACATTTTAGCCGTCAGATCTGATATTAAATGAAGATCAATGACCTATATACACAATATGACATAATGGTAAATAATTAGAACCTTAAACGGTAAACAAATGATATATTACTTTTGTCTCATTTTCAAATTTCACCATCTTCTGACAACGTCTACACTTACATATAACATTATTTTTTAATACAAATTACACTAAAAAACGAGTGTTGTGTTATTTACATACGACATTATAGTGTTGATGTATAAAAATGATTTTTTTCACGTTTCAGCTCATTGTGTTATTTAGTCATATTTTTGTATTATTTTATCAGGTTACTAGATTAGTACCCGTGTATTACACGGAATTTTGATTTTGTATGTTTTAATTAAATTTATTTATAACATAACTTTATTAAATCGGTTTAAATATTTACAAATATTTTCCTAACACAAATCATATACTAAAATAAAGGAGATGATTTATAATAATTGATAATTTTCCTATTTAAATATATCATGTTACGAGATATTTTATGATAATTGGAAAACTATTTATTTTAACATATCGGGTTATGAGATAATTAATGATATTTGTTAAATATTTTATTTGAACATATTGGGTTAAGGGATAAATCATGATAATTTGTAATTTTTTTATTTGAACATATCAAGTTTATAGATAATTCATGATATAATTGGTATTTTGTCATTTGAACATATCGGGTTATTTCAAATATGAAGCATACATGACCCATTTTCAAATCATACATCAAATTAAAAAAGAGCATGACATCTAAGTAAATTCTTATGTGGAGTAGTTAAATTATTAACATGTTAATGAGTTACTCAATTATTAGAATAGATAGATACATTGTGTTATTTCATAAAACTTAAAAGCCAACCAACAACGTGTAAAGATAAGAATGAAATGGTTAAAGTGTAAATGATTATTATTAATTAATATATGAGATATACGTTTCTTATCTATCATTTTCATTAAAGATAAAAAGAACAAATCAACAATTAATATTTTAATGAGCTTTTTCTTTATAAACATCTTTTATTATATATTCTTACCATCTTAACTAATTTACAACACAATTTTTTTTTAATTTTATAAAAGCATAGTAAGTGTATCCGGCCTGCAATAATTGCAGGTTGGTGGCTACAGTATCGACCTACGAATATTGATCGGTGCAAGTTGTGATGTTGTTTTGAATCCTGAAATATATATATATATAGTTTCGATCTTTTTATATATATATAAATCTAGTTTCAAGAAGTATAATAGTAGAAATGATGAGACAACATAAACCGATCGAATTTTCTAATTTACCAATTAAGTGGCTAGATCGAGCAGTGGTCCTTAATTAAGATGTTTTGAAAATCAAATCAATTAATCAGCTTTGTGTACTTTTGTTTAGTCTTATATCAAATAACTAACACGTGATAAATTAAGACTGATATATATGTCAATATTCCACCACCAAGTTGCTATGTACATATATGTGTACGTTTTTGATGGGTGTTTAGACGAGTGTGTCATGTTGTTGGAGGTAACATATATACATAGTGACAATGGTTATCCACTGGATTGCATTAAATTACATTCAAATCTTGTTACCTTTTTGGTATACTAATTAGACTCTAAATTAAGATGCTTGTATACGTACGATCTTACTAATTGATATTAGTATAAGTCTGTCTTTTTTCTTAGCAACCCAATTCCTAAAATTTCTGTGATAAATAAATACATTATACATATATGGTTGTATATAAACAATATATAATCGAACTTGGTGTCGAGTGAGTGATAACCACTATCAAGAGGAACAATAGCATCTATACTTTTTTTAACAACGAAAGAAGGACTATAATAATCACTCTAGCAAGGGGCTAGTCCCGTGTAAAAAACAAAAAGAAAAAGCTCAATGAGAAAATAACATAATGAGAAAATAACATCTATACTAATATAAACATGTGCAAAAACAACTTATTAAGGACCAAACAACATATATGAAAATACCCGACACAAACATATAATACTAATTAACATAAGAGTTGGTCATGAGAATTGAGAAATGTCAAAGTTCTATGAGTCATGGGCGAGTAAAAATCCAGGGGCTTTAAAGTCTAAAGCTAAAACTCGTAAGTCGTAACAAAACTGTGATAATTAATAAAAATATGTAATACGACGCAATAAATAAAACAAAAGCATTATGACAAAATATTCTAATTTATTTAAGCGAAAATGATGGTTCAACCTCCTAGCGTTTTTATAACTGGCTTTGTATTTAGGAGGCATAATTGCTTGTTTTCTACAAACAAGTCAATATCGAAAATAAATATTCAATAGTCATCTAGCTATAGGGCTGTTCACGAACCGAACCGAATCGAACGAGCCTCTGCTCTTACTCGGCTCGAATTGAAAGCGAGCCGCTTGGTTCGGTTCGAATGTAGGGAAACGAGCACAAAACTACTGCTCGCACTCGCTTGGTTTAGAACCGAGCGGCTCGGTTCTGCTCGATTTCACCAATAACAAAACTCAATTGTTCACGTACCTGCTATTCGATTTAGGGTTGTAGATATGTGGTCACTGGAGAGGAGAATGTGACGCACGAGGAGGAGGCGACGAGCAGAGGAGGCTGGGTTGTGTTTGTGTTGTTGTGAAACTAAAAACGTGTGTTTGTGTTGTTTTGACTTGTGAGCTAGGGTTAAGGTTAGGGTTTAAGTCAATTGGGTTATGGGTATTAACATAAAATTTTTTCTTGGACTTTTGGTATCACTTATGGGCCAAAACAAATTGGACTTATGGATTAAAGTTGGCCAAAATAACTTAATATATTATGTATAAAATAAATTAAAAAAATTCGAGCCGAACGGAACGGAACGGACCCTTGCTCATTGCTTGGCTCGTTTTCAAACCGAACCGAGCGGAGCGGCTCGTTTACAATCGAGCGAACAAGCGAGCGAGCATTTTCCGAGCAATTTCCGAGCGAGCGGCGAGCGAGCGCCGAACGGCGAGCGATTTGAACAGCCGTATCTAGCTAGCAAGCAAACATGAAGCATCTAAGTTCTACTATTCTAACAATTCAACATCTAACTATATATTGTCTATTAACATCAAACTAGTTTTTTTGTCCAGGCAGCATGATGTGACGCCCGGCCATTTTCAGGTACCACCAACCTAGAGCTGAAAAAAAAATTCTTTCTTTCTCAATGCGGCCATGACACGTATCATGGCGGCCGGCCCCACAAGGGAACCGACCACAAAACTTAGTATATGTATAAATATTCAAGGCCTAGTTAGATTTGAAATTAATAAAGCATAAGAAAAGATCATGCAATTCACTCGATATGAATCTAACCTTATTTTAACTTTTAATTATCTAATTAACTTGACAAGCTTCTTTGTTTTTGGTCAGCTCTAGGTTGGTGGTACCTGAAAATGGTCGGCTCTTGTTTTTGTCTGTCGTTTGATTTTTCGTAAAATCCATTTGTCCGTCAAATGCAATCCAAGTCCTGGTTTAGATATGACAAGCCCATTTATAATTTATGCATGGGTGATGGGTTAATGTGAGGTGTTTCTGATCTTGTGTAAAATGGGTCTTTATATAAATTGATACTAACCAACGGGGCTTTGCCACAGCGGTATCCAAATGCGCTGTGATGGAATGACCCATTAGGGTTCGAGTCCTGAGCAAACCGGTTTTACCTTATCCTTGTTGCTTCGCGTCAAACTGGGTCAGTGGCCCAGGAGGTGGGGTTTTCTCCGGCCTCTGGGGGGTGGAAAATCATTAGGTTGAAGTACTGAGCCCAACACGTTCAGCCCAGTTATGTGGGGTGGGGTTTCGCAATGGCCCCATCTGGGCTGTTCTTCGCCCGATTATTTGCCGTCCCAAAATATAGTGGACTAGTGGTAAGGTTGAAATCAATCTAAGAGGCTCTGAGTTCTAATATTATTCAAGGCAAATTCTTCTAATTAAATCTAGTTATTATTACGACTAAATACACACATATATAAAGATATAAATCGATGTTAGTGGGCTATAACATTATCCATAATGATTAACTCAACGTATTTTGTTATATAGTGCATATATAAAATTTAAAATTCCAAGCCCCATAAAGATTGGCCCTGGGCGATCGTCCGCCTTTTCCAATAAGGGCCTGCCATGTTAACACATATATACACTCACTTATACTACACTATTAAAATAAGCGAAAGTGATAAACATGAAAACATTAAAGTGAAATCCATGAAAATTTTAAGTTTTTAGTGGACATAAGAACCGATGGGCATGAAATTGCATGCGAGATGCACTTTAGATTTATCTATATATCCATACAATTGCCATAAATTTAACCTTTTTTTTAAAAAAAATTTTCGGAATATCTACTGAATTACCTTTTTAATTTTATAACATATCAGATTTATAGACTCCATCAACGCAAATAATTACAAACTATATCTCTATCACATACAATAACATCATCTTCCCTGTTACACCATGTTGTCATGTTGATGTAACAACCTATGCAACATCACTTTGTCTCTATTAGACCATGTCACCATCTACATGTAACATAATGACCTTAGTGTTTTATTCATGTCCTATAACATTTAACTACAACATCTATTGTTTATCATATGTCAGATTTCGAGCTTCCGATGAGTTTCATAACTTTAATTACAGAACCATGGATTTACATACATGTAAATTAAGGAACCATTGATTCATATACCTGTAAATTAAGGAACAATTGATTTACATATATTTAAATTACTGATATTAAAATAATCAATAACTTGATCAAAACTAAAAATTGATCTTTTTGTTTTCGCAACAAAAAGATGTTCTGTAATAATCTTCACCCTATATATAGATATATTTTTTATTTTTTAACGGTGGCTCAATATTTTGCCCATTCAAAATCTTATTACTTTGAAAAGCATAAAAAAAAGTTTTAATCTAAGTTGTGATATTCACATAGTAAGATTCTAAATGGTTAATATATACTGGATTTTTTTGTTCTTGTGTGGTGTAACTGATTTTTATACGAGTTCAATTTGAAATAAAAAGATTAGAGCACCAATTGTCCAATCTAATCTAAGTTGTGGTATTTGTATTTCTCCCTATATATGCTTGACCCATAAGAAAGAAGTACTCATAATGTCCTCGAACACCAATGTAGAGCACCAGCCACGTTCTTGAAGCATTTATCATTCATTCCTTTTGTAAAATAGTAAGGATATGAGTCCTTTTGTAAAAGACATCACCAAGCAAGTTTGCATAGGTATCCATTAAGTCCTTAAACGAATTCGCATGAAGGAAGATGCACCCAGTCCATCTCTGTACCAATTCCAAATTGCTTTTTTTTGCTTTAACACATTGACGAACAGATGCAGCTAAGGGGTTAAGTTCGTGTGACTGCTGAATTTCCGACACCAAGGGCTGCAATCAGTCACTCACCAAAGAGTATCTATTATTTTCTAACAGGAACAGCGAAGTGAAGGAGTCTTTTAAAGGCCCCATAGCACACCAGTTATGAAGCCAAAATCTTGTACATGGAACCATCTTTTAGTGTAGACTTAATCACCATAGCATCTAGTCAATAGCTTTCATAATATCCCATCACACACCAAAGATATATTTCTCCCACTTAGAGATTCATTATTGATGCTTCCGATTCCAAAACCACTAAGATGCTTTGGGGATAAACATTTTGCCAAGAACCCAAGGACCTTTTTTAACTTGATCCGACCAGTCCCATAAGAATCTCATATGAACAGATTCCCTTAGACTTTAGTTTAATCTTTTATGCTCTGTTTTACAAAGAGTATAAACAAAATGCACTTCAACTTTTACATGTACGTTTTCTAGTTTGATACTTTCTTATAAATCTAAAATTTATTTAGTTTCCAAATTGTACAAGTATTTTTCAGAAAATGGCCGATTTAGAGTTCATTTTAGACACGAAGAAAAGTTAACCTGCTGCCCTTGACAATACAAAGTTTTTGTCATACCATAGCCTACATAAAACGGATATGAGACACTGAGATGATCTAGTGAGCATAACAAATAACGATTTATAAAAGATACCTCATACAAGTACCATTGCGGTTAGTTGTTACACAAACAAACGTCATATCCCCCATCGATCCCAACTAAAAAAAGCTGACCTTCTACCATCTGAGCAAGATAATCTTTCATTTGCGCCTTGAAGTTGATCTTTAAGATCTTTATTATACGTTAGCAACTGATCATACTTTTCAAATACACCTTCTAACGTATTTTTAAGCATGCTAGAATCAGCCCTTTGTAGCTGCGCTGCTTGCTCCATTGCACTACATTCAGATTCCAAATTTGTGATCTCTGTTTTCAATCTAGATATATCTTTTCTTATGATTTCTGCCTCATCTGCATTCTTTTTCATACAGTTTTCATAGGCTCGGTTTTGTTTCTTAGTTGCTCGTATGGTCTCTTGAACCATGACATGCTCTTTGATGTATTTGTGTAGACCTTCTATGGTGACCAAGAGGATAAGAGAGAAGCCTGCATGAAAACATACTTATAATCAACATATATGAATAATTGAATGGATCTAGTTCTCCTTGAGAACTTATGGAACATATGAGCGCGAATTTTGGTTTTTAAAAGTACGTACTGCTCTGATGCGCGTTGATCCCAAAAACCAATGTACGCGCGTCACGTATGTGAGGCGTTCATTTAAAAAAATATACTAAAAAGGTATTTTATTAAAGATAATATTCTAAGAAAGTTAACTTTTAAACACTAAAATATAAGATATTCTCATACAATCTAACTTGTTTGAATATCCAAACCCATAGCTCAATAGAACTTGAAAAACTAACTCAGTAGCAATCAATGGTCTGTTTTGGTCAAAATCTAATCAAACGCATAATGCGTATAGCATCAGAATCCAGAGCAATACACATCAAAGCACCATCTGCATCGCGCATCATGGAATCGCGTCGCATCAACTGCAACAATGCGATCACCGCACTTCTGATGCATGCATTTTAAAACCTAGGTGCAACTTGTTCAGCACTCGTAAAGTATCAGCATCACTCTAGAAACTTATAATCTATGCAGCTGAAAGCAGGATTAGCACATGATTAAAAGGGTCCACAGTGGATTAACAACATGATTAAATTTTCATGCAATCCTGAATCATATACATGATCTTCATCCTTCTGTAACAATGCAAATTATATTGCAGACTGTTCATTTTAAGGAAGCTCAAATCTATATCTATGGTATATGATATGACTGATAATAATGCAAAACTAATCAGGGGATCAGTATGAACTTGTAACAAAACCTAGAAACTATAATCTCAATTCTCATTAACAAAACTAGAAAAAACAGAAATGCATATGCAAATACACAGTTCAAAGCAACTCATTGAAACTAAGACAGTAACTAAAGCAATTGATCGGAAAATATATGATAAGACAAGGGGGATATTACCGAGGAGAGAAGCTTCGAGCAAACGAAAAAGCTTAACGACGTGATTGGGGGAATTTACAGCGTCAAGGGAACGATTACGAATGATCACCGATACGCTGTGGATCATGAGTACGAAGGCGATGGATTTTACAGCCAATTGAGCTCTGCTTCTTTTCAGTTCATCTAATCGGGCGAGTAGATGATTTCGGATTGGCGTTTCGAGTACAAGTAACAGAATGATGATCATTTGGGCGAATGAAACCGTGAACAACAGGTAAAGTATCTTATAGTTGTTGTTGAAGTGAGAGTTCGCCGGAACCCTAGACTGATCGATCGCCATCTTCTGTTGGAGTATGAACTTTAACTGGTTCTCCGGCCTCCAAGGTCAACCTGAGAGGTCTGATTTTGACTTGCAGCAACCGGATTATATGTCAAAAATGTTTTTAATATAAATATAAAAAATATTAAAATTTCTTGTCCGTCCTTCTTTTTACGATTCAACCACTCATTTCCTGTCTGATCGGTCGGTTAGTTTCAAAAAGGTTCAAACCCTTGAACCAGACCACCGAAGGCTTCAAAACAGTTACACCATAACACATGACCTTCAAGAGAGCCAAATTTATCACATCTCCCTTAGACCATTAGACCAATGAATAATTACTCGAGTATCAAATAGTGTAAGCTACCACCGTTAAAACAAAAATTAAGCTAATATAAAAAACCACAAAAACATATTTATTCGTTAAAACTTCCAATTTGGTGTAGTGGTAATAGACTCCATACTCACTTTAGGGATGAAATAGAGCTTAAAAGAGGTGATTTGAAGGTTAAAGACGAGCAAACGGAGTCGAACAAGAGCACGGGATCGAAGATTTGCATCTAGCAATTTCGGGTTTCTTCAATCCGTTGTTTTTACTTTTTTCTATCATGTTTCTTACAATTAAACTTGTGTTTATTTCTTTGATTATGGTTGGCTAAGTACTTTGAACCATCTAGACATAAGGATGAAGCGTTAATTTATGTTTAAAACTCGTGATTGGTTGTTTTTGGATATGGTTCATTATGTTTGAGTAAAGTTTCAATCTTTCTATCATTTGGTGCATGTTTATGTGTTGGAAATGGTTTGATTAGTGTCATACAAAAGATTATTGTTTAAATCATTGACTATGTGTTATGATTGTTATGGTTAAACTGCAGTAAAAACCATAGGAATAATTCTACTAGTTGAACTGATGAAAATTCATAGCTAACTTAGATATCCTTGAGGTATAAGTTATTGATGAGTTTGGTTTGGATAATGTGCTAGGTTTAAGTCTTTATGAGAAGACCGTCTTAGTGTTAATTGTTAAACCGGCTTATTGAGTCAAATGATTATATGAAATGGCCTAGATTTCTATACTATGAGGTAGGTTTTCTGCTAAGGTCACTAAAACATAATAAATTTAAGTAACTATGAAGAAACCTAGACTCATATCTGGTAATTACATTAATCTAATATAAACTCGTAAGTGTCTTCTTGAAAAGGGTCGATGGTCCTATTTAGTGGTGCATTTAGGTGAATAAACCAAGATCCCAGTTCCATACCAATTATCCCAATCATGAGTGAAAAACTAGATTTAATTTGATTTCTAACCTAGGTGGTTTTCCTTTAATCATCTAGATTTAATTTGATTTCTAACCTAGGTGGTTTTCCTTTAATCATCTGTTTTAAGTCTCATTCCTAAATTGTCATTTACTTTTATGCAATTAGTAATTTAGATAAAAAAATAGCCCTTTTAAACAATATGTGTGTCTAGTTAAGTTGAGTCTTGTTTAGTTAGTTGAAAGTAATATATAGAGACTGTGGATCGACAACCGGACTAACATTCACTGTATTACATTCGACCGGTCAACTACCGATTGCGTGTGAAATAGTAATCAAATCTAGGTTTTTATAAATTTAAAACTTAGGTGTTTTTAGTTGTTATATATGTATTTGCACGCATCAGACGTCTTACTGGGTAGACACTCACATTTTTTGGATAAGCGACAAATCTATAACACTCATAATCACATGATATAATTAGCACACATACAAAGAATAGCACTTTTATATGTGGCTTTGAAACACACAACACCAATATCCTTACATGGGAACCTAGCTAGGCACATAATCACTCTTAGATATAGCTACTTTTAGTAAGGATTATAACACGCCATTGATGCTGGCATCCCCATGTCACGTACATCAGGACCACAATGAGAATTTAATTTAATACTAATAAAGGGTATAACTATTATTACATGTCACTCTGTGGTAAAACCTCGTATATATTTTCCTGCTTATTCTTTAGACCCAAATTACATCATTATAAATTTTCAAAATATAATTTAAAATATAGAACAATTCATTCCAAACTTTTATATTTTTTTAAAATTTGAATAAGTTAGTTTTCTTATTTATGGAAAATGTATTTTGATTATTCATCTATTATTTATTAACATAGATAGTTGTGTAAACTTAATATTATTTTTAAATATTTATGTAGTCAAAATATTTTTAACTAAATTAAAAAAAAATTTACTTTGAATAACTGAATTCACTTAAACTAATCCGTGTAATATACAGGTTAATAAACTAGTTAATTATCTCATCTTCTAATAAATCGCTAATTCATATCACCACACTGCGCCACGTGTCACCACCATATTCATCCTCATTTTAATTGCTAAAGATTTGATATCCATCCAAAATTACTAAACAATGGAAAACATTATTTTCATGCATGCAAATGGGTGTTAACCAAGTATATTGATATATAATTATATATATATCTTTTAGCGTTCAATCCCGTGTGAACACACGAGTGTTAACCTAATATTATTATAGACTGGTATTATTAGCTCGTATTTAATCAACATATATTATTAGCTCGTCTTTAATCAACATCTAATGTCTCTAATCATCATCTAATGTATCACATCGACTAAGTGTAAAATCTGTATGAATCACAATTCCTAGTTAGTGTAATATAATTCAGCCAATTCGAGCCTTCGCCATTCAAGGCTAAGCTTCTTTTAGTATTTATCGTCTAAGTTTGACCACATCCATAAGATTTGTAACTTGAGTTGATAAAACTGGAACAATGCAAGAAACCTAGTTATACCACTAAAAAATATTCTTAGCTCCGACACTGAATGTATATTGCTAATAGCGTCATCAGTACTTTCTAAAAAATGTCTCTAATCGTCACTAAACACACCTCCAGGATTTCATAAACTTGCACCTTATAAACCCAACTAATGTTTAACTAATATAGAGTAAATTGTCGTTTGCGTCCCTGTGTTTTTTATTTATAACGATTTGCGTGCCTGCGTTTTCAAAATTGTAATTCGCCCCTAACTTTTTTGATTTTGTCTCCATTTGAATCCAAAACATTAACTCTGTTAAATATCTTCATTAACTTTTTATAAAATAACTAAAATACCCTTATTAATAAACAAATATAATTATATTTACCCAAAATCCTCTTCACTTTGACTTTTAAGTTTTAACCACCACCACCACGGCACCACCACCACTTCACCTTCTTTAACACCATCCCTTGCATGTCATCGTTCCACCATAGCACCATCAATCCATCACCACCATCGCCTAACCACTATCATCACCATCTCCTAGCCCACTATTTCACTGTCGCCTACCCAAACCCAACACCAAATCAAACACCACGACAACTACACCTAAATCGAACACCAAAAATAAGCACCACAACCTCCTTCTCCAACCCACTTCGTAACACCACCACCTCTTCCTTCATATTTGCTTCCTTTCTCCGTCTCCTTTTCTATATCCGTTGAATCTGAAATCGAAACCTCAAATGGAATCCATCGAAACTTAATCACCACCAAATCCTGCTTGAACACCTAAATTGAAGTAGCAATGCCAATTCAAATATCACAGTTTAAACTTGAAGTTTGATCGCCGTTTCATACTTATTACTTTATCACAAGCGTCGTTGAAACAAACAAACAAACACTGATATCGATGTGAAATCTCATTCGCAACAACTTTGATGTCATCGTTTTGAAGATAATTTTAGTTTGAATCTATAATGGTAGCTGCAACTGGAATGATACTTGGGTATACCAAATGTGTTCCATCTTCCAGCCATCGGAAAACTTAAAGGTAATAGGAGGAAGGCGGTAAGAGGTTTCCGATTTGTCCCGTTTTCTGATCCGTATAAGATATTGAAGATTCACCATGCTTTTTCTAAAGATTCATCATTTTTATATGAGCTCTATTGATTCAGACAACTTTTTATGAGTATAATATTAATTTTTTATATAATATAATATTAATATTAATTTGATATTAAATATTATATGAGTTTTTATTTATTAACAAGTGCATCTTAGTCAATTCATAAAAAGTTAAAGAGTTAGTGTTTTGGGTTCAAATGGAGACAAAATAAAGAAGTTAGGGGGCGAATTACAATTTTAAAAACGCAAAGACGCCAATCGCTGTAAATGACAAAACACAGGAACGCAAAACGACAATTTACTCATTACTATAAAAGTAAATTTGCATGTCTATATAGCATTGGCCCTCATAAGAGAATGCCTATTTAATTATACATTAAACTTAATACAATATTATTATGAATTTTTCAGAAGTTATTATACAAACTTGACGTGATTTTTCACGCACAAAACTTGTTTTGTGTTGATTGTTCAATTTCCACCTCCACCACCGTTACCCGATCCACTTCCAACTCCTTTGCCAGCACCCGAACCGACTCCAACACCTATCCCAATACCTATCCCGACCCCGAATCCTCCCCCTTTCCCACCACCACCGCCTACGCCAACACCATGTCCAGATCCTCCACCTAAACCACCACCATTTCCTCCACCAACACCACCACCTACCCCTCCCCCAGCTCCATGACCAGAACCACCTCCAACTCCACCCCCACCGCCTCCTCCACCTCCGCCTCCACCTCCACCAGCACCTCCAGCACCCCCACCTACTCCTCCCCCAGCACCAAACCCACCACCATGACCAGACCCGCCTCCAACACCTCCTCCACCTCCTCCACCACCACCACCACCAAGTCCTCCACCTCCTCCGACTCCGCCACCTACGCCTCCACCAGCACCAAATCCACCACCATGACCAGACCCGCCTCCAACACCTCCTCCACCTCCAGAACCTCCTCCTCCACCACCTCCAAGTCCTCCACCTCCTCCGGCACCCCCACCTACTCCTCCCCCAGCACCAAACCCACCCCCATGACCAGACCCGCCTCCAACACCTCCTCCACCTCCAGAACCTCCACCGCCACCACCACCAAGTCCTCCACTACCTCCCGCTCCACCACCTACGCCTCCACCAGCACCAAATCCACCACCATGACCAGACCCGCCTCCAACACCTCCACCACCCCCAGAACCTCCTCCTCCACCACCACCAAGTCCTCCACCTCCTCCGACTCCACCACCTGCTCCTCCCCCAGCTCCAAACCCGCCACCATGACCAGACCCACCCCCAATGCCACCTCCTCCACCTCCAGCTCCTCCTCCACCACCCAATCCCCCTCCTCCTCCGACTCCACCACCTACTCCTCCCCCAGCTCCAAATCCACCTCCACGTCCTCTCCCACGTCCTCCACCCCCACCAAACCCACCTCCTCCACCAATTCCTCTCCCACCACGTCCGAAACCCCCACGTCCACCCCCACCACAACCTCTCCTACCACGGCAATCGTCATCACCCCACCGAGTTGTTTCAACATTGCCATCCCCAAGAGCTAATGCACTCAAATGAAAGACAACAATAAACCCTAACAGAATTACACAACCCCATTTTTGAGAGAACCCCATGTAATTTAATTTTAAGATCCCACTCACACTTGTACGTGTTCTTCTCATGGTCGATCGATATTTATACACACATGCACATTAAAATATCCCGCAAGTTGCAACTTTAGATTAGAACTCACAAGTAAACGAAAACCCATTAATGTTGCATGAACATGTGAAGCGTTGAAGCGTTAGTTGAGAAGTTATTATCCAATTTAAATGTTGCTGATTAAGTCAAATAACAAAAGCTGGATAAAGTTTATTAAAAATAGGTTTCTTTTCAAGCTGTGATGTTTGTTTCGAACTATAGATTTACTTTTTAGAATTATTTTTTACCATATATGAAAAATAATAACTAGTTTATTTTAATAGTAAAGATGTATGACTCTCAATTAAAAGGTTATGATTTAAGTTTCACATGAGACATATGATATAAATTATAATAAGCGGAGTAAAAAATTTGGTAGAATAAAAATATATATATAATGCGAATCAATTTTTGTTTTCTCTTTTGAGAAGTTATTGCTTTGGTCTATATATAGTTGATTCAAAACCGCAAGTTAATCAATATTCCCACTTTGGTAGCCTTGTAATGACGTTTTTCTAACTATAATTGTTTTTTTTATCAAATTAAATTAGCAATTTAAAGTATGAACATATACGATGCGCCTGAAGTTAATAGACCTTGTATAAGTTGTATTTACGGGTTTTTTTAGAATTCGGCTTTTATATTTTATTAATCACCTTTTTATTTCATTTTTAACATTTGAGTCATATATCAAACTCATTTACAGTATTGTACATATATCCTCAAAGTTGGGGTTAATTACCATCTTTTTACTTACTTAAATTTTTAACATTTTTACAAATTTGTCTCATAACTTTCACCCACTATTCAACTCAGATATGTTTTGATTTTAAACATTTTTTTTACTTAATTATCATTTTGACATATAAGATTTTCCGTAATCACGTACGAGTGACCCGACCGTCTAATCATGCAGCCTGAACCCGCATCTAGTTTATATTTTAAAATTGAAGGTCGGTTAAGGACTTTTGTCTTTTTTCTGAAATTAATAATGTTTATATATATATATATATATATACATTTAAGAACATGTTTGTAAATGTAAGCTACTTTAGCACGGTTTGACTGTTTTAAAAAAAGAAACTTAAGCATGGTTTGAGACTTTGAGTGGTGTTTTGCAACCTTTGTTAGTTGGGCTGCCCGACTTTAATTCATGCAAGTGTCATGTTTTTTTTTCTATTTTACTTTTTAGCCTTTTATCTTTTTTATTCTTCTTTATGCTTATTTTTTAATACTATGACGTAGTGTGCGAGTTAAAAAAAGCCGAATCAGCGTTCTATAACAATTGTTTGTTTTAATTTTCATAATGAAATCTACTCGACTTCGTACGCTTACCTTCAGGTTGTTAGCCGGATCTGTTTCGCTGATGTAAGCGACTTCTCGGTAGCGTTTCGGCGTTGATTTCGAGGTTTTCAAACATGCCACTTACTACGTTAAAGTCATCTTACGACTCCATGGCAATTCGAGGGTCTTAATGTTTCAACACGGGGTTTTCTTACTTGATCATATCTCTGATGGCGTTCTCGGGTCGGAATACTCGACATTACGGCTCCATGGCAATGCGCGGCTCGAAACTTAGGCATGTGAACGAACCGAACGAACACGAACATTGGCATGTTCGTGTTTGTTCATTTAACTTTAACTGTAAACGAACACGAACACATAATCGAACACGACTTTCGTGTTCGTTCGATAAGAAAACGGAAAAGTGTGTATTAGTTTGTGTTTGTTCAATAAAAAGCCAAACAAACAGTTTACGAACATAAACAAACACAAACATATAAAAATAAATAAACACAAACGAATATTAATGAACCCAAACGAACAATTCTGATACATCATAATTCAAACAAAAAAACCCCTTGTAAATTGTGGTTTAGATATACATAGTTCATCAAGAAATATACCAAAATCATTCAAAATGTTCATTAAGAAGTTAACAAAAGACCAAAAATAATAGACAAACAAAATGATCAAAATGAATCAAAATCTCAAAAAGAATAATATGTATATGAAATTTTGTATAATATGCATATGAAAATTTGTTTTCATATTTAAACAACAAACATAAATAAATAAATTTAAACAAACGAACATAAAAGAACACGCATGAACAAACATAAACGAACGTTCACGAACAAAATTGAACGAACACAACATGTGTTTATGTTCGTTTATTTAGCTAAACGAACGAAATGAACAAAAAATTTTGTTCGTTTAGTTAACTAAACGAACATAAACGAACTTCCCGCCAAACAATTTACGAACTATTTATAAACGTTAGATACCTATCGAAACTAATATAACTAGTTTCAATTAGGAGTTACGATATTCATATCTTATCTCCATAAAGTTTATGAATCATTATCGTTTTCTATTGTTATTTCTTGTTATATGAAAACTAAAAAACAATTTGTATAAAAAATAATAATTAAACCAGGTTAAAGGGAGAATAATGGTATGCATTTAAGGTTGAGTTGTTTTGTAGTATGGCCGCGTATGGGTTAAGGATTTGGTCAACACCGACATTAGATCTATCACAACACTTCAAAAAGTAGTTCGATCGTCATCAATGTTTGTACTGCCCTGTCATCAACCCAACCGGTCAATTTCGTATTGATTTCGATATATTTATTATATTGATTTCAAATGGATATTACTTAAAAGATAAAATCATTTACATATATATACGTAATGACAATGATCTCTTGATCCAAGAGATAAGAAAAAGGAATGTGAGAGATTTTGTCTTTCTAAAGATTCGGGATTTAAATCCAGACAAAATCATTTGATGATACTAACTTTGTGAGAGTGTAGTGGTTGCTAATTATAATTGTTGGCGGTTATTCTGTTGTCAGTCGACGGTAACTCAGTTGCTACTACTCATCCAAGGTGTTACTAATGATCACTTATCACTAATAGAATACAATTTGGTTACAACTAATGATTAATAACACAACGTAACAGTGGTCGACCAAATTGCAAAGGATCCTATCTCTCAAAGGCTATACCCATAGACACCTTTAGAGGCATTGCCAAAGGTTAGAGGTCTCGTAGGGAACCACTATTTAAACCACTAATTTCGAAGGTGTCGTAAATGACGCTAATCTTATGCAAGCGTGTATTTCACACAACTTGTAAAAATGTTTGTTTTAATTTTAATACTCTCAACTATGATGTATTGGCTGTTGTCACTCCCTACTAACACTTTCACTATCATCATTCCTAACTTAATATTTCACTTGCCGTATCACTCCGCTTATATCCACGTGGCATTATTATCCTACGTGGCATGCTTATGTGGCATAAAAGTGGAGTGACGCAGCAAACAAAATGTTAAGTTGGAAGTGACAACGGTGAATACCCCCATAGTTGGGAGTATTAAAATCCAATAATCTATTTTTATTTTTATTTGTCTAGTGTAAGTAGGTATGTGATTATTAATCCATTTGTTTATTGTGGGCCGTTTCATAAGAGAATCCAAAGCCCAGTCTGGAAGGCCCAAATGTGGAAACTGTGCCAAAATTCCAGCATATGATTGCTTAGGATTAGAGTTTTATTATTTGTTTATTAGATTTAGAGTTAGTATTATATCCCAAAGTAGATTGTGGTTTACTGTTGATGTAATGCATTTTATCCCACTAATAAATTTATGTCTATCAATATACTTATTGTTTACTCTTTCAAACTTCGGTTAGTAAAACAAAATAAATAAATAAATAACAGCACCGCACCGTAACCGCACCGCACCGCACCGTAACCGCACCGAAACCGCGAATAAACCGAAACCCACAAACCGAAAAAACCGATCACCGAACGGTTTATGAAAACCACTAACCGCATATTGCGGTTGTGGTTGCGGTTAAGGGTAAAAACCGAACCTAACCGCACCGCGCACACCCCTATCCCAAAGTACATTTGGACATTTGGTAGATAGGGTTAGAGTTATTACCCAGGAATTTTTACATATTTTATCTTCTTAAAATCGTCAATTTTATATTTACTCAAATTTAAAGTTTAGTTATATATTTCCTCTTTGTCATATAAATGGCCCATTTGCCCTCTTTAATAAAAACCATAAAGAACCGATCTACATTAAGAATTAAAAGCTATCTTCTGTGGTCATCGCTGATTAATTTAACGATTGAAATGATCTAATAACTTTGATGATTTTTTAATGATCCAACGAGATATAAATTCTTCTAATTACTTGTACAATGTGTAGTATAAGTTAGACTCTACAACGTTTATGGGTTTAATCTCATTGTTGAGAAAGTAAAAGCTCACTACCAATGATTCTAAAACCGAATGAAAAAAATAACAGACGCGAGCAGGAAAAAAGAGAAGTGAACAATGAATAAATAAAAATCAATAACAACATGAAAAACGATAATAAAGAAATTTAATTTACATTCATAAAAATAAGTCACTTTAACCAAAATGTAAATGATATATGTAAATGCTTCGTGTTACCTTCAAATGAGAACCATAAATTTGAATAATAATCGACACATGGTAATCATAGTTAGGAAACATAATTCGACATCACCATTAATGGATTACTAACCTGTAGCTTTGCAAATCACACTCACGCAAGCGGTGCTGTTTTGTTGGACAAATCGATCGTTCTCTTTAGAAGGATATTGATTTTGGATTTTAACCCTAGTTGGAGTAGCAGATATATACGTATTTTGGGTTTTTCTTATTGGGTTTTAATATTGATTTGAATTCAAATAGATTTAGAGAGATAAAACTTATTTCATACCAATATTGCCCTTCTCCTTTTAACATTTACACAAACTAATCTTTTTAATTACAAAACTGCCACTAACATGTGAAAAATTAAAAGTCTTTGGTTTTTAGTGTTTTTAATAAGGTGTTTTCAATGGATCTCACCCCTATATATATATATTTATCCTTGTAGAAGTTTTGTCGTTCATATGAACTTTTAACATAGTGAACATTTAGTACTTCAAGTATGTTAATCTCCTTCCAAATGCAACTGATTTGTAATATATATATGTTTGAATCGATAAGTTACTAATAAAATCTCAATCAAGTGTTTATTTTATACATATTGTTTTCTTTGTAATGGCCGGTTTTGTTTAATCATTGACTGTCTACATATATCTAATTAAGCAGTCCAGGTCATTGAACTGGTCAATACTCAAATACTCTACATCCAACATTAATGTTAATATATTATGATCATATATACATGCAGTTGCATTGAGTATATATGCAACTTCTTGGCTATTTCAATAAATTATGACATTATTGTTATATAATTAAAGAGATGTTGGGATCTTCCTTGAGAGTAGTACGTACGAATTGAACTTACACACACATATATTACGTAGCTGAAAATTTCCAGACATGAGTACTAATGTACAACTTACGGATAGTGATGAACAAGAAAAGTATAGTGAACCTATGTTGTGGATTGGGATCTATGTTGCAGTAGCATCATTACTTTGCATGCTTGCTATGGCTTCAGATTTGTTGCATGGTTTCCGAAATAAAAAGTTATGGTTTCCATGTAAATACTTTTCTCTTAATGCTGCGTCTGTTACAGTGATAACAGTCGCCATGAAGTTGCCTGTGGATCTAAGTAGTGATATGCCAAGTTACATGGACCAAGCAGCCAAACTAGGAAGTTTAGCTTTCATGTGCACCATCATGGCTAACTTTATGCCTTCTTTGGCAGCTATGGACAACAAGACGCTGCTAGCAAATATCATAGGTTTGTCCATTCTTGTTATCACTGTGACTGTAAATATTTTTATTGAGATAAATACTGGTGTCATCAAGCAAATGAGTGTCAATTATTACTTTCTTGACTGCGTTATGATCGCATGCATCTATTCAGCTATGAACATGCTGTTGCTGATAATAGTGATTTCTTCATCCATAGCAATTCCAATCTCTAAAGAAATTTTAGAAGCCAAGTATCAAACCACAATAAAAACTTGTTTAGCCAATCAACATCTACAACATAGGCATATGTCTATTGTTGAAAAACTAAGACAACATGTGAGAAGATATTGGGTCATGACAGAAACGGGCAGTCCTCAATTTGTGATGGCTAGCAATCCATTATCCACAGCTTCTGGAGTAATTTGTGTGGGTGTTTTAGGCTTGAACTCGCTTGTGGTGTTTGATGTTCCCAGTAGAGATACAGATGTATATATATACAAATCAGTGTACAAGTGGTCAGTACTTTTCATCATGGTATCACAATACATTGGGGTCTTGGTGGGTACTATTGCTCCGATATTTAGATGTTTTTCGGTTTTGAGATTCAAGCAAGTCACCAGATGGAACATGACTGATCATTTGATGGTTTTTAAAGTAGAAAAGTATTGGATCCAAAAGTTAGATGAGTGGAAACAAAGTCCTATACATTTTCTATCAAGCAGTAGATTAAAAACTCTTGTCTATAATTCAAAAGGTATCATTCTAAGTCTTTGTATTAGACTTCAACAGGTAATTGTGATTTTGTGCAAAGTGATATCACTCATCCCTATTGTCATTCCAATATCTGTTGTCTACTGTTTATATTGTTGGAGGCCGGGTACTCCACCCGTTGCCTCTAAAACTAAAGGTATAGTTGACGACCTTAGCAATTACGTTTTACAAATTCAAGATGAGATGGAACTTGCTGAAAAAACATTGATGCGCATATCAAACTCTATGAATTCCTTCATCTTGAAGGGTGAGAAGGAACAAGACAAGAATATTTTAGAGCTTCTTGATAAATCTATTGGATTCAAAGGAGTAGAGAACTTTGACTCCGAGCAAGTTGAATCACTACTTTCTATTGAACTTGTCAATAATTGGAGCTTACCAATAGTAACCTTAACATGCATTGCTATTGCTCTCCCCAATATTTGTAAGCACGATAACAAGAGCTTGTTAAGAAGTGTTGGTGAAGGCCTTTCATACACTCATCTCGTGGAAGAAAGCCTCAATTGTGAAAACGAATATGTAAATCTTCAAAAGGCTACTACAACCTTATGGAATGAGGTCGAACACAAGTGCAAGTGGCTGGATATGGCTCTAGAAAAAGAAGCTTTTAGAGGGAAAACGGCAACAAATACTCTTAAATGGTTTTCTAACAGAGCTAAAGAAATTGTGAGAGGAGCTAAAGAAAGTATTAGTGGGGAAATGGTAGAGAACACTCCTAAGGAATTGATTGCTGCCAATTCAATGTACCGAATCACAGAAACAATTTTGCTTAGAGACAAAAGGTACAAAGAAGAGATCAACGAAGAACAATTGTTTGCCATTATAAGTGTCATGATTGCAGATATATTTTCTGCCTGCTTCACTAACATACCACGAGCCATAAAAATAAAATGCCATGAAACAGTGATAGAAAAAAG
The DNA here is from genome assembly GCA_030867185.1 of Tagetes erecta. Lineage (NCBI taxonomy): Eukaryota > Viridiplantae > Streptophyta > Magnoliopsida > Asterales > Asteraceae > Tagetes > Tagetes erecta. The sequence goes on from CM061492.1 coordinate 339,264, forward strand.
AGAGGCAAGTGTCAAGATTGCAGCCAAGCTCCTTGGTAAGACTACAAAGATACTAGAAAGACTTGAGACGTGCGAACTACCAAGCATGGATCCTGATAAGATGCCATATCTTAACGAGTGGCGTCTTTATTTAAAACAATCAATCCCTTAATTAGGCAGGCCAGTAGTTTAATATATATATATCTTCTTTTGCACCTCTTCGAATGTGATGCATGCAGAAGGATTCAACAACTACTGGGTGGATTATCCATCACGAGCTAGGCATGTTATGTTAATGACAGCAAGAATTTGTATTCTCTATTTTTTGTTCATTTTCTCTAAGTTTTTTTTATGTGTGAAGCTTCAAATGTCTTTCATGTAACCATGGATGCTTAGCATATATGTAATATATTTGCTAACTTAAATTTCCTACCCATCCTCATGTGGACAGTCCTAAATAGTGCTTATTATAAGCTCCAAGTGTTAAATATATATCAAATGCTCTATTCTGCCAAATAGCAACCAAAGCATAAACCTTTCTTAAACTAACTTGAAATTTTCTTCAATCATTAAATTCATGTTTACATGGGTTGATTCAGCAGGCCGATGTAAGACAACTGACAGGCAAAAATTAATATCATGACATTAATTGTTTGAAAGTAACAAAATCCAACTTAAGAAAGTATGCTTTGTAAGAGGGATTGAGAATAACAAGCTAGCACTGATTAGAAATTAGGGTATAAAATATTAGAGTTTGACTTAGGTAAGAAAAAAATTGATGAATTTAGAACCAATAGAATTCAAACTATAAACAATTTAACAAGAAACAACTTGGGTCGTATAACATATGAAACGGTAGACTGCGTTGGGTGCCAAACCTATCATTTTACAAAAGTCAAATGAGGACGGTCGTATAGTATTAATCAACATGAGTGTTGAATTAAAGTAAAATTACCCATTATAAATTTATAAATCTTGAACATATATCAGTAATAGTTTTGTCTACCATAGTAGAAGAATTCAGTTCATGATTTGTTTTGAACAACAATTTTTAGATTTTCAAAAATACATCATAACCTGCTTACTGTAAGATTTACACATAAGGTCACAATCTGTCTAGATTTAAACACACATTCTAGATTTTTTAGTATATAAGTACATCACAATCTACTTACTGCAACATTTACCACAACTTGTAATTTAAACCGAAGATTAATCGTTCAAAACACATGTTTTACCAACGGTTACACGCCCTCCGGGCATTTAGTTCATGATACCCCAAATAATATGTCCCTTCTTTGATTACAAGCCCAATAATATCTCAAAAGCTTAATTAATTTCTTCCACCACTGCTTCCTTCCCCTTTCACCCACCCTTTTGATAACTTCTGGCCGGGTTCTTGATTCTCGGCAACGGGCTTCCCATTGCACAACTGAACAGTAGTGACACATGTTACGTAAGTTTCAACTGTATAGTGTTATCCGTGTCATATAGCATTGGTGGCTGGTGTGATGACCAAACATCATTGGAATTTGACTACGTGTCGTATAGGGTGTCGAAACATTAGGACCTTAAAAAACATATTTATTATAATAAAAAGTTATGATTAAATTATGTTCGAGAGGCATTTTAATGTTTTTTTACTTAGCACATGCATCTTAATATTTGCAAACCGCTTGAACGAGACTTGTTTTCTAGATGGTGTTGAGGAAGAAAGGTTAACCAATCTACCCTTACATAGTTACATTTACCCATCACCACAAAAGTTAAATTTTTTTTCTAAAACAGAAGTGAAGTATAAATTCGGGCTTTATGTTTTATTGTTTTTACATATTTCGTCATCTAGCAAGCAAATATATAAGGATCGTCCTTAAAATAAAATATAAAATCTTTACAATCTCGTCTTTTTGAACAAATGTGAGCATCAGACGTTTGTGAAGCTCACGTGCCTCTTGTAGTATCCCTACTCGATTCAAACGTGCATAAAAAAGTCAAATAAGCATAAATTTTACATAAACTTTTTTGTTGAACTTTATATGTTTACCATAACAAAACAGTTGAAAGTGAGAGAAAATGAATAAAAATAATTATAATAACATGAATGAAAGATGTTTATTTGAGTGAAGTTATTTCAATATTTCATCAAATATTATTCATATTCATATTTGCCAAGGAACATCAAACAAGGCGATTTGAAGCATATTACAACCCAAACAGTAGAACTCATCTGAAATGACTAATCTGATGGGAGAGGGATCCATTTGGGTTATAAATCTCACATTAGTTGCCCATACAACCAATATGGGACAAGTCTCATGCCTTACAACAATTTCAGTCCATAACATTCGACCCCCCTTAAGGTCCAACATCCTCGTTGGTCACGGCCACGTTGGTCACGGCTGGCTCCCTCCAGGCCACCACTCCGTGGGCCACCACTCCGAGTCTGGCTCGGATACCATTGTTACAACCCAAACAGTAGAACTTATCTCAAAAGACTAATCTGATGGGAGAGGGATTCATTTGGGTTATAAATCCCACATTAGTTGTCCATACAACCAATGTGGGACAAGTCTCATACCTTACAACAATTTCAGTCCATAACAAAGCACAACTTGATTTCAAATGTGTTTGGGTTAGCTTGATTTCTTTCACACACACAAATATACGAATCGGGTTATAATTCCTTATTCACTTTAGCAACTCAAAACTTCTTAACCCGCTAACATCAAACGATGAAACCCGTACTTTCATCATATCACTACTACAAAACTAAGCTTTTGCTACCATAATTTCGGTGGCAAAACGGTGGCAAATAGGTATTTGCCACCGATTTGTCACTGGAACTACGGTCACATTAGCCTTCGTAGCAGTTGGTCAATTGTCACCGTTTTGCCACCACATGTAATTTTGCTACTGAAATTAGTGACCGCATAGTGGTGGCAAAAACTGCCATCGATTTGCCACCGCAAGTTTTGCCACCGTTTTGCAACCGCAAGTTTTGCCACCGTTTTGCAACCGCAAGTTTTGCCACCGGTTTGCCACCGCAATTTTGCCACCGAATTGCCACTGTATATTTGCCTCCGGATTGCTACCGTAACTTTGCCACTAGTTTGCCACCGTCCTTTACCTGAAATAGCAACCATTTTGCCACCGTTTTTTTAAACTATTAAATGCTATTTTATTTAGCTTTTATAAATCCTGCTGGATATATATATATTTAACTAAGACTTAATTAAACATAAAATCAACCAAATTTGCATAAACACAAAACGAAATCTATTATTTTAACATACTAATAATATCCATATATCCAAACATTTAGAATCTTAATTAGAAAATAAAGTTAATATTTAACTTATGGGAGTTGTTTAGTCAAACTTTTCAGCATTGCTTCCATTTTCATCATTCGTTCTAGCATATTTTCTTTGTCGATCTTTTCCTTTTGCTTTTCTACCTTTTCTCTCTCTTTCTCGGCTTTCTCCTTTTCTTTTTCTGCCTTTTCCCTCTCTTTCTCCGCCTTTTCCATTTCTTTCTCCGCCACTAAGCCCTCAATTATTCCTTTTAGTCGTTGTATCTATAATAATAAAAAAAAACAAATAAACAACAAGATCAATATTAATAGGTACTTGAGCTCAACATCAAACCAAGATTGTTATTACTTACCTATGAAGTCATATTGCATACAAAACCTCATTCTTTTAATCGTTCATAACACGGGCAACTCAACACCTATTGACTATGCAATTTTCAGCTAAACTAGCACTTATTTACTACACAAGTCTCGCCTATTTACTACATAAATATCAAGCAAGTTGCTAGACAAGTCACAAGTTTACAAAAAAAAAACAACTAAACACAAGTCACTAGATTACCAATAGAATAGAGAATAGATGTACCTCGAGCGATTCTCTCCCATATTCGTACGAAGTACTGCTACACTCTGTGTAAGGTATACCTGTCATCAAGGCTAAGGGGTCACTAACATTGTTTAATCCATACACTTTTCCTTTGTTCATTCCTCCGGACGCTTGTATCCACCCGTCATAATCAAAAAGTGTGCCTTCATCCCCGTACTTCTCCACAACATAGGCTTTATATTTTTCCTTACATACACGAATAAAATATAATTTTAGTAGTATAACATTTAATAAACTAATCCACAATAACATACAATTTGGAAGTTAAAAGAAACTTACATAAGTTTGAAATGACCTCACATCACTCCACACATCTTGGTGAACATTCTCTTCTAGATCTAAGCCATCCCCTAATCCCTCACCCTCAGACACTTTATCCAATGGTCTACTTCCTTTTTTACAATGTGCTTGCATCCACATCTCATCAAATGAAATTTCCCGGCCTAGTTTCTTGTCCTACATAAGTAATATGCATAAATTAAAAAAAAATAGTAATATAGCATGGTCTTTATAGTAAAAGAGATAGGATAATTAACATATTCTACCGCACTTAATTTGGCTGTTACAAAGGATTGTGATCCAAGAGTATGTTTGCAAGTTGACTTTGCTCTATTTTGGGTGTTTCTTAGAGACTTGGCTTTCCACTCGGGTGTATTCCAAATTTCAACTAGTTTAGTCCAAGATTCTGAATCTATCCATGGTGGCTTAAAATCGAGAAGAACTGATAAATCATCACCAACTTCCAGACCCTTCTTAGTCGCAATTGAAATGGCACCCTTTCGTACCCTCCTCAACATACCACTTAACTTTCTAGCATTAATCCTATTCCAACACCTATGAACTTTGGCATCCCAATTCTTCTCCCACTGATAATAACCCTACATAAACTACTTTTATAAATAAATGCTTATATTGTGTAAAAATTTATATACAATTTGTTGTTGTACATACTTGAAAACGTTCAAATAATCGTTGGCGGTCCTCCTTAGGAACATCTTTCCATGTTTCCCATGGACCAGACCACATAGCCTCCAAATTGGCTTTAATTGTCCGGGTAGACCGCTTTTGGTTACTAAATCTACAAAATGAAAAAATGAATGATAGCATATATATAACAAGAAAATCAATACTAGCATGTGTACTTACTCATCATATACAACTGTAATCCACTCGCGGTTGATCGGATCTGGTTGTTGAACTTGAGAGGCTGGTCCCCGCCTCACAACAACATGAGCAACAGACTCGTCATCCTCATCACTACTATCATCTGAATATGATTGTCCAAAGCTATTACTACCACCTCTACCACTATCTGGAACACTACCCATACCTCTGCCATAACTAGAGGAAGTGTGTGTTGTGGTATCTACAATAAAGACAAAATCATTAATATTTAAAAAAATAATCACATAAATAAATAACATATGTGCATTAACAATTACCTTGATTGATGCCTCGACCAACACCCCTACCTCTACCACCGCTTGCAGAACTACGTCCGATGAGGTCTACAACATTAAAAATCATCAAAAGTTAAAAAAGAACAAACGCTTGTAGAATTGCGTCACATAACCCCTGAAACAAAAAAGTCAACAAAATTTAAAAAGTTGAATACATAAATAAATTAACAATTACCTTGACTGACACTACGACATTTGTCATCCTTTGAAAAAGTGTGTGTTGTCCTTTCTTTAACAAAAACAAAAATCCTCAATATTAAGAAAAATAAATACATAAATATATTGACAATTACCTTGATTAATGCCTCGACCGGTACCCCAACTCCTACCACCGCTTGCGAAACTACGCCCCATGATGTCTACAACATTAAAAATCCCCAATATGTTCAAATATAAAAAAAGTAACAAAATTTTTAAAAAACTTGATTACATAAATAAGTTAACAATAACCTTCACTGTTGCCTCGACTGACATCACGACCATTGTCATCCTTTGCAAAAGTGTGTGCCTTCATATCTTTAATGCCTCGACCAATATCCCGACCTCTACCACCACTTGCAGAACTACGTCCCATGATGTCTACAACATAAAAAATAACCAAATTTAGAAACAAGATTACAACAAACTAACCATTTTACTAGCAACAAGCATAATATATAGAAGAACAATTACAACTTTCTAAAATTTACATTAACTAAACAAAGTTGTTACTCTGAATCTTCATCGTCATAATTAAGCATAATGTGAAAATCTCCATTATCTGAATCTTCGTCTTCAGAATCTTCATCTACAAACTCAACTTCTTCATCATCATCATCTTCATTCATATTGTCCACTTCTTCTACTTCACCTTGCACAAAAGAAATAGGTTGAAGATCCTCCGTTATCGTGCATTCTAACCTTTCATTCTCTTGAAAAAATTTCTCTCCGTCTACATTATTATCATCATCCACTTCACTAACATCTTCAGCAAGCTCATAAATTCCCCTTGGGGTGGTCTTTACAACAGCCAACCAGCCTTTCAGCTCCTTTGCTTTTGAAGGATACGAAGTATAATACACTTGTTGTGCTTGAGATGCTAAGATAAATGGGTCGTTTTCGCATCCTATTGATGTAGGTTTAACATCAACCATATGAGTCTTTGGGTCCACCCTTACCCCCTCCACGGGATCAAACCAAGTACATCTGAATAAAACGACGATGCAACGTCCTATGGTGCTATGATATTCCAACTCTAAGATCTCATCTAAAAATCCATAGTAGTCATGTTCTTTTTCATTATAGCTAGCCCCTTTGACACACACGCCACTATTTTGTGTTACCCTTCCATCATAAGCTGTTCTTGTGTGGAATTTGTAACCATTAACTAAATAGCCCTTATGCAACTTAACATAAGTGAACGGTCCTTGGGCTATACCTCTTAGATGTTTCTTATCTGGACTATTCATAACCTACATTTATAAAAGTATGTTACCATGTCTGTAATACTATAATATTAAAATATAAAATTATGTTAGAAGACTTACATAAATCCGCAACCAATTTGCAAATTTCTTATCTTTCACTTTTTCAATTGTTTCCTCATCATAATCCGGGAAGGTATCTTTTAGTTCTTGTTCATATAACCAAACATATTCAGAAACAAATTCACATTCTCACAGTATCTAGGATTATAAAATCCTCCACTATCAATCCTTTCATACATCCACTGCCTATCAGTATACCACGCCATTAATAATCAAAGTAAGGCCCGTCCTAAAGAATTATAGACAAATTAGTTTAATTGTCCTAACAATAACCAGACAAATCATGTGCATATGATACAATGAATATAAGAAGCAAAAGAGCGAGTGTTTCTCTATAGCTAAGTCTTATCCACAACCTCAACTAGCATGCAAAGTCAAATCTGACTCTCTACTCGGTCACACCTAATCTTTTCTGAAAACAAATCTGACTCCATTTATGTTTGACTCTTAACGAACAACTAAATACCATTAAAAACGAAAAAGTTTCTTAATAAATTCAGATATTAAAGTGACAAAGACCACAGCTTTCTTAAACTAACTACATCTCTACTAGATCTCATGACCTGTGATTAAGTCCGGATATCGTCATGTCCTCCCACAGCTTTCTTAAATTCATATTGTTTCACTTGATAATTTGAATGTTATGGTTGTATGTTTAGAGCTTAGTGAATCAAGTATAAATTACATTCACATTCACATTCACATTAAAACAAAAGAGGATGTTGTATAAAACTCAAATGTGAATATATTGTTTCGTTTCCTATCTCTGTATGTTCGAATTTAAACTATCCCTTTCTACTGTTAACAAATAGAAAATTAATTGCATTGGTTGCCTCACATGGAAATTATATACATGTTACACGGGTATACTAATAATCCAACTGTTAACCCGATTATCACAACTAAAATACACATAAACCAGGTTGACCAACGTCAATCTGCAACAACGTCACATACGCGCGACCAAGGCAATCCATCTAGTTATTTTAAATAATCTTTCAATCCAGCTTGTTTGCTTTCTTGCATACAATCTCCTAAATCATTTTATTAAAAAATCAATATAGTATTATATCTATTTTTAATGAAAGAACCATTTACATTAAAGAAATGGACCAAAAAGGTCACTTCGGTTACCACCAAGCTCGTTTTGACTAGTACCTAAAATGACCTGTTTGACTGTTTCAACCCAAACACATTACTCACGAAGTTACTGCTGGAGTAGAAGCTCACTTATCATATGTGACAAGCCCCAAGTTAAACAAGGTTACAAGGGACCATTGATCTGTATTAATTAATACATTAATAGAAAAACTAGTCGTACGAACTCTTTATTATATTGTCCTTGGTTCTTTGGTGTGTAAATAAACTTGAGTATCCATTTCATACGAAATAATTGCTCCAAGTGTAAAGTAAGTTAATATCACTATATTTTTTAGAAAACGAATCTAAACAAACTCAACAACGTACGTAAATGTGAGAATATCATAAACTAGACTCGCCAATTTGACAACGAGCTAATAGATAAGACATCAATAAACGCTAGTTTTAATTGATCAGACAAAAAAAAGTTGCAAATCACACTAATCCGATCCAATCTCCGTGCAATTAAGAGAATTAACAGAGCAAAAACATGAGGTTTTGCTTACCAGTCAAAAAACGCAAATTTCACCTAACAAAACAGTGATTTGGAAGAGGAAACAAATGAAACATAACAACTAATCAGATTAAGCGAGAATTGAGCGAGATGAATTGCAATCGTATCTCGGTTAAACATCGAAGCAACTAATAGCACAATTCAGTTTTGAGCGATTGATTATAGGTACGAACTATACCTTCGTTGATTGAGCTTGCGAGGTGCAGTCAATGAGGTACCAGAGATCTGCTCGGCGTAGAGACCAACGGCGAATTATACCCCGGCGAATTATACCCGGCGAATGAGGTGCGGTCAATGAGGTACCAGAGATCCTGCCGTGAATTGTACCACCGGCGAACTCCGGAGATGAAGATTATGTGGTGAAATGGATGATTTGTGCAGCCTGATGCTTCTTGTTGAAGTTGATAAGCGACGAGAGATGAAGATTATGTGGTGAAATGGATGATTTGTGCTGCTGCTGCGCTTCCCTTGTTTCAAATTGAAGTGGTGGGGGGTGGGTCATTTAGGGCTGGGCAATTAATTAAACATTTTCACATAGCCCCCTTAACTTGATAAAAGTATTATTTTAGCTCTTAAAGTTTAATTTTTTGCCACCGCTAATACGGTGGCAATTTCATTCGGAGACAAAATGGTGGCAAATTTTGTGATTGTTTTGTCACCGGATATATATTTTTTTTAACAATTGCTTACAATAATATTTTGCCATTAATTTGTAACCAAATAAAAACAGAGACAAATTTTGCAACCGGCTTGCCTCCATGAGTTTTCAGTGACAAATATTCTCGCCGTATTGCTACCGATTGGCATGTGGTTGCTAAATTTGCCACCGTTTATATTCGGTCACAATGTTGTGGCAAAATTTGCAACCGACTGCATCGTGGCAAATTTCGGTAGCAAATGCCTGATTTTGTAGTAGTGTATATCGTAATGATAAAAAGCAGTGGTTGAATCAAGCTCAATCGGTAAGTTTATTGAAACTTAATATGCATGTGTTGTAACTTTAGATTATACTGATAAATTTGTAAAATATATTAACTTTTAAACCTTATAAAAGAAAACCCCGTCAAAATAAAGATAAGGTTGGATCGAAGGGGTGACACCCTCAACGCCGGTAACTAAGCACAAAACTGGACAATAATAGTTTAATATATTTTAGATTTAATTGCATATTTACCCCTATAAACACCCCTAATTGCATATTTCTCCAACTAAAAAAATCAATTGCATGTATACCCAATGTTAACTAAATGACTTTATTAAAAATGAGTATATTTGCAAATTAAAGTTGTTTATAGAAGAAATATGCAATTGATTTTTTTGGCTGGATAAATATGCATTTAAAGTGTTTTGAAGGGTGAAATATGCATTTAGCCTTATATTCTAAACCATAGTTCCACACATACTCAAAGTAACCCACAACATATACAAACTTATGGAGAACACACATAAACTGCATGAGCTTATTATACCGTTGCCTTTACACATGATGATGGCAATAGTGGTACCGACCTACTGTCACACCCAATGGCGTCACCCTTTTAGACCCCTCCATGATGATGGCAATAGTGATACCGACGTACTGTCACACCCAATGACGTTACCCTATTAGACCCCTCCCGCCTAACTAAATTAAAAATGTTCTCACACTCGTAGAAATTATTACACATCTAAATGCAAAATAATTGTTTACACGTGCGGAGTTTTAAAATCATTTCAGTGAAATAAACAAATAAAAATCGATGACTGGCACACCTCAAATTTACAATGACTTGAAACAAAAGCTAACCCATTCTTTCCCGCCAAAAACTTCTAAACTCTCTATAAATCAGTCACGCCTATTCAGTGTTTCTTCACAATTCGTACACATTTTATCAGATCTGAGTTTCAAAACTTGAAGAAAAAATGAGAGGGCCAAAGAGCAATGTTAACGTTGCCCATAAGAAGCTCAATACTGAGTAATTTTGCATTTCTCTTCTATTTTCGTTTATCATCTCCATGTTTTTAATGGTTGTTGATCTAATTTATTGACATAACTGTTGTTACGAGCAATTTCGTTGAAATTTATTATCATTTCACCTGGAAATCAACTCCGTGCAAACCGATATCTAAGTTGTTGATCGATCGCTAGCTCGTTGTTAATTTTCAGTCATTGTTTGACGATGTTAATTTACGTCTGATTGATGCGTTGTTTGCTTATTTCTGTAACGCATCTTTGATTTTTTGTTGTTGAAGCACAACGAAGAAGACGAAGGTTGATAAGACTACAGCAAAGAAGAACAAAGCTTCATGTAAGGATCCCGGTGCTCCTAAGCGTCCTCCTACTGCTTTCTTCGTCTTCATGTAAGTACGTTCGATTTGTTTTGTTCTTCACGATGAAGAGATCGATTTGTTTAATTAATATGTTGTTGTAGAGAAACTTACGGTGCGTTTTCTCACATCACAGGGATGAATTCAGGAAGGATTACAAGGAGAATTTTCCTGATAACAAATCAGTCTCTGTTGTATGTTTTACGATTTCAGTTACTCTAGATCTTATGAATCTGATCGATAGTTACTCATTAACTTCGATCTGTAACATCTGGTGAATATGAATAAATCGTTCTCAGTCATCGGTGACTTTTGAAACAACTTGTTATTTAGGAGGTTAAATTTGATATCCGATTGATTAGATCTGTTGTTCATTACAGGTTGCTAAGCAAGGTGGAGCTAAGTGGAAGTCTATGTCCGATGCTGTAAGATCTGTTCATAAAATCTAACTATATTATCAGATCCGATCTTCCGATCATTGATTTCACACATTTAGAACACTTGTCTACTGTTATTTGATGTGTTTATGAGTTTATCGTATGCGTAGGAGAAAGCTCCTTATGTGGCAATGGCAGCAACGAAGAAAGCAGAGTATGGAAACGTAATGAAACAGCACAATGATCTCGTAATAATTCCTAATCTCCTTTTATCAATTTTCTTACATTTTTTTAACATATTGTGTGATGGAGTTTTGATCTGATATCTCACTTTTTTTTCTCAAATCTCGACCATATCAAACCAATTCTATGATCTGTCAACGTTTAGAATGAAAAGGAGAAGTCAACATCCAATTCGAAAACATCATTAGAGACTACAGATGATTTGGATCAGGAAGCTACCTCTTAGGTACTTTTCTAAACGAATTCGATACAGTTTATCCAAATTTGTTTCAGTGAATCATTACATGTGCGCTTTTGGTGATGAATTGTGATTTGTTTCCTCTTTCTTACATGTTTTGCAGATTGATGAGGCTCTTTAGAACACAATTGGAAGCAAGTTTTGAGGTAGATGTTATGGTAGTATTAAAGTAGATATTATGGTTGTATTGAATCAAGTATTATGGTAGTATTAAAATAGATATTGTGGTTTCATTACCAGCAGATATTACTTGAAAATAAAGCTTGTTTACTTGTATATCTAGTGGATAATGAGTTTGCTTATGCATTTTAAGAAATTAGTAGTTGAACAACAAGATCCATGAATGTTGTAATCGTCTTAAGTTGGGGAACTTTTTCATACAATCCTGATAAAATTTGGAAAAATATATTGCTGAATTTTGAGACGATATTTCAATTATATTTTATGTTAATAGAATCTAACATTACCACTTATTTCATGTAAAGTTGCAACATGTGTAAAGAAATGATAAGACTTCACAAAGAGAAAAATAATTGGACTCGACACATGTTAAATCTCATTATATCTTAAAAAAAAGTTTGAAAAGTACGTTCTAGCGTTAAGGACTCGCACAAAGTGAATAATGGCCGTTGTCAATATAACAATAACATGTGTAATTAAATGATAAGACTCGCCCGAAGAGAATGAATGTGCCAATATGACAATAACATGTATAAATAAATGAAAAGACTCGCTCATAAATAATAAGACTTACATAACTTAAATTTCATATTATTTTCAAAGTGTTTGAAATTAAAGTTCGTTCTAGTGTCAAGAACTCACACAAAGAGAATAATGGCAAGGTCATTATGACAAATGGTGTATATATATATTATATTTGGAAATTTATAACTTTTCACTCATATCTTTTATAAATATGCTAGTTTATACATATTTCATTCAAAATAGATGTCGTTATTTGTGAAGACATAGAAGATTGTGTATCTTTCTAAGAAGTTACAACTTTTTTTAATTAATCATCTTATTTTCAACCATACACTTAGTTAAATATAAAATTTATATTAAAATAGTAAGAGTTAAGTACAATTTGCACCTCTGTGGTTTACACTCAAAGTCACTTTGCATTCCCGTCTGAAAAATTAGATCGTTTGCACTCCTATGGTTTTTAAAGCGGGTCATTTGCACCCCTCCCTAACTTTTTCCGTTAGTTGAGTGTTAATTGAAGGGGGTAAAAACGACTTTTAAGCATTTAAAAACTTATTATATCAATTTACATCCCTAGGATTCCCAGATTCTTGGACAATGGTTATGTTCTTGTACACAATATCACAAAAAACCGAAAAATAAAGTTTTAGATTGGGTTGAAGGTTTTGCCCTAAAATTGATTAGGGAGTTTAAAATGGGTTGAAAAAGAGTTTTAAATGGTTTAAAGTGGGATAAAATGATATTTTAACCATTATTTGGATTATTAACTAACGGAAAAAGTTAGGGAGGGGTGCAAATGACCCGTTTTAAAAACCATATGGGTGCAAACGGTCTAATTTTTCAGACAGAGATAGAAAGTGATTTTGAATGTAAACCATATGGGTGTAACTCAAATAGTAATCAAATTAAAGAATGTATAAAACTTTAAAAAAATAGCCATTAATTAATTAAAAAGATTAACGAGACAAGCTTTAAATACACTAGCATCCTAATGCGTTGAGTTTACGGATGAAGTCATGCCAGAAAAACTTAAGGCACCTTCATAATCATGAACAACTCCCTCTTGGATACATCTCATAAAACTTGTCCCTCTTTCCACCATGTTGGTCACGAATATATACTCAAAAATAGCCGGAGCTCTTGAACTTGAATATACATTAATTATGTACGTACTTTGTGTTTTAAAAAAATATAAATTGACGTTTACAAATTGGAATGAGGAACCAAAGTTATTAACATACAATACGACTTGTAAATATGTAATGCAAGTTTGTGTCACCATCCGTCAATGAAGCTTCAAACGTCGCATGTTCATGATAAAACCGTTCATGAAAACTCTTCACGAATGGAAGTAGAAGAAGAAGAAACGGCGGGAGTTAAGAGACGGGTTGACAATTTTTTTTTTTTTTTTTTTTTTTTTTTTTTTATGATAACTATTATATATTAGATCACAAACCAAATTACATCCGGATAATGGGTAAGCGAGCAACAAGCTGCGCCGCTATAAGTTTTAGATACCCATACATTTTTTGCATGAAAATGTTAAGTTGGAAGTTTGTGGCCTTTCGTCCACTAAATGCTCTATGACTATCTTTAATGGTTTCATATCACGACATACCACACACGATCCATTTTAACGTCATATCAGTACATTAAATTCTTCAAAGGTAAATAAATAAACAACATAATACTAAAAAAAATATAAATAGTGTAAGACGCTCTTCCATTTATCAGTTGCTCACTTACGGTTTCATCGTCTAGTGATTGAACGGTTTTCTCGATCGTTATTTTGAAAGAAAACCTTAATAGTGTCGATTGATGATGAAGACATGGAAGCAAATTTGTAAAGAGAAACATGAGATGAATTATGGTATCTTGTTTTGTGAAAAACAATTGATACTTTAACTGGTGTTGATAGAGTTATGTTTAATATTATTAAAAAACTTTATTTTCTAAAGTCTCTTGTTATCAATCAAATTCACCCGGTGTTTTACAGCTAAACATCAAAACATCACCGTCATTGGCACTTTTTGCCGAGCTGAACCAAGCGTAGCAATGTTACTGCATACATTGAGCTCCACCTAGTCGTTACCACTAAATATACTCTAATATCAAGGTATCTTGTTAGACTATGTGTTGTGGCATTGTGATGGGGAGAGTACGTGTCGAACATACCCTAATCACCGTCTACATGAGTAAACCCTTTCCGGTCACTTTTCACCATTGCCTTTTGAGTTTTTACTAGACAATGACTTGCAACAAAAACTAACTGATTTTTCCCGCCCAAAAGCTCAAAAATCCCTATAAATCTGTCACTCCTGTTCAATCTTCCATCACACTCCGTATACACACTTATCATATCCAATCTCAACACTTGAAGGAGAAATGAGAGGACCGAAGAACATTGCTACCGTTGCTGACAAGAAGCTCAATCCAGAGTATTTTTCTGCAATTCTCTTCTATTTCCTATTATCATCAATACGAACAACTTTGCATCGAATTTCTCAACATCTTCTCCTTGTAGTTTCTATGCAATCGAATAGCTAACTTGCCGCTCATTGTTCTCAATCATGTTTGCTCTTGATTATGTCCAATTGATTGCGGTATTTGATGATTTCTATAATGCATCTTCGTTTTGTGGTGTTGTTAAAGCACAACGAAGAAGACGAATGTTAATAAGAGTTCGACACAGAAGAACAAAGCCTCGAGTAAGAATTCCGGTGCTCCGAAGCGTCCTCCGACTGCTTTCTTCGTCTTCATGTAAGAACGACATCATTCATGCCTCCAGATCTGCTGGTTTTGGTATCGATATGAACAATCGATATATATGTTTGTTGTTTCCGATTAACTTACAGTGTATTTCACCTATCACAGGGAGCAATTCAGGAAGGACAATAAGGAGAATTTTCCTGATAACAAATTAGCCTCTGCGGTGAGTTTTTGTATCTCATTTACCGTCGATGTTTTGATTTTTCCTTTTAATCAATAACTTCTGTATGATCTGGTGAAGAAGAATCGATCGTGTTCACTGTTCATCCATCGATGAATTTTGAAACAACTTTTCGAGAGCTTAATTTGGATCTCCGATTGATTAGGTTTAGTGTTCAATGTTCATTACAGGTTGCTAAGGAGGGCGGAGTTAAGTGGAAATCGATGTCTGAATCTGTAAGATCGTTTCATAAAATCGATCTAATTATCAGATCCAATATTCCGATCATTTGTGTGTAACAATTATCGCACTCGTATTAATGCTGTTTGATGTGTTTATTCTGTGCGTAGGAGAAAGCTCCTTTTGTGGCTATTGCAGCAAGAAAGAAAATAGAGTATGAGATGGTGATTAAACAGTACAACGATGATCTCGTAATAATTCCTTCAATTTTTTTGTCAAGTTCTTAATTAATCAACTATTTATGATATCAATTTTGTTTTCTGTGAGTAATTAGAACGCACCTGCATCAACATCATGAACACTCACGATCACATGGAGCAGTGAGCCACTATTAGGTAAGCTAATGATATTGAACAAACATACATTTAGATCTGCATTTGAGTTTAGCTGATCAATTTTCTGGAATTGAACTCGATCCTGTTCAAATAAATTCATTTTGTGCAGATTGTAATCTGTGAAGGTACTGAAGCAGTAATGGTAGAATAAAGTAGCGGTTACTACTATGAATTGTGGATAATATGTTCAGAAACTGCATTTTGTGAAACTTGTATTGTGGTTTAGTTGGTTTACTACATTTTGCTACTTTTTTATATGTCTTTCATCTTAAAGATCTAACAATTTTCCATGATTTGTTTTGTTGCATGTGACATAACTTTGAGCATGAGTAGAAGAGTATTTTTTATGTTACTATCTGCTTTGCGGTATGTGAGCTGTAATGGTTATAGCAACTCATATGACATGTCCTTCACATGTTATTTCATCCAAAAGAATAGCAAAATGTATTGCAAGTATAGGTGGAGTCATAAAAGCTTCTAGGGATGAGCTCGGTACCATACCGGTACTGAACCGGTATCGATACCGAAATTACCGGTACTGAAAACATGGAAAAGTGGGTACCGGTACCGAATCTATCGGTACGGTATAGATACGAAACAAATACTTTTAGGCAAATTTAAGGTTTTGGTACCGAACCGGTATCGATACCGAATTTATCAAAAAATATGTGCCGATGCTGGTACCGAATCTATCGGTACGATACCGGTACAGTATTCGGGTACCAAACGCTCATCCCTAAAAGCTTCCGCAATGCATGTCCTTTGGGTTGATAGACATGCGTGGAAATGAGACGAAAGAAGAAAAGGTTTCTAGATCAATGATACCAAGGTCTTTTCAAATGGTAGTTTTGACGAGAGCATATGTGTCTAGGGCTGTTCAAATCGCTCGCCGATCGGCGTTCGCTCGTCGCTCGCTCGAAAACTGCTCGGAAAATGCTCGCTTGCTTTTAGCTCGATTGTAAACGAGCCGCTCCGCTCGGTTCGGTTTGTAAACGAGCCAAGCAACGAGCAAAGGTCCGCTCGGTTCGGTTCGGCTCGAATATTTTTAGTTTATTTTTTATATAATTATATATGCATAAGTAGCTAATATGTTGTTATAATTATGTTGATATTAAATATATTTTTTCAAAATTATTAGTTATATTTGATATATTTGAAAATAATAGTCATTTATCTCTTTTATTAATTGTTGTATATACATTATACAAACATCAACCTTAATTTCTAGAATAAATTGCAAGTTAATACTAGTTTTTCTTAAAG
Organism: Tagetes erecta; assembly: GCA_030867185.1. Lineage (NCBI taxonomy): Eukaryota > Viridiplantae > Streptophyta > Magnoliopsida > Asterales > Asteraceae > Tagetes > Tagetes erecta. Next base: position 356,437 of record CM061492.1, read on the forward strand.
CTATAAATTTGTATTTATGTATATCATATTCAACTTTAAACTTGTTTCTTATAAACTAATTTTAAGGAAAAAAATACAAAAAGTAATCCTCATAAATTCGCTCGGCGCTCGCTCGAAAAATACTCGGTTCGATTTTGGCTCATTTACGTTCGGTTCGAATTTGGCTCGATTTGTAAATGAGCCGCTCGGCTCGGTTCGATTTGTAAACGAGCCAAGCAACGAGCAAGCCCTCGCTCGGTTCGGTTCGGCTCGTGAACAGCCCTATATGTGTCTACTTAGAAGTACTTTAAGTTTAAAAAGTATGAAATCAAAATTATTAAAAATGTAAAAATAATAATTTATACATATTAATAAACTTAAAATTGAAAAACTTAATTTAGTTGGTTATGTCATGTCATATATATAAATTAACATATAAACACATGCCATGTCTACCATTAAACTTCCTACTTGCTATAATTTGTACTAAATAACAATTTTGGGTGCTATTACATACATTAAGAAAAGTTGATTGCTATACTATTAAAAATGAGAAAGTTGGTTCCTACTAGATGTCAATTATCCTAATTTGTCAATTTCTACTAAAAAAGGTGGATACTATCGAACATGGTGAAACATAACCTTTCTACATCTTATAATTTGTAATCGACTGATTTTGTAACCATCGCGTGCTTGAATACTCACTATCTAACATGGTGAGAGATAACCTTTCTAGCTCTTGAAGGGAGAATTTCGATTATGTGAGAGGATCGACTTAAACATTAGTGTAACGATCTCGAGATGGTAACTTAATTAAACCTACTACCAACTTTTTTTTAGAACAGCGGTTGGTGCAACGGTCTCGAGATGGTTACTTAATTAAACCTACTAGCAACTTTTTTTTAAAACATCAATTGATACAACGGTTTATGACCGAAGCACTCAGAGGTGGAAGGAACGGTCTACTACCAACTTCTTTTCATGAATTTATAACTTCCATTAAGAAGATAATTAGGCATGAGTTTAAATTTCATAATTGGTAGTCAACATTGTTTGCATATCGATCTTTATATTACCAATATATTAATAGAAAGTGGCATGAAATTGACAAATAAGATTTATCCTAATATAAAGTTATATTATTCGAAACTTTTTTCATCTTTAAAAATTGACAGCAAATCTAAAATTTATAATGATAATAAATAAATTACAACTAGCTGTATCTCCCCACGTCCTTACGGCTATATATCTGTACATATATATGGTGAAGAACAACTTTGAAGTACATGTGACACAAACAAACATAAATACAGAACACATATTCCCCAACTCCTTCCTTAAGTTAGTTCCACAACACAAAAGTTTTGACCACATAACTTGCCTGGTACGTTTTCTCATGATCCACCATGTTATATTAATTGTTATTAGTTATAGATCCATATTCATGTCCATTGGTTTCAATTCTGTAAACTTAATTTCACACAAATCTTTAATCAATCAAGTTGCAGGCATCAATCATGGTCAAAGATTCTGAAAAAGTAAAAGTCAAAGAGGGTGGTAGAATCAGAATAGGAGCAACTGGGAAAGTAAGTGCTTTGATGATGCAAGAACTTGATTCCAACATGAAAACATCACCAAAGAAACATGAAAGCAAATCACAAAGAATCCAAACAGCAGCGGTTTCGGTGGACTGTGGTGGGTCAACCAGAAGGCTGATGTCATTGAATAGCGGGGCTCCAAACATGAAACAGCAGATTCCTATGTTGGATTGTGAAGATATGTGGGTTGATAAAACACCTGTTAGAGTTAGAGGGAAACAACAATACAAGAAAGTAGTGACAACAACAACAAGAAGTATTGTGGAAACTGTGGATTTCAAGTGTGGGAAGAATGATGGTGATTGGTCTATGACTCCAATTAGTAATCAATTAAGAAGGCTTAGTTTTTCTAAGATTTCAGATTGATTTGGAAATTGATTGATGATTAATTGTCTTTCTTTATATTTATATTGTTATCTAACATTCAAATTCATGAATTTCTACACCACTAAATATATATATATGCTTTCATGTGTTGCACCGGACACCAACGCTTGATTAATAAATTGTATATATTACTTTTGGTGTAGAAATTAATTTTAGTGAAATTGAATGCCTTTTCTGTGTTTTGGCAAATCAATTTAGGACTTGAATACTCAAGTTATCTTACCAAACATGCATATATTGAATAAAACTAGGGCTAGCTAGTAGCTAGGTTGCCTTCAGATCCCTCTCGTTAAAGTCCACTATTTATGAGCACGAACATAAGTTAATGTGTTTTTTAAGTCCGGTCATTTCATATTTGTCCAAGAATGAATCCGTCAGCTTCGTGTCACCTAGAGGTTGGTTTGGTTTGGTTTGGTTGTCTACATATTTCAGTTTCTTGGGTGAGGTTTATTTAATGAGGTTGGTTGTTTGAAAATGGGTGATTGGATGGTTTTTTAAGCATATGCATGTGCATACAAAGACTTTGATTGATGAATATAAGCTGTTTTACTTTAAACAATAAATTTTGCGTCTCTTTATTGATTAAGAAGGCCACCTACTTGTTTTATTCAAATATATGTTTAAAAGTCAAAACCTTGTCATGTTTCTTGAATCAATTAGAAAGATTATTCTTCAATCTTCATAATTTGTTCTTTACCTCCTTGTCAATCATTTGAGTGAGTCTTGTAGCTCAAGTAGAAAAATAAGACGTGTAAAGTGAGCTGAAATACTTTCATTCTAGATTACTCATGCAACAAAATCGCTCTTTGTGATGTTAAATCCTTACACGATAAACCTTGAAGGGGTGCTACAATGGTAAGTGTCGATTCTCTTCACCTGCTGAAATCTCTTATTCGAATCTAGCTTCCACTGGTTTCTACCTTTTAACCCCTCAAAGGTCACATGCTCATCATAAGCTGAATTTTACCACACCTTAGTGGTTAGTAGGGTTGGTGGGTCAGCGAGCTTCCCAATGAGGCGTACTCATGGTTATAAAATAACAAAAAGAAAACTAATCTAGAGGCATCAAGACAACACATACACCAAATGGATTTAATGATTCAATCTATTCCCTTAAACATCTTACCAAAAGACAAGCCACAAGGGTTTTAAGTAAGATTGAGAAATATCTTTTAATAAATAAGAAACAAAAGGGAAATTACACTGAGATTTGAACTCAGGAGAATGAATACATAGCCTACTTCTTCTTCCCTGCTTTGCCCTCCTTTCTTCTAATGATTTCATCAGCATATTTCACTCCTTTACCTTTGTATGGCTCTGGAGGTCTCCATTTCCTTATTGAAGCCGCAAATTGACCAATGTTTGACTTATCATAACCACTCACTGTGATTCGGGTGTTGTCTTCCACTTTGACTTTTAGGTCATCTGGGATTGTCATTTTGACTGGATGAGAGAATCCAAGACTCAATACTAATTCTTTCCCTTCTACTGTTGCACGATAACCGACACCAACCAGTTGAAGCTTCTTTTCAAATCCCTTAGATACACCAACTACCATATTGCTGGTGAGAGTCCTGAAAATGAAACAAAAACATATATATTATGTGCTAGAAGTAAGAGTAAAATCATAACTTTAGTCGAAAAATGAGTATATGATCTTTTACACCAAAAATCTATCTTTTTCAATTATTAGTTCACTACATTAATATAAAACATACTCATGATACCCTTTGATAACATTATTTAACAAGCTAATTATTGGCTCATTTATAGGTTAATAAGCTGGTTCATTTGAGTTATACGCCATCTCTAACGGGTCAAACTAACAAAATTGTAAAGTAAAATCTAAAATAGATCTGAGTCAAAGGGAATGAAAGACACCCAGAGTGTATTTAAAGACATAAAACCTCCAAAATGGCTTTATTTAAATTTTAAACATGTATTATCGCAACAGCATGTTCATTGAGGTACAAAAGGTCTTCCTTTCAACCTGACTTGTTTTGACCTTCATTATACCCTTATCTGATTTGACCCGTTACCCAACATACCTCGGCCCCCAGCCCATTCTCCAACTTGTATTGGTAAAGCTATGACCAAGAGTTCCTCAATGCCTAAGTAACATTTTTGAAATCCAAGACATCATCATATTCTAATCAATTACGAAAATGAACATTTAAGACGCAACATATGAACTACAGGAGAAGAATGTAAAATAAAGATTGGTACCTAAACAGCCCATGCATTTGGTTGGCCCTTCTTGTCTCAACTGCTTTCTTGACCTTAAGAATTGATTCCTCCCTGTCGATTGCTATTTCTCGTGGATAAGATAATGCAAGTTCTCCTAAAGGACCTTTCACCTTCATGTCTTGGCCTTCTAATGTGATAACCACATTTGAAGGGACTTCAATCGGTTGCTTCCCGATTCTTGACTCTTTACATTCAACAGTTTTCCTTCTAAAACCAAGATGTGTGACAGGAACTGTGGAAACACAGATCCCATTTCTTTTACCCAAAAAAGCAGACCCCAATTGGCTGTAACAAAGGGGATGATTGTAATATTGTATCCCCAAATTTTATACACAAACAAGGTTCAATACAAACATATAACAGGAAAATAAATTAACAAAACAAAAGATGGTTAAACTGCAACTTTCATGTTTCAGTCAAATGGTGTGATAACAAATAGCCACATCATCAAAGGGCCTATCCATCATAGTTTAACAATCAGTGTAAATTGTTCAACTTCAACATGTACCAGAACAAATAAAGCTAAAAACACACATGTGACTGAAAACACATTCAATTAAATACAAATGTTCTTATATTCGCAAAAATTCTTATAAAATGCTGAATGTGAAAAGGCATCTACGTATACTTGAAATTAATCGCTAATACATAAAACCTAAAACCGTAAAGGTAAGCATATGATGAAATGGCACAGAATAAACCCTAATTCAGGTAGAATTTGAGCATAAAAGGCTTGAAATTAAGTCGATAAGCTTGTTGATACAACAGCAATTGAAGGTGAATGAAATGCAATTAGGGGGTGAAGTACCTAGTATGGAGGGAAGTAGCCATTGATTTGTCACCAGAAACAGAATGATAGAGAGAGGTTGAAGAAGAAGATGATGATGATGATTGTGCAAAACTTGCTCCCAATACTGCTTTATCCTTTCACTATGTTTCAAGATAAGAAGGACATGTATACCCTCAGTCCCTCACTCGAGTTACACTCATACCCTTTTTATCTCCTTTTTTTTACTTTTATAAAAGGGTTAAATGCATATTTCCCCCTCCAAAACACTTTAAATGCATATTTACCCAGCCAAAAAAATCAATTGTATATTTTCCCTTATAAACAACTTTAATTTGCAAATATACCCATTTTTAATAAGGACAATTAGTTAACATTGGATATATATGCAATTTATTTTTTTAGTTGGAGAAATATGCATTTAAGGGTGTTTATAGGAGTAAATATGCAATTAAATCTTTATAAAACATATTAATGAGTTTATTAGCTCGTTAGCTCATGATGGCCGAAGTACAACTCGTGAGTCAGTGAACGGGTTTTGCTAATTCAACATCTTTACTCGTGAGTTTATCCATGAGTTCCCTACCTCATGAGCCTCCTTGCCACCACAATCCTCGTAAACTCGTCACAGGATACTCCGACCACCCTTATGTGCTCATAGAGGCTTTGCCTCGCTTACAGGATCATATATCTCAATGGTTTCACATATATTGTAGATTTGTAGTAATAAGTTTTTCTTTACCTGCAGTTCATAAATCTCTTAAAGATAAAGTTATTTTTTTAGAACAGAGGTTGACATAACGATAAGATCGAGTTTGAAGACCCGATATATTCTTATCTAGTGGGCGCTTAAGAGTTGCACTTTCGAGACTCCCCGTAATGGAGACTCGCCCCAACCTTTCCTTTTGAAGTCAAGTTGTTCGAAGACTCGTCAATCATTACAAGATAAGAACCTTTAACCATACAAGTATTTGTAGTGTTAGATGAATGAATAAGACTTGATATTTTACTATGCTTAGAATTACTCCTCCGTCCCATTTTAAGTGATATTTTTCCATTTTTTGTTATCTTAATTTAATTGTTAATTTTAAAAATATAAGTATAATTTCTAGTTTTGCCCCTAATTATTATTGACATAAAAGATATCATTAGTTTTAAGTAAGGACATTAGTGTCATTTTATAGTTAAAAAAATATAATAATCTAATATTTTCTTAAATTTTATGTGTCCCATGACAACTAATATAAGACAAAGGGAGTACATTTTTTAAAGCATGTGTTAGTCAGATAATTATGTTAGTCTTAAATGCAATAATAATTTTAAAATCACAAATCCAAACACCCTACATACTACATTTTACTTCAAATGGCCACAAAAGTTCACCCTTGGTCTATTCTGCACCTTAGTCATGTATTCAGTAGCGATATTGAACTTGATGCAGCATGAGCCAGTTTGTCCCTCATAATGGGCCAAATTACATTCATCTGTGTGCGGGTTGCCATCGTTTCAAGGGCTGAATCTTTGTTCGTTTTTGAAAGGCAGCTCTATGGGAGTCGCATTGGCATAAAACTCTTCCAGGTTGTAAATATCTCTTTGTTCTGGTAGAAATATATGCACCACTACATCACCTGAAATTAATATCATACGCAACCTAGTTAATTACAGAACCAGAATAACACAGTGGTTGCGACTTGCAATAGTTTCTTTTCGAGCTAAATGTGTGTTTGGATAAAGTCAAAAGCCCCAGAAAGAGGCCCAACTTAAGAAGCACACGACTTTTTATATGTTTGGAGTTGCAGCCTTGCTCTAGGACCCAAACTCTTTCACCACGGTTTGGACATTGAAGAATTTTTCCTCAAATTTCCTGATTTTGTTGATACCATTTCAAATGTAAAACAGTGTGAATCATGGATTTTAAGTCACTCGTTTATCCTGCTGTTTACTTTCAGTTCCTACTAGTCTATCAGATTTGATTTACATGCCAAAATTTAGATCCACCTATAAAGAATAGGGTTTGATGAAATATTTACTCATTTTACTTTACTCTATACATATAATAGTTTTGATCAAAGAACTGAAAGAAAACATACCAAAGTCTAACAAGGTCCATGAATTGGCCTTTGTATCTCCAGTAGCGAATTTCCCATACTGTTTTTCAGCTAGATCGTTTATTCGGGTCCTGAAGTCCAGCATAAAATTAATACGCACAATTTGTCTGCTCATGGTGCAATTTAGATATATATATATAGAGTGACACCAAAAGAATCCTTACCTTATGGCGTCAATTTGTGGTCTAGAAAATGCAGTGGCAATAAGGAAGAATCTGGTCCAATAAACCAAAGGTTTCACAAATAGTAGTTTTATATCAGCAGCCTTCACATCACTTGCTATCTTTGCTAATGCCACAGCAACTATACGAAAGCAAGAATAACGAACAAAAAATTAAGTTACCGGTTTATTAAATAGAGAAAAGCAAGCTATACAAAAGTATATAATATGAAGGGCTTACAAGCCAAGCATTCAGCATCATCATCTACCTCTGCAGTAGGAGATTTTTTGTCATTGTTTTTGTAAACAACTTTCCCATATTTCTTAAACAAGTCATCATACGTGTCATCAGTATCTTGACTCCTACTCTGCAAGTACCGCCAAATAATTACTTGCATTTTTCCATAATCATAAACCAAGCAAGCCTAGAATAGAAACTCTGAAACACAATACTATTTATCTAATATTTTGAAAATCGCATCACAAATTGTCAAGTTCATACAGTCGCTAAAGCCATGGGGGAAACCACAGAAGGACCCCTTAATGATCTTTGTACGGTGGTTACGGTCCTGCCAAACTTATAACTTTCAGCAGTATGTGAAGATCTCCTCCATCCATTAGCAGTAGCATTAGCATTTGGAGTTAAATGGCCCAAATCATGCGGTGATATCAAGCTGCTGGCACTTAATCTGGAACAACAAAGTAAGCATTCACCGGATTTGACAGAGTTCAAATAAAACGTTTAACGTCTTTACAATTATGTTTCTTGTGGGCTATTGCTTTTACTCCCTCCAGGTTTCGGTTTTTTATGTCAATATTTTCGTTTTAAAAGTTAAAACTAGAATCTTGTTTTAAGCCTTGAAAAAAAAACTTCTAGTTGTAGTACAGAAGTTAAATTAGCTCTTTTTTTGAAACAAAACTCAATTTTGGGATATAACAATTCTTTTTTAAACCCAAAATAACCTCTCCTCTTTTCTTTTCCCTGCATAAACCTCTAATAAGACAGTTGTTTAATCTATCAATTTTAGGGCTAAAATCTAATTTTTTATTTTACTCTTCCTACACCATAGAGATAAATTGTGCAGCAAGCATCAAATGAATCCATTTATCACTTGTTAAGTGAATCAGTTTATCTTCTAATTTTACAAATATAATACATTTCATACTATAAAATTGGCTAAGTAATAACATCAAATGCTTGATTAAACATGAAATTAGAAGCAACAATTGAAGGAATAATCAGAGTTGTGACCTGATTTGAAATGAAGCGGATACGGAAGTAGCCATTTTTTCCTTTCTTCCACAGTGGAACAAGATAACTCCCAACACGTTTTATCCTTTCCTCCCCTTCTAATCTACTATACCCTTCATCTTCCTTGTAAATACTTTTTAGCCCTCCATAGTTTCCAAAAAGATTCAATTCCATATTTACATCAATAAACAACCCCTTAATTGCATATTTCCCCAACTACAAAAATCAATTGCATATATACTCAATGTTAACTAAATGACCTTATTATTATTTAAAAACGAGTATATTTGCAAATTAAAGTTGTTTATATGGGGAAATATACAATTGATTTTTTTGGCTTGGTAAATATGCATTTAAAGTGTTTTTAAGGTGGAAATATGCATTTAGCCCTTGCAAAAAAATGTTTAGATGACAACAGCCAATAGGAATGATAATTCGGGCTTTCTGGATTTCAATTGTTGGCTGTTAGTTTAACATTTGAGAATGGCGTCAAATTGTTTTAAAACAAAACCGACAAAAATTTTGTTATAATAAAATTAAAACTTACAATCTTAAAATCAAATAGTTTTCTATCACATCAACGCACTATACTGGATTATAATAACACAATAGTTGGTTTTGTCGTATGAAATACAAAATGAGAAAGATAAGTTGTTTATCAACTTTAAACTTGTTAGTAGGAAAGAATGAAATATTTAAATATTGTTTACTAAATTAATTAAAGAGTTTAAGCTTTTGGAAGTGGAACAAATATGAAGAGCTGCAATCAACATGTTTCACGTTCTGGACCCACCACCGGCGATCCCTTGCCATTCGTTCCGGCAACCGCCTCATTTAAACCCCTTGATTATTCACCATAACGGCTTAATTAATTATTCACAAATTTCTTTATTTCATAACCACTTGTATTAAAATGTAATTTTGCGTTACTACTCAATGGTAAAAACTAAAAACTAACTCAAAGTTTCACATACCGAAAAAATATATGTCCAAACACACTACGTATTACATCATTATTTTTAGAAAAGTAAGGGCCTGTTTGACAACATCTGAATGTATAAGTGCTGAATTAATAAGAAGTCTGAATCATTAAGTGTTGAATCAGTAAGAGGTCTGAAGTATTAAGAGCTGGTATATTGCTTAACTATTTACAGACAAATGTTTGACTAATTCAGATAATAGTTTTTAACCATTCAGACTCTGTATAATGCTTAACCATTCAGAGACAAATGTCTTAACTATTCAGACATCTATTCGTGAAACAAACAGTCTGAACTATTAAGTGCTGAATCATTCAGACATCTGAATCATTAAGAGACTGAAACAAACATCCCAAATCTTATAAATGTATATTACAAGTCTTGGTGACATAACATAAGTATGAATGACCCGACAATACTTTATACTTAATTAGCAAAACCGGTGCTTTGACACTTAATATAATTTCCAAACTTACCCCTTTAAGTTTTATAAAAATAGTTTACACCACCTTCAGCGTATATAATATATGTTTTACACCATTGATCTTTTTACTAACTTGATATTTCTCTAATAACTTTGGTTCATTAACTTAAGAAAAAACTAACTTCTAGTTGTGTTAATATATTATTTTTGTCGTCCCGACAAACCGCAAACCCAAAGTAATTTTTGTGATATTATAGGTTATATCAACTTATCAAGTGACGGTAACGTATGAATATAATATTATTTTCTTCATACATGTCTTCTACGTATCTAACCACATTAATACCTCCATTACAACCAATATAACATAGTTTACGAACACAACAAGTCACGTCGTTACACGAACTCAATACCAAACTTAGCCAAAAAGAAATATTCTTTGCCAAGAACACAAGACTACATTGTAAGCTTTAGCTTCTCTTCTCCCACCCGTTTGAGATTGTCAGTCAAAAAATATAAAAAATAAGATTCTATCTTACTTGCTTGATGCATAATATCTTACTCACAAGTTGCTATATATCAATGGAATCTTTGTTTAAAAAACCTCACATTTACATTACATTTAGATCATCATACTTGAAAATCTTGATTCTTTGCCCAAACCTAAAGCTTTCACATTTGTGCTTCAAACGCATTCTATATATCACTCATGTAAAAATAGAAACAAACTCCAAAAGGGGTTTCCCTAAATAAAATTTTTTATGTGTCCATTATGAATAGACTTCATATCTTGTGGGTTTTTAGCATTTGGATGATGATGGCAACCATGGCGGTCAAGGGCAAAACCGGAAATACAACATCATCTTCAAGAATGCCTAGTGTTGTAAATGTTGGAGCTTTGTTCACTATTAATTCAGTTATTGGCCGTTCTGTAAAACCTGCAGTTGCAGCCGCCATTGCTGACGTAAATTCCAGCCCAACTATTCTTCCGGCCACTCGATTGAATCTCATTTTACACGATACAAATTGCAGCGGCTTTCTTGGCACCATTGGAGGTAACAATTTATTTTTTTAAACAATGCCATCTTAATTTTTAAGGAAAAATATATCACAATCTTGCTAGCAGTTGAAATAAAACCTCTGACTTAGTGCTCTAACACAAGGTGTATTTCACCTAAGTTGATCAAGTGGCGACAGCCGGACATTTATAGACCCGCTTATTTTTTGTTACTAGCATAAATTTTCAATCCGATAACTTAGAAAAATAGTTTGATAACTTAAAAAATTTTGTTTGCCTATGAAATAAAAATTTGACTCCTCATAATAAATTGTAAAAGTCCGTAATATCCAATCGGAACTTTATAGGGTCGCTGCCCCTCATTTTTTCCGTGTAAATATAATAAGTTAAAAAACTGTCTTCAGCCCTACATTGTAAAAGCCAGAACTTTAATAATTTAGACCGTCAGATATCTAATAATTTGAAAAAGTGTCTTCTCGCATAAATTTATACGGCATAAAATAAAAATTTGCGGCAATGTATAGATTGTCAATGGTGATCCAAACTTATGTTAAAAAAATGAAGTTTCCTCTTTAATTAGCTTTGCAGTTGATGGAAAACGACGTGGTAGCTGCAATAGGGCCACAATCTTCAGGCATCGCACACGTAATTTCTCACGTAGTAAACGAATTACATGTCCCGCTTTTATCATTCGGTGCAACCGACCCGACACTTTCGTCACTTCAATACCCGTATTTCATCCGCACAACTCAAAACGATTTTCACCAAATGTCGGCCATAGCCGATTTGGTTCTACATTTTGATTGGAAAGAAGTCATAGCCGTTTTTGTTGACGATGACTACGGCCGAAACGGTGTTTCAGCCTTAGCTGATGCACTTGCTAAAAAACGAGCTAAAATATCCTACAAAGCTTCTTTTACTCCAGGTGCATCAAATGCCGATATTGCTGACGTGTTGACGAGTGTGAACTTAATGGAATCTAGAGTTTATGTTGTTCATGTTAATCCAGATTCAGGGATTGAAGTTTTTAATGTTGCTAAGAAGCTTGGGATGTTGACTAGTGGTTATGTTTGGATTGCTACTGATTGGCTTCCCGCGGTTTTGGATTCGTCCGAATTGCCGGATTCAGACACGATGGAGTTGATACAAGGAGTCGTGTCTCTCCGGCAACACACGTCGAATTCGGATAACAAGAAGGCTTTTACAAGTAAATTAAAAGATAAAGAAACGTCTGGTTTTAATTCATATGCTTTTTATGCATATGACTCAGTATGGTTACTTGCACATGCTCTTGATAAGTTTTTAAAATCTGGTGGAACTATCACCTTTTCATATGATTCTAAACTTAAACAGACTAAGACAAGTCATGATCTTCAGCTAGCTGCACTCAGAATATTTAACGAGGGAAATAAGCTTCTTGAAACGATCACAGCCACGTCGTTTGTGGGTTTGACCGGTGAAGTCAAGTTTGATGAGGACAGGAATTTGGTTCATCCGGCTTATGATGTGATTAACATTGGTGGGACGGGTATCCGGACTGTTGGGTACTGGTCAAACCACTCGGGTCTATCGGTTGATTCACCTGACAAGTTATATGGAAAACCATCAAACCGTTCGGATAGTGATCAACGTCTTTATAGTGTGATTTGGCCTGGTGGGACGAGTGATAAGCCCCGTGGATGGGTGTTTCCGAATAATGGGAAGCCTTTGAGAGTTGCTGTACCGTATAGGTATAGTTATAAAGAAGTTGTGACGAAAGATAAGTCTACACAAGGCGTACGTGGATATTGTATTGATGTTTTTGAAGCTGCTGTGAATCTACTTCCTTACCCCGTTCCGCGCAAGTACATTTTATATGGTGATGGTAAAAGAAACCCGAGTTACTCCAGTCTTGTCAATGCTGTTGCTGAGAATGTAAGTTCTTGTTTGACTTTTTTGGTCAAACAGTACAAAACTAAGTTCATATGAAATCTTTATATTTTTTTAATAATTTTCGAAAGAGGTTAGAATTTATAATTCGGGTTGTAAACTTGTGAGTAGGGAAAATTTGGGTTAGATTTATGATAGGAATTTATTGAATTTGACATTTAAAAAGCATGATATTTGACTTATTATAAGTCATAGGGGTAGGATAAGTGGATAATAACCAAAGTGGCAAAGTTACACCAATATTGTCAATGCTGTTGCTGAAAATGTAAGTTCTTGTTTGACCTAAAAAGGTCAAACAGTCCAAAACAAAGTACATGTGAAATCTTTAATTTTTTAGAATAGTTTTGTTAGTGGCTTAGAATTTATTATTTGGATTGTGAACTTGTGATTAGGCAAATGTTCGATTAGATTAGTGAGTTTTGAGTTTGAAAAGCATGATATTGGAGTTATGATAAGTCAAAGGTGTAGGATAATAACATTATCTTGATTTCTATCAATTTTTCAGAAGTATGATGCAGCTGTGGGAGATGTTACTATTATAACAAACCGTACGAGGGTAGTTGATTTTACACAACCGTACATGGAATCAGGGCTTGTGATAGTTGTTGCAGTCAAAGAAGCAAAACCCAAACCATGGGCGTTTCTTAAGCCCTTCACAATTGAAATGTGGCTTGTCACTGGTGGATTCTTTCTGTTTATTGGATGTGTTGTTTGGATTCTCGAGCATCGGTTGAATCACGAATTTCGTGGGCCACCAAGCCAACAAGTCATGACAATTTTCTGGTCCGTATCTCTTTCTGTTACGCCCGCTTTAACTTACATGATTATCAACTAATCTGTTCTTTCTTAAAATTTCAGGTTTAGCTTCTCAACTATGTTTTTTTCACACAGTAAGTACAAATCTTGACAAAACATATAAACGTACATGGTATAATCCCACTCGTAGCAAAGATGTTAATAGGGTCAGGAGACAACATGATGGGACAAATCTTAAGTGTATCCCAGGGGATACAAAGGCTACTTCAGCTGAGGCTCCCAGCAAATATAACTCTTTTTTTTTTAATGTTTGTAGTATATAAAATATAGCTAAGAGAATCATAGAAACCAACCATATTGAAAGTTAAAAACTACCACAAATCTTGACGAAACTAAGAAAATATCAAAGGCGGAAGCTTTAAATTGAAATTTTATTGTATGCAGGAGAGAACACTGTTAGCTCGCTGGGACGGTTGGTTCTGATCTTGTGGCTGTTTGTAGTGTTGATTATTAATTCTAGTTACACAGCCAGTTTGACATCAATCCTCACGGTACAGCAACTGACTTCACGTATTGAAGGGATAGATGGTTTGAAAGCAAGTAACGACCCCATTGGAGTTCAAGATGGGACCTTTGCATATAACTATATGATTCGAGAGCTTAATATTGACGAATCTAGGATCAAACCTTTGAGAGGTGAGGAAGAGTACGCAAAAGCACTTCGTTTAGGTCCGCACGGTGGTGGTGTGGCTGCCATTGTTGATGAGCTTCCTTATGTAGAGCTTTTCATGCGTTACACCAAGTGCGAGTTCAGAATCGTTGGAGAAGAGTTCACTAAGAGCGGTTGGGGTTTTGTAAGTTAGTTACTATGTCACTGTTTAAGGTTAACCATTAAGTTGAATAACTGAGTCAAATGGGCTAGTTTTTCAGTAAATAATCAATGTGAAAACACAGATTACAAAAACAATGTTACAATAATATTCTAAATTTTTTTAAAAGGAGCTGTATGCACTAAAATACACTCTGATGACTTCGGACCTCTTTGACCCTTTAGGCTGAATCTTTTTAGCTAGACAGACTCGCATCGTTCTATTTGTGTCATTCTTTATGAAGTTTGGTGTTGATGTGGCATCCTCTGAAAAGCTTCAAATAGTAGGAATCAATCAATTCTGAAAGTTTTAAATTTGTGTGTTGACTTAAAAAGTCAAAGCATGACTTCTGATGTCAAATTTAGTATTTTTCAACTTCAAATTTAATTTGGATTTTCGTACAATATTGGATGCAATTTTTTTTAACTGTCTACCATATTTTATGAACTTGAATGTACCTAGAATACCCTTCTCAACCGATTCATATTAACTTTAAATTGATAATTATTTTGCTTGACTTGAGATTTCAACTTGCATCTCAGGCATTCCAGAGAGACTCTCCTCTAGCAGTTGACCTATCAACCGCCATCCTTCAACTGTCAGAAAACGGAGATCTACAACGAATTCACGACAAATGGCTGTCAGCTGCTTCATGCTCGTCTCAAACCGCGGATGCAGAAGACAGCAGTTTATCTCTCAGCAACTTCTGGGGCTTATTTGTCATTTGTGGTGTCGCGTGCTTCATTTCTCTGAGCATTTTTTTCTGTCGGATGTTGTGTCAGTACCGGCGGTTTATCCCTGATGAAGAAGAGACTCATGAGATTGTGGAACCGGATGCAGAAACACGCGGTGGCAGACGACCCTCGCGTGCCATTAGCTTCAAGGATTTGATTGATTTTTATGATAAGAAAGAGGCAGAGATCAAGGATATGTATAGGCGGAACAACCGTCAAACTACCAGGCAGTTAGATGAACATAGCAGCTCACCTTACTAAAGTGGAAACTTCTGTTGCAGTTTTTATGCTTAGAGTTGGATGATTACATTACAAAATATAGTGTTATACTGTTATGTGAATTTTTCTTATAAAAAAAAAAAAATAATGCTTAGTTTATAGTACTATATGAATTTTTGTTATAAGTATAGTAGTATATTTGAATGATTCTAAATTCTAATTCATTATATATAAAGACTTTTTTGTTTTCCTAAAGACCAACAACACTTGAAATGGTACAATCTTTCATAAATATTGAAAGTGTTACATTTGACCTCCCATAACAATCAATACTCTATGTACACGATGCTAAAATAGTTACCCGGGTGAAACTTCCCGGATGGTGTTTAATACGTCTAAAACCTGTTGGTGATATATTTGAGTCGACCACTTATCTTTAATGTAAGATTCAGTTTTCCGTTTTGGCATAAAAGAAGACAGACAATTATAAGGAGTGGAGCTAACTAATGAGGACTAGAGATCAACATAACTGAAAACTTTATCAAACATATAAACTGTGATTACATTTTTAACATCATCAACATTCTCCCTATGCAACTTTTTACAATCTAGCTACCATGGTTGAGTCTGTCTCTTGAACGAGGAAGGGTAGTGAGAGGAGCTGCTTGTTCTTGACATTTGATCATCCATGGGTATGGCAGAAGATGATTTTACCAAATCTTGTGACCATAAATCTCCATTGGTGTCAGCAGGATTCCATAATTCTTCAACTTGCCATCCAGGTAACGTCTCCATCAAATACTGTGATAAGCTACTGGTCTCCATTGAAACACCTTCTTCTTGGCTCACACCTTCCGAATCCGTAGCATTTTGATGTTTGTTTTTTCTGTTAGAACAACAAAGAGCTTGATCTGATGATGAACTATCGAAACAGGAAGACGATTCTGACAGCTTAACTCCAGCGAGAAGAAAACGACTGTGATATTGTGTTTGTTCATTCGCTCCGTGAATTGAAATGTCACATGACTTGCACAGAATCGCTCTGTCTTCTTTACAAAATAGAAACGCTCTTTTTTCCTGATTTCATCAATACAAAATCTATCAGTTTGATTCATTTTACGGTAATCAATGTATATCAGTGCAGCTGTTTGTTTCATTAACTGCAACTGGCAATTGTATGAATCATTCAGTGTAATCGTATGAATTGTTAACAGAATCAACGTATATATGTTGTTAACAGTGAAATTGTATGAAAAAATAACTGTTGAATCGTTAATGTCAATCGATTGATGTTCAACAGTGAAATAGTATAAGAAATTAAGTGTTAGCAATTGATTGATATCGTTAACCGTAATCGACGTTGAAAAGTGAAATTGTTAGAAACTGAATCGTTAATTGCAATCGATTTTGTGAAGTTGTATGAATCATTAACAGAATCAACGTATATGTGTACAATTATATGAATCATTAACTGCAATCGATGTTTGAAAAATGAACTGTTGAATCGCTAATGTATCTACACCGGTGCAAGTGGATGAATAATTAACAGCAATCGATGTATACCGACCGGTGCAATATTCAAATCATCAACAGCAATTTACGCATAACAATCGAAATGAAGCAACGATACGTTACCTGACATATATCGCAAATAGGCGGTTTATCGGAGGAACTGTGGAGGGAGAAACGGGGATGTTTGTTTGCGAGCTTGTTAGCATGGTGGACACGGCGGTCGCAGCCGTGACAGAGGGAAGCTTCATCGGCGGTGCAGTAAACGGAGGCTTCTTTTTTCTCACACATATCACATTGGATCTTCATCTGCTTATATTTGTGTGTGTGAAGTTATGGAGAAAGTATGGGTGGGTGGTGACTGAATTGAAGAGAAAACTAAGGGTCTTTTATCCTTGATTTCATCCTGCCATCAAAGTGTGAAACTAGTATTTTAATGGTGGATTTACATGACTAGTCCTTTATCTTTGACAAAGAAGGTATAAAAAGTTCTTTTAGTTTTGATAAACATTAATAGGTCCTTCAATTTGGAGATGTTTGTATCTTATAGTATTTGAATCTTGGATGTCAGGATGTCGGATCTACTGAGTAAGTTTGTTTATTTGTTTGTAATTTTAGGCACGTGATGACGATTGACGAACAAATAAGAATTGATGAACTATACAAGTGGTTCAAAAGCTAGGGTGCTTTAATTAAGGGGTAATGGTTATGAACTTATGACTTGGTATTTCTTTAGTACTTGAATGGATATGACTAAGTAGATGGAGAGGTTAAAATTCAAAAGCAACTAATCCCTAATCGGTAATATTCTAATATATGGTTGATCACATATAGCTCATTTTCACTACTAATGATCTAGATGCATTTTTAACAATATGTTTATTAAGAACAGGAATTTTCATCCCCCTTACTTTTATTAGTTTGTAGTTTCATATCACTTATAGACTTATAGCGTTATGTACAATTTTTCATCATATAGTTAGTTGTTTTAATAGCTGGTGTTTGGTTTCATTACAACATCCAAAGATAATGCTCATGAGCTGACCTATCTAAGTTCCCATCATATTATTGTAGACAATAAAACACTACTTATCATCTTTAAGAATGCAAAGGAAAGACAAACAAGGTAAATTGGCGCAACTTAATCTTTTGCTATGTTAACTTTAGCGTTTTTGTTATTAACAAACCCAAAAGCAGAGCTTTATAGTTTTATTTTTATTTTAAACCTACATAACAATCACTTGTGTTAGTAACACATTAGTAAAAAATAAACATGTCTTTGGACAAAGAGTACCAAAGTGTTCAAGAAGCAATATGTACCTTCAAGAGTTAATATATGTTTTGTTATTTGTCATTAGAAAATATAACGTGTTTTCGGTTAGTTTCTTAAAGCCTTTATTATTCGTACCATTTAAAGTGTTGGAACCTGTATGTTTTATCAAAGTCATTGGTATCTATGTGTTTGATACCAAAACTGGTGGGTATTTTCTGACTTTTTCAAATACTTGGGGTGTGTTACATAACTTGTAATGGAGACATAAAAACTAAAAAGGTGAGAGGTGATGGGCTTTTTGTCCGGACTTTATGGGCCGTCTAGAGTTGCTTTGCGCCTTTGCCCCCTTTTCTTCTTCGAAAGTCAAAGTCAAACTTATTAAAACAACGTTTGGTCAAACTTGTTAAAATATTTTCAACAATTACCATAACAAGCAACATGTTTTCTTTGTTTGTTGATATTTCACTCAAAAATAAAAAAGAAATGAGTCTACTATATACATAAAAATATGTTCAAGGTATAAGAAAGGGACATTTTGAAATATCCACTTACGGCTCATGAAATTATTGATGTTATGAAACCTTTTAAATAGTTAAAAGCTGGATTAAATTTGTAAAACTAAGACTAAATATACAGTTAACCTCCCTCCTCCTGATTTTGCATTTGTTGTGGATTAATAAACATCAGGTCGAACTACAAAGCTTAGCAAATATCTACCAACACGGATTAAGAGTGTTATGTTGTGTTTATGGATTGGTGACTTGGTGGGTCAAGCTAGAAACATATCACAAAATTTGTCACAAAACTAAAAAATCATATCAATGATAGACCTTTTGTAGTTTCACACAACACGGCATGTTTAACCTAAATTTACATTTCATTTTATTTTCTTTGTATATTAACATTTCAAATCAAGATTTTAACAAAAATAAAAATAGACATATGCGTGTATATGCATAGCATATCCAATATAGTTAAAACCAAGACATAAACAGAAAACTAAAGAGTCCAATATAAATACGCTCTACCAGTCAACATCCAAAACTCGTTATGTTTAGCTAAATTTGTTCATGTGATCCCGTCACTAAATCCGTTCAGTGGCGCATCCTTTAAAGGGCTGGCATGGGCCGGCACCCCTGCACGCTTTCTTCGTTGTGAGAGCTAGTTTTTAGTTTTTTACCCCGATACTCTAAATTTTTAAATTGAGTTCGTCCCCGCAAAACACAATCAACATGTATTATATGTACCAAGTTTGCCCCCGTAAAGAACAATTACATGTAGTATGCGTATTGAATTTCCCTACATAATTTTTCACTCCCGCAATACAAAAGGTTCAATTTATTATTCACATGTATATAACAAACTACTTTGATCTCAAAAAGAACTCAAATGTCTCATTGATGCGTGTAATATATATATAAAATAATTAATTAAAAACACCTAGTTTTAAATTTATAAAACCAAGACAAACTAACTAACTTACACACAACCGGCAGTGGACCGGTCGAATGCAATATAGCTAAAGTAAGTCCGGGTGTCGACCCACAGACTCTATATACTACGCTAAATTAACTAGACAAGACTCGACTGACTAAACACGACTTAAATAAAAGATTTATTTGAAAAGGGGGGTTTTTACTAAAAATAGAAACTTTCTAAATTAGGAAAGTTACTAAAAATGGAAACTGAGAACTTGAAAGACGGATTTAAATCAGATGAGAGAAAACAAACCACCTAGGCTAGAATCATCGTTAACTTCAGTTATCACTCACGTTGGATTAATGGTTATGGAACCGGGATCTAAAGTTATTCACTTAAAAGCTTCCTAATTAAGACCCTCGACCCTTCTCGAGAAGAAACCTAAAGGATAACTATTAAGTTATTAGCACACCGGTTACGGGATTAAACTTCCTCACGGTTATCTAATCAAATTATGTCTAATTGACCCACGCTAAAGATCTATCTCACGATACGACCCTTAAAGCCATTTAAACCCAATTATTTAATTTAACAAGCAAGATTAATAATTAACACTAAGCCGGAATTTTCACAAAAACCTAAACCTAGCAAATTAACTAACCAAGACTTATTAACAACCTATCACCTCACGGATATCTAGGTTGGCTATACATTATTACCAGTTTCATTAACACTACTAATCCTATGGTTGTACTGTAGTTAAACCATAATAATCACAACTCACGTTAATGACTAAATGAATCCTATTACGTGACATAGACAATCACCAAGAACACATGGATTAATAATATCAAATCTACCAATTCAAACATATATAATGCATTAAACAATCATAAAGGTTTAAAGTTTAATTAAACATAAACCATAACCAACAATCCAAACATGAGTTCAAACAAAGTTAACGAATCAACATAACACCTAGGTAGTTTTAACGAGTTTAGCCAAGCATGTTCATAACCAAAAACGCAAATTTAATAATGTATGACATGGTAGAAAAGAAAAGAAAACAAAGGATTGAAGAAACCCGGAACGTATAGACGCAAATCCTTGATCCCGTGCTCTCCCGTAGCTTTGTTTTCACCTTTCTAGCCTCAAAAACGCCTCTTTTCTCGTCCCAAAACGTCCCAATTCGTCCCAATTCAAGTCTAGGAGGCTAGGGTTTAGGTTAGAGGAGTTTATATAGTGAAACGGGCCAAAAACGCGTCAAAAAACAACCTCCACGCCACGCCACGCGGTGAGAAAAGGGGTTCTGGCCGCGTAGCGTCTTGAGCCCCTTTTTCAGATACAGTTTTTCGTTTTCGCGCTCCGGTTCGCTCGTAACTCCGTTTCGCTCCCCGTTTTTTCCTACGGATTCGATTTTTCACGATCTATCCGTTTCTTTATCAACATGGGACCTAAAAAACACAAAAACATTAGTTGTGCCAAAAATGATATAAAACGTTAACGAAACGACACAAAATGTTAACAAACTCAACTAGGGATATATGTATAATTTGTACTCTATCAAACATCCCCACACTTAACCTTTTTCGTCCCTGAAAAAGCATGCACATAGAATCACAACTAATCAAGGCTTTCAACATTTCATCACAGTTTTCAAACAAGAAACAAATCCAGATAAACATCGGTGCGTTTATTTAAACACCCTAACACTAGTTAATTAAGCTTCCCCTTATGTTTAATCTAAATTTAATTAAATCATTTATCTATAAGGTCTCACGCAGAGGAAAAATAAGTCAGCCCGATTATTGTTGCTTGACGAGGCACAGGATAAACCAAAAAGGTTTTCCTACCAAAATAACCTAAAGAACTAAACTAAGCTAAGAACTAGTGCCATATTAGGGTGGATTTTGATGGATGAAGTTTGTGGGTATAGACTGTTATTCTTTTTTTTTTCATAAAACAAGATCACCTCACCCAGGGGTGTCGTATCCAAGTCGCTATCCCGGAGGTAGAGCACATGAGGTCTTGGATCACTTGCCTTATATTTTTCATTTTTTTCATTTTTTTTGATTTGGCTACTTTGAGCTCTTTTATTTAGCAGCTACTTTGAGCGCTTTTCAGTACTATACCCGGTGGACATTTTATTTGCGGATGCGCCACTTCTTTCACAAGAAGTGTGTTATAAATCCCAAAATGGCACTACCCCTTAACCTATTTAAGTTCTAAAGCCTAAAATGGTGCCTAATTGTTATTTAGTTAAGGCCTTCCTAATTCTCCTAAGATGATGACCCACGAGATTCACGACAATTAACTTTCTATTAGTTCATCTAGGGAAACCATCTTAGCTAATTGGGTTACCAAAAGTTTATCCAAATTCATCTTTGTTTTAAAAACCACAACTCATTTGAAAACCAAAATCAGTTTACTATCATTTTCTATTAAAGTGCACAACTCAAACAAAGACATTTTTCAATTTTTTCAATTTTTTTGGATGTTTTTATGACTCTATAAGACTCAAAACAAACAACTAAACAAACCAGAAATGACTATTTCCCATCCCCACACTTAAGTTCTACATTGTCCTCAATGTAGAGATAGAAAACATCTAAAAATAAAATAAAATAAAATAAAATGCAGAAATAAAAAGATAGATAGGTGAATTGGAAAAGACTTAGCTGGTTATTTGAAAACGCGTATGCTCCAAGTCTTCATTCCAACTTCGGCTTCGATCGTATAGCATTTTGGTCGCGATCGAGCTTCACCGACACTCTCGAGCACCATCTTCGTCTTCACAAATACAAACTCACCCGAATGGAGATTGAGTACGGGTGAGAATGATTTAAACCTGCAAAAACAAAAACAAGAATACCCGAGCATAACACTGACTCGACAAAAATTAAAATTAAAATAAAATTCCCGACTCAATATAAACTCTACAAATAATAAGAAACCTCCCCACACTTAAACTTAATCAGGAGGTTTCTCCTTGATCTGAACCCTATCCAATCCGTTCAATTCCACCCGACCCAAATAAACACTTAAAAACTTGAAAGTGGAATCGAAAACGATATTGAAAAGAAAATTAAAAACTCGGACTGGGTCAGACCACCAATATTTGAACTTACCTGGAACGAACCGGATACGTGGCATATACCTAAAGGATCGATCATTCTTAACTTTTAAGGGCTCTATCTTCCTAGGATTGTAAAAACATTCATCCTTGCCCCAACCACGATCTTTCCTTTTTCCTTTCTTTGCCTTATCCCGTGACTTAGGTAAACTAGGTATAGCTTCATCCTCTAAATGTTTCACGGGTCGGCTATGCTGTTCTTCTTCTATCACCACACTTAGTTGATGATCCCCACACATAGCGTTTTCATAGGATATTGGGGCAATCATCTCTACAGGTTCATATTCTAGAAGGCCATCTAACAATGCTAAGTCACCCTCGGTATCAATCATACCTAAATCACTATGATCGGGTAAACTATCTAACTCTAGATTTAAGAACTCGTCCTCCTTAGACAAACAAACCTCTATCACTTCCTCATCTATACCAAACATCCAGCTAAAGGAGTCTCCTAACTCTACTTCTTCCTCAGGCACTACATCCCTAACTAAGGATTCCCTATACTCGGCCCATTTTACTTCATCTAGTTCATCATCAGAATCACTATCAAAAGAATAAATAATATTTAAGTTACCTAGAGGTGGGACTTGAGCGTCCATTTTCGTCTCCAAGTCTGGGCTAATCGGGTCATCCTCTGCCTGCATCATCTGGTTGTACTCCTCAAGCTCTACCTGACAAACCGGAGGTGGGACTGAAATGTCCATTGTAGCCTCCGGATGTACTTGTGATTCCTGCAAAATCTCATCCTCACAAGACAAGTGTAAACTATCTTGTGGCTCATTTAAAATATCACAAGAATCAAAAGAAATATCAGAATTAGATGTATCGTTACCTGGCAACCAAGGAGTGGGTTGTGCGTGCATGATCTCATCCCAATCATCATGAAAAGTATTAAACTTAGGATAAGGGCAAAGATCATTACCTAATTCTTGTTGCAGCCTTTGACGCTGAACCTCTTCCAAACATCTCTTGCTTTCCTCTACAGCTTTATAAGATTCTTCCAGCATCAACTGGTTTTGCTGTACTCGGATTTCCCGCTCTGCTAACCTCATTTGAGCATTGGCATCATTAGACACTAGCTGGGTTAGCAAGTCCTCTATTCTGCTCAACTTCCCGGAATCCTGCGGTTGAGGATCGTAGCTAACATTGTTAGACACCAGTTCCGTCAACAAACCCTCTATTCTATTCAACCGCCCGAAATTTTGGGATGTTGAACACTCCTGTGAATAATATGTCTGTGCATGCATAAAGGAGTTAGTAACACAAGTTGGTGCGGAGGACCTCGAATAATCAGGACATAAACAAGTAAAATGAGGTCCTCCACAGATTTCACACATACTTATTACAAGAAAGACTCTATTGGGAGAAAAACAGAGCAAAGTAAAAACTATTCCTAAGACTCAAATAAACAAACACAAAAACAAAGCACGTGTATAGCAGATTAAGACTCAAAAAGTTAAATAACGCAATTACCAAGAGTCCCCGGCAACGGCGCCAAAAACTTGATGCGTGTAATATATATATAAAATAATTAATTAAAAACACCTAGTTTTAAATTTATAAAACCAAGACAAACTAACTAACTTACACACAACCGACAGTGGACCGGTCGAATGCAATATAGCTAAAGTAAGTCCGGGTGTCGACCCACAGACTCTATATACTACGCTAAATTAACTAGACAAGACTCGACTGACTAAACACGACTTAAATAAAAGATTTATTTGAAAAGGGGGGTTTTTACTAAAAATAGAAACTTTCTAAATTAGGAAAGTTACTAAAAATGGAAACTGAGAACTTGAAAGACGGATTTAAATCAGATGAGAGAAAACAAACCACCTAGGCTAGAATCATCGTTAACTTCAGTTATCACTCACGTTGGATTAATGGTTATGGAACCGGGATCTAAAGTTATTCACTTAAAAGCTTCCTAATTAAGACCCTCGACCCTTCTCGAGAAGAAACCTAAAGGATAACTATTAAGTTATTAGCACACCGGTTACGGGATTAAACTTCCTCACGGTTATCTAATCAAATTATGTCTAATTGACCCACGCTAAAGATCTATCTCACGATACGACCCTTAAAGCCATTTAAACCCAATTATTTAATTTAACAAGCAAGATTAATAATTAACACTAAGCCGGAATTTTCACAAAAACCTAAACCTAGCAAATTAACTAACCAAGACTTATTAACAACCTATCACCTCACGGATATCTAGGTTGGCTATACATTATTACCAGTTTCATTAACACTACTAATCCTATGGTTGTACTGTAGTTAAACCATAATAATCACAACTCATGTTAATGACTAAATGAATCCTATTACGTGACATAGACAATCACCAAGAACACATGGATTAATAATATCAAATCTACCAATTCAAACATATATAATGCATTAAACAATCATAAAGGTTTAAAGTTTAATTAAACATAAACCATAACCAACAATCCAAACATGAGTTCAAACAAAGTTAACGAATCAACATAACACCTAGGTAGTTTTAACGAGTTTAGCCAAGCATGTTCATAACCAAAAACGCAAATTTAATAATGTATGACATGGTAGAAAAGAAAAGAAAACAAAGGATTGAAGAAACCCGGAACGTATAGACGCAAATCCTTGATCCCGTGCTCTCCGGTAGCTTTGTTTTCACCTTTCTAGCCTCAAAAACGCCTCTTTTCTCGTCCCAAAACGTCCCAATTCGTCCCAATTCAAGTCTAGGAGGCTAGGGTTTAGGTTAGAGGAGTTTATATAGTGAAACGGGCCAAAAACGCGTCAAAAAACAACCTCCACGCCACGCCACGCGGTGAGAAAAGGGGTTCTGGCCGCGTAGCGTCTTGAGCCCCTTTTTCAGATACAGTTTTTCGTTTTCGCGCTCCGGTTCGCTCGTAACTCCGTTTCGCTCCCCGTTTTTTCCTACGGATTCGATTTTTCACGATCTATCCGTTTCTTTATCAACATGGGACCTAAAAAACACAAAAACATTAGTTGTGCCAAAAATGATATAAAACGTTAACGAAACGACACAAAATGTTAACAAACTCAACTAGGGATATATGTATAATTTGTACTCTATCACTCATTCATACATGGTGTCAACTTATTTTACACTGTTTATAAATTAATAAAACTAAAGTTACCAGCGGTACCCAATAGCGCTATGATGGAATGACCTACTAGGGTTCAAGTCCTGAGCAAACCGGTTTTACCTTATTCTTGTCGCTTCACGTCAAACTGGGTCAGTGGCCGAGAAGGTGGGGGGTTTCACCGGAGGGTGGGAAATTATTTGGTCGAAGTACTGAGCCTAACACGTCCAGCACGGCTGCATGGGATGGGTTTCGTAATTGCCCCATCTGGACTGTTTTTCGCCCTATTATTTGCTGTTTAAAAAAAATAAAACTATAAGTTTATTATTTTAAGTGTACTTTTTGCCACCCAAAAGTTGAAACGTGGTCCAATCATTAACTTTTTTTGGCGAATGGGCACATTTGTTTATTGGCATTTAAATAATGGAAAAGATGTGGTTCATTGCAACTTTGACTAAATGCGTTGTTCAAAAATCAAAACTCAAAAGATGGGCAAGCAAGATACTGTTCAAAAGATGAGTCATAGTAACGAAACATGACAAATAACACCTTTTTGACAAATCAATTGCTCTCACGTGCACCATCTCTTCAGTAAGTTATTAATTTATGGGTTATTGGATTTAATCACCTTTAACTATTGGTTATTGGCCGTTGTCACCCTCAAGTATCACTTTGGCCAATATAACTCCCAACTAAACACTTTGGTGTCCGTATCACCAAAAGTCAACCAATTCAAGTCACTTTTGGTTAACTTTTGATTATTTTTTGGTTAGCTTTTGGTGTTACGGACACCGTATCACCAAAAGTTAACCAATTCAAGTCACTTTTGGTTAATTTTTGGTTAATTTTTTGTTAAATTTTGGTGATACAGACACCAAAGTGTTTAGTTAGGAGTTATATTGGCCAAAGTGATACTTGAGGGTGACAACGGCCAATAACCAATAGTTGAAGGTGATTAAATCCAATAACCCTTAATTTATTCATTAACTAGGTTAGAACCCGTGGGTACCCACGAGGTGAAACGATAAATTATAATTATATGTTCTACTATTGAAAATAAAATTAACCTAAATAATACGACGTAAAGTATGTGAATATGAAACAATTAGAAAAACAATAAGCTAACATGAAAGCAGTAAAAACGATGAGAATAATAACATTACTAAATATTAATGTTATGATGAACTTGTTTGTTGGATAATTAACGAATACATCTAGGTTAAGAATCACTAATGATGAATTATGAAGAATAAGAACCATAGAAGCTTCCATTAGGCTTGATGAAATTCTCGTACCTACATCAACACTTTTAACTAATTAGCAATATAGTACAACACAAATCAACTCATTTTCACATAAATGGGTTATCTAAAATCACTGAAGCTTCTATATTTTTCCCTTTATAATGATCAATCTACATCCACGATATGATAATACAACCTTAATAAGATTACCATCTTCCAAAGTAGCAATAAAACCATACAGAGAACAGGATTGGTAATGTAACTTAAACTGAACTCATGGCATAAAATAAACAACATAATATTATTAATATATATCATGTTAAAACTTGACTTGATTATAATTTGAATTTGAATTCAAAATCATGTTAAGAGTTGGCGTTCTATGTATGGAAAGTATAACCAAATATTTGAAAGCATTATAATCAAGATTTCAATTAAAAATTGAAAAAAATTTGGTTGATAATTAAACAAATTTTAATGCCATATCATTTTTAACAACCTATGCCATATTATTTCTTAAATTGAGAAGATATCATACCTTATAGCCATTGTTCATATTTATGGTGCTGCAATTAGTGTATTTAATAGATTAAAAAAACTTTTTAACCAAAAATTTCTAATAAAACTATGAAGATATCTTACCTTATTGTCAACCTATTCATATAAATATATAATGGATTAAAAAAGGTTTTTAATAGCATACAATGTTTAAAATTATTATTTGTTTCCTAAAAATCATACCTTATAGCCATTGTTATCACACAAAATTAGATGCATAGGCTGCCATTTAGATACTATCCCGGTACCTCAGCTTTTAAGCATCATCCTAACAGCCTTCTAGTGTTCGGTTGTCTTGTTGGATGTTTATGTAACTGCATTAGGTGTTTCAAAACAGCTTGTTACACGCAGGTGGAAAAATAAACAACAAAAACAATCAAACTCATAAAATTTTAACAACTCTTCTTCTATTAAAAACTAAATGATCCTCTATTTATATTATTGTCCTTTATTTTGTAGACATTGGAGCTAAAAGTAGCAATTTATATTAGAGGAACAAACCAGTCTATACACATGCTTACCTAAATACAATCATGGAGACCTCAAGGATATTGTTATATACTTATATCTAGAGTCCGGTTCTACACATCCAGACTGTACCAATGACTTACTCCAACAGTATACAACAAACATGACATAAGAACAAACCTGTAAAGAGCCAATTGCAGTTTCAGACTCATTGAGTTTATTTTCTATGCTTGCAACCTTTAACATCCTCATTGTTATTTCTGCCATCATAGTTACACTCCACTCACCATACTTTACTTATTGCTGCACAAGATCAAAACAATACTACTTAATAGCAACAAAATCAAATAATCCTAACAAACTACACTTAAATTTAAAAGTTTATATAACATCATTCAAACATTCATATAAGAAGGAACTTTATCATATGACAAACTAAACTTAAATTTAAGAGTGTTCATATAACAACATTCAAACATTCATATAAGAAGGAACTTTATCATATGATACTTTTGAGTTTTGAAAAAAATTATACATAATGTAACAGCAAAATTAGACTATGCTGCAAATTTAACATATTACTTATTAATCCAAATGAACATCAACTTCTTTTTTTTAATCTTCATTGAATCCAAAATTAGACTGTACTAACTTTTTCAATTTCATATTCTACTCAGAAATTGTTTCACTGTTGTCTTTGAATCCAAAGTTGGTTCTTTGAAGAACCAAAACAGATAGTAAAACTATGAATAAATGTTTATCCTACGTTATCAAAGCAAAAGACATGTAACTAACAAAATAATACTTGAATCCTGAATCTTGACAAATACATCTTTGTGTTTGATAAATCAAACATATACCCATCATATCATGCAAGTTACTCGGGTAAAACTAAATAATACTTGATAATTGACTTTTATCTTGCAATTTAACAATATGGTTGATTTCTAATAAGATAAACTACTTCTAAATGCTAAATTAAGTCAACTTATTGTAGATGTTATTGAAATAAAGTACCTTATATGAACAAATTTTCAAACCTTTTGCTGAGCTGGTTAACACAAGAATTCCTTTGTCGATCAATATCAAACTGGTAATGTATACCTATAACAACTTGCAGATTGAAATCCAAGTAGAAAAAATGAAAGAAACTTGAATTAAAATCAATTGGAATTTGAGAATCAATCGACAAAGGAAAAGCTATCTACGATTCGTATACCAGATATTGTTACCTTCATTGAATTAGATGTGATGAATCAATCGAGATCTTCAACTACAATCAACGATTTAGTTTTCGTTTGTAACAGAAGCGTTTTTCAGATCCGATCGTCTACGACTTTCAATAGATTGATTTCATGAACCAAAACATGTTTAGAACAAAAGAGTATATATGAAATCAGAAATCAAACATTGAAAAGATTGAAAACCTAAGACGAGTATGAACAGGTTAACGATTAGAAGAAAAAATTGTTAATTGTGTACCTGTGCAAGAAATCAAACAGAGAAGATGAGGATTTTTGAAGGAAGTCGAGAGAGAATTGGGTTGAAGAGCGGCTGGAAATGTATTTGTGAGTGTTTTAGGGTTACAAAGTTTATATATGGATCCGATGAAAACGGGTTAGATCCACGGTTCGACCTGGAGGATCCGCGAAGTTGTTGAGGAGGGCTGTGGTGTTGACAAGTGGCACAGTGTGGTGCCATGGGTTAGCAATTTATTAGAAGAGTAGATTTACAAAGCTATAAAATAAGCATAACAGTTCTGTTACCATTATTTAAAATTATTTTAATAGTTTTTTTTTTACTATCATGAGGTTGTTATTTAAAACCTAAAAGCAAGATCTATCACTTTTCTTTAAGATCTATCACTTTTCTTTTAATCACTGTATCAAAAATTCATTAGCATATATATCACCAGTTATCAATTTATAAAAAAAAAAGTATATAAATACCTATCTAAATTTTGGAAGGACACATTCATATTTTTTTAACACCAACACCAGGTCCGTCCCCGATAATCCCTAACATGGTTGTAGGGGTAACCCCACCAATGGCGAGGCGTCTCTCCATGAGGCCAAGCCCGAAGTTAGGCCCCGACACACCAATCTAGGAAAATTTCGGCTGCCTGAAATTAAGCTCACTGTGAGAAAACCCTTTAGGATCCGGACTTGAACTCATGACCTATGGCCACTTTGCCAAGCTCATTGGTGTACACCTTCACATAAAAATCGTTTGTTTTTAAATAGTATTTTACTTCATGCTTTAAACATCAGATATAATCAAATCCTAGAGTTTTGGTGAAATGTGTAAGTTTTAATACATAGAAAACATTTTGATAACGTTAAAAACTCAAAGATGTCGACTTTGTGTAAGCTCAAGTTGTAATATTAAATATGCCACACAATAATATTGTTATGGGCTTGTGGCTAATATCAACTTATAAAACGTATTGTTGAAGTAGTGGTATGCATTATATAGCAAAAGTGGGTCTCATTAATGCATCATGACAAAACACACCTTTTAACTGATTCTCATGGAGATATGATATGATCTTCAGCACAGAAAATCAAATTAAAAACTATTTAAGACAGATCGCGAATAATTTATATATCCTTAATTATTACTCCAGTTTTGTTCTTGATTTGCTATGAAGAAACGCACAGGATTTTTCCCTTCAATGCATTTATTTATTTACTTTTGATTCAGTATATATTTTTTTCTTTTTAAAAGTACTAATCACCAAAACAACTAAACAAAACCACAAAATATATAGCTTCTAGCTAGCGGAAGAAAATTATATAATTTTAAAAACTAAGAGCGCATCAACCTTCATTTTCTAAACTGTTAAAAGTTAGGCTATGTTCCATTATCAACAGATATATCAATTTTGTAGAAGTGTAGAACCAGTTTCAGAGGTGACATAATTAAGATTTTTTTTGTTAGGTTTGATATGATGTAAGTTGGTCACAGGGAGTGATGCAACTTATTTGACTTTAGACAATAGAAATCAAACGGCATGTCTATTATTAAGGAACTATATATCAAGTTTGGGTTTTACTTCTTTCTAGTTTGTATTTTCTGCATTCTTGTACAAATTATAACTTTATATTTTTATACGTTTAGGCCATGAGTAGCGGTAGTGACTTATATGGAGTGTGATATGAAATAAGTGTTGTCATGTAAACTTGTGAGTAATAGTGAAAAGGGTGGTTTTGAGCTTGTGATAGTGATACAGTTTGTAATTATTATTATAGATAATGAGGTGCATAAATATTAGTGATTAGAAAATTAAAAAAAAAATCAAAACATTACATAACTCACATGTTGCCTCAGTGATCACTATCACGCACACCCTCAATAGCGCCTCTACAATTCACAAGAGGGTAGTGTACACTGTTGCAACAAAAGTTCAGTGATGGGTAATTAAGCGTGTAAGAGAGGTATCTGGTATCGCCAAGTCTTGTTCCTTCCTGGCTGGATGTCTGCACACAGGAAGCAACCGTTAGGCTCACCACAGGGGAGGGTCCCCTGTGATCCACCTCCGGCGTGAGAGTCAGTATCTCGTGGGAGAAAACAAAGTGTAAGTGTGCAGTAGATAATTGTAATTGAATGTGAGTATGGAATGTCTTACCTTCTATCCAGATGGCCTTGCTTTATATAAGATCTCATGGATCTTACTAGGAGACGAAACTCTCTCCTTTTGGTTAATAGGCTTTCTCTTTTCCCTCTTCTCTCCTCGGTCTATGTTACCCTTTCCTTATTAGTGTAAGTGATTGACTCTTGCTTTATCTAGGATCTTTTTCTATTTCTAAGGGGATATCCTATTTCCCTTTTATGTTAAAAGGTCGTCTGACTTTGCAGACTCTTCTGTCTTTCGGCTGTTTCTGGCCTTATGGTTGATTCCTGCACTTTTGACTAAAGCCCAGTTTGTGGCCAGGTATATAACTGACCTTGCCTTTTTGCCAGGGAGTCTGCCTCCCTTTGGGTGGTTAGCCTTGGTTTAACGGGTGATTATCCTACATACGTCATCAGCCCCCCAGTCAGGTGTGGTTGTCGTGGTCTTGCTCACTGTACAACTATCTCCTGACTCTTTATTCCGGAGGCCATGCCTCTTACCTTCCTTTCCTTCGTTTATTTTTTTCTTTCTCGAACCGTCGCTTCTTTAGCCGTGCTTTTTAGGCGGTGACATGACTATCTGTGATTAGACTTGCAATAAATGTCTAATTTCAAATTTTTACCTTTATTAAACGAAATTTGTTCCGTAATCTCTTTACAGATTTTATTATTCACTCCTTTCCTTGGCGATTTTCCAAGTTTCTTCCAAGATCTTTCAACATGAGCGATTTATCAGGTTAGCGCCGTTCTTCCTCTTCGTTCATTCGTGCTCCTTGTTCTGTTTTTTACTTTCTGCAAGAAATGGCCAACCGCCATGACATGAGTTTGCAAAAACCTAACATCAATACTCGTGGGTTTTTGGAGTTTTGTAATGAGTATCATATTACTAATGATTTTGGGCCGATTATGCCGCATCCTGATGACAGCATTTTAGACTGTCCTCCTGGCTGTATCGCTTTGTACTCCCGCTATTTTGAGTTTTCGAACCTTCGCCTCCCTTTTTCTAGATTTTTCTTGAACGTTATCGAAATGTACGCCTGCCAGATTGCGCAGATTACTCCGTTTGGTATTAGCAAAATCACCCAATTTGAACTTGCTTGTAAGGCTCTGGCGATTAGCCCTTCGTTAGGGCTCTTTGTTCAGTTTTAGCAACTTGCCCGAAACGGCGATTGGTTTACCATTCAGCGGCGAAAAGAGCCTTCGCCACAGTGCATTCATCCTACCAGTCCTTCCCTGAAGGGTTGGAAAACTCAATTCTTCTGGGTAAAGTCTTCATTGGTTCCGTTTATTATGCCCTTTCGTGATACGGCTGGGAGTCTTTCTGAACTTCCACTTCAATCTCCTTCTTTCAATGCTGATCATGTGGACCTTCTCTCGTCCAACCTGACTTGGGTCCGTCCCTTTTTAGAGGAGGTTTTAGTTCTTGGTGGGATTAGCGGTTCTTGGTCTGATAACCGTCTTCTCCCTTCTTTTAGGAAAAAGATGTTAGGTAATGGGTTTTTACTTTCTTTGTTTTAGCCTACATTCTTGATTCTTATATTTCTTTTTCTTTTGTGTCTTTGTTTTGTGCAGATTTGAGTCTGAAGACTATAATGCAGCTGGAAAATGATTCTGATGTGGAAGTTGTCTCTCGCCCTGTGAAGCCGGGAGAGGAATCTGCTCAAAGCTTACATGCCCGTACTGTTTATGCTGGGGGGGAATATCACTCGGTCCTTCGTGCTGTGGGTGATACTGGTGCTGTCCCTGAGCCAAGACCTCAAGGTGCTCAGGTGGGCGCTAAGAAGAGGGGAAAACGCCCAGTAGCTGAAGTTGAAGGTAAAAGGCGTCGTACGCGTGGGTCTAAATATCCTTCTTCCCAGCATCAGTTTGCCCTTGTTGACGAAGATGATGACGATGCCCCTATCGGTCAGGCTGTTAAGGGGCCCAAGATGATTCTGCCTAAATCATATAAGGCCAGCTCTATTGATCCTGTTGGCGTCTCTTCTCCCATTTCTGGTGGCTTGCCTGGGGATGGCTCTTCCCGGTTTATTCCTGAGTGGTTCGTCATGAATGAGGACTTGCTAACTGATCCTATTGTTGGTCAACAGATGATTCAGCATATCAGCACCCCTGGACAAAAGGCTGCCAACTTGGCTCTTTCAGATGACTCTGTCAGGGCACAGATGTCCACCCACTGGGCCGCACTTGGGTCCCTTATTGCAGATTGCACTGAGCGTTGGGACTTGTCTAAGTCATATTATGGTAGGGTGTCTGTTCTGGAGTCTCAACTCAAAGAGGAGAAAAAGGTGAAGGCCAAGCTAGAAGAAACTGTTTCTATGTTAACTGCCCAATTGGATGTTCAAACTCATGAGATTTCTGAGATGGTGAAGGACTCTGCGGCCAAGCAAAAAATCCTTGATGATGACCGAGCTGTTTTAGAGAGTGAAAAGAAACAAGTCTTGCTTGACCAAGCTCGCTACCGGCACTTGCATAATGATCTTCGATTGCAATACGAAGATCTGGTTGCCGAAAAGAACCAGGCTCTTGCCGACCGATCTTGGCTTATTTCCAAAGGCTTTCATCTGGTTGTGAATCGTTTGCACCGTTCTGCTGAGTACCTGACTTTACTTGGTTTGTTTCAAAAAGCTACTCATCAGTTGGGTCTCCATGTTGGCCTTAAAGCCGGTTACAAGTGTTCTCGAGAGGGGGTCGCTATTGAATCTGTGGCATATTACCGTCCAGAGGCTGAGTCGTCTTTTAACTTGGCTAAAGAGCGGTTCGAGAAAGCTCAATTCTCATACCTCGAGACCATTGCGAGCCAGGTTGACCAGCCTCTTTCCGTGATTCAGAACCTTAAAGCTGCCCGCTTGGCTTCCTCCTCAGCTACCTATGAGTCCCAAGGTAGCCGTTCTCAAGTTGCCCCCAACCCTCAAGTTGCTCCTCTTCCTGAAGCTGTTAAGCCTTCTCCACCTGCTACCTCATCCAACCAGACCTTGGGCAGTTTCTTGTCTTCTTCTGGTGGAGACTCAAAGAAGGCCCATTCTTCTGGTAATGTTGATGTTGCAGGCTCTGCTGAGAAAGGTATGTTGACTTTTTGTCTGTGTGAACTTTTCAGGTTGTTTCTTTTTCTGATCTAACCATACCTTTTATTTTGTGCCTGTCTGTAGGTGTTGATCAAAAAGGTGGGGAAGTTAATCAGACTGACGATATTCCAGCTTCAAACCTGGCTCAAGATGATGGGGTTAAAGAGCCCGTTGATGTTGAAGAGGCTGTTGTGGAGACTCCTGCTAGTGGTGGAGGGATTTAGGGTGGTTGTTTGATCTATCGAAACTTGTTTTCTTGGTTTTTTGTTATGTTTTTATTGTGCTTGGTACGTTGTGTATGCTACTAAAAACTTGCTTGCTGGGGTGTATGTATTACCCCCCCTTTTGGTGCAACCTGTGTTAGGTTGGTATGTTAAATCTGTTAGGCTCATATGTAGCCCCTCTAGTTTTTAATGCTATTGTTGCTTGCTTAGGAAATTACTGATGTTTCGTTGTTTGCTGTTTTTGTTTACGTATAACGACTTGGTAGCTAGACAAGTGTTTACGTATATATGATGTCCTCCCTTACCCTATTAGGGATTTCAGGGTGTGTGTTTTTAAATCGTGGTTGTATTGCGCAATTTTGGTTTTTACCTTGGGTAGGTCATGGCCGGATCCCAGGGAGCTAATTGTCTTTAGGTGCTCAGCCTTAATATGGGTAGGTCAAGGCCGGATCCCATGAGAGTGGCATTATTTGTATGTTGCCTTTTTCGAGCTCGCATTGCTTTGATTACCAAGTGTTTCTTTTGTAGGACAGAAAAAATCACCTTGATACTTTCATTAAATTTCAAAAGGTATAGCTTACAATATTTCATAAGAGAAAGATTTCAAAAAAAAAAGATGACAGAGATATGTTGAGGGTATGATCTTCCTCGGATCTTAGTCGATTAGCATCTTTCTCTTCCAAAAAACCAGTAGCTATTCTTCTTTATCTTCCCTTCTTCAAACATAAAAGCGTCGAAGGTTTGTTATATTCCAATGTCTTGGAATAGCTTTTCCTTCCATATCCTTGAGTTTATAAGAGCCCCCTTTGTGCGCCTCCGCTATCTCATAGGGTCCTTCCCATCGTGGACCCATTTTTCCTAAGCTTTGTTGTTTACTAGCCTCATTTTTTCGCAAGACCAAATCGCCGGGTCTGAAAGTTTCCTTTTTTACCCTGGTGTTATAGTATCTTTCCATCTGCTTTTTGTATCTTGCCTCCTTCAGTCTTGCCTTATCTCTTAATTCTTCAGTTAAGCTCAGATTTAACAGGACCTCATTATTGTTGTTGACTGGGTCAAAAACCGCCCTTCTTGGAGATTCCACCCCTATCTCTGTTGGTATCATTGCTTCTGAGCCAAATACTAATTTGAAAGGAGAAATTCCGTTGCTTGTTTTTTCAGTTGTTCTAATGGCCCATAGTACACTGGGCAGTTCTTCTAGCCAATCTTTCCCATGTCGTCCCAACCTTGCCTTCAAGCCTTCCATTATGGATCTGTTCATCCTTTCCACCTGGCCATTCGATTGTGGGTGCGCCACAGATGTGAATCGCTGCTTAATCTTCAAACCGTCACACCAATCCTTGAAAGATCCTTCCGCAAACTGCTTTCCATTATCTGTCACGACCACGCCTGGTAGACCGTATCTACAGATTATGTTTTCCCAAAAGAACTTTATTACTTGTGTTCCCGTGATTGACGAAAGTGGTTTCACTTCTGGCCATTTTGTGAAATAGTCAACGGCGACAAGCAGAAATTTTACCCGGCCCACTGTTTGGGGAAATGGCCCCACGATGTCCATTCCCCATTGGTAAAATGGCCAGGCTATGGAGGTCGTAACTAGATCGTGTTTTGGAGAGTATGTTACCGGTGCGTTTAATTGACAAGCTTCGCACTTT
Source organism: Tagetes erecta (assembly GCA_030867185.1). Taxonomy (NCBI): domain Eukaryota; kingdom Viridiplantae; phylum Streptophyta; class Magnoliopsida; order Asterales; family Asteraceae; genus Tagetes; species Tagetes erecta. Next base: position 393,136 of record CM061492.1, read on the forward strand.
CGCAATTCTGCGCTTGTGTCTTTGTGCATGCTTGGCCAGTAATATCCCAGATTCATGATTTTTGCGACCACGGTCCTTGGACCTGCATGTGCTCCACAAATTCCCATGTGAATTTCCCGTATTATGTAGTTGCTTTGTACAGGTCCTACACATCGCAGTAGTGGTGACATGTAACCCTTCTTGTATAGTTTTCCATTTTCCCATGTGTAGTCTACCGACTTTGCTTTTACCTGGTTAGCTTCTGCCTTGTCTTCTGGGAGGATTCCTTGGGTGAGGAAACTCCTAATAGGGGTCATCCAGTTTGGCTCTTCTTCCTGTATTACATCGTTTATTTGTACTTCTGCAATGGAGCTTCTTTCCAAAACTTCTACCAGCACTTTTTTTGGTAAGATGAGCAAAAGCCAGAGAGGCTAGTTTACTTAGGGCATCAGCCCTCTTGTTTTGCGTTCTTGATATCTGTGTGACCGTGCATTTTTTGAACCTTCCCATTAATTCCTTAACCCTTGCCAAATATTGTTGCATGGTGTACTCCTTTGCTTCATATTGTCCATTCACTTGATTCGCTACCAGGAGAGAATCCACATACGCTGTTAGATGTTCGACCTTCATTGTTAGAGCTGCCCTTAGGCCAGCCAAGAGAGCTTCATACTCTGCCTCGTTATTTGTACTTTTGAAGTTTAGCCGGAGCGCGTATGTGATCTCTAACCCTGCGGGATCAACTAGTACCAAACCTGCCCCTGATCCTTCGGCACTTGATGCTCCATCTGTGTAAAGTCTCCACTCATGGGGTCCGTTATCGTGCTCTGCTGCTGTAATTGTATGGACCTCCTCTTCTGTTGTTTCTATTAAAAAGTCAGCGAGGACTTGGCCTTTTATTGCCATTCTGGGAGAGTATGTTAAACCGAGCTCACCTAGTTCGATTGCCCATTTGGCCATTCTTCCTGAGAGCTCTGGCTTTGCCAGCACTTCTTTAATCGGGAAATTTGTCAGGATATGGACTGCGTGGGCTTGGAAATACCGTCTCAAGCGCCTAGCTGTATGTATGATGGCTAGGGCTGATTTTTCTATCGAGGTGTATCTAATTTCTGCTTCCTTGAGTATTCTGCTAACGAAGTAGACTGGTAGCTGACATCCTCCTCTTTCTACCACCATTACTGTGCTTACTGCTTCTCTACCGATGGCCAGATACAGGAACAGCTTTTCTTCTGGGAGAGGAGCCACCACCGCAGGGATACTAGAAATGTATCCCTTCAGTGCTTTGAATGCTTGTTCTGCTTCTTCGCTCCATTCAAAGTCCTTCTTTTGCAAACACCCCTTTAATGTTTTGAAAAAGGGGAGGGATCGTTCCGCCGATTTTGAGAGGAATCGATGAAGCGCTGCTAAACGCCCGTTGAGGCTTTGCACCTCTTTCTTGGTTCTAGGTGACCTCATTTCTTGTATTGCTCTGACCTTATCAGAGTTTGCTTTTATATCTTGCTTGCTCACCAAGTGACCCAGGAACTTTCCCTCTTTAAAACCAAAGGAGCACTTACTCGGATTGAGTTTCATGTTAATGCTCCTCAGGTTATCGAACGTTTCTTGAATATCTGCTAACATCTTGTCTTCATTTTGACTTTTTATCACCAGGTCGTCTACGTACGCCTCCATATTTCTTCCTAACTGTTTTGCGAAAACTTTGTCTATCAAGCGCTGGTATGTAGCTCCTGCGTTCTTTAGGCCAAATGGCATTTTTTTGTAGCAAAAATTCCCACTGGTAGTATGGAAAGCCGTTTTTTCCTCGTCATCCCTGCTCATTTGTACCTGGTGATATCCCTTGTATGCATCTAAAAAACATTTGAGAGTAAAACCTGTTAGTGAGTCGATTTTAAAATCAATTTCAGGCAAGGGGTAGCAATCTTTAGGGCAGGCCTTGTTGAGATCTTTAAAGTCCACGCACATCCTCCATGTGCCGTCCGACTTTTTGACCAATACTGGGTTTGCCACCCAGGAATGATATTTGACTTCTCTCAAGATCCCAGCGGTTACCAACTTATCCACTTCAGCCTTTACTGCTGCGTTTCTTTCAGGAGCCAAACTTCGCCTTTTCTGAACCACCGGGGTTTTTTCCGTTGAAATATTTAATTTATGCTCGGCGATGTATCTTGGAACGCCCGTCATGTCGGCTGGTACCCAAGCAAAAACATCGGTGCTTTCTGTTAGCAACTTTATCAATTTTTTCTTCCCTTCCGGAGTAAGATTTTTGCCAATGTTCACTGTTTGATCAGGAAACCGAGGGTTAATTACCAGTCTGCCATCGTCTCCTTCTATCCCGTTCTTTTCCTCCGTCAGACCTATCCAACGCTGGCGTATCGAGGGTAGGATCGTACAGATTCCCGCCTTGGTCGGTATCTTCATCATGGCATGTGCCGTCGAGACTATGGCTGAGAAAGCACTGATGCCTGGCCTTCCAATGTTGCAACAAAAGTTCAGTGATGGGTAATTAAGCGTGTAAGAGAGGTATCTGGTATCGCCAAGTCTTGTTCCTTCCTGGCTGGATGTCTGCACACAGGAAGCAACCGTTAGGCTCACCACAGGGGAGGGTCCCCTGTGATCCACCTCCGGCGTGAGAGTCAGTATCTCGTGGGAGAAAACAAAGTGTAAGTGTGCAGTAGATAATTGTAATTGAATGTGAGTATGGAATGTCTTACCTTCTATCCAGATGGCCTTGCTTTATATAAGATCTCATGGATCTTACTAGGAGACGAAACTCTCTCCTTTTGGTTAATAGGCTTTCTCTTTTCCCTCTTCTCTCCTCGGTCTATGTTACCCTTTCCTTATTAGTGTAAGTGATTGACTCTTGCTTTATCTAGGATCTTTTTCTATTTCCAAGGGGATATCCTATTTCCCTTTTATGTTAAAAGGTCATCTGACTTTGCAGACTCTTCTGTCTTTCGGCTGTTTCTGGCCTTATGGTTGATTCCTGCACTTTTGACTAAAGCCCAGTTTGTGGCCAGGTATATAACTGACCTTGCCTTTTTGCCAGGGAGTCTGCCTCCCTTTGGGTGGTTAGCCTTGGTTTAACGGGTGATTATCCTACATACGTCATCATACACCAAGTGAGAGATGCCGCCATGTAGGCTCTATCAGTGATGGATCTATGATTTTTTACTATGAGATCACCTTTTTTTATGGTGAAATTTATCACAACCTAACTTTGCATTTTCAAGTCGGGAACATAATATAATTCACTATCATACTAAAATTAAAAACACACATTGATATGATTCGAGTATGAATGTAGCTTGGATCTCGCATCAATTTGTACATTTTTTTCATGATAAGACAACCTAAGGCTGTAAAGTTCAAAATGGCGTATTTACGGTAAGCAAAGTAATTTTATCGTTGTACAAATAAATTCGTAATTTTATAGAAATTTTGGTCTTTAATTTCGGTTATTAAAAGTCTCATAAGTCATATCGTATGAAACAAAGTCCAACTTCCCAAAAGACCCAAATATTCTTTGCCAAGCCCAAAAGACAAACCCATTGAATTTTGATCTTTTTTATTTTATGTGGCTTTTTAACTCGCTTTGGTACCATTTAATTAAAGATGACGACACGCTAGCCTGTTTAAATATAGGATGGGAAGATATTTTATACAATTTGTTTTCAGACATTTTTTATTTTTCGTTTATTTAAACACTCATAATCAATACCCCTCAAAAAATCCAATAGTATATAACATTACAAAGAATCAAATCTTGATTTAAAACAAAATATATACTTTTGTAAAAAAAAGTTTATAGTTGTATGTTATTAAAACTTTAAGAGAGGATGTAACAAAGAAGAAATTAAAAAAAATCGATGGGTTTGTGGTGTCTTCACATGGGCAGCCGGCCCTAACCCTAATTGAGTTAAATTAGGAACGTTTCCTAATTTATGTTTTCTTGTTCCCAAAGTAATTTACCCTAGTTTTATTATTATAAATAGATGGGTAGGGCATTTGTAATTCTCATCACGAGAGCAGAGAGCATAGCAATAATAAATCCTGGTTGCAGCAAAGTGGACGTAAGTCAGACCGACCGAACAACTATAAATCCTTGTGTCTCGTGTTCGTTACTTTTCTGCAGTTTGATTGTGTGTGTTTGCAACCCGATCCTAACAAAAATTACGTATATCAGCAAACCTAAATTCACCTATTCATGATAAACGAGCATTCAATTAAGAGCTAAGATCGGATCAAAGATAGGGTAGCCACGACACTTATTTTTATAAGTTTACTAGATTATACCCTGTGTATTGCACGGGTTGAATAACTAAAACTATTTAACTATTATCGAGCATAACATACAAAAGTCATATGACGAGTAAGCATTGCACTATAAATATTTACCATCATGTGTACGTTCTCTAACACCAGTAAAGACGAAACCCCCATAAGAAAAATTAGAAGACAGTTTAATGATTCATAAGCATAAAAATCTGATAAATCATATAAATTGATAACAACTTGTCTTGCTACAAACCTTAGGCTCTGATATGGAATATTTTGATACTATTTTATTCAAAGCCCACAAATTGCGCACCTAGGCCCCCAGATGCAACTCATCGTAGCATTGTCACATCGCTTCAAAGCCACATTTTCAATTGCTCATGCATATTTTCAGGCCAAATTTCGTTCAATGGTTGTCTGAATAGGAAATAATATGAGTTATTTTTGTATTGATAGAGAAATATATTAACTTGAATATGTTAATTATTTTTGTAGTTGATAGATAAATATATTATATAATGTTCATATGTTGTGTAATAGAATTAAATATGTAACAATGCTTTTGAATATTATTGATACGTATTTTGATAATTGATATTTTTACTTTTGTAAGAATATAAATTATTTTGTAATTGATAGGGAAATATATTAACTTAAATATGGTAATTATTTTTGTAATTGATAGGTAAATATATTAACTCGAATATGGTAATTATTCTTGTAATTAATAGATAAATTTATTATATGATAGTTGTATGTTGTGTACTAGTATAAGAGCACCCGGAGTGGACTCGGGGTGGGTGCGGCCCCGATGCGGCCCCGCGCGGGAACACCGCCCCACCCCCCCGCGGCCCCGAATTTTGGGGTGCCATTTGGGGTGTGTTCACCGAGCCACTCCCCGCAACTTTTGACCGTTTGAACATGTGGGCCCCAATTCCAACGGCTATTTTCAATTTTTTTAATTTTTTTTTTGTTTTTTTTATAAATACAACCCTTCTTTCAACCTCACAAATCATAATTTTATTTTTACACATCACTCTCAAACCACACTCTTTTCATCAATCTCTCAATGACATATAATCGTCAACCATGGACGAGTGCTCAAGAAGTGAACTTGTCAAAAGCATGGTTACATGCTTCATTTGACGGTAACGAAAGTAGAGGTGATTTTTGGAATCGAGTTCTTGAACATTACAATCAACTAGAGTATGCCAACCGAACAATTGACCAACTTCATTCAAAGTGGAGGCAAGATTTCAATCTAATCACCAACTTCAATCGTCTTTATCTTCATGAGCATATTGAAGGAGTCGCCGAAGCCGATGCCATAAATAAAGCCTTGAATGAATACCAAGAGATATATAAATGCTCTTTTACCAAAATTGAATCGTGGCAGCTTGTTAGGGCACATGGGATGTTACCCAATTGATTTATGTTTAAGTTATTTTAAATTATGTACGTCATTTGTGTTTTTCTTTTTAAGTTGTTGTGTTTTTATTAGTTATAATTTGTGTTTTATATTTAATGAATTATTAAAAGTTTTAAATAATTGAGAAATAAAAAATTTAAAAATGATGTGGGGTGATGTAGGGTGGATACCGGGTGATTTGGGGTGAATGTGGGGTGAATGTGGGGTGGAGTAAAAAGTGTGGGGTGGTGTGGGGTGGTGAGGGGTGGACTCCCCTCACCCTAAGGATTAAAAATGTAATATATTAATGAGCGGGAAAATAATGTCAACAATGGCTCCATTATATGACATGTGACATCAAAAATCCTATTTTATTAGAAGGTATAGATATAAATTATTAAGAGTTTGAATTTAACTACAAGGATTATAAAAGTTTCAACCTTTTAGGCATACTTTCTCTTGAACTTTATTATTTTAATATATAAGGTATATTGGTTTATACTGGTCCTAATTATTAAATTGGCTGTCAACGGTCCCAATTTTATCACTTTGGCAACCAACAACCTATCGTTAATTTTTTTTAACGTCGTTAAGCTTTTTTCAAAATTCAAGACCAATGTTTTACGTCTTTTGATCGGAAGAATAAATCAAGATTGATGGAAAATTTTCCTCGAAGCGGCGCTCCGAACAACGAAATAGTGCTTCAATTAGATGTTTAAACCTAACGGTGCTTCAACCGGATGTAAAAAATTTATCGTTCAGAAAGCCATTTCGAGCAAACTTTTACATCATTGTCTCGTATTATCCTTCTGATCAAAAGGCCTAAAACATTGGTCTTAAATTCGGAAAAAACTTAACGGCTTTATTAAAAATTAAAGACAGACCGTTTGGTTATCAAATTGATAAAAGTTAAGACTGTTAACAACAAATTCAATAGTTAAGACCGATAGAATATAAAAGATGATAGTTAAACTAATAGAAACCTATATATCAATTTATAAAACTAACATACAAAAATGAGAAAAGAAAAAAGACACAATCCTTCTTAAATATTTTGTAGGGCCTCAATGAATAATCGAATATAGACAACTAGGTTTAACACCCGTGTGTTACACGCGGGTTGAATAAAAATATTTTTAAAAAATTATAATTAATATATTTAAAAATTATAAATAATTTTGTAAATTATTATTAATCACAAAATTTTGTCTTTATTAACTTTTTACTCATTTTTCCCTCTCAACCTTCCTTTTATAAAACAAATTATCTTTTCCCCCCAAAAAATTGCCCCCTAAAAACTCTAATTTATTATATAGATATGGCATTTTCATTATCAAATGCATACTAAATTCAAATTCAAAATCAAAATGAGCCATAAATTATTAAATTTCTCCTTTTCTTGGTCCTACACTAACTCCACTGATGTTCATCCAAATGACGTCATAAATCACGTTGACTCACGCTTAAATGGCCAAAGACAAGAAATGATAACTAAGGTAAATGCGACTAGCTAACTAGCCCGTTTCTTGACTGACAAACTTTAAAAAAGTTTGTTAAATGTAAAAAAACATTCAAAGTCGATGAATCACTTTAGCCCTAAAGCTAGACCAGTGAGCTATTATGTTTTCTTCAAAGGATGACTGCTTCCAAGTTCACAGCCTGGTTGTCATCGCTCGATCGCTTCCTTTACTAAAATACAAAATTTCTAATGTACATTATATTATATTTAAAGTAGACCAGTGAGCTATTATGTTTTCTTTGGGCTTTTAAGTTAACGAAAGTTAAGTTTTCTAGTTAAATTAAGGGTATTTTGGTCAGGGTCATGTCTGTCAATATTAAAACTCTCTTTAATTACTTTAAAACATAAAATGACAAACATATAAACTTGAGAAGCTGAAAATGTAAAAATAAAATTAAAAAGTAAAAAACCCATCTCCCTCCCTTTCCCACCCCAAGTTTTTCCGGCATATATTACGGCAACGTCTGGTATATATCCGGCGATGTAAAAAACCTTATTACAATATTGATGACGTAAAAAACCTTTTACCGGTATATATCATCGGTTGATTCACCTCCGCATCAGTTTATTATCACACCTAAATCAATCACCTACGTTCATCATCTAATCTCCGATCGGTATGTTTTCATAGCCTCCGTGTAACAATTTCAGCATATCATTCATTCATACATGCATTATTCTACAAATACAATGTAATTTGATCATCGATTCATTTCCTGTTACTTATTTCATTCGTAAAGCCCTAATTTTCACTCACTTCAGCTATACATTAACAGATTATAGAGACCGGTGTTTAGAAATGTGGATTTGTAAAAATGCTAATCGCCTAATCTGAAGTAGCGTGTACAGTGCACATCATTCTTGTTAATGATTTATAACAAAGTCCAAGAAGACTCCATTCTTGATATCTTACGATCGCCGGAATATATGCCGGAAAAACGTGGGTGGAAAGGGAAGGAGATGGTTTTTAATTTATTTACATTTTTCAGCCCCTCAAGTTTATATGTTTGGCATTTTCTCTTTTAAAGCAATTAAAGAGTGTTTTAATATTGACAGAAATGGCTCATGACCAAAATACCCTTGATTTAACGGGAAAACTTAACCTTCGTTAACTTAAAGGCCTAAAACCGTGAGAAAAATTTATATAAAGGCCAACCAGTGCAAAAATTTAAAATAAAGACCACGATCCGTAATTTGACTTATTATAAAAGCAAAAAATTATAATTTACACTCGTGTTAATAATGAGTCTTATATTCATTAACAACTAATTCTAATAATAGATTGTGACATGTGAGGATAATGAGAGTACATAACACGTCACCCCCACTCCCCCACTCCTTATAAAAACATTGTTTGATCATAAATTCATAACAATTGACACTCGAGCCATGAATGGAATTATTATTATTATTTAAGATGAAAGAGTAAGTTATAAGCATGCTTTATAATACACTAGTTTAGTGCCCGCGCTACGCTCGGGACACAACATTCAAGTGATGTTTTTAAGGATTTTCATGAACGTTCCAATAAGTTTTGAAACAAAACGTGGTAAACCGAAACACGAAATATATTTTTTAAAATTAAATTTTTAGTATAGCAATTTATACTCAAATTAAATAGAATAAAATGCTCAGTTTTATGGTGTAGTTTTTTTTTTTTTAAAATCCATATAAAAAAGTTATGTATATTTATAAAACACTGAGGTCTTTAATTGTATATTATTATTAATTTTATCCATAAGTTTCATTTTCACACCCTATCAAATATAAACCGACTCATGTACACCCCTTGTAGTAGAGGGTTAAAAGTATAAATACTTTTAAATTTTTCAGAATTCTCCAAAATATTAGGGGACCAAAAATGTAATTAGTTTTATTATAATATATTTTATATATATATTTTAAATAAAAAAATCATTATTATGAGATAAACTCTTAAATGATGCCACATAAGCCAAAAGCTTTAAAATTATGCCACATAAGCTTTTTTGATTTTGCTATATTATATAAAGATTAATTACCTGTATTTTGATACACTCTCAGACATGAGTCAACAATGTACGATACACCTTGTTTCGCAAAAATTAATAAATCTCTATAATTTACTAAATTATATATTTATCTATAATTCAATTGCCTTTTGATTTACTATTTTACCTTTAATGATCTTCATAAATATATTTTATATTTTATTATGGTTTGTGTAAAAGAAGGATAAATGAGTAATTTATTATGTCAAATGGGATATATGTAATTAAACTTTAGGCTTGGGTAAATATATAATTGATGGACTTAGGAAGGGTAAATATGTAAAAAAACCTTTTATAAATATTAGGAAAATAAATCGCTCTTATTGTAATATATTATAACATATATATTTATATTTTAATTACATTAAATATTGACATATTGTAAAAGAATTAGGTTCAAATACAAAGTCTAAATTTCCTAGAAAGTCTAAGAAGGAATTTGGACCATTAGATCTAAAATTAAATGAAGATCAATGGCTTATAAACACAAGGTGGCATAATGGTAAATAGTTAGAACTTTAAATGGTAGGTCAAGGGTATATTAGTCTTGTCTCATTTTCAAATTTCACCCTCTTTTTTAAACGTCCATAACTTTTACATACGACAATACTTTTTAATAAAAATTACACCAAAAAAACGAGCGTTTTTTTATCTTCAAAACGCATATAATATAGATATATAAAAAACAAAATTTTTTTTTGAAGTTTCAGCTCATTGTGTTATATTCGTTAGGTCATTATGTTATATTTTTCAGCTCATTGTGTTATATTAGTCAAAACATTGTGTTATATTTTTCAGATTGTGTTATATCCGTCAGGTCATTGTGTTATATTCGTCAGGTCGTTGTGTTATATTTTCGTCAGGTCGTTGTGTTATATTTTCATCAGGTCGTTGTGTTATATTTTCATCAGGTCGTTGTGTTATATTTTCATCAGGTCGTTGTGTTATATTTTCATCAGGTCGTTGTGTTATATTTTCGTCAGGTCGTTGTGTTATATTTTCGTCAGGTCGTTGTGTTATATTTTCATCAGGTCGTTGTGTTATATTTTAATCAGGTCATTGTGTTATATTTTTCTCAGGTCGTTGTGTTATATTTTCATCAGGTCGTTGTGTTATATTTTCATCAGGTCGTTGTGTTAAATTTTCATCAGGTCGTTGTGTTATATTTTCATCAGATCGTTGTGTTATATATTTTCATCAGGTCGTTGTGTTATATTTTCATCAGGTCGTTGTGTTATTTCAGATCATTGTGTTATTTCATTAGGTTATTGTATTATAACACAATGACATGAATAAATAACACAATGACTTGACAAATAACACAACGAGCTAAAAAACGTGAATTTTTTTTTGTTTTTTATATATGAATATTATACGCGTTTTAAAGATAAGAAAATGCTCGTTTTTATGGTGCAATTTTTTTTAAAAAATAATATCGTATGTAAAAGTTATGGACGTTTAAAAAAAATGGGGTGAAACTTAAAATATAGAGACATTACCATCTTTACCCTTCCTTCTAATTTTAAGGGAGTGCCACATGTCATTATCTCATGGCTTCTTAGACTTTCTAGGAAAATTAGACTTTGTAGTATAACTCCACTCAAAATGCAAATTAGAAGATGACAAGTGGAATTTTTTGTAATAAACAATATATATTATACAAAAAGATAATAGAAAATATTTGAAAAGTTTAGTGGTGCCTGCATATATATAGCACACGCACTGCTAACCAAAAAGCGAGATAAAGATAGTGCAATAAACGATAAAGTTGTCGTGTAACCTCGCTTTTTCTTTTATTTTTTGTTGACTTAAAAACATGTACATATTGAACACAAAGGTTAAATTAAACTTAATTTATTATTATTGTTTAAAAGCAAGCAGTACTTTGAAGTTTTATATGAAAAAATACGTACAAAGATACGTATATATAAGATTTGCAAAGCATTAATTAATCCGTTTACTAGCTAGTTGTGGTTCAGGTTTTATACATTCAAAAACTGTAATGACAATTAGTAACACTAATCTAGATTCAAACTTTTACGTAAAATATATGACAATAGAAGTAAACTATTTATAAATTTCTCGTAAAGGCAGGCAGGGTCATCATTTTTGTTCTACATGTATATATAAATATAGTGTTTTCTTAATTTTCCTGTTAGAAAGAAAAAAATACGGAGTAACATGTTTCTTGTTTTGTTATCTTTCATACTAATTCAAAAACGAATTTTAATTCTTTTAAAATTTTGAATTCAAAATTTAAAAGTAAGTGTTTTAGAAACTAACACTATTATACTAATCGACATTTGAGTAATAATTTAAGACTTTAAGATCGATAGGTCCATATGGAAGCATCCAAGGCGTTTGAACTTAATCTATAATTATTCCCACGTTTTTTTAATTAAGGATTAGATGTTATAATTTAAGATAGGAATGGTTAAATGTATGATGTATCCCATATATGTTTAACGTATTCTCTGCTTAATTGTGTTTGTGTTTGTGTTTTTTAATGAAAATAAAATGGGAGGAAGGAAATGTCAAACAAATATTAAGGTTATGGGTGGGAACCCAACAAGCTCCCTACTTGTTGACAACCTTTTGGCAGTCGGAGCGGGTTTTGCGACATTAACAAGGAGGACACGATCTTCCCTCTCACATATTTTTTGTTGACGATGAAGTCACTGAGTCCCTTGTTCATATCATCACCAGTTCACCACCATCTTCTGTGGGTGCTCCCTCCATACTAAGAGCTATTATTAATCTTTTAGTTAATTGTAATACTTATATGGATATTCTCAAAATGTTCATTTAGATCAGAAAGCAGGGACGGATCTGTTGGAAAATTTTGTATAACACAAAAATATTTTGTGAAAAATACAAAATAATATATTAATTGGTGTTATAAGTTTGATTATATTGTGGGTTTTAACTAATTATTTATGTTGAATAGAAGTTTCAACTCATAATTATGTTGAATAGGTGTTTCAACTCATGTTTATGGACAATGAATGATGAGTTTCAACTCATCCTTGTCCTATAAATACCAAGGTGAACCTTGGTTGAAAACACTAATCTACACCACATACAACACCAAAGATCAAACTCTCTAACATTCTCTCATTCTTTCTCTTCTAATTATTTCAACAAGTAGTTGATCTTCTTCATCTTTTTTTCTTTAAAATATAATTTGGGTTGTGAGTCAATCCCGGCAGTACATACTGCTTCGGCTGTTGTACCCTGGGAAACAAACGAGTTCTCTTGGGAGACTCGGAATTTGTTTTAAGGGACCCGTGTTGAACACGAATCCTCAGCCATGATTTTATTTCTGCTTCTACTCATTTCTTGTATTTGTTAATTTTTAGTTGTAATCGTATTGTAATTTACTTGTATTCTTTATTTCTTTGTATTGTAATTGAATTGATCAAAGAATTTTTAGTTTTTTGTACGAACGGTTCCTACAATCTTAAAACAAATTTTTTAAATCACCGTTCGTATTTAAAAAAAAAATAATATATATATAGTCATTGTTCGTCTCTCAAAGTTGGACTTAGAGAACTTACACTTGACTTTTTTCTACAACCGGATTTTATTTACAAAGAAAGCGGTACATTTTTTTACCATTTGTTGGTTTTGATTAAGTGTAATTTTTGTTTTATGTATAAAAGCTTTTGTAGTTTTTATAAAACTTGACTCAATTACTTTGAGAGTTTTGTTGAATGGTTCAAAGTGTTAAAACAAAAAGGTTGAAAATCCAATTTTGTTGTAATTCAAAGTTTTCGAAACCTTATGTGGTTTCTAGATTAAAACCTTGAATTAACCGTTTGTCGGTTTCAAGATTAGTTTTCATATGCGTCTTAAGAATGGTTATGTTTGTGTACGCATCTTATGAAAATCGGTATTTCTTATTTGCGAGTAAGAAATCTTTCTTATGTGAAACTTGTGTTTTAACAAGTGTGTTAAAACCTAATGTTATTCTAATTAAGTATTAGAAGAGATTCTTTATAATATAATCAATTTTGTATTGATTTAGTGTTAATCTTTTAAATTTAAAACCGTTTTTTTAAACAAACGATGAAATCATTATTCACTCGAAAACGTTGACAATCATGATCATTAATAATGCGTGCTTTACAAATGACCATTTTATAAAACTTTTCGTTTCAAAACATTTTGCAAACGTTTTGTTGGAATCTTTCATTACATGAATCCATATGCTTAGAACGTTTGATGTAGACTTTTGTTGACTAATGTGCGTGTTAGAACCCATTTACTTATCTAGCATGTGTGTTAGATATGACCTTAATTTTATGGTCTAAAAGCGTCTTATGTAGGCGTTTATTCTTAACATTTGTGTTAATGATAAAATTTGAATAAGAGTGTTTTATGTAAACATCTTATCTCTAACATGTGCGTTAGAAGTTTTTTATTCAACAAAACTATTTACAATTTTGGGTATTGATTTCCGTAATCAAAACATAAAATTAAAATAGTTTATTTCGAAACTGCTAAGTGCATGTTTTGGCAAAACTAAGATTTGGTTTAAAATGAAATAAACCAAAAGTTTACATAAAGTGTTAACATAGTTTGTTACTCTTGTGAAAGTAACATGTCATAAAGCAATAATAGATTCAAGTTGACTATTTGATGGAAAGATAAATCTTTGTTGCTATGAACATATATAATTGTTCAAATACTAATACATGTGAACAATTCACCATATAAACAACATGAAGTTTTATATCAGTTTTGTGATTGTTCAAAGTGGGAGTACCACTATGGGAGATCAATTTGTGATTCTTCAAAGTCCATATGAGTCAATGATGAAACTTTTTGAGGAAAAAAAAAGTTTATGATCCTAGATTGAATGACGGTCTATGTACGATTACGTAACATACATATTAGACGTTCCTAATATTGAGATTTTGGGATGTTGAACAACTCTCATTGTTTGTTTAAACTATGAGATGAATGTTTTGAACGAATATTGAGATATTCCTTAAAAGCTGTGAAAAATCAGGATGATGCATCTTCTGTTCACATGCTAGAGTATTGTAGTCTAAAGCATGCTAGACTAGTACTTGTTAATTATGGTGCTCTGAGGAGACTATTAATGTGAAACATTCAACTCATATACAACATAAAAGTAAAGTTGTGTATAAGACAATTTGAATGACGGTTGTCATTTAATCAAAGAAAAGTCATATAACTCATGGAGAACTCAATTTTCTAGATTTAACCTAGATGATAACTTAAAAGTATTTAAGTTTGAGATGGTTGATAACAACTTATGACAAGGTATGCGTTGCTTTAGTCGGCAAACAAACATTGACGACATCTTTGATACAAGACGTTGATCTTGTTCAAATCATGGATGTCTAATCGTATATTTAAACATTTTCTATCTAAATGGAAGAAATGTGGGGGGAAGCCATTTGAGAAATGGTATTTGAGAAGTTTTCTCAAACCCATATCAAAAGAGAACCTTTTGTTGAGCCAAATATAATGCAACCATGTGACCGAATCTACAAGCTAGACTCGAAGGTCAATTGGTTAGATTTAACATCTAATTACTAATGGCATGGATATGCTAGGCTTGAAATGCATTTTAAAGACAAAAATGTACCTCAGTTCGAGTTGATACTCGGGGTTATAGTCTTAAAAATGACAAAAGGCAAGATTAACTTGTGAGTTAATAACACATCATAACAACTCATCTCAACTGCAATTATCTATATTGACTCGACGGAGTCATAAATAATGGTTTTGGATCCAACAACATGAGAGATGGAGTTGTGGAATGAGACTAAAGCCCATGAAAGATGGTATATGAAGGAAAACCTAACTTAGTTGACTGGAGATCCCAAGATCTAAGTTCAATAGGACAACCTACTCATATATCTAAGGGTGGTCACTGTGGGGGCATAGTTAATATATCAGTCGATATATAAGCTAATATGTATAAATGTTTATATATGTCCTCCTAAATTATAAAGGGAGCTTAAATACTTCCTAGTCCATTCCTATAACAACAGTGACACATTGTGAGGCTAAGCATATCGTATGGTTAATGATTTGTGTAATCATAGTAACCTTAATGCTTTTAATGATTTTTAGATAAATCACCTATGTGAAAGAGAAGTGGGGTCGCTTCGAATGAAATTGTGGGGTGCGCAATTCCTAGAGCTTTCGCAGAACCAGGCTAGTGTTCCAAGACCATAACGGACACGACAATGAGGGTTTGACCGAACCAGGGAGAGTGTTGTGTGAAGTGTATTGTCATCTCCATAAATGGTGGTTGGTTCAAAGACATCACGTCTACCGAACCACTAGGAGACTAAGTATGCATCACAACGGAAGGTTCAAAGGTAACACCTACCTATCCGGCAATACTCAACCGCTAAATTATATCTAAGAAACTAGTGTGTAACGATCAATTTGAATTGTTGGAATAATATGTGAAAATGAGTTTTTCACGTGAGAAAATGGGTTTTCATTTGAGAAAATGAGATTTTGTCTTTTTCCCATGTGGGGATTGTTGGAAAATTTTGTATAACACAAAAATATTTTGTGAAAAATACAAAATAATATATTAATTGGTGTTATAAGTTTGATTATATTGTGGGTTTTAACTAATTATTTATGTTGAATAGAAGTTTCAACTCATAATTATGTTGAATAGGTGTTTCAACTCATGTTTATGGACAATGAATGATGAGTTTCAACTCATCCTTGTCCTATAAATACCAAGGTGAACCTTGGTTGAAAACACTAATCTACACCACATACAACACCAAAGATCAAACTCTCTAACATTCTCTCATTCTTTCTCTTCTAATTATTTCAACAAGTAGTTGATCTTCTTCATCTTTTTTTCTTTAAAATATAATTTGGGTTGTGAGTCAATCCCGGCAGTACATACTGCTTCGGCTGTTGTACCCTGGGAAACAAACGAGTTCTCTTGGGAGACTCGGAATTTGTTTTAAGGGACCCGTGTTGAACACGAATCCTCAGCCATGATTTTATTTCTGCTTCTACTCATTTCTTGTATTTGTTAATTTTTAGTTGTAATCGTATTGTAATTTACTTGTATTCTTTATTTCTTTGTATTGTAATTGAATTGATCAAAGAATTTTTAGTTTTTTGTACGAACGGTTCCTACAGGATCTACAGTACTAGCGGGGGTAGCGGCCGCTACTCCTCAACTTTTCCGGCGAAGTGTAAAACTAGTGTAAAAATTCAGTTTTCCTATTCATTTTATGTATTCTTTCTACACCTCCGGATATCTGGTGCCAAATTGTCGCCCCTTTCCTTATTTTTTCGATAATAGAGTTGGCTATCTCTGTGGCATCGATTGTACAAGTTCATGGTCCAAAAATCCTATTTTCGCTACCCCTGAACTTTTTTTCTAGATCCGTCACTGTCAGAAAGTGATAAAAATGTCTCATTTTACTTTTTCTTTCTATAATGTCCGCTTATTAAAAGTCGTTCACACCTTAAAAACTAATCAAACATAAGACGAATGGTGTGCATAAGGTTTTTTTTAAGTCGCCTGGCTACAAAAAAAGTCACTCCCTTTGACAATTTTAATCTAATGACTTTTAGTGAGTAAACATTTTGAAAATAAAAAACTTAAATTTGACCTTTTAAGGAAAAAATAACTTATATTTTAGGGGGAGAGGTCGCATCCCTCCTCTCTATATGGGTACACCTCTGGGTATGATGAACAAATCAAGTATGTGAGAAACCAAAAGTAGGCCGGGGTAAGCATTGAGAAGGAGACATAAACCAAGCAAGAAATAGAAGTAAAAAATAAGCAAGTTAGTTTTATAAAAGAAAGAGAAAATATATAATGTATGTGATCTAGTCAAACAATAAAAAATGAAATGAAGTGAATTAGTAAAATAAAAAAGTGAGATTTCCAAGAACAGTCGTTATGTACTTATGTTAATGTGTGTTTCAAAAATTACTCTCTTGTCATCTTCTTCTTCATTTTGATTCTTCTTCTTTTTCTCTCTCTCTCTCTCTCTCTCTCTCTCTCTATACAATTATATATTAATTAATAATTCAAACTTGAAACTCACTTTCTTCAAGGCTTCTGCTTGTTTGTTTCATGCCATCTCAAACTAAACTACTCACATTATTAATCCACTATTAACGGCAATTAATCAACATCTTCATCACCAAATCCCTCAATGTCCATCTTCACGGTAACATCTTCTTCACAATCCCGCCCATTTCTTATTCTATCACTCTCTTTCAATATATATCTCTTTCAACTATATATATATATACCTAGCTAACTCTTGTCTTTTGTATCATATATTTAATTTTTCAGTACTAAACATCATCATCATCATCATCATCATCATCATCATCATCTATCTGTTACAAATTCTTCCTTTGATAAATGCCTAGACCAAGGTTAGTATTCACATTCCTTAAATATTAATTTCATTCATTTAGTTAAACTGATACCAAGCCTCTTCAATCAAAATGTTTGTTTATGTTCGGTTATTTAATAAACAAAACTTTTTGTGTTTTAAGGTAGGGAGATATATATATATATATACTTCTCTTTGTTTATGTTTATATTCGTGAATTGTTGGTACTAATTACAGTAATAATTACTGAAATAAACATGAACAAGAAAATTACATCCATTCAAATATATATATAGTTCTCCTTTGTTTGTTTGGGTAAAGTCAAATGACTGAACCCAATCATCGATCATGTACGTACGTGTTGTAGGTTCTTTTGGTTTGTTTACAATTACAGGCTTAAAAATTATCTCACAAATTTATTTATGATAACAGGGTGTCGGCAATGGCTCCTAGGATATCAACCAGAGCCCCGATCTGTCACCGGTCATCAAGCTCCGACTCCGATCCACCACACCACCGTCCAATGACTGACCGCCGGTCACCAAGAACCGAACCTTTAAACCAGAAGAAACTCGGTACTCGAATAGCCGGGTTGGAAACTCAACTCCAGCAAGCTCAAGGAGACCTCAAGCTCCTTAAAAATCAATTGGCATCAGCTCAACCTCAAAAACAACTAGACAAAAAAACCATTAAACCACCAGTTTCGGCTTCGCTTCCGGTTCAAGATAATTGTTCTGTAGCAAGTGATAATCAGGATTTAAATAATGACAAAGAAACTGATGTGTTTGAAGTCCCTATTGAAAAAGTGAGTTTAGAGTCAAAGATTGAAGAAAGTCAAAAATGTGAACCGGATGAAGTCAAAGTCAATGTAAAAGTCAAATCTAGTTTTGAAGACGATATTGCTGTGAAGAGTGAGGAAATAAGTTTACTGAAGCTAACAATTGAAGAAAAAGAAAAGAAATTAGAAGCTTTAGGTGAAGAAAACGAGGTTATAAAACGTGAATTGAGTGAAGCTAATGTGCAGTTGACTTCAGCTATAGTAAAAGAACAAAAGCTAAACATGAAGTTAACTGAAACTGACAAAGAGTTGAAAAAAAGTCAACTTGAGGTGATTCTATTGAGTCAGAAACTGAAAGAAGTTGAAGGGGCGAAAGTGAGAATGGAATTAGAAATGAAGAAAATGAGAGTGCACACGGAGCAGTGGCGGAAGGCAGCAGATGCGGCCGCAGCGATTTTAGCTGGTGGTACTGGTGGGATGGATATAAACGGGGGAAGAAGGGTTTCGGAGAGGTGTGGTTCGATGGATAATCATGAGGGTGGTGTGTTTGATGGGTTTGTGGGTTCACCGGAGTCGGACGACGGGTTTGGGAAGAGGAAGGGTTCGGGGATTCGGATGTTTGGTGATTTGTGGAAGAAAAAGGGGGGGGCATAAATAAGTAGTTTGAGTTTGTGTTGTTTAATGGTAGACAATGTTTGTTGCAGTTTGAATGTGGGTAATGATATAATAATTTAATTATGTTGTTGTTAAATCTATGTAATTTGCATTGAAATGACGATTAGATAAACTAGCTTGATAAAAAAAAAGTTACTTTCCGTTGCCTGGATTTGAACCCGGGTCTCTCGGGTGAGAGCGGAGTATCATAACCAACTAGACTACAACGGAAATTGTTAGAAAATTAAGGCAACATATATTTAACAGTAGAAAATTTTGTTGAGGATTTTTAAGTATAAAAATAACGATTTGTGAAAATAAGAAAATGCAATAATAAATGGTATACAATAAGAAGTTAATAACTATATATTTAAATAAGAGAGTTTAAATAGAAACTATTCTTTTTGTAAAGTGTGAGAAAAAATTACGCAAGTTATAAAGATTACACAAGTTATAACTGAGAGAAAACTATTAGTATGTTATAATTGAGAAAAATATCCATCATTGTGTGATTATTTTTCATGTAGTATAAATGTTGGTAACAACTAACAAACCTTAAACATAAAAAGAAACCACAAGTCCAGAATTAATGACAACTATTTTGGGCTGGCACACTAACAATTAAAACAAAAGCCCATTTTAGAAGAAATTGATTCACAGCCCAATCACAATCAATCAAGTTTGTCAACTGGTTCCTTTTTCTATTCCTCATAAATTCAGCCCATAAAAGGGACTATTTTGGGTCTTCCTAATCGAAAGTGATAGGCTGATAGCTGATAAATCTAATTTTGATATATTAATAAATAGGGTATAAGTATAACCCGTGTATTACACGATTGAAAAATATAAACGACATGTAATAAGAAAACAATATATAAGAAAAAAAACTAAAGTTAAAAACAAATGTATGAAAGATATTACGGAGTATTTTTTTCGAATAATTAACTAAAAATAGCTTAGTTGTAAGTGGTTAAAACTTAAAACTTATGAGTACTCAATGAGTCTACTACTACACTCATTTATAAAGCTAAATGAGTCAAAGGTTCAAGAACATACATGTTCATTAAAGTATATATATAAGAAAGCATCCTAATCATGGTCGTAAAAACCCCCGCTTAATAATTACTCAACAAGTACTGCAACTCTCCAGTCGATTGAGTTGCACAGTAACCTATCCTAGGCCGAGTAGTCTGCGAGTCAGCCACAGGAACTCCCCGATTATGACCGAGTACTTGTCTAGTGACTTTTACAACCGGCTATACCCCTAAATCCCTAATACAATACTCGATCAGTGGCAAATTAGACATGACTATTAATTTTACATGGCCGGGTTGATCTTTTGGGTGCTTAGATGTCGCTTTAGCTGATATCGATCTTGATGTTGTAACTCTAAAAGAAACTAAAAGATAGTGCAATTAATTAAGTCTTTGAGATAACCATGAGCATGAAAAGATATGCTAATAACTAGCTAGCTAGGTTCGTCAATAGTACTTGTGAACTAAAAATATACTGTATAACAGATGTTCAATAACATCGACTTTGTGAAATGAAGATCGATCTATCTAATCCAAATAAAAATCTCCATAGTCCTACACCTTTTATGAAAAAGAACCTGTAGATAGTCCGACACCTTTTGTTGTTTAGCAGTAGCAGTAGCAGTAGCAGTAGCAGTAAATTAAACTGAAGATTTGTTGCAGTCTCATTAATTAAATTTGTTTTCATTAATCATGCATGTACGCGCGTGGTGGCCTGGTGGGGATCATATATTCTAATATTCCAATCGAGACTAATTAATAAAACTCCATAAAACTTACTTACTTCCTAACTCGATCTACACATATATATTTTTCAAACTTTTTTTATCTATATATATATATATTTTTAATTTTATAAAACTTTTTCTTGTGAACCCGGCCACTTGTCACATTGGAATGATGGAATTGCAAATTTGAAGACTTTAATTACCAGCTTAACGATATGACAACCACTAAACGTACTCATTATACATTTACATGCACATACTCATGATCTATATATCTGTTCTTGATTCATAACATGCACGTATCATTTCTACTTAACGGGTATGACTTTTAAGAGGCCGGATGCAACGTTACATCTTGACTAATGATAACATGTCTCTTAAAAGAACCCGACCATCACATTCAAACTATATATTTATTTTCTTTAAGTGAATGTAATAAAAAGAGCAAACATTTAGTAATAATATATATATATATAATAAATACAGTACGTGTGATATTAAACAAACATAACAGAATGAAAAGAAGAGAAAAAATATATATATAGTAGGTAGGTAAGTAGGTAATTATTATGATGATTAAATTAAATTTGGAAGAATTAAAATTTTTGAAAAAGACCCAACCTATTATGGGACAATGTAGAGTTGAAAGCGGAGTTTTTGTAGTCAAACCAAGTAAACTCGTTGTACAAGCTGTGCTGATTATCCCTTTCAAGTAGTGATGCCAATGGAGCTATCTTCTCCTTCAATGGCGGTCCTCCAAAATATATCATTGACATCCTGCTTTTCGCACTGTTTGCCACCACTCTATGCTTTATGCTCTTGAATCTTCCATTTGTCATCACCTATACATATATTATTATTAAGATAATAATTAGAATATATATGTTTGTTTAACATGTGGGTCAAGTGGACTTCTCTTTTTTATATTATCTTTCGAAAGACAGAGAATTTCATTTTGAGTGGGCGGGTATATATGAAATTATTGATAATTAACGACATCTCTAGAGGAATCTAACTACTCAATCTACTTGTAATCTACAGTATTATCTAATAAATCTTGTAAATACATTCACGAATATATATATGGTCTAATTTAGAAAGGTGTTTCCTACATAATATAATTTACCATACACTATTATAAAATGGTTTTTTTGTAAATATTGCCATGAGACACAATTTGTCATAAGATTATGATGAATTTTTAATAAAAAACTAAAAAGAAAAAAAAAACCTAATATTTATGACAGATTAACCTCAAAATTCATTAGATTTTGTGACAGAATGTAAAATTTTTGTCATAAAATAAAGTATAATCCTATCAAATTTTTTGGTAAATATGGAATAACATGAAAATATTAGATTGTGTATTTTTTGTGGCAAAATTGGCGACAAATACATTTTATTGAAAATTTGTGAGAAAATCATTGAAAAAGATTTTGCAACGTGATTTTCCCACAAACATGTTTTTGTTGCACAGCTGTCGCTACATCTTTTTGTGACAACTCAAGGAACAAATTTGACGCGAATATTTGTGCACTAAAAGCAACAATTTCTGGTAAAGTTGATAAACATAATATAGTTAGCTTTTGTTGAAAATTCGTCACATTCTTATGGTAAATTGTGGGTTGAGACAAACTTGTTACATGTATTTTTAATAAAAATTATTTTTTAGCATCGATGGATAACCAAATGATATTTCCTATATTTATATAGATTGTTGTTAGTAATTATATACACACAAAATCTATAATTTATTTTTATGATCTACAAGTCACATCCCTTCTATTTACACATATATAATAATAAATGAATGAATAATTATTGTTCAATGATTATTCTATTATTTTGTCTAAAATGTAGGTAGAAAGTGACTTGTAGAACTTGGGAAAAAGATTGATTAGGACTTGGAAAGCATATATGCTAAATTGATGGGGAATTTATATGTAGGATCGAGTCATTTGACAATTCTCTTCTGTACGTTCAAACCTATGGCCATGGGTCTTATGTTTAAACTACTTGTACATGTACTCTTAAAGTACAATCTCTTATAACCATTTATGTAAATTTTATAAAAACATTTATTCAGTTTTAGTTAACATATTCGACATCTTTACATTCAATTTTAGTATAGAAAACGATTTATAAAATAATCCCTACCAATAAAAACTATCATATCTACTGTTTTTTAAAATATATTTTAATTAGCTAATTACGTCTGGACTAATATATAAAACAGCACCCAAGTCATAAAGGAGCCCATTTAAATATCTTATAATTAAAATCACATCTTAATACGACTTTTTAATTATCTTAAAACAGTTAAGTTTACCTTTATCAACTTTACCCAAATCGTCAAATTAATCTAATATATTTAACAAGTGGTGAACAAGCTAGCAAATTAACCCTTAAAGGGTTCATTTCATTGAAAAAAAACTTATAAAAGTAAAGTTTAATTTTGAAGCTTGATAAACGTACATAAACATAAATAATGGTTATAAATCATATCATAAATGTTAATCATCAAATATAACTAACACCATATATATATCCCTAAGGTAGTTAATCTTTAGGTGTAGTTTAGAAGAAAAATAGATAAGGTGTGTGAGTTATTATTATAGAAAAAGTTTGACCCTTAGAATTGTCAACTATAAGTTATTTCTACAAAGATCATTTATCCAATCTTCTAATTTTTTCAACTAAAATATATAACGAATTACAAGAAGCGTATAATTTAAATATACGTAATGTTTCGAATGTCATACATGAGTAGATTACATGACCGCCTCATCTTTTCATTCGTATACCGTTACGTATCTGGTATGTTATATGAATTTTATACAATTGCAACTCACTGACGAAGCTTGAAAAAACGTGAGGGGATCAGAAATCTTATAATTCAAATAAAGGGGATTACGGCTATTATAACTATATTATTTATCAAGCTTTCGAACTATTTTTTAAGCTATCAAACTTTAAATGACAATATTAAACGAAAAACAATAGTTGCCCTGCCTTTAAAAAGCTTGGGTCTGAAGTGCATGCATTATTATTATTATTATTGTTTGAGAAAACATAAATAAATATATAGTAGTGTTGTGTTGTGTACCTGCAAAGAGTCACCGACATTGATGAAGAAGGATTGAGAATCAGGAGGAACTGAAAGCCAAGAAGCATCTTTTAATGATATTTGGAGACCAGAAGTGTTATCGGATCTTAAAACAGAAATGATTTGTGGGTCTGTGTGTTCACCAAAACCAATTAAATTCCCATTCCCATCATTTTCTTTAACCTCTGGACATGGTGGATAATAGTTAACCCTGAAAACAGAGTCACTCTCTTCATCCATTAACAGCTTACTAAACACATTTCTTGCCTCTATTTTCAATTCATCTGCCATCATTTCAAGTATTTCACACGCCATTTTCTTCACTGCTCTCACATAATCATCCACAACACACCTGCTCATTTCATGTCACATAAATAAATATAAATAAATAAACGTATAGTAGCTAGTGTTAAAAAAACATATATATATGTAGCAAGAGATCGAAATGAATGAAATTGATGGATTATATATACTGGAAGTTTAAGTTTTGTGGGTGAGTGGAGTGGCGTTTGACGTCGAGGAGAAGATATTCAAGCCAACCAACATCACCATTTCGACCAATGTTCTTGTTACCATAACCAAAAGGATCAGGTGGACCAGCTTGTGCTTTCACAGATTCCGGAGAATCGAAGAATTTAGCGGCTTCTGATTCCAGTTTATCGATGAGTTTCAAGGGTATCCCGTGATTAACGACTTTAAAGAACCCAAAATCTTCACAGGCTTTCACAATAAGCTGTTTTGAATCAGCTTTTGAGAGGTCAATTACAGGAATTTGTGTTGTCAAAGTGTTGACAAACAGCTCTTGGATTAATGTGGGTTTTGATAAAGCCACCATTGTTGCTTGCTTGCTTGATGTTCTGAAACTGAAACTGAAAATAAAACAGAATTGAACCAAAGAAAGATCGAATTGATTATATAATTTGTTGACGAAGAAGAAATAATATGGACACAAAACATTAGGCAGTTGGTTGGCTATTTGTAGGAAAAATAGAGTGTTGAGTGGAGGAATTAAAGATTTTTTTTTTATTTTTTTATTTTGCTAAAACTTTTTATTTTTATTTTTATTTTCATAATCATAAAGATCTTGGATCTCCATTTGACCAATCAAAGAACTTACTTACATTATGTTCATTTGCAATATTATTTTATTTTATTTTTTAATTAGAAACAAATGGGCCGGGATGGGGAATATATATATTCATGTAGCATTTGGTCGTTAAAAAAATTAAATATTTATATATTTATTTTAACCAGATTGATTGGTGGAAATTTATATTTATTCATATTATAAACCTAACCAAAATTCTATTTTCGTAAAACTTAAGGTTGCCTTTTGGTATCAAATTTTGACGTGAAACCAATATGAACTATTTTGAATTTGACGGAATTTCTGTTTGAAACCACTATATATGAACTTACTTAAATTTACCAACTACTAACTAATACGTGTCATGTGATATATAATAATAAATAATACAAAAGTTTGCCATATATTTTATGTTACAAATGTTTCATTTTGTTTATGTTTCAAGTATACATGGTCAATTTATACATATGGTCAGATCCAACAAAAATTGGGCAATTTGTTGGTTACAAATGTCAGTTAAGTTTCTACTTTAATTTCCTTATGATTGCTAAGAAAAGCATCCATTTTATTTGCTAGTCCATGATGAATTCAAATTATGGTAAGCTTTATGTTTAAACAATGAGCTATATATAGCTAGCTAGTTTGTATGCTGTAAAAAAAATATATAGTTTGTATCTAAGATACATGTTAGTTTACCAAGGTATGTTGCTTTTAAACACGATTTGTATTCGAAAAAGATTTCTCGAATTCGAACTGAATCTAATCTTTTTAAACACGATTCGTATTCAATTTGACTTTGAATTAAGTGTGAATCAAACTTAAATTTATTAATAAAACAATATTTTTTTGTTTTTTTTGGAATGACAGTTGCACCACCAGCTATAAAATTTTGATATCCAAATGGATCATAAGAAAAGTAATAAGTGTATCATTTAAAACATTGTAAGTACAAATAATGGCATCAAAAGAAAGTACACTGCTAAAAGTTTCTATTATACAATCAATACATAAAATTTTCAATGGGTATAAGGTTTCAATGTTTGACACCTTCATGAAAATAACTTTCCAAGCACCAATTTTAAGATTTAGGAAAAGAATCAAAGTTGAGATTTAGAATTTATGATAAACTATTACTATTATTATAAAAATATAAAGTAAATTATATATATATTACTTTTTTTAATTCGAATTACAAATCGAGACTCACTAATTCGACATTGAGCGGCATGTTTTCGAATCGAACCCAATCGAATTTTGAGTTCTTCAAATCCGATTCGAAAACTCAAATCAATGTTTTGAAACCTGGATAGGTAGGTTGAACATGTTCAGTTCGGGGTGTTTGAGCCGTTTTTCAGACCGAACGGTCATTCCGACTAGAAAACGATTGTCGAACGTGAAAACCAAGAGGTTGAACTGGAAAAATGGGTGCCCACCTTGTGAGGTGGTAACAAGGTGGCATATGATAGCGTTCTCTAAAACCTCATTCATTTTTGATCATCTACAAACTAATCGTTCATCAAGGCGTCCTCTGCCGCCAAATGATCTCGGTGAACATAAGGACTTGATGACTGAGCTGTATTTTGAGCATCAGATTCGAATAAAGAGGATAACCATATTAACGCACTGGATCACGAAGATAGTTGTTGACTGAGACTATTCTTCATCCATTTATATATATATATATATATATATATATATATATATATATATATATATATATATATATATATATATATATATATATATATATATATATATATATATATATATATATATAGGGGAGGGATCAAGAGAGAACTTCATATTAAGTTGAGAACTAGAGAACTCTCAAATAACAAGGGATGGAATTTTAAAGTGGAGGGGTAAATTTGGAACTTTAAATATATAAATCTTTAAACATTTCTATCTTTTGCATAAGTTAAGTTTTTAAATTTTTTTTCGCACCATTAGATCAAGAATTTCGGTATCTTTCATTTGAGTATAAATAACGTTATAAAAAATAAAATTTTCTCGTTTTTTTAATTTTAATACTTCATATATGTAGTATACGATATTATATGTTTTTAAATTGTAGAAAGTGAATATGGTGTTGTTATGCACCTAAATTACATGACAAACCATCAAAACTAGTACTTTGATAAAATAACAAAAGTTCACTAATATTGATTTCGATGATACCATCACAAAAAACAACACCATCATGCCTTAATTCTAAATTTGGATTTTTCTCATATGATCGTACTAATATTGCTAGCAATTACTTGGTTCACGTTATGTGATGTGGTATGAATATGTGCAGCAGAGGCGTATCACAATACCAATTATACGAGTCATGTTATTTTAATCTGTTAGTTGAAATTGAGAAGCCAAATTGACGTACGATCGATTTTTAAAGGGCGAGTAATCATTTACTAAAATGAATGACGATTATTGAATAAATAGGAAAGAGAAGAATTATGATCTAAGAGAAGAAGAGTGGGTCGTCCATTAAAATTGAATAAAGACCGATGAGTTAAGTTTCTAATAAAAAATAATTTAAGTTATTTTATCAAAACTACGCAATTTTAATGGTTTTACGTGTAACTTAGGTGCATAACATCACCGTATTCATTATTCCCTTTTAAATTTTATAGTGTTGCATATATGCAGTATCGTATACTACATATATGTAGTATCATATTACTACATATATGCAGTATATGCAGTATTGATGCATTGCTATCTTATAGTTTGAATTTTAAGTTTTTTTTACTTTTTTATGATATTTATCATTGGTTTATTAGTTTATTATTATTATCTTTATGTTTAGACATAGTATAAGTATTGGTTTTGTATTCATTTGCCATAAGTTTTTTAATATGAAATCTTATGAACTTTGTTATTGGTTATTTGAGATCATATGTACACTTTAAATAATTATTAGACTCTTGAATCATTTGACCACTTAATAAATGGATCAAGTACATTGATACTACATATATGTAGTATCAAAAAACCAAAATGTGATTTTTAAAGTTATTTAATGTAAATAACGTATGAAAAAGTTAGTAACGTTTAAAGAAAAATATAATCAAATACAATATCGCAATACTACATATATGTAGTATGAAATTTAAAAAAACAAGAAAAAAAAATATTTTTTATGACGTTATTTATACTCAAATGAAAGATAATGAAATTCTTGATCTAATGGTGCAATTTTTTTAAAATAATATTAACGTATGCAAAAGATAGAAATGTTTAAAGATTTATATATTTAAAGTTCCAATTTTACCCTTCCTCTTTAAAATTCCATCCCTTGTATTTTTGATAGTTCTCTAGTTCTCAACTTAAAATGAGTTCTCTCTTGAACCCTACCCTATATATATATATATATATATATATATATATATATATATATATATATATGGAGTGTGTTTGAAATGAGAGAATATTTGTAATTTTTTAACTTTGTGTGTAGTGTTTTTTTATAAAATAGTATAGTTTATATAAGCATAATTTGGAATTAATTTTTTATATTTGTTATTAACCAACGGTACAAAAAGTATCCGTTGGAATTCACAACGGCACAAAAACCAACCACACAAAAACCAACGACAGAATCCCTGGCCTCCTTGTCACGAGCTCACCACATCATTCAAGTGCTCGCGTGACCACCTCGCCACACCTCGCCACACCCGGGGCACCGGTGTGCTTGTGAGAAAAGGTGGTCTCATCTCCCTCCTCATGGGTGCACCGAGCACCCTTATAAAGTTCTTCTCACTTCATTTCAATTCCCTATAATATTAACATAGCAGGTCAGTGAGTGTCTCCAAAGTCTTGACACGTGGCAAATTTTAATTAAACAAAAAAACTTTTTTTTTTCATCTAATTCTCACATTTTAACTTTATATTAAATACGTATAAGGTTGGCTTTGTAACAATTAATGACTAGAAAGATGAAGACCTAATTAAGTTCGATTCCCATCCCATTTATATTTATATTTTGCAGGCCCTTGTGTTTGGTTTTTTTTTCTTAAAATTCTTTCATAAAGGATATATGTCGATGAAAGACGTACATTACGAAGAAGAATAAGTCTTAAAAAGATTATCGAACTAATTAATATTGTTGTTTACTTCAGCGTTTTTCTCACATGCCTATCTAGCTTGTTAGCTCAATTTTATACTTTTAATTTCTTTAAGTCTTATCATTTTAAGCTAACTACTTTAATATCTAGCTACTTTTACGACTAATCAAATCTTTTATCTTCAATTACAAATTAGCAAATTTCATAATTGTATTACCCAAATTCAGAAATAGCCCAGACAACACCTGACCGGCCTCTCAAAGAAATTGTTACATGTGCTTTATTTAATTTAAATTACACGCACACCTTAATTATATATTACTCTAATTCGTGAATGCTCGTTAATTATATATATATTAAACTCTAATACATATATATGACGATTTAAATTATTTTGATCTCTAGCTCTCAATTTCTGAAAATTTAGTGAACGTCAAAGTTGATGGTATATAAAATAACCATATATATATCTTTGCATGTCATGTATCATGATCAGTGCAACACGCATAGTACTTACATACAAATAATTAAGTGTACGTATCAATTATATATATGTGAAGTAGAGTACGTGTATATGACTTGGGCTAGTTGTTAACAACACATATATACATACATATGTTGTTAATTAATCTTCGGTGATCGATAATGGCCAGGGTGAGCATTTATAACGTTAAGTTCTGAGGTCAGTCATAATAATCATGTGCATGTTTTCATTTGTATATATATTCTAGCTAGTCGGTAATTTGTTGGCCTATCGATAATCACTCGATCGATCAACAAAATATGTCGTAACCGGTAGATAAATTCATTAACACGTATTTTGCAATGGGGTATCACAACGTACCGAGTAAATTTCACAGAGAGATCGATTACTAAAGCTAGGAATTTATGTTCATCGATCGGTGAATATAATGCCTACTACTTTATGTATTATTTTTTATATTGCATAACAACTATTAGTGTATATAGTTATAAAATTCTAATATATATACATGGTTAGGTGATCGGTTCATTTTAGATGAAAATATTTCATGTTAATAATATATTATTTGCATTGATATGATTACAAAATATATTATATTGTGTCGTTTTTATATTTTGTAGATTATAAACAAAACATGTCAAAACAATGCAATTATATCAAGATGAACCGAGCATGTGTCGAAAGAATGAGAAGTGAACTTTAAATAAACATTCGTTCAATATAAAAAGCCAAAAGTTTGTTTCTTGGAATTGGATTACGCAATATTAACTATATATGTGGAAAAGTGAATTTGAAGGATGGGCCTTGGACCCTTAAAAAAAACGAGAAATAAAAAAAAAAAAAAGAAAAGAAAAGAGGGGAACAAGGGAGGCGTAGAGAAGAAGTAGAGAAGAAGAAGAAAATGAATATATATGTATACATCACAGCACCTCAATCATCTTCTTCTCAATCCAATTTGTGAGGGGCATTCACACAAAAAAATCTGACTATCTCACGCAATCAAAAAAATCAAAGAGCAGCCGTTATCACTTGGACACAAGGGTTCGTATTTTTTTTGGAGAAACGAACATAGACAACGACAGATTTTTGGACGGGATGTTGATGAAGCATTTGACACATGATTTGGTGCATTTTGGAGAAACGAACATAGACAACGACAGATTTTTGGACGGGATGTTGATGAAGCATTTGACACATGATTTGGTGCATTCAAGTCTCTTCACAATGATCGGCTAATCGTCTAGTAGTCACACCGGTATGAGGGGTTTTTGGCTTTAGTTGTTTGAACCTATATATGTTTAGTTTTCATTGTTGAACCTATGATTAGTTGTAAACTTTGACATGTGATCGTTTTATAACTAGTTATATGTGTTTGATTTCACATTGATTCGACAGACAGTTTATCATACGCCACCCGAATGTGCCCAGTACACCCCTAGTTAGTTTAGTTAAGGAACGGACGTTTGGTGTGTAAGTATATAAATTGTGCTCTAGATTAGTGGTGAACTTGAACTAGGTTATGTCTATGTAACTGGGTCAATATTGAAAACGACATTAACAAAACAACTTTATCCCAAACCCCGACACCGGAAGTGACTACACTATCTCCAAATCGTAACAACTCTTTTATTAAACTTTACTTTTTTTTATGCAATTAGTTTATAAAACAACCAACTAATCAACTTTTACAATTTCCTTTTTGATTAATGAAAGTTAGTAGCTAACCACAAACACTCCTCGTGGATACGATACTCGTACTTGCCCTATCTAGTTAAAAATAGAAAAGGTAAGAAAACTCTTTATTTTTGGCCGGGGCTTCGACACCGGTCATTAGGATTCTTATATATAGAATCACTTTAATTACAAAACTATAAAACTATTCATTTACATACATGTAAATTAAAGCTGACGATGTTAAGCTCTTTTTAGTTTTTACATATGTGTAAATCAGACATAAGTATTTAACTATAGAAACACAATCATTTTTTAGTTATGTTAAATATACACATATGTAAAACATGCTAAATATCACAAGGTTTGATTTACATTTATGCAAGCCAATGATACCGTTTGTTCTCACAATAAAAAAAATGGTTTTATAATGATCCTCTTATAGGGGATGGTTAATATGAGAACTCACTAAATATGTGAGAAACTCTGATAACTAATAAAACCCACACATTTTGTATAACAAAAAAAACTACAAAAGATAAATAAAGAAAAAATGACAGGTCAATCTCTTTCTTAAATTTTTATATTTAAAAAAAAGACCATTTTTTGTTCTGAATTTGGTTTTACACACGTGTAAAAACCCAATCCACGCATGTATAAAACCAAATTTACACATGTGTGTGACTAATTTACACGTGTAAATAACAGGTGGATGGATTTTTTTAAATACATCAATATGCTAAGCGTTGGAAAGATAAACAATGTTGAATGTTATGGTGAAGTTTTTTTGCAAAAATAATGTCCTGAAAAAAGTTATGAATATTTTAAAAAAAAAACATGAAAATAACATGTGTCTTGCCGTGATGATCCATAGGTTACTATTTATTCTTTTACCATTAAAAATTGTAGTTAAGATTAGTTATCAGAGTTTTTCACATATTTAATGAGTTCTTATTTGATTTTGGTCTTATCTATCTAATAAATCAAGGTTTTAGGGGGGACAATTTTTGGGGGGAAAATTTCATTGTTCTATAATAGGAAGTTTAGGAGGGAAGTTAAGAAAAAATTTTCACCTTCATGCATGAGTTGATGAAACTAAATCTTTAAATATTAAATATTCACAAATCATTAAACATAATATTTATAATTTTTTTACAAATGTTGTTATTTAACCCGTGTGTAACACACGGGTATTAAACCTAGTATACTATATATGTCATAAAAAATATATATAATCAATGTTCTACGTAAAAACAATAATAAACCAATTTAGTTGAGCACGTAGTGAAACATGAGCTTTAAAAAGAAAGAGATCAAATAAGGCTATTGGAGTAATTTCAAATTCACTTAACTTATAAGGATTATGGTAAAGTTGAGAGTTTGACCTCCTAGGCCATTTAGGATGATGATGTAAGAATTAAATTGTTTCACATTTTAATTAGGTGTCTTAATTGAGTGGACCGGAAAGCATTATTTTGTTGCTTTATTAAACTACTAGATTTAATACACGTATGTTATACATAGGTTAAATAAAAATATTTATAAAGAAAATTATAACCATTTTTAAATATGTAATATTTAATAATTTGGCTTCATCAACTATTACATGGTGAAAAATGTCATTAAATTTCCAACCCAAACTTCTACTATAAAACAAAGTCCCCCCCTCCCCCGCAAAAAAAAAATAGTCCCATTAAAGGGCTAAAACACTGAATTATTATATAGATCCGTGTTAGTGTTTAACCTCTTAGTTACCCTATATAATCCCGTATTATGATTCATGCTTGCTAAATTCGGTTACTCCCTTTATATGAAGTTAAAAAAAAATTACAAAATTTACAAGATGTTAACATTTTAAGAACCGTTTGGCCTTAATTAATATAGGGGAGCTAGAGGGTTCCTTTGTTAACCACCTTTAAATATGTTTAACTCATGAACTTCATCAAAATCAATAATTTTTATAACATTATTACTCAAAAATAACTTTAGTTTTCTTATTTGCGTATATTTGCACGTATTGTGTGAATTACACCGGTAATAACTCGTGTATTTACATGTGTAGGGTAAATGACATCAATGTAACTTTACTAGTGTAACAACATAACTAAAAATAGTTACACTTATAAAACACACGTGCAAAATTAGTTATAGTTGATTTGTCTAAGTTTACAAGTTAATTAACAAAATAAAAGGTGGGTAACATTCCAATTACCTTCTCTAATTAATATATTATGAATGCTTTAAGAAGAACCTAAAGACCACTATTGGTTTTTATTTGAATATAACGAGGTGATAAGGAGGCTTTTAAAAATCTAGTGAACTTAATTCAAGTTTAAGATTTTCACGTCTTCAAAATTTCACATTTAAGGTTTTGAGGCGTTTCGATCAGCCACCAAACAAAAGAGTACACAAACGGGAAATAAAAGAGTTTTAACCTTAGTTTCATTTTTCTCGATTAAGAACGATTTAATTAGGCGACTCGGTAATTAACTGATATATTAAATGCACTATATATATTATCTTTATTACTAGCTTTTTAGAGTTTTAGTTCCCTTAAAATCCACCACTATTAAGTTACCCGCAATTCCCACATTAAATAGTTATATTAATTTGCTTTAAACATCTAACTCACGCATCTTTATATCACTTTTATGAGTAGTTTTATCTATACCTATATGTGTTGCCTAGCTGACATATATATGACACAACCCCTTAATCACTTGAAGATATATAAGAGTGTAATAAGAAGCTTGTTTAGTGAATAAGCTTAAGCCCGAGCTCAAACGGACACACGAGCTTAATTAAACGAGTCTATTATTTATATAAAAAAAGTTCATAATTGTTTTTAATTATAAAAAAGTGTAGCAATTATCTTTTTACTATTGTTAGTCTTGACTAGTCTTGTAACTGTCAATTAGGTTGCTTGTAGATTTACTAGTACTCGGCCATTATTAAGGAGTACTTTCGGCTTAATTGTGTTACTCAGCAACTCAATCAATTGGAGAGCTACGAGTATTCGACGAGTAGTTGACGCCCAGATGTGATTTGGAAATAAAGTAAGAAGTAAGAAAAGCGAAATTCACACATACATAAGGTGTTGTTTCTTAAGAGTTATTGAATGTTGCCTTATCTTTCTCTATTACCTTGAAAACCTCATTGTAACTCAATCTGTTTAGTTTATCATTTCCAAACACAAGTTTTATGATCTAATTATGGCACCCGGATTAATCTGACCCAAAAATTCTGATGTTGGTTTATAAAACATCTAAGCTACAAAAGACCCTTGTTTTTGTCACACCCGGCCCTCTAATTTTGGAACTAAAATGACAGAGTATAAAAGGTGAATGGTTGAAGTATAACGATAAGAGTTAAGTCTCATAGATAGTAAAAAAAAGGACAAGGTTTAGATGTAGCAGTTCAAAAAATGTGAATTATACGCTATATTTTAATTTCATAAAAAATGACAAATACTTAAAATCAATATCAATCAATAATGAATATGAATAATAAAGATAAAAAATGTTCCTGAAATGTTGATTAATTATTAATGTTGCCCAAGTTTGGTGAAAAATCTTGTTATAGGAAGTGTGTACGTAGGCTATGATTGGCCGGAATGAATAGTTATTTTAAAATCTTGGATGATCACATATATATATAAATGATGCAAGAACAGTATACATTTCTTGGTCTCTCAAATCAAAAAATCCAAACAGATAATATTTGTCCCCAAAATCACACGATCTAGTTTAACGTACGTACATAATTACATATCCTGTTACACATGTTCATGAAATAAGATTTTCTATGGTCATAAGAAAATAAGAACCCACACGATATGATCATGGGCCTAAACCTGGAAAATGACTTTTAATTTAATCTTCATATATATATATATATTCCATTATCCATCAATATATGCTAATTTACATCTAACCACAATTTTATTTTTCTTTTTATTAATGATGTGATATTAGTATACATAAAGCATACCCAAAACCTAAAAATAGTATTTGATTGTTTTATGATGCAACAAATAACTAATACTTAGTTGAAATTTTTAAGAAGCTAGTAGTTGTTATTAGAAAAAAAGGTGATGTGTAACCCATCATATAATTAAGAAAAATGCATTTTGAGAAAACGATGCTTTTCTAAAATACGATTAACAATATTACTTATTTAATTTAGATTTTGCAATATAATTAAAGAGACATCACACAAGTAACAAGGGTTTGGGTCTAGGTTTAGTAACAAGAACCAAGACAATTTTTTATACGTACAAAGTCTATTATGTTGTTAAAAAAATATTATTGTTGTCTCTAGCTAGCTAGTGTGAGAGTCACCTATAGTAGTCATTCTGGTAATTTGCACAACATGTACACATCAAGACATCGTGTGTGTTTTAGGCAAAACTAACAATTCAGTTTGCGAAGTTCTTATAGTCGAAGACCTGCTATTCCTTGAGAGCATTAGTTTAACTTCTTTTTACATTGATGTAATGTTTAATTTACATGTGTTAGTAATTCATTTTATAGGCGGTATTGTATTACTTGGTACATAATAAATAGAACATGTTTATTTATTTTATTGAAAAAAGGCATTTATCGTACAATTTTATAAAATAGATTAACTATATAAAACATTTTATATATAAAATATATATAATAACTTGTAAATTACGTTTATAGAATATAAAAGTTAGCGTCAAATGGAATCCTAGTCGTACTAAAAACATGGAATATTCATTTTCATCCGAAAATACAAACTAATTTAAATATCCAAAGGAATAATTTTAGTTGCCACAAATAGAAGAATAACAATATCCATTTCAACCTCAAACACATCGCTACTCGAGACGTAGTTGCCAAATGGCATCGGCTTGAAAGAGTTGTGATCCATCAGAAACACACACTAGAATTATCTCAATTAATCTAATCTAACTCGATTGATCATAGCCTACTAACAAAACTAACAGGTTTTTTATATGCGTATTTTCTATTTCCTAGACGACGTACTTGAGGAGTGCCCGACTACACTACAACCGACCCCTTGAGCCGAGTTGGGTCCTTTCGAAGCCTAGCCGACTTAAAAAAAGAAGAAAATGAATATAGAAAATGGAGCCCATTACAATCATGCACATATCTCATCAGTGGATTTTTTACCACTCAATTCATTCCATGCATTGTCCCATCATCCTTATATTCTTTCATTAAAAAAAAACTTAATTTAATCGACGCCTACTCTTTTGTTACCATTTATAAATATCTGGATTTGAAGATTATCAACTTAATCTAGTAATTAGTAATGTCCTATCCTCTTATCTTTTTGTCTAATCCATCTTAATTTAATCTATCTTAAGTCTATCCACAACAACCCATATATGTACTTGATGTTATGACTTTAATTTGGTTTAATAATAATTACATATGTTATAACTTTATTTTAATAATAAATAAACACAAATCCCAAGGTGGTTTTGTGTGTTATAAGAATAATAATAGGGAGATACACACCATTAGTTTAAAACACAAGTTTAAATGTTTTCACCGTCCAAAAAAAGAAACATGCATTTATTTTTGGTTTGAAGTTTGAACAAGACATGTATTTGTTGCTAAAAGTTTAGGTTTGGATTTGTATACATGAAATATGATCACATATTGCATATATGATCTATATATATATATATATCATATCAAATCAAATTAATTAATGCGGGTATATATTATGTCCTACGATCTTATCATGTCAATTTCCACATCTTCACTCAAATCATGATTAACCAATCAAGATTCGATCACAAAATTAAAGGTGAAGCGGATTGATATGAAATACATAAAGTTTTTTTAACAGCCATTCGATTAGAAAAAAAACTCAAGACTAGCAAATGGCTAGCACCAAATACAACAAGAAGCAAAACGAAATCTTAAGAAAGTAGAAGAATAAGAATATGAGATAATTAAGAGAGAGAATTAATTAAGCTACATGAAAAAGTACTACGTGATATATAGAAAATAACTCAAACTGATTACTGAATTCATTAATCATACCACCACATGTTTGGGGTGCTTATAATCTAACTATGATAACTGGTTGTAATACAATATAACCGATAAATCTTAATTGTGTGAGTGGATTTAATATATTTTTAGATGTAATTGTAAATTGCATGTTGTGAGTAATCAAGAGAAAAACACTTAAGGAAGTTTTAATGTTCATTTGTATATTTGATGAACAGGTAGTTATCCACATAATTTTTTAATATTTTTTAAAGTAGTTTGGAGTAGAAGATAGAAAGAAATATAAAAATAAACAAACAAATTATTTAATTTGGAGAGAATATGCATTGGTTTTTTTGTTTAATTTTAAAAGTAAATAAAACAAATCAAATACAAATGCTCTAAAACACCTATTTTCTTAATTATCTGTCGTTTTTCACAAACATGATACTAATTTCACAACGTTATCATCCATTTCATTTATTTATTAGTTTTCTAATTTCATATTATCTAATACTATACAATATAGTATATTTAAAAAAATATAATAAGTTACACGTATTAGGATGACATCCAAATGTTTTAATATCTTCACCCTACTTTCAAGTCGCAATTTTCGTGTAATAATAACTTTATATTTTCCAATTTCATTTCTCTATAACAATTGCACACCATCTAATTAATTTGTAGGCACCCAAATGTTTTAATATCTTCATCCTAGGCCTAGCTAGCTACTTTCAAGTCACATTAATTTCTCTCTCAAAAGTTGACCTATTTTAATTGTTAACACAACATTTGAGGTAAATGAGTGACGTGGTATTTTGTTTCCATAAAGTTAGAGCTTGTCAAATAGGCAATAGACAATAGAGTTTTTTCCCAATAAAGTGCGCTTAAAATTACAAATGGACCTCTAAGTTAAAATTACAAAATGGGTTTTTACCAAAATGGGTCTTTCTTTATAAAATTACAAATGGACCTCTAAGTTAATCAAATGAAAAAATAATCGATATGAAAAGTTCAAAAATAATGAACACACCATTTTTGCCCCTGTTTTCACCATGAATTCACCACCATCACTCACCAATTTATGTTTTCATCCAACATAAAATGCTTTAATTTAATTTAGAGTTATATATGGTTTGAGAATTCGTCCACACTAATTGATTTAGGCGTCATATACGGGGCTTTGTTGTAAATTTTTGAACAAAATCGACTTTGAGTTGGAGACTAGAATGGTGTCTGAGATGCTTTCGGTTTTGTCCTAAGGTCAATAGAGGATGGAGAAGAGGGGTTGGGTGTCTTAATTCTGTTTTGGTGACTTAAAGTTGTAGCACTGGAAAGAACAAAGAGTGGGATTATCGTCTTTCTGTTCCAACAGCAAACTGAGTGATAATGACATACTTAATGGTATTTTGAATTAAAAATTAGGGGTGCTTACTTCTCCAAATTACAAACCGATGAAAGTTTAGATTCAATTTAAATGTGTTTGCAGACAAGTTCAATTAGTCTCTCAAAATTAAACTGAAAGCAGCTTGATAATATTTGAATCGACTTTGCTTGAATAACTTGGAATGCAAAATCAAACGGTGGCTTGAATTTATATTACTAAGATCGCAAACATCAAAATTGATTTCTGTTTAGAATGCAAATCAGAAACTAATACGATCTATGTTTGGATCGATCTCGCTAGAACCATTAGGAACGAAATTAAAATAGTGACTTTTAATCTGTTTTCTAATCCCTTAATGTAAATCTACCCATTTTGATAAATAGTGATTCCTTTGTTCTCGGTTGATGAGCCTTGTCTCGTTTGCCGCAAGGTTTGTTTAGATGTTTTTGGCGATCATGCCGTCCATTGCAAGGAGTTACCTGGCTTCAAATACAAACACGATTTAGTTAGGGATGTCCTATGTGATATCCTTAAGCGAGCAGGAATTTCGGCTAAAAAGGAGGCTCCTGTGAATTTTCTGACAGATCCGCTTGAGGGGAGATCTACTTTAAGGCCGGCTGATATTCTTGTGTTTGGTTGGGCAGGGGGCAAACACGCTTGTGTGGACCTTACGGGAGTGTCCCCCTTGGTTGCGCTTAGGGACAATGGATTCGTTGCACGACAGGCGGCGACAAAGGCAGAATCATGCAAGATCGCAAAACACGAGAAAGCCTGCATCGATAATCAACATGTTTTTATTCCACTGGCATTTGACACATTTGTTTTCCTAACAACTGAGGCGGTGAACTTTTTGACCAGGGTTCAACGGGTCATTCATAGCAATGTTTCGACACCTAAGGGTCAAGGTTTTGTCTTCAGTAGGCTAGGTTTTTCTATTCAAAAGGGGGTGGCGGCACAACTTGTTGCCCGTTTACCTGCCGCCTTGCTGTAAATTCTTTTATGTGTTTGATTAAAGTTTTAATGAATCTTTACTGTTGTTTCTTCTTTGATAAATACTTTTTCAAGTATACTAATTTGGTAAATACTTTTTATAACTACACTAACATGGGAAAAGGGGATATGGCTTACATTATAAATGATGAGATGAGATGGAAGGAATGAGCATCATACCACTTGGACTATAATTTCACATCACCTGCTAATGAACAGTTCGAAAACACACCAAACATCAATTTGCATTTGCAGACTCAATGGTCGTTTGAGTATCAGGCCATAAGTCCAATATGTCAAATCACACGACTCTCCCTACTTTTTAAGTTTAAGGGTTGTTTAGACTATCTACAGCGCTCGAAACTCATCCTTAAAAATCAGACCAGTCAGCATGTCGCATTAGTTTTTCACTAACTCTCACTCATCCTTCTACAAATAAACTTTTACCCCAACACCATCCTTCCACAAATCACCTTTATATTTCCACATCATTATTTTTTTTCTATTTATTTATAAATAAGACAAACAAAAAAATTAAAACTAGTGGTTATAAAAAAGGTTTAAAAAGTAGTAGTTAAAACTAGCCGTTATATTTTTTTTTTAAAATTGACGTTACTTATATAATTTTGTAATTAAACCGTTAATTACAAAACATTTGTTTAATTAAATCATTAATTACAAAAAAAAACTTTTAATTATTAATTTGTTAATAAGAAAACATGTTATTTAATTAAATTGTTAAATTAATAAATGTAGTTTGAATTTAAATATTGATAAAGAATTGAATTTTAAATCAAGTGGGACCCACCCCGTCTTCAAGGGCCTCTTCCCACAAATTGCCATCCTCCATCGCCGCCCGCCATACAAATGGAACCACCACCAATACACACGGCTCTCTCGGGCGTGCGCTGTGGATAGTCATAGACTTAGACTTTCCGTGAAATGGCTGTTTAAATTTTGAGGTGACGTATTATTAAAGTGTGCGGGTTGGAGATGGTGTAGTTGTAGCTATACTTTGGTGGGGTGGGGGGCGTCCGCTCTCCCTGCGAAATTTTTTTTTTTTGTTTTTATATGTTAAATTCTCGATCGACCCCCATAAAATTTAACCCTCGACCCCCATATAGGTTTGAAAACTCAGTTTAATGCTCAGTTAGTAGCCTATATGAGACACATAATATTTAACAATGGATTGGGTTATATTATGGTTAGAAGATAGTAATATATATTTATTTATATTGTCATATATAGTCAATCATTATGGTATTGTAACCTTAAGTGTTTCACCATTGCACAAAACCATCAATATAGTTGATGATTTGGATGGTCATGAGTACAAAATGGAAATATATAAATAAATTAACTCCTTTGGTAAGTAATCAAGTGAGAAGTGATGAATGGTGGAAAAATTAGTTGTAGAACCAAGGTTCACAACATCACCATTTTTATACCATAACACAAGTTTTCCAACATAATATTGTTTGGAAACATGGTTTGGTTTCATTAACTTCTTATTTGTAGATTAGTGACTTAAAAAAGACGTATAATGGAGGCATATGAAGTTTAAGAAACAAAATAAAAGATTTATTTTATATAGTTTGAGAAAAACAATCCTAACTCGAACCTCAAAATGGTGATTCACCAAACTCTATTTACCTTGGTAAATACATGGTAAAGTTATAGAGGATGTTTAAGTATTTAGGAATAAAAATGAAAGAAAAATGAAAGAAAGAATAAAAAACTCACAAGTTGTTGTTCAAAATTTGTTGAAAAAAAGATGAAATTTGAGAGAGAGTTTGAAAGATGAAAATTTGTAGAAATTCTTAAATAGATTGAGAGAGTTTGAGAGAGAGTTTAGATGATGAAAGTGATTAGAGAGATTTGGTTTGGTATTTATAGATAAAAATTAGGGTTAGACATTAAGTAAGTTGGTTGAGTGGAGGGAATGAAAATTTTTACTTTTAAATATAAGTGGAGGTAAAATGAAATTTTTTTAATTTTGACCCATCAAATTTATTTGTTGTCATTTTTTTAATTTAACCCGACCCGGTTCGACCCGAACCGAATCGAACCGGATTGAAAAAAATATTATATATCGATACTTAAACGATTACTACTAAATTTCCGACCCCCATGAAAAAATTTCCTGGGTACGCCACTGGCTATAGCAAAACGTAAAACAAATCTCGGAATTAATAAATTAAAATAACATATTATCCTATCTATTTAAAGACCAACGAAAATGAACAGTTATTTTGGGCGTCATGGTAATTTCCTCCCGTTAACACATGTCTCCTTTTCCCTTTGCATCACCACTCTCATTTTCCTGGTGGATATTCATTAAACACAAAAATATGAAGAACAATGTAGTTTTCTTAAAAGATTACTATTCGTACTGGGTTGTTGGCCTGTTGTTAGCGGTTTATTTAAAACCATTTTAGACGGGAACTGGCCCAATATATATTTGTTTTAGTTTAGTTGTAAAGGTTTTGGGCCATTGAAATCTTACAAGTAAATAAGTAATGATAGGTTTTGTTAAACAAGGAAAACAACTTGTAAGTTGCACAAATTGGACTACCGAGTTTCAAAGTATAGGAATACAAATCAATTTCAAGCTATAGCCGGTTCGGGTCTAAATCGAGTTCAACACAACCGGTTTCAAAATCAGGTTCGATTTGGTTCCCAACTCTCTTCTTCTATCTATGTTTGGTGGATTTTAGAGGCTTACAATCAATCAATTAGGCAAGGCTTATAACGGGCCTACATATCCGCGTTCTAGTTCAACACCTGAATAAAAACACACTTTTTTCCAACGAATGAATGGATTTTATACACAAAATTTATTCACATCAAAATAAAGGGCAAAGGACGCTGCTGCTAAAACGTATATGAAACCAATCCGATATCTAATTTGGTTCCTCTGAGTATCCTAATTCCTTATTCATTTTCGGATTAGATATCAAACATACAAAATTGGCTTATTCGGTTCGGATATACATATCATGCTTATTCGGATCGTTTAAGCAAACAGTGCCTTATTTGTGTGGCTTCAGATTTCGTCCAAATAAAGAGCATAAATAGTTATCTAAACCACTGAACACGCCAACCAATAATTTCATCCGCCAGTGACCAATTATGTAAGTTTCTGTAGGTGGGGTATTTTAGAGAGATAAAGATATAGATGAAGGGGCATTAATGAAAGTCATGTTGTAAAGTAAAGTATAGTTATAAACTTATGACGCCCGCCGCAAGAGAT
Organism: Tagetes erecta; assembly: GCA_030867185.1. Classification (NCBI taxonomy): domain Eukaryota; kingdom Viridiplantae; phylum Streptophyta; class Magnoliopsida; order Asterales; family Asteraceae; genus Tagetes; species Tagetes erecta. The sequence continues at coordinate 435,957 of CM061492.1, forward strand.
GACCTAGCTAATCTGTTGTATTTTTTATTTTAGGATTTTCTGCTACATAATAATAATTCATCGTCCGATTTGTTTTGCTCAAACCACCCACCCACCCTATATTTTTCTTTTCTTTTCTTTTCTTTCACCAAATGGAATGGGTTTAAGATGAGCGACTGTGAGGATGAAAAAGTAGTTTTGTGATAATGATTTTAAATCATTGCCCAGCTTTTTATTTCTGCTGCCGGTGGTTTTAAATCATAATACATTTCATGATCATCATACTTCCTTACTCATCTGAGTCCTCAAACTTAGTTACCCCTTTACATTACATTTCGATGTTTAAAAACTTTTTCTCAAATTTGACAGACAGAATGGAATTAGATGATGATGAAATATAACAGGTACTTATGAGGTATTGTACCTTAGATATGCTCTTGGTGCAGCAGCAGCAGCAGCCATTGTTGTTGTTGTTGTTGTTGTTGTTGTGCCGAGCTTCTAAGGTTATACCAAATGATTTAAATAAATAAATAAATAAATCTATTGCCTGATGATTTCATTCTGTCAATTTAGCAATCAAGTTTAGAATAAAATAAAGTTGAAATAATAACACCAATTTACATGAGTTTAGAATAAAATTGGAATTTACATGACGCATTTTATGCTAATTGTGTAGTATTATTTACTCTCATTAAATGTAACGAGTTTATTACACAAATGACATAACATAGTAACAATCATTCATTGTGTTGGTGTTTAAGATAATGACACGTTTAGTTAAATGGATGTGCAATGAGAAAAGGTCATCGTTGATTGTTGGTCTAAAATACATCTCCTTCCATATTCATCCAATTGCCTCTCTAGTTTCTAAAATACATCTAGTTTGATTTACCGGCTCTACATTTTATTCGAAAAGACGCGTTAGGGTTCATTTGTTTTTTAAAATTCGATTCCTGGGACGGGGTACGTTTGTTTGTTTGTTTTCTTGGAAAAATATGAGTTTCCTATGAATAAAGAAATCTGGAGGTAACATTTAATTTCAATTTCATCGATGTAAAGTGTTGTAATATAATTTCAAGGAACCCATATATTTAGAGAAAGATGAAGGAGGATGCTTATAAGGTCCTTATAGTCTGTGGTTTTGTTGCTGTAGCAATTATTGTTATCTGTTGTGCCTTACATGATAACAAGAAAAAGAAAACCACAGAACCACCCACCACACACATCCAACCACCATTACGAACCAATCATGACCTTGAACAAGGATCTGCCCTGACTATCATTGCACCCAGTGTAATGATTGGTGCTGTTGCTACTGATGGTGGAGGTGGAGGATGTGGCGGAGGTGGTGGGTGTGGGGGTTGTGGTTGATTTATGGTTTGATCACTCTCTTATATGCTATGCTAGGGGTACATAACGCTTCTGAACTTGTTTGAAATGTGTTTTTATTTCTTGTATAGTGTTTTGAACATATGTATAATGATCACGAAATAAGAGAGGGAATGAAAGATATAGCAGCCACTTACAAGGTACTATAGCTCGGATGTTCTTCGAGTGCAGCCAATGTAGTTGTGCTGAGCTTCTGAGGTTGCATGTCTAGTGATTATACATCAATTTTTTGCTCATTTCTTCCTGTAAATGTTGAATAAGGCTGCATGAATTTTATTCCTCAAAAAGAAATAAAGAAAAAGATTTAGGTGACTTTAAGGGATTTCTTTTTTCATCAATCTTTGTTTATTTTACCCATTTGACCTGTTAGAGATAAAACACAGTTTGAACAAACCCATCATTAGTGAGCATGTATTGTGAAGACATTATGGATGACTTCAAACAATCACACTGCATTGACAAAGTATTAGAAAATTTGACATATGCTGTGACTTGTATCTTATAAATTATTTTCAGTTTTCACTAACAATATTTACAAACAATACAGTTCTTACATTTCATCCACAAGTGTCGAAAGTGTCTTTTTAATCTCTTCAAAGCTTCTATGCGAACGATCTCCTGACAAAAACAAGTTAACATCATCTTGTACCATGATCCAGCTACAACCCGGACTCTTTTTTAGACCTCTTAGTCTTTTCATTGTTCTCACTAATTCCTCATTTTCTTTATTTCTTGAAGTCATGTATATATCAGATAAGACCACATAAGGTGTAGCATTATCAGGCTCCAGTTCGGATATATGTTGAGCTGCAATTTCTGCAAGATCCAAGCGAAAATGGATCCTACTTGCACCAAGAAGTGCACCCCAAACACTAGAATGGGGCTCAAACGGCATCGAATTGATAAACTCATATGCTTCATCTAGAAAACCAGCTCGACCAAAAAGGTCAACCATGCACGCATAGTGGTCAAGACTTGGTTCAATTTTATAAAAAGATTTCATTGATTTAAAGTATTTTCTGCCTTCTGCCACCAGCCCAACATGTGTACATGCAGAAAGAACACCAAGAAAGGTTATGTCATTTGGCTGAACACCATTTTCTTCCATTTTTGTAAACAAATCGAGTGCTTCTTTCCCGTATCCGTTTTGAGCAAAACCATTAATCATAGAGTTGTATGAAACATCATTAGGAACATCAACAGAATGAAAAACCTTGTAGGCATCAGTGATACATCCACACTTTGCATATAACGAAACTAACGAATTCTGAACTGACAAATCAAATTCCAATCCTGTTTTGAGTACATGAGTATGAATTTGCAGACCTTGATTTAATGTTGCTAAAGAAGCAGAAGAACTGAGTATGCTGCTGAAAGTAAGTGCATTAGGTTTGACTGCAGTCCGAAGCATCTGAATGAACCAGCGGATTGAATCTTCATATTCCCCATTACTCGCAAACCCTGATATCAAAGCAGTCCATGCAATATCATCTTTACAAGGCATGATGTTGAACAACTCCACTGATTTTTCAGTAAGTCCTTTGTTACTGAATCCAGCAATCATTGTAGTCCATGAATATACATCTTTATACGGCATTGTATTGAAATGTTTATACGCCTCTTCAACGTTTTCAGCTTGAATGTAACCGCTAATTAAAGAGTTCCACGAAACAGTATCTTTTTTCTCCATTATATTAAACAACCTAACAGCTGCATCTAAATCACCAAATCTGCAGTACATGGTAATAACTGAATTACCTAAAAATGTATCAAACTCAAATCCCAAATGCATCACCAAAGCATGAATTTGAAGCCCTTCTCTATATCTATCAAATCTCCCACAACCTTCAAATACTACAGTCAACGTGTTTGACACAAGCTTTATTTCACTTTCACGTCTCATTTGGAGAAATAACGCGAACCCCTCTTCAAAACACATGGTTTTCATATAGCCATCAATCATTGCAGTCCAAGTAACCACATTTCTTTCAGGTATTGTATCAAACAGCTCTCTTGCTTTCCCAATTTCCCCTAATTTGCAGTACCCATCAACCATGGAACTCCAAGAAACCACATTCTTCTCCGCCATTCCCTCGTAAATTCGAACCGCCTTTTCCAATTTCCCCTTTTTCAAATACCCATTCATCAACGCGTTCGAACAGAAAGGATCACGCCACTTCATCGGCATACTACCGAACACCTTGTGTGCATCATCTAACCTTCCTGCACGAACATAACCACTGATCATCGAAGCATATGAAACCGCGTTTTTCTCAGGTGACATTGAAAACAACTCACAGGCCTTCTCAATTCCATCCTTGTTACGCATATAACCACTGATCATTGCATTCCAAGAAGCTACATTTCGTTCAGGCATTTCATCGAACAGTTTACGTGCTTTAGTAACCTGTCCATTTTCTGAATATACAGTGATCATAGCAGTCCATGTTATAACATTCTTGATAGGCATGCGACTGAATATGATCTCTGATTCCTTAACATTACCAATTCGACCATGTTTGCTGATCTGTGAGTTCCAATGGACGATGGTTTTGATTGATTGGTCATCATGGTTTAAAGAAATCGAAGACAATGAAGTTGAATTAAAAGTAATGAATTTGTGAAAAAGGATACGACTTTGTTTTACTAACATTGCTTACTGATGATCCATCATCAACTTGTTTCCGCTGGTTATAATGGCACCTTTGGTTTGGGCATTATGTTTTGAAATTAGCAAAAAAGCCCCTTAACTTCTTCACTCGAAGCATTTAGTAAACCTTATTTTGTTCTTATATATTTCTTCATCCTTGTATATTATATTATATTTTCTTTTATGAGCGTATGCAATTAACGGACCAACATGGACCACGGTGACCCGGCGTTGTCACCGTGGTGTTCAACACATCACACATGGGTTTTCATGTCATATCACTTCTTTATGAGCTTATGCAGTTAGCTAGCATGGACCACGGTGACCCTGCATTGTCACGCGGCTTTTCATGTCGTATCTTGCGTGTGAGGCGTGAGGGTGTGCCGCACTTTCCGTCGACCTTTGAAATCTCAAGAACCTTTCTCCATTCCTTGGTTGTTAATTAGTAGGTGATTGACTTTCGAGATGAATTCAAATAAATAGTTGATGTGTAGTTTCAGTTTTATGCATAAGCTAAAACTTATTTTTTTGTAATCTAGCTTCTTGCTATACTATTTTATGTATAATGTACTTGTTATTCAAAAAAAATTCTTATCATCTAGCTTTTAGCTAGTTTTATTATTTCTTGTAATCTAGCTTCTTGCTAGTTTTTAAAGAAACATCCGTATTTAAAAAATTCTTGTAATCTAGTTTTTTTGCTAGTAATATTTTTAACGAAACACCTGTCATTCAAGAAAAAGGTGACTGATCATTGATTCTTAATCTCAAACACAAGTTTTATCTTGTTTGTGAACCCCTCAATGTAACATTAGAGTAAAAAAGATGCAACCTAAAGAGTTATCAACCAGAAAAGCTTTCCATTTACATACAGCTATCCATTTGAAACAATTTGCCATTAAAAAGGCGAACAGCGTCTATTTGCAGGAGACAGAGGCTACATAAAACCATCATTCAGCTTAGACACACGTATATGACACAAATCTTTCATCCGCAGCTAAACACCATTTGAACTGTCAACAAGTTTCACGGTCTGTTCTTCTGGAAACTTGAGTGCATTTAAATCCACACCATCGGTTCTAAACCTATCCAGATCGTTTGCATTGACCTCACCAGTTGGACTCACACCAGCTTCTCTTGAATCCATCTGACCAGGATCAGCTGGTCCAGATTGAGCGTTTGGGCTTGCTTCACCATCAGCTCGGTATCCAGGTGAACCAATGGGTCCAACCTCACTAGAAGTGTCTGACTTCACACCCAAATCAGCATCTCTTCCTTTATTAGACCCTTTATGCGAAACTGCATGCATCAAACCACGAGCCGAATTCCCTGTTTGCTTCAGAACACCTTTGACTCTATCTTTGACATTCTTCTTATCCGGATCACTTCCCTCTGGGCTCTCTTCAAATCCAACTTTCGGGTCCTGACCCGGTATTAGAAGGTGGTTATCTGACATTACCAACTTCACCTTCACCCCCTTTTCATTCACTGCCCTAAGGTTTTTAGATAGAGGGTCACAATCTTCATCTTCCTGTTTCTTCAAGCTTCTTGGGGTATCTGTACATTTATCATCATCGGGTTTCGGGCTTCTATGAAACAATGAACCAACTTTATGGAAACCCCTCTTAACCATGTTTTTTGACTTTGGTTTGTTACCCTCTAAGCTTTCATCAGTGCTGCTTGAGTCCTTTGGGGATGGTTCAGAACGGATGCTGCCTATCACTGACTCGCTGTCTTTGTTGACCCGATTCTTCCCCTTTCTAGGCTCCCAAACTTGTGCCACTTCCTCACCTGGGTGGTGAACCCATATACCAGTCTCTCTTTGCCCTTCGACATCAATCGGTTCAAGATGATCAGCTGCCATATTTTTAGGTTTTTCAGGGAGTTTAAATGAACCGTCTTCTATCTGAATTTCACTCTTTGGTACATTGTCATCACATGGTTGTTGTTCCAATACCTTTTCTTCAGCTTCAATAACTTTGACTGCAAGATGCAATCTTCCAGTTTTTATGTTCTTAAGAGGCAACCACATGTCATGTCTTTGGCCATCCCTAAAATCATTAATTTTTACACAGCAATCCCTGCAACAACAAAAAAATGCACAACGCAATCATATGAACATGTGATCTTCAAAAATGTGATCTTTATCAAGAAACTTGGAATAAAAACAAACCCAAGGGTGTCGTCAAAGATGTGATCTTTATCACGGACTCCAATTTCAAGAAGATTCGGTGATTCCCATGAGGCGATAGGAATTTTGAATTCTTCAAACCATTTTGGAGATAATGTCTTCTTTTGTATCTTGGTCCTGAACTGGTATGCACCAAACTGACCTTTTACGTATGGATCAGCCAACCCTGAAAAGTGGTTCGGTTAGCCCACGTGTTGACTAAATGGTTTGGAAAACTAATGCAGTTTTTGAAGTAAACCTACCATTCATGTCTGACGGCTTCATATCTGATCCTTCTACAACTTCCACTAAGGTGTAACCAACTGGCTCCTTTGCATCAACTGAAAACCAAGTTTCTAAAATACAACAAAGCAAATAATAGGAATTAATTCACCACAATACGTGTTAACACGGAAATTTCATTGTAAATTCTAGTAAAAAATATTGTCATACCTGGTTCTGGTGATACAAATTTCTCGACATCCACCACCAACATATTAGGCTGCAAAAACCGTGACTCTTAATAAAAAATCATTATGTTTGCCGTTTCAATATATTGAAGCGTTTAAAATTGAGTTGACAAGTTTAACCCTCTGCTTATGAATGGGTTCATTTTGGGTTGTTGTTTATCCCAATGGGCCCCAAATTTTAGTGCAAACAGGAAATGGATCATATGGGACATGTTTTAGGCCACCAAAAAAGTGTGCTTTTAATACTTACAGTCCCCTTAGAGCTTTTTATTTACAATGTGATAACATAGATATTGTAATAATATTAAATGTTTATATAGATTTTGTAATAATATTAAATGCGTTAACTTCTTAATTGACAAAAATGTTTACACCACCCAAATAATTTCAACTTGGAAAACCAAAAGAAAGTTACCTCCACTAGAGTCTCCTCGAATGCGACTGTCAAAAGCTTATCCTAATAAAGTAAAATAACATTTCACGCGCATTAGACGGTGTTCATGTGTGCTTAATTATGTGTAATATATTGATATAGCAAGTTGATGAAGTAAACCAAGTACTAACCAGCCATCCAGCGATACCAGGAACCTCAGTAACATCAAGACCATGAGAAAAAATTGGTTTTACAGTCATCTGAAAGTACGGTGGTTCAACAAAACACACCCTCAAACGTCCAAGGAACGGCCATTTTGGGAGAAACTTAATTCCCACCAATACCTAAATGAATTTCAAATATAACAAATTGCATAACCAACTAACTAAATCTTGACTTTAAAACAAAAAGATTATCAAGTACAGAACAGACCTTTCCTTCAACATGCAAACCTGTCAAGTGCATTTTAGCCGACATCCCAAACCCCAATCTTTTTGTCAGTTTTGCTGCTAAGATCGCGCACATGTCATCAGCTGTCTTAAAATTTAGTCCCAATTCCAATACCTTAACATAATAAAATAAAAGCAAGTTAGAAATCACCGTCAATTGAAATTTTTACTACATGATAGCCCCCAATGCCCTAGACAAGTTAACTTACCAAATGATCATCACCAGTGGATTGACGACAAACTCTCATTTCAGTAATCATAGGTGGAGATCTTCCCATATACAAATTTTGAACCACAGCTTCTTTCTGCATATATGACCACATACAAAGATCAAACAATAGAAGAACTTCTTGAACGCATAACTCATCATCCTGACTTAAAATTTTAAGATTTTTTTAACTTTTTAGTGATCTCCTTTTTAGTATAAATCGCGTGAAATCACATATTTCCTTCAATTTTTATTGTAATGAAAAAAAAAGTTTACTCTTTTGTCAAACATATAAAACAGTTTGAAATATAACAAAGGGTATGTTTAACCATCAGGTATGCGCCATTGTTTTGCCACGTGTCACAATCAAACCAGCAGCATATTTCATATAAAAACATCTAAATCAAGTATTTGAACAGCATCCAACTTTATTGAGCTTCAAAGCTTGTGATCGACTAACTAAACTTAAAACGAATAATATTAAGATCGAATCCGTACCACTGTCCAAGGTTTGTACTTCTCCAAGAACCAAGGTATGATAGGGAGTAGTATTTTCTGTGAGACTATATTTTCCATACATATAGGCCAAATATTTTCAACCAAATGGTTCAACCATCGAACCGATTCTGAATCAGATAACACCTACAGAAAACCAACAAGGGAATGATACATATAAATTCTTTTAGGGCTAAAGATTCAATCATTAAACTTGATCACAATCAATAAACTAAACATATTAAAAGAATCAACTAGCATATTAGCAATATACTGAATTAACTATCTAAACTTTATGTTTCACTTTGATAATGATCTAGAGTATCATTGCATCTACAAGAATCTATTATACTAGCAATAGCATATTACTGATTTAATTATCTAAACTTTATGTTTCACTTTGATTTAGGGCCGGGTATCATTTCATCTTTATGAAAAAAAGGTATTGGGAAAGTAGCATATTCACCCTTTTTTGATTGGCTTGCCTTCTTTCTTCAAACCTAACCTTTCTTCTGAATCTTGTTGCAAAGTTCTCATGAACCTTTAACACAACCAAATAAAAAAGTAAACTTTTTTAAAACCCTCATAAATTGAATCTCAAATATGAATCAATAAAGATGTTGCTTACCAGGTAAAGATAGATGAACGAGATGAAGTAAACTATTGGGTGGCATAAACTGAAAGAAGAAAGTAACCATATGACCAACAACACAATGCCCACATGATGGATGATTGAAACCTCTGTTACATCCATGGATTTTTTTTACTCTTGAGCTCACAAATTACAATATCTCTTTGAAACAGACCCACTTCATCAAAGTCAATCTCTTTAAAGTTTTTTACTCAAGTTGAGCGATGAAGAAGATAATAAACCCCCTAAAGATGGAAACTTTGGTGTATGTATTTTAGAAAAATAGGTTTCGTAGAAGTAAATTACAACATACATACATACAGATTGTTTTGATTGTGATTTTGATTTTGGATATGAGGTGGTTTGAGTTGACATCAGGTCGTAGTCAAAGCTGCTATTTTGGCCGCGTATCGGACGGTCTGATACGTGTCTTCCAAGTGTGCACGGAATGATAGCGTGGTGCCGTCACACTGGATATTTTCTTTCTTTATCCATTTGGCAATGTCGGCAAAGTACGTGTAATTTTCTTAATTTGGGTGATTTCATTGAATTTGAATATATCATACATTAATTATTAATTACTTTTGATGTGCATTTACACCTTTTGTCTACCGGTTTGTTTACTTAAGAATTATTTTGTAAAATCTGGAGAATTAAGGGGCTGTTTGACAATACAGAATAGTTAAGTGCTGAATGGTTAAGAGGTCTGAATTGTTAACATGTCTGAATGGTTAAGTGCTGAATAGTTAAGAGTATCTGTTTGGTTGGACATCTGAATAAGATTCTAATTTTTTTTTTCTAAAATAAATCTCACATTTCAGTAAATTCATATGGTTAATGTCTTGTTAATCTTAATTATGGTCTATGGAGAATATAATGGCCTCATTTAGCAAAGAAGATAAAAGCCCATATAAAAAAAACAAAAGGGTTATTAAGGCCCGATTTCACATGCCAATATCACACACTCCTCTTCAATCTTCTTTTTCCTGTTAGGGTTTTATGAGGCTGCTGCAATAGCTGTAAACAAGATGGTAGCTTCTTCCAATCAGATTGATTACGGCTTCTTCATTCGTCCCAGCCTCATCGCAACTTCTTTCAGACCCTCACTCAGCTCGTTCAGACACAAACCAACATCTGATTCGCTTAGTCGCGCGCTCAGACGTGAGGTCTGATTCGGTTAGACCTACTCCTCCAGCCAAACGCTCTGAACCAAGCGCAACCTCTGAATCGGACAGATTCAGAGGCAGTTCAGAGGTAAACAAACACCCCCTAAATACCGAATGATTAAAATATCTGAATCACTAAATGTATTTATCAATGAAAGAGATGTGGAGTAAAACTGCAGATGAGGGTAAAATTGGTATTCGCTCCATTCAGTTTCATTCGACACCTATTTATTCCTTAAGCATTCAGCACTTAACTAAGTCATTAATAGATTTTTTTTTAATGAAACAAACATTCTGAATGATTAAATATTGAATTGAACCATTAAAAAGTAAAACAAACAGCCCCCTTAATGGTGAAGTTTGAAGAGACAAAACGGAATGGATTTTTTTAAACTTTTATTAAGAGTAACGTAATACGTATAAAATTATCTCTTATGAAAGAGTAAGAACGCTTCCCTCTACTTGAGCTGTAGGTGTTTTTTAGAATGTTGAATTTCTTGATGCTAAGCCATCGCACTCCTCGAATGGAGAGCAAGGCTGCCCCACTCCGACCATACTATATTGTCTTAACCGACTCACGCTAGCTTCAGAGTGTGGCTTGGGTGTCACTTGACAGTCGTTGTACGGCTCGTGTCACCACAAGAGCATAACTCTCTGGCGTAACACACGCTATGACAAAAACCCGAGTGGACTCAAAATTTAACCTGACAACCTTATACAAGGCCTAGCTGAAATCTTTCATTGTTTGAATACACCAAAAGTGATATAAGTAGGGATTATGTTTAGCTCTCTTATCATCTAATTCATCTTACCACTAGACCACAAATGAGGATTTGAAATAACGAACTAATCTTACGTCCGGTCATCATCTTGTTTTGTCCCTATATAGTGCCAGAACACGGATATAATTTCTACTAGTTACAATAAAAAATTGCTATTGAATTTTAATACTTTCAACTATAGAGTATTGAGCGTTGTCACTACCAACTATGACCCTCACTCTCACAACTCACAACTTAACATTAGAATTGTTGTGTCACTTGGCTTTTATGTCGCATAGACATGCCATGTATGATTAAAAAAGTCATGTGGATACAAGCGGAGTGACACAACAACTGAAGTGTTAAGTTGTGAGTGGTGAGAATGAGAGTTTTAAGCAAAAGTGATAACGGTCAATATCTCATAATTGAGAGTATTAAAATTGATTTTGAGAGTATTAAAAAAAATAAAAAAACCTAAAAAACGAAAAAAAAATTTGATTTTGAGTTTTAGGATTGAACTATTGAAGTATGTTGTGCTTTATTAATAGCCCAATGGGCATAATTGCATAAGTTTGGCCTAATCAAGAGGTTCACTTAATTAGTAGGCCCAAATGCCAAATGGGCTACTTAAACAGGGACTGAAGTGTCAATAGTAGAACTCAAAGGTGTGAGTTAATCACCAATTAAACTCACAGGACAAAAGTGTCAACAAAGTGTTAATACGTGGACCAATAAAAAGAAAGAAACGAACACTCCAATGAACAGATGATCCAACCGCCATTACAAACCAATCCGCCAATTGTTTCCATTAATATTTGTTTATTCATCAATTAGCAAGAAGCATTATTTGGAAGACAAATCACAGCTGGTTTAAATGTTGATGATATAATCGCCACGCCAATAATAGAAAACAATTTTCGAAGATATGCTACGATTACGATGTTTATTGTTGACTGGTTGTCATTCTCTTCCTTTTAAGCATCAGTTTTATCCTTCACCGATCATATCCTGTTCATCATCAATTAGATCGATGTCGTACGCAACACAACCGTCGTCGAAGAAATTGTTATTTCGTCAGTTGTTTGAGAAGGAATCGTCTACTTATACTTACCTTTTAGCCGATGCTTCTCATCCAGATAAGCCTGCTTTGGTTCGTATTTCTTCTTCGGTTCATATTGATTTCATTTTGATTAATACTTGTTCCACTTCTCTGCTATCAAATCAGTAGTGAGAAGATAGAAGTTAGGGTTTGAAATTGGGAATTGTAGCTCCGTAATTCATGTTACTGCAGTTTCTGGTACTAGTTATTGAGTTCAAGTCTCCGGTGGTCGTTCAGAGTCAATCGTACAGTGTTAATTTGTCCACACATTTTAAGTTTTCTATATTGAGGTTAGTTTTGAAGTTAGGATTAAAAAACTAATGATTTAATTTACGTAAACTTGTCTGATTGTGAACTTTTTGTGTATAAATATTAATAGTGCATAATATAACAGCAGCGATTTGTGAGTGGGATTAGTTTTTTGCTGGCTTTGATGTATAATCTGTATTGCCTTTAGCAATATGTTGACTTCATGCGATACAAGACTATAATAGAGGACACTGTGTATTTGATTTACTTTATTTTTTGTTATTTTTGTTGAGGAGCGTGGAAGATTTGACTAAACAACACAGGAAAGTGTTTGAATTTGATTTATGTTGATGTTGATTGTTTGAAAATTAATCAACTTGTGTGTCACTGTGTCTGGTAACTTATAGATCCAATTAGTTTCTGTTCAATTTGTCCATATTGTATATGATTCATGACTCATGAGTGGTTTAATAAAGCTAACGGTTGTAAAGGAATGATGTTATTGCATAACTTATGATTGTGTTAAGATGATCATTTGTTTGATTTCTTCTTTTTTATGGACACGTATAGTTGGTTGACCCAGTAGATAGGACTGTGGATCGGGATCTTTCTCTTGTAACTGATCTGGGATTGAAACTTGTATATGCTATCAACACCCATGTGCATGCGGATCATGTCACTGGGAGTGGGCTGATCAAGGTATTAAACAGACTTCACAATCTGTACTCTGCCTTATCAAGAACTGTAATGTAACAATGTAACATCATATATGACAATCATTATATGCAGACCAAAGTTCCTGGTGTCAAATCCATCATTTCTAAAGCAAGCAAAGCGTCAGCTGATATTCTTGTTGAAGCTGGTGACAAAATTCAATTTGGTGATCTTTATTTGGAGGCATGAAACACTTTTTCCAGAATTTCAGATACCCTAAAAAGCATTGCTTGTTGAGTCTTTAACTAAAGTATTTACTAGTTAATTAGTTATTGTCCTGTTTTATTTCAGGTTCGTGCAACCCCAGGGCATACAGTAGGTTGTGTTACTTATGTTACTGGTGATGGACCAGATCAGCCTCAACCTAGAATGGCATTTACTGGCGATGCTGTATTAATACGTGGATGTGGGAGAACAGATTTTCAGGTGTAGTAGTTAGGATCTTAATAGTAAGATGAATGGGAAAATTTATTGATAATCATCGTGTTGCAGGGTGGAAGCTCTAAGCAGCTATATGAATCAGTCCACTCACAGGCAAGAACATACAAATCAACTCATTTACAGATAAAAAAACTGATGTGCATCCTGTTCTTGAGTTTTCCCTAAAATGAAACTCAATTTTTTTGCTATCATCTGTCCAGATCTTTACACTGCCAAAGGACACATTCATTTATCCTGCTCATGATTACAAAGGGTTCACGGTTAGTTAGGCTTATTTTATTATTTGTGAAAGTTACTTACAGAATGTAGATGCTTATAGAGCCATTGGTTTTTAGGTTAGCACTGTGGGAGAAGAGATGCTTTATAACCCTCGCCTCACAAAAGATGAGGTACCTTAATATTATTGTTTTGTCTCTATTTTTGAATATTGGGTAAAAAAATGATAATGCTGGGCTGACACGCAGACACATATTTTCATATTTTACTCATAAAGTTTTAATCTCTATTTTTGAATATTGGCAAATAGTTTATGAGCTAATTATGATTATGAGAATTGTATTATTACCAAAATATTTCAACCTTTCTAATATAGTGAATTTAGAGTTTGTTTAGCTTTAGGATACTCACCCCATTTGACTTGTTCAATCCATTTGACCCGTTTCATTTTTAGTTAAGTTCTTTAGCTTAATTCATGTTCAGTTATATTTAATAAGCCATGTCTAACCCAGCTCGACCCAATTATAGGTAAACATCATATTCATGTATAAAATGTATCTTTACTCAGTTAAATATAGGATCTTTTCAATTTTCATTTCTTGATTCATTTACTGATGATAACCCAACCTTTTATATTTCAGGAAACATTCAAAAGCATCATGGAAAGTAAGTAGACGATAGTATTCATTCATACAAATGCTTAATTTATACAAACATGTCAACTTCTAACAAATTTCTTAACAGATCTGAAGCTGTCATATCCAAAAATGATAGATGTGGCGGTGCCAGCTAATATGATCTGTGGGTTGCAAGATCTGGAGTCGAAAGCTGCTTGATTTCGAGTTTATGCTTCGTATACGTGATTATACCCTTTTATAGAAAAGTGGTTTGTAAATAATGTGTTTGCGAGAGTCGAAGCTGTAACTCTCTATTTACAACTCAATAACGTTACTGGGTGCTTCAAGACTTGTTGCAATTGCATTTATAGTATTGTTACAAAATTTAGTGTTGCATTAAAAAAATAAAGTTAATTCAAATGTTTCATCTGTTGCGTTTATTTATATGCTAGAAATTAAATCAGGTTATGAGTCAGAACGTCAGAGGAACATATGCCGACCAGGTGTGTCTCTGCGGACCTTATAAAGACTTAGCACTAAAATAAGATTGAAGATTATATAGATAATAGAGATCAATGTTTGTATTCAAATGTCTTAGTCTCAGTAAGTTTTGGAAATATAATGTGTCCATGGTTTGACATCTGTTGTAATTTTGTTCACTTCCAATCTATTACATTATTGTTTAATTCTTTTTATTTAGTTCAACTTGTGTCATTACATACGTTGGGTGAACTACATGACCTCTCATGCCTTTACATGTTCATTTTAATATGACAGTATCTCAACCCACATTTAAACAATGCTACATGCTTGGAGGGCATAATTACATATTGTCACAGGCAACTCTTGACTAGCAGCATGTGACCCTTTTTTACTGGCAATAATCAGTCTAGCCATTTGATGATCGAGGTTCATTAGTTTGTCATGCCTTGTACTCATAAGGAAGCGGCCCCAACTTGAGATTAGTGTGGTGTCTATGAGTATACACTATACACTCACGATACATACTACGCTTTATTTGCAATTACACTCCAAAAGATGATCGTAAATGACGAGGAACCTACACCTTCAACACATGTCTAGGTGGACACGCACTTTAAACATTTGGATCATGACAAACTCCCACCAACATTTCATGCATGCTCTCGTACATAGTTGCTCTTCACATAGCAACACACTCGAATGATTTGACTGTGTTTTGGGTTCATAGGTAAATGGAAGCTTCACATTCACATACTCAGTCACTGTTAACCATTATTCTATTACCTTTTCTACCAACCATTTAGTTATGACGATCACAACTCATCCAAAAGGAACGATCACACTTGTGACAAACTCATCCAAAACTAGCGTCATGTGAGATCCTTGCGTGTTACATATAATCCAGGTTAATTAATTTCTTCTTGCATGATAATTTTTTTACCAAAATTTTAAACGTTTGGACATGATAATTTTTTTTACCAAAAAATATGTGTTTTCTAAAATTTTAATTTAAACATTAAAATCGTAAAATTACATTACAATATCTAAAGAATCAAATGTTAAGTACATTACAATGTCTAAAACAGCCAAATGTTAATTTTTAAACCAATACATCTACGCTAGAAAGCATAAATAAATATTTGATCAATTGTTTGATTGGTTGTTTTTAATACTATATACAAGCTATCCATCTATAATAAATTTTGTGATAGCAAGCAGATTGTACTATCGATTTAACATCCACGTGTCTATGCCC
The DNA here is from genome assembly GCA_030867185.1 of Tagetes erecta. NCBI lineage: Eukaryota > Viridiplantae > Streptophyta > Magnoliopsida > Asterales > Asteraceae > Tagetes > Tagetes erecta. Next base: position 451,769 of record CM061492.1, read on the forward strand.
AATTAGTCAATGACATAGCTGTACTGTACACATACTCATTTTGATCCAATTTCTTCATACGCAAAGATCTAATTCAAAGCCCTAGAAAAACTTGTGTGTTTTTGTTTCGATTTTATCTCCAACAAGAAAAAAAATCATGAGTGAAGCAGAAAAGGAACATCACTACCAGCATCATGTAGATCAACAACCATCAGCACCGCCACCGCCACCGCCTCATCAGTACGGTACTTTCCAAGGCGTTCATAACTATCCTCCTCAGCCGGTCATCGGTTTTCCTCAGCCTGTTCCGCCTCCCGGAGCATCAGGTGGACATTATGTTCATGGCTACCAAGCCGTACCAGGTACGACTAAGTCAAATCGCATTGGATCCAAGTCAAACATACGATCATTACTCTTTGTTTCTGAAAAAAATTACCTATTTTATTTAGTTAATCGAGCTGATTGAGTTGCATATGAAACGTGATTGACAACGATACTTTTACATATTTGATAATTTAGATCAGGAAGGATATTAGTGCACTTGTATGGAGCATGAAAACATTTTGATCCTCTTTTGTAAATGATGTTCTGTTTCTAATACTACTTGTAGGTGGTATATATCATTGTCACCTGCTATATCATAGTTCATAAGTAGATATTGATGATTGCTCATTTTGTGAGTTCAAATTTTGAGGTTGTCCATCATAAATGAATTGGGCCCGGGGGTGCGACTGATGAAACAATGTAGATCGATGAGATTGACCACAAATTGTTATGCTAGTTGTAGAAAACCTCAATTAATTGTTGGACAGATGATATATATCTTTTCTTCTAATGTATATGATGTTCTAGGTTATGCTGTTGCTGAAGGAAGACCTGTTGTGAGAGAACGTCGCCTTCCTTGCTGTGGAATTGGTATCGGATGGTTCTTGTAAGTTGTCTTCTTGTTACAGTAACCGAAGTCAAACATTACTGGTTTCGTGAATGTGTCACTCTTTGCATAGCGGCGATTTTGCATAATGTTTTGGTAGTTCTGTTGTCCTAGTTGAATGCATATGTTTTAAAAGGAAATTTTATTTAGGATTTTTAACAATAAAAGGATAACTTTAGGAATTTCATGGGAGATGCAGTTCCTGTGGATGTAGGAATTAAGAGAAGACAATATGCAGCCCAAGGGATATTGTAGGAGTTAATTGGTATCAAGGACACTTTTTGTAGAACCTCAACCATAAAAGAATAAACATTAGGAATTTCACGAGAGATGCAATTTCACTATTTTGTCTACGCATACAATCCGCAGGAGTTAAGAAAAAATAATATGCAGCCCAAGGGATATTTTCGGAATTATAATTGGTCTTTAGAGCGCTTTTCGCTCAAGTAGTTTCAGTGACAAGTTTTCTTGCAATGGTTGAGTGCTTGAGGCTGCTGTGGATAGTGGTACAAACAAGCATATTTTTGAATTGAAGTTTGGTTACTTTTTTGTTACTTTTTCATCTTAATGTGTTATGGTATGACCTACCTGAACGGGGACAAAGTTTTCTTTATGTGTGGTTACTTTCAATTTTTCATAATATATTGGTTGCTTTTGAGGAATTTGATAAAAGTACACCATTTGTGAGGTAGGTAGCATAGTCTTGTTTCCCGTCATCCTGAAATCCCATTATGTGCTACTAGTTGCCTATTTACTTTATGAGAAAAGAAAATATTTTTACTATGCTTGTAGTATGCCTACTCTCTCTCTATTAGGCTTTTTCTTTAATGTTTCACATGCACTTCATACTTTTTCATTTACATGTCACATGGCATCTGTTTAACCTTTTTTGAAATTAGTTAGTATCTATGGGCAGATTTTGGTTTTAAACATCATGAGGCGTTTTGAGACATTTTGTTCCCAAATTGAAGGTGTGAGGGTGCACGTCAATGTACAACCAAATAAGCCTTATTTACAACCGGAATCTGCATATCTATTTTTTCTCATCTATTGTATATAAAATATAAAAACCTATTTATCAAGTAAACCTTTAATAATTTCTACATCCCTTAGGTTGTTTTTACATATAAACCTTCTACGGTCCTTAATCATAACCAAATTTGACCCAGAACTACATTAGGCGCGCCTTCATCATCTTGATGTGTTTCCTCAACGTCTCACGTGCCTTTTTAAAACCAAGGACCTGATTTATTATTACTTATAATATTACCACTAAACTGACCTTTTGCTATAGTTTTCAGTTTCAGTTATTAATACTAGTAGGGTGGTCTTAGTAATCAGTAGCAACATAGTTGGAGGTTTGGTTACTTTGGTATTAAGGAACCAGTGCACTTGCTATACATCTTTACCCCCAAAAATTATTAACATGGAATCAATTTGTCAACCGTTCTAAATTCGTCTTCTGATTTTGAATGGTTTATACACTTTACTATGAATCTATGATTCATGTTCAGTCGCTTATCCTGGCTGGTCAAACTGTTTTAATATCCATCCCATTTAACTAATTATTTTTTCTGTAGGTTCATTGTGGGTTTCTTCTTAGCTGCAATCCCCTGGTATGTTGGAGCATTCATCCTACTATGTGCTCAATATGATAATAGAGAGAAGCCTGGATATGTTGCTTGCCTAATCGCTGTAAGATTTCTCTTGCTTTTAGTAGGCAAATATTAATTAATTAAAACTTTATTTTCTTAAATATCAATCAATCATAAGGCTACTGGGGGCGTTGGAATTGGAATCTGAATTCTACTCGTTAAATTCGTAGAATTTGTTGCCATCAGAACCTGAATTAAGGGGTAACATTTTGGTTGGAGAATGAACGGAATTAGAATAAATTCTCTTAAATTCCCAAGATAACGAATATGTCATTTCGCCATGCAGGCGATTATTGGAACAATTGCTGTGATTTTTGGTGTCACAAGCTGATGACTGGTACTTCAACAAACATTTGAGGTCAGTTGTACTGAACTAAGATGCGTATATGAAATCAATCCGGTGGGTGATCTCTTTGTGCTTAATAATGTTTATGTGAAAATGGTTGTATTATGGTGTGAATTTGTAATGTGGGTCTTGTGTCAAGTGCTACTTGCTACCTTACTTTAGTTAATTGCATTTGCATGTATATAATAACCACCGAGTCCTATTTAAAGAATTATTTGTTTTAAGAATTTCTGATTGTAACTTGTAAGTTTGTCAAGAAGACTATTTCGATATATGGTAGAGTTTCTTTGATAAAAGCTCCGAACTTTTTTTATGGGTGCTAACGAATAATTGTTCTGGCAAAATGTACAGAAACCAGCAAAATTATACATCAATCACATTGGTCATTGGCCCTTTTTTCTCCTTATGAAAAAAGCACGTTTAGTCTGGATCTGGCTTGACTTGGATTTGGTTGTGCTTTTGATTGGTTAGTTGTCTTTAGTCTCAAAGTCTTGCCCCTAGCCGTGGTTGCTAAACCGCGCTCCATAGACACTAGCTATAAAAAAACAAGTTTTTGGGCCGGGTTGAAGTTAGAATTAGGAAGTAGGTCGGGGCATCTGGCTATACGATGTTTTAAGAGTGTAGCTGAACGGGCTCCTATCTACTGAACGTATGCTCCATTAGAGAGGGGTCTTCTTTAATGGAGTTAGCCGCATGAGCACATCATGCTTGTGAGGGTTACGTTTAGTAGCTTCTCAACTATTAACTGATTAGTAAACTTACCGGATGTGTAATGTAAACAAACAAAAATAAATTTACGAATAGAACTAATTAGTAAATTTGTTGGTTGTGTGATGTAAAAAAAGTTGAATGAATGTAAACGAACATAAAAACACAAATGAAAAGATGTGAACAGACACAAAAATAGCAAAAGAGTGTCTATTTGATTTTAGCTGAGAGCCTGTGAGGCTGTGAGTATTAGATAGGTAACGATGGTAAAAAAAATATTACTAAAAAGGAGTGGGGTTCGAGTCTTGAGGTGACAATTTTTCATAAATTATCTAAGTGTTGTCCATTAGTGTATTTTAAACGTAAGAGTATATGTATACATGAGCCATTGTTTAAAAGATAAAGAAAATTTCATTTAAAACTATGATGGAGATGAAAATATCAATACATGATAGGTAGATCAAGTCCTTGCAACGACCTCGAAGGTGGTCTTGGGGAGCTCCCAAGGTCCAAACAAATTGGAGACTCTTTGTCTGAAGTCCATATGCTATTGTAATCTTTAGAAAGAAAAAAAAATAATTTTGATATTACTTATAAACGATCAAGATTTTTTTTAATTAAAAAATGGTTAAATTACAATTGATACTTCAGCTTTATTGACCTTTTAATTTGTAGCTTAAAAATTTTGTATAAAACATGTTAAATGGTAAAAAAAATTTCAAGATATGATAATCATTATCATATAAAGTTTGTAGCCGGAAAAAAAAGTTGAAAAATAAACCAGTATAATAAAAACATTTATTTTTTGAATTTTTGTTTGCCAAAATATGATAAAGTAAACAGAAGCCAGAATATAAATGGTCCCCCGTCTATAAATTGTTAGGCCTAACATGTTTTATTTGATGCTTAAAAGGTGATTCCATTGACCATAGAATTAGAAATTCATTAACCACTACATTTTATATTAAATTTATTTTCTGCCTTTCAATATTTAAATTCATGATATTTTTTAACGGCTATTTGATTACTCCACCTAACTCCTTCATACTTCGGATATAAATCCTAATGGTTATGGTTTTTGTTATTGGTAAGTAAGAATATTGGTGTCCAAATATTCACTATGTTGGAAGACTGTTGATGCTATTTTTTAATTGAAATACATTATACATTCATATATAAATGACATTGTAAATACAAATTCAACCGCCACTAATTCTAGCGATGAACTAGTACTCATCTAAACAAATCTCGATTCCTCTCAAATAGCAAACAACAAAAATCAGTTAAGGCACGGCAAAAAGAGGATTCTAACTGTAATAACCCTCTGATATGAGAATCAATAATCGATTTCTAACGAGAGCAAATAAATAAAATATGAATGAAAGAGATAGAGAATTGTGCGTGGAGAATTTCTTTCCCTTTACAGCAATTATAGTAGTTTGTAGATGATGGGTCTTGTGAATATTTGATTGAAGGACTAGGATTGGTAAGGACTTTTCTCATCAATGGATGTGTGACACGCGTCTCTTTTGTATGTTTGAGGTTACTTGTTATGGGTTTCCGGGTCATTTTGATCGTATGGGTTGAGTTTTGTGTATCTTACGTCTACAAATGATCGTATGGGTTGAGTTTTGTGTATCTTACGTCTACGGATATCAAATTTTAAAAACAACGTCATAACCAAATACATCAAGAACTTGTTTCTTGAAAATCTAAATGCTTGAACTTACTAAAAGATGGAAGTCAAACAACCCACTTTAACAATCTCAGTTCCTTCAAATCTGAATGCTTAAACCAAAAATTAAGATACAACACCACCTAAATCTGATTAAGACAACATCATAGAATTTCGGATATTTCAAATTTGGAATTTCGAATAATTTGAGTTTGGATTCGGATAATTTTACACACCACACGTAAAGTTACAACATTTACAAACATGATGGATAAAAAATGTTGAAACATTGATATTGTATACGAAATCATGGATTACAAAAGGGAAGTAGACTTTATAAGCAAGTTGTGAATATAAGAAAGTCAAATGGTATGGTTGAGTACTTGAGTTGAGTTGAGTAGCATATGCCATGACCACCACCAAATGTTAGAGTTGCATCAATTTAGATCCATCAACTCCTCACTATAATTGAGTCTAGCTAGCATTTGGCATGTGACTCTAAGAGGGTTTTGGTCAACCCCTACATCTATATTCATTATACAATAATATATATATATATATTATAAGTTTTATAGTTTAACTTTTACTATCCATAACATAATGCATTTAACAGGCAGATATGTTTAATAAAGTGAAATGGGTACCAACATTTATAAAACCATTAACCATATATATTGGTTTTCCATAGCCTAAGGACAGGTTTTAATGTTTTACGTTTTATGTTTTATTTCAATCACACACATATTAAATATTTACACAATATACTATATACAACGTGTCCTACTATATTATATAATATTATATAAGTTAATTTTATAAAAACATAATCAAGTTTTGATTGTGTTTCATTAAGCTACTCAAACTTTGTTTTATTTTAGTTAGGTAGTTTATTTTTAAGTTTTGTTTCAGTTATGTCATTCTTTGTTTTGTTTTAATTAGGTACCTTATTTTTAAGTTTTGTTCCAATTAACTTACTCAAAGTTAACTGTTTTGTTTCATTTAAGTAACTTACCTTTAAGTTTTGTTGCAATAAAGTCACTCAAACTTTATTTGTTTCAATTAGTTAACTTAAGTTACATCCATGTTTCAATCATATATATGTAAAAAAAATTAATTGTGAAACATTAAAATTTGAAAAATGTTAGAAGTTCCAAAAACTTTAAAGAAATGGAAAAAGATTGTTTTTATAATTTGGATATTGAAAAACAAATTTTACATGTTATCCAAGTTAACTATTTAGGATTAGAGCGCATTCCTAAAGTTAAGTTAACTAATTGAAACCAAATAAAGTTTTAGTGACTTAACTGAAACAAAACTTAAAAATAAGTATTTAATTGAAATAAAACAAAGTTTGAGTAAGTTAATTGGAACAAAATTAAAACTTAGTTATATTTATCTCACATTATTTCTATATTATACCATACAAGTTTGATGTATATGAATTGAAATTGAACTCACAAAATGAGAAATCGAATCTTAGCTCATTCATGGGAAATATTTAGTACACTAGTTTAGTGCCCGCGCTACGCTCGGGAACACAATATTTAAGTGATGCTTTTAAGGATATTCATGAATTTTCAAATCAGTTTTGAGATAAAACCGTGGTAAACCGAAACACATGATATATTTTTAAAAATTAGATTTTTAGTATGACAATATTATACTTAAATTAAAGAGAATAAAGTGCTCAGTTTTATGGTGTAGTTTATTTTTTTGCTGCAACTGAGGTCTTTAATTGGTTAATGAGGTGGTAAGTTGGGTTAAAAGAAGAAAAGGCAAGGCGATGTTGTTCAAAGTGGACTTCGAAAAGGCTTACGACATGGTTAACTGGAACTTTTTAGATTCAGTTATGGGGCAAATGGGCTTTCCAGATATTTGGAGGACGTGGATTAGAAATTGTGTTTCATCAACGAGGGCTTCGGTTTTGATCAATGGATCTCCTACTGGGGAGTTTGTAGCGTCGAGAGGCCTAAGACAAGGTGATCCTCTATCTCCTTTTCTTTTCTCTATCGTTATGGAAGCCTTGAGTGTTTCGATTCGTATGGCTAGTGGTAGCGGGCTTTTCAATGGGATTCGTTTGCCAAACGGGGGGATAGTGATTACTCATTGCATGTATGCGGACGACACTTTGTTTTTGGGGGATTGGTCGGTACAAAATGGAAAAAATCTAGCTAGAATCTTAAAATGTTTTCATATGGCTTCGGGTCTTAAAATAAATTTTTTTAAAAGCTCTATGATTGGGATTGGTACGACTGCGGTAGAGGAAGATTTGATGATTAATGTGTTACAATGTAAAAGAGGCAAACTTCCTTTTCAACATCTTGGTGTTCCAGTAGGCGAAAATTTAAATAGAATAAAAAGTTGGGATCCGGTTATTGATAAGTTTAAAGGAAAGTTGTCAAGTTGGAAAGCTAGAACCCTTTCGTTTGGCGGGCGGCTTACTCTGGTAAAAAGTGTGCTTGGGAGTTTACCCATTTATTTTATGTCTTTGTTCAAGATGCCAAGTGCGGTAGTTAGGAAGCTTGAAGGTTTGCGTCGAGATTTTTTGTGGGGAGGTGGTTCGGACAAAAGATCTATTCCTTGGGTTAAGTGGGAGAGTGTTATGGCTCCAAGGGAGGTGGGTGGCCTTGGGATTGGTAGCATTAGAGACCTCAATATTGCTTTATTAACAAAGTGGAAGTGGTCCTTTAAGGTGAACTCGTCGGCTCTTTGGGTTAATGTGATCAAGGCGGTTCATTGGCAACCAAGAAAACATGCTCAATTTCCAAGTAATAAAGTTTTTGGCAGCGCATGGAACAACATTATTAGCATCGAGGAAGTCTTAAAGGCCGAGAACATCGACATAAATAAGCTCTTGAAAACAACGGTTGGAAATAATAGCTCGGTGTTGTTTTGGTGGGACTGGTGGATTGGTCCTAGTCCTCTTAAAGAAATGTTTCCTAATTTATTTATGCTCGAAAAGCATAAGATGTGTAAAGTAACAGAGAAAATGGTGTCTCATGAGAGGGACAATGATTGGAGATGGGAATGGGTTCGTTCCCTAGCCCCTGGTATTGAAACATTGCAGTTGCAGCAATGCTTACAGCTATTGCAGGGGTTTGTTTCAGCAGACGGGCCAGATGAATGGAGGTGGGAAGCGAATGATGATGGGCTTTTCTCGGTAAAAAGTCTAAGGCATATTTTAGAGCTCAATAGGACGCCGGTCGATCTAAACCCGGTCATATGGTCCAAATGGATTCCGTTAAAAGTGAGATGTTTTGCTTGGAAGGTGAGACTCAATAAAATCCCGGTTAAAACGGCTCTGGCTCGACGTGGTGTTCAAGTGGGATCGGAAGAATGCTCAATGTGTTTCAACCACCTTGAGACATCAAATCATGTCCTTCTTCATTGTGCTTTCGCTGCAAAGGTGTGGTATAAAGTTTTTGAGTGGTGTGGTCTATTTGGTGCTTTGGGGGACGATATTAGAGACAGAATTGATTGTCATAATATTATGATTGGCTCGGAGAATATGAAGGAAAAAGTGGCGGTTATAGTGATGGCATCAGTGTGGTTTATATGGCTAGCAAGAAACGATTTCATCTTTAACTCATGCCCGTTAAATGTGGACGGAGTTATGGAGAAGATTAGAGTTTATACTTATCTGTGGCTTAAGTATAGGGCAAATAGGTTGGATGTTATGTGGCATAGGTGGTTTGATAGGCCTTTGTCGTAGTTTTTGGTGTTTTTTTTGGTTTGTTGTTATTCGGTCCTAGCGTCTTGCTAGTGACTTTGAGGTTTTGTTTTAATAAATTTGCCGTTCAAAAAAAAAAAAAAACCCTCTTAAATATAAACGACTTATGTACACCACTTGTACTGAGGGTTAAAAATATAAATACTTTTAAATTTTTCAAATTTCTCCAAAATATTAGAAGACCAAAAGTGTAAGTAGTTTTATTATAATATATTTTATATACATACTTTAAACAAAAAATCTTTATTATGATATATATAAATTCTCAAATGATGTCATATAACTCAGAAGCTTTAAAAAGTGTCACATAAGCTTTTTACATTTTGCTCTATTATACAAGGATGTATGAGATTGCTGTATAAAGAGTTGGTATAGTGGTGAGAAAATTACAAAACCTTTTGACTTTATAACTTATTTGAATTACAAAAGCTCACATGGAAATTACCATTTGAATTAAATTGTAGTTAATTATTATATAAATAGTCGATATGCTTTAATTTAAATGTTAATTTCTCATAAGAGAGCCATAAATCTAATATTAAAAGTTCCAAAACATAAAATAAACTTTAAGCCATACTTGCAGTTGCTACGGAGTATTTTGTTTAGTAGGGGTAGGATCATCATGGACAAAGTGGGTGCAAGCCTCAAGGTTTTTACCTTTTTGTTTTAATTTTTAGAAAAATCACAACCTATATTTTTTTGAGACTATAGTTTACAATATTTTCTTTGGAGAGTACAATCACGTCCACCATATACATACTCTCTTGGCCGGGGACCCTCAAGGTTTTTATTTACAAGTGCAAATAAAGTTTATATTCGACCGGACTTGATTTTTAATAAAGTTTATATTAAAATTTAAATAAAAATAACCAAATTGAATTTAAAAGAAGTGAAATTGATATAACACCTAAAATTTAAAAATTTTGGCATGTTCAAGATTCCAAGTAATCATCAAATTACTTTGTGTATTGTTATTAATGTGAGTGATCATTTAGTCCTAAAAGGTTACCGTTGCTATGCTGGTCCTCGGGGATATTACCCGGCCATATGTAGAGTTTGAGTTTCCTCCCGGGAAATTAATTGTTGAACGACCCAAAATTCCTTAGGAGTCGCTAGGTGGCACGAAGATACTTCTAGCGATGGACATATTACATACATTAAGATCTATGGGACTCCAACTCTCAAGTGTTGGTCCATTTTTCCATTTGCAAGCTTTCAATCATCAATTAATGGACATATTTACTTATTTAGTTTTCATCATTAAACACATGATCGAGGTGAGGTGACTCATATATACAGAAGAAGTAGCCTCTAAATTAACACGTATATATGTTGCAACAATTAAGCTAGCTTGAGATTAGACAGAGTGCACATCCGAAACAATAAGCCTAAGATGAAACAAAGTGATGAATTACGTACACGCTAAGACTTATATATATAAGCCACAAACACTCCTGTCATCGATCACAATGGCCGGACAAAATTAAGACATGACACGAATTGGAAAATGTCGTATAATGACAATGCATGCATATTTAACCAAACCAACACACACATATATATTTAACCAAGTAAGTAATTAACTACAGATCGAGTGTACGTGTGTAATATAAGATAGAACCAACACCTCTAAGATGTGATTTTGGCACCACATGCATGCATGCATGCCGGTGTGATATCATCATGTTCATATTAGTTGATTGACTAACTTATTCACATGTCAACATATTCAAAATAACCTGATATGTTCAAATAAAAAATTCATCAATTATCATGATCGAATTATATCCTAACCCGATATGTTCATATAAAAATTTACCAATCATCAAGAATTAATTATATCTTAACCTGATATGTTTAAATAAAAAATTTACCAATTATTATAGATCATCTCCTTTATTTAAACATATGATTTTTGCTACGAAAAAATATTAGAAAATATCTAAACCGATTTAATAGGGGATATGCTAAAAATAAATTCGAAGCTTAAATTTAGTTAAAATTTATAAAACCAAACTCTCGTGTAATACACGTATACTAAAAGGCTTATACTTTTTTTTATTCAAAAAAGAGCCTCATTTTATAGTTCGCTTGAGGCCCTTTAAAACGTTGAAATGACCCTGCTCACGTGTAAATGCACTTGGTCCTGACGCGATCAATCGGTTATATATCTTGATATTTCACTTATTATTCTTATATATACTATATATACGTACCGGCCTAATCTCATGTCAAAGTCGAGTCACGTACATATATGTTTCATTGTGAAAAACCAAAGTAGTTAAAGATCCTAGCTAGCCGGCTTTTTAATTTGTTATTGTTCGACCACTCAATATTGCCACAGGTTTCAATTGTCATGAACCCCATAACGAGATCTTTATTTGTAGCAACAACAACATATGTTACATGCCTTCATCTATACTAATTTACTTCATTGTTCATGACCAATATATTATATATATATATATGCACAAATGCTAACATAAAACCTCAAGCATTGTTTTTGGATCTTAATAACTAAGTTATATTCCTCTCATCATTTTATTCCAGTTACTATATATATATGATAGAGAAAACCAATATAAATATGAACAATAAACATATATATATATATATATATTAATACCTTTAGTTTTAAATATGCGGGCAATAGAAATATACAACAGAACATCGACTTTATTAACTTTATATTATTTTGTTAAAAAAAGATTACCCAAATTCCTAAGCAACCTATATGCACTAATCACTATGTACGTATAACACATTTTAGCATCCAACTATATATGTTTTCATATTATATATAAAACCTTCTATTCACCTTGAGCCACTCCTTTTTCCTTTATGTTTTTCTTCTAATCAAATCAAACATTATTTATTTTGAACCTTCAGGCTTCAACTACAACATTTTTCATTTTTAACCACTTTACACGCGCGTATGTTGAAAGAGTTCTTAAAGAAAACCAATAATTATCTGGAAATCAAGGAAACCAATAGCGTAATTAACCAATGTTTTCATAACAGATTCAGACATCTTACTGGTTTACTGGTCGAATCGGTTGGACCGGAATTAAGAACGGATGATTTTATAACATACGTATTTTCAAATTATTAATAATATGTAAACAATTTTTCTTGTTGACTCCCGATCAGACCTTCCGATTCACCAGTTCGACCACGCGGTTCAACCGGTCTGACCGGACAACAACATTGTAATTAACTCATAAATTATACTTCTTTTAAACTATTTTTTAAATTTTTTTACATATATAATATAATTTTTTTTCTAAATATTGTTGCCCCGTTGAGATAGTGCCATGACGGTCAGCCTGGCTTGACGTAAACTATGTACGTACGTGTTATGTATATGTGCAAACATGTTATGGTTTTCTCATGTTTTTACATAACAATGTGGCTTTTTTATGAACGATTCTCTCTCCGTATATATATGTAAAGATAATTAATACTATAGATCGATATTACAATAAGAGGATTATATTAAAATGCAATTAATTAATTAATTAAGTACGTGGTCCAACCCTAGATTCGAAACTTAATTACTAAACTAATCAAACCAATAGTAAGTTTTGTAGTAGCTAGCTAGCTAGTTCCCTTTAAGGATACCCGGGCGGCCTTATAAATTTGTTAGCTACCTCCCCAAGTGAAACACAGCTAGTATATACATAATATATATATAATATGGTCACAATGTTGTCATTGCTTACGTCAGCGGCGTTCATCGGCTGTGCATGGTGTGTGTGGATGGTGATGCGTTGGGTCTGGCTTCGACCCAGAGCCATTGAACGATGTTTAAGGAAACAAGGTCTCAATGGTCCACCATATAGATTGTTGCATGGTGACATGAACCAAATGGCCACCATGGACCGTCACACACCAATCGGCTTTTCTGAGGACTTCCTCCCAAAGGTTCTGCCGTTCTTCCACCACATCATCCATACATATGGTACGTACATGCATTATATATTGCAAGTGTTGTTTATTTTTGTGTTGATATGAATTATTGCATAAATGTCCTTATAGTGGCCTAGTAGCTACATGGATTTTGAGTATTAAATTCTTTTTTACGTACTTTTGTTGATAATGGTGGCGATAATATTGGTTGACACTTACGTGTTTCATATGTCGATCAGAATTGAAGTGGTGGCACTTTACACCACAATAACATGATCTTAGTTGCATACAAGTATCATATATATATGCACATATATATATATTCCAAATTCAAATTGCATTTGGCCATACTACAAAACTACAAGTCCCTTTGTCGTGCATGTTAATATTAACGACCAAATGTCCAAGCGTCTTACGGTGAGAAATCGGCATGGATAAGCATTTAAAGAATAATATAATGTGAAATCAAATAAAATGATTTTTAAAGCGTGTTAAAGCGGTGCTTCAATCGGGTGTTAAAACATGACAGTGCTTTAGTCGAACGTACAAATGTCGTCGTTTGGAGCACTGTTTCGATGTAATTTTCACACCAATCGACTCGTATTCTCCTTCCGATCAAAAGCCCTAAAACTTCGGTCTGTAATTGAAAAAAATTAACACCATTAAATATTTTTAACGACGGTCTTAGCGGCAAGAATAAAAAAGTTGGGACAACCAACACATTTTTCAGAAGTTGGGATCGGTAGCTGTAAAAAACAAATTGTTTAGACTATTAAGATCCAATACTCCTTAAACACCAACATGTTTCTTTCATATCTTAAAAAACTTGATTTTTACAAACTATGTTTAAAAGTTTTATCCTTTTTAGCTTAATTAACCTCTATCTTGTTTTTACATATGTGTAATGCCTAAGTTACACTTACACACGCGTAAAAACAAGGTAAAATACTAGGATAAAAAGAATAAAAAGCCTATTTTATTGAAACCGTCTAGTCAAACTTCATGATCTTAATTTTAGCTTTTAAGGTTACATTACCAGTTATCTTTAATAGTCTACCAAACTTTTCTTTGTTATGGTGATAATTATAGTATTTGCAACTTAGAAAAACGTACTGAAAGATCGAAAAAATTGGAAAGTACGTGTGGGTATAATTACATTGCAGGCAGGCAGGCAGGCCTCTTTGATATGTTTTTCCTGTCTACGTAACATACATACATACATACATACCGGCAATATTTTACAGGTAAAAAATCATTTACATGGAGAGGAGCAACAGCATTGATCACCATCATGGATCCTGAACTAATCAAAGAGGTTTTGGTGAATAATAAGATTTACAAAAAACCGATGAACCCGATGGTCAAGTTACTCGTCTCCGGAATCCCAAGCTATGAGGACCAAAAATGGGCCAAACATCGTAAAATTGTAGCACCCGCTTTTACTCAGGACAAATTGAAGGTAAAATCAACTCGATCGTCATGATTTATGGCATTGGCCGGGTATATATTGGTGTGAGTGGTACGTGGTGGTATAATATTATTGGCATTGGGCGGGGTTTAAGTGTTCAAACTAAAACACACCCCCGCTCTTGTTTGGATATTTAAAACCTCGATCATGTCAATAAATTAGTTACAACAACAATTTTACGCGATCATCAAATTCATCTAATCTCTTCTTATGATATATTGTAGAATATGTTTTCGGCTATGTACACGAGTTGTAATGACATATTGATAACCGGATGGGCTAAGTTGACCGCGGAGAGCGGTTCGTGCGAGTTAGACGTGCAGCCTTACATTAATGATTTTTCAAGTGATGTGATCTCTAGAAATGCATTTGGTAGTAACTATGAACAAGGTAGAAGGATATACAAACTCCAGAAAGAACAAGCCATGCTTACATCTCAAGCGCTCAAGTCCGCATACATACCGGGACAAAGGTAGGTAGACAATACTTCATTAAAATTCTCTCCACCACATAAATCAATGTTTTCACTATCATACCGGTTATGAAACCTGCAATCTTACCAGTTCACTGGTCGAAATAGTTTCAAAAACTGAATGATATCATAAGTATTTTAGAAAATATATATTACTAGCTTTACATAAACTAATGTTTTCATAACCAGACCGATTATAAAAACTACCATCTTACTATCCACCGAACAGACCAGGTTAAAAAACCAGATAGCATCGTATGTAGCTAGTTTCCGACCTGGTTCTAAGACCGTGTTAGAAAAGCATTTTTACTTACTACAACCATAAATTATGCAGATTTTTACCTACCAAACTAAACAGGAGAATGAAGGAAATCAACAAGGAGTTGAAATCAATTTTAAGCAAAATCGTGGTGGAAAAACAACGCGCGATGCTTTCATCAGATGAAGATGGAGATTTACTATCTTTGCTTCTAAAATCCACCACGAGAGGGAATGCGGATACGGGAATGAGTGTTGAGGAAGCGTTTGCAGAGTGCAAAGCATTCTATTTTGCTGGGCAAGAAAGCACTTCAAATCTCTTGGTTTGGACCATGGTTTTGTTGAGCCAACACCAGACATGGCAGACCAGAGCTCGGGAGGATGTTAACCGGGTTTTCAAAAACGATAAACCGAATTATGATGGATTGAGTCACCTCAAAGTTGTAAGTACACACATTTAGCCAAACATAAAACATGAAATGTAAATAAAAATGAAGTATGGGCATTAGAATGATAAGTCATTAATTAATTAATAAGGAAATTTGAAAATGTTTGTGTAAGCAGGTAAGCATGATTCTATATGAAGTTCTTAGACTATATTCTCCGGCAACCATACTCACACGAATCACATGCAGCGAGACTAAACTTGGGGACCTAACAATACCAGGCGGGGTACAGTTATTGTTGCCGGTTATATTTGTACATCATGATCGCCAACTATGGGGGGAAGATGCAAAAGAGTTCAAACCTGAGAGATTTTCAGAGGGAATCGCAAAGGCAACAAACAACAAGCTAGCTTTCTTTCCTTTTAGTTGGGGTCCCCGGATTTGCATTGGGAATAACTTTGCATTGATGGAAGCTAAGCTGGCTATATCAACCATCCTACAAAATTTCTCATTCGAGTTATCGCCTTCTTACACTCATTCACCTTCATATGTTGTTTCTCTTCAACCTCGACACGGTGCTCACTTGATTCTGCATAAGATATAGCACCAAACCCATGCTTAATTAATATACGCGACCCTTGACTCAGTGTGCTAGTACCATTGTATCCATATCTTTCTTGTGAATAACTAAATAATTGACCTTTTTCTTTTCTTTTCTTCTTGAAAGTGTGTTTAACATGGTTTGTAATTATGGTTATGGTTCATAACTTCATGTAAATAATGTCATATTGGGCCTGTTCATGTATATTGAAGCTATCGGTTTGGTCCTTGCGCCTTGTATCATGAAACTAATTGGTTTTACATTTTGTGCCTTGCACCTTTTCATGAAAAAAGATATATTATCAAATATCAACCATCATTAACAAATCGAATCCAAATATACAACTTCAAATGTTTGATTATTCAAGTTGCTGTTATAGGAAACGTTGATCCCGTTGGTTAGCAGGGTCTTCTACCGTTGTGCAAGGTCTTCTAAGGGGTTCATAGGAAACGTTGTCTTCTATACAAGTTAAGTAGCAAAAAATGGATGTTAAGAGGTAGCTTTAGCTCTCTGTTTCCTGATACTGGAATTGTACTTCAGTTATTTTGTAGTTGATATGAAGACGATTAAAAAGTAGATACATTTTAAAAAGTAGATCAACAGATAACTTTCTTTTTGTTTGAAGTTAAAAGAATATAAGATAACTTTCAGTCCATGGCTCAACAAATTATGTCAAAACAAGTACAAAACACAAAGAGGCCAACACTTTTAGTCCCTGGTGAAAAACACAAACTTAATTTGCTAGCAAGATTCTAGAACAATACTGTAACTGTATTTCCAAAAACTACTTGATCCCGTTACGTATAAGATTTTGGGTCACGGGTTCTCCAAGTTACCATATGAAACTGAATCTCTAAAGGCCAACCAGATGAATTTTGTTATTGATACAAAGAACATCAAGATGAAAAACAGGAGCGTACCATTCTAAACCTTGACAAACTGATAAACTATTGGCTGTTTTTTATACCAAAGGCAATAAAATTGACACCAATATTATCGGTAAGAGACCATTGACCAGTCAACGGGTTATACGCAAAGCCAGCCATCTCTTCAACCTACAGAAATGTTGTTAAATAACTAAACAAAAAGGATTATGATGATGTGATGAACTCGGGTTATGTATTTGCTTACAGAGATGGAAGCACGCTGCAGTATCAATACTAGTTCTTCAGGAGTTAAAAAACTAGACCATTGATGTGTGCCCTTAGGAAGCTGTTAATATACAGAACTTTGAAATCTTGAAGCAAAAAAGAAAATGCAAAAAATATATACCTGTAACTAGACTGTTATTTTCTTACCCAATGCAGGATGTATTCTGCTGCAATAATGGCAGTTGCATATGCTCTCATAGAACGGTTAATTGTTGAGATGATAGTCGCTCCATTAGACACAGTTAATGTTGACAAGGATTTGCAAAACTCAGCAGGATCTGCCACATGTTCAATTACCTGAGAATTGTATATAGATAATTTCAGCATTTCAGTGAAAAGTGAAAAATAAAAGCAACTAAAATAAAGCATAGAATTACAAATTTATACATTTTTAAAGATGAGCCAACATACCTCTAAAGCAATAACAGCGTCAAATTTCATCTGCTCTTCAACCAAATTTTCTGTTCACATAGTTGTACACAAACATCCTAATAAAACTGAACTTGTAAAAGATGAGATGCTAAAGAAGAAATGGCTGTTGTCTTTACAGAAATGATAAAGAGGGAAAAGTTCAATAAAGAATAGGAGGTACCGGCAGTTGTACAACGGTATTCAATTGAGGAAGCTATTGGATCCAAATCCTAAATAAGATTACATGCCATTACGTACGGATACAATAATACTAAATAAGATCACTGACCCTCCATCCCAAGTATATATAACAATTTCCTTTTTGTGATACCCAAAAAACTAATGCAAGAATTCCCTTTTAGTCAAACGCGTAAGCTAAATTATGTGCTTAACCTAACACGCTATTATTTGGGGCAAAGGGTGTGACTTTTATGTGTAGTATGATATAGTGTTGAACTTAATAAAATAAGAGAACCAATGTTTAAAAAAAGAAAAGATTATATGGAGCAAGTTGGTCTACTGAGCATCTAGCACTTAATAGGTTAAGCAGTAAATAGATGGATACATAATGCAGTCCAGCTTTTGTATTCCGTAATCAGAGTGAAAATATATGGTTGCAACTAATCATACCGCGTGAAGTCGTGCAATCTTGATATTCTTCTCCACAGCATCTATTCCAGTCACTGAAGCTCCCATTCGAGCCAAAGGCTGACAAGAGTCAACACAAACGAAATAAAACTATGTCAAATTTATCGGCCTAACTTGTAGTACAAGGGAACAGATTTAACTTGTGAAGTTTGTGCAAATCATACTATGAAAAATATGTGGGAACATAAACTTCATTGCTGTTAAAGACAAGTCTTTGAGGTTACTTTTTCAAACCTTCTTAAGCATACAAACCAAGAAAAAAGAAATTGACTTTTGCTATTATACAAGGTAACTAAAATAATTATTTGCTTCTTAATGCTATTATCCATAATTACTATTTACTACAGAGATTAGTTTCTCTCACATCCACGTCTTTGAATATAAACTTAGTGACAACGTACTAGTATTGTATTTTTAAAGTATAGGTACAAAATATAAGACACTAAGAAGACATGTAAATATTAAATGATGGTGCCTTGAATATGAACATATACCTCAGATAAAATACCTCCTCCACAACCAACATCTACAAATTTCAGTCCTTCAAATGGTCTTGCAGAAAATGGATCCTTTCTGAGAAAGTAACAACCTTTATAGTAAGTGCCATGCATAATACAAGACAACATGTAGAAAATGAAACACAAACGGATGCAAGCATAACTGTAAGTGTAAGAAGATTTTCTCTATGTGGTGATCTAGTCAACATGGTTTCTTATGATGCAATAGTACAATACGAATCATGCATAAAAAACAATCAACAACAGGCGACATCAAGCACATGCTAGATGAAAAGGAAGCTATACCCAAAATGTCTGCAAAGAGTGGACCTAAGAAAAGCTAGCCTTGTTGGATTCATAATATGCAACGGCTTAAAAGGTCCTTCCGCATCCCACCTGGAAACAAACAGCTTTCATCAAAAAGAGAAGTAGAAGTCAAGCTAATAAACAAAACATCATGTTCTCAATACTGCCAATGATCAAGAAAAGTAAATGAGCATACCAACTATCAGCTATAGCTGCAAATTTGGCTAGTTCAGTTTGGTTCAAAGAAGATGCAGAAGCACTAGGCTGTGGAGTTGTTGCGTAAGGCCTAACGTGAAGAAAGCGCCCGAAAGCTGCAAGAACTGTATGTTTGGAATTGGGATTAATACTTGAATTATGTGGAGAAAAACCACCACTTCTGGATAAATATTGTAGGCTGTATAGGCTCCTTGAAAACATCCGGCGAGACATAGTCACAACCTAAGATTATATCTGCTTAGTCCTGAGTTCAATTCTTAACAAAATAGTGCTAGCAGTTGCAGATTGTAGATCTTGTATTGTTTCTTTTGAGCTCGACGATTGAAAATTACTGATGATGCACTTTTTGCCTGTGTTTACTAAGTAGCTTGATTCCAAACTGTCATTGCTAGTATTTCATCAAACAGTTGGCGTGCAAGAAAAAAAGAAACCTAACAACCCAATAAAAGTAACATCAAAAAATGATCATAGGTATACGAAAACAGTTATTGAACAGCTTTATGAAGAATTAGCAGTGAAATTATGATTAATCTCGATGTAAAGGCAACGAAAGTAGCATTAAACAAAAAGGTTGTATGCAACAATTTGAATCTAAAAAAGATTGTGCTCGACTAACAGATGATGTGACAGATTGATTTGAGTGAGATGAAAAGATGATGTTGAATTACTTATTTTACCTGATTTTGTGTTGACGCCACAATCAATTTAAAGGTCTGGTAATGAAAGTTGAAGATACTTGAAATCCAATCAAATTTAAGATGAGTATGTGTTGTTCACAAATGCTCCCTCTTTCTTCACATTTAATTAAACGAGCCTTTAATTTTGAACCAACTACATTTCATGACACGCGTTGTTACGTGGTGATATTAACGTGCAGTCTCCAGTCGTGATACAATGTGTGAAACATCAACATGATAAATATGTATAAGATAAAGTATTACGTGTCGCATGTTGTAATGTAAATAAGTATCAATAATTTAAAAAATTAAAGAAACATGCATCAACATAAAGAGAAAAAAAAACAAAAACAAAACACATGCAACAAAAAAGACGGTGACAAGACTTGAATCTAGGTTCAAACCAATAATGCCTGTCTAAACCAATATTAATGTTATATACAACCAACACTAAACATTAATTTAAAAATAAAAATTAAAAACATTTATCGATAGGAATCTATAAACCACCGACAAGACTGGATTAAGTTATTATATACTTTGTAATTTGTTAATTATCTATTATAACACGTGCTTATGATATGTTTGTTAAAATATTTTGTCGTATTTAGGAGCATGCCATTACTAAAAATTAAACTTTTATAAGGACATGCTAACACCAGTTGCAGTTGGTTATATACTAACGATCTCGTATTTTTAAACTAACCAGGGTGGGTATTCATGCTTCACATTCTAGCTAGCATATAATCTAATAACGATGTCAGCCAAATGCGCCTCAACAAAGAGTTTATAACCATAACGACGGCTAATTAAAATCGGTAGCAAATGTAAAATTTGATTTCCAGTTGCTCGAAATACATACACCTCCTCATATCACAAAGAATATAAATACATACATACAACTCAAGCAAACCGCAAACTTCTCGTTGTAATCCTGCAGTTGCACCCATTATTAGTCCCCACGGAAAAACGTAGGTCACAGAAATTAATCAGAAAGAAAAAAAGAGGCCACCCTACCTTCCTAGTCGAGATAACTCGCGCTCCTCTAGTAGCATCTCTTTCAACGATTTCCCACCAGAACTACATATACAGAAACCAAACCAAAATTATGGCACTTCAAGAAAAAAAAAAATACTAGAAAAATCTATGCAAGGGATGTTTGGATTTGTGTTTTCAGTATGATACTGAATAATCAGCTATAACAAAACACCCCTATATATATATACATGTGTGTGTATGTACCTGTGAAAGAAGTTGAGAGAGAGCAGGCGATGGTGAATGACAAAATCACTGCCAACATAAGTGACGATGAGATTACCGGCATCAGGATGGGGCCAGCTTCTTGATGTAGGGAACCTGAGAACGAATGTACCAGGGTCCACGAGGCTGTTTCCCGGCCCATGAAGTGAAGATTCCGCTTCTTCTTTTGTAACGATTCCTTCGATCCATCTTGAATCCCACATCTCATTTAGCCCGTTTTGTGACAAATTGAAAGCCACAGGGTATAGCCAACACCACAACTTTTCAAAGTTTTCTTGACCAACTAGGTCTTGGCAACTACCAATTCTCCTTAAAACTTCAAAATCCTGCAAAATACAAGTGACATTCAGATTACCTACAAACAGGTCGACTTTGGTTATTTTATCTTTAAGGGGTCAAACAAGTTAAAAGCTAAAGCTCTATATTAAAAGAAAATGGGTTGAACGGGTTGGAAGTTATTAAAGGGTATCCAAATGCATTAAAACTTTTGAAACCACTTTACTGAAAGTCCAAGAACAAACAAAAAAATGTGTTGCGAGATCAGACCAATCGTGTGTAGCGGACCTGTTGTGTCAAGATTCTGCTCCGGCAGCATGAAATTTTCATAAACTGGTCTTGAAGCACGGGAATCATATTATCCCACAAAACATGGTAATTGTTTTGTGATAACAAATTCCAAACCTTTGTTCCATCCTCTATTATTCTCTTAGAAATTCTTATTTGATCCCTGAAACCCAAGAATCAATTATAAATAAAGATTCATAATCTTGACTCGTATAAAACGACAAATGTGTTATTCTATTTTTTTACAAAAAAAATGAAATATGAAATGTGTGTTTTCTCTTTTCCATGAACAAGATTCAAATTACCGATGATGAAGACAACCCGAAAATTGGGAAACCTGCATTGCAAAGTCCATAAGGTCTTTCTCAGAAGCTGAATTTGCAAGGTCCTTAAGAAGAAGTGACTTTTCAGTTAGGTTTCCAAGGCAATATTTGAAGACAGTTATGTCTGAAACCGGGCTCCCGTTGCTTGCATTGCTTTTGCATGAATTTGTTGCTTCACTACTATCCGAATCACATGATGAATTGTAACTTTGTTCGTGTGTTTCTTGTCTAGCCTCTAGATACGAAGTCCTACCGTTTGGTTTATAACCCTAGTGTAAAAAAGACGTCAAAATATAAAACATGTTTACCAAAACAAACACTTACTTTATAAAAACTAAAACATTTAATACTGAATTATTAGATAAAAAAAGGTGGTGAAGTTGAAGTTTTGAAATTAGATATAAAATATTCGAGTGATTGGAAAGCTTGATGATTTCATCAATGTAAAGAGAAAATGGCGAAAAGCGTGGAGAAAATTTGGAAAAAAAATGTATCAAACTAGTTTAAAAGAAATAAAAATTAAGTTTAAAAAATCAATTTTGTTACTGCTAGTATAATACCAATAGACACCTGAATACTAACACAGTGGCTGTTTATCAAAGCATTAATCAAGTCGGAATAATTAGATACTTAGTTTCGGAAAGCAAATCTAAACACATGTTGTAGCTATTGAGTAGAAATGTAGAATCAAACATTCTAATGAACTAGAATTACCTCATGGCTTTGTTGATCCCGTTGTTTTGATGAATTATCAGTCTTTAAGGTCACGAAGGGATTTCCTTGACCTAACTTGACCCGTTTTGATGATGGGATCGGTTTTGCCTCATGAACAATGTTGTTAGGTTCTACAGAGCCACCATCGAGCCAAGATGTTCCAATATCCGCATGTATGGCAGAGGTAGACCGTTTCCATATCAGTGTAGATGGGCGTGGATTAAGGTTACGTGAAATACACCGAATAGAGGGTGTAAATGCTTCAAGAAATGGATATCCTTTTTCCTTCTTGTGAATGAAAAATTTAAGACGAAACAGCTTGTTATCACACTTAGATGATAGCTGAAATGACAAACAAAAAAAATAAATTATATGAGTAACATAACTCTTTAATTCAATTTAGCAATATATGAATCGTTGTATTTGGTTTGCATTGCAAAATAATGAACTTTCTGGTGAAAATGCAAAAAGGAAAAAGAAAGAAGCATTATGCAAAGAACTAACGTGTAACAAATTTTAGTTTAATCAGTTATGATTCTATGATTTCTATTTCTATCTATTTAAAGTCAAAATAATCATTCATTCATTTTTGTAAAATATGGTGATTTGAGTTAGAACAAACATCCAAACACCCCAAATTGCCAAATAGATTGGAATTTTTGCCTTTAGATTCGCAAAAGTTTTCAAAATGCACATTCGATTTTGCAAAATACAGTGTTCCTTTTCTTTTGCGTTCTCATGCATAAGCCGGATAATTATAGAAGTCATGACTAGAATCATATTACAAATATAACTTCAAATGTGGTATGATACCTGAGATATCTTAAGCTTAAAGGAAGCACGCCCATTGACTAGTTTACTTGGTCTATCCCAAGAAGCAAACTCGATTCCATCAGAACTTGTCAGCAGTGGAGCTTCCGAATCATCTCGTTTCTCAACATGTGTACCATTGTCGGCATATATAAGTGAAGCAACAACCTATAAGTAAATCATACTATGCTTAACTTTTTTGTTAATAATGTTAATAATATTAAAGAATGTGTTGGTTTGCTTCAAAAACCTCCATTTCTTTGTTCACCGGGTGCTCGAATGCATCCATTAAAACAACATCCAAAGAGAAATTCCTACGACATGATGCCTGCATTTCAAATGTACGTAGTAATGACATGTAATGCTAATGAAAATAAAGAAGAATCTTGATTTAACATAGCAAATAAAACAATTTCAAAGCTAAATAACCTTGAAATGTCCTAAATGACAAGAAACCTTGCGGTTAAATATTCTTATCTTAAGAACCTAAAGGGAAAAGGGGGAGGGGTTAATTTTGATGTAGGTACTTTATTTGTCAATTTTAAACTTGCCTTTAAAATATATGATAAACCAATGAAATTTATAGAAGACATAAACACAATCAACACCTAAACAAAGAATATATAGTGGTTCGGACATTGGGAGAATGTTAATGTACCCACCAGACATCGACTCGATGTACAAACTTCTTACTACTTAATAGCAAAAGATTGATATTGATTATGATCACTGCTTCACTTCTCACTAAGAAAGGTAGTAACTACTAAGAAGGGATCACCACTAACTTCTAACTTATAAGAAAGTGATAAGTTATATACAATGGCTGCCAAGAAGAGATACGATATGTAAGTTATGTTCTCTGTTAATTATTCATTTTCCAAAAACTAATGACTCGTGAGTATGTTTTAGCATCTTAGAAATTTTTGTGTACAACAGTTAGGTTGTCGTGTTCTGAAAATAGTTAACCTTAAATAGATGTATGTGTGTGAGAGACAGAGAAGGGGGGTTACATTTTTACGATCGGACTTCTGTTGCATGTAGTCATTCAAGTGACATGTTTAGCAATTTTACTATCATAAAAAGAGACATGTTATACTTAGGAAAGGACGCCCATTTATCCATGAGATTTGAGAAAGAGAAGACAACAATGCCAATTCAAAGATATGAAAAGTCCCAAAAAGATAAACTTTCTTACTGGAAAAGAGGAATATATATAATACGAATCAAATATAAGTCTTTTTGAAGTAAAACTGAGATAAATGTATTAGAACTTACCTTGCCACCAACAATGCTCCACACACCATCACTATCTTCTTCAATATCAGTGGCACTCGAACCATCAACGTGTAGTTGCAATGGAGGGTCCTAACAACATAAAACAACAACAATAACTATGAAAACATAGGGCATAAAAGTAATTTGAAATTTATTACTGTGAAAATAGCAAAGATTCACCTTAACAAAGTGATCTTTAATAGAAGACGTGACAGGCAAGATTTCCATACCACGGACATAACCCTGAACCGAAACATCTTCATTCGCCCCAAATAAAGAAATATTATTCAAACTGTCAAATGTGAAAGTTGCACACATCTCTTCCATAATCTCGCCATTAATATAAAGTCGCATAATATCAGTAGCTACCTGATTTAAACCCAACAATCAAAGAACTTACATAGTTGAGTTTAACAAAGATATAAGCACAGTTCACAAATATACCACGATTCAATAAAAACTCTCAGAGTGCTAGACAATATACCTCACAACCAATGTGAACCCATTTATTAAAAGCCACTTTATTTTTGGATTTGACACTCGCAATTTCCATCTCGCTAGAATTCGATGCTTCATGAGATATAAAACGAATAGGGTAAAGCACCATTTCTTTATTTGCAGTCAATGCAAGAAAAGGTGCGCTACTGTTTATATCAGAATTGTGCTGTGAAACATAAAAACAATCATCCATAAGTAGCATATTCAAGTAAACAATTCAACCCTTTACAAGTATCATCATTAGTAACAAATAAATCCCATGTACATTTTAGATTATACAAGCCAAAAAGTCAACTTCAATCATAAAATTATCATCTATAACATAGTTAAAAGATAAAACTTGTATCTTGACACCAAAACCTACTACATGAAACCAATATGTATCAACTTCACAACATTAACAGTATGTATCGGTGATCATTCTTTAAGAACAAATCCCATGTGTAACACAGACGTTTCTTCATAAAACTGAATATCAAAATTCACATTCGAAAGTCAAAATTAGAGGAAAAAAAATCAAGAAATATTCAGACAACGAAATGGGTTCAATTGCAAGAAACACAAATCGAAACTAACCTGATGAATAATGGTGGAAGGAAACGATGATGAATCAGAAGGAAGATATAGCCAGAAACAAAGATTAAAACCGCCATTAACATCGGGGTTGTTGTTCATGATCTCCAATTTCAAGTCTTTTAATGAAGAATAGCCGTCATCTTCAATCAAATTGTTAACCATTTTGGTGGATTGGTTGCAGAAAGAAACAGAGGAAGAAGATGAAGTTATATTTGTGTTGTTGATTTCGTTTCACCAAAACTCAAAGTTTGATGCTTGACTGCTGTTCTTGACGGTTAGGGTGTTTCTTGAAATTAGGTAGAAATTTTTAATACCTAAAATAAATAATAATAAACTGCTGTCAAGCTCAAGTCAATTTTACAGTTAAAAAAACAGTCCCATTGAGTTTTACTAATCACAATTTAGCCCCTTCATTGTTTATATTTTTCACTCTAACTTATAAGTTTTTGGAGCTAGTGGTTTCACCAGAAGCAATATTACAAAGATTTGTCTCAATTTCATAGTCTTCAAACAGCTAGCGCTCTACTACGAGTAAGATTTTATTAACGAGCTAGCACCCGTTAGATTCTAGTAGGTTGATATTGTTTATTCACACGTGTTAGTGACTTGTTAATTTGTTGATGTCATGTCGTGGGAGGCCAAAAGTAACGATTTATGTGTTGCTGGATAGTGACCTGATCGAGGTGGCGGCTATGAGAGAGATGGTGGCTATGGTTGGTTAGATGGTTCATGGAAAGAAGAAGAAAGGGTGGAGTTGGTTGGGATAGTTTTGAATCTTTTTTTTTTTTACTTTTTTTACTTGTTAATAAGTTACTTCCAAGGACATTCGTATTACTGCCAAGCAAACAGTAAGATATGTTTAGACGTCTGTCATGCCTTTTTCGAATTCGCAACCTAAAACATAGTTTTGTAACCAAATCAAAATACAAGAAGTTATAGTGATACTGAAGAAAATAGAGCACTTTATACAACACAGGATCAAATTTATGGGTTATGTTTCACTTCCTGGGTTTCATGTTGCATTCTTCTCCATATTCCTGCTAACGCGCTCCCAAGAATCGAGTGACAAACACTAGAAACCGCACATGGTACTGCAGTCAAAGGGTTTCCAAAGTGTTGTGTAGCAAGAACAACACCCAGCACAGAGTTCTGAAAAAGAAAAAGAAAAACATGTCAAATCCATTCAAAAGGAGTTACTTTTATCAATCTTGAATATTGAAAGTGGTCAACTCTGACTTCAGAAGTCAAATGTGGATACTATATCTACTAGAATCAAATTTGTAAATGTGTGTATAATAATAAATAGATGTGACAATATCGGGTAAAATTTTTGGCATGGGTTGAAACGGGTCAGGTGAGGTTGGCCTGCAAGGCTGCAAACACTTTTAAATAAAACAATTTAGGAGATCGCGCACATTAAAAATAGACCTTGGGTGACTTTCAACTTGCTTGACTCGGTCCCCTTTTAACTAAACTTTTCTATTTGCTTGCTTGAAATATAACACATCCCATATCGAACTCATTTACAGATATCATGTTTGAAAAGAATGATAGATATGTAATAGTTACCAACCTGCATTCCAACCTCAATAGATATTGTTCTTGAAGAAGACACATCAATCCCAAGAATTCTTGAAAAAAAATAACCGAAAAAAAATCCAGAAGCATGAAGTAGAACTGCAGCAAGAACCACTTGTTGACCGGACATAAGGATTGCAGAAGAGCTTTGAGCAATTGCATTCCCGCAAAGTACAGCTACTGTTGCTACAGCAATCGGTGGCATCAATGGAGATATGAATTTCACAACCCCTTTAAAGTATTGGTTCATAAATGCACCCACCAACACAGGAAGTAGCACAACCTTTAACAAATTAAAATTGTAAAATTACTCATTTACCTATTATCATCAATGAAAATTATAAGTTTAAAACATGCATCACACCTGTAGTGTGGACAAAAGGAGTCCGCGTGCATCAACTGCAACGAATTGGCCCGCTAACTTCGCAGTGAGGAATGGAGTCATGACCTGAAAATAAAATTCCCATACGCTATTACAGTTTATGGAAATATAAATTAAATGTCTAGGCTAAAAAAACAATGGTTTGGTACCAACCACAGCAGACACAGTGCTTGCAGCGGTCATTAATACCGATAGGGCAACATTTCCCCTGGAAAAGTACCAAAGACGCGTTATTGTTTGGAAAGTAATTGGAGACATTTAGCCATATCATTATATGAAGTTACATACCTTGCAATGTAAGTCACAATGTTACTAGCGGTTCCTAAAAATAAAAATGGAAAACATGGTGACTGAATGAGGATGTGTGCATTAAAATCTAAACATGCCAAAGTATATGTAACTATCAAACAGAAAGAGAGGTGGAAGAGTGTAATCACCCCCCGGGCAGCAGCCAACCAATATCAAACCCGCAGCATAGTATGAGGGCAAATTTAAAAGTTTACTGACAAAAAACCCTGATAACGGCATTATCTGCAACCACAACAAAGAAAACAGCTCAGGATATAAGAAAATATTACCTAAATCCGCCTTTTTGTCTTTACAGGCTTACTCGTGTTAAAAATATGATTATAAACATTAACTTCACATATCATTCTTTCAAAAGAATTAACAGAAGATGATCGTATGAAAACGTTTTATCAAGTTTCAAAAGGAACCACATTTCAAAACGGCTAGTAGCTGCGTGTATCAAACATCTCATACACTCATACTTCATTGAATTACATCTATATTCTGTTCCTGATCAAATGAACAAAAACATATATAGGCTCAGTGGCTCACATTGATAGAAATAACATGTCGCAGTCATTCATGCTCCTAAACTAATTATTTGAGAGCATAGTCGAAAAATCAACAAAATCCCCATGCCCGAATGCACTTCTAATGCAACAATTTCCATTTGATCAAGCACAGGATAACATTTTCCATTTAGTCTATTAAGCACAACTATCATAGTTGAGATTCATAACAATACACGATCACAAGCTTTTATTTCAGTATCAACTATCAAGCATCATTCACACAAATTATATAAAGTGAGCATAAGATTAAACACAACTAACCGAATACTGCAGACAAAAACCCGCCAACAACTCTTTAGGCATCGCTAAAGCTCCTTTAAGATCATCAAATGTAAGTGTCATCCCCATCCCAAGCATAGTAAACGTAATTCCCATCATTGTCCATTTAGGTTGAACCCAATTGTACGATTCCGGTCTCACAAGCCCCAAAAAGCAACCTAACGCCACCCATATCGGAAACGCGGTTGATATTCCCTCCCCAATTGTCTCCACCAAACCCTTTAAGCCCGTACCACTGTTATTACCACTTTCGTCACTTGCACTCAAGGTGTTCGACGAATTGCTGCAGGGAAGTGGAGGTAGAAAATACTGAGTATTGAGTGTGCAATTCCATTTTAGAGTGGTGGATGTTGGATTTGGTTTGTGGGGTGGAGTGATTTTTGCGTGTGTGAGATGTGTTGATGAATTGGGTTTCGAATGGAGCCTTTGTGAGCAAAGAGATGGTTTGGTTTTGCAGATAGAAGTGAGATGATTGGATGAGATTGGAAATGCGAGCATTTTCTCTTTTATTTGTCGCCGGCCGGCGGAGGGTATCGTCAGAGGATCTGAGGACAAAACGAGGTTTCCGGGGAAATAATCTCAACGGAGAAGACGACAAACTACTATAACTCTTATTTTTGTATGGCCAATTGGGCATTGTGTTTTTCGTGCTTGCTATTTCATTATCTGACATACACTTCTTGTCTTGTATTTGTTACACGATCATGTGTATATCAATATTTTTCTCGCTTAAAACGTCTTTAAAATGCTACAAAATAACCCGAGGACGTTTTTGATGTTCAAATTGTGATTGACGTTATAAAGCGCCCCTATTGTCTTTGATTGTAGTATAAAGCTAATTTGAAAAGAATATTGAGGCTTTGTCGCTTTTTATATATATCACTACACATGATCTTACGATTATAATTTTATGAGGGTGTCTTTATATTTAAGACTCTTTTTTAAACGTGAAGAACGTATGAATAAAAAAATATAGTGATAATAGTTTTTTGAAGTGGTTGGAAACGTAGAAATGGACAAGATAATGATAAATGTATGAAAAATGTTATTTAATTAAAAAATAGAGAAAGTAACGATTTTTAATGTAAATTTATAGATGGAGAAAATGCTTCTACTGAATTTTTGATGTAAATTTATAGGTGGAGAAAATGCGTCTAATGTGAATACTCTAAGACTCTATGTAATGGTTAATGTCATTTAGAGGCATTTTCCGCCATGTGAATGATGACTAGACAAGGGCATTATATCAAAAATTGACGTAATGGATAATGCCCTATAATTATTAATTAATCATTTGGATGATATTGCATTGATTAGATAATGTTGAATTGAATGGATGAGATTGGTTGGTCAAAAGTGGGCAAGGGCGTTATTAGCAAAACTCCTGAACTTTTTTTTTCAAACATAACGCCCCCACGTGGGGCGTTATTTGCCCACATAATGGCCATTACACACAGTCTAATAACATAAAAAAATACAACTTCAACTCTAAAGCTACATAATTCCATAAATAAAAAATTATGAAATATCAGTTCTTATGAAAAACTACAATAAAAGTATTGCAGTATGGAGTTAAATGCATTAAGGTCATGATCATTTTTTAGACGAAAATTCATAGGCGAAAATTCTACTACAACTGTCCTAATCATCAATAACCACAACCATTTCCGTTTCCAAAATATAATATAAGATTTTAGTTATATGGAGGAGTTTTAAAGTTTAAACTGGCATTACCAAGTAAAACATTGATTAAAAGGTCAAAAAAAACTTTAAAATTAAATTCTAAACTGATTAAACCAGATTTTCCAGAGGTATAACGTGTAAACTGGACTATATTGTAACAGGACACCAAAGATAAGCAGTTTAACCGGTATAACCGATCGGTTCAAACCAATATTTAAAACATTGGTTAATACTATTTACATTTTTTGTTGTTAAATACTTAAATCAATGAACATAATTAGAGAGGTTGAGACAGAAATGAGTAATCCCAATAATCACCGCTTGAAAATAGCGGCATAAGACTCGTCGAGTAAGACTGTGTGTAGTGGTTAATGCCCCTTAGGGGCATTATGTGCCATGTGGATGCTATGTCACTAAGGGGCATTATCACCAAAATGGGTGTAGTGGTTAATGCCCCACATAATGCCCCACAATCA
The DNA here is from genome assembly GCA_030867185.1 of Tagetes erecta. NCBI lineage: Eukaryota > Viridiplantae > Streptophyta > Magnoliopsida > Asterales > Asteraceae > Tagetes > Tagetes erecta. The sequence goes on from CM061492.1 coordinate 483,071, forward strand.
TTACCCCATCATTTAACTAATCATTTATTTAATAATTTATTTAAACATTTATTTATTAAAATACACGTAAAATACATAAAATAAAAATACACGATTATGAAACCGAAATAAACTAGTCATCACGCGTCACCCTACGATTTAACCAACAATGCTCGACCAAATCCGCCGTAAGAGCATAATGCGCCTCTTTGTTACGCATGAAGTTAGAGTTCGCTATTCTTTCTTCCATGCTTATTCGTTCGCGTTCCGGTTCGACATATCCCGGTGTGTAATCCTGACAATATGCTTTGCCTTCATCCTCCAAAATCATATTATGTAATATGAGGCAAGCGTACATAACGTACGACATTTTTTCTTTTGACCCTAGCCGACACGGGTTGCTCACAAAGTGCCAACGTTTCTTGAGAACTCCAAAAAGACGCTCGATATCCTTCCTTGATGATTCTTGAACTTTTTTAAAGTAAGCTCTCTTTTCGTCAATTGGGTCTCTAAACGTTTTAATTATCATCGGAAGTTCCGGATATATGCCATCACCCAGATAATATCCAAACGGGTAATAACTTCCATTAACAAAAAAAGACGCCTCGGGTGCATTGCCGGCAACGCGATCCTCTATGATTGGCGACGCCTCAAGAACATTGATGTCGTTGTTTGATCCGACGGAACCAAAATAAGCATTCCAAATCCAAAGGTCGTACGAAGCAACCGCTTGTGTGACACCCCGCCCGGTGGCGGAAAACACCGGGCTGTCATAGAATTGGATATCCATAGTAAACAAAGCACATGGTATTACTTTTATTAAAGTCTAATAATTATTGTCATAAGTTTGGCAAAACCCAAGTCTTAAATGCGAAACGACAAATTCATAATAGCAGTAAATGAAATAGTCATGTTTAGTATTATTTCTAGGTCCAAGTCCCTATGTCTTGAATAGCAAAGAAACAAGCCAAAATCACGCGCCACCTGAAATACGCGAGAATAAAGTTAGCTACACAAGCTAGTGAGTAAAACCCAATTGAATAGTAATAGTATTGAAATCCGAGATCAACAAGATATGCTGCGCAATCCCATATGTATAGTAATTTCGTAATATCACCCTACCAGGACCCCTAGAATAGAATAGCACACCAACCACAATAGAAACCATAGTATCTCGTTTAGCCATTTGTCATGAGAACCACTCATGTAATAAATAATGATGACTTTTAATAACCGTCGTTTACCGTCTCGATATATAAGTCATCATTTAGCAATCTAGGGACATGGCATAGTATAGCATCATAGCATAGCAACATAGTATAGCAACATAGTATAGCAACATAGCATCTCGACATAGTAAACATGGAATTAGAAAGGCCGGGTTTAAATCACCTATCGATGTTGTACAAGCAGGTGGGTTTGTCAAACCATTAGCGCTAACATTGTACCGGTGGGATTACAAGGCAGTAAAACTACTTTTAACTAACACATAAGATTGCATCAAGCGGCCAAACTAGATTAACATATTTGTATGATCTCTTTTAGAAAACGAATAGGAAACGCAATATAGTAAAAGACATATTTCAGCCCCAAAATAGTAAAATGGAAAAAGGGGAGTGAGTTTACTCACCTGAACAATATAGATAATAGCAAACGCAGAAAGTAGCTAAATAGAACCGAGGATCGCCCAGATATTAGAATCACCTAATTAACCGGGAAAACCTAATTTAGAAACGAGACAAATAATATAGTAACTAGAATCAAGACTTAGAAATTCTAGGGTTTTGGATTTGGGGTTTTAGAGTTTTAAATTATAAATTGAAAATTAGGGTTTCAAAATATAATTTGGGAATTTAGGGTTTTAAAGTCCAATTTGGGGATTTAGGGTTTTGAAATCCAATTTAGGGTTTCAAAAACCAATTTGGGGATTTAGGGTTTCAAAAACCAATTTAGGGTTTCAAAAACCAATTTGGGGATTTAGGTACGAGATGTAAATATACATTTTTTTTTATAATAAACAATTTCTAGTTTTATAATTGAAACAATGTTTGTACACAATTTAGAAGGGAAGGGGTTAAAAGATAAAAGTTGAATAAAAGGGGTCAGTGGGACTCGAACCCACGACCACACGCGCCACCACCAACTGTCTTACCACTGAGCCAGACGCGTTTTTTGGTTTTAAAACAGGCAGCCATTTATTTTGTTCTTCAATATACAAAACACCCATTTCATACTACAAGCCCTAGATCAAGAACATCCCAAATTCGTCTGAAACAGGCAATCAAGCCCGATTTAAAGATAGGGCTTTTAATCGTGGCAACACAAGGATCATTTCATATATAAAAACTTACTTGATTGATGATGAATTCGATCAAAGCAAATGAAGAACAAGGTGCGACTGGAAAGGATTAAACAACTGGTCCTTGATGATTTTTGATGGAATTGAGGTTTCAGAAAGTGAACGGGAGTTTAGAAGCGTGATTTAGACCATAGAATTGTTTTACTTTGATTGAGAAATAGTCCAACGGGTTCGAGCTTAATTCCAAATTAATTGCGGTCAATTGATGATCAAATGGACGTTTAGAACTCGATTGAAAGTCACAAACGTATTTTACTTATTGAGAAAGTCGTTTTCGTTGATTTGATTATGGTTAATACAAGCAGCTTGATCGTTTTAAGTTTTTGGGTTTTTGAAACGGTTCATAAAACCGATTAACACATTGATTGGGTTGATTTTATGTTGTTCAGATAGTGATAACGGGTTCGAAACTTGCCTATGATCGTTTCTGTGGTTTTACCAAGTTTTTAGGTGTTAAAATCGACTAGAAACTGCCTCGCCGGAGCTCGGCATTTTCCGGCAGGTTGGCCGGAGGTGGATGGTGCCGGAAACACGGGCAAGGGGGGGGGTTTGGGTTTAAATATTTAATTTACAAAACAGCCCCTGAGGTTTGGGTTTGTTTTACTCATTAACTTAAACTTTTAAAACAAGTTTGAGGATTGACGGTTTTGACCCAAAGTTAATTATATATATATTTCAACCAACTAACTAAAACTAATTTGAAACATAATAATTATATACGTGACGTTTTTATAACCTTAGCTCGGTTTTAACGTTTGGGAGTTATATTTGCACTTGGAATCAGTCTTCTGTGACAATATTTTTATAAAATCATTTTTTTTTTATACATATTGTATACATAGTTTCAAGGCATAACTTTAGTAATTGATTGGCATCCGTTGATTTATAATTGAATCGATAGATAATAGCGACGGGAAATAACGTAACGTTCGACACATTTATATATATGTCTTTAATAATAAAGCGTTACACTGAAAGAAAATAAATACAGATACGTTAAGATAGATAATCTCCGGGTTCGAGTCGGGTATTCGGGTATGGTTTGGGGCAGATGTCACAGTCTCCCCTCCTTATAGAAATTTCGTCCCGAAATTTGCTCAAACCGAAGGAGAAGGTAAAACGAAGGATGGGATTATTTAACTTCCCCTTATATATGTACTTGCGTTATTTAGCTCTTTTGATTTGAACAAGAGTACGCCAGTCTCGAGGAGTTGTATTAGAGTACACCAGCTTAAGCACTGGATGATATTGACAACTGGAAATATGTGCAAATTATTGTGTTCAACCACGTGACAAAACTCGATATGGTTTCCATGCACCAACTTTCATAATTCCGTGTGCACCCGTAATTACTTTAGTTTTTGCATGGGCCACATAGTTCATTCGATCACGTGTGAGTCAAATGTAAAAAAAAAAATTTCTAAGTTAAGATAATGATACACATAGGTTCCGGAATTATATTCGATAGCATTTAGTTCTTGTAATATATAGTTTAAGATGATACGTAAATTGATGATTTGAAAGAATTGAGTTTATTAGGAAATCGTTGCCCATGATAATAGTTTTATTCATAGATACAAATAGTTAAGTCCGAGTACTGAAATTGTAACAACATAAGTTTTTGAAAACCAACTTTATGAGTGTATGATGTAGATATCAAAGGTTCATGGTATTGCAAAGTTCATAAGCGTTAGTTCATGGTGTGCATGTAATATTCTGGTTTATTAGAATTATAGAAAGATTAGTTTCATAAAAAAAAAATTTGATGATGGGGATAATCTCATTTATAGTTCAAATGTATAGATCACCCAGTTCCTATTGAATTCGATTTTTAGGACATTTGAGTTCATATAACAAAAGCGTTAGGTGAACCTTTTAAACAAATTAATTAAATAATGAATTTATAAAATAAATTGAAAGTTTTTAATCTTTACCATAGAATAAGGGATTGATTTGAAAATACATAATGACACAGTCTAAGTTTTAAGTATCCGGTATTAGAAAATATATACATGGTGCTTGTGGCAAGACTTTATATCATAATTGAGAAGGCGTGATAATATTGTGAAATCATTAAAATAACCAATCCTTTTTAAAGAAATCATTTATCATAATTCTTTTGTTTATTAAAACATATATATTATTTTATTATGTATATATATATGTATCTTCCTTGAGAAGATATTAACTATTGGTTGGTAGTTTTACAAAAACCGTAGATAAAACATGGTATTTTATGTAGAAAGTTTATACGTAAGACAAGTTGGGTTTGAATGAGTTTATAAAAACAAGATTTATAGAATTTCATTAGTGATCATATATACAATTGAAATGTTTTAGTTCAATGAGCTTAGGAATAGTTGTGCAATGAGTTCACATTAAGTTTGAAAAACGAATATATGAATAGCAATATAGAATCATTTAGTAGGGGATTAGAATTTGAATTTGAATCTTATGATAACCTTAAACAATATTTGAGTATTTGAAATCAAGTTGAGATACTTTGGAGGTAAACGTTCGATTCGTAAATCAAACGAATGCGTTGACATGTCAAAATAGTAAATCTGTTACGAGATTTTCAAGAATCATGAATTAAGTTTTAATTTGGGATTCGATAATTGAATTGAGATTAGAACCTTAAATTTGGTATTTGGTATTTGTTTTGAAGTTTTGATAGTTTGGTTGAGGTTATCCAATATATCTTAGTTTTGATTTAGAACATTCGGGTCGCGATGGTATTAGCGAGTCGTTCACGTCTTGTTATCATTCTACAAGATAGGATAGAAAAGGATTTCATGAAACATAGGAAAATGTTGGATAACACAAGTTGCAATGGAACTTTTGGATTGAATAGAACGAATAATTGTACTTCGAATTTTCATAGAATTTTAGAACACATAACATAGTAGTCACTTGGAAATCATTGAAATGTAAATAAGCAAACTTGGAATAATATTTGAAATAATATAGAAACCCATTGAAATAATTTGAAATCATAGAAAATGATAATCATAGAATCCATAAATAATTAGAACTTGAAGACTCAGGAATGTGTCTTGGTTTTGACACTTAAGACTTATCAAAGTGCTAAGTTCGTTTTCAACGTCTTCGGGAAGGCGTGCTTTAGCCTATAGGGTCACACTCATCTCGTACATCCCCAGGTAAGCATACAGATCTCTTAAAGAGATTTATACGAAATGCTTTGCCTTAGACAGGATGTCCGTGATACAGGCGTTCCCCCTTCCAGATTGCACACGTTCCCACGTTTCAAACTTACTTAAGACGATGACGAGATTCCACAAAGAGAAAGATCCTAATCACACAGACGAGTCTCTTGTAGCTCCTTCGCGAAATCGGATAAGAAATAAGATAAAGAAAAGGCATAGAAAGATTCATAAAAAGAATAAGGAAATAAGTTCTAGAAGAGTTTCCTAAGCACAAACTACTTGCACTAAGGACTCTTAGGTTATAGTCTAGGTCGGTGTGTTTCTAATACCCTATCCTAGTTCCCTATAACCATGGCTCTGATACCAACTGTGACACCCCGCCCGGTGGCGGAAAACACCGGGCTGTCATAGAATTGGATATCCATAGTAAACAAAGCACATGGTATTACTTTTATTAAAGTCTAATAATTATTGTCATAAGTTTGGCAAAACCCAAGTCTTAAATGCGAAACGACAAATTCATAATAGCAGTAAATGAAATAGTCATGTTTAGTATTATTTCTAGGTCCAAGTCCCTATGTCTTGAATAGCAAAGAAACAAGCCAAAATCACGCGCCACCTGAAATACGCGAGAATAAAGTTAGCTACACAAGCTAGTGAGTAAAACCCAATTGAATAGTAATAGTATTGAAATCCGAGATCAACAAGATATGCTGCGCAATCCCATATGTATAGTAATTTCGTAATATCACCCTACCAGGACCCCTAGAATAGAATAGCACACCAACCACAATAGAAACCATAGTATCTCGTTTAGCCATTTGTCATGAGAACCACTCATGTAATAAATAATGATGACTTTTAATAACCGTCGTTTACCGTCTCGATATATAAGTCATCATTTAGCAATCTAGGGACATGGCATAGTATAGCATCATAGCATAGCAACATAGTATAGCAACATAGTATAGCAACATAGCATCTCGACATAGTAAACATGGAATTAGAAAGGCCGGGTTTAAATCACCTATCGATGTTGTACAAGCAGGTGGGTTTGTCAAACCATTAGCGCTAACATTGTACCGGTGGGATTACAAGGCAGTAAAACTACTTTTAACTAACACATAAGATTGCATCAAGCGGCCAAACTAGATTAACATATTTGTATGATCTCTTTTAGAAAACGAATAGGAAACGCAATATAGTAAAAGACATATTTCAGCCCCAAAATAGTAAAATGGAAAAAGGGGAGTGAGTTTACTCACCTGAACAATATAGATAATAGCAAACGCAGAAAGTAGCTAAATAGAACCGAGGATCGCCCAGATATTAGAATCACCTAATTAACCGGGAAAACCTAATTTAGAAACGAGACAAATAATATAGTAACTAGAATCAAGACTTAGAAATTCTAGGGTTTTGGATTTGGGGTTTTAGGGTTTTAAATTATAAATTGAAAATTAGGGTTTCAAAATATAATTTGGGAATTTAGGGTTTTAAAGTCCAATTTGGGGATTTAGGGTTTTGAAATCCAATTTAGGGTTTCAAAAACCAATTTGGGGATTTAGGGTTTCAAAAACCAATTTAGGGTTTCAAAAACCAATTTGGGGATTTAGGTACGAGATGTAAATATACATTTTTTTTTATAATAAACAATTTCTAGTTTTATAATTGAAACAATGTTTGTACACAATTTAGAAGGGAAGGGGTTAAAAGATAAAAGTTGAATAAAAGGGGTCAGTGGGACTCGAACCCACGACCACACGCGCCACCACCAACTGTCTTACCACTGAGCCAGACGCGTTTTTTGGTTTTAAAACAGGCAGCCATTTATTTTGTTCTTCAATATACAAAACACCCATTTCATACTACAAGCCCTAGATCAAGAACATCCCAAATTCGTCTGAAACAGGCAATCAAGCCCGATTTAAAGATAGGGCTTTTAATCGTGGCAACACAAGGATCATTTCATATATAAAAACTTACTTGATTGATGATGAATTCGATCAAAGCAAATGAAGAACAAGGTGCGACTGGAAAGGATTAAACAACTGGTCCTTGATGATTTTTGATGGAATTGAGGTTTCAGAAAGTGAACGGGAGTTTAGAAGCGTGATTTAGACCATAGAATTGTTTTACTTTGATTGAGAAATAGTCCAACGGGTTCGAGCTTAATTCCAAATTAATTGCGGTCAATTGATGATCAAATGGACGTTTAGAACTCGATTGAAAGTCACAAACGTATTTTACTTATTGAGAAAGTCGTTTTCGTTGATTTGATTATGGTTAATACAAGCAGCTTGATCGTTTTAAGTTTTTGGGTTTTTGAAACGGTTCATAAAACCGATTAACACATTGATTGGGTTGATTTTATGTTGTTCAGATAGTGATAACGGGTTCGAAACTTGCCTATGATCGTTTCTGTGGTTTTACCAAGTTTTTAGGTGTTAAAATCGACTAGAAACTGCCTCGCCGGAGCTCGGCATTTTCCGGCAGGTTGGCCGGAGGTGGATGGTGCCGGAAACACGGGCAAGGGGGGGGGGTTTGGGTTTAAATATTTAATTTACAAAACAGCCCCTGAGGTTTGGGTTTGTTTTACTCATTAACTTAAACTTTTAAAACAAGTTTGAGGATTGACGGTTTTGACCCAAAGTTAATTATATATATATTTCAACCAACTAACTAAAACTAATTTGAAACATAATAATTATATACGTGACGTTTTTATAACCTTAGCTCGGTTTTAACGTTTGGGAGTTATATTTGCACTTGGAATCAGTCTTCTGTGACAATATTTTTATAAAATCATTTTTTTTATACATATTGTATACATAGTTTCGAGGCATAACTTTAGTAATTGATTGGCATCCGTTGATTTATAATTGAATCGATAGATAATAGCGACGGGAAATAACGTAACGTTCGACACATTTATATATATGTCTTTAATAATAAAGCGTTACACTGAAAGAAAATAAATACAGATACGTTAAGATAGATAATCTCCGGGTTCGAGTCGGGTATTCGGGTATGGTTTGGGGCAGATGTCACAGTCTCCCCTCCTTATAGAAATTTCGTCCCGAAATTTGCTCAAACCGAAGGAGAAGGTAAAACGAAGGATGGGATTATTTAACTTCCCCTTATATATGTACTTGCGTTATTTAGCTCTTTTGATTTGAACAAGAGTACGCCAGTCTCGAGGAGTTGTATTAGAGTACACCAGCTTAAGCACTGGATGATATTGACAACTGGAAATATGTGCAAATTATTGTGTTCAACCACGTGACAAAACTCGATATGGTTTCCATGCACCAACTTTCATAATTCCGTGTGCACCCGTAATTACTTTAGTTTTTGCATGGGCCACATAGTTCATTCGATCACGTGTGAGTCAAATGTAAAAAAAAAAATTTCTAAGTTAAGATAATGATACACATAGGTTCCGGAATTATATTCGATAGCATTTAGTTCTTGTAATATATAGTTTAAGATGATACGTAAATTGATGATTTGAAAGAATTGAGTTTATTAGGAAATCGTTGCCCATGATAATAGTTTTATTCATAGATACAAATAGTTAAGTCCGAGTACTGAAATTGTAACAACATAAGTTTTTGAAAACCAACTTTATGAGTGTATGATGTAGATATCAAAGGTTCATGGTATTGCAAAGTTCATAAGCGTTAGTTCATGGTGTGCATGTAATATTCTGGTTTATTAGAATTATAGAAAGATTAGTTTCATAAAAAAAAAATTTGATGATGGGGATAATCTCATTTATAGTTCAAATGTATAGATCACCCAGTTCCTATTGAATTCGATTTTTAGGACATTTGAGTTCATATAACAAAAGCGTTAGGTGAACCTTTTAAACAAATTAATTAAATAATGAATTTATAAAATAAATTGAAAGTTTTTAATCTTTACCATAGAATAAGGGATTGATTTGAAAATACATAATGACACAGTCTAAGTTTTAAGTATCCGGTATTAGAAAATATATACATGGTGCTTGTGGCAAGACTTTATATCATAATTGAGAAGGCGTGATAATATTGTGAAATCATTAAAATAACCAATCCTTTTTAAAGAAATCATTTATCATAATTCTTTTGTTTATTAAAACATATATATTATTTTATTATGTATATATATATGTATCTTCCTTGAGAAGATATTAACTATTGGTTGGTAGTTTTACAAAAACCGTAGATAAAACATGGTATTTTATGTAGAAAGTTTATACGTAAGACAAGTTGGGTTTGAATGAGTTTATAAAAACAAGATTTATAGAATTTCATTAGTGATCATATATACAATTGAAATGTTTTAGTTCAATGAGCTTAGGAATAGTTGTGCAATGAGTTCACATTAAGTTTGAAAAACGAATATATGAATAGCAATATAGAATCATTTAGTAGGGGATTAGAATTTGAATTTGAATCTTATGATAACCTTAAACAATATTTGAGTATTTGAAATCAAGTTGAGATACTTTGGAGGTAAACGTTCGATTCGTAAATCAAACGAATGCGTTGACATGTCAAAATAGTAAATCTGTTACGAGATTTTCAAGAATCATGAATTAAGTTTTAATTTGGGATTCGATAATTGAATTGAGATTAGAACCTTAAATTTGGTATTTGGTATTTGTTTTGAAGTTTTGATAGTTTGGTTGAGGTTATCCAATATATCTTAGTTTTGATTTAGAACATTCGGGTCGCGATGGTATTAGCGAGTCGTTCACGTCTTGTTATCATTCTACAAGATAGGATAGAAAAGGATTTCATGAAACATAGGAAAATGTTGGATAACACAAGTTGCAATGGAACTTTTGGATTGAATAGAACGAATAATTGTACTTCGAATTTTCATAGAATTTTAGAACACATAACATAGTAGTCACTTGGAAATCATTGAAATGTAAATAAGCAAACTTGGAATAATATTTGAAATAATATAGAAACCCATTGAAATAATTTGAAATCATAGAAAATGATAATCATAGAATCCATAAATAATTAGAACTTGAAGACTCAGGAATGTGTCTTGGTTTTGACACTTAAGACTTATCAAAGTGCTAAGTTCGTTTTCAACGTCTTCGGGAAGGCGTGCTTTAGCCTATAGGGTCACACTCATCTCGTACATCCCCAGGTAAGCATACAGATCTCTTAAAGAGATTTATACGAAATGCTTTGCCTTAGACAGGATGTCCGTGATACAGGCGTTCCCCCTTCCAGATTGCACACGTTCCCACGTTTCAAACTTACTTAAGACGATGACGAGATTCCACAAAGAGAAAGATCCTAATCACACAGACGAGTCTCTTGTAGCTCCTTCGCGAAATCGGATAAGAAATAAGATAAAGAAAAGGCATAGAAAGATTCATAAAAAGAATAAGGAAATAAGTTCTAGAAGAGTTTCCTAAGCACAAACTACTTGCACTAAGGACTCTTAGGTTATAGTCTAGGTCGGTGTGTTTCTAATACCCTATCCTAGTTCCCTATAACCATGGCTCTGATACCAACTGTGACACCCCGCCCGGTGGCGGAAAACACCGGGCTGTCATAGAATTGGATATCCATAGTAAACAAAGCACATGGTATTACTTTTATTAAAGTCTAATAATTATTGTCATAAGTTTGGCAAAACCCAAGTCTTAAATGCGAAACGACAAATTCATAATAGCAGTAAATGAAATAGTCATGTTTAGTATTATTTCTAGGTCCAAGTCCCTATGTCTTGAATAGCAAAGAAACAAGCCAAAATCACGCGCCACCTGAAATACGCGAGAATAAAGTTAGCTACACAAGCTAGTGAGTAAAACCCAATTGAATAGTAATAGTATTGAAATCCGAGATCAACAAGATATGCTGCGCAATCCCATATGTATAGTAATTTCGTAATATCACCCTACCAGGACCCCTAGAATAGAATAGCACACCAACCACAATAGAAACCATAGTATCTCGTTTAGCCATTTGTCATGAGAACCACTCATGTAATAAATAATGATGACTTTTAATAACCGTCGTTTACCGTCTCGATATATAAGTCATCATTTAGCAATCTAGGGACATGGCATAGTATAGCATCATAGCATAGCAACATAGTATAGCAACATAGTATAGCAACATAGCATCTCGACATAGTAAACATGGAATTAGAAAGGCCGGGTTTAAATCACCTATCGATGTTGTACAAGCAGGTGGGTTTGTCAAACCATTAGCGCTAACATTGTACCGGTGGGATTACAAGGCAGTAAAACTACTTTTAACTAACACATAAGATTGCATCAAGCGGCCAAACTAGATTAACATATTTGTATGATCTCTTTTAGAAAACGAATAGGAAACGCAATATAGTAAAAGACATATTTCAGCCCCAAAATAGTAAAATGGAAAAAGGGGAGTGAGTTTACTCACCTGAACAATATAGATAATAGCAAACGCAGAAAGTAGCTAAATAGAACCGAGGATCGCCCAGATATTAGAATCACCTAATTAACCGGGAAAACCTAATTTAGAAACGAGACAAATAATATAGTAACTAGAATCAAGACTTAGAAATTCTAGGGTTTTGGATTTGGGGTTTTAGGGTTTTAAATTATAAATTGAAAATTAGGGTTTCAAAATATAATTTGGGAATTTAGGGTTTTAAAGTCCAATTTGGGGATTTAGGGTTTTGAAATCCAATTTAGGGTTTCAAAAACCAATTTGGGGATTTAGGGTTTCAAAAACCAATTTAGGGTTTCAAAAACCAATTTGGGGATTTAGGTACGAGATGTAAATATACATTTTTTTTTATAATAAACAATTTCTAGTTTTATAATTGAAACAATGTTTGTACACAATTTAGAAGGGAAGGGGTTAAAAGATAAAAGTTGAATAAAAGGGGTCAGTGGGACTCGAACCCACGACCACACGCGCCACCACCAACTGTCTTACCACTGAGCCAGACGCGTTTTTTGGTTTTAAAACAGGCAGCCATTTATTTTGTTCTTCAATATACAAAACACCCATTTCATACTACAAGCCCTAGATCAAGAACATCCCAAATTCGTCTGAAACAGGCAATCAAGCCCGATTTAAAGATAGGGCTTTTAATCGTGGCAACACAAGGATCATTTCATATATAAAAACTTACTTGATTGATGATGAATTCGATCAAAGCAAATGAAGAACAAGGTGCGACTGGAAAGGATTAAACAACTGGTCCTTGATGATTTTTGATGGAATTGAGGTTTCAGAAAGTGAACGGGAGTTTAGAAGCGTGATTTAGACCATAGAATTGTTTTACTTTGATTGAGAAATAGTCCAACGGGTTCGAGCTTAATTCCAAATTAATTGCGGTCAATTGATGATCAAATGGACGTTTAGAACTCGATTGAAAGTCACAAACGTATTTTACTTATTGAGAAAGTCGTTTTCGTTGATTTGATTATGGTTAATACAAGCAGCTTGATCGTTTTAAGTTTTTGGGTTTTTGAAACGGTTCATAAAACCGATTAACACATTGATTGGGTTGATTTTATGTTGTTCAGATAGTGATAACGGGTTCGAAACTTGCCTATGATCGTTTCTGTGGTTTTACCAAGTTTTTAGGTGTTAAAATCGACTAGAAACTGCCTCGCCGGAGCTCGGCATTTTCCGGCAGGTTGGCCGGAGGTGGATGGTGCCGGAAACACGGGCAAGGGGGGGGGGTTTGGGTTTAAATATTTAATTTACAAAACAGCCCCTGAGGTTTGGGTTTGTTTTACTCATTAACTTAAACTTTTAAAACAAGTTTGAGGATTGACGGTTTTGACCCAAAGTTAATTATATATATATTTCAACCAACTAACTAAAACTAATTTGAAACATAATAATTATATACGTGACGTTTTTATAACCTTAGCTCGGTTTTAACGTTTGGGAGTTATATTTGCACTTGGAATCAGTCTTCTGTGACAATATTTTTATAAAATCATTTTTTTTTTATACATATTGTATACATAGTTTCGAGGCATAACTTTAGTAATTGATTGGCATCCGTTGATTTATAATTGAATCGATAGATAATAGCGACGGGAAATAACGTAACGTTCGACACATTTATATATATGTCTTTAATAATAAAGCGTTACACTGAAAGAAAATAAATACAGATACGTTAAGATAGATAATCTCCGGGTTCGAGTCGGGTATTCGGGTATGGTTTGGGGCAGATGTCACAGCTTGAAGAATCACCGACGGCCCTTTTTTGTCACCCCGTGTAAACTGTCCACGCCAAGCGTTTGGACAGTTAGTCCATTGCCAATGCATGCAATCTATGCTACCAATCATACCGGGTAAACCATGCACTTCTTCGTGTACGTCGTATATTTTTTGTAGATCTAACCATGTCGGCTTTCTCAAATAACGCTCCCCGTAAAGGTCAATAATACCTTTACAATAGTTTTCCATGCTATCTCTTGTTGTTTTCTCCCCCATTTTTAGATAATCGTCGTTTATGTCGGTTGCGTTGCCGTATCCAAGGATGCGTAAAGCCGAAGTACACTTTTGTATAGCCGTAAATCCCATCCTTCCTCTCGCGTCGCATCTTTGTTGAAAATAAGGTTTTTCTCGTTCCAAATCTTGAGCTATACGTAAGAATAGCCTTGAACTCATCCGGAACCGACGCTGAAAACTAGCTTCATTATATCGTGGCTCAACCGGATCGAAATAATCTTTCATCAAACGTTCATTCGCCGCCGCTAGGTCTCTCTCGACGGATACTCTTTGATAAACGGGTCTCGGTGGGTTAGCGACGTGTTGCAAAAACGAAGCCGCGAGTGCAACCGCGCTTGTAACCGCATTATCCATCTCTATTTCGCCCGTTGAAGTGCTATCTCCACTTGACGATGAAACGTAGTCTTCCATTTTAAATAATAATGTGTGTGTTATGGAGAAAATTTGAGTATATAGTGTGTGTTTTTTTAGAGATTTTAGTGTGTTGTAGTGTTAATGGGTTTGAGATTTTTATAAATGGTTTAAATTTATTTTTTTTTTGGTCAAATACAACCGTTTATAGCCGTTGGAGACAAAAGCATTGAAAGTTGTGTTGGGCGATGGCGTTATTTGGAAAACGCCCGGAACAATTTTTGGCATATAACGCCTACCAGTAATGGTGTTTGGGGCGTTAAGAGGCGTTATCAAGCCCTCTTAACGCTCATTACACACAGTCTAAGTGTCCGGTCGGGTATGAGGCCTACCTACTAATATACCCGTTGGTGTGAAAAAGAAACAGTCGTCAAGTTTCCACTATCGACGCTAAATAGTTTAAACCGCCTTAATTGCAAACCAATCGGACCTTGAAGATTTATTGGCAAGCGAACCCACCCTTGCACCAGCGGTGGATGTTCACTGGTTCCGACTTCACATCACCAGTATCACATTCACTCCTACTCTTAATCCATTTTTAACACCCTAATCACATTATCTTCATATTCATAAAGTTTTAGGGTTTGTGAATCAATCTTTTGCTGCCAATTGCATCAAGTTGAATTAATTCATGCACTTTTAGGCATATACTTATTGAGCATGTATTGCATTGTTCATACAATCAAGATAACTATGCACATGATAAGCTTGACTTAAAGATTTGTTATATGAGATTTTGATTGATAGTTTCACTGATTGTTATTCTTCTCTGAATGTTATGTGTTATTGTCCATCTTCAATTAAGCTTAGCTTCTTATGCATTTATGTAAATCAAATACTGGATTTATTTTTGAGAAACTACATTGATTAATGTAGATAAAGTTGCTGTTTTGGGCAAAAGAAGTAAAGGACTCATAGCTTACACAAATAGACCCGTTGGGATGAAATTGCACGCTAAAAACGTTATAACAAAACAACACAGAGACATTCACAAGTCATCAATTCTCCCATTCCAAAATTCTGGATAATGTTGTACATGATCAACCACTAGAATCTAGAGAATGTTAATCAATCTAACCAAATCGTCTCCTGCATTTATTTATTTATTTATTTTTAATAACCGAACAAAAACAAAAAAACTAATCCTTGAGCAAAACTGTGTACATGATTTGATTCCAGGTGTCGGGAACACCAGCAAGACACCAGTGGCTGCAATCCAATTCTCCGCCAGCATATTTTGACGGGTGCCCATCTTTCCTTAACTGGGTAAGTAATGTTATATCCAATAAATAAGCTTGATTTTTCATTTTTGAAATCACATCTTTCACCACTTGTTCTGCTGCATATTTTTTCCCAGGATAGTTAGATCCTAGTATAGGTTCAGTTTGCCCGTTACACGTCTCAACACTTGGCGCCCCCCAATCATTACCTCTGTTACCACAAAATAAAACCATAGTTAGAACAAAACAACCATGAAACTATGGTGTTTAGTATAGACAGAACCTAACTCGTAATGCACAGCAGAAATCCCTTGGAAAAACACTCTGGTCTTCGTAGGATTAACGTTCGAGTCAACCCATTGACCCCATGTAGTCAACGCTATCCTATAAGCATCCATAAGAGCCATGTCGTGATATAACCTTTCACCAATCTGATAATAGTCCCACCTGCAACCAAAATCACTAGTTTACAAATTTGTTTAACAAACCAATGCTGTTGAGTAGAGGTGGTCTGTTTGACCCATTTGCTCGAAACACTTTTTGTTCATACGATTTAAGCGGTCCACCGTGAATCCACCAATGATAGCTGTTGAAGATCAAAATATCCGCTTCTCCCCATATTCTTCCTCTGCTTATTGAGTCCAGCCTTAAAATTCGTCCCTTCTCGTTCGTCACCAGGTCTACAAGAAACCCGTTTTTCAAATACATGATTGAAACTTCATGCTCCTTCAATCACAGAAACCCAACATTTAGATCAAGAAACTACAAAAATATACCAAAATATATATTTTATTTTTGTTCAAATTATTTTACATTTTGATGCTCGGAAACGAAAACTCACGGTAAAGAAAACAGTTGAGAATGCTCCTTGATGAGTGAGACGCAGGTTGTAGTGTCGATCATGGCTATAAAGCAGGCATGCTAGCGATTGCCATTGATTATAACTCAATGAGTCTCCGACAAACATTATCTTCTTCCCCTTGTTTCTTTTGAGAAAATCCTCACCGTTAAATCTAAAAAAATGATCACAGTTTCACACATTTACTTACATTTGTATGATTATTGATTAGCAGGTGACGAGAAAACGGACCTTGAAAGTGAACAACCATGAGGCTGCCATCTGAAGTTGAGGTATGTGCTATCGGGTCTACCGCTTTTCTGGCAATTCAAACCCGGGTTTATAAACGGGCATTCCAACGCGTTGTACATTGGGTATGAACCTGATTTGTCCCATACCCACTTACCTTTGAAAAAATCACACCGTTTTTTATCTGCAGCAACACCAGTTTCTAGAGTTGATACATAAAGAAGAAGAAGAAAACACACAGTTATCACATTCATTTTCAACATGAAGAAAACCAGTTACTTGAGGCTTTTTGTGAGTGTCTAAAGTGGTTGGAAGGTGAGTTTTTTGTTTTTCTACCTTCTTTTTAAAGCAAATATATATAACCACCAGCCTGCCCGAAAGCATAGACGTTAGCGGTTCGGTGCAAGAACTTCCTATCGAACTCGGTTTCACCGAACCAGACAGTAAACACCCGTAACTAACTGATAATCAATATACATGTTTAAAAAACAAATCTTAATGATTAACAATAGTTAGTGTTTTACCGATTTTTACAAGTTCCTTTAGTCTTCATGCAGTAAGTATTTTGTAATTTGTGGAAAAAAACGTACGTTTCACATGAATAATGAATTGCACAATATGTATACATGATTCAATGCATGATAGATACGTGTAATACAATTGTACAATTGTTTAAGCAGCATGTACAAGTCTTTTATGTGATTTATTTTTGTCCTTTTAGTGTTTAACTAACTAGCCGTTATATTGTAGCTAGATAATGGCTAGCTTGAAACTGACTAAAATCAATTTGTTGTAATAGAGGTAGCTAGTTTAAATATATTGTTGTATTGAAATCTAAAGATAACCCATAAAAAAAGTAGTAACGCAATAACTATTTATTGAATGAATCTTGAAGATGATCGATCATGCTTGTTATTGATTTAACTTCTAAGATTTACCACAAAATTGCAACACTTACTATCTTTTTTTTATTATCTATTTAACAAACTAACAATTAAATTATAGTTAGTTTTTCTACAACATAAGGTTGTAGAGCAAAATATTCCAAGTATCAGGAACTCCAGCAAGACACCAGTGGCTACAATCCCTCCCGGACAACTTGCCAAGCCCATACTTTGACGGATGACCGTCTTTCCGCAACATTGATAGGTTGGTTATGTCCAACAAAGTCACCGGTTTCTTGATGGTTTTTAGTTCCTTCTTCAGAACTGTCAATGCTGCCGACGGCGTTCCATGATTAGTGGAGCCAAAAATCGGTACGTTCTGTCCAACGCAGGCTTGTGCCTTCGGTTCCCCCCAACTACTACCGCTGTCATGTATAATACATTTAATATTTAATGTAAATTTAGAAGTAGGTTAATTTAGAGACAACATAAAAAACTTACTTGTAATGAGTAGGTGAAATTCCTTGAAAAAAAACCTTGGATTTAAGGGGATTGATGTTGTGATCAACCCATCGACCCCATGTATCAATGGCCTTACCAAAAGCCACAAGTCGATCCATGTCTTTATATATTTTGTTTCCATCTTGTATATAGTCAAATCTACATAACCATAAATATTCTTATCAAAACAAATGTTTAAATTACGAATTTATCTAGCTACTATGGATCCGATGTATGAATGAATTGTTACATACGGTTGGGTAGGGCCTTTACGAGTCCACCAATGCCACGTGTTAAACACGAGGTAATCAACATCCAACCAAAGTGGTCCATTTGTAATCGAATCCAATTTCATCACCCTTCCAATTTTTTCCTTGACAATATCCACCAAATATAAGTTATGATGGTAAATCACTTTTGCTCCATAATCCTGCATTCATCCAACTCGTATATATTCATCGATCAAATTAATTGGACTAAATACCTAACTAGATCGACTTGATGACATGACATACCGTAAAGGTGTAAGTTGTCATACCAATCGCCCCGTGGATTTTTACGGTATATCGTGCAGAAGGTACCGATGAATGAATCATACATAATAATGACAACCAATGGTTTTTGCTCAATGAGTCTCCAATAAACATTATAGTTTTCCCCTTTAGTTTCTCCAACAAGTTTGGACCATCAAACCTGTCGATAGAAACATATATGATACCAAGTTTGGACCATATACGATACAAAGTAATTAATATGACTTCTAATTAAAATCGAACCCACACACCAACCAAACAATTTTAGTAAAATCTCACTCATAATAGTGTGCATGTTGAGACGTGACTTTAGAAAATGTTTTTATTTTTTACATTTATACCCTGTACATGCAACATATCGATCTACACCATAACATAAAAAACATGGATAACAAAATCACTATGATTTTTCCCACCCTTACATGTTTACACCATATGGGCTATTTAGGTTGGATATTTTTAATAAACTCTACAATATATTTGTTGTCAAGCATTAACTTATGTAATGAGCGTTACGTATTTTATGCGTGGTTTAAAAAGAATATTTGATAGAAACTTTACATGATAACAATCTTGTATAATTAAAATTTTGGTAGGTCGTGTGTCATCTTGGTATGGCCTCTAGACGTAATCACGTGTTGTTGAATATTAGCAACAAAAAGAGAGAATATATATGTGCAAAATAAACATATGATCATATATATATGCATATGAGATAATATCATTTCTTTAATTAATTAATTTTCTGTTTTTACATATTAGGTTTGAGAAGAAAGTTAATGAGTTTATTAATTATAATTTCAGTCATATAAAATTAACATTTTTAATATTAATTAGCAACGATGCATCAAATCAAAATCAACACTAAAATCAGATGATATAAATAGATACGGAGTAGTACGTAGTCTTCAAATAAATCCAAAAATAAAAATGGTAATGAACAATACGTTCTTAATATATAGGTTCTCCTGGTCTATCTCGATCTTAATCAATATAGTAGGTGGCTTGTATTGTCATATCTTAGAAGTTAGATATATACATGACATATAATAAAAATGTATTTCGGTATAATTAAGGTTTTAATAATATACAAACTGTTTAAACAAATCAAAGTAATTTTATAAAAATATTGAAATTTTAAACTGATACATAAATAAATTTTTAATCACGAAAATTGCTGTATAAAATATACTTAATTTGATTGTTTTTGATAATATTGTGTTTAAATAAAAAATCTTACATGTTACATAAATGATAAAAACTAAAAAGTAATTAGTTGAATAGTACATTAGTTGTGTTGACTAATAAATTAATTGTGTTGACTCGTTAATAAACAGAATGATATGTAAACCCAAAATAGAAGTTTGAAAAGAAAGTAAAACGGTTTAATTCAATTGTAAGAATTTTGTTCTATGTCTAGACCATGTAGTTTTATACTTTAATTCATACACACGTACACACATGTATGCAAAATCATTTTCACCATAAATATGTTAGAAAATATTGTTTGTTACGTATCTACGATGAAAATTTGCATAGTTTTGTAGCAGCATATGTATACCTTGATAAGGAGCATGCATGGGGTTGCCATCGATATTGGAGATATTGTTGATCAGGTCGTTTGTTCTTGATACAATCAAACTCAGTGCCAACAAAAGGGCAGAGGGAGGCATTATAGAGCGGATACGATGGATCGATCACCCAACTTCCCTGAAACATATCACAGCTTCGATTCTTGCATTCTCCATTAAAGAACATAGTTGCTAGAATAATAAGAAAAAGAAGAAACCCAAAGTACTGGTGATGATCATGAACCTTAAACCCCATTTTTAATCTTAATTTGCATACAAACACAAAGAGATGATATATATGATATGATGCTCGCTCTTTGTATTTACCTATTCAATATATATACATGCATGATGGGAGTAGTAGGTATTTATAGGGCACTCGATCATGTTTACACAAATTATTTACAATTAAGTTACAACTTCAAATATTAATTAACCCCCTTTTAAAAAAGGCATAAGTATAATTACTATTTTTCAAAACGTCATACAAAAATAGAACATTCTAATTTTTTTTTGGTAAGATTTCAATCCAGTTATATACAGAACTAATTAAAATACTTAACATGAGTGTTGTAAATACTCTTACTTTTGCTTTTTTTTAATTAGATTTAAATAATCAATAACTTTTCATTATTGTTTTTTTTATATAATATATTATTTTTCATTTCTTCATTTTCTTTTTAGGCTTAGTATGTGGTATGTTTCTTTTTAGTCTTTCCGGCCTCGGTATGTTTTATGCTTCTTTTATTTTTGCGTTGTAATTTTTAACACATTTATTCTATTGAATTACTTTGCATAGAGTATGTTGCTTCTGCTTACTATTGTTATCACCTTAACTGCTTTATAAATCTAACTAGGTTAATGTCTGTTTGTTACACAAGAAGTGTCATAAAAACCAGAAAAGTTTGAATAGTTTATAAAATGGATAAATTTTTAAAAAAATAACAAAGTTTTAATTTTATTTTAAATATATATCACTCAAAAGTTGTTTTGTTTCAATTAAATAACTTTAAAAAGATGTCTCAATCATATATAATTAACTTCTATAATAGGTAAACATTAAATGTAGCATTCATTTTCAAATAAAGTAAAATAAATGTTCACGAAAACTTTTTAAAAATTGAACAAAAAACGGCAAAAATTTTCATAAATTCGTAAAAAATAACAAAAAAGTGACAAAATTTTTCACAAGTTACAAAAGATTTAAAAAAGTTAATAATCGGGACTTGACTTTGCATTAATAAAAGAAATATTGCATTTTGCGGTGTTGAATATTTTTGAACAATCGAATGCAATTTTTTATTTAAAATAACATTATGTAAAAACAATAATAATGAAGCAAATGAATTCAAAAGTTGATATGATTTTTATATATTTAAAATTATATATTTTTGGGAATAAATTAATTTGATTATCTTGTAAATTTGAATTAATTCAAAAATAAATTAATTATGGAATGAAAAATTTCTTCTAATATAAATATTATCAACATTCTGGGCGGAAAAACGATTCTCTAAGTGTCTCCAATGAATGACAAGTGTCCCTTAAAACATTATTTTATTATAATGTATAGATATAGATATATATATATAGATTATAAACATGTTCTTACAAATTTGAATAAACTTATAAGTTACAAGGTCTGTGATTCCGACCTTGTAAGTTACGAATTGCCCTTCTACTATTTTACTATTTGGTCATTTACTTTTGTCATACTTACAAGTTTGGCACTCTCATTTCACCTTTAACATATTTACGACTTTAATATCCGATTTTGATTTATTGTTATTTTGATCCCTGATGACTTAGCTGATTATACCTTTGACCCTCTACTCTTCTTTGGCATTGACCATCCAGCTTTTACTTAGTTATCATTTTGACATCTAAGTTTAGATACATATTTGTCTTTTAATATGTGACGCATTATGTATGACTTTACACCGTAACTTACGAGAAATGAAAATTATTTTAACGTGTATGACAAAATCACATACACGAGACCCGAATGCGAAATGTAGACTAGGTTTTAAATCTAACTAGGATTACATGGGGCTTGCACGTTATGCGAGCCATTTGTACATCATTATTAGTGGCCCAGATTGAAAATTTTCCGTCAACACAATCGTTAAAATCATACACGGGCGCCTAAAATCCAAGAAAAAACAAATGTCATTCAACTTTAAACCAAGCCAAACAAATAAACTGCCAAAATGTTATTTCATCAAACAAATATCTCAAATTAAAAATAATAAAGATAACCGCCAACTCTCCAAACCAAACTAATAGCCATGCACCACATACCTTTATCACATCAAACCAAACCAATAGTTATACACCATATCACAACTAACAAAATATTATTCATGAAGTATCTAATTAACTGGAGTAATTTAATATAGTTAAATTTCTGTTGAAAAGAAACGTTGTAGGTCAACCGTCAATTATCAATACTTGTAGAAGGCCCATATCTTTTTCAACAAGGCCCGTACATTTTTGACATTTGGGTTGTCTTTTTAGTTTCTATCCTTTCAAACATGATATTTTTAAATCGTCGCCACCCATACAAGCATAGGGGAGGCCGGCAGGGGTGAGAGTACTTGGGAACCCGCATGATACATTCTCAATTCTCATATATTTTTCTCTTTTATTATATTAACTGGGTGAGGTATGTGATGGCAGATAAGAGTAGTGTTGCCACTAAAAATAAGTGTTAAGAATAGATGATGATACTTGTGCGGAAGTGAAAGTTTCACCCCCTCCAGCCTAACCTGATCGTGACGATCAGCTAACCAAAAATATATCTTTACGTGTCAAAAATTGATGCCCTCGTGATATATTTATAATGATGATATGAATACATGAGTTATTATCTCTAGTACAACACATACTAAAACAAAGGATGCTCCTGCCCCAAAGATCCCTGGCTTTACAACATGACACACAATATAACTTCTCTTAAAACTATCATAGCGTAACTCCTTTGCTTGATTGGCGATCATCCCCAAACCAATGACATACAAACTCATCGCAGCTAACCATGCCACCCTGTATCAAGATTTTAGTTAACCATTGGAGCTCATATAATCCGTAAGATCCATTCATTAAGGTCGGAAATTTGATGGAAACGATTGTTTCCTATGCATTTTCATGAAAACTGAAGTAGGAAACAGTTAGTTCCAACGTAGTTTTATGAAACTAATATAGAAAACGATCATTTCCTCACAATTCCATGAAAATTGGCATACGAAACATTTGTTTTCTACTTAATTCCAGAAAAAAAACTGGCATAGAAAACTACCATGTACGTCCTACGCATGTCCATGAAAACTGGCTTAAGAAACAACCGGCCGTTGCGTACAAGTTTGCCACAAAACCAGCATAGGAAACGGCACAATTTTCTAATAATGAATTTTGATCGAAATTACCATGAAGAAATGAGGCATAATCGAGTCTTTGAAGAATGCTTGCGAATTCTAGGGCAATGAAAACGAAAAATCACAAGTGTTACAAGTGCTGCGATTGCTAGTCCGTGTGCAGGGCTTCTCGGGTACGTGCAGCCTCCACCTATTTTGTTGAGTACCTCATAAAGCTATAGGTGGAGTATATATAATAGTAGATTTTAGAAATGTACGTGTGTTTGCCATTGAAAAGAGTATATATCTGCTTAGGTTAGTTATGTTTGTGTCGATAAGATGTATGATTTACCCTGGGTGAAGTGGCTTCAGCACCGAAACCAAGAGCAGAAGATGCCATTCCGATGATGATGAAAACGACAACGATCAACGTCCATTTTGGTTCGCTATCCCTAACCACATCCATGCTTGCTTGTTCTACAAAAATATATCTAATGATAATAAACTGGTTAAGTTTGTATGTAAATTATGCATATATACATAGTTAAATACAGGCTTGGATGAATGAAATTACATGGAAAATGCTAGCTAGCTTGTTTTGTATCATTACTATGTGAACAAATGGAACTTATGAAGCAAAATAAGACATGCACTTATGTACAGGTTATTTAATTAAAAGCTCGCATTGACGCATATATAATATATTTTTGTTTAATTGGTCATTATCGGCCGGCCGGTCGTGGTTTAACACTGATTTTTAATGTTTAACAGATTACTAGTAACCGGACCACGCGATCAATGACTGTGTCTTAGTTGTACGTACTTTTCAACTTAAACACGTGATGTGCGTTGCAAGGGTAGAGACAGCAGTGTCTCGCGTTTGCGACCTAATCACACGCGTTAATAAAAACATTTGTTTAAAAGAGTAAGAGGCTCTTTGTTTTACCTGTTAATGGTTCAGTTTAGTGATTATGGGTTGTTTGTTTCAGCCTCTTAATAATTCAGAAGTCTGACTGATTCAACACTTAATGGTTTAGTGAACCATTCAGACTTCTAAACCATTAAGATGCTGAAACAAACAACCCTATAGAACTAAAACAAACCATCCTTAAATATAATTTTGTTTTCCTAGAAGTATCGGCGTTCTTATGAAAGTATATTTTTTAATAGTAAGTCGGTGGCAAATAAGTCACAATTCTAATTGACCATTTGTAACTTCCATTTAAGTTCTGGTTCAGAAGTCTAAATGGTTCAACACTTAATGGTTCAGTGAATCATTCAAACTTTTAAACCATTAAGATGCTGAAACAAACAGCCCCTAAAAATGCTAAAACAAACAATCCTTAAATATAATTTTGTTTTCCTAGAAGTTTCGGCATTCTTATGCAAGTATATTTTTTAATAGTAAATTGGTGGCAAATTAATAAGTCACAATTCTAATTGACCATTTGTGCAAATTTCGGTTTTGATTCCTGTGTTTTTATATCATTAATAATTTTAATTTTATTCTAACAATTTTGGTCCTTCTGATTTATTTTATAACATAAATGGTCTAAACAATAATTTCATCCAATTTTTCGTTAAATATCTCTCACGCGCCCCGCATTTAAGGATTAAAAATAGAACAAATTACATTTCTCGTCCTTAATGTTTATTAATAATTACAAATCTCGTCCTTAAACTTCACTATTTACAGCGATCGTCCTTTATGTTTATATAAATTTGCAAGTTTCGTCCTTTTTACTAACGACCGTCAAATTTTAACGTTAAATGATAACATGTGCTGTCCACGTGAGGGCAATATAGTCTTTTGATATATAAAGGACCATTTGTGTAATTTCTTTTTTTCTTTTTCATTGATAAAATAATTCATATGTTCAATAATTAATCCAACTCATTCACCACCATATGCCTACAGATGTTGTCAGTTTAAAAGTATAAATACTTTTAAATTTTTCAGAATTCTCCAAAATATTAGGGGACCAAAAATGTAATTAGTTTTATTATAATATATTTTATATACATATTTTAAATAAAAAAATATTATTATGAGATAAACTCTCAAATGATTATTACTAGAATAATGAGTAGTATGTTAAATTTATTTCATATTAATAACAATCGGTTCGGTTCGGTTAATGTTTGGTTATGGGATACCCTTAACCATAACCAATGTGTCGGTTAATCGAAGAACCTTAACCATAACCATCGGTTAATAGTTCGGTTCGGTTAATTCGGTTCGGTTATGTCAGTTAATTCGGTTATGGTTCGGTTAATTCGGTTTTATGCTCACCCCTAGTTGTCACCACTGTTTATCAAAGCACCCCCAACCACCATACTCCTCCATCACCACCATACGTCACCACCACCACCATTTATACCCCAATCACCATCTTCTACGCATGTAACTTGTTTGTAAATAAAGAAAATTAAAAAACCAATAAACCCTTATTCTCTTAATCCTCTCAATCGAGCCACCGTAATCAACCTACTACATCGGTGCCGCCGCCACCTTCGGCCACCACCAAGCATCTTTGTTGACTATCACCACCGTCCATCCGGTTTGAAACCACCACCATCATTTATCATTTTCGCCCTACCTCTTTTCTTGAAGCCACCGCCTCCGCCCCTCTCAGATATAAAAAAAAGATATGCTTTTACAGAACGATTTGAGAAATCAATGGTGATGTGAGTTGCCGACGAACAGTAGTTGTGATGTTTTTGTTGTAGAAGGATGAGAACTGTGGGTTTGAAGATCCATTTTGGGTTGTAGACGGTTGAATGTTTGGAGCCATGCCGGTGGGGTTTGATGTATGTAAGATCAGAAAATGTCTTATTGAAGGTCGGGGTGGTTATGTGGTGGTGATGGAGCCGGAACGGTGGTATGCATCAGTTTTCAGTGGTGGTAGTCACCGGAGTTTTGACTTTTGAGAGACAAAGGGTTGACAATTTGGGAGTTGGGGTTGGTTTTTTTATATGTTATTATTATATAATTTATTAACAAAACAAAGAGTAACCTTTGCATAAATTACAGCAATGGTCCTTTAATTCAAAAGACTAATTTACCCTCATGTGAATAGCACGTGACTCTATTTTCCGTTAAAAGTAAACTACCGTTAGTGGAAAGGACGAAATCTGTAAACTTTTTTAAACATAAAGGACGTTAAATGTAAATACCTAAGTTTAAGGACGAGATTAGTTATTTAACGTAAACATAAAGGACGAAATTTGTAATTTGTTCTTAAAAATATCATTTCTCTCATTCTTTTATTTAGGTCATTATGTAAGTTAACATTTTTATCCAATCACATATAAAAAAATAAGAGAAATGACATTTTTACTTTATATGTAAGGGAGCTATACTTAACGAAAAATTAAATGAAGTTAGTGTTCGGGACCATTTATGTTAGAAAATAAAATCACAAGGACTAATACTGTTAAAATCAGACTGAAACTATTAATGATATCAAAACTGACAAAAACTACAGTTTACTCTATTATATACTAGGTTAGAGACCCGTGTTTAACACGGGAATTAGTTAGAATAATTTAAATAGTTAAACTAAAAACTTTATATTAAACTATTCAATTGTATACTCTCAATCGAAGCTACAATTTTTTAAATACTTCCTTATGTGAAGTCCAATAATCATAGAATATTGTATTATGAAATTTATGAAAACCAGAAATCCTTAACAATGCCATTTGTTGATAAGACAAACAAAGAAAAACTCATAAACAATAAGAGTAGATGAAACAAAAAATCTAAAACGAAGATTGATGAAACATGATAAAATAATTTATAAGAGGTTGACAGATAAACAATCGGTTCTAATCAATACCTGGAAAAAATAATTTAGCAATCGGTTTTAATCAATACCTGAAAAAAATAATTTAGCAGTCGGTTCTAATCAATACCTGAAAAAAATAGCCTAATTGCAAGAAAGTTTTTCTTCCTGATCACTCTATCAAAAGGGACATAAAAACTATCTACCTAGAATCGAACAATGTAACTTTCAATATAGAAGTAAAAAGTAGCGGCCAAAATTTTTTTCCTTGATGATCATAAAGTCAGCAAACAAAAAAAACAATTGTAGACTATAAACAATGATTCAATCAAACTATTTAGACATACAACAATATATATAAATGAATCTAACAAATGATATACAATCACACACCTGAGACAACATATAATTAAGCATGAAAGCCACAACCGTTAATTTGATCCATGATTCCAGCTGATGTAGTAAACACGATCTAACCAAACTGCATGATGCATAGTACGATAATCAAACAATTTTACTTATATTCTTCGGTTTGAAGTTGTATTAATCATATGATACAGTGTGCAGCAAATTTTAACTACTTAAAGATTTATCATATGAAATAGCCAAAATAACAAAGTTTTTATACAAATAGGATAGAAATTCCATAAGCACTTGAATTAGGTAATCATATAAAGTCTAATTATCTTTAAGTACCTGTCTAGATGGCAAAAGTCTAGCAGTCCATGGTTCGATTTCCTTAACACCAACGTCACCAACGTCAAATCGAGGACTGATGACACCACATTTGTTTAATCTTCCGTTCAATTCCACCACAATCTTACCACATCTGTGATCATCAACATACTCAAACTCATCAATGTAACCTGCAACATATAAATTACAATAAACAACTTGATTATGTGTTTTGTGAATATAAATTGTTTAAAATTCATAGAACGTTCGAGTTGAAGAAACACACCATGTTTCTGCATAACCATAAGAAACTTGATGGTAACTTTCAAAGAAGGTCTAATCATGACCTGTCTTTTGCCTCGTTTCTTGGCATTGTACATGGTCTTAAGAGCATCATTAAGTACACTAACTCTAACCATCCTTGCAAAATAGTGATGCTGTAGCAACACAGAACTTAAACTATAGAAATTACAATAACACAGATGTAGTTTTAACAAAAAACTATCAAACTTCAATCGAGTCTACACGCATTTATAACTTATTCCATACCAAGCCAAAAACAACTAATTTATATACAGTTTTATCCAAAAAAATGCCCAACTTTATTAAATTCAACATATTTTCTGAATCACTCAGCGACAAATATCAATTGCAGTTTCTAAATCATTTCATACCAAGCCACATATATCAAACAAATTTAGCCAAAATTGATGCAAATTGCTTCACTCAAGACTAAATTAAATGCAGCATTGTTAAAAAAAATCAAACTTTATTTGATTCACTAAACTTTCTAAACCATTTCATACCAAGCCACAAATAACAGCTAAAATTAGCAAAGATGATGCAAATTACTTCATTCAAGACTAAATAAAATGCAGCTTTATACAAAACATCAAAACTTGTTTAGTTATAAAACTAAATTATTTCATAAGAAGCCACAAAAACTAACTAAAATCAGCCAAAATTGATGCAAATTACTACATCCACAACAAATTTTTGATGCAGGCTCACGATAACCAGAAAATTAAAGTTTTTGCTTAATTGTTTTATTTCTTTATGCAATACAGAAAATATGACTTTTGAAGTCTTATAACATCAATCAAAACTCAAATTGTAGCTTAAAACTCAAAAGTTAAAACACAATTTTGGCTAAATTTGTTTGATATATATGGCTTGGTATATAAACACACTCAAGGTTAAAACTGCTAATTATGAAAATGAGGGGTAAGTATGAAAATGAGTAATTAACATAAAAAACTGTTAATTATGAACCAAATGAAGTATTTTAAAATTATACTTACATTGAATGTTTGACCACCTCAATAGCCTCAACAGCTGCAGAATTCATTAACATCAACTTCCTTGTTCACATTCTTCTTGTCTAATTAGTATGGGTTGAAACGGGTCATGTTTGGTAGGGATCAAACACAAATGATTTGATATGATCTGAAATGGACCAAAAGTAATTAACAAAGATCACTTTAAATAAGAACAAAACTAAATAATCCTTAAAGCAGGGAGTCTAACCAGATGATCTTCAACTAAATTTAAAAACTGTTATAAAGTATGATATATATATATACATTACTTTAATATATATATGAAATTTTTTTTTAAAGTATGTTCTCCTTCCTAATGATACATTACTTTAATCGTTCGGTTTTAGAATCAAATGATCTGCAACAACGATGATGATATGTGCTTAACCTTTCAACAAAGATCTTCAACAACGATCTGTGTCATTCCGTTACATCGTTGTTAACCTTTGTACCTTCCTGCAACACTATCACTAACCCTCTGGTAGAAAAAAAACAAAATTGTTAGGATTATAAACACAAACAAAAGAGCAATCATACCAAAATTACAGCTAGTTTATACCAAAATCATAAGAAATCATGCATAATCAGTTAGTTTCTGTACTTTAAACAAAAATTACATTGCATATACAACTACTATGTTAGGTATACTTTTTTTTAAATAAACTATTACAATACAAATGAAACTATTTTATGGTCATAAAAAGATTAGCAAATGATTATTAAATTCAATACAAAGAAAGATATGGGTTATGAAAAAAGAAACTGGACCACATTCACTATATATGAAATTTGTGTACGTTGACATCTATACTAACAAACATAGCAAATCAAAACGAATAGGAAGTTCAAACTTTTATATAGTAGAAACAAAATCTGAAATCCCTGTAAGATCAAACCAATAATTCATATGTTAGATAATCATTACCATTAACAAAAAACAATCAAACATGAGAAACATAAAAATGAGTCTAATGTCTTTGTTAGCATTTCATCAAACACCTTATGTGCATCATAAAGTACACATGTAATTCACCATTAAAATGGTTTTATACACCTAATTAGAGGATGAACTTCATAACTGGCATATCACATACAAAGCATAAAAAAGACGATCCATGTTAACCAAGAATCTAATTGATTGTAACTAATAAGTATTTTGCATGTACTAAAGAAGTAAACAGAAATTAAAATGCCCAATTTCAAATTTAGAGATTTAGCCAAACTGATTTTCTATAAACCCCAAATACCAACAACGTAAATCCATTTGACTCAAATATTAAAAACTAAAAAGCAAGCAAATCCAAACAGCCTAAATATGATAATACAAATTGAGAGAAAGAAAACCATTGATGAAAACATACCCGATCGTTCCTCCTATGTATTGGATTTCACTGATAATACGAAAGAACACGCGAGAATGGAAAAAAAACCCAATTAGATTGATGAAAACCCATGTTAGATAATCGATTTTCTGTTGCCATCTCAATAGATCGTTCAATCTGGCATCATCTTCATCGTCGAACCCTAATGGATAAACAACGGTGAATTAAGATGATTGAAACCGGTTGCATCGTGGATTTGAAATCGCATTCAGATCCCATTTGCCGCTGTTGTTATGTAAAGATTAAACCCTAAATTCAAAATACAAAAGAAACGTGAAATATAGGAGAGGAAGACAAGTCAGCAGTAGTATAATCACATTATGCCAAGTAAGCCTTTAAGGGGATAGATATGCTAAAAGTTTAACACATGGCAAGAATAGGTTTTGTTTATTATATTTTATAGATTTCTTCATTTTTTTTCGTTTTTATTATATATTATATTGCTCCCGGTGAGTGTAACCACCCGGGAGATTTGATCTCGACCATCCATTAAGGCTGAAACAAGATCTTGATCTTGACCTTACAAACCTTGCAGTTGAGTTTTTTTAGGACGGTTTTTGAACGGTTTAAGTGGTTCCTGTTTTCCTCCCACGTCTTGTAAGACCTGCAACCGACTATTATGGATAGAATAACCTCTTCTCTCATAATTCCCTCAAATTGAAGAAGAAATCAATTTACTCTGTGTGACTGTCTTCTCCATTGAAAACCTTTATTTTTATTAGGCTGTTTGATAGGGTTTTGAGTGAGGGAGGATGCAAGAAATCGATTTATTCAAATCGTGAGTTGGTAGTGTGAGTGCTTCAACAGAGGATGAAGAACATAAACTTATCTCAGGTTGTAAGTGTTCAATTGATTTTTATGTTTTTATTCCTCTTGATTGCTCGATCGAATAGTGTCGCAATCAACCACTGGCTACCGTCATACTGAAATCGTCGCATAATTGAGACCTTATTCAGTGTGTATAGGGCAACTGAAACGGGACAATCAATCAAGTGAGCAACTAACTGGCTGTTGAAATCGGCAATTCAATGTCACGACGGTTTCAAACCCCGCCCCTCTATAGTCGTCAATGCTCATTCGAAGACAACACTTGCCACTCTGTCTTCCTATTTCAGGTTACATAGACTCTATTTTCGACCAACCTTTCTTTTGTATATTGTTTATAATGCCATATCTCTTGCAAAAGTATGATGATTTGGAATTATGATCCAGGGAACTGATAAACGAATTAGCTTCTGGAGTCATCACCATGGTTAAAGAAATTTGACTTTATGAACATGGAGGCCTTGAGGTTTATCTTTAATTTTCTTCTTTGTTCTGCTATTTAAAACGCTTTTTTAATTGTTATTGATTATGCCATCAACCTTTTGATTACAACACATATTGCTTTAGCTATGCGTCAAGGTTATATAAATATGCAGGGTGTGGAATGGGAGAAGCTAAATGAGATATTAAGTCTTCACATCCTTCTTTAATAAATAGAATTTTTTAGTTATTATATGATGTGTTTTCAGGTGAATGGAAATACAGTGTGTAGCTTCGTCAACTTTAAGTGTCTTTCCTCTGTTTTTGTATGTGAGTGCTACATATTATTGGTTTATATGAATATAACTTTGAGTTCAAGTGCAATGTAATTATATGTCTTTGTTCTATCATATAAATAAAGAGAAATCAGTGTGTTATATTAAAATTTTATGATGAAAGAAGAATTGAAGAAACAAAAGTCAGCAACATCTTGCCGATTTCCCTTCATGGCTTTTTGTAGGCCCCACGGTAGGCCTCATTTTATTTGGATTTTTTTTTTCAAAATGAAAAACCCTCACATGGTCATATGTGATTTGCATAATGCATGGTTATTATCAATTGTATTAGTTCATCATAAGGTATGTTTTGTTGACAAAAGAGGTTGGAAGTTTATATTCTTGATTATCTTACAAAGAAGACACTACATGCTTCAAGCAAAATATTTGTGAATGAAGCAAAAGCACGTACAAACTATCGCGGTAATTGAAGAATGCATTGAACACGAAGTTTATATGTTCTTTTATTTGTATCTTCAAAAGATTTAACAGTTCTTTTTACACCCCATTTACCATTGACGCACACGTTGTTATAGTTGTTTATTATCGTTTATTTTATCTCTTATCCTCCAAAGATCAATTAGTATAAATATTTGGGTTGTGCTGGATGTTATTATGACTACTGAAAATTTACTTTAAAGTACTAAGTTAGATCACTCTTTCACATCAAGATATGTGTTTTTAATTCTATTTTTTCATTGGTTGTTCATGTGCAGCCTTTTAAGGTTATACGTACCCAAGATCATAATTAGATTGTAGCATTGTTGGGTTATCAATATAATTGTCCCCACAAATTAAACATTGTACAATTTAACATTTAAACTTGTCATCGTTTTAAGGTATGTGTGTATATACCATGTTTAGGCTTATTAGAATGTTATCTTATTATATATTATATTGCTTCCGGTGAGTGTAACCATTAAGGAGATTTAATCTCGACCATCCATCAAAGTTGAAACAAGATTCTAACCCTACAAACCTTACAGTTGAGTGATATTCGGTCGGTTTTTTGCAGTTCTCCCTCCCTCCCCACGTCCCTGTAAATCCGTAAGTTTTCTACCATTTCTGATTTCTATATTTCACAGCACACAGAGAGAGAAAGAGAGAATGATAGGGTAAGAGAAACAAAGCTCGCTTCCAACGCTCGTATCCTCATCACCACCGAAGATCGATTTGCATCAGGTAATGTTCATCGGGTGATGCTCATCTATGTCTATTCTTGGCTTGATTTCTTATAAAGGTAGATTTAGGGTTTTTGGGTTCTTAGATTTTGCAGGGAACCTGTTCATCTTTCTTCTCCGCGTGATTCCAATTGAAACAACAATTGTACCGCCACCTGTTACGGTTAAGTTATATCATGAAGACGATTAATTTCACGGTAACCCTAAACCCTCTATTTAATTCAAACTACTAAAACGATGTAGTTGCTACTTGCTTTTAAGCCATAATGATTTTTTTGTCTGAGTTTTGTATCATGTCAATTTGATTTTTTTTTGTAAAGTTTATTAAATTTGTTTTTTTTATATTCATTTAGTGTTTAGTGTTGTGGAGGAAGAATTGTTATCGGATCCTACTGAGATAAGTTCAGAGAGGTTGAAAGATTTGAGTTTTAGGTACGTGTATTGTTTGCAGGAAGTAATACATCAGACAATTTACTGTTGCATTGACTGTCTTCCTACCCCCAAATAAAACAGAAAGTGACCAGGTTGGGTCACATGTTAAAATAGTATTATCAGACATGATCTTTAATTTCACATTCAAAGGAGTTTGTTTCATGTCTATTACCTTAATTACTTAATATGGTTTTGGCTTTCCAGTTTTGATGCATTTGTGTCTTTGGTCAAAATTGGACTTAATGTGTTATTGTTGTTCTAAAAAAAACTCAAGTAATCCACGTATTTGACATTAACTTTAATGTACAAAAGTGATTGTTTGACCTTTAAATAGTTGCATTACTTTATCCAACTTTCTTATTTGTATACAAGGAACAACATAACAACATAAGTATAATGTGTGTTTTGACTTTTAAGTTTGACTGCTCCATAGTTCCTAAATTTCTAATGCTAACTGAACTAATTAAAGAGTTGCTATATGCATTTCTAATGGTATCATTTGTGAGTAGGTAAGTTATAGAAGGGATGATAGCATGTGCTTTTCATCGATAGCGCTTTCTGTGTCGCCTAACTTTAGGATGCTTTCATGTGCTTTTCACACATATTTAATACACCACTTAGAATGAAAGGTAACTTAGATTACAAATTGTATTCAATTCCTTTGGTGCATTGGATTTATATTTTTGTGATTTCAAAATTTTTGCTTTGTATTGCTGCAATTGAAGTATGTAGTGTGTGGGACGATTGTTTAAAAAATGAACAATTTAAGTGTTCTGAGCATACATCAATGAAGGTGTAGTTTTAGAAGAATTTATTCCCATGAAAAGAATTTATTCAGATAAAGGGGCAAAAACCGCCATTGTAAAAGCAAAAGAAGCAAGAGTGGTTGATGCAGCTGAAACTCTTCAAGCTTTTGTAAAGTCTGCCATTATACATTTTTGTTAAATAAATGTATTCCGAATCAAATTTGACAACTTATATGTGAGTATTGAATATGCAACATGTTCTTTGGTCAACTTATAATTGTTGTGATTAATTGTTGTATTCTTGATATGTTGTTTTAACTGTTCTTTGTGTTAAATTTTTGTAGAGTCTTGTGGATCTTGCTGGCATTGAGCTACCAATGCTGCTACGTTGAAACAAGGAAGCCGCATAAATAGAAGCATGGTTACTTTGATTAATTAGGAAGTTGATGTATTGATACTAATTAAGCATTTGGAAAAAATAACATCAAATCAGAGTGTATTATTTGGTGATGGTTACTTGGTTTAATTGGAGTTTTAAACAAAGGATGAGTTTTTTTTTTCTTATGCATAGGGGGAGATTAAGGTTGGCACCATACCATACAAAGACTAGAAATCTAACCTTAAAGTGTGAAACTTGTCTGACGGAATTGTATGCATGTATTTTAGTGCAATTCATTAATGTTATACTAATAAAACCCACACAAGATACTTTTGTGTATTTATGGTGACTTTTTTACCAAAATAGTGTAGTTGGAAAAAATATTTACCATTATAGTGTACTTTTAAAAGTATTTACCATTTTAGTGTAGTTATATTAATCTTTTATTTTATTTATAAAAAATATGAAAACCCAGCCCCACCCACCCACCCCTATCACCATTCACCATCGTTCCTGTTGAACACTTCTAAGTCCTTTCACGATGAACTCGCTGCCTAAAAATTTTATATATATTAATGACATTGCTTCACAAAAACTAGCGATACTTTTTTATTCACGTTACCATAAAATTGTTGGGGCAAACGTTTAAAATAAACAGCAAAGCATAAAATTGCAGAACAAGACCAAGACGATTCAAGATCTCTTTGTTATAGTTTAAGTTTGAGGTTATTTAGTTCATCACCCTTTAAAGCTTATGATAATTTGGGTCAAGTGTAAGACCAAATGCTTAGACTAATTAACATACTGAAATGTCATTTGAAGAGCTTGACAAACATATTGCTAGGTGTTTATAGAAGAAAAACGAATCGCTCCTTCATTTATTTCATGTATTGAGTTGTTGTCGAATTGATTTAAGGATATGTGAACTTTTAGCCGCGGGAATAGATCAAGAACGTCCAAAATGATAAGATCTGCGGATGTTTGTAGCCCAGCCCGGTGATTCACAGATGGCGGTGGAAATTGGAGGTGGAAGGTTTCATCTTAATTAAAATTCCACATGGATTCCATTACATATGGTCGGGATTTAGGCCAGGTCGCCGGGAAATTTCATCTTCAATCAATGGAATGAGCAATTTCTCTCTAAACAAGAACGACGATGGTAGGGGTGGGTGGGGCTGGGTTTTCATATTTTTTTATAAATAAAATAAAAGTTTAATATAACTACACCAAAATGGTAAATACTTTTGAAAGTACACTATAATGGTAAATATTTTTTCCAACTACACTATTTTGGTAAAAAAGTCTATTTATGGTTGTATGGTTAAGTTTGTTTGTTTGTAGTAATGTATATGGATAATTAGAAAAGAAAAATGTCGTATATAAGACCCATTGTCGATCGTTGATCATGTCGGAACCCGGCCTTTGGACGGGTATAAAACTAGTTTCTTTAGTTTGTGACTATTATAGTAGCAATTATTGCGACCTTTTTTCATAGTTTAATTTTGATTAGTCTTTTTTTCCTAAAAGTTTGTGACTTAAATGACATGTCATTACAACTCATTGGTGTATTAAAAAAACAACTTTACCCCTTTCTATATCAACTCTTTAATCGTTTAGGTTTTGTTGTACGTGCCTTTCTTTTCATCAGCGTGTAACCTACTATCCGCCAACCAATGTGGTCTATCTGTCAACATGCATGCATGTGAGTACGCAATAACCTACTTTCCGGCCAAACCAATATTGTAGCCAAACCCGAGCCAATGGCATTCATGCATCAAGATCAACACGCATTGTTTCCGAAATTTTTTATAAAGTATGTGTGGACGTGTGGTCTAAACACGTTCTTTACTTCAAATATATCTACCGTAACACTGATAAAATTTTTAAAAAAACTTCGATCTACTTGCATGTACTATTCCAACCTAAAAGCTTAATTAATTAAGAGCAAGTAATTAGCTTTTATGTATATCCAAGTGAACAAACACCCAACAAAATATAAAAAATTTAAAAGAAGCTAAAATTAAAGCAATCATGAAACGTGTATCTTGAATGCTTGTAAGTGAACGGCCAAACTTAAATTTGTTTCGCATAACTTTAAATTTATTATGTGATGTAAACTCTTTTTTATCTATTTTTTAAACGGCTCCTAATCTCCTTTTATAATATAGACAGTTAATACATGCACCTTGTAGTATGACTCCGGCCTTATATACCATTATATTATCTACATGATCAGCCATCAGGTTAGCGAACCCGACGTTGAACCTGTTTGTATGCGCTAGTTATAATTGATGATAACATAATTGCAATGTAAAAGTTTTATAAAATTTTATACCGGC
Source organism: Tagetes erecta (assembly GCA_030867185.1). Taxonomy (NCBI): domain Eukaryota; kingdom Viridiplantae; phylum Streptophyta; class Magnoliopsida; order Asterales; family Asteraceae; genus Tagetes; species Tagetes erecta. Next base: position 520,446 of record CM061492.1, read on the forward strand.
ATACTTTTGTTGGTGACGAAAACAGAACTAAAATGTATAAGTTTTATAAATTATCTCATTATATATATCTTTTTATAAATTAACTAAACAAAGGATTGACATATATATAAAGAGGAAAAAAGAAGACATGCAAGATAATTTAATGTATAGTTTGAACGTACTGTGATCGTGGAAGGGGCTTAATTTGGTCGTTAAACGTTTCTATTATATCAACTAATCTCTTTATGGCAGTCGCTTTTGTTGAGATAATTATTAGAACACGCAGCCATGCATTATTGTATTTTAATAATTAGATTGAATAAAAAAGTCTATTTAAAGTTAAGTAGGTAAGATTATCATCTAAAATATATATAAAAAGTATAAATCTTTTATCAAACTTTTATAAAGACGTATAGAATACCTAGGATAAATCTGATGTAACATACACATTAACATGCAACTTGGTCAGAATTTTGAAGGAGTACGTTTAGACTATATCCAAGTTACATAAAATGATCATTTAGTCATCACCCGTGAAACTATATTTTTGTATTAAAATGGTTAATTAAGTTGAATAAAAATAACTTTAATTTATAAAGATTTTCTTTTAATCGGCGATAACCATTCGGCTTAACGGTATGCCTTTTAATATCTAATGTATATTCATACCTCATACGGGATTTCAACCGGCATTCGTTAGCTTGACGTTTAAGAATGACACCTACCTATTTTTCAAGAGAAACCGACTAGCTTGGATATGGCTAGAGCGTTTAATAACAACTATTGTTAATGACGACAAAATTTCATGACTAGTAATTAGATCCAAACCTGTTATCTTAAGACTACAAAACTCTTTACCGTATAGAGTTGAGATAATAAATCTTAATATGCTTCATTCTTACGAACGAAAGGAGAAATTTTATCATATAATGTATTTTCAAGTGGGCAATTAGTATGTCGGGGATCGTTTAGAAACTCTTACTTGCCATTAAACAACACCTAAATCCGGACAGGGTCACGACACTAGTTGATTTGATTGTATTTGTATATCACAAACTAAAAGGTCAATCGTCAATTCACCCGCGATATTTTGTTGAAAAAGCAAACGGGTCAAAATCAAGGAGTATTAAATATACTATACATACATGTAGCAACTTGTTATTTAGCAGCAAGCAAGCTAAAGCTATAATCATATCCTTCCATTTCTAGTTTCTAAAATCTGTCACATTCGCTAAAACCATATCACCTCATTCTTCAATATCTCCCTCCGGCCAGCCGGCGTATATAATTCTGATTAAAAATGAACTCATCTCACCGGCGATCGGCAACGGCGACGTTCGGGTTGAAGTTCGTCACGTTTACGCTATTTCTATTGCCGTTATTGTACGAATTCAGATCCTTCGCTCAACTTTTGCCTGTTGAAGAAGGTATACCATTCATCTTCTCACTCCTTCGCTTTACTGTTTCTGATTATCTGAATTAGTAGAATTTGTGTTCCGTTTTTCTCTGATTTGGAGTTTGTATCTGGAATAAGTTCTGTTTAGGCGTCAATTTTGCTTCAAACAACTAATCCGTAGGTGTGTAAACGAGCGAGTTGAGAGCTTGGCTCATTGTAATATCCTGAAGCTCGAGCTAGGTTCGAGCCTACATTTATGCTCGAGCTCGTCTCATGGTAGTGGGAAAAAAAGCTTAAGCTTGGCTCGATAAAGCTTCTTTTGTTAAACAAGCTATAACAAATAAGGACTATTAAGTGATTTGCTGATAAAGTTGAAATAATTATTTGAAATAAATAAAAAAATCTCCTAGGCTCGTTAAGGTTTGTAAGCCCAAACGAGTTCTAAATGCAAAGCTCGAGCTTGATAAGGCTCGGCTCTGAATCTGGAGTAGCTTGCGAGCCTGTTTGACTTATTTAGACTACTACTTATCTACATATGTGTGATCTGATTGTTATTGACAGCCACACCAGATATTTGCAAATTTTCAACTTGCATAGCTGCAATATGGTCTTCTTCTAGTTATAACTGATGTAAATCGTTTTGTTTTCTTCTAGTTATAGTCTTCTTGGTTTTTGCCTCTATCTTGGATTATACTTTTTATTAATAGTAATATAATAATATCTCCAGCTAACTGTGGGAACCACAGTTTTCCCAGATTTTTGTTTTGATTCATATGGACACCAATTTCTCTTTCTATCAATTTCTAAATTGGTGGTGTAGACAAATAGTCACTACAATCCATTGAGGGAGCAAATAGATGCCTGAAGGGTGGTTACTCTTTTTTGAACGCCAACAGTTGGCTAATTCTGGTCAAACATGAATTTTTTTTATCAAATGGCCTATTCTGGTCAAACATGAAATGTTAAAGACATAGAAGAAAAGAGGGATTTGAACAAATCATCTACCAAATATTAAGTTACATCATACATCCCCCCTAACAGGAGTCAGGACATGCAATATACTCTTTAATTTCTTTAATGAATTGTATGATGGCTGCTCAACTGTTCGTGGCTTGAGATGTAAATGTAGTAACTCATTAGATTATATAACACATATTTAAGACAAACTACTTATCTTTTCTTGGATGAACAAGGTAAATACTAAAACACTTATGTTGTTGCTTGGCGCATATAAATAATCTGTAGAGCAAATAACACAAATCCTAATGTGAACTTTTAAATTTCACTACAAAAAGTATTCCTGATACATTAATACTAACCACTGTTAACCTCTTCCAATGAGAAAAAAATCCGCAATTCTACATTTGAAGGACAGAACCTGTACTGTGGTCTACTTTTTCTGTTGAAAAGTAATGTAAACAGTTTATGTGTATGCATAAACATTAATCAAAACAACTTCTTTTGTTGGTACGTTTTTTGGATTTGTTTATTAATCATGAACTTGTAGTTATTTGTCACCGATCTCTGGTTTATGAACATAATGTTATCAATTTATTCCATATTCAACACCTATTTATAGTTTTCCATTTTTTTGTGACTCTATAATAGTTGAAGCTCTTCAGACAATATCCTCAAGGCTACAGTATAGCGATTGGCAGGTTGCTAGAGATTCATGCCGCGGAGGTGGTCGTCTCAATGTAACATATTCTCTGAACACCCAAAACCTTATTAGGTTTGGCAGCAATGTAACCTGCAACTGCACTGACACGGAATGCCACATCACACATATGTAAAAATCTTCTTAATAATGTGCAGTAACTCGCTAGGCATAATGCATGTATAGGACAATTGTATGTCTATCTTTTACACTAATAATTTGAATATTTAATTTTGAATTTCAGCCAGTTAAAGGGGCTTAATTTAACAGGAGTTATACCTGAAGAATTTGCAAATCTCACTTTCCTGCAAGAATTGTAAGTGTACATTTGGAAGTTTATATTAACTGCCCATAGTCTAGAAAACATTTATCCAATAGTTATCTTAATAATCTTATCTAGTTGATTTATTGTGTCATAGAGATCTAAGTCGCAACTATATCAGTGGAAGTATCCCAGCACGTTTTGGTCAACTTCCCCTTACCATATTGTAAGAGTTACTGATTCCTTTAGTCATTAAGTGTTTTCTTTATTAAACACGTTCTTCTAATATTTCTCTACAGGAGTCTATTGGGAAATCGACTTAGTGGTCCAATACCTAGTGAAATAGGTGATATCTCGACACTTGAGGAACTGTAAGTAAAGATCTTAATTCACTCGATAAATCTTATGACCCATCACACTTTCCATCTAATTACTCTTATATACGGAACGTTATAACAGAGTCTTGGAAAATAATTTGCTTAATGGACAGCTTCCTTCAAACCTTGGGCGTGCACGTCGCTTGAGAAGAATGTAACACTACATTTAATTTTTATTTACTTATCACAAATGAGGAAACCATATATGTTATTCACATTTAATAATTTTCCTTGCAGCCTTCTTTCTGCAAATAATTTCACAGGAACCATTCCTGAATCATTTGGAAATCTCACTAATCTACAAGATTTGTAAGTAGTAGCAATCAGTATATTCTTTTATATATGCTTTTAGTCATCCTTCAAATTTTAATCCTGATGATAGAAACTTGTTTACAACACTTGCAGTAGGATAGACGGGAGTACATTATCTGGGAGAATACCTAGCTTTATTGGAAACTGGACAAGAGTCACAAGGCTGTGAGTATTATCTTGTTTTTCCTCTAAAATTTTGTCATCCCATACATATCTAATTGCATTCAAGAATAGTTTTTTATATAATAATATCATATTACCGTGCAGTGATTTGCAAGGAACATCGATGGAGGGGCCTATACCTTCTACAATATCTCTGCTAACAAATTTAACAGAATTGTGAGTTCACTTTGTATCACCAATATTTGTTTGTAAGCGGGTGGTTCTTTGTTTGAGCATATAACTAACTTCGTAATTGTACAACGATCCTTAGGAGGATAACAGATTTAACTGGACCAAGTTCAAGCTTTCCTGGTCTGCAAGATATGACTGGCATGATTAGACTGTGAGTTGTGTTCATTAACAGACTATTTAGAAGAAGTTAAGCTCAAATGTTTCTAATAAATTTTGTTGCAGGCACTTGAGAAATTGTATGCTTACAGGTTCAATACCCAACTACATAGGAGAGATGACTCAATTGAAAAACTTGTGAGTGAATTACTAACACCGATCTTCAAGAAAAACTTGTATACCATTCTCCTCTTTAATCATATATTTGAACCATTTTTTTGCAGAGACCTAAGCTTCAACATGTTGGATGGTCAAGTGCCTGATTCAATTGGGAGGGTGGATTTTGATACGGTGTATGTAAACTAATATAGAAAAAAATAATTTCATAATGTATAAGGCATCCTTATTTCCATTTTCGTATCAATTTGTTTCAATCTGAATTTTTTCATGGATGCAGGTTTCTAAACAACAACTCGCTGTCTGGAAACGTTCCCGCATGGGCATTTGTTGGCAATAGAAAGATGTTAGTTATTCCTCATCCTTAATTAAGCATGTATACATGTGGTTTTAGTATCATCATTAGATGTACAATTTTATCACCAACTTCTCATTACAGTGACTTGTCCTACAACAATTTTACACAAGCACAACAAAGTGGTTGTCAGCAATCTAGCTTGTATGTTTTCTTAACTTACACCACATGAAAATATTTTATTTCGTGTTCTCTTATTCGTCACTTTTAATACACTCACAGGAATTTAGTTTCTGCCCTTTCACCTTCAGAAGCGACGGGCCCGTATGTTTCCTTTTCCAACTTTTTCAACTATGTGTTTGTTTTCTACAGCTATTCTAAACTTGAATATATCATGTAGAAATTCTTGGTGTTTGACGGATGGACTTACTTGCAGCCGGAACCCTGACCGTAAATCATTCTCTTTCTGTGAACTTATAGTCCCAAACTCCAATTACATATCTCTAATCTCACATCTTATTCTTTGTTGACATTTCAGGTTATTCATTATTTATCAACTGTGGTGGGAACAGAGTTGACTTTGAGGGAAATGAATACGAACAAGATGCGAGCAGTGAACAGTCTTACTTTTTTTCTTCTTCTGAAAGATGGGCTTATAGCAGCAATGGTAATTTCTTAAACAATGATCGCGCACCATTTATCGCGACCACAAACAATGTGACAGGTGGTGATATATACACAACCGCCCGTCTTTCTCCTACTTCCCTAAGATATTATGGGCTGTGTTTAAGAAGGGGTAGCTATAGAGTACGCCTCCACTTTGCTGAAATACAGTATACCGATGATATGACTTTTAGTGCTCTTGGAAGGCGTATTTTCGATATATCAATCCAAGTGAGTAACACTATTCAAATTGTGTATTTTGATCATATATATATTGTTACAAACTTACCAATATAAATTCATTTTATATATAGGGGGAATTATTAGTAAAAGACTTCAACATAAGGGAAACAGCTAATGGTACTGGAAGGGGCACTGTCTTAGATTTCACTAATATTCTTGTCAACGGAAGTACATTGGAGATTCACTTGTACTGGGCCGGAAAGGGGACTACTGCAATTCCAGATCGAGGTGTATATGGGCCGCTTATATCTGCTATCACCGTAACACCAAGTTAGTAAAATTCATTGGCATTTCATTTTATTTATTTATTTTCCAAGACGATCAGCGAACCTAAACGTCTTTATTATCTCTTTCTACAGACTTTGATATACCAACCGATGGGCTTTCTGGTGGAGCGATAGCTGGAATCGTTATTGGTTCATGTGCATTTGTCGCGTTAGTTTTATTTGTTCTTTGGAAGAAAGGTTATCTGGGAGGGGATAAAGAAGACAAAGGTTAGAACATTTTTTTTTGCAAAGTTAACTTTCAAATAATCACTAGTTTATTCCCATTTTTTTAGTTATTCTGATAATCATTTTCGTCCCAGAACTTCGAGCTCTTGAATTACAGACGGGTTATTATAGTTTGCGACAAATCAAATCTGCTACGCATAACTTCGACTCTGCAAATAAGATCGGTGAAGGGGGCTTTGGACCTGTTTACAAGGTGGTTATTAACTTACATTGCCATTAATCAACATTATATTAGCTTCATCTTTCTAAATGCAATTTGAGTTTTTATTCTTTTATTTTTTTTCTTGTAGGGTGTACTCTCAGATGGTTCTGAAATCGCAGTTAAGCAACTCTCCGCAAAGTCAAAACAAGGGAACCGTGAATTTGTGACTGAGATAGGCATGATATCGGCTTTACAGCATCCAAACCTCGTTAAGCTTTATGGCTGTTGTATAGAAGGAAAAGAATTATTACTAGTATACGAGTACCTGGAAAACAATAGTCTTGCACGCGCTCTTTTTGGTAACAATTTTTTTTCCAACATGATTCCCATATCCTAATTAATGATGTTTAATCGTTATGGGTCATTTCACTTCAGGTAAAGAGGACCAGAGGCTAAATTTAGACTGGACAACAAGACAAAAGATATGCATACAAGTAGCCAGGGGCTTAGCTTATCTCCACGAAGAATCAAGGTTGAAAATTGTTCACAGAGACATAAAAGCAACTAATGTGCTTCTAGATAAGGAACTTAACGCGAAAATTTCAGACTTTGGACTTGCGAAACTTGATGAAGAAGAGAACACACATATCAGCACACGAATTGCCGGAACAATGTGAGCCTACTCTTATATTAATGTTTGATAATATATGATTCATATACAGGGGCTAGTACAGAAACTTATGGGGTGTGTGTGTTGGTGGTTTGGGGAGAAGGGGGGGTGGGGGGTTGCTGCGCTTTAATCTTGTTGGTTTACATGAAACTTGGCTTGCTAGTTTGTGGGATAATCCGGAATTAGGTCTGAGGGTAGAATAGTATAGAACAGGCAGTCTCGTTCTATTGTTTGTATCAAGATTTCTAATTGATAGTAAGTGTCAATAAGGGTTTTATTAAACACAAAGAGTTTTATGTGTGTACAGGTTGAGTCAGTTGATAACGAATGTAGATAAGATAACATTAACCTGTTAACTGAAAAAAACGTAGTTTATTAAATGGAATAGAAAATTTTAACCTCTAACAATTGTGATTTGCAGTGGGTATATGGCTCCAGAATATGCTATGAGAGGATACTTGACAGATAAAGCGGATGTTTATAGTTTTGGAATTGTTGCATTAGAGATTGTGAGTGGGAAAAGTAATACAAATTATCGTCCGAAGGAGGAGTTTGTTTACCTTCTTGATTGGGTACCATTTTATTTTTTTGGTTATTACCGCACCTCACGTGACTCATGATGTTATCGATGTTTGTGTCTAACTTTTGTGTTGGTTGAACTTGAAGGCATATGTTTTACAAGAGCAAGAAAACCTAATTCAACTGGTGGACCCTGGACTTGGTTCAAACTACTCAAAAAAAGAGGCAATGAGGATGTTGAGCATCGCTCTTCTTTGCACCAATCCATCACCGACTCTTAGACCCGCCATGTCAGCAGTGGTGAGTATGCTGGAAGGAAAGATCCCGGTTCAAACACAAGTAGTGAAACGGGGTGCATTGGATGCTGACATGAGGCTCAGAGCATTTGAACTGCTGTCACAAGACAGTCAAACACTAACCTCTATTGCCTCGGGGGATACCGACCGACCAAAGGACTCATCGACTGATGGTCCGTGGGCTGATTCTTCCGTCTAGATAACATTATTCTTCCTCAGAATTTGTTGTTTGTAAATTGTAGTAAAACATTTTAGATACATTGCATATTAACATATGTGAGTTTGGATAATAGAGACCAGAGATAAGTACCGTGAAATTTTACTTTTTGGACCCTTTCAGTTTTTTTAAATATTAGAAGGATGCTTGTATTTGTGTAATAATTATGTTCATGACGTATAAAGTTTGCAAATTCAGTCAGGTTTATGTTTTGTTTACATTTGTTTGTGGTTACACAAAAGGAATGAATTGCATGGATCATAGTCCTTATGTGTACCTTTCATATTCTTAAAATTTATATATATAGACATATAGTGATGAGTCCACAATTCCTGTTTTTAACAAATCGGTGTTAATTAACCATTGAAAAATCAAAATCATTTGGTATGTCTCTTTCTTGGTCAATGAAAAGAACAACCAATGTCAAATGTGGTAAAGATCTTTACTTGCAAATACACTTTAATACACTTTGACACGGTTTTAAAAATCACGCTTAGACGCCGATTACTGAACGAGTACTCACAACTCCTTAGCCGATCGAGTTACCAAGTAATCCCACCTAGGCCAAATATTCGACGAGTCATCTTCGATTATACTTTCTATAAAAGAATATTTAAATTTTTCCTTACGTATACTCTAATACTTCAATTTTGAACCTAGTATTGGTGTTACTTTCATTGATATGGTTTTTATTTAATTTTTATGATACTAAAAAAGTTCATTCTAATAGAGGCGTCATAACTACTTTCAAACATCGGTATAGTAACCAACTAACCACTAATTTATAACCAAAACACACAAATGATTAGGTCATAACAATTGATTAGGTAATATATATCTAACTAATCATAATGGAGTCCTAACAAACCAAATCATGATGAAGAAACATATATTAGCCAATTATTTAATTGTTTTGATGTATTTTTATTTTGGTGTTAGAAACATGTATACTAGTTTATTTATCTCTTTACTAGCTTTTTTTTATTCCCATCTTGCCGTTCAAAATGAATTCGACGTCATATACATTTTTTATAATATTGTTTAAGTATATTGAGATTAAGTTAAAATAAATCTATCATTTAAAAATTAAGTTTTTATTGTTTTGTTCATGGTAGATGCCTATAATAATCTACTTTGGCTCTTTTGTTCTTATTGACATCAATTCATCTAAAGCACGCTTCACATCTTACGTTTCTAAACATCGTGTGTTTGTTTATATTTAGGTTTCTTAAATAACATAAGGATGGATGCCAGCATTGTAGCTTGTCTAAGGGAGGAAAAAGCAAAGTCACTAGAATGTTCAATAAGTAGACCTAGGATGAGCGGCAACAGATCCAGGTCATTTTCATTGAAATGTATGTTTTCCCATACCCGCATAATACTCCAATGGAGAGGATTAAATTGGGCCACCGAGAGGCTTTTATAAGGTTCATTCATAGCCTTCTACCTAAAAACAAAGGTCAGGATCAAAAGATAATCACCATTCTATAAAGGCATAACAAATTTTTAATTAAACCAATATATTTTTATTTAAACCACTATCACACCGTATGATACATTTATTGATCTCATGAACATAGTTAAGGTAACATATTATAGTAACAATGATTCACAGCTTAAATGATTAAGTAAATATTTAAGAATTTATTAAGTAAATGAGTAAAATTAATGGTTTTAAGTTTAAATCATACCTTAGAAATAAAAATGATAAATAAATAAAAAACAAGGTTCCAGTTTGATTCGATAAGTCTTTTTTACTAGATTTCCTTTTATGATTAAAAATTATTCAAAACACAAAACGAACAAAAGTACAAGATTAAAATAACATATCATAATTCATAAATAGCTACTATCAACCAAATCGATGGTAACATTCGGCCAACCACCAACTGCCACTTGGCACCCCCTATTGGGAACTTTTGTTAATTTTTTTTTAAATTTGTTAGTTGTTAAATACTATATATGTTACAATAAAAAGTAACAAAAGGATGTCTTGGTCTAATGGTGACCCTCTATTGCATTCGATTTTCCTCTACCAAATGTCTTAGGTTTCGCCTAAGAGATGTCATCTTTTAATTATTATGTTTTTCTCTCTCTGCTTTGAAATTTTTTTATTTTGATTCATTAACTCAATTTTAGAATGTTTTCTTTCTAATAAGTTACATATTAAGTTTATACACGATAACATGCGACTCATAAAACTTTTTTATTAATACAAATGTTGTGAACTCACGTACAATAATACAAAACACTAGGATACCGCATCACACAATCGGAAAAGTAGTTGCTTATGCGTCCAAAAATCAATCATAAGTGTCATTTATATATTTACTCATATAAATATAAAGAGAGAAATTTCAGCAAGAAAACAATTACTCGCATTCAATCATTTAATTTAAAACAATGGAAAAATGACCACATTAACCACTAAAAAAACTCCTTACCTAAATAGCAGCAAGGACAAAACGGTAAATCGACTCAGCTGAACACTCAAAGCTTGCGTTTTTAAACTCCCAATGTCCCCTGAGCTGCCATCAACATTACATACATACATACAAACTCTCTCCGCTCTGTTCTTCATTATTATTCAAAACCATTAATGATCAGATTAAAACAGATACAGATCCAATAACTGCTAATACATTTCTGACCCTTATTCCAAGCTTCATGTTCTGATTAGGTATGAAATCGTCTCAAAACAGAATTGTTATTATTCGTTTTGTTTTAAATTAAATTTGTTTGTATATATATAATATAATATTATGAAAAACACCTGTTTACAGCAAAATGATTTGTTTATTAATAATAATAATAATAATAATAATGTGGTTTGGGGTTTTACCAGAATGAAGTAACTAGGGCTTTATATGCTTTCGGGTTTTAGCTTTTCATTTTTCCCTCATAACTTTATTATAAATAAATGTGTTTTAGCCGTTGATTTGAATTTCAGTGGTCGTTGAGGTTTAAATCGTGCTGCAGCTTAATTAATCAACTCCTCTTCTTCTACACCTGTGAAGGTAAATAAATCTCTAGCTTGTTAATCATCGACTTTATGTTTCTTCTCCGTTTTATTGTAATAAATAGTTTAATTTAATTGGTGAAATGAAAATATGCTAGCTAAGCATGTAGCTTGTATTAAATATGTCACCATCCACACTCAAACAGTCGTTTGACTGTCGACGGCTCTAGAAAAAAGTTTAGGGTATCCTTATAAGAAAATCCTAATATTCGTTCAAGTGTATCCTAACATGGTATCGCGCTACTTAAAACACTAACAAAAATAAAAATAGGATTCCAATACTTAACCGGTGAAAAATTGCATTTTACAACCAAAGTTGAGGGTATCCCATGGTACTTCTGACCTCTACGGGGGCCCTCCCATGTTGGGTGGGGGATTAGAATGGAAGTTGTAGTCGTGTAGGTATAGTATACTTCACTTTGGTCAAATTATGGTGTTTATTTCTAACACTACTTAGATTAGGGGTTACACATATCTGGTTAGTGTAAAAAGTGGGTCGTCTTGAAAGTTGACATGTTTTACCCATTTAGTTAATGCAACAAGTCAAACTAATAGCATGTTTATGACCTGTTAACCCATTTTGTCAATATGACATGTTAATTGACTAATATGTTTATGTCATTCTTACAACCCGTCAACTTGATTCTATTTGTCATGTTTTGATAAACAAGATATTTTTTCTTTTTTTTTAAAAAAGGTTGCAGCTAACTATTAGGTATTGGTTCACTAGGCTATCGACATAAATAACAAAGAGCCCCAAGTGCTTATAAGCAAGTTGGGTTGATCTTATTGAATATATATTTTAATTGTATTTAAGTCTTGAGATTTTAGCGTGTGAATCAAAACCCGATTATTTTGTTATTGAGGCGCATGTAGACAAGTTAACTTTTTTCTGTAAAAAAAAAAGAAACAGGGCCCTGTTGACGATGCAGAGCTCGTTATTCAAAGGAAATAATTGAGTTTCTTTCACGTAAAATCTGGGACCCCCTTATATCTTTGTCTTTTCTTTTCTGCCCTTTTCGGTGCTATTAATTTGTATTCAATATATTATATTATATTATTTACAACCTTCTTTTTTTGTTATTTAATATGGGATTTGGTAAATAATATCAACCAAGTGTTTGGAGTTGCTTAAAATGACATTCTAAAGTCTAAACTAAAGCTCTCTTTATTATATGTTTCTGGTTTAAGTTTTCTTGAAGTTGGATTGCTCTAAAACGTGTTTGCTCACTCTCTTGAGATTCACATTCTGCAAACATCTAGACGAGTGACTAATTAGTTTTGTCTTTTATGTTGTTGAAGACAAAGCTTGTTTGTCACTCATCTCAAAGGTTACAGATTGCGTGTTTCAAGAGTTACACTCGCTATATGTTAATAGCAACATATTATAAAACCGTTCATGTAACTATCCGACACTGAAATTACTAAAATGTCTCTCTAGTTCAATTGTGGACCTAGCCAATCACATAGATCAAGTGAACCACATCATATTTGTGTACTTTTTTTTATATTATTCTTTTTTGGGTCAGATTTTCCAACAAGTGGATGCAGATATTAAACTTTATGATGTTTATTATATTCTTTATGATATGGAACACATTGTGAATTTGCCTTTACTATTCTTGAAAAGATAATATGATTCAATGAATCATACATTTCAAATTTCTCATTTGACTTTTCACTTTTAACATGATCATTGACCCTGTTTAGTTCCTCAATCTCAATCTAGGTGAACTAAACTCTTAATGATTATATGATTATGACACTTCATCCTTAATGTATAGAATAAAGTTTCTTGAATTAAATCATACTCTATCTATTAAATTTGTTAGCAAATTATTTTCAGATAAGTTGTATGAATGATGTATGCTTAAAGCATACTGCTTTTTGTATACTACATTGCTTTCATCTTTTGCTAGATCATGCTCAATTGCTCATCACACCCCTTTTTTCTTTCTTTCAGATGGATTTAATCAACCAATCTGTTGTGACACCAAAAAAGAGTAAGTTAGCGCGCACATTCGCTAAAGTTTTACATATTCGCGCTGTAACCAACATAGATAAACTTCACAAGGTGAAATCACATGAGCAAGTGAATCATGACAAACCGATTATCAATAAAAATCTTCATTTCCATGAAGAAAATGAGATGCTTGAAAGCAATGCAGCCATGGATGCCTTCATTGCCAAAGTGTTTGCTACAATATCGTCTGTAAAAGCCACTTATGCAGAGTTGCAGTATGCTCAATTTCCTTATGATCCTCAAGGGATTCAATCAGCTGATCAGATAATTGTATCTGAGTTAAGAGGGTTATCTGAGTTAAAACAATCGTTTTTGAAGAATCATATCGATGACCCGTCTTCTGAAACCACCCGACTGTTGGCCGAGATTCAAGAACAAAAGAATCTTATAAAAACATATGATATCACCGAAAGGAAGCTGGTTAATCAGAGCCAATCAAAAGATACCGAGATCGTCTTGTTGAAACAGAAACTGGAACAAATAGAGCGTGAAAACAAGTTGATCGAAAGACGATTGAATTCAAGTGGACCGTTAACCCGGCACGAGAATCTTCAACTCTCGAAACTGACTCCTAACGATTTCACAACGTTCCTCAAACATGCGATGAAATCTATTCGAAGTTTCGTGAAGTTAATGATCACAGAAATGGAATTCGCGAATTGGGATATCGATGCTGCAGCCGCATCAATCCAACCCGATGCAGTCTACTGGAACGAGACACACAGATGCTATGCATTCGAGTCGTTTGTTTGCAGAGAGATGTTTGACGGGTTCAGTGACTCGAGCTTTTCAATCTCGGGTCGAAAAACCAGTAACCGCCAGCAGTTGTTTTTCGATAGATTCATGGAGTTGAAATACTTGAAACCAAGAGAATACATTGCATGGAAACCAACTTCCACATTTGCTAAATTCTGTTATTACAAGTACTTACAACTTGTTCATCCCAAAATGGAAACATCACTCTTTGGGAATTTAAACCAAAGAAACTTAGTTTCATCCAATAAGTTCCCGGAAACGACTTTTTTCGAGTCATTCGCTGAGGTTGCAAAGCGCGTTTGGCTAGTACATTGTCTCGCTTTTGCATTCGATCCAAACGGAGCATCGGTATTCCGTGTGAGGAACCGGAGTCGGTTCTCGGAGGTGTTTATGGAGAGTGTCAACGAAGAGGCGTTTCTGTCACCGGAAAGCTGCCGTGAAGTGGCGTTCACGGTGGTTCCGGGGTTCAAGTTGGGTACAAGTGTTGTACAGTGTCAAGTGTATCTGAGTTGAGTCGATTGAATGAATGGTGATGGGCCAGCTTTTTGTGGGCCTGGTGATGGGTTGGTTTTTGAAAGTGAAAGCGTGTGAAACAACTGGCATGTTGGGTCGGGATATGAGTCATACGTTAATGTTTTTGAATTTTTAATATGTATTCAAAAGTTAAAGCCTTCCCAATTTTGTTAATATAGGGGTAGGTGTGGCCGGGGCATATAATGTATTGTAATATGTATTCAATATTTTCCATTGATCTATTTTTATATGCTAGTGTGGTGAAAAGTTTTTTGTGTCATTGAGATCTTAACAAGCTAGATGGTTTTTTTTTGAAAATCTGAAATGGGTTGGCGTCAAACTAATGATTGACAGTTGAATTTTCGTCTGAAGTGTAAACATATTTGAGCTATGAAAAAGCATGTCATTGAACATGAACTGTCATTTGTTTAAAACTTTGAAATTTTTACATGTTTTAAACGGATACTCCCAATGTTATATTTGTGTGTAGTTGTGAATAATTGTAGTCACTCTATGAGGTTGGTGACTCACTAAGAAAGACTTTGCCTTTAAAAGTATTATTTTTTAGAGGTTTTAAGTTTATATTTGACATGCATTTTGTGTAATTTAAAGTATGTTAGTTTATTGTTTAAAAGAAGTTGTAGTGATTGTGTGTTAAGTAGACATTGTGTTAGCCGCTAGTAAAAAGTTGGATGATGTTGTATAATAGATAAAACTATAAAAGGAACGACAAGACGTTGGAATGTGTTGATCCATTTGACATGTGCATTACGGTTGTAGACTTGTAGATTCTCCTTGCTGTTACTTAATTAATAATATATATCTAATAAATAAACAATTCCTAGATATTTTAATGTTTTTTTTCTTATTTAAGACATACGGGATTGTAAAGTAATTAACGTTTTCATCACGTGTTGGGGTTAGCGATTTTTTTCGGTATTTACTGTAGTAAGGGCTGTTTGACAATGTTGAATGGTTAAGTACTGAATGATTAAGATGTCTGAATGATTAAGATGTCTGAATGGTTAAGTGTTGAATGATTAAAATATTCTGTTTGATTGGACATTTGAATGAGATTTCTAAAAAATTATTTCATTCATTTTGTCCCATTTTATTATTATGTTATATTCTAATTAACTGCGTGTTATTCTTTAAGGTGAATCGGGTCATTAAAAAAAACGTCTTTGTTGACTTAGTTTCTTGATGGGCTGAAGGCTTACTACAAAGATGGGCTCTAGGGTTGTTATTTGCTACTACTATAGTACTATATATTTACCACAACTCTTCTTACAAATGATTGAATGAAGATATGCATCAGCTCACATCTATCTTTTTACACATTTAGTTTTTTCTTTTAAGTTGTTTTGTTAATAGTTTTTATAAAGTTTTGTAAAGAGCTAATGAAAACTCATTTATGATTGAAAACTCTGAAAACCATTAAAAGCCGCTAAATATAAGTATAATGTACCATATGTAATATATTTTAAAAAATTAAATAATCGTACATAGATACGTATACGTATTTCATGTAGTTTCAGTGTTTTCGATTATAAACTTAGTTTTCATTTGAACTTAAATATATAGTACAAATATGTGTTATTTAGCTTTACAAAACTTAAATCAATTTAAAAGGTTAGATATATTTTAACTTAGTTTTTATTATGAAGTTAGTAGATTTCTTATATAATGAGATTAAGAATTTTATTTATTTATCAGTGCCAACATATTTTAGTTCTTTATTTATTTGTGTCCTTACAAGTATAGTTGGTAAGATACTTCAAATGAATAAATTAGTTAGTGAAAAGATAAAGTAAAACAAAGAAGAAGCACAACAAAACTTGATCTGATTCCAAGAAAGAGGAAGCTAGCTCTTGAAGAAGGTCGTTACTGACATTAAGAAGCTGTTTGTTTCATCCTTTTAATAGTTCAGATTTTTGAATGGTTCAACACTTAAGGGGTTGTTTGGCATGAACCTTCACCTAAATTTCCGAAGCACAAAAATGAATAATTTAGTAATTTCTTACACTTCTCGTAATATTTACTTTTCTCGCATGAACCTTCCCATATATATATATACTAACTTAATAAGTGATGAGTTCATTTATTGTCAAAAGTTTGTTATTTTATTCAAGTTGTGTAAAACCTTTTGATATAAAAAAAATTAAAAAAAAACTTTAATAACAAAGTATTTCATTTATTATAGAAACTGAAGAGTCTAGAAAGGCTGAGATTAGTTTTTAAAACCTAAAACAGGTAAAACATTTGAATTTGTTGTGAGTACAAGACTAACATAAGCTCATGAACATATAAGTTGTTAAAAAAAAGATCAAAATTCTATCCAAATAGCAATTTTTCAACATTTTAATGTTGTTCTTCAACCCGTGAGCTCTTTGGTCACCTCATGAGATGCAAGCACACAATTTGCTTGCAGCAAATCGTTCATGCAAACTTCCGGCTCACATCATTCATCATATCTATATCTTTCATCATAACAATCTGCCGCCATCCGTTTCCTCAACAACTCAATCTTTTTAAGCTTTGATAAAATATATATTTTGCATTAGTGCACAAATGTTAATTCACATATATCAAAAACTACGTGTGGAAATTCTAACATAGTTGGATTTGGTATAAACAAGTTTGAGTTAGTTTCAGGTTGAACTCGCAAACCATGAAACCAAAAAATCTATCCAAAACCGAAGCGACTGAACCGTTCCCAAAACCGACAGTTTGGTTTTATGTTTTGGTTAATATCGAACTTATGAATATAATAAAAAAAACTTAGGTCGAACCCATGCACCGACATATTTTAAAGTTCGATCAGGCTTGGGTTGGAAATGCAAACCTATGAATTTCCGACACATTTTTCAAGTTCTGATTAAAGTTCCGACATACTTGCTCTAGCATTTCCAACCCAAGCCTGAACCGAACTTTAACCAGAACTTGAAAACTGTGTCAGATATTCATGGGTTGGCATTTCCAACCCAAGCCTGAACCGAACTTTAAAATATGTCGGTGTTCATGGGTTCAACCCAAGTTTTTTTTAATATATTCATAAGTTCAGTATTAACCAAAACATAAAACCAAAATTGTCTGTTTTGGGATCGGTTCAATTGCTTCGGTTTTGGATAGATTTTTGGTTTCATGGTTTGCAGTTTAACCAGAAACTAACCCAAACCATTTTATACCAAATCCAACCATGTTAGAAATCCACCTATAGTATTTTGATATCTAAGCACTAACATTTATGCACTAATGTAAAACAGATATTTTATCAAACCTTGAGAAGATTGTGCCGTTGAGGAAACGGTTATCGGCAGATAGTTATGAAGGAGGTGAGCTGGAAATTCGCATGGATGATTTGCTGCAAGCAAATTGTAGTTTTAATGGAACAATGCTTGCATCTCATGAGATGACCAAAATGCTCAAGGCTTAAGCACAACATTAAACATGTTGAAAAACTGCATTTAGGATGGCATTTTGAATTATTTTTTGAACAAATTATATGTTCGTGGGCTTATACGAGTCTTATACTCACAACAGATTTAATGACATCATGATGATGATGATCATGTTTGACCTGTTTAGGTTTTAAAAACTAATTTAAGCCTTACTAGACTCTTCAGTTTCTATCATAAATGAATTACATCGTTATCAAAGATTTTATTTTATTTTTTTACTTCTAAAGATTTTACACATGTTAGATAAAATTCAACACTTTTAACAAAAAATGAACTCGTCACTTAATAAGTTAAAAAAAATATAATTTTTCTTGGGTTTGAATGAAAAGTTCATATTCAGGTTGAAATCTTTGACTATGAGTCGTGTTCAAGTCTCATAATTTGAAATCTCATGAACTAATAAGTGCTAAAAAAGATTGTACCATCACGAATGGCTATAAAAATAAGACTTAAAGATGGATTGAACGAGTTAGACAGTGGATTATAACGGGATAATTTATATGTGTAATCACACCATTTGGTTGTCTAGCATCAAGGAATGAGATGTTATTTCCTAGCAAAAAGCGGATTTTACTATGATGAGCTCACGTGATAACGAGTTCCAATTCAGGTTACATGCATCATCGAACAATACATGAAACTCACAATTCCAAGGGCGTCATGTGGTTTATAGTTCTTGAAGTCTTGTTAGTTACTATTGAGTTTGAACTTAATCACTTGCTTAGCAAGTTAGTGTGACTAATGATTCGATTATATATGTTTTTCGTACGGTAAATGTGATTAAAATGAACGAATAACAGAATAAGGGTCGGTTCTTGGGAATGAGATGTATGTCCTAGTGTCTTGAGGAATAAAATAGTACGTATACGTTGTTGAAGGAAATATATATATTAGAAATTAATTATGTAACAACTTTTACAATGTTCCAAAGTTGTAGTAGTAATGATTTAAAAAGAGTCAAAAAAAATGATTTAGAGTAAATAAATATGAAGAGGATTTGTAAAAAATTAAACTGTTTATTTACAAGTATGGACATAAATTCTATATGTGATTGTGGTGATTCTCCTTTTTTAAACAACATACATTGATATTACTCATAATTCCTAGCTGTGATATTTAAAATCTAGACATGATCCAAACAAAAGGAATTTTCATAAACAGATGTTAGCAGTGATGTGTCTTTTTGAACATTCATTCCAACTTTGAGGCAAATAAATAAACACGTACTGATCATATGCATTGCAGCTAGCTATTAATGCTGTTTGTTTGTTTGAAGTTTGGAACAACAACAAAAAAAAAACAGTACTTGGCTTTAACAGAGAATTTCTCTCTTTGAACATATATATTCTGCTGCTTTTTCTAAGCACACCACTGTGCATGCTTCTTGAAGGGTCCTTATTATACATTCAAATTACTTGGGTATTTGTGAACTTACATTATTTCGACTTTTTTTATAACAATTACTTTTATTCATCGTCTATATATATAACTTGTTATATATTTTGATGGAAATAAATATTTTTTAAAGTATCTAAAGCAGTCCAAAGCATGCAGTCAATGTTATTTTCCAACAGATTGATAAATATATTCCATGGGTAATTAAAAGGGTGTTAATTAATTAATTAAGAGTATGGTTCACACATATAGATGAGTTAAGTAACGTAAAACCATACTCCATAACCTAACGTAATTAAGTAAGAAAAAAATTTACATAATTTTCTTTTAAACCATATAATTAATAATCTTCACATATTTTTTGAAATGGATAAATTAAATTGCATAATAAGATTTTACTTCAATATTTTTTTTTATTTCTATGGTTTTGTCTCCTTTTTTTCTGATTTTATTTAGATAAAATATAATACATGTGCCAATAGAATAAATCAAAACTAAAAATATCATGTTATTTATTTAAATAAAACTTAAATATATTAAAGAGCACATGATACGTTGGACTCAATTTCGATCTCATACATCTCAACATATTATTAGTAGTTATATAATTTATATATGTATATATTATTTATTCATCTTCTATGTGTTGTTAGGTGTAGTAAATTTAATAATTAACATATTAGTTTTTTTTAACGACAGTATATTTATTAGCTAGGTTTGCCATACGAAAAGAACTATATGACTTGAAAAACAATTTATCCTTTAAAAAACATTTAATTAATAGCATCTCATACCAACTTTTATGTTAGAATATCAAGTATCAACAAACGCAGACTAAAAACATTATACTAAGTGTTGCAAACGTTGATTGTACTATCATCATCAGTCTCACTAAACACGATTAACGTCATTTCACTA
The DNA here is from genome assembly GCA_030867185.1 of Tagetes erecta. Taxonomy (NCBI): domain Eukaryota; kingdom Viridiplantae; phylum Streptophyta; class Magnoliopsida; order Asterales; family Asteraceae; genus Tagetes; species Tagetes erecta. The sequence continues at coordinate 540,698 of CM061492.1, forward strand.
GTGATGATTAGTGACGATTTCACAAATTTTAAACGAATGCAAAATCAAAAGATGAAACTTAATTATACATAAAAAAGACTACAACTGATAAACCTCTTAAATCTTGAAATTTTTGTCTCACGAATACTATGTAATTTCTTGAGCATTTCATCAACCGAGTAGATGAATCCACCTGACGAGTTTAAGAAAAATTTAGGTGGAGGGATCGGAGGCGACCACAATCCACTTTGTAATCAAAACTAAATTCTGATATATCCACAAACTTTTTTAGCAATTCATCTGACAACGATTTTGATACAACTTGAACAACAACAAATGAAGAACTGTGGTCGCTGAATCGATAAAACGATGAGATGTTTGTAGTTGATGAAGAAGATGAGTATTCAGACATGGCTGCTGATCATGAACATATATTATATGGTTTAAGAGGTTTTTGTAACATGTGAGCTTTTGTATTTGGAGCTAGCAAGCCTTTATGAAACCATAATGTTGTATCAAGTTTACAACTAACTTTACAACTTATATAGAGACTAAAGAATTAGCTTTTAGTTTTTCGTTGAAGACTTAAATATTTTGTTTTCTAATGTTTGGTGAAAACTGAAAAGTAGTTCTGGTTTTAATTTATGATTTATTTATGGTTGAAATAATGATGTCATAATAACTACCTCAAAATCCTTATAGAGTTTAAATGATTTCACATAGCAACATATATATTGTAACTTGTTAATTATACATATTTTACAATATTAATCTCTTGTAGTTTTTTTCACTTCTTATGAACAATGTACAACACGTACTATCACGTTTTAATTAAGGGTAATGTGTCGGTGTGTCCAGATCTAAGCAATGGCACCAACGACAATAAGAAAGTTAATAAAGTTTTTACTACTACGCAAGGAGCGTTTAAAGAAAGATAAAACAATGATGAAGGCAAGTAAGGATAACATTGTTATGGTTTTATGAGGTAGCATGATTAATGTATGCCACAATCATGTGTTTGAGGGTGTCACTATCTATCTAAACTGACATGACAAACCATAATGGATGTTTTTCATGGGAAAAGGATCGCCTATATAGAGAGAAAGACAATGATAAAGATGGAAGTAAAATTAAGGAATAATATATACTATTTACGAGACATATATAAAAGTATAACTATGTACAACCGTTACATGATTTGTAATGACTATATGATATGCTTTAATTCATGTGCTAGATGTTATGCATATGTCTGAACTACAAAACCCTTTTATTATAATATATTATGTGTTTTTTTTCAATAAATTAAAATCCAGATCGAGTTAAAACTCTTCTCAAATAACATGAACAATGATGGCTGCAATCATGTTTAAAGAGATGATAGAATGCTAATTTATCATATAATCTTAACAATGATTCATGAGAAAACATTGTTTCGCCACATTACCAAAACATTAATTATATACAAAGATATTGACGACAATGGAAGTAAAGTTAAGGGAAGCGACCTTTATAAAAAAAAAAAAAAAAAGGACCAGTGTTGATGATTGTATGAAATAAAATTTGAAGAATCAACATATATAGCTTTTGAAGGATAAATGTTGATTTTTCTTAACCGCAATGAAAATTTGGGCTCGGCAGTATGTTTCTTTATAGTCCATGAATGTTCATATGTTAGATGGAATTCACAACCGTTAATTATTAGTTTGACGCTTGAGGATGATGACAACCCAATCCAGAAGAAAAACCAACTAGCTCATAAAACTCACTAACTTGCATATGTTAATATCGAAAGCTCATTGGCAACACTTATTAGTGATAGCAAGATTTTATCGCTGATAAGATTTAAACTTGTGATCTTAAAACCACATAACTCTTCATCACACTAGCAGATATCAGTAGACTAAATACATTAAGATATATATATATATATATATATATATATATGCGTGTGTGTGGTTTATAATATATGAGATAGTGTTGAAAATCTAAGAAGGCTAAGAAGGATTTATGACCTTTAGATCTCTATTTTAATGGTTGAGATCAATTTGTAGGAAAAAAAATTGGTGGAAGGGTACATTAGTCATAGCCACTTTTGTTGACTTTCTCTCTCCACATGCAAGGCACATGTCAATTCCCCCACTTTTTTTAAAACGTTCATAACTTTTTGATACGATATTATTTTTTTAAAAAAATTACACCAAAAAAACAAGCGTTTTGTTATCTTTAAAACGCGTATAATATTGATATATAAAAAATAAAAAAAAAATTTCGGCACTTGTCTAGTCCTTGTGTAATATCATGTGATTGTGTTATATTATAACTAGTGAAATATCACTTTTATCGGTTCATTCTTAAGTCATTATATAATATCATCTTATTTTAAATATTTGTTGTGTCATATTATGTGTTTAGAAATTATCACCGTGTCACAAATTGTTAATATGTGTTTGAGAAATGTTCAAAGACAACGTCATTTTTTTGTTACAAAGTGTGAGAATGACACAATGGTAAACAAAGACACAATGACACTTTTAAAAAAATTATAACTCACAATATAAATCAAATTTGAAAAAAGTGGTTCGGAGACCTTGTTCCCCATGTGTTTCTCTTTCAGAAAATAAATAAACGAAAAATTAATAAAAATTAAAAAAATTACCGTTTTTTTTTATTTTTTAAATTAGACACAATGAAAAAAAACACAATGAGAAAATAGTAGTTTTTTTAAGTTTTGTTTATTTATTTTTTAAGGAAGATGATGTGAGAGCAAGATCTTTGAAATACTTTTTGTGTTATTGTGTAATTATTATTAGATCATTGTGTAATACTTGTCAAATAAGATTACACAATGACCCGATGAATGACACAACAACTTTACGGATGACACAATCACACAATGACCTGACGAAAGACACAATGACCTGACGGAAGACACAATGACCTGACGTTAGACACAATGAGCTGAAAAAATGTGAAAAAAAGTTCGTTTTTTATATATCAATATTATACGCGTTTTAAAGAGAAAAAAATGCTCGTTTTTATGGTGTAATTTGTTTAAAAAAATAATGTCGTATGTAAAAGTTATAAACGTTTTAAAAAAGTGGGGGAATTGACATGTGACTTGCATGTGGAGAGAGAAATATTTAAAAAAGTGGGGATGACTAAAATACCCCCTCTCCTAATTTTCCTAAATGCCACATGTCAATCTCTTATTGCTTCTTAGCCTTCTTAGATTTATAATACTATGTAGGTGAACCTCACTCTGTGTGTGGTTTATAATATATGCTACTTAATATAAATATATAGCTAGTGACTTAGGCTACCCACTATGGTGATTTTCTAAGACTTGGGTTGTTGAAATTAATTAAAAAAAAAAGAAAAAATCCCAAAAACTCCACGACCGGGTTGTTCCAAAGAACTAGTTCACAACCCAAGTTGGTGCCAAGTGTCCAAATATTAGTGGTTGACATATAATTTCATTTTTTCTTTTTCTTTTCTAACAATTACTTAAACCATTAGTTATGTTTTTCTTTAATAACTTTTTTTATAAAACTTTTAAAAAAAATCTAAATACACAGTCTTGTTTAGTTTTTCGTTGCGGACATTCCGGTATAAATTTTATTAAAAACCGAGTTTGTTTTTTAAAAACTTATTTTTATATAATATTTTGGTTTTATATTATTACTTATGTGTCATTATAATATTGGTTCGTCAAATTTTTTGGATAAAACTTATCATCTAAAAATCTGTTTTAAAATAAAAATGTTTTTCTAATATTATAAAAATAATGAAGAAACATATTTATTTATTAAAAAATTAGGTTGGGTTGAGTTGAGTTGGGTTGTGATAGTGTGTGAAAAAATGAGTTAGGTTGGGTTGTGTAGGTTGAAGAGAGAGAAATTATTAATTTAATGTTGGGTTGGGTTGTGGAGTTCACCACAGTGGGTAGTCTTAATAGTTTCATGCCAACAACACAAAAGAAATTTTAGTAACTTAACTAAAAAATACTTTAAAGAGACAAAAGAAATTTTAGTAACTCAACAAAAAAAGTAAATAAAGTTGGTTAAACATTTGTATGGCATTTTTCCATTGTAAAGCCCTTAACACATACACTTTTCACAAATTTGTTTAGTTGAAACATCAAGATTTGATAAATGAAGGCGGGAAATATAAACCAATACAATATGACAAATTAAATAAATTACCCCGGGTTGATTTTATAAAATCCGTAGGCTAATTTCAGGGTTTATTTTCATGAACAATCACCCGCGAACACAAACTCAAAAGGCGGGAAGCTAGCCCTAATCAGATCGATCATTCTTCACAATCTCTCATCCATAATTCTTTTCTTCTCTCAATCGATCAAACCCCCAATTTCCGAAACCCTAATTTGCCCTAATTCAGATGGAGATCTCGCCCAATTCGGAGGCTAAACCTCGTGTTCGCCGGCGATTGATTCAGTCTACGCTGTTTCCACACAAGTCTCAAGACAATGTTGTATGTGTAGACGAAGACATTGTAGAGCTTGATTTAGATCAGGAAGATGATGATGATGAAGAAGATAATTGCGGGAGTCAGAATCAAGTGAAGAAGACTAAGAAACGTAAGCCCAAAGCAGTGTCTCAATCGCGAGCTTCAACAAAGGTCTGTATGTATTTATTTGTTAGTTACTAGCGATTGACGGTTTAAATCGTGTTGAGTTATGGATAAACTGTGTTATGAAGAGGCATGTGAGCCCTAATTGACATCGCGTTTTAGTAAAGTTTATTTTTTAATACTTTAGTTTTGATTTAGTTATAACTGGAATGATTGTTTAGATTTTGAATGATGATTGATAGTTGATTAATTTACTTAAGTGAAGTGTGTCACCCATGGAGTGTAATAAGGCTAGTATTAGAAGATTAGAGTGTGGATTAATACTTTTGTTTACATATTAAGTGGAATTGGTTTGACTGTTACTAAAACAAGCTCCATTCTACAAACCTGGTGATTACAGATGTTTTACCTTTCTTGTTATCTGACTCCAGACACAAACAGTCACTGGTCACATGCTCCTAATCTGATTTTTGCGGTATATGATTATTACACAAATTTGATTAATAAGCATTAAGGAAGAAATTAAGTACAAGACAACCAAGAAACTAGCTATTCACTTATGGATGGAACATTATATGATAACAAGCCCACTTAGATGAATAAAACAGACATATAGTTAGTGTGTAATAAGAACTCAAAATTAACCAATGAGAGTATAGTACTATAGTTGTACTCTATAAAAAGGACAGTGAAAGAAGAGACTTAGATTTGACAACAACATCAAGTATGCTAATGTTAGATGATCAATGGTGACTATAAACTGTTTCAAATCCTTGTGCTTTTATGTAACTTTTGTTTTGAGACTTGAAATTGATAACTGTTTTTAATTCCAGCTTGCTGTAAATGGAAATGAGAATGGGGGAAAGAATGCCGATGAAGAAGATTCTCCTGCTACTGTTAGTAAGTAGTTGATGAGCTGTACACAATTACACATGTCACACACTCACACCGTATGTGTCTTTTGGTGGGGATTTGGTGTATCATATAAACATCAACAATGGGTAGAGGATATCAACTTTTTTATATTTCATTACAAGGTTTATTGCTTTGTGCAGAAGTTGATTTCTTTGTTAAAGTTTCTGAGAGACGAAAGAGACAGCAAAAGGAGCAGCCACCAGTCCTTTCACCTGAGAAAGTTGAACCAAGTTGTTCACCTTCAGATGTCATTATAAGTATGATGATTTCCACTAATACTATCACTTCTGACTTTTTCTAAAACTGTCTTCACTTTAGGCTAAATGATACAAAAATATTGCTGGCCTTAGGGAAATCATTTTTCACTGTTAGAGGAAAGCTAGGACAAAGTCACTGGTGACTGATAGTATTATTTTCTCTTGAGTATTGATACTTGTACATGTAAACATGCTAAACCGAGTAAGTTTAGAGCATACATTGTGTACCCATTGAGTATTTTATTTTGTCCTAAAGATGCTATAACAACTTAGTTGAATAAAGTGTAGTTACTTTTTTAAGATTAGTGCATACAGTATAGTTACCTTTTTAAGTTTACTGCATACATTGTTTACCCATCGAGTATTTACAAGTTACAACTTTAATTAACAACATATGGTTTTTTCACCAACTAATCTTTTTTTTATAATTTCAATATGATTTTAAATCATGTTGTTCATCATTCTAGTAAACACAAGTTTCAATATTATTTCATACATATGACATTAGTTTCATGTGGCTTTGAAGATTCAAAGAGCCCGAGGAAGCCTAGAAGACGAGCAAGTTCTACACCAAAGAAGCAACAAACTTGTGTTACTCCAAAGAAGCAACAGACTCGTGTTACACCAAAGAAGCAACAAAAGAATTCAGCATCTAAAATAGCCATTAATGGTGCCTTAAATGAAGAAAATTCAGATAAATTGCTAGCTAGCCCCCCTAAGCAAATTCCTGATCTACGGTTAGAGGCAAAAATGATTGCAGAGGTTTAACATATTTTTTACTCTAGCTGAAATGAATTACCTTCATTTTTGTGCTCTGTGATAAATTCAGCTAAAACTTTGTTTCTGATTATTGCTTCTTGAGGTTGCAATAGTCAATTTTCAAGTTTTGGGTAAACTGTTTTTGATTATCTGATTTATCAGAGCTCAAATAGTCAGTCCTGGATAATTAGATTCATACTAGCTGATTAAGATCACAGTCAAGTCCCTCACCTAGCTTTTTTTCTAATTTAACAGCCTTTTGTATTGCAAAGGGTGTGTACTGTTTTTTTAATTGTTCTTTATAGTCATTTTGATATTAGTTTCATAAATAGTCTGAATATGCCAAATGCTTAAACATCTTATTATAACAACTCTAAACCTGTTTTCTAATTCTGTTTACTACAGCTAATTCTTTGCAACCGTAATCACTTATACCCCCTTGAGTGTAGCTCTATATCTGGTTTTTCAAATTGATAATTGTTATAGAGTGTTAATAGCGTTTTTGTGTCTGGATACATTAGGTGAACCTTCTGTTATATATACAGACTCTTTTATCTAAATCTTTCTTAGGATTCTAAAATAATTATCATTCTCTATCAGGAAAATTCACGTATATTTGCAGGAAAGCAAATACACCCTTTTTTCTCATTTCGGAAAACTGGGAAGAAAAACCTTGATAGTAATGGCACAGAGAATAAATGGTCCCATGCTGAGAGAAAAGAATGTAACAGTGATTTTAGTCCTGTTCACGTATTTGAGAAATCACAGGTAACTTATCAGTTCTTAAGTTTCTACCTTTTTGTTTGATACTTCACCTTAGATCTTGAAGATCACCTTTGCAGGCTGAAACTTTTTCTGTTGATTGGAGAAACTGGACATTTTCTGAAAGCGTTCTCACAAGAACCAGTCAAGATCCCAAAGATTCTTGCTCACGACTGATTAATGAAGGATTAGTCAGCTGCTTGCAGTTTGATAATTTTTTTGATATCCCTCCACCTGGAATATCATTAAAACAAAACATTGAGTTGGTAAGCAACTAAGCATGTATCAGTTTAAACAAAAAATTAATATTTTTAAAAAATGTTTATTTTCACATAAAATGTTTTCCTGACTATATGTCACTTTCATGTTGTATCACTAAATGCTCAGGTTCACAAGGTTGGAAAAACAGGTGGTTTCTCAGAAAAGCCTGAGTTTGTGGTCAATTTGGATTCGGAAAGGTGAGCATTATCTTTTATCTCTTAAGAATTAGATCATGAGAATCTTTGTAACCTTTGAAACAAGCCGTTTGTTAATTTCTTATTTATCGATTGTTTTTGTTTGAGTTATCAATCATTCTGATCACTTTCTTTTGAAATATATTAAACTTTGATGATGTTGACAGCAGTAGCTTATTTATTTATTTTTGCATTATCAGGACAACAAATGATCATGCTTGTAGCTATCAGTCTGATAATAGCTTATGGACAGCCAAGTACAAGCCTGAAAAGGCCGTTGAGGTCTGATATCTTAAAAATAATATTTTCTGTACATGCAACTCATAATGGCTTCAGTTTTTATTATGTGTTTAGAATTTTCATGTCACAGTTTACATGTTTCTCTAGCTAGTGCATACTTTCTGTGGTGCAGATATGTGGAAACTCTGAATCTGTGAAGTCTCTTAATGAATGGTTACAAGTATGGCATGAAAAAGGTTCAAGAACCAATAAATGTTCCACTGATGATAATAATTGGATCATGCAAGACGTTGACCTTAATTACTGCCCCAGTGACTGTGAATCCGAGTATAGCAATGAAGAAAATGATTTGAAGAATGTTCTTTTAGTTACAGGTCCAGTTGGGGTATGCATCCCTTTTTCTCACTCTAAAATACTGCTATATTATTTATACGCGCGTCTAAAGAATTTTTTTGTGCAGTGTGGGAAATCTGCAGCCATTTATGCTTGTGCCAAAGAGCAAGGGTTTCAAGTTATTGAAGTATGTAAATATACGATTAGCTCCTAGAGGCTTGAATTTTTTTTAATATAAGCTTTATGAAACTTTTTAAAGTTAATATCACCTGGTGTTTGATGATGAGAATATCTTATAAGCTGGTTTACATTGTAGGTGAATACATCGGATTGGAGAAACGGTGCACTTGTCAAGCAGAAATTTGGTGAAGCCGTAGAATCACACTGGCTTCAATGGTTTGTCAAAAATATTTTTTGCAAGCTAATATATTAGTACTTTTTTCATTGGTAATCACATTGTGCTTGAAAATGTTTATGTTGTTTCAGCTCTATGCCCAGTTTTGAAAATCCAGAGAGCAAGAGTCCGATGAAGTCAACACCAACCAAATCTACCAATGATGTTGTAGAATTGATACCAATATCAGACGATGAGGATTCAAAAGACGTTGGTGGGCCTGCTGTGAAGCTAACTAATTCACAAAACGGAACTAAAACACTAATCCTTTTTGAGGATGTGGATGTAGCTATGGGTGAAGATCGTGGTTTTATTGCTACCATACAACAGCTTGCAGAGACAGCAAAGCGTCCAATGATATTAACTTGCAACAGTAAGAGTTTTATTGAAGTTAATGCTTTCTAGTCAAATTATTCACACCATCGTTTTTATTAATGACAATTGTTCTACACCACTGTCCACTATAGGACTTGAACCCTCAACCACAATTATTCACGCCGTCTAATCACTATTAACTTATTTTATGTTATAGGTGATGATCCTGATTTACCTAATAACTTAGATAGGATAGAGGTTAGCTTTAAAATACCTTCATCAGATGAGCTTCTCAGGCTTGCACATATGGTACATAACTGTAATGAACATTCATTTGTCTCATATTCCAACATATTTTTATCTGGACTTTGTATTTGATATATAGTTATTCTTTTAGGTTTGTGCTGCAGAGAAAGCTGAAATTAATCCTTTCTTGGCAGAACGGTTTATTAATCATTGCCATGGTGATATTCGTAAAACCATAATGCTTCTCCAGTTTTGGTGCCAAGGTCAAAACCAAAGAAAAGGTTAGTCTGCAGTTAGTTTTGTTAATATTTGACCCATTTACTTGAAGGACAGTATGGGTTTTGTCTAATTTTTGACATGTGAAACGGGTAAAAAGTTAGCATTAAAGTAAACATGTTAAGCAGGTAAGTCACCGAGCGCGTATCTGTAATGCATAAACATGATAAAACCATAAGTGTTAATAAATTTTGAACAAAAAGTGTTTGGAACTCTAGCTTTGTAACATACTTATTTTGATGCATTACACCACCTTCCTGACCCACCCAATTTTCCAACTCTAGCTTTGTTTTTAACTAACATAGTAGGATACATGGATATTATGTTGGGAATTTGACTGAAAACTGTTGGCTGTAATCATGCTCTCCTGATTGGCCAGAAGGTGAAGCGAGGAATACATATGCTCCACTGTTGTTTGATACTATGGCTGGGCATCAAGTTCTTCCACAAATGATCACGTTTGGTTACACTTCTAAACTATCTGAAATGATCGATAACGAGATTACAAAGGCAACTCGGTTGACTGAAAAAGATGTTATCTTCATGGAGACAATCAAGGAAGAAGATGAAAACAACAATACACACGATATCAATACCAAAAAGGATGAAATGCTACGCGTCCACTGCTTCAAGGAAGAAGAAAACGGTCTTGCATTCACAAGAAGAACTCTGCAGAAAAAATACGATCCAGTTATTTCTTATGATTCAGAACCATGCTGGATTGAAGATCTGCCCAATATAAACGATGATATAAATGAAGATATGCCTATTGAAACAAGAAATTCCAGGAGAAAGTATAATGCTGTACTGTCTTCTGATTCAGAAGAAGAGTGCTTTGATGAGGACACTTGCCAACCGTCAGAAGTGCCATGTTTTTCCAAGGTTACAGTAGATGTATCTTGTGTTCCAGAATCTTCTTATGTTCCTGAGACAGAAATTGAGAATGGAGCAATGACGTGCTCTATAATGTGTTCTAGTGGGTGTGTTGATGGTGGCATAGAAAAGGGCCCCACTAACACTAGTTGTGAAACCGGCAGTCATGTTTATGGCTGTGAAGAAGAAAAAATGGTTAGAGATTTGGCTTTAGATAATGAGCAGATTCAAGGGGAAGAAATTGGAGATTCTCACATTGAACCAACAGAAGCTATTCCAAGAGATTATCAAATGATGGATGAATGTAGTCGTATAGATTTTAGTAAAAGTTCAGAATATATTAACCGCCCTAAATTTGTAGAATCAACAGATAGCGTACAAGAAACATGGGGAAAACTTAGAAACTGCAGTAAGGAATTAAGTCAATATGTGTCGGTTGAGGAAAAAGACACTTTGGAAGCACTAGGGATCACTTATGGGATGACTAATTTAATATCAGAAGCTGATTTATTACTTGCCGATTGTCAATCGTTAACATGTGTAAGTATATATATTTTACGCTACTATTTGGTAAATTGTTATCATTAACTCTATATGATGTCTTTAATGGTTGAGTTTTTATTTATTTATAGGATAACTTAAAACCCTCAATGATTTCATATGAGAAATCGCATTCGTACAGCTGGCACGATGATCAACTGCAAATGGCATCAACATTTGCTCAGCATGGCTTCTGTGTATTTGCGAAAAAAAGTTTTACTTCAGGATCACATGACAAAATGAATTTGGCTTGGGAGATGCTGGCAGCATCAACTAATGCTATTTCTTTGGGAAAATTAATCAACCAAAACAATCATATGGTTAAAAGCTTAGGAAATCAAAAGCCGCAAAGTGTGGCCTTCTTGCAAAGGTACTATAGTTTGATCCTTATATTTTTTTCTTTAGACAAACTTGGATGGATTCATTTTCTTTTACATCATGTTGTCATTATTAAACCTATGCTTCAATAGTAACATGTGTGTGTGTATAGAGAGACGACCACTCAGTGCACAATTTTAAGTAGAGATTCGCGAGAACCGCATAGGCACTTGTACATGTTGTTTTAACTGTGACACATAAGGTGGTTATGTAACTGCATAACAGCCTCTGTTTCTCTCCCCATTAAATTTGGCAAGCACAATGGACATGTGCTTAAGAGGTTTTCTACTTAAATATGGTTTTATAGTGAACACACACAGTAATACAGTATATGTGTCATGTGTGTAGTGCTGCTCTCAAATGGGAGCCGTTAAGTTGTTGAGAACCACCATTATATTCACGGATGAACACATGTATAATGCATTAATGGTTATACTATAAGTGTTAATTATTTAATGAAGTGTTGAACCAGTGAATAAAATGGCTCATAAGTATCTAACAGTTGTCATTTAAACTCAACACACATACTATCCATTGTGCGACTTGTTGTGTGGCCTGTAACCAAGTGTTTTGTTTGTACCTGCAGCATCTTAGAGTCACCAATCCGCAATACAATTCAGTCCATAGTTCCTCCACGGTCACATTTATCATTAAAAGGTTATGTATTCCATGAATACCTCTCATCACTGGCCCAAATTTCAAGATCGGAATCTTCTCGTTTATCAGAAGCGGTTAACAGTTCAAACCAAAGACGGTATAATAAACAGGCTAACAGCAACAAAACTTTGGTATTTCTTAAAACACCATTCATGATTTTGAGTTTATAATTTTATTTATTTTGCAGAAAGAGGGTCACTCGAAACTACTTGAGTAATGGTGCGTTATCGTTATCAAGTGAAGATATTTCATTACTTGATCAATATAAATGCTACCAGAAACATTCATCGGAAACAAAAACCGACAGTTGAGGCTAACAGAGGGTAGAAAAGTAAATGAACAAAAGATGGCTGCTATGTGATTAAACTTGAGAAAACTTGCTGGTGGATTGATCAGGACATTAGAAGGTAAAGTTATCATCACATTTTTAATTGTAATTTAGATGTCTACATCTCTAATTAATTAATATACCCATCTTTTTATCAATTCTTCATACTGTAATAGTTTCACTATCTTTCCAGATTAGCTCTTAGTTTTAACTGCTTTAATATGCACAATTTGTAGAACTAAAATACATGGTTTAACACATTTAATAATAATAATAAATGTTATTTCTAGTTATAAAATATGAAACTTAGATTTATATAAAAACGAAAGGCGAGTTTCGGTATCCAAATAGTAGATATTGGTTGGCTGATCTTACAACTAGCTTCTTGTTTCACATGTTTACATTGTTCTAATGTATTGGTCATTTAGAAATTGAGAAGTTCAAGTAAGCTTCAAGTTTTGACATTTTGTTTCCTTGTTGATCTCATATTTGACTTAGATCAATGTACAAAAGATAAAGATATAAAGTCCTGGCAACTCTCAACCAATTCTCCTTATCTTAAATACAGTTGTTGATATATCTTTTGTATCAAAATAAATATACTGTTTTGGTGATAATGTTTGACTATCCATTTTGTTATTAAATATATTTTTTCGAATCATCTAATGTATATTTTTAAAAAATGACTTTTACCGCATGTTATAAAACATAACAGTTCTAGTTAAGACTTGGTTGAACCTAAAATTGGTCTATTTGTCTTTGTATCAAATCGTTAAGTGTGTTTGTTCGGTGAGTTTTTGACGAATGTGTTTTATTTGCATCAATAAATATATAATGTAATAAGTTGCATCTAACTTGTATTTTTTTTTATAAATTACGAGTAAACTGCAGTTTTGGTCCCTGTGTTTTGATATCATTAACAGTTTTGGTCCCACCTTAACAGTTTTGGTCCATGTGTTTTTAACTTTTAACAGTTTTGGTCCCGAACACTAACTTCATCCAATTTTCCGTTAAGTCTCTCTCACATGCGAAGTAAAAATGTTATTTCTCTCGCTTTTTTTGACAAACGACTAAATAAAAATGTTAACTTAGATAAAAAAAAGAGGGAGAAATGACATTTTTACCCTTTAGATGTGGGGCGCGTGTGAGAGACTTAACGGAAAATTGGATGGAGTTAGTGTTCGGGACCAAAACTGTTAAAAAATAAAAACACAAGGACCAAAACTGTTAAGGTGGGACTAAAACTGTTAATGGTATCAAAACACAGGGACCAAAACTGCAGATTACTCATAAATTACTGTAACTATTAATTCAGCAAACCAATATGTTGTCAAAGTATCGCTATGTTTACGTTGTTCAATATTCGATTTTTGTAAACTAGGTCAGTTGATATTTCATGTTACAACGCTTTTTAGTTGCTTAAAATAAAAGTAAAATCGGGTTGCTAAAATGCAGCGTCAGTTTTCGTAACGTATTAATGTAGTTTGAATATTTGACTAGAATTTTGTTTTCTAATAAAAAGTATACCGTGTTTAGTATTTTTTTTTTATTTGCTCTAGGATTGAGCATTTTGTTTTGATATATATGGAGTAGACGAGTAGTTACTATCCAACAACACACAATCATGATTTGGTCAAAGAAAGCACAATGCTTGAAGTTTCTAGAAAATCACATGTCTAACATTAACAACCCACCTTTCATTTTTCATGTTAAACAAATTAATTTTTATCTTTAGTGTTAGGTCTTTGCATTTCATTTAGTAGTGCATTTGGTTCAGTTATGTCTTCAGATAAAGTTTGCCTCCTTTATGTTCTTTAGTTCTCTTTTCTTTCGATAACTACATATAAAATTTACTTACATTGAAATAAAAGAGAAATGAGCAACAAGTTACGGCATTAACTCCTTTTTAATAACAAAACCAAGTTGTTTAAACATTGTGTCCATAGATCTTGAGGTTATAACAAAATTATGCATAACCAATTTGACTCGGTTAAGTAGTTCTACGACCTCAGGCGTAAAAAATCCAAAAACCATGCGTTCTGTGTTAGGTCATTTTGCAAATAATAGTTTTTAAAGCAGCCCGACTCACTTTTAAGGCCACCAGTAGAGAAACACATTTTAGATCCATATACGTATGTTTCCTTTCATTCATTTAAATATCAAAATGTCAGCTAATTACTGGTATGAGTGTTGATCTATCTTCTAGATACCATCATGTTCTTTAAAATCTTGTATTAATAAATGGGGTTTATTTATGTTCATAGTTATAAGTTTTTCTTGATCTAATTTGCTAGTAAGGTATTGATAAGATTTGTATAGTTATCTGGTGTTATTTTCTTTGTGATTGAATACTTTGACACTTTTTTTGAACGGCTTTTTACTTGACATTAACAATATTTTTGGACATCTAATGGTTTGAACCACCCAAACTTGTGTGAACCGGTGGGCGTAAGATCATCATATATATCTTTGATCATTTGAATCCCGTTGACTTTATTAAGATAGTGATATGATACTTTGAAAAACAGCTTTTAAAAAACTTATGTTGATGACTTTTTATAAATATTTTTTATATTGCTTTCTTATTTAATAATGTGTGATAAACACATGTTTTGTAAGAATTTTTTACGACACTTACTTTTCTTATCAATGTTACTCCATTTTTTCTTTTATTTTTTAACTGCCTGTTTTCGTTATTGATCAACGTGAGATAACAAGAAATAACTTGTTATTAAATATACATATATGTTAGGTTTGCTATTTGAGTAATCTATATCTATATAATTTAATATAAAAAGATTTTGAATGTCACATAACAATCAGTGGATCAGTTGTTGAGGCCGATTTTCCACTCAAATCTTTTGACACAAAGAAAGACATGTGGGTCATTTGTTAAACCCGATTCACATCCATTTTTTGACCCACCTATTTTTCAAATAGCGAAACACCCAAACCCTACTCGTATATTTTTTCTAAGAAGTCTAAGAATGACTTTTTAGCTTTTGATAAAGTAGGTCAAATGGAATCGAGTTGAACTTATTCCAACGGCTTGGAACTAGGTCGTTAAACTCTTTGATCTTAGATTTTAAGATTTAGCCTCTGGGTTGTTAGTTTGTAAGATTCATATTTTTTTTAGTTCATTGTGTGTTTTTCTGCTCGTTATTGTGTATATATGCTTATCATTGTGTATTATTTAACTCTTCATTTGAGGCAATGAAACAACTAAGTATTACGACTGAAGTTTTTCGGACCATCTCGATTTAACCTCAGGCCCATTTCACCATTTAAATCTAAACATAAACTTAATGAATACCAATTTGAAATACATGAGTCCAAATTTCACTAGTAAAATCTTGTAGTCAATACAAAGGTTGTCATTAAACTCTTCAAAAGTCAAAAAGTTTTACGAGGTAGTCGATTTTCTCCTGGAACATGCTGATGTCATCCTCAAGCGTCAAATTATTGATTAAAGGTTGAAATCCCGTCTGGCATACATGAGTTATGAAGAGGTAAGCTGATGAGCCCAAGTTGTTATTGCGGTTAAAAAAATACACGAGGCAAATTGTGGATCTAGTACTGCTACAAGGGGTGAAATAGTAAGATACTGTGAAGTTAAGGGGAATAATTGAAATTATATGAATCGGTGCCTTGGGTTTGTTTATGGTCAAAGCAGTTGGACTGCTAAACCACTAACTATGCATCGCCCCTACTAACTTCACATGGCTGTCATGCTAACCATGTGAAAAAGTGGTTGTATGAATGAATATAAACCTTTTTTTTACTTAAAACCATTATTTACTGATGTAAGAACAAAATGAAAGTGGTGGTATATAAAAGTGAACTTTTTTTTACTTAAAACTATAAGAGATATATTAAAAACTAAATCGAGTTAATTTACCGTGTTTGACCTCGACAAATAGTTGAATCGCTCGTTAATCTGTTTTCCTTCTTACTTTACAGGAATTGACATCAAAGACTTTTGCAACTCACTCAAAAGTCATATAACTCATTAAATAGAAATAAAATAATTAAGAATTTAATCATACAATCCAATAAATAAGAAATAGTCGTGGGATGACTTTTGCAACTTACTCCAAAGTCATCCATTATTTATACCGTACGAATTGATATATGATGTGTTAAATTTAGGTATTAATTAACGAATAATGATGTATTACTAGGTATAACATAAGAACTTGGTATTCATTGAATTAGTTTTTAGACTGACAAGCTAGACACGTCAAGTTAGATTCACTACACTTATAAACCGACACTGATCTCAGCATTTGCAACTCAGAGGTCTATCCAGGTAGTGTACCTCGAAACATCAAACCCGACTCATGCCTCCGAAAGATAGTCCAATCTTTGTAACTCATAAATTTGTGACAACACGCCCCCATAAGATTTGAACCTTGAGTCTTCAAGAAAATTCAGCTCTATAACTTATATCTCTCTATCTCTAACAAATTAAACTCTCTGCCAGATTGCCAATGACTTTCTTAATTAGTATTTCACCTATTATTATTTTAATCGATGGCTACGAACACAATCACACAAGTTTATCATGCTAAGAGATAAGCAGAATAACATTATAATGTTATATATGACTTTTGAGTGACATGTATTGTTAATTTAAATAACAGAAATATTTATAAAAAAAACTTGAAGTTACTCTTATAATTCACATATCCGACATTTTCTTTTTGTTTTTTTAGCTCTTAGTTAATGTATGAAAAAAAATAATTAAGTCAGTATAAAAAATGATGTCACGTTAAGTAGGGGTACGTTTAGTTACTTTGGTTAACCGGTTTTATAAATCTCCTAACTATATTTATAGTTTATATTTTAACTGAATTCGAAAGTATTGAATGAAAAAAATAATTTTTTAAGACGATGACCTAACATTTCATTATTACCGGTTTTATAAATCACCTGAATATATCTCTAATTTATATTTCGATCGAATTCAAAAGTGTTGAATGAAAAAAATAACTTTTTAAGACGGTGACCCAACATTTCATTAGTTTATTAAACTCATCAACCATTTGATCGAAATACTTTATCAGCCTTCTGAATGCGTATTTAATTCTATTCCTACCAAATCTGAAATAAGAACATATTAAATAACAAATATAACTCCTAAATATAAAAAAAAATATGTAATTTGCTGAAATAACTTATTGAACGATAGATTCTATAGATACCCACGTGGCCACGTAAGTGAACTATAGAACAGTTTTACTAAATAATAAACATATTAACCAAGCATGAATCCATCTATTCCTTTTAGTACGTGTTGTTTACGAGTTGAATTGAGTCGAGCCGAGATAAGCTTTGGCTCCACTTAGTTAGTAGATTATGAGCAATTGAGCACTTTGTAAACAAGGTGATCTGAGCTCGGCTTTGTTGTAGACAACCCACACCAAGCTGGCCCATGGGCAGATTATGAGCAAGTTTTTTTTAACGAGATTCAAACCACAAGTTATTTGAACATCGTAAATATAAATTTGACAAGTGAGCAATACATAATATTGAGTTTTTTTATGGCTAAAATCAAAGTATAACTATAAATGTATATTACTATTATTTTTAATTTATTATTACTAATAATAATATTATCATTATCATCATTAAGAAGTAATGACTAGTTAACCAAACTCATTTACCACGAACAATATTATATAACCGAAAACAAACGGTTTGATTTAAAATCAAACCGGTTCGAGTTTAAACGAACTTAGCCAACTTGGTTTTTTAAATACTTCGAACCAAGCTGCACCCTAGTTAAGTCTAAAATCTCATTTGGCTTAAAATAATCATCAAAATTTAATTATAGTACTTTTTCCTTTTTTCCACACCTAAAACATATTAAATTTAGCCGTGTGATGAGATCCATGTATTTGATAATAAATAAATTAAAAAAAGAGAAAAAACAAAAGCCAGAATTAATGAGTCTGTCAACTTTGTTCCGGTGACGGACACGTGACGTTAACATTCTCCCCTTCAAATCTCATTTTTTCTCTATTCATTTTGCCGTTCACATCTCTTTTTCTTTTTCCTAATTTCATTCAGCATCCATGTCGCTAAGAAGATCATTCTTATCACGACGATTCAACACCAGATCCAAATCCTTAAACCAATTCACATCTTCAGATAATGCACAATTCAAATCGCAACAGATTTGCACCGTTGTTCACGGAAACGAAGACGTTACATCTGAACCGGATGGAAACAACAACGGAGAAGGTTCGTGGTCTCATATGTTGCCGGAGCTAATCGGAGAGATAATTAAACGAGTTGAAGCTAGCGAGGACCGATGGCCGTTCCGGCAAAGCGTTGTTGCCTGTGGATGTGTTTGTAAGAAGTGGAGAGAGGTTGTTAAAGAGCTTGTTAAACCTCCGGTTCATGCCGGAAATATCACGTTTCCTTCGTGTCTCAAGCAGGTTGAATTTCAAACGCTTTTGTTTTGTTTTTGATTGGAATTATATTAGCGTTTTGTTTGATTTCCGTAACTGATTAGGTTATGATTAATTTGATAGTTTTTGCACTTAGGTATATGGTTTTGCTAATTAAGTGCTAGAATTTGAGGTCTTTGAAGTCAAATTTGTTCAAGTCGTGTTGACTTGACCTGGAAATCTATGGCTGATTGGCTTGTTTTAGGTTTCTGCCAATTGAATCTAGTTAATGTTTTCAGTGCAATTGCTTAATTAGTATTTGGAAGAACTGTATTGCATCTTCTAGAATCTAGATGGTTAAAAGTGTGCAACGGAAAGTGTACAATTGTAAGCTAGAAATGTTTGAAAAGCAGACTGATAAAAGGCTTATGTATGTTCTTAATTCTTTTAGATGCTCGATAATTGTCAGCTGTTATAGATGAATGATCATGTTTAGTGTGTTATTGTAGTTGATTGCTAATGAGTTATTTGGTTCCGTTGCAGCCTGGTCCACGGGATACTCCGCTTCAATGCCTTATAAAGAGAAACAAGAAGAACTCTATGTTCTACCTTTATCTTGCTGCTAGCTCATGTGAGTACAAATCTTGCTTAAAATCTCTTTTGTGGTTGATGTAGAATCTAGAAGGTGCAAGAAGGTGAGACAATATTGGATGTTGGTACTTAAGTCAGAGTAACTATAAGTGATGCATGGGATTAAAAATCAGTTGTTTGTTTGTGTCTATAAGGTTCCATTCGTGTGACAATTTTTTAGACATCTAGGAATGCTACATAGAAGTTCTATTCCTAGTGTGCGGGCTATTGAAAGTGAAGTCACTTCATACGAAAACCATATATGACTTTTAACAATTTCATATATGGACATAGACACGTGTATGTAAATATAATATATGTTTGTGTGTGTGTTTCCCTTTGGAAATACCTCATAAACACAAATTTGAGATTGACAAGTCATGTTTAATAATCTATTCCTGGGTCTGCTTTAAGTGCTTTGAAACATATAATGACGTATCTTAGTGACCTTTGAGATACAAAAATAATATGAAGGCAGCATGTGTATTGGTATATTTAGCGTTAATTCATTTCTAACGTCCTTTGCTTTTTTAGCATTAGCTCGTTCTTTTGGTTCCATTTGTGTCTTAATATTGTAGACACGCCAGAACGCTACATAGAACTTCTATTTCTAGTGAGCATGCTATTCAAAAGTGAAGTTCGCTTCAAACGAACAAATATTTAATTTTTAACGATTACATAAATGCATATACATGCACACACATATGTATGTGTGGGTGTGTATCTATATATGTATGTATATTAGCATATAGATAATAGATGTTTGTGTATATTTTCTTATTTCCCTTTGGCCATAGTTTATAAAAATCAATTTGAGGTTCACATTACGGAAATAACCTGGTTCTGCCCTAAGTTTTATGAAATGCATGGCGGCGAGTTCTTAGTGCATTTTGCTACTTTCCTTTTGATATCAATGTTTTTACGATCATAAATGACTTCCTAATATGGTTTTCGTTTACACTTCCCTCTGTGTTGATTTGTGTTTCTGGGTGATTTGTTTCTGTTTCTTGGAAACTTGACCATAGATGATGAGATATTTATCATTCAGTTTTATGACGTCAAACAGAAGTTACTAACTTACTAAATGACCAGTGACATTATGATTAACACATACTTTTCACTATTTTTGAGTAACTATCCACATTGATATATTTAGTAACTCTTAACAAACTATGCTGAAATTGAAACGGTTTTTTAACTCAAGTTTTTTTTCTCGGCAGCATTTACAGAGCAGGGTAAGTTTCTCTTGGCAGCTCGTAGGCATAGACACGGTGCTCATACAGAATACATAATATCACTTGATCCAAATGATCTATCTCAAGGAAGCAATGCTTATGTTGGTAAATTGAGGTAAAACATTTTCCGGAACAGGTTTTATTTGTATACACATGTAAATTATCCTTTTTGAGTAACTTGTAAACATCTCATTTGTAGTCATTTTTTCAATTTTTTTGTTATGACTCTACAGCTCGGATTTTCTTGGCACCAAATTTACAATCTACGACAGCCAGCCACCACACAACGGGGCAAAGCACTCGAGCAGCAAAAGCACACGGCGTTTCACAAGCAAGCAAATAAGCCCACAAGTGCCCGCTGGCAATTTTGAAATTGGAGAGGTCTGCTACAAGTTCAACCTCTTGAAATCTAGAGGTCCAAGAAGAATGGTATCTTCTTTAAGATGCCCTGTGCCCGATGAACCTCAAGAAGCGGGACCCAAATTAACAAAGTCAAAATCTATTGTTGCTGGTCAGACTCTGTTGAGAAATAAAGCACCAAGGTGGCATGAACACCTGCAATGCTGGTGTTTGAATTTTCATGGGCGTGTAACGGTGGCATCGGTCAAGAATTTTCAGTTGGTGGCAACAGTGGACCCGAGCCAGCCCGGTGGGAGAGGTGACGGTGAAACCGTGTTGCTTCAGTTTGGAAAGGTTGGTGATGACATGTTCACAATGGATTTCAGGCAGCCGTTGTCGGCTTTTCATGCGTTTGCTATTTGCTTGACCAGTTTCGGAACAAAACTTGCGTGTGAGTAATGGGACTCGTTACCATCAGTGTTGCTTATAAAGTACGTGTTGGTGAGTTCTTGTGTTGTGTTTGTAGAATCTTCTTTACCTTGTCCCTGAAACTGTGTTTTGCTTTTTAGGATGTATGTGGATGTATATACGCATGAACGAATATTAATTTTAGTGGAACTGTTTTCTTGTGGGTTTGTAAGTGTTGTTTAAAGCAAGAATGTCTTTTTGTGTTAGTATTGAGGCTTGGTTATCGTTGATGAATCACACAATGTATAAAGCAAATTGATCATATACAATTGATACATGTTGGCTGATAAAAGGTTGGACAATCATAACTTCACAAGAGCATGGGATAAAAAGTAAAGGATCTCTAATCATCTTAGTTATTATGTTGCTGCCATGAAGAGGATGAACATATCATCTTAGAGGATGAACATATCATCTTAGAGACGGCTAGAGACGCTATAGATGAACATTTTTTCATGGGAAGAGATGTGCGAAAGATGGAACATTTTTATTGTCAGAGATGATTAGGGAGGAAATGAAAGAAAATTGATAGTTGATATGGTGCTCTATTAAATCCACTCAATACTACGTTAGAACTGAAATAAAAACAGATTCTAAATATGCTTCTGTGACAAGAAAGCTATAGTTAATGTTAGCTAAGAGTATGATGTAGAGTTCAATCTAGGCTCAGGATTAACAATTAAGCATGCTCAACTCATACAAGTCAAGACATGAAGTGATGATACTAATGACGTGTTCGCGATGCTCTTGCAGGGGAACTAGAAAGGGGCATCAACACAAGCACACAACCAGACTAACTAGCTAGTTTAGGGGGATCAAACTCTCGTCATTTTTCTTTCCTTCTTCCTTTTAACTTTCTTCCCCCTCCTTAAAAGAGACTCAAAAACACAGCGTTAGAATAGGAAGGGTCAGCAACACAGCCAGACTAAAACCCTTTGCCGGGAAGTGGAAACATGAAAAACGTCTCAATTCTAGTTTATTACGGTGCACACATTTCTTACCTACAAAGTACAAATTAGTTTATTAGAGTGCACACAGATCAACTCCACTCCAGGCAAACACAAAATTTTAAATGCCAATAATGCACCGCAATGAGTATATCTTATGCACAATCCCACACCCGCTGGTCATAGCCATATAGACATAATAATGGTAGCAAGCATTTATGATAAACACATCAAAGCATCTTAAGACTTGTTAACACCCAAACATAACATCCACAATTTAAAAAACCATGTCCATAAAAGAAGTGGTCAAATCAAAGGAAACAAAAGGTTTTGTGCACCCCCACTCTTTTATTTTTCTCCATTTCAGTAAGAAAAAGGAAGCTCCATAGAGCTGCCAAATGTTACTGTTCTATTTCTTACCCCTAAGCTTCACGCCAAGGGCCCTTTCCAGTTTGGTGATAATCTGTTGGTTTGGTATAGCCTTCCCTGATTCATACTCCTGAATGATCTGAGGCTTCTCGTTAATCAGCTGCAATGATCAGGACAACATTAGGATCTGCAATTAACAATCAATCATAAGTGTATCGGGTGTTGGAAAAAATGAGATATTTACCTGAGCAAGTTGAGATTGAGTAAGTTTCTTCTCGGTACGACCCTGAATGATTGCTTTCTTCAATTCAGTTGGTACCTTTTCATCTGTTATAAA
This sequence comes from Tagetes erecta, assembly GCA_030867185.1. Lineage (NCBI taxonomy): Eukaryota > Viridiplantae > Streptophyta > Magnoliopsida > Asterales > Asteraceae > Tagetes > Tagetes erecta. The sequence continues at coordinate 563,721 of CM061492.1, forward strand.
AGAAAATCTTGATAAGAATGTGGGTCATAAAGGTATTACACTAGTTAACCTTTTCTCATCTTTCTCCTAATTGATGATATTGGAGCTTTCAAATTTCATAATAAGAATGAACAAAGGCATATCAACAAACACATAACATATGCGTGAAAGGTGATTCCTAAAACATTATGTTATGTCAGCAAAATTGAAACATTAGACAAACATCATCATCATCATCATCATCATCACAATCAACATGATACTGACGTCTGTTTAGTTTTCTCTTGGTCGCACGATGGAAATGCCATTTAGACTTTTTAAATCTAATAAAAAACATTGTTCTAACACAGGCTATTCCTTATTTGTAACCAACGTTTAGCAGGGTTACTGGATATTTAAAAAATGATTGAAATAAACAGACACACTCACGGGAAAGATTTTCAGTCTCTTCATCAAGCTTTCTAGTGTTCAGAGAAGTACTGCTAGAGGCAGCCTTGTTTGAACCCGCAGCAGCTGCAAAAGAGAGCATAAAGATCATGCTGAGAATTTAAGAAGACGCGCATTCTAAAATACAAACTAGCGCTACATAAGCATAAAAACAACTAGCACATCGCACATGTATTGCCATTTTCAAGAGTTAATGTGTGAGCTTATTTCAGGAAAACCAAAAGCACAAAAATTTGACTGCTACCTACAAGCAACTCTTCACAAATTTTGTTTAACTAATCCCTTTTTCATCATGCCCACAAATTTTGCTTATCTAAATATTCCTCCCTTTGTCAGCATGTGTAAGTTTTGCAAAAATCTATGGTGTTAACTGGTTAGTTTACAAGTAAAGATAATGAAAACACCGTGTTTACATATACTTGAAAAAACCACCACTTTTATAAAAAGTTCAACAAAGAACACATGAAATGAGAAAATATCATTACTCTACATTTCTATGCACAGTTCAAACTTAAAAATCTGAAATACTGTACCAACTAGCAAACTATGCCACTAAACATCATATCATATTAAATCAATCATCACATCAAATTAAAAATTCCATAACTCAATCGCTACTAGCACTATATCATATGAAAGCAATCAACACATCAAATATTGTAGCAAACTATGCCTACATCAATAAACTTTCCAAACATCATATAGACATACTCATATACTTGATTTCAAGCTAAACCCTAAACTAGCTCAAAAAAATAGATAAAAATTAACATGAACAGGATGTTTTAAACTTTTGATTCATCGATGATCTAGCTAGTGCAAATCCATCGAGAAAAATACAAGACTAGTTACATGTAATATATAATCTTCATTTCCACAACACAAATCCAAATAAAGTAAATACCAAAACCCTAGCTCAATGAAAAGCAATAGAAAATCAAACATGTGAACACATAATCTTCATCAAACATGTGAACACATAATCGTTGGATTAAAATAAAAGAAAATAAGTGAAAAATACAGACCCTAGCTCAATAGACCTAAATACATACAAATTTACACGTAATATTCATCTCCGCAACATAAATGAAGTATGCGATTAGAACAAATTCATGAGGAACAAGTTACATGTAGGGAAAATTTGTGAGAAGAAATGAAATACAGACAGACCTTTTCTTACAGTCTCGATCTCGGCACCGGCGCGACGGGCGGCGTTGACGGCTTTTTCGTCCTTACGAGCGGCGGCGGTGGGAGCTTTTTTACGGATGACGACCGGCTCCCAATCCTGTGCAAAACCACCTGACATCTTTATCCTCCGATTGGTGTATGAATGAATAGAAACAAAGCAAAGCAACCTGTTGTTGTTGGATGGATGAGTATGAATATTTCGATTGAAGAGTGGGGGTGTGAAGTTGGATATAAAGGGGGAAAAAAGAATCATTCGGGGTGTTTGGTTACGAGGCTTGCGTTACCAAATATCTATCTTGAAACTTGAAACTTCGTACTTTCATCGGGTGTTTTGTGTCGTGTTTGACTGTTAGTGTTATACTTGAACGTTAAATTAAAGATTGGCTAGTAAAATTTTATGTGAGACATAGATATACACGCGATATGAAATGCACGTCGCTAAACTTGAATTGTTATAATCGTTCAAGTATTCACTTTTTTTTATCACGATAAACAAAAATTATTTATAAGTCAAGCTCTTTTACGCTGTTTGGTATCATTTATGACAATAAACACAAGGCTTGGTCAACAATTACATGGTCTTTGTGCTCGAAATGACCTCATATCTAAAAGCTCAAACCTCGAAGGGCCCCTAACGTAATAAAATTTCAGACCTCACTTTACTCTCACTTTGTTCTACATGCATGTTTCCCCTCTATATTTTTATATATAAAGAGTGCGCATCATTCATCAGTTTGCGGATAGCGGTTTCACACTCTAATCCATGTAAGTGTATGTCGTAGGTTAGCCACCCTACATAAATCGTTCACCGTATCACTCTTTAGGCCCACTATTTAATACAACCTTTATAGGGATGGAGATTGGCATGACTCATGATTATGTGGTTAAGAGACAATCACCATTGTGATACCATGATGAACCAAGCTAATTATGAACGAACATCTCCGTTTTTAATATCGTGAACAGTATCAGTATTTGTTTTTATGGTTACCGATAGACAAAACCAATAACAACCAAAGTAAAACCTAGAGTAAGAGACGAAAGCCAAAAAAGTATCAGTATTAAAATGATAATTAGTAAAAGAAAAAAAATATTAGAGTTATAAAAAAAATATCTCCATGTAACAATACGTGGTTGTGACAAATGTTATATATCATGAGAGAGGCGGAAGATAACCATATAAATATAAATTGTTTACTAAACTAGTCATATGATAAGTAGTTATATTGGTTGACTGGCCGGGTGGAACAATTTGTGCATGCAATTGCTTGGATCATCATTTTATCCACACGACGTACGTTAATTTGTAACATCAATTAATCGGTTATTGCTCATGGCGATACAAGTGTTTATTTCATGAACAAGTCAACCTCCGGTATTTATGTGTCCCTCCCTATTTTATTGTGTACCGATCAAAACTCCCTCCCTTAATATCCTTCATTCTTCGCTCTTAATTTTGGCCAACCCTCATTCTGCCTGTCTTATGGCTACTAATAATAATAATAATAAAGTTGAGAAATTGGCATCCATCGATGCTCAGTTGAGGCTTTTAGCTCCTGCGAAAGTTTCCGAAGATGACAAGCTTATTGAGTATGATGCTTTGTTGTTAGACAAGTTTCTTGACATTCTTCAGAATTTACACGGGGAGGATCTCAGAGAAACGGTGGGTGTATATCTTTTCGTTTATTTTGCTTTTTACCTCTTTTGATTGTTTGTTTGTTATTTTGAGAGCATAGATTAAAGTATCTTGATCTTGATTTAGATTTAGATTGTTTTCTCTCATATTTGCTGGTTATTGATTACATATGTATATTATTGATCCTCAAGTGTTTGATGAAATGTCCCAGTCACATGTTTTATCTAATAAGCAAATTTCAAATTGCGAGTGTTGTTCAAGGGAAAATCACCATAGTGATCGTTTGACGACCCATTTTACGACTATGAACCTTTAACTTTTTAGCATACTTTCGAACAGTAGTATGGAGCCAACTACTCATGCCAGCTAAGTTTACTACACCCTAGCCGACCCAATCATTGGCACGTGAAATTAAGTGAGGCAATGACGTGTGAACCTGGCTATACTAGAGCTAGGTTGTGAGAGGTCTGTTACGTGTCAAATGTGATAGATTGTTGGGGTTAGCCGACTAAGCCAATCATTGAAATCCGGCTATATGATAATTGTGAGAGGCCGAATAGGGGCTAGCCGGGTGGCCCATCAGCCGACTATAGTTAAACCGAAACACATGTCAGCTCCATGTTCAATTTCTTGTGGGACCAAGCTAATGGTTAGGTCGGCTGAGCAGCCAAGTTAGCTGGAAGTGGGATATTTCGCAGTCTCCTGTTTGTTGAAATGTTCATTTTCGTGATTTTCATTTTTTTTTCTTTTATAAAATGTTGTACTATAAACGGTGTTGATAACCACATCCCTAGAGCTAAGGCATGAATGAATGCTTGCTTGTACTTTAATCACCTATTATTAGTCACCTTGAGGTGGTTATGCTTAAAAGACTATGGTTCATACATGTAACTAGCTTGTCTTTTTTAGCAATGCATATGTTAGTTGTTCAACAGGCACAAGGAATGGTATTGACTTGTTTTTGTGCAGGTTCAAGAATGCTACGAGCTTTCGGCCGAATACGAAGGAAAACATGACCCCAAGAAACTGGATGAGTTAGGAAACGTGCTAACAAGTTTAGATCCCGGGGATTCAATTGTCATTGCAAAAGCTTTTAGTAACATGCTTAATTTGGCAAATCTGGCAGAAGAAGTTCAGATTGCTCATCGACGAAAGATCAAAGCAAAGACTGGTGATTTTGGTGATGAGGCTGTGGCAGCAACCGAGTCTGATATAGAAGAAACTCTTAAGAGACTTGTGAATAAGCTTAAAAAATCCCCTCAAGAGGTTTTTGATGCATTGAAAAATCAAACAGTTGATTTGGTGTTTACTGCTCATCCAACCCAGGCTATTAGGAGATCTTTGCTTCAAAAGCATGGAAGGTGCGTCTTCTAATTTGTCGAGAAAGTCTTCCTTTGATCAAAAGAGGATGTTGGTACAAGTCATAAAAGTAATAGGGTGTGTGACTGTGTGAGTATGTTAGGTGGCTACGTTTTCTAAGCCTGAAAAGTGAAAACCAATAAAAAGTTGATTCTAGCTAACCAAGTTTTAGAAATTACGAGTTATGGTAACTTTGCCTGATAACATGTCAAACACTGTTACTTTGATCGGAACGTTTGATCATGTTGACTTTTTTTTTTCCGGATATCTTATCTCAAACCCTGTTATATTAGGTAACAGCATTAAGTTTTAAAGTTTGAAACTTTAATTTTTTTTGTGGCCTAAAATAAGTTGGTTGCTATTTATGCAATTAGCCCTGTCAAAAAGTCAGCTTCCACAAATATTTTAAAGTTTTTTTTTGTCTCTTTGTGCTCTTAGAATTCGGGACTATTTGGCTCAGTTATATGCCAAAGACATCACTCCTGATGATAGACAGGAACTGGATGAGGCTTTGCAGCGCGAAGTAAGCATAAACACTTCAGTTTACTCATTCACTGACTTTGAAAGTCAAATGTGCATTAGCCATAGTAGTAGTGGCATACACACACATACATTTTAACATCAATTATAATACTTTTTGATGTAGAGGCGTCTGACTATTAGTCAAATGCCAAACTAGTGGAATTGTGATCGACTATTTCCAATTTAATCTGTAGATTCAAGCTGCTTTTCGCACAGATGAGATTCGTAGAAGTCCTCCAACCCCCCAAGATGAAATGAGAGCTGGAATGAGTTACTTTTATGAAACCATTTGGAAAGGAGTTCCTAAATTTTTAAGACGCGTTGATACTGCTCTTAAGAATATTGGGATTAACGAGCGGGTCCCATACAATGCACCTCTTATACAATTCTCCTCTTGGATGGGTGGTGATCGTGATGGTACGTTTTTAACGCGAATAACCTTAATTACACCAGGCATTGAGAAAAACTAACAGGGATTGTTTAAGGATTGAGGTGAGTAGATGACTAACTAATTCTGGTAACTAGAACGGTTTATTTCACTCCAAGAAACCAAAATAAGTCATTTTCTGAACAGAGGATTAAAGTGCATTGTCAAGAGACCAAACTAAAACTGATAAATCTTGTCCAGTTAACTTTTGCAGTTTAATGGTTTGTACTTGCTATAGGAGTAGAGGGGCAGATTGGGTGATGGGTCAAAACAGACAGTTTATTTTGGTACGCGCTGGGATGGGCTGGGTTGGGTTGACTTACATACATTAAATTAACAATACTGTTATAAACTTAAAATGAATAAGAATCTAATTCTTTTGAGCAAAAAAATGTTGTATGCATAAAAAATATACTTGGAATGACTTTATATGTACCTTTTTAGCCATCTTTTATTTTACTACACTTATCGTTAGAGATAAACCATTACTCAAATTCATTAAAAAAAAGTTGTCAACTTTGAACTTATGTAATCCTAACACTTAACTGGAATAAAATTCAGGTAATCCTAGAGTAACACCTGAGGTCACAAGGGATGTTTGCTTGCTTGCCAGAATGATGGCTGCAAACATGTACTTTTCCCAAATTGAGGATCTAATGTTTGAGGTATTCAATTTTTTTTCTTTTTGGCCGGTTTGGGTTTACCCAAAAACACTTAATGAACATTGAAACCAAAAGATTGGGGGTTCAAATACTGCAGGTGTGGTGTATTTATTCTAGAAAATTTATGAATAGTTGTTAACAACTGTATAATACTAGACATCACTCCTGCTTTTTATATTGTTTATTTACTTGTGTATCATTTTTGCCAGTTGTCCATGTGGCGATGTAGTGATGAACTTCGTCTTCGGGCAGAAGAAATCTATAGATCAGCAAGGAGAGACGTAAAACATTACATAGGTAATCAATGTTAAAGGCGGTTTTATACCACTGTTATGCGGACAATAAATAGAAGATATTACGGAAATGTTTGGATTTTTTTTCTTCAGAGTTCTGGAAACAGGTTCCTCCCAATGAACCATACCGGGTTGTTCTTGGTGATGTGAGGGATAAGTTATATAACACACGTGAACGGTCCCGTCATCTATTAGCCTACGGGTTTTCTGAAATTCCAGAGGAGTCCGTTTATACCTATGTCGAACAGGTATAAACGATTAAGGAGGTTTTGTGTTTAAAATACATTATGCATGGCTTGTGCCAGTTTGACCCGCTCAGCCAGTTGGGCGCGTCTCCTAACTAGCTATTTTTAGTTTACCCATTTGACTTGTTAGAGATAAATCATAAACTGATCCTAACTGATTCATATGTAAACGAATCGAAAGTTCCAACTCTAAATTTGGTTGTTCCCAGATTATATCTCAAAATTTGGAAACTTTTGCAGTTTTTAGAACCCCTTGAGCTATGCCACAGATCACTATGTGCGTGTGGCGATCATGTGATTGCTGATGGAACCCTACTTGATTTTCTAAGGCAAGTATCCACATTTGGGCTCTCACTCGTAAGACTAGATATCCGTCAAGAATCAGAACGCCACACGGACGTCCTGGACGCAATTACCCAACATTTGGAAATCGGTTCATATCGGGAATGGTCTGAAGATAAACGCCAAGAATGGCTTCTAGAAGAACTAAGCGGAAGACGTCCTCTTTTTGGGCCAGATCTCCCACAAACTGAAGAAATTGCAGATGTTTTGGATACATTCCATGTGTTAGCAGAACTCCCATCTGACTGTTTTGGTGCTTACATCATCTCAATGGCTACATCACCTTCTGATGTCCTTGCAGTTGAGCTTCTTCAACGTGAATGCCATGTTAAAAGTCCATTACGGGTTGTTCCGCTTTTTGAAAAGCTTGCAGATCTTGAAGCTGCCCCTGCAGCCTTGACCCGCCTTTTTTCGATTGACTGGTACAAAAATAGAATCAGCGGTAAGCAAGAAGTCATGGTTGGATACTCTGATTCAGGAAAAGATGCAGGCCGGCTCTCTGCTGCATGGATGCTTTACAAGGCTCAAGAAAAGCTTGTTGAGGTGTCAAAAAAGTACGGGGTTAAGCTAACCATGTTCCATGGACGTGGTGGGACCGTTGGGAGAGGAGGTGGGCCGACCCATTTGGCTATACTGTCCCAACCACCCGAAACCGTTCACGGATCACTTCGAGTCACAATTCAGGGTGAGGTTATTGAACAGTCTTTCGGTGAGGAACATTTGTGCTTTAGAACACTTCAAAGATTTTGTGCAGCTACACTTGAGCATGGGATGAATCCCCCTATCTCACCTCATCCCGAATGGCGTCAACTTATGGATAATCTTGCAATCTATGCAACTGAAGAATATCGTTCTATTGTATTCAAGGAACCACGGTTTGTCGAGTATTTTCGTCTTGTAAGTATCATCATTTCAGCCATGAAAGATTTATCCGCTTTTATTCTTCACCATTTTTATGTAGTATGCACTATACATGTAGCAAGATAGAAGGGCCTGTGGAGTCAGGTGGGTCAAAACAGGGTTAATGGTTAAAACTTAAAACAAGGCATTATGCTATACTTGTCGAAGCAGGCCATGTTAATAACATGCACAATATATATGCAATGACAATATGAACTTTTGAATAAAAAATTAGGAGACTGTATGGATTGAAAATGTACTTTGTGCGGCTTTCAATTTGTTTGACCCAATGTTGGTATAAAAGAGTGCTGTTTGTTTTCTGGCTTAAATAGGCCACACCCGAATTGGAGTACGGACGGATGAATATTGGTAGCCGTCCGTCCAAAAGGAAGCCAAGTGGTGGCATAGAATCACTTAGAGCTATTCCTTGGATCTTTGCATGGACCCAAACGAGGTTTCATCTTCCTGTTTGGCTTGGTTTTGGTGGTGCATTCAAGAAAGCCATTGAAAAAGATGCCAAGAGTCTTTTGATGTTACAGGAAATGTACAAAACATGGCCTTTTTTCAGGGTCACTATCGACTTGGTAGAAATGGTGTTTGCTAAAGGTGATCCTGGTATCGCTGCTTTAAATGACAAGCTGCTTGTTTCTGATGATTTGTTAAAATTTGGAGAATCCTTACGGAATAACTACGTTGAAACCAGGAATCTTCTCCTCCAGGTATGAATGTTGGTTTGACTTTTGCCACATTATATCTAAGGCTTAATATTTTTGCACTGTCAAGAGTCTATATGAACAACTTTTTATTATACTGAACTGCAACGTTTTGAATTGGATTAACCCCGAAGCACCTTTGTCCAAAAACTTAAATAAAATTCCCATTTTTATGCTCTGTCCAAAAACTATTTTCCTCAAAACAAAATTAACAAAACTTTTAGAATGTGCATACATATACTCATTTTTTGTGTTCACAGATTGCTGGACATAAGGACCTGTTAGAAGGTGACCCTTACTTGAAACAAAGGCTTAGACTGCGTGATTCATACATAACAACCTTAAATGTATGCCAAGCGTACACCCTGAAACGTATCCGTGATGCAAACTATCATGTTAAGTTAAGGCCTCATATCTCTAAAGACGGGCCTGAGCCAAGTAAACCGGGTGATGAACTTATTAAGCTGAACCCGGCAAGTGAATATGCACCAGGGTTGGAGGACACACTCATCTTGACCATGAAGGGCATTGCTGCTGGGATGCAGAACACCGGTTGATAATTTGACTTTTATTGCCATATTTTAACTTACTTTTGATGTCCGAAAGGCAGTGTATCACGGCCCGGCTATAGACAAGCCATGTTTAGTGGTTGAGTTATTTTGATGGTCACTTCAGTGATGCAACGGCTACATTTTGCTATGAATAAAAATTTGGGGTGTTCACAAAACTTCTAGTCAAATTTGTGATTTGTAATACTCGGTGAAATAGTCAAGTTTTGCTTAAATCATTACATGGATCAGCCAATTTTTACAAAAAAGATTGAAGTTGTTTTATTTTCATAGTTTTATTTTTATAATGAAATCAGATATTTAAATTTCATGGTGAACCAAAGAATTTACAATAGGATGGGGGGTAAACGGGCAACAAGCTATTGTTAAGATATATCATGGATGTAAACTTGTAATCGACATATTGAACAGACAATTGCATGCACGCTTGTCATCGAGTCCTAAGCCTTCAAGATTGTCATATCAAACAACACATCTAGACAATGTTAATGAATTCTTAACGTACAATGATTATGACAAGTTTACTAGGACGAGCATTTTCTAGTTTATGTTCATACAAAAAAAAGTTAGCTTCACGTATTACTTATCAAACAATGTTAGATGATTTCATGTACACTTTATAAGCAAAACTATATTTTCAACAGAAATTTTTTTTCTTTTCAACAATAAAGAACCAATATTTTTTTAACATGAATGTATGTGTGATGTTTTGATTGCTAACACACTAAGTTAAGAACAACATAAGAAATATGTATTGACTATTGAGCATGGATGCATATATAAAGACAAACTTAAGAGCCATGAATTAATTAGAAATATGTTTAACCTATTGATTTGTCATTTAGATAAATGCATGGGTTAGCATATGAAACAAATTTTAAAAGAATGCGAATGAATCAAGCATAAAGATAAAATACAATCCAACCTCAGATTTAATAATCCAGTATATATTAAATTAAATCTCGTATTTGTACATATAATCAACTAAAAAGTACTGTTGTTGTGACGAATATAAAGTCAAACAGACTTGTAGGGCATGCATGCATTGCAAATGTACACTTACCTAAGAGTCTTCAACTGTTTAATCTCCTGTTGGTTGTGTTAGCTGCTAACTACGCCGGATGGTCGTAAAACAGACGAAACTGGACACGTTGTTTGGGTTGGATAGACCAACTGGTTTAAACAAATTGACATTTTAACAATTCAGTTTTAACGGTTTGACAGCTTTGGTTCAAACCTTTTATACTTTTTTCTCTAAAATGTAACGAATGCAAACTGTGATCATAAACACTTGGTTTCATCACCGAGGAAGCAGGAGACCGATTGTAAATCTTTCAAGGTAGCACCTGTTAATATCACAATGTAACACCTACAAAACATGTCAATGATCATCTTGATCTTCAGGAACTAATTTTTTCTTCTCATCCTCAGCTAATGTGGCAGCAGGACTAGTAACAGACGCACTATTACTCGTAGACTCACTACTTTGATTGACCAGGTTAGCATTGACCACTGTTGTTGAAGATTTCATGTCAGGGATGTTGATATCTGAACAGATTTCACCTGGTTTCTTTGGTTTATCTACGTTATGGCGCTTTGTTGGTGGAGATTTCATATCAGGAGAGTTGGGATCTGAAGGATTTCCGCCTTTATTCAGAGCATGGTGACGTGTCATTAAAGATCTCACATTCGGGCTGCTGTTACATGTAGAACTTTCGTCCAGGTTCCTTGGTTTATTCAGGGCGTGACAGTGTGGACAATAGTAAGTAATTACAAGAAAATCCTCTTTCCTTGCAAGCCCTGTTATAGATTTCAATTGAATATCTTGGTGATGGAAAGTTTCACAAAAAGGTAACAAACCTTTTATTTGTTGACCATGAGAACTCGTTAGAGAAAACTCACACACCCACCAATTCCCTGCTAACCCATGAGACCATGTAACAGCTTTCGCTTGACAGCGGTCTTAAACATGTTAAGACAGAAAACTAGTGGAAGCTGATTAGAACCTCGGACCTTTGTTAGCGGGGAATTAGGCACAAATTAACAAGCTTTGATCAACACATTACCTGCCTTCCACATTTTGACCTTTAAACTGAACTCAAATGAAAACTTTTGTAAGTTACCTTGGATTAGTTTTTTAAGCTTTGATGGTTTTTCTGGCCTATAAAAGTTGGTTAAATCTGACCAAGGATAATAACTTTATAGCCATTTTAGCAAACATAATAAGGATGTTTATGCACTTTGCATTAAGATCAAACAGAAACCAAATTCTACTCACCATTGTGCATATGGCAATTTCCACATATAAGTGCATAAGATTGAGTAGGGTCCTCTCCAACAAGCAATGCAGCAAGTCGAGCCATCCAACCACCATCTTGTGGACTCATAGCCACACGATTCTGATTCTCAACAACAAGCTCACTAGGTAAAGAAAACTCTGAAACCTCACTTCCCGCATACTGAAACCCACTGTCTTGCATGCCGCTACTTCCAGGAGATCTAGCCTCTAATGGGTTCCGTCTTCTTAAACCACCAGATTGCATTAACTCAGAATCACTGCTTTTCCCTATATCATGTTGACTAAATTGTGACTCGTCTACAAACCAATGCAGACCTGAATCTGCACCCAATTTGGATGCAAGAACCGATGCAGCAGCTGCCTTTGCTGCTGGGTCCGGATCATATTTCTGAAAAAACAAGGGTATTACAATAGCACAATACTAATGATGTTTGGTGATGAGAATACAGGTTGAAGTGGTACCTGAATAAGTTGTTGGGTGTTGTAATAGTTAGTCCGATCTTTAAGTTCGTCTATTTTTGCTTGCCTTTCATCCCGGAGCCTTTCTAAAGTCCTTTGGTCCCTGCGATCGCCTATAAAGAGAGCATACCCAAATTCATTAAAATGGCCGCGGCTATATTTTAACTTCAACAAATTAGCATACCCAAATGTGATTCATTATATCGGTCCTATGAGTCTCACCATTTGTGTAATTCATCATCACAAGCCACGATATTAGCATTTAGTTAGCTAGTGGTTCAGTTATTGTCTTAAACAGAATCATGACCGTACACTTTGGTTATTTACTAATTTTGGTTAAATCGGTTATTGATTTTCAGATGGTGTTCCGTTAATTCAGTTAACAAATATTCTGAAGTTGGGACCATTTTTTGTTTGATATATTAGTTTTTGGTTTGGATATTTTAAAGTGTGCTGATTGTTATCTAGCAATTTACTAACAGTTAGCAACTATAACATAATGCATTCAATCCGCAAACTATTCAATTACGTGATGAACCATACCTGAAACATAAAACTCTGTTTCTAGAAAATGGCTCAACCGAATCATTGGTTATTTGTTTGATTTTTCACTTTTTACTCAGCTTCGATATAACGGTCTACTCAACTAAAGACGTCCTAAAATCAAATGAGAGGATATGTATATACTTATGGAGGGAACTTACACATCCCTATGAGGCTGTGAATCCCAGAGTACAAAACCCATGCTAATACTGGCAAGACAAAAATAGGCAAAACTCGAAGCGCCCTCATTTTCCACTCTATCTTCACCAACCGTGTTGTCATTATTGCATATCCAATTGCAACAACCTGAAACAAGACATAGTATATGTAACGTGTTCGTTGTAACCAGAAGAATCATTACAAAAATGAACAAGTTCGTCCGGTAGTAACCAAATTTCTTAAGTGGTACACTAAAGTTACCCAAACTTTTTTCTAATCTAATAAAATCGAAGCTTTTAATATATCTTTCTTCTTCTGATCAAACAATACCTTGTCATCCAACAGTATCACGTAAATACAATTTTGTGCCATGCATGTAGCCTTCAAAGCGTTAAAAGGCAGAGAGCCAGAAATAGACAGAAGACATATAAAAAATGTATGAACCAGCAGAAGTTTTCCTCCATCTCGATTACAACCTTTCATCTACTACTACTAGTACTACTAGTTGATACTCACTTCGATTACAACATAGTTACGTGTTCAAACAAAAGTCTACATGAGCAGACATTCAAAAAGATTGTAATGTGGTTCATCTATGCCTCCTATCAGAACAGAAGTTACAATGCAAGTAGCTGATGCAAATGAGTAAAGAGTATTTATTACCTCAAGTAGTACAGAAGATACAATCAGATTCCTAGCAGTTTTCCTCCATCTCGTAGATCGTTTCTTCATTCTAGCAACAATAGTAGCCTCTTCTTTAGCTATATACCGCAATCTCTTCTCGAAATCGTCATCATACAACCTAAACAATCCATTCCAAAATCGAGAAAATATGCTCCTCTTCCCTTTTCTCGGTGTATGGTCATTCTTCTCCTCAACAACTTCCTTCGCATCCTTCTCCTCCGCCATTTATTATTCTACAAAGTTTTTGCACAGAATCAATCAGGTGCCTATTGCATCGAGACCAATCATGATCATAGAACAATACACAACGAGCTAATTGGTTAAAATTAGAAAATCCAAGGTGAAAATAAGAGCAGTTGTTAAAACAACGTACCTGATATCGTATACCAGTGAATGCGAAATCCGCCTCTGAAACAGAAGATGAATTCGAAAACAGTCAGAAACAGCATTGGATAGATTAAGTATGTATTTTAGGCATGAAAATCGATAATGATTATAGAACGAAACGTGAATTGAGAGCGCAAAAGGAAGTACCTGATATCATACGATAAGGAATGAAGATGAATTAACGATAGATTATTCGGGGCCTAAAAAAGATCATGTTATAAGAATTAAACAGACAATCGGTTGAAATTGGAAAACAGTGCGTGAAAATTGATAATCATACAACAGCAATCTGCCTCTGAAACAAAAGCTTGAAGATGAATTGAATTGAATTGAGATTGTTTGGAAAACACAATCAGGAAATGGATTGGAGTGGTTTGGTTTGGTTGTAATGCAAAAATGAATGAATGAATGAATTAACGTAAGAAACATAACATGGAGGAATAGTGAGTATGGAGAAGGAAATACAAAACCATATTAACTAACGTCTAAACAAAATCTGTAATTACCGTACCCGGTCATAAAATGTGGTTCGTACAAACAGTTTCGATGTTTGTAGCGTCGGTTTAACATAAGTTTTACAACATCAACATATTCAGATTAATAGCCCTAAAACATCAGTTTTAAAACAAAGAATTTTCTAAGTTGTATCAGTTAATAAACAAAACTTCACATATAAAATCTAATAATTTTTTTAATTGTAACTTTTATTAAGAGAATAAAGAGAAATACAAAATTCCGAAACACAAGCTTTTTTTTATATATCATAAGGCCAAATGAGTGGGGGAATTTGAGCTAAAAGGGAGAGTCCCCAATTCAGAAATTCTCTCCAAAATTCACCCTTATACATTCACCAACCTTAGCTTTGACCTTTGAGCTTAGAGTGAATGTTAAGGTTGGGCTTTAAAGAGCCTTGTCTAGCTAGTTAAAGTAAACTATAATCACCATTAGAGCATAAAAATATATGATATAATCTTAATTACAGGCCATTTTGTTAAGAAACTGTATTTTTATTATATCAAGGGGAATATCTCCTAATTTTTAGAGCCCACTTTTAGGGTTCTGGCAAATATGATTAACACAACCCTTTTACATACTACTTCACATTGTTAACCAGATGAATGTTCCACAGAACAAAATTAGAAAAAAAAAATCTCTGAAAAAACACAAGGAAGTGAACAACATTGTAGCATTCAAGTTATGAATTTCAGGACCTAAACAAATACACTGTTATTTTCCAAACAACATAATCACCGGTATCTCCATTAGGCGCCACTAGCATACAAACGGGTCCACTCCTTTGCTGCAGTTTCAAAAATAATATAACAATAAGAACAATATTATAGAATAAACTCTATTCATCTAAAAATATAAATAAAAACCTGTTTGCTATGATTTTTACCTGTTTCAACAGCCTCGGCTTCATTAGATTTCCAGTGCTTTGCTATGTTCTCAGAAAGGGGGTCATCCGGATTTGGAGCGCTTAGAAGAGCTTGAATGCTAATAACCAATACAATTAAAACAATGCAGATGTCAAGCTTCAGTTAGCAGATTGAAGGAATACCTACACAAATTTCTATAAAATCCCCAGATGGGTTTTGATTTAATGTTGTTTACAGTCTAAATGGGTCAAAATTCATCCAATGCACATCATATACCCGCCTATATTAATTTATTATAATAAAGTAAGATTGTTATTGAACTACTAGTGATCACATTTATCGCATTAAGTCGGCATAACCGGATGCGTTAAACTTTGACCCACTCTATAAAGTAACCTGTTTGGCCATTTCTCCCACCCACCCCTTTTGCCACCTCCAGGAAATTATAACTTGTTGGTATTAGTTAATAGTTAAAACTTAAAACAATATAATCGTGGATGATCATACCTCAAGAGTACAGTGCGAATCTGGAGAGCGGGGCTCCATTTGTCTTTTAGGATGTCAAGACAAATCCTACCAAGCTGCACAAAAAATCAATACTAAGAAACAAAAAAAACCAACAAACTTGAGAAAGTCAGAAACTAGAAAGAAGAGACATGCAAGACAAACCTTGTCGATGTTCGGGTGGTAAATTTTTGTAAGAAACCGAACCTGTTTCAGTATGGTAAGAGTTAATATCTGTACAACACAAGTATATATGCCAAGCTTAAGTTGCACCAGGCCAAGCACTACTGCATGCAACTAGGTGAACATTAAAGGACCCGTGCATATAATGAAACAGCTAAAAGTACATAAGAAATCAATTGTAGGTTAAGAAAGCTAGTGTTAAGATATTATCTACGGTAGTCAACTAGAAAACATGGAACCTAAGAATTGGCTGCTGAAAAATAAAGTTGTAGATAAAAGATCACATATGCTTTCCTCCCAGAAACTATATCCTCGGATAACCACGTTAACGCCAATTCTAAAAGTTAATGAAAATACATAACAAAACAGCGTAGATGGCTCACATGAATATACTGGCACCCAATTTTTTGTATAAATAAATCATTGTTCATATCTTAGAAAAAAAATATTCAATTCGCAAGAAATAGCATCAATCTTTTCAATATATATAGAGATAATATGCAATCATGAGAAAGTAGGTGTCCTACAAAAACCCTCAGAACTAGATGGAAATTAAATAAAGAAATATGGAGATGTCAAAATTTGCTCATTAAAGCTCAAGAGAGTGAAAGATGATAACTACCGGTGTATTAGCACAGAGAGCATCATGACCATATAGATCAACAGAATTACAGAATTTACAATAAAAAAGATCATAGCATACAACATCACAAATAGCTTCCCAAATAATGTGCATAAAATGCTAAAAGGTTACAAAGAGGAAAATACTATATACAAGTAACCAAATTGATTAATTTACAAGTCACGTAATATCATCAATGTAAATTATACATATTACTGGCGGTATAACTTCTTTAACCAAATGAGAATTTCGGAGGGCACCATTCATGTCAAAAGAGACAACAAGGCTAGTCAATCAACAGGATAACAAAAATTACCATCAACAAAACCAACCCAATAGAACACGAAGGTGGTGTTTAGATTGTAAATGGGAAAAAAGTACAAGTCAGAAAGAAAAAGAGGACAAAAAAACCCAGCCCTCACAGCAGGTATGAGGAAACACGTGTGTAATGGGTTTTTTTAAAACACCTTCATTTTCAATCCTCCATTCATATACAAAAACACACCTGAAATCTTAAAACAGTAAATATCATATAAAAGACTTAAAAAACATCATAATTGGCATGCATAAGTATATATCCATGTACCTTGGGAGCAGCCATTGGATATTCTTCAGGCAAAAATAACTCCAGCTTGAAAACTCCTCCTATGGGTCAACCAGATCAATAAGCACGCATAAAACAGAAGTTTTATCTCAACTTTATAATAGCATAAATTACAACCACTACCCCCTTTAAGATTTTATACACGGACTCAGTTATTCACTCATTAAAATAAAAAAAGAACTGCACCAATAAACATGCATTCCATCATAAGTGGATAACTAAACTTATAAAAACAACTAATGAGTTTACAAAGCCGTTGACACACCGACACCAAGACTTATTCTTTCTATCATAGGGTTGATATTCTTCGTCCCTCGATCCAAAAATAGTAAAATACAAAGAAAATCTTTGACTTTGATTAAAAAACAATTGTTGTTTTGGTAAAATCAACTGTTCATTTAAAAGGTCAACTGTTTTGTATGTTTTTAACATCAAATTATAAATGAAGTATTTACAAAGTCATACAGTGATTACAGTCAAGATTTAATAAGTAACATAATCAATACCAGATTCGTATTCAATTTAAATACCTTGATTGATATCACAAATTCATAATGTAGCTCTATCTTTCTAACAGGGTAACAGATTTAGTAACAAGTCGAATCCGTAAAAACTTTTAGACATGTATGATATCAAAGCTAAAAAGAGGCAGCTTCGTTTAGACTAAACACCCTAAACATAGTTTTGTACAAAGATATCATTCTTTTTCTAATTTCTTTTCAAATGTAATAAGAAACAAAAAGTAGAGCTATACAGATGAGCATCAATACCTTCATAAGGGGACTGTGTTGGACCAAGTATCATGACATTAAAATAGCGCATATTATCTTCAGATGGTGATGCACTTATTCCAGGAGCTACATCAACACAAATCATAAACAATAAACACAAACTTATCCTAATTTTGATCCATCTGATGTTGAATGAGAATAAACAAACAAAATTAAGAAATGAAATTGAAGTTCACCTGGTTCGCTGAGTAACCGCTGAGTTTCCTGGATCATAGACAAGTTAAAACCTAAGTTAGAGTTTTCAGATACGGAAATAGTATAGTGATCGATGATAAAAAACGAAACAAAGTATATAAAACTAATTTGAAGAATGAAAGAATTGAAATCGAAGAAGTGAGATATGAATCGGAAGAATAAAATGATGAATTTGTTTGGTGTTAACCTTGATAATTCTTCGAGGTAGATTGCTGTTCGCCATTGAAGGAAGGGGAAGATTTACGCTAAGATGAGACAGAGAAAAAAGAGGGTTTTTTTAGAGAGAGAAAGTGAGGGGATGATTGTAAATTTGTAATTGTAATTGTAATTGTAATAATAATAATAATAATAAATAATAATTGTTGTTCAATTTGCTAATTCTTGCAACGCGTGAAACGAGTTGACACACCCAAGAGTGGTAGTGGGTCTGAAAATTTTGACCGGTTTCATATTATAGGGATCAAGAGGTTAGGATGTGTTGATTAATTCATGGGTCGGGTTATGATTTAAGACTCTTAATGAAAATGAAATAATTTTTTATTATTGATGATTTGTTTTCGGATCTTCACTTGAAGTTGGTAGACATTGGATTAGCTGATGTGTTAAGTCTCACGTAGGTCACAAATGCTTTTAAAACTCTTAATGAAAACGAAATAAAGATTTACTTTAATACTATTGATGACTTGTTTTCAAATCTTCCCTTGAACATGTTGACAAAACCAAATCTTCCCTTGAAGACTGTAGTCTAAAACAACAATAGTAACAACGTCGAATTAGCTGACATGTCAGGTCGGGTCAAAGTGGAGTCATGAATGCTGCTACTACTACTACATGAACTTCGAAGAACCTTCTAGGCATTGGTTGATCTATAGGGTTTATGACGTAGCCTCAGCCCTCGAAGATTTGTTTCACTGATGAAGTTTCATTTTTAGCTTTCACTCACTAATGAAGTTTTATCTTTTAAGCAACGTTTGTATTATTATTTTTTTAATAAAATTTTTATAAAAAGACTAGTACAATACAAAAACATGAGAGGATTTTGAATCCACTCAACTTAAGATTACTGAAATAAATCTTAAGAAGACAATAATCCAAAACAACAGTAAAGTAAGGTCCTACAAGTAACCAAGTACATGCATTAAAAGGATATTGCAAGGAAAAAGGTTGTTTGGTGTCTTGGGGAGAAATAAAATAAAGCAAGTTATGTACAACATCTAAACATCCCTCATGTGATTTTGCATATTCCTTCTACAACATACTGATACTACACATTTCTTTTCCTCATAAAATAAACAACAAATGCCTACACAACAGATGCAACTTCAACTTCCATTGTTATGCTTTTCATCACAAATCCCAATATTTTAACTGCAAAACTTCCCCTTAACTCTTCAAATGTACAACTTTTATTGCTCACTTCTTGTACACCGGCCGACTTTTGGGTCATTGGAAGTACCCTGTTATATTCGGGTTTACTTCAAGACCCGTATCAAAGGAACTCCCTTCAGCTTTTGAAGATGCTAGTGGTTCTTCAGGCAACAGCTTGGAGTCTTGGTCTCCGTCTTCTTGTAAAACTACAGCGTCGGTAGGGGTACCTGTTCACAACAGGAAAAAATCAAGCTCTGTTGGATGTTGAACAAGTGGGGTTAATTAACAGAAAGAAAAATGTAACAGGTTCTCACATCACCGGAAGAATGTGGCAAAACAGACGTGACAGTTTTTATTTGGGGTAATTTAAAAAAACAGGCTGGGTTTACCTCCAAACATTTTTGTCCCTTTTTTCTTGAACTTAAAAAAGATAATTAACTTTTTGAATATGACTAGAAACATTATTTCTTAAAATAAATATTCTAAACTTTTTGAGTAAAGCAATTTAGAGATTGTAAGGATTTAAATACACTTTGGTTCACTTTCAACTCGAGTCTACCCTTGTCTAGCCAATATCTAGGTGAATGAGTTAAAACTATTAGAAAAAGAAAAGGTGTGTACTTTGGATTGCACCCTGATACATGGGTTTCTTGAGCCATACGGTTCCTGGGAAGACCATGAGGTTGGTTTTGGTCAAGCTTTTCTTCTCATCGGCTTCCAAGGGTGTGAACCCAAACCCTTCGGTCCATGTGTCAACCAAGCTCGGGATGGCTGATACCACCAGCTTCTCTACCTTTAAGGACTTTAGCATCTAAAAAATGACAAACACAAATAGTAATGTTTTGATTATTCATTGCAAAATAAAATAGAGTTTATGCCCCAAAAAAAACTAATTAAATGTGCAACCATGAAATAAGTCGCTACTGCCATCTAAATTTTATTATTAAAAATCACCTCTTCAATGGTATTCATAAGACGTCTACACATTCCCTGGCGGCGATATTTGCTACACGTTGCAATTAGTGGCATCTCAGCAACATTTGCTCCATGAATCCTGCCAATGAGTTTAACCATATCTTTCCCATTAATATTTAGCAAATAAATATCTAGACCACATGCAGCAGGAAATTTGCAAAAACCAAATAATAAAACATTAGCTATTCAACAGAAAATTTACAAACACCAAGTATTAAATTATTTAACTAGTGAACCAAAACATAGCTTGCAAATAAGATAAATCAAGAGCGTAAGCTTATATACCAAAAAGTACCTTACAGATGCCACACATACTATCACATCATCTTTCTCCAAGATCATTGTATAGAACCCCTCATAGTTGAGACGGGCGAATTCTGATCTGAAAAGAGAATCAAAAGAATATTAGTCTCCCAACAGTTATATTATTTGTATATGATATGATGTGAAAAGGTAGTGAGAACAATTAGAAATGGCAATCTCAACCCATTTTCTTATTGGTGCATTAACTATAAATTTAAAACCTTTTGAAAATGGATAAAAGTTGTTTCTCGGCCCAACCAACCCATCTTGCCACCTCAGAAGATATCATAAAATGGGAAGGTGAAATAAATATTTACTTTTAATGTCAACCTACTGAAATGGAAACAGAACCATAAAATGAAGATAGTGCTCACCCCCAATTATACAAGACATGGGGTATCATGTCAATGCCAGTTCTTGGATCCACCATGGGAAGAAAACATTCTTCCATGATTGTAAGAGCAACAGCTAGTTTCAGATTGCATTCAGCTTTCAGGGCAACTAAACGCTGTGCAGAATGAACTTTTAGATCTCCATGAATGCATTTCAGAACTGTCCACGAAAAACCATCAGACATGGGATTCATAATCCCAATCTGGGAATGAAGCCCCAAGTGAACCTAAATAGTTTAGATTCAAATTAATTAATAACATCCGATATCGTAATTTATTTATTCGTATTTTTTTTTCCAAGTTTGGAAACATTGTTAATTTATGCTACCTCCTCACAGCTTTCACCACAGAACCATGTAGCAGAAGGCGCTAACTCTCTTTCCAGGCCCTTCTCTCTCAGACATTCCTCATGATCTGTATGCAAGCAAAGCCTTCATGAGAAAGGACAAAATATAGAAAATAACTCAAAGATAAATATAATAACTATAATGATAATAAGAACAACAATAACAATAATAGTAATAACAAAAATGATGATGAAATAATTATAATAGAGAACAATATTATAAAATAGCAATTTACTATTGGCGGTGCTCCATTTCGGTAGCTAAAACTTTTCAATCCGTTTTGGTACTCATAGGTTTTTTGAATGACCTACTTGAGAGATTAAATATTCCCCTATTTGAGCATTCGGTTATTAAATTCTCCTTATGTCCAAAATAATGTTCACTGTTCTATTCATGTTTGCCCCAAAAAAATGTGCCCTTCCAGATTTATTTGTCAAGAATCCTATTCCACCATTAATCATGACACCCCTTTGATTGCACACGTTTAAGTGTGTGCACTTTATAGAGGTTAAATCCGGATTTAGCTTTATAATGAATGCATTAATTAACTTACCTAAAACTTGGAGTTCTCTTTTTGCAACAGTTATTTTGGAACAGGCGTATATTTTTTGCCCCTATATGGGTGTCATTTTTTACATTTGCTTACTTTGTAACTACCAAGGTGGACCTTCAAAAAACTGATCACTGGGAAAAACTTATAATTACCAAAACTGACCACCGCCAAAAGTATATTGCTATTTTATGACATTTTCCGTCGTAATAACTAATATCTTGGTTGGGTGCAGAAATCTACATTTATGTTCACATTGCAAGCATTTAAATGCACACAAGCTTGAAGCCTCGGTGTCATTGACCAAGTTTCCACAAATCCAACAAGAGCACTTTGCACAATACCAATTGCCTTCTGGTATCTCCTGGAAAAAGCAAGGCACAAAAAGGAGATACAGATAACCAGATAAATAAAAAATAACAGAATAATAAATATAATAAGTCAAATTATACTTGCCAGGCTACTAATCCAAACAACTAAAACAAAGTACTTTTCTTTGAGCACCTAGAACCCAGAACTTCTTGAAAGAAGAGTTTCAAGGAGATTATGAAAGAAACAAACCTCTACACACAAGCATTTTAGATGAAAGGTTGACGGACAGTTATCACAGCATATCAATTCACCACCATCACCACACAAACCACAACTGTCATCATTTTCATCAATATCCTCAACCTCAATAGTTCGTGTAGCACCTCTCCTAACCTTGTATTCAGCTGACCAAGCTTCCAGCTGGCACAAAGTGAACGGTTTTCCAGACTCCATAAAAAGATTTAAACACGGGCTTTTTAAGCAGAAACCAGCATGACTCTTAAACTCAGAAACAGAAAGAATCTTCTCACAACACCGACACAAAATACCATCTCGAGTAACTACACCATCTTTCACCACTAGATCATCTCTTGGATTCCTGTACTGGATCACTTCATTAATTTTAATTACCCCGAAATCGATTAACCAGGATAATACTGTTCTTACACCAAGCCCAGACCACCTCCCTTCCACTTGTTGTTGACCACCTTTGGCCAAACTTCGTGGACGCAGCCTGCAACCTCCCTTTCGGCCCTTGTTGAACCTCCTTGGAGCTTTTGGGGCATGAGACTTTTTCTTGGACCCTGAGGATTTGTTAGTAGAGCGGGTTTTTAAAAGGGCTGAAAGTAAAAGATCATTATCATTAAGGTTGCAATTTCCTTTTTTATCCTTTCCATTTTTATGATGGCGACTCGGCTTCTTAAACTTGGATTGCTTCTTTTCATGTTGGTCATCAGAAGAGCAGAAGGATGATTTTATACAGCTCCCATAACTCTCTGTCATGTTTGATTTTACTCGAACGCTAATCTCACTGATCTCCTGCACGTCATAAGAATCACTTAATTTCATCTCAGACAACTTCTTTGATTTCTTGTGTTCTTTAGTTTGCATGACAGCATCTTGATGAGGAAAGACAATTTCAGACCCTCCAGTTGATGCATAAAGATTATTTGTTTGGCAAGAAAATGGAACTAAATCGTTGCTCTCTTTCCTGACTTTTTTTGTAATTCTGTTAGCAATCATAGCATCATTTTTTGGAGGTAAAACGGCATCATCACCAAAATAAAAACCATCCACTACGCTTCTCTTTGTTTTAACTGGTTTCCCTTCTTTCAAATATCGCAGACTTTTATCAATAAACACCACTTTTGCAAAAGGATCAAGTAAATACCACCAATGAGCTAAGGCAGTTGCAGGTTCCAAATTTCTAAGTTGTTCTTCAATCTCTATTAAAGTATCAGAAAAATCAGACTGGAACTCGGCGAAACTGGTCCACTGTATGCCATTACTATCACCAACAACATAATGTGCATCTGCAACAAGTTTCTGACCACACATATTCCATGCTCTGTAAAATTCTCGAATCGGCCTTCCTGAAGGAGACTTAAAGACAAATTCTCCATGCCCTTTACAATGTGTGGTTCTGTGTCGCCTTCCTATAATCCATTTTGCTTCCCTAAGTAACCGATGAATGTGAAACCGTAATAATGGTCTAGGGTCAGCGGTGGAATCTTGCGGTGGCGTTAAAAGCTCATCTTCATCAAGTTCCACAAATGAAGAATCTTTCCATTTTCTTTTGGAACATGGAATTGGTTCGGGCCGGATGACTAATAGCTTGCTGACGTGGCTCTCCTGGGAAACGGGTGATGCAATTGCAGCACCGACATCAGTTCCTTTCTGATCATTTGTGTCAGAACTTGATAATCTGGATTTTGAAGCATCCTTGTCACCAACTTCTCCAACAGTTCCTTTAAGCAGATAGCAACTGGATTTAAAACCTTGACCAGATGATTCAACTAAACGACATGTTACCATTTTAGTTGGTTGGAACAAACAAGAATCGGTTTCTTTTAAAGGGATTGAAGAACTAACGACTTTCTCTAAATAAGGTTTAGCATTAACTTGTTCCTCAGGTAACACCTTCCTTCTTTTAATTTCAACGTCAGGGTCGTTTCTTGCTGATGTGGTAAATTCTTCAGATTCTTTCATGTTTTGGAAATCTGTTTGACTTGTCATGACTGAATTGTCACTGTTGCAACCAAATGACACATCTTTAGGTTTTTTATTTTCATTTTCGAAATTGATTGCTCCAGTTACAAGACACTTTTTGCTAGTTTTATCATTTTCATGCCCAAAGAATACTTCTCTAAAAATGGAATCTTCTTCCTTTGAACCCTCGAATTCATCGTCATGCAAATCTTCAATACCTCGCCTGAATAACATCTTCAAGGACTTGTTGCAGTTCCCCTTCATTTTAGTGTCTTTTTTAATCCCTTATCCAATATAAATACTCAATAGTCCCTCCTTTTATAATAAATATAAATTTCCACCGAATGAAAAAAAGAACATGGTCATAGCTGAAATGAGTATATGTCCATGAATATCATGCCCTCTGCAATAATTCAATATCAAAAATTAAATGTGAGTATGTGAAGATGAGTTATGGTAGAAGTCTCTACTAAGATGAGGTATCAATCTTGTGGCATAAGTTAAACGATTAGCATCCAAATATGCTTATGACAACCACATCAGTAAACGGAAAATACATGATGCTATTGAAATTAAATAAATATAGATCAAAACAGTTGTCTATTAGGAAAGAAAATTAGTAGTGCAATTATGACTATTCCAAATTCATCAACGTAAAGAGTTCAACAACAGCTTGGAACAATGCCAACATCTAGCACAATCTAACAAAATGTCAAGATCAGATGATGCTGTAGAAGACAAAATAAGGAAGGATAAAACGTTAAATAGATGCTAAAATTAAGCGTATTTAAACAATCTTCACAATAGTACAAAACAGAAACATTGTAAACTGTAATTACTGGAAGACGAATGTGTTTCTCTCTAAGTTAGATGCTGGGTAAAAAACTTAGAATCTTTAAGACTCCTTAGCCACAATCTTAGAAACACATATTACAAATTAAGAGACAGTAGATTTACATAAAAAAAAGTAGATAACGAGACACATAAATCTACACCGCCACTTAGTATTGGTCTGAAAGAAACTTTCGTGAGAAAATCAGACAAAAATATGCTGCATGACCCACAAAGAGCATTAAGCCACAACCTTTAAACTAAGTTTTGAGGAAGACATGCCCTAAAAAGAAAAACTAGAGCATGGAATAGACTAAAAAGACTCGTAGAAACTAATCAATATAGGTTTACAAATGAGTCCTTTTGTTGGCATCTTTCTGCCAGTTCAGGTATTAGTAAGGAATATTACAAATGAGATGGCAAAAGAATAGGTTTACAATAAGCCAACCAAACAAAGATCCATGTGCATGTGCCAGTAATGTTACAAACTTACAATTATGATTAGAGCATGGATAGATGAAATTTATCTATTATGAAAGCACAATACCTTAACTGATACAAAAATATAACTGAAAATCACTTCTATAGCATCCTCGTTAAAGAAATAAATTATAGACAACTAACCATATTTACTAGCTAGTGTGTACACCAATATAAACAACATTTTTTAGAAGTTAAGCAAAACATATTCCTGCGGTCTATATAAATAATTTTACAGACAGCATGTTTTTCTGCATAATTTATTGAAGATCAATGATCAACCTATGTGCACCTTCCTGCTTTAACTTAGATATGGCCCCCTCAATTTTGTAAACAGATGTGCATTAATATAATATATAAAATATACGTTAGGTTGCGTAAGCTTGCCTTACGAAGAACTTCACACATTTACCATGATTCCATGGTCTATCCATAAGTATCCTTTCAGTAGATATGTGCAGTTAAAACAATCACTGCTAGCATTTTAGTTAATAATTTTCATCAAGATAATGTTTTTTGTCGATGACATTTATGAAGCTGAATGAAGTGCATGTTGAAGTTATGCAACAATTAATTCTAGTGAAGTTGAGGGTTGATTTCCAAAGAAGGGCGCCTATAACTTAGGGTCACAAATTAAAACTGAAGGGGCACCAGCATGGGGTTAGGGAAACTTACATGTAAACGCAGACTTGTGGGTGTGTGGCTACACAAGTTACATAAATATCCACACAAAGAGGTTATTGTGGGTCCGGTGATAAAATAAATAGAAAATATTGCCTAAAATAGTGGGTGTATCTAATTCATTCATTGTTTCTTTAAAATTGAGTGTGCATTTGCCCGTTATTTTATAAGGCATGAAATCTAGCTCTCATAATGTCACTTCACCAACAAAATAACACCACAATGGTACCAAGTAGTGAAGAACTTGATAAATCAAATACAAAGGAGCCTTGAAAAACACGATATTATTCCTCTCTTTTTTTGAACAGCACGATATTATCCCTCTCTAGCTACATTTACTCTCCCTCTCTTTAATCCTTTCTATTGTTGTCAACCTTCCGCCCCCAAACGAACTAATACTTGTGGTAAATAACTTTTTGAATTGGTTTGAAACTTTGGATTGATCATTTTGCCTATGGACCTATGGTGTTTGTGCGGTTGTGACAGACTATACTTTATGAGTAAGATATGAAAAAAAGTAAACCGTCCAGCTACATTGTTCATTCGCAACACAAAGTTAGCTCTATTGTACCAACGAACCGACTATATTGAGTTGCAATTACACATAAAATCCATGCATTAAAACACAGCAAAAAACAAGCCAAACACCACACGCAACTGAATAACCAAAAAAGAGATAGTAGTAAACCTACAACAGAAAATAAAAAGATATAGAAAATACAACTCCAAAACCTAGATGATTTTTTCTTAATTGACCAGTTCGTAAACTATAAATCAATCTAGGGGGCGCAAAGAAATTCCTAAATAGATCAATATTCAATCAATCTGTGTCACGAGAGCTAGCAATGGCATCTGATTCATGACTCAATACAAAATTAAAACCAAATAAATCCACGGTACATCACCGAAAGCTAGACTAATTCAATAGATTTCATAAATTCAGCATATAAGCAGCGAAACGTCACACAACATTCTTCACATACACATAAATCGGTTACAAAACTTCAAAATTAAATCACATAGATCAAAATCCACCAATTCACCAATCAATCGGAAGTGCGGAGTAAAATTGAGCTAAAATTGAAGAAAAAACTAACCTCGGGAGTGCAATTCCAGCTCCAAATAGGGAACTAGGGTTTGAAGAATTGGGAAAATGTTGAGGATGTAGATCGAAGGCGATGAAAACGATGAAATTGAGCAGCTTGTGTTGATGTTTGAAGCC
Source organism: Tagetes erecta (assembly GCA_030867185.1). Taxonomy (NCBI): domain Eukaryota; kingdom Viridiplantae; phylum Streptophyta; class Magnoliopsida; order Asterales; family Asteraceae; genus Tagetes; species Tagetes erecta. Next base: position 591,481 of record CM061492.1, read on the forward strand.
TAAGAGACTTGTGTTTATGGAAGTAAAGATGAAATGGCGGAATAATTGGGGTTTGGGGAACCTGAAGAAGAGCAATGATGTTCTGTAGCACACCAGATGAAATTACCTTTGTCTCTGTGCTTACGTATAAATTACATTTTTTTTCTGATATTTTGTATTTCAGTTTATTTATAGGTTTAGAGGTGCAAAGTATAAAGTTAACATCAAAGATATGAGTTACATGGCGCATGACTTTCAAATTTCAATGTACTTTGATCTTCACATGGTATGGTTTTCTTAGACAAGGATCGTCCATTGCTAATTAGGGTTTTGAGTGAGGCAGTATACCATATCGAATCATGTATGTTGGAATAGGCCAACACGAAAGTTGCTTTGTCTGTTGTGGAATTTTTTGGCGGGTGTCATCGGACTAGTTAATGGGTCTGGTAATACTATTTTTATGCGAGTATATATAATCTATTAAATTGTTTTGTTTAGAATAGGCGAATCGGATTTGATCATTCAAATACGACTAATTGGCTGATAATGATATATGGTAGCGTTTTCATTAATAATACTTCGGACATCACTTTTGTAATTAATGACAACCCTGATATCATAATCTCACGTGTTTACAATTTATCTCAATCAAATTATCTTATAATGACGATTGTAAACAAATGAGGAAAACATACCAGTAAATTCGAGAGAAAATCAAGTGTAAACTATGAAACAATGATCCAACCGTACTAATAATGAAAATGCACATAAAAAAAGGTGGACAATAAAGAACAATATGAAACTATAACCCAAATCACATATATTACTAGCTTATAGTATTTACTATGCGTAATCTGTATTTTCTTCAACGTCTTTGATGTTAATGAGATGCATGAAATCAAAACACTTGTTAGAAAAGCGTTGCTTACTAAATCAAGTGCGCCCACAAATAGATCATGATAGACTTCCTCTGCACGGTGCAACGTGATATAACTTTAAAAATTAAACACATACATGAAGGCTATAAGTAAAACCACATATGTTACTATCTTACGATATTTACAATGTGTAATAGATGTTTTCATCGACATTTATGGCGATAATGATTTGCATACAAGCAAAACACTTACAAAAGTGTGTTTATCAAATCAAGTGCACCCATAAATAAATTATGATAGGTTTTATCCGCACAATGCAACGTGATACAATTTCATAGATAACACAACATGTAAATTCTAAAACTAGTCAAAATAAAAAGGAGAGCGAGAGACAATAAGAAAACTACGAAACTAGCATCCAAATACTATATTTACTATGTGGAATGGATGTTTTCTTCAACGTCTTTGGTATTAATGAGATGCATGAAAGCAAAACATATTACGAGAATAACGTGTAGATTATTTTTGTCTGCATTAGAACGTATAAATACATGTCATGGATTTAGTTTTCGGATTGATCATCCAGATTTGCAATTAAAGAGTTGTTCTAATGTAAATTACGTTTGATAGTGATACATTGTTTGGTTTATAGTGTGTCTTACGAATAACGTGTTATTGATCCTCTAATCACCTCCGATGGATTCCGCACATCTGGGAGTTGAAAATAACATTTGGAATAACGATCTTTAGTTGAACCATGACCTACTTACAAACGTGGTATAAAATATTATTTATCGTAATATTGCCTAATCACACAAACATTAAAAAAGGTTGTTACCACTTAACCAAAAGATAAAACCGTAATATGCCCAATGTATTAAACTTGTCATTTGGTTCACTCATTGAAGATTGCTAAAGCAAGATGACAACGACAACACAATCCAACACAGTGATAGTATGCGTTAAAAAGACAAATTTATAATAGTAAAACGTCTTACATAACAAATTTCTTTAGATTCGGTTAAGGACAATATAAATTTCAAAATGCTAGTTATGACATTACGTTAAAAAGATACATTTGGAATAAATTTTGAGTTTTTAGTATTTACAAGAATACTCTTAAAAGTTAATGAAAAATAAATCGTAACATAAGTGAAAATCACTATAATAAATAGTAAATAGTTGTGTATAAAGTAAATAAAACAAACACTTAACCGACTGAAATTTAACCAAGTTTAAAATTATAATAAAAAGAAGAGGACGTGAGACCATGTCACTGATTGGGTTTTCATAGACCAATCGACGTAGACAATAATTTTTATTAACATTTTACAAGTTGTTAAAAATAATAAAGTAGCTCAAAAAAACAAATGTCGGTGTTGGAAAAATGTATACGAGAAATACAAATTTTTTTAAAGACAATTCGGACCACTAACGGTTTATTCGAGCATTTTCATTCTCCTATCAGAGTGAAGGAATTTATGGTCCAACCTGAAACTCTATTTTTTAAAACAACCGCATTTCGATTTTATGATCTCGTATTCTCACCCGAACGACCAACCATTTATGCCCCGATGACTTGAAAATGCAAATTTTTTTAACAGCACTTGAAATACAAATACTGGTGAAAAATACGGTATAAAAATACCGTATATGCTACTCTCCTTATCCGATCAACAACAACTAGGGTTTTAGCCACTGTTGAACCCAAAAGCTTTCAAAAACCCTGAAAATGGCGACTCGTGTTCTCCTTCGTTCACTCATCACCACCGCCAATCAAACCCTAATTCCTCGCTTCTACACCACCACTTCCGCCTCTATCCTTCGCATCCGCCCACTCATCGCCGCCGTCAACAACCTCCGTCACGCATCACTCGTTGCCACCGGGATTCGTGCTTTCTCGACGCGACAAACCACATCTTCTCTTAATGACTCGAACCCTAACTGGTCTAATCGTCCTCCTAAGGAGACGATCCTGCTTGATGGCTGTGATTTTGAACACTGGCTTGTTGTTGTGGATAAACCTGAAGGTGAACCTACCAGAGACGAGATCATTGATTCATATATCAACATCTTAGCGAAGGTTGTTGGAAGGTAACTTCTTTAGCTAATTTTCGTTTACCTTCACTTTTAATTCTATTTAGGTGTTGAACGTATGTTCATATTTGTATAGAAAATAATTAAATCTAAGAAAGTTTTAACTTAGGATTAATCAGGCGGTGAGTGTTCGATTTAGTGTTTATGTTTGGATTGTTTACATTTCAGTAAGACCTAAAATTTGGATTGTGCATATTGTTGAAGAGTGTCTGTTTCTGTATTAAGCTGGACTGTATGCAATTTTAGGCTAGTATAGGCAGTTTTATTTCAAACCATAAGGCGTTAAACAATTCATCAAACTGTAGGCTGTGTACTTTTAGTATGCATGACTATTTGATTGCATATATAAGTATGACTTGGTGTTTATAGTATGCGGGACTAATTATGGTTTGTGGTGTTTAGCTATGACGAAGCAAGGATGAAAATTTATTCAGTCTCGACTCGATGCTACTTTGCTTTTGGAGCCCTTGTCTCTGAAGAAGACTCGTACAAGTTAAAAGGTAGCTAGTTAGCTGTTTTTTGTCACGCTCTTTGTGGTTTTTGTTGAGGTTTTTACAAAATTACTTTTGCGCTTGTATAGAGTTACCGGGTGTTCGTTGGGTGCTACCTGATTCTTATTTGGATGTTAAGAACAAGGATTACGGAGGTATCACATTTTGATTAGTATCTCATTAGCTCAATTTTGTGAGGTTGTATGTTTAAAGAATATTTCTTACTGCATTTGTGTATTTACGTTACAGGGGAACCGTTTATCGATGGGAAAGCCGTTCCATATGATCCTAAGTATCATGAGGAATGGATCAGAAACAATGCTAGGGCAAATGAGAGAAACAGAAGAAATGACAGGCCTCGCAACTTTGACAGATCAAGAAACTTTGAGAGGAGAAGAGAAAACATGCAGAACAATCGTTCACCACCTGGTGATGGCATGAGAGGACCTCCAAACAATGTAGGACTGTCACCACCACCTGGGAACATGGGGGGATTGCAACAAGGTGGTGGCATGGGAGGACCGCCTGGTGCCGGTGGTGGCCAACCTAACTGGAATGCTCCCCGTCCAAACTACGATGGAGGCTCGCCAAACAACATGGGTGGAGGGGTGCATCCACCAAACAACATGGACGGTGGGATGCCTCCACGCAACATGCCTCCACCAAATGCTTCCGGGTACCAGCAACAGCCAAGGTATGGGTCACCGTATCCGTCTGGACCAGGGCCAAACAACGGACGTGCACCTTATCAGTCTGGACCAGGGCCAAACAACGGAGGTGCACCTTATCAGTCTGGACCAGGGCCAAACCATGGAGGTGCACCTTATCAGTCTGGTGGACCAGGGCCAAACCATGGAGGTGCACCGTATCAGTCGGGACCAGGGCCAAACAACTATGCACCAAATGTAAATGGTGGGAACCCTTACCAGAGCCAGGATGTACCTGGAAGAGACATGCCGCCTCCACCAAACTATTCACAGAACTATCACTGAGAGCATATAATAGACATGAAGCACTAATTCTACCTTGTTTCAGTTTGTTAGACCTGATGAATTTTGTCTAGTTTATATTATTGATGCTTTAGTTCAACAAGTTTTTGCTGCTTATGCAAAAGATTAGTTTTGTGGTATTTACTGCAAACTATTTATATATGTTATGTTATTTTAGTTTATGATATTTTTGAGTGGCTTCTATGAAACTATTATGATCAGTTTTATCCATTTCTAAATCCAGTCCATGGTGAAGGCTGTACATGAGCAAATTTTGATCGAGCTGACATCAACTTGGGCTCAAGCGAGTAATAACACAAGCTGCAAACAGATTGACTCACGATTTTTGACCAAGTTTGTATTTGGGACTTTGGGTTGCCTTCAATGACTTGTTTTTTTCAAGGAAATGAGTTAATTATACATGCTAGGGCTGGCTAACAAGCGATGGGCTTGAGCCATTTCATATCAAAAGTTAAAACACGTATTGGCTTCAAGTTCAATAGGTTCGGTAACCTTGACTTAAACATATATACAAGATATTAAACTCGAGTCAAATCCATTTTATATGTCAAAGAGGATGACGAGATACCCATTGTAGGAGTCGGGAACTCTTGCACACTCGTCATCTTACCAACATACACTTCACACAAATATGCGTCACCACTTCACCATACCTTTTATACTGGTTGAAACAATTTACTGGTTAAACTTAACATTTTGTAATGTTGCTATGTTTTTTTATAAATATAAATGAAAATGGACTTATACCATGTTTAGACTGTGAAAAATGATGCATACAAATGTCTCACCACAAGGAAACTCTTCAGTCCAGAACTTAGTCTAATAATGTGCTTATCTAGCCTCTATTGAAGTGAAGTACCCGAATCTAACAAATACTGTTTAGTTTACATAAACAATTATTAAAGCAACGATCTAATAGCCGTTTAAAAGAATGGAGGTTTAGGATATGTAGATCTTAGAGCTCCGTTGATGAAGACCTCTGCTTTCTTGTTTTTCACGTCACGAATTTGATCTGCAAGAGAAACGTCTTCTTTCCTTGCATCTCTTTTCAAAAAGTCAAGGTCAAGTATTTCCCAAGCTCTTTGATCCCGATTGCTTAGCTGACTGTTAATGGATTTTTTCCTGTGAATCTGCCACCCACCAAATGAATCATATTAAGACACTGCCAAAAAATTGTTGCCCAATGAAAACTGCAATATTTGGCTAGTTAAGATTAGTAGAAATATTTACATATCAAGAGAATGTCCTAAATAGCCAGTGCGAAAGTCAAAGAGTCTTGAACATCATACGCGAATAAACATCATAAAAATCTTGTATGACAATTTGCAAGCAAATAATTTTAGAAAAATCTTAACGAAATAATAAGTTTAACTTCTGTGTTTCAGCACCAAAAGGAAACCTCTGCCTTCTTTTCTTTGCTTCCCATCTGTAATGTTTTACCCAAAAAAAATCACTATGGGTGGAAATTTAAACTCGCTTGTGTGAAAAATGGATTGCGTTGGCGGTATGTTAATGCTAGTGAGTCAAATAGCCAAAAAGTAGAAACTTAACTATGAGAGAAATGATCCAAACAGGTTGGGTGGGTTAAAAGAAACCCATGACACAATCAAGTGTTTATAACCTTGATTTATTAAATGAAAATGGATCATTATTGTAATATATATCCAATATACTAAAATTATTTCTTTTTGAACCGATCATGCGACCTGCCTGATCCACTCATTTGCGACACTACCAGTATTTGAATACATGCGTCTTTAATGTAGTTTTGTCAAGAAGATGATGTTAAATTCACCTAGTAATTTTATATGAGGTTTTACCTTTGTTAATCTCTCTTTCAGTTTCAATTCCTCAGCAACAGCCAGCTCCTCCTTTTCTTCTTTTGATTTTTTCTTCGGTAACCCTTTTACTTTTGTCACATGTTTCTTTAGAGTAGCCTTTACTTTCTCAGATTTGGCTTTTGCTCGTTTTTCTGCTTGTATTTGTGCCATTTCTTTTGCTTTAGCCACATCAGCAGAACGTTGAATTCGTTGAAGAGCAATCTCCTTTTCAATTTTGTTATAGCTGTCCCAATCTAATTCTTGCTGACCATGCCCGCCTTTCTTAGCAGCATTTGCTATGCCCTCGGCCCATTTTGATATGAAACTTTCACTTGCCCTCTTCCACTTATTACGTTCTCTCCATTTTCGTGTAATTGTTATGCGTATTTTTTCCTTAGTTTGGTCACTGCATGGAAATGGGTCAAAGCATCTAGTTTATGTGTTGAAATGACAAAATCAATGGTATGCAGGTTGTGTAACGTGTCAAACAGGTATGGTTCAACAAGGGTAATTATTTGCATGTTGAAATGGGTCAGGTTGGATTCACCTAAAAAATATTTTGTCCAAAAAGGTGAGCTTTTGATAAGCATTTAGTGCATAAAAAATGCTTAGACAGTCATATTATTTCAATGACAACTAGAAATGAAACCTTATAGAGATACAATATGACAGCAATAAGGAGTCGAATGTCCAAGGGTTCTTAGATGCGTTAGCATTTTTCGACAATCTCCTTTATGGACCAACCTTGTCAAGAAGTAATCCATAGTCAATAATAACTAAAAGCATATCACTTTATGCAAACCTAAAAAGGAGATAGGACAATCATACCTAAGAGTGCGGGGACATTCCGACATTTTCTTTCTTACCTGAAAATAGTGCAAGAAAGGTGTAAGCACGAAAGGTAACTTTAAAAGACAAGAACATTAATTTGCAGTCACACAAGGAATATGCAGAACATCTACAATCAGATGCCTATCAAACTATAAAAATATAATAAATAATGCACACAAACATGCACAGGTAAACAAAAACTGTGGATCAGGTTCAAACAAATAACTGTGTATGACATGAGATGGAACATATTTAAACTGACAGCCCCTTACATGAGTTCACACCTTGGGATCTTGTAAAGCTTCTTTAGTTCTCTGACTAATCAACTCGCGAGTCTCTGTAAGACAACAACTTAAATCAATTCATTATATCAACACATTGACCGCTCCCTTAAACCAGAAAAAGAAGTGGTAAGACCGTAAGACACCAAAATGAAATAAGAAATACCTGCGGTGTGTTTCTTGCCTTTGTTCCATGGGACTCTCCCTTTATTTGCTAATCCAATTTTTAGCCTTCTTTCTATTTCGTTTCTATCCTTATCCGACCTTTTTTCAACGACAAAGTTATGCACATGGAACCTCTCAATGTAATTGGAATCAATCTGACTTCTTAACTCAGAAAAGTTTGATGCCTCCTCTGAATGATGGTTCGAGTTAAATGCATTGGGTAACTGAAGCCTTCTGAACGATCTAACAAATAGCAATCCAGGAGACACGCGGGGATCCAGGTGAGCTGCTGCTTTCAGGCAAAGTTGATAACATTCCACAAAATGAAACAAAGATTGTGAGAAACATGTGTCTGGAACCAGACTGTTGTTTGTGCGAGTAACCGATAAATTCCTGAATAAAGATACAGATAATACAATCATGAGCAGTTAAATAACCTACTTCAATGAACACCAAAAACCTGTTTGTTTTGAAGACTGAATAAATGAATCATTACCATCCTTTATTAAACAATATGCTTATTAAATATCCATAATAGATGTGCTAGAAATATGAATGTGGAACAAGTCCAGTACCTTACAATGGTTTCACACCATAACATTCAGACTATTAGGTACAAAACCAGGTAACAAAGCTATAAACTTAGTAACATACAATTGGCATATAACTTAAAATGAACACACATATATACATTTAGCATAATCTTTTTTGGTGAGGAAATAATTGAGAGTGAAGATAAGCTTACAAAGGAGTGGACAACATCTCTGAAACAAATGGTCGAATAGTTGGTGGTCACACATCGAAATACTATAATATGATTCAAATAATTTGTGGTTTTACATTCAAAACCAAATTTTGAAGACCATTTAAATGATCCATTCAGTGTAGGAAGAAGCAGTGGCTGGTGATATGAATGGATAGGTAGAAGAAGAAGAAGCATTCGTTATTTTACTCGCAAACTGCCCTTTTGAAACAATCGGGTCGATGACCCGACCCGATCGATTTTTTTTTCTTTTAACAATTTAGTCCCCAAGCTTTCTACTTTAGGCTACTATTATCCCTAGAATTATATAAAACATAATAGGATATTAGGATTATTGATTTTAACGGTATTAACTAACAATTGAAATATGTGTTAGACTAAATTTTGGCATTTTTGCCACCATCAACCGTCGCAAAAGAAAATAACGATATTAAGTTTTTTTCTTAATCGATGTTAGGGCTTTTGATCGAAAACGAGTACGATTTGCTTGATATAAAATTATACTGAAATGGTGCTTAACGCTATAATTTTTTAACAACGGTTCATTGATAGAGGAAACAAAAAAATTGAACCGTTAACGTATTTCAATAAATAAGACCCGTAACGGCCAATAGCAAATACTATACACTCATATTGGAAAAAAAATTCTAGTCATCCATGTATATATTTTATCTAATAAATAAAGGTTTTAGAGAGACCATCAAATTTCTTTTCAGAGAAAATTACAGATGAAAAATAAGAGGAAAATTAAGGGTCACCTTATGATTTCTATTTCAATTTCTTTTTCAACTAATAATTGATTTTGAGTAGAAGGTGAATATATTTTTTTACGATTTAACTTAAAATTAAAATATATAAAATCTTTTGTTGACTTAAAAAACATAGAAAATAAATATATTTTTTAATTTAATATCAAATTATTATCGGTTACTATTAATGTAATCTTTAAAATTATTTTTAATTACTTAAATATTATTTATTTATTAAAATACTAGTTTAGTGCCCGCGCTACGCTCGGGAACACAATTCAAGTGAATGTTTTAAGGATGTTCATGAATGTTCCATTCAGTTTTGAGACAAAACCATGGTAAAACCGAACACATGATATATTTTTAAAAATTAGATTTTTAGTATAGCAATATTATACTCAAATTAAAGAGAATAAAGTGCTTAGTTTTATGGTGTAGTTTATTATTATTTTTTAAATCATATAAAAATGTTATGTATATTTATAAAACACTGAGGTTTTTAATTGTATATTATTATTAACTTTATCCATAGGTTTCATTTTTAAACCTTATCAAATATAAACCGACTAACGTACACCCATTGTAGTAAAGCGTTAAAAATATAAATAATCTTAAATTTTTCAGAATTCTCAAAAATATTAGGAGACTAAAAATGTAATTAGTTTTATTATAATAAATTTCATATACATATTTTAAATAAAAAATCATTATTGTGAGATAATCTCTCAAATAATGCCACATAAGCTAAAAGCTATGAAAAGATGACACATAAGATTTTTTTGTTTTGCTACATTATATAAGGATTTACTTTATTATATCACTAGATTAGTACCCGTGTACTACACGGATTTAAGTTTTATAGGTTTTAACTCAATTTACATATCAAATTTATTTTTAACATATCTCTTATTAAATCAATTTGGATTTTACAAATATATTCATATAAAAAATCATATGTTACAATAAAGGATATGATTTATAATAGTTGGTAAATTTTTATTGGAACATATCAGGTTAGGAGATAATTCGTGATAAGTGTTAATTTTTTTATTTGAACATATCGAGTTATGAGATAATTATTGATAATTGGTAAAACTTTAATTTGAAGGATAAATCATAATAATTGATAAGTTTTTTATTTGAACATATCATGTTAGGAGATAATTCATGATACTTGGTACATATCGGGTTAAGATATAGATCATGATAATTGATAAACTTTGTATTTGAACATATCGGGTTAGGAGATAATTGATGATAATTTGTGAATTTTTAATTTAAACATATCGGGTTATTTCGAATATGGAGCATACCATGACCCGTCTAAAAATTCTCCATCAAATTAATTAAGAACATGACACCTAAGCAAAATCCTATGTGGAGTGGTTAAAATGGTGACATGCGGATGTGTTACTCAATTATTATAATAGGTAGAAGCGTGTGTATAAAAAATATTAAACCTAATTCCCCACTATAGCTAAAGATATTTATATTTATATAACTACTAACAGGGAAGGTTGGTGCTTTGCATCGGCCTCTCCCGTCCCGTCACGTCGCGTTTCAACTTTTCGTACTTTAACGTATTAACGGTTTTAATTCCTGACTTTTAACGCATTGACGGATTTAGTCCCCGACTTTTCCTAATTGTCGTTTGAGCTCCTGATGAGTTTTTTATTTTGATCTCTTACTCCACTTTGACACATAGTACGACTTTTACTAATTGTCATTTTAGCCCCTGATAAGTTTTCGACTTTGCTCTCTTACTCTACTTTGACATATAGTATAAATTTCATCGTTTTTAACATGTGACACATTACGTTTTTTCGTCGTGATGTACGGGGCATGAGACTTTTTTTTCAACACATATGACGAAGTCAAATACGCAAGACCCGACTGCGTGACCCGGTCACTACAACGCGCGGCTTGGTGTTAAATCTAGTTTATTGTTAAAAGAAAGTATTTTAAATTTTAAAATTATAAAGAGTATTCATATGTTGAACAATAAATAAATAGAAAACGATGGTAGTGAAAATAGTCAAATACATAGGGACTCACAATTCACAACCACCATCCGTTGATCCACTTCCTTGATATTACCTCCTCGGTTCTTTTAAAGACTTGCAGAACCGGTCCTTGAACTATTTATTGGTATTGTACTATAGGGAACATTTGTTGTTTTAGCCACAAATCAATTATCAATAACTTTCTTTCAAACTATAACCGTTCATTCGTATCTTAGTTTATGTTAGATGATAGTGTAGACTCACTGGGACTGTATTATAATGGTATCAGTGTATGTTAAATGTGCGCCCCTTCTTTTATGGTTAATGTTTTACGTCATATGGTTGACAAATATGTAAGCTAATGAGTAAATTTAAAGAGTATGTGAGTTAGCTGCTTTAGAAAAAAGATAAAAAATTGATACCATTTCTCACCGATGAGTGAAACTTTTTATCATATAAATTTAAATATTTTATTTTGTTTCATACGATTGAAAGCGGTGTTCACTTATAAATGATACAAATGGAACAATATAATTTGTGTGAAACATGTACACTAGGCTAGATTTTACGTACTCAATCATATGAAAAATACTATTATAAGGTACACTCGTGTATTATTTTAGCTATTTATAATAGCTAAACAGTTGTATATATAGTTTAAAATGTTAACATTGCACGTTAAACAGTTCAATATATTCATACTAACTGACCCTTGTTTGGTTGAACTTTAGTTTTGATTAGTATTTATCAATATCAAGTCTTGTAATTTCAAATCATTATGAGCTTTTTAACTCAAGCATGGAGTTAAGTTAGTTTTGGAGGTGAGAGATTTGATAAAGTGACTTCGATTTCAATCTTTAACGTTGTCATAAAGAGAACTTAATTTATAAAAAAAGATCATTGTTTGTTGTTGGGTTAACTATGTTGAATCATTATACTAACAAATTAGTAGATAAGTCTCATTTACCTCTCACATGATGCTCACAGGATGACTTAATCCGACTTAATCAAGGTTACTGTTGTTCAAACTCCAATAGAAATAAAATTGCTTATGTTTTATTTCTTATACATGCAAACATAAATTCAAGATAAAAAAGGAGAATTAAATCAGTGTTGTTCATTGATTCAGTTAACAATTTATTAGGTGACAACTTTTTTGGTTAGCGCTAACTAAACCGCACCAAAATTGAAAATATACCTAACTGAATCAATTTCAATCCATTAAACCGTTTAAAACAATTTATTCAGTTTCGTTATCCGATTAAACCGACTATTTCCGGTTTATTCACAAAACCTAATCAAACATACAATATTTTGTGTACTAGTCAACCAAGCCAAAACCTGAATTCACAATTCACATATGGTTAGAAATCAAATTCGCAATTCAGTTTCGTTTCTTTTTATCACGGACACGATTATTTTATATTTTCGTTTTTTAACACCCCTAAGTTGAACTATATAAATATCTATATGACATAACACGTACATCTTTTATATAAAGGAACATAAATGAAGATGAAAGAATATTCGAGGGACCATTTTTATCATTTTCACAACTACTTTTCTTTCTTGTCATCAAAGTAGCTTAAAAATGCACCATCGGTTGTTCTTCTTCACACACTCCGTCTAAAATAAATTTATTTTTTCTCTCTCTTAAAAACCAGCAAAACCAGAGAGCAACAATGAGGACGAATATGTTGAGATCGATCCAATCATCTCTCAAAAACTCATCATCCTCTACTTTACTCCGTCGGAGCTACTCGTCGGAATCTGCTCCGGAGCGTAAGGTTGCTATTTTAGGCGCCGCCGGTGGTATCGGACAACCGCTTTCACTTCTCATGAAACTAAATCCTCTCGTCTCTAGCCTCTCTCTGTACGATATCGCCGGAACACCTGGTGTCGCCGCTGACGTTAGCCACATCAACACCAGATCTGAGGTTTATTCTTACTCAATCAATCTCCTTTTATTTTCCACCATTCGTTTCTAATCATGATAATTTTGTACTGTTAGTTTTTTTTGTAGCTAATCAATTAATTGTGATGATTTGGTTCACATCTCATATCTAGGGTTTATGACCTGCTTTGTTTTGACTGCCATTTTTCTGTTTTTAATTTGCTTTGTTATGTTGAAAATTGAATAGATTCAATGTTTCCTTGTTTACTCCGCCGTGATTTTGTCGATCTATTGGGTCTGTGTTTGAAGATTTTTTTGTTGTGTAATTATTAGTTAATAGACATTGGCGCTAACGGTTTCAAGTTTAATTGAACTATTATATGACTGTATGCAAGTGTTCAGGAATCAGGATCGTAATTTTGTGATTTGTAAACGATATTTGATCAGCTCAGTATGTACTATCTATAACTTAGCTTGCTTTAGATGTAAACATCTATTAATCAGTATATTACTGAACTTAAATGTGTATTAAAATGAAATTTAAAAAATGACCTGTCTTTCAATTTAGTGTTCATTGATCTGTTTTGACTGATATTTCTCAATTTTTTCCAACTGGCTTATGTTTTACTTTAGTTTATGTTGAAAAGTGATTATATCAATATTTCTCTGTCTACTCTGCAGTGATTTTAAGGATTTCTTAGTATTTGAAGAAAATTTTTATGTATGCCTATGTATAGTCATTACTACTAACGATTCAAGTTCAGTAGAACTGTAACATTACTAATTTTTTGTATGCGGTGTTCGGATCCTAATTTTGTGGCTTTAAAACTGATTTTAATTAGTTCAGTATCTACTATCTACAACTTAGCTTACCGTAGACGTAAACATCTGTTGATGAGTATGTTACTGAATTCAAATGTATATGAAAATTATATTGAATTGTTGACAGAGAAATGTATTGGTGATTTATTTCATAGGTGGTTGGGTACATGGGTGACGAAAATTTGGGGAAGGCATTGGAAGGAGCTGATGTTGTCATCATTCCAGCTGGTGTACCAAGGAAGCCAGGGATGACCCGTGATGATCTTTTCAACATCAATGCTGGCATTGTTAAGGGTTTGTGCACAGCGATTGCCAAGTATTGCCCTCATGTTAGTACTCACCTATCTTATTTATAGAGTTCATAAAATAAATCAAGATGTTGTGTTTCAACATATAGCACTTCAGACGATTTTGATCATCTAATTGTTGTCATGTTTGTTATTTGTCAGGCCCTTGTTAACATGATTAGCAACCCAGTGAACTCTACTGTACCCATTGCTGCTGAGGTCTTCAAGAAAGCAGGAACCTATGATGAGAAAAGGCTGTTTGGTGTGACCACACTTGATGTTGTCAGGGCAAAAACTTTCTATGCTGGAAAGGCAAAGGTTCCAGTTTCTGGTATAACTATTTACGTTCTAGTTCTCTCCTGTATCGGAGGTGTACAGTGTTTTTCTTGTAGTCTAAATTATTGAAGTTGGTAATTCATATGTTCAGGTGTAAATGTGCCTGTTGTGGGTGGTCATGCTGGTATTACCATTCTACCTTTGTTTTCTCAGGTATGTTTTTTGTTTTTTGTTATTGTTATATGCTTTGTTATGTAAAGTAAAAATGATATGTTATGGTGGTTGTGGTACTGATGAATTCTTCTAAATGAAGGCAACACCACAAGCGAATAACTTATCAGACGAAGAGATAGTTGCTTTAACAAAAAGAACTCAAGATGGTGGAACGGAGGTCGTGGAGGCAAAGGCTGGAAAGGGTTCCGCTACACTTTCAATGGCGTAAGTCTTAACAGATATTCTCATTTTCCTTTATCGGTATTCCTGTTTGGTTCATAAAAAAACGCTTATCCTAGCGTTTTTATGGGTCCGTTAGCCAAAGCTATTGTTACGATGTGAATATGGTAATTGAGAGTAGGTTGCACTGTTGCAAGCTGATGTGAGCTAGTGCAGTGTTATTTTTTCCAACTCTTACAGCACAAAGATTCCATTTTTTTGCTCTGAAGCTGTCATACCTTTGTTATGTTGCATCTTTTTTTCTTGATTTCTTCATTCTTTGGATGTTCATTTGAGAATACATACATCTAGCAAGTGCTGATTTTTTGTTTTCTTGTGCAGTTACGCTGGAGCCATATTTGCTGATGCTTGTTTGAAGGGACTTAATGGGGTCCCGGATGTCGTGGAGTGCTCATTTGTGCAATCAAACGTAACTGAACTACCTTTCTTTGCATCCAAGGTACATTCATTAATAACTATCACTCTTGTTCAGATATTTTGTGTAGTTCTCCTTGCATTGTTAGATTAACGTGACACCACATCTTCATTGAAGTTTTTGATTTGCAAAACTTTGAGTGTTAATACTCATTGCCCAGGATTTGTTATTGCATGAACATCAATTATTGTGAATCTTGGACAATATTTCATGCCCAAATGCCTTTGATTCTCATCTTTCTTTCGCTTTCCTTTATAAAAAGTGGTCTCTTTAAGAATAATGAAAATTGCCTTTGATTCTCATCTTTCTTTCGCTTTCCTTTATAAAAAGTGGTCTCTTTAAGAATAATGAAAATCAACACCTTCATGTGCTTTTCACTTAAGTGGGTATTTCTTTAAAGGGCAAACAGGAAGAAAATGCATTCACTTTCTACCTATGTATGCAAGATACTCGTGTATAACTTTTTGTTACAACCTATTTACCTTTTCTTACCTAATAAAAGCATCTGTTACACAGGTGAGACTTGGCAAGAATGGTGTAGAGGAAATCCTGGGGTTGGGCTCACTTTCAGACTACGAGAAACAAGGTTTGGAAGCCCTTTTGCCCGAGCTAAAGTCATCTATCGAGAAGGGAATCAATTTCGCCAACAAGAGTTGAACAATGCCATCAATGATTTAAAAGAAATTGTCACAGTTTTGGACATACATTTTGCTTAAACTTTTGTTGTGTCCTTTTTGCTTGAGTGTTTGTTGTTATTCAGGAGGCATTAGGCTTACAGCTTATTTACCTGCCCAATAAAAAGAAAGGGAAGCAGATGTTGCCTACATTAAGGTTATTATATCATCTGGGCATTTTCATTGTTGTCTAGTAACACTATTTTATATCTAGTGATCACTAGTAACTCTGGCTGTTTGATAATCGACTTTAATAAACCCATGACCACTTTTAGCACACTTTTGTATGAACAAATCTCGTGAGAGGATTTTAACGAATTCTGTCACTAACCTTAAATGGTGAACCATCATGAGTGAGATTACATAAAGTTAAAATGTACGAGTGATGTATTGGTAAATGTTTCATTCTCTTCTAGCATCGGTGTTAGGTTTGAATCTTGTTTTTGGTCCTTTTCTTTTAATCTTTTTTCAACCCTTAGCGTAGCGCAAGCTGGGATTTACCTAAGTTCGTTATTATGGTATTGTTGAATCCGGTCGTTTTTTGTAGTAAGTTTACATGCCTAGATAAAGATTATATGGAGCTAAATTATTTGCATGTCCAAAGTATAAAACCAAGTTACAATTTGATTTTCGGTTTGGTTTAAAAATTGAAGCAGAATTATGAAATCGCTTAAAACAAAGGAACGAGAATTAAATGTATCGGTCTATTACTAAACCAAATAACTCATAATTCGAACCGAATAAAAAGTAGGTTCAGTTTGGTTTTACCAACTTAGGATTTATAATCGTTTTACACATACTTAATACTTTAGATCCCTCCACTAAGCATACATTGTATTGGTTTTTGGTTGTTGAGGCGGTTGCATATTTTTAAATAGATAATGTCTTCAATACAGTATATTATTTATTTTACAGCATTATTTTCAAGATTATCCTAAACTTCATCTTCATCTTCAACTTGGTCCAAACACCTCCACCCAACACTAGACGCCGGCCACCACTAAAAAAAAAACAAAGTCGTGGATACAAATTTACATACTTACAAGTGTGTAACCTCTTTAAAACTAAAAAGCCAATACGAAAAATAAAAGTCTAATTGTGAGACACAAAAATCATCTTTCTAATAGTTGTGGGTATCATTCTGAATTGTAAGAACAAGAATTGAATTTCTATAAAAATCAATTGATGTCGGTTATTAATTATATATACTAGTAAAAATCCTAGCACAAACTTTATAAGAGAAACACTATTCACTATTGCTTTGAGTTAATGTTACTCTCGGTTAGTACCAAGCATAGTATTAAGTTGTCACTACTAAGCAGTAGAGGAGCACAAAACGGATTAAAATCCTCGCCCGGGTTAGGTCCAAACTGGGTTGGGTTACAGTCAACGCCACATAAAGTTGTTGACCAAACCCAGGTCAGATCTGGTCGAGTTGAGCCTGTTGAGGTAGGGATAAACTCTACATGTTAAAACACATGTAGACATGTAGTCTCGGGTTAATACGTTTTACAAAATAACGTAAAAGAAAATACAAAAGCCATTACTTAAGTTCAACTTATATTAAATTTTGAAACATTAAAATTGTTCTTCCTTTAAAGAAAACATAATTAATTCTAGGCAATAGTAAAAATAAAAGTCGCAAGTTTTTTTTAGAGTCCAAACAGTAAAAAGTTAGCAACCCATAATAAAAGTTGCAAGTTGTTTAAAAAGATCGCAAACTTTATGACTGCAAAAAGGGATAATGCTGCGTATGAAGATATGGCATTAGCCAGAAAGAGGACAAAACAAAGAGATTGATACATTCGTGTTAGTTGAAAATGACAAATAAAATTTGACATCTACCTTGTAAAGCTAATTATGTCTTATCTGCCTCATGTTGTTCTTTCACACAAAAAGAAAAAAACAAAAAAAACATCGAAAGGATGACTAGATGTTTAACTATAACTTTTCATACCCATCTGACATTTGTTGAGCTACGGATTAAAGCCATTAATTAAACTCGCAACTTGTCAATATTTGCTAACTAATGAGTTTATGTAAATCACAACTTGTATTGGTAATGTAACCTTTAAGAGGTTGTGAAAAAAAAAAAACTGATGATAACGTGGACAATTCGAACATAAGATCTCTACTTGGTAAAACTCATGCTTGCTAAATGTTACTAGGGTCGTCTTCAAGACTGTCCTGTGCGAGTACTAAAAGTTGAATCACATCTCAAACATGTTATTATCAAGAGGTTAAGTGAGGCCGTGGGCTCTCTCAAAATTGTTTTTTCTACTTATTAGGTTCACTATATAACATGTAACTACTAGAATAAATACTACTCTGTGATATTTTTTTATATATATATGTTAAATTGTCAATAGACCTACGGCACCAAAATGGCAAAGAAAATACATAGGCATCTTTAGAACATGGTTGTGTGTGGTTGTCCACCCTGCCATGACCGGCTTAATAATATTGGGGGCCCCGCGCGAGCGGACTTTAAATTGTGACTCTTTCTAAAAATATAGACTTGCATAGAAAAAACTATATTTACTTTAACAAAACCACAATAGCAACCGATTATAAACATGTATAATAGAAATAATATCAAATATTTATTTGACACCTGAACAACAAGATGAAGATTAGAGACTGTTTGTTTCACCTTTTAGTGGTTCAGTTCAGTGATTAATCATTCAGCATTCAACATTCCGAGCGTTTTCTGAATTGTTCAGTTAAGTGCTAAATGGTTAAGAGACAGAGAGATGCTGCATGAAACTGAATGGAGCATATATTAACTTTATCCCAATCTGAAGTTCTACCCCAACATCCTTCCTATTAATAGATCCTCTTAATGGTTCAGACCCCTTAACCATTTAGAACTTAGGGCCTGTTTGGTATGAGGTAATGGAATGGACGAGGGAATAGAATGAACAAGTGAAAGGAATGGACAAATAAATGAAAATGATCATTTCATTCCATTACCTTGTTTGGTTGCTTTACTAAAATGAAATGAATCATTATATTGTTTTGTTTGGTACAAATGAAAAGACAAATTAATGAAATATTGTTCACTAAAAATCACAAAATTATATTTTCATGGCTATGGGTCGGGTCTTGGTTCGGGCCATGTGTCGGGTCATGGTTCAAAACATGGTCAATACATGAGTGAGGTCATAAATCAGATCATGGTTCGGGTTATGGGTCAAGCCATGGGCTGAGTCATGGTTCGAGAAATGGGTCGAGTCACGGGTTGGTTCATGGCTCAGGTTGTGATTTGGTTCATGGTTTAGCTCATGGGTCAAATTGTAGATCGGGTCATGAGACGGTTCAAGTATTTGTTCATGGGTTGTGTCATGGTCTTTTCATGAGTGAAGTCATTTTTTTGGTACATGAGTTGGGTTTTGGTTCGAGGAATGTGTCAGGTCATGAGTCGAATCATGGTTCTGGTCATGGGCCGGGTCATGGTCGATTCATGGCTCGGACTGTGAGTCGATTCATGGCTCAGACCGTGAGTCGGTTCATGAGTCGGATCATGGTTCGAGACGTGGGTTAGGACATAGGTTGGTTCATGGGGTCTTGAGTCGGGTCAAGGTTTGGGGCATAGGCCGAGTCATGGTTCTAGTCGTAAGTTTAAAAAATTATTTCATTCCTGGAAGGAATGAAAAAAAAACATGGGGTGGGGATGGAATGAAAATGAGGTATTTTTCATTTCTTTGTAATGGTTCATTCCATTACACTCACCAACCAAACACACTCTTTTTTATTCCGTCGTAATGACCCATTCCATTCCATCCTTTATTCCTGCATACCAAATGCTACCTTAATGATTCAGAGTTTGCCAAATAGTCCCTAACACATAGAAAAAAGAAATAGTAGGTGGTAAAAAAACACATAAAACTTTAATGTAATCTAAGCAATGAGTTGTATGGACTAAAAATACGAAATAATATGTAGCAAGTTCAAATTATACAACATTTCTAATTTTTTAAGGCCCTTTCAAAGTAGAGCCTCATGCTCTAGCTTCACCTAAGTATAATGTAGAGACACCCATGACCCTTCATACCTTTATGGACGGTCATGCTTATTAGTCCATCACCACCCATTAAAATATTAATGAATCATATTATACATATAATATATATGTCACTCCAATTTGAAAGTCAAAGAGTTATCTGTTTGAAATGATTTGATGATGATTGGTTGGGTTGTGTTTTAAATACCACACCACTTAATTAGTTTAAGACTTTAATCTTCATGTGATGCTTCATCATCGATGATTTTACTTTCCACTTATCATTTGTCTCATCTTCCTTCATCTTCCCTATATAAACCTCTTGTTATAATGCATGTTCATAATAGACATCTTTCAATTCTATTGCACTATAATATACATACATCCAATCATCGATCCATGGCTAATGTAACCACTCTAATTACTCTTGTATTGTTATGCACATCAGGAAGTTTGTTGATATGTGCTTCGAGTACAAACGAGGCACTTGACATGCAACTTAGAGAAGATACACGTAGCATTCTAGACAAACACGGGTTTGATCAACCGTTGCTCAAGTATTACTGGCGGAGGGCGATGCTAGCAAATGTCCCCCAAAGACTTGCTCCTGGAGGTCCAGATGGTCATCATCATTGATGGATCGAATTTGTGTTAACACATTGTCTCCTTTTGATTTTCATGCTGTACATGTTTCAAATGAGGAATTAATTAAGATAAAAGAAACATATATGCAGTTTCTTTCTTTATATATATATAATGCATGCATGCATGTGTTAAAATTTTACTTAACCTTTTGACCACTACTTATTTATTGATCTTCGCATATATATATATATCATAGATGAAGTGAAGCCTAAACCATTTATTAATAAATGTATTTATTTTACTTACAATCATAAAGATTGCTTACTATTACTAGATCGATTTAATAAATTGACGTATGTCAATTATCCATATAATTACAGAACTATATACAAAATAGTTACTGATCAAATCATGGCTGGATAAAAGCAACTAGTTAAAATATTAGTAAATAGGCGGCCATTGTGTGTTTGTGATTATATATTAATTAAGTCATGGATGATGGATCATATATATATTATACATGCATGATAATGTCACTCCAATTTAAAGTCAAATACTTATAATCAGTTGCCTTTTAAGATATATCCCACCTTTAATTAATATATTTATATAAGCTTTATGTGGATGATCTTACAATCCACTAACCATTTGTATTTTCTTCCTTTAATGTATATGCTCTCTCTATATATGAACAACTAATTGTTATTTTTTGGCAATGAAATTTTTTTCTAAACTAGTGTAGTTATGAAAATTATTTATAAAAATAGATAAATTTAATTATTTTTTGTTTTTATTACCAGCTGACTATTGATCGATCTTCTCAAACCGGCCTCTTTCAACAACAAGATGATTTTGCAATTTGGATTTTTGGAATACAGATGACACCTAGTATAACTATCAAAGCCAACTTTCAAACTATATATCTTTGGATACTAATTGAATGTTTTCCAATCAAACATAAATTGAATATATTTGATCTGTGACCAAACTTCAATCAGTTTGTAATCGAATTTGCTTGTGTTGTGATTGATTTGGAACAAAACGATTTAGCATGCTGCATGCACCTATTGGTTATGACTCGATTTGCTGTTGGAATTAAAATGACTCGCCAACGTTTAATCTCAGTTAAGACACCCAAACTCCCTTCTACGCACCAAAATAAATTCTCTAACATATTATCATTAAAAAATTACAACTATGAAACCTAAATCGACTAGCATCGATAAAATCTCAAATCATATATAATTCTGAAACAAATATTATAAGCCTTACCAATTATATCTGAAAAGTCAGACATCAAAATAGAAAAAGCCTTACGAACCAAAGTGAATGAATCGGCATGTGGTTTGAGTTCAAACCTAAAGGCCATTCACTATTACTAATCAAACAAAAAGTTTGTTGATATGTGGTTTGAGTTCAAATTAAGGCTTACTTTTGGATCCACATGGTCATGATCAATATATACTAGTTCATACAGTACTTTATCACTTGGGTTAATTTATTTTCATGTTGTTTTTCAAATTAAGACTAAACTTTTGACCAAAATTAAATATTCTTTTTTCAGTGAAAGATTTATTATAATAACGTTTAATTTCCGGTGCACATTAACTTTTAATAAACAATCTAAAAACTTTGAATTAACAAAAAGTAATACGGAGTAATTAATTAGAAAAATAATCTGTTAACCCAACTTCAATTGCTTTGACAACCCCGGCACCTCGCTCACATATTTTGTTGCTCACGGTACGTGTAAATAAATTAAAACTCAATTAAATAAGAAGAGTCTTATTATCCAAAAAATGCCTTATATCGTTGCGAAATACAAAACATATGAAGCCATGACTTTGATCATTTCAGGCATTGACCCGATCACTAAAAACATATATATCATGTTTTGTAACATATGAGGTGCGTGTTAATGGTGTCTAGGGTCAGGACCGCCAGGGCTCCTCCTATAGATCTTATAACGGGCACTGAGTTCCGCCATATTATGTCTTCGAGTGCTTTCTTCTAGTATTTCTCTTGCTTTTTCACGCAAAACACTTATGTTTCGCTCTTTTGACACAACACTTATAGTAAGAGTGCGTGCTTCTGAGGTTGTAAATGAAAGTAGAACAAGAGTAAAAAAGAACCAAAACCTAATGGTAGCTATCATGTTTGTTTTGGAGTCAGAAAATGATCGAGTTGTGATTGTAGATATGAAATGCTAGATAGGATCCTTGTACTTATATAGACATCCATTGACACAAAATTATGCTTTTTTAATTGTAATAGCAATTGAATATGTAACCACTTTGCTAAATTAATTAGTTGGTATTGCAATTTCTTATCACTATTTCATACCCGGCCAATAATGTAAATAAAGACGATCGATCTTCTTCCCCTACCTAACTAGCTAGATCGAGTAGCAAGCTAGATATGACACTATGGGAGTACTTTTCTTGCTACCTTTTATGTCCTTAGGAATAAAAATATGCATCAACTAATCTGCTCCAAGAAATGTGATAACATCATAACATTAGTTACATTGCATATAAAAGTTCTATGCCTAAAACAATTGTGAATCATATCTTATGTAGATTCACTTTCTTGTCTAGAAAAAACAAAAACTTTTATGATAAGGCGTCGAGTCTCAACTGGAGCTAGATGGATAAACCAAGTCCAAATGTGATGCGTACCTTAGTTTTTATATCTATTCAATTGAAAAGATTTTTTTTATTCTAGAAAGCAGTTATTTACATAATAAATTCATGAAGAAGTGATACGATCAATAATTTTAGTTTTTTAAAATTGTGTTGTTCCGGCGAATGTATCTTCTCTTGATGAGTTATTCTCAGGCGTAGATACGTTCCAATTGATACGTAAATCGTAATTATTAGTAAACAAAAAGAAAATATATAGAGGGTGGGATGAAAGGTGAGCATTATGATAGGCCAACTAAAGGTTGTTAATTAAACATGAACTCCAAGGGGCATGTCGTATCTATGCATCCCTTAATATTAATTAATTTATTTGTGTACTTTTAGGCATTAAAAGGTCGAACAAAGAGCGGCTGCTTTTAGCGGTGGTTTGTTTAACTAAGGTTGGTTTTATAGTGCAATTGTTACATAAGCAATATTGGTTGTTTATTGACTTTAAAAAGTCCCGACCAGAATGTGTTAAATGGACCCAAAAAGATTCCCTCCAGATTTCAAATATTCATAAATATTAAATAATCCTGACTATACTTTGTTGCTAAATAATAACAAACTAGCTATACGACAGGGCCTCCAATGTGATGATCGGGTCTCGCTTATGTATCCCCGGTACACATGGATAAATAAAGTTTTTAATCTCACACATTATGTTGTAAAGTCGTAATGCATATTAAAAAACGAGGATATATCCAAACTTATGTCAATATGATAATTAAGTCAATTGGTGGCTTATGAATAGGGTTGTTGGAGCTAACTACTTGTTCGTGAAAGAAATCGGGGTAAAGAAACGAATGTTACATTTTTATTTTTTTATCGTATAATATTTTATGTAAATTACAAAACATGTTCATCAAGAACCATAAATTTCATAAATAGCCCTTGAGTATTAACATACTCTTAAACTTAACAGAAAAACTAACATTTATTATTGTTAATACCCAAATTTGTTACAATTTAAAAAACAAATACTTAATCTTGCAACAAAAACCTTAGTAGCCAAAAATGTTATTTTGGGTAAACCATAGACATCATCTATCTAATAAATCAAACTTTTAGGGGGCAATTTTTGGAGGGATTTTTTTTTCTATAATAGGAAGTTTGGGAGGTAAAATTTAGCTAAATTTTTCACCATACAAGTTGATGGAGCCAACTCTTTAAATGTTATATATTTACAAATTGTTAAATATAATGGTTATATATTCTTTATAAATATTACTATTTAACCCGTGTGTAACACACGGGTATTAAACCTAGTTTATATAATGATTTCAAACTTTTACCATTGACTTTGTCACTATAATCAATTGCAATTAGTTTTTGGGTTTTTTGTTTTTATTTTGAATAACAATTATTTTCTATGATAATTTAACTGTTGTAGGATTTGAAGTTAAACACTCGAATAAAGGTCCTTATTAATTTTAAATCGTTGACCAATAAAAAAACATCCTTATTACACACTCTTTTTTTTTTTGTCTAGGCCAGGTTACAGGCCCAAAACCCACTACTCCTGAATCAAACGAGTCCAGCATTTCTCAGGCTACATCTAACTTAAGGTTGTAATCAAAGCCCATTTGGTGCCAACGCCAACCATGATAAAAACGGGCTGGGTTTAATATAACCATATTATTTATTCGACCCTTGGGTTTGCGGTTTTCAGTTTTCTCGATAAATAGTTTTTCAATCGCCGAAAAAAAATAAAGTGGTTAGTATTATTTTCGGTCAATAAATCGTACTAACAATTATTTGAGGCTAATTTGCCAAGAAACAAATTTATTAGTATTCAACACGGTTTTGCGACAAAATAAAATTCATAAAACGGAACATCTCAATTCTACGATTCTACTGACTAAAACTAAATATTATCATGTATAATGCAAAATGAAAAACAAACAAACGATTTTTACTATAAATACATAAAGGACACAAACGAATAAAAAAAAGTTTACCTAAAATTAAATTATATTAAACATAGTCAAGTAAAAGAGAGGAAATAAATAGAAGTGTGTTCAACTTATCTTTCTATTTCCTAAAACTTTATTACTTTATAGTTAATATTTGATTTCTCTTTTGAATCTTATGTTACTATTATTTTGTGAAATTTATCCTTTCTTTCATTTAATATATTTTTCCTTAAACAACGTAATAGAAGGGTTTCCAGCCTAAACATGTATAAAATATATTTTATATCATTAAGCTCTCAAGTTATATGTATGTATTTTAAGATGGTTTTATAATCTAGTTGATTTCTTTTTAGACGAGTTAGCGACATCTTCAAATGTTAAACTAATGATTAACAAATGAAATCTCATATAAGATTATGGACATATATTGACGTTTATAAACAGAAATGTCGCTAAACATAAATTCAAAACGCGGCTAAAATTTTATTTATGTAGACTCGTTAGTTGGTTACTCCAAAAGTATAGGCACAATAACGTACATAACAGGAAATTAAGATGTGGCTTTCGTCAGCTTCTGACATGCTTACTGGCTTCACTCATCTTTTACTAAAAAAAAAAAAAAAAGTAAGAAATAATGTCTAAACATTATACAAACATCACCCATGCACCAATTAACGTATAATTTTTTTCATTCATATGTCTTTCTCTTAATACGGGTTGTATGAAAACAAACTTAATTACACGGGTTGCATACGATCGATGTCTCATGAATAATATGGAAGCAAATGAAGCGACGCGATACACCTCTAACATAGACTATGCGAGCCGTAAAACCCTTATTCATTACTTATACTAGTCGTAATGTCGTATAATGACGTCCAGGCCCGGCCCTTGTATGGGCGAGGTGGGCAACGGCCCAGGGCCCGGTCTCTTAAGGGGCCTGAAATTTTAAAAAGTTAAAAGAATTAACAACCAACAACGATTTAACAATGATGTTATGACCCAAAATAAACATTTATCAAATGACCCATTTTACAACCAATAACACACCTCGTTTAAACA
Organism: Tagetes erecta; assembly: GCA_030867185.1. Classification (NCBI taxonomy): domain Eukaryota; kingdom Viridiplantae; phylum Streptophyta; class Magnoliopsida; order Asterales; family Asteraceae; genus Tagetes; species Tagetes erecta. Next base: position 617,616 of record CM061492.1, read on the forward strand.
AGAACTTAAATAAAAGTCAAAAACTGTTTTCATTTACCAAACTTTCATTAAAAAAACTCAAGTTATATATAATAGGGAAGCTGATCTCAAGCCCATTATGTGACCCATAAACTAAATCCACCTTTATAGATAATGAACTTCAAATAAAACAAAAATAAGTGACATCAACGGAAATAATTTTTTCAAAGTTTATAAAGTTGGAAATCCTACTTAAGGTCTAAAATGTCTCAAGAAAAACTTAACAAATTATACCATGACTTGGTCGTGCGAATATTACTAAAATAATTATTTTATTTTTCTAAATTTAAAGATGGGAACAAATAGAAGATCGATTGAACCTACGTGTTAATTAAGCAATTGACTCTTTTATAGTCACTTAATGATTCAACGGTGTCCATTTGTCGGGATTATTTTGTCATTTCTAATTTTGAAAAATTAAATATATATTCAATTCCTAAAATGTTCCCGAGTGTTTTTACAACTCAATATTTTGCTAGTTTTAGTTTCATACCATGTTTAGTCACTAAGTTTAGTAAATATCTCCGATCCTTATATAAACTTAAAACTTGATCAACTTACATACATTAAGTTTTCGACATTTTTTTGAAATATTTAATTAATATTTAGGTAATTTACAGAATATGTTAAGTGAGATATGCATGAGGCATATATCTAATCTACTCGCATATGAACTTTTAGTCATAGAGAGTGCTTGTCCCCAACCTAGCTATCTCCTATGGTTGGAAACGACATACGCTTGACTTCGAATCCACGTTAGCTATATCTCTTTTGCCTCTTTTGAAAACGACTTTCATTTTGTTGTAGTCGCTATATATATATATATATATATATATAGCTTCTAGTTCTAATGTGAATTTCATTTGATGCAAAAGAATGAAGTTTCATGGGGATTAATTGGACCCTAGCTAGCTATTTAATTTTGCTAAGATATTAATCGATTGATATAAAAAGTCTAAATGAATATATATATATATAAAATTCAACCCTTTAACCGATATTAATATGAGATATATATATATTATATATCTCTAGCTTATAACATAAAGCGGATTGTACGTACATATATATAAATAAATATGATTTGAATTGGACAAGGCCAATGAGGTAGAGTTATGACTTATGAACAATCAATAGTCACTTTGAAGGAACTGGGACACCACAATTTAAGATCGATCAGTACACCACAAGCATGTGCACGTTATTATGCACGAGCTAGACAAATTAATAATATATGTGACCATTTTATCAACTACATGCATGTGTACATACGTTATGATTTTTTTAAATTATTTCTTATCATACTACTTGTTTGGGAAAATATGATCAAGTCGTGTCTGTGATATATCACTGGCGAGTCATCTATGAGACAGACAAGTTGGAGCACCAGTTCTAACTCGTATCCTACGTACTTTTGATCAAAACCTCTAAAATATAAGTTTGAAATTAAATAAAAAGAATTTAATGGCGGATAATTTTAGAAAAAAACAATTACAATTAAGTTGGAACTGATACATAAAATTTCTTAAACTGAAATTAATATCGACCAAAATTCGTATTAACAGAATATAATTTCCATATATCAAATGGAAATACTCATAAGCGTGCTAATATATACTTAAAAATTAATCTATATCAGTTTTAGTAATATTTGATAGTATCGTTTTTAGTAACAATGTCGGAGACTCAGAGTATCAAGTTTAGTACCAGAATTTCTCCTTAGCCAGATTTAAATTAAACTGTGTAAACCAAAATAAATCATGAACTTGAAAAATCTAGTTAAACGTACATCTCTCTTATAATAAATTGCTAACACAACTCCTCACATTAAGCCACTTGTCACCACCATATTCATCCTTATTATTGGAAACATGGAAATTTTTGGAAACATGTATTTTAACATTTTTAATGTAATCATACTTTTAATTATGAGTATATTTTCATCATTGTCAATTTTTTCATGTTAATATATTTTTATTAAACTTTTTTTAGTCCTATAATATACGTCCAATTATGTATCTTTATTATATTTTATATATTAAAACATATAAATAAATTATATCGTTAAACCCCGTGGGTACCCACGGGTTCTAACCTAGTGATATAATATATAATATCATATTTTTCTAGATATGCACTAAATCAATATTTATAGGTGATTACATGCCCTTTACAATTAATAGATTAAAATTCACGAGACAATCAACAAACAATTTGACCATGCACTGATGCTGCACACAGATTTTAGATTCAAATAGAAGGTACTGTGATATAATGTTTAAATAAGCATTTCAAATCTACAAAATACTTTTCTTTCAAGTGCATTTTTTATAGTGAGAAAAATTCATTTCAACTTTCAAACGTTGTATTATATTTATATGAAATATATGATTTTGTTTGAGGTGTGTTATTTTATATAATATATATATATATATAGGACATCAAATAAAAACTATATATAACGATTGTTTTTAGAGACACTCACTTCATGAAAAACCTTCTAATATAGAAATCAAATATATAAATAATAATCAAACTTCAAGAATATTTTATCAAACCCATCACTTATACACGTCACGCAGGTTGAACCGTAAAAAATATTTATATAATTGTACATTGAAATGCAAAATAAAAATTTTAGATTTATTTACAAATTTTCAAACATGATCCAACTTTAATAAATGATCCACTTCTCAAATTGGTAAATCTTGAAAGATCCACATTTTTACTGAGACTCAATATGGTTGTGACAAGTGACGTTGTGTGATACAATGACTTAGCAATTTATTTGAAGAGTAGATTTCTAACGATCGATACCAAAACCGTGAGGGTTACGAATTTTAAACAACCACGAGACCTATAAGTGTTTAACACTAAGGATTTATGTTATTTATACAAAATGTATATGTAAAATTACAATTTCATACAAACCACAAAGACGATTGTGATTCAAAATTGTTGGTTTCGTAAATACATGTACATATTGGAAGACAAAAAAAAAACATTAAACGATAACTTTCAAAGAGGAAGTATAATGATAACTTAGGCCCTGTTTGTTTTTTTTAAAAGATTTAAGTCTGAATCTGAATACCACAATTGAATGTTAAGAGGTAGTTCAAATGTCTGAAATTTGAATCATTAAGAGGTGGAGGTTAGAGACGAACCTCTAGTCGTCGGAGATGGAGCCTAGTCTCCGGGTTAGAAGTTAATGGAGGCCGCAGACAAACGTATGTTTTTTTGGGTTAAGAGGTTTTCAGACCCACTAAAAGCTCTTACTGGTTCAGATGCTATTAAGACGCTGAACCTCTTAATGCCAGAAAAAAACAAACAGCCTCACGTCTAATTACGTCTGACTGAATCAGACGTTTTCCTCTATTCAGAGAAAAGAGGCAAAAACAAATAGGGTCTTAATAAGTGCATGTTAAAGTCTCCCTAGCAAAAGTTTTAGGTCCGAATCAAATTTCTAGCATATATGTATTTGTTAGTTAACATGATATTAATTAAAAAGATTTCACAACGCTCTTTAGGTATAAAAATATGAAAATATCGTTCCGTATTTTTATTCAAGATTATAGTAGTAGTTAATTAGTAGAAAAATAAAAAATTTAACTTGATCGATCGATGATCGATCCCTTATATCGGACAATGATGAGAAAGGTTGGTCTAAAAAAGATGCTTTTAAGGCATGCGTGCTTGTGCATTTATATTGAGAAAGACTCTCCATCAATCCAACATGGTCAATTTATTATCCCACACCTATTTTTCTTAATATATATTGCTTATTTTATATTCCATATGTTATAACATCACAATATATATTATATATATATTTTTAAAATTTTAATTAACTTCGTATAGACATTTAATTTTTTTTTAATAATATTGGAGAAGGCTCGATAGTATTGTGTTTTACTATCAACTAGTTATAATAATAGTTTGCATGATGTATCATCTGTGTCTTGTATATGTGAGTCTCGCACTATTTTATGTGTGACTTCGTTATAACATCAATAAAAGAGTTTAACATATTGCATGTTACGGTGTAAATGCGTAATGTGTTGGATATTAAAGAAAATCTTATACATTTATATATATTTAAAATTAAATTTCAAAATGATGCTTAAGTAAAAATCAAAGGGTAAAAGTAAAAAATATGTTAAAGTCATAAAGTAGCTAAGTTATAAAGGGTTAAAATAATAATAAGTTATAAAAGGTTAAAATGATAATAAGTTAAAGTTGACCAGTTTGAGGTCGAAGTTGTAAATAATATATAACCATTTTAATGGTATATAATAATATGTTAAAACGACTAGGTATGTGCATTTTTAATAAATAGTATTTCTTATTGATTTATATAAGCAAAATCTATATAAACATTAGAAAAATCGGATTTTAATAATCATAACTTTTGATTATGATTGACTGGGAATCACATCTTCGAATGTTACTGTCAACAGCCCTAATTGTTACACTTTGTTTCTCATTGGACATTCGTTAAAAAACCCTAAGTCCATTAAGTTTATCTGAATTTCAAACTAATGTTTAATGCTTTCAATCTGAAAGAGTATGCAAATGGATTGATGTAAAAAAACCTACCTTAAAATGGTACTCCAAATGATGATCTGCTTGATTAATTAAATGTTTAAGTACATGATTTTATTTGAATTTTTAAATTTAATTGTTATTATTTATATTATCAATACTATTATTACTATTACTATCACTATTATTGTTACTATAATTATTAATATCGTCACTTTTATTGTTATTATTATTATTATTATTATTATTATTTCTATTACTATTATTATTTTTATATTTATATATTTATTATTATTATTATTATTATTATTAATACTAATATTATTATTCTTACTTTTATTTTTATTATTTTTATTTTTATTATATTACTAATTAGAAGTTTAAGTACATGATTTTAATTGAATTTTTAAATTTAATTGTTATTATTTATATTATCAATACTATTATTACTATTACTATCACATATTACTATGACTATTAGTATTGTCACTTTTAGTGTCACTTTTGTTATCACTATGAATAAAGTTCTCTGATGTTGTTGACAAACTTGCAATGGAAGATAAACTGAATGGGACTCTAGTTGGTGGGGTCTATACCTCTGTAAATCTTGCAAGATATGACCGATGGGGAAACAAACTTACTGAACCAGGAGAATGCCCAGAACCCATTCGACCCCCTCCTGCCACTATCCCAATCTCAGCCAACCAAATGAAACATACAAAACCTGGAACTTCTTTCAAAGACGTCCTTCAAGGCCCGAAATCACAACCGGCGATTGAGCCTGCCCACATTAAGATCAACCTTCAGGAATCTCAGGCAAGCCTAGCGTGGAAAGGACTATCGCTCATCGGAACTGCCTGGGACGTTTCGTCGCTCTGTAATGTTAAAAATCTGTGTTTCAACCCGAAAATTAGAGCCATGACTGGTCTTTCTGTGATGCTAACCTTCAATTGCAGCGAAGAGGCTAGAGAATTTCTCCTAAACAATAACAATTGGATCCACTGGTTCGCGATTGTCACACCTTGGATTGGACAACTGCTCCCAGTCGAAAGAATGGCGTGGATTAGGATTCACGGGGTCCCAATCCATCTATGGGACCAATCGGTCTTTAATCAAATTGGCGGTTCCCTGGGTAGAGTGGTACAAGGGTCTCAAATTACTAAAGATGATGAAGTCTTATCCTCAGACCTCATCGGGATCATTGTAAGTCACGTTAACCGAATTAACACATCACTATATATGCATTGGAGAAATCTTGTTTTGCAGGTTTGGGTCGAGGAGGAAACTGGTGACTGGCTCCCGGATTATTTACTACCTTCGATTCACCTCCAGCAAAAGACTGAAACCCATCAGGAAAGCACATCAGATTCAACTAGCAAATTACAAGATGGCGATGGTGTGGATGATGACTTGTCGGAAAATGGATCTCCGGCTGCCGGAGAAAAACAACAACACATTAATAATAATACCGTTAGAGTTGACTCGGGAAAGACAAAATCATTAAATGATTTGGAAACTACCCAATCTCCAACAAAAAACGAGGGAACTTCTAATGATGAAGAAGTTAATTTGGATGGATTTTCAAAGGAGCCATGTATCTCTAATACTGTACAAAAAACATTTCTTGAAATATTTGGGCCCACCTGTCTTGAAACCGTAAACATGGAAAAAACCACAAACGAAACCCCAAACCAACAACAAAATGAACTCTCACCATGTGACCACAACCCACAATTTTCCCCTCCTTGTGACCCATTCACCTTTACCTATATTCCCCCCACTACCTCAAACCTCAAAAGAAAACACTCTAAGCTCCGTATCAGATCTCCCCTCCCACTATCCCCATCCAACCCCCAGTCAAAATCCCCATCCCGTAAAAGATTCAAAAAATGGAAGCCGCCTGTAAACCCATCTACTACAAATGACCTTCCATATCAATCCTCTGGTGAAACCATCCAAAACCCCCCAATCAATTATCACTCTTTGACTACCCAGCCTCAAACAACTCCTATTGTCACCGAACATAACCCAAATACCTGCCTCAGCCAGCAACCTGAAAATTCAAACCCTCCCTCTCCGGCTTTCACCGATAAATCCCAAACCCCTCTCTACAACTCACCTCCCAATCGCCTCTTAGCTGAAGCTGATGCAACAATCCGTATCGGAGAATTCTTTGGGATCGATCTTTCGGAACATAAGGATGAGGTATGTGCCCTGATCATGAATGAAGAAAATCAGATTGTTAATTGATGAACTTCCTATCTATTAATGTTTGTGGAGTGGGTGGTGACCTTAAAGTTCCCTGGTTAAGATCCTTCAAAGCTCAGAATAAAATAAATTTCCTCTCCTTGCAAGAAACCCAATACTCTGATTCCTCAAAAATCCCTCTACAAAGCCTGTGGGGGAATCGAAATTTTCAGTCTGAGGCAGTAAACGCAAATGGCAGATCGGGTGGACTTCTTTGTATTTGGGATCCAAATTTCTTCAGCTTTTCTGGCTCTATTAGCAATCAAAACTACCTTATCATCTCTGGATCCTTGGTGGGATCTGATGTTATTTTAAATATTGCAAATGTATATGCCCCCCAGGATTTTAGGGGCAAGGAAAGGGTTTGGACCGAATTATTAACGCACTTAGCATCAATCAATGGTGCCTGGATCGTAATGGGAGATTTCAATGAAGTCAGGGCTGCTGATGAGAGACTTAACTCGGATTTTAATCATGCAAGTGCCAGGGCTTTTAACGACTTCATCCACCAGGGAAGTTTACTTGAATACCATATGGGTGGTTCGAGCTACACATATATGACAAGAAATCTTGAAAAGGCTAGCAAGTTGGATAGATTTCTTGTGTGCCCCTCTTTCATGGATATGTGGCCAAACGCAGTCGTAACAGCCCATGATCGACACCTCTCTGACCACTGCCCAATCTCCTTAAAAACATCCTCACTTGACTATGGCCCTAAGCCTTTCCGCTTCTTTAACTCTTGGCTCACGGATAATGAACTAGAATCTATTGTAATAACGGCCATTGGTAAAGTTGAATGTACCGGGAAGCCCGATATCATACTTGCAAGAAAATTAAAGTCTATCAAGGCTGAGATAAAGACTTGGCTTAAGGGAAAAAAAAGGGCGGAGTCAGATATACTAATTAACCTTAAGCAACAAGTATCCACATTTGAAACTCTTGCTGAAGTGGGTCTACTAGATGTGGATGACTTGAACAAATACTATGAGTGCAAAAAAAACATCCTTTTGATTGAAGAAAATAGAGCGAAAGACGCCAAACAGAAAGCAAGAATCAAATGGAGCATTGAGGGAGATGAAAACTCTAGCTTCTTCCACCGATCTGTAAATCTTCGTTCAACATCTAACAGAATAAATGGCTTCTCTATCAACAATTCGTGGATCTCAAATCCTGACTCTGTTAAACATGAAGCTCTAAACTATTTTTCAAATGTTTATGCTGAGCCCGTACCAAATAGGCCTATCCCAAACAACCTAAACCTTAAGCAGTTGTCGGTCTCCGAAGCAAACTCCCTTATAGTCATCTTCTCTCCTGATGAAGTGAAGGAAGCTATTTGGGATTGTGGGTCTGACAAAGCTCCGGGGCCGGATGGGTTCCCTTTTGGCTTCTTTAAGCGATTCTGGCATCTCCTAGGGCTTGACTTCATTGCAGTATTAAACAAATTTCATATGGAGGGTACTATCTCACCAGGATGTGGGTCGTCTTTTATCACCATGATACCAAAAAAACCTGACCCCCTGTCCCCAAAGGATTTCAGACCGATAAGTCTAATTGGCTCCATTCAAAAGGCTATCTCAAAATGCCTAGCAAATAGGCTCAAAAAAGTAATCGGGTCAGTTATCTCAGATCACCAATCGGCATTCATATCTGGTAGAAATATTCTTGATAGTATCCTAATCACTAATGAGATGTTCGCCTGGTGCAAGAAGTCAAAGACTCCAGCTATGTTCTTCAAAATCGACATCGAAAAGGCCTTTGATAGCCTGTCATGGAACTTCCTGTTATACATCCTTGAATCCATGGGCTTCCCAAACAGATGGATCAAGTGGATAAAAGGTATCTTGGTCGCTTCAAGGATCTCTATACTGGTGAATGGTTCGCCAACGCCTGAATTCCAATGCTCAAGGGGGCTTAGGCAAGGAGATCCGCTCTCCCCCTTTCTCTTTATTATTGCCATGGAAGCTCTCTCAAAAATTCTATCAAAAGCAGTAAGCGTAGGAATCTTTCACGGTATCTCTATCCCAAATAGCAATGTAACAATATCTCATCTCTTTTTTGCTGACGATATCCTTATTATTGGTCAATGGTCGAATACAAATGCAAAAAATATAGCTCGTATTATGCGATGTTTTTACATGATTTCAGGTCTTAAAATGAATATTGCAAAGAGTAACCTGTATGGTGTAGAGATCGAAGAATCACAAGTAGCTAGCATGGCGAGAGAGTTTGGATGTAATCATGGTTCCTTTCCATTCTCTTATCTTGGTGTACCGATCGGCGGTAATATGAATAGGATCAAGCTATGGGACCCGGTAATTGAAAATTTCAAGAGAAAACTAGCACTTTGGAAGGGGAAAACACTCTCAATAGGTGGAAGGGCCACACTAATAAAATCAGTCTTATCGAGTCTTCCCCTCTATTTCTTCTCCATTTTTAAGGCCCCCAAGAAAATAATTGATGAACTTGAAAAAATTCGGCGCAATTTCCTTTGGAGTGGTGATGTAACATCTAAAAGAATCAATTGGGTAAATTGGGAGACTGTTATTAAATCTAAAGAAAATGGTGGTCTAGGAATCGGTTCCCTTCAAAATGCTAATATGGCACTTCTTGCAAAATGGACATGGAGGTTTAAAACTGAGAAGTCTGCTCTATGGCGCAAAGTAATCCTTGCCATCCACCATAAAAGACAATCGCCATGGATTCAGCCACCTCTAAAGAAAGATATCCCTGGAACTTGGAAAAGCATATGCAAGGTAAGTAGTGAATTGTCAATTCTAAATTTAAATCCTTCCGTTTTCATGCAGGTGGATATTGGTGATGGTGGAACAACATCATTTTGGCTCGAACCATGGATACATGACAGCCCACTTTGCTCTATTTTCCCGGCGCTATTTGATCAGGAGGTGGTAAAAGACTGCATGGTTAAAGATCGAATAACAATAAACAATGGTAGTTACTCATGGAGATGGAAGTGTCAAGAATTATCCGATAGTGAAAAGGAAGATCTTAATGACTGCACACAATTGATTAACTCTAAGCAATGGCACAAAAACAGGAAAGACAGATGGACATGGGGTGACATCATTGACGGAGAAGGTATTGTAAAGTTCATCCGCGAAAAACTCGACAATCAAGTTCTACAAACAAGAATCAAGAAGATCGACTGGAACAACTGGGTGCCCTCAAAAGTCAACACACTAATCTGGAGAGCAAATATGGATAGGATCCCGACTCGTGAAGCTCTCTCCAAACGTGGGGTGCTGATCCAAAACTCATCATGCCCATGTTGTGGTGAGCAAACTGAGACGTTCGACCATGTCTTCACATCATGTAGCTTTATAAACACAATTTGGTCTGTGATTAGCACATGGTTAAAAATTGTACCTATATTTGCTTTCTCCTTTGAAGACTTGATGAAGATCCACGAGCTCGCAACAAATGACAAAAGGAAGAAAAAAATTATACAAGCCGTAGTATACACAACCATATGGTGTGTATGGAAACAAAGAAACGAACTTATCTTTTCTGGGTCTCGTCCTTCGATCATGGCTACGATGGGTTGCATAAAAACTATATCATACTTGTGGATAAAAAATAGGTCAAAAAGCCATGACATTGATTGGGAAAAATGGAGTGCTTTTAACGTATAATATGTAGTAAAGTAGTAAACCATACTTGTATTTGTTTTTGCCCTTTTGATTTGTACCTGATTGTTCTTTTATTAGTAATGAATTCCACTTTGCCGTTCAAAAAAAAAAAATTTAATTATAAAACGGGTACAAAAAATCAGATGCCCCAAAAAACAAATCAAAGTTAAATTCTCGTTACCGAGTAAATTTATAGTTTTAACAAATATATAAAAATACTGTTTACAAAGCATATGAAGCGAAAACATTTCTTATATGTTGTTATTTAATATTTTTTAAACCATGGTTTTTTTATCAATTAATAAATTAATATGTAAATAAAATTTTATATTTGAAGAATCATATATGGAGTTCAAATCTTAGTGTTGAAAAACTGTAATGATTTTTATAAAAAAATGTAGGAGTTGTAGTTTAAAAAATTAAATATTTTTAAACCATGGTACACTCTATTTAGAGTTAATTACACAAATGAGGCCTATGATTTACCTAAAATAACAAATTTGGGTACTAATGTTTTTTTTGTTGCAACTTTGAGTACTAACACACATTAGTTTTTTTTGTGCTAACTAGTGACTTATGAATAAGTTGGTGGTGCTAACTAGTGGCTCGTGAAAGAAAACGGAGTAACAAAATGAGTTTTTTTTTGTTTTTAACTTTTTTATCATACAATATTTCATGTTAAGTTACAAAATAGGTTCATCAGGAATTATAAATTTCATAAATAGTCCTTCTAATGTGAAAAATTTAAATACCTTTGAAGTTAATAGAAAAACTAACATTTGTTAGTGTTATTGTGTTAATACCCAAACTTGTTACAACTTAAAATAGGGGTGAGCATGAAACCGAAAAAACCGATCCGAAACCGAAAAAACCGAACCCAAAAAAACCGAACCCAAACAGAAACCGTGGGTTTGGGTTTAATTTTTAAAAAAACCGAACTTTCGGGTTGGGTTTGGGTTTTGTGAAAAAACCGATCCGTAAAAACCGAACCGACCCAATAATGTTTATGTGTTTGTTAAATATCATATATGTAAAGCACATGACTTGTGTTATGCAAAAGCCCATATTAGAATACATTATTATATGAACCATATTACTCCGTACTATTTATCTATGATTTATTGGTTATTTTTTGTTGAAGCAAGAGAACATTCAAAATTTAGTTTATGATTACTGTTTTTTTAACAAATTTCTCTAGAAATGTAGTTGATTTTTAATGTTTAAAACTTAAGGAAACATAAATTTAAACTTTAGTATTATAACATGTTCTTAAATCATTAAGAGTTTGTGTTTTCGGCTCGTACTTACTACTAAAACAATAAGTTTAAAGTCCAAGTTGAAAAACCCGAAAAAACCGAACCCAAACCCAGTCCAGAAACCCAAAACCCAAAACCGAAAAACCCAAAACCCAAAACCGAAAAACCCAAAACCCATGGGCTATAAAAACACAAAAACCAAAGTTTTGGGTTTGGGTTCGGTTTGAATCAAAAACCGACCCAAACCGACCCATGCACACCCCTAACTTAAAAGACCAAACACCCAATTTTATATAAAAAAATTAGTATCTAAACTTATTACTTTGAGTAAACCATAAGAAATATTTATGCAATTAACTCTTCTATTTATCAATAAACATTTCTAAAATATGGAACTCCCAACAGATTTTATTGCCGCCATATCAACGAGAACCTTGTGTTATGTTTTAGTGGCAATTGCTAAAGGGAGAATGATAAAAGTGATTTGGACTTGTATATTTTTCTTTTACTTATTTTCTTTTTATTTTACACTAGGTTTAACACCCGTGTGTTACATACGGGTTAAATATTAATATTTATAAAATCATAATCATTTTCCTTAAAAATTTGTAAATATTTAATATTTAAAGATATTTTGTTTCATCAACTCATGCATGGTATTTCATATCTTCCATCTAAAACTTCCTTTTATAAAAATTCCCCCCTAAAAGTTGCCTCCCCTAAAACCTTGAATTATTATATAGACTAGGTTTAACACCCGTGTAATACACACGGGTTGAATAAAAATATTTTTAAAAAATTATAACTATTATATTTAAAAATTTATAAATAATTTTGTAAATTATTATTAATCACAAAATTTTGTCTTTATTAACTCTCCTACTCAATTTCCCTCTCAACTTTCTTTTTATAAAATAAATTATGTTTTCCCCCCAAAAAATTACCCCCTAAAAACTCTAATTTATTAGATAGACTAGGTTTAATACCTGTGTGTTACACACGGGTTAAATAATAATATTTATAAAGAAATTATAACCATTATATTTAACAATTTGTAAATATATAACATTTAAGGAGTTGGCTCCATCAACTTGCATGATAAAAAATTTAGCTAAATTTTACCTCCCAAACTTCCTATTATAGAAAAAAAATCCCTCCAAAAATTGCCCTCTAAAAGTTTGATTTATTAGATAGATTCTAATGTAATCTAGCCTTGTACTTCATTGTTGCCACAATTAAATCTAGCCTTAATCTCTAATCAACTACGAAAAGGTTATATATATTTAAACATTTTAAAAAATTAATTCCTATAATTAGGCAAAACCACGTTTACATCTTTCAAAGTCATAATTTTTACATAAGCGATGAAATGGTTAGAAAAATGTTAGGATGTTTTTGGATAATGTATTGCTCTTAATTTGTAGGGTGGTACCAAATTACATATTGTTTAAACACTATCCATTAGGCTTTGACGGACATCCACAAACGACCATGTAGGACGACGGATTTCGTTGCCTAGCTACATGTATATATATGTCACGTTAAGAGGCTACACTTTGTGGGAAGCTAGCTAATAAACAACATTGAAAAATCAGTTATTTATATGAGAACCTTAACTTCGGGTGCGGTACCACACTCTACGTGGTGTGTTTTGCATGTGCCCACATGTTTACCTTGAAGTTAATATTCTCCACATGAGTACACGTACATCGGTTAATATTTTTCCACACCAATTTTCTTCATTATCCATTGACTTACATCGGTTGATATTTTTTCCCGTTACATGTTAAATTTTTATTGTGTCCGTGTGGACTGCATTTTCACTCTAAGCTAAGTGACCGGCTTTTTCCCACTAAACATATAGAAGATACCAACAATATATTTGTTTTACTAGGTTTAATACCCGTGTGTTACACACGGGTTAAATAGTAATATTTATAAAGAAATTATAACCATTATATTTAACAATTTGTAAATATATAACATTTAAGGAGTTGGCTCCATCAACTTGCATGGTGAAAAATTTAGCTAAATTTTACCTCTCAAACTTCCTATTATAGAAAAAAAAAATCCCTCCAAAAATTGTCCCCTAAAAGTTTGATTTATTAGATAGATTTGGACGATCTTATAAACCGACTAATTATTTATAATGACAATTTTAATATATACATACTTAACACACTTTTAAATTAATCTACTAACGTTTGTTTATTACATGACTTAAACCCTTAATTGCTTGAGAAGCGACATATTTTACGAACACATGGGTTAGAGCAAATTAACGAAATTAAAGTGTAAGGGTGTGTAGGAACCGTTCGTACAAAAAACTAAAAATTCTTTATTAATTCAATTACAATACAAAGAAAATAAAGAATACAAGTAAATTACATTATGATTACAACCGAAATGAAACAAGATACAAGAAATGAGTAGAAACAGAAGCAAAAACATGGCTGAGGATTCGTGTTCAACAGGGTCCCTTAAAACAAATTCCGAGTCTCCCAAGAGAACTCGTTTGTTTCCCAGGGTACAACAGCCGAAGCAGTATGTACTGCAGGGATTGACTCACAACCCAAATTATACCAAGAAACATGAACATAATCAAAATATGTTGAAAGTTCTTTAGAGAGAAAATAAGAGAGATTTAGAGAGTGGAGTTATTTGGTGTAAATTAGTGTGTCTTCTAACCAAGACTCACATTGGTATTTATAGGTGAAATGAGTCAAATATCTCATTCAATACCCATAACCAATAAACACCCCATTAAACATGAATAATGAGATGAAACATCTCATGTAATAAAACTATCACATTAAATAAAAAGTTAAAACACCAATTAACATATTACTTTGTATTTTTCACAAGTTATTATATTTGTTTTACAAAGTATTCCAACAGGGTGTTGATCGAGTATTGTGTTTAGGTTTCAGGTTATTTGAGTTTTTGATGTGTGATAGCCTAACTAAAACCCGGCCCAAATAACAAATAATTTTTTAGGTATTCGAGTAACAAGCTGCTTAGGGTTGGGTTAAGTCGTTTCGGCAGGTTTGCGTTGGGTGCGGTCGAAAGATATTTTGATAGACGAAACTTTTTTATTGAAGAATAGGGGAAGAAGACAATTCATGTAGCACGGAGGAAGAAAATATATTGTTTGAATCTTTCCATCCATGAGATGTTTATTTTATTATTTTTTATATTTTTATTTCGTATTTGTTTGTTTTTTATTATTTATTTATTTGTTTTTTCAGAATGTTGGAAAAGGTGATGTTGATTGGGTGATATCGAATTTCTATTTATTTTTTTTCATTTATAATCCTTATTAACTTTCAAACAATATAATTTTATGTTTATCTTTGTTTATGAAATGCTTGCTCACTTTATCTTATGTTTGTTTGTATTTCTTCATAGCTATTAGCTAATAACTATACTGACATCCTTAATCCTTTTGCTTTAGGGTGTTTTAAGTGTATTTGGGTTAGTATAATTGTTTTAATTTACAACAAGATCAAAGTTTAATATGAAAATGAAGATGGAAGAGGGATATGCTCATGGCCCAAGAAAACAAGAATTGGCCCAGCTGACCCTGCGTTTGGTGGAGATTCACCAAGTGGCAATAATGGGCAATGGCATTGTTGATTCTTGGAAATGGGGTATGGATGGTAACATGATCTTCTTAACCGGTCATGTAAAAGGCTTTATTCAAACACAAGGTGGCAATGAGG
Organism: Tagetes erecta; assembly: GCA_030867185.1. NCBI lineage: Eukaryota > Viridiplantae > Streptophyta > Magnoliopsida > Asterales > Asteraceae > Tagetes > Tagetes erecta. The sequence goes on from CM061492.1 coordinate 633,048, forward strand.
AAATGCACAAATTTCCTTGGAACATTTTTAATTCGCAAACGCTTCGAAATGAATTCCCACACGTGATTCTCATGCTAAAAGGGACATTGCTCTTTAATTAACTTTATGCACGTTTTATGGTTCGGTTGAGGAATATGTGGAGCATTTATTCACATCAACTTCTTAGCCTAGACCGGATGAAAATAACATCATGGTGCATGATTCTGCCGCCTTTTGCTTTCTCGTTTAGAGGGGATGAAGGTTTCAAGAAAGCAACCCATGCCATGTTAATGGCGACTACTTGGAGCATTTGAAAGCATATTAATAAAGTTATCTTTGAGAACATTTCTCCATTGGTGAATGTGGTGCTTTGTGAAACTATGGCATTGACTGTGTCGTGGTTGAATAATATAAGTAAAAATGGAGTTGCCATCTTACGCAACCTTTCGTTTGATCCTGGCTAGGTTATTTTAATTTTTAAACAATAACCATATACTTTATACTTACATTTACTCTAAATTATAACACATACTGACATAATTATGAAAGTCTTAAATATATAAAGTTGAAAAGTACATCATGTTTTAGTGTTCAAAACATCAAATATTACACATATTACTAGTTGCTTGATTACATATGTTCATTTAAGTTACAAGTTTTTAAATATGTTTTTTTGTTAGGATTTATCTTTTAAAGTTTTGAAAGCTGTATTGATACCTAAATTAACTGAGTTGATGTATTTGAGATTTTTTTTAAGAGGTTTTTTCACTTATGTAAGTTTTCTCTAAAATGGAATTGATGAGGCCAGTTGAACTTGTCTCAGCTCTTTGTCCATAACTTATTGGGTAGTTAGTCCGTTTTCATAACAACATAAGCTAATGTTAAGGAAGTGGTCTAATGGTAATACACTTGTGTTAGAAGCATTAGATCAGAGATTCTAATATTGCTATCCACATATTATGATGTATTTCTTCTTAAAAATTAACGTGTTGCTATTAAAAAAATTATAATAAAAGAAAAAAAAAGTTTTGAAAGCTATGAAACACACAACCCCTTAGAGCATTCACAGTAGATTTTTTATCCTTATCTTTAAAATTACACTAAAAAACACTACATTTACACTACATTTCCTCTTTCCTTTCAATTAAATAATACTTTTTATACATTAATCATTACATTTTACCGTTTCTCTCTCTTCTATCCATATATATTTTCCTTAAATTTACCGTTTCTCTCTCCTCCATCCATATATTTTCTCTCTCCTTCACTCACAACCACTCAAAACTATTCCATAAAATTTTACCAAACCCACTCACATAATTATACCAACTCCACTGTGAATGCTCTTATGTAGTAGATGTAGACCCCACAAAAGTAAATATTCCTCCTCTCCTCAATCTTTCCTCCCTCCCTCCTACATAAACCTCTTCCTCCCTTCTTCCACTTCTCTTTCTTTCTCTCTTCATACTTGATATTCATATTCATATCCATATCTTGTGTGGTTTTGCACACACTCACTCACTCACTCTCTTTCTACTCTCATTATCAAACTTGTTACACAAGGAAAGAGATGGGTTAGGCTTCAAACAAATCTTACAAACAAATTTTAGCTTTTGTTTGAGATGGAATTTGATTATACCTTGAAACTCAACATTTTAAGTAGCTTTGAATTGTGGAATTTGTTTAAACTTTTATTGTTCTTTTGTTGATTTTTTAACACAAAAAAAAAAAAAAAGCTTGAACTGGATCCTCTAAGAGATCATCACCATCATCATCTTCATCTTTACAAACAACTGCTGAACTCAACAGAAGAAGAAGAAGAAGAAACTGAAGCAAAACAATTTCATGGATACCATCAAAATCATCATCTCCTTCACCAAAATCAAGATACCCCATCTCCCAATGACCGTTCTTTCCACGGCGGATTAGCTCCGCCACCACACAAAAAACGTTCTTATTCATCTTCTTTAAACCCCGCCGGAGAAGAACAAGAATATGCACCGGAAAAAATGGAAGATAATTATCAGTACCAACTTCACCAACAACAACAACAGCAGCAGCAGCAGCAGCCACAACCACCAACTGGTTCATCAAGATTAGGCGGTTTAAGAACCTCCGGCGGTGAAATTGTTGAAGTTCAAGGCGGTCACATTGTACGCTCCACCGGCCGGAAAGACCGTCACAGTAAAGTTTGCACCGCCAAAGGTCCACGTGACCGCCGTGTACGGTTGTCGGCGCATACCGCTATTCAGTTTTATGATGTTCAAGATCGCCTTGGTTATGACCGCCCAAGTAAAGCCGTTGATTGGTTGATTAAAAAAGCTAAAACCGCCATTGATGAACTTGCTGAGCTTCCGGCTTGGAAACCAACTGCTACTACTGTAACAAGAACTGCAAACCCTAATTCAAGAATTGGACAATTTGAGCAAAATCAACAACAGTTGAATCAATTTGAGCAACACCCGGATAGTAATATTGTTGCTAATCAAATGGGTGGTTCTCAAAATTCAAGCTTTTTGCCTCCTTCACTTGATCAAGATTCAATTGCTGATACGATAAAATCTTTTTTTCCGATGGGTGCATCATCAAATCCGGCGAATAGTAACAGTAATAATAACAACAACAACAACAGTTCTTCTTCTTCAGGTTTGCAAGTGCAATTTCAGTTTCAGCAGCCAGATTTGGTTTCAAGAGCTGCTAATCAAAGTCAAGATCTTCGGCTTTCACTTCAATCATTTCAAGATCCAATTCTTCAAAACTCGAATCATCATCATCCTCATCATCAAGCTGATATGAATAGTAACAGTACTAATAATAATAGTAATATTTATTTTGATGGGTCGGGTTGGTCTGAGAACCAACCCGGTGGTGGGTTTCAAAGAATGGTGGCTTGGGGTGGAGAAGCTGTTTCCACCGGATATATGTACGGTTCGCAGCAACCGACGACGTCGTTTTTGCAACCGTTGTTTGGTCAACCAACAAACAATCAATTGTTGTTTAACAGCAACAATTCTCAGAGGGGACCCCTTCAGTCCAGTACCACACCTTCGTTTCGTGCTTGGATCGATCCCCCACCTCCGTTTTCAGGAGGTGGCGGAATTGACCAACACCCAACCCTGGCTTTCCACCACCCGGGTTCCGTTTCAGGATTCGGATCCGGGTTAGGTGGGTTCTCAGGGTTCGGTGTTCCGGTACGAATGCAAGGTGAAGAGGAGGAACACGACGGCATATCTGACAGGCCGTCGTCTGCCTCCTCCGACTCACACCATTGATTTACTGTAATCCGCAGCTGTCTCTCAACCAGGTCTAATTCAAACACCCTTTACATGTTCCATCCAGTTGATTGTTGTTCATGTTCATCTAATGATCATGTATATGATAATTTCAGGAAAATTGAAGAAATATTGCAATAGGAAAATGAGAGAAGTGGAACAGTTTCAATGCATGCTGCAAATTGAGGCCATTCAGGTTTTCAAGATTTAGTTTTCATGTTGAAAGTGAGCTTATTGTTTAGCTCTAAACCATGTTTTAAGTTTATCTGGATTTGATGTTTTTAGGCCATGTATGTGACTGACTATGTGTATTGCCTTATTTTGCTTTATTATGATCAAAATGACTGCTAAATCAGGGAATGAAGTCATAATTTGTTTTGGTTAGCTTCATTGCGAAACTTAGGAAAGACAGAATCTTTGATGACGGATTGAAGTTAGTCGAATTTCGAGACATTATTAGCAATTGGTTTCCAAATTGAACCCATTAGAGTAGCAAATGGGATGTTTCACTTTGTTTAGAAAGTTGTCAATTTGATAAAGTGGGGTTTAAAATTGAAAGAGAGAGGCGTGTTTTTGTCTCTCTTTTTTCCAAATTCTTGCACTCTTGCTTCATTTTACTTTTCATTTTAATGGAACATGATGGGTAGGTTCATTTTAACATCGCCATCGTTGGCTGGATGCTCGTATTTCTTGGATCCACATCGGTGATACGTCCTTTTCCAATGATTTTCGGGTGGTATTCTACACTTTTCATATCTAAAAATATGTATTTTTCGATCTTGAATGTTCCATGTGCCGTTCATTAATTTCATTTCATTTTCTTAAAGCTTTGTTCTATTTTGGGGTAGATTGAAAAGGGGTCATCTAGTTGATGTTTGTTTTGAGACACTTGATTGTACCCATGTTGCTTGTGAAAAAGGTTAGAATCTAATTCTTTCTTGATAAAGCTAAATACCCTTTTCTGGCTTGCCTTTTTTTTCCTTACTATAGATTTTAATGGGTTCTTGAAATTTAGGCTGAATTTCAAGAATTTGATTAAGATAGGAGGAGATTAGGGGGGGTTCAAATAAAAATGTAGAGGTGGATGTGCATTGAGAGTGGTACTTAATGGTACAACCAGCTTCCCAACCAAATTAACAATGGAATTTGCACCTTGCTCAATAAATAAAAATTAAAAATGTTGGTACTTGTTTCTGGCTTATGGTCCCCTCCCTGCAAATCTCTGTCAATTTTAAAACTAAAATCAATTTTTAGAACACACAAAAATTGTCTCTTATAGAGATAGTGACAATTGCTTGTAGGTTGATGAAGACAATTCATAGAACAGAAGGCAATTAATTGTCTAGTAATTTCCATTTGGAAACAAACTGAAACTCAAACTAAATAAATTTAAGCATCATCAACTCAAAAAGATTTAATTACATGGGAACTAAACTTTTAGTTTTCCACAATTGTATATATCAGTTAAAAAGACAAGCTAGTGGGACCTTGTCTTTATAAATTATAACTTTAATTTTGATTTATTTACAAGTTTGTCACATATTCACTACCTTGTGATGTTTACAACTTTAGCCTTCAACTTTAATGTAATTATTATTTTGGACCATAACGTTAGATATATGTATGTTTTAGGTAATATGTGCGATACAATGTGATACAAGTCAAAATCTTAATGCCATCATTGTAACACATGTAACAATAAAAAAAAAGTGAAGCATAGCTTGGTTAGTATCTAGTTGTGATAATAATTTTGAAAAGTATCCAATAAAATATATTACATCCATTGCCCCTCTATATGTACGTGTTAAGTTCTCATTTGAGGTGAACCGTGAAAGTACATAATTTAAGTTAGTTGTAAGGTGATTAACTTAAGTTTGTGTAGGATTAAATTAGTATTGTAATATAAACCTCATATGTATTGAGTTCTTAATCACTTAGACGTGAAGTATATTTAAGTTGACATAAGATATGATTAAATTAGTTTTTATTGAACACCAACAGTTTATATAACAATTAATTACATCATATATATGTTTACTAGTGAGATTTGAACTAAAGATCTAATAATCCAAACACAAGTTTGTTACTCGTAAGCCACCAACTCTATTAAAACGTCGATTAAATTAGTATCGTATATAAATCCGCTATGGTAGGATTAAACCCATATAGTGAAAAAAAAAACTTCTATTGTATCTATAAAATGTAGGTTTTTTGGATCTTGGGAACACTAGGCTCAATGCTTGAGGCTAAATCTTGCTCCATAATTTGATGAAAAATGTACTAATTGCAACGAGCGAGTGTCATAATTAATTTAACTGATACTTACATCTAATAAAATAATAAAAATACTTAAATAGTCAATTTTTTATAATAGTTATTACATTTCTTTCTCAAATTTATTAATTGTTTGAACTTTGAAGTATATAATCACGAAAATTAAATATAAAAGTTTTGAACGGATAATGTAGACATTGCTTACATGTCAAAGTGATGGATACAAAATGATGACCACAATATTGTATATGGTATGAATGTATTAATTGCATGATTGTCACAATCCAATAGCCATATACTATTTATTAGATTAGATGCATGGATTTTTTTTTCTTTTAATCTACTATTACAACTAAGCTTAGGGGCGCACCGTGTGTCGGGATAAACGTTGGCTCCTACGTGTTTTTTTGTTCTGAAGTACTGATTTTTACTCTGATACTCTAAATATATATATATATATATTTAGAGTATCAGAGTAAATATATATATATATATATATATATTGATTTCGTTCCCGTTAAAATAATTACATATGTTATATATATATATATATATATTGAGCTTACAGCTCGTTTCTGTATTGAAAATATTCAGGATCCGTCACTGACTGAGCTTATCAAATTTATTTTAATTAATACAAACCACTCATGAATGTGATAGGGTATATATTTATTCTTTTAATATTTTTGTAATATAAATTGTTTAGTTGGGTCAGAGGATGTTGTCCAAGAAGAACAACTGACCTTTTATAATTATAATATAAAATCTATTACGTGTAGTACAGTTGTAGTACTATAATTAATATTGTTTAGTTAACTAAAGACAACCCTAATCATGGCAAGAAAGCTATTTCACTACGAAAAGCAATTAAAAATTAATGTTACTTAGAAAAAATTAATAAAAGATCAGATCAGTAACTATTTTTTAATCAACTTTATGAAATAAAAACATTATAATAATCATACATTCATACCCCATGATGTTCAGGTGAAAAGGATATGTCATATTGTCATGTAACACCTTACAAGCATAATATAATATACTTTATTACATTAAAAATGTACAACTATTATGCAAGCAGTAGCTTGTACTACATGCAGTAGAAGTTGTACATTGAATGGTTCATTTGATGTCCTAAACTTTGGTAAATGAGTGTAACATGAGCTCAAGAAGTACCATTGCTTGCTTTGATTGTACCTTTTTTTCCAGTACCTTTCTTTGGTTTCACAGTAACTAACATCTTTGTTTTTGCATGCTTTATCTTTTTACCTTGTTTTTTCATTTGCACTTTCCGGGTCTTGATGACGGGTCGGGCCACGACACGACTCTCCCACGGGCAAACCGCAATCCATCTCTCCATCCAGCTCCAACCCCAGCTTTCTTTGCTTATGTCGTAATAAGCTTGACCGAAATATCGATTAGAGCTCGCCCTCCACTTGACACCAAAAGTCATCATATCACTATGCTGTCATTCTCTTACTAAAATATAAAGGCGTAACTTGGTTCGCTTATAAGCAGGTTATTTGGATTGTGTTTTATCTCAAACACTCAAATGTGCCAAGTTAACTAGATAAACATATCAGTCAAGTCGAAAAGACGCCGCTACTTTTAACAGCATGATGAATTATTATTGTAATCATACAGATTTTGTAATTGTAATAAACGTATTGACTAGTAGTATTTTTTTTTAAATGTTTGTGGTTCAAGTGTTCAATCCAACCCATCCTGGCTTGTTAAAGCATACAGGGGCGGATGTATATATAGTTGAGCCGTAGCCCGGGCTACGGCTCAACTTTTCACGCGTAATGTAAAATTTAATGTTTTTTTTCCCGTTTTATGTTTAGGATACATCTGAACACTTAAAAGGATACCCCTGAACAATCAAAACATATTTTTAATTTCAATTTTTTTAAAAAAGTGTCAAGAAAATGATGATATTGGTTAAAATGGTCCAAATATTGTTAATAGTTTTCAAGAAAATATTGATAAAATTCCAGATATTGCTAATGATATGTAGGAAAATTATGTTTTGTATGAGTGTACGAAAAAAAAACTTTTTGTACAAGTGTGCGCAAAAAATTGTACAAGTATAGGACAAATTTTTTTCGGAGGATACCCCTGATATATTGGGCTGGCTCCGCCACTGAAAGCATACAACAACCGTTTCAACCCAAACCTGTTTTGACCCGTTATCCAACTTAGTCAACCTACCTATCTTGTCACTTGTAAAAACACATACTTGGTGAGAGAAGGCATAAGCCATGGCGCGTTCACGCTTGTTAGTGGCTTCCTCTTTCTGCTGCATCTTGGATACAATGGTGTCCATTGACTCAGTTCCACTGCACCATTCCGCCTATCGAAAATCATCATAACAGATTCAAGGAACAAAAGATCAACATAAATTTATGATAACACGAACATAAGGATTCGTATCTACATTGAGTAGAACATAAGGGACTGATTTCGTAAATTTTCGAAGTCAAACGAAGAATGGTTATGTCATAGGAGTGCATCAAATGCATTTAGGCCTGACCCCAGGAGCATGGCCATTTCCTTCAAGTAAAGGTAGTTGCAATCTTTGAAGTGAATGCTAATAAATTTTATAAAAAAGATCCTTAATTTTGCAAAATGAGTTGACTTATCAAGATCTTAACAATTGATTTCACACTTGAAGTTGATAGTACCTCTAGCTCATGAAACTTGGACTCAAACTTCAACTGTTTTTGAAGCTTCTTTTGCTTTAATCGGCTTTCTTTAACCATACGGAGACGACGAGTTCTGAGTTCAACTTGTATTTTGCTCCAAAAGTGTATTCTATCAAGAGTACTTGAAGCTTGCTTATTAAAAGCATCAGCCTTGATTAATGCCTGTCCTTGCACAGAATGTATCGATTTTTTTGCCTATCATTTGATTATATACAAACATAAATCATCATCAAATTTTCTCCTTTTAAACATAATATTTACAAAGATTGATGCTTTGACTTATTAGTTATAAGTTTATAACAGATGGTAAAAACAGAAATTTGTTATATTAGTTTGAAAAGTAGTCAGTTTTACTTTTCAATAGTCAAAAACTTAAGTCTTTGTCCTTTTGGAATTATGGAAAAACAAAGAAGACAGCTCACAACTAATTACAGAATCATATTGAAGGGTTAAATACATAGCTACAAAACCCCTCTAAGTCGTTTAAAAAAACTTAAAAGGAAAAAACGTGTTAACAGGTCAACAAAAATTGTTTTGACCCAAGCTTGTTTTGGCGTTACCTCTAGTTTTTCGGATTTGTTATCCTTCTTTCGTTTATTGCAAACTATCTTCTTAAGCCATGTCCACAAACCCATTTGTAGTTGATAAAACGGAGCCGAAAACTAGCACAAACAGATCATAAAGTTGCAGCCTTATAGGTTCTTCCTGAAGTATAATAGTTAAGAGTCTAATGTTGAATTCATATTTCATATGTTTGATCTAAATACTTAGTAGACAAACCTTACCTCTATCCAAAGAGACTGTTATCTGAAAAACCCCGACTAAGAAAAACAAACTAGTTTTTTTTCCATCTTTTCCTTTTGTTTTTTTCAAGGATGTTTAAACTGTTATCAACGTATCATAATATCATATACCAAAGTATACATCTAGTACCAAATACCAATAGAACCTTATAGTCAAAACTTGAGTTTACAAGCAACCAATTCTACACCCAAAATATGGACATTTGACTTGCTGGAAAAAGAAAGATTTTTCTTGTTTAAAGTCAAAGTCAGCAATCGGTATCGTTAGACCATAGTCGAGTTTGAATCTAAGAGCAACCTGTTTGACTCTAGTTATGGGAAGTTAATTGTTTATAGAACATTTTCAACCATAGGCCATAGCAAACATAATTCAACAAGAACCTAACTTGTTAGCAAATCAAACAAATGATCAATATTTGACCAGTTTTGACAGGTACGTTTTTGACCCGTTTTGATCGTTCTATGTTTCACCCCCACTGACAAAACATCCTTGATTAGTTTCTCAGCAACTAATGCACCAATAAGCAAAGTTTGAATGTAAAAACAACCTGCTGACAAACAAAATCAAAACTTTGACTCAAGCAAGAACTGATGCATCTACACTTGCTAATCATACAGTTACAATATCTTGAACATATCTTAATGAACTGTATCAAGCAAGATATGATGAACCAATTATCAAAACTAAACCCACCAATCAAGAACCAAAAAACAAGATTTTGAAACAGTTTTGCGCACCTGCAACTGCAGCTGTGTAACATGAACCTAGAAATTGAAAAAGTTTGGACCATTATTTGATAAAACTGAAAGAAAAATAGTACCCATTTTAGGTGATGAGGCATTGTCGGATACTGACTCAAAACCCAGAAATTTGGTGAGACAATTCGATCAAATAAATACACAGAAAACGAAACATTAGCAATTTAGTTCGTGTACAGTTAACAAAATAAACAAAAACTTAAGTTTCAATTTCTGGTCCCGGCGGGGCTCGAACCCGCGACCTTCGGCTCATAAGACCAACGCTCTAACCAACTGAGCTACGGGACCTTGTTGATATTAAGTCTTTATTCAATAAACTCGTACCATTAAGATGAAATTAACACACTAATGTTATATCGTTAATTGATAAGGTAAACTGGTTTTAGTATGAGAGGTGAAAGTGTGAAACACAGAAACATAATGTCTAATTTTAAGTAACTTTTTATAGGCAATACAATTTTAAATTACATTTGATTAAAATTCATAAATGGTTTATATATACGTATAAAAGGTTCAAAATGACATAATTTGTTTCGTTCTCAAATGAGAGCGACGATCACTATATTTGAAAAGAACAAGACTCTCAAAGTTTTTTTAAAACTTTATAGTTGAAAGGTAGATAAAAAATGATATGAGGGTGTGAGAAAAAAAAACTTACGATATGAATATGTCAAATCACATAAGTTCGGGTACTAGGAATCTTACACTTATTTTATTAACCGTATGTATATTAAACGTAAATCTTTGACATTCGCAGGCAAACCAACGTCCCATGACACCAAAGATGAGGTATAACTTTACAATCATATATAAAAGGCAAATTGGACTAAAATAATCCCAACTAACAGCTATTGGCCGAGAATAATCCCAACTCAGTTTATTCCCTCCAGTGGTCCCAAATCCAACTTTTTTGGCCTACAGTGGTCCGCCGTTAAGTGCTAAAAGGGACATTGCTCTTTAATTAACTTTATGCACGTTTTGTGGTTCGGTTGAGGAATATGTGGAGCAAACGGCCGTTAACTTTTTTTTTTTATTTTTTTCGAATTTCAAAACAATGTTTTATGGATATTGATCGGGAGAAGGATACGATTCAATTGATGTAAACCTTATCTCGAACGGGTATTTCAAACGACATAACGGTCTTCAATCGGGTGTTTAAACCCTAACGGTGCTTCAACCGGATGTCAAAATTAAATCATTTGGAGCAACAATTGAAGGTAAGGTTTACATCAACTAACTCGTATTCTCCTCCCGATCAAAATCTCTAAAATATCGGTTTGAAATTCGCAAAAAATAGAAAAAAAGTTAACGGCCGTTAAGTGCACTTAACGACAGACCACTGTAGGCCAAAAAAGTTGGATTTGGGACCACTGGAGGGAATAAAGTCATAAACTGAGTTGGGATTATTTTCGGCCAATAGGTGTTAGTTGGGATTTTTTTAGGCCAATTTGCCTATATAAAACCAGAAGTACAAAAACTCATCCCATGGTTACAACCATATGAATTTATGTAAGCTTTTAAGTGTTCAAATTTCATTTCTTGATAACATGTTAGAATTTGAAAGCTGGTTTATCAGGCAAGTATATTTTCGGAATAATTCTCATCGTACGAGTAATTAAAAAACCTACAAACAAAGGCCTACCAAAATTATAAAATATTGTTGAAAAGAATTGAAGAATCCTATATGTAGATGGTTTAGTTGAGATGTCAATTGTGATATCTAAATAAAATCTTGAAGGTGATAAAAGTGGTGGGTGTTGTGATGCAAGGTTTGTAGTTGCATACACTTTGGTTATGCTAGTTTCTACTTTTAATTTTAATTTAAAGGTAGATATATATATATGTGGGTCCATTTTGGAAAGCCAAATCCATTAACATTGCATATATCAAGATTCGTGTGATGCCAATTGAATGTTATACATTTATTATTATTATTATTTGTATAATATGTACGTACGTGTTATTTTATTACCTTTTTTTATTTTTAGTTTACTAATAAATAGTATTTGTATGAAATATATTAATTTTAGTGTAAGAATATGACATTTATCGTGCATATTTGCACAAGTGTATTGATTTATACCATATCTTTTTATACTAATTTATACAACATATATATCTATGAATCAAACAAGTTTCAATATTTGAAAATTAACTATCTCGTGGATAATTAGGTTAAACAACATTTAACTAGTTAAGTTGTAAAAAAAATACTTCTAGTGATGAGATGTGTGTAAAATTAAATTTGAAGATGTAAACCGTGGAAAATAATTGTAATTATATGATCAAATTGGTTAAATTTTTTTAGAAGCTTTGGGCAAGTCTAACCGGGCTAACTCTTTATTTTCGTGGCAATATGGAACGTAATTTTTTAGTGTTAAAGTGAAAACTAATGCTATTAAAGAATAAATGAATTGCTCATGTATATATTACATCAAAGCAAATACTAACACATATATCTTTTAGTTTGATTCGTTTTAATTAATAAGTAGGTATACGTATGTCATCTATATATATAATGATCTTTAGCCTAACTGTAGCATTTTAGGAAAAGTTTATGTTTTCTCCACCATGACCATATTAATATATATACATAATTAATCTATTAATAAAACTAATCATAAAAAAAAATTTATAACATAACCCATCAGTTATAGTTCGATCAAAAGATATTACTAACCCATACACACCCCAGCCTCTAGTCATGTGTCCTCATATAGTTACCCTTTGACTGGTTGACTACCTCTCATTTTTATTTTGTTTTTCGTAATCCATTTATTTTAATTATATAAATTAAAGGGTATAATAAAACAATTAACCGGTTGTCACCGTTAGAATTGGATCCACCTTAACTCATTAAAGGGTGTGACACATACCCACCAACTTAAAAATGACAACATATGTGTATCACAATTAATGCCATACGAAATACATAAATAAATGCAAGGATACATAATATCAAATAATAATTACTAGTGAGATTTGGAATCTATATGAAACTAGTAAGTACCTAGCTTATAGATAGAAATATTCTAAATCTGTTAGTTAAAACGATAAGACTTATGTTTTGTATTTATGAAGTTAACTTTTTGTGAATTATGATGAAAAAGCTTGTTTACAACTATTGTTAATATTTTTTAACCAACAATTGTTAATTGATTTTAGAAATTGACAAATATGTATGTATAATTGTATATATATTAACTTCCATATAACTCGCGTATGAATGCATATATTTAATCTTAATGTGTTGCAAATCCTTGCTTTTCTGATAGATTTGAAACACATATACGCCACTTTCCAAAATAGGTGAAATAATTGTTAACATTTTAGTGAAAATATTGTTAAAACTTTTGCAAAATTTAAAGATAAATTCACTTTATGGAGATTGTATGTATCCAATCTTAATTTAGGGAGAAGGGAGTGGTGGCGAGGAAGGGAGACAAGGAGGAAGGGAGGGTGCTCGTGGACGAGGTTTGCTCCTCGTTGTGGAGATAGGTGAAGGAGGAGAAGTAAGGCAACGAGGATGGGGCGAGGAGGAGAGGAAGACGAGGAGCACAAGCACCATTCCTTCTCCGGCGAGAAGGAGACAAGGACGACGAGGAAGGTGACCACTCCCTTCTCCCTTATAATATTAATTATGTGTGCAAACTCATGAATCATAAAAACTAGATTTCAGACTAGGCCGCGCATTGCAGCGGCCGGGTCACGCAGTCAGATCTTGCATATTTGATTTCGTCATATGTGTTGACAAAAAAAAGTCTGATGCCCTGTATGTCACGATGCAAAAACTTAATGTGTCACATGTTAAAAAATGATGAAATATCAAAAGTTAGAAGTCAACACGATAACAATATTAAAGTCGAACTATATGTCAAAGTAGAGTAAGAGAGCAAAGTCGAAAACTTATCAGGGGCTAAAACGACAATTAGTAAAAGTTCGTACTATGTGTCAAAGTGGAGTAAGAGATCAAATCAAAAAACTCATCAGGAGCTCAAATGAAAATTAGTAAAGTCGGGGATTAAAACCGTCAATGTGTTAAAAGTCTGGGATTAGAACCGTTAATACGTTAAAATAAGAAAAAGTTAAAACACGACGTGGCGGGACGGGAAAGGCGGTGCAAAAGCACCGCCTTTCCATTTAATAGGTATATAGATATATAATGGCCAACCTTCTCATAGATGGATATTGGTATGTAACTTATATCCCAATAAATTAAAAAGAAATATCCAAGTTCAAGTGTATTAGACATGTGCGTTATGACAAACAAGACCAAATTATCTTCATAGACATATATGCACCGTATCCTTAATTCAGTGTTGCCACACTTTTTATATAGTGACCAAATGAATTTCACTAAACTTTTCTGAAAAATGAAAATTTAATTTTAGTGGTCTCCATACTCGTAACTTTTATATAAAAGTTCGGCCGACCAATTTTTAAGAAATTAAAGTTAATCAACTAATTAGAAAAATTATATTAAACTACAAAAGCGAATGATCTTCTATCACCCAAATTGGTTAAACTGAGATGTTTAAGATTTCATTAATTAAAATAAGAGAATTTGGATTAAATCTCACTTGTGATAAAATAGAATAAAGTTATCATTTAATATTATTTTAATGAAGATAAACATAGTACTAGGCTAATCAGGAAACAAATTATAGTTTACTTTTAGTTTAATTTTCTTTATCAAACATAACAAATTTAATATATCAATTACTTTCATTTCAAGAAACGAAATTATGGAATAAAATATATTGCCATCAAATTTTAACCAAGGTTATGGAATGAAGTTTAAGGTGACATTCTACAATATTTAGAAAAAAAAAGTTATGCCAAATTAAATGATATTACCTTAAAATAAAAATGAATAATAAGTGCAACATTAATTATGTGAGTTGTTATCATTTATTAAACAATAGATATTACAATTAAACTAATATTTACAAGAGCCTAAAGCTGATACACGACATATAATTTAATACATACGATAAGAAATTCTAACACATAAACATCATGTGACCTGAAAACCGATTTATCTACTAAAAATAGTGATGTAACAAGACTAAATCAAACTTAAGCTTAGCTCTTTTGAAACATTACGTCTAAGCTCCACTTTAACAAGTGAGACACCTTTTAAATATAAACTCAACTCGATTAGTCCTCGTTTGTTTTTTAAACACACATAATTTATTTGTATAAAAAAAATAAATGAAAAAAATGGGCGGTTTGTTATTGTTATGATGGGTATGAAAGTTGTCAGCAGCTTTAGTTTAGTTGGTGTGTGTATCAGTGTATATATAACAATGGAGAATGAAAGAAAAGGAAAAATTTAGAAGGCGAAAAACAATCCGAAATTGATTGCGAGAGTGAGTAAGTGTGTAGATCGATCTGACCCACAAATAATGCAACAAAGAAATTAAGAGTTGGTCTATCATTTTGAGCGACGATTTTGGCGACTTATTCGATCAACTATTTCCGTTCAAATAGTCACTTTAGATTTTCCATATTTCAATTCACATCGATCATACATACATACATACATACATACATACATACATACATACATACCAATACCATTGTATATTTAACTTCTTTCTTCTTCTTCTACTGCTGCTGTATTAATTATTATTTATTTATTATATGAAGAAGAAGAAGATCTTGTGTGATCTCTACAATTAGATGCACATTTCCGTTTCTTTTTCCAATTCTCATCATTTAATTTTGATACTTACAATCCATTGTTTCTCCGCCTTATATATCTGCATTTGAGTACCTTCATCTTCAAAACACATTCATTGTACGTACGTGATTTAGATGGCAGTGATCAATGGCTCAAGACGATCATACTTCTAGGTGTAGTAACAGCAGTGGCGGTGGTAACGCTGGCGGTAACGGTAACGGTAACAGTGGTGCTGGTGGTGGTGGTCATAGATCTGCAAAGAAATTGAAGCATAAAAAAGTGCCACAAAGAGGTATGGGTGTGGCACAGCTTGAGAAGATTATATCAGAAGAAGAACATCATCAGCAGCATCATCAGCAGAAGAAGAATGATGTTGTTTTGACACACAATTCGATTATATCTCCAAGTAATTCATCTTCAAACTTGGCTAATATTCAAACTATTCCTAGTTTTAGGGCTGCTTCAATTCCACCACCACCTCCGTTGCCTCATTTGGTGTCGAAAACCGAGGGTGGAAATGCAAGTACTAAATCTGTGTCAAAGCCACTGAATTTGATCAGTGGCTGTGGTGGTAATTGGTCTAGGTTATGGAATGGTGGTGATTATAAATATGAAGGAGAGAAACAGAAACAGAAACAGAAACAAAAACCGAGTCAAAATCAAAATTATGACTTGGACCACTCTAGATACACTGCAGCATCATTTGCAGGAAATCTTGTTGCTTTGCCTTACGAATCCAATCCGTCGATTTGGCCTCCTGCGCCTAATCTAATGCTGCAAAGATCACAACACTTTCAACAACCTTGTTCATCATCATCCATGGTAACTTTTTGTGTATGGTTTTAGATTTGAAGTTGTTGATTGGTTGTAAAAGTTATATGGAAACATTTGCAGGTGAATGTTTCGGTTAACAGTTCATCCGCGTGTTCATCGTCTGTTATGAATTTTCAGATTGAGCCCCCTTCAAACCAAAGCTATTGTGGCAATAACTTCCAACCATTGTGGCCAGAGGAAGAGAAGGTGTTGTTGCTCTTTTCTTTTAACTCTTTTGTGCCATATGTTTATCTTACATATCTTTGGGCCTGTTGTTCTGTAACATCTGTTAGATAACAATCAATCTTGGTTAGAATGAGGTATAACTCTATATGGTTTATGACAGATGGTTGGCATGAAAAGGTCATACCCTTTTTCATTGGAAAACGCGCCAATTCCGTCTTTTCAATGCAAATTTCCTTCTGCATATGTCTCAAGATCAGATGAATATGCTTCTTGCAGCAATGGAGGAGGCAATACTAGCATAGAACCTGCACATTCATATCTCAGGTGAATAAAAAAAGCCTTAGATATTTTTATATTTGCAGGTACTGGTCCATAAGTTAAGAAGAGCTTTTAAATTGTTGTTTATGGTTTGTGTTTTGGGACATCATTGCAGAGAAAATTGTTCAAGCTCAGGTGCCATATCTGATGCAATAACAAAGAAATTCATTGATGAAAACCAAATCCTTACAAGGGATTTTCTCAAATTAGCCCCTCCTCAAACATCCCAATCGAATTCAAACTCGAAAGACATTTTGCGTCTTTCACCTTGTATAGGAGAACAGCCCCAGTTTGAGAGGCTACAACTTCAAAAGGTAGGATTTTTTTAAACAGTTTTGCATCTTTGTGTTCATTTTCCATCCATTAGGTTGTTATATTTAAAATTTTTGTCTATAGGACCAATCAAAAGATCTGACCCATTTGTCTGGAAGAAGCGGGTCAAACGCGCAGGCTTTTCTTAGTTTCTTTCCACCTGCGAAAACGTCTATTGGACATCAAGGAAGCAGCAATGGTGAGGCTGGGGAAAGTGTTGATCTAAATTTGAAGCTCTAGAAGGTTCTCCTTATTTCTTGATGTCTTCTTTATTTATGTAGCTCTTGTTTCATGCTAGAAATGTGACCTTGAAAAAAGTAATAAAACTGCATTTAAGTACCCCTCTTATGTCTGTCTATTATATGAATGCTATTTAGTTAACTCTGGGGCAAATGCTGATTTCACCTTGTTCTGCAACTTACATTGTTCAAGTTATATAAATTCTGCACATTAGAAAACCCATAGTTTGTGACCGAACCGTTTTAGATCAATACTAGACTGGTTTAGGTCGGTCCGGTGTCTTGATCACTTATTTTGTGAACATTGCTGTGGTCTGGTCACTCAAGACTGGTTGTGGTCTGATGAACACCCGTAGTTGGTGGGAGATTTAGTGACGATGAGAGGACGTAGGGCACCACCGTAACAAACTCATGCATGTGGGTCCATGTCGATTTCGTCATTTCAGTCTTTATCATTCTTGTCTTTACATATGTGGATATTGAGATCTTATCTTCCACATTGTGATTCTAGATTGATGATGAAACTATTGACCCACCAACAACAAAAACAGAGAAAGGAATTATTGTGTGATGACAGCAGGATATCTTACCCCTTGATTTGTTGTACAACCAAAATTGTGTCAACTTTTTGTCTTAATTTAGTACCAATATCAAAATGGTATTTAACTTCATTATTGTATGATCTTACATTTGTAGAAAAGAATCAACAAACTAGACAATCCCACCTTACAAAGAAACCACAACTTTATTACTTCATATATGTAGTAAACCCTTGATACAGATGCATATACATATACATATCGAATATAATAACAACAACCGTAAGAACTAATCTCGACCACTCGTTTCAAATATACAAGGTTTGAAACATGTGATCTACAATAGTTGTTACGGTTATTTCGTTTATTACAAACTAAAATAACATAAAACAACTGTTGTCTATGACCAACCGTAACAGTTATCAAGAACGTATACGAGTATGAGTGAGAATGGGTAGAGCAAGAACGCCAAGAACGAAGTCCATAGAGGAAAAGTGGTTCGACAACTAGCGAACACGCCCATAACAATGCAAACAATAAGAATCACCAAAACTTCAGATGAAAAGTCCCATGTCAAACCTCTAACGTATACAAGTGCTAAGAACACTGATAAGCACAGCACATTGTTCATCGTTACAGCTCCATATAACTGCACAGAAGCAAACAGTTAAACAAAGATTTGTTGTTTTATAGTTCATGTAAATCCATCTACAACAAGAAATATGGAACAAACCTCGGAAAATGTTAGAGATGCAGATCTTTGTTTCTTACGGGTGGCGAAGATTATGGCTGACACTGCTTCACTTGAGTTTGTTGCTAGTGGTAATGCAATGAATGAAATGAAGAAAGATGGGATATGTGTTGCAGCTGAAAAGTTATCAACAGCACCTACCAACGGGTCGGCAAATATAGCTGCGATAACAGTACCAAGTAACAACAATAGCACAGCCTTAATGGTGGTTGTACGAGGGTCGTCCACCCCTTCTTCATCGTCATCATCATGAGTTTGATCTCCCAAAAGATCATGTTCTTTCTTAGTCCCCTGTAAAATAGATAAATTATTAAATGCCCATAAAAGGACATAGGTTTCGTTGTGACTCACAGGATCTACCAATACCCTGCTAAACGCTACGACCAATAAAACCCAGTTTGCGCTAGTCAGATGACCCAACCAGTAAGCATACATACCTCATAATAGTCATGAACATACTCCAATGAGTCATGATTAGCAAGAGCATTAGCCTTTTTAAAACCTTTGGCCTCTTCAAGCCATCTTCCAATCCCACTCACAAATTCATCAAACTCAACTTCATTATTTTCAGATGTATCAAAATCTTTCATAACTTTAGTCACAGCATCATCTTCATTCAAATTTATCTCATACACCTGCAGTCCTACAACTAACGCCCTTAGCTCAGGAACCGAAAGGCTTCCGTCTTTGTTAGCGTCTATTGAGTTAAACAGCCTGTCACAACAACCATACATACACAAACGGTCAGGCCACACAAGATGAGGTAACTAAACGGTTGGGCTGGGCTGGTTAGATAAGCGGGTCAAATTGAGTTCAGAAGTCAGAACTAACTTGAGTAGAACATCTCGGTTAGGTTCGCCATTGCTATCAACGAGTCTTCCTAGTGTGCGCATTTTCAAGTACTTGAGAATCCTAGATCGGACGTGCTTGTGCTTAGCGAAATCAAGGTGTCTCTTTTGCAATGTTGGTTGATAAACCTGCAAAACCATTGCAGAATGTTTTAAGTTCCTCATGCTCTCAAGAGCACGTGCTGTTTTTTAACAGCAATTCCTATAATTTTCTAGAATAAATACACTACAGTTTGCACCCGACACGATTTTGAGCTCCCAACACTTTGGTTGTGGGGAATAACATTTAACCACGAGGATGTTCTAGGGACAAAAACATGTATTGTTTAGACACCCAAAATGTTACCTGATAAAGACAGTACGCGATTAGAAGAGAAATCGAGAGGACTAGCGCGACTAAAACTGCAACGTGTCTTCCAGAAGTCGAATGGAGGATTTGCGGGAATTGAACAACGATAAAAGGAAGCACAGATATAGCCATTATCATTGCTGAATAGCTTGTCCAAATATCAGTACTCACACCAGACCCTGCACCACATAAGGGAAAAAAAAACAAAATATTGTTTTACACCACTGAAAAACAAGCAAGTGATGCATACATATGTTGTGAAGTGTGTTAGACAGACCTATTAAGTTAAACCCTTTTGTATCTTTGTTATCTTGAGCCACTGAGTTTTGTAAATCGCATTTGCCAACGACGACACAGGTTCCCCATATGCTTGTAAGAAGCATGACAGTTGAACCAGCCAACAAGCCCATTCCGACAAAGACCTGGTCTTGCGCGGTTTCTTTGCTTCCTGATAGTCCAGATACTGCAAACAAATGTAGCTAGTTAAACTGGTTCAGGTTAAACCAAGACCAAATATGGTGAAAACGAGAACCGAGGACCGAATCATTTTTGTGTGTTAGCAGTCGGCTCGTACCTAGAATTAGCATAGCATCAGGAAGTGCACCAAGGGCTGGAAGACACAGGCCTCCAACTAGACCAGGTCCTAGAATTTGCAACAACAGCTCACTTCCTGCAGAGAGATAAGTGGCAGCAAGGTACATAAGGTAACCATACACGACAATGAGGAAAAGGTTTCCGAATGCAGTCGTGGTGCAGGGCATGAATCCGTACGTCTGTTCACACTCTTCCGCTGATGATATATAAAACGGGAGTATGTTTCCGTCGTCATTGTTGACACCGTCGGATAAGGACGGTGAACTGGTCGTTATGTATCGACCAGCAGCGGCCGCGGTGAAGAGGAAGAGGAGTGTGATCAGAGTAAGGTACAAGTTGTTGTTAGCCATGTAGCTAGAGGGATTAAAGTTGGGTTGTGTGTTTAAAGATTGAAAGCAAATGAAGGTGTATTTATATGTTTGTTTGGAATTTGATGATGATTTGCATGAGGGTGTTTGATAATGTTTTTTTTTCTATTGATATTCTGTTTTTTGGTTAAACTTGCATATAGTTACTTTGGTTGGACCGTTGGATGAGGAATATTAACGGCCAAAATCCAAAATAGGGCATAATTTTTTAAATTTTTTTAAAGTTGAAGTATAAACATGGATTTAAAAAAAAGAATAGATCCCATCACTTTTTTGTATAATGTTACATGCAAACATGTATCAAAATCAATATACATACATAGTTCTCTCTACATACACAATAGAGACACGTAAGATTGTTTTTTTTTCATAAGCGTTCGTATGTTGAGAACTCTCAGAATCACACTATACAGTATACACTTGTAAATCCACATATAACAGTTATATAATCGCTCACACGCCAATTCATACTCCTAAATCAACAAAAAAAATTTCTTAATAAGACTTGAACGCTCGATGTTTATAAGATATTTATTTTTCAAACATAGTGGTATATCCGGTTAAAGTCCCTTTAATAAGAGATATGCATTCGGGTATTAGCTTACTATGTGTGTGTATAAATTTAAGGGGGAAGGTTACCGTACAAAATGGATTTTGCCTAAGAAGCGTGAGAAGTGATATTTAAATACATCAAAACCGGGTCAAACGAACTCCGATTGAACTCATTCTTGCGGCGTTAGAACCGTGTTGTCAAACCCCCGCCCCCACCACCCAAAAAACCTAAAACCCCCCACCCCACCCCCCAAAAACCTAAATCACCCGACCCGCACCTTCTAAAAACCTAAAAACCACCCACCCACCACCCAAAAAACCTAAAACCCCCACCCCTACCCCCCCAAAAACCTAAACCCCACCCACCCACCCTCTAAAAACCTAAACCCCTCACCCCATCCATATAAAAGCCTAAAATCTAAAAACTAAACCCTAAAAGCTAAATCCAATGCTAAACCCTAAGGCTAAGCCTTAAGGTAAAAACTAAATTTTAAAACTAAACCCTTAAAGTTAAACCCTAGAAGCTAAGATGATAAAGCTCGACGAGACGGTTCCAACGCCGCTTGAATGAGCTCAAACGGAGTTCGTTTGACCTAGTTTTGATGTGATTTAAGTCACTTCTCACACTTTTTAGGCAAAATCAATTTTGTATTTGATCTTTCCTCTAAATTTAAGTTAGTTCTTTCTTTCGTAAGATGGTTAATAGTTCCGAACTTAATTTTAATATCACATGTGTTGTTAGCCACCTATAACAAATTAAAAAATTAGGAGTATTTTATGTTTATGTCAAAAGCTAAGCTTGCCATAAAAATCTTTTTATTTTCTAGTAGCATGCATGTTAGATGTCATATGTATCATTAATTTTTAAGTAATATCATAAAAATAACATAGTTGCTACAATAAATTAAGTTTCAAATTAACATGCTTATAAATTGAAATACAGCTAGCCAGTTTAATACTACAACTTGGGATACGTTACTTGTCACCGGAATTGAAATTTGGTCATGTAACATGTTTCAATTTTTAAGTTAGAAATATATTACACTTATGAAACATGGATAACCATACACACACTTTACAAATTACATTCACTTAATTACTTCAAATGACTCTGGGATGGATAGATAGTAAGGTAACAAAACATGCCGGCCTGTTGGTAGCAGCTAGAACAGGTGACGAATAGTACTAGTCGACAACGACCGGCTAGTTTTAAATTCTTAGTTGCAGTGTTGACTCTATGACCAACCGAAAACATAGTCCATAACATATACAAGAACGAGGGAGAATGGGTAGAGGATAAAAGCAATGAAAGATGTCCAAAGAGGGAATGTCGTACGCAAACTGCCAAACACACCCATCACAACGCAAACAATCACAATAACAAGCACTTCTGATGTGAAATCCCATGTTAGTCCTCGTACATAAACAAGCGCTAAGAACACTGATAAACATAGTAGATTATTCATTGTTGCTGCCCCGTATAACTGCAAGGAAAAAACCCGATAAAAATTAGTTGAAACAGAAATGAGTCAAACACATTGAAAGTCAACTGAAGCATTAGGTTATAAGTGGGATGTTACTGGGTACGGTTGTTGTTTAGACCAAGATATAATCATATTTAACTAACACATCAATTGTTTATGGAAAAAAGGACAAAATGTTACCCGTTGTGACTTTTACGGAAAAAGAAACAACCCGTTTTGACCCGTTGCACAACAAGAAAGAAAGTCAAACCTCTGAGAAAGTTAACGAAGCGGATCTCTGCTTTTTGCGAGAAGCAAAGATGATTGCGGAAACTGCTTCACTAGAGTTGGTTGCTAATGGCAAGAAGATGAATGAGATGAAGAAAGATGGGATACTTGTAGCAGTGGAGAAACCATCAACAGCATCTACTAAAGGATCAGCAAATAAAGCAGCAACAAGTGTGCCTAGTAAAAGTAAAAGCAGTGCTTTTATCGTTGTCTTGCGTGGGTCGTCTACACCATTCTCTTCATCATCCCCTCCTTCATCTCCCAAAAGGTAGTGTTGTCTCTTTGTTTCCTGCATAAGGAGGCGTTAAACGGGTCATGTTCATGGGTTGGCATGCCAAACCTGAAAAACATGTCAGACACATGAAACCAAACATGACACGACTTCTCACAAGTGAATGGAGCACAATCTGTTTAACCCGGAAAATTATTTTATATTTTACATATTAACTCCAAAAATATTAAGCACAAACTCGTGAATTTCGTGTTTGGTTCTTGTGATGTTAGAAATTCAAACTCCTAACTCATTGCAATAAGTGCTGCCTAAAATGGTAGGTAAGGTCCATCATAAAAATAGAAACATCATTATAAGCATCCCCACATAAAAACATACCTCATGATAGTCATGAATATGATCAGGACCTGCAATAGGATAACTTATTTTAGTCCTTCTGGCTTCCTCAAGCCAATTCGCTATTCCGGTTATAAACTCTCGAAAATCTACTACGTCGTCTCCAGACGTGTCGAATTCTTTCATGACTTTATCAATGGCATCATCTTCGTTTAACTTTATATCATTTAACTGCATTCCCACAACTAGAGCTCTTAGTTCGGCTACCGAAAGGTGTCCATCTCCATTCACATCAACCGAGCTAAATAGTCTGCCAAATATTACTGAAAAAGATTATTCACTGTATCTATATATTACAAAAACAACAGTAGAATAAATAGTAATGCAACTTACTTGTATAGAACATCTTGATCAGGCTGGCCGTGATCGTTTAAAAGCCCTCCAAATGCATTTGTTTTTAAGTACCGAAGTATCCCAGACCGTACATGTTTATGCTTTGCAAAAGCAAGGCGTCTCTTCTGTATATTAGGTTGATACACCTGCATATCATGACTCTCAACCAAAGTCAACTAACCATTTAGCGATTATTTAAGTGTACGTGATGATTACAAATATATAATACCTGATAAACGCAGTATGCAATCAGGAGAGAAATGGAAGTTATAAAACCGATTAACACGGCTAAGTGTCTTCCAGAAGTCAAATGGAGGATTTGTGGGAACTGAACAACTATAAAAGGAAGCACAGATACAGCCATTATCATTGCAGAATAGCTTGTCCAAATATCAGTACTCACGCCAGAGCCTGCATGCAATAGAACATATGATAATCAGCCAAACACGTAAAACATCTTCCAACTTGCAAGACATATTTTTTGTGTATGTCGTGTTTCAGGACGTACCTAATAAGTTGAATCCTTTAGTATCTTGGTTTTCTAAAGCAATTGAATCTTGTAAGTCACATTTGCCTATGATGATACATGCTCCCCATATAACAGTTAGAAGCATGACTGTTGAACCAGCCAATAATCCCATGCCAACAGAGACTTGATCTTGAGCTGTTTCCGGGCTACCAGACAACCCAGACACTACAAACAATGATTTAGTAGCATTAAGCAACTTTTATAAACAATTAACTTGTACTATCATCTATAAATAACATAGCTTTAAATATGTTAAATTAAATATTAGAAAAGCAAGTGATATCTTTACCCTTTTGTATCAAGATGTGTCTTGTTTACATTAAATAAAAGCTAAATACTTCTCTATAAGAGCATTCAAAGTCGGCCTCTTATAATTATCCTCATCTTTAAATAATAAAGAAAAAATGAAAAATCACGAAGTTTCACTTCCACATCAGATATCTCATCCTTTAATCTTTTAGGAGAAAACATAATGCTCCCTTAATTTGGGATCTCCACTCTCAAACCCCAAAACTTAATTGTTTAGTAGAATCTAATGTGGATATTTGTGAAAGTATGAGATAAATAAAAATAACACTTTTTAAGTTAGCTATAGGTATGTATAAGGATGGAAAATCTACTCTAAATGCTCTATAAAATGTAAGCACATAACTACATAAGGGTGGAGGGAGTGCTCACAAGGTGAAGACATCCAATGAAAATTAGCCATGTCAATCTATCTTTTTTCAACTTTTTCCCGACCCTTAGACTAGAGGCACTCTCTCACAACATGAGCTTACAAGATGGTTCATTAGAAGATTGTATAGTACTAACAAACAATGCACACCTAGGAGCACCACCCACCACCTCGCCGAGTAAAAGGATGAGTTGGGTAACTCGTTAATAACTTGCTGGACAAGCTCGCCACACAAAGGCCGGTGTGCTCGTGGAGCTCGCTGAGCCCGTGGTCAAGCTCGACGACCGCTCCCTATACCCTAACTAACTGGTAATATAATAATAAGTGGATGAAATAACAATGTTTTGAAAACTGAACTACTAATCATGCTATTAGTTTATTGGTATGTTGTTAGACCAGCTAAACTTAACTAAAAAACTGAATTACATCCATTGGCGCACCCTCTTAGGGACCAACAGGGGCACGGGTCCCTGCGCGTTTTTTGTCACGAAGTACCGATTTTTACCCCGATGCCTTAAATTTTTATATATATATTGATCTCGCCCCCGTGTAAAAAAAATTCCATGTGTTATTTATATATATTGAACCTACGGCTCGACCCTGTCAATAATAAACAACATTTCACATGTATACTAGTTGGGTACTTGGGCCATCACAAATTAAACCCGTTACAAGTTAAACCCATTAAGCAATTACAAATTGGGTAATTCGGCAGTTTGGCAAAAAAACCCAACTAACAACCCATTAGTGATTAGTCCATTAGGATTTACGATCATTACTTATGTAGCTTTTATATGTGTAAGTTCAGTCATTTGTTAGAATGAAGAAAATCAGATATTTAGTGTTGTTATTGTTTGACCCGACTCAATCAAATTTTCAACCTGAAAAAAATTAACCTAAAACTTAATGATAAGAAAAAAAATTACGGGTCTTATAATTTTCCGCCCCTGTGCTACAAAAGCTCAGGATCCGCCACTGATTACATCATAACTATTTAAAATATAAAAAAGTTTAAGAAAACGTAAATGCTATATCTTTGTGTTGGTAGTATACTATGTAAAAGAAATATATTGTTTTTTTATAAAACAAAACAAAATAATGAAAATATTATTTATGTGTGTCGCACACATATAACACATCTCTAGATTATTTTACAAAAACACTCCTCACGAAATGTCCTTGTCACAGTCTTAAATCTATGAAATAAATATTTTCTACAAAAGGAAAATTTACTAAAACCAATCGATCACGCATCAAAAACCACAAGGTTTCCAAACCAGTTTGTTTCGGTTTTAACAACACCAAAATTTCCAATTGCACAATACAAAGAAAAGCTAAAAGTAATTAACAAATTCCAAAATGATAAAGCAAAAGATATAAAGATGTACATGTCATATATCAAATGACACTTGTTCAAAAAGTAAGGTATCCATTAACTATTGAGTCGGTTAGGGGTAAAGTATCACGTCCAAGAAAGGTATAAAGCTTCCTTAGCAACTTTGAGATCAACTCAATCCGAAAATGATGAGATACTTAAATAAATATTGAGATCACGGGAGAGGGTTATATGCTTACTAGATTAGTACCCGTGTACTACACAGATTTTAGTTTTATAGGTTTTAACTCAATTTAGATATCAAATTTATTTTTAGCATATCTCTTATTAAATCGATTTATTTATTTACAAATATATTCATATAAAAAATCATATGTTACAATAAAGGATATGATTTATAATAGTTGGTAAATTTTTATTGGAACATATCGGGTTAGGAGATAATTCATGGTAATTGTTAATTTTTTTATTAATTTGAACATATCGAGTTATGAGATAATTAATGATAATTGGTAAAACTTTAATTTGAACATATCGGGTTAGAATAAATCATAACAATTGATAAGCTTTTTATTTGAACATATCAGGTTAGGAGATAATTCATGATACTTGGTACATATCGAGTTAAGATATAGATCATGATAATTGTTAAATTTTGTATTTGAACATATCGGGTTAGGTGATAATTGATGATAATTTGTGAATTTTTAATTTAAACATATCGGGTTTGAATATGGAGCATACCATGACCCGTCTAAATATTCTCCATCAAATTAATTTAGAACATGACACCTAAGCAAAATCCTATGTGGAGTAGTTAAAATGATGACATGTGGATGTGTTACTCAATTATTAGAATAGGTAGATATGCACAATACAACTTTATCAATCAACGGTTAACTAGAACAAAATATCACTCTATCTAACTAGAACAAAATACCACTTATCATTCCCGAGACATCCTCTAGATGATTAGACCCAGAGATGATTGTTAATGTCGATTGAGTTTAGTTTTTGAAAAAACCAACAAGTCAATAAGTTATTTTGAAAATTTATAAAAACTTGGCTTTTTGATAACTTATTAATTTTTCCAAAAAGATAATAAGTCAATATGTTATTTCCTAAATTAATCCCAAAACACCCTCTAAGTTAATCCCAACAAGTCAATATGTTATTTCCTAAATTAATCCCAAAACACCCTCTAAGTTAATCCCAATGTTTTCAGACTCAGTTCGGTTCGGCCGGTTGAACCAGTCGAACCGGGATTCATAGATGGCACCGAACTGGTCTATATATGTTAGTTTTTAGCACAAAGAATCAGGCCAATTTCAACCAAACAACCAGTTGAACCCGGATTCGTCTGGTTGAACCGGTTAGATCGGAACGGATAATTGGGTTTTTTTTAATTTTCTTAAGTTGGTCGTGTCTTTAAATTTAGGTCATATTTGTTTGAACTCGTAATATTTTGTTTAAATTTGAATTATATTTGGTTAATGTTTAAACTTTAAACTTGGATGTTTGTTTAACATAATTAATATCTTAATGTTATAATTTTAGAACTTAAAATAAGTATCTCTGAAAGTCTGACTTATACTTTAAAGTTCTAGAGTAAACTTCGTTTTGCCTCCCTGAGGTTTATCTAAAATAACGGTTTGCATATAATAGTTTCAAAATTGCGTTTTGCCTCCTTGAGTTTTACCTAAAATAACGGTTTGCATACAATAGTTTCAAAATTGCGTTTTGCCTCCCTAAACTTATCAATTTGTCACCGTTTGCTACACCTGGATTAATTTCATCAAAATCAAACGTTAGTCAGTCCAATGTGTCTCTCACGTGGGGAGCACTTTAGTCATTTTCAAACCTTTTCTTTTCCTCTTGCTTAAATGGGTTTTGGCTTGAAAATGACTATAGTGCCCCCCACATGAGGGACACATTGGACCGACTAACGTTTGATTTTGATAAAATTAATCTAGATGTAGCAAACGGTGACAAATTGGTAAGTTTAGGGAGACAAAACGCAATTTTGAAACTATTGTATGCAAACCGTTATTTTAGGTAAACCTCAAGGAGGCAAAATGAAGTTTACTCAAAGTTCTATTACTTTTAAAAATATATATTTATTATATATCATTTAAAATCTATCCAACAATTCAACCGGTCCCACCAGTAAAGCGATAAAAAAACTGTTTAACAGTCCAATCCGGTGTTAAATACATTAGTTAATCCTAAGCCTGGCAAAGCTGACCCATATTAATATTTTTGGGTCACTTTGGGTTAAAGTTTGATTTATGTTGGGTTAGTTTGGGCCACTAAAAAACCTATTAACGGGTCAACCTCGACCCAGTGGGCTGAAGAAAAACAATCACGGGTTCTAATGGGTTGGTTAAAATAACATACGGGTCAGGATGGGTCGGACCAAAATAGCACATGAACATTTCACTCTCTTCGTCGAGCAATTAGGGCTTCTACTCACATTACACCGGCGATCCTGTCTTCATCTCCGGCGAATCCGTCCTCGTCTCCGGCGAATCCGTCTTCATCTTTGGTTAACAAACGACTGTTACAGGTTCAACTACCTGCGTTTGACTGTTACAGGTTCAATCGATTCATCATCCCATCTTCGTCTCTGGCTAGAGTAAAATCAGATTTGATTTCAACTACCTGAGCTTTCACTTCCTTCCCGTCGATTTCAACTACCTGCCTTTGAAACTCAACGCCAATGGTCGCTTTTGAGTGCGCATCAAATTCGTCTCTCGCGAAACGAGATAACAGATTTGATTTTCCCACCGCTGAATCGCCGATGACCATGATTTTGAACTGATACTCTTCTCTAGTCTCTTGTTCGTCCATTTATTTGATTTGGGTTTTAGAGAGAAAGTGTGGGTTTTTAGAGAGAGAAAATGAGGTGATGATTTGGGTTTTGTAAACGTTTCTTTTTTTCTGTTTTTTTTTATCTAAATCGTGATAATTTAAAACTTAAAAGTTGTTTTGTTTTCAAACAAAAATATAAAACTTAGTATTGTTTATTACTCTAGCAAATAAACAGGGTTTCAACCAATAGGTGTTTTACCCGACCCGTTCTGACCCGACCTGTTCTGATCCGGACCCATCCTGACCCGACCCGTTCTGACCCGTTTTTATAACAACCCATCTCGACCCGGACCCGTTCTGACCCGGGAAGCTGACCCGACCCGACCCGCCCGTTTTGCCAGGTCTAGTTAATCCTTAACAATACAAATTAAACCAAAACCGATAAGGTTGTAGAAGTAAGGCTTGTGTAAGTGTACCGAGAATGAGCATAGCGTCTGGAAGAGCTCCGAGAATGGGAAGAAAAAGGCCTCCGACGATACCTGGACCTAAAATCTCCAACAGTAACTCACTACCAGCGGACAAGTAAGTTGCAGCAAGGAACATTAAGTAACCATACACCAAAATCAGAAACAAATTGCCGATAACAGTTGTAGTGCACGGCATGAAACCATACGTCTGCTCGCATAACTCCGTTTCGTTGGATGATAACGAGAACAATGAATTGACACGGAGTATAGCGTCGTCGTTAACACCGTCATTGACGAGGTTAGTGGATGAATTGGTGGTGATGATGCGACCGGTGACTGTGACGGTGAATGAAAGGGAAATGATGAGTAGGATGAGGCAAGTGGAAGACATATCGTCGGTAAGGGTTTTGTATTGTCAGTATACTATTGTCTATTGAGTATGAGTGTGAGTGTGAGTGTGAGTGTGAGTGTGTGTTAATGGTTTATAGTGAAGTTGCTCCGGGTGTTGAACGAGTATGAAGCGCGTAATGACAGAAAATGGTTATTATTATTATCTGAAGACGAATGAGCTACTTTTCAAATATATTTATGTATATATTTATATCT
This sequence comes from Tagetes erecta, assembly GCA_030867185.1. Lineage (NCBI taxonomy): Eukaryota > Viridiplantae > Streptophyta > Magnoliopsida > Asterales > Asteraceae > Tagetes > Tagetes erecta. The sequence continues at coordinate 663,532 of CM061492.1, forward strand.
TCAAAAGTTAATATTTTCGGGCACACACACTAGTAAGTTGAATCACACTTTATGTGATTCGTATACAAGGATACAAGTAATATAAAACAAAAGTCTTATATGGCTAGTATGATTATATGACCGGTGTTGAAACAACGTGTCTAAATATGGAGATTAACCCTAAACCACCTTGTGATGATTGTAACTTCTTTATCTTGAATCTTAGACAACCCGAGCCTGCAAAACGAACAACCGTGAGCTCACCACAGGAGGAGGGGGCCTCCTGTGATCCACCTCCGGTATGAGAATCAGTCGAGATGTTATCGGAAAATATGTAAGTGAGTGGAGAGTATAGAGAGTGAAGTATGGGATGATCGTTTACCTGAGGGGTGAACCCCTTTTTATAGCCTGATGGACCCTTCTTTGGAGATCCCGGGGATAACGACGTTTTGCCTAGTCTGATGACCCTGACATCGCTATCTCGGGCTGAACTTTTATGATGGCGATATTTTTACCCTTTTGGTATAAGTCTCCACTTTGTCTTTTTACTTGCGTCATGCTGCAACCCTTTTGTCTTTTGCTGTGTTGCTTTTTTGGTGATGAGAGGGGTAAGCCCTCTTCTCCAAGAAAAGCCTGTTACACTGCATGCTTCCTTATATGTTTGTTCTTATCCAAGAACGTTCTAGATGTGGAATCTTTCCACGAGCTTCTTTGTTTATGGACCGCTTCTCGTTACAGGTCCCGTGCCTCTAGCCCGGGCTTAGGCCAAATCTTGATATCTCTGCTTTGTCTGCCCGGGCATGGTTAGTATGTGATTAACTGTAATATTTATGTGTTACGTCATCAACCGGTATGATAGATCTCATATCAAGTGATCTAGATTATATAAAAAATTGTCAAACAGTAAGGAAAGTTTGATATCCTGAGTGACTCATATATGATTTATGTTCTTTCTATTAATTTTTACGGTATATGATGATGATGATGATGATGATGATAGTAGACTGATGGATATCGTTAGTTCGGTTCTTAGACTGGGCGAGTTTATTCTCGGCTTATTTTTGTGCATTCAGGTGAGTGTTTACGGGCATGGACCCTAGGTGAGGGTTTTCCCTGTTCAGAAGCGAGCGTATCTCGACGTGGTAATTTTTACTGTAGCCCATTTGGAGGATTCTTTGACCGTTCAAAAAACAATTTTGCCAATTATGAATTTCACCACTCATAAACATTTTGTCAATTATGGTTTTTCGCTAGAGTTTGAATGTTGTTGCAATATTGCAAGATGAATGTCTTTGATTACGGTTTCTAATTACTTACTTTAGACGACGTTTTATATAATGAGAGGATGAAAAGAATGCATGTATGGCTATCTAATGAGACGTATCTCGTGAGAAATCACGTCACAATTTTAAAATTTTAAAATCGAAAAAAAATATGAGTCATATAATGTGATGCGTTCATGATTTGTATGCATATTTAGTTATTAACTTTGTGTTTTTAACTTAATAATCATCTCGAACGTATTTACTCTGCTATATATTTGTTTTGTAGGTGTTGAGAGCTAAATGATGATTACCAACGCTTTAATGAAGATTGGTTAGCACGTGGATTGAAAGAGATCAAGAGACGAAGAAAAATGTGAAAGTTGGGAATAGGTAGTAAGCTTACGACCTTTAGGACGTGAGCTTACGTCCTATAGTGTTTTCATGATTTTTGCACGTTTGAAGGACGTAATGCAGGCTCCAGGGTCGTTTCTTGATAATAGACGTAAGCCTACGTCCATAGGGATGTAGGTTACGTCGATTTGGCCTTTTCTATTTTTGGTTCGGATTTTCAAGCCTATTTAAAGGGTTTTATGATATCTTTGAAACCCTAACTTGCACACCAGCCACCAAAGACGTTTTGGACGATTTTTCCATCATTCCATCTCCTTTGAACATCATTCCAACATCAAACATGCAATTCCAAATCAAGATTGAAGTGATCATTGTGAAGATGCAAGGCTAAACCACCCGTGATCATCTCCGGGTGGATGGTTAGTGGTTGATTTATGTTTTCTTAGGGTTTTAACTTGTTGGGCACAAACTTTGAATGTTCTTGGATGTTTGATAGTTTGTGTGTTTACCTTTTTCATTGATTAAAACGATTTGGTTAATTGTTTTGAGAATTTGTTCATCAAGTTACTAGTGGCAATTATTAACTCATTGAATGAAGTTCTTAGTACATTATCTACAATTGATGTTTGCTAATGAGATAACTAGGTCCGGCATTAGTTAGTCATAATCTTCTAAATACATTAGTTGATTTTGGTTCTACTATCTAATTTAACAACCCGTTGTTTAGTTGGTAAGCATAGTTCAACAAAATTGGTAAACGAGTTATGTCTATGTGACTCCCAACTTGGTAAACCTTAAGTACACATTAGGCTACTTACTTGAAACCCGGATTTGATCCATTTTCCAAATATTAAATCACAACCAATTATTTTAATCGTAATCGTCTTTTCTTAATTCATAGTTTAGTAATCAATCTAAATCTTTCACAGCCAAGTGGCAATAGTTAATTAATTTAGTTTAAATCGTTTGAATTCTCAAATTAAATTACTTATAACACTAACCACATGCTCTTCGTGGATACGATACCTGACTTACCCTGGCTACCAAGGTTAATTAGGTTTTTGATTGGACCCCACGACAGGTCTATCATAATGTAATACAACCCATTTTGCCACCGTCAATAGGGTGCCAACAACTTGTTTTAAATAACCCGTATTCAGATGTATGACTTGTGGGGGAATCTTTTTACTGATTTGACATCATTAGATATACGAGTCATATAAACAACACAATGATTAGATATATGGAGGATGTACGTATGATCAACCCTTTAATTAGTTAAAATTAAGGTATATTGGTTTTCACTGGTCCCAACTATTACCTTTTGTCTTCTACTGGTCCCAACTATTAAATTGGTTGTCAACGGTCCCAACTTTTATCACTTTGGTAACCACTGGTCCGTCGTTAAATTTTTTTAACGCCGTTAAGTTTTTTCCAAATTCAAGACCGATGTTTTAGACCTTTTGATCGGAAGGATAATACTTGTCGATTGATGTAAAAGTTTTCTCGAAAAGGCTCTCTGAACGATAAAATTTTTACATTTAATTGATGCACCGTTAGGTTTAAACACCCGATCGAAGCACTATTTTGTTGTTCGGAGCGCCGTTTCGAGGTAACTTTTCCATCAATCGACTTATATTATCGTTCCGATCAAAATGCTTATAACATCGGTATTGAATTTGGAAAAAAAACTTAACGGCGTTAAAAAAATTTAACGACGGGACCAGTGGTTACCAAAGTGGTAAAAGTTGGGACCGTTGACAACCAATTTAATAGTTGGGACCGGTAGAAGACAACATGTGATAGTTGGGACCAGTGAAAACCAATATACCTAAAATTAAATATCTTGTTCTAAGGTTGCCTTAAACATAAGCACTAGCTTATGATTTGATATTAATACTCTTTATCTCTTTAATTGAACTAGGTTCATACATCCTTTCGAGCGTTGTTTTGGGTATTGTACGTTTTGAGCAACGTTTATATATCGTTGTTGTCAATTGTTTATAACCATACGAAAAATGTAATTTCTACTTTGAGCAGTTTTGTGACAACCGCCACAGCCTATCCACCATCCAACGGAAGGCGGTGCAACCGCCAGGAGCGACAAATGGTTTAATATAGGGCTAGAACATACACATGGAAGGGACCAAAGAGGCAAACCCGACAAACTTAGTGTAAGGCTAGAATAAAACATATGAAAGGGGTCAATGATGCAAACCAATAAAACTTAATGTCAGGCTAGAATATAACAAATGGAAGGGACCAAAGATGCAAACCAACAAAATTTAAAATGATGCTAAAATAAAACACATGAAACTATGAAATGACTAAAGATGCAAACCAACAAAACTTAATGGCAAATGTCTAAAAAAGAAAAAAATTAAATTGGTATATTGGTTTTTACTGGTCCCAACTATCATCTTTTGTCTTCTACCGGTCCCAACTTTTAAATTGGTTATCAACGGTCCCAACTTTTATCATTTTGGTAACCACTGGTCCCGTCGTTAAATTTTTTTAACTCCGTTAAGTTTTTTCCAAATTGAAGACCGATGTTTTAGACCTTTTGATTGGAAGGATAATACGTGTCGATTGATGTAAAAGTTTTCTCGAAAAGGCTATCTGAATGATAAATTTTTTACATCCGATTGAAGCACCGTTAGGTTTAAACACCCGATTGAAGCACTATTTCGTTGTTTGAAGCGCCGTTTTGAGGTAACTTTTCCATCAATCGACTTATATTATCATTCCGATCAAAAGGCTTATAACATCGGTATTGAATTTGGAAAAAACTTAACGGCGTTAAAAAAAATTAACGACGGGACCAGTGGTTACCAAGGTGATAAAAGTTGGGACCGTTGACAGCCAATTCAATAGTTGGGACCGGTAGAAGACAACATATGATAGTTGGAACCAATGAAAACCAATATACCAATTAAATTGTGGTATACATTTTCCTTTATTTAATTTGCATTTTTGTTTAAAATAAGGGTATATTGGTTTTCATTGGTTCCAACTATCATATGTTGTCTTCTACCGGTCCCAACTATTGAATTGGCTGTCAACGGTCCCAACTTTTATCACCTTGGTAACCACTGGTCCCGTCGTTAAATTTTTTTAACGCCGTTAAGTTTTTTCCAAATTCAATACCGTTGTTATAAGCCTTTTGATCGGAATGATAATATAAGCCGATTGATGGAAAAGTTACCTCAAAACGGCGCTTCAAACAACGAAATAGTGCTTCAATCGGGTGTTTAAACCTAACGGTGCTTCAATCGGATGTAAAAATTTTATCATTCAGATAGCCTTTTCGAGAAAACTTTTACATCAATCGACACGTATTATCCTTCCAATCAAAAGGTCTAAAACATCGGTCTTCAATTTGGAAGAAACTTAACGGAGTTAAAAAAATTTAACGACGGGACCAGTGGTTACCAAAATGATAAAAGTTGGGACCGTTGACAACCAATTTAAAAGTTGGGACCGGTAGAAGACAAAAGATGATAGTTGGGACCAGTAAAAACCAATATACCTAAAATAAGACTTAAATTATTAATCACTTAGGTCGAGATATCTTTTCCATACACGTATGAATCAGTAGACCTCAAATCATTTTATAGGTGCTTAATTAAAATATACGCTCATATAAAAGATTAATCAAACTGAGCATATATATGACAATATATAGCTAGTACAAATGTGAGAACAAATATATATGAGTCATGGGGTCTTATAAAAATATGAAGGGTCAAAGATCAATTGACTCAACATAAATTTACTTTTTAGTTGGTAAACAAAAAAAAAGTTTTTTTTTTTTTTTAACTTTTAAGAATAAAAACTATAAAATATCTTAAAAGAAGTTTATAAGAGAGAGAGGTGCAAATTGTGAGACACGTGAGCTTGTCGTTGTCTTCCATGTCGACAGGATAAGAAGCATCCTTAAACTAATACAAAGATTATATGATTCTAAGGATTGCATTTGGTCCTTTTTAAAAGATAAATACCTTTTTATTATTGAAGTATATATTTAATAAAAGGTACACAAATGTAATGTATAACTACACAATGAGTCCCTATAGTTTGTTTATATACCGTTTGTGTCTTTTAACTTCAAAAATTACACGTTTACACCATTATCTTTCATTCATGACACTAAATCACAAACAATACCTTTCATACCTACAATAATAAAACTAGATATATCAACTCTTATAAATTCCCTGAATGTTGAAAACTTGTAAATTTTGTTTAGGCTTAAGTTTGGAAATAACTTGTTGACTTATTAGCTATTTTAAAAAAGTCAATTCTAAACTCAATCCCTAACATTGGATGCTTCAAGTCGATCAGTTTCTAGATGATACATTATGAACAATTAATATTTCTGTAAATGATAAACAAAAGAATGAAAGAATGAATCTGTTTTTTTTCCTAAGTTACAATCTATTGAAAATGTAAACGAAGATCAAAGATAAAGGATAGAGCATGTATGCTATGAACGAAGTCCAAATGGGTAACTTTGATCTAAAGCTCGTTGTCACACCCACCATGACACAAACCGTCAGCACAGCCAACACTTCACCAGAGAAATCCCATGTTAAACCTCGAAAATATATCACCGCTAGAAGCACAGAAAACCCAAGAACATTGTTCATGAACACGCCGTTGTATAACTGCAATCATAACCAAAGAAAATTCAAATTTAAGGTTCTTTTGCCTAAATGTGTGGTTAAGTAACGGACAAATTTATGAGTCAAGAGAGTAATTTTTAATACAAGTCAAAATTGGTTGTGCTGGGTTAACTCACACATGAGCCTAGCAGAACTGACTGGTCGAGTTAGGAAACTAGTTGAAGCATGATGTTCGGGTTAAAAGGTTTCATCTTCAAAAGGTACTAATTTGGTTTGGATTGTGTACTTACAAAAATGGACATGCCTTGAAATGGGCTGTTTTAGAAAAAAAAAGTATCAAAATGAGTTCATGTGGTATATTTGCTTTTAAGGTGGCTAATGGGAGTGGGTGATGGCGACAGCTGTGGAGGGGTGGTTGTGGTGGCCATGACGGTGAATGTGGAGACCAGGGGTGGTAGTAGTGGGAGGGGCTGCGGTGGCAAGGTCAGAGTCATGGCAACGTATAGTAACTGGTGGCAACACACAACGTTGATAGGTGATAGTGGCCCATTTGGATCTGTTTTAAGTGGGCAAGTTTTATAATAGTGACCCATTTTGACAGATTGTATAATACAAGTAAACCAAATTGACCCACTATGTAATTTTGGTAGACTCAAATAAACTCATAAGAAAACTTCTTTCACCCAAATCAACCCATTTTGTTAACAGAATTGGTTTGATGTTTGCCAGGTCTAATAGATACACATCTTTTTTTACTTAATGTCATGAATTTATACCATTTAATGCAAAAAAAATATGATTACAAATACTATGTTATATATATAGAGGCATACCTCGGAGAAAGTCAAGGAAGTCATTCGTTCTTTTCTCTGATTTGCGGTTTGGACGGCTGAGATCGCTGCTCTAGCATTAGTGGCCAATGGAACTAATACAAAAGATACGAAAAATGAGGGAATATTAGCACCACTAGCGACATTCTGAACACTGTGTATGAGAGGTTCAGCCAGAAGTGCTAACATGGCTATTCCAAGCACCAGCAAAAATATAGCCTTGGTCCACGCCCAACTAGATCTATCGACTCCATCATCTATCCATCTCTCCCAATCCCATGATGTATCAGTTTCAGTACCAGGTGAGCACGGGATGATATCATCATTAGACGTGTGAAGCCATTCTTTCAATCCATCTATGAACTCCTCTTCATCAATTTTCTGGTCTCCACTTTTGTCAAGATCTTGCATTATTTGATCTGTTGCTTCATCTACATTCCATTTTATCTTCCCATAATCTACCTCCATGATCAATCTCTTCAGTTCCGTTTGTGATAAACATTTATCATTATCAAGATCAATCCTTTCAAACAACCTGAAATTTCTCACACAATCACCATCACAATCAAGATTCACCAATCTAATACTAATTAACAAATCTTGATTCTTACCCCTTTATCACGGATACGTTTGGTGTTCCATCTTCGTTGTAGAAGTTTCCTAAAGGAAGATGTTGAACATGTCGAATAACTTCAGATACCAAGATCTTCATCATTTCTTGTTCTTTCTTTTTAGTCTGAACCCATGGTTGAACAATCTGTAAATACATACATATATATATTTTTAACTACATACAATTTATTCTAGCAAGTATTTGTTTGAAATGGCAAGTTGATAGTGGAAATATTTAAATACTTGATATAGATCCTTCCATGAATTTATCGACCGATATGGTCGATGATCCACTGCACCCTTTGTCTCATCTAGCCATTTTGTGAATCTATCAACAAATTCTTCCATGGAGACTTTACAATCAGAATCTTTGTCAAATTCTTTCAATATTTCTTCCATTGTTTTCTCCTTGTTCCATGTTAATTGCCTGAACTTGATATCCTGGAGAAGCTCTTTAAGTTCAGAAAAGGATATGTAACTGTCACCATCTTGATCAATCTTAGTAAAGAAACTGCATGAAAAGATCATTTTTTTTTCAAACCAGAATAAAAAAAAGGAGGGCGAAAATTAAAAAGAAAAGGAAAACAAACCCTTTTATCGCGGTTAGGTTTGCTGAGCCATCTTCGGTTAGTAATTTCTCTGCAGTGTGTTCTTGCAGATGTTTTAGTATGTCTACAACTAAATGCTCGTGTTTAACGTATGCCAATCTTCTTTTTTGGATCGAAGGCTCGAGCACCTATGTTGGAATTTTCATGAATCATGAAAAAGTAATATATTCTATCAACTTTGGTAGTAGCTATACATTCATGGCTCTAGTGAATTACCTGATAAATGAAGTATATGAGCAAGAACATGACCGAAACAGGAAGAGCAATTATGAAGATGTACCCCTGAGATAAATCTACACCAAATAGTTCTGGGATCAAGAGGAGTGTGAACGGGACAACCGAAAGAATCATAATTTTGGCTGCCCAACTTGTTTCTTGATCTGTAGTTACACCAAATTCTGTGAACAAATAAACACAAATTGTCATAGAAAGCATGTAACAAGATAACTATTGAACTATTTAGTAGCACCTTTTATAAATATTTCATTGTATGTCTATGAAAGATCATAAAAACATGTTAATATATATTATCTTGAACAAAATTAACAAGATAAGTATTGGAGCTAACCAGTCAAAAGTGACAATATTTTTTCATATGGATGCTGTATAAGATTCACTGAACCACTAGATCTAGAATCAACATCAAACTTTTGGCTGCCAATGATGACACAAGTTCCCCAAAGTAAAGTGAGAAGGAGTATTGTTGATCCAGCTAGCAATCCAACTCCGGTTAGAACATACTCTTGAGCCACGTCTTTAGTGTTTGAAAGCCCGGAAACTGCAAATAAACAACAAAAAGTATATATATTGTAATGAATTTTAATAAACAAAAAAGAAAAAAAAAAGTTATGTGTGACATACCAAGAAGTATGAATGATTCAGGAAGGAAACCGAGGACATGAAAAGCGCTTGCACCAAAGATCCCAGGACCAAGAATTTTGAATATTCGTTTACCTCCAGAAGCAACATACGATTCACCGTGATACAACAAGTACTCGTAAACAACAATAAGGAAGAGATGGCCCGAAAGAGTTTCTGAGCATGGCAAAAAACCATACATTTGCTCACAATGCTCTTTAGGAATATCAATTTCTTTTAATCGCAAGACTGATGATCCGTTTTCTGTAGTTGGTTCATTGGTGCCATCTGAAATTAACTCAGAGCTAGTGTGATGTAACAACCGGCCTGTAACCTTAATGGATAACACAATAAGAAGAAACGAAGTGTAATATGAGATTTTTGCAAAATTTACCATCTTTAATGATGGTTGGTATCTTTAACTTTTGTGTCATTAAACATTGGATTATATATATAGAGGAAGGTAATTGGTGGATTAATATTTAAGTAAATCTTAAGAGATTTGAGGAAGACTTGCACTTCAGGTTATTTCAAGGTCAGCAAGATGTTGTTTGCCAGTTTTGTTTTGTTAAAGTTTTAAATGAGTCACCAACATTTTAACTTGATATATAATTTGTGGAAATGAAACATTCTTTTCCATTGGATTCAGTTATAAGATAACTACAGAATATTCAAAATTTGCTGAATCATCAACTAATCATTTCCATAAGAGATTAATCTTAATTTAATTCCACTTGTTAGATATATACGTAACATCTGTGATCTATTACTTCAATTCGCAAGAAAAGTTTAAGAAACTGGAAGGTGATTGAGAGTTAGTTTTCCGCATTTTTTAAGATTCTATTGACCATATATGTACGTACTGTTGTTGTAAGCGTGAGGCGCATAAAACAAATTATTGCGTGAACAAGCAGATCAAATTAAACCATTCATTTTTTCAAACTTCAAATGATTTGTATATATTCTTTATTGTATTCGCAACAATTAATATAGTTTTGTGTGATGGTCATCACCTTCTAAGTTCTAACTATTTGGCTATATATTATACCTGATTTCGGGTTCAAATACTTGTGTGACTAGCTTGTGTCCTACGTTATAAGCAACATGAGAGATATTCAATTCAGGAACAACTTGTTACGTGGGAAGCGATGGAAAGTTGGAAACAATCTCTCCCCAACTTATATGGCAGCCTGTACATGATACATAAGAGATTAAAATAAATTAATTAAAAACACATGTTGCTAAAATACATCTTCATCGATCAATCATTATTAGATGTTAAATTTTTTCTTATAATTTAAAGTCAAAAGGTATAATTGTCACATGTTGTTACTTCTTTCGAACAAGGTTGTAGGATGTTTCTTGCAAGCTACAATCTTGAGTGGCTGGCAAGTTCTTATAATCCCTAGTAGCTTGTTTTCCAAGTATATCTACTGATTGTATATGCTTACACGGTATAACTATTAAAACATAAAAATTATTACTTAGTTTTGAATCTTAGCAAATAATTAATATGCCGGTTCATCAAAAGTACAGTACTTGTTTTCCACAATAACAACAGTCTTAACTTTCTTGATTTTCACAGGACATGTGATGTTAATTCTGTTAATTCACTAGCTAGCAGTTTTAATAAACTATGCACGCGATGCGTTTCTTGCTAGAATGGCATTTGTTGGGAACATTTTGATAATCCATGTGATGGGAGTACTTTTGGTAATAAAAAGATTATAATAAAACTGAAATGATCATATGATAATTTCATGTATACACTTAAAACAAATTTAAATTATAGCTCTTGAATTTAGCTGTTTAGATTCATACCCATTGCCATGGATATGTTGTAAAGCTGCATCAGCAGCAGCATCCAAAGACGAACAGAGTTATATCTTGCCTCTTTGTCACCATCGATGATCATCTCTTATATATGCATTTTTACAAACAGGTTATGGGCATAACCCCAAACTCAGTGTTTGTCGGTTACATAATCACCATGTTGGGCTCAATTTTTGGGTTAATGATCTGTGGATAACGGATCGCAATTAAGAATTAATCAACGTACTTCAGGATGATTTGCTAAGTAAAATTAAGGACTAATCCATCCAATTTATTATCCACGAAGAATCCTGATTTCAAATCTAGAAAAAAAGATTATTATGTTAAAAGTTCAGATAGCAGAACGATAGCAGAACGAGTAGACACCGCAAATTTCCACAAGACGTATAAGAGCTACACGGGTTGTATACAATCATAGCTATACCTTTGTATTGAGCTATACAAGACGTATAAGAGTGATTTTATAAAATTAGACGTCTAAACAACAAGTTTTTTTAGATTGACTTGTTATTTCAATGATACTTCAAATTTATACACAACGAGAGTTTTGAGGAGTAAAGAATAACCTTAGAAAATAAAAACTTAAATTGTAGTCGTTCTAAAACAAATTACCCGTACTGCAAGCATTTTATGGAGTAAGCGTCGAAGAGGACACCCCATTAAAAATCAGGAACAAGTTATACGAGAAATTACTGACTTTAAATAATTACACTGGGTTAATGAAATAAAAGAAAACAAAATGAATGAGAGTTCCTAATTTATTTTCTCCTTCTATCTCTTTGTTCATTTCCTTGAGATTTGGAAGGAAATAATTTCCTCTCAATTTCTTCTTATTTTTCTTTCTTTTCTAATGAAATCTGAAAACATAAAATTTTTTTTCATGTTTTTTAATTTCCCCATTTATTTAATGAAACTCGGAAACAAAACTATTTTTTTTTCTTTTTATTTCTTTATCTTTCGTTAAATAAACTTAAAAATTCAGTGTTAGGGTTGTTTGTGTAGAAAGACAGACATTGCTAACGATACAACGCACAACTTATATAACCGGCATAAATAATCAATCAATATTGTGTGCAAATCATATCAAACTAAAACTTTTTATAAGGATTTTATGATCTATAAACAAAAAAAATACTTCAAATTTAAAATATGCAATTAGTACTTAATGAAAAATGATTATATGAGTAAACAAACAATTAGTTAATTTCTTTTGTTATCTCGTTTACACAGTTTTAGATGTGTGTTTTCTAGGTTTAGCGTTCGATCTATTCTCTCAATGCTGTTTGTTAAAATTGCATCCAAAGTTCATCTCCAAGCTAGCTCCATCACCATCATTATCAATGGTAACGCAATTATTATTCTATTTAAACTCTTAATATCATGCTGCAATGTTGTTTGGTTTGCAATTCATTCTTCGTATCTGAATATTTCAATCTCATGTGCTAGATTTATCAGAGAATAATATTATTAAGATTTGTTCTGCGTAATTTGCTAGTGACTAAGAGGAATATAAATGAAATAGTGAATTTTGGGTAGGTTTTATGTTGGGAGAAGGTTTAATTAGCACATCATATATTAAAAATTATGCCTTTAAACTGACAAAACTTATTGTGTTCGTGTCTGTACATCTATGAGTATTTATGCGAATTAGCTTCGATAATGGTAACAAGACTCTGTAATTTTCTTTGTTATAATACAAACTGTCCTTTTCTTCAGACATTATTGTTTTTTCTCTTTGTGGTCCTATAGATTGTAATCACATTTCTGGTCAATGGAGCTGGAAAGGGATAAAAGAATGGCTACCAGGTGCCAGAACGTGGTAATCGTTGATGACATGGCGGTAAGGATCTTACTATATCTCCATGTCGTTCTGTTTTATTTTCTCCATTATATCCAAACAAGTTACTTTCTGCACTGAAATGGGTCCATTTGGGTATAATAATAAAAATTAGCTAAAACTGGTCTAATTTATCATAGCAAAATTTGAACCGGACCCATTTTATGATAGATGGGTCCGAGCAACTAATAAATCTTGCGCCGTCTTAACAAAATCTGGACAATGTATTATATATGCGTTTCACTTTTGCTTTTATGTTTAACATTTTGAGTTAATGTTTATCAATTTTGGGTAACATTTGGCTGATATGTTTTCGATTATAGAACAACTTAAACACATTTCATTTTAGCAGTCCCTATAAACTAATGTATACAAGAATTCTAGGTTTGTTAATATGTTTAAAAAGGAATATTATTATGGGATTATATTTTAATAATTATAAGCTAATACTTTAGCATTTTGAATTTACTGAACAACTTCAAAGCATTTATTAATATACCTCAAAACGGTTTTATTGTCAGTAAAGTATACTATGTAATACAAAATGTGTAACATACAATCTAAATAATCAAACAAACTGACAGTTAGTAATAATTGCATATTTAAAAAATATCAATTACAATCACATGAATTTCTTGTGGATATTATGTACAGATACAATAATCCTATATGTTAGAAACTATTTAAAAGATAAACAAAGATCAAAGATAACGGGTAGAGTAACCATGCTATGAATGATGTCCAAATAGGGAACTTTGATCTAAAGCTGGCTGCCACTCCCATGATGATAGTAACTATCACCACCACCAAAACTTCAGCAGAGAATTCCCATGACAAGCCTCGGAAATATATGACCGCTAAAAGAACGGAAAATCCAAGAACATTGTTCATGAATACGCCATCGTATAACTGCATATCATCAAGAAACAGAACATGTACATTAATGCATTATCAAAGAAAAACAACATAAAAAGCATCATAAATATCATACATGAAAGGTGATGATTTCTTCGCATTTGTTAAAAAATGGGTCACTTTGGGCTATGTTATCTCTTTAACAGGCCAAGGTAAAAAAAGTTTATAAAATCTTCTTAATTTGCTTTATCAAAAAGCTATATTTTTATTGTCATGTTTAGTTTTCGTAATCATATTTAACATATGAGGTAAATACTAAATAGGCAAGTGACAAACCTCAGAGAAGGTCCAAGAAGTAGTTTTTTCATTCTTTTTCCTCACTGTTTTAATGGCTGAAATTGCTGCTCTAGCATTGGTGGCCAATGGAACTAAGATAAACGATATGAAGAACGAGGGTGTATTGGCAGCACTCGCGACGTTCTGAACACTGTGTATCAGAGGTTCCGCCAGAAGTGCTAACATGGCTATTCCAAGCAGCAGCAACATTATAGCCTTTGCCCACGCCCAACTAGATCTGTCTACTCCATCATCTATCCATATTTCCCATGGTTTCTGCATACATTTTGGCATTGTCAGCCAACTGTACATCGTTACAAGTCTATATCTAATATCTTGTTAAAAATGGGACTTTACTTACTAGGGAAGCATCGGTTGTGGGCCCAGGGGACTTGGGGATTAGTTCGTAGTTAGACGTGTTCAGCCATTCTTTAAATCCGTGTATGAACTCTTGTTCGTCAATTTGCTGGTCTCCACTTGTGTCTAGATCTTTCATTATTTTGGCTGTTACTTCATCTATATCCTCTGGTATTTTCTCAGAGTTGATTTCCATGATCAATCTCTTCAATTCTGACTGTGATACATAATTATCTTTATCAACATCAATTCTTTCAAACAACCTGCAATTGCCCACAAAGTCAGTTAGATGCACAGAGTGTATCGCCCTTTACCAGTTTATCTATCTGATAAAAAATTATACATATTAAGATCATTTACTAAAGGAACTACATGTATACGGATAATCACTTTAAAAACGGCCAATTGCCAAACGCCTCCTACTCTCCAAAACTTGTCTCTCACCTTTTTATTGCAGATATATTTGCTGTTCCATCTTCGTTGTAAAAGTCCCCTAACAAGAAGCTTTGGGCGTGTATAATAATTTCAGATATCAAGATCTTCATCATCTCTTCTTCTTTCTTTTTGGTTTGAATCCATGGTTGAATAATCTAAAAATATATACCTTCTCAATTTCAGAATTTACTGATAAAATTATATTTATTGATGCCAAATTTTTAGTTTTAAGTACCTGATATAAGTCCTTCCACGATCCAATAGATCGATATGGCCTTTTAACTAGTACTGCTTTTTTGGTCTCATCAAGCCATTTTTTGAATCTTTCTACAAACTCATCCATAGATACTTTACTGTCACCATCTTTATCGAATTCTTTCATTATTTCTTCCATTGTTTTCTCCTTGTTCCAATTTAATTGCCTGAATTTGATGTCTTGAAGAAGTTTTTTTAGTTCAGGAAAAGATATGTAGCTATCGCCATCTTGATCAATCTTTGTAAATAGACTGCAAAACATATTCCAACATCAAACTAAATGCAAAAAAAACATAAAAATAAATGGAACATAAATATGAAAAGGAACAAGATATAAACCGTCTTATAGCAGGGAGGTTTACTGAACCATCTTCAGTGAATACTTGTTCTGCAGCGTGTTCTTGCAAATGCTTTATTATGTCCACAACTAAATTCTCGTGTTTCACATATGATAACCTTCTTTTCTGAATCGAAGGCTCAAACACCTACATGGGGGAACATAATGAAAGATTAAGTAAAGGTATGTTATATAAATGTAATAATGCTAATTATGTCTTGATTCTTTTAATGCAGTATGTACCTGGTATATGAAGTATATGATCAAGAACAGAAAGGAAACAAACATAGGGATCATGAAGATGTAGCCCTGGGACACCCCAAAAAATATTTCTAGAATTAGGAGGAACGCGAATGGAATAACTGAAATAACCATAATTTTCGCCGTTTTACTTGTCTCTTCATCTGTAGTTACACCAGAATCTGCAAATAAGAAAAACACACATCCCTATAGTAATTAAAAACCATGATATCATCAAGGGTGGCGGTTTCTGACTCGATCTGTTTAATTAAATGGGCCATGTTTTAGTCGACTAGCTTAACCCGTTTAATTAAACAGGTCAACATGCCAACCTGTTTATCCTAGGGAAAAAATTAAATGGATTGAGTAATTGGGCTGACCTGTGAAAAATGATAACAATTTTTGGTATTGATTTTGGGTAGGAATCAACGAAGGGGTTGAACCAGATTGTGATGAAACTTTTTGACTTCCGATGAAGACACAAGTTCCCCATATTACAGTTAGAAGAAGTATCGCTGATCCAGATAGCAACCCGACTCCAGTTAGAACATACTCTTGAGCTACGTCTTTAGTGTTTGAAAGTCCAGATACTGCAGGTAGACAACAAAAAATAGATACATTTAGCATTTTTAAACTGTGGGTTCCACAGAAGAAACCGCGATGTTTCTATGAACATACCAAGAAGTATCAACGACTCAGGAAGGAAACCAAGGACTTGGAAAGCACTTGCACCGAAGATCCCGGGACCAAGAATCTGGAATATTCGTTTACCTCCAGAAGCAACGTATGATTCTCCATGAAACAGTAAGTACTCGTACACCACAATTAGGAAAAAATGGCCTGAAAGTGTTTCTGAACATGGCAAAAAACCATACATTTGCTCACAGTGTTGTTGTTCAGGCTCATCGATTCCTTTGAGATACAAAAAAGACGACACGTTCCTTTGAGTCAGGTCATTAGCCCCGTCTGATATTAATTCAGAACGTAAAATACGACCCGTGACTTTCGTAGTTAACATGAATAGCATTAACGAAGCATAATAAATGGGTGTTGCAAAGTTTACCATCTTTAATGATAGTTTTAAGGTGGATGTGGATCTTTAACTCTTAAAAGAGTTTAATTATATAGAAAAGTTGATTAGCTGGAGAAAGATCCTAGAAAATCTTGTAGATCAAGACTTGGTAGTTTGGAATGTTTCTGGTCAACTATCTTCTTTAATCTTTTGTACGGTTGTTCTTGGGTTCGAGTTTTAGCTTAATTGGTTTTCCATAGTTCATCCTCAGTTTGAATATTTATTTAGTTGAAACTAGAGGTGCAAACCTGACAAGCTGAGCCGAGCTCGTGCTTGTTTTTACAACGCTCAAACTCTGCTCGTCAAAAACTTTTTAAACTTGAGCTTGCTTTGGCTGGCCTTGGCTCTTTTCTTATTTAATTTATAACTAATTATAATTATTCATATAATATATGTTAGTTAATAAGCTAATATATTAAATTAGAATATATAAATAAAAAGCTCGTTTAGGTTAGCTTTATATGTGAAGCTAGCTAGTTCTAACTTAATAACTTACATTTTTTTTAGTCTTGGCTTTGGTTTGATAAGGCTTGACGTTTTATGAGTTTTTATCGATCTGATTGCGAGTGGCTCGGCTTCTCTGGTTAAAAGTTAAAACCGAAAATCAAATCGAACATAATTAAAAATTAGGCAAATCATGAAATTGTATATCTGCTCCTATACTAGGTGGCAAGATTTGATCTAGTTGTTATCTTAATCCCACTTGTAGACATGTCATTTTCAACTTCTTTGAAATTTTCATGATGGCCCCCAGATTATGAAGGAAACGTTCAAGAAACTGCAATCTAGATCATGAAAATGATGCAACCCATCACGTGACATATTTTCCTTTCTCCGTCTCACAAGAAACCGCAATAGTCATAAGGCGAGTTTGTAGTAGTAGTAGTAGTAAGGTGTTTTGCCTTTGTATCATGTCGGGGTTTAAATCCTACAACTCTACAAGTAGCATGTGGCGAGATAGATTAGGAGCTGTAAAAAATCTCAACAATAAACAACTTGTAATTGTATAATATGACATAAAATGACACGTTATAAAATAAAGTCTATGTTAATAACCACGTATAATTGCCTGTGCAAGAGGATACAATGTATTGAATCAGTGTTATAGTATACTTCATTTACTTGTGAAAATGAAAGAGTGGAAAAAAAATAACAAACGTGTCTTTCAAGCTACCATATATGCTTATCCATGGTTTAGTCATTGACAAGATTTGATAAACACATGTGGGGAAAAGTTATTCACAAAATTTGAGAGATATTCTAAATTATTTATTATTATTAAGTTATATAAAAGTATATAATGTTAAAATTCAATACCAACCATCAAACACATATAATCATTTCGACTGTAGATAATAACTCGATCAAACCCAGACATTACGGGCAAAGCCTAGAAGCTATAGTTGCTCCACCCGGGTCAGGCTTCACTTCAAAAACCCACAACTGAAGGCCAAGTGACCAGCTAGATCGGGCTAGGATCAGGTTCTGCTGAAACCGGTTTCTGCTATGGAATCAGATCGTGTTTGAAACACAGCTTTTTACTATGTCTAGCTAGAGGTGCACAAATCGTTTTTTTAGAACCGGTTCAGGTTCTAGTTAGCGATAAAGGAACTGGTTACAAGAACCGGTTTTTGATGTAAAAACTAATACCTATGTAACCGGTTCGGTTGGCAGTTCTTGTTTTTAAAAAAATCGCTTTTTTTTTATGAGATTGACAGGATGTTGGGCTTCTGCAAATCTTCATACTCCATTGGACTGTCATTTAGAATCTGTGGTCATAAATTTGTTTATATTATTTTAAAATAAATAAGTATACCGTTAAATATTACAAGATATATAACTCTTAAAGCATTAAAAAAGTAACAACACTAAGGAACCGGTTTTTTTGGAACCTAGAATTTGAAAAAAATAGTAGAACCTATTCAGAACCTTCGGTTTGGTTCTGTTTGGTTCGGTTCCAGTTCTTATAGAACCAGTTCTTCTAAGAACCGATTTTATGTTATTAGACCAGTTTCGACTCCGGTTCCGGTTCTCTATCTCTAGCAACACCCTTCAACCTTCATGTCCTCAACTGCTCAACCCCATACTTTAGACTTTAGAGTTTAGTCGTAGAGTATTGGGCTTCAGTTTGGGCTTCTTCGTGTGTTAAACGTTTTAGCCCATATAACCTATTATGGACTATTTTTGTTGAGTAAAATAAAACTAGCTAGCTCAATTCATGTTAGATCTCTCAAAAAGATTGTCCAATCATGCCGACACAACACAATGGACGTAATACATGACAAAATGTCAATATCCAATTCCAATCTAGAAGACGACGACTATAACTACCAACTTGGTTTATTACCCACACCAATTAACTTCCTGGAAAAATGCCAATATCCACATTAGAACTACCAAAATTTGGCTTAAAATAACTAACTTTTGTCCACAAGAGAGAACCTCTTTTTGTAACATCTTAACTAACTTTAGACTATTTACAACCCATTTGTAACCTACCACCATGTTAAGACGTGTCAATCTGTTTGACTCGTTTAGATAAATGAGTTATAAGACTATCCGCAACGCTGGGAACCCATCCTTCTAAGAATCAGCCCAGTCAGCATGCCACATCAGCTTTCCACTAACTCTCATCCATCCTTCCACAAATCAACTTTTACCCCCAACACTATCCTTCCACAAATCTCATTTATATTTCCACATCATTTTTTATTTTTCTATTTATTTAAATAATAACATTTTAACTATTATTAATATTTAAATTATTAAAAAACGTTTGATTTAATTAAATAATCAGTTATATAAGTAATAGAAAACTAATAATTAAATAATGATACTAAGTGTTTAAACTGATAACTAAAAAACAATATATTTAATTAATTTTTTAATAAGAAAACATTTTTTAATATAATTATTATTTACAAAAGTTATTGTTATTTGTTAAATCAATTAAATATTTAAAACAATAAAATAATCAAAACAATTAATCAAAACTATTAAATGAGTTTTGTTTCACGTGGGACCCACACCCTCACCCATCTTCTTCCTCATCTTCTCGCCTGTGCTCACAGGCGGTCTCCGACGAATTCACCTTCCTCAACGCTGCCCGCCGAAGAAATGCAATCACCACCACCACAGGCGGCCCTCACGGGCGCGCGCTGTAGACGGTCTAAGAATTTATCATGTTAGACGATTTTTAAATGTGTCCGAGGTACTTGATGTCTATAATACACATACAAATATATTACTAGTGTTTAATCACAACCTATAAGTAC
Source organism: Tagetes erecta (assembly GCA_030867185.1). NCBI lineage: Eukaryota > Viridiplantae > Streptophyta > Magnoliopsida > Asterales > Asteraceae > Tagetes > Tagetes erecta. The sequence continues at coordinate 683,492 of CM061492.1, forward strand.
ACCAATCGAACGTATTGACATCCCTAAATTTTAACTACTATTTAAATTGTTGATATGACTAAAATTCAGTTGCTTGGTGATCACAATATGTTAAGGGATTAATATGAAACCATTTAGGAGGACTAGTCTGCAAGTTGACAATGAAAATTTGGACCTTGTCAAATCAGAACTTGCAACTCAAAATCTTGATTCTTGATGAAAGTTGACACTTTTAATTATTCCTCATATTTAATATAACATTCTTTATCATTTATATTTATATAAAATCATTATTTAAAATGAAAAAGAGAAGAATATGTTAAATCAGGCTTGTCTTCATTTCATCATTCCCAGACCCTATTCTATGACTAAGATATTATTGCGTACGTTTGTTTCCTATGTTTATGAGTATGACATTATAACCCGAGCCGCCAAACGTTCCGTATAACAACAGGTCCCCAATCACTGCTGCATGCAGGGAATTTCTTGCGCATTACTTTTCAACTAAACGTGTGATATGTTATGACTTTTAGCAACAAAAGGATCATTATAAATTAATATCATATCACATATGAACAAATAGAACATACATCAGCTTTTGAGATACATATTTATTTAAATTAGAATCTCAATGCATAATTTTTACACGTACTTTATTCTTTCTTTGCTTGCTTGCTTGTTACCATGTTTTCTTCTGCAAGCAACACCACTAACCGGAAGCCCGACTACCATGCCAAAACCTCAAAATGAAACTAGAATCGGCGTCATTCTTGACCAAACGTCTAGGCCTGGCAAAGAGGCCAAAGCAGCGATTGAGTTGGCGATTCAAGATTTCAACAACAAAACCGACAATCCTTTGGTTTTTTATCTTCAAAACTCTCGAAACAAGCCCGTATATGCAGCCATTGCAGGTTTGTTTACACTTTCCCAGCATACAACATTAGCAAATCTGATTTTTTCCTACATTTTCTATGACAAATACACCACAATAGCGTAATTAACTTGAGTGAATACGATCTTCAAACCTTTGATACGTCACACAACATACTAACTTTTTAATGAATATTGTGAGCATGCAGCAAAAGAACTTATTGACGAACACAAAGTGCGAGTTATTTTAGGAGGTCATACATGGGAAGAAGCATCCGCCATAGCTGAAGTCATCGCAGACAATGAACCTGATCACAACGATATCCCAATCTTTCTATCCTTGGCTAGCACTACTCCACCACAAACAACGAATCAATGGCCGTTTTTCATCCAAGCAGTTCATACACAATCCACACAAATGAATGCAGTGGCTGCAATTTTACAATCAATGGGCATACATCAAGTTACTCTCGTATACGAAACCTCATCATCAGCATCAATTGTTTCTCATCTGAGTCAGGCATTTCATCAAACAGGTTGTGTGCTAACACATATTTCACCACTTACATCTGGTTCAAGTTCATTAGATGAAGAGCTTGAGGTACTCAAACGTCAGCAACGTAAAGTGTTTGTAGTTCATACATCTTTAGAGCTCGGAGTTAGCTTGTTTCACACGGCAAAGAAGATGGAGATGATCGGAGATGGATATCTATGGATTGCAACTAACGAAATCACAGATCGTTTTCATTCCGTTAATTCCACCGTCATTTCTTCACTGCAAGGTATGATCGGAGTCAAAAGCTACTTCCGTGAAACCACGCCGGAGTTTCTAAACTTCCGGCGACGATTCCGGCGAAAGTTCCGATCAGATTTCCCGGAAGAAGAACAGGAAGAACCTGGAATCTTCGCCATGCAAGGATATAACTCCATAGAAATGATAAAAACAGTTTCGCCGGAAAAGTTGCATGATTGGAAACAAATTCCGGCGAAGACGGTAGAAATCGTTAACGTGAACGGAAAGGGATATCACAGTGTGTACTGGACTGAAGGATTAGGTTTTTCAGAAACAGTTGAAGATGAAATCAACGAAGCAAGTAATTACACCAAATCAATGGATGAAATTGAGCAAATCCTGTGGCCAGTGCAACCGTGGTATGCTAATCGACGTAGCCGTAATCTGGCTGAAACTTCAGATCATCTGATGAGAGTTGGAGTTCCTGCTAACTCGCTGTTCAGGCAATTCGTGCTCGTCGATTTGGATGCAGAGAAAAATGAAACTGTTATCGATGGGTTTGTAGTTAAGGTGTTTGATGAAATGATGAAAGGGATGAATCTAAGCAATACATATGAACTACATCCATTTACTGGTTCATATAACGAATTGATTGAAGCAATAGATTCAAAGGTCAGACAATTTCACAATCCATCATTTCACTGAAAACAAATGTTAAAATTTTCATTACTAATTCTCATCATTGAAGCAGGTATTCGATGCTGTAGCTGGCGATGTAACGATCCTGGCGGAAAGACATGAGTTTGCGGATTTCACACAACCTTTCACAGAGTCGGGTTTGGAGATGGTCGTGCGTGTTCGATCTAGATTATCGAATGAGGCGTGGTTGTTCTTGAAGCCTTTCACTGCAAAGATGTGGTGGATAACAGCAGCAATTACTATTTACAATGGGTTTGTTATTTGGTTGATTGAGAGAAAGCACATTGAAGATCCGGGAGCCTCGATCACAACCCAAATCGGAGTCATCCTTTGGCTTGCATTCTCGACACTCTTCACTTTGCGTGGTAACTTACTAAATTTCACTACTATGTTATTAATGTTAGCAGCTTTGGCCCATTAACATATGAGCCAAAACTGCCACTTTTTTCTAATCCTTTAGGGATAAATGTAAGTTTTGTTGTCATCCGAACCTCCGGTTCAGACCCTGTGACGGGTGTATTGCATATGTTTGTTTTTTTGTTTACTTGTGATTATTTTTTTCTCGCAGGTGATAAAATGAATAGTAATTTGTCAAGAATGGCGGTGGTCATGTGGTTATTTGTGGCTCTAATTATCACACAGAGCTACACGGCTAGCTTGGCAAGTATGCTAACGGCTCAAAGGCTTGAACCAACGATAACAAGCGTTGAGATGCTTAGAAACATGAATGCAACCGTGGGGTATTGCAATGGATCATTTGTAAACGAATATTTGACCAAAGTTCTTAACTTCACAAATCCTAAGATCAATAGCTATAACTCGACACATAAATACGCCGAGGCCCTTAATAGTGGTGAAATTGCTGCTATCTTTCTTGAAGTTCCTGCAGCTAAAGTCTTTCTAGCTCAATATTGCAAGAGTTTTATCAGAACCGGAGAGACATTCAAAGTTGGAGGTTTCGGCTTTGTAAGTCATTTTGCTTTTAGTTTCTCATAATCCAAATACAATGTTGACTTTTAAGTTTAAAAAAAAAGTTTGCCAAAGTCAATTCTGGCTCATTTTGCAAGCACTTTTAATGTAATGATATTTGGAGCTGGGCAATAGCCTCTCTATCACTGGATAGAGGTAAGGTTTGCCTTCATCACAACCTTTTCCCCAGACCCTACCAATCGCTCTACTACGAAGAGATTATAACGGTACGCTTGTTTGTTTGTTTAAATGCAATGACATCTTATATATACAGGCATTTCCCAAGGGTTTTGAGAGACTTTCAGATGCCAACAAGGCATTAATGAACGTATCAGAAAGCGGGAAAGTCAAAGAACTCGAGGATAGATATCTTATATCCGAGGAGTGTGTGGATGAAGAATCTTCACCTGATGAAAACGGGCGGCTTAACCTTCATAGCTTTTGGGTACTATTTGTGTTAACAGGAGGGACATCAACGGTTGCTCTTGTCGTCTATATCATCACGGGCATCAAACAATTCAAAAAATCTAATCCGCAACACACAAGTTCATCTGGATTGATATCAGCATTTATTAAAGATTGGAAACATCGAGTGAGACGATCATCTAGCACAGTTGCCAGTGTAGAAAGTGGTAGACACAATCGAAATGCCGATCCATTAGATAACACAGATGATGATTCACAACAAGTACTATAAGCTAGCTCCATAAACATGATCGTAAGTTAATTAGTTTTATTCTTAGTAATAACCAATAAGAGTTTTAGAAAATGTACAAATTTTCTTTCTTGTAAAGCATATTATATATGTACACACATATATATTTTAGTTAATCCTAATTCTTTGTACCAATTCATTGCTTATATAGCAATCCAGTGTTTTGTATTTATTATAGTCCGAATACTTAATCTATATGAGACGCGTGTTACATAATACGGAGTATATAGTTAATCGTATATGTCTTTAACTTATTGAAGGTCACTTGTTTCGTGCAAGGTGCATTTTAGATTGGAGGCAACAAGCGAGTTTTCCGTTAACATTTTGATGGTTAAAGAAAAAGTTAATCACATCTGCACAAATTATCTACAGTCACTTGTTTACAAAATAGGTTTTAAAAGTAAGAGCATATACACATGTCGTCTTGAAAATGTCATAACCGAAAATGACACACAAGTAGACATAAAATGCCTTGAAAAATAACAAACTTAATTTCAAGAGTTTGAATGAATAATAAGACGGATTGAAATGCAATATTTTGCATTTAACAATTGAGTCATTGACCATAGCGCGCTTTTGACTCGTTTAGATAAATGAAGTAGAAATGTTTATTGTACGTGTTAGATATATTTAAATGTCACAAGGTGCTGACTGTATGACAAAGGGATTAATATGAAACCATTTATAGGATGACTAGTGAGATCCTTTGACATTTAAAATTTTGGATAGTTATAGTTTGAATAGCATACTTTATTATCTTGATGCAAGTTGACATTTTAAATTATTGGCTTAAATGCCCTCTAGAATAAGTCATACTTTACTACTTTAATAATTATAATTTCATATATACGTCTATAAAAATCTTTATATAATATAGCAAAACCAAAAAAGCTTATGTGGCACCATTTTAAAGCTTCTGGCTTATGTGGCATTATTTGAGAGTTTATCTCATAATAATGATTTTTTTATTTAAAATATGTATATAAAATATATTATAATAAAACTAATTACATTTTTGATCCCCTAATATTTTGGAGAATTCTGAAAAATTTAAAAGTATTTATACTTTTAACCCTCTACTACAAGGGGTGTACATGAGTCGGTTTATATTTGATAGGGTGTGAAATTGAAACTTATGGATAAAATTAATAATAATATACAATTAAAGACCTCAGTGTTTTATAAATATACATAACTTTTTTATATGGATTTAAAAAAAAAATAAACTACACCATAGAACTAAACATTTTATTCTCTTTAATTTGAGTATAATATTGCTATACTAAAAATTTAATTTTTAAAAATATATTTCGTGTTTCGGTTTACCACGGTTTTGTTTCAAAACTTATTGGAACGTTCATAAATATCCTTAAAAGCGCGCATCACTTGAATGTTGTGTTCCCGAGCGTAGCGCGGGCACTAAACTAGTTATGATATATACCTTTATTAAAAATATTATATATGCCCTTATATATAAGTTAAAATATAAGATTTTGTTAAGATTGCGTATGTGATATTTTTTGTTAGTATAATATTATATGCAATTTAAGTGCCATTAAGAAAAAAATCATTAAAGTACCATCATTTTGGAAAAAGTATTACATTTTGCAGGATGTATACGAACTTTATTAAGTTAATTTGGAAGGGTATGTATTTATACGAAATTAAATCTATTTGGTATAATACATTCTTCATAGTTTATACAATATCATTATTATTCTCCTTTATATTGAAAGGGCAATGAAATTAAACAGTAAAAGCAAGTTGCCATGCTGCTGCGTGTGTTGTTGTGATTGGGTTATTATTGGTACCATGCGAACATCATATGGTACAACACTGATGTGCAGAGAGTAGTAGCACACGTGTTGATACAAAGACAAAGAGGGAAGGACAACTGCCACGCATGTGGCCAAATGGCTGGTAAGGTATTTGAAGACCTGTGCAACGTGTAGCTTGAAATATGCTGCTTCGTGGCATCTGTACCAGAAGAAAAACAGATATCTTGGAAGAAGAGGGGACGAGAGGGAGAGAGAGAGAGAGACGATATCTCGAAAGGACTCATGGATGTAATTGGTGGTAGGCGACGGTGACTAGCGTTGCAGGTAGTTACGGTTCCGGCGAAGGCGTTCAAACTATGGCGGAGACAGGCGGACCAGTGACCTAGGGTTTCGGCAAAGGGGTGATAGCCTTTCATCTGCACCAACAGCCTTTGATCTACACAATTGGTGATTTACCTTCTAAATGGCTTTATCATGTACGATTCGTTATTTTAGAATGGGTTTTGTTTATATTACTTTTGTAAATTCAACCATTGTAAAAGGTAATTTTTAGAATGAGAAAGCTTTCTAAGTATAGTTTAAAAAATAGTGACTGATTTTCGTTTTTATTTATGTTTCCTCTATGCCCCTTTTTTAGGAGCATCTTTAAGTTATGGGGCTTTTGGTTCATGTCGCATTTCGTTGGGAGAAAAACAAAAATTAATGCTTATGTTACGTGGGTGAAAATGGTTGTGATATTCCACAAGAAAAGATGTAAACTTTCAATTTTATTTCTTAACATACTTATTATTCAGTTTCATGACTGATGCAACACATGTTCGAAAGAACAACAGTTGGAAAATTCAAACCAGCAACGACTGTTTTCATAACAATGAAAGTTGTTTCGTACCTTGGTAAACATCTACTGCAGGTCTAAATGTGAAAAACTATCACATTAACTTGCTCACATTCTAACACTGATTACCGCAGGTCGATAAAGGCGTCTACAACAGAAGCCCCCCTCTAACATACAAGTGAAAAACTACAAATCTATAAAATTTATGTATTTCAAATTTCATATATGAGTAAAATAAGTGTAATCGATTACTCACGCACAAGGTTTTAGCATAAAAACAACACAATTACCAAGTCTTAATCGACTGCAAGCTCATTGTTGGAGGGCGTTGCTTGATCAATTATTTTGCAGATATCGTAGTTTTTGAGTCTTAATCGGCTGGAGGTTCACCATCAATCAATTGTTCAAAACAGCTTTGCAAGTATATATCTTATAAAATTTATTTGTATGAAATTTACTCAAAAGGTATAAATTGTTTAGGCAAAATAACACTGTTATGTCTTATTACAATTAGAACAATCTATTAACTGAATGCTCGCGCAACGCGCGAGCAGGGCGAATACATCTAGTTATTTTAAAAGAGAAGAAAATGTGAGATCATATCTAATATTTTAGATATTTTGAAGATAAGGTTTGCTCTTATTTTATTTTTCTGAGATCATACTTTGTCACTGACATATTATATTTGTTCGTTATGCTTGTTACAATGACCCAAGTGTCCCCATACAGCAGGTGTAGGAAATTTCTTGCGCATCACTTTTCAACCAAATGCGTGATATGTCAAGGACTTTTAGCCATCATCACTATAAATTAATATCACACCAAATAAGAATATACATTAGCTTTTGAGATGCAGAAGATTCAACAAAAAGTTTAAAGTACAATCTCACAAACATGCATAATTTTTATACCTATAACCTGATTCTTTCTTTCCTTGCTTTCTTTTTACCATGTTTTCTTCTGCAAGCAACACCACTAGCCGGAAGCCAGACTACCATACAAAAACCCCGAAATGAAACTAGAATCGGCGCCATTCTTGACCAAACGTCTAGGCCCGGCAAAGAGACCAAAGTGGCAATTGAGTTGGCGGTTCAAGATTTAAACAACAAAACCGACCATCCTTTGGTTTTGTATCTTCAAGACTCTCGAAACAAGCCCCTGTATGCAGCAATTGCAGGTTTGTTTACACTTTCTCAGCATAGAACATTAAATTTTCTATGACAAATACAGTTTACACCATGCAGGATTTGAATACAATGTCACACACACTGTATGCTAACTTCTTTATGATGTGAACATGCAGCAAAAGAACTTATAGACGAATACAAAGTGCGAGTCGTATTAGGAGGTCATACATGGGAAGAAGCATCTTCAATAGCCGAGGTTATCAGTGACAGTAAACCTGGTCACGATATCCCGATCTTTCTATCCTTGGCGACCACGACTCCACCACAAACAACGGATCAATGGCCGTTTTTCATCCAAGCAGTTCCTACACAATCCACACAGATGAATGCAGTGGCTGCAATTTTACAATCAATGGGCATACATCAAGTTACTCTCATATACGAAACCTCATCATCAGCATCAATTGTATCTCATCTGAGTCAGGCATTTCATCAAACTGGTTGTGTGCTAACACATATTTCACCACTTACATCTGGTTCAAGTTCATTAGATGAAGAGCTTGAGGTACTCAAACGTCAGCAACGTAAAGTGTTTGTAGTTCATACATCTTTGGAGCTCGGAGTTAGCTTGTTTCACACGGTAAAGAAGATGGAGATGATCGGAGATGGATATCTATGGATCGCAACTAACGAAATCACAGATCGTTTTCATTCCGTTAATTCCACCGTTATTTCCTCACTGAAAGGTATGATCGGAGTCAAAAGCTACTATCGTGAAAACACGCCGGAGTTTCTAAACTTCCGGCGACGATTCCGGCGAAAGTTCCGATCAGATTTTCCGGAAGAAGAGCAGGACGAACCTGGAATATTCTCCGTACAAGTATATAACGTCTTAAAAACGTTGGAAACAGTTTCGTCGGAAAAGTTGCATGATTGGAAACCAATTCCGGTGAAGACGGTAGAAATTGTTAACGTGAATGGAAAGGGATATCACAGTGTTTACTGGACCGAAGGATTAGGTTTTTCAGAAACAGTTGAAGATGAAATCAACGGATCAAGTAATTACACAAAATCAATGGATGAAATTGAGCTAATTCTGTGGCCAGTGCAACCGTGGTATGCTAATCGACGTCGCCGGAATTTGGCTGAAACTTCAGATCATCTGATTAGAGTCGGTGTTCCTACTCAATCATTGTACAAGCAATTCGTGAGCGTTGATTGGGATGCAGAGAAGAATGAACATGTGTTCGATGGCTTTGTAGTTAAGGTGTTTGATGAAATGATGAACAAAATGAATATTAAATCATATAAGCTAATTCCATTTAATCGTTCATATGATGAAATGATTGAAGCAATATATTTAAAGGTCAATCATCTATTCATCCTCACGATCCAACATTCATTAGAAATGATTTTTTCGTTGTTTACCAAATTGTTTTTTATTTTAGCAGGAATTCGATGCTGTAGCCGGTGATGTCTCGATCCTGGCGGAAAGACACAAGTATGCGGTTTTCACACAACCGTACACGGAGGCAGGTTTGGAGATGATTGTACCCGTTCGATCCAAAATATCGAATGAGGCATGGTTATTCTTGAAACCTTTTAGTGCAAAAATGTGGTGGATAACAGCAGCAGTTACTTTATACAGTGGGTTTGTTATTTGGTTGATTGAGAGAAATGACAATAAAGATCTTCAAGGCCCCATTGTTACCCAAATCGGAATCGTTCTTTGGCTTGCATTCTCGACACTCTTCACTTTGCGTGGTAACTTGATAACTTACACAAAAATGTTTGCATGTCACCTGATAGTCACTGATCATCGTTCCTTTGAGCCCATTATGATATGCTATCTTGGCTTGTCATTTTATTTGTAATCATTTCCTATAGCAGGTGATACGATGCATAGTAATTTGTCAAGAATGGCGGTGGTCATGTGGTTATTTGTGGCACTAATTATCACACAGAGCTACACGGCTAGCTTGGCAAGTATGCTCACGGCTCAAAGGCTTGAACCAACGATAACAAGTGTTGAGATGCTTAGAAATATGAACAAACCTGTGGGATATTGCAATGGCGCTTTTATAGAAAGATATTTAAGCGAAGTTCTTATGTTTAAAAATGTTAGTATCAAGAGCTATAACTCAACCCGTAAATATGCTGAGGCCCTTAATAGTGGTGAAATTGCTGCTATCTTTCTTGAAGTTCCTGCTGCTAAACTCTTTCTAGCTCAATACTGCAAGAGTTTTATCAGAACCGGAGACACATTCAAAGTTGGAGGATATGGATTCGTAAGTCCTCTTGATCATAATAACTCGTAATCTCTCTGTGGTTTGACTTTTGAGGTCAAACATTTTTATATACTTGAAATTAGAACATCTTATCACTATTTTTAATGTAAATGTTTGGAGCCGGGGGTCTCAACAGGAGCAACCTCCCTATTCTCGAGATAGGGGTAAGGTTTGTCCCCTTGACACCCTTTGCAGACCACCAATAGCTCTGTTATAAATGAGAGTATGCAGGATACATATGTTTGTTTGAATAAAAATGACATTTTCATTCAGGCATTTCACAAGGAATTTGAGAGATTTTCAGATGCCAACAAGGAGTTAATGAACATATCAGAAAGTGGGAAACTCAAACAAATCGTGGACAAATATCTTGTTTTCGAAGAGTGTGTGGATGAAGATACTTCACCCGATGAAAACGGACGTCTTAACCTTCACAGTTTTTGGGTACTATTTGTGTTAACCGGAGGGACCTCAACAATTGCTCTTGTCATCTATGTCATTAAAGAAGTCAAAAAATCAAATCCACAACACACAAGTTTATCTGGATTGATATCAGCATTTATTAAAGATTGGAAACATCGAGTGAGGCGAACATCTAGCATAGTTGCCAGTGTAGAAAGTGATAGAGACAATTGTGAGGCGATCATCTAGCATAGTTGCTGGCGAAGAAAGTGCTAGACACAATGAAACGCCGATCAATTAGATAACACAGATAATGATTCACAATAACTGCATTAAAGCTTTATATATATGATCAGTAAGTTTATTGCTTAATTCTTATGCAATTTCTCTTTCTTGTAAAGACAATATTTACACAAATGTTTATATTAATTAGTGTTATTCTCTTCCTGCTGCATTAGTTATAGCAAAACATTGCACCAACCTGGTGGGTTATGGATGTTTGGCCTTTTCGATGCACCTGTTTCGTCACCTGCAAATAGTATATAGTTAGCAGTGGTTTTGCAGTTTTAATGTTTTGTCCTAAGAAAAAGCTGAAGTGAAAGGGAAGAGGCCGGCTTTCCTCATACCGCAAAGCAAAGTTTAGCTTCCTTATACTCCATCTTTGCACCCATGCGATGTTTCATAAAGCTTAACACGTACACGGTACACCCCTTAGTATCTTGATCATTCGCCATGCTAAACTCCCTGAGTTTTAGCTACACAATGCCATTTATCAAATTAACATAAACCCAAGTTTTACACATTTAACAGATGTACAGATTCAGTTTAATAAAAAGCAACACAAATAAATAAACTAAGCTAGCTAGATGTCTTGCTAACACCACCATTGACCCTCCCTTCCGTTAACCACCGGCTCCATGCTAGATCGAGCTACCACCCTCAGCGGGCGATGATGTCACTGCTGGCTGGCTGTCTTCCTGTCTGCCCCTTTGGCTAAATGGGTATTAGAGAAAGAGCATATAGATGAACTAATCAAAGGCTGCTACATGCATGTTGACTCTTTAAAATGTCATTACAGAAAGTGACACACGTACGTACTAGACATATATAAGATGCCTAGCTTGTAAATAAGAATCGTTCAAGAATTTGAATGGGTAGCAAGACTTTAGGCCGAAACTAGTCATGGTTACCTTGGACTTGGCTATTTTAAGTTATTTTGGAGGAAGCTTCTAGCTATAGCTATTTATTTGAAAGTCTCATGATTAATTGAAATGTATTTACGTTATATAGTATACATTTTTAAATAAGGTAAACATTATAGTTACCTTTTATTGGTCCACGTGTGCTTCCTAACGATTTCGTTAAAATCACAAGCTAGGTTGTGACTCAAATCAAGTCAAGTTTTTTTTAAACCGGTGAATTTATTCAAACTAGCTAATTAAGTAGTTAGAATAGTCAAGAATTACTGAACATGAGAAATATTGAAATTACACCAAAAGATCCAAACCAAAGAAACTAATTTTGCTCGTTGCTTAAACGAGGTAACTAGAAAGTCTTCAAACGCTATTGTCGGGTCACGCTTGCTATTATCAAAACATCTATCATTTTCAAATCCAAATATTCCATAAGAACACCTAGCTAGCTAGCTTGTTGCCTACCGTGTTTGTTGAAGTTTTCATCAACTAGCTCTTGCACACTGAATTAGCCGAGGATACATTGCAGTGGCAACAAGTTTGCACATTCTCCATGACCGGCCTCGATCTTGTGTGATGGAACAATGAAAAAGAATATGCATGGTCAACAGATTCAACATGTAGCGAAACAATCCGGCCTTACAAATATATCAAAGATGGTACACCGCCACGTTCCTTTTGGGTAACTCGGATAAGATTGTAATTCTTCTCATGTTTGCTCTACAAATAAAGAAATGAACTTTCAAAGGCCGGCGCGCACACAATTTAGCCATTCAAAGGTACGTTGATGCCATCAGAGGGAATATTTAGGCTAATGGTACCCGTCAACCCGTATAACCCATTTATGAATTATGACCGGTTGATGCGTACTAAGCCCGATTTCTCAAGAACCCAAAATTTTAAAAAATACATATATATGAAAAATAAAAATAAATCACAGCGTAGAGAATCAAAGCTAAGACCTGTAAGTTAACTTTTAACATTCATCCACCTAAACAATAACTTTTTGGTGTTTTAGAATTTTTTTTAAATACATAACATGTATTTCTTTAAATGTTTCTTCCATTATTTTCTGTTCTTTTTTTCATTTGTTTTCATTTACTTAGCTTTTTAGCAAAGTTTTTCAGTTTAATTTTTAGGGTTCAGTTTTTTTATTTAGGTTTTTACTTTAAACTTTTAGATTTTTGGGTTTAGCTTGTAGGTTTATGGGCGAGGGCGGGCACGCTTAGCTCTTTTTAGGATGGAAGTGGACAAGTTTAGGTTTTCATCAATTATCTTTATTTGGTAACGAGTTGTTACCTTTAAACTTTAAGGCTCGAATATTTTACTCGCTTGGGCCCAACGGATTTTGACAATTGGTAGGACGGGCCATGATTGTAATCATGTTCAGGTTTATGAATTCAATTCCTTAATCATAACCTCTCGGTCCATCAACCCATTATAAGTGACACCCATGTATTTAATTTGGCTTCTGTAAACCATTTAAACGGTTCATACGGCTAGAATCAGTAACTTGGTGATCAAGATATGATAATGGATTAATATGAACCCATTTAGGACGACTAGTCAGATCCTGGTGCAAGTTGACATGTGAAAATTTGGACGTTAATTTATAGCTTGTAATTAAAGTCCGAACTTGCAATTTAATATCTTCATTCTTGATGCAAGTTCCAATTTTGATTTATTGGCTTAATTTCCATCTAGAATACCATACTTTTATTCCTCATATTTATTAGGGGTGTTTAAAAAAAATTGAAAACCGAACAGGATTATGAATTCGGTTTTCGTTAAGTTAAGTTTCTAACCGTATTCGAATTTTGAACTCGATTAACAGTTACACAAAATAAGATTTGTTTATTTCGGTTATCCGAATAATAAACGGTTTAATCGGATAAATAACTTAATTGGTTGAATTCGATTCGTTTAGGCATATTTCCAGTTCGGTTCATCAATGGTTAGACCCAAGGATTTTTTATAGCCGAATAATCCATTAACCAAACCGTTGAACACCCATGTTAACTATGATATTTATATCGTCTATATATATAAGGGAAAATGACACAGGAAACATAACCAGGTTTTGATTTTGTTCTAATTAAGTCACTCAAAATTTGATTTATTTCAATTTTGTAATTTATCTTTAAGTTTTGTTCCAATTTATTTTTAGAAAGATATTTTAATCCTAAATGATTAACTTGGATAACATGTAAACATTGATTTTTAGTATTCAAATTATAATTAAAAAAACGACATTTTTACCTTTTTTTTTTGAATTTCTAGAAATTTTCAATTTTAAAAAATGTTTCACAATCAAATATTTTTTCCCATATATAATATGGGATTGAAACAGTAAAATTATGTTATCTAATTGTAATAAAACAAAGTTTAAGTGATATAATTAGAACAAAACTTAAAGATAAGTTACCTAATTGAAATAAATAAAGTTAAAGTAACACATTTAATTAAAAAAAATCAAAACTTAATTATGATTTATAAAAGGGTTATTGGATTTTAATACTCCCAACTATGGGGTATTGGCCGCTGCCACTCCCAACTAAGACCCTCACTGTTGCCACTCACAACTTAACACTGCACTTGCTGTATCACTCCCGTGGTTAAAAAACACTAACACCGTTAGTGTTTGGGTCAAAAACGTCATTTTGATAACTTAAGGGGGAAAAAGAATGTTTTGTTTAATATATATATACACCATTATCACCCATCAGTCCATCACTACCACTAAGACTACCCACTGTGGTGAACACCACAACCCAACCCAACATTAAAAAAATAATTTCTCTCACTTCAACCTACACAACCCAACCTAATTTAATTTTTCACACACTATCACAACCCAACTCAACCCAACCCAACCTAATTTTTTTAATAAATAAATATGTTTCTTGATTATTTTTACAATATTAGCTAAACAATTTTATTTTAAATAAAATTTAATTATTTTTATTATATAAACAATAAATAAAAAAAAGTATTTTAAAATATAAATAACTATATATATATATTATTTAAAAGTGAGTTTTTTCGGAAAAAAACTCGAAAAAACTCCGTTTTTTATAAAATTTATACTGGAATGTCCGTAACGAAAAACTAAACAACACTGTGTATTTAGATTTTTTAAAAAAGTTATATATAAAAAGTTATTAAAGAAAAACAAAACTAATGGTTTAAGTAAATGTTTGAAAAGAAAAAGAAAAAAATAAAATTATATAGGGACCATTAATATAAGGACATGTGGCAAGTATTCAAGGTTGTGAACTAGTTTCTCAAATCAACCCGGGTCGTGTGTAATATGCTATTTTTTCTTTTTTTTAATTAGTTATAACAACCCAACCCCATCAAAAAGTCACCATAGTGACTAGTCTAAACCATCTCCGATCACCACCAAAAAGTCCGGTAACACCGGTCACCACCACCAACTTCGGCAACTCCGGTCACCACCATCAACACCGCTCTTCACCCAACCACCACTCCAAAGTCAACATCCGCCATTTACCAAATGAAATTCCGGTGGACCATCAACACCCGCCACCATATCCATCGCCCCACCACCACACCCACTACACTGTCACCACAACCACTTCCACCATAACATTAATCTCAACAAGTTCCTGATTCATACTTACAGCTAAATCACAACATTAATCTCAAGTTATGAATAATCATCTCAACCAAAATGCAATCTTAACAAAGCAACATATCAAAATTGAACAAAATCCATGAAAAACAAACACCAATTGTACACAGAATTGAATAGAGTAAAATTAGGGCATACTTGTGTGCGCTGTAATCGTATTCTAAATCAATAAGATGTCGAGAAGATGAAACTAGAGAAGTGATTCCTACTTCGGTTATAGTTCCATAACATCAAAAACTTCCATTACGTTTGATTCTAGAGATCTCCTGCTACCACATGACTATCAATTTACAAATCAAGTTGTGATTTAGCTATCACCAGAACCGCTA
Organism: Tagetes erecta; assembly: GCA_030867185.1. NCBI lineage: Eukaryota > Viridiplantae > Streptophyta > Magnoliopsida > Asterales > Asteraceae > Tagetes > Tagetes erecta. The sequence continues at coordinate 699,064 of CM061492.1, forward strand.
TCGGCCACTACCACCACAACATTAGTTTCCGGCGACAACGACCGGTGGTATTTAATCGCCGAGAATGATGGTGGTGTTTGATCTCCGGGAGAATGGTGAGAATGGTTGAGAAGAAGGAGTTGTTAGAGTGGTGTTGGTTTTTTATATTAAACAAAACATCATTTACCCCCTTAAGTTATCAAAATGACATATTTGGCCCAAACACTAACGGTGTTAGTGTTTTTTAACGACGGGAGTGATACAGCAAGTGCAGTGTTAAGTTAGGAGTGACAACAGTGAGGGTCTTAGTTGGGAGTGGCAGCAGCCAATACCCCATAGTTGGGAGTATTAAAATCCAATAACCCTTTATAAAATTACCCATAAATAATACCATTATTTAAAACAGAAGAAAGCATGAGATCGTATCTTATCTCATTTGAAAACGGTCACCTTATGACAAGAGACAAAAGTAAGTTTGCTCTTATTTCATTATTTCCACTAGGGCGCAAGATAGAAGGGGCGGGAAGCGGCAACCGCCCCCTATTTTTTTAGGTCAGTAGTGTTAATGTTTCAACCGTTAACTTTAAAGGATTTTACGTTTTTTTTACTTGTTTAAGTTTCACCACTAACTCTCATCTTGTTTGATAACTAGATATTATTACGTATGTTTGTTCGTTATATATGCTTACGAGTACATTACAGTGACCTCTACATCACTAATACTGTATAACAGGACCACAATCACAGTTGCATGGAATATCTTGTTCATTACTTTTCAACCAAACGTGTGATATGTTAAGGACTTTTAGCCACAAACCATCACTATAAATTAATACCATCACATATATGAACAAATAGAATATATGTTAGCTTTTGAGATACATAGGTTTCAACTAAAAGTTTAAAGTAGAATCTTACAAACATGCATAATTTTTATACTTACCTGATTCTTTCTTTGCTTGTTTTCTTGTTACCATGTTTTCTTCTGCAAGCAACACCACTAGCCGGAAGCCCGACTACCATGCCAAAACCTCGAAATGAAACCAGAATCGGCGCCATTCTTGACCAAACGTCTAGGCCCGGCAAAGAGACCAAAGTGGCAATTGAGTTGGCGATTCAAGATTTCAACAACAAAACCGACCATCCTTTGGTTTTGTATCTTCAAAACTCTCGAAACAAGCCCGTCCACGCAGCTATTGCAGGTTTGTTTGCACTTTCTGTGAATAGAACATTGGCAAATTCAATTATATTCTTTAACAGCAAATCCTGGATTAGAAGTTTAGAACCAAAGGATTAGAACCCCTAACCTTTTAATAACAATTCTAGGATAAATACACTTGAGTACGTTTGCACCAAAGGATTAAAACCTCTAATCTTTTAGTTGCGTGATACACCATTTAACAATCAGAATGTCTTCTAGGGACAAAAACTGATTGTTAGAATCGATAGTTTGGAACATATTGTTATATATAGGGTCATCTTTCGAGTGGCGCCCAAAGATGACCCTGAGCTAGTCAATCAGGGTAGGGTCATTGGTTTCGTCTTGTCATCAACGGAGTAGCCAGTACTAGCCACATGTACCAAACAATATTACCCATAAGAAGCAAGCACCTTATCGTAAGACTTTCCTTAATATATCGCTAAGGCTTTACCTTATGGGATCACAACAGTGATCAAAAAGCGCTTTAGCATAACTTGAGTAGGTACGATCTTTAAACATTTAGTCCATCATAGTATGTTAACTTGTCGATGATGTGAACGTGCAGCAAAAGAACTTATCGAGGAACACAAAGTGGGATTCTTTATAGGAGGTCATACATGGGAAGAAGCATCCGCCATAGCCCAAGTGATCACTGACATTGAACCTGATCGCGATACCCCGTTCTTTCTGTCCTTAGCTAGCACGACTCTACGACAAGCAACCGATCAATGGCCATTTTTCATCCAAGCAGTTCCAACACAATCCACACAGATGATAGCAGTGGCTGCAATTTTACAATCAATGGGCATACGTCAAGTTCATCTCTTATACGAAACCTCATCATCAGCATCCATCGTTTCGCATCTCAGTCAGGCATTTCATCAAACAGGTTGTGTGCTAACACACAGTTTACCACTTGCATCTGGTTTAACTTCCTTTTATGAAGAGCTTGAGGTACTCAAGAGACAAGAACGAAAAGTCTTTATAATTCATACGTCTTTGGAGCTCGGAGTTAGCTTGTATCACACGGCAAAGAAGATGAATATGACCGGAGATGGATATCTATGGATCGCAACTAACGGTATCACAGATGGTTTTCATTCCGTTAATTCCACCGTTATTTCTTCACTGAAAGGTATGATCGGAGTCAAAAGCTACTTCCGTGAAAAAACGCCGGAGTTTCTAAACTTCCGGCGACGATTCCGGCTAAAGTTTCGATCAGATTTCCCGGAAGAAGAACAGGACGAACCTGGTATCTTCGCATTGCAAGGATATAACGCCATACAAATGATAAAATCAAGTTCGCCGGAAAAGTTGCATGATTGGAAACCAATTCCGGCGAAGACGGTAGAAATTGTTAACGTGAATGGAAAAGGATATAACAGTGTGTACTGGACTGAAGGATTAGGGTTTTCAGAAACAGTTGAAGACGAAGGAGCAAATAGTTACTCCAAAACAATGGATGAAATTGAGCAAATTCTGTGGCCGGTGCAACCGTGGTATGCTAATCGACGTCGCCGGAATTTGATTGAAAGCTCAGATCATCGTCTGAAAGTCTGTGTACCTACTCAATCGTTGTACAAGCAATTCGTGAACGTGGATCCGAATGGAACTGTCGTGGATGGATTTGTAATTGATGTGTTTCGTCAACTGATGACGAATATGAATATTCAATCATACCAGCTAATTTCAGATGATCTTCCTTATGATGATTTGATCAAACAAATACGTTCAGAAGAAGATATAAATTCAACGGTCAATCATCCTCACAATCCAACATTCATTGAAAATAAATCTTTAAAATATTTCCTAATTCCCGAATTGTTTTCATTTTAGCAGAAATACGATGCTATAGCCGGTGACGTAACGATCTTGAAGGAAAGACACGAGTATGCGGTTTTCACACAACCGTTCACGGAGTCAGGTTTGGAGATGATTGTGCCCGTTCGATCCAAATTATCGAACGAGCCATGGTTGTTCTTGAAGCCTTTCACTGCAAAAATGTGGTGGATAACAGCTGGGATTACTATTTATAATGGGTTTGTTATTTGGTTGATTGAGAGACGTCACAACGAAGATCTTCGAGGCCCCATCGTTACCCAAATTGGAATTGTTCTTTGGCTTGCATTCTCGACACTCTTCGCTTTGCGTGGTAACTTGCTAACTTACAAAATTGTGCAACTGATGCTTATGAATGGGGTCACTCAAATGGTCTGTTTTATCTCAAAGGGGTTAAATCACACATTTAGCTTAAAGAGAAACATCAACGTATCTAAAGGTTAACAAGTTGAAAGTCTAAGAGATGATTAAAAAGAAATATATGTACCAAAAAATGTTTGTGCATCACCTCAACGCATTCGTTTGAGCCCATTATGATATGTTAACTAACTTGTCTGACCCGTCCTTGTTAACGCATCAAGTGTTATCTTTGCTTGTCATATATTTTACTTGTAATAATTTCCTCTTGCAGGTGATAAGATGCATAGTAATTTGTCAAGAATGGCAGTGGTCATGTGGTTATTTGTTGCGCTAATTATAACACAGAGCTACACGGCTAGCTTGGCAAGTATGCTCACGGCTCAAAGGCTTGAACCAATGATAACAAGCGTTGAGTCGCTTAGAAATACGAATGCAACCGTGGGGTATTGCAAAGGAGAATTTATAAGAAAATACTTAGACGATGTTCTTACGTTTCCAAATATTTCTATCAAGAGCTATAACTCAACCGATGAATATGCTGAGGCCCTTAATAGTGGTGAAATTGCTGCTATCTTTCTTGAAGTTCCTGCAGCTAAACTCTTTCTAGCTCAATACTGCAAGAGTTTTATCAGAAGCGGAGAGACATTCAAAGTTGGAGGCTACGGATTCGTAAGTCCCCTAACTCCTCATAATCTCTTGACACGTTTTAATGTATTTGCAATTAGACCATCTTATCGTTACTTTTAGTGTAATGTTTGGAGCCGGGGGTTTCAACATTTGTGTGTTTTAATAGAATGACATCATTATATATGCAGGCGTTTCACAAGAACTATGAGAGATTTTCAGAGGCCAACCAGGAGTTACTAAACATATCAGAAAGTGGGAGACTCAAAGAACTTGAGGACATATATCTTATTAACGAGAAGTGTGTCGATGAAGAATCTTCACCTGACGAAAACGGGCAGCTTGACCTTCATAGTTATTGGGTACTATTTGTGTTAACCGGAGGGACCTCAACTATTGCTCTTGTCATCTATCTCATCATCAACTTAAAAGAATTCAAAAAATCTAATCCACAACACACAAGTTTATCCGGATTGATATCAACATTTATTAAAGATTGGAAACATGGAATCATCTAGCACAGTTGCCAGTGTAGAAAGTGGTAGACACAATCGAAACGCCGATCAGTTAGATAACACAGATGATGATTCACAATAATTACATTAAAGCTCCATAAACATGATCAATAAGTTTATTGTTTAATTCTTATCCAATTTCTCTTTAACTTGTAAAGCCATTATGTACACAGATGTTTATATTAATACTAAATCTTTGTATCATTACAAAATAATTATGTTTTTTTTCTTTGGTAACTAAGAGAACTGGTTACTGAATATCTAACCAGACCTTCGGATACCATGCGAATAATGAGATGACGTAAAACGAAACTTGTGCAAAGAAGGTGGCATTTAAGATCGAGGATTTAAGGAAGAATTATATTTAATCTTTCATCTGACCCATTAGTCCATTACACCTACTAGACAGTTTAACACCTAACAATTATTTTCAAAATGGCCGGGTACTAGTGAAAGAGCATATAGTCAGAGGCTGCTACGTACATGTTGACTCTTCTAAATGTCATTAATACAGAAAGTGACACATGCAATTAAGTAGAAATATATAAGACGCGCCTTGTAATAAGAATCTTTCAAGAATTTGAATCAGTGGTTAGACTTTAGGGTTGTTTACAAGTCGAGCCGGAGGGTTACCTCCCGCGGACTTAGCTAATTTACAAACGATTCAATTAAGGAGCTAAGTTTAGATATTTTCGATCGAGCAGATTTCTAGCAATTTGAACAACTCATGATTTAAAATGTCTTTTACATTTTTAAACATTGACCATAGCTTTACAGACTAGCATACTTTTATTCACAATAGTTATGACCCTTTTAATAAAAGGGTAGGAATCGAACTACATATTAAAAATATTAAGTTGAGAACTACTAACAAAAGTATAATACTATAATTTTAGAAAGACACTAAAGTAAACATGGAACTTTAAATATTTAAATATTCCTACCTTTTACATATGTTAATTTAAAAAAAAAACACTTGCACCGTTAAAAATTTCTTTATCTTTCATTTGAGTTTAAATATCGTTATAACAAACATTTTTTCTCGTTTTTTTAATTTTCAATACTGTGTATTACGGTATATTTTGAAATTTCATAGTAGTGCATGTAGCCATGTATGCAGTAATATATACTACATACATGTAGTATCATACCATTGAATATATGCAGTATTTATGCAGTGGTTTGTACATATGGGTTATTCTAAGGAGGAATTTTGATTGGTATGTGGATCATTTGCGGCTTACAAATCCATGGCAATGACACATTCTGCGTTGGATTTACTTGTCAGGAACTCTATTGCGACGAAATAATACTGCGACAACATTAGCAGCCACATTATGTGTTGCTGATGTGAGATGGCTTTTAGAACATTTTTTATGTTATTACAGAAGGTTGCTATAATCCGCGAACAGATTTGTGACTAAATAATGTTGTGATAGATGTATTTTTGACAATAATCTTGGCTAAACCAAATATAATCCGCGAACATAATCAACATTAGTTATACAGTCCAATTAACAATATTCTTAGAGACGACTTATAAAATAAAACATTCATATTTTCGTTATTGACATGTTGATTTAGTCAGATCCAGATACAGTTGACTATTGATATTGACACAAGTGAATATAAAATGCCTTTTAATATACTGCAATTGTTTGAATGAGTAATATACAAGCTAGACTAACACAAATGTCTTTGCATTCATACGGTCATACCTTTTGCCAGTACGATTTACGATATTCTTAAGCTATGCAGACGTTGCAATGGGTCGACATCAAAGAAAGCTACGAGAAATTTCATGGGAAAATTGTGATTTATTATAAACTGAAATGGTCATATGATTGGGTGAATATACATCAACTGTTGAGACAATCTGTATCAATGAAAAGAACTTTTACCTAAGATGCATTATTTTGCAACTTACTTGATGATCTTCTTGTTTACTTTCTCTTCTTGGCCGTGTCTTCTGCGAGCATCACTGACCACCGAAAAAGGGTTCGCTAGAATCGGTGCCATTCTTGATCAAACTTCAAGGCCTGGAAAAGAGGCCAAAGTTGCCATTGAAATAGCAATTCAAGATTTCAACAACGAAACTGATCAACCTGCGGTTTTATATCTTCTAAACTCTCGAAGCAAACCAATACACGCAGCTATTGCAGGTAAATCACTGATTTAAAAAGCTGGCTAATTCGTATAAAAGAACTTTGATATGACAGTTGACACTTCTAACTATATGCTCACCTTTTGATGATGCGAAAATGCAGCTAAAAGACTTATAGATGAGCATAATGTGAAAGCCATTTTGGGAGGTCAAACATGGGAAGAAGCATCTGCAATAGCTGAGGTTATCAGTGAAACTGATCATCATATCCCCGTTTTCCTTTCGCTCGCTGCTACACCACCACCCCTGCACGTGACCAATCAATGGCCATTTTTTGTTCAATCTGTATCAACACAATCCACACAGATGAATGCAGTAGCTGCAATTTTACAATCATGGGGTTTACGTCAAGTTACTCTCATATACGAAACTTCACATCTAGCCTCTGCATCAGCTGCAATCATCTCGTATCTCTCTCAGGCATTTCGTCGAACAGGGGGTGAGCTAACCCATATCTTACCGCTCACATCAGCTATATGTTCCTTATATGAAGAGCTTGAGGTACTCAAGAGACAACAACGTAAAGTCTTCATAATTCATACATCTATGGAGCTTGGAGTTAGCTTGTTTCACACGGCAAAGAAGATGAATATGACCGGAGATGGGTATATATGGTTTGCTACTAACACAATCACTGATCTTTTTCATTCTGTTAATCCCACCAATGTTTCTTCGCTGAAAGGTATGATCGGAGTCAAAAGTTACTTCCGTGAAAACACGCCGGAGTTTCTAAACTTCCGGCGACGATTCCGGCGAAAGTTTAGATCAGATTATCCAGACGAAGAGCAGGACGAACCTGGAATATTCGCCGTACAAGGATATAATACAGTGAGACTATTAAAGAAAAATTCAGCTGAAAACTATGATCACCGGAGACAAACTCCGGAAGCTATAGTGGAGATTGTTTGCATAACAGGAAAAGGATATCACAGTGTGTACTGGACTGAAGGATTAGGATTTTCAGAGAGTGTTGAAGATGACACCAATGAAGCAACCACTTACACTGATTCGATTGATGACCTGAAACAGGTTTTGTTCCCAATGCAGCCATGGTATGCTCATCGACGGGGCCGGAATCTCGCAGAAAGCTCAGGGAATCGAATGAGGGTCGGCGTTCCAGGTCGATCTTTGTTTAAGCAATTCGTTAGCGCTGAATTTGATCCCAAGAAGAATCGAACTGTGTTCAATGGATTTGTAATTGCTGTGTTTGATGAAATGATGAAAGAATTGAAGCTGCCATATGAGTACTTTTCATTCAATGGTTCTTATGATGAATTAATGAGGCAAATACCTGCAGAGGTCATTTCATTAGTCATAGCAAGATGTTTGTTTTGGTTAAATGCATACAATTTTCACATGTTGATCTTGTGTTTTTTGTTTAGCAGAGATACGATGCGATAGCTGGCGATGTAACCATCATGTCAAGACGGCATGAGTATGTGGATTTTACTCAACCGTACACAGAGTCTGGTTTGGAGATGATCGTACCTGTTAGATCCAGATTATCAAACCAGCCATGGTTGTTCATGAAGCCTTTTACCGCACAGATGTGGTGGTTGATAGCAGCAATCACTCTTTACAACGGCTTTATAATTTGGTTAATCGAAAGGGCTCATTGCCAGTATCTTCGAGGCTCAGTTATAAATCAAATTGGAATAGTCATTTGGCTTGCATTTACAACACTCTTCACTTTGCGAGGTAGTAAACCAACTTTTTTTCCAAAAAAAAATTATTATCTGCGCTTGTCATTTTACCTATGATTATGTTCACTCACAGCGGACAGGTTGCATAGCAATTTGTCTAGAATGGCAGTAGTTGTGTGGCTTTTTGTAGCATTAATCGTAACACAGAGCTACATGGCGAGCTTAGCGAGCATGCTCACGGCTCAAAGGTTGGAACCAACAATAACCAGTGTTGAGGCACTCAGGAACATGAATGCAACAGTGGGATACTGCAATGGTTCGCTTGTCAATCACTACTTGAAAGATGTTTTGGGCTTTAAAAACTTCAAGGTCAAGAGCTATAACTCAACCCACAGATACGCTGAGGCCCTTAACAGTGGTGAAATCGCTGCCATCTTTCTTGAAGTTCCTGCAGCGAAAGTCTTTCTAGCTCAGTACTGCAGGAGTTTCATCAGAACCGGAGAGACATTCAAAGTCGGAGGATTCGGGTTTGTAAGTTCTCTTGATCATAATTCCTCTTAAACTCAATGCAGTTTGTCTATTGAGGCCGGTCAAACATACACGTTTTACATATTTGAAATCAAACCATCTTATCACTACTTTTGGGGTTGAAAAATCAAAGTTTTAGGTAATTGTTACAGGGGTGGGTAACTTCAGTATGGCTGTTAATATATCAGCCATTTGACCTAAAAAGTCAAACTGTTCCGTTAACGTGACATGATTATGTACTTTCAGGCATTTCCTAGGAGATATTCGTGGCTTTCCGAGGCAAACAAAGCTCTAATGAATATATCAGAAAGTGGAAAGCTTAAAGAATTTGAAGATGCTTATCTTACATCCGAGAAATGCGTAGATGACGAACCTTCTCCAAATGAAGACGAGAGTCTTAGCCTTCGCAGCTTCTCAATACTATTTGAGTTAACAGGAGGGACATCAACGCTTGTTCTTGTCATTTACATCATCACGAGCTTTATAGAATTTAAAGAATCTAATCCAGAACTCAAGAATTTCTTGAAATTGATGTCATCGTTTATAAAAGACCAAATGAGAAGATCATCCATTGTGGTTGTCCCTGCAGAGAGCCCGCCACAACCTTCAGATGTATCCGATCCATGGACTTGAGTAGACATCGATCATCTGTACATACAAGAAAGCTCCTAACAGTATATTATCATGTTAGGAGTCGACATTGATTCAAATTACACTTTTTTGTAAGATAACAATAACAATAAAAATATATGTATATATATTTGGTACGCATTTAAACTTCATTCAATTAAAACTGTTTATTTGCTATTGCAATGATGGTTTACACTGAAGTACAACTCTTATGGTCACTAATTTTACATCCTTCCCTAATTTTACAGTCTTGATTGTGATATTAAGCCCAAACTAGCTTTCCTAATCTGTTTGTTACTGTTTACATGGCTGCATATATATAAATATTTTTCATGGTCAAAACATATCTACAATGATCAAATTACAATTCTTTAAAAATGGGTATGGATTGTTGACTGTTGATAATGACACAAGTGGCCTATATATAATTTCTTCTAGGACTTTGAATGAATAATATATAATAAGTTAGACTAACCCAAATGTCTTTGCATTCTGCACCTTTGACTATAGCTCACCAGACTAACATTCATAACTTCTGTAGATGTTTTGCAATGTGCCCACAACAGTGAAAACTACACGAAATTTAATTGGAAGACTTTAGTAAATCAAGCGCTATACATTTGGCTACAAAATGTGTTATTATACTACAAATTCTGAGACACATGTGTAAAGATTTTCCTCTTAAAAAAGAATCTCACTAAAGATGCATTATTTTTTAACTTATCTGGTCTTTTTAGTTACCTTTTCGTCTGGGTGGTGTCTTCAGCGAGCATCACTGACAAGCTTAAAAGGATTCACTAGGATTGGTGTTATTCTTGATCAAGCATCTAGGCCTGGGAAAGAGGCTAAAGTGTCCATAGAAATAGCAATTCAAGAATTTAATAACGAAACTAATCAGTCTTCTGTTTTATATATCCAAAACTCTCGAAGCAAACCCATACATGCAGCTATTGCAGGTAAATAGATGATTTCCCATTTTCATTCAAATAATTTTTTGTTTGGAATCATCATAACCATATGCTTAGTTTTTGATGATCTGAAATTGCAGCTAAAGAACTTATTGATAAACATAATGTGAAACTGAAAGCCATTTTGGGAGGTCATGCATGGGAAGAAGCATCTACAATACCCAAGGTTATCAGTGAATCAGTTCACCACTGGTACACCGCTGCCCCTGCAAGTGACCAATCAATGGCCATTTTTTGTTCAGTCTGTATTTAGACAATCCACACAGATGAATGCAGTAGCTGCAATTTTACAATCGTGGAGTATACGTCAAATAACTCTCATATATGAAACCTCATATATAGCCTCTTTTTCACTCACGCATTTCGTCAAACAGGTGGTGAGCTAACTCATATCTTACCACTCACTTCGGTTTCATGTTCCTTAAATGAAAAGTTTGAGACCGCTAAAACAAAATTCACCTATAAAAACTATGATAATCGGAAACCAATTCAGGCAGCGAAAGGGGCCGAGATTGTTGATGTGACAAGTCGCTCCTAAAGGGTTGGGGTATTACAAATACTTGGACATTATCTTAGAACCAAAAAACCAACAGGAACAACATTCAAAACGATATATACATGGTCGTCATCAGACAACCTTAAACACGTACTTAACTTCTCCTACACTGCACAAGTAACAGTTACACTTATCCTACACTGCATAAGTAATGGCAAAAATATACTATTTCAATATTAGACCATTTAAAATACATGAGATCTAATAAGACTAGAATCCCAGACCAACTGCTTCCAACACAAGTGTTACCAAATAGCCACCGACATTATTAACCCTTGTTTAAATGATATGCGATAAGGTTCAGAAAACTAAAATAATTAAAATAAGTAAACGTTATGAATTAATAGAAACTCACATTTATGCTACAAGTGTACATTGCAATCTGCATATTTAGATTCAAGATATAGTCGTTAATCAATTACAGAATGAAATTATTTTTTCAAAGCTAGGTAGTATCATATATATCAAGTGCATTCTAAAAACTTATCTAGTAACTATCTCAGATATTGAAACATCATTTGCTGAAAACTGGGATGATTTTGGAATTGTCGAATTTGCTAAGCCATTGCTATTTGCCAACGAACCATGCTCGTGAAAGAGTGGCATTTCAGGATCAGTTTTGCTATGCAAGAAAAATGCTGGCTCTGAAGGTACGGGAAGGGAGAGCGAGAAGTCATTAAGCATAAGGACAACTGAAGCCATGGTTGGTCTATCAACAACATTTTCTTGAACACATAATAATCCAATATGAGTGCTTTTAATGACATCACTCAATGAACCTGATCCACTTTTCAATGTGGGATCTATTATTTTTATCACAGTCCTATTTCGCCAGTTTTTCCATGCCTAAAATAGAAAGAACAATTTGGTTTATTAGCATACACAAGTACAATTTGGAAACTAAATCTTTTTTAATTAGATTTTATAATATAATTAAGGTGGGTACTTACAAAGCTAAGAAGGTCTTCAATGCTCTCTCCTCTATGAAAACATTGATTCTTTTGACCTGTAACCATCTCTAACATTAACACTCCGAAGCTAAACACATCTGATTTTACTGAGAACTGACCGTGCATAGCATATTCTGGAGCCATATAACCACTATACATATAGAAAGATAAAGCAACCATAATACAATTACTTTCACTATCATGGAATATAAAACAAGTTTAATAAGGTTCCCTGTATGCGTACATGCTATAAATATATTATATTGTATACTTACTAGGTACCAACAATTCGACTTGTATCCCCTTGAGTTTCCTCAGGTTTAAACAACCTTGCCATACCAAAATCTGCAATTTTGGCATTAAGTTCTGCATCTAACAGTATATTACTAGCTTTTAAGTCACGATGACATATCCTTAGACGTGAATCTTCATGAAGATACATAAGTCCTTTCGCAACTCCTCTAATGATCTTGTATCGCTTTTCCCAATCGAGAATCGTACACTTAGTTTGATCTACCCAAAAGGTGTCATTTAGTAGATTATCAATAAGATTTGCAATTCTGTAAGTAAAGTGGAAATTAACTTCCTAGCTAGATTACAAGTATTACTATTTGATTGGTTTTGTGAGACTATTTGTAACATCTTTATGGATTTTTTTTGTTAGAACTTTTCAAATGCAAGCCAAGGCTTAAATTTGTGTTCTGCTTTGTTAGGATCTTAAATACACCCGAAACTGATCACACACTCGCGAGTGGTAACGAACACGAGACACAAAGATTTATAGTGGTTCGGTCGGCGTGACCTACGTCCGCTTTGCTGCAACTAGGTATTTTATTATTCTGGTGCTCAAGGAATTACAAGTATAATGATATCAATATATAGAGACTAATATAGGGTAAAGAGACTTAGTCCCCAAGTTAGGCCTAAACCCACGTAGACTACTTATTAGGATCGGCTATCACTACCGAGCCTACACCACCCAACATGCTTAATAAAAGCCATGGTTCATTTGAAATTGTAGAAATTTCTGTTATGGCCTATAGGACAGTGACACTATATAATATCGGGTCGAGAAAATATGACTTTTAAGAACTTACCAAATATAAATTGATCAAGACTTGCATTTGGCAAGTACTCATAAACAAGGAGTCTTTCACTTCCTTCCATGCTAAACCCGAGCAACCTAACCAAATTCCGGTGTTGAAGTTTAGCCATCAACACTACCTCATTCTTAAATTCTATATCACCTTGACCGGAATCCTTTGCTAGCCTTTTTACTGCTATATCTTGTCCATCTGCAAGCGTACCCTATCATAGGATAACATATCTCAAAGTTCAACTAAATCCGGATTCTTTTTTTTATTATTTTGCACAAAATAACAAGCAATATATATATATATATCAATTTGTGTATACCTTGTAAACTGCTCCAAATCCACCTCGTCCTAGCTTATTAGCGTCAGAAAAATCATTTGTTGCTGCTTTTACTAAACTAAATTTGTATTGTAGAGACTCTGCTTTGCAGATATCTATAGTTTCAGCCGGTAAAGAAAGAAAATTAAAGAGTTAGAGGTTGTTTTAGTACTAGTTTCATGTATCGGCGGCCATGACTCAACAACTTGTCTATTATGTTAAGATGATAATATCACGGTACTAACAATATGAGAAATATATTTGAGCTCGTGTTGCAAATATGATTTCAAACTTTGAACTTACTCTCTATAATTTCGGTTGACGAAGTTTGCTTCCTTTTCTTCAAACTTATGAAGATAAAAATGGGAGTGAGGATTACGATGACACTGACTATTATTATTATTATTATCACGATCGTCCGTGTACTTATGCCTACAAGAAAAAGAAACGCGTTACCAAATATATATTTGGGTATCAATAAGGGCACGTGTATTTAAAAAAATTATCAAAAACCTGAGAGACATGATAATGTTAATTTGATGATTAAATACTATTAAACACCAAACTAAACTTTAAAAAGACTTTAGAGAGAGAAAAAAGTTTTTAATATTTAAGAGTTAATTTAACCGAGAGATGTAAATGGTCTGTCTTAAAAAGTTTAGGCTTGCAAATGATTTAAATATTCAAGTAAAGTTTGCAGAGTGTTATTAGATGTATAATACATGGATGTATTTTACACTTAATTCTAACGGTTATTATAAACTTAAAAGATCTTTATTATATCATGTTAGTACGTTTGTAAAAAAAACATATGGTCATATGTATTTCAACTTAACCATAAATTTTGGAATTTACGTAGCTTTATAGATAATACACATAGTTTTAAAGTTTTACGAAAAAACCAGCATTTGAAAATAATACACATTACACGTAAGATCTATGAAAATAGAAAGACAAATTGCATACTAACTCTAAGTTGAGCTTTGAACTAATATATTTAAATTATAAGTACACTATTATGAGCAAATTAGATTTCGACGCTTTTAAACTTATTTTCGTACCAATTAATTAAAAAGAGACTAAGAAAAACTGATATACAAATAATATAGTTGATTGATATCTGACATAATTTATGGTGACACAATATGTACTGGTTCGGGCGTACAGGTCGGCATGCATAAGACTAGGTCGTAATTTGCAATAAGTTATTTGTGTACGTTGTTTGTTTTGTATTTTCACAAAGATGAAAATAATTATTAGAAGATATAGATATAAATTAAAATACCTGATGATGATGGTGGAAAATTCGTTGGTGATGGCGATGAAGACAGTGGGGGTGATGGTGGTGGTGGTATGACCATATTATTACTACTGTTGAAAAATCTATAAATCTCGTACCTAAAATTACAAGTAGGTTGAACGATTCTTCCTCCAATTTGCCCATTATACTCGCTGGTGGAAAACTTATTGATAGCCTCATCCAAACACTCACCGCATCCTAGCCCCGATAAGTCTGGAGTACACTGCACAAGTCCATAAATCGTTGCTAAATCTGGCCCCGTAGTAGTGTTGCCGCTGGCGAACTTTCTTAGTGGACCACCCGCAGCCGCTTTGGCTCTCAGCTCCCTCAACAGCGGTCCCGGAGATCCATTAAACCAAGAATCACTTGTGTTTTGGACGTTCCACAAATACACACGAGAGAGTATCTGATTGTTTCCTGTTAAATCCTGGTTGGAGTATAGCAGAAAACAATAATCGGAGTAAATAACTGCTCCCTTTTGGTTAGGGCAGAGTTGTAACAAGTTAACAATGGACAAATTTAGACAATTCAAACACACGTCTTGATTGATGTCACCTCGACAAAGGGCGAAAGACTTGACTCTATCACTGCCTTGGCCGTTGGAACAGTTAAAGTAACCTAAGCCCGAGTTGGTGATGGGAAGGGCGGTGAGGGTGGTGTTGAGATTACTTTCATAAGTACTGTTTCTGGTATAATTAGTCGTGTAATCGCAGATGTGGTAACGGTATCCGAATGGTTGAGCCAGGGTAACGGCAGTGATTATATACATGAAAATAAGATCGCACAATAAGAGGAGTGTACTTCCGGTGGGTATGAACATGTTTGGTTGTGGTCTAGGCTGGAGATGATCGATAAGGAATACAAAAAAATGCATGGAAACGTATGGTTTACGGTATAGGACTTGAATTATATGCATCGTGCTTGATGGATACATCTGATCATATGGTTAGAAAATATATTCATAAGTGATGTGATGTAACTTGCATGTAGACAAAATTTAGGACTAGGCCGGGGGTATTGAAAGTAATTAGCTAGTAATCTTATCTTAGCCTCGTATATATGGGTAAATCAGACCCACAGACCGGTGACTCAAAGCCACATGAGGCAACGCTCCTGTGTTGAAGACGACACGTGCCAAACTCACGAAATTAAGCTGATCAATGATCAGGAGGTCCTCGTTGTGAGAATCAAACCTGGGTCCTCGATGACATTGATTCAAATTACATTTTATGTAAGATAACAATAAATGTATATATATATATATTTCTTTTATTAGCATGAATACCCAATGAATGTAATTTGTTACACATTTAACTTCATGCAATTGGCCGGAATTGTTTATATGCTATTGCAATGATTGTTTGAAATGAAGAACAACTCCTATGGTCACTAATTTTACAGTATTCCCTCATTTGTATCTCTGGTTGAATGTTGCCGAACATAAATTTGATCTCTAGCTTTATTCATCAGCGTACGTACTCATTTCGAGTAATGAGCAATGACTTAATTACTAAAAGTGTTTTATTCTTTTGGATGTCTTATGAAGATACAAATTTCCCATTTGGCTAATTTTTTTATCTAGATATAGCAATCTTACCAATCAGGGTAGTAAAGACATTTTACTGGCCCGGTCAAACTACAGAAGATATTGACTTCAGATACCTCAATTAATAAAAAGTTTTACTGGCCGAAGGAGTCAGCTAGCATACATACACATTTCCACCCATGTTGCTTATTAATTACACGTTTCCTACGGTCTTGATTTTGATATTAATTAGCCCAAACTTTCCTAATCTGTTTGTTACTGGTTACACATGACATATAAATACTTATTATAGTAAAAAACATATCTACAATGATCAAATTACAATTCTTTAAAAATTGGTATGGATGTTAACTGTTGATAATGACACAAGTGGCCTATAATTTTTTGCAGGACTTTGAATAAATAATTTTTTGCAGGTCTTTGCATCCTGCACCTTTGACCATAGCTCACCAGACTAACATTCATAACTTGTGTAGATGTTTGCAATGGGCCCACAACAGCGAAAACTACACGAAATTTCATGGGAAGACTTTAGTAAATCAAGCGCTATACATTTAGCTACAAAATGTGTTATTATAAAACTAAAAATTTTGAGACAAATGTGTGTACGTCCTACACTATAAGCCATGATTCGTATTTATTTACCGGACGTATTGACCACTAGAATTGTCAATTATTGAAGGTCATTTTGCTATAACAACATATGCAACATTATTTATATAGTTGATGTTGGACAAAAATATATTAATATAATTTTTTTACAT
Organism: Tagetes erecta; assembly: GCA_030867185.1. Taxonomy (NCBI): domain Eukaryota; kingdom Viridiplantae; phylum Streptophyta; class Magnoliopsida; order Asterales; family Asteraceae; genus Tagetes; species Tagetes erecta. The sequence continues at coordinate 716,044 of CM061492.1, forward strand.
TGTATTTGTAACCTACATATTTTGATTACCATATGTAAAAATGAGAAACTCAGACACATGAAACACTACAGTTTCGTAAAAATGAGAAACACAGTTTCGCAAAATGAACTACAGTTTCGTAAAAATGAGAAACACAGTTTCGCAAAATGAACTACAGTTTCTCAAAATGAACAACAGTTTTGCAAAACGGGGTTTCAACTCGGTTTTTGCTTAAAATCTTTATTTTTCACCCAAAATTGAACCTTTTAACATCTAAATCTTTGGTTTATCATCTAGAACACTAAATCTATCATTTTTATACCATTCAAAACATAAAAATGTGAACTTTTTATGATTTTTCTCACTTTTTCAAAAAAAAAACCAAAAACCCTATAATTAATCCAGATCTAAAGGGATGCTTTGGAGATGTTTCTTACCTGGATTTCCTTCTCTTTTCTTGATGATTCAATGCACAAACAATCAGATCTTGAATCCTTAATCCCAAAATCAACAAATCTTCAAATTTCTTCACTTTCCCACTCTACTTTCTTTCTCTAAGATTGAAATGAAATGGATGGAATGATACAAATGGAGGCTGATTAGGGTTGCTTATAGGAGGTTTATGGGGCCTTAAACCCATAATTTTAGGCTCATGGGCTCATTAAGTCCATAATCTATCTTTCTCTTTAACCACAAAACCCGAAAATAAAGCCCAATTATAATAACGCTTGATTCAACTTTTGAGATGTTACAAAATGGGTTTGAACCGGGAACCTATGAGTAAAATCCAGATTGCTTCAAATCTAATAGAGTGCGCTTACTACTCCAGCAATTAAATCACTATTGGCTACACACATTTTCTATATTGACAATCCTTACATTCACTTCCATCGAGATACCAATGATCCCCGATCCATGTGGTTGGTGGGAGGCAGGGATAGAGCTATGAAGAGTCAAGAGGTATCATAGGCTATCCCTCAACTTTTGTTACGAAGTACAATTTTTATCGGTTTAAGTATCATGATACCATTTTTTCTTACGGTTTTAAGTATCGGGATACCCCTGAAAAAAATTTATGATACACTTGAGCAAAATTTTTCTCACAGGAAACCCCTAATATTTTGTTCTGGCTCCGTCACTGGTGGGAGGTATCCAAGAATTCATAAAAGGGGAGGGTGTCTTGGGTTTAAGTCTCACATAAAACAAAATAAACGGGGTATGTTTTAGGTTGGGTTAGGGGCTTTCTCCTATGAAGCAAACCTCGTTGACACAATCACTAGCTAAGTCGTTATCTTTTTAGCCAACAGAATAACGGCCTAGTTGGCATGCATGTTCGGCATAGACAACCACGTGCAAGTTCATGTAGATAAAATTCAATGATGATTTTGATTAAACAAAACTGGTTAACTTTGACATTATCCTTTTATTGAAAACCTAATGATTTGAACAGTAAAAACTCAGGGTAAAAATGTAAACTCACATAAAAACTCAGGGTAAAAATGTAAACTCATATGGAAGCCACCTATGTGAGCATGTGGCAAGCTCCCTGTTTCTCTGTTGATCGAGGTACACATGTTCTTTTCTGCCTTCACCCTCTTATAACCTGCTTCTAAACAAGAGATGGGAGAGAAAAAGACAAAGATCAGAAGGAAGGAGAACAGAGGAGGCGCCGGAGTTCGTTCGTTCCTCCGCTGTCATCGTCGTCGGCGCAATAGTTGTTTGATGAAGAGCCTACTCAAGCAAAGGCTGTAGTGGAAATTGTGGTCTCGGGTGTTGGCGATGTAGGTGATCCAGGGATTTAGAGCGGCGATGGATTACGAAAGTCAAGCCGATAGTTATGGTGCTGGATGGTGGTGGCGATTAGGGTATTGTTACGACGGATCTAGATTTTAGGCGGATGGTGTTGGCGATTTGGGTTTTGAGGGGTCCAGATTTGGTACGGAAGGCTTATTCTATCTCATGGAGCTTCGGTTTCTTCTTTGTATACTTCAGGTGAGCTAACTATTTTAATTTTACCAGTTTGGCTCACTTCTAATCAATTACATTCAACAGTTTTGTATGTTGCGGGTTTAATCAACGGCTTTATCCCTTAAGCGGTTACCAATGTGGATTAAGATTGTTTAGTTGTTGCTTAGGTGTTGGCTTTTCATCTCAATAATTAGGTATAAATTGGACTGGTGTTTGTGAGTTTTGTTAGCTTAAATTTTGAGCATTTTGCTTCGAGCTTAACATATACATTTGATTTGTGGAATGGATTTTGTGATTATAAACAGTTTTGTAGTTTACAGCTTGAAAATATAAAATTGCTTTACATGGAATTGATACAGGTTGTGTCTTTTTTATGCGCCGCGAAGCGTGCGTGGTATAAATCCTAGTTTTGATAAAATTCTTGGTTCAATAAGATTTTTCACATGTTGATTTGGTCATTTATTCTTTGATTCTTTTATAGGAGCTGCAGAACTTCGATGTGGTAGCCGGTGATGTAGCCATCAGGTCGAGTCGGCTTGACTATCTGGATTTCACTCAACCGTACACCGAGTCAGGTTTGGAGATGATCGTACTCGTCAGATCTAGATTATAAAACCAGCCATGGTTGTTCATGAAGTCTTTTACTTCAAAAATGTGGTGGTTAATAGCAACTATCACTCTTTACAACGGCTTCTTTGTCTGGTTAATCGAAAGGGCTCACTCCGAGTATCTCCGCGGCTCAATTATGAACCAGATTGGAATCATTATTTGGCTTGCCCTTACAACCCTCTTCACTTTGCGAGGTAGGAAACAAACTTTTAATTAGTTCCAGCAAAAAAAAAAAAATCCTTTGCTAGTTGTTTTACTGTTAGTAATTTCACTCATAGGGGACAAGCAGCATAGCAATTTGTCAAGAATGGCAATGGTTGTGTGGCTTTTGTGGCATTAATCGTCACACAAAGCTACACAGCTAGCTTGGCGAGCATGCTCACGGCTCAAAGATTGGAACCAACAATAACCAGCGTTTAGGAACATGAATGCAACAGTGGGATACTGCAACGGTTCGCTTGTCAGTCACTACTTGAAAGACGTTTTGGGTTTCAGTAGCTTCAATGTTAAGAGCTATAGGTCAACTCATATATAGATACGCTGAAGCCCTTTATAGTGGTGAAATCGCGGCCATCTTTCTTGCAGCCAAAGTGTTTCTGGCTCAATACTGCAAGAGCTTCATCAGAACTGGAGTGACATTCAAAGTTGGAGGTTATGGATTTGTAAGTTCACTTGATCATAATTCGTCATAATTCAATACAGTTTCACTTTTGATGTCAAATGAATTGTCTTAATTTACACATCTGAAATTAAACGGCTTACACTACTTTTAAAAATATCATGTTTCAATTTGGAGATTTTGTTAGAGATCGAGTTTAGCTAGGATGGTTGAAAACGAGCAAGAAACACAAATAACAAACTTTGGATTCAAATTTAACCATTAATCATTCAAAGTTAACCATGAATCAAAGTTAACAAGATATGGTTTTACAATTTCATGAGGCGTTTCCTAGGAAATACGTGCTGCTTTCTGAGGTAAACAAAGCTCGATCTAACGAATGTATCAGAAAGCGGGAAGCTTAAAGAAGTTGAGGATGCTTATCTTACATCTGAGAAATGTGTGGATGATGAATCGTATCCAAATGAAGACGAGAGTCTTAGCCCTTGCTCGCAGCTTCTCTATACTATTTGAGTTAACCGTAGGGACGTCAACAGTTGCTCTTGTCATCTATAATCATCAACATTATAAAATTTAAACAATCTAATCCAGAACTCAAGAATGTCTTCAAATTGATGTCATCATTTATAAAACACCACATAAGAAGGTCATTAGTCTAGTGTAGTTGTCCTTGCAGAGAGCTCGACACACGCGTCTGATCCATGGAGCTCGACACATGAATCAATTAATGTAAAGATTTTCTTTAGAAAAAAAAACATCTCACTGAAGAAGCATTATTTTGCAAACTAGCTTAATTACCTGAATTGGTTACCTTTTCGTCTCAATGGTGTCTTCTGCGAGCATCAATGACAACCGAAAATTAGCTAGGATTCACTAGGAGTGGTGTCGTTTTTGATCAAACGTCTTGGCCTGGGAAAGAAGCTAGCTAAAGTGGCCATTGAAATAACTATTCAAGAATTTAACAACAAAACTAATCACTATTCGATCTACTCTTTCATATCTCCAAACTCGATCTTAAAGCAAACCATTATATAGATGCAGCTGCTAGCTATTGCAGGTAAATAGATCGATGCATATATGCTTTCACATTTTTATTCAAGCAATAACTATATATATATGTATATACTTTTTATTGTTGGACCATATGCTTAATTACTTTTTGATCGATGATGTCAAATTGTAGCTAAAGAACTGCACATCTTGAGTTTAACGCTTTTATCGTTGCATCGACCATTGCCCGCCTTTATTAGTTCAACTTAGCTTATTAATTAATTGTAATTGCAACCGCATCTTAAAAATAATTAAGTCACCCTATTAACATTAGCTTAATTTATTATTTATATATGAAAAAGGTTTACACCATGTCATGAGCCATAATTAACATGTGTCGTATGTGTTGTTATAAGTTATTATAACCATCGTGAATTAATATACTTTTACGTCAATATTAAATTGGTTTAAAATGTTTTTAACAATTGTGTTATTGGTTCTCATTCTGATTGATCGGGCCGGGCGACTTTTACCCAACCCACAAGTTTCAATGCAAAAACGGGTAAATAATAACTATGAAACATTATGCAAGACACATGTCATTTTCATCTTTTCTCTAAACGTTCATAATTTGTTTATTCAAGTCATTAGGCTTTTTAACAAAAAATTCACCTTTTTCTAAATGTTCATAATTTGTTTTTTTCTAAACGTACCATATTGACATACTTTTAAAAATAAAAATTAAAATAATTTATCGATAGCTTTGTTTACATATGTGTAAATTTAGTTATTACACATATGTAGATTAAGTTTTACGCATATGTAAAACCGATTAGTAATAAAATACATGATTTATTTGTTTATTGTTTTTTATGAAAGAAGGAAACTATATAAACATTCTCTTTGAATTACTTTTTGTTATTTTTCAATGATTTTTTATTTTTTTTTATTTCTTTTTAGTTTTTTTGTCATGTAATTAAAATATGTGGTTGAGTTTGGTTATAGTTCTGCCATATTTAGTGAGATTTCATATTAACCATTAACTTATTAGAAACAATTAAATTCATAACTACCAGAATGATCCAAACAAAGCTCAAGATACAAAAAACATCGACCTTAACCGAAAAAGAAAGAGCTCAACATTTATAATATGCAACAATCACAAAAAATAAAATAAGAAACAATCAAATTCATAGCTACAAGATCTACACAAAAATATTAAGGGGTGGCGGCTCTAGACAAAAATCGTTTCCTGGGTAGCGTTGTACCTAAAAACGTAAAAAAAATCTACGTACTACGTGGTATAAGCGGATCTAGACAAAAATTGTTTCATGGGTAGCGATATTAATTTCAACTTTAAGAATTTGTAATGGGAGCCCTAAGTTGTAATTTTTTTGTTCCATCGAATTTTTCTAACCAGAAAAAAATAAAAAATGATGTGGAAGGATCTTAATTTTACACACAAAAATTGACACGATGCCTACGTCTATAACCGAGCGAACCGGCCGGGTAGATAATTACAATTAATAAGAGCATGCATGATCTACGTACTTCTAAAATTCTTCCAAACCTAGTCAACACGTTCTTGTGTGCGTACACATATATGGAACAATTTTTGAAGAGATTTTTCAAACCACATATATGCATGACCAAATACTATATCATGAGTCAATTAGCTAGCTAGCTAGCTAGCATGATGAATAATTCAACTCGAGCTGAGCTAGTCTTTAAATGTAATATATAAAACTTAATTATATATGATGAAAAACGCAAACTATATATATACATACTTACGACGTTATATATGTTTCTACTCCACTACATACATATATATATACTTGTACCATCGATCGATCTCCGGCCACGTACCTGATCGATATGATTAACATATTCATACCCACCACCGCAAATACAATATTCCTTTTATGGTTATATGTATATTCAATCACTACCTGCATCACCTTGGCTCAACCACAAATATTCCTTTCTCATGTATGTGATTTCACAGCTAACTATACCAAAAACACTACATTTCAAAGAAATCTTGATTCCACCCTCGCCGCCCTTCACACCACCAACTCCGGTTTAGGTTACTTCAACCTCTCCACCGGCCAAGGGGCTGACAGAGTCGACTCTGTCGCCCTATGTCGAGGTGACATTAATCCAGATGTGTGTCTAAGTTGTCTGAATGTATCCATCGTTAACTTGTTACAACGTTGCCCTAACCAAAAGGGAGCAGTAGTTTACTACGATTATTGTTTGGCGTATTACACCAACCAGGATATAACGAGTAGCAATCCCATATATAGTCATGTGTATGATTGGAAAAGCCAAAACGCTACCAATAAAGATAGGTTTAATGAGGATCTTAGGCCGTTGATGGGAGGTCTGATCGCTAGTGTGAGCGCTGGCGATTCACTAAGAAAGTTTGCCAGCGGGAACACAACTGGGCCAGATTTAGCAACGCTTTATGGACTTATGCAGTGTACTCCAGACTTATCAGAGCGACAATGCCGCTCGTGCTTGGAAGGTGCCATCAGTCGGTTTGTCGTACGGTTTAGTGGGAGAGTTGGAGGGAGAATCCTTCTACCTTCATGTAATTTTAGGTACGAGATTTATAATTTTTTTAACGGAAGTACTTTGGTCATAGCACCAGCACCACCAAACAGCCAGGTTTCGACGCCAGTTTTATCACCATCATCATCAGGTATCATGATTTACAAACTTGTACACGTACGCCTTGGCATACGTCCGTATATATGAAAGGGATAAATACATGCATTAATTTATAATGTAGCTAGCTAGGTTACGTACTTTTAACACAGCTAGCTCGATCATTTAAAAGTTAATTAAGTAAACAAATTAATTAAGAAATTAATTAATTAATGTTACTTTAATTAATCATGCGAACTTAATTTCTAAACGCAAAATCAATTGGGCCAAATGACCAGTCAACTATAGACCGAATTTAAGTTTAAAAAACAATACGTTGAAATTAGATAGAGGGAGAAGTCATCCTTAATTGTGAAGGAATATATTGAAGGAGGAATGAAATTCATTCATTTTTTATGATCAATTTTCCATGGTTTCTAGCTAGCTAGCTATGTTGTTTTGATTTTCAAAGTGATCCGCTACTCGTCACATATAGCTAGCTATTGTAGCCTATATATCATGCATGTGACACGTTATGACAGAAGCTAGCTTTGAGGAAGATGCAGAAGCCATGGTGTGTCATACAAATCACACCATGATCATCTAGCTAGGTATCTATAACGCACACACACAACCTATAGCTAGCTATTTTTCTACTTAAAAACTACTTGTATTCGTGACCATCTCAACCCAGCTCCATTATATATTATTAATTTCTATACGCACATTATTATTAATTTTTCTTAGTTGTTGGAATTCATCGTCGATTGGAAAATTGGGGATGATAAACGGAAGACTTGGTGGTGGTGGAGGGTTTTTTGAAAAGAATTGAAGTTGGCTGCATCTAGGGCCGGGGTGATTTTGGGTATTGGCCGGCTAAGCCCATAGACCGAATGATAGCTGGAATAAGCCTGCAACCATCACGTGTTGAGTTCGATCTGAAGCCATACATGTATAAAATTTATGGTCGAAGACGTGGGCTTAGCTGGTATATACAGGGCTGAGATTGTGTGGCCGGATATCAAGTTATGACTATGGAGGATATATGTGCTAGAAATGCATGTGTGTCCAATGTGGTAAAATATATATGGGTCAACGTCCATTAATTTGGTAAAAACAACAATATTATTAGCTAGTATATAGATTAGTTTTTTGTTTATATAAAAGTCTAGCTTGTTGTTGACCATATTGATCGATCGAGACACGAATATTTGATAACGAAATATATGTTCCTTTTCTTGCAGACGGAAGTACAAGCACAATTGTGATAGTAGTAGTTGTTATTGTAATAGTAGGTGTCATTGTGATAAACACTTTGATTATTTGTATCTTGCTAAGATTGAGGAAAAGGAAGCCAACTTCTTTAACCGAAACCACAGAGAGTAAGTTCTTACTTTCAAATAATATTTGCAACAAAAACTCAAAGATACAATAATATATATATTTGTCACAAAGTGCAACACACTTAGAAAAAATATAATCTTGTTGCAAAACTTTTGCTGCAATGCGCATGTTTCACTCAGCACTTTACTAATATTAACGTACGTAACATGATAATATAAACACACCGGCCAGCTGTTGGTTATGAGCCATGTTAATTGCTATCATATAGACATGCATATATACATAATTAATACGATGTTGAATCTTGATCTCTTTCTTTACCAGATGAAACTATGAATATCTCCAATGTTGAATCTTTGCGATACGACTTTAGTTTAGTGAAAGCAGCAACAAACAACTTTTCTGAAGATAACAAGCTAGGGCATGGCGGATTTGGAGCAGTTTACAAGGTATATACAAATTTAATTAATTTGTGCTTGTTATAGTATATCTAGTAAAAAATAGAACTTGATCGATGTTAATGGATCGATGTTGTTGTATGTTATCACATACGCGCTATCTATATAGGGTACGCTTGGAGATGGACAAGATATAGCTGTGAAAAGGCTAGCGAGGGATTCTGGACAAGGAGTTATAGAATTTAAGAACGAGGTTTTGCTAGTTGCGAAACTTCAACACCGCAACTTGGTTAAATTGCTCGGATTTTGCATACATGGAAGAGAAAGACTTCTCATTTATGAGTACTTGCCAAATGCAAGTCTTGATCGGTTTTTATTTGGTATGCATGCTGTGTCTCGCCATAACAAAATATATATTGAACAATTTCCAAAAAACCATAATGATGCTTGTAGAGGACAAATAAACATTGGTTTATACTGTATATATTTGCTAAGTTCATGAAAAAAACTATATACAATCTCATAAATAGCCTCACAAAACCAACCGAATTGAATACTGAAGAGTATCAAATGATCATGTTCATTGATTGTTATTGTAGATCAAACTAAGTGTAAACTTCTTGATTGGGAAAAGCGATACAAGATTATCAGTGGTGTTGCGAAAGGACTTCTTTACCTACATGAAGATTCTCGTTTAAGGATAATTCATCGTGATTTGAAAGCTAGTAATGTTTTATTAGATGCAGAAATGAATGCTAAAATTGCTGATTTTGGAATGGCAAGGTTGTTTAAACACGAGGAAACTCATGGTGATACAAATCGAATTGTTGGTACCTAGTAAGTATACAATATTAAACTCATACAATACAATGAACCTTAAGAAAAATGTTTATTCAATGATATTGCAATAGTTTATTTTAATTGCTTTACTTTATTGTATGTATAAATAGTGGTTATATGGCTCCGGAATATGTCATGTACGGTCAGTTCTCCGTAAAATCAGATGTGTTTAGTTTTAGAGTGTTGGTGTTGGAGACAATAACAGGTCAAAAGAACCATTGTTTTAAAAAAGAAGAGAGTGTCGTCGAAGACCTTCTTAGTTTTGTAAGTATCACCATATATTTGAAAATTAATTATAAACACGCATGAAGAAAAACATATTATTTGTACAGTAACATTCCCTTGAAAATACAATATTCATGTTGTACTTGTGTAAGCTAACAAAGCAAATTGTTTTGTTTTAGGCATGGAAAAATTGGCAGAACAACACAGTGACAAATATAATAGATCCCACATTGAAGAGTGGATTAAGTTCAACGCGTGACATTATCAGAAGTATTCACATTGGGTTATTGTGTGTTCAAGAAAATGTTATTGATAGGCCAACCATAGCTTCAATTGTTCTTATGCTTAACAGCTTTTCTCTCGCCCTTCCGGTACCATCAGAGCCTGCATTTTTCATGGATAGTAAAACTCGTCCCGAAATGCCTCTCTTTCACGAGTATAGTTCGTCAACAAGTATCAACGGTTTAGAAAACCCAGCAATGCCAAAATCATCTCAGGATGCTTCAATAATATCTGAAATAGTTCCAAGATAGGTTTTGAAATGCACTACTTTTGATATTGTTGATAGATCGAGCTAAATTCATGGTTTCCAATTAAAACTAATTAAAATGTATTAAATTTAATATTAAAGACTCTGCTTTCAATTTTCTGCTTAATTTTCATTGGAAAAAAAGATTAAATATATATTATTTAAAGAAAGAAGAAATTAAGTATGGTTGTAACTTTATTTTAGTTTTTTACGGGGCTCGTTTTACTTTATATCAAGACATCAATTCATCTAAATGATAGAGGATCACAGCCATTTGGCTGTTTGAGATGATAAAATTCGGCAGGAAAATTCCAAGAAGGATGCAAACTGTTAATAAATATAAATTTAAGGCCGTATAGTGTTAAGGTTAGACTATAATTGTTAATGCCTCCAAAGCTCAAAAACGAAAACTACAATTTACCCTTTTAAAAATTGGCAATATTGTTAAAAAGGTATATATGTAATATGTGACACCCCAACCCTTTAAAACTAAGTAACTTTTCATTACCATCCATAGTAAGATGATTGAAAATCATGGGCAGACCTATGGTTTTGAAACCCGTAAATATGTCATATAAAGATAAAAGTTGTAAACTAGTTATATCATAAATGGGTTAAAATAATAATAAGTCAAAGTCAGTAATTAAAATTATAAATATTTTAAAGCTGATTTAATGAAGTAAAATCAACATTGTATGAAACTTTAAGGGTCAAGTTGTAAATTATGTTTTGGTCATGTTCGTGTCATGTGGCCACCTACGGACCTTAAGTTTAGAGTTTTAAGGGAATTGCATGGATATAAACGCATAAATGATACAATTTATAATTTCTCTTAAAATAATCTTAAATAAATTAAAATGCACTTCACACATCCTAATATTATTATTATTAATGATGTTTATTAAAATTTCACTTCGACTTTAAATTAAGAAGCCACTTATACCATAATAACGTACCAATTATATGGTATTAGATTATTATGGCTTAATTAGAACATAGACCGGATCCGTTCAACCACCCAAACCTATTTAATTAAATGCGTCAAAATCGAGTATATATAATTATTATAAGAGCGTGCATGAGAGCTAGCTACGTACTTTTAAAAGTCTCCCAAATCTAGTCAACACGTTATTAATTGTGTACATGGAACAATTTTTGATGTTTTCCAAACCACATGACCAAATGTATCAGTCAAGCATGCATGATAAACAAGTCAACCGTTCAAGTCCTTAAATATAAAACTCATGATGAATAAAGCAAAAAATACGTTGTTTCAATTCCACCCCGGCCGGCCGGCCACTACAAACGTACGTCATATATACTTGTATTAACTCCGATCCTTAATTACCATTGATATATCTCGATCCGGCGAGCAACCTGATTAATTAATATGTTCATACCCACCACCGCAACCGCAAGTACATTCCTTTTTCTATGGTTGTATGTTATCTTCATATATTCAATCACTACCATCACCCTAGCTCAGCCAGCAGCTGAATACCTAAGACACATATGCGATAACACCGCTAACTATACTAGAAACACCACATTCCAAAGAAATCTCTACTCCACCCTCACTGCACTTCCCACTACCAACTCCGGCTTAGGTTACTTCAACCACTCCATCGGCCAAGGCATCGATAGAGTCATCTCTGTGGATCACAATAACCATGCATCATCTAACTGGGCATGAAAGTACCTCACCGTGTATACATAACTTAATTAAAAACATACATGGAGGAAAAAACATTACGCCTATTGGGTGCCGGCTACTTTGTTTGATAAAATTGACATTTTAACATAGTTTTTTTTTTCTAGTATTTAAGTCTCCACTGCAATGTGTGTGACGTTAACTTTTTCATTCTTCGAATTAGTCACAACCACAACGCATTAATTGGCGAAGTCAAATAACTAGTTTTAATTATTTAACGTGTTTATTGGAACATGGAATATTCGCCGTACAAGGATATAATACAGTGAGACTATTAAAGAAAAATTCAGCTGAAAACTATGATAACCGGAGACAAACTCCGGCAGCTATAGTGGAGATTGTTTACATAACAGGAAAAGGATATCACAGTGTGTACTGGACCGAAGGATTAGGATTTTCAGAGAGTGTTGAAGATGACACCAATGAAGCAACCTCTTACAGCGATTCGATTGATGACCTGAAACAGGCTTTGTTCCCAACGCAGCCATGGTATGCTCATCGACGGGGCCGGAATCTCGCAGAAAGCTCAGGGAATCGAATGAGGGTCGGCGTTCCAGGTCGATCTTTGTTTAAGCAATTCGTTAGCGCTGAATTTGATCCCGAGAAGAATCGAACTGTGTTCAATGGATTTGTACGTAATTGCTGTGTTTGATGAAATGATGAAAGAATTGAAGCTGCCATATGAGTACTTTTCATTCAATGGTTCTTATGATGAATTAATGAGGCAAATACCTGCAGAGGTCATTTCATTAGTCATAGCAAGATGTTTGTTTTGGTTAAATGCATACAATTTTCACATGTTGATCTTGTGTTTTTTGTTTAGCAGAGATATGATGCGATAGCTGGCGATGTAACCATCATGTCAAGACGGCATGAGTATGTGGATTTTACTCAACCGTACACGGAGTCTGGTTTGGAGATGATCGTACCTGTTAGATCCAGATTATCAAACCAGCCATGGTTGTTCATGAAGCCTTTTACCGCACAGATGTGGTGGTTGATAGCAGCAATCACTCTTTACAACGGCTTTATAATTTGGTTAATCGAAAGGGCTCATTGCCAGTATCTTCGAGGCTCAGTTATAAATCAAATTGGAATAGTCATTTGGCTTGCATTTACAACACTCTTCACTTTGCGAGGTAGTAAACCAACTTTTTTTCCAAAAAAAAATTATTATCTGCGCTTGTCATTTTACCTATGATTATGTTCACTCATAGCGGACAGGTTGCATAGCAATTTGTCAAGAATGGCAGTAGTTGTGTGGCTTTTTGTTGCATTAATCGTAACACAAAGCTACATGGCTAGCTTAGCGAGCATGCTCACGGCTCAAAGGTTGGAACCAACAATAACCAGCGTTGAGGCACTCAGGAACATGAATGCAACAGTGGGATACTGCAATGGTTCGCTTGTCAATCACTACTTGAAAGATGTTTTGGGCTTTAAAAACTTCAAGGTCAAGAGCTATAACTCAACCCACAGATACGCTGAGGCCCTTAACAGTGGTGAAATCGCTGCCATCTTTCTTGAAGTTCCTGCAGCGAAAGTCTTTCTAGCTCAGTACTGCAGGAGTTTCATCAGAACCGGAGAGACATTCAAAGTCGGAGGATTCGGGTTTGTAAGTTCTCTTGATCATAATTCCTCTTAAACTCAATGCAGTTTGTCTATTGAGGCCGGTCAAACATACACGTTTTACATATTTGAAATCAAACCATCTTATCACTACTTTTGGGGTTGAAAAATCAAAGTTTTAGGTAATTGTTACAGGGGTGGGTAACTTCAGTATGGCTGTTAATATATCAGCCATTTGACCTAAAAAGTCAAACTGTTCCGTTAACGTGACATGATTATGTACTTTCAGGCATTTCCTAGGAGATATTCGTGGCTTTCCGAGGCAAACAAAGCTCTAATGAATATATCAGAAAGTGGAAAGCTTAAAGAATTTGAAGATGCTTATCTTACATCCGAGAAATGCGTAGATGACGAACCTTCTCCAAATGAAGACGAGAGTCTTAGCCTTCGCAGCTTCTCAATACTATTTGAGTTAACAGGAGGGACATCAACGCTTGTTCTTGTCATTTACATCATCACGAGCTTTATAGAATTTAAAGAATCTAATCCAGAACTCAAGAATTTCTTGAAATTGATGTCATCGTTTATAAAAGACCAAATGAGAAGATCATCCATTGTGGTTGTCCCTGCAGAGAGCCCGCCACAACCTTCAGATGTATCCGATCCATGGACTTGAGTAGACATCGATCATCTGTACATACAAGAAAGCTCCTAACAGTATATTATCATGTTAGGAGTCGACATTGATTCAAATTACACTTTTTTGTAAGATAACAATAACAATAAAAATATATGTATATATATTTGGTACGCATTTAAACTTCATTCAATTAAAACTGTTTATTTGCTATTGCAATGATGGTTTACACTGAAGTACAACTCTTATGGTCACTAATTTTACATCCTTCCCTAATTTTACAGTCTTGATTGTGATATTAAGCCCAAACTAGCTTTCCTAATCTGTTTGTTACTGTTTACATGGCTGCATATATATAAATATTTTTCATGGTCAAAACATATCTACAATGATCAAATTACAATTCTTTAAAAATGGGTATGGATTGTTGACTGTTGATAATGACACAAGTGGCCTATATATAATTTCTTCTAGGACTTTGAATGAATAATATATAACAAGTTAGACTAACCCAAATGTCTTTGCATTCTGCACCTTTGACTATAGCTCACCAGACTAACATTCATAACTTCTGTAGATGTTTGCAATGTGCCCACAACAGCGAAAATTAACCACACGAAATTTCATGGGAAGACTTTAGTAAATCAAGCGTTATACATTCAAGTCACAGGATCAATGAACAAAGAATAACTTTATTATTGCAAGAAAAACTCACTCAAAAACTTGTTACAATGACTCTCTATTGTTCGTCCATACCAAAACCTCTATACCCAAGCCTTATATTTATAGTTCTAACCTACACGAATTAGACTATAATACAAATAGCTAAACCATGATTAATTCCTAAATATTAAGGATTTGACCTAACTCATCATATCCTACTCGATCAAACTCTACCAACTTGTATATTTGGTTTAGGAAATTAACTCCAACATGCACTTGGCTACAACATGTGTTATTATACTACAAATTCTGAGACACATGTGGACCAGTGTAAAGATTTTCCTCTTAAAAAAGAATCTCACTAAAGATGCATCTTTTTAGTTACATTTTCGTCTCGGTGGTGTCTTCTGCAAGCATCATTGACAACCGAAAAAGGATTCACTAGGATTGGTGTTATTCTGCGTCTAGGTCTGGGAAAGAGGCTAAATTAAGTGGCCATTGAAATAGCAATTCAAGATTTCAACAACGAAATTAGTCTGCGGTATTCTCTTTTATATCTCCAAGCAAAACTTTCGAAGCAAACCCATACATGCAGGTAAATAGATGATTTCCCATTTTCATTCAAATAATTTTTTGTTTGAAACCATCATATCATAACCATATGCTTACTTTTTGCTGATCTGAAATTGCAGCTAAACAACTTATTGATAAACATAATGTGAAACTGAAAGCCATTTTGGGAGGTCATACATATGGGAAGAAGCATCTGCAATAGCTGATGGAGGTTATCAGTGAGTCTGATATTCATATCCCGGTTTTCCTTTCACTAGCTGGCCGGTACACCTCCACTGCAAGCAGCGGCCATTTTTCATTCAATCCACATCCGTACAATCCAAACAGATGAATGCAATAGCTGCAATGCAGTTACAATCATGGAGTATACGTCAAGTAACTCTCATTTATGAAACGTCATATCGATCTAGCCTCTAATTTCACTCAGGCATTTCGTCGAACAGGTGGTGAGCTAACTCATATCTTACCACTGGCCGGGTTTAACTTCCTTAAATGAAGAGCTTGAGGTACGTACTCAAGAGACAACAACGTAAAGTCTTGATAATGCATACATCTTTGAAGCTTGGGGTAACCAGCTAGCTTGTTTCACTCGGCATGCAAAGAAGATGAATATGACCGGAGATATGGATTGCTACTAACACAATCACAGATCTTTTTGATTCAGTTAATCCCACCGTCATTTCTTCATCATCGGACTGAAAAGTTACTTCCGTGAAAACACGCCGGAGTTTCTAAACTAGCCATGGTTGTTCATAACCAGCGTTGAGGAACATGAATGCAACAGTGGGATACTGCAACGGTTCGCTTGTCAGTCACTACTTGAAAGACGTTTTGGGTTTTAGTAGCTTCAACGTTAAGAGCTAGCTATAGGTCAACGTACTCATAGATACGCTGAAGCCCTTTATAGCGCGCCGCCGTCTTTCTTGAAGTTCCTGCAGCCAAAGTGTTTCTGGCTCAATACTGCAAGAGCTTCATCAGAGCCGGAGTGACATTCAAAGTTGGAGGTACGTTTTGTAAGTTTCACTTTTGATGTCAAATGAATCGTCTTTACACATTTGAAATTAAACGTTGTGTGCTGGGATATGGTATTAATACAACCGATATACATGACGAGTATTTAACAATGGCGGAAAGAATATCGAGAGACCGCTTTACATAATTATATAACTTACTCCCCTTTTTAATTGAAATTCCCCTTTTTAATGAAATTCAATAGTTAAATTTTTTATTTTTAATTTTTATCACAATATATTTATAGTTTACATTTTTGGTCCCTCTTAATGATTTTAGTGAAATTCAATAGTTAACTTTTTTGTTTTTGATTTTTACCACAATATTTTTATAATTTACATTTTTAGTCCCTCTTAAAGAATTGTTATTTGCACAATCAAAAATTATCGTTGAGATTAAACAACGAGAAGAGAAGAAAGAGAGAGATAGAAAGAAAAAAAATCCGATGGGCCGCTTAGAGATGGATAGGGGAGTGGTTCGACGGTGGTAGCGGTTTGGTTGGGCAGATTAGATGGCTGTAGGCGGCGATAGTTGGTGTTGTTATGGTGTCGTGAGTAGACGACGCTAACATATGTGCAACTTGAAGTGTATCTATTGAAAAATAATGTAAACAATCTGTATTTTGTGCATTTTAGATAGTAGTTGATGTGACTGTCAGGGTGTATATTTAACAAACGCGAACCAGACATGAAGAGCTAACTAGAAACATGATGGGCTTGCGCAGCGTGCGAGCCGACGACTACATCTAGTTTTGTTTATAATACATATTTACTTGATATTTAGTTTTAACTAGATATGTGATCCGAGTCGTGTAATGCGACACTCATGTATGGAAGATAGATTAAAAGATGTGACTTGCATGCATACTAGGGAAGTATATATAATGTCTTAATGACAGATTTGGCGATTTGGCTGAATATGTGTGGATGAACGTACAGTACGGTTTAGTATTTTTATTTTACCTATCTACTAGTGTGTAATTATTTTTGTAATTTTTTAATGTAATTTTTTATTTTACCTATCTACTAGTGTGTAATTATTTTTATTTTAGTATTTTTAATTATTTTTATCTTAAAATAATTGAAAACTAATCTAATATAATAAATAAAGGTTTTTTAGGTTTCATTTTTTCGGAAAAATTATTAGAAAATTTTCTCCTTAAATTGATGGAACCGAAACTTTATAATTCATATTATATCTAAAAAGTATTTATAAATCTTTAAATACAATTTACAAATCCTTACATACAATGGTTATAACGTTTTAATATTATTATTTAACTCGTGTGTAACATACGAATTTTAAACCAAATTAGATAATGACCGAAGGTACTTCAACAATTACATTTTTTTACCGAAAGTGTCCCATGCTAACAAAGAGTGACAAAAAATGTCTCCACAAGATTTGGACCATTACACACGTCTAAATGTTATACTCCGTATTATTTTATAACGATACACATGTTCCATTTGACATTCTTTTATCTAGAATTAGCAATCTTACCAATTAACATAGTAAAGACATTTAAGGGGTCAAACTTAAAAGAAAATGACTTCAAATACCTCAATTAATTAAACCGTCAACGTACCCTAGACCCGAATAATTCCGTTCACATATGCTAGTTGTTCACATTATGGCATATAGAGTATTTATTATACTCCAAGCATATCTACAATGGTTTTATATATTACAACTTTTTAAAAATGGGTATCGATGTTGATTGTTGATAATGACACGGGTGGCTTATAATTTCTTGCAATTCATTGAATGAGTAATAAGCTAGATGAGGCGTATGTGACACTGACATGTAGATTTACTTTTGAGTAAATTCTCATTTGCATCCTTATGGTTTGTAAATTTTGACAATTTATATTCCTACGATTGTAAAAACTCATATTCATCCATAACGTTTGCATGTTATCCACATTTACAACCAAAAAAACTAACTCTATTAGATATTTCAGTTAAATTTTTTTAATGATCAAAATACCCCTAGGAATACAAATGATTAAAAGAAAAACTTTAGGAATGCAAATGTAAAAAGTATTTGAATTTTTTAACATATTTATATATATATATATATATAAAATCTATTTTATTGTTACAATTATTTATTACTATTTCATTTTTATTATTATGTTATTGTTCTCGTTTTTTAAAACATGTTTTTACAAAAATAACGGTTTAAAAATATGTATTTATTTGTATATTAAAAAAATATTTTATAAAATAATATACTGAAAAAATTAGTGAGTTTTAATAAAAATAAAATAATAACAAATACTTTTAAAAATAAAAATGTTTTTCATAAAATACACAAAAATAATGGTGTTTTTATAATATAAATGATATATATACACACAAATGTAAAAAATGTTTATAACGGTTTTAAAGAATAAGTATTTATTTGTATATTAAATACATGCTTTAAAAAACAAGAACAATGACATAATAATAAAATAAAACAGTAATAAATAGCTTTAACGATAAAAATAGTTTTTTTTATAAATTATACAAAACTAACAGTGTTATGTATAAATATATCTTAAAGAGTCAAGTAATTTTTACCATTTGCATCCCTGAAGTTTTTGTTTTGACCATCTACATCTCTACGGTATTTTGGTCATTAACGAAAAAGTTAACTAGAAAATCTATTAACAAAGTTAGTTTTTTGTAGAGTTAGTTTTTTAGATGTAAATGAAGATATAATGTAAATGTCAGGGGTGAATATGAGATTTTAAAATCGTATGAATCAATGTAAATGATCAAAATCAGCAAACTAAAAGGATGTAATTAAATGAGAATTTACTCTTTACTTTTTTTATTTTATTTTTATTTTTTATGGTGACACACTTACACCTGCTGAAATCTATTGTCAACTTTGTAGAACTTAAACTAATGTTTTAAAAATCGGATTTTTAATCATAACGAATTGGGCTTAGAAGTAGTTCAACCGGTTAGATCGGGTTATACCAGACGGTTTAACCGTAGTGACTATTTACCCTATAATTATTTAGAAATACAACATTTATTCAAAAAAAATCTTACATGATCCAATAATAAAAATAATCCAAAAGTAACCCACAATAAAAAATAATCACAAAAAGGTTTCAAAATTACTTGATTTCCCAACAAAGTTTTTTAAATAAAACGAATCAACTGATTTTATTTCATGTATAATACTTGCAAACACGATGTTCGGAGAGAAATATAACTACAATTGAGAAACTTTATATGGGAAAACTCATAAATTAATCGAGTTAAAACTGAAATCAACAAATATGATATTTGATGCCCAAATTAATCGATGGTTGGTCACATACAAAAAAAAAGAGGTGATTGGTGACTGATGAACGAGACTATTCTAAATCCTATGTTTTTTATATAAAAAAGGGATAAATGAAAACCGGTTTAATGGTTCAACCAGTTTAACCGGAACATTTTGATGGTATGATACACATACCGGTTACCCAAAATACCATCATAATTCGTACTAGCAAAATGAACAATTACCGATTCAACCAGTTTAACGGCTTGTTTGAACCGGTTTTTAAAACATTGACTTAAAGACTCATGCCGGCCACTCAAATAGAAACAAACGAAGTCTCATTAAACCAAAAGACCATCCGCGCACACATGGTTTTACAATTCCCCATCCCTGAAATTAGTCAACACGCTAGCTATAGTACGTACGTACACATTGAACAAGTTAATTTTGAATTAAGATGTTTTTTAATCACCCAAGATGTATCCATCAACCATGCATGATATATGCCCGCGCGCATAATTCAATTCAATTCCTTGAATGTAAGATAAAACTGCATGTGGTGATTACATACTTACTTAATTGTATCCCATACCATCGATTGATCGATCTCCGGCCACGAAACATGTTCGTACGCACCACCGCAAGTACATTCTTCATATGGTCGTATGTTATTTTCATATATACGATCACCACCATCACTCTGGCTCAACAACCTGAATTCGTTTACCGCTACTGCGATTACACTACAGCTAATTATACCAAAAACAGTACTTACCAAAGAAATCTTGACTCCACCCTCGCCACCCTTCCCACCACCAACTCGGGCTTAGGTTTCTTCAACCGCTCCATCGGCCAAGGCAGTGATAGAGTCTACTCTGTTGCCCTTTGTCGAGGTGACATCAATCAAGACGTGTGTTTGAATTGTCTAAATGTCTCAATTGTTAACTTGTTACAACTCTGCCCTAACCAAAAGGGAGCAATAATTTACTACGATTTTTGTTCGCTGATATACTCCAACCAAGATATATCAGCAAACAATCTGGTATATTTTGGTATGTATTTCCCGAGAGTTCAAAACTCGACAAATAAGGAAGTGTTTAATGTGGCTCTTAGATCTTTGTTGGGAAATCTAACATTCAATGCAGCCAATGGCGATTCGCTAAGAAAGTTTGCGAGTGGCAACATGACTTCGGGTAGTGATATCGAAACGATTTACGGAATTGTGCAGTGTAATCCAGACTTATCAGAGCTAAGATGCAGTGAGTGTTTGGGGCGTACTATAAGTGAGTTTGTGATTGATAGGTATGGTGGGAGAATTGGAGGGAGATCACTTCTACCTAGGTGTTATTTTAGGTACGAAGTTTATAAATTTTTCAACGGTACTAGTACCCCATCCCCACCCTCTAATTATTCCCAGCCTCCACCGTCGCTTTTAACACAATCACCATCACCAGGTATATACTATATATTAATTAAATCTATATATTTTTACTTACATTCTAGCTTGCATCAGAATTATTTTTTTTTTCAATCTTATTATACCGGCCGATCTGATCGTGCTTTTAATTAAGAATCTGGTTCCGGTTTAATTATACAAGGTTTGATATGTGTTTATGAACCGAATTGAATCGGAGCCGGGACATAGGTGAACCCGCATATATATATATATATATATATATATATATATATATATATATATATATATATATATATATATATATATATATATATATATATATATATATATATATATATATATATATATATATATATATATATATATATATATATATATATATATATATATATATATATATATATATTTTGTTTGATTTTCTTGGATTTTATGTTTATATCTATTTGTTTTTGTGTTTTTTTGTAATGAAAGTTAATATGTTGATGTTTTAAGTGACGAAGATGATGAACTCGTTTTATTTTGGAGTTAAAACTTATTTAAATTATGATTTTTTGGCGATTCTTGACATTAGAACTTTGTTTAAGTTATGATTAACAGCGTTAAGCTTTTTTTTTTTGTTTCAAACCGACGTTTTAGATATATAGTGAGTGTCATCGGGATAAACACATTCATTTGTATGATCGATCTCTCTATATATATATATTGATACATGAATATTTGATAACGCGTTTGTTTTCTTGCAGACGGAAGTAGAAGCACAACAGTGATGGTAGTTGTAATAGTGAGTGTCGTCGGGATAAACACTTTGATTTGTATCTTCGTAAGATTGAGAAAAAGGAAGCCAACTTCTTTAACCGAAACTATAGAGAGTAAGTTCTTAGTTTCAAATAATACTTAATTGCATGCAACTTCTTCGATCGTACGATGTTGAATCTTGGTCTCGATCTTTGTTTACTAGATGAAACTATGAATCTCTCCAATGTTGAGTCTTTACAATACGACTTTAGTTTAGTGAAAGCAGCAACAAATAACTTCAGTGATCATAACAAGCTAGGGCATGGCGGATTTGGAGCGGTTTACAAGGTATAAATTACAAATCGATGTTACTTGTTATATTAATATGCATATATGGCCGGTCTACGTACCATGCAAATTAATAATAGAATTTAATGTTAATGGATGTTATCTATCTAGGGTACGCTTAGAGACGGACAGGTTATAGCAGTAAAAAGGCTAGCGAGGGATTCTGGGCAAGGAGTTATAGAATTTAAGAATGAGGTTTTGCTGCTTGCGAAACTTCAACACCGTAATTTGGTTAAATTACTTGGATTTTGCGTACATGGAAGAGAAAGACTTCTCATTTATGAGTACTTGCCAAATTCAAGTCTTGATCGATTTTTATTTGGTAGGTTCTAATTAAAGAGCGCCCCCTTTCCCTTTCTTCTACCTGATATATTGTGCTTCGGTCATAAGTCGTTGTACTAACCACCGTTTAACATTATATATATGAATTGTTACTGATGCCTAGATGTTGATGGTTATTGTAGATCATACTAAGTGTCAACTTCTTGATTGGGAAAAGCGATTCAAGATCATTACTGGTGTTGCAAAAGGACTACTTTATCTTCATGAAGATTCCCGTTTAAGGATAATTCATCGTGATCTGAAAGCTAGTAATGTTTTATTAGATGCAGAAACAAATGCTAAAATTGCAGATTTTGGCATGGCAAGGTTGTTTAAACATGAGGAAACTCACGGTGACACAAATCGAATTGTTGGTACCTAGTAAGTACATAGAGTTTTCAAATAAACTCATACAATTAATGAACCTTAAGAAAAATGTTTTATTTCCATGATATTGCAAGTGTTTATTTTGATTTTTTATTTTCTTGTATAAACAGTGGTTATATGGCTCCAGAATATGTTATGTATGGTCAGTTCTCTATTAAATCGGATGTATTTAGTTTTGGAGTGTTAGTGTTGGAGACTGTAACCGGTCAAAAGAACCAATGTTTTACAAAGGAAGACAACGTTGAAGATCTTCTTAGTTTTGTAAGCATCCATCTTATATTTTGAAATTTTAGTTATAAACATACTTGAATTGAAGAAAAATATATTATTTATACAGTAACATTCCCTTGAAGATATAATTTTCCTATTGTATTTGTGTAGGCTAACAAAGCTAATTGTTTTATTTTAGGTATGGAAAAATTGGCAGAACAACACAGTGACAAATATAATAGATCCCACGCTGAAGAGTGGATCAGGTTCAATGTGTGACATGATTAGAACTATTCATATTGGGTTATTATGTGTTCAAGAAAATATTGTTGATAGGCCAACCATAGCTTCAACTTTTATTATGCTTAATAGCTTCTCTATCGACCTTCCGGTACCATCAGAGCCTGCGTTTTTCATGGATAGTAAAACTCGTCCTGAAATGCCACTCTTTCACGTGTATAGTTCGTCGACAAGTTGAAATAGTTCCTAAGATAGGTTTTGACACGTTTGATACCGCCAAATTTATGGTCTCCGATTAAAACTAAAATGTAACAAACTTAAAATTAAAGACTTCATTTTATGTTTATGCTTTATTTCCATTGCCAAAAGAAGATTAAATAATATAGGGGCGTATACACACCCTCCCTCATCTAAAAAAAATCTTTCCAACTACATACAATAGTTAATACAACCTTATAACAACGAAAAACAAATAAGAGATGAAATCTTAATTTAAATGAATAATATACTTTTGTAAATTGTTTTGTAAAAACTTTGAGGTGGTGTATAACAAGTAAAAACTATAAAAATGAGGTTGCGTATAGTACCGCACAATATTATTTATTATGAGGCTCATGTTACTTTATCTCAAATCATCTAAAGTATTCATAAGATCGGGTCATCCGATGCGATGACGAGTTTTGTGTGTGTAACTTCGCCACACGCATTGATAAAAAAATTCATGTATTTCATATTACGGTGTAAAGTCATAATACGTCGCATATTAAAAGATGAAAATACATTCAAATTTTGATGTCAAAATGATAACTAAGGTGGTGTTTGTTTTGCCGTTCTAAAAAATAGTTGATGTTTGTTTTTCTAAAAAAAGGTATGCGCAGTCTTTTTTGTCTACGCTGTGCAGACCACAAATAGACATTATCAGTTGCACACTGTTTGTTTTTCAAGCACGTTTCGTTAAAAAAACATATGTGCGAACTCTTTCTGGTACAGACTTGGTAAAACAACTTCTAAGATATCTCTTCTAATATATGCAAAGAGTTAAACACCACCCACTTTCTACCACCACCACCCACCATCCCCCATCGCCAGCGTTCACCACCCCCAATCCACCACCACCACCCGACCCAAATTAACCCGCCCCGTTGCCATCTCTAGGTCCACCGACTTTTCCATTTAGGGTGGAGTTATGGTTGGCGAGGAGAGAGACGAGATAGGGAGATCTCGCGAGTACACCACTCCCACTGCAACGAGGTGTTGAAATAACGAATTAAAAAACAAGGAGCACTTTTCGCTCACAAGCTTGTTCATGTAATGTTGTTTTTAGCTAGCCTAACTTTTAAAGAAGAGCTGGAAAGGTGAAAAGAGGAGTGACCGGCCTCTCTCTCTCTCAAGAGGTAAAAAAAATGAGAATATAGATGTGAGGTGTTAATATTTCAATAGGATATATATATGAGAAGCTGAAATGTCCCTCCGTCCACCCTTAGTAGCTAAAAGAACAAGGATGACTAGCATATTTTCAATATAGTTGTTTTAGAGATGACTAATGACCGACAACCATGGTATCGTCTGCTTTTACGAGTATGATTAAGTAAACTAACACTTTACAAATTACTAATTTAACAATGTTAAAAGGAAATCGGTAATGGCCAACCGTATGTAATCTATATAATAAATCAAGGTTTCAAGGGGGGCAATTTTTGGGGGGGAAAATTCATTGTTCTATAATAGGAAGTTTATGAGGGAAGTTAAAAAAAAATTGCACCTTCATGCATGAGTTGATGAAACTAAATCTTTAAATACTAAATATTCACAAATCATTAAGCATAATGTTTATAATTTCTTTATAAATGTTGATATTTAACCCGTGTGTAACACACGGGTATTAAACCTAGTAACTAATATGTGACGTCCCAACTTAAACCCTTAAGAACTAACTAACGTGTCATTACCATCCATAGTAAGCGACCGATATATATATATATATATATATATATATATATATATATATATATATATATATATATATATATATATATATATATATATATATATATATATATATAATATCCAAATTTCATAATTTAACATCCTGGATATATAACTAAAAGGTCTTAAAGTATTTAATTTCATTTTTTACACTAACTAGATTAGTATCCCTATATATATTACACATAATTTTAATTTTATAGGTTTTAACTAAATTTAGGTATCAAACTTATTTTTAACATCCCCTATTAAATCGATTTAAATATTTACAAATACTTTCCTATAAAAAATCATATGCTAAAATAAATGAGATGCTCTATATATATTGGTAAATTTTGTATTTAAACATATCGGGTTATAGGAGACAATTCATGATGATTGATAATTTTTTATTTGAACATATCGGGTTATGTGATAATTCATGATAATTGGTTAATTTTTTATTGAACATATCGGGTTATTTTGAATATGTAGCATACCAAGACCCGCCTGAAAAGCCTCCACCAAATTAAGTTAGAGTGTGATATCTAAGCAAAATCTTATGTGGAGTAATTCAAAATGTTGATACATGAATGAATTACTCAATTATTAGAATATGAATATTATAGTTAAAACAAAGGTAAAGACTTTATTTAATAACTTAATTAAATAAGCAAATTATATTTAAAATATAAAAATTGAGTAAACTGAAGTTTTAGTCCTTGTGTTTTAATAGTTTTAACATGTTTAATGTCATCTTAACACTTTTAGTTGTGATTTTTATTTCTTACATAAATGGTCCCGAACACTAACTCCATCAAACTTTCCATTAAATTTCCCCCGCACATGAGGGGTAAACATGTCATTTATTATGTCACATGTAAAAAATAGTGGAATAAATGACATTTTCACTCGCACGTAAAGGAGATTTAAGGGAAAACTGGATGGAGTTAGTGTGCGGAACCATTTATGTTATAAATAAAAGTCACAAGGACTAAAACTGTTAAGATGACACTAAACATATTAAAACTATTAAAACACATGGACCAAAACTATAATTTGTACTCAATATTATTTAAATAAAATATTAATTAACTAAATAAAGTATTAATTAACTAAACAAAGTGTTCATTAACTAATTAAGTAAAATTACATAAAACTAAATAGTTAAAAACTTAAAATAAAAAAACAAGTTAAACTAAAAAGTCCAATTGTCCTTAACTAATCCCTACCTTAAATAATCCCTACTACAAATATTTATTGGCGAAAAATAATCTTAACTCGCACTTTCCTCCTCTCCTCTCTTTAATCTTCATGTTTTTTATTAATACAAACAGTTTGTTGTCGTGTCTACGGGCGGACGGGTTAGTAGGTTTCCTCCGATTGAAGTCGGGTTATAATAGGTGGGCTTCGGCTATCCAGCTCTGTCTTTATTCGCAGAACGTTTGAGGTCGTCGAACCTTATTCGTTTCACTGTCAAAAATAAGTTATTACGATTAAAAAAATGAATGATTAGGTAGAATAGGAGTAAGTGGAAGATTTCTAAGTTTCCAACCAATATGCACGTCAAAAGAAGTATATGACCCGTTTCCTGCTTTCTCCATAATTATAGAAAATAAAGACCACAAAAAAAACTTAAAATAAAACAAAGCAAAGTAGAGAAAAATAAAATAAAATAAAAACAAATGCTTGATTGAAGTATCGATCATTCTCTCGTTTAGAGCACCGTTTTAAGGTAAATTTTACATAATCGACAAATATATTTCTTCCGATCAAAAGCTCTGAAACGTATATTACTTGAAGATTAAACTTAACAGAGTTAATTAAGTTTTTGATACGTTTGGCTTCCCTATTGTGATAGTGAACTTTTTAACCAGGGTTCAACAGGTCATTCATAGCAATGTTTCGACCCATAA
Source organism: Tagetes erecta (assembly GCA_030867185.1). NCBI lineage: Eukaryota > Viridiplantae > Streptophyta > Magnoliopsida > Asterales > Asteraceae > Tagetes > Tagetes erecta. The sequence goes on from CM061492.1 coordinate 743,168, forward strand.
GAATCAAAGTTTTATGTTAAGTAGGCTAGGTTTTTACTATTTAAATGAGGTTACTTGTTGTCATTTACCTACCATCTAATTGTAATTTTTTAATGTTTAATATGAAGTTATATCATAGATTTCAGTAAGAAAAAATAACGTAAAAATTGAGACTAGTGATAAATTAGAATATTCACAATAAGAATTATCATCCGATTAAAACTAGTTAGTAATATTAAAATTCAATTTTATTACTTTGAATTCTCTTAAATCTAGTCAACACGTTCTTGCTTGTGTACGTACATGGGATTAATTTATTTGAAGATGTTTTTCAAACCACATGACCTGCCCAGTCAACCATGCATGATGAATAATTCAACTATTCAAGTCCCTAAAATGTAAATATAAAACCCGTGATGAATAACCCAAACTATTCGTTGTTTCCACCCCGTACAGGCATACTTACTTGTATTAATTCCTTAATTAATTACAATTACAATTACAATTACAATTACAATTACAATTAGAATATGATTAACATGTTCATACCCACTACCGCAAGTACATTCCTTTTATGGTTGTATATTATTTTCATATATACAATCAGTACCATCACCTTGGCTCAGCCACCTGAATTCGCTTATCACGTCTGTGATTACACGGCTAATTATACGAGAAACACTACATTCCAAAGAAATCTTGACTCCACCCTCGCCGCCCTTCCCACCACAAACTCCGGCTTAGGTTACTTCAACCACTCCATCGGCCGAGGCAATGATAGAGTCATCTCTGTTGCCCTTTGTCGAGGTGACATTAATCCAGACGCGTGTCTGAATTGTCTAAATGTGTCCACTGTTAACTTGTTACAACGCTGTCCTAACCAAAAGGGAGCAATAATTTACTACGATTATTGTTTCCTGCTATACTCCAACCAAGATTTATCAGGAAACAATCTGATAATATCTGAGGTGTATCTAACGAGCGTCCAAAACTCGACCGATAAGGATGGGTTTGTTGGGGCTCTTAGACCCTTGTTGAGAAATCTAACATTGAATGCAGCCACTGGCGATTCACTAAGAAAGTTTGCCAGCGGCAACACCACGGGGCCAGATTCGGTAACAATTTATGGATTTGTGCAGTGTAGTCCAAACTTATTAGATCTACGATGCAGTGAGTGTTTGGAAAGTGCTATCAGTCGGTCTGTCAATATGCATGGCGGGAGTATTGGAGTGAGAGTCATTCTGCCTACGTGTAATTTTAGGTACGAGATTTATAGATTTTTCAACGGTAGTACTGTGGTCTTACCATCATCACCAACGACGCCGCCGAATTCCCAGGCTCCACCGCAGGTTTTAACACCATCGCCAGGTATGTTTTTTTTAAACATCAACACCTTGATCGATTTTCAAGAAATACACAACATCTGCACCAGGATTTGAACCCAAAACATAGTACTCCTAATACAGTATGTGTTACTAATTAATGAGACACTAATCCCATTGGCAGCAATATATTGTATTAAATCTGTTTTAAATACAAACGCATGCATATTGATCAAATTTAATTTTATGGTCGAAATACATGAAGGAACTAAGGTGTAATCATAATAATTAATATTAAAAAAAGATCAGTATTAATTAATAGAGTAAACTGCAGTTTTGGTCCCTGTGTTTTGATATCATTAACAGTTTCAGTCCCACCTTAACAGTTTTGGTCCCTGTGTTTTTATTTTCTAACAGAAATGGTCCCGAACACTAACTCCGTCCAATTTTCCGTTAAGTCTTCCTCACATACGGAGTAAAAATGTCATTTATACCACTCTTTTTGACATGCAACTAAATAAAAATGTTAAACTACATGATGACCTAGATAAAAGAGGGAAAGAAATTAAATGACATTTTTACCCCTCAAATGCGGTACACGTGTGAGAGACTTAACGAAAAACTAGATGTAGTTAGTGTTTGGGACCATTTCTGTTAGAAAATAAAAACACAATGACCAAAACTATTAAAATGAGACTAAAACTATACAACGGTATCAAAACACAAGGACGAAAACTGCAGTTTATTCTAATTAATATCATATTGGTAAAGTAGTACTCCGTAATATTTAAAAAGAAGTTATTAATCAATAAATACTTTAGTTAGACAATTTTTACTTTAATCTAAAAGTTATATATTAGAGTGCAGGTTGTAGCTAGTTATATAGCAAGTGTATATTTGTCATTAAATCATGATAGAGAATTTGGAAACCCTTTAATCAATTATCGAAACGAGATTTTTGAAAATCTTTTAGTCATCTATCAGTTATCAGTTATAATCAAGAACGAAATGAAAACAATATTTGATAGATTCTTAAACAGGGACGGCTCAACCTTTACGGGGGCCTTAGACAAAATTAAAAAATGGGCCTTTTTTTATATTACAAGTGCTTTATTCTTTACCCGAGCTTGAGATTTTTTTTCTTTATTTTTACTTCGTTCATTAATTTAGGGTACCGTTTTCATAGTTTTTTTTATTATTCATTCTTTTTATAATTGTTATAAACAAACTTATTATCGTTTTAAACTAAGGCTTCTAGTTTTTGTCTGTTTTTTTTTTCTTTTTGCAAGACCCGACTCATATTTTCAAAACATTATGTTTTTTTAATGCAACCAACACCCGAATCAAGCTAAAAATCTAAACTCTAAAATTCTTTTCCACAAGTTGTTTTCTAAATATTCAAATCAAGAACCTTTATGAAATAAATCTAAAATCAACAAGCAAGCACCTTTAAAAGTCTAAAATCAAGTAATAAACAAGCAATTTAACCACAAGAAGACAAGCACATTTGGTATATAAAACTATAAAAGAGAAGCATGTTCTGACTTTCCATTAACACAAAATATCAAAAACAAAAACATCTAGAAATCTAACCGAAAAAGAGATAATAATAACTTAGATAGAGAAAAACTTACCAATCGAGTGTTAATTGCTCACAATTAGTTAGAAAAGTTGGAATGAAGCTGACGAATCCCAAAAGCAATTGAAGAATTGATAGCAAGAAGAGTTGCGCGATTTAATAGAGATTAATTACGATTTGCAAGACTGAAGCGAATTAGCAGATATGTCTTCGTTATTTTCTCGATTTACGATATTGACGTTTCGTAATCTTCCAGATTTCCCGTTTTTCTCTTTCATCGAGCCTACAATCGACGCTTCTTCTTTCCAGAAATGACATTGTTTCATGGGTTAAGATCTGGATATTCTTTTGGGCTGGTACAGTGGGCTAAAGTTGAAAAAACTTTGAAAAATTGGGGCCCTTTAAAATCTGGGGCCTTAGACTGGGCTCTAACATTTTCTAAAGGTGAGCCGGCCCTGTTCTTAAAAAAAGTATGATTGAAGGAAAGAACGTAGACGCAAATACATATTTATACATGACTTTTGAGCGGAAAGTAGATGTCAAAAGCTGCTCAACTAAATGTCATGTCGCTTAGAAAACTTTCTTTTATTAAAGGGTATATATAGTCACCAAATGAATGATCGAATGGAACAATACAATTCTGTTGGCCGGTACACAACAACCAGTCACGTGATAGAACATAATTAGTGACCGAATGATCGATCTGATGGCTAAATCAGAATCATTAACAAGTACGTAGTCAATGCTTGTCATTAAAAAGCAATGTTTTCAGGATCAGATCGGATAGTGAATCAGTTGTCTTACTGGTTTACTGGTTGGACCGGTCGGACCGGTTAGATCGATCGGTTTTAAACAATATAAATAATAAATAAATATTTTTCAAAGTATATTAGAATTTCAAATATACGTTAGACTCTCAAACACAAGTATTTTAAGTTCTAAAACTATAAAGAAACACATTAATCATGTCAAACAAACATTTAAATTTAAACTATTATGAATTTAAACAAAGACGATCTAATTTTAGACACAACCAACTTAAAAAAAAAATAAAAAATTCAATTTTCTGATCCGATCCAACCGGTTCAACCGGTCGACCGGTTCGAACTGGCCGAGTCTTTGTGCTAAAAACGAACTTATATGGACCGGTTCGAACCGGTTCAACCAGCAGAACCGAACCGTGTCCGAAAACATTGTTAAAAGGTGTATCACTTATCTTAACCAATTAATCTCTTACTTATTTGCTTCAATTCGTTGATGTTATATAAGGAGTAAGTGAGTAACTCATTTAGTTGAATTTAATTAAACTCTTTAGTTTTAATTTCTTGCAGGAGCAAGTACAAGCACGGTTATGATAATAATAATAATAAGCGTTATTGTGATAATCAGTGTCATCATATTTATGACTTGCATTTGTATTTTCCTAAGATTGAGGAGACGGAAGCAAATTGCTTCATCAAATGAAGGTATAGAGAGTAAGTTCGATCTAAGACAACGTACTTTTGTCATTCTAGCTAGCTCGTTCCAGTTCAAACTATATAAGGATTGATAACCCGCTCTCGTTCTTACCAGCTGAAAATATAGATTTCTCTGATGCTGAGTCTTTGCAATATGACTTCAGATTAGTGAAAGCATCAACAAATAACTTTTCTGAACAAAACAAATTGGGACAAGGTGGATTTGGAGCAGTTTACAAGGTATATATATATATATATACACAACTTGATATTGCTAGCTTGTTAATTAATTGTGTGCCAAGAAATTAAATAGAATATTGATGTTAATTAATATTGGATGTACGTACGTTATCGTTTGATATCTAGGGTACACTAAGAAATGGACAGGATATAGCAGTAAAGAGGCTAGCGAGGGATTCGGGGCAAGGAGATGTGGAATTTAAGAATGAGGTTTTGCTGGTTGCAAGACTTCACCACCGTAATTTGGTTAGGTTACTCGGATTTTGTATAAAAGGAAGAGAAAGACTTCTCATTTATGAGTACTTGCCAAATGCAAGCCTTGATCAATTTATATTTGGTAAGCTTTAAAGAACGATCGGCCGACCTTTTTTTTCTACTCAATATATTGTTTCATGTATACCATCACACAAATTTGTACAATGGAAACATGTTTTTTTTTTTAAGAAAAATTATAGCAATGGTTCACATTTGGTAACTTCTTGACAAAAAATGCTTTTACTTGTCACAATCAACCTCACAAAACCAACTGAATAGTACTTAGTCCTAAAAGTTTATTTTTCGATCTGTAATATATAGTTCATTTGAATTAGAGCAGCTTAATTATTAATGATCAACTTGAAAGGCACTTTTAGGGTAGTACATGATGTTTTTATTGGATATTGTTTTTGATGCCTACATGCATGTTGATGGTTGTTGTAGATCAAACTAAGTGTAAACTTCTTGATTGGGAAAAGCGATATAAGATCATTAAAGGTGTTGCAAAAGGACTTCTTTACCTTCATGAAGATTCCCGTCTAAAGATAATTCATCGTGATTTAAAAGCTAGTAACGTTCTATTGGATGAAGAAATGAACGCTAAAATAGCAGATTTTGGTATGGCAAAGTTGTTTAAACCTGAGGAATCACAAGGTGATACAAGTCGAATTGTTGGTACTTAGTAAGTATACAATCTTAGAAGAAACTCATATGTACATGTAACTTTATGAAACTTGTTTTGTTTTCATGATATTGCTAAGTGTTAGTTATTTTGATTGCATTATTTTCTTGTATAAATAGTGGTTATATGGCTCCAGAATATGCTAAGCTTGGCCAATTCTCAGTAAAATCAGACGTATATAGTTTTGGAGTGTTAGTGTTAGAGACAGTAGCAGGTCAAAAGAACCAATGTTTTCAAATAGAAGAGAACACCGAACACCTTCTTAGTTTTGTAAGTATTCGACTTATATTTTAATGTTTGTTTAAAAAAATATACAAGAAGGAAACATGTTTATTTGTTAAATAACCTTCCGTTGAAAAATTCGTTAAAATGCCCATTGTTCTTCCATTATAGGCTTGGGAAAATTGGCAGAATAAGACACCCACAAATGTGATAGATCCCGCATTGAAGACTGGATCTGGTTCATCGCATGATATCATTAGAAGTATTCACATTGGATTATTATGTGTTCAAGAAAATATTGTTGATAGGCCAACCATGATTTCGATTGTTCTTATGCTCAATAGCTTTTCTATCACCCTTCCATCACCATCCGCACCTGCTTTTTCCATTCCTAGAGAAATTGTCCGCCGGACGAGTACAATTCGTGGACAAGTATATGATGTTTCAATATCTGAAATAGTTCCTAGATAGATTTTGAGGCTACACTGGATATATATGGTACTAGCTTGCTTTTAAAAACATATACCCTTGAAAATTACATGTTGAGCATATATATAAAGAGTGCAATAATTCATGTACCACAAACATGAGTTTCTATTACCTCAAATAGTTTTTTCATGATTTTCTTATTTTTTTTCTTTTATGGACCTTATTTTTCTTTATATATCTCACATGCATCATCTTAATGTGGATCACAATACGCATTAAAACCACAGTATGATCATATCGTCTGCTTAATTTTGCATATTGGTTAAGTAAACTAACACTTTAATTAATTAGCATGTTATAAGTCTAATTAGAATATAACAAACAAGCATAACAACAGCAATGATATTAATAACAATAATAATTTAGGGGCATTATTCCATTACACCATTTTTTGGTATAATACCCATTGTCTAGTCACAGTTGTTGCTTTCCTGTGTATAACCTGCAGCAATACTTTAAGATTCAGTTTAATGTATATATATATATATATATATATAGTTACTCTCGGTGAAGAATATTTCTTTTATAAAACATGTTACCTGGATTTACATGTTTAAGTTTAACTATTGTATTTAACTAGATGTATTCAGTAGTCTCGCGCGTTTGCGCGAGACCTTTATTTCTCATTTTACTTATTTCAGATTATAATCAACTTGAAGATTCAACAAATACAAAAAATCTTCGAAAAAGTAAACTAACACTAAGTCTAAAACTTGATACCAAATAAAAAAAAATTAGGCTCAGAGGGTGTCAAACAATGGCTGCAATGAATGCCACGCCTTAGAGTGTTTAGACCCCGTTATCATCATAGCCTTCAACGACAAAAACCCAACAGCTAAAATAATTTTGTCCCAGCAAAAGCAAATTTTTTGCAATCTCATATAGACAATCATCATCATCGATGGCAGCTTTAATGTAAACCACATCAAATAAACCACAACAATAACCGGGTTTAACACGGTCACTATCATCACAAACAACCCCCAATTTTTAAGGTTTCAAAACCTGATTTATATCATAACCAAATTGTCTTGCTATTGTTTATGAACTTGGTAAAACATCAATATCAAATCGATCCAGAACAACACATCAACAATGGTTGATGTCATACCCAAAGCCACATAAATAGATCCAAAGATCTACAGTGACTTGCAAACTCAAACACCATCAACAATAATGGTTGTCGTTGAACCCAACGCCACTTAGATCCAAAGATCAACAGCCACCAACAATCTCAAACACTATGAACAACCAGATGCGACAACATCTCAGATCTAAGGACCGGCAACCATCGTCGGGAAAACCCTAGGCCACACAAATCCAAGGTGAGTAATCATCATCGACAACGGTATCATAAAAAACCGTAACGGAACTACTGGAGGCCAGATCTGCAAGGATCGGCGACATGCACAGTCGGTGACGATCCATAGTCAAACAACGCCAATATCTAGCTACGCGCCAACTCATTCGCCATACAGGCAAACGATTGAGCAACATGGGTATGGCGGAGGCAGCGTAAGCAACGAAGGCGACGAAGCCAAGACGTCGGAGATAAGCCATGTGCAGAGAGGTTTTCAACCAGAGAGAGAACCAAATATATGAAACAATAAGTTAGGGTTATAAAACCCTTATCTACACCAACAACAAAAATGACAAAACTAACCTTTTTTACATACTTAATTACAACAATGTCATTGCAACTGTTCATGAACTTTGTAAATTATACAATGTATAATGGTATCAAAAAATGTATGTATATAAAATAACGTTTATGTCTAAGCCCTCCGGCCAATACCATTTCTCATGCCGGAAAATCAAGGTTTTCCATACCCGCTTTGAATACTCGATAACCAACTTTTGAATAACTGGTTCCATACCATGTTTTTAATACCCAGAACCAGTTGTATGCTTACATAGGATATGATTTTTCTCCAAGAACCACGTTGATACCTGGAACCAGTTCCATACCCCAAACCGGCTCTCTCTTATTTTCATGTACATAATCACCATGGTTACCACATCTGCAATTACACGGCTAATTATACTAGAAATACTACATTCCAAAGAAATCTTAACACCACCTTCACCACCCTTCATGGCCACCACCAACTCAGGCTTAGGTTACTTCAACCGCTCCATCAGACAAGGCAGTGATAGAGTCAACTTTGTCACCCTTTGTCTAGGTGACATCAATCTAGACATTTGTTTGGATTGTCCGAATGTCTCCATTGTTTACTTGTAACAATGCCGCCAATCCTAACCAAAAAGGGAGTAATAGTTTACTACGATTAATGTTTGTTGCTATACTCCAACCAGGATTTTTCAGGAAACAATTTATAGACATTTTAGTGTAATTGAGATTAACTAACGATCGAATGTCGTATCCTAATAATAATCAAACGAGTAACTTTCGATATCAGAGCTACTATGGGCCAGGTGAGTGTTTGGAAATGCTAACAGTCGGTTTCCCTTTAGCGCGTATAGTGGGCAAGTTGGATAAAGAATCCTTCAAGTGACCTAGCTAGCTACGTGTAACTTTCGATACGAGATTTATAGATTTTTCAACGATAGTTTTCTTGTCATATATATATACCACCACGACCACTGTCTTCATTGCCACCGCCGCCAAATTCTTAGGCTTCACGTACGGCCGGTTTTATTACCATCCTCAGGTATTCAATATATTTTTGTTCATGCATAAACCTTCGCAGATTCTAAATTTTGTTCAAACGACGTTATAATTTAACTTTGCAACCAGAAGAAGATACAAGTGATACTTAAGTGTGCAACATGCAAAATATATTTAACCAAAGGGATCAAACATTTAATTCCCAAAATAGAAAACAAATTAATTCCTCAAAAATTCACCTGAAATGTCGTGTTCAAACCTCACGTGGCAGTAGTTTGAATTCGTCCGACAACGTACCCATTGGAAAAGCAAAACAAAATTTCACTCACCACTCAATCTCTTCATCCTCCTTATAAATCTCAATTCCAAAATTGCTTTCAAACAATTACAAAACTAAAAACAACACAACAACTCACAACTAGCTTTAATATTTGATAATATGGCTTCCCGGAGGCTTCTATCCTCCCTTTTCCGCCGTATCAAGTCACCTTCAATCTCAAAACCCCACACCCCACTTACCCCATGCTCACGTTTCCAGCCTTCCCCGATCGGTTTCATGTTAAACCGAGCTGTGAAGGCTGGCTTTGCCACGGCTGCTGCTGTGGCTCCGTCATCTCCCCAGTCGTCAAAGGCGACTGGAAAGATAACAGATGAGCATTCGGGGAAGGGTGCAGTGGGGCAGGTTTGTCAGGTGATTGGTGCGGTGGTGGATGTGAAATTTGAAGATGGGTTGCCGCCGATCATGACTGCGTTGGAGGTGATGGATAATCCGACTAGATTGGTGTTGGAAGTGGCGCAACATTTGGGAGAGAATATGGTGAGGACCATTGCTATGGATGGGACTGAAGGGATTGTTAGAGGACAAAAGGTTCTCAACACTGGCTCACCAATCCTTGTAAGTTAATTTATTATCTGTCTAATTAACTATTGATTATTTGAACTTTTAGGTAGATTAGAGAAATTAAACTAGTACTAGTATATTATAATCAGATCGGATTAAGAATCGGTCATTGAATCAGACTAATTATCTTGTCCTGTCTGGACATATGATCTACATTGCTATATATACTTATTGAAAAGATCGGTTATAACCTTCTAAAATTACATCTCACCCCCTTAACTTTTTAAAATTTACCATCTTAACTCTCAACTCAACTTTAACATATTTACAAGTTTAACCTACTACTTTGACTTATATTATTTTAGTCTTTGAATATTTTACCGATTTACTACTTTGGCCTCCTACTCTTCTTTGACATGTTTACGAATTCGACCCGCCGACTTTAACTTACTTATTATATATATGTGGCGGATTACGGTTTTATACTGTAACGGTTTTACAACGTGTGTCAAAGTTACATACGTATTAAGAGTATAATACGAGTGTGTGAGAGTTTAAAAAAGCTAGGCTGTTATGTTTTATGACAGGTTCCTGTTGGCAGAGCAACACTTGGTCGTATTATAAATGTTATCGGAGAGGCTATTGATCACAGGGGTGAACTAGGTAAGGCAAACTGTACTGTGATACACCATTTAATTAGCATATCGTTTGCTTTGTTATATCTTCTTAATTATTCAAACTAACTACTAACGGTTTTAAGTGTTTGATCGAATATATATCAAGAAACAAGCCACTATCTTCCAATTCATCGTGAAGCTCCAGCTTTTGTTGAGCAAGCAACCGAACAACAGATCCTAGTCACTGGAATCAAAGTGATTGTTTTGATGTTCATGTTTATATATGTTTTTCCGTTTTCAAATGCAAAATACCAAGTTAACACTAGAGGCCGGACTTGTTTTGTTTTCCGTTTGTAGGTTGTGGATCTACTTGCTCCGTATCAAAGAGGTGGGAAGATTGGCTTGTTTGGTGGTGCGGGTGTCGGGAAGACGGTGCTTATTATGGAACTGATTAACAACATCGCAAAGGCCCATGGTTTGTTTTACTTTGTTGATGACTAACAAAAACATATCTGATTTAAGATTTTGAGTAGAGCAAGAATATTGATGAAAAAGGTGGTGTTGTTTACTTTATATAGGTGGTTTCTCCGTGTTCGCTGGTGTGGGTGAGCGGACTCGAGAGGGAAATGATTTGTACCGAGAAATGATTGAAAGTGGTGTGATTAAGCTTGGTGACCAGCAATCTGAAAGCAAATGTGCTCTTGTATATGGCCAAATGAACGAGCCTCCTGGTGCTCGTGCTCGTGTTGGGCTCACGGGATTGACCGTTGCTGAGCACTTCCGAGATGCTGAAGGGCAGGATGTGCTTCTCTTCATCGACAATATTTTCCGTTTCACTCAGGTTTATTTATACACAACATTTTTCTAACACTTTTATGGGTGGATGTTGTGGACTTATTATCATGTTTTCATGTTCGATAGGCCAACTCCGAGGTGTCGGCTTTGTTGGGACGTATCCCATCTGCTGTAGGTTACCAACCAACACTAGCAACCGATCTTGGAGGCCTTCAGGAACGAATTACCACAACCACTAAAGGTTCCATTACGTCGGTACAAGCCATTTACGTGCCAGCAGATGACTTGACGGATCCTGCTCCCGCAACTACTTTCGCTCATTTAGATGCTACCACCGTGCTTTCTCGACAGGTACGTACCATGATCTACATATACCCGGCCACTAGAAAAAAAATCTATGATCCATTTTTTGGCTGATCGAATACTATGATGAAATGTAATGTAGATCTCGGAGTTAGGAATCTATCCGGCCGTTGATCCGCTGGATTCAACATCTCGAATGCTTTCTCCTCGTATTCTCGGTGAAGATCATTACAAAACTGCGCGTGGAGTACAACAGGTTCTCCAGAACTACAAGAATCTTCAAGATATTATTGCAATTCTAGGAATGGATGAACTTAGTGAAGACGACAAACTCACCGTTTCACGTGCTCGTAAGATTCAACGTTTCTTGAGCCAACCCTTCCATGTCGCAGAAGTGTTCACGGGCGCCCCTGGGAAATATGTTGAGTTAAAAGAAAGCGTCGCTAGCTTCCAGGTACTATTAAATATTTAGACCTGTATATATATAACTGTTGTCACTGTTTCTAACATGTTTGTTAACGTTATATGTAGGGTGTTCTTGATGGAAAGTACGATGATCTCCCGGAGCAATCGTTTTACATGGTTGGAGGAATCGATGAGGTGATTGCGAAGGCGGACAAGATCGCCAAGGAGAACATGGGTAGTTAGTTTTTTTGATCATTTGGTCGTTAATTTATCTATGACATGATACACGTACTTATTTGTGGCATCACAACATGAGTTATTGCTCGAGTGTTGAGCATTTTTTGTTTGCGGATTTGTGGTCGCTAATGGACTCTTTTTGTCCCTTGAGGTGCATTTTAAGGGAATTTTCTTTTGGAAGTGGTTTGTTCTGGAAAAAAATCGTGTTTAAGTAAAAAATAAAATAAAAAAAATTGGAGACAGCTACACCTAGAAGCGGTTTTGGAACAATGTTTTTTTTAATTAAAATAAATAAATATTTTTCAAACGTATTTTGCAAACTAAGAACCAAAAATAACATTTATAATTACAATTAAATTGTAAACAAATATACATAATACCGTGAATATATCCAGACAAACCGAATAAGTAACGGATAACATGCTAGATCGAGGCACCCAGCTGGTTGCCAAAAGATATAACACCGGCCTGTATATATTATAAGACATCCTTTATAATTCTCACTAAATTTATTCAACACGTTATAGTACATGAACAATAACCACGTGACCAAGATGTATCCATCAATCATGAATTAAATCAATGTAGAAAAAATGTGTGGTAATTACATATATACCAAACCACAAGTTTGTTTCTCGTACGTACCTAACTACATATATACTTGTATATATTCATTACCATTTCCTCATACTCCACAAAAACCAAACATGTTTATACCCATCGGAACTACACAGCTGCTCTTATGGTTCACTCTTATTTTCATGTATTTAATCACCACCAATATTACCCTGGCTCAACTATTTGAATACCGTTACCACGTCTGCGATTACTCGGCTAATTATACTATAAACACTACGTACCAAAGAAATCTCAACACTACACTCACCACCCTTCCCACAACCGACTCGGGCTTAGGTTACTTTAACCGTTCCATCGGCCAAGGCAATGATAGAGTCATCTCTTTTGCCCTTTGTCGAGGGGACATCAATCCAGATGCATGTTTTGGTTGTTTGAATTTTTCCATTGTTAACTTGTTACAACTCTGCCCTAATCAAAAGGGAGCAATAGTTTACTACGATTATTGTTTGTTGTTATACTCCAACCAGTATTTATCAGGAACTAATCAGGGACTATTCAGTGCGTATTTATGGAACAGCCAAAATGCGACCAATAAGGATCGGTTTAATGGGGCTCTTAGACCGTTGTTGGGAAATTTGACTGTTGATGCAGCCGCTGGCGATTCTCTAAGGAAGTTCGCCAGCGGCAACACAACAGGGCCAGATTTTTCAGATATTTACGCACTTGTGCAGTGTACTCCAGACTTAACGGAGCTACGATGCCGTGAGTGTTTGTCAGATGCTGTTAATCAATTTGCTGGTAGCCAGTATAGTGGGGCAATTGGAGGGAGAGTCATTCAACCTTTGTGTAATTTTCGATACGAGAGTTATAAATTTTTCAACGGTAGTACTCTTGTCATACCACCACCACCACCGTCTCCGCTGCCGCCACCGAATTCCCAGGCTTCACCGCCGGTTTCAACACCATCCTCAGGTATTAATCAATTTTTAATACTAGGGTTATTGAATTTTATTACTTTTAACTATTATGTATTGACCGTACAACTCTCAATTCTAAGTAGATCTCCTCTCTCACAACTCCTAATCCAACACTTCAATTATTGTGTCAATTCGTTTTTGTCCACGTGAGTTTTTTTTTCCTACATGACATGTTTATGTGACATAAGAACAAAATACACAACAAGTAAAGTGTTAAATTTTATGTGCATGGATCCCAAAATTATCTGGCCTGATCAAGCCAGACCTTTCACAAAGCGAGAGATAAACCATACACCGTTTACGCCCTTTAATTGTCTTAAGATAAGTATAAAATTAGATAAATGGACATTTTAATGGATAGTTTTTATCACATAAATTAAATGTTCTCGTTGCTTTGGTGCAATTGAATATGTGGGATCGGCCTTCTTCCTCGATTGGATCAGGTTCAACATCTAAGGTGTATCGGATAATTTGGATGGCTACGATGTGATGTATTTGGCTTGTTAAAATCGATGCCATTTTCAACTCTAACGTCATGACACCGGTAGATTGTGTAGTTGAGTCGATAATTATCGATACTTTTCTGTGACTAAAACATAGGGCGAGGTGTAGTTATGTAACGTGGCAAAATTGGTTTAGCATCCCACATATGTAATCTAGGAGGTGTTTTGTTTAGTGATGGATTTAAAAGAAAAATTAAGCGGTAACAAAAAAAATTACCTACGCGTCTACGTACCGGTACAAAAAACGAAAAAAAAAAATTTTAACTTTTACACTTCGCCGGATAAGTTGAGGGGTAGCGACACTAACCCCTGCCCTAAGGCTAGATCTGCCCATGGTTTTATTTAGGTCTTAACGTCTTGCTAGTGGCCAGTGGTTTTGTTTTTTTATAATATGCTTATTGGCTTTTGATACTGTAAATATTCGTGTATTGACCGATATTAATTCAAACTTAAAAATTTATCTGTGACGGTTTCAATATGTAAATTATTTTCTTCCATCGAGCATTTTCTAACTATGACACATAAATGGCCGAGTAGTTTGGTTTTTAGATACAATAAGGGTCACGAGGTTTTTGGAGACACAAACATGACGGGTTAAAAAATGCTTAATAGAGAAAAAAATAGTTTTCAAGTACTATCACATTGAATATTTTAATTTGAGATTTATATCGGTTAATACACTAAAGTTTAAATTATTAAAATCCAATATCAATTATAATATATTCGTCATTTAAACAATACCGAGTAAAACCTGTAGATAATAAGACCAGTTACAAGACGAAGTTTCAAAAGTCTCCCTAAATTTAGTCTACACGTTATAGTACATCTAGCAACCTTTGAAGATGATTTTCAGACCACATGACCTAGTCAAGATATAACCATCAACCATGGTCCGTGATGAATAATTCAAGCTCTTAATTGTGTGGTGATTTCCAAACCATACATTTCCACCTAACAGCTTGTGTTCTTTACCGTCGATCTCAGGTCTCCAAACAGTGGCGTACCCATAAATATTTTTTATGGGGGTCGGAAATTTGATAGTAATCTTTTGAGTATCGATATATAATATTTTTTCCAATCCGTTTCGATTCGGTTCGGGTCGAGTCAAATTAAAAAAATGATAACAACTAAATTTGAGGGGTCAAAATTAAAAAAATTTCATTTCCCTCCACCTATATTTAATATTTAAAAATTTTCAATTTCCCTCCACTTACCTAACTTCTTTAATGTTTAACCCTAATTTATATCTATAAATACCAAATCAAATCTCTCTAATCACTTTCATCATTCTAAACTCTATCTCAAACTCTTTCTTTCATTTTTTTTCTTTTTGCTTTCATTTTTTACTTTATTTTTATTCAAAAATACTTGAAACATCATCTATGAATTTTACCATATATTTACCAACAAGATAAATAAAATTTGGTAAATCACCATTTTGAAGTTCGAGTTAAGATTATTTTTTTCAAACTTTATAAAAAAAATCTTTTATTTTGTTTCTTAAACTTAATATGTCTCCATTCTACATTTTTCTTAAGCTACTAATTAATCTACAAATAAGAAGTGAATGAAGCCAAATCATGTTTCCAAACAAGATTATGTTGGAGTACTTGTGTTATGGTATAAAAATGGTGATGTTGTGAATCTTGGTTCTACAACTAATTTTTCCACCATTCCTCACTTCTCACTTGATTACTTAGCAAAAGTAGTTAGTTTATTTATGTATTTCCTTTCTTGTACTCATGACCATCCAAATAATCAACTATGTACGTTGATGGTTTTGTGCAATGGTGAAAGACACTAGAGGTTATAATACATTAATGCTTGACTATACATGACAATATATATATATATATTACTCTCTTCTAACCATTATTTAACCAAATCCATAGTTAAATATTATGTGTCTCATATAGGCCGTTAACTGGGCATTAAACTGAGTTTTAAAGACTGGATGGGGTCGAGGGTTAAATTTTACGGGGATCGATCGAGATTTGAACATATAAAAACCCAAAAAAAAAAAAATTCCGCAGGAGGAGCGGGCGCCACCCACCCTCTAAGGGTGGGTACACCCCTGTCTCCAAACATGTTCATCCCGTCGCATATGCCCTTATCTTGCTTTGTATATGCCCGTACGTACGTATCAGTTTACTTGTTTTAGCTATATGCACTGGCGAGGCATAAGAGGGACCCAGGAGGGTCCGGGCCTCCCCAATTTTTTCCGTCCGAAGTGTTGTTTTGTTGGTCGGTTGTTGATTTTTTATATATATATTGAGTTTGGCCTCCCGAAACATGAACATTATAAAAAAATTTATGGGTTTTTTAACTTTGGCCTCCCCAAACCAAAAATCCTGGCTTCGCCACTGGCTATATGCTCATGTAAGGGCTTGTATACATCTCTGTATATAGCGTATGCCAAATATTTTGGCTTGTGTGACACATCATGAGAGAAGCTTTTGATGAACCGGTGAAGCCATGGTTTGCAACATATATAAGCAAGATCCGCTAAGCCATCATCAAGAAGTTATTAAAAAAAGCTTATTATTCTAGTAAAAAACCTATCAAGCAATCTTGTATCTAAGATGACAATTAAACCCGAACATGCATGATAGTAAACTTGTAACTCAGATATTTAGGGCGTTTATGGAATTAGGTATTATAATTTTTTTTTTCAGGGGTATATGATTCTATGTTAGAAAAAAATGACGTCAATTTATTTTCCATATATATATAAAGACAAACGAAGCGATATATATATCACATGCTATCGCTTGACTAGCCTGTCAAATCAAATAATGAACTAAGTGAATTGTTGATAAAAACTTTTAAGAGTAAATTCTAATATTTTTGTTTTTTTATAACAAGTTAAATTATAGATCGGGACGTTTATTTTAGATTTTTATATTGATTGACCCTTCTTTAAATTTTTATTATGTTTTAAGTCTTTAATCTAACTATCGTTATGTTTTTCGGTTAAGTCTCGGCATTTTAGTCTTTTAACCTTACAGGATAATGAAGTTATAATATTACTCCTTTAATGTTAAAAGTCTAAAATAACCGAATAACTTAACGGTAGTTAGATTAAAGGACTAAAAACGTGACAAAAATATAAATAAAGGCCAATCAGTGTAAAAATTTAAAACAAAGCTCACGATCTGTAATTTTACTTATTATAAAGGCTAAAATATGTAATTTACTCAAACTTTAATATCTTGACCATATATTCTATTTATATTTTGGTTAAACAAATCAACTAAAATATTTATTTACGTGCGTACTTTAATACATTTTTCTATACTAATATATGAATAAATAATCTGTCATTTGTATTCTAATAGGTCATTCATTTAAATGTTACAAATTTTAAAGCTATTTTTGTGCATAATTAGTTATAATAATTTTATTTGTTATATATTTTTTTCAAATAAAATCATGTAATTGGATTGAATATTTATAATTTTTTTTGTATTTCTTTCTAAATGTGTTTGGAATTATAATTTTAATTTACTTTTAACTAGGTTTATGTGTCGGGCCGCGCGTTGCGGCGGCCGGGTCTTGCGTATGTGACTTCGTCACACGCGCGCGTTGATAAAAAAATTCCATGTACCACACGTTACGGTGCGAAGTTATAATACGTAACATATTAAAAGAAGAGTATATAAAAAACGTAAATGCCAAAATTAAAATAAGTTAAAACCAGATGGTTAATGCCAGAATTGTCAAAGAAGAATAGTAGGGTCAAATTCGTAAACACTTAAAAGAAAATTTCATGTCTCGTACATTACGGTGTAAAGTCTCATATTAAAAGACGGAGAAATATCCAAACTTAGATGTCAAAACTGGGAAGCAAAGTCGTGAATATGTCAAAGTAGAGTAACGGTTCAACGTTATAAAGTGACAAGTCAAAGTCGATGGTGAAACGTATATATGTCAAAGTCAGGGGTCAAAACCATAAACATATCAAAGTTAGGGGTCAAAACCGTAAATATATAAAAGTTTAAAATTAAAAAATACATTGACGAATCGGTCGGTGTCACCGACCTTCACATTTAGAATTATATAGAATATATTAGTTTGTTATATAAACATTAAAATAACTATTTTATAATGATAAGATTTTTACTTCTTTATTAGTATAAGAAGAATATTACGAATTTGCGAGCAGTATTTCTATAAAGCTTAGAAGAAGTCCTATGGGTGCATGTTTCAAGTTTCAACCAATCTTAACACGTCCTGGTTGGACAAAGTTTCTTTTTTTTAATACTCACATTTAAACATATATATGTACTAGTTTAGTGCCCGTGCTACGCTCGGGAACACAACATTCAAGTGATGCTTTTAAGGATATTCATGAACGTTTCAATAAGTTTTGAAACAAAACCGTGGTAAACCGAAACACGAAATATATTTTTAAAAATTAAATTTTTAGTATAACAATATTATACTCAAATTAAAGAGAATAAAATGCTCAGTTTTATGGTGTAGTTTATTTTTTTTTTAAAGCTCACATAAAAAAGTCTTGTATATTTATTAAACACTGAGGTCTTTAATTGTATGTTATTATTAATTTTATCCATAAGTTTCATTTTCACACCCTATCAAATATAAACCGACTCATGTACAGCCCTTGTAGTAGAGGGTTAAAAGTACAAATATTTTTAAATTTTTCAGAATTCTCCAAAATATTAGGGGACTAAAAATGTAATTAGTTTGATTATAATACATTTTATATACATATTTTAAATAAAAAAATCATTATTATGAGATAAATTCTCAAATAATGCCACATAAGCCAGAAGCTTTAAAATGGTGCCACGTAGGCTTTTTTGGTTTTGCTATATTATATAAAGATATATTAATACGTACGTGGTTGGGTTTGTAGCAACGAGGCTTATCTTCTATTTAGCCGTGTGTGAGATATTATATATACACTGTTTAAGTATGTGAAGCTTTATTATTGTCACTGACATAACTCATGTAACGAACGTGTTGCATATGTTGACAACACGTTAATGTCTGTGACTTTATGCCGCAACAAATGAAACATAACACTACACCGTAGCGAAGTCATAAACGTGACTGCACGACACATACACCAACTAACACCTAACTGTCACATCGCGCAACTTAACCTAAGTCACAAACTAGTAAGTTATAAGTTATAACGTACCCGGCCAGAGTATTAGAGGCTCGATCGACCTATTAACAAGTTCAAAATTCCTGTTTCCTAGCTAGCTAAGATCATGTTACATATGAACATATATATATAGTAATATAGTAGTTGTTTTCAACTAAGCTAGCTAGCTAGATATATTGGTCACCGATCGAATTGATAATCATAACCAATTAATCTAGAATATTACTCAATGGTTGTCTTTCGTTAAAAACCGTATGAACATAACCTAATTCTTAATTAACTGTACTTTTTGTTGTTGTTATATAACGATCGAGTAATTACTCATTTAGTTATAAATTGATCGAAAACTCTTTTTCGTGCGCAGGAAGGAGTACAAGCACGACCGTGATAATAATAGTTGTTATTGTAATAGTGAGTATCATCCTAATAATCACTTTCATTTGTATCTTAGTAAGATTGAGGAGAAGAAAACAAACTGCTTCATCAAACGAAGCTATTGAGAGTAAGTTCAAATTAAGTTTGAAATCATATATATTTACAACATCAACTCAAAGATACATTGCTACTTTGCTATATATATAGCTTGTATATGGATAACGTACAGTTTGTCACTAAAACAACTTTTAACTAATTCTCGATCTTTATGTATCGGCCAGCTGAAACTATGGATATCTCAGATGCTGAATCTTTGCAATACGACTTTAGTTTAGTGAAAGCAGCAACAAATGACTTTTCCGAAGATAATAAACTGGGACGAGGTGGATTTGGAGCAGTTTACAAGGTACATACGTATATATACTCAAATTGATATATATTGCTTGTTATAATTAATGTGCCATCTTGATGTACGTTAATATATGTACGTTAACGTTTGATATGTAGGGTACGCTGAGAGATGGGCAGGATATAGCCGTAAAGAGGCTAGCAAAGGATTCTGGGCAAGGAGATGTTGAATTTAAGAATGAGGTTTTGTTGGTTGCAAGACTTCAACACCGTAATTTGGTTAGGCTGCTCGGTTTTAGCATACAAGGAAGTGAAAGACTTCTTATTTACGAGTACCTGTCAAATGCAAGTCTTGATCAATTTATATTTGGTAAGTTAGTACGTTCTAAAGAGCGGTCATTTTCTTAAGTATGCCTGATATATATATTGTGTCCCATATGCCATCACAGAAATTTCTACAATGAAAACATGTTCTTTAGGTAAATTTAGGTAGGATATGAAGTTTGTTTTATTGGATATGATTTGTGATGCCTACATGCATGTTGATGGCTGTTGTAGATCAAACTAAGTGTAAACTTCTTGATTGGGAAAAGCGATATAAGATCATTAAAGGTGTTGCCAAAGGACTTCTTTACCTTCATGAAGATTCCCGTCTAAGGATAATTCATCGTGATTTGAAAGCAAGTAATGTCTTACTAGATGAAGAAATGAATGCTAAAATTGCAGATTTTGGCATGGCAAGATTGTTTAAACCCGAGGAAACTCAAGGTGATACAAGTCGAATTGTTGGTACCTAGTAAGTATACAATCTTTGAAGAAACTCACACATGGAACTTTATGAAACTTATTTTATTTTCATGATATTGCAAGTGTTGATATTTTGATTGCTTTGTTTTCGATCTTGTATAAACAGTGGTTATATGGCTCCAGAATATGCTATGCATGGTCAGTTCTCGGTAAAATCAGATGTGTTTAGTTTTGGAGTGTTGATGTTAGAGATAGTAGCGGGTCAAAAGAACCAATGTTTTCAAAAAGAAGAGAACATTGAAGACCTTCTTAGTTTTGTAAGTATCCGCCTTATATTTAAAATTTTGTTAAAAATTATACATGAAGAAAATATGTTATATGTACAATGACATTCCCTTAAAAAAATAGTTCCAAGTACTTAATTGTGTAAGCTAACAATGCAAATTGTTCTTCCATTTCAGGCATGGAAAATTTGGCAGAATAAGACACCAATAAATATGATAGATCCCACATTGAAGACCGGATCCGGTTCATTGCGTGACATCATTAGAAGTATTCACATTGGATTATTATGTGTTCAAGAAAGTATCATTGATAGGCCAACCATGGCTTCAGTTGTTCTTATGCTCAACAGCTTCTCCGTCACTCTTCCAATGCCCTCAGAGCCTGCTTTTTTAATGACTAGTAAAACTGGTCCGGAAATGCCACTCTTTCAAGAGTATAGTTCATCGACAAGTAGCAGTGGTTTAAAAAAATATGCAACACCAAAATCATCCGAGCTTTCAGTAAATGATGTTTCAATATCTGACATGGTTCCAAGATAGGTTTTGAGGCTACACTTGATATTGATATACTAGCTTGCTTTTAAAAACACATACCCTTGAAAATTACATGTTTGAAAATAAAGATGCAATCAGATTGCATGGTGCAGTTGTATTGCAAAACACATACTCTTGGAAGATATTACTAGGCATCTTATATCCACAATTGTGTCAATATCAAAAGTCAACTGTACAAGACTAAATCAACATGTATCAGCATTTGACTATAATGTTCTCACATTATTCATTTACAAACTATGTTAGTAGGTAATATTAAGGTAAATCTAGTAAAATCGCGTTATAATGACTATACTCTATTCATTCATTTCCAGTGCATTTTGACTTTTGGGATTTTCTATGTTCTTGGAGAATTGTCTCGTTTGATGCACAAAATACAGTTGTCTAACATCTGAAATGATCGATGTCGCAAGGTAATAATGACATGGATTGCAAGAGCCAAAGTTGTCGTGCCACCTGTCAAAATGAAAAGAGTCCAAAAGCTACTAAGACCCAACCTCCCATATTCGTCATGGACTGATTCCATGTCTACACATTGCTCGGAACCAAGCATTCTTTTCTCTATGTTTTGGAGAGTGCCACTTTCGGATACATTAAGCAGGGCCTTTGTGAAATCAGTGACCATAAAAGAACCTTTTGGAAGTACCTGCAGTAATAGGTACAACTAGTAAGTAATTGTTGTTCAAAAAAGGGTTATCCGCCACTTGAAATGAGTAAACTGATCGACGAGTTAAGAATCTTACAAATGCAAATCCTCCTTCTCCAAATGTATCTGCTACTATGAAGCTTTTACAGTATCTGGCAAGAAAAAGTTTAGAAAAAGGCGCCTCGAGAAAAACTGCGGCTATTTCTTTGTTTTGAAGCGCGTGTGCATATTCATCAGGAGATGTAAAGTCCCTTATGTTTTCATTCTTGAAACCTAATACATCCACCAAGTAACTAGCCACATGTGCTCCTCTTCCATACCCAACAGCTGCGTTTGTATTTTTCAGGGTTTCATAATCAGCTACTTTAGGTGCCAAACTTCTAACAGTGAGCATACTGGTTAGACTGGCAGTGTAACACTGACCGACAATTATCGCCACAAAGAGCCACGCAACGGTTACCATTCTTGTCAAATTGTTATTAAGTTGGTCACCTGAATGATGCAAATCAAATGTTATATGGAAAATAATGCAACTCAAATTAATACCTTGTTCAAAGCATATATATTGAATAACTTACCATTTAGAGAAAATAGTCTGGTAAAAGATAAACAAAGAAGAATTCCAGCTTGATTAAGCGCGGAGCCTTGAAGTTCAGGACTGTGTTTACGCTCAATCAGCCATAACACAAAGCCATTGTAAATATAGATCACGATGGTTAGAGCCCACATGCTCAATGTGAAGGGCTTCACAAACAGCCATTGTTCATGGTGTGATATGACAGGTACAACCATCATCAACCCTGTTTCTGTGTATGGATGTGTGAACTCAGCGTATTGATATCGTCTTGATACTACTGAGACATCACCCACAACCGCGTCAAATTTCTGATCAACACATGCAAAGTTGTAAGAAAACAATAACAAGAAACTATGCATCATATCTTAGATGTAAAATCTATCGATTAGTTATAAACCATGACCCGTTAGTTGTAATAAATTGTACTTGCATTAATAAAATGTATAGTAAGTGACTCTTCACCTTGAGATAAACTTGCTCCACTAATGAATCATATGATCCATTAAAGGGATGAAACTCATAAGATAGATAATATGGCAACCGTTTAACCGTTTCTTTGAAAAGCTCAATTGAATATCCAATGCAGGTAAAATTATGATGCATATGATCATATTTCACTTCCACAAACTTTTTAAAAACAGCCATAGTAGGCACACCAACTCGCAATGGATTAATGCTAGTAGGAACGACCCGTCCTTGTGGAGTATGCAATGGTCTTCCAGGCCAAAAAATGTGACCCAAACTCTGCAAAGAGGTGTCATAAGCAGCCTTATCGTTAACAGCCTCAGAAAAACCAAGTCCTTCGGACCAGAACCCAACTTCTCTATAGTATTTTCCTATAACATTGATGATGCGAAATCTATGAGCTGCGGTTAATTTCTTGTTTACAAATTGAACTTCACCTGTGATCCCAGAAAAAGATATAGACGAAACTGTATCCAGTAACCTTTTCCCACTCATGTTCTTTTTGCTCAATGCTAAGCTTGCGATCCATGTGGCATCATAGGCGTGCACTGCAAAAATCCCAGGCATGTTGTCCGTCTCTTCAGGCTGCTCAATCTTAAACTTTGTTTGAAACTTTGTGCTAAAATCTTGAAACTGTGAGCTGGTATCTGTGACGAAACTCCCAATTCCCACAACGCCTTCCATCGTTAAGAAGGTAGATGAATTCACAGTATGAAGTAGATCTGTAATTAAATTTGTGGTGATCCAGACGTAACCCTTTTCCATCATTCCCATGGTCTTTGCATTTTGAAAAAGGCGAACGCCTGTTTCCAACGAGGCATGAACCAAAAACACTCTACATTGCTCCATATTGATCCTTTCAAGCTCTTTCGTCAACGATGAAGAAGAAGCTAAAGGTGAGAGCTTTACCATATTGTCCATTTGTACACCGGATTGTTTGATGGTTTTCATTAGATGATGGATGATTTCAGCTGACGCTGAACTGATATCCTCGTATATGAAAGTAAAGTGATTCCAACGAAAGGACTCCATGATCGCAACGAAAGCTTTCATTTGACCGAATTGCGAAGGTGACGCTTGAAACAGGAAGGGAAAACGATCTAGCGCCCGTTTAGGAACAGAATCAAAAAGAGAGAAGGTTGGAATTTGGTATTTGCTACCAATCTCTCCAATTGAAAGCACTTGTTCCATGGTATATAGTCCCAAAAATGCTTCTACTTTATGTGTATCAATAAGATATGTGGCTGCATTTTGACAAAAGTCCAGAAATTGTTAAGTATCTCCAAAAAATTGCATTTTTTTATGAACTGACAAATTGATATAATGATAAATCATTCAATGCTTGGGAAACTTTTGATATTAATTAAGTTAAATAAATTCATTATCATTTGAGGTTTATCTTGCTGGAATGTACTTTATCTGTGCCTCATATAGCTCTAACCATCATCATCATTTGCCGACCTAATTCTCGTCGTTGTTGAGGCACAAACCCGGCCTAGCGATCGATGTTCACCGTCAAATGAATCGGAACAACTATTTCGATGTTCCTCACAAACCCAACAAGCTTGATTGAATGGGTATTTTAGTCATTTCAATTAAATTTTTTTATTGTGTAGTTTATATATTTTCAGTCTCTCGCGCATTATGCAAATAATTTTTTAATTACATACTCTTATGATGCTTTTATGTTGTCGATTGAAACGTAAAGAAAAAAAAAACCAAACATTACACAATAATACATGCAAAGAAAACATGTCATTCATGACTTTAATTATAAGAGAATAAAATTGAAAACTAAAAAAATGCGTGCGATAAAAAACTGAAAATAAAAAAACACTTGTCATTTTCAAAATAAAACAACAATGCAAGGAAAAGACTAAACCAAAAAACATGTCACACAAAAACTAACGAATAAAAAATTGTTACCGCATCATTTTATTATTCTTTAAGTTTTTTTATTAACAGTGTATAATAAATTACACAACATCTTATATGTGAGTTGTAAACATAAAACTTAATACTCTAAACACAAGCGTATAACCAGTTATTTTTTAAGTTAATAAAAAATTTAAGAAAGTAAAGCTTAAAAAAACAGTATCAAATTTGTTGTTTTGTTATTTTCACTAAACCACACCATATACTTATGTGATTAACTTCATGTTCAAACTATGAAAAAGTCAAACGGTTTAAAAGGGGTTCATTGTTTAAGCTTCAAATAACCTCAACATTTTTTAAAATTTCTAGTTTACATTATTTAAAACAATAAAATCAATTTGCATGATATCTTTAATACTTACACTTGTGCTTGACTTGTTACTCAATTACTTTACCACGCGCGTATTACAAAAATGAATATTGTTTACTTTTTAGAACCGGATCGAATTAATCTATCGGACAACAAAAACCGATTATAAATGTTGCTTTGATCCGAAGGTGGAACAAATTAACTCGTGATTTTCAAAGGGTGATTGGTTAATTAACCGTTAATATAAAAGGTTCAAAAACAGATTGACTTTAGATTGTTATAATATATAGCTAGCGGGTGAGTCGATATTAGAGGAACGAAACCGTACCTTCAAGCATTGCCCCAACAAGACTTCCTTTAGAGTTTCGTATGTACAACGTCATGTTTTGAGACGTTCTTGCATTGAAATCATCTATCGCGATTTCCATGGCAACTCTAGCTTCTTTTCCTGCTCGAGACTTCATGTCCATTATCGTGCCAATGGCAGAGGTATTGCTAGTAATAATTTGAACTCTTCTTGTAACAGACGCCATGGTAAGTTTTGCACTTAACAACGACAACAAAAACAAAAATACAAACGTAACGAGAAATTCGTTAATTGAACTACGTTTGTATGCCATTAATAAAAATGATGCCCAAAAAGAATTAATGTCCACCCTTAGACTTCAATCTCTTCGTTCTCTTGCACCATATAGAGAGATAGATGTGAAAGGTTGAAATATGCAATTGGTAGTATATAAAATAATGCGATATAAATCATTAATTTATGTGTTAAAATATGCAAAAACTAGTGGTTTAAGCAATCCTCACTAGTTATGCTTGTAATAGTCCACCATAACATATTTTAGTGTTGTTGATCTTGTATAATATGATGAGTTTGCAAAATAGAACAAGCAAACAAACTTAATAGATTGTTTATTTAGATAACTAAATACAAAAACTGGAATAGATATATTAGTTAAGTTATTTTTCTTTTCTTTAGATTGTACCTTATCTTATTCTTGTTACAAAATATTCATCATGGTGTCTACCCTTTAGGCGAATCTTAAGATCACTTTCGTCGCAATCTATCCGTGAAAGTAGTTTGTCGACAAAAACATGCTCCATTGGAAGCATGATGATGCGTTCGAAGAACCCTCTCATACCTCTCATATAAGCTTGATCTATGATTGTTATGTGATGTTACTATGATCATATCAGAGATCGATGCGGAATTTCACTTATCATGTATTGATGATTGAATGTTCACGAAGATCAATGGAAATATTCAATAATAATTTCTAGGGTATTGTATTGATTATGTAAAAAATGATAGGATAGACAACTCTAACAAAATGTCTGAGTTTGTGTGGTATTTGTATTCATACCACAATCACTTTACATACAGTTAACATAAAGTAAAACAGTTAATTAAGCACAATATGATTACATAAACATTCTAAGTCAAACTCAATTAATTATATCTTCATACGTCTTTGCTTGCGATGGCTCGTTAACCTGACGTCGATGATCGATATCTTGAGTCGTCGATGACTTTGACTAAATTTGACATTTGTTGACTTTGGTCAAACTTGTTTATTTTGTAAAGTTTTATCTTTCATTTACCCCAATAATACTCTCCTAAGATAACACTTTATAAAACCTTTTACTTGGCTTTGAGCATGTTTAAATTTTGGTATGCATCATGTTTATGTTTAGTTAAACCAAAAATATGACCTTAGGTATCTGATTTATCACATTTATCGATGGATTAGTGGCACGTGGCCTAATTACCAACGGTTTCAATATCTATTAGTATTAAAATTAAATTAGAATATATATGTATAGGTTATGTTCAAAATCATGTCTATGCTAAAGCCACGTACGTACGTTTGATAGGATAAGGGTATATATATGCAAAGTTTTTTAAAATATAAACTGATAATAAGTAGAAAGTCAACCAATAATTGAATATCAAAAACAAAAATGTGATGTTGTGATTGAGATTTACTTAATTTAGACTACCCACTATGGTGAACTAGTTAGAGTTTGGGTTGTTGAATGGATTTTAAAAAAAAAAAAATGAGAAAAGTTCACAACCTATAAAGACCCAGGTTGTTTTGGAGCACTAGTTCACAACCCAAGTTGGTTGCCAAGTGTCCAAAGATTAGTGGTTGATATATAATGTCATTTTTTCTTTTTCTTTTCTAACAATTACTTACACCATTAGTTATGTTTTTCTTTAATAACTTTTTATATAAAACTTAAAAAAAAATCGAAATACACAGTCTTGTTTAGTTTTTCGTTGCGGACATTCCGGTAAAAATTTTATTACAAACGGAGTTTTTTCGAAAAAACTTATATTTAAAAAATATATAGTTTTTTATATTATTATCTATGTGTTATTATAATATTGGTTCGTTAGGTTTTTTGGATAAAACGTATCATCTAAAAATCCGTTTTTAAAATAAAAATGTTTTTCTAATATTATAAAAATAATGAAGAAACATATTTATTTATTAAAAAATTAGGTTGGGTTGGGTTGAGTTGGGTTGTGATAGTGTGTGAAAAATTGAGTTAGGTTGGATTGTGTAGGTTGAAGAGAGAGAAATTATTAATTTAATGTTGGGTTGGGTTGTGGAGTTCACCACAGTGGGTAGTCTTATATTTCCAAAAGAAATTTCCTTGCACCTTCTTCAAAATAGTCATATATATGCGTATAACATATGTGTGTGTGATCCATGATCAATGGAAAGCAAGTTTATATATTCTAATTCATACAATCTCTTTCAAGAAAAAATGAAAGAGTTGAATGATTCAGTTGACTTTATGATAACAAAAACATGTTAATTTATGTATGATCGATAATGTGTTAGAGGGTGATTAATAATTATATATCAAGAATAATCTTACTTGATAACTTGGATTGTGGTGTGTAAACTTTAAAAATTAATAGTATTTTGAGCATGTCTTGGATTATACAAAATCAAGTTGTATATTTGTTAGATTTTAAAAGTCTCCGCTATTTATTATAGCATGTCGCTGGTCCTTACTATTGAAATTTGTTAATGATCCTAACTTTTATTATTTGTGTTATCAATGGAGCGTCGTTAAAAAAGATTAATGTTGTTAAACATTTATCGAATTCTACGCCGATGTTTGAGAGCTTTTGATCATAAGGAGAATGCGATTCGATTGATAGATGTCATGGTTACCTTGAAGCAGTGCTCCAAACGACGAATTTTTTATATTCGATTGAAACACCGTTAGATTTTAAACACACGGTTGAAGCACCATTTGGTCGTTTTAACCACCGTTTTAAGGTAAGTTTTATATCAACTGACTTATATTGTTCTTCTGATCAAAAGCTTAAAACATCGGTCTACAATTCAAAAAAACTTAACAGCAGTAAATATTTTTTAGCATCGATCCGTTGATGGTAAAAACAATAAAAGTTGGAACTGCCAACACATATTTCGATAATTAGGAGTTTAGGACTAGTAGTGCCGATAACAAATAGTTACACACATTCCAAAATCTGTATATGTTTTAGGCACACAAAATTTCAAGAAAAAAAACAGAGAATTAGTGTGCTGTGCGCGTGCGTGATTCATTCGATCTAATCGTAAACTCTGTATTGAGCCGCTAGTTCAGCTAATTTTTTGAGATTTGATGTTATGTTTTGGTTTAAGTATAAACTAAGGTGCTAACTGGCATTACAGTATTAGATTAGTTTAAGGCTCGGTGGTAAACTCTAGCTTGCAGTATAATCAGTTTATTGTCGTAGCGACGTCCTCAAAGAAAAATGTTTTTCTCAAGGGAGACACAAAATCTGTTTCAAGTTTCAAACACGTGGGAAATCTAATGCTACTCGTTCGTCGCATTTTGTTATTACGTACACTTGTAACTCGTTCGATCTAGGTGCTATAAAAAATTACGACAGCATATAAGATGAGAATAGCTGATGGGAGTATCGATCTATGCATTTATTTAGATTATATTACAGTACAAGGATTCAAGAAACGCATTAATTAATATAACAGATCTATTAGTAACCGCCAAGTCTCATGTTATTTCCGGTACGTTTGAACTTTCAACACCGTCTGCATCACTGACCTTCCTAGACAATCGTTTCTTTCGATGCACCAAGTATTTTCGTACATCTGAAATAATAGTGGCGAGGCTTCTCCTTTCAGTCTTGCAAAGATCTTGCATGACATAAATGACAAGAGCAATGGTTGATGTGCCACCTGCTAATACAAAAAGAGACCAAAAGCTACGAAAATCCAAACGTTCATATTTATCTAGAATTTCTTCCTGGTCTACACAGTGCTCCAAACCAAGCGATTTTTTCTCTATATCTTGGAGAGTGCCACTTTCGGAAACATTTAGTAACGCCTTCGTAAAATCAGAAACCAATGGAGAACCTTTTGGAAATGCCTGCAGGGAGAATTAGTAAGAAGTCACTATACACTTTTTAAAAGCTAGACAAAGTAAATGATTGACGGAACCAGAGGTGGAATTAGAGAGGAGACAGGGCGGGTCTTGTCTCCTCTCTAATTCCGCCCATGGATGAAACAAGAATTTAAGAATTTTACAAATGCAAATCCCCCTTCTTCAAATGGAGTTCCAGCTGCGATAAAACTCTTGCAGTACTTATTGAGAAATAGTTTAGCATAAGGAGCTACGAGAAAAACTGCTGCTATTTCTTTGTTTCCAAGGGCGTAAGCATATTCTTCAGGCGAAGTGAAGCTTCTTAAGTTTTCATGCTTGAAATGCAACACATTAACCAAGTAACTTGCCACTTGAGATCCTCTACCATGCCCCACAATAGCATTTGAATTCTTCAGTGTTTCATAATCAGTTACTTTAGGTTTTAACCTTCCAACTGTGAGCATGCTAGTGAGGCTAGCAGTGTAACACTGACCAATTATTATTGCTGTAACAAGCCATGCCACGGTTGTCATTCTTGTCAAATTACTATGAACGTTATCGACTGTGCCATAAAATTAGAAAAGTGTTACATGTGTAAGATCGAAGTCATCTGAGATACTGTTGTTATTATTATTATGAAGCGCGTAGAAATTACCACTTGTGTAGAACATTCTTGTGAAGGCTGAGCAGAAAATGATTCCGGTTTGATTCAGTGGGGAGCCTTGAAGTTCTAGACTATTTTTTCGCTCAATAAACCATACTACAAAACCACAGTAGATATTAATAATAATCGTTAGAGCCCACATATCCCGCGTGAAAGGCTTCACAAATAACCATTGTTCATGGTGAGATGCAACAGGTGGTACTATCATCACCAGCCCTGTTTCCGTATATGGATGTGTAAACTCTGCATACTGATATCGCCATGACACCACCGAGACATCACCAATTACCGCGTCAAAGTTCTGCACATTTAATGAAAAGATTTAAGTAAGAAAAGTAGTAACAATAAAAGAAGTAACATATCAGGAAATATGAATATATAGTAAGTATACCTTCAAATAGACTTGTTTCACAAAGTGATCATATGATCCATTGAAGGGGTAAAATTCATATGCCACATTATAAGGCAGCCGTCTAACAATTTCTTTGAAAAGCTCGATTGAATATCCGGTGCAAGTAAAATTATGATCCTTATCATCATATTTCACTTGCACGAATTTTTTATACAGTGCCATGGTTGGCACACCAACACGCAAAGGAGCCTGTCCTGTAGGAGTATGCAACGGTCTTCCGGGCCAAAAGATAGGCCCTAACTTCTGCAAAGATGCGTCGTACATAGCCCGATCGTTAATAACCTCGGAAAAACCAAGTCCTTCTGACCAGAACCCAAGTTGTCTATAGTACTTTCCTACAACATTAATAATGTTAAATACCTGAGATGCAGCTGGTTTTTTATTAACAATTTTTACTAATTCGCCGCTTATGCCAACAAAAGATTGTAATGAAACTGTATCCACGAACGTCAGCGCGCTCATGTTTTCTACAGTCAATGCTAAGGCTGCGATCCACGTAGCATCATAAGCCTGCACTGCAAAAATCCCAGGCATGTTGTTATGTTCTTTAGGCTGCTCACTCTTAAATTTTGCTTGAAACTTTGAACTAAAATCATGAAACCGTGAGCCAGTATCCGGGAAGAAACTCCCTATTCCCACAACGCCTTGCATCGTTAAGAAGGTAGATGAGTTCACAGTATGCAAAAGATCTGTAATCAAATTTGTTGTAATCCATACATAACCTGTTTTCATCATCCCCATCATCTGCGTGTTATGAAACAGGCGAATGCCTGTTTCCAAAGATGTATGAACCAGAAAAACTCTGCATGGCCCTGAATGAATCATGCCAAGTTGTTCCAAAAGTGACGAAGAAGCTGCTAAAGGCGAGACCTTTACGATATTGATCATTTGTACACCGGATTGTTTGATGGATTCCATGAGATGTGGGATGATTTGAGAGGATGCCGAGTTGATATCCTCGTAAATGAAAGTAAAACGATTCCACCCACATGATTCCATAATCGCCACGAAAGCGTTCACTTGAGCAAGTTGAGATGGTGAAGCTTGAATAAGATAGCCAAATTGATCTAGTGTCCACTGGGGAACTGAATCAAGAAGGGAGAATGTTGGAATGTGCTTTTCGCTGCTAATCGCGCCAACTGAAACCACTTCTTCCATGGTTTGTAACCCGATAATCGCTTTCGCTTTGTATGTATCAATAAGATTGATGGCTGCATTTTTAAAAAAATCAAGAAACTGAGAAAGAGAGAAGCAGGTGGACAACACTCAGATATATCTTCGTAAGAGAAGCTTTGACTTAGTTATTATTTTGATATCTAAGTCTGGATATATTTACGTCTTTTAATGTGTTATGCATTACGCCTTTATACCGTAACGTGCAAGACAATAGTTTTTTTTATAAGCGCGTGTGAAAAGTCACATACATGAGACCCGGCCGCCACATCATGCGGCCGGTCTCATAGCTAGTTTGTGACGATTGATCATAATCTTATCTTGTTTTTTTTCAGGGTTTTACATAAAAACAAATCAAATCAAAATATCTGGTCGTAACGGCATCAAATATATATTGAATCTATCTAATATTTTAAGGTTTTAAGGAGCAATTTTTAAAGGGAAAATATATGATTTATAATAGGAATTTTGGGAGGGAAATTATATGGAGTTAATCACCATGCATAAGTTGATGGAAATATTAAAATTTTATAAATACTTAAACATAATGATTATAAATTTATTATAAATGTTATTATTTAACCCGTATGTACACACGGGCATTAAACCTAGTTGAACCATATATTATGGAGACCCATTCAAACAAACACCAAGAAATGCAAGAATTAACCATCAACTCCCATAAAATACACTAGTTTAGTGCCCGTGCTACGCTCGGGAACACAACATTCAAGTGATGCTTTTAAGGATATTGATGAATGTTTCAATCAGTTTTGAGACAAAACCGTGATAAACCGGAACACATGATATATTTTTAAAAATTAGACTTTTAGTATATCAATATTATACTTCAATTTACTACACCATAAAAAGCTCAGTTTTATGGTGTAGTTTATTTTTTTTTTAAATCGTATAAAAATGTTATGTATATTTATAAAATACTAAGGTCTTTAATTGTATGTTATTAATAACTTTATCCATAAGTTTCATTTTAAACCCTATCAAATATAAACCGACTCATGTACACCCCTTGTAGTAGAGGTTAAAAATATAAATACTCTTAAATTTTTCAGATTCTCCAAAATATCAAGGGATCAAAAATGTAATTAGTTTTATTATAATATATTTTATATACATAATTTAAATAAAAAAATCATTATTGTGAGAAAAATTCTCAAATGATGCCACATAAGTTAGAAGTTTTAAAAATATACCACATAAGTTTTTTTTATTTTCCTATATTATATAAAGATTGAATAGTAGCCGGCCAGAAAATGACAATTTAATTTAAGGAAAATAGAATTTGAAAGTGTCAACGGCATCAACTAAAGGCCTTTTTTGGGCATTCTACAATGTTTACATAAGTCTTAATTAAGTGACTTCATTTATTTAGTTTTTAAGACAATCTCACACATACTTTCCTACACTGGAAAGAACTAATCACCATATAATAAACAAATTAACATTCTCAATTATATCTTGCTTGTAATACAGGTTATGTATTTACACCCATCAATTAAGTAGGCTGACGATAATATTAAAATAAACCTTATCTGTATTCTAAAAGATAAAATAAAGACTTGACCCTAAACACATCAATAGTTAAAGGATAGAGACGTCACATAGAACATTTGATCAAGTAGAAAGCGAAAATAAGAATAGAACTTTTAACACTCTTTTGTCTAGCTTTAACCATTAGGAGAGCGCCAAATAACCTCGTTTAGGCTAAACCAACCATTTTGTAGCCAACTCAACTGTTATCCCTCACGAAGTGCAATGAGGAGCTGACATATGTACTTGGTTGCATCAGAGCCACCTTGTGTGCCTCCCGACTAGCACTTAGCCGATCTAACTTAACTATATTGTTGAAGTTAACCTAAACTTTGGGTTAGTTATGTCAAGTTAGAAAGTTATATTTTAGTGGCTAGTATATATGTATATATGCTAAGTACAAGGATGTATTGTGTATATGTGTCAAAGATAGGAAGTTAGGGTTAGTTTACATAACCATATATCACGGTTATATGCAAGTAATGTCGATTAGTGAAGAGTTGTGTCTTTTACATGGAACCGATTCACATATGTATATATGGATCAATACGGATGATGTATGTATGAACAAGATTACAATAAGTTTCTATCAATATTAGCAAGATTATTATTAAGATTCATGTGATTTTATTCATCAATTGCAAGGATTATACCAACATATATGGTAGTTGAGATTTGACAACACCTACACGGTTGTAGCCTAGTAGGGTGCATGTGACATATGCCTCCATATTATTAGCCGACTAACACATAGCCGAGTTAAACCGGCTAAGGGCTAGTCATGTGGCCCATAAATCGGCTTTGGTGTAGTCGTGACACGTGTCAGCTCCATGTTCTATTTCAGGTGAGTACAAAGCAATGATTGGATCGGCTAGGGAGTAGTTGGTTTAGCTGGAAGAGATGTATGTGGCACTCTCATGTTGGTTGAAAGTGGAGAAAGAATAATAAACGAGTAAACGGAGTTTAATAAGAAAAAAAACGACCCTAGCATATAAATAATAAGGTCTCGATCTTACTGTTGTGTATCGCATGAACGACCTTCCCTTTGGAATTAGTAGTGTAAAGCGTCATATTTTGTTGTGTTTTTGTGTTGAAATCATCTATTGCAATCTTCATAGCAACTCTAGCCTCTCTGCCCGCTCGAGATGTCATATCCAAAGTTGCACCAATAATATGTTTGCCACTTATGTTATTTTCCATTTTTGTTGAAGTAACTCTAACTTCTAAAAGATATAACAAAAATAGATGTATAGTAAAAAATACAATGGTTGACCTTGCTATGTTTCTCATTACAGAAAAATATGGCTAATTAACGCATGAACCCCTCACCTACACTTCTCTTCTCTTCTTGCTTTTCAGTGTGTGTATATATATGTGTAAGATCGAAGTCAATACATGCAAATTGTAATATAGTATAATACTAACAAAAATATCTTTTTTTTTAAATGGTAGTTTAGGGCATTTTTTAGTTGCTACTTAATAACTCACGTCTAGAATAAGGTTGAAGAGTCAAGAGTGAAGGTGTTACATCACTTGAACGACGTACTATTTAAAAAAAATAGGGTAATTATAATTTTTTTCTTTATTTTCCTAACCGATTATTGTGAAGCATTGGATTAATCCTTAGAAAAATGGATACTCAACTAATAGGATAAAGGGGTATATATTTATTTAAGATTCTAAAACACATCGATATCGTTTGACCAAGTTACAATTGGAAGTATTCAAGCATTTTCTTAAAATCAATACTATTGCATACAACGAATTTCAGCTTTTATGGTCTTATATAACATTTAACGACCATGAAAACAATCTTTTGTCAAAATCACAATTTTGAATTGAAAATCCGCAACAACGGTCTGTGGAATTTACTCCACTCGTCGGAACGAGTTCAAGATAATTCCCTGTAATTTTATTTATTATACGGGTGTAATTAGTATTACAGGGTGTAGGAAATGTTCGTATTAAGTCTTTGACATCTCTATCTCAATCGAAGTGTATTGTGTCATTTTAGCTATATAAATTCTTCTCTAACTTTTGGGGAGGGGGTATGCCTAAATTGAACCCTTGATTTCTTTGGATATTAATTTTTTTAAAACGGCGGTTGGCGCAACCGTAGAATCGTTACACTCAAGAGGTGAAGTGTAATAACCGATCTTAAAGCACGACCTATCCCATAATGGACGCTTAATTATTTAGCAAAAACACATTGTGTGAAAATTAAATTCTTATGTTAAATAATTATACAAGTGTAAATAATACTTTTAATTATTTGTTGCACTTAAATTTCTTTACTTGTATCTATGTCATATTATAGTGTAATGTATTTGAAATCATTATATTGTATTGTTTCTCATAAATAAAAAGATGATCTATATTATTTTGTGATAGTAAAATAGATAAATTTTGGGCAAACCTTTTTCTTTAGTTTAATGTAGTAACTAACAAGCAGAATAGTTGACGACTTCTAATTTGAAGAAGTCGTTTGATTTTCATTGTGAAATTGCAACTTCTTAGCACTTTCGTCGCACCATTCATATGTAATCCAAACTCCATGGAAAAAGAATTTTATATTCTAAATTTATATATTAGTTATATTAAATAATTTAGTTATTTAAATAAAATATTGAATTGACTTCGGTATTAAAATGCAAATAATATATTTTTAAAAGTGACAATACAAAGAAGTAATAGCTTTTACGTTTTGAGAATTAGGTTCAAATACAAAGTCTAAATTTTCTATAAAGTCTAAGAAGGAATTTTGACCATCTTTTTTAAACGTCCATAACTTTTGCATACGACAATATTTTTTAATAAAAATTACACCAAAAAAACGAGCGTTTTTTTATCTTCAAAACGCATATAATATTGATATATAAAAAACGAATTTTTTTTTGAAGTTTCAGCTCATTGTGTTATATTCGTTAGGTCATTGTGTTATATTTTTCAACTCATTGTGTTATATTAGTCAACACATTGTGTTATATTTTTCAGATTGTGTTATATCCGTCAGGTCATTGTGTTATATTCGTCAGGTCATTGTGTTATATTTTCATCAGGTCGTTGTGTTATATTTTCATCAGGTCGTTGTGTTAAATTTTCATCAGGTCGTTGTGTTATATTTTCATCAGATCGTTGTGTTATATTTTCATCAGGTCGTTGTGTTATATTTTCATCAGGTCGTTGTGTTAAATTTTCATCAGGTCGTTGTGTTATATTTTCATCAGGTCGTTGTGTTATATTTTCATCAGATCGTTGTGTTATATTTTCGTCAGGTCGTTGTGTTATATTTTCATCAGGTCATTGTGTTATATTTTCATCAGGTAATTGTGTTATATTTTCATCAGGTCGTTGTGTTATATTTTCATCAGGTCGTTTTGTTATATTTTCATCAGGTCGTTGTGTTATATTTTCATCAGGTCGTTGTGTTATATTTTCGTCAGGTTGTTGTGTTATATTTCATCAGGTCATTAATTGTGTTATATTTTAATCATGTCATTGTGTTATTTCAGATCATTGTGTTATTTCATTAGGTTATTGTGTTATAACACAATGACATGAATAAATAACACAATGACTTGACAAATAACACAATGAGCTGAAAAACGTGAAATTTTTTTTATATATATATGAATATTATATGCGTTTTAAAGATAAGAAAATGCTCGTTTTTATGGTGCAATTTTTTTAAAAAAATAATATCGTATGTAAAAGTTATGGATGTTTAAAAAAATGGGGTGAAACTTAAAATATATAGACATTACCATCTTTACCCTTCCTTTTAATTTTAAGGGAGTACCACATGTCATCATCTCATGGCTTCTTACACTTTCTAGGAAAATTAGACTTTGTAGTATAACTCTACTCTACGTTTTGAATCACTCCAACTATCATATGTTCTTTGTTATATTTCATTTCTTGAAATTGTAATTCGTAAATGTCACTTTCAACTAATTTTAAAATCAGGGTTATTGGCCTATTGATAATATATTTGTTTTAGAAGCATTAGGTTATAGGTTCTAGTTCTGCTGTAAGCAAATTATGGTGTATTTCTTTTTGAAAATCAAGATTTTGCTGTTACAAAAAAAAATCAAAATCTTAACTACACATGATCACGGGAGTGTTACGTATGGTGGTTTATCGAATCGAATTCGGATTACTGGAATTGCTGAAATATTCTGATTTAGATACTTGAAAATATGAACATGAACTTCTAAATGATTTTTGTATTTATTTATGTTACATTAATGTTGTATTATATAATCGGTGAACATGTAAACGGATTAGGTCGTTTTCAGTGTATACTTTAAACTTATACTTTGAGTGTTTTGTTTAAAAGACATTCAATATTTATATTATACTAGTTGTAAGGTTCGACCTATTTATATTAGAGAAGGGGTTTTGATCTCAGTCTTTACACATTTTAGTGTATTTGTCATAGGCTGTTACACCAACCGTTGTTGTAAATAAACGAATGAAAAAGATAAATGAAACAAACTGCCACCCACCGACATTCTATATTTATATTATACTAGTTGTAAGGTCTGGCGTGAGATGCGGTGTTTGGGTATGTATGTGACTTCGTCACATGCATTGATAAAAAAAATATCATGTCTTACACTGTCACACCCTTAATTTTCCACAAACGGGGTATCCGTTATGCGTGTGACATACCAGGATCTCAAGCCATTAGTTACAGTTAACATTGACTCAGCGTTTAACGAAATGTTTAATATTGTAAATAAACCAATAATTCAGAGTTTAAATGTTAAAACAAACTTTTAGCGGAAGCATAAAATAAATCCAGTACGCAAAATCTCATGCACAAAATAATAAACCAAGTTAATAAAATAAATAAGTATTAAACGTAGTTTTTGAAACAGTCCAAAAGATGACCCAATGCATGCATGTCCTACTCGTGCTCGTGCTCTTTAATTACCTGAGAAAACATACTAAAACGGTCAACATATAATGTTGGTGAGTTCAATGAGTTTTGTATATAAATAAAAGGTACCGTTTATAACACAGATAAACAAAATCCATTTTATTAGGCGGTTTGCAAGACCGAATGCTTATTGCTTGTCAACACGTCGAGATGAAAGCTAAACGTTACTTTTGCCTTGTCGCCATCTAACCAGGATGACCCATAACCATTAAGGACAATTTGCACCACATGACGCCCAGTCAAGGGTGGGGTGCCGTCGCAACCCGGTAATACTACTCAAATTTCCCCGCTATCATATATTAATCAACCTCGAACTTTTATAAGGACTTGAATGTGGTTCCAATTCGTGTAAAGCACTATAAGCCCTAATAAAATCCTGCCCGTAGGCATTTATACTTTTACCAAACCTGCCCGTAGGCATTTGTACTTTTGCCGAAACCTGCCCGTAGGCATTTATACTTTTACCGAAACCTGCCCGTAGGCCATACCCGAAGGTATAAAAAGTAGCCTTAGTTGGCCCCGCCCGAAGGCATAAAGTTTTACCCGAAGGCCCTGCCCGTAGGCATAAAAATACAGTCCGCCCGAAGGCGCTGTAAAATAGTTGCCCGAAGGCGCATTAAAAACATTTGTATGTTTTCTCCCCGAAAAAGATTTAAAAGCGGGCAAAGAACTCACCTCGAAGCGCACCGCAATTAACAGCAAAGATGCAAGCAAAAAGACCCTAAACCGTCTTACGACCTGCTTATTAGTTGATTTTTAATTATTAGTTGTAAATATTTATACAAATATGTATATACTTATTTTTACATACTCATGTAGCACATTTCATACATCCTAGCAATTAGTTTGACCCGACTCACATTATCATCAACTTGCACAATCGCATACATACCTACCTACTATACATGCTCGATTACCAACACTGTTGCTAAGTTTATATATGCATACAAAGCCCCACACACATTAACGCGTATACATACATCGCATACTTGTAATAATTATATATCTTCGATCCTACATATAATCTGTACACATACAACTTCATACTAGTTATTGTCTTATTGACATACATATCTACACACACTAACATCAAACATGTATGTATAACAATCACAGCATATACACATATTGTTTACCCTCATCGATGGCATACCTACGGCTGCTATTACGCTTCACACACACATTCATACCAACCGGAAGTCCACGTAAATATTCACATACACGCATACAATGGACCGAGGTCAACCGTTTTCCGTAATGACACCCGAAACGAACCAAAAACGAAACCGTAACGTTATGAATACGAGAAGTAGCATGGTAGATTCATGCATATATATCGCATACATACACACACATCGTTTTCATACACATGTACTCATATGCACATGCTGCTGTTATGTATATATTTGATTGCTCCTGCTACTATTACTGTACATGCACATATATATTGATCTACACACACAACACTAATATACAAACCATACATGCTGTTCATAATACTATTATCGCTGCTGCTATTGATCTAGACTTACTCGAGCATATATTATTACATACATACATGCGACGATACATAGATACATATACATACAGCCACATAGCAACTGTTCGATTCACATAAACATATTTACGGTCGCGAAAACTCACCGAAATCGACGAAGCAGATGACCGGAGACGAAAAGGAGAGGACGATCAGAACACGGTTTGCGGTTGCTACTCCGGGACTGTTTATAGCGGTTGATCGGAAGAGAGACGACGAGGGGGTGGGCTGCTGTTTCTCGTGTTTTCTTGACGGAGATGAAGATGATGGTGATCGAAAGTGAACCTGGGAGATGAGCAGCGGCGATAAGGGTTTGTAAATGTCGCATGTGTGTTCGTCATGTAAAAGAAGAAACGAACAGGGGGTGGGGTGGGCTTGGGTTGGTTAATTTGATTTATTTTAACATTTTACATAACGGCCCTTATATAATGTAATGTTATTTAGTTTAGGATTTAAAGATAATAACTAGTTTAATTAATTACAAACCGAACCCTAAACTTATATAAAGCTTAACGGAATAGTTAAAGAATAGTTAACGGAATTAACTTGAATTTACGGGGTGTCACATACACGCTACAGTGTAAAGTCGTAATGCGTCATAAATTAAAAGACGGATATATATCCAAGTTTAAATTTATAAAAGATAACTAAATCAAAGTCGAGAGATAAATTCTTAAATATGCTAAAATATAAATTGGTTAAAGTTAAATCTAAGGGCTACATGTGTAAACTTGTCAAATATTTCCAACCTTCCTATTTTGGAAGGTCGGTGAAAGTGGGACTAACCAGGTGGTGTTTGGGTTTTATGTATGTGACTTCGTCACATGCATTGATAAAAAAAAATATCATGTCTTACACGCTACAGTGTACCGTCGTAATGCGTCATAAATTAAAAGACGGATATATATCCAAGTTTAAATCCTTCCCCCCGATTTTTGCCCTATCGCTAGTGGTTACTCCCGATCCGAAGCACCCCTTTTCCATTCATAGAGAGATCCAATCGTCAAAATCAATAAAAAGGCCATCATGGACCAAGATCCAAAGGGATCAATCTTGTTGGGAGGTACTGCCCAAGGAAAGGAAAAGGTTTATAAAAGATAACTAAATCAAAGTCGAGAGATAAATTCTTAAATATGCTAAAATATAAATTAGTTAAAGTTAAATCTAAGGGCTACATGTGTAAACTTGTCAAATATTTCCAACCTTCCTATTTTGGAAGGTCGGTGAAAGTGGGACTAACCAGGTGGTGTTTGGGTTTTATGTATGTGACTTCGTCACATGCATTGATAAAAAAAAATATCATGTCTTACACGCTACAGTGTACCGTCGTAATGCGTCATAAATTAAAAGACGGATATATATCCAAGTTTAAATTTATAAAAGATAACTAAATCAAAGTCGAGAGATAAATTCTTAAATATGCTAAAATATAAATTAGTTAAAGTTAAATCTAAGGGCTACATGTGTAAACTTGTCAAATATTTCCAACCTTCCTATTTTGGAAGGTCGGTGAAAGTGGGACTAACCAGGTGGTGATAGTTGGTCCAACCACGTGTTGTCACGTGGCATTATTTTATTTTATTTTTACTTTTATATATTTTTTATTTTAGGCATTTTACTAATTGTAATTTTAGCCCTTGATGAGTTTACGACTTTGTTATCTTACTCTACTTTGACATATAATACTATTTCAAGATTCCGAGATTGGCTGTGTTATCTTTTTTACTTCTAATTTTCATATTTCGTCGCCTTTCTAATTTTCATATTCCGTCACGTTTTAATATGTGACATATTATGGTGTTATGCCGTAACGTACGAGACATGATATTTTTTCTTATCGATCACTTACAAGAGCTAGCTTGAATGCATTGACAAAATCACATACGCAAGACCTAAATTTGTGACCCAAGCGCTGCAATGCGTGGCCTGGTCTCATATCTAGTTAAAAACCAAAACACAAGGTCTTAACCGACTTGTGCTTTAGTATATTAAGAATATAATATTAAAATGATAAAAGCATTGTTTAAGAACTTTCACAAATGAATTGCCTAGTCAAATATCTCCTTGTAAGATTCGAGTCTCAAGAGACTTTTGAGTCACAAACCTCATAAAATTCAAATGTCTTCTTTATAATTTTGTTATTTTAGAATGGATATGCAGACAAGTTAAGTTGGTGATGTTTACTTAAGAACGGTTCATTAAAAGTTCAGATTGACCAGAGCATCAATAAGGTTGACTCAAGCTTACACTGACGTTATGAATAAACAAGCTTCGACTCACACATCGAGCTTGAATAAGCTTGGAAGCGTATAGGAGGTTTTTCTTTAATTGTTAGCATACGTTATGTTTTATACCAAAATTAGAATTATATCATATATTAAAACAATTATATGTACGTATAACATGTTAATAGTTAATATCTAGCAAACAAACGAAGTAAGAGTTAAGGTATAGTTTGAAAACTACTCACGATCACACTTCAACTTCTGAAAATAAAGCTAATTAAGTTAAACTAACAGAGCTGAAGGCAAAATGGCAAACTCCTCTTCTCGGCTCGTTTAAACCGTCACATTAATTAAAGGGTGTTGTTAACGAATACTTGGCATGTTATTGAAACACTCTTTATACGACTTGTATTGGCTAATATGAGTCTATAGGCTAAGTCAAACTGACAAAGTGAAACGTGTCAGGTCGGTCATGAATACGAGTGTACGACTCATATTGACCAATACGAGACACATATAAGACCTGTATTGACCAATACGAGACACGGATGCGACCCTTATTGACTAATACGATACACGGAGCGACTCCTATTGACCAATATGAGGCATGGATACGACCCATATATGCATATCCGAGACATGTTATACGACCTATATACACCTATACGATTCATATAAGTCTATATGAGTAGTATAGGTTTTGCAGTTTTTTTAACTTTTAAGATATCATTTTCATAACACAATGTCACATTTTTATCATATATTTTAAAGTTCATTTGGTGGTAAAATTAGTGTTGGTCTAAAACCTTAATACAATCATTTTCAAAACTCAAATGCCATCTTAAATAACTAGCAAAAAATATTTAAAAAATAATAACTTTTAGACCTATACGACGAGTATAGTCCAATACGAATCACATAGATCATATAAAAAAATTAATTTTTAGACATATACAACTAATATAAGTCCAATACGAGTCATATAGTTGGATAAATATGACTCATATTTGATCAATATGAGTCATATAGATCATATTAAAAAAAATAGATTTTGGATCTATACGATCAATATAGGTCTAACAATTGATCTTGATAAATACACATAAATCAATATGATCCA
The DNA here is from genome assembly GCA_030867185.1 of Tagetes erecta. Lineage (NCBI taxonomy): Eukaryota > Viridiplantae > Streptophyta > Magnoliopsida > Asterales > Asteraceae > Tagetes > Tagetes erecta. The sequence goes on from CM061492.1 coordinate 786,698, forward strand.
TATTTAATTAATACGACTCGTATTTATATAATGATTAGGTGTCCATTTAGAGTATTAGAGTGTTTATATAACCATGGCCTTATTAAAAGGCCTATGGATAGTTTTATTTCATTGAAGTTTATCACTTGATTCGATTCTAACTTTAAAGCCACACTAAGGTGGTGTTTGTTTTTTCAAAAAAAGCTCTTCTTGACCTCTTTTGTCTGCGCCACGCAGACCACGCACAGACGTTAAGGTCTGCAGAGTGTTTGTTTTTTGGAAGACATTTCATTAAAAAAGGTCTGCCCGTCCTTTTCTTGGTGTAGATCTAAACCCATGTCTTCTAAACACTTCTAACCTCTTGTCCTCTTCACCCTTTATCCTTTAATACTAGCATATCCCATCCTCCTGCTCCACCCACAGTTCCTGCCGTTGCACCTCCACCCTCAACCGCAGACGTCACCATCGCACCTCCACCCAGCCACCGCCGTCGCACCTCCACCCAGCCACCGCCGTCGCACCTCCACCCAGCCACCGCCGTCGCACCTCAAGCTTCACCCCACCTCTGGCTGTAGCACCTCCATAAAATTAAAGGACCTTGTGATTACAGTTAATTTCAAGAATCATGAAAGGGAATTATTAATAGAACTTACAAGCTTTTGGATTTTAACCTGCCAACCTCATTTTTCTTCAAGCTTTCAAAAATCAATGTTTCTTCAAGAACCTATTTGGTGGTAGTGTTTTTTGGATTTTTATCCGAACATATCTAAAAACCCATTAATACATTTCCACCTACATAAAACTAAGGGATGAAATGGAGGAAAGTAATAACAGAGAGAGAAATGAAGAAGATGATGATGGAGTGAAGAGGGAGATGTGTTGTATTGATATGATTGCTAGATTTTAGACCACAAGTTTTGCATTTTATATATTAGATGCATCTAGACCGGAAGAGTGATAAAAAATTGGCTTATTTGGAAATGAAATTTATAATTAGGTCACAAAATGGTGGTGCACGTATAATGTATTAGCGAAAAAACATGTTCTTATATTATAGTTACAGTATGAGGACTTTTATTTTGATAAAAATCGGTTTTTTATTTAAATTTCAGTTTATTTTAGCAGTCTACAGACATAAAAAACAAACAGTCTTTTTTTTGCTGACTGCAGATGTTTGGTCCACCTCTTCTTCTGCAGATGTCTGCAGATGTGGTCCGCAGACTGCAGACATTTTGCTGCAGAAAAAACAAACAGCACCTAAGAGATTAGGATTTTTAGGGTCTTATGTTCATATCTGAATCCATGGGTTTCTTCATTGTTATGAGTTTCTTCCTTTCGTTGTTTCCGGGTCAGCCAAGCTTGTAGCGTTAAAATCCAATGTTTTGAAAATCGAACCGGACACTGAACCGTTATTTTAATTTTAATGGCCGGACCGGTCGGACCGCAGTCAGACCGGGGTAGTATATTTGTATATTTATCAAAGCAATACCATAAGATTTTCAATTTAGACACAAAATAAGTTCAATAATATTAAGTTATACCATATAAGTAATAATCCAAACAAGTTCCAACGCCAAGAATCACCAACAAATCATAATTTAAACAAGTTTTAACGCCAAAATAAAACGAGTTCATCATTTTCATCACTTAAAGAACAACATATTGACTTTCATTACAAAAAACATAAATGTAAATAGATGTAAACATAAAATCCATGAAAATCAAAACATAAAAATATATATTTTATGACTGACCCGGTTCATTAGCGGTTCAATAACGGTCCGGTTCCGGTCCGACCGGACCGGTTCATACGGTTCGAAGCGGTTCAGAAACATCAATCAAACCGTGTCTAATTAAGCCGGGATTATTAAAAAAAAACGGTTCGACCGGTCCGACCGGCCGGTTTAAAAACACTGTTAAAATCAGTGGAAATACAGTATAAGCTTGTAGCGTTAAAATAGGTAGGAAGACGGTTTACGTACGAAACGGGCCTGTTATCATGGACCGGATTATTAAAAAGGCTAAGCCCAATTTGGTTTGAAACCCTTAAAAACAATCGTCACTAAATTAAACCTTACTCATCGCCGGTGTTATTTCTCCGTCGCCGCCATACTCCGGAGACATATTCACCGGCGAACTCTCAATCACATCGCCAAATCATCCTGAATAATAAACAACAAATCATTAAGCATTCAATGGACGTTTCAACGGTAATCGACGAAGAACAACTCGTGGATGACGAGCTTAAAAATAACAAAACCAAAAAACGGAAACAGAGTAAGATCGACGACGGCCTCATGTTCACATCAACAAAGAAGAAGAACATCAAACAAATCATGTTATCTGTAACGAAGCCTTCGTATACTTTAAAACGAGGTATTGGTCATGATTTACGGAGTTTGCGTTCGGAACATCGGAATAGGTTGCGTTATCTTCTCCGGCAATTGATTCGTCGGCAAAACTGGAACGAAGCAGCCGGTGTGTTGAGCTTGTTGTTGAAGGGGACGTATAAGGAGAAAGGTTATTTGAACAATCGGAGCAAGTATTGGGTATGTTTATTGGCAATGTTGTATTTGCATAAATTGTTGTTAGTTGAATTGATTTTAGTACATAATGAAGTTAAGATGGTGTAAACAATGTATTAATAAGTTTACTCTTCAGTAATTTAGTTAATGAATGATTTTATTTGAAATTAGGGCTACATTTTGAGCTAAATAAATAACAAATGGTTAATGTTAGTGTGGTACGAATTGTTTTGCTTATTTTACATTAAACACATTGTCACTTAGTTTGATGACTTTTCATTTGTTGTTTTGATCCTTATAATGCTTATTGTATTGTTTACAAATCACAAGTGATTTAAACTCATGTTAATGCAACTTTAGTGCCAGCATTATTAGATGAAATGATGAGTCCATTAAGGGCCACAATTATGTAGTGAATCATCTATATGTGGCCATTTTGTTCCACAATTATGCAAGTGTGAGAGGGTAAACAAAGAACACAAAATCTATTTATTATGGTTGATATGCCGATATGGACAGAGTTTTGTTAAGTATTAGTGATGAAAGGGCCAAAGGGGGTGGTTTTTTGTGTAAATTTGGGTCTTATGATGTTTGTCTTTTGGTTTTGTGCATATTTGTAGCTCGTGATGTATGTAGATTAACTCAGTCAATCTACCATGTTGTTTGTAGCTAGTTAAGTTTAATGAGAAATAGTTTTGAAAGTACTGCATTTATCTGCTACAATTGGTTTTCAGGTTTAATGTTGAATTATATCTAGAAATTAATATTTTGATTATGTTCTGGACATTCAGGCGACATTGGAGCTTCTAGAACATATGGGAGAGGCAACAAAAATAAGAGTTCGCAATGTTTACGAGATATGGCTGAAGAAGATTGCTACAGTTACCCAAAATAAGCAGCCATTAAAGGTATTGTGGAAATAACTTAAATGTTAGATAATATGTTAAATTAAGCCTTTTGTCTATTCTTCGTTCATGTTCACATATCTGGTATGGGGTTTTTATCCTTCGTGTGATATTCTCTACCACTAATCAATGTGCAGTTTAGTAGCTAGTATTATGATTCACATGATCATAACCTGCATCTTGTGTGTTGAATCTTAATAGAAGTTTGAAATTGTGACAGGGTAGGTTTGATTTAAGGTTAGAATTCCTCTATTTTTGGCTTTCAAAAGATGAAACGGGCAACGTCAACGACTCTATTATAAGGTTTGTATTTTTTGTTTCAGAAAAAAAGTACATGATTTATTCCTGTGGTTTGGTAACTTTTTAGTTGCTCGGTGTCAAAAGCGATTGCACTTTGTCATGGGTTTAGTCCTCAACATTGACGCACGGTAACTGGTAAGGATCAAATTAATGACAAAGTTCTCCCTGCCAGTCCTTTGTGACTAAAGGTGTAATTATGATACTTAAAGGTCAAATTCAAAATCTGTAATTTCTGGTCATTTTACCTCATTTTAGTTTCATATGCTGTCATAAAGCACTTAAAATAACCCTTTTTGATATTTACCCAACTCACTCAACCTGCTCATTTTTTGCCACGCGTACTGTTATTCTGATTAAATTATTTTTTTATCAGCCTTCAGCAAGACAGTGGCTTTTCAAGCGACCCAGTAGCAAATTTGGTTGTTGGGTTAGCCTTTTCTCATCTTTGGTACAATACTACTCACAAATTATTTAGTTCACTTGATTCTGGACAGAGTGCTATTGGAATTCAAGATTCTGGTAGTTCCATTCAGTCAGGGTTGTCCGGTCCCCAGGAAATAATATTAACTGATCACTCTAATGGACAAAGTGCTGTTGAAGTTCAATCTTATTCGGCCTTCCAACCAGATTCAAATACCTCTATTAGAATTGACAAAGGTTTTGACCAAGGTAGAGAAGCTCTAATGGAGGTTGACCATGAACTGAAAAAAGAAATACCTGAATATGACGAACTCCATATGATATCTGATGAGAGTGATCGGAATGAAAACTTTTCACGCTTTCTGCATACTGGCAACAAAAGTTATGGCTCTATAGTCAATTCCAATGGTGGGTTTTAAATTTCTTTTTACATTCTGTCTACTAGTTATGTAGCTGCTTTATTTAGGGGACTTTTTTAGGGGGCATTATGTAGTGTTGACTTATTAAAGGGTTGATTCGTATTGTGTTAATCTAAAAAATGGCCAAACAGGTAAACTAAAAATAAGGGGCCAAGAGCATTTTAAATGCAGAAAACCTTCTTAATTATTTAACTCAAAAAATTAGATTGTTAGTTTATTTTGAATTAAATAGTCTTTTCAATCATATTTGAACCACTAATTATTTTATATCAATGTTTCTGGGCAAAAAGTATTTAGTGTCTCCAATTCAAATTAATAATTACCTGCTTTTGAGTACAATTGATTAAATTTGGCACACGGTATACAAAAGTCGTATACTGCTTACACTGTGAATGCTGTGTTTTGTCATAACAGTATCACATCTTATTCTCATTTTATTTTAATTCTTTTTGTTACCTTATCTGCCATAAACTTGTATGCATTTGATTGTTTTTGCTACAGATGTAGACGATATGTTGATGCCTATAAAATTTCCAAGAACAACTAGTTTAGAGGATTTCATCTCTCTTCAAAGGATTATACAAAATGACCAGTATAAGGCTGCAGTGAAGCATTTGCAGGATGCTCTTCATTCTACTCCGCCAGCTTTTGAGGCTTTACTTCCTCTAATACAGGCAAGAAACATTATCTAATTTTTGAAAAAAAGATAACTATCTTGAAAAGACTGCTCAGAGTTTTAAAGTTTGTAATTCAATGTCTCAATTTTGACAGATGCTTTTGCTTGGGGATCAAGTCAAAGAAGCTATAGAAGAGGTGGAAAGTGCTGTTCAAAATACTCACGCCTCACTTCCTTTTAGGTGATCCTATTTATTGTCTCTTTGTGACCAGTACCATGTTTGGTAATTAATTTTTTATGTTCATGAAGGTTTTTTACTTAAGGCAGTTGAATTTTTGAAGGTTAAAAGCTAGTCTTCTAGAGCATTTTTCTAAAGAGGACGCAAACAAACTGTGTATCTGCTTTGAGGACACATTAAGAAAAGATCCAACTTGTAGCCACTCACTTGCAAAGCTAATCAGCTTGCATCATGATGGTATGTTATCATGTCTTTATATTGGTTCTTATTTAATTGCATGGTGTATTGTCTAATATTAATTGAATCAAGCATTTGAAGAAGCATTTTTAAGGTTATGATGCATGTTAGACATTTAAATAGTAACAAACTACATTGATCTGGTATTGACTAACTATTATATTTTCTTTCTAACATGCAATTGGGTACAATAAAAATTAGTTTTAATGAAAGGGTCAGTTGGGTTTGAATGGGCTTACAGAAGATTACCTATTACCCAACCAGACCCCACACATTAGCCACCTCTTGAAATGAGTTTTGTATCTCATCAAGGCTTTTTGTCTGGTTTACTTCAACAATAAGTTTCACACACAGAAAAAGTTTGTTTTTGCAAGGTTATAGTTATTCTCATAACTTGTTCATTCAGATTTATTTGCTCTGTTCTGATCATTTTCAGGGCATTACATAATAGAAAGATTGTTAGAGATGATTGCTTTGCATTTAGATGCTACATATGCAGACTGTGACATTTGGAAAGAGTTTGCTTCTAGCTTTATAGAGCTTTCTCGGTGTGATGAGGATAGAATGTCGAGTTGTGTCAACAGCTATAGTGAAAGCTACACAAAGTTTTCTAAGAATATTCCTGATATGTTTCAAGATAATATATCAAGTAAGAACTGGAAATTACGTTGTCGATGGTGGCGAACACGTCATTTCACCCGAACCAAACTTGCATCAGAAGTTAGATCTGGTATGTGTTACTTTTCATGAATGTTGTGGATTTATTTAACTGATGGTTTTTAACTTAAATTTAGATATTCCAAATTGTCAATGAGGGTAGGTTGGGCTGATCTGAAGCAATTTGTCCAAAATGTTATATTTTAAGAAGTAACTAATGTATTGAAATAAAACGTGAGGTTGTATTATTATTGTCTTGTTTTAATGAAAATTTACTTAGTTAGAGATAAAACATATCCCAGATTAGCCCTTTCACAAGTAAATGGGTTGAAGTATTCATCTTTACTAAAATTAACTTTTTATTTGCCCAAAACCATTGTAAGTTTTATGGGTATGCAATTTTGGGTTTTATGGTATGCAATTTTGGACAAATGCGGATAAAATATAATACACTACAGTTGGCTTGCATTCTATAGAACATCATGTATGCCAATGAAGGTGTTCATTGTGGCTTTATTGTCATCCAGGGAACTTGGAGCTTGTAGCATACAAAGCAGCATCAGCATGCCATCTCTATGGTTCAGAATTTGCGTACGTTGTTGAAGCTTATACGAACTTAGAAAAGGAAAAATATCAAGAGTTGTCAATCTTGAAAATGCACATGGAGAATGCTATTGGATTGACACAACATAACACGTGTTCTTGGGGGCAATCATGTTTGTAGGCCTCTCCATTTTTATAGGTAAATCATCAGAGGGGTACATTTCAAAATTTTGATAGAAGTCTATACTATGTCGAGTAGTGCAATTTTCCATGATTAGAGCATTTTTATTTAATATTGTAACATGTAATATCTGATGCCTCTTCATGTGTTAATATTACACCAGTACTGCGTTTCTTCGTCGTCAACTTTTTATTTTTATAGTCTAAGGAAAAGAACAAGAAATACATAACCAAAACGACTATGATTATCTACTAAAAATCATTCTGATTTGAGATTCGGTATCAGAAAATCCAATATGCTTTCAAGAGTCCCTAGGAATGAGCTCAGTCTTGAATTGAACTCAGTAATCGGTGTTCAATTGGCCACCAGAAGCGTTCGTATTAGTTACAAGGTCATCAAAGCTCAGATGTGGGATACAGTCGGCCATGAGAGGTTTGTTTTCTTTCTGTGTTTTTTTCTTCATATTCTATAAAATCGTTAAGAGTGATTCTTAGAGCATTGACAATTCGCTCCCCATCCTCATTCCCATAATTTAGGTAAAAACACAATTTTCCAACTTTATCTCTCATTTTCTAAACATCTCATGCGTCCTATATCTCATATCTCTCTCTTTATATTTAATCAGTGTTTTTTAATTAATCTTTGTTACTTTTTTTCTACATAAAATTGTTAAAGAAAATAGATATGCAGATGCATAGTGAGCCCCAAATAAGGGGGGATATGTTTGCGTTCTCCTACAAATATGGGGGGATGTGATGAGGTGAATTATTTAGGTTATTTTTTTAAAATATGGGAATAGGGGATGGATGGCGAATGGTGTGCTTTGCTTGAAAGGTTTAATTGATTTTTTTTATCTATATGTTGTTTTAGTTTGTTAAAATATCAAGTTTAAATTTCTTTTAGGTTTTGATTTTTCAGGACAAGTATGAATTGCATTGCATTGCATCCAAAATGTAATATTGAGATTCTACTATATTAAAAATTATTAAATATAATTACCAAAAAGGGCATTTTTTGAATGTTAACTGCAGGTACCAAGCCATATCACCTTCGAGAATCGAGAGCATTAGTGACAACATTGTGATAATTTTAGCTGGAAACAAAATCAGATTTACCCCATTCACGCTCAGTTTCCACCGAGGTTGCAAAAACATTTGCTGGATCTCTCGATGTAGACAATGCTTTCACTGAAGTCTAATATAACAGACAATACTGGAACGATTCTACATCATTGCTTAAAGGTGAACGGACCTCTTATTGTCGGGTCAATGGATGATGTTTCAGCCATGGCAAAATTGGTTGTTTTGCTACTTTAACAGCAATAGCAGAGATGTTGATCAGATTGATTATTCAGCAACCCTGTAGTGTTTGACAAAGAAGTAGATCAAGCTTTATGGTATCACTACACGTTTTGTTTTTATACTGCCTTATTTGTTAATGGCAGTGAATCCTGTATTGTATGGATGTTGGTTTTGAAGAATTTTTCGCTCTAATGTTAAACCTGATGTTTCTTTGAATCAAATCAAATCCTTGTGCTGTGCAGTTCATGTATCGGTTTGTCAGTTTGCCGACTATCATCTGACCCTATAAAAAAAGTCGAGTTTAACGACTTTGATTTTATAAGGTCTTGAAACTTGGTTTAGAATTTGATGTAAAAACATCACTTTCAAAATTAAAATTGGTTGAAAAATAAATCAACACTGCTGGAGCATTGATGATTTTATACGGTATAAACATTGCAAAAAGATGACCAAATGGCTGGAAACACAGATAAAAAGTACCAAATAGACCATATACATGCCAAATCATAAACAACCAAACATATCAAACAGAGAAGATTCAACGAACGTTCAACCTGATATTAACATTCATAAGTACACATAACTCCAGACGGGACCATCCACCGAGTGAACCATCATGAAAAAGTTTGTACAAAAAGGTTCAAAGGCGTTGTTCACCTTCTTTTCAACGTTTTGTTAACTATCTCGTCTCACAATGAAACAAAACCAAGTTTCCATATTTACCATAATTTATAAAAAGAGAAAGAACAATACCCTCCCTATCTTTACTTGTATATTTATATTGAAAAAGAAGACAAGGCGCCTAAACCGTTTCAAGGCGTCTCGTTTCTCTTCATGGTTCTTCGGTTTTATGACTCCTTTGCTTTTGCAGCAACTGCTGTGGACTTGCATATGGGGCAGGTGTTCTTCACAGTCAACCACTTTTTCACACAATCAACATGATACTCATGCCCACAATCTAGCACCCCAATGTGTTCTTCATCGTCATAATTGGTCTGAAAACAATAATCATCAATAAAGAACCATAGCATATGTATTAACACCGATAACTAAAAAAATATATAGTTATGACGATACCATGTATGCCAACAGGGAAAGGGTATTTTATGATCAATAACTACATATTAAAGCCAAATCATGAAATAAGATTCATTGGCCAACTTAAAAGAAATATCTCGAGCCAAAAGTTTTGATCTTGATAACCAGCTAGCTTAAAAGAAATATCATGAGCCAAAAGTTCGGATATCTAGATTGTTACACTTAACTTAAAAAGTGTTGGTTACGTAAAAATAGAAAGTTGATCTAAGTTGGATCCCCAAAAACAAAGAAAAACATGTACATACAATTGACCAAGATCCCGTTAGTAGGTAGTAATAACTGATAAGGAAATGGTAATAGGCAAGTAGGAACTAAAAAATGAATAAATCAAATTATAGTTCATTAAATACCTGACAAATCACACAAGAATTATGTTCTTGATCGGCGGAAGATGCATCTTCGGGTTCAGAAGAAGATTTAGATGAAGCAAATATTCTTGTTTTTAAATGTTCTAGAATAAATTCACTTGACAAACCCGAGCCAGCACTACCGATCTGTTCGCCAAGTGCAAGAAGCTCCTGCATGAAATAAAAGATGTTACAGGAATGATACGAAGTAATAGAACATTTTTCATGAGAAGTAAACCTTCTTATTTCTTTCGCGAAACGAAAAATTACTTAGATAAAGTGTTTATTTTACAAGCTGTTACTTGCCTCGTAAGACATATGATCTATGTCCAGACGCATGTCTCTAAGACGATCAACCGAATGTCCTGCTTCATGATAACCAGATATATCAAGGATTGCAACCCCCTACATGTCAAAAACACATGAATTAAGAACGCCCAGCATATAAACACGATTATTTCCTGTTTAGAATATTCAAAGATAATTGGAAGATTCATTTTTTGCATAAGTATAATACATCTTCAGGGAGAACCCTCAAGTGTGGAAAGACCCGATGCCTTGCAGTTGCCTCAAGCATGAGCTCCCGCCTATGAGGCTGAAAAAACCTAAGACCGGCTGGCTGTGCAGGAACCACAAACCTAGGTATGGACCCCTCGTTCCCATTACGGAAAGGATTTATAGTGGTGTTTGTTGGAAGACGGTGTGAAGTTGATGCCACTTGAGAATGGAAGTCCATACTAGGGCCTTGCATTGGCAGCATTGGTGGCGGTGGTGGGTGGTGGATATTGTGGGGACCTTGATGAGGCGTGATGGATGTCGGGTGCACAAAAGTCCCCGGAATGCGGTTGTTGGTTGTGACTTGATATCCATGTAACCCCACATTTGCTGCATCCAAACCGCCCCCATTTATAGGTCCTGCAATAGGCAAGTAACTAAATGTAAAAGTCTTGAAAGAAAGTTGTTGTGTTTTGCAAATTAGAGGGAAGGGGGTTTGGATGTGCGGCGGCTAGAGTGATTATTGCTACTTCGAGTCGATAAAATCAGTTAAGGGTTAGGGTAAAAAATAACCACTAAATCTACCACCATATGTTAGTTCCTATCTAAAAACGAGAGAAAATTAGTTTGGTGGTTGTAAATGTAATCATAATTATTTACCTTGAAGATAAGGTATACCAGGACCATGGTTCCATGAAAAAGCACCAACATCACTACCATTGCCACAAAACCGTTGATCTAACCATGCGTTAGGAGCAGCTTGAAAAGGTTGAGCACTATAGTTACCTGGAACCAAATGGCTACTAGCATGGGCTAACACTGGGTCAACTCCAATGGCACCCGAACCCCTATTTCTCCCATGTCTATTGACTGCGGATTCCATAACCAACGATGGACCATCCATCATAGGTCCCTCTGTGTTCATAGGAATTGCAACTGAAGAACTTGAGCCGGCCGTCGGATTAAAATATTGACTATTTCCCATGAATTCTTCAGCATTTTTTCTCTTAAATACATCAATAAATTGACCGTTTTCAAAGCTCCCACGGCTGCTAGAAAATGCCAGTTGGTCTTGAATCCCATTGTTAACTGCAGCCGGGAAAACTCGGGCACCGGTAGGTGTCATAAATACATTGTTAGCAGGGTGTTGGTGATGATGATGATGATCAGGACCGTTGAATTGAGTGATGCCATGTGACGAAAGCCCATGATTTTCTGGTAGGTGTTGAGGATTGAAACTAGTTACGCTTCCAGAAGGTGGTAATATTGGGCGATTATTATTGGTAGGTTGCGGGAAACTTGGTATTCCACCATAAGGTATTACACATGGTTCTGGATGAATACGGGCATGTTCTGTTTCACGTATTGGACCCGTATACCGCATATTCCGTTGCCCCATGTTTTTAAATGATAAACTGCAAGCAAGTCCTGATCAATCATGAAAAACATGAATGAGATTCTATAATTTTATTTTATATGACCATTAAAGATTTAGCATTGAGATAAACCATATAGCTAACATAAATGGTAACGAAGCCCAGCATAAAGCTGCAAAATTTCATGACACGCAATCATGAAAACTTATATAAGATATAATAATAATTTGTTTTGTGTCACCATTTAGGCAACTAGCCATATGGCTGCACATTGGTCGGGTATTTCAACACACCGAAACATTAAATGAATCAAACTTTTCAACAACACAAGTGAGGTGTTTGCCTTCGTGTGACAGTCAGGTGGAGGGGTGCATTACTATTTACTAATAAGGTTTACGTAATATGAAATTTTAACAAAGAGGACAATGTAAATTCTAAAGTCTAAACCATGTATACGTATGTATATTGGAAAAATAAAATATATGTCACACTAGGTACGAACAGGTAAAGAAAATTGAACCCTTTAACTAAATAATATCATTATATTGTTTCAATTAGTGTATAATGTCAATATGCAAACCTCAATTTAATTTTTAATGATGCATCCCTCAAGAAAGGAAGAAACATTTTAAAAATTGTATCCAGTAAATATGCTCTTAAATAATCTTCCTAAGATGCTCTAAATGTACACCGACGTTATCCATAGAATTTTAAAAAATGAACTTTCAGTACTCAGAAAACGTAAGTCAACCAATAAGAAAAGGACACCGATAGGCAATGCATTAGATTACATTACATATGAGCCAAACAAGGTTACAAAAATCTGATCCACACGCCAAACTCTCACCTAAACGTGTAACAAATCAATCAATGTAACCGCCATAATACCATCTAAATGGGGTTCGACCAAAGAATACTAGACGTGACGTATTGTCGTATAGTAAAGCCAATCAGCCACATTCATATCGTACAAAAAACCATAAATAGCATGTAATCATTTGAGTTCACAATAAACAACTGCACTGAAAATTCACATACACACGCAAGACAACGTTTCCTAACCGTCTGTTCCAAAATAAGTGGTGCATTCCGGTAAACGATCGCTAGAACAGCATTTGGAAAAGCATTACTAAGATTGCAGCTTTTCTTCATTACCTTAAGGTTATGTTTAACAATATAATTTTTTATTGAAGAACTAAAAGCAACCCAAAAAATATCTCCTTTGATTATCTAGAATTTAAGCATCTTCCAATAACAATTCACAAGAAACTTAAGAAAACACAAGTTGCCAATCTTGAAATCACCGTTTGGTTAAATCTTTTAGGTTAAATTTCATTTCTTGATCTTGAAATAATGCATACAAGCAAAGAAATAACATATACTGGCTTCAATTTCATCAATCACAGCTCCAAAAATTCCCAAAACAAGTCAACAACACACACAACATGATTTTTCTACAAACCCACTTCACAAATTAAAAAAAATAACACAAATCATCATAAAAATTGTACCTTTTTATCATGAACTAACTCCAGAGCTTGTATTAAGTTACCAAATTTGATCGAAAAAAGCCCTAAGAAACAAGAGGATCGTCAACACATTTATAATCGGAGTAAAAACCCTTATCCCTCAAACAATGATGATCGATGTACGTATGAACACAATCAAAATTATGGTTTATCTAGTGAAATAACTTGAAAAGATGAAAATTTGATAAAGAAATTAAGGGTAAAATGAAGAAGAACATACATACATACCCTAATGAATTAGAGTTGATCGGAGCGTTGGGGGGTTGTGAAACCGCTTAAAATTAATACTAATTTGGGAGAAGAAAGATTGTGATGAAAAAAACCCTGTTGTGTTGTGATGTGTTGTGTTGTTTTGTTTATTTTGCTTTAACTGCAACTTTCTTTGTTTCTTCTGTTTTTCGTGCTTACAAATCCACTTTTTTAGGTAAATAAATTATTACATGATATAATAATAATCATAGTTATTGTTATTGTTATTACATGTCCCCTTTTTTGGTTATCATTATTTTTTTAGAAAGCCTATTACTAATTTACTATAAGGTCATCAAGGGCATCACGCCAGATGAGTCACGAGATAGATAAGGTCGTGGGGTATATCGTTTCAGGTGTGACGGGTTCACCACACAAGATAGTTGATGAATACATCTTCTCGTTTGCAAACTCGTAGGCAGTGAAATGAATGTGTTTGTGATTTATTTTGATTTATTTAACTTTCAATTAGTTTCGGGTTCAATTTTTTAGTTATTAAACATTTCAAGAGTAGTGAAAAGTATGTAATTAATATACTGATATGATACTTTTTTTATTGAAAAGATTTAGTGGTTCAAATTATGATGCTCTTACCCTAACTAACACACACACATGTATATATACTAGGTTTAACACATGTGTGTTACACATGGGTTAAATAACAATATTTATAAAGAAATTATAATTATTATGTTTAAAGATTTGTAATTTGTAAATCTATATCTATACTTTCTAATAAAAGATGGTTTTAGAGGACACATGTCATCCATTAGAAGCTCTTATAAAATAGTTTTCACGTTCAAATTTTTTTATAATGTTTTTATTAGATGAAGATTTCCATTCCATAAGTAAATCCTTTTTAATTAATTCTAAATTAACAAGGTAATCAAATGAAATCTTTTTCCAAAAATATGTTACGCTTTGAATTGATTTGTTTTGAAAATATAAAATTTATACTACCTATGAATTTATTTGCGTCCTTAATCATTGTTTTTTCATAATGTTAATTAAAATCGAACAAATTGCATCCATATGTTCCAAAATATTTAATATCGCAAAATGTAATGTTTTTAATCAATGTGTCTATATTGCTAAGTCAAAGTCTTAATAAGATCCTTGCCATACCAGTTTATCTAAAAATGAATCGTATAAGTTTTGAGCTTTTTTATGACAAAAAAGTACAAGTGATTGTAGTCAATTATTATTTATAAATTTTCACCTTTAAGACAAGATAAAAAGAAGTGTCGAGAGAGATCTCATCAACTAAATGATGCACATTTAATGGTCTTGAAATCGCAATTAATAAGAATGGTAAGTACGGGTTGGAAAAAATAGAAAATTAAAGTTGATACACTCATCTCTAGCTATTATATTTGTTATACCCTTTAAGATCACGAAACTAATAAAAAATCAAGGGTGTCCAAAAGAAATTTAGTTTGCCGGACATTCACATGACAATAAAGAAAATTGTCACACATTCGTACAATAATTAAGAAAAAACTATTTAAATGTGTGCTATACTTTAATCGCAGATAATCAAACTGTTTTATAACAAAACATAAACATCTCATTTTACCATAACAATTATCATTTTTTGCATATCATTATAGTAATATCGTAAGTTCTATCATCATTTTCTTAAATATAAAAATATATAATTCAAATTTAATAAACCGGTATTCTACCATTTTAGACGATTTCACAAATCCAATTCATTTTTACAACGGTTTTCATAAATCCGACTAATTTTTAATTTAAAGTCTAATGAAATTATGATGAAAAAAAATTACTTGTTTCTTAAAAGTTTTCTTATAGTACGATTAACCAGATGTTTGTGTTGGGACTAGTTAATAATTGCTAGGCGCATCCATAGTTAATAAAATCCCGCCATCGCTCTAGTTATTTGTTTGGGGTGGTGTGGGTGGCAAGGTAATGTGGGGGAAATATTAGAGATCGGATTGATTGGTATAACAATGTGACGGGAACTACAAATTCTAAAGATATCGCGGCGGTGATCCTCATGGCTACGGTGTGGTTCTTAATTATGGCTTGCTACAAAATGAGTTTATTTTTCACTCGGTTCCTTTGCCGGTTGACAATATGATGGAGAAGATCATGATCAACTCGTTCTTGTGGCTGGATGTGGTGTGACATAATTGATGTTATAGCCTTTTGTTGTAGGCGGGTTTGTTTATGATCTTCGTGATGCTTTGTTTGTTTTAGTGCTAGCGTCTTGTTATATAGTGGCTTTTTATGCTTAACAAAATTAAAAAATATATATACACAACTTCAAACTTTAAGGGAGGAGTGTAAATGGGCTACGTCATCAAATTAAACCTAAGCAATGTGTTTCAAATCTTCAATCATTATAGGACATGTTAAGTTATTGAATGCCACACATATATAGCCATCAACTTTTAACTCCTTTAGGTAACAAGTTACTTTTATTACTTACCCAATGAATTTTTTTGAAAGCTTGCAGAGCTCGATTTTAGATAACAAACTGAGTTTTATTCAACTTCGTTTCATTTTCCTTTGTCCGTTAATTAAAAGCGTGAAGAGATTAGAAAAAAAGAGTTTTAAAGTTACATGAAAGAGAACGTAAGTGATCTTTTAGGCACTCTTTAGATAATGATAAGAAATAACAAATCGATACAAAAGAAAAACGTTTTAATTTATATGTTGAGAATAAGGAAAATCGAGCGGTGAGTTTGAAAAAAAAAAATCTGAAACCTGAATCTTCATTTTAAGTTTAACAATTATTATTATCGTTATTTTAAAATAATTCTTACAACTTTGGGGTTATACCAAAAATAAAATGAAAGCAACACAAGGGATGTTTAAGGTGGGTTAACTTGCAAGTTAGAGTCTCTATTGGACCAACCACAATGTTGAAGATTGTTTGCCATGAAAACAACCCCCAATTCATATGTTAATTAAACAACCCCCAATTCATATGTTAATTAAAGAATAAGGAGTAATAATTTTGCTAAAGCAAGTGAAAATATATGTCTATGTGTATATTCATACAAGCTTAAAAAAATATAATATCATGGTATATATGTTTTGTAATATGAAAATAAAATTCTTAAAACAGTGTTAAAGTATATATGATCACTGCTTGTTAAGGTTCATAATCACATTTTTTTAGAAATTTGTTACACTTTTATGATAATAAAGGACCCAAAATATATTTTTTTTAAATACGTTACATTGCTCTTTTGAAATTTCATAGAATATATATGATTTTCGCTTTTTTTATTCGTGTGTTTAACTTCAAAAAATGACATTATATATTGGTGTTAATCATAATAATTAATTAAAAGATGGTTGTTTTAACATTAGATTCGAAATGTCACAATGGAAAACCAAAGGTGATGTATCAAATAAATGAAGATATATATACAAAGACCCTTGCATATACTTTGCAACGTGTGCATGTGATGAAACAGACACAACAAAAACATGTCGGGATAAACATTTCAAAAAATGCATTACTTAACTTAAAGTTTATTCATCCACATGTCTTGATACATTTTTTTATTTTTTAAAAGCAAATGACATTAACCAATTAATTAATTTATATTTGTGAATCTTATCAAAATATCTTTTAAGCTTTGAAAGTCGTATCATTACAATAGAATTTTGTTAGAGTTTTATATTATTGGTCTTTACATAGGATAAAAAGAAACATGTATGTAAAGTGTAAAGTGTAAACATAACTAAAAAAACGTGGTTATGAACATTAATAAGTAGTGATCGTATATACTTTAACATTGTTATAAAAATTTTATTTTCATATGAGTTGGTAGTAATTGCATTTGATGTATGGTAATTTTATATTGATGACTACAGCGGTACAAACACTTATACATGTTTAAGTGTGCGCCGCATATAACATGACAACATGTTTTGTAAATACACAAATTTCCATTTCTTTATCTTTACCATGTTAAACTTATACGTACTATTGTAATATACTACGTAAATCTCACATCGGCTATGAAAATAAGAGATCATTAGTTCATAATGAATATTCTGTCTCAAATACTAATAACGCATTTTAGGCTTAATGCTAATGGATGAAAGGGAAACCCTATCGTTAAATTTGCTCAAGTGGCAACAATTTTTGGATGGGTGAATACAATATATTTGAAAACGCTCGAAACAAGATATATTATGCAAAAAGTTAAATCACTCACTTGTCTTTGTTTGAGAATTAGAGTGAAAATATAGAGAGCTTAGATTGAAAACCTTAATTTAGTTTGTTGTTTTAAGTAATTTCGTGTCTTTACCCGCACTAACGGTAATTTTTATTAAAATTTTCAACATCTTATAACGACATCCTCATCAACTATATAACATTTATCTGACACGTATGTACGTTTCGAACCTTTCAAAAAACACAACATGATACTGATACCAACCCATGGCATCTCATAATGAATAAAGCTTAATTTAAAGTGACAGATCATGTTTAGTGTTTCGGTTAAATTTATTAAAAGAAATATAGGCATTTCTAGTGTAAAAAAATAATAAAAAATTTAAATTGATTGGTATTTTACCCCTAATGAAAAAAAGTAAAAAAAAAAAAAACAAAGTAAACAAATTGGCCAAAACCTACAAACACGAAGCTATGTTGACTGTTTATTGATCAACAAACATATACCAAAAGCCGCCGAAGGTCTAACACCGAACAAATTCAACATTTTTCCGATGAAAAAAGCGATTCAACTCAACCCCAACTGGGCTCAGCTCCGACAAGTACCCTTCTTTCATCTTCTTCACACCACCATGCTCAAACATCATCTTTTAACTTAAATCTCTTTCATCAACTTTTGTTTTCAGAAATTAGGTCATGGGTCTGCACCATCCTCAAACAAATCAAGAACAGAGAATCAAGAAACCCTTTTAGGTTTGTAAATTGTTTATATTTGTCAAAATATAGTTAATTTCAGATGAATTATTGATGCATTTGTGTTCAAAATCAAGACTTGAGTATGTTATGATAAGGGCAAATAATGTGCAAAATATTTCAGGGAAACGTAAAGAAAGAGGTGATAATGAAGAGGATAGTGATGGTGAGATGAATGTTCTTACTCCTACTTCAGCAGATACAAGGTATGCAATTTATTCAAGACTTGTTTTTTGCAGAAATAAGACACATAAATAAAAACTTTGATGTGTAACAACTGAATTTTATAAACATTTTTGTGTTTCATGGAAAGATTGGAAACATGGGTCATTTATGTTATGATCTTAGCTCTGTTAGAGTGTTTGGATGTGTGTTTTTTTAAAGTAGTATCCGAACTTGAAGAATCGAAATCGAAATCAAAATCAAAATGTTGGTTGATTAAAGCTAGAGATGATTAGGTAATTTTACATATTGTTAAAAGGGGTGTTTGGGGGTGCTTATCTGCTTATGATTGTATGTTGTTTCAAAAGGCGATAAGCATATGCACATTTTTCGTAAGCCATACCATTCCCAAACGCACCTTAATAATCAGTTTAGTTATTAGCCTCAACTTACAGAATCTTCAAATCTGTCTAAGTTGACCGTAAATAATCATAAAATTCGAATGACGATAACTTTTAGCCAGATACTCAAAAGTTGACACTTAAACCACTTAGACACACATCCAAACACCCTCCTTAGAGGGTTTAACATTTCAACCTTTTCGTTTCCCCATATGGTGTGAAGTGTGAGGAAAATAAAGATGCTATCTTTTTTCCTGTTTATATTGGAGTGGGATGGTGCCAAAAAAATGTAATACTTTTGGACCGCTTTATTTTTCATTCTTTTTATTTTATTTTTCCAAGATTCACGATTTATGCTTTCTATAGTGTAATTCAATTGAACTGAGTAGGAGGTTGACAGTATTACAGATGAGATAGCCATGGATTGTGAAATGGTCGGTGTCAGCCCTCTAGGAAATAAAAGCGCTCTTGGAAGAGTCACATTGGTAAGCATAATTTATATGGTTTGTTTCGTTTATGTGTAATAACATTGTCTGTCATTCACTCATTGGTTGAAGCTTGACCCAAACACGACACTAGTAGACTTACCTGACAAATTGGTTCGCAAATGGAAAAACGGGATATCTAATATGGATATGCTTGCAAGTAAACTAATTCATATGTTTTAATGACAGGTAAATAAGTGGGGAAATGTTATATATGATGAGCATGTCCGTCCAGTTGAACGTGTGGTCGACTTTCGTACTCAAATAAGTGGTATCCGACCCCGCGACTTGAAAAAAGGTTTAAATTTTTCTATTTAAGTTGTTTTTTCCTGTATTATCTTCTTTATCAAATCTATTTGAACTATAGTGATTGTTCTTGTAAGTTATTTCATTTTATGAATTTGCAATTGTAGTTAACTGTACTTGTATAATTTTTTGTGCTATTTTCAGCGAAGGATTTCCGTGTTGTTCAAAAAGAAGTGGCGGAAATGATCAAAGGGAAGATTCTTGTTGGCCATGCGTTGCGCAACGATCTTAAGGTTTATATACAAAGTACAATAATAATAATACCGTTTGTGCTAAATATGTTTGGCAGAAAACATATTCTTTTTAACTATATAACAAATTTAAATATTTGACATGCTATAAGTTAAACATAACCCAAATTTCATCATTTAATTGATCAAAGTTGCCACCCCTAAGCACAAATATTTGAGAAAAAATACATGAGAACATGTCAAAATAGTTCTTAATATTCTTTTTGCAGCCATAATTCACTGACTAGCAATTATATATGTTAAAATTACGGGGTTTGGCTAAGGGGCACAGCCAAGGCAAGAGCATATCTAATGCGTAAGTTACTTATTTTCTCTACAGGCGTTGTTATTAAGTCATCCAAAGAAGGATATACGAGATACTGCAGAGTATCAACCTTTTCTAAAGTATGCTGTAAACTCTATTCTAGTTGTTCCATTATTTGGTCAAGTGTATAAACAAATGTGAATATGTATCTTTTAATCTATCACTAATCGTTCTTATATGTAATAGAGATGGGCGTAGCAAAGCACTTAAACATCTTGCTGCCGAAGTCCTTGGTGTCAAGATTCAAAACGGCGAGCATTGTCCTGTGAGTTTCTTTTCATAGTCTGGGTGGTGGCCCATGTACTTTTGAAGATGGGTTGATCACGGTTGTGATTCATCTCTAACGAGTCAAATAAAGAAAAAGATGCACAAAGTCTATCTAGTATCATAATTTTGTTTTTGTAATCATAAATTACACATTAACATGGACCCATTTGACCCGTTATCCTAATCACACGGTCCACGCATCTTGTCACCTCTATTTCAATGCCCAAAACTTTCTCATTTCAGGATCTTCCAAAAAGTTTATTTTTTTGGAGAAAATTTACTTTCAAGGATTACACTGATGTGCATATGTTTTTAGATAGAAGATGCCCGTGCTGCTATGATGCTCTACGTTAAGAAAAAACGAGAATGGGAAAGAAGTGTTAAAGATTTAGTCAAGATGAAGTTAAAACAGAAGAAGCGTAAACCGAAGAAACAGAAGAAAGAAAGCTCACCTGCATCTTAGAATCACCATCAAAACAGTAGTGATTATGGTGTCTTCATGTGGTGGCATTTCTAAGATCAAGAATTTGAATCTATTGTACCCAAGTCTTTTAGCATTTAACAGGCTGATTTAAGCCAAAGTTTTGTTACGCTAAAGCTAAAAAAAGAACACTAAAGTGATAAGCTTTCTTTATTTGTATTTTGACCCAATTTATAGAGAACAAAGCCCCTTTAATCTTTTGGTTGTAAGGTACACTTTTTAATCATCAAAGATGTTCTTTACATCTTTGAAGGACTTTAAGTAGATAATTTTATAACTATAAGCTCTCACCTGCTGTGTTAGTCTCATATAATGAGAGTGGGGAGAAAGGTAAGTTACGTAGTTGTATAGCCTCTATGTATAAGAGTTAAGTAAAAGTGTTATTGTTTATGGTTATATCGTCTTTTATTTCACTATGTTCTTTAACTATCATGTGTTCATGCAAGATAAACAATGATGCATAATCATAAGCATTTATAAGGGTGGTCAGATATAACAAAAGAAGAAAAAAAAGTGTAAATATTACATAACTGTCTCATGTATCATAGTTAAAGCAATATGTATTTGTATACACATCCTTCGTATTTTAACCACTTTATTATTTTCTACTTTTCTTATTTCTTAACCGTAAACTTACACAACCAGTTAAAATTTAAATCGTTTAAAGAAAGAATTCTTGTAATTTTACCCAACAAATTATCATTCATCAGGAAACAAAACAAGAAACAAAAGATGAGGAAGTGTTTTTGCAAAATTATAAAGAACAAGGACAAAAGCTACAAAATCGCTCAGCATGACAAGTTTAACCAAAACCGAGAAAATTGGCAATCGCTCGTAACAATTTACACCCAAATTTCTTCTCGTGAATTTTTTTCTTCTCAAATCTCGCTTCATGCGTTACAAATTACAGTTCTTCGTTCTAATTTAAAACCAAATTATCATCGTTTTGTTTAAAATCCAGCAATTGTTCTTCACAGTTTTAGCGTAATCGAATCAAATGGGTAGACCACCGAGTAATGGAGGACCTTCATTCCGGTTTAATCAGGCCGAGGTAATAATCATTCTTGTTGTTCATACTTGATAATTGTTCTTTTTACCGATTAATTTCGTTCCACTTTTGTTAAATTTTGAAATCCCTAATACCTAATGTTTCGAATTGGTGAATAGTGAACACCTTTGGTTTTGAATGATTGATTGTTGGTTGTATGTGTTATTGAGCTTGTTGAATTGTTTGATTTGTGTTGGATGATTGTAGTTGTGGGATTTATGTTGGTTTGAATAGTTACTGGTGTGTTTAACTTGCCCTAATGACGGGATTTGTTATAGTGTTTATGTGATTGGTTTACTTGTAAGTTTTAATTGATATGATGAAGCTAAATTATTACTAGCATATATACACATATGCTCACACGCATGATATAGTGGAACTTTTTACAACATCTTTGTTTTTCCTAATGTATATGTAACGAGGATATGTAAGCTATACCATATGTAAATTATTAACTAGTTGGTACTAGTAACGGTTTCGTTTTCACAGATTGCGGAAATGGAAGCCATCTTGCAAGCACACAGAATAGCCATGCCTGAACGTCAAGTTCTTGTTTCTCTAGCTGAAAAGTTCAGGTATATAATAGCTTACTTGAAGTTTTAAGATTTTGGGTGGTTTTTGATCATCATTAATTGTCACATGGGAATATCTGTGTGTAGTAAGTCTGAAGAACGGTTGGGAAAGATTGAAGTTCAAATGAAACAAGTGTGGAATTGGTTTCAAAATAGACGATATGCTATCAGAGCTAAAGCAGCTAAAACACCCGGGAAGTTAAATATGCCACATGTGACTCCAGTTGATTCATCTATGGTAAAAGTTGTACCTCAGGTTACACAACCACATGCTGCTTCTTCAGGTGAGTTAAACTTGCACCCTCTGCGGTATCTGTTTCGCAGAACTTACGTGCGTATTTGATAATGCAGTTAATGCTAGAACTTTGCCTCAAGCGCCACAACATCCAACTGTTCCTTCAGGTAGAGCCAACTTTATTTCATTTTGGAATTTAGTTTCATCCGTTGCCTAATTTGAATTCTGGGTCAACACAGCTTCGGTTAGAACGTTCCCACAAGCACCCCAGCAACTACCGGCCTTTTCAGGAAGGGTAGCAGATAATTCCCAAATGGAGTATGAAGCGAAGTCTGCTAGGGATGGTGCATGGTTAGTACTTAGAGATAGTTATCTAACTTAGATGCTTCCCTTTAATTTGTTTGAATAGTGGTAATAAAAGGTGCCGAAATAGTCAGATTTGGTTGGATTGAATTGGGTAACGGGTTCTGTTTCTAATGCCATCAAACCAGTCCTGTTGACCCTCAAAACATTTTTGTCCCTTAAGTAATTAAAGTATTATATCTGGTTACAAATACTGTATTATTATTATACTTATCTAAATTTCTTAAATAAAGCGATTTAAGAGGTTGTAACCATGTAAATACACTTGGGGTCACGTTCAACCTGTTCTAAACTTACCAAGTTTACAAAGTCTTCCCATTTGACAGGTTAGATGCCAATATGGCACAATTCAAATCATTTCTAGGCAAATGGGTAAAAGCTGGCCCATCTAGTTTATAGAAACTTGTTTGTTCTATACATACAATACATAAGCCACCAAGTGTTTTAAACTTTTCATTTAGGCATACCAAATATTGAAA
Source organism: Tagetes erecta (assembly GCA_030867185.1). Classification (NCBI taxonomy): domain Eukaryota; kingdom Viridiplantae; phylum Streptophyta; class Magnoliopsida; order Asterales; family Asteraceae; genus Tagetes; species Tagetes erecta. The sequence continues at coordinate 810,382 of CM061492.1, forward strand.
CAACCTTAGAGGCCACCTAAGTATCAATTTGGTTTTGTTTATGCCTAGTTGGACCAGTTTTTTGCCTGAAATTTGTATAATATTTACAAATAGGACATCTGTCACATCTAGAGCCGTAAAATGTTTACCATTGAATATTTGAATCTACTCAAAGTTGCTTTGACAATGCATATCTAGTTGCATAGTTGTTCTTACCCTATAGTTGCCACCAAAGCTTTAAACTAAGGGTATTTTGTCATTTCAGTGTTTTACCGTATCCGGCAGTTTTTTTACTACTTTTTTTTACCCAGAATCGTCATATACAGAACTAAATTGGCACTTTAGTGGCTTCTAAGTTTGTTTTAATATCTGGGTGGATTTAGTGAAAACATATGGGTGCTTGGTGGCTTATGTATACATTATCCTCTTATACAAACAATGTTAAATCTTGGTTATATGCTTTGTAGGTACGATGTTGCAACCTTTTTATCGCATAGGTCTCTTGAGACGGGTGATCCGGTAATTATATAACCCAACCAATGCTTTATCTGGCTGATTTCCATGATAGTTTTTGGATGATTTAGTTTTGTCATCTTATAATAACTTCAGGAAGTTTTTGTTCGATTTGCGGGTTTTGGAGCTGAAGAGGATGAATGGGTAAATGTCCGGAAGAATGTGAGACAAAGGTCTCTTCCATGTGAAGCCTCTGAATGTGTAGCTGTTCTTCCTTCAGATCTCATACTTTGTTTTCAGGTGATGATTAATTATGTCATATTATATTAAAGGAATTAGAAATCTATTTCTTAAATCATTTGGATTTTTTAGGAAGGAAAAGAGCAAGCTCTATACTTTGATGCACACGTTCTAGATGCACAAAGAAGGCGGCATGATGTAAGAGGCTGTCGCTGTAGGTTTTTGGTGCGTTATGATCATGATCAGTCTGAGGTATGCAAGTATATAATTTTTTAATGAGATTTTTTATTTATTTTTTCTTATATCTTTTATTTTTAATATTTTCAGGAAATCGTGGCATTGAGGAAGATTTGTCGTAGACCTGAAACTGATTATAGGTTGCAGCAACTTCATGCTGTGAACGAGTCTATTATGGCAAACCAGAACAAAAATGGTGCTAATAACAATAACATCCATACGGTCAGCACTTTGAGAGTCTATCCTCCGGCTGAAGTACAACCAAAGCAACATAAAGTGGAAACAGCAGTCCCACCTTCACCACTTGAAGCACCACAAAAACGCCAGAGGCTAGATTCCACGGGTCCACCAGAAGGATCACAAACGCAGATTAATGTAGAGCCCGTGATTCCTAACGTACCACAAAATCAGCCAGCAGTACAACCTGCAGCGTCTGCTCCTGGGCGTGGAGTAGAACCTGTGGGGCTTTCTCAATCTGATCAAACATCACTAGAGCGAGAAAAGGTGCAACCGGTGGTGCATGTTCCATCAGTCCAAGGTTCAGATGAAGTATCAGTTGAGTTGCAGAAAGTACCAGTAGATTCACATGAGATCAAACCTGATGCACCTTGTTCAAGTGAAGCAAAACAGGAGCTTCAATCAGAAGATCATAATAAAGCTGAACCTGTCCCTTCGGGCGAAGTACCTGAGGCAGTGGGATCTGCCATTCCTCCATCAGCTGGAGCACCACATGAAGGGGAACCTGAGTTAGCTGAGCTACAGAAAGAACCAGCGGTCTCTGGATGTTTCGTCGAAGTAACAGCAGAATTGCATGACGTACAATCTGATGCGCCTGATCAACCTCAGACAGGTACACTAGAGACTAAAACCGGGGAAGCCTTGCTGCCTGTTTCTGTTAATCAATCTAATGTGGTTGATGAGGCAATGGATACCAAAACCGAGGACCCTGTTGTGTTTGTTTCTAGTAATGAACATATTGTCGTCCAGGAAATAATAGAGACAATCACAAAGGAACCTGTGATTCTTGTTTCTAGTAATGACCCTAATGTGGTTCACGAGGCTAAAACCGAGGAACCTGTGGTGCCTGTTGACTCTAATGTGGTTCACGAGGCTAAAACTGAGGAACCTGTGGTGCTTGTTGACTCTAATGTGATTCAGGAGGCTAAAACTGAGGAACTTGTAGCGCCTGTTGGCTCCAATGTGGTTCAGGAGGCTAAAACTGCGGAACATGTGGTGCATATTGACCCTAATGGGGCTCAAGAGGCTAAACCCGAGAAGCATGTGGTTCTTGTTGACTCTAATGTGGTTCAGGAAGCTAAAACTGAAGAACCTGTGCTGCCTGATGACCCTAATGTTGCTCAGGAGGCTAAAACCGAGGAACTTGTGGCGTCTGTTGACTCTGATGTGGCTCAGGATTCTAAAACCAAAGAACCTGTGGTTTCTGTCGACCCTAATGTGACTCAGGAGACTAAAACTGAGGAACCTTTGGTGCATGTTGATGCTAATGTGGCACAGGAGACTATAACCGAGGAACCTATGGTACCTGTTAATGATTCTATTATGATTGAGGCTAACATAGGGCTTGCAGAAGTTTCAGAGATGATGGAGACCAACGAGGACGAACATGCAAATGTTGCAGAGATTGTGAGTGAAAATAAAGTAGAAAACATGGACATCACATCCGAAAATGGTGCCGTAGCTATGGAAGAAGGATAGTTCAGAATCTAGTAGAATTATATACTGCTTGATGTTCTTGTTATCAAAGTCTGCAGCTGTTTTTCATGTATTAGATTTAGGGTTGGGTTTTGATTTGACAATGATTATGGGTTGAAATCCTGTCTAATTTTTCTTAATTGTAGTATTATTATATACTAAAATGTAACAAACTTTTTTTCTTCTTTTTTGTCATCGTATGTAATGGATAGTTTTATGTAGTTAGTTACTACTTTTTTAGAGTTTGATGTAACAGATTTTTATTTCGTTACTATTTAGTGCAATAAATTTGCCATTACTAGGAACAATATAGTTGTCATGTGATGTGATGTGATGTTCTTTTTACCAATTATAGCAAGTCAATTGCATTGATTATATAAAAATCAGAGTTAAACCATTTAGGGCTTTAACTTTAAGTGACTAATGTAAAGGTTATTAAGTTAACAACCGTTTATTTTTTCTGGATTTGTTGCATTTTTTTACACAAACTTAATTTGGTTTAAAACAAGATTAAGTGTCCAACAAGATTAAGTGATTATAAGCTTGTTGTAGTACCAATTATAGCATATCATTTAGACAAGTGGCGGCAATAAAAGTAAGCGGCCGTTCATGCACAATATGCACTCATAAGCTATCGTTTGTATATGTCAATGGCGTTGAACACTTTGCAAACATTTAATTTTTTCAATTTTTAAATTCAGCTTTCAATGTTTTTTTTTTTTTTTACTTTTTCCTTTTTACTATCTAAAATCCAACTCATCGAAAACCCATTATATTAACTCTAGTCTCATAGGTTAGCACATCGTTATATGTTCTAGTGGTTTGGAAACAAGATAAATGTGACACCAATGTCTATCATATGACTAGAACACTCAACCAAACTACATTACTACATATCACAATATCGTTAGGCTACAAAATGTAACACATTCCGATTAAAATGGTTAAGGGTTATTTGTTTCAGCCTCTTCATGGTTCAAATGTCTGAATGATTCAGCACTTAATGGTTTAAACTGTTTGTTTCACCAACAAATCTCTGAATGATTAAATATTATATGACTTTGAATGGTTAAGACCTCTTATATAATTAAGCAATATACTTGTCTTAATGGTTTAGACATCTTGTTGAATTTATCAGACATTTACCTTTGTATAGTTAAACAATATCCTTATATTAATGGTTTGGATATCTTACTGTTTCAACACTTTTTTTTAAACGGCTAATTTAATTACTGTTTCAACACTTAATGGTTAAAATCTTTTAGTTGTTTAATACTTAACCATTCAAATAAACGACAACAAACTCTTAACAATTTGAGTACCCTTTTTTTAATACCTAATCCAGTTTACATTTGGGGAACTTATGAATTTGAAGAAAGATATAAAAGAGAGACATGAAATAGATGCAGTTGCAATGGACCTTAACAATAACCTCCTCTGCGGATACAAACGGAGACACGTTCATCCACCGTCACTCATCACTCTCACACACTAAATAAATTTCTTCATCATCATCAATCTCTTCATATTTCCGATCATTCATCACACGATGCGTTCATTATTCCGATTCAAACACCATAACATCTCAACATATAATCATAACGAAGCATTTCATTATTCCAAAAGCAATTTAGGTTACAGTTTTCGGAGTATCGTCACAAGCTGTAGAGCGGTGCTGTTGCCGCGCTTCGGTGGCGCTGATGTTTTAGAATTGCGAGATAATGTCCGTGTTCCCGATCTCAAACCGAATGATGTACTTGTTCGAACTCGCGCTGTTTCGGTTAATCCTCTCGATACTAGGGTGAGTTGTGATGTCTTCTATTCTATTGCTTTCATGTATTTTTTCATCATCTGTTTATCGAATTTGTATAATTGAATTCAGTGAGATTGAATCGGTTTTTAGAGGTCATTGTTTGTGATGTAATTCATATAAGGTTGTGTGCATACATGTGAATTGAAATGCTATGAGTTTAGATTGATGTGAACTTTAGCTGTAATCTTCTGGAAAAATGTATAAAATAGTGGCTTTTGTGGAGACTTTTCACTAGGTTAGTAATGTTGTTCAAATTAGAACTGGTTCTTTACTACATTTTACATGCATAGATTAATTCCTTGATCCAGGATTCAAATTTCAAATCATCTTCACAGAATTTGAGCAAATATGTGTATAGATGGTTTATATGACATTATGGAACGTTTTGCTCTGGTAGTATAATGAGAGAACGTAGCTCTTGGCGTAATTTTGATTCTGTTTTCCTCTCTGTTTAGGTTAGTTCTGCTATGTTGTTTAAATTCAGGTTCTGGCGAGTGTTTGCATTTGTTATTTTCTTTTGCCTTATAGTCTGGTTGAGCTTAGTATATTTTTTATGTATCTTTTTTGGGTTAACCGAATTCACAGAACATGTTGGTATGAAGTACTAATGTACTATAAACTACTTAGATCTTTGGTTAATTGCCTTAGTTGATTTTTGCACCATGGAGGTGGATAGAAATCTAACTTAACTTGTGAAAGTGATTTATCTTGAAGAAAGATAGGAATCTAGCTTAGCTTTTGTATGCATTCCCACTTTAGCATTACCTCAGTATCTACGTCCTTCACTGTGTGTGGCACATATTTCTTCAGAATCGTTAACATTGGAGATGACTGAGATTCTTAATGTTTGCAAAGATATTATGCAATTAGATCTGTTGCATATTTGGAGGTTTCTCATATGACATCAGCAGTGGCATTGTTTAAGATATACATGTTTGGTTTCCTTTTTCAGATGCGAGCAGGCTATGGTCGTTCTCTATTCGAGTCACTTCTTCCTTTAATTTTGGGGCGTGATGTTAGTGGTGAAGTCGAAGCAGTTGGACACTCTGTTCAGACTCTTACTGTTGGGCAGGAAGTTTTTGGTGCGCTGCATCCAACGGCCGTGAGAGGTACTTATGCTGATTATGCTATTCTCTCAGAAGATCAACTTACGCAAAAACCAGCAAATATCTCACACGTGGTATGTAGGTTTTGGACATCATATAAGTACATTAATTATGTGTATATACATATTTACATGGTTGTGTATAGACAGAGAAATTATAATTTGCTTACCAGGGTTGAGAAAATGAATTCATAGTTGCAAATTGTACCTTGAGAAATGTACTTTCATGGTTACTTTAATATAAGTATTGATAATTTTGGTTTTATGCATTAGCGGAAGTCATTAACCACCTGTTTGATTAAAAGTAGATATTTAGGGTAATGACTAATGGTGTATTAATGCATGCTACTTTTATGATACTGCAGGAAGCCAGTGCAATTCCTTTCGCTGCACTGACAGCATGGCGTGCCCTTAAATCAACTGCTAGGATAACTAAAGGGTACGTTTATGACATTTACTTTCCAAGCTTTTAATTTGTGGAAACATCACATGCACACCTAAAAGATGCACAATTTCTATTTCCTATGTAAATCCACATCTAAGTATGCCTAGAGTTATAATCTTTTTAACTAGTAAGCTTCTGTTCCTTTTAAAACTAATGATGTAGATGTGGATGAAATAGTGAGTAGAAAAGGAAATAAAAAGCACATTTTGCTCTCTGTTTGAAAATTTTATTTTGTGCTACGTGTTTATATTTATAACATCCACAGACAGAGAGTGCTAGTGGTGGGTGGAGGAGGAGCTGTTGGTTACTCTGCAGTTCAGCTAGCGGTTGCAGCTGGCTGTTCAGTTTCAGCTACATGTGAAAGTGAAAGCATAGACCGCCTTTTGGCAGCTGGCGCTGAACAGGCACTCGACTATACTTCTGAGGTGATCTGATTAAGCAGTCCTTACTTCTTATTATTAAATTAAATCTTAAGATGGCTGTTTGAATGTATGTTGTAAAACTGATTATCTAATCAGTTTATTAGTGTTTGGATATTGCCCATGTGTTGAAGTGGGATTGAATCAGTATTGTGGGCAAATTACAGTTTGTATAAGTCCAAGGGCTAAAAGTAAATCAACATCATGGGGCAAAAATATAATCATATGAGTTCAAGGCTCAAAAGTAATATATGATAAAGGTAAAAGTTAAATAGGAATAGTAACTTCTTTGCAAGTAATCTTGATTTGCCAAAACACTTCAACAACCATTCATCTGATTAATTCAAACTTCAAGTAGCAGCAGCGCACCTTGACACCAAATCCTAAAGCGTATTCTGCTAGAACTGATTATCTGATTGTAATTATTCAATATCTTATACTTTGATTCCAAAAAAAAATATAAACACTTCCCACTGTTACTTTTGCTGTAAAGGTGCCCTTAGGCTGTGTGCTCATGTTTACTGGTTTATGATCTACTCTCTACAGGATCTTGAAGTAACCTTGAAAGGGCAATACAATGCTGTCTTAGACACAATTGGTATACACCAGACGGAACGACTGGGAATTAATTTATTAAAAAGAGGTGGACATTATATGACACTGCAGGTACCATACACAACTTTCTTAAATTATTTTATGATTATTGCAGGTCTTTATGCTTCTTGACACGTGTTCATTTCTCGATTTAGGGTGAGTCTGCATCATTAGCAGATAGGTATGGTCTGGCTATTGGGCTTCCAACTGCCACAGCCATTTTACTGAAGAAAAAGATGCAATATAAATCATCCCATGGAATAGGTAAACCTCATTTTGGTTATCTAATTAGGATTGTTTCACATCACATAATCACTTTAAAACACATTGCCAAACACCCCCATAGATTCCAAACTTGAATTTTAACATCCGAGTCTTGTTCTTATTGTGCAGAATATTGGTGGACTTACATGAGGACGGATGCAGAAGGCTTGCATGAGATTCACAGGCTTATCAAGGCTGGAAAGCTGAAAGTACCTGTTCAAAAGACATTCCCGATAACACAAGTTCGTGAGGCACATGATGCCAAAGATAAAAGAATAATTCCCGGTAAAGTTGTTCTTGAATTTGATTGATATACTTGTGTTTTTCAATGATATGTTATTTCAGTTACCAGATGCAAAATGGCACAGCTTTAATTTGTTTTTTTCACTATAATTAGCAATAATACAAGCCTTTTGTTGTAAGAATCATCGGGTTTGTAGCTTGTACTTGTACATAGCTAGCATGTTAAGTTCTAATTTTTGAATATATGATGCCCGCATGAAGATATTTAGGAGGTAGTAGTCTCTGAGAGAATCGTCTGGAACGTGTAATAGCTATAACCAAGGCAGGAATTATACCTAAAGCCCTAAGATATGTGACATGCTCTCCTATTAAAACGTTTTGGTGAGACAAAATGTTTCATGAAAGAGTCAGTTTTACCGTTCAAATAGTGACTGTTAATTCTGAAAATCCGTTACTATTAGTTATCATTGATAATAACTTAATCTCGTGTTGATCGCAAAGTAACCACTGATTGTTTGGTTACCATTGATCACACAGTTCCCCCTTTTCCACATTAAGATGTTTTTTTATAGGTGTGTACAATTTTTGTTATCCTAACTTTTGGTATTAAAATTAGCAGTGTTTGGTAAATATTTTCTACAATTAATATATAGATATTATAACACAATTCCTTCCATATGTGAAGCTCATGTTGTGCGTATCACACCTCGATGTTTGAGACCTTAGGGGCTTGCACATCTATGAAGAGGCGGCCACAAGCTCGTATACTCTTTGTGACCGAAGTGCTTCCTTATGAGCCCTTGAACCTGGCGAATTCCTCCGCTCACAAGACCTTTACCAACAAGGTCACTGACTTGTGAATGAGTTGCAAGATCCAACCCATGAATCCTTCTTATGGGTTCTCCGACCACCCTAGTCATTACTGATAAAAGATAATCATGTACTTAATTATATCTCGGTTTATGCGTATAAGTAGAGGAGTTATTTGTTTCAGCATCTTAATGGTTAAGATGTCTAAATGGTTCAGTACTTAATGAGTTACACACTTGCAATGTTTGTTTTGCGAATGGATGTCTGAATGGTTCAGACATTTTTCTTTGAATGGTTAACCATTATAATGAGTCTTAATAGTTAAAACATCTTATCTGAAATGGTCAGACATTTGTTTCTGAATAGTTAAACAATATACTAGCTCTTAATAGTTTAAACATGTTACTGGTTTAATACTTACACATTCAGAAGTTGTCAAACAATCCTTAAGTTATGATTTAATGATCCTTATTGTTCGAACCTTGAATAACAAACCTAATTAAGTATCGTGCACATAAGATCATAAAAGAGGGAAAACAATAGAACAACATAAGAGTTCATTTTGCAAATGTATTAATTTTATTTAGCTAGCTAGCTACCACAAAAGCAAACGTTTGATTATGATACAGGAGTAAAAAAGTTGATGCATGACTATCGTCCCCTCAAACAATTAAGCCTGTGTAATGAGAAAAAATGGGTTATAGAAGCAAAAGTAGATTAATAAATGTGAAGTTACCTGTTTTATATCATGATTAAGAAGGCCAGACAAATGAGTATTTTGATCGTTGCGAAGACAAAAACGCAAGTTATGATTGATTACATATGAAGCAACATACGTCACAGTCCATAAAAACAGAACGTAAAAATGTGTACACTAGTTCCAATCATTAATGAATTCAACATAATTGGTAGCGTAAGTAGTACACTTATTATGAATTTATTATGAATGTACCATCAATCAGCAATCTAGTTTGAAATTGTTCTCAAAGATATGATTGATTATAGATACGAATGATTTGTTTTAAAAGTTGGTATTATAAGTTTTCTATAAGGATATCACAATGGTATCATGTATCTTACCTGTCAAAAAGTCTAGAATGTAAATCTCGAATATATGTTTTTAATAAAAGTAGATTAAGTTTGTACCTTTATTTTCGGTAATTATAGTGCTACGTGGGCTATCTTTTTTATGTGGTACTGGTACTTGGTAGGACTTTAAATGAGACGAGGTGAACTAAAGTGGACCAAGGCTCGTTCCTTTAAGAACCGAGCTGATTTGAGCACACTTATTTTAATGAACATAAAATGTGGACTCGGTCTGAGCCAACTTGTTTATTTGTAAAAAAATGTTCACATATTCAAATACATAAACAAAAAAAGTACAATTTTCTTTTATATTTGGTTATTTTAACACATTGAAACGATGGTATCAGAATCAGATTGATATTTCAAGGAGTTTGGTAAGTATTTTTTTCAATTAGAATTACTAAAATAACTATTTTTAAAGCATCAAACATAAGAGTGTTAATATTGAGTCACAAACCCTATTAACACTAGAATAACTATTTACATATAGTTTATTTGAAAGGTGTTATATTTTTTATTTAACTTTTATGTAAAATGTAATTTATCTATTAATTTAAACAAGCCCTATAAGCTATTCACAAGTTGAACTAATTTTGACTTGAGCTCGACTTGTTTACTAATCGATAAACTCGTAAGTTATGGGGAGAAAGTTGAGCTTTCACTCACTCCAAGTACTCTTACAAAGTCACCATCCACCAACAATATCACTCAACCTCACAACCACCTATATGACTACATCTACCCTCAACATTATTTTTTAGTGCCATCACTACCCTCACTTTTTTATATTTTTTTAAAATAATTATTTAAAGATGCAAATAACAACTAAATTAAAAATAACAGTTATTTAAAAGAGTTCATAATTTAAAATAAAAAAGCATAATATAAAATACACATTTAGTTTAACATCTCACGGGTCCAAAGTCCTAACTCCTAACAACTTGTCACGAACCAACGTGGGTAAATGTGATTATTGTATCTCTTGGTAATCATCCAACGTTTTTTTCATAACATCCGTTTCGATGGCTCCATCAAGCCTATTAACTTGAATATTAGTATACAAACTATTGAAGCTAGACATTTTAATGTTCAAAGGCTTCCATTTTGAATTAACATAGCAAATCTTTCGGTTGCTACTACCCTCTAGTTGTCACACTCAGATCAATGACATAAATCTCGGAGCGGACGCAAGTGAATGATTGTTTATTATCAATAATTATTTGTTTAGCATAACTACATAAGTAAATTTAACTAATAACTCTTGAATAATAAACTCACTCATTTCATTGATGACGGAAAATGTCTGGACTCTGGATAATCCAAGCGGTTCGGGTTTGACAAATGGATCAAGTTTGGACAGAGGCAAATGCTACACAAGTTTATTGTAATCTTCATGAACTTGATTCCAAAAAGCATTACTCATGTTAACGTCAAATAAAACATGTAACCATCGTTTGATGAATCTTTTATGGAGCATTCGTCTATGGTTGACGATTAAAGGAGAAATAGTAGTTACTAGAACTTAGAAGTCATGATTTGTATATCAAAAGGTATAATAAAGATTAAAATATTATGTAATAAATTTATTGAGGTTTATTATTTTTTCTCGACGTTTCAAACAACACATAATTATCGAGTGAGCCTCAAAAATACCATAAAAAAAATGTAATTAAGAAATTCTATGGCAAATTGGCCTAAAATAATCCCAACTAACACCTATTGGCCGAAAATAATCTCAACTCAGTTTATTCCCTCCAGTGGTCCCAAATCCAACTTTTTTGGCTTACAGTGGTCCGCTGTTAAGTACACTTAACGCCCGTTAACTTTTTTTCTATTTTTTTTAATTTCAAACCGATATTTTAGGGATTTTGATTGAGAGGAGAATACGAGTCAGTTGATGTAAACCCTACTTCCAATTGTTGCTCCAAATGGTTTAATTTTGATATCCGGTTAAAGCACCGTCAAGTTTTAAACACCCGATTGAAGACCTTTTTGTCGTTTGGAACACCAGTTCAAGTAAGGTTTACATCAATTGAATCGTATATTCCTCCCGATCAATATCCATAAAACCTTGTTTTGAAATTCGAAAAAAATCAAAAAAAGTTAACGGCCGTTAAGTGCACTTAACAGCGGACTACTGGAGGCTAAAAAAGTTGGATTTGGGACCATTGGATGGAATAAACTGAGTTGGGATTATTCTCGGCTAATAGGTGTTAGTTGAGATTATTTTTAGTCAATTTGCCAAATTCTATTGAATTAGAATTTAAACATAAAGTTATAAGACTGTCTGCAACGCAGCACCCTTAGGGGTGTTTGTGACTGAAGGGCTAGCCCTTGGGAAGGGCTGCGTTGGGAGAGAGAATTTGTGGGGGTGAGCCCTTGGAGAAGGATGACATTTATGGAGGGGAGGTGAACCATATTTAATTATATAATGATTTTAAAGGATAAGTGAAAGTGAGTGAAAATCTAATGTGATAAATTAAGTGGACTGATTCTTGAATGGATGACTTATATGCGTTGCGGATAGTCTAAGATACAAAACTTTTATGATACATCAACCCAACATCATTAACCCAAAATTGAAGTGTTGAAGACGCGAGTGTAGAGAGAGTGGTGGTAATTCATCATCCTGTATGTCACGTGCCTTCTTGGATTCTATATGTTGTCCCTATTCCTAGACTACCCATGTTACTAGGGATGAGCGTTTGGTACCGAAATACCGAACCGATACCCGTACCGTACCGGTACCGTACCGTACCGGTACCGTACCGATAGATTCGGTACCGGTATCGGTACCCACTTTTACATGTTTTCGGTATCGGTATTTTCGGTATCGGTACCGGTTCGGTACCAATACCTTAAATTTACCTAAAAGTACTTGTTCCGTACCTATACCGTACCGGTACCGTACCGAACCGGTACCGTACCGATAGATTCGGTATCGGTACCGGTACCCACTTTTTCATGTTTTCGGTATCGGTATTTTCGGTATCGGTACCGGTTCGGTACCGGTACAGTACCAATCTCATCCCTACATGTTACCTCAGCCCATATGCTTTTGCCCCTTCTTTCTAATCTATTTACCACTCTGCCACTACCAATTCCCTACATGCCCATATCCTTCAAAAAAAACTTCCTTGCGCAATGTAAATTCTTTTACTTGCATCAAATATCAAGGTGTTTAAGCGAGATATGAATTTCAAGTGAATTTTATTATGAATATAAATGGGGTAGTTTAAATTAGATTAGTGTGTGAGTTTGTTCTAAAAAATTAAAATTAATATATTTGAAAAAGACTATGGAGTGGTCTCAAGAACAAAATAAAAGACTATCAAATATTTAATTTAACTAATAAACAGATAAACAATGTTTTATAAAACTAAATCAGCTGATCGGATATAAATCAAATTATTCTAACATTTTCATTTCACAACTAGTTATTAGATATAGGATAAATTTTCTATTTCTAGGTTGCCAATGCGATTTGTTTTTTTCTTATTACATGTTTTGTTTTTATATGGCTAATTTTAACCGGTTCTACATTTACATTTTGTGTTATTAGTTGATTACTAAGCCTTGAATTAATTTACATTTAAATCGTTAATCAAGAATGTTATATGTTGTCTCTAAAAAGCATAAACATCTTGAAATTACAACATAATATAATATTCTTTGTATACTCACCACCATCACTCATCATGTGCAAGAATCATATGAACATTTTCTTTTAACAAAGACCATTTAAAAATAATCAATCTAATTAAACCCCTTAAACAAAACCCTATCATATACTTGTCCTTTTCCATGATTACCCAAATATTAACCCATGTTACCCCTTGACACTTATTTTGTCCTACGTGGATATTATGCAACAGCCAGCTGTCACACAAGTAAAAAACACAAAAAAACCCAAGGGCAAAACCGTAATTTCACACTGCCAGGTCTACAAACATTAACCCTCCATATCATCCATCATCCACTCACCCATTCTCTGCACTCTGCAACTAACCCATTCACCCACCAAACCCTACCACAACCAATGCACTCAATCAACCACCATTAACCACCACCACATTGCAGTTAACAATCACCATAAATGAAGATCTCATCCAAGTCAATCTTGAGTCCCGGTCGAGCCGGGGTTCGAGACACACCAACCACACTCTCAACTTCACTCAGTCGCCGGCTCAGAACCAGTGGCAGCGTCAAAGGCGGTGCATCTCCGGCGATGTTCACCGCAGCTGCTAAAAAGAGAGGAAGCTTTGAAAACCCAGAACCATCTTCACCTAAAGTCACCTGCATTGGTCAAGTTAGAGTTAGAGGGAAAAAGAAACAAGCTAAAAAGCTTCGAACTTTATCAAGAAGACATAGCTCCGGTGAAGTTAGTTTCAGAAAATTAGATCATCCCCTTAATGGGTTTCCTTCAAAACGTCAAAATCATAAAGAAAGTTTGAATCTTGGGTGTCAAAATCAAAATCAAGATTCATCGAAAAGTTGGGTTCATTTTCCGGTGACAATTTGTGAGGCTTTAAGAGCATTTGGGTCAGAGTTTAGTTGTTTGATTCCTTGTAGGACAGTGAAAGAAGAGAAAACAGTGGTTGCCGGAGATGGTAACAGGTCTTGTGGTGCGGTGTTTACACGGTGGCTAGTGGCGGTGCAGGATGGAAATGGAGGTGGTGAAAGAGACATTGAATTGGTTGTTGGTGATGAAGAAGAATATGAACAAGAAAATGAAGATGATGAAGAAGAGAATGTTGTTAGGAGACGACATGTGTTTGAAGATCTTGAAATTATTGATGGGAGAATTGTTGAAGGTCATAAAGAAGAAGCAAGAGTGAGCATTTGTGTACCACCAAAGAATGCTTTGTTGTTGATGAGATGTAGATCTGACCCCATGAAAGTTGAAGCTTTGACTAATAGATCTTGGGAACCAACTGTTGCAACAAATGAGGAAGAAGATGAAGAATTTGTTGACTGTGAAAGTCACATAGAACAAGATTTGAACCAACAACAGCAAGTCATGGTTTTGGATCAAGCTCAAGATAATGTGCAACAAGATGAAGCTAAACATCATCAAGAAGTTGATAATGTGCAACAAGATGAAGCTAATCATCATCAAGAACTTGATAATGTGCAACAAGATGAAGCTAATCATCATCAAGAAATTGATAATGTGCAAGAGAATGAAGTGGGTCAAAATCAAGAAAATGATAATGTGCAAACATATGAAGTGGGTCAAGATCAAGAACATGATAATGTGCAACAATATGAAGTGGGTACAAATCAAGAGCTTGATAATGAGCAAAAATGTGAAGTGGGTCCAGATCAAGAACAACAGGAACATGATAATGTGCAACAATATGAAGCTGGTCATTATAAAGAAGATGAGCAAACAGAAGTAGAAGAAGAAAGTTTCAATCTTGCATCATTATTTGAAGACATTGTAAACCAAGATTATGAAATTGAAGAAAATGTTGAAGCTCACGCAGAAGATGATGAAGTTGCAGAAATTGGAACAGAGGATTCAACAATGGTTACTGAACTTGCTGAGATCTGTGAAACCCATGAAGCAAAAATGGTTAATGAGGCAAAGGGAAGTGAAGAAATGTTGCCGGATTGTTTGCTGATGATGATTCATGAGCCGAAATTATCATTAAATGTATCAAAAGAAACATGGGTTTGCAGTAAAGATTTCATCAAACGCCGGAGGAAGCCGCCGGCGCCACCACCGCCGCCGATCAATCCTGACGGTGGAAATGAGTTAAGTGATGGTGCAAATGATGTGATAATGGTGGCTGACGGTGGATTTCCGGCGGTGCTACAGCAGCCAGCGAGGTCATCGTGCTCGTTACCGGTGGCGCCGTCAATGGCGACGGTGTTAGAGCAGAAGCTGGCGAATGCGGTTGGTTATGAGCCGTTTGTGTTGACAAGGTGCAAGTCGGAGCCGATGAAGACGGCGGCTGCTAAGCTATTGCCGGAGAGTTGTGTTTGGGAAAACAGGAGGTTGGAACGGCTGAGCCGGGTTGGGTTTGGTGTCGGCTCGGCTGGGTTAGGGTTTTGAGTTAGTGCTTTGGAAGGTTGTACATTATTGTTTTCTGATTATTGTTTTTAGTAGGCATTATGGGCTGGTACCGTACAACAACTTTAGAATGGAATTAGGAAATGAGTTTGTACAAGAATGTGATGTATGCATTGTGTGTTTTTACATGGTTTTTTTGGTTACTCATTGTTGTGATTCTTATTATGATTGTGTGATTTTTACTTGTTTAATCAACAAATTGTAATAAGACTGGCTTCAAAGTTCAAACACCTCCACTACAATTGTATCGAGCCATCATCGTATCAGGTTGATAGGTTAAGACGATTTCAAGATGCTCGATTAAATCGGTGATTGGTGAATCCACGCACCACATTCATTCTTGCAAAACACGTTATCCGGTAATATTACGGATGCTCATATTGTGGTTTTAGAATAGTAGTTAATGAGCTAGTAAAACCACGGTATGCTCGTACTACAGTTCGTAAAACCATCTGAAGCTCATTTAGTGGCGTCCTTGAGCTTGAGGTTCAGATGTTAAGCTTGACTATGCGAGTCTAAACACGCATGTTATTTATATACTTTGACTATGCGAGCCCACCACGTCCTCCTTGTGTGTCGGGAGATATAAAGTGAGCGCACCAGTTTATCGAGTGTTTATGTCTCTATGTAACATTTGAGATGTTTTAGAGTTGGATAATCAATATGTAGAGATAGATTTATGGGTTTGAGACTTGAGTACAATCTACCTAATAAATTAGGGTTTTGAGGGGCAAATTTAGGCGGGAAAAATGAGAGGGAATATTTTGGGGGCAAACATTTTAAAAACAAAAGTAATTTTAGAAACAACGAAAATTCAATTTCTCTTTAACGAATATTTTGAATCCTAATAGTTTTAATTATTAATTTTTATTATAATAATTTAGAATGTTGCATCCAATTTTCAGTCGCAATTTTTTCATTCATTGGATTATTTGTTTTATTCAACCCGTGTGTCTACACGGGTATTAAACCTAGTCTATCTAATAAATCAAACTTTTAGGGGAGGCAATTTTTGGGGGGAATTTTTTTTTTCTATAATAGGAAGTTTTGGAGGGAATTCACATGCATTAGTTGATGGAGCAAAAAAATATGAAAGTTGAATGTATTTTTTTAATAATACATTTATAATCATTTTTTTTCTCATTCAAGTTTTAAATTTAAAATATTTTTAAAAAATGGCTTACAAAAAAGTATAGAAGATGAATGTATTTTTTAATATATTATCAAATTATTGCTATTTACTAAATGATACGTAATTTAGATAATCTGTGTATAAATCAACATGTGTATAAATCATTCCGTGTGTATACACGGGTATTAAACCTAGTGATGAATATAACATATAAGTGCAGATGCACAATCACTTGTGTTGTTTCAAAATCCTGCTAGCTTCCTTCAATAAAGCGAAACCATTTAATTCATGTAAAAAAAAGGATGTACATTAAAACTTGGTTTTAAACGTTGGCTTTCTAATCTCCGATACTGTCAACCGCTACTTGAATCTTGATTTTGATCTTGATCACTTATGTTTGTTTCAGAGCCATTGGAGTTCAGTTGTGCATTATCTTGATTCGGGATTTTGTCACTTGAAGAATCTCCTGCTATTGAGTTAAGAGCAAGCTGACCTGAGTAAAGTATCAACCCGACAGAATTGATGCCAAAAACAAATGTCGCAAGGTAGCACAACCCGTTTATAATAGTCCTGCATTTTAATCATCTTCAAAGTTAGTTCACGGGCATAGATTACATAAAAACTTCTGTAAATGATATCCGCGGATTTACAAGCTTTACCTTATCGTTATTGTTATCTGTCGCACCTGCAAACCAAAAGATTTTGTTATAAAAAGTCGAGCAAGAAGATGAGAATAACCACAACTAAATGTGACACAAAATACATATTTTAGGTGTTATATAGTAAGCCAATATTCGTTTTCCATGTGTATAATATGTATCTGACCTTCAAGTGCCACTGATTCACGCATTTCCAAAGAGTGACACTAACACTCGACGAGTCGACTATTGCATGATAAGATTATAATCAGGAGTTTAGTAGCATTCAAATATTTCAAATTTTGAAGTTAAACCCTATACTAGATGTAACATAAACCCTATATTAAGGTATCATTTCTTGATTGTGATTGTAAACAGCATTATAACAATGAACTAGATAATGCAGATGATATACAATACAAATATATGTTCTTAATGAGCTTCAAGCAATAAAATATTATGAAACGTTGAAGAATATATTCATGGAAGACATACTGAGAAATTATCTGAAATGGTTTGACGGTTGAGAGAAGCTTCAATGGTGGTGGTGAATTTATACAGAATAAGTGCAATAACTCCGGCAGATATACCTCCAAGCAACGCCTGAAGAGCCGACGGAGGAGCATTTTCCTCAACAGGCGACATTGCTTTCAAACTCTCGATTGCTTCCTCTTTTAGCGACTTTTTAACTCCGGTAGACCTAAATTTCTATCCAACAAAACAAAATCCCCAATTCAATAAGTTCAAACACACATCATAATCAACAAAATCAAACCTTAAGTTTGTATCAAACAAACAAAATCAACAATTCAATGGTAGCTAATACTCGAACACAATCTCAATTGGTTCAAACACGCATCATAATCTCGATTGGTTCAAATTCACATTAATTAAACCCTAAATTTCTATCAAACAAAAAAAATCCCCAATGCAATCGCTGCTAATACTTGCACATTATCTCCATTCATTAAACACACATCATAATCAATTAGCATCCGTATAGAGAAGGAATGAAACCAGTTCTTTGGCGCGCTTAGCTCGGCGACGGAGGGAGCGAAAGAGGAAGACGGAAATGGCGCCGGTGAGGAGGACACTGGTGGCGACTTGGAGAGTGGAAGGGTCGTCATCGAAGGAAATGAAGGAGGGAGGAGAGAAGGGGAGCTCGACGGGACCGTCGTCAGGCAAGGCGGAGAC
The DNA here is from genome assembly GCA_030867185.1 of Tagetes erecta. Classification (NCBI taxonomy): domain Eukaryota; kingdom Viridiplantae; phylum Streptophyta; class Magnoliopsida; order Asterales; family Asteraceae; genus Tagetes; species Tagetes erecta. Next base: position 828,826 of record CM061492.1, read on the forward strand.
GGTGAATTGAGGTGGCAATGAGGTCGGAAATTGGTGTGAAAGAGAGTAGGGTTTGGTGGAGGATGTTTTGAGAGAACGGAAATGGAGATTGAAGGAGAAATGAGGGAGGAGGAGGGTGGAGGAAGAAGAGGATATGAGGTGTGGTGGTGGTGGAGAGTGGAACATTGGTGGTTTATGGTGGTGGTGACAGTGGTGATGGAGAATTGGAGTGGAGGGAGATAACTGACTTTGGATAATACACTCTAAAATATCTTTTTCTGTTTTACTAAAAAATTATATTATTGAAATTATATTATTGATACTTTGTGCGTAGGAAACGAATCGAATAAACATGAACAAAGTTTTGTGTGTTATTATTATCTTTTATATTGAAAATGCACTGGTGGGGGAGTCATTACTGACACACTAGTCGAATCAAATTCATTGTCAAACGTGGACATCATCAAGAGTGGCCAATGACTTAGTCAAGTGAATGGTTTCAGATTTGAATTTTGTGAATTGGAGCTAGAAGGATCTGGATTGTTTGATATGGGAATTGTTAGTGTTAAGGGTGTCGCATGACTTCAACAAGGGTGGTTAATGGTTTACGATGGTGGCAGAGTCATAGAAAAAAAGATCCCTGGATTATTGAAATTGACATCTGTTGAGTGACCCTTTCATATTTTTTAAATTAATTTGTTTATTATAGTTTATACAACTTTTAACCGGTCATTTTAATATCTTTAATAGTATTTTACAAAGAAAATCATTTAATATGCTGATTTATTATATATTAGTAATAAACAAGGGTTTGTGGAGGCTTGGGTCTAGTTTGGGACTGATTATTTATTAAAGGTCTTGAAGGTGTGTTTTTTATTGAATTATGAAGTTGGTTCCCTTTATCGTTACCGATGAGGCATTTTTGCATTACATGTTGCAAAAAGAAATCACACCCACAATATTAGATATTACAATTGCATAACACCCTAAAAACAAAAATGAGGGCGGTATACCGATAATATAACCTATTACAAAAGGGGTAAACACATCCCGTTGCAAATGACCTTACATCATATGATAGACTAAAAAAAGGGATATATAGTTGTACAATGAGTTTTGTGTTTATTAGTACTAAAAAACATATAAAATGTTTGACTATCCGAGAACAGGGATATATAGTTGTACAATATCCAGGGACCATTTTTGTAATTCATCCAAACATTTACTCAAACAGAAGGGACAAAATGTATAGCCAAATCTTGCAAGATTTAGAGATACAATGAACCTAAACAAAGCTTAACATGTTATGATCCAGATGTTTCATGCATTTAATCGAAACTTATTCCGATTCAAACAAACTTAATTACTATCATGAACATTCTTGGCGCACGTTAGAAGCTACAGCTCTAGCCCAAAACTTAATATGTGCCTTCATGTCTTCTGATGAACTTTTATCAACCCATCCTCCTGGAATTAAAGGTGCACCACCACCACCACCATTTTTGTTCTTTCTGTATAAGCTTTTGCTTCTCTCAAACTTTCTCACATCATTAATCTTTTCTTGATCTAATTCGAGTTTCTTTCGCGTGTTTTCTGTCATTGCCTGCAAAACCAGACTCAAGTTATTCATATGAATCTTGATATTAACATAGATGACTGGATGTGTACCTTGGATGTTTGTCGAGGTGAATTCGATGCATGTAAAGAGTTCATGGATGCCTGCCTTATTAGTCTCCCTAAAGTGAACTCACTTTCTTGATCTTCTTCGTCTTCTTGATCACTTACCACTATACAAGTTGACATGGATGATGTTCGTGTCAAATTCGGGTTGGGCTTTTTCTTTTGAAAACTTTGTGTTTCTTTTGAATTTGACAAAGATGGTATTTGGGTTAGACTTGAGCTTTTTGGCTCATTCTTGATGATGACATCCTTTTTACCATTTCTAGCAGGAGAAGGAATGGGATTAGAACCCGGGACGGGCTTTTTTGTTAGGAAAGATTGCGTTTCCATTGAATTTGGCAAAGATGGTGTCCGGGTTAGACTTGGAGGAGCAACGGGTGGTTGCTTTCTTGAAGAAAAGCTCCGGTCTTTTCGCTCATTTTTCACAATGCGTTCTTGAGTTGGACACAAGGAAGAACTAGAAGCAAGATCAGAATAAGATCTTGAGATGGTTCTTGATTTTGTGTTAAGCAAGTTACCAAAGAACCAACTATCTTCCAACAGATCGCCAGCTTCTTCCATACCTGGCTTAAAACACACAAACTTGATGAATCTCAACCTTATGGATGATGAAGATAATGATCTTGTATGTAAGTAATGTGATGATGCTGGAAAAAGCTGTGAATGAAGATGCTTATGATTGGATGATGAAGTGGGATTTACTCATGTGGTTTTGAGATTGCTGCAAATTTAAAAACAACAAAAAAATTATTTTGATTCTGTGCATGTATAATTTAAAAACAAATAAATAATGAACATATGAACAAATGTAACATAATTTTGGTTTACATGACAATGTGCATGTATATATGGAAGTGGGATTGTTTATTAACTAATTGGAGGTTGGGATGATGTGAATAAGAAAATGTCCATTGACAGCAACCACCCATGTGCAGGTTCTTTTTTTATAGCCTACTACAGTACCACAAATGATATCATATCAAATAATCAATATTAACAAAACCTCCATATGGGTTTCCCATTCTCATAAATTTTTCTTTTTTTTCCCAATTGCATTATTAAGTTGTAGCATGGACCTAAAGGTTGTTAACAGTCTGGTTCAGCTAGTTTTAACGATTTTTTAACTGAATCCCCTGTGAAATCTTGTATTGTATTCGGCTTGGAAGTATGTTGGTGCATTGTGCATGATTCCTCGAATCGAATGCGTAACAACGGGTCACAAACCATTCTTTCTGCGGTAATTATTTTAGGACATGCTGAGAAATATAATAAAAAATGGTAAAGAATGGTGCAACCACTATCCAGATCATATTTATGAACAAAATGTGTTAAATGTACCTGCTGCCTCTGGACATTTAGGTTGCCCATGCTTGGATTTTATATACTCAATTTCTCATATGTATGCTTGCAGTCCATGCGCGCTATAAGAGCATACCAGCATGCGATCATTTCAATGAACATAAACATGGCACGTCTTTAGATCATTAAAAAAATTATCTTGATACATAACTTGCCACTTCAACAGCATTATCCAGATTTATACCAAAACTCGGTTGATTTACTCAGCTTGGCGCAATGCAACTTGCTCTAGTTAAGCTCACACCTTATTAATCATTAGACTTGCAAAAGTAGTTGATCTTAACATTAGGAAGCAGCCATTCTGTTGATCCGAAAACCATATGAACCATTAATTAAGAGGCTGAAACAAACAGCCCCTAAATGGCCAAACTGTAATGATCAACTAAAACCCAACAATCATGAAGTATCTATAATCTGACATTAATCCTATACCCATTTGACCCACTAACATAATACTTATTACATATATGTAACAAACTAATAATAACAAAAGCAATAAAGTTTGATCTAATATCACATCCAATATTCCCCCGTAAATCAAACTTGTTGACTAATGGGTTCTTGCCAAACTTCATTGTTATGTCTTTAATTACTTTGCAACTTCAAACTCATTATTATATTGTTTATACTTTTCATAAACATACTTTGCTTGTGATATCTCAAAAAAATTTCTTCAAAGTTACTAGATTTAAACTGAATTTTTGTCTAACTTTGAAAATCCCATTCATTTACTTCAGATCCCAATATTGATTAATACAACTGAAGATATTCAACTTTATTTACATCAAATATAACTTCATATCGATTCTTTTGTACACTAACCCATGAACATAGTAACTATTAACAAATCACTTCATCCAAAGCTTAGTTAAGCACGCAACTTCTAAACATGAATGCACACTTTCGGATCTGATTTCGTATTATTTATAATCACGCTTGGCTAATTTTTGGTTTTACTTATTGACTTTGTCCGTTTGACTTGTCGATTGTTTGATGTTTAGTTTGGTGATTCCATTTTTTAAGCTTAGTTTGTGAACCTTTTGCATAGTTGATATATATATAAATATTTTCACACATCAATTTAGGATGGTACGCAACTCTTGGTCATGTGTAACGTAATGAAAATAAACTCATTAGATTTGTTGTCAACACAAGGTGCATGTCTAGGCCCTAGGCCCAACCCAGCACTACAATGCTAAAACATTACGGTTTAATTTAGACATGTCATAGTGTACTACCTAACCTAAACCGCGACATCCTCGTCACTGGCGAGGCATAGAAGGGACCAAGGAGGGTCCGGGTCACCCCAGTTTTTTCCCCCCGAAGTGTTGTTTTGTTGATCGGTTGTTGATTTTATATATATATATATATATTGAGTTTGGCCCCTCGAAACAAAGCATTATAAAAAAAAATAATGGGTTTTTTAACTTTGGTCCCCCCGACCCAAAAATCCTGACTTCGCCACTAATCCTCGTCATGTTTCCTTTGCATCCCCTGTTTTGGTTGCCCGATGCATGTACTTGTTATAGCATTTGTGGTCAACACCCACTTGTCACCTCATATATGACAACGCTCACACCTTCTGCATCTTTTATTAGTGTGACTATTCTTTAATAAAAAATGTATTTTTATGGGTTTTCTTTTAATTTTTTGAATGATGAAGGTTGAAGACTGACACATCTCGATGGAGAAGCTAATATATAAGTCGCACAATATTATGTTTTATCACTCTAGGAGAAAATCCACAATTGTAATAATACCTCTTGGAGTCAAGATAGAACTTGTAAGCTAAAAAGGCTATAAACTCTACCATGAATTCTCATGACGATAGACGTTAAACGACGTAATTAGCTTTGAAGCATTAAATTTAAACTTTTTTATGATTATAAACTTTCTATTGTTTTTATTTAAACTTTTTATATGAGTAGCCATAGTTTTATATTAGTCCTAATACAAATATTGTTTTCATAATTAGATATTTGTAACCAACAATTTTTTAGAAGGATCTTGAACGCAGACATTGGTCATAACCAATGGCCAAGTAGTTGGCTTGCAAAACGTGAACAATGCCACTTGCAATCAATTTCAACCCCTTGAAAACATTGTAGGCTCCACTCTTTTATACATAAATTTAAATAAAACTAAAAAAATAAATAAATTATTATTTGCGTCCCTGAGTTTTGCTAGTGTTAACATGTTATGTTCAACCTTAACATATTATGTCCCTAACATGTTATATTTTAATAGTGAAAACGACAAGAAAAGACAATCATACCCGGCCCCTCTCCAAGGGAAACTAACAGAATCATAGACTGAAGTTAGATTATAAACGATTTCTGTTAAAACTTAAAATACCAGGGGACGTAATATGTTAAGGTGGGATCGAACATTTTAACGATGCTAGCAAAATTTAGGGGCGAAAAGTTCAATTCACTAAAAAATTACTTCATTTAGTTCCCTATTAGTTTGAACATGAACATTTTAGTCCTTGGTAGTTTTAAATAGCACTTACTATTTGTACGAATCAAGCAATTAATAACACAAAGAGTTATGAATCATGTGTTTGAATTTGTATTGACGGACACATAGCTTTTTATAGTTTATGTATCGTCGATACACTCCACAGTTGATTAAAACAATATCAAATTGGTAAGACATGCATGTGTTATTTCTCTTATTTTAACTGCTTAGATTAAACTATATATTCAGTTTGTTTTCACAATATTTAATTTAGTGTAGGTTATGTGTAAAATCCTTTCCCGATTTGTAAAATGTAATTTTATATATTGAATAAATTATTTAATCAAACATTAATGCTACTGTCCCAAAGTCAATGCAAAACTGATTAAAGTCAAAATATGATGCATGAACATTGATTTTGTGTAGTTGTGTGATTTTAAGTAACAATCAAGTGTCATATCAGTAGCATTTCTTTATGATATATTCATATACACAAACTTATTGATCAATACGTACAAGTATCTGCATAACTTTAGCCATGATGATTGTATTTGTAACCCCCTAAATAAATAAATAAATAAACTAGCATATATATGTTTGATTCCAAATGTACACATCCTATCAAGAGGATCGTTTTAACACAATATCAATTTAATTAGAGAAGTGAACAAGTGATTATACACTTTTTTTATGATTCTCGGCTTAAAATCAGTTACGTATTGAATGTGTTGTTGTTGTAATACTTATGGTGGAGTGCTTGTTGTACTTGATGTGCTTGTACTTTTTTAAGCTTTGTTCGGAGTTGTCCAACTTCTTTTTGAAGGTGTCTGGTCTCGACCAACGTTGCCTCTAGCTGGACTTGAAGCCTGGAGTAGTCACGCTCCAAGCTTTAATTCTTCCAACGAGCCCGCTTGTTTTGATATATACTAGATGACTATTGTCTTGGAGGGATGTCCAGCAGACGTGAAAGCTGTAGTTTTCCAAAACAAAAAAGATACATAATTGATTCTCCGCTTAAAGTCATAAAAAAGAAGATATATAATTGTACCATCATATATCTATATACAATCCAATCCTCAAAAACAAAAACATTGCATTTTTTGGTCCCATTGATCCATGTTGCATGGCTTGCAAGACTAATTAATAGGTCTAGCTACTAATGTATACTATTACATAAGTTTTTGTAACAAGTTTATGAAAACTGTTAAAGAGAAATAATATATCACTCACATACACAAAAGAAACATACAATATTGATGGATTAACTCAGCATAATTAATGTTATAAGATAGTTTACATGATATATATAGCGTAACAATAAATTTCATGCATGATTAAAACGGATTAATATTACACGCAGCAGCATATATCTCCTCTACTTCCAAAACTTGTTCACCAAAACAATATAAGTTGTTCATGTCACACTCAAAGCTCTTTGATGAACTCCCAACTTCCTCGCCACATACAAAGATCGAATAATCCACGGGAGGTCGAAGATTCATGTTGTTGTAATACTTATGGTGTCGTGTTTGTTGTACTTGTTGTGCTTGTACTTTTTTAAGCTCTGTTCGGAGTTGTTCAACTTCTTTTTGAAGGTGTCTGGTCTCGACCAACGTTGCCTCTAATTGGACTTGAAGCCTGGCGTAGTCATGCTCCAGGCTTTGGTTCTTCCAACGAGCCCGCTTGTTTTGATACCAGATGGCTATTTGTCTTGGAGGGATGCCGAGCAGACGCGAAAGCTGTAGTTTTCGCTCTGGCTCGAGTTTTTTGCTCGAGTCAAAATTAGACTCGAGCAATCTCACCTGGTCCTCTGTTAGTCTTTTGGTGGAGTGTTTATGTTGTTTTTGAGTGGTGGCTTTCTGGTTATGGAAAGATGAGAAATTCATGATTGGTGGTGGATTGTGTGTTAGAGGGTTGTTTTCTATTTATGGAATGAATGTTGGGTCCCACAAGTGTAAGTTTCTGGTGGCTTTTGAAAACAATCAAGAGTTTGCCAAAAGCCCAAAAGAAAGAAAAAACAAGACATATATAACTAATAAGTGTGTTTTTTCTAGTTTGATGGTGCATTGCAAATTACTTAAGTGTTCAAATATTCACATGTTCAAACTACATAATTGTAAAAAAAAACTTGTTTTTTTCATCTTGTTTACATGCGGGTCGGTATAGAATTGAATTTATCATTTGTGTCGGTTCTCATTCACTTTAATTCGTGAGACCTTCGTGAAGTGAAGGTATTGTGAAATATGTCGTATTGTCACTCATAAGTAGAAGCTGATGGATTTGCTTCTAAGACAATTAAATTATGTATTTACTTTCATCTGTGGTTAGGGTTATAATGTAAACTTTTTTAGTTTTTATAATGAATATTTTATACATATCAAGTCACACGTGATAAATTATTTTCTTACACATAGGATTTCATTCAAACTTTGAGTAAAATACAAAATCGGTCAATGTCTCAATATGGCATGCCATAACTTTTTATAGACATGTTTGTTGACCAAAGTTACAAAGATTGACCATAGACTTCAAACTTTTGTCACAAAATGTCAACTCTTATGTTAAACATATATGCATATATATATGGTCCTAAATTATATGATTTCAGTTGAAATGGTTGATTGTAAGATGATAACATAATAAAGTCAACACAAGAACGAGCTATATATATATCACCATCAACCGTTCAACAAATCAAAGAACACAGAATTAAAGGCTGCTTACAAAAATTCTATGAGATTTTGTTGTAATTTAGATAACATTTCACGTCAAGAAAAAGAGGTCCAAGGCATCTGCAACTACGTCAACAAAAACCAACTACATGGTGGCTTCACATAAGTTAAGATTGTGTTAGTAGCCACGTTTATTAATTGTTAATAGGGTTGTTTGCTAGCCAAGCTAGGGTCTGGCTCAACTCGGCTTGGTTTGTGAACAAATTGAACTGAGGCACTGAGCTAGCTCACGAGCTGAGTTCTAACGAGTTTTTTCAATATTTATTAGGGCGACTTCTAGCTACAAGTTATATTGGTTGAAATTATGGAATAAAGTAAAACTTATATAAATATTGTTTTACGAAATGGAATGGACTAATCAAAAGCATTCGCTAGCTAGCTACTCGATCACGGACAGTTATAAATACAGTATATATAATAAAAAAGTTATAAGAAAAATCATCCCAATTTCAAGCCGGCTTGGTTTAGTAACTGTTACGAGCCGAGCTACTCGGTTTGTAAACGCGCTACCTTGGTTTTTAATCGTTTCGAGCTAAATTGCCTCAGTTTGTAAACTAATTGATTTTGAACGAGCTTTTTCAAAGTTTTACTACTTGAGCTTCAAGCAAATTCCAATGTGATGCAGTGGTAAGAGACTTGGATTCTCTAAAAGAGACCCAAGTTCTAGTCCCACTACCACCACTTTGAAAGGGGCAAATGGGGGCAATGAAGGGAGACTTGTGGCAACACAAATTCGATTTCTGAGTCAAACGGGTTTTACCACTAGCTTGTCGTCGTGCCTACGGGCGGACGGGTTAGTGGGCTTCCCCCGAATTGGAGTCGGGTTAATATGTGGGTTTCAGCTACCCAGCGCTGTCTGTGTTCACAGAGCGTTTAGGGTTGCATTTCGCCATTGGGTTACCCCGGGTAGCTGGGCTTTATTCGTTTCGCTGTAAAAAAAACTAATTGAGCTTCAAGTTTCAAGTTATTTGAGCATCCCTAATCCTTAAACTTTAACAAACTATATTTGCATGCTAAATAATCTTATAGATTTTAACTAGCATACAAAAACTAGGATCTTATAAAACATATAATGAATGTATATGAGGTTCAACTTTATATCAATGTTACTATTGAAAAGTAATAATAATTAAGCTTTAGATTATTTAAGATGCTTAGATTGTTTTAAAAAACATTAAAAAAAACATGATATGATGATTAAATTAACACGGAGTATTGGAGTTAGAGAGCATGGCGTTCACGTGGATATGACCCTACACGTGCTTTAATAAAATATTTGGAAGCCAATCCATCCTTATCCAATGATCAATTTACATAAAAATAATTAAATAAATCATACAAACCTAAAATCATACTTAAAGTATCATATGCATGAACTTAGACACAACCCCTTTTGCCCTTTCTATCTCGTAATATCAACCACTATCAATAATATTAATTAAGGGTATGCATGCATGCTTTTCATTTGATGTTAGTATACTTGTTTGTATGAATATATTGGGTCGTGTATATATCGACGACATATTGTAGATATAACGTCTATTATATACTTATAAGTGATTTTATATCATCTTTTTGATCTCTCTCTGTGTTATATACTCTTTGTAAGCAATTTCTTCTAAGTATCACTTTTAGGTTTATGTACGTGTGTAGTTTAGGGTTGTGTTTTTGTGTATTTATGTTTGTCTAGCTAGAATGCGGTACGTACTAAGTTGCCATGTTATGTTAAAAAAATTCACATCATAACTAGTAAAAAATATTTAATTAATATACGACTCGTTTATATTTATTTAATAAATAAAATAACTTTAAACTTGATTACTATATTTTCATGTCATTCAAAAAACATATAACCCTAGCAAAAAAGACTTGATCCACATATATGTTGATTCACAAATGGATGTTGTTAATGATATCCTAAATATTAGTGGGAGTAGATCTATATTTTGTGAACATTACTCTAAATACCATCAAATCTTTTGGGATGTGTTATATTATTTGCTCTTTAAGTTATATAGATACATACCTCTCTCTTTAAAAACACTTACCTAACTTGATAGACCCACAATTTAGCCTCTAATATTCTAAGTGTATTGAATTAAAGATAGGTGTCAATTTGGAGGGGTGCAAGGTCCCCATGCTTAGCTAATCCCATATCTTTGTGCATGCATCTCAAAAAATTAAAATGAATATTAATGATAATAATAATACCCATTTAGGCTTAATCATAAGTCACCACCGTCTTGTCTATTCACAACATATTTTGTATGGTGTTTTTCTTTTTAAGTCATATTTTTAACATCAAATTAAATTTAACGGCATGTCTTTTTGTAGTTCGTATGAGTCTTTCAAAGCTAACAACCACATATTGCAAGCACACACCGCTACCAAACAATATTGTTTTCGAATTAACTATACATTTAGTATTAATATCCACATGTAGGGATGAGCTTTTGGTACCGAGTACCGGTACCGGTCCCGTCCCGGTACCGTACCGACTTAGCAATCTCGGTACCGGTACCCACTTTTCGTGAAATTCGGTACCGGTACTAGGCGGTACCGGTACTAGGCGGTACCGGTACCGGTACTTTACCGGTTAGTACCACGTTGGTACCGGTTTAGTAAAAACTAGTTTTTTTAGTATATTTTAAATAATCTGAGATGTTATGTATGTTGTGTATTACATGCTTAATGTTATAAAGTGTTTTCTTTACAACTTTGAGTCATTTTATAATATTTTTTAGATTATCAAGTTTTAAATTTAATGAAGTTGATATGATTTTTAATGAATTTATACCATATTTTATTTCTTTTTCTTATATTCAAGTATATTATAATATATTTATATTAAAAAGTATAAAATTAAACCGAAATAAGCGAATAAATTTTATTAAAAAAAGATAAAAACATGAAACCGGTACCAACGTGGTACCAGTACCGAAATACCGGTACCGGTACCGTCCCGCTAAATTCGGTACCGGTACCCACTTTTCTTAAAACTCGGTACCGGTACCGCCTAGTATCGATACCCGTCCTGATCTCATCCCTATCCACATATATACTATAAAACATAGTTTTTTTACAAGGTTAGAAGTTGGGTTTATTGACAATGTTATTGGAGTTAGAGTGTTCTAAGTTATTTTTGATTTATGGTTCTGAATCTGAGAGCAGAAGCTACTCGACTTCTATATACACATAAACAAAATAATATTAGTGTAGATTGTTGAACTCAGCAATCATAAGGCACCAACCACATGGACGGTGTCAACTATCATGGTGAAGTAGTGGATGTTTTTGTATTTATTCTAGTCGTATATTTTTTTTTCTCTTATAGAATTATAATTTAGATAGTAAAACGGTCATTGTTTTATATAAAGTATCTATCATACAAATAATAATCATAAAAACGAGTACTAACGTTGCTCATAACTGCAAATCTTAAATAGTTTATGAACAATTTAACTCGTTTAAACACATATCACAGGAAACAAATATTACGAAACGATATAGCATGTGCGTCAACATTAATCAAATATGCATATAGCACTCATAGTATTGCAAAAAGTCCGAGATCAAAACCTCATTGATCGTTCAATTCACTTCTGAAACATCTCCAATGGCTACCAACAACTCACAGCCTCAAGGATCGTCAGCTCCGGCCAAATCAGGGCTTCGAAAGCCGGTTTTTATCAAAGTCGACGACCTTAAACCCGGTACTAATGGTCTCACGCTTATTGCTAGGGTTTTAAGCTCTGAAATTGTGCTGCAGAAGGGACGTGCCGTGTCTCCTAATCTTCGTAACGTTCGCATTGCTGAATGTCTTATTGGTGATGAAACTGGCACTATTCTGCTCACTGCTCGTAACGATCAAGGTATGATTGAATCGTTTTTTTTTTTTTTTTTTTTTGCATTTTAAGTTCGTTTTTTGTTTGAAACCCTAGTAAGTTGATTAGTCGGATTATATCGTGTTAATTAATGCTAGGTTTTTTTTAGTTCGTAAATTTTCATCATACATTGTTCATGTTTACGGATAAGTGGATGGAAGATTGTTTTGGTGACACAACATTGTGGTTTTGAGCATTTGATGTTTTCAATTGCTTGTTATAACTTCAAAATGTGAAAACAGATGAAGACAGTGTTAAAGTTTTTAGCTCATTTTTTTCTGCAGTTGATCTCATGAAACCTGGTGTGACTGTCATTATTCGAAATGGAAAAATCGACATGTTTAAGGGCTCAATGAGGCTTGCTGTGGACAAGTGGGGTCGAATTGAGGTGACTGATCCTGTCACATTCAAAGTCAAAGAAGATAATAATCTTTCTAATGTGGAGTATGAGCTAGTAAATGTTGCTGAGTAGGTAACTGAACATATGGCGTTTCTTATAGTTTAATTATTCTTCTTGTTTATTATGGTAGCCTGATTTAGTGAAGGTGTGGATCAGACTAGAATTTCGTATGAAATATACATTATACTGGTTAGATTTCTACTGAGGATCTTTATTGATCTCATTTTTATTTACTGCTTCTTGTTGTTTTGTTATTTCTGGTTAATTTGAACGGCAAAATTAAGTGATCAACTAATGAACATGCCATGGATGCAACTCCCGTAGCAAATGAACATGACATATGCCTTATTTGTAAACTGTTTGTGCACATAAAACACATATTAACACATTTAGAAGCCATGAACACTACATGCTTATGACCAATAGAATAACGTGCAGTGTGAATCGCAATTTAAATATTAATAAGATTCACAGTTACATTGGCTGAATGTATACTGAAGAAAGATGTGTTATTTGAATTATATTGGATTACTTTGACTTTTTTGTTGACGGCAATGCCTTTTGTAAAAAGTCTTGATTCTGTCAAAAGCTTCTTCAAGAGAAGATGGTTCTGCAGCAAAAGTTATTCTAACCCAGTTTTTTAGGCCCACTGTAAGACCTACAAAATTCAAAAGATTTACATGTATGTAAGCTTACTTACCAAATTTCTATTGCATTTTGAAAGAATTTTAGTTTGTGTGCTTATTACCTGGAAGGAGAATCACAGATTCTTCTTTGGCTAGCTTGAAACAGAAGTCGATATCATCACTAATATCTTTTAGCAAAGAAACATTCAGTTTTACCTGTATAAACCGACACGGAAAAAAAAAGAAAAGGAGTTTAACAACTTATTGAATGATTTCCCATTGAATTTAAATTAAATCAGCAAATTTTTTTACCATCATAGCCATAGCTCCCTGAGGATGTTGTGGGCATGTTAAACAAGGAATTTCTTTAATTTTCTTGACACATATGTCTGAAGTTTGCTTTAGTGTGCATAGAGTTTTTGTGAAGAACACCTCTTTTGTATCCTCTAGTATGCGAGGAACAGCTGCCTGAAACACCAGGTATGGTTTTCTAAAGTTCACTTGCTTTATGAAGTTTCACTTTTTGAATATAGAAATTAGGTGACTATTTAGTACCTGTATAAAGGTTGCTGGACCGCCACATATATCAAAGTACTTCTTTATCCGCTCAACAGTCTGAAACAAAACATAGCTGGTCTTGAGTATATTTGTCGCTCACATCCAGGGATTATAGAAAAATTGTTTTCCGTGATTTGTACCTTTGTGTTCTTAAAGATACCATTTGGATCAGTAGTAACTAACCACCCAAGCCTCCAACCAGGCACTAACCATCTCTTAGACAAGGAACCAAGTGTAAGAACAGGAACCATGGACCCGAAAACACCCATAGGCACAAACGGGTTCTCCCCAAACGCTAAATGCCCATAAACCTCATCTGCTACAATAAGAATCTTATGCTTCTTCGCAGTTTCAGCAATCTAATAATAAACCCAGAATTAGTACCTTATCAGTTTAACAAGTCAATAATTATGACCTATATTACCTTCTTTAAATGTTGATAGCTATAGACATTGCCACAAGGATTCCCAGGGTTTATTATGACTATAGCAACAGTATTTTCATCGGTCAATGCATCAACAGCTTCAAGGTCAACCTCCCAGCCTTTATCAGGGACGAGGTCATAATGCCGGATTTCTACATTTCTAAAAGCTGCGCAAAGCTCGTAAATTGGAAATCCTGGTTTTGGAACCAGTATGTTTGCGTTTGGTCTAGCTAGAATTGATATTGCAACTTCTATAGCTTGTGTGCAGCCTGCTGTTATATATACATCATCTTCAGTTAACTTGTATGGAAGATTTATGGATAAATATTCAGATATTGCCCTGATAACATCATAAAGAAAAAACAAAACTAAGCTCCATATCACTTGAAAAACTAACCAGTTTGACACAAAAAAGTCTACGATTGACTCTATAGAGGTTCTATTGCAAAAATATGGTGGGCACGAAAATAATTAGGTTTTGGGCTGTCATTACTCATAGCTAACTACGGTGGTCTTCTTTCTATTTTGGGTTGACCTGTTTGATTATGTAGTCCGTGTTTTGGTTGACCTGCTAAACTTGGCTAATCAAACATGTTGACATGCCAACCTGTTTATGACCCGTTTATTACAATCCAGCCAATCCAATTAACACTTATACAACTTTATTACAACCCATCTTACACATTTAGATAATAGGGTTAAATGGGTCATGTTTAAGTTGCAAAACGTGTTCAGGTTAGAGTTTATGTTTTTTACGCATATATATACACAAACAGTGTTTGGTTTGAACAATTCAACCCCATCATGCCAACATAATGACAAGACTAAGAAAATAGACATACTTTCTTGTTTGGAGGAGGCCAACTGTAGGTGAATAGCCATTAAACTTTTGGGTTTCAAGAGTGTGAACCACAGAATTTTGAACAACAGTATTTGTAGTGAAACAAGAATAAGCAGTTGGGTCACCCATACCCAAAGAGATGACCCTCTTTTTCTTCTCCTCATCAATACTTGCCATTAAAGCACCAAGAATGCCCTTTATTGTCACATTTGTTGGTGTCTTCATGTTCATCATCCCATTTTCCATTTCTACACTCGTGATTTGTCTCTGCAACAAAAGTTACAAAACCATGTTAAAATATGGGCACATGTATTTGCAGGCCCAGTTGCCACTGAACCATTATCTGTTTTTTTATAGTAAGGTTGGGTCAACGGGGCCCATTGAATGTTTTTTAGTGTTCTTCTCCGTAGAGGTGCGCAGATTATTTTTTTTAAGAACCGGTTCTTGTTGGCGGTAAAGGAACCGATTTTTATAAGAACCGGTTTTTGTGTTCAACTCTTAGAAAAGCGGTTTTTTTTATGAGATGAGCAGGAATGTTAGGCTGCTACAAATCTTCTCTTCATTGGACTTTCTTTTAGAGTCTATGATCATAATCTTTCATATTAGTTTAGACTAAAATCCTAAATAAGTAGTAATATTAAAAACGTTAAATGTACAAGATATATAGCTCTTAAAACATTAAATAAGTAACAACACTAAACATTACCGGTTTTTGTAGGAACCGGTTTTTTTTAGGAACCTGTTTCGGTTCTTTTGGAACCTAGAATTTGGAAAAAATAGTTAAACCTATTTAGAACCTATTGTTTGGTTGGTTTTCGGTTATTGGATCGGTTCCGGGTTGTTTTGTTCACCTCTACTTCTATGTGGTATTGTGGTGTAGGTTGATTTTGGGGTGTTTAAATTTGAGATCTGAGAGTATGAGATGGAATATTCATAATACTATAATAAGTAGTTTAGTTTGGTTGTTTTCATTGTTTACATATATATATACTTGGCATGTCACATATATGAACTGATAGGTTTTTCAGACTTATCAATTGTATTTCTTTTGTATTATTATTATGAATGAATTTATGGGGTAACTCTTTAAAAAAATTGATTAGGTTGTATCAACTATTTTTCAATAAATGATAACAAAATAGTAGGTTGTTTGGTTAATCTATAACAATAAAATGGTTCATTGTATATGTGCCAAAAATATAAAAGTTGCTTAAATAGGAAGATGTCATAAAACGTAGTAAAGTTTTAATTTTATTTCAGTTAGATCCTTTAAATTTTTGTTTATTTCAACTAGGAAACCTAACTATAGGAATACGTTATAATTCTAAATAATTAACTCGAATAATATATAAACACTGTTTTTTAACATTCAAGTTATAATAAAAAAACGAACTTGCGATTTGTAATATTCAATAAAAACATTCTTGTGTTCCGATTAATGATTTCTTTTTCAATTTTTAAATTCTTTTCACAAGTTTCGGTAAATATCTTTTTATAAAATACTTTTTACAATCTATAAGCCACGTTGCTATTTCCATGTTATCATACAATAAAAAAATGGTTATTAACAACCAAAGTAAACTTAAGTTACTTAATTGGAACAAAATAAATTTTGAGTAACATAATTAATTGGAATAAAATTTAAATTTAGTTATGTTTATACAAATTATGTCAAACTTTAATATATAACCGATAATAATTTTAGTTGATATCATAAGGATGCTAAAGAAAGAAAACTTACAATAATGATCGCTTTTGATCCAACACGTCTCCAAGAAAACAAACGTGATTATGTTTGTATGTATGAATGTTCATCCACATCTAACTATATATATATATATATATATGCAAATAAAAGGATATGAGATATTGAGATTTAATAATTGTTAGACACAATTGGATGGCATATTGGAATGATTGGATAACGATTGATCCATCCAAATGACTCGTCACAACTCTCCTTCACGTCTCTTCTTCGTTAATCCTTTTTTTTTCAAATTTCCACTTAAATGATTTTGATTATGAGAGGCAAGTCTAATACTTATGTATTTTATTGCGAGAGGCAAGTCTAACCGCTAGCAAGATGTCGTGTTAAGTAGGCAATTCCCATCAATACATATTGGTTGTTGGTAGTTGCTCATCGCTCCAGGATTAAACATGTTCTCCGTTCCATCTCTCCTCCTTGCTAACCTTCCTTTATCCGATGATGAGAAAATACATAAGGAGTGCTCGCTTCACAGTCACCAGTTCACCACCACCTCTGCTCAACGAAGTTCATAAAGAAACTGTCAATTTTGCGCATGAGATCGTCATTTCAGACCCTTGTTGATCATATCAGTTGGGTCATCATTGATGACCGGAACTTTAAAAAAGATGTTACATTTTTTAGAAAGACTATGTTATAAAATCGAGCATTTTTTATCTTTAAATTAAGTTTGGTATAACAACAATTGCTCGATTTAAAGGTTTAGTCATCCAATTCAAGTAAAATATGCTTGAGTGACCTAATTAGAACAAAACTGAAACTTGGTTATGTTTCTATGGCATTTTCCCTAGTTAATAATGATAAGAGACACAATGACAAGGGTGTGTAATATGAGTTTCAATTATATGTGATTTTAAAACAATTTAAACTGTATTTATTAACCATGCTATGCAATGTGCTATGTAACCAGTGGCGGATCCTGAATGTTTGTAGCACGGGACGGAAAATCACATGACCCACAAAATTGAATTTTACACGGGAGCGAAATCAATATGTATATACAAATTTAAGGTATCAGAATAAAAATCGGCACTTCTATAAAAAAAAACACGCGCGGGGGGCGGCGCCCATCCTGGACCCGATAAGGATTCGTCAATGTATGTAACTAGGGGTGTCAATTCTCGACACGACACGAAACATGACCCGAACACGACACGAAAGTAATCAGGTTTTGGGTTGGCAAATATAATCCGTTTAAAAATACGGGTCATGTTAGGGTTGACACGTATAAAAACGGGTCATTTTCGGGTTGAAACATTTAAAAAACAGGTTGACCCGCCAACCCGTTTAGGTTTCAAAATAGTTCATCTATTTTTTTTTTTTTTTTAAAAATAAGTGTTAAGTTACTTTTATCTTTAGTATTTGTACTCACAATAAAAAAATTCATCATCACTTAAGTTTTTACATTTACATTTTGAAAGCTAAATATTTATTATTGTTTTTGTTTATTGTAAATAAATTTCATTTGAATAAGATTTTAAGTAAATTTATGGTTACTTATAATATTTTTTAATTAAAACTCAATATACTTAGTTGGTATACACAAAATCACATATTAAACATGTTACTCTTAACTGACTTACACAACAACTCACTTATAACTCGTAAATTTATTAGGTTCATTTTGATAAATGGGTTAAACGGGTCATATTTGGGTTAACCCGAATTTATGTTATCCGGGTTAGGGTTGACATTTTTGACACGAATAGGAATATGAGTCGGGTTAGGGTTGCATAATTCAACCCGCCAACCCGTGGTCCTTCAACCCGCTAACCCGCCAACCCAACACGATTGACACCCCTATATGTAACTGCAAGTCAAACCCGGGTTCCAACCGGTTATTTTTAATAAAAAATACCCCCTAATTTTTCCCAAAAGAGTGTAGTTGAGAATTTTATTTACCATTATGGTGTACTTTTAAAAGTATTTACCAAAAGAGTGTTGTTTTAAAACTTTAATGTTTGTCTCTCTCTCTTAGTGTCATTTAATATTTTAAAAAGGTTTTTAGTTGTTTTTAATAAAGTGTTTCTATGAAATAAAATTGGAATTAAATTTATGTTTAGTTCTCTATATATTATAAACTGTTAGAATCGTTTAGTAAACAAAGTATTTTATAATTTGATAATCGTGAGGTCTACAGATATTTTGATTCTTGGATCTTCAAATTTAATAGAATACATATTCTATTATTTATTTAAAGAACTTTTGATTTTCAAATAATAAAAATAAGTTTATGATAATTTAAAATCCGTTGATACGTTAGTGTCAACGGGCTAAAGCGTGTAGCACGATTCGCAAACGCGCCGGGATAACAAGTTTACTATCGTAACTCACAAGTTTATAAACAATTTGTTTATATGTTTTAGAAACATATTTTGTGTGAACTTTTTTACCTTTTCAGACATTATTATTTCTATTAACTATTTAATAAAAGTGATTTTCACAATTTTTTTAATCATGGTATTTATCTAATAGTTTACACTTTACATAACCTATTTTATGATTAACCACTCTTGTGCATACAAAATGTAGATTTATTTAAACTAGTTTTTTAATATTGGCCGTTCAATAATAAAGTTATTGATTCTTAATCATACTATACGGTATATTAAAGATTACGAATTTAACACAAATAAATGTGAAGCGTCTAGCAGGAATTTAAATTTGTTGTTTTAATATAGGAACGAACATTAATAAGAAGTTTGTTCGTTAAACAAACACAAGCAAAAGTAAATGGTGACAAATGAAGGTAAACGGAAAAAATCTTGTTCGCGACCTTTTTTTTGTTAAACAAACGTAAATAAACTTACCGACAAACGCTTCACTAATTTTCACGGAACGTTAACTTTATAGAAAGCTAAAAAAAGTTTGGAATTTTTACAATTAAAAAACAACTAAAAACCTTTCTAAAAGTATTAAATGACACTAGGAGAGAGAGACAAACATTAAAGTTTTAATTAAAAGAACACTATTTTGGTAAATACTTTAAAAAGTACACCATATTGGTAAATAAAATTCCTAACTACACTCTTTTGGGAAAAAAGTCGACAAATGAAGGTAAACGGAAAAAATCTTGTTCGCGACCTTTTTTTTGTTAAACAAACGTAAATAAACTTACCGACAAACGCTTCACTAATTTTCACGGAACGTTAACTTTATAGAAAGCTAAAAAAAAGTTTGGAATTTTTACAATTAAAAAACAACTAAAAACCTTTCTAAAAGTATTAAATGACACTAGGAGAGAGAGACAAACATTAAAGTTTTAATTAAAAGAAACTATTTTGGTAAATACTTTAAAAAGTACACCATATTGGTAAATAAAATTCCTAACTACACTCTTTTGGGAAAAAAGTCCTTAATTCGAACCCGTTGCCAACTTTTTTTTTGTTTTGTTATCTCAATCAATACTATAGGCAATTATGCACACGTTAAAAGCTGGAAAAAAGATCCAACTTGTGCGAACCGTTCTTCAAGAAAATAGTTGATTTGAGTACAAATAATTGCATGGAAGTTAATATGAGTAATTCAAATTACAAAAGTTAACTTGTGTTTTTGTGGAATTATCATATATTTATACAAAACGGTAGCCTGCACTAAAAAGGTGAAGTGCAATAATCGAGTTCGAAGTCTAATTCTACCATCTTAATGGACGTTTATAAGCGACATAGTAAGAGTCTCCCAAAATTGCAATAATAGTATTCCCTAATCCAAATCCTTCTTTCGGGTCAAGTTAGTCGGAGTCAAAAACTCATCAACCAACCTTCCAAGCGGAAAAACCATGACATGAACCTTTAACTTACATTTAACATTTCCATGTAAAAATCATCCATCTCCGACTTGAACTCGGGTTAGTCCAAGTTCAAGACGCTGTAAAGTCATCCATCTCCGAAAAAAGATCCAACTTGATAAACAAGTTCAGTTGTGGTCCCATCTCCATTCATCCGAGACATTCGTGATGTTCATGGAGTCCAACAATAACTTGCAAGTGTTCCATTGATTGAGTTCATCAACCACTCCATCAACTAACTTGCAAGTAAAACAAATGAGTAGACAATAAAATTTAAACTTAAGTATTTAACAATTTTAAGTCTCACACTTCACCAAATAAACTTTCGTTATTAACGAAATTAACATATGCAATATGTCAAACTTATAAATCATTCCAATAATAAAACCTGTTACCTTAAAAGTTAAAACGGGTCCAAGTGAGCTTACAATACCCACAACCATTCTTTGTCACCACCTAACCATCACCTACTAGTTACACCCACCTCACCACCACACTTAAAAAATGATCGCTAGTGAACCCATTTCACTATTTTAATATCTCTTTTCGACCCGACTAATTTATTCAGAACCCACTTTAACCCGAATAAGACCGACACTTCCAATTTCATTTGTAACAAACCTAGGTTTATTGCTCCGAACCCGTTCTAACCGGTTACCCAACACGTTCCTTTGCGAGGCTTATGGGTTGTCTAATAGCATCTGATCAATAACCTCTGAATAACTAGTAAGAATCTACCTCTTAAGGTTCAAAAATTTATTATAAAGTAAGTTTTAAAAATACGATAAACTGAGTGAGGTTTTTTTTTTTTTATAAAATAAAAATGTCGGGTCTTAGATTAAATACCAAATGTGAGGTTTTAACATTCGAATTCTACCAAACACCCCTTAGTTTGTATTATTAGTAGGTTCAGGCTATAATACATATATCAAAATTTAGATTGGGGTTTAAAAAGATGAAAAAGGTAAAAAGTGAAAAGGTATTGCAGTGAAGGTGCAATGGTTTAACCAGTGGTTCACGGCATTAATATATATATATATATATATATAATAAATTTACCACATGATGATGCAGTTCTGTTTCTGGTCATCTAATACAAACGCCGTAGCATAGCGGCGGAGATCGATATATTATATATGACTTCAGGCTACCGTCATCCACCACTGTATCTCTCTATATATATATATCTGTGATCTCTTGGCCATTGTGCACCTCCCTAATCAGACAAAAACTATTTTTTCGCTTATTTATTTATTTATTTATTTATTTATTTCTTCCTACCTTTTTATCATATAAAATGTATATTTTTTTGGACCATTTACATATATCCCATTCCAAACCTTATAAATTGCATATTTACTCAACCCATAACTTTTATTGCATATTTTCCCATCATTATTTAAGAATATTACAAATTTACCCAATTGAATTTATTTATTAATACATTAACAATTTTACCCTTGTTTACTCACAACATACTAAAATTCCATATATCCCAAACTACAAAGAATAATGGAAGAACAAAGTGAACATGCATATTCTTTTTTTAAAAGTAGATTCCAATAATGCATGCATATAATGCATACCGTCGAAGGAAACCACAAAATGGATGCATATACACACATGTAAATTGGATCCTCATGTACCCCTAGCTTACAAATGTGGTCTTGTATAGCATCACAGGCTCATATACCCCTAGAAAATTGGATCCTCAAAAACGCTACATATGCACATATCACTATCAAAAATTAATATATACCTCAAAGTTGAAACCTACCTACACCTCGTAAATCGGAAACGATGAAGGAACTTGAAGGGAGAATTGAAGAAAAACTAAAAATCACAAGCCTGGAATGATATAGAAGATGAAAGGATTGTACGGTGATTATGTTTTGAACTTGAAACTCATTAGGGTTTCATAACTTAAAGGGTAATTTTGACATTATGGTAATTATTATAAATGATGGGTATATATGCAATATTAATTTTAAGTTAGGTAAATATGCAAATAAGCATGTTTATAAGGGGATATATGCAAAAATCTCCTTTTTTTTTTGTTTTTGTTTCTTAATGAATTAAACCATGTATTTTTTCTCAATTGCTGAACATACATTAATTAGGCCTTATATATAGAACTTGAACAATATATATATACAAAGCTAATTAATGTATGTTCAACTTCTTTGAAGGGAGGTGAGAGGCTGAAATACTTAAATTAAAAATAAATAAGTAAATGTGTATCAAAATTGTTTATATAAAATATAAACTGGTAAGGGCATGTAGTTCGTTTATTTATAAAATAATGCCGCCAGAGTGAGGGATTTGGTTAATCCAAACGAGGCTTTCTGGTTCCGCAAAGCAGTATGTAGCTGGAACAAGGCGAATTACATACTTTTTTTAACCGTTTTCTTACAACTTTATTGATCTTAAAGAATTTATAGTATAAACTCACGTTTCTTTTTATTGCATTTTTTTGGTTTTGTACTTGTTTATT
Organism: Tagetes erecta; assembly: GCA_030867185.1. Taxonomy (NCBI): domain Eukaryota; kingdom Viridiplantae; phylum Streptophyta; class Magnoliopsida; order Asterales; family Asteraceae; genus Tagetes; species Tagetes erecta. Next base: position 851,815 of record CM061492.1, read on the forward strand.
AAAAATAAAAAAGAGTTGTTAGAATAAGATTGCATGAAGGTACATTAATGAAATGACTTGTCAATTCTATAAAATCTTTGGTTTGGTAGTCTGATAAATGACAAGGGAGTGTAGCCTATTTTTAATAATATTTTATTCCAAAATCAGTTTGACTTTAATGCCTATAATTTCAGTTTTCAATATAAGTTAACTACAATAATTTAGCTACAAACTATATGTAAGATTATATTTCGTGATGGAGCGGCCGTGTCATATGATCAAATTATGAGACAAAGCTGTAATGTCTTATAGTTAAAACAATAACCTAGTCAAATCCGAATCTTGAAGTCGTACTACATGTCAAAGTAAAGTAAGAGACCGAAATTGAAAAGTCATCAGAGAGTACAATGATAATTAGTAAAAGTTAGGGACTAAAACCGTAAATATGTTAATATTAAAAAAAATTAACACGGCACGTGGCAACACATTAGAACACATGGGTGTCACTAAATAGAATGTCTTTTAATACTGACCTTTGATATTAAAAGTTATGTAAATCTGTAAATAATTAAACTTATGGTTAAAATCCAAAATTTCCGCAACCGAATAAAGAGGTGTTTAACTTTTTATAAACTTAAAAATGTTTTTTTTATAAAAAAATGAATGGAATAATAAAATGAAAAGTAAAAGGGTGAAAAGGTGGAGTGGTGAGATGGGATTTAGGGTAATATTTAATAATTAGTACTCTGCTGACACCAAAGATTTTAATCAGCTTTATACATTAACATCCAAACCTTCTCTACCCACCACATCTTCTTCACTTTATTTTTAATATTTTATTATGTTTGTGTGTAAAAACTAGGTACGGATTAATAATTCCTTTTTCATGTATCCGCTTTCCAAAAATATTTTTTTTGGGTGAAATGTAATAATTATAGCTTTTCTAACGGCTAATAATTATACATGTTACTAGTGATTGGTGAGGTGTCTAATAATTCCAGCTTAGCTGGTTAAGGACACCCGGTTTTACAGTGGGCCCAGGGTTCTAACCTTCCTGCCTGTGAGATTTTTCAGGAAAAACCCCATTGGTTTTCCCGGTTGAACGCCTAGCCAAATTCCGATGTCAAGTGGGCCCGGTTAAGACAACATATTGACCGGAGTGGGGTGGTGGGTTCCTCATTGCGGGGGATGCGACCAAATGGTTGCAAAAATTGAAAGTCGCCGTTCAAAAAAAAAACTAGTGATTGGTGAGGTGAGAGCAATGGTTAATGGCTTATCGGTAAAGCATCTATGTTGAAAATATTATGTATTGGATTTATATCGTGGTATTGACATATATAATGTATTTATCGTAGCAAATTAAGATGTTGTAAAACTAATGAGAAGGGAGTGGATGTGGTAATAAAAAAAGATAGCATCCTATCCGAATGGTAACACCGTCGTTGGTATTTTGGGTTTCCATGTTTGGTTACCCACATGAAATTTTCAATTTGTGCTTTGTCTCTTCTTGAATAATGATAATATTATCGTTAATTTCATTAATATATATTTTAAACTTTTTGAACACAAATTATATCAATAAATACACACAATCTCTTTAAACATCACACACCATTTCAATCTCAATCTAAAACCCCATCACACATAAATCATGACTTCTAGTAACCATTCTTACCCTTCTAATCGTTAGCCATGGACGAATCTCAACAAGTGAATTCCTCAAACGCATGGTTACATGCTTCATATGATGGTCTTTGAAGTAATAATATTTAGAATCGAGGGTGGTATCAATCGAACGATTCACCATAAATTCAAAGTGGAAGCAATAGAACATTTAAATAACCAACTTCAATCGCTTGTATATTAACACGCAAGTTAATAGGCTTACTCACTCTCCTCTTAGGCGGAGCACAACAACAAAGAGGCTATGAGCTTGTGAACTCTTGCAAAAAGAAAAATAATAATAAGTCACCAATAACCTTTGCTGGCTGGAGTGCTCATCACAAACCTTGAACCCGTGAACGACATCGCAAGCATCAACTCGTGAACTCATCTAGTGAGTGATCCGGCTACCATTAAATGGGTTCCATGAGTTAGCATACTTGCTATTTTAAGAGAGAGAGAGAGAGAGTAAGTCAGAAAAAGGAAAAGAAAATGAAGGATTTTGGCGGGTTGCAGCTTCAAAGCGAGTACGTCATTCTGGCCGACACGTTCCAACTTCGTTACATGTATTTTGTTGATACCAGTAACATGTAGTGCCCGTGCAACGTGACATGTTTAAGACTTAATTACACGTGTTATATTGATGACATTATCATGTGGTGCTAGTGCAACGCAGAATGTTTACGGCTTTATTACATGTGTGACATTGACGACATTAACGTGATTATACACATATAAAAACTAATTTAAAAAGTTTGAAAAGCCAAAAAAAATGTAATGTATAGTAGTAATAGAAGTGGGCATATAAAGAGAGACTCAAACAAGTGACTTGACTTAAATACAAAAGTAAATATCTAATTTTTCTTAAGCACCCGTCTTTTAGAGTGAAATATAAACTTCATAAATATAACACTAAAAAGTTTCATTCATAAGTCGTACGAGTTTTACCGTTAATGTATTTCCCCTTGGATATAAAGTTAGGTGGCTATGCGTCTGGATTAAGCCCCTATATACATACAGAGTACGCGGCATTGTCTTATTTGACCATAAAAAAAATTCACACTAACAAGAAGATATAACAAACAGATTAAATATACAAACGTGATAAAAAAAAAAAGGAAAATAAACCATGCATCTTAACCAATGAAGAATAGAAATGAAATGTGTTTAAATTAATATTTCTACTCTCATTTTCTTCACTGACATACAAATACCCTGCTGCTACTGTTGCAGCTGCTGCTGCTGCTGCTGCATATATCTTTATCTTCACGCACGCACGCATAACCCCCACCTCATAAATTCATCCAAACACTAACACTATCTATCTATCTCTTTTCAGACACGACAACTCCCTCCCTCCCTCCCTATATAATCTCTTCATATTTTCTCTCCCAAATCCCCACCATTCACATACATTTTTATTTTCATTTCATGGAGTTTTTTACTCAACATCACCAGTTTAATGGCGACTCACAACTACCACCAGGCTTCAAGTTTCACCCCACTGATGAAGAACTTATCACTTGCTACCTCCTTCGCAAAGTCCTCGACGGAACATTCACTTGTCGCGCCATCGCCGATGTCGATCTCAACAAATCCGAGCCTTGGGAGCTTCCCCGTAACCACTTCTTTAACTCTTCTTTACACTTCGGGTCAAAACTTTTTGTCCGTTTACCTGACTGACTTGACTTTATTATATTAAACAATGATGTACGTTTAATTAAAGACATACTTAAATGTATTGTTACACACCTTAATTAAAAACATAAATAAAATTAACTAACAAACTATTTGTCACCAAGAGTCTGTCACCTCAAAAAACAGACTCTGACTTTTTATTTACACTCGTTGCTAACTAAGGAAGTTGTTAGCAAGCGGTTTCGTAAAAGTCAGAGTCTACTGAGGTATCAGACTCTTTGTAATTCACCAAATAAGTTAAAAAATAATTAACAAACTTACTATTTGTTTTGTTGGTGAAACAGAAAAGGCGAAGATGGTGGGGAAAGAGTGGTATTTTTTCAGTCTGCGGGACCGTAAGTATCCAACGGGACTGAGAACAAACCGGGCAACTGAAGCGGGATACTGGAAAGCTACGGGAAAAGATAGGGAGATTTTGGGGTCAAAGAGTTCATGTTTAGTGGGAATGAAAAAAACACTTGTGTTTTATCGGGGTAGGGCTCCCAAAGGGGAGAAAACTAACTGGGTCATGCATGAGTATCGTCTTGATGGCAAATTTACTTATCATTTTCTCCCTAAATCCTCTAAGGTACGTACGTTACGTACGTACAACTCCTTATTATTGCATTATTGCATTAACTAACCATTATTAATACGTGCTTATCAATATCTCACTACTTTTGCATGTATAAGAAAAAAAAATTATTTTTATTTAGTTTTTGACTTTTTTTCTAATCTTGTGGACATTATACTATAAACATTGTTAAAACCTGATTTTGTAAATAAAGTTAATATTAAATAATCATTTTTGTAAATAAAATCGGGTTTTAACAAAACTTATAAAAGAATGTGAAGAAAAAGTAAATATTTTAAGAAATAAATAGACTTATTTTTTAATTATAACAAAATTTTGTGTTAACCAATATCTTTTATTTAGCCACCTAAGAAAAATAATTGGGTTTGGGGTTCGTGCAACGAATCGATGTAAATTATTCATGATATTATATATATTATTTAGAAAAATAGTAGTAGATTTAGAGTGTAAATTTTTATTAAAAAAATGCTATTTAGCTTTGTGGATGTTACATGTTACATCATGACTAATCTTTGTGACTTTTAATTAGGATGAATGGGTGATCTGTCGGGTATTTCAAAAGAGTACCTCCGCAGGTAACGGTAAAGCCGGTACCGGAGGAGGTACAAAACGTGTATCGAGCCGGATGAACACGGACATGAACCTCTACCAAGAAGTTAACTCTTCCACATCCGTTTCCCTCCCGCCTGTTCCCGAATCATCCTACGCATCAGCAACATCAGCATACACCGCAGCTGACCACGATAGTTACTCCTACGACAGCAACGCTGTTTCAAAAGAGCACGTACCCTGTTTCTCCACTGCATCAGTCACCAACTTTGAGTCTCATTGTATTTTAGATCTTCCTCCGCCTCCTCTTTCATCCGCGGTTTTCACCGGCCATGCCACGTGTTACCCGATGAATGTCGATGTTTCAGCATTCCCTAGTTTGAGGACACTTCAAGAGAATCTTCAGCTCCCGTTCTTTTACTCGTCTGTTGCACCACCGCAGCCGCCAGTTACTGGCGACGGAGGTGTATGCAGTGGTGGGAATGTGTTTGGTGGGAATTGGTCGCCAACGGGGGCGACGGAGAGTCAGAAGCCGGGTCCAACTGAGTTGGATTGTATCTGGAGCTTCTGATCAACGTGTCATTATGGTTTATGTATCTTCTTGTTGGAGTAGCAGTAGTAAAAGGATGTATTATTTAACTGAAGTTTGTTGTACGCATTTATGTGTTTATGTGTTGTCATGTTAATTGTATGATATTTAAGGCCTGCCTGCTAGATTTAATGGATCTATTTTAAGATATCATTTCGTAGTATTATATATTTATATATAGTTTATTTTCACAAAAAGTGGTTTTTGATTTTAGGCTGCATTTATACTACTAGTATATATCTGTAATTGTTATACTACTAAATTTAATTTTCATATAGCTGTGTATATATGGTACCCGGGTGTTGGTAACTAACATACTTTAATAAAGGGGTTTTCTAATATGTGTCCTAAGGATATATATAACATGTATTTATTATGGTAAGTATTCTTACTAATTAGATAAATATTCTACTATTTACCATATTTACCAACAAAAATCATGTTTTTATATTTAGTTTTTGTTTATAAATATAGTAAGTAGTAGAATATTAATGTAATTAGTAAGAATACTTACCATATTAAAAGTTTGTTATGTGTGCCTTATGGCACATATTAGAAAATCACATAAAAGATTATTGGACTTTAATAATCCGAACTTTTATGAATTGACCCATATTAATTCTAACTTTAAAAATTGTTTGTGGCAGTTCCAACTTGTAAATTATTTTCCTTCATCGAACCTTTTATTTCTAAGAGCTAGTGTCTTTTATTTCTATCTTCATGAAAAAAAAACCCTATGGTTTCAAAATCGTAATATGCCCCTTATTGTTTCATTTTTGTCTCCGTTTGAACCCACAACACTCACGCCGTCAAAAGAGCCGTTAAACTATCCCCACATTCGAAGGGTAGTTCTGTCATTTTACCCTCCCAACTCTTTAAAACCCTTACAACCCAAACACCATCACAATCACAATCACTTCCAATCCAACCCTTCCCCCCGCTGCTGCTACTGGACTTTGTCACCAACCACCACAATAACCATATGAAGCACCACAGTAGCACCGATATGAAGCACTGCACAACTGATCTGAATCGATTGTACCACTGATCTGAAACGCAGTTTAATGCCATCGATAGGAATACCACCATACCACCACTGACTAAACATTGGACGCCACCACCGACTAAACATCATACACCACCACCGGTAAACATCACTTAACACAACCACCATGTGGGATTCATCAAAATAAAACCATTTACAATCCTGTATGTTTAAAAGAAAAAAACGAAATTGGGTTTTGCTTGGTAGATGACCGTTGGAATGGAAGGGACAAAGTTGAACCAAATTGGGTTAATGGGGGAAGAAGATTAACGGAAGTGATGATGGATGGGTGGTTAATAAACGAAGAAGATGAACGGTAGTTGACTGGAATTAGTTTGCAATGATGGAAGAATGAGGAAGTCTTATTAGTTATTAGGGTTAATAAATATATAATTAATATAATAATAAATAATGATAAACAATATACGAAATGACAAAACTACCCTTAAAGGAGAGAGAAGGCAGGGACAGATTAACAACTATTTCTAACGGCGTGAGTGTTGTAGGTTCAAATGGAGACAAAAATGAAACAATAAGGGGCATTTACAGTTTTGAAACCATAGGAACGCAAACCGCTAAAATTAGGAAAACACAGGGACGCAAAAAGCAATTATCATCTACGGTTATTAGATTATTAAATATTATATTTACTTAAAATGGATTTTTTTTATATTATGGTTTATTCTTAGCAATTTTCTAAAATATTAAATCCATGGTAAAAATATTAATCTCCTCATCTACATCGTGGATAAGATAAGACACCCTTTACAAAAACCTGCAACACAAACCTTCAACACTCCACTACATCAATGGCGACAACAGCAGCTCAATGTCTCTACCTTTCATGCAGGTTCCAATCCCTCTCTCTCTCTTCTTCTTCTTCACGTCCCTCCACCACCGCCTTCAAACCTCTCAGCTTCTCCGCCAACACCTCCTTCAACGCATTCTCCACCGGTATGTCCTCTTCACCGTTCAATCTTCAAATTTGTGATACTATTTGGTTCAATTCGGTTCGTATACAAAAACGCATCTGTTAATTTTACCAATAGTGATGTAGATTGGTTGAATTTATAGGATTAGTGTCTGTAAACCCTAGTTTCGGGAAGCAAAGTGGCCGGTTGAATTTAATTGTGTGTGAAGCTGGAGGGAAAGCTGATTCTGCTGCGAAGAGAGCTCGTCAAGCTGAAAAGAGACGATTGTATAATAAAGCTCGTAAATCTGAAATCAGAACTAGAATGAAGAAGGTGATGTTTTCAATTTCTGAAGAAATGTTCAATTTTGATATTGATTATCGTTCAGTTTCAATTTCAGATTTGACCTAGAGTTGTATTAGCCCTAATATTGATTATCCTTTAGTTTTAAATCCGAATGCTAAATCTTTAATCCGATAATACAGGAAGGTTTAATTCAAGAACTAGATGTTCTTTTTTATGAAATTGTTTATAAAGGGGTTGAAATGTTGCAATAAATCATTATAATCCTCATGAAAAAGCATGACAGTTGCTGGTTATAAATTTATAATCGTTATAACGGTCAACTTGTGTCTTAATCCGTCATCTGGTTATCACCAACGTGTTTGCAGGTTCTGGAAGAGTTGGATGCACTCAGGAAGAAGACGGACGCACAACCTGAAGAAGTTATCGGGATTGAGAAGCTGATTGCAGAAGCTTATTCTACAATCGACAAAGCGATTCAGGTAGGAACGTTGCACAAGAACACTGGAGCTAGGCGGAAATCACGACTTGCTAGAAGAAAGAAAGCTGTTGAGATTCACCACGGCTGGTATGCACCTGAACCTACACCTGCTGCATCCGCTGTTTGATGTCATGGCGTCTATGCTATTGTAGATTATGTATCAGCAGGAAGTTTTTTTTTTATCAGAATTTATACTCATTGTTCAAGCTGCTATTGAGCCCTGTGATTTCATTATGGTTTCACTTTTTTGTTATAAAATGTTATGACTAGTTTGATCAATTTATGGTTTCACCTAAGAATCAAGATCCATGCCCATTTTTCATATCTAATGAGACACTTGGCATTTCTATTTGTTGTTTAATTTACATCTTGTTTATTCAAAGAATAAGTGCAAAATGGAAAATGCAATATCACTGTTTCAATGAAAAAGAAGCCCTTTTTCTTGTTTTGGTTGTAATGATCTTGGTGACTGATAAATGATGTGTTAGCTATGACAGTAAAACATATATTTGTTCTATCTAAAACAGAGTGAGGTGGGTTTCGTCTCTGCAGCACAACAAAGCTAGCGAGAACACCACCCCATCCTCTGCTGGGTAATTTGAAAGTTAGATTGACGGTAATATAAAAGTTAGAATTCACGTTTTTAGCAACATGAATGCTAAACGAAGTATTTAGTTGACGGTAATTAAAAAGTTAAAATTCAAGTTTTATGCTAAACCGAATAAGATGTTGGGTCTGAATGTGAGTCTAAGCAAATTTGACTCGGGTAGGAGTCTGAACGAAAAAGTGACGAAGGGACCAGGTTGCGACGAATACAAATGATTTATGTTATCTTTGAGGGCACTTCGTACAATATTTTTATATTTTAAGTTTTTTTATAGTATAATTGTTTGTAAACATATTTGTTTCGTTTTAAAATATGAAATTTAACCCTAAAGTTTTCGTTAAGCTTAATTTTATTTAATAATTGAAAAAATGAAGTTATATTAAAAAGTTATATTCGAGTCTTCTTTCGACTTAATAGAAACAATATCAACTATTATGCCCACAATGATTTTAAGCATCTCTTTGAATTAATCTCAACTATTTTTTTACTTCATTATACTTCGCAAATCAACCAAGCGTGTAGCCAAATATCAAATGTTTAGCGGCTAACCGTGAGCCAAATCATTAGTAGTGATTTTTATTTTCGTAAACCGAAACCTTGGCGTCCAGTTAAAACTATAGTTGCTTCCATGTGGTTACTGAACTAATCAATTCACAAATTAATAAAAAAAATAATTAGGAATTAATCAAAAGAGGTGCATTATATGATGGACATACATAAACTTTTCTAACAAATGATTTTTCACCAGCCACTATTTCAAATTTATAATCGATAAGGACTTGTGGGCTTCTCATCAAGCCCAATAACCCGGTTTATTTTAATTAAAAATTTACCTATCTACTTAGCTCATCCACATGTCAACATTCTAAATACTCCACATAGGATTTTGCTTAGGTGTCATCCTCTAATTCAATTTGATGGAGGATTTTAATGCGGGTCATGGTATGCTCCATATTCGAAATAACCCGATATATACAAATAAAAAAATTCAAAAACTATCATCAATTATCTTCTAACCTAATATATTCAAATAAAAATTTACCGATTATCATAATCTATCTCCTAACCCGATATGTTCAAGTAAAAAATTTACCACTTATCATTAAATATCTTCTAACCCGATATGTTCAAATTAAAATTTTACCACTTATCATGAATTATCTTCTAACCGATATATTCAAATAAAAAATTTACCAATTATTATAAAAAAATTGCTTTATTTTAGCATATGATTTTTTGATAGAAAAATATTTGTAAATATCCAAACCAATTTAATAGGGGATATGTTATCAATTTAAAGTTGATTCCTAAATTTAGTTAAAACATATAAAACTAAAATCCCGTGTAGTACACGGGTACTAATCTAGTATTCTAATAATTGAGTAACTCATCTACATGTCAACATTCTAAATACTCCACATATGATTTTGCTTAGGTGTCATCCTCTAATTCAATATGATGGAGGATTTCAAGGCGGGTCATGGTATGCTCTATATTTGAAATAACCCGATATAAACAAATAAAAAATTCACAAATTAACATCAATTATCACCTAACCTGATATATTCAAATAAAATTTACTGATTATCATAATCTATCTTCTAACCCGATATGTTCAGGTTAAAAATTTACCAATTATCATTAATTAATTATCTTCTAACCTGATATGTTCAAATTAAAAATTTACCACTTATTATCGTGAATTATCTTCTAACCCGATATATTCAAATAAAAAATTTACCAATTATTATAAATAATTTTGCTTTATTTTTGCATATGATTTTTGATAGAAAAATATTTTTATTTGATACCTAAATTTAGTTAAAACATATAAAACCGAAATCCCGTGTAATACACAGATACTAATCTAGTTTAATAACAAATATAAATATAAAACATATTGTAAAATCCTACTGTCCAATCGAGTTTGGTTTTATATGGCCATTTTTCGGTTAAAACCGTAACCAACCCATTTGATATAGTATTAGGGGTTGTTTGGCGATGCTGAATGGTTAGAGGTCTGAATGGTTAAGAAGCTTCAATGAAGAGATTTTGGGGTAAAACTTCATATGAAAGTAAGTTTGGTAGATGTTCCATTCAGATGCTTTTTTTATGAAACATACGCTTTGAATGATTAAGCATTGAACGAGGTGAAACAAACAACCCCTTAATTTTTTGAAACCGAAACAAACTGCGAAACCAAACCATAACCGGATTAGACGGTTTCACGTTTTAAACCAACTAAACCCTAACATCTCATGATACCTTTGATTACGTATGAAGATACCATATTAATAATTATTAATTAGAACAATTTCAATGTTAAGGGCCTCCATATTTTCTTATTAATTCCCATGCAATCAAAATGTTTATTTTGTCAACAAACGGACGTATTATCTTATGTCGTCAACAAACGTATTATCTTATAGTTATTTACTTTTGCTATTAAGTCCTTAAACAATTCACAAACTGTCTTAATACTCTAGCAACTTCTGATATTCCCTTTTCATAGGCAATATATTAAAATGAATCTCACTTTAATTCTCTTAAAGAAGGCTTCCACTAAGATTAAGATCATGTGTAATAGCTTCAAGAGAGGAATGTGAGTGAGATGATAATGGCGTTGGGCATAGAACACCGTACCCTAATGACTTGCGAGTATAGTCACGGGGTGTTACTCTAATCTTGATATATTCTTTGTTTTACTCTAAATCAAACCATATACTGGAATAATAAAATTATCCAAAGTGCTATACTTTAATATTAGAATAGTGAAATGTATTATTTTAATCGATGCTTAAATTTATCTTTTATGGAAAACACACGAAAAATACATGGATTTTTATGTGAACTCCGACTCTTTCAACGTTATAATACACGAAAACCACATCCACACGTTTATAGTCATTAAAAGACATGAGGCAACACTATTTTCACATAATTGACAATCAAATTTAATTTAAACATCATCACACCGTGAGTTTAATTTGTTGATCTCGAATATCACAACTAACGATTATTTCCAACACTTTCAGAAAACTATGCCAACCGGCTCATAAAAAACCCATGCCGGTTATCTAACATAATTATGACTTATTAACGTAACAATAGCACCTTCTAACACAATTTTAAACACATAGAACAACAAAATACACATATCGAAAAACATATTATGATAAAGTAGATAAAAAAACGTAAGAAGCTATAAATAAATAAATATGTTTGGTTGCTTAAAATCAGTAGAATGTAATAGTTAATAAAGCATGATCCGTCAAAAATTGAGTGTTTGAAAAATACAAGTCCTTAAAAGCAAATAGTGGTTTCTATTAATTCATAAATTCACATTCACATGTAAAGTTTTGTTGGGTTGTAAAACCTGTTCCCCAGGCCGCGGAGTAGGAGCCAAACATGTCACACACACCTTGCGCCCCCAACTACATAATCAACATAATAAACTTAAACACAAACACAAACACAAACAACCACAACCACCTTTCACTTTTTACCTCATCATCACCAACAACAATAATGTCTCCTCGCAACACCCATGATACCAATAACTCCGCCGCTAACGGCCCTAAAGAAACTCGCTATAGGGGCGTTCGTAAACGTCCCTGGGGCCGTACGCGGCGGAGATAAGAGACCCGGGTAAAAAAAGCCGGGTCTGGCTTGGCACTTTTGATACCGCTGAGGAAGCTGCTCGTGCTTATGACTCCGCGGCACGTCAGTTCCGCGGCGTCAAAGCAAAAACTAACTTCCCGGATTTTCACGACGGCGAAATGACGAAAGTTGTCGACGGTGTCTCCTCCGCCGCTCCTCTTCCGCCGGAAGCTCTTGATCTTACTCTCTCGCATTATAACTCCGGCGGGTTTCCGATAACACGGTCGTTGTTCTTGTATCATCCGCAAATGAATAATCGTTTGAATGTTTTTAGATCGGAAAGATCGGTCGTCGGAGATTCAAAAGATTCACCGCCGGTTATTGGTTTTTGCTACTCATCAAACACAATGAAGAAAGAGAAAACGTTTACTCTGGATCTTGATCTTAATTTTCCTCCACCGGAAGTTGTTTAATTAATTATTTAATATGGATGTTTTTTTTTGCAAATTTTCTGCAATTCGTTTGTTAATTAGATCAGATTTTTAACGACAGAGATGAGAAGGATAAAAGTGTTGGAATATATTATGATGAATTTTGTTATATAAGTTTTGTAGTTGAATGAGTATTTTTTTTTTTTTTAGAACGGCGGTTGGTGCAACGGTCTATGACCGAAGCACTCAGAGGTGCAAGGACCGAGATCGAAACCCCGCCTCTAACACCCATAGGTGTTTTTCGTCGGCATTGGGGCTCCCCCATTACTGCGAACGCAGCGGAGGCTCACCACAACCCTCCTTACGGGCCAAGTTGATCGGAGTCGAAACTCGTCAACCAACTGTTCCAGGGAAAAACCGGGCAGGAACCTTTAACCATGCCACGTAAAACCCTCAGGCTCAGACACGAAGCCGGGTGGTAACCCGAGACGAGCTTCATTGCCAATATCCACCAAAAGTGACACTAGTGGGGATAGAACTTGAGTCTCCTATGGAGAACTCAAGTCATCTTACCACTAGGCCACAAGTAGGGGATATTATCATATCATATCCGTTTTAAGATAGAGAAAAAGAATAATTAATAAATGTGATGTTAAGATAAAAATACGAGGAAAAAATAGCGCACGATGGGATGATGATGATGATGATGATGAAACAGGCTGCGGCGAGTGTCGGAGAATAGGAAAAAGGTGTTTGTGGTGTGTGGTTTTTGAGTTTCAACGTGAATCTCGATGTCTGAAAATATTCTCTCTCATCCAACGCTTCTTATCCACTTTAGTTCAACTATTGTCCTTTTCTTTGTTTTTCACAAAAAAAAGGCTTCATTTTTCAGTTTTCACACAAAAATTTGGAATTGAATAATTTGATGCTGAGAACTAAAAATGAAAAGGAGATAAGGCAACGTGTTGAAGAAGGCGATGATTTGGTGTGTGGGTGAATGATGACAAACATGCGTGTCGACTATCGACATTTTCGTTATCAAACATAAATTGTTCATGATTCTGTTAGTTTCTTCTCACATGCCTCACAAAAATCTTAGAGGTAGCGCTTAACAAGTTTTTTGGTTATACTGTATACCGATACAATGAAAAAGAAAAATGATATTTTACATTTCATTGGATAAATTGAGGGGTAGCAGAAATGGACCTTGTGGCTAGATCCGCCCTTGCACACATAGTAGATGTTGGTGCTCCATGCACATTTATCTCATCTTACATATGATATAACATGTCAACTGGATGTGGACAAAAAAATTGCACATAAAAAGGAAGTAAAGATATGGCAAGGCTTACATGTTACATATTACAATTTTTTTACTATCTATACTTTGTTTATAAACTAAATTTTTAAAGAAAAAAACTTGATAAATAAATTTATAGAGAGAGAGATTGAAATTGAATAACTTTTTTTTTGGACAGCGAAACGAATAAAGCCCGGCTACCCGGGGTAACCCAATGACGAAAGGCAACCCCAAACGCTCTGCGAACACAGACAGCGCTGGGTAGCCGAAACCCACCTATTAATCGGACTCCACTAACCCACTAACCCGTCCGCCCGTAGGCACGACGACAAGCTAGTGGTAAAACCCGTTTGGCTCAGAGATCGAACTTGTGTTGCCACAAGTCTCCCTTCATTGCCCCCATTTGCCCCTTCCAAAGTGGTGGTAGTGGGACTAGAACTTGGGTCTCTTTTGGAGAATCCAAGCCTCTTACCACTACACCACATTGAAATTGAATAACTAATGATGAAAAAAAGTGAAAAGGAGATAAGGCCACATGTATAAGTAAGGGAATGATTTGGTGTATGGGTGAATAATAACCAAAATGCGCACCCCTTCTTCCTTCAATATTCATCGTGACATTGGACACTCATTGTTAACAGGTTTAGTCCAATTTTAATACATTATATTCATAACATTCTATGACTAAACAAAAACTGTCCATGTTTATGTTAATTTCTCTTCATGTTTTTTCTTGTCATTCTCAGCTTCCGTAAACACAAAAGAAAACCCTAAAATCAGTCACTCACATTATACCAAGGGAATCGTGAACGGAAATTAGGTTAGTGACTATTTTGTTAAAGACATAATGTAACCATTGAACTAGACATGCTAACACTAACATAATCTAGTGACAAAAAACTACAATTTACTCTTTTAGAATATTTTTTTCTTGTTTAAATGGTGGAGATTTTGTTAAAAAAAACTAGCAAATCTCCAAACGACTAAGATTTGACCTATTTTTTAACCATGGATAGCAATGCCTTAGACAATCTCAACCTCTTTAGTCTTTAACAACATTTTGTTTCTCTCTTTCCACATAGCCCAATTTTTAAACATGCATATTTTCTAAGAAAACAACTCACATACTTGCTATAATACACATTTGACTCATTACTTATGTGCTCAAGGATTAAGTGTAGTATATATAATTTGAGATATAAAAGACTAAGTCTACTATATATAATTTTCTTGGGTTATAAAACACAACAATGTGGATTTCATATGAAAAAAAAAATGTAACTATCTTCTCTTGTATTTACATTTGAATAAATTAGTAATAGTAATAAACACAAAATCCACCGAAAGGCGTAGTAGCTATAATCAACATACCATTTCTCTCTAAGTTGAGTTGAGATCTCTTGAAGCTTGCCCTTGCCATCTGCATGCACCACAAAAATTAACCTTCAGGATCATCTTTACTCACAACAACTGAAACATATGATCCTCGAAATGTTTTTGCGTTAATACTTTTGCGGATTGATTTCTAATACTCGCATGGTCTTAAAACAATGGCAACGCAATAAACAAGTAATGCACAAATTTAAGCCAAAAAAACAGCAAAATATGATAAATATGGCAAATAGCTTCTTGACAAACAAACCTTGAAAGCAAGAACCGTGCGAGTGGGCCTAAGTTGGCATTTGACTGAGTCTCTTTGTTCTGCTGCTGCTTCTTTTGGTTATCTGATTCTGCATCTGCGCTTACATTTTCTGGCTCTGTTACCTTTTTACCCTTTGAAAATCCGCGTATTGCTACCTCTTGCAGATCCTTCAATGACGGTTCCTTTGAACTGAAACGTATTTTCGTAAGGAAAGAAGTACAGCTAAAAATAACAAAAAGGTTCAAGCACGTACCTTGCTAGCCGGTGAAGAATCCTGGTGACAAGAAACTCACAAGATCCAGGCTTTGTGTGTTCCATATCCATCAATGAATTTATGACCGAACGAACCACAGACGCCTCTAAATCATCTGCAACTGCCTAAATTCACAATAAATGAATAATTAGTTGACTTGATACAAGCTTTACAACCCATGAATGCTAAACGTATAATAAGTATTCACCTCTTTCAATGACGGGACTATGAGAACAGAAAGCGGAGCGGATGCTGCCGATGCAGATGATCTGGCACTCTCTTCTTCATCGCTACTTGCATGGCGCGGTTTTGGAAATGCTTTTATTGCATCATAATAGTCGACTGAATGCCTGAATTAATAATACAATAATTAACCTATATATTAATATTTGAATGCTCGGACGTGTACAAGAAACCATACCCCGCAGTTTCCAAGTTATTAGTTGATTTATCTGTTTTTCTACTTTCTTGGACACCTTTATTAACCTTGCTTAAACCAGACTTATCTTTGGCATGTCCTTTCTTCATTCCTGCTTGAATTGCAGCCTTTGCCTGAGAATATGTTACATGTCATCGTTGTTTAATATGTCTTGAGTCAAGACAAAAAATAGAAACTAACAAGAAAATCTAACACAAAAAAAGCGATTTTAAGACATAAAAATTCAACTGCATCAGTCATTGTTTTGAAAACTCTAAAGCATCATTCATTCATTTTTAAATCTTAAAACATCAATCTTTCTCTTTTAAAAACTCAAAAGATAAATTTTTATTTTCACGTTGGTCCTAAAAAAAGGTTTTCCGGATTTCAGACATGAAAACTCAGAAGACTCAAACGTTCATTTTTTAGAGTGTAAAAGAAATTAAAAATAATAAACAACCTCTGCTAGGTTTAATGCACTATCCTCGTGTGAAGCAGTTGATGTTTTTTCTTGAATACCCAGCCTTGACTTTGGAGTGCGTGGAGAATCTGAGTCATCATGTTGTCCACGGTAGACAAAAGTACCGCTTATGGAAGCATCTTCAAAAGAACTAAATGCGCTGCTTGACTGTACATACCATAACAAAGTTACAACAAAAACTAAAAAAGAAAAGTTCTTTTTTTTTTCTTTTTATATCACCGATGCTTACCATTGTACCTTGATCACTGAAAAGTGATGATGTTTGAGTTCTGGGAGATCTCACAACAACGGTTCCAGTGCCATCCATAGACACAACATCATCATCACCACCCCTGTAAGAATCTTGTTTTCTCTCTTGATCTGATTCTCTTCTAGGAGCTTCTAATAAACGCCTGGTACCACCATCCATATTTCTCTTTTGGGTTGCTTGATTTTCAGTTTTCCGGTCTCTAATTTGAGGTGGTCTTACAGCACTTCTAACCGTACCTGTACTCCCGGATCCACCTATGCTGAAATCCCACCCAGCATTTCTCTGAGTTTTACCCTGCCCACTGTAAATAAACGAACATGTCATTATAAACTGAAGAGCAAATATGTAAAATAACATTCTAGCTATCCACCTGGCTCGAACGGTTTCTTCAACTCTTGGTTCCCTGGTAACCTTCACGGTATTAGATCCTTCCCCAAAAGCTTGTGTACCGTTTCTTGATGTTTCCCCGTTGTCTTTAATTTGAAACTTTGGTCTTTCTCTGGAAAGAAATAATAATAAGAATAATAAATATGGAAAAAAAAATAAAAAATGGTGTTAAAAAAACCACCTTTATAAGAAAAAGAAACTAAAGATTAATGGCACTAAAGAAAGCACCTGATTCTCTCCAGGAGTCGTGGATTCTTCCTTGCATTTCTAATAAAGCGGTGTTTCAAAAGTTCCTTTGCACTTGGTCTCTGAGCATACGATAATAAAAAGTAAATAAATAATAATAATTAGAAAAAGAAACTAACCGTACACACACGCCTACATAGAGAGGGGTTAATTGCATACCTCAGCGGGCACTTTCTTTAAACACAATGAAACAAATTCCTTCATAGGACGAGAAAAGTGTTCGTCTAGCTGCAAGGAGAACCAATGGCTAATTAAAGCTAAACATAACGTGATTAATCAAATTAAATGAATGCACTAATTAACGACATTAATATTCAGAAATGAATTAATGGAAAATTGAGGACCTGTGGTGGGTTTTCTCTAGGTATGATGAAAAGAACTCTCATTGGGTGGAGATCAGCGAGCGGGGGCTCCCCTTTAGCCATCTCAATTGCGGTTATTCCTAAAGACCAAATATCTGCCTGTATTGACCAAAGTCAAACAAAGTAGCGATGAGTTTTAAGGAAAATTCAACAAAATGAAATTAAACTGAGTAGTACAAAAATAGAAGCGCGACCTTCTCATTATATCCGTCTACATTCTGAATAACTTCTGGTGCCATCCAAAACGGTGTTCCTACAAATGTCTGTCACAATCAATCATATCAGTCATTTGCCGATTCTGAACAAACAAGCGTAAGTTGGGCTAACGCTAAAATACCTTTCTTCTAGAAATTGTTCTGGTTAGTTGTGCAGACACACCAAAGTCTGCAACCTGTAAGAAAGTTCCAAAGCAAGCTTATATATCAGCAATAACACTTGTGATGCATATCAAAGATCATAACAATCACAATTGGCACAACTGAACAAAAACAATGCACCTTAACATCACCATTAGCAGTCAACAAGATGTTTGCAGCTGTCAAAACGTAAGATAACCATTGTCATTACACCGCATTATTTACATGAATGTAAAAATCGTTTACTAAAAAAACTCACAAGCAAAACAAAACCTACAACACACTGAAACCCCACCCGACGAGTAGTATCTGGGGAGAGTGAGATGCAGGCGCAACTTACCTCAGTAAAACTCTCTTTTTGTTATTTATTGACATAATACGTAAACATGAATGATAAACTATAACACACCATGGCAAAGAGATGTAAGACATAAACATCCCTAAGACTACAGCAACTAAGGCACAACTAAGACTAAAGGCAAAATCTACCACAAGTGGTAGTGTGGTACATCTATACTAAAAACAAACCTAGAAAGTAGCTAACACCGGCACTTACGACTAAAGGAAAGCGTAGGAAGTGTCTAACATCGTCACCTAAGAAGTAGCTAGCACCAACACCTATAGCTAAAGGCAACCTAAGTACTATACAAGCCAGGATACGAAACCTTAACAAAGATCAAAATATACGCAGTCCCCTAAAAACAAAAGGTAAATATTTTAAAAGAAGATATTTTTACATTCTTTTCTAATATAAGAAACTACAATGAATAATGTTTATTCTACTTTAACAACAACATACAGCCAACAAAAATATTCCAATCAAAGAAAGAAATTAAAGCATATAGTTTATCATTTCAAACCTTTAATATCTCTATGGATCTTTCCTTCGGTATGTAGATATTCAATGGCGTGCAGCAAGTCACGTAAAATGCAAGCGATTGACATCTCATCCAACGGTTGATTTGGTTGAATCTATGGAAGGAAAATTCAAGAAAAACACTTTTTGTAAAACATTAGACAGAGATACTTACATTGTCATAGAAACTAAAACTAAATCATATGCAGATTGCATTTGTAAAAATAACCTACTAGATCAGCAACAGAACCACCAGCCATATATTCCATTATTATCCATAGTTTAGTTTGATGAAGATACGACCCATAGTATTCTGTAATATATTGCGATCGACATTGTTGCAGAACTGCTATTTCCTACATCACACGTCGAAATAAAACGAATCACATTCAAGAATCCAATCGTCACGAACAAAATTCACATAGATATAGATACCTTTTGAATATCTTCAATTTCATCCTCTCTGTAAAATATAAAGAACAAATCTTTACTTATAAACTACAATAATGTGTGTCTATAAACAGTTTAAGAACATAAACAAAGCTTACGATTCTTCCAAATCGATAACTTTAATAGCAACCTCTTTGTTAATTTCCTTGTCAAACCTACAAATCAATAATTCAAGAAACTAAAAAAACTATGCAAATCAAATTCAAGTAATTGTAGATTAAAATTAAAGAAAATACCCTTTAAAAACATCACCAAAAGATCCTCTTCCAATAAGTTCTAAACTGCTAAATCTGGATCCAGCAGCTTCCATTATAGCTGCTGCATCTGCCATTATTGATTGTTCCTCAAAGATTCAAGATTTCATGAATTGAAACTTGGAGTTGACAATGCCTGTAGTGTTGCTTGAAATCTGAAACAAGCATTGAATAAAGAAACGCAAAGATCGCCACAATTGACGCAAAGTGGGTGATGGGTTTATGAAATTGAATCAAGATGATGATGATGATGATGGTGATTAGGTGAATTGAAGTTGGTTGATTTAAAAAACTTGAAAAGAAGAAAGTGAAAGTGAAAGAAAAAGAGTACCTTGATGTTGCGATTGATTGAAATTGAGGGAAAATTAGGGTTTGAGAAAAGTGATTGAAGAGTGGGGATGTGAAATTCAAGGGTTGAACAAAGGGGATCAAGAAGAAAGAAAGAAACAAATCAAAAGTTGTCTGATTGTTGCTGTAAATATTTTGACAGATTTATTTATGTTGTAAAAAAAACAAACCGTTATTTTAAGGATGGTAACAACATTAAACTCTTGTTGTGCTTTTTGTTGTTCTTTCAAGTATGATTCTATACAAATATGGTGTATATATTTGAAGTAAGTATTTAGGAGAAACACTAATGGAATAATTGGGTGTTAAATTGTCAATGAACATAAATATATATAGCTAGCGAGCGGAAAATGACAGGGAATTATTACAAGAACGACACATAGTCTGTTGCTATAAGAACGACACTTAGCATATGAGGAGTTCAAATTGAATCTTAAGCTTGCCAAATGTGTGGAGATCACAAGGAAAATGACATGCTTTATAGCTCAAATGGTTTGGCAATTTATCACGTCTTGCTGTAGTATTTCGTCTATTTTGCATGTGTGGTTAGAGAATCTTTGAAAATTCATAAAGGGAATGACGCCTTAAGTAAGAATAAGAAATAAATCCAGGCTATTTCTCACTACATGTTGGAGCATTTGAAAAACACAAAAATGACAGAGTATTTGAAGACAAACTGATTATCTTGTCAAAAGTTTTTTTTTCGGATATTAAATCGTTAGAATTCTTATGGATGATAAATAGATCTAGATGAAATTCGGAAGGAATGGTGTGATATGTCAGTGTAACTTGTATGTTCCTTGTTTATAGCGTTGAGCATCTTGCTTAAGCCATTTTTAATGAACTTGACTATTTAATAATATTGATGACATGAATCTTTTCTTTGATGGACATATATGGTAACATGGTGATATCTTTACATGCAATTTGTATATATGTAAAACTATAAAAGTCAAATGACATCGTATATTTTCATAGAGTTACGTTTTTACGAATAATCCGAAATAACAAATGGTTAGTCTTGAAAACGTAAAAGACCTTCTTTAGTTGAAACAGAAGTCTTTTGTCTTCATGTCTTCTCTCCAAGTTGTTAAATCTTGATCCTGAAACAGCTGGCGGAATAATACCTACGCAAAATAACAGCGCGTTAAGGCACCCCAAGGAACAAGGAAAGTTGTTCCTTGTGATAACCCTCCGGCGTGAGAATCAGTGTTTGACTTTAGGGTATGAGGTGATATCGTATAAAGTGTCAGAGCAGAGAATAGTACATACCTGAAACTGTCAGTCAGAGGGGTATTTATAGTTGTCCTTGTCAGGGTTTTTATTCAGTGATACTTGTTGTATTTCTCTTATCATGTCGGTCACTTTTGTGATTGGTGGAGATTAATAATATCTCCACGTGTCTTAATCGTATACCGTACAATCTTTTTATCTGGGCTTTATACCCATTTTATCTATTTTTGGGTTATACATGTTCTAATGGGCCTTGAGCCCTTGAGTAACAATATTGTCACTCTTCTAATCATAAAAGGCTAAGGCGGGATTTAAATATGTTGAGCGGGACATTTTCAAGCGGGAAGCTCGAGCGGGATATTTTCAAGCGGGAAGCTCGAGCGGGATATTTCAAGCGGGAAAACTCGAGCGGGATATTTCAAGCGGGAAAACTCGAGCGGGATATTTCAAGCGGGAAAACTCGAGCGGGATATTTCAAGCGGGAAAACTCGAGCGGGAATTTTGAGCGGGAAGACTCGAAGCGAGAAATCTTGTGTTGCTTTATATAGATAAAGCTTTTGTCTTTGTGGCGGGATTCTTCAGCCTACTCGTCTTCAAGTCTTAGAATGGTTAACTTTGTCACACTTAAGTGAAAGAAACGGGGTTGAAACCCTACTCGAATCCTTTTTATTTTGTGTGCACAACCATGCATCCTTTTTATTATCCTTCTTATTGAAAATCGAGAGGAATTGAACAATAACTTTTTGGATGTCCAAGTGGACGTTTGTGATTTGTATACCAATGTTCGAGTTCGAGGCTTCATTTGTGTTTTACAAATAAGATTTTGTTTAAGTAGAATTGAACTTTATACAAAAAAAGATTACTCAAAGTCTATAACTCTTAAAAGAAAACTTCATCAACTAAAAGTACACTAAAAGGTATTTCGAATTTATAAAGGCGTAGAAGACAGTTAAACGAATTACGATACTTTTGGTTTTCTAGCCCCGGAGGCCGTGGAATTTCTGAACAGGGTCAATCGGGTCGTGCATAGCAATTTCTCGTCGGCTAAGACCCAAAACTTTATTTTTAGTAGGATTGGCTTTGCTATTCAAAAGGGGGTTGCGGCACAACTTGTTGCCCGTTTACCAGCCACTATATTGTAAATTGTCGTTTCTTCTATTAATATATAAGTATAACTTTTAAGTTTAAAAAAAAAAAAAAAATTACGATTGAACTAAAAGTAAATAAATAAACAAAACAAAATAAAAGTTCATTAGTGTGAAGTGGGGGTTTTAGGTTTAGGGGGTGAGGGTTTATGTCAACATGTTTGAGGTTTTAAAAAGTTCGACAAAATTATTTAATTACCACCTGAATAAGGTCAATCAGGGTTTGTTTGATCGTTTTTATACGCCTTTGTAGATAAAAAGAGTTGGTATTGTAACCTAATAACAATCGAAACACACAGTGTACGAGATAGGTAAGGGATTAGAATTTAAATCTGCGTATAATGGATATGAACTTTAGAAACAGTTGGAAATTTGTCAAAGGCAACAAAGTTACAAATAGACGGACAAATAGGCCCTAGACTAGAAGTGAGTGCCCATTTCTTACATAATCATCAACTACACTAAAATTCAACTCCTTTTCGTTTATCAATCAAATCAACCACCAAAATCAGTATCGAATTGATTACATGTCGGAATTTAAGGTGATCGGAGTGATCGGCGCCGGCCAGATGGGCTCCGGCATAGCCCAACTCGCCGCCGTTGCTGGTTCCGACGTTTATCTCCTCGACAAAGACACCCAAGCTCTTCAAACTGCTAAAGCTTCTATCTCTAACTCACTTCAACGTTTCATCTCCAAATCTCAACTCTCCAAGGTCTCAATCAAATCCCCAATCAGTTGTTCATTCTCCATACCAAACAAATCTTCAAACTTTATTAACAATAATACTAATTACAATTAGGGTTTCTCATCATATTTCAATTCTCGCATGATTTTGTATTGATTGTTGATTTTCATTTGCATTGCATACTTTTGCTATAAAAAAGGTTTAGCTGCGCAACTTGTTGTATGTTTGCGATGTAAATATATTGGCATAAACCTAATTGTAATTGTAACTTGTGATGTTGATTAATTTTTAATTAGGAGTGGAATATTAATTGACAGGAGGTAGGAATGAAGGCTTTAGCTCGCCTAAACTACACTTCGAATGTAGAAGATCTTCGATTTGCAGATATTGTAATCGAAGCCATTGTTGAAAATGAGGATGTGAAGAAGAAACTGTTTGCAGAACTTGATAAGATCGTTAAAGGATCTGCTATTTTAGCATCGAATACAAGTTCTATTTCCATTACTCGTCTTGCAACCGCGACTAAAAGACCACAACAAGTTACTTCCTTTAGTTTTTAATTTTTATAGTTGTATGCATATGTCATTAACTCATTATGTCTACATGATTATGGTACATGATGGTTTGCAACTTCTTTTTGTTTCAGGTGATTGGAATGCATTTCATGAACCCACCTCCAATCATGAAACTTGTTGAGATTATCCGAGGTGCGGATACATCAGATGAAACATTCGATGCAACAAAAAGATTGGCACAGAGGTTTTAAGTTTTAACTGCTTACTATTTGTTAGTTTTTTAACGTCAAACGTACGTGTCTTAGTGTTTTAAGATAACAGGTTTGGCAAGACGGTTGTTTGCTCAAAGGATTACTCTGGGTTCATTGTGAATCGGATCTTAATGCCAATGATTAACGAAGCGTTTCATGCACTGTATACTGGAGTTGCAACGAAGGAAGATATTGATGCAGGGATGAAGTTAGGAACAAATCAACCAATGGGGCCTTTAGAACTTGCAGACTTTATTGGGCTTGATATATGTTTGTCCATATTGAAAGTTTTGCATGCTGGGCTAGGGGATGCTAAATATGTACCCTGCCCTCTCCTGGTGCAGTATGTTGATGCTGGTCGAGTTGGTAGAAAACGAGGTATTGGTGTTTACAATTATCTTAAATCACCCAAACAGGCATCTCGACTTTAAAACATGTTATGAGAGTATCTGCGTTACCATATAAACCTGTTGTTTGAGTTAAAAGCTTTGTTATTGTAAGACGAGTATTAGCAATGAGGTTCATAAATCCAATATATGAATTGTTTGTTTAGTCTGGTGTTATGATTGAAAAGGCCCTTTTGATTTTGTATACAAGTGGCCAAAAAATGACCCCACACGAAAAAGTGATGAACAGCCTGTGGGAGTGTGGGTAATGTTTGTTATGGCTACTAGCCTCCACTTAAGGGTATGATTTGGGATGCTATAATTGAGCTACATTACATATCTTTTTGATTATAAAAAGGGGTGTGTGTCTGTGTGTTTGTTACTTTGTTCATGTGTGTGTGAGAGAGAGATGAAGTTCTTGTTTCAGTGTCCTTGTTGTTCTTGTTTCTGCTTCATGAAGCCGAAAAAGGCGAAAGCGAAGGAGCAAGAAAGCAAGGATGAGAAGAAAACAGAGTGAATCATTGAAAGCAAACATATGTAATTGGTGCTGCATTTTTTTGAAATGTAACTGGTAATTTGATATTGCTAAATCAAATATGTTATGTATTCATCTTTGATAGGTTTATGTATTTCTCTGGTTTAAGTTTTGACTTCAAGGTTCATATTTTGTTGTTGATTAATTCAAGATAATGTTCTTCATTTTCTTGATTGAGTTGTTAATTGATACACATGAAGCTTTAGATTTTGATCCAGATTTGATGAGTTTTTTTGCTACTGGTTTTGATTTAATTGATTTTTTTAACTGAAAAGAAAGAGAAAAATGTAACCTTTTAGAGCTTCTTTGACACTTTGTGACAATAGTCAAAGATGGCCGTAATTTCTGGCATGAAAATGGTTTAAAAGTGAGTGGAAATTTCATGAAGTGCAATTATGTGTTTTTACTTTTCAGCAAACTACCATTAACACCCTTTGTGAAATTTTAATTTTATTTAGAAAATGCAACAAAAATTAAACAAAAAATGTCACCTTTACATCTAACTAAATATGGCTCATAAAACGTGTAAATGCCTCTATACACCACATCAGAACGGTAAAAATCAACACCTTGCGGAAGGACTGGTTGTATTATGCACATCAAGAATGTTTCTAGTTGTTTTTTAGCTGAAGCAAAGCAATGCACACAGCAGTGTATGTGATTAATCGCCTATTCAACAGAAGACCCACTGTAAGTCATTTACTGGTATTTGGTTGTCTTTGCTATATGTTTATTCCTAGAAATATTAGATACAAACAAGAAAAAAAGGCGATAAGATGTATCTTTGTGGGTTATGACCCACAATGCAAGGGTTGGAGATGCTATGAATTATGATCCCACCACTGGAAAGTGCTACGTATCTCGAAATAGCAACTTTAACTGTTTTTTGCAAAAATGGTGACATTTTACCTTCTCTACAATCTCCATTATTTGGATGCAACCGTTAGAGGCGAAGGTGCCAAGGTGGGTTTGGAACTTTGGATCAACCGGCGTTTGATTAAATTTATGGCTTAGATTTTTAATGAACAAAGTTGTTTATGATGGTTCCAAAATTTGTTGAAGAAAACTTATCTGTTTGGTTTAAAGGTGGGCGAATTGAATTTGATAAATTCTATTTATTTGTTTAAAATATTAGTTGTGATTACAAAAATAAAATAAAATAAAAAGATTGGATGAAAAAGACGTGCATCCATGATCCAACTAAGTGGCATTAATTTTCCACATGTATCTATATATGTATGTATGTATGTATGTATGTATGAAAGAAAATAAATAGTTAGTGGGGACGCACTACACAAATAGTTAGAGGAAGAAACGCATTATGTGGCGTGGTCCACGGAGTAATGGTGAAACCAACAACCACAAAATTCCATTGTCTAGATACTCGTTTCAATCCTTAATAAAGACCTCACTCACTTAAAAACGCTATCAAAAATAAAACTTACCATCCTAAGAAATCTTTTTTTGTCAGGTTTGAACCCGGAGATTTTAAAATTTTAAAGTTCTTATTACTATCTTATGTCTTTGGACCACAAGAACAATGACAAGGACTCTTTATATGATTTTTGTAAGTGAAATTATATTGTAGTATATTTTTTAAAGAAAAATGACACAGAAATGTAACTAACTTTATTCATTGTTCTAATTAAATACCATAGAAATGTAAACATGTGTTTTTAACGATTGAAATTTTTATTAAGATGTAACTAGCAAGATGTTAAAGTACAACATAACTTTTAATAATAAAACTACAGCAATTCTTCTATTTAAGATTATTCACTTTCTTCTTAGTTTTTACCTACATATTGATAAGGATTTGATGTCACACAAAATCTATCCATCATCCTTTACTCCATATATAAAACAAAAAATGTAATATATCAAAAATACATTTTTACTCATGTAACCATTAATTTTCTTAAGTAACTAGAAGCTTAATAAAAAGTTAAAAAATTAATAAATAATCGTAATAATCGTCATGCATTGTTAACTAACAATTTAGGGTTAGTTTGATCACAATTCATAATCACTACACATTTGATAACAATTTATTACGTACACGATTGTATAAACAGCATTTAAATTAAAAAAAAATACTTGACCGTTATTAATGAAAAGCAAATAATTTGGGATGATAATATTAATAAGCCGTTCATTGAATTTACAAAACTCGATGATGTCGTCTCGATCCAAGTAACTTACAAATGCTATTACATTTTTTCTTCACTCTTCTTATGTTGTCTCCACCGACAGATTGAAATTTGAAACCCAGGTAAGTGTTTATGTAAAATCTTGAAAAAAGATTCAACCTTTTTTGTTTTGTTTCAATCGGCTGACCATTTTTTAGCTCCGATTTTGTTTTTGTACTCATAAAGATTCGAAATTTGTTCATTACACTGTTCAATTTTTGCTTACTGATTTGTTCTTTTTAATTGAAATTGAGGTCAGTGTAAAGATTTATAACTTGTTTTGTTCTGAGTGTTGTATCTGTGGACAGTTGAGTTTTGTTTTGTTTTTATCAAGAAAATTAAAATTAGTGTTCTGATATTCTGATGAAATTTGGTTGGTAAATTAACTTCTTGCAGGATTAAATTGATTCACAGGGTTACAAATTGTTGAAAAGCATTGTGAATGAGATTAACAGAAGTAAAAAAAAACAATGATGAAGCTTAAAGAATTTAAATCTTTTCACTTTGAAAAAAGATGGGTGTTTCCATTAGCCATGGCTTCAATCATATCCATTTTCATATTTGCAACATGTATTGATTTGGGTACTGTTTACAAAATCAATTCGATTCGGGTCAATTTGAATAAAACCACAAGTTTTGCTGAAGAAAAGATTGAATCTTCACCTCCTCCACCGCGTCCAACGGTTCCAAGATTTGCATATTTGGTATCTGGATCAAGAGGGGATTTGAACAAGTTATGGAGGACAGTTAGAGCAGTGTATCATCCATGGAACTATTATGTTCTTCATCTTGATCTTGAGTCACCAGTTGAGGAGAGAATTGAGCTTGCTTCACGAGTCGAAAATGATCTGGTTTTTAGTAGTGTTGGGAATGTTTATGTGATACCAAAAGCTAATATGGTTACTTATAGAGGACCAACAATGGTGTCAAACACTCTTCATGCTTGTGCTATTCTTCTTAAAAAGTTTAAGGATTGGGATTGGTTTATAAACCTCAGCGCCTCGGATTATCCTCTCGTCACTCAAGATGGTTAGTTCTTAATCTTGAATCTTGATTTCTTGAACTTGATTGTAGATAAGTGAAAATCTTGATTTTCTTGAAGTTGATTGCAGATCTTCTTTATACATTTCGGGATTTGAAGAGGGACTTGAATTTTATCGAGCATACGAGCCATTTAGGGTGGAAAGAGTAAGCACTATTGTAATACTATCGGTTTTATTGTTCAACCCGAGCATGACCTGTATATTTATTCATGTAAAAAGCATAACCATAGGCTGCACACACTTAAAATCGTGCAACTCGAACACTGTTTTGGGTGAACACAAACATAGGTCTAACATACGTTGACCCGTGCACTGTAATGAAACTTATGACTAAAAGTGTGTGTATGCAGGAACAAAAGAGCAATGCCATTGATGGTTGACCCGGGGCTGTATCAAAACACCAAGTCGGATATCTTTTGGGTTCAACCAAAAAGGGCTCTCCCGACATCGTTTAAGTTGTTTACAGGGTCCGCGTGGATGATTCTATCGCGTTCATTTGTTGAATACTGTATATGGGGTTGGGATAATCTTCCAAGAACTCTACTTATGTACTACACAAATTTCGTCTCATCACCCGAAGGTTACTTTCAAACGGTTATCTGCAATGCCCCTGAATTTGTACCAACAGTGGTTAATCACGATATGCATTTTATATCTTGGGACACCCCTCCAAAACAACATCCCCATACCCTCAACATAAACGACACGGACAAAATGATAGCAAGCGGGGCTGCATTCGCACGCAAGTTCAAACAAGATACTATTGTTTTGGATAGAATCGACGGTGAGTTACTACACCGTGAGAATGGTAGCTTCACCCCAGGTGGGTGGTGCAAGGGCGACCCGCCTTGCACCAAGGTTGGGAAGCCCACACGGGTTAAACCGGGTCCTGGTGCTCAAAGGCTTCGCGGGCTTATAGGGAAGTTACTGCAACAACCTAAGTTTAGTCAAAGTCAATGCCAATAGATTTTATGAATTAGATCAAAAGGTAGTGTTTAATGTATGATCATATAGAATTTTTGCTTGTGGATCAAAGGGTTAAGCTTGATTAATGCTGTTTTAACCTGTAATTTACAAGCTGAACAGTGACCATCTTGTATCAAAAGTGAATCAAAGGATTAAACTTGTGTTTTAAGTTTCTGTTATTTCATGACTTGTACTTCTTGCAACAACAGATGTACATTGTTTCGGTTTGAGATTGAAGTCATAATAAGCTAAGCAGACAGATTGCAGAATGAACCTAAACTGGAAAAATTATATAACTTATAAACTTTTCTCTACTAAGTTTTATACACAAAAACCTCTACATACCCTCTAAAATCCCAAAACCTAAACCATTTCCAAAACTTTAATATTTCCCGTAGAATTTGCAGCAACCAAAGTGGACGATTGAGGACGCCAACACAAGGATGAAATGAATTGTTCGTTGTCATCCACTTCATTTCCTGTTAATGGATCTGCGGTGTTGAATTTATACGACAATGCCGGCATAGGGAATGCTTTGTGGTAGATAAAAACCTGTTAAATGTTTATGTATGTAAGTATATAAACAGTAATGAAAACTGTTGGTTCCTAAAGCATTATAACATTCTTTTTTGTGATACATACCTCGTTTGTTTCTGAACCAGTAGCGATGTAACCGTCTGATACAGATAAACCAACAAAATTCTACAAAAGAAAAAAATTTAAATGATTTTCAACAGGAGGTGATTAGCACACCACAAGAGACGACCCGTTCGGACCTGAACTGCTTCAACCCACCACCAAACCTGCTAGCCCAGCCCATTTTGCCGCCTCTAGAGTTCATAAAACAAAAAGGGAAAAGGAAAAAAGGTACCTTTACATTGACATGGCCAGAGAATGACTGAACCGGGTGGTCAAGAACTTGAGATGTGGTGTCTGATAAATCCCAGAGCTTGAGTGAGCTATCAGTGGATGATGATACAAGAGTTTTTGAATCTATAAACTTAATGTAACTAACGGTTCTCTTATGCCCAACCAATGTGCACAGTGGTATGCTTAAATTGCGTAAATCATGGTAATATACCCTATGATCTGCAGAACCAAATGCAAGAAAATTACTAGAATTACAAGGAAACTGAACACAGCACACATTCGCCTTTGTTTTAATGGTACCAATACTTGCTCGCTGCATTAATAACAAGAAACAATAGTCATTTTACATCTTGATATTGATCAAAATCACGGTAAAGTATCCATAAACCAAGGATATAATTGCCTGATTAATATTCCAGAGCTTAACAGAACCATCATCACTCCCACTGGCCAGCAATTTTGGATCTGCTGAGAAGTCAACAGACCACGCACGTCTCTCGTGCTCTCTCATTTCCACAGACACTTGATTTTGTGTAACATCCCACACCTGAAAATTTAACAAATATGGACAGGTTGAGTAAAGGAGCTGGGCCGGGTTGACCCACAAATAAAACTTGGAAGACTTATAACCTGTTTGAACCATTTGACAGCTCCCTCTTTGCTATTTTTTATGTTAATTTGTTACCCATTTGAGATAAAACAAACCAAATCAATCTATTTATTCACATATTACCTGCACGACACCTTCAAAATTGCTTGAAGCACACTGGCTTTTGATGTAACGGTTCCAACAAATACTGCTTATCTTTGATCTTGTAGGGATTTCAATAAGAGGAAAGTGGATGTCTTGATTCTCGTTCAAGACGGAATCATATTCAAAAACTTTAATCTTTTTATTAACACCTGCTGTAGCAAAAAACTCCCCGTCGCGATCAAAACTCAAGGAGCATACAAGGTTTGAAGAATTCAAAAGATCGCCTTGTATCAAATCAGCTTTGACTTGTAATTTACTAGATGACATATACTTAGACAGTCCCTCCATAAATGGTTTTATCCACCCGCTATTTACAGCTCTATTTCTATTTAAAAAGTAAGCTGATTCCAGTTTCTTGAAGTTTTTCATGAATCTAGAACTTTCTTGATTTTCTTTGGGTGTTCTTCTGATACGCTTTCTGGACGTTGAGCTTGCAAAATCATCATTTTGAGAAGCATTTATCCGACTGAAGTCGCCGTTTCTTCTAACAGACGCTTGCATTTTTGTAACTTGTTGCAAATCAGAAGATAGAAATGAATAATCTTTATGCAAGCAATCTGCAGCTTCTTGTTTCCGTTGTTGCAGAGTCAAAAGAAAGTCCAGCAATATTTCTTGCTCAACAATCTTTTCTTCAAGCTCAATTGCAGCTTCTCTTTCATCTATTTTTTCTCTAAGTTCATTAAAAAACTCACTTTGTAACACTTCACTACATCAAAATAACTATGAAACATAAGCATCTTGATTAACAAGTATTAAGTAACAGGAAGAAAAAAAATGAGTAAAATTTTCAAACCTACTCTATTTTTGGCCTGCTAGCAGGATCGGGATGCAGTAAACGCATGGAAAAAAAGGCTTCCTTTGGCCACTTGAAATGTAATTGTGGAGGAAAGACGCGATGTTTAATATCAGACATGGTTGGGTTCTTTTCTTCTGGCGAACTACAAGGGTAATATAACTGTTCATGGAAATAAACCCAAATGGAATATAACTGTTTGTCGAAAAATTAACTCAAACAGAACTATATGAAGCTGAAATCAGTATTATAACTAACAAAAAAGTAAAAAAAAAACACCTCAATAAGAAGAACGCCTAATCGATAAACATCAGAAGCACAAGAACTTTGTCCACCAGCAGCTTCCTCTGGGCTTGTATACCAATTTGTTTCCATTTCTAATACCTTCTTCATCGGAAACACATGTTTTTTCTCCTCTGCTTGTTCAACATTAGCCTCGGGCCTTTTCGTTTCCAACACTTTATCAGAAGCATCCGAGGATGTTACATCATAATAACAATCTGAACCCGAATCAGAACAAGACGCGGATTCTATAAACGATACATGATTAAACGATGACATAACAAAGCACGAGGGTCGATTGTTATGAACCACAAACCCTTGGGAATGTGCTAAGTTTACAACTTTCACTATTTGCATAAATATATGTAAGCATTCAAGTGGTTCAACCACTCGGTTTGCGTTGTCTAACCACTGTCTTAAACTAACATCCTTGCTTTTCAATGAACCACCCACAACTTTATTCTCATGATCATCACCATGATCATGATCATGATTATGATCAGTACCACCTGATCTTAACCAACCAGTGTCAAATGAATTATCCATATCATCCACCTATAGCTCCATAAAAATCAATCCAAATTTCATTTCTACTATATGTAGTCACTATCACCAACTCCATATCAGATCATAACAACATCCAGTTTTAGCACATAATCTGACCTGACAACAAAAACATCACAAAAAATAACCAAAACCATAATCACAAATTCACACTAACAAGTACACAAGATTGTGGTGCAGTAACTTATAACTATATAACCTATATACCAGTAACCTCCATGAATGGGAGCTTGAAAGATGAAACAAGAACCACAAAATCTTGAAATGGAAAAAAGAAAAGTGAAGTGTTTTCAACACCTCTAGAAATAGAAAATTAGATATAAAATCTCCCCAGATGTTGGCAGGTTGTTGAATTAAACAAACATGTTTTGTGAAGTGAATAAAATATTAGAAATAGAACAGAAAAGAAAAGAAAATGCAATGAATTAAATAAGACTTGTTAAGATAAGATGGTTCTTTTGTGGTGAGTTTAATTTGAAGCCCTAAACTGCCACTTCAATCGTCACCCATTCGTTTCCACTTTTTGTACGTGGCAAATTCATGTCCTTTAAACCAATAATAACAACCACTTGACGATGATGATGATAATATGAACAGTAGCAAATGCATTAAACGACGATGATCGATGATGGATGGTGACACGATTAGGTCATGCTAGTGATTGACCGGTTAATTTATGTAAAATTGATAAGAGAGTATCAACCAATACTCAATAGTAAATTTTGATCATTTATCTTAATGCTTATAGTTGATCATGTCTCATCTCCAACCATCTTTAGCTACTGTTTATGTGTTTCTTTTACGCGACAGCCTTGCTTTGAGACTTTTATACGACGGTTATCAACAGTTTCTTTTGTGAGTTCTTTTTCTTTTTGGACGGTCTCGGCTAAGATTTTGCTTTTGAAGGAGATGTTGTTATGTTGGTTAGGTGGTGTGGATGTTAAATCTGGTGACCAGATGTTGTGATCCATGATTTCCAATTGTTGTATGCCTACTGGTAGTTATGATGATTGTAGATATGTATAGGGTTTTGTGGTGTTAAAGGGGTTCTCATTTGCCTAATTATGGTGATGGTTGTAGGTTGCGTTTGAGTTAATTACCGACGATGACCTTTACGATTATGATTTAGAGTTTTTGTTCTTAAGTGACAATGGGTTAATTTCATGTTGAAAGCCATGATGATGATAATGTGTGAATGTCTTCATGGCGTGACATTCGTCAACCATGATGGTCTCATTCTTTGACACCTCCTGAGCCTGGTAAATATTCATTCAGTGTCAAAGTCATTTACGGCTTTATATGTGGCCCTTAATTTATGATGTTTTTTTCTAATAGGTCAAAGCCGCTTGCCTAAGGAGAATGCAACTTATTGGGTTTGATAGTTGACGATGCTCGAGCCAATTGTGAACGTGGCTATGATGATTTTTTAAAAAACCGGTTTCTTAGTTGAATTAACATGGTCTCCTCTACTTGTAACCCGTACGGGTGTAAAATTTAATGAGTCGTAAGTTGAGGGGGTTAAACAGTAAACTCACAATTCCGGTGAAAATGTGAAATCAATTTCTCCGGCATCTACGTCCCCCAAACTGTTGAGCAATCGCAAACCCTAATTTTGCATTCAATCATCAACGATCAACAAGAACAATACAACAATTACACCGGTATCTCGCCGGAAAATTCAGTATACAATCCTTCCCCGTTCGCCTTCATGGAGTTCGACGGTTTTTTATACGAAACATTATCTCCTCTATCAACACCACCGCCTGATCTCGAATGTTCCGGTGAACCAGAGCCTTATCACGTGCTGCGTAGTCACATATCTATGTTTACGAATTCTACGCCTCTGCCGGAAACTTCGTCTCCTGAGTTCTTCTCTCTCGACGACAATGACGATCGGAGAATTTCGACGCCATCGCTCAAACGTTCGCGATTGGAAACTTGTGAAGAACCTGAAACAAGCGTTGAAGCTGGATGGTTTCGCGCCAATTGTAGGTTTAAAAGCCCCATGCTTCAGCTTCACAAAGGTACCTTTTTCTCCTTACTTTTTAAGCTTGACATGTAATATTTTATTAGGTTTACGTATTTTGTTCAATGTGGTTGTTATGTTAGTGTAATCAAATAGCAATTCAATTTGACATGTTACTAATGAACTGTAATGCTAGATTAATTTTGAATGCACTGCTGCAAATGTAATAATTTTGATGTTAATAAAAAGGACAAAGAAATATTATTTAGTTGCATAGGGATTATTGGATGTTGGAGGTTTTTAGAAGATGGAAAGTTTTTTAGAGATAAATATGAGTTGAAGTTAATTTTATGGACGCGGATAGAGAACCGGATGTGCATGCTCTTATGGAGTAGCATCTTTCCAAGGCTTTTAGCATATTCTTTCATTTTTAATTTCTATCGGGTTCAGGTTTTACTAAATTTGTTGTTTTCTTGATGTGAAACAACGGATTATTTGTTGTTGGTTCAGATGTAATTAATAATTATATTAAGCTTACAATTTATATATGACATGTGGTACTAGCGTGAAGAAAGTATATCATTCTTATTTAGTATAGTCATCCTGAATTGAGTAATGATATATATTAAAACTGTTTTTTTCTGAGATATAATGCTTCCTATGATGACAAGCTATTTTAGATTGCTATTAACATCTATCTTTTTTTTAATAGAAATATTGGATTTCTGTGATTTTCTTTCTCCAACTGCTGAAGAACAAGTGTTACGTAGCACAGCAGTTGAAAGTGTTTCTGCTGTTATAAAGTATATCTGGCCTAACTGCAAGGTACTGTTTTTTTTTAATTATAACATGAACCTATAAATACAGGAAAGAGTTGGTAGCTTATATATGCTTTTCAGGTAGAAGTTTTTGGTTCTTTCAAGACAGGTTTGTTCCTGCCATCCAGTGATGTTGATGTAAGACCACTTGATTTTTTCTTTAGAACGAATGCTGTTTTTAAAGACTACTTTTTTCTTTTATGTATATCATTTATGTTATTTTATGTAATATTTAAATGTTATAAACATATTAGAACTTATGGGTGCCTGCTGACATGTAGATGGTAATATTAGGATCCCATATTCAAACTCCTCAGATGGGTTTACGTGCTCTCTCTAGGGCTTTGTCAGAAAGAGGTGTTGCAAAAAAGATTCAGGTACCCTTTAACTTTTGGTGAATGCATCATGCCATCATCACCTTCATTAAATGTATATGTACATTTTGTGAAATATATTAGGTGCTTGGCAAGGCTCGTGTGCCTATCATTAAATTCGTGGAGACAAGAAGCGAGATCTCTTTTGATATAAGGTTAGATATTCCAAAAGCTCTCTTTTTTGAGGTATTTTGGTAACGTGATAGTGTTATCAGTTGTTCCTGACTACTTGTATTTAATTCGACAGTTTTGATATGGAAAATGGACCAAAAGCTGTTGGATATGTACAGGTTTGGTTTTTTTTTTTTTTTTTTTTATAAAAATATTATAACAATAGGGAATTTTTTACCAATGTATCAACTATGTAATGCACATTTCTTTCCAGGATGCTATATCTAAGTGGCCCCCTTTAAAACCGTTGTGTTTGATCTTGAAAGTATTTCTGCAACAACGGAAGCTTAACGAGGTGTGTGATACTTTTTCAGTTTTTCTGTTTCATTATAATTGTGTACTGTTTTAAATATGTATTAATCCGCTGCTATCAGCGCAGGTGTTTTCTGGTGGGATTGGGTCCTATGCGCTTCTAGTTATGTTAATAGCAATGTTGCAGGTACATATCATTAAGCAATTAACACATGTTTACCTGTTTTGTTTATGGTGTTCATGTCTTGATTTTTAGAAGGCATTTTTTATGTGATTAGTCTCTCACAAGTTGGTTTAGATTTTTTACTCCAAATTTTTTTTTCTTGCATTTTGGTTTCTGATGGACTTCTTGTTTTTTTTTGCTCTATTCTTATGTGCAGAATTCACTGGACAACCATTCTTTTTCACAATACAATCTTGGTGTCCTCCTTGTATGATCCTTTCTATCAGGTTTGAAGCTGTATGTGTTGTGTGCTTTTAAAATGATTTTTTCTTCATTTTTGGAAACAGGTAACCTTCTTTGATATGTATGGGTGCAAGTTAAATACTTCTGATGTTGGTATATCTTGCAGTGAAGGGAGCACGTTTTTCTCTAAAAAGAGTAAAGGGTAAGAAATTTTGTCGCATTTTTTCTTTTACTTTTTTTTCACCAATCTATAGGAATTTTCTGACCTTTGTATATAGGGACATGTAACAAGAAAGGATTTGTATTTGGATGTACTTCAGTCTTATACTTATTGATAATTAATGTCTGTTTCTTATTTTTTTTTCTTTCAGGTTCATACATTCAAGGAAGAGGTTACTGCTTTCCATCCAGGATCCACAGGTATTTTATTAATCTTTAGGTTTGCTTGTGTAAGCTATTTGTTTTGTCGAAGTTACGATTTTTCAAGTTGGTTGGCTACTTTGCTTATGAAATTATAACTAATTTGGTTTTCTTTATATGATGATAGGATCCAGAGAAGGATATAGGGAAAAATTCCTTCAAATATATTACGGTTAGTAGGTATTCCATCTATGATATTGATATTAGGATTTAATGCAAGTGTTTGACTTCCTAGTGAGATGTCTAAAGTGCCCTGTGACTGCTGCAGATTAAATCCGCATTTAGAATGGCATGCTCAACTCTGACAGACACAAAACTTATTATGAGCCTAGGCCCTGAGCGGAGCATCCTTGGTACCATTATAGGACCCGATAAGGTATTGTTGGAACGGAAAGGAGGTTTAAGTGGTGACGTGA
Organism: Tagetes erecta; assembly: GCA_030867185.1. Classification (NCBI taxonomy): domain Eukaryota; kingdom Viridiplantae; phylum Streptophyta; class Magnoliopsida; order Asterales; family Asteraceae; genus Tagetes; species Tagetes erecta. Next base: position 888,882 of record CM061492.1, read on the forward strand.
CATTTACCAGCCTACTTCCTGGAGCAGGAGAACAATTGCAAAATGATTCTTGTGTACCCAAGGTTATTGTTAAGGATATTGTTGGTGAAGATGGTGTTGCTAAGAAGTCAAAGAAAGTGGTCAAGTTGAAGAAGATTGTTAAAGTCAAAAAGATCAAGAAGACTGTCAAGGAAAGAAAGAGCACGTCAGCAGGTACCGAGAGTTGAAGGTTATTCGTTTATAAAGTTCTTTGACCTGGAATAGTTACCTACTTACCATATGCTAAAGCCTACAAGAAATATTAGCTGTTTTTTTAGCCAAAATTTTGTAAATATTGATAGTATTAATCAAGGACAACATATACACTTGTTTTGTGTTTTTGTTAGATTTGTGAGGTTCAGACGGTGTGTAAATTTTCGAGCTTGAGTTGCCCTCATATATATGTTTGTGTGTGTTTTGGTTATTTTAAAAAACCTTACAAATCATGGGGGGCCACTAGCAGAAGCAACAGTGTGTTATGGTAACTTGAGGTAAATGCATTTTCCGAATCGTTAGATTTTGGGGAGTGAAGGCATATAGGGTTCACGCATTGATGCTCTTATATGATTAGATATACAATGTACTAAGTGGGCATTGGAGTCAGACATGCAGGGTTCACACATTGATGCCAGTGTACCTAGTCATGTTAGAGTCAGACTTGATATGTAAATCGTCATAATGTATTGTTTTTTATATCTAGTTTGGAATGTTTTAAGAAAAACTAGAAAAAAGTATTGTTATACTACAATTTAATTAAAAAAAACTACTTTTCTAATACGTTAATAAAGTATTTAAAAATTTATTAACTTTTCAAAAGTAAATAGTCAAGATCAATAGTATTTTCATTAACAAAAAATAACTTTTATCTTTGTAAAGATTTTTCTTACCTTTCTACGTAAAAAGTTTTAAAATAATTTGATCACTGAACACATTTTAGACCTCCTAGCCTATTGGGCTTAAACTAGAGATTGTTTATTTATTAATTTTTAATTATATCAATTTGAAATTATTTTTCATTAAATTTTAATTGTGTCAGTTAAGTGTGACTTTGTCTTTCAACGATCATCTATACTATCTATAATGCAGATTGGAAGGACGCCTATAATGTCAACCACGTACTGCTGTTTACTGCATACTGTACAAGTGATTTTAAGGTGATTTTAAGGGTATTTTGGACTTTAACACTCAAATTAAATTTACGTTCTTCAAGTTTGCTGAAACTGAATTCAGGGTTTTAAAAATTGAAAACCCTCTTCCTCCGCCTTAACTATCTCCTTCATCTCTGTTCACAGTCGAGATGGAAATAATCAAACCCTAATATCTCTCACTTTCATGAAAATTCAACAAATTACACATCTGAAATCTAAATCAATTCGAAAACCTGGTCCAATAACGCAGCGATGTTAAGTCCTCAACGACCACGGACGACCCCAAGCTTGAACGACGGTATTCAACAGTTTGAGTAAGGTTCTTTTGCGATCCAATTTCAATTTCGTTAGTTTGTATGTGTTTTACTACAGCGTATCCAAGTCAAATAACCATCATCATCATCAAGTAATAAAGAAGTTGATTATGTTAATCAATGATGAATCTTTCATGTAAGCAACAAGTCTCCCGTTCTTTTGTTGATCTTTTTTTGAAGTTTTGTTTTTGTTGTTTTTTTTTTGTTCTTGACATGTATGTTCCAGGTATGTTATATGATTTCTGGCTGATGTGGAATAGTGGATATTCAAATTTGAGTTAAACTCTGGAGCATGTTTCTCATGTTAAACAATGGATTTCACACCTCTTTACAAGGTATGGTAGCTTTTTTTTTCCAAATTGATAAAATGTAATATGGTTTCTGCAATGTTCTTCTGTTTATGTGCATCTATTAGGGATTGTTTGAGGTTCTAAGACGCTTGCAAATAAATAAGGCAAGTAGTTGCATTAACGGGTCAAACGGGTTGAATTAATAATGGTTGATCGTATTGAATCTTGAATGTAGTAATATGATGTGTGGATACATATGTTGAATTGATTTGATCATATGATATATATATATATATATATATATCCTAATGATGATAAGTTGATTTTCAATAAGCTAGGTGACTTAAAGTTTGCAAATCAATGGATCAAGCGAAGGGCAGGGCAAGTAACAAGTATTCTTGCATTCACTGTTATAGATGGGTGCTTAGTAATTGTGTCTATTTGATATATTATGATATCTTGGAAATGTTGAGACATATTAATACTAATCTTTGGTTGGTTTAGTATGATATAATAAAATATTAAGATCGTTGTTGAGTATAAAGTTTAAAGGTTAACGAGTGTGGTTATGAACAACAATACTTAATTATAACATATAAGCGAATTTTCACCATCTTGTGTTTCTTCTTTTGTTTCTTTCATATAGAGGCTCATAAAATCATTTGATTTGAAGTCCATGACCGGCAATAGGGTTCGATCTTTTATTGTCATGAGTTCAACAGCTTCAATCGCACTTGTGGCACGATCGCAGTGGAACATTTATACTCTCTCATCTGTACCTAAATCACACTTTTTCTATTGTTATACATGTGATCAACTTGCTATTGCTAAGGAGACCGGTAGACAGATTGGTATGGTACGGGAACAAGCATGCACCATTATTTTTTTTATTGGAGGCCACAAGGATGCATATACGGTATCAGCTTGGGATTTTAGTGCGATTGATTTTGCTTTTGTCACTTGAGGCTTCCCATGAGAAGATTTAAAGAGCTCTCGAGGTAATTTACTATGCTTAATTATTTTCCCTTTCTTTTTCTGTTAGTGTATTAAACTTGATCTCTAACCAAGAGGAATTAGGGTGGTAATGGGTTTTGGATAAAAGTCGTAAAGATCAGCAATACTAATTTGTAATGAATCGTGTTGCCGTCTTGTTTTGTAAAACAATTATAAATACAAGAGACGCTTTGTTAGAGTTGTATTTTGTATGGTCAAAACTCTCTTCGAGTATTCTACATTTCATATTTGAACCCGAGAAAGTGATTCAGGTAGTAAATAGGTCAAAACAAATGATGATTTCAGGGGATATACAGAAAATTCAGCAAAGCTGATTGGTAGTAACTTTGCTTTTGTCCAGTTCTTGAAAAATATGTATAAAATCGTATAAATATCAAGTAGACGTGTACCATATATGCTCGGAAAGACCTTCGAGTCTTCTACAATCCATCTTTGAACATGAATGACTAAATAAAATAATAGAGTACTCAAAATGGTTAATTTCATCAGCAACACTGAATTGCTGCACAAAAATGTAGTTTTTCTTAAATAAAGTAAGAGTGGATATTTGATCACACTTGTTCTAAAAATGAATTATTGGTTTTGATGGGTTATGTGCATCTATTAGGGAATGTTTGAGGTTCTAAGACGCTTGCAAATAAATAAGGCAAGTAGTTGCATTAACGGGTCAAACGGGTTGAATTAATAATGGTTGATCATATTGAATCTTGAATGTAGTAATATGATGTGTGGATACCTATGTTGAATTGATTTGATCATATGATATATGTATCCTAATGATGATAAGTTGATTTTCAATAAGCCAGGTGACTTAAAGTTTGCAAATCAATGGATCAAGCGAAGGGCAAGTAACAAGTATTCTTGCATTCACCTTTATAGATGGGTACTTAGTATTTGTGTCTATTTGATATATTGTGATATCTTGAAAATGTTGAGGCATATTAATACTAATCTTGGTTGGTTTAGTATGATATAATAAAATAATAAGATCGTTGCTGAGCATAAAGTTTATAGGATAACGAGTGTGGTTATGAACAACATTACTTGATTATAACTTTTAAGCTAATTTTCACCATCTTGTGTTTCTTTCATATATAGGCTCTTAAAAGCATTTGATTTGAAGTCCATGATCGGCAATAGGGTTCTATCTTTTATTGTCATGAGTCCAACAACTTCAATCACACTTGTGGCACGATCGCAGTGGAACATTTATACTCTGTCCTTTGTACCTAAATCACACCTTTTCTATTGTTATGCAAGTGATTGGCAAGCTATTGCTAAGGAGGCTGGTAGACGGATTGGTACGGTACGGGAACAAGCATGCACCCTTATTTTTTTTATTGGAGGCCACAAGGATGCATCTACGGTGTCAGCTTGGGCTGTTAGTGTTATTGATTTTGCTTTTGTCACTTGAGGCTTTCCATGAGACGATTTAAAGAGCTCTTGAGGTAATTTACTATGCTTAATAAAACTGTTATTTGCCTTTTCTTTTTCTGTTAGTGTATTGAACTTGATCTCTAACCAAGAGGGATTGGAGTGGTACTGGATTTTGGATCAAAGTTGTAAAGGTCAGCAAAACTTATTTGTAATGAATCGTGTTGCCGTCTTGGTTTGTAAAAAATCTATAAATACAAGAGACCCTCCGTTCGAGTTGTATTTTGTATGGTCAAAAAGCTCTTCAAGTATTCTACATTTCATATTTGAACCCGAGAAAGTGATTCAGGTAGTAAATAGGTTAAAACAAATGATTTCAGTGGCTATACAGAAAATTCAGCAAAGCTGATTGGTGGTAACTTTGCTTTTGTCCGGTTCTTGTAAAATATGTATAAAATCGTGTAAAAATCCAGTAGATATGTACCATATATGCTTGGAAAGACCTTCGAGTCTTCTACAATCCATATTTGAACATGAATAGCTAAATAAAATCATAGAGTAGTCAAAATGGTCAATTTCAGCAGCAACACTGAAAATTGCTGCATAAAAATGTGTTTTTTTTAAAATAAAGTAAGAGTGTATATTTGATCACACTTGTTCTAAAAATGAATGGTTGCTTTTTATGGGTTATGTGCATCTATTAGGGAATGTTTGAGGTCTCTAAGATGCTTGAAAATAGATAAGGCTAAGTAGTTGCATTAACGGGTCAACGGGTTGAATTAATAATAGTTGATCGTATTGAATCTTGAATGTAGTAATATGATGTGTGGATACATATGTTGAATTGATTTGATCATACGAGATGTATCCTAATGACGATAAGTTATTTTCAGTGCGCTTGGTGAGTTAAAGTTTGAAATTCAATGGATCAAGCAAAGGGCAAACAAGTCTTCTATACGCAAAAGTAAGTAGTTTTTCATTCTGTTATAGATGAGTACTTACTTAACAATTGTGTCTATTTGATATATTGTGATATCTTGGAAATGATGAGACAAATACTAATCTTGGGTTGGTTTAGTATGATATAAAAAAATATGAAGATCGTTGTTGAGTACAAAGTTTATAGGATAACGAGTGTTGTTATGAAACAACTAATCCATGTATTAAGTTGTAATATATTTAAGACAAGGGTAGTAGTTGTATGCATGGTTTTGTAGTTGTATGCATAGTTTAAATGCATGAAAATATGTAAGTGTGCCAAATGAGCGTGAAAATATTGCAAATGAAGAATCTTGAATATATTTTCATAACTACATGATCATTGAATATGTATAAGGTGTTATACCTTTTATCTCATAACTATATTTGATTGCTATTAGGATTTATGAAGGCTAGATAAATTCTAATTAGACATGAAGAATGATAGTGTTGAATGGTAAAACACACAGATTGGTAATTCATTTGTTGGTAAGTACTCAAGGTATGTTGTAATTCAACTAATATTACATGTTCCTACTTATGTTGGTACATAAAAGACATGGTTAGTACCAAGTTAATATAGGGCAGTTGTGTTTTTAGTCCAAAACTAACGACTAACAAGTGCTTAAGTTAAGTCCGTAGAAAATACCAAGAATCAGAGTGTGCATGTTAGGGTGTAGGTTCTGCGCCAATCACCTTCTATCTTATGCCATCGGTTACGCCGGTATGGGCGTAGGTTACGCCGGTCTAGGCGTATCGTAATTATCTTGTTTTTGCCTGGTGTGTATTGTTTGTATGTTTAACTACTTACTTTGTAGCATTATGTTAGCCTTAGGTTGAGATGAAAACAAACTTGGACCACATGGTTGTTGAAGATCAAGGGCTCAGTAGTGGCGCGAACACATCTATACATCCCTAACATGAAGATAGTTTGACGATCATATGTTTGTTTAAAGTCCATTACGTTGTATTTAATTTTAATTCGTTTTATATTTGCTCCAAAGTGGCTGGCTTTTAAATCCGTTTAAGATTTTTGGTTGTAAAAAGTTTGTTACGCAAGGAAAAACATAAATTTTCCGGGACGTTATGTTGATTTGTTATCATTCAAATATAACTTATGCTACATTGATCGTTACTATTGGTTGTTTTAAACTTAGGAGTCTAACAAGTCTTAACTTTTACGAATAACACGAATGTTTTAAATTATTGTTGTGACTAATATTTTATTTTTATCAATGTGTTGTTTTATTGCACTTGAACAAGAAACTAATATATGCTATTAGTTTGAAAACCTAAACTAAAACAATAAACAAATAAAATCTTATAAAATATCTCACAGAGACACTAATAGAAGATATACATAATTATATATTATGAGATGGTTAACATAAATGATTTATGTATTGTAAATTGTAGTCATAGTTTTCTACTATATATAAAATACATATAGTATAAATATCTTAAGTCAAAACAAAATGATTTATTTTTCAATCCGGTCATGTGATCAAACATTTCTTTTCAAAAAGTTTTCTTAACTAGCGTGTATGTTTCCTACAATACATAAATAGTTAGAGCAGAATAGCAGATTGTCATCGTAGTTTGATAATGCGGGTTAATAGTCGTATGTTTCGAAGGAATCAAAGATACATCAGTAGCTGGAGCAAGTTGTCGCTACCCATCGCGCGATATGTATAAGAAGTGCGACTAAAATTATCTCATTATGATACAAGCACTTCACACCAGGATTTGAGTTTTCAACTTTTATGTTTGAAACTTAGATATTTTCTTATTTCATGTTGAAAATCTTGATAATTTTCATATTGAATTGATAGTTACTTGACATGTGTATCGCTAGCTCATCAATATGTCCACTACTATGATGATACTAATCTAAAAAGTTTCAAAAAATCAAACGTAATACACTTTACTTAAACAAAATATACAAAATCAACAAAATACTAAAAACGAGTACCGCAGACAATAACATTCCCGCCGCATCGCGCGGGTCTCTACTAGTGATTCAAAACTAAAATCCAGCCAAGGCGGTCAGTAGGAATATACCGTGTATTCATAACATGTGAGTTTTCATATCCAAAGAATCGGAGACATTTACTTAAGCTACAAAGAAGTATCCGTCATAATCGATTTACCGTAATAAAATAAAGTAAAATAAGGCAAAGGAAAAGAGAAGCACGTGAAGTCTCAATCTCATCCATCCCCAGGAAACAAACTAACAAACTCCAACCACTCCCCAATCGCATTTCACTCTTCACTCTTTCTCTCTTCTCACCGTTGTTCGTTTCCATGGCCGCCGTTCTCCAAATCATCACCGTTCCTCGTGCCTCCGCTTTACCGGCGTCTACGATCTCTCGCCTCACCTCCTCTCCCGTTTCTCGCTTATCCGCTCGCCGGAATGCTCTAAACTTACCGGAATCTAGAGGTTTGAAGATCCAGTCATTCGGTTCTTCTGCATCGGTGAGCTTGAAGGCGAAAATCAGTCGTCGTAGATGTCGTGTTGTATGCGAAGCTCAAGAGACTGCCGTACAAGGTTCGAATCGTCCGCTTCTTTTACTCGAGCATTGCATCGTTCTAGATTGCTTATTGCGCTTATTTTAAACCTAATTGATACTGTAAGGACCTATGTCTATCGTAGTTAGCGTCGTAATTGTTGCAGAATTGAAGTTGCCGTTTACCCTACATTATGCCGATTTTACATTTCATTACTCTTCAATCGCACAGATGAACAGATTATATGATTTTTTTTGTGGCATTAGTTTCAATTTTGAATTAGTACATTATGTCGATTTTACATTTCATTACTCTTCAATCGCTCAGATGAACAGATTATATGATTTTGTTGTGGCATTAGACATTAGATTCACTTTTTATTTAGTTATGATTCTATAACGTGTAGTCAGCAAATCGCCCTACAAAAAGTCTAAATCAATGAATTTTGAGATTGAAAAGTTATTTGATGGACATCTGAGTGTGTGTTGCAATCATGTTATTATTGTTGCAGAACTGAAGTTGCTTTTTATCTTTTCATATGTATGCTGATTTAACATTTCATTACTCGTCAACTGCATAGATGATATGGTTTTGTTGTGACATTAACACGAGCACGTAGCATCGTTTCATATTTGGAATTTGTTATGTTTCTACAACTCAGTCAGCAACTTGCTGTAGAAAACGTTTAAATCAAATCATAATCAATTAATTTTATGATTAGAAAGTAATTTTATGGACATTTGACTTTTGAGAGTATGTTGCAATCATTTCAAACATTTGGTTGTGAATATTTATCATCAACAGAAGTAATAAACTTTGTTCCTTAACAATGGCAGTGCTTCCTGTGACTGATGCAACATGGCAATCACTAGTGTTAGAGTCTGATCTCCCTGTACTGGTAGAATTCTGGGCGCCATGGTGCGGGCCATGTCGCATGATCCACCCTGTCATAGATGAGCTGGCAAAGGAATATACTGGAAAACTCACTTGCTACAAAGTAAACACTGATGAGAGTCCTTCGATTGCAACGAAATATGGAATTAGAAGCATCCCAACCATCATGGTTTTCAAAAGTGGAGAGAAGAAAGATGCAATCATTGGTGCAGTTCCCAAATCAACATTGTGTACCTCCATAGAGAAGTTCTTGTAGAGGTATTGTTGTGTATATACCTATTCCACTTGATTTTAGTGCCCTCTCATTTGTTTCAACTCTTTCAAGCTTTTGAAATTTGAATTTTTTATGTTTCTGTGTGTCAACTTTATAGGATTGGGAGTTGATAATTGCACTCTATGTCGATTTAGTTCTGTTCGTTTTAGCTTGGTTAATTCAGATATGCATGCACCTTATAGCATGCATATGTCTTGTTTCGTTTATGACGTTTGATACAAAAGTACAAAACTAATTTTAAGTAGAATGAAAAAGGATAGCAAACTTGGAACAAATTAGCCTATCTACATATATACATAATACCATGACTAGACAAAGTAAATAAGTAGACCATTTTGTTCAAGGTTTTTAGCTGTGCTATAGCTCATTGATGGTGAAATCTGTTATGTTTATTCTGATCTTGAGACCTATCTTAAGTTTAAAATTTACCTGGATCAGTAGATTCCCTACTTTATGTTAGAACTCAATCGGTTTTGATTTATATATAAAATTTCTTACATCAAGTAAATAAGACCAAAATGGCCTTTTCATTTCACGCTTGATTAATTGCCATGGTATATATAAACCATATACTGAAGTTTTAAACAGGTCAAGTCAATGATATGGTAGTTTACTTGTTAGCCAACCTCCTGTCCCGCCCATCCTGTCGCCGCCTAATAAAATGCATTTCCAGTCTACATGGGATAGACCTTGCAGCAATGGTATAGTTGTTGAAATGTGAGCATGAGGTTACAGTGCAATGTATGAAAGGGTAAGTCATGACAAAATCGATGTAGATAGAATACGATACAATCGCTCTTATCAAAAGTTGTCAGTGTTGACTACACGAAGTCAGATATTTACAAAAGTTTGTTAGTTAAGCAACATGAAATCATGTGCGTGAGAGATAGGTGAAGCCGCTTCTAAAGAAATTGTGAGCTTTTAGAAAACCACACTAGTGTTCGTGACCATCTAACGACATGAGCGCGCCTAGAAGAGTCTTATGTGAAGTATACCGTCATCACATCGTGTTTATTGACAGCAAGAGCTAATCATCAACAAGAATTTAAAGAAAACACGCGTATCCTGCTGTTAAATGATCTGGAACATTTAATTTGAGATAGCTATAAAATACAATTTCAAATACCAAAAACACAAAAAAAAAAACTGCAACATGCAATTTCAGGTGTGATTCAGTTTTGTATATAGATGCAAAAGCTCTTTTAAGAGAAATGTGTTGTCACATGCCTTAGTCACTCTTCTGTTGATCTCTGTTTTATTCATTTCATTTGTAATATTTATATAGACTAGTTTCATCATAATCATTTTCCTTTCGTATAGTACTATGAACGATATCTCCTACACGTATTAACAAGTAAACGTAACCATAAAAACTGTCAATCTTCGTCTTCATTCTGCCTGAGCTGGCAATGATGATGATCTTGTAACAATTACTGGCACCAAACTTGGTGAAGTTGCAGCAGACACAGATGCACAAGGTTTTAGCAGAGGCGTACCAACCCGGCTTGAGTTTTCATTAGCCACAAACGGGGAGTCTGAATCACCTACCATCAACACACTATGCGGTTGCAACTCAATTTCAAGACCCGCACTGGGTGCCAACCTTGCTCGTGGACTATCGAGCTCAACATGGTCGTATTCCTCTACAGACACTACGGTGCTTGTGTCTGTGTGAACCGTTGAGTCATCACCGTAAATTCCTAACCGTCTTCTCCTTCTTCTGGCATCTTTCCCCCAACCATGAATAGTGTCTCTTATTCTTTGGGGAATTAATGCAGCCTTGTAATTTGTACCCATCTGCAGAGTTACACATATTTCAGATGAATACACACACTTCATTTTTCCAGTTTTATTGGTTTTTTGCCGTTTAAGATTTTTTTCCAGGTTTTTTGGTTTGAAACTATACCTGTGTAACGAGTGCATACAGTGGTAGGGTGCTATAGCTGCATAAGAACTGGCCCACAAACCTATATGATGGAAATAAGACATAAGAACAGTAAGGAGTGTCTCCTATTGCTTTTGACTCGTTGCCCAACCCAGCCCAGCCCGCCCTTTTTGCAGCCTTTAAGCAACATGCAAGAAATCAAGGTGAAACAACAGAATTATATGCGTACCCCAAAATCAACCGCATATACACGAGCAAATGGTTCTTGATAAAACAAGAATCATAGCCAAATTGCCACTGCAATGAAACAAGAAATAGTCTATTAAACTCAAGTTCAAAGATTAAATGTGGTTATTAAATCAAGTAAAATAAATTACCCAGAACCAAAAGAATGAAGCCAGCTCAAATGCATTCTGCATAGAAGTTGGCACAAGTTAGGCAGCCATATTAACTAAAATTTTTGGATTTAAATAAAAAGAAATAAAAAAATAAACGAAAGATACTGACCTGGAAAAGAATAAAGTGGATTAACGAGAGCAATAGTTCTGGCTTCTTAAACCAAAAAAGTTCATCTCGAGGCTTTAATCTCGTTTCAGTAACATACCCAGTGATTCCAGCACTCTCTAGTGCCAATGTTGCAATAACATGTTGCAGTTTTGTACCGACAAGTAGAACAAGCTGAGCATAAACATACTAGGTCATAATTCTACTATAACAAAACCAATTCTTTCCATCTGAACTGCTACTATGAAAAGATGAGTAATTACAGTGATTGGAATAATGGCAATCCAGAAATAAAGATTCGATCCTGCGAGTGATGTATAACAGTCAATCAAGAGTGAGTTTTTCCATCACGGTTTGATACATGATTAGTTATGTGTGTACCTTTCACATTAAAAAGCATAAAAGCAACCACAAATCCCCAAAGTGGAGCACTGCAAAGACCCAAACCAATAATATTCATGTATACAATTAGCAGATGTGAATAAATGAGCAAGAAAGAAAATTCATTACCTTACTCCAACTATTCTTTGAAATTCTTCCTCCATAGAACGGATCATGTAACTGTGAAAATCATATTTTGACGTGAGGTTGTGGTTCTGCCAGGAATAAGAGAAACAAACAACTGTGAACAATAATATGAAGGTACAAGATCTGAGTGAATTTGGTGGCATATATCAACTACTATAACAGACATATTCAATCAAACTGAAATGCCTTATGGAGTATGTTCCAACTTCCAAGTAAACATATGTTGTTATATACCAAAATAAGTTTATTGAATTATCAGCATAGTAAATTAACATTTATATAAATTCGACATACCAAGATGAAGGCTTTACGAAGTGTAAGGTAATCCGCACGAACAACCGAACGCCCAAATTGCCGAAAGAAACATATCTGTGAAGCAATTTGAAAAGAAATATAAAAATTTGTACATATGAACTATTCATGCATGGCTACACAATTTCAAATCATCTCTGGTTTGTATTAAAAAAGTTAATTATAATCCCTCTGGTCCAGAAAAAAGTTTCACGAGATACTATGACAATCATAAACTTATAATGCTTCTTAACAAGACAACAGTTTTTTTTAAAGTGGAGCAAAATCATGTCACCAAGTCTCTAAAATCGTGTCAGCAAATCTCCGTTATGACTTTCACCAGTTCTCCCTGTGATTTGTATTATGTAAATATGAAGAGCAAAACTTCTATGAAAATTGTGAGAGAATGAGATATTTACCATCCAAGTAATGAAACCATTTCTAACCAACGAATTTGATGCCTGGAATTTGGCAATTGTTGATTGTCTCCTCATAGTCTTATTTCTTGATATTTCTGCATTAGAAATATATTACTATGATGTATATATAACACTGTTTTCAATTTGAGAATAACTATGAACTAGATATACACAGATAGATGCATATAATACCAGTTAACACATCATGTCGATCCACTTGAGCCTCATCCTCCCATTTCCTCCAACTGTGGATCTGATCGATGCCAACAAACAAAAATCATCAAAACTATCACATCATTTTTATAAACAATTATCAAGTAGATATAAATACAAGTATGCAACCTTCACGACAGCCAGAAGCATTGTTAAGCAACTGTACGAAACATGAGTAATGGCCATAACAAAAATAAAGCGGTGTAATTGCTCAAGGCCTTCGTATGATACAAAGGGCTCATAATCCTGTAAATGAAAATGGTAAGGTAACTATATAATAAAGGATTCATACAAAAGATGATACGTGAAGTAACGATTGTGGATTAACACAACTCACCTTTTGACAGGTGTTCTGGTTCAATACATTCAATACCCTCCTCTGAGGATACAAAAAGTTCATCAAAAGTTTCCGCTTATTATTCTCCATTTCCTCATCAACCTCAGATCTAGTGCATGGAGCAAATACACTATCATAGAACTTTGAGGGGATACAAATATTTGATATAATGCTAGAAGTGGCTGTAAGAAGGAGAGATATGAAGCCAAGAAGCATCAACTCTACACACAAAAAGCCGCAACATGATGATAAGAATAATAAAGCATCAACATTTCTCAAATAGATTTGTATACCAAAATACCTTCTTTCATTTTCTCCACTGCAGCAAGCAACGGCTTTCGATTTGTTTTCTTCAACCACTGGCATGTTAGAACAAATTGTCAGGAAAAACAAACCTATGGCTGTTGCAACATGCTGAAGTAACATAACCTTATAGCTCACAAAAGTTCTAGTAAAAAAATTGGTATATCAATGTATAACATGATGTATGATCACATAACATCATCTCATAAGTTATATGTTTTTGTTTGAGCTACAAAAATGGGTTTTAAAAGCAGAACTAAGGCTTATGGTTGAAGATATGGAAGCAAATAATAAGATGATGTTAAAGAAACACACACTTACATTGCTCAAACGATGAATTGATCTCTCGACAAGCAAGGAAACAACAACAAAGATGGTCAAAACAGTAGCCACAGACCATGTTGGAGTTAAAGCCAAAGATCTTGATTCTTCTTTGTCAGCAGCCTCAGATGACATTTTTCACCAAATTGTTAACCAATAACATACAATATCTCTAATACCCAGAACAAGTTGACCTGATTACTTAAAACCCGGCGTCATTAACTACAACTGTCTTCAACCCCAACCCAAGATTTACGTTTTCAGTGACTGATCTTCTCTCATAAACATTTCGTCGAACAACTTGTGTGCATAACAAATGCTCAACCCCCAATTCTCTTGGAGTTGAGTAATAAATCAAAAACAACAATAATTGTTATGGTAAATATAGTGTGTTGAGCAAATCAAGATTCGCAGTTTGGAATAAAGATTCAAGATGAAAAGAAGTTTGAATCGAATCTTTGCGGTAAGTATGAAGTGGGTGATAGAGAAATGATGTAGAAATAGAAGGTAGCCAGCTTTGATATCTCTGTACAATAAAGAAAGATGCAAAGTACACTTGATTAATTAATATTAATAATTAATTGGGGTTGTTTTCTGAGCAACTTCTTCTTGGGTCATTTTCTTCGATTTGCTCTGTTCTGTGGTTTGTGAAGAAGAATTAATAGAGAGATTTGCGCGTGATTAACGGCAATCACGTCGGTTGTAATGGCGTTGTATAGACTATACAATCCAATCTTTTCATTCTTTCTTTCTCTGCCATATTTCATTTTTTTTTGTATGAAATAAATGGCGCATTCTTTTGGGAGCTGGGACGGCCCTCGGCCTCTCGCATATTTTTTCGTTAAAAGTGTTGATTTTTACCTTGGTTGTATATATATAGTGATCTTGTCTTTGTGTAAAATACAAATTATGGGTCATGTGATTTTCAGTCCTCGTGCTACAAACGTTCATGATCCGCAACTAGACGGACATACATTGTGATTATTATTACTAGTTTAGTGTAGTAAACATCACCCAGGCAATGATTTTAGTAGTATTAACTGGGACATAAATGGTTCTAATCAGTTTTAAAATAAAACCGTAGTAAAATAGAAACATAAAATCTATTTTAAGAAAATTGTTTTTTAGTATAGCAATGTTATACTCGGATTAAAGAGAATTAAATTTCCTGTTTTATGATGTAGTTTAAAAAAAATTGGGTCACATAAAAAAGTTATGTATGTTTAGAAAATATTGAGGTATTTAATATTTATACCATATCAAATATAAACCGACTCATGCACACCACTATTAAAAGAGGGTTAAAAATGTAAATACTTTTAAATTTTAATGATTTTTCAAATACTAAGAGAGTAAAATGTAATTACTTTACTGTTATTATAATATATTGTTATAAATTTATACATATTTTAAATATAAAATTCTTAAAACTTATTTTAAAAAATTGTGTTTTTTAGTTATTATGAAAGAAACACTAAAATAATGTCACATGGTTGTTATTACAGTTTACAATACTTGCAAGTATATAAAATAGAGTAACAACCGACATTAACATTCACATATACATACGTTGATAACCGACATTAACATTATCCAATGGTTGAAACCTACAACGTGAACTGGTCGAGGCGATATCGGACCTCACAGGCTTCATCGTTTTTCTCTTTCTCTACTAAAAAAATGATTACTATGTATTTAACGAAAAGGTAATAAAATAACAACTCATGTACGTATGTAAAATTTATATGAAGTTTGATGTTATTTATTACCCGATTAGATTATTTGAGTTTCTTGTTTTGTTGTTGATGTGCATGTGTTTTAAAATGTAGGTTTACTTAAAAGCTTAAATTTTATTGTAATAAACATCATGTTTCACCCAAATTATACATTTCAATTCGTTTGAAAAATTAGTCATTCTTTTAGAACTGAACATGATGATATGTCCATAATGTGGCATTAGTATCAAACAAATTACTTAAAATAAATACAAGAATAATAATTAGATAGCGTATAATGAACCAAATATTACTCCAAATCATTTATATTTAAATTATTTTTGAAACATAATTTCTCTATATTGTGAACTTCAATTCATAATCTTCTGACCTAGTTGTTTTCAAAGGCTTTGTCTCTTTTTTAACAAATTTCGTTTATGTATGTGCTGTGTATAGATCAAACATTTATTGAAAAACCTACATGTCTATAAATATATAAATGAACGATCTTAATTTATAACCATTGTTCTAAATATGGCATGTGTGTAACCACTTCTTTTAGTAGCATCTTGTTAAAGCAGTATATCCTGCTTTATTGCTCTTTCAAATAAATATATAAATGTAACTTTGCTAAATTTATTAAACAAACTTTTTTAATAAATTTATTTATTTGCACTTTAGAATTCATGCTAAAATATAATTGGTTTTGTGTTGCAGATTTAACAATGTATAATTAGTATTGTATTGCATGATCGACTCATTTTCACTACTCAATGCGCGCGCGCATGTATTTAAAAGACTAACATCTTTTTTAAATACCATAAACCAAACAAATTAAGACTTTCATTCACTACAATAGCATGTGGCTTACAAACATGATAAGCCCATTATTGGGTTACCACAGTATAACTATTATATTATATATAATTAATTAACAATTATATTAGCACTTATCATTAATTAAAATTTACTTGCATAAAATAATTAAAAATCGATGCATGTCTCCTTATAAACTTTGAAAGTTTGTTGATGTAACAGTTTGAATCAATCGACGACATTTAACTATCCAACGTAATCGCATAAAGTTCCCAAATTGCAGAACTGAAATAGGAAATATGCATGTAATGGGTGATGAAGTTAATTCACATCATTAATTAAGTCTAAACATATTTAGGTGTTAATTAGGTTGTTGATTGTTTAACAAACCTAATAAATCCTTCTAAATTTTGGGTATTGATCACTTGATCGTGGATCGTTCGTATATATGGACACTAAACCACTTAATTAAACTTGATGGCTGATGATAATGTACTTGTTTATAAGTAAATATAGAAACTTACGTAACATTTTATTTATTTTTAATTTCTTAAAACATGTTTTGTCTCATAAATTATGTTTTTACTGAGTGATTTATTGCAGATTTTAAAACTAAATATAGAAACTTACGTAACATTTTATTAATAGTAGATTTTTTATATTAATTTATGAGGTGGTGACGGGCGGTGGTGAGTGATGGTATTGGTTGGTGGTGATGGTCGGCGGCGGTTGTGGTGGACTAATGATCGAGTGGTGGTGATGGTGGTGATGAAAGGTGAAAGAAAAAGAGTGGAATGAAAAAACTAACATAGAAGTGAATGCAATGAGTTTAAGATGTAAGATTCATTATTATTCCTTGTGAAATAAGTGATTACATCTCATGATTATCAATTTTTTTTAATTTTCTCAATCATTTACATTTCACGTCTCATCCTGACATACTAAATAATACCTTACCTGCCTTTATTTTACCTTGTATCCAACTCGTTCAACATGCCCTTTCGTATCTTATATCATTATCAACCTAACATATGTGTAAGTATGCTTTTTATTTTAATTTCAATTAAGTGATTAACGCATTATTATTAATTTGTTGATATATCTCAAGATTATAAAATTCTCTCACTTTTATTTGTGTCATAGATACTAAGCTTGGAATCAGTCGTTTTCTATGTCAATTTTTCTTTAGAAAATTAAAAGCCCTGTGAAAGCTACCAGAAAACTTTATAGAGAATAGTTTAATTGGTACCGTCCGTATGATAAGTTGGGTTGTGGATCTGAACCAGTAGCCAAACACAATACGACTTATACACTTATTTTATTATTTTTGTAATTTTATATTTAAGCATGTATTTGCACACTCACATGGACATACACTTAACAAACTTTGGGTTTTCGAACCACCAACATATATCTATACTATCTATAATGCAGATTGGAAGGATGCCCAACTTGTCAACCACGTACTGCTGTTTGATGCACACTGTACAAGTATTTTTAAGGGTATTTTGGACCTTTCAACACAAGTTTCAATTAAACCAAAAAAATAAATACACTTTAGTCCATGGGTTTCAAAATAAGCCCTTTGAAATCGGCCTATACACGCTCTCTCAGTTCATGTATCCGCAGAATCAGTTTCAAGATTTTGAATACCCTCATATACGCTAGCACTCCATTCGAATCGCTCAATTTCAGTCACCGTTTCAATTTCAAAATCTACTTTCATCTTTGTGATAGTCTCTTTCTTCTCAATCAAAGGTTTGCTGTATAACAATCTTCATGGCCAGTAACACGCAATCTTCTTCGCCATTATCTCATCCTATTTAGTGATTCCGACGAGCAGGTTAGTTGTGATTGTTACTTTGATTTAAATCTGAGACTCTTCTTGCCTTTTATCTGATTTCAAGCAACACTCTTTTGATCCGATTAATCAGATTCATTCTATTGATCTTTAATCTAGGGTCGGCGTATCAAATTCGGATTTGGTGGATTTAAAGTTTTAAACTTAAGCGCCAGGGAATTAGGTCAAAACAAAGAACCTTTGCTGGCGCCAATAGTTCAATGGAAGAGATTCAAGGTTTTCGCCTTCTTCATTTAATCGATTCTTGACTTTATCGATTTACTATGGTAACAAGTTTTGTTAATTGTTATGGTTTGTGAGTTACAAATTTGTCAATATAATTGACTGACTATAGTATGTTTATTTCGGATTTGGAGGAAGAATTAATTTCAATGGAATGAACCTTTATTTTGATGCTATATTAAATATAAAAGTTTACATGCTTAATAGATTCTGTGATATTATAAAATGTGTGAATGATATAGTCAAAGCATAGGATTAGTAGCAATTTAGTACCACTGCCTTTTCTTTACTATTGAGATCAAGTTTTCTTTTGATACTATACTGATAAGTTATTGTTAATTAAGTTTGTATGAGAATTAAGAAAATAGCGAGAATCGTTGTAGCTTTGTGGACAGTGATTGAATTTTGAAATCAGTAATTCATTGACTAATTTTTTTTTCAGTGTTCAAGGTTGTATGGCATTGATAAATGTTTTTCTTTCAAACTAACATTGAATTATATCAAATCAGTATCGTATTCAAATGCGACACTTACTTATTCAAGTCCACTTAATTTTGTTAGTTCACAACTGTTAAGTTCAATAGGAACTTGAACCAGAATAGCAACAACTTCACATTTAAATCATTTCAAAATATCCCTAACTTTATTTTTTTTGCTTACCATTATTATGGTTTTTTTTGCTAAGTTAAAATGACATTATGGTGTAGAGTTTAAGATAATGTTTGGTTACTGTTTCAAAGTGGTTTCTTTGATATGCCTTTGTAGTTTTGTTTGGTTTTTTTGCTTTTGTTCCATACTTATTGAGAAATTTTATTTTTCTTGCAGGTTTTGTGATTAGTAGTTGTTGGAGAAGATTGTGTTCACAAGTAAGTGTTTTGTTTTCCTTTAGTGCGGTGTGTCTACTTTGTGTGGTTGTTTGCTTGTGACCTACTATAGTAGTTGGTTGTGTTCTAATAGATTTCTTATCTCATCCTTCTATGATTTCTTTGATTGTATGGTAGTTTTTTAGACAACGTGGTGCTCTTGCAATGTTTAGTTAGGAATACACTTTTAATTAACTTTTAGTTGCAGGCCTATGATGCGTTCTTAAAAATGCTTGACTGTACAGGTGTATAGTGGTTTCTTTAGGCAACCTGCCTAGAATGTTTAGTTGTGAATATCCTTCCAATTGGCCTTTTGATACATGCTGATGCTCTCTGTTTTTTCTGTATTTAGCTGCATGTTGTTTTCTAATGTCCGTCAGTTTTGCGATTCTTTAATCAAAGTTAAGGTTTTCTTGTATTACACATTGTTGAAAGTTTTTTTATTTGTTAAAGTTTTCAAGTTGTGTATAACACACACAGTTGATGTTATGATGTTGTTTCTATATGATAGCAGGAAGTCCAGCGGGTGGGTGTGCTTTTGTATGCTATTGTTTTGCCTACTATAAAGGTATGTTATTTGCCTATTTGTTTTCTTTGATCTTATAGCTGCTTTTGATAATGTGTTGGCTTAACTGGTTATATATTCTTATAACCTAAATGAGGTTGTATGATTTATTAATTTAAATAGAATGGCAGTTTAGGGCACTAAGTACAGTTTATAATTACTCATTTGAGACTACATTTGATGATTTTTTTAGCTAAAACTATGCTGCAAATTGGAGGTTTAACATGCATGATTTTAACTGGTAATCGTTGGAGATTACAGTTTTGGATAATTTGAGAACTAAGACTACAATTTTATTAAGTTTCAGGTCTGTTTTACTCTAGCTGGCAAGAGGCTCGTCTTTGGTTTGAAGATATTTGTTATTTTCAATGGATCCTGATAGAAAGTGGAGGTTTGCATAAGCTACTACACATCAAGATGTATTGGGGCTCGAATTGAAACGTATAGGGTGAACGCAAAGATGTTCCGCACAAAACTAAAAGAGAGGCATATGGCTGTTATGGACTCTCAAAGAATGGTTAAAGAAGAGACGCCTTCAACTTCTTGGCAAAAATGGTATATTATGTTTTGGTTTTGAATTCATATTTTAAGAGAGGCATATGACTTAGAACACTTTATAGTTTTGCGATTGAGTTTGACAGCAGCGGATTATGCTATAGTGCGGTGTTTGTCGGATTTCATACTTTGGTTCAAGTTTGCTTAAAGAACAAGCTGTTGTTGTGATTGGAGCCGACTGTAATGGCTCTGCTTTTAAAAAACCTTGTGATTATCTCCCATGGTACAATAACTTATATATTTGCATATGAACATGTTAATGCTTCTCAAAATTTGCTAAATCTGATGAAGACTATGTATTTCAGATCCATTTATGTGTTATGTGCATGTATGATATGACTTCATTAGAGATTTTTTATGTTTTGCTCATTATTTTGATAAGAAATATTACTTACTGTTTATAAAAACTTTGTTTGGCACACATCTTTTGATATTGGATTCACTCATATGCAGGTTTGACATTAAAGTATGGATAGTCATTTTGTTTGAACTCTCTGTAGTGCGGCACTAAGTATTATTTTATAGGTGGGTCTTATTACACCATATTTATACATTTGTTTAAATTATTATAGAACTTCATATACTTTATTATGCAATATATAGGTTTGGCTTCAAGAGGAGGAGTTCGGAGATCCATTTATGGGTTAGTTGTCTACTCAAAGTTTGGGTTTTAGTTTTGATGAAAATGAAAGAAATCTAATAGAATTTGTATGTACGTGTCTGTTTGGTAAGTAAAAAGGGTATAACCTTTGATGAGCAAGTATTTCAATTTTTATGAGTGATACTAATACTATATGGTTAATGGCTCCCTGCTTTAACCGGAAATTATTGTGTAACTTATTTGAGATACAAGAATTTTGCTTTCTCTTTCAATTTGTGATGCAGTCTCATTTCACAGGTTATCACATGGAGAATTAAGAAGAGAAATCCTAATGGTCATAATTATGGATTCACTCTGCATGCAAGGCTGGAGATGAAAGACACTTTTGACCTAACTTGGTGTAGCAATATGGGTATTTACTTTGCCGTCAAGGTAATAACTGACCTCTGCTTTGTTGAATCTTATATGTTGGATATGTGAATAAAAAGTTCTTTTTTGTGGCACTATTAGTAATGAAGATGAGTTATAGTTGATTCACAATTGCACTAGATTACTACATGAGATGTTTGATCTATGATTTTAAGCTTACTACATGTGAGACAAGATTAATAGGTAAACTTTGGTGCAATGTTTTTCTATCCAAGTAAGGTTCCTTAAATAGTTAATTTAAAGCTATAAAATTTGATTTAATAGGTAAATTTTTTTACTATACCTTGCTGTTAAAAATTATGTATAAAAGGTTATTATGAAGCTACAAAATTGATTCAACAGGTTAATTTTGCTTCAATGCTTTGCTGTTTAAAGAAGGTGTTTAAAGACTTAATTTGAAGCTATGAAAGTTGTTTATAGGATAACTTTGTTGTATTTTGCAGTCCAAAGTGCATGTTTAAAGGGTTAATTTAAACAACGAAGTATGTAAATGTTGCTGATGTAGTTTGGGGCCAAAACTGTATGTTTATTATGTGGTTTGACGGCTAAAAATTCTGATTAAATGTTCTAAATTGGCTGCTGCAGTTTGCTATCTAAATTGTAGGTTTAATGCACTATTATGAAGCTAAAAATGTTGACTTAACAGTTTGCTCTGGCTACATATATATAGTAAAACTTCTTAGCTATAATAAATGTATAATTATGTTATATATTTTTTAATCATTTGTGACCAAATAGTAGAGACATGTGACTTTAATTATTCCATACTACATTCACCCATGTTATGAGTTTTGTTTGACCTATTTAAAATCTATTCATTTCAAACCAATGTTCAAATTTATATTAATTACTTGAGATGGCAATTAAATACTCGAGACAACAAGATGGGATGGTTGGTCGGGTTTAGTGGCACACCAAAACAATAATGGACTAAAACATGTAATTTTTATAACACGTCAAAACAAGTTGGTACCCATGTCATTTCTGGGTGTAAATATGTCAAAATGGTCTGAGACTAAAAATCAAATGCCATCCAAAATGCTGTTAAAAAGGTTTTTGATTTACTAACATTTTTTTTGTAGTTAAGCATCATTCTACTATTTTGGATCATTTTGATATGTTTATCTCCATTGGTTTTATTGAACTTGAATCTTTATTTAAATATATATGGAGGCATTTCTTAACTATTTTCAGTTATATTGTTTTAATTATGTTTAGCTTTTGACATATGTTTATTTGAATGCAGCTCGATCAAACTTCATGAGTTGAAGGACAAATCAAAGGTAATTTGTTCACTTAGTTGAAGGATCTAAAGCCTGAACTTGCGTTTGGCTGAAGGATTCATAATTTGGCTTATAATCTACGCCCTTCGGTTTGTGTGAACAGTTGACCCATTCAAATTAAATTATCATTATCTAAACTAAAGTGTGTTAGGGTTGTTGACCTATTTCTATTGTGTTGTAATTTTTTTACCTCACAAAGTTTTTACTTTGTACCTATTTCCTTGACCCATTTTAACTGACGGTGATTCTTATTATGCTTTGTTATGATATGGTGAATTGGATTAGTAATATAATATGAGTCATTATTCCTTCTTTATGTATTATGCAGAGTTGCAAAGAAAAATATAAACAAAAAACATGAAGAAGATGTTACTTCATATCTCAGATTATACGTTAAAATTGTAACCAGGAAATGACCCACATAACAACAGAATCGACCCACCTAAAATATATGGTTCCGGTCGAAGGTTTTGTATTGAGGATATATATGGGTGTCGGTTCCAATTAAAACCCACCTAAATTTGGTAGGTATATTCATTTGTGAAAATATATTTTATGGCTACTTTTAATATTTTCTAAACCTTGGTTTTATATGAAGATAGAGTGATTTGGATTGTTTGAAGAAAAATTTATAACATATGGTATTTACTTTATGGTTTCTTTAAAAAATGATTTATGAATGTTTGAATTATTTAGGTCTTGATGTTTTGGCTGCATGTTGAACTAGAAGCAACCTTCATATTTTTTTTAATCGATATGGGGTTTTATGAACAAGGGTTCAATGTTCTTACATACACAACAATAACAATAATCGACAAATATAACTTTTGACGGTTCTAGAACCCAAACCAACCCACATTAAACGGGTCTGGAACCGAAACCACATAATATTAAAGGGTCGGTTTGTGGGTCTTCTTATTACCATTACATGGGTAAACGGTTTCTCGTACCGGGTCGGGTCCTATGGGTCTGGACCCTTTGTACACCCCTACATGGAAAGTATCTGGAACCACATAATATTAAAGGGTTGGTTTATGGGTGTTTTCTTGACCACTACATGAGTAAACGTTTTCGCGTAGTTTCTTGTCGGGTCTTGTGGGTCTAGACTCTTTGCACACCCCTATATGGAATGTTTAAAGTTATACATGTATATTCATCGTTTTGATACATTAGTTCAAACTTTTTGATGTTCAAATCTCATCTTTTGTACAAAGCAGGAAATATTATTATCAAAGTAGTAAGGGGATATATGTAAAAATTCCAACTTAATAAGGACACTTTCAAAAGATGACAAATCTAAACAATGAAAAGTGTTATTATATGAGAAGTGTTACAAGGTCTATTCTAGAGTTAGATGTTTCATAATACTCATCAATTGACTTTTAAATGTATTTTGAAAATTTAAAAGTTTAAGACCTTATTTCAGTTACACGTTTATTAAATTTCTATTAATTTATTTTAGCATATAATAATTTGTCAATTGAAAATCAAGGTGTAACCGATAAACTAACGAAAATGAGTACTGAATTTCAAAATGTCATCATAGTAGGACCACGCATGATTAATATTGAATTATTAGTTACTTGACATGTGTAACAGTCATCACCTTCGCCAACTATTATGATGATACGAACCTAAAAACTTTTAGAAAGACAAACATAATATACTATAGTAAAAAAACGGATAACATAACACCAATAAACGAGTATCGCTGAAAATATCGACCCCGCTGCATCGCGCGGGTACCTACTAGTATAACTACATAGAGATTAGAGACCTGTGTATTGTTTACCAAAATTATCAACTTGATGAGCTATTTAGTTTAAATAAATAAGTCCATCGTATATTTTTCATATAATAAAACAAACTTCAAATCTATCAACAAGCAAGTAATAGAGAATAAGTGAGAAAACATAATGATCAGGTACATTTTCATCTTGCGATTAGTGCATGAAATGAAAATTTTAATAAAAGCTAAATGAATCTTTTTTATCATGTGGTGGTTACCGTATAAAATCAAAAGTTTAATATAAGTAGGGGTGTATGTTTTAAAAGGCCGGTAAAGCCACTGCCCCTACGCTTTTTTTTTTTGGCCAGTAGTACGATTTTTTAGAGCGATTTTTTAAATTTTTTATATGTATTGAGGTTTGTCACTGCAAAAAAAATAATTTACATGTATCATATGTATTAAGTTTGTCCCCGTGAAAAAAAAAATAGAAGTGTTGAGTTCGCCCTGTGAAAAAAATACATGTATTATATGTATTGAGTTTCCCCCCGTGATTTTCCTTCCTCACAATACAAAAGTTAAAGATCCGACACTGAGTATAAGTATAACGTACTATATATCTCTAGTATGAAATATAACATAATGATATAAGTTTTCGTTAAGAAAAACATGACTATGTGATTATGTTTCACGTAGCCTTGTCGTATCTTCTAAAATGACACTAATTATTACGCGACTAGAATGTGCATTTATTTGATAATTCACGGTACTAAGATCAGATCGGGATGAATTCACCGGTCATAAAAATTTGTAAACAATAAGCATTTCGATGATAATAAACCGAAAAGAAATAAATAAAAAAATGGTGTCAATGTGAGTTCCATTCACGCAAATAGTTTTACATGCATGGTTATTATCGAACATACATAAAAGTACACAATTGTGTATATATAATAAAAATCATAAAACACTAAAAAATACTAAATTATTAATTAATAATATGATATCCAAAACCATGCATGTGCCTCGAATTATCATTATCATTATCGTCATAATAAATCACAACGACAACGGGTTTGATACATTGATAGCTACCTTTTCCCCGTTCTTATCCGGTTTTATTTCCTTTAAATCATTGATTAAATAAAAACATGCACAAACAAACATTAAAATAAAAAATAAATAAACCTACATTAAACAAACAAATAATGGTAACACATGGTAAGTTTTAAACTCTATTGTGACTAGAACTTGTACAAAATTTAGAATTAATTTATTAGGTGCCGACGCCCCCACCCGAATGGGAAGACGATTACATTGTTTGTTAGAAATATTTTTTTAGAGTAAACTCCAGTTTTGATCACTGTGTTTTGATATTATTAACAGTTTTAATTTCACCTTAACATTTTTGGTCCCTGTGTTTTTATTTTCTAATAGAATTGGTCCCGAACACTAGCTCCATCCAATTTTTCGTTAAGTCTCTCACACGCGCCCCGATCTGAGAGGTAGAAATGTCATTTCTCTTTCTCTTTTATCTAAGTCATCATGTAATTTTATTCAGTTGTTTGTCAAAAAGAGTGAGACAAATGACATTTTTACTCCGCATGTGAGAGAGACTTAACGAAGAATTGGATGAAGTTAGTGTTTAAGACCATTTCTGTTAAAAATAAAAACACAGGAATCAAAACTATTAAAATGATACTGAAATTGTTAATAGTATCAAAATATGATGACCAAAACTGCAGTTTACTCTATCTATGTTTTAACTAGAGAACTTACGAGATTTCATCAATACTTTGTTAACTAATAAGATCGTCATATGTTAATGTTTGATAAGCTAATCTATCAACCTTTGCAATTAAAAAATTTATACAAATTATTGATAACATTAACATATTTTTAAAAAACTATACCCACATTTCATATGCATTTCCTATTCTCCTATGTCAAGAAATGCCTCATGAGCATACCCAAAAACTTTCAGATCTTCTGTAATCATCTCCACCGCTGAATAATTCTCCCCAGATCGAAGAGGCGATCTATCGCGTGCCACGTGCTCGTTAATCGTGCCATAAATTTCTATACAACTAGAACCAGGGATTTTTGTTACCCCTCTAGTTATCATTAAAGTTCTCAATTCATGTAAATCAGCCCATCTGGTGCATACTGCATATATGTTACATAACAAGACATAAACTCCACCATTTTCTGGCTTGAACTCAACAAGTTTCTTAGCTGCTCTTACAGCCAAATCTGCGTCTTTATGAATTCCACAAGCACCAAGAAGAGCGCGCCAAACAACCGAATTTGGTCAAATTGGCATAGTGTTTATGAGATCATAAGCTTGGCTGCTAAAACCTCGGCCCGGCCCAGAAGATAAACCATGCACCCATAATGTTCAACCCCAGGCTCGATTCCGTGGTGGAATAGACATGTCAGCAAAGAACATTTTCCTTCATCCACCATACCAGTGTGAGTACAAGCACATAGATAATAGATTCGATGTCTCAACAGCTGGATTAGAATCAAACCCGAACTTGAATGCATGACAATGTAACGAACGTACTCCCTTCCCAAATTCCAACCCAACCCGTTTGGTAAATCCCTTCATCAGAAACGGAAACGTGTAGTTATCAGGCTTCAAATCCCTCCTCAACATTTCTACATACATAGAAACCGCACATTCATATGCGAGTACATAATCAACACTTGGCGTGCATAATCAACACTGCCAAGATCTTTAGTGCAACAGAAGACAATAAGCTTGAAACATACAAAAGGATCTAAGCTTACATCCCTTACGAAGGCTTGCAGATGAATTTGCTTAAGTTGGTTCATCGATTTACAAATGGAAATAAGTTGAAGTAAACAGTCTGTTTTCATTGTTCATATGAAAATGACATGCGGTTTTCATTTCTTTTAGTTTTGCGAATTATTTTATATATATCCTTTTGCTATTTTATTCCAACCATATACCTCTTATTTACCAGATAACGTAACAACTTGACACAAAAGGATAAACTTCTCACCGGCGATGACAACTCCGACGGCCGGAGCAGCGATTCAACCACCTATTTCACGGTCATTAGCGACGGCTATCAGTCATCAGTACACAAACGTTGCGAATAATGCAATACACATCAGAAACAAGTCATTTACCTTCCCGGTCACCATCACAACGACGTCGTCACCTACTTTCGGCGGCCGGCGTTTCGCCGTCGCAGCTTCCAGATCCACAAACGAAGAAGCAAATTCAAAATCAGATGATTCTGAACCTCCGTTCACGTCTCAGGTCAGGATTTAATCGAAGTGGATATAGTCGAAGTTTTGTGTTTCATTTGAATGATATGAATAATGAATTGGTTGTTTTGATGAACAGGATGATGATGTGAACTTTTTGTTGAAGCTTGGAGCTGGATCTTTTGCAGGTGCAGCTGCGATTAAGTACGGTAGCATAATTTTGCCGGAGATAACACGGCCGAACATCATACAAGCCCTAGTTATGATATCTACTCCTGTTATTGTATCTGTTTTGATTTTGATTAAACAAAGTAGTGTTAAACAGTAACACACCTTTGTTGTTTTGAAATAAGCTTCATTATTTTAGTTTTAAGCAAACTCCAAATATTGACTCCTAACATAAAATTCTTGGTTTGACCCGTTAACTTTTAAATTCACAAACGATCTACTAGTCAAGGAAAAGATAGAAGGCTGTCTCTCTTAGTAAGTGCATCTTCCAGACAATGACGTTTAAAGTAACAACCACTAGACATCCCAAAAATGTCACTCACCTAATAACCGCTAGACATTTCAATTTTGATGTTAGCATCCCATATATGAATCATGAAAGACTAGAATGTAGGTGTTATTTTGACCCAAGTCGCAAGAGGTGATTTTTTTTCGTTATTGATAAACAAGAACATATGGTATCATAACACGCTCGAGATAGCTAGAAACAAACCAACCGACACAGCTTAGTACCAGACTTGGTAAAAGTCAAATGGCTACTTAATTAAATGGCATTCTGTACATCTTCAATCATGTATGTCCAGAAAAAAAATTGGTCTCCAGAAAGACAAATGTTCTTCATCAATTTGATGTAGAAAATTAGTGGGGTTTGAAGATATAAAACCAGATTAAAAGGAATCATGGTATTAACATTATTGTTCATAAATATCATGTCAATTTCAACAACAAATTCCAAACCAAATCTATCAAATGGCCATTCAGATGACTCACCAGAATTGTTTTGACCGATGAGCTAGCAATTGTAAGTGCAAAACTCGAAATTCTAGCACGAAATACGAGTGTTTTACATACAAGAATCGACTGTATTCTAAGTTCCAACCAAAACTTTAAGATGTGATATCTAAATAACTGGAAAATTCTTTCACAAAGTTTTTCAGTTTCGTCATCAGAATCCGAGGAGGATATCCTTCTAGCATCCATTTGAAAGGCGCAGAAAATTTTGGGCAGCTATGTTAGATGGAAACGGGTATTAAGATATGCTCATCAGCTAAAAAGGATCTAGATGACTAGAAGTTCTCCTTGAACCAATTTATAGCTCCTTTTACAACAGACCTGCAGTATGAAAGAAGCTCGTTAACATCATATAACGATTCAAAATCGCCACTTCTTTGGAATCTATAAACATCAATAAAAAAGAATGCCCAAAAAATATGAAAAGAGAGGGAAAAAAAATACCCAGCAGCGTCTGCTAGCTTCTTCAATGGGTCATCCTGTTCTTCTGAACTGTTACTTTCCTCAGCAACTGATTCAACTTGAGTTTCTTTGATTTTAGCTGCACAACATGAAAAACCTTATATTTCCGATTCAAGATATCTATAAATATCATTAAAAAAAACTTCAAGCAACATAAATATTTAAAAACTGCTTTCTCAAATCTGAATAAAAATCAACTTTATGGGGAAATGGAAATGACAATGATCAAGATTACACGTAATGTACCGGTTTGCTGAGCATTAGTGCGAGGGCGTGGACGGGTGGATGCTGGGTTATTCAAAGAAGCAAGTTCTTCAAGAAGCTCACGCTCTTGGCCACTACAACCAATATCAGCACAAGGAAAATACAGAGTGATTAGAGAAGAACATTTAATATCATTTTGACAATGTGACCTAACTAAAAGTTTGTGTATTAAAAAACATACCTGATTCGTTTTGGTATAGTAACTTTAACAGTGAATAAATGATCCCCACGAATGGTAGGTCTGTTCAATTTTGGAGCACCTTTCCTTGCTAAAACAAGAACATCACCAGGTTGAGTGCCTGCCGGGATTTGAAGTTCAGTCATCCCCTCAACTGTCTTCACCTGTTACAGAGTCATTAGATTAGACCAACCAAAGATATAGATAACAAGTTGCATCCATATTTTATACAAGTATATTACTAGCTGTCAACTAAATAATAAAAAGCTAACTACCTTGGCAGCAGTCCCCAATATAGCATCAAGATAGGAAATGGAGATGGATGAAAGTAGATTAATTCCATCTCTTTGGATCTCTGGGATTTCTTCAACATCAAGATAGACATAAAGATCTCCAGGAGGACCTCTGTCAAAAGGAATGAAACACATACAAATGTTGAATCATTAAAGGTTTAACAGATATTCGATTCATATTTTTACAAAATTTCATATTCTTCAACGCTTTCAATTTCTGAGAATTGGAACTCTCCTTCCTCAATTACCATGTTTAGGTTTCTCTCTACACTAACTGATTTTACTGTTTCTAGGTTCTGAAAAATAATTGGAAGTAATAAAGGAGAAGACCAGGGTTTGATATAAACAACTAAAAAAGGAAATGTTAGTACTTAGTAGTTCAGTTGGATTTTAGGGATGCGCAAATTCATGGAGTTGAACGGTAACTTTTCATTAGAAATTCTGATGACCTTTTTGTAATAGCGTACTACATGATCTTTGTATTAAGGTCTGATGATTATCACTCCTCTATCTATAAGGTTCAGAATTTTGCAATACAAAAAGTTTTTTTAGTGTTCACCATGTATATTTGTATATTAATCCAAGCTTTTCCATTTTAATGGTTCAGTACTTCAGTCTGAAGGAGGTGAGCCCGGTTGATACTTTTTTTACTAATATAAGGTGTGTGATGGATGTGATAATCTGAAGTGGCAAGAAATGTAATTAAGCTACCTTCTATTAAACAGTAATCACAGATGCACAGTCATATTCATAGTTATATCTCCAAGATAACTCATAGAGAACATACCCTTTTGGACCAGCATCACCTTCACCAGTAACTCTAAGGATGCTGCCTTTGCTGACTCCAGGAGGAATTTTGACTTTAATATCTTTCTTCACACGAATACGCCCTTCACCAGAGCACTTTCGGCAGTATTCAGATATCATCTCACCATTTCCATTACAATTTGGACATACAGAAACCTACATATCAACCAATACATATTAATCATGGTTCCAGATTAAACTACATCAAAGGTGAATAATTAGTAAAAATCATCAATTACCTGTGAGAACATACCGAAAGGTGTTTGCTCTGTTCTCATAACTTGACCTCTGCCACCACACGTTGAACATATTCTCATTTTGGACCCCACTTTTGCTCCCGTTCCAGTGCATGCATCACATGTTTCAAGATGAGATAATTCAAATTCCTTTTCAGTCCCAAATATTGCTGCTGAAAACTCTAACCTCATGTCGTATCTGTAAATACATCCAATTTGTCAACCCATTTTTTAGCTTTATAAATAAACAACTAATACTGATCAAAACTCACCGTATATCTTCGCCTTTAATAACAGTAGTGGCACGACGTCCTCCAAATCCAGTTGCGTCACCGCCAGCAAATCCCCCCATACTTGTTCCAAAGAAGGTCTCAAAGAGATCAAATGGATTTGTCTATGGCAATATAAAGCATAATCAACAAAACAGAAAGATTTATTCTACAGTTTTTGCATCTGAAAAGGGGGAAAGGGAATTATGGGTAGTACCGCATAAGCACCAGATTGTCCACCTACTGTGCTTTTAACTCCATCTTCACCATACCGATCGTACATGGCTCTTTTCTTGTCATCTGATAGAACCTGACAATCTCATACTTCAGCATTCAAAATACTATAAAACTCTGTAAGACGATTTCTTTTTATGAAATGAGTCAAATGACCAAAAGAACCATCAAAATTTTATTCATTGATTGACATTACAAGCTCGTGTAAAATAAAGAAAAACTGGAACACAAGAGTTGTGCCCTAAACATACCTCATAGGCAGCACTGATCTCCTTAAACTTTTCAGTAGCTCCTGGTTGTTTATTGACATCTGGATGATACTAAAAGAAAGAAAAATATTTGCAGATGATGAGTAATGTAAAGTCAGTGATGCATTAACTGTTACATTCATGAAACTAGAGAAATAAGTATAATTATAACTGGTTAAAATGTAAGCAACATCAGTGACATAACATTCGATTCAGAACGCTAAGTATGTTTATATATAAGAATATTGCAAACAAATGCAGGTAATAAAGAGATCTGACTCAAGAAAATGCAACACACTGCAATTCCAGGATTAATCTTGATTCTTGAGTTATTAGGACTTGGGAAAAACCTAAATTAGAAAATTGGCTAACTACTTAATCACAAGATAAAATTTGCTGCAACCAGGTAATGTTAAAATGATGCAAGATATAAATGCACCAATTCTTTAGCTTCTCCATTTCATAAAAATTCTATCAGAAAGCTAACAAATTAACAGAAACTACGAGAAAGATCTTTCCATTCTAGATTTCTAGTCCGCAATAACAGCAACAATAGCAAAATCAGCAGGTGTTTGGATGTGTGTTTTAAAATTAATAGGTGAGGGGTGAAATAGACATACCATTAGTTCGATAAGGTTGATTAGGAGTGGCTGATGCCATACTAAGAAACTTTCACTCTCATCTTATAAATAAGCGATGTCACAGAAAATAGACAAGAGGATGGACAGTAATAAAAGAGTAGAGAATGATACAGAGCTTGACTCTTCTGCACTCACATTGATTGATATTTAATAAAGTTGTGAACTTGTGATCCATTTCTTGAATCAAGTGATAATGTTGTTTCAGAGCCGATAAAGGATGGTGAAAAAACTTAAGAAAGAACTGCATATACTTTTGTTGTATATGCAATTACTGATAAGACTTTTGTTGTAGATGAAGTTACTGATTAGGTTGCGGATCAATGGCATAACAAGATTAGGGCATATTAGAGAAGGGTCAGATTGCGATAAAAAAAAAGTTTGACTTCTGTTAGCAATGCATTTATGATAATTAAAACAGATTAAAGATTAGCACATGAACTCATACCATGCTGAGTGGATGTCTAGGTTGAGCAAGACGTTTTAAAAGATGGATGACACATACTCAACAGGTTTTGCAAGGACCATGGAGTTAAAAGACTTAGGACTGTAGTGAAGACTCAAAGTGTTTCATATTCGGATAATAGATTCTTGTTAAAATTAGGTTAGATGCATCTTTTCATATTCGAGTTTACTAAAGTGTTTCTGTCTAGTAGGACTTACCAGTAGTTACCACTGCAAGCTCTTGGATTAACATTTCTGTTTCTTCTGCAATAGAACTTAACACACCTTCGCTTGTGTGGATTGTAACCTACCCCCTTACGGCCTTACCCACTATTAAACGATGTCAAAGGGTATAAAATTATGGGAATGTTAGTCCCAAAATACTGATCAGCGGGGATGCCATTCACAATGAGGATGTGTAAAGCTACAAGCCACTAACTTGGCTTTGTATGTTAAGACTGCTTTTATTAATGGAGACCTAGATAAAACTATAAATTCCAAGAATCATAAGTCAGTCTAAAGGTTTGAAACTGATAGGAAAATCTATTTAAAAAAGTGACTTTTGAAGAAACTCCATGTATTGCAGAAAAAATCACGAAGGATATATACATGTATTTACTCTTGTATATGCATAGCTTGTCAAGAATCTTGACTCAAGATGAAGCTGAAATTTCAAACACTAAGGAACGCAAAGAAGATAGGCATTGAGGATCACATAGACAAATTTCTTGGTAATCAGTTAAGGTACTACTTGAGGAAAGATACACAATTGACAATTGTCAACTTGTCATACATCTGATGCTGTCAGCCCAAACCTCCATAGCACAGTATTTTAAGCTATATGTAAACGACATATCAGTACCGATGCAAAGATGTTCTGTATTCAAGTGCAGCAAGGAGTTCCTATATTCTATGGTAAGCTGTTAAATTAATATGGATGTACTTAAAAGAAACAACTAATGATGGTCATGGTATAGACTTCTTATACGCATAAAGATGAACCAGGAATCAATAAAAGTGGTTATCTGTTTAGAGTTTTCATATCATCATATGCGTTGTTATCCACCACAAAAGCATTATACATTATCCTTACTGAAACTATAAATGAGGCTATATGATTGAATGTGCTGTTAACTGAGCTTGGTATAAGTAGCTCAACTATTGTTCCATGTATACATTTTTCAACTGTTGTTCCACAAAAGCTATACATTTTTCAAGGGATCAAATGTATATGAATCTTCGTGTGTGTTTGATTAGTCAATAACAAGTCTATAAACCAATATCAATCACTTCCAAAATCAACACATGAAAACAATGCAAAAACCAAATCAATAAGCTCGTAAACCCTAATACCTGACGAGCCAATTTCCGATAAGCAGCTTTAATATCTTTAATAGTAGCAGACTTTGAAACTCCAAGAGTAGAATAATAATCCGCCGCCGCAAACACCACAAATCCTCCACATCGCTTGCCGTGTAACTTCTTACTGAACTGTGAAGACGAGGAAAACGAAACACAACTTCTGTTATTATTACTGTTACGAGTGAATAGCAGTGTCCCACCGCCGAAGAATGATGAAGAAGACGATGATGATGATGAAGGTGAAGGTTCTCGAATGAAGCTGAGAGGAGATGACGGGATGAGTGTGAAAGATGTGGCCATTAATGTAATGAAATGAAGTTGTTGTTTGTGGTTTGAGTTAGAAGATGCAGACCAGGTGTTCGACGATTTGATTTGTGTTCATCATTTGATTTGTGTAAGATGGATTGTTGAAGAAGATTTTGGGGTTAGTTTGCAGGAAATGAAATGAAGAATAAAAGATGTGGTTATCATGAAGCCAGAAAGCTACTTATTAACAAGTTACTTGTTTTATTTGTTAAAACGTTACGTAGTTGTAATTGCTCAGCAACTTCCAATGTGGTGTAGTGGTAAGAGGCTTGGATTCTTCAAAAGAGACCCAAGTTCTAGTCCCACTACCACCACTTTGGAAGGGGCAAATGGGGGCAATGAAGGGAGACTTGTGGCCAACATAAGTTTGATCTCTGAGCCAAACGGGTTTTACCGCTAGCTTGTTGTCGTGCCTACGGGCGGACGGGCTAGTGGGTTTCCCCCGAATTGGAGTTGGTTTAATAGGTGGGCTTCGGCTACCCAGCGCTGTCTGTGTTCGCAGAGCGTTTGGGGTCGCCTTTCGCCATTGGGTTACCCCGGGTAGCCGGGCTTTATTCGTTTCGCTGTCCAAAAAAAAAATTGTAATTGCTCACGTGCTTATGTTCAACAACCTTCCAACTTTATATCTTTCATAATACTAGCTCACTTCCAACTTTATATCTTTCATAATACTAGCTCACTTCTTTATCCCTTTGTTAATATAGAGTTGCTAAAGACCGTTTCCTTTTTAGTGACTTTTTTTTACATCAAACTTTGAGATATCAAACAAACATTGCGTCCATTTCCCTAAATTGTTTGCGATTGCCAAAGACAAGGTGTGTATGTTAAATGGATGCTTGAAGCCACCTGGTAGTAGATGGCAATGGAAGTGTAGTTGGGCGCACATGATATCGAAACCCTGGAACTAAGAAAGCAAGTTTTAATCGGTAAAGAATGTTGGTGGGAAGTTTTTTCTGTCTCACGCTAAAGACAAATGGCTCTGAAAAGATGATTAACCCAGATATTTCATATCAAAACCTACTAGAAGACTGATCTATAATATTAAAGTCTTTTTATGGAGAAATGGACATTATGTATGAATAAAAATTACCCATAATAGCCAACTTCTTTGCATTGAGCGACACTTGATACATTACCAACAATTGAGGCTCTAACTCTAAGAGGGTTTACAGTGACAAATACAATCTACCAAAGTTGTGGGAGTTCACGTGAGCAACACAACACTAGACTTTGTCTTGTGCTCAGGGGCGACCCAATGTAGGAGGAAAATAGGTAACAGCCTTAGGCTCAATATTTCATAAGCCCCCTTCATAGGCATAATGTATTATACTAGGTTCATACTTAAATCAAACAAAGCCCTAACTGTGTAAAAATTGAGCGATGTTAAGCAATCAGAGAACATAATCGATTACATATGAGCATTAGATATGAAACATGCGAATATGGAGAATCTGTAATCACAAATTGAAATCGGCTTGCGAGTCTATCAGGTGTTGAGTGTTGGAGACCCCTTGGACCTAGGGTTCGAAAGTTTCACTTTCTATCTTTGAATTTGATATATGTTAGATATTTAATCTCTGCTGTTTACTATAATTACAATTTTACCTTATTATATTTGATTTGTAAATTGGAACTTCTGTGTTTCTGTTGGATGAATATCGAATCACCCCATCGATTGATTTTAGCTTTCATCACTACATATCACATTCATGTTTATGTTGGTATAGTAATTTAGTATTTAATTCCTGATTGATTACTATAAATTAGTCATCTTATTTTAGTTTTAAGGGTATCAATTTCAACTTGTATCAACTTGTAAGAAACTTGGTTTTGCTTTGTTTTTGTAGTTTTTGGTATTTGACGTAGGTGTTATTGTTTTTCTTGATTCTTTTTATTAAGTTTTCATCCATTCCTGCATGGTGTTTTCTAATCGCTTTATTGTTATAGTTTTAAAATTCTTGACTATAGTTAAGGATCAAAAGCAAAGTAATTTTTTTCCTCCGGAAAAGGCCACAATCTTAATAGTTCGTCCTAGGCCTCCAAAAAAAGTTGAGCGTTGAGCCGGCCCTACTTGTGTTAAGGTTAAACATGTGTGGTCGATAGTATTACAAGGGTGAATTGCATATATTCTTTTAAACTTGCAAAGTTGTATGTTTCCTCAAATCATGCTTGAAGGAAGATCAATATGTATTTTAGGAAAATATGTAGGTTTGCAAGTTTAGCGAGGAATATATGTCAAATAACAGAGCTTGTTTAGCGAAAAGAATATGCGTTTTTCAAAAACCGACTTTTTTTTTTGTGTCTATGAGAGAATCTGGTTGGATGGAATGAGAATGTAACTCGGAATGGATGGATGGAATGCACTCCCTTAAGTGCATGTTGATTGTTGAACTGGCCTTAAGGAATAAAGGGGATTGCATTTGCTCTTCTTTGTTATGGTTAATAGTCGATTTGATTTTGAACCAACGTTTGTGTTGTTTCGTATTAGCTCTCTAAAACCACTTTGCTAGAAGGCCAAGTTAGTTGATCCAAGGGAGGCGGAAGCCTACATCGGCACCACATGTGGATTTAGGTGCCATTATTCTGCCCCACATCACACAATATAATTTTGAACGATTTGTCGATGTACCCTAAAGGAATTGGTTTTTTTTAATTCCTATCTTCAACTACAAAGTATAAGAAATGAGACTGATTCCGTTTGCTTAAGGAATTGACAGGTTCAACCACCATTCAAAGAACTGAAGTATCAGGCTTAATACGAAATAATAAAAAAGCATAAGTTTCATATCCAAAATTCAATATTAAACTGAGGTCTCGCACATTAAATTAACAAACAAAGCAACCGGTGTTTAGAACATATAATCTACTTGCCATTAATATGGCAACAGTAGATCTCTAGGGACAAACAAAAAAGATTACAACCGAAATCTATCCACCATGCCAGCCAGTAACGAACACAAACTTCACCTCTTTACTAGAAGATATCAGGATGGAATCGTCCAGGAATGGAATTGTTTCCCTGAGCTTGTTTCAAATGCATTGTCAAAGCATAGTTATTCACCTGCAAACATCAACAACATTGTTTCAGGCAACTTTAATCCTATGCGTTTCAACAGGTTATAAAACTATTGTAGCCAAGTTGTAAAGGTTGACCTCAAGTGTCCTCAACTGCTCTTGATATTGAGATAATAACTGTTTCAACTGCTGCACCTCTATAGTTCTCTCATCATATTCTTTTTGCCTTTCATGTTGAATGGCTACAGCACGTTTCAGTATAGTATTCTCCCTCAGAAGAACTTCAATTTGTTCCTTGAACACTATATTTTCCTGAAATCAATATTACGACCAAATAAGATAGCTGAAAACAGTACAAACTGCGCATACAAATGTATGTGTTTGGTTCAATGGGTTGCGAGGCTTGCCTTGTGAAGGGTTTCGGCTGCATCACCAGCAGCACGTTTGGCTATGGATTTCTCCAAGCTTTCAAGTACCCGCATGGCACGAAGTCTAGCATCATCAATGCTCGTGGCACTTGTCATTTCTGTGACAAACAATTCAACCCATTCTGCACCATTCTTTGGGGTGTTTTCATTACCTGGTGAGTTTTCCAAAGGACCATCTTCACTGGCACTAACCACGCCTACACATTTTTATGAAAGAACTTTGTCCATTAGATAAACGAAAAAAAGTTTCATAAAATAACATATGAAAGCCAAATATATAAGCAAAACCACCAAACTCCATTTGACTGACATACAACATTAAACAAATTACCTTTGTCAATTGTTGCGTTTGACTGTGCTGGCAAACCAGAGTCCCCATTTACATATCCAAGAGAGAGCTCGTTGAGACTCTTAATCGCAGAATCTAAATCATTTCCACTCTTTTCTAAAGCCTCTTCCAGAAGCTAAAAACACAATTAAGTCTTCTTCAATTAGAATATACTTAACAAAGAACAAAAGCAATGTCTTTAGACACTAAGCTTGACATAACAAAGCGATATAAGTTAAAATTTCACAAAAAGTGTTAAATTGATACTTCCGCATGATCTATCACAAAAAAACTCAAATTGATTCAGACCATATGACACACAGGCATAAACAATGTAAAGGAGATATGTATTCACCCAAAACACCACCACAAACAAAAAATACTACAGGCTTACACGTCTACATTCTATCAAGCATAGTTTTCAATTGGTTTAGAGACAAGGTCTCCATCCAGGTTTAAATTTGATAGAACTAAATCATACAACTGGTGAACTTAGGGTTCCAAATTACAACTTCTAACCTAATTGTCAGTGACTAGAAGAACAAACAAAAAGCCAATTATAGCTTACAGTAATCAAAGCAACTAAGATGTATAAACGCCAGCAAAAACTGAACATTGTGCATGCCTAAAGCTAAATCTGAGTTCATATTAATATAACCTTTTAATCGATCTATTCATTTTAACCGATATCAGATCAATTGTATTGCATCACGACAATCAGAAGCAAAAAATACGATTCAATAACGCGTAATTTCATTACGTAACCTTACCTTCCTGTCCATATTAGGGAAAACCGACCGGAGCTTATCAACAAGCGACGGAGACGGCGGAGAAGTAGCGAACGACGAGAACCGAACCGGAGAAGTGGAAGTAAAGCAACGAAGTTTCTTAGAAGCAGGAGGAGAAGAAGAATTGGGCGACGTTTGCAGGTCTTCAAAGAACGATCTCTTCCCGCACACAATCGCAGACATTGTTTGTTGAAATCAATCAAATTGAAACAAACACAAATCCGCTGCAATTAAAACAGAGGAATCGATTCGATCTGATCAGAAACTTTCGCCCATACGTAGAGAAGTAAAAATTGAATCGATTTAGGGTTAGGGTTTTGTGTGTCGTTGGAGCAGATGAGATAACATCAATAATTTCTTGGTGGAGGAGAAAGAGTTGGTTTTTATGGGTGATGATGTAACGCATATGAAGAGCGCGTGATTGATTCAACAGATGAAAGTTTTTAAAACTTTTGACGAAATGACACGTTGGATCCCTTTACTTTGTAACTTTTTTCTTTTGTCATCAAAAGTTGGGAATTATTAACAGAAATTGCTAATATCATATTGATTTGATTGCTTATATCTTTTGGCTCACATGGCCGACTCTAATACAATGAAATATGTTTATTCAGGTAAGAAATGCGGCTATGGGTTATTAGGTTACTGCATTACGACTTTACGAGTTTACATACCCGAGTTTGGTAGTTGTAGCTTGTTAGACACTACATTCAATTTGATATTTAGTATTAGCTAGATTTATTGTTGGTTTACGCGATGTGACGATCAGGTCTCGCTTATAAACTTGGCGTAACATAATGTGTGTGTGACTTCGTTACACCCATTATGTTGGTGACATTAACGTCGTTAAAGAAGTTCGTGAAAAAGCGAAACTTATTAAAGTCGTTAGTAAAAAACAAAAGTAAATGGACCAAGAAAATTATTGTGGTGTAGTACTTTATCTCGTGTGTTGTGACGTAAAGTGGTGACAAAAGACTAAGGAGATAAAAAAAGTTGGAAAAGAAAAAAAGTTAGAGTTGAAAAAGAAATAAAAAAAATATAGTTGAAAACAAACAATTCAAAAACCCCATACTCATCAGAGTCAAACCCATTGAATGGGGGGAATTGAAAGAAGTTATCCACGTGTCATACCAACTGATTTATTTGGTACATTAGGTATAATGTTGAAAGAAATACTATATGAAAGTAAAAAAATCCGATCCACTCAAACAATGACATATGTCAGATGGTAGCATGAAAATACCGACCTTACCATTTAATATTATATGAAATATAAATTTAATGGTTGATGGTAAATAGTAATTGTGATACCACTTAATATGTGAGATGTGTATGACTATTGTTTGTAAAATGCTTAAAACTTATTGTTTAAAGTGAAAGAAGTGGTTTGAAACATTGTAAGAGGGTTTTGTTTTATAAAACTTTGATATACGGATCTAATATGGTTGTATTTGCGTGTGAGGTCATCTGTTTGAATTGAGAAAATAAATGTGAGATTACAACCACTAGTTTGGTTTAATGATAAAGATGTATGAAATTAACTCCTTAAGTATATGAAG
Organism: Tagetes erecta; assembly: GCA_030867185.1. Lineage (NCBI taxonomy): Eukaryota > Viridiplantae > Streptophyta > Magnoliopsida > Asterales > Asteraceae > Tagetes > Tagetes erecta. Next base: position 929,250 of record CM061492.1, read on the forward strand.
ATAATATTCCTGATGTTTATTATAATTGATTATATAAGTAAACCAAATGTTAGAGATAACAATTATTTTGCTTTAACATTTGGCCATATATGTGTTATATTGAGTTGAGACTATTTTAAATGTGTTTTAGTGTTACGGTAGTTGGAGCATTCTGAAACTAATAACAAGTTAGCGGTGGCAAAGAAGTTCGTGAGGTAGGGAGCTCATGAAATATCTCACGAGTGAAGGTGTTAGTGAGAAGGAAACTCATAGACGGCTTCACGAGAGGTACCTATTTACAAACGTGTGATAAAAATACTAGTATTAAGTCATGAACGTCCCTGGCCTATATTTGTTTGTAACGGTTATAGTTTTTCTGTTACTATAACTATAACTATAACTATAACAAACTCACTCGATCCATAACTGCTAACACCTTTCATCAAACTGAATCTTCCCTCCTTTCTTCCTCTCTGCTCAATCAACAATGGCGACCTCCGATACATTTTCTTCGTCAACCAAACACCACGAAATCACTGACTCGTCTTCTTTCTCCAAGTCTCGGTTCGAAGCTTACAACCGCCTTCAGTCTGCTGCCGTCGCGTTCGGAGAAAAGCTACCGATTCCTGAGATCGTTGCACTCGGAGGTCAATCAGACGGTAAAAGTTCACTTCTCGAAGCGCTTCTAGGTTTCCAATTCAATGTTCGCGAGGTTGAAATGGGAACATGTCGTCCACTCATACTTCAGATGGTTCATGATCCTACTGCTGTTGATCCTAGGTGCCGATTTCAGGTATATTTCTCATTTATTTTATCATTTAGAATTGAATTCGTTGCTGCTTAGGGTTTACAGTTTGTGAAAGTTATTGAATACGGAGAGATTGTTTGGTTATGGTTTGGTATTGAAAGTATACATCAGCGGTTTGTGTGTGACTATTGCTCGAATTTGGATATTAGTGACTGTTTCAATTGGTTGATCATGAGAATAAATTGGATACTGAGTCATGTTTACAGATGCATGTAATGATATTATTTTGCTAGTGACTGTTTCAACTGGTGGATTCATGAGGATTTGATTAACTGGATCAGCGATTTTTGTGTGACTGTTGAAAAACTGCATAGAAACTTTAGTTGATTCCCTTTTGTGTATGAAAACAACTTGGATAATTTATCATGAGGATTTGATAAGAACTCAACAAGTCAGGTATATTTCTCGTTTAATTTATCATATCATTTAGAATTGAATCGTTGCTTCTTAGACTCTTAGTTAGGGTTTGGAGTTTGTGAAAGTTGTTGATTATGGAGAAAATGTTCAGTTAGGGTTTGATATTGAAGCTATGGATTACGCTACATGATCTGGATCAGCGGTTTTTGTGTGATTATGGCTCAAATTTGATGTTATTCTAGTAGTGTTCAAATAGATTTGAATTTTTTAGTTAAGGTTTGGTATTGAATGTATAGATTACACTGTAATCTGTATGATCAGGATCAGCAGTTATTGTGTGCTGTAATCTGTATGATCAGGATCAGTGGTTATTGTGTGCTTATTGACTTATTGCTCAAATTTGATATTATATTGTTAGTGTTCAAAGAGTTTCAGTTGATTGATTCATGAATAATTGCTGACACCACTAAATCAAGAACTGATGCAATGTTAAAGAAGACTAAACCTGCAGTGTTTTAACTAATCATGTAGAATTGAAGTTACTGCTGCTTACTTTGGATTTAGAGTTTATGAAAATTACTGATCGTGTGTATAGTTAGGGTTTAGTATCAGATATTTAGATCACACTACATGATCATGATCACAGAGGTTTATATGTGACTATTGCTCAAATTTGGATGTTATTCTGTTACTGACTGTTTCAATTGGTTGATACATTAGGATTTGGTAAAAACTCAACATGTTTGCTGATGCACAACGTGACTAAAGTATTTAAAATCGGTGTAGAAATTTAGTTGTTTGTTTTTGTGTATACTGAGGTATCAAAATAATGTCTCAGGAGGAGGATTCTGAGGAATATGGCAACCCAATTTTATCGCCATCAGTAATTGCGGACACCATTAAATCAAGAACTGATGCAATGTTAAAGAAGACTAAAACTGCAGTCTCTTCTAAGCCAATTGTAATGAGAGCTGAATACGCCCATTGTCCCAATCTCACCATTATTGACACTCCAGGATTTGTTCTCAAGGTAATATATACGAAACTCTGCTTTAATTGTGAGAAAAAGGTAAAATATATGCGAAACATATTTAAATCTAAACCTCATTTGGTAGGCTAAAAAGGGTGAACCAGAAAGCACACCAGAAGAAATTCTCTCAATGGTGATATCTTTAGCTAGTCCGCCTAATCGCATCCTTTTATTCCTTCAACAAAGTAGTGTGGAGTGGTGCTCATCTTTATGGTTGGATGCGATTCGTGACATTGATCCATCCTTTCGAAGAACATTAATTGTTGTCTCCAAATTTGATAACCGGCTTAAGGTACATGAAAGATTTAACCTAAAACTGCTTGAAAAACAAAGCAATTAATTTTGACATGGGTCATTTGTCTTTTTTGATTTTATTTCTGCAGGAGTTTACTGAACGCTGGGAGGTTGATCGATACCTGAGTGCAAGTGGCTACCTTGGAGAGAACATACAACCTTTCTTTGTGGCTCTACCAAAAGAGAGAACTGCAATTTCAAATGATGAATTTAGGAAGCAAATATCTCAAGTGGATTCAGATGTTAAACGCCATCTGAAAGAAGATGTCAAAGGTGGATATGATGAAGAAAAATACAAATCCCACATAGGTTTTGGCTGTCTGAAAGATTACTTGGAATCTGAGCTTCATAGGAGATATAAAGAAGCTACACCCGCAATATTAGCTTTGCTTGAACAACGTTGTAGTGATGTCACTGATCAATTAAACATATTGGACTCCAAAATACAAGCAACTTCTGATGTTGCTCACCTCAGAAGAACTTCAATGTTGTTTGCATCATCTATCTGCAATCATGTGGTATAAACGCATTAATTTATGACTATTACAACAATGGTATAGTATTTTCAACTTATGAGATGGTCTTTTGAAATGCTGTAGGGAACATTGATAGATGGAGCTGTAGATCCTGACCCTGAGCTATGGGGAAAGACAACAGAAGAAGAGAAATCAGAAAGTGGTATGGGTAGCTGGCCCGGAGTAATTTCTGATACAAAACCACCCAATTCTACCATACGGCTTTATGGTGGTGCTGCTTTTGAAAGAGTCATGCATGAATTTAAATGTGCTGCTTATTCAGTTGAATACCCTACTGTTTCAAGGGAGAAGGTAAAAAAATCATAAATGAACTTGAAATGTGCTGCTTATTTATTATTTGGCTATAAACAAACTGAGTCAGCTCATCCTTTTGACAGATGTCAAATATAACACTTGCACAGCGCAGAGGAGGTGGAAGAGGAAATGCAGAGGCTGCTGCAGACATTGCCCGTGCTGCTGCCAAATCATGGCTTGCGCCTCTTCTTGATATTGCTTGTGAACGACTCGCTTTTGTGTTAAGAAACCTGTTTGATCTTGCCATGGAGAAAAACCAGCACCTTCACCTTGATTGTAAGAACTTTACTAGTATTTCATACCAATAGTGTATATATATATATTGAAAATAAAAAATAATCTTGTTGTTTGGTTGACAGATGGGAAGAAAACCGGGGATATGGATGGGTATGTTGGTTTTCATGCTGCGTTGAGGCGTTCTTACAATTGTTTCATAAGTGATCTTGCAAAACAACGCAAGCAACTCCTTCGACAACAGTTGGATGCGGTCACGAGTCCATATTCTCAAGTATGCTATGAGACTGATCTCTTATATGGGCCAGGACCAAAGTCTACTTTCAGTTACCAGACACCTTGCCTTGATTTCTCAGATCAAGAAAACATTCCTCCAATAAATAGTAATAATAAGGATCAGGGGAAACATCTTAAAGCAGGAGGAGAAGGTTCTAGAATACTAGGTGACAGAAATATGTTGGGTGGTCAAAATGGTTCACAGACCCACAATGAGATACGCTCATTAGCTGCACAACATTTTGCACGTATACGTGAAGTTTTGGTGGAGCGCAGTGTTACTACAGCTTTGAATTCAGGATTTCTAACACCATGGTACATGTTAATATATATTTGTTTCTAAAATCAATCAAAGCAACTTAGATGTTAAAACTTATATTATCTTTGTGTTTCAGCCGTGAGCGGCTTATGGTAGCATTGGAACTGGACTTGTTTGCTGTAAAAGATGAGAAGTTCATGGATATGTTTGTGGCACCTGGAGCAATTGACATTCTTCAGAGTGAAAGAGAGTCTCTCCTGAAGCGCCAGAAAATGTTACATGCTTGTTTGACCGAGTTCAAGTCAGTGGCAACATCCCTCTGATCTCATGTGAGCAGCAGCAGACGTTTTCATTGATCTCGTGTGCAAATAAAGCTGATGAACATTTGGTTGATATTCCATAGATACATGTATCTTGATTCTCCTATATGTTTCATATACGAATTGGGGAGAAATTACATATACATACTTTGATACTGCTATTTGAGAAATCGCTTTCATCTCGTGAGCAAGCGAATGAATAATACAATTTACAGACACATGCTTGTATCTTGATTCTGTAGCTATATCTGCCTGCTATATGAATCTGTTTTTCAGCTTATGCTTCCTAAAATCATTAGGTCCCTCTGTGACTCATTTTAGCACGATATGTTAGGCCCCTTCTTTGACAAGTGAATATTAGATTGAGTAATGTTTGATTTTGTTACTTGAGATAGAACTTGTAAAAGAAAAAAAAAGTTGTAGCTTTTTCAAAGCTGCAGACGAAAGATAGATCTGTTTTTTAAGAAATTGAGATACACATAAAACTTGTATCAACTAGAATCCATTTGATTGCAAATATTTACAATAGAAACAACTTCCATGTCTGTGGTTAGCATCAGTTTCTTGCATCAAGATCCATTTGATCATCTAGCTATAACAGGAGCCACGGTACCATCTCTCGCAAGCATATTTGCAACAGGTGACGGTAGCCACTTTGACTTCCCACCACCGTTTTGCCCATCTTGCCCATTACCGCTACCACCACCGCGTGTTCGACTCGCACCACCTTTCTTCAGTCTAGCACCCACACTATGACCCACAATGAACCCAAACTTCATAGCCGTGAGCACACCAAATGCAATCATAAGCGGCCTCACAGCCCAGTGATGATCCTCAACATGCTGATACTTATCCACCAAAGTTGAACATGTATCGAATGAAACATGCTCAACTTCAGCCGGGTCAGCTAAATACGACTTACATTCGCCTTTAAAAACAAATTTCCCGGGAAACTGCACAATAAGACACCCGTTCGTAAGTATCTGTATAATCTTACCAGTGGCCCATATTCCGTCTCGTTTGTGTAACCAAGGAAACCGAGGTGTGAACACATTCGCCTTTAGTTTCACAAATTGTCCGACAAAGAACGGGTCTGCCATTTGGAGCTGGGAACAATGTCCTTTCCATAGGGTCTCTAGTCCTATAAAACCGACACTTACGTTACCATCACGGTCTATTGAGTGTAGAATGCCTATAAACGAGTGGTTTCTGTTTGGATCTACTAAGTGCACCCAGTCACCGGCGGATAACCCAGAAGTGACCCGTTCTAGAGTGGTGATGTTAACCCTTAATGGGTTGTGGATTCCTTGGACTCGAACTAGAACAAACCCGTCTCGATTGGTGTCTTTTTCCAAACCGACTACGGTTCCTTCAGGTACAGCCATATTTTTGCAATTGTTTGGTATTTTCCGAGATCGAACCATATCGCCTACTTGCAAATGATCTTTTGTAAGAAACCATGTGGTGTAGCTGCTACCTCCAAGTGTTCTGTCTGGTGATATTCTGGTTCCTAGACCAATCCACTCTCCATCATTAAACACCGCATCACGTGAACTGCAAGTACAATTTCAATATCACTTTCTTATATAAATATGTTAACCAACAAACAGCAGTAGTTCTTTTGTTGTTGCATACTTGTATTCATTAAAAGTAAAGGTGTAACAAACCAGTTAGACAGGTAGGGTAACAGGTCAAAGAATGCATAAAAAATAAAAAAAGGTTTGAGAGGCTTCCAACTCATTTGACCCAGCTCCCGGTTATAGCTAAATTTGGAGACTTAACTTGTTTGAAGTGAAACTTGACACGTCAACCCATGCATATGTAATACAGGATTTGAATACCACTTAAGGGGTCCTATGTCAAACACTCCTAACAAACTAAACAGAGAGCGAACCTTTCAAATGCGTGCAGAATATCCGCAATAAGCGGTCTATTACGAAGATCATATTCAAAACATCCATTAAGAACATTTTCAACAGCAGGAGGAAGACCACTTGGAAGCTGTGGCTTTTCTTGTTTTACCACAACAGAATTGTATATCTCACCAAAAGATTTACCAAACCACGGTTGTACACCTGTCAACATCTCCAAAATGCAGCACCCAAATCCCCAACTATCAGTCTCAATACTAATCGGTCCTCTGATTGCTGGCTCCCATTGTTCTGGAGCCATGTAATTAGGTGATCCAAGCTTAAGAGACATATCCGGGTCAGGTAACTGCACCCCAAGAAGAAGAAACGGGATCCCAAAATCTCCAAGAACCACTTGATCATGTTCATCAAGAAGAAGATTAGTTGGCTTAATATTCAGTACCAAAATACCTAACATGTGCACTTCATGAATTCCTTTAGCTAACCCCACTCCATACCTACAATATATTAATCATTAATCATCTTACGTGTAACTTTATAAACCCGTTAACAAAATCACCTCAATACATCAGGCAATGAAAGTTTTCCTCCTTTAAGCTTAGCCATTCGATCACCAACTGACCCCTCATAAAACTTCATGACGATGCAAATTTGTGGAGAGGCCTGAAAACAACAGATTAAGTGAACTAGTCACATAACTATATATAACATGTTATAAATTTTGTTTATTTAGAGATAAGTTTCCACCTTTCCGGATATGATTGAGATACCATGCAACCAACAAACACTTGGGAGTTTACGGAGTTTAAGAAACAAATCCTCAAACTTTACCATAAACTTTGGTATATCTTCTTCTTTTATAGGATGTAACATCTTAATGGCAACTTCATGATACTCATCATAATCATGTGATGATTGATGATGTGTAGCCAACCAAACATCCCCAAACGGCCCATGCCCGATCCTATGCTTAAGTTTCAATAAAGAAGAACCTATACGAGGATCCGGTTGATTTGGTGTAGCTACAACGGTTCGAAGATGTTCAGGATCACCTTCATAGAGCATATAATCAAAAGAAGGTGCCGATGCCTCTGTTCCTACCCGTTCAGCCATTCGCTTTTAAAACTGTGTACACAAAAAGTTGTCAATCAAACCAAAAAGATGCAACTGAAGGTTATTATATATTCCTTCAAAATCACAATCCTAACATAATAAGATGTAATTAGCATTAAATGTAAAGCTCCAACACTCACACTAATAACAACAAATAAGGCAAGTTATACAAAAACTTATGATCCCCTAACATGATATGCAATAAGCCCTAATAAATAAACTTAAATCCTAGATACTAAATCATCAAAATTGAGCAAAAATAGTAAACCCTAACCCTCTGCAATCACTCACATCATGTTTGTAGGCATTTTAGTGCCGAATAGTCGTTAGGATAATCTCCAACACAAAAATCAAGTCTAAAATCAGTTACAAAGAGAACGAAAAAGATGCAATTGATCGTTGTAGAAACGAAATAGAAGGTCAAGAAATAGTGATTGAAGTAACATACTTGAGTTGATCGTAGATATGGTGGAAATGATGGGGAAATAGCGTTACAGTTGATCGTTCTGATGCTGAAGAAGAAGAAGAAGAAGAAGAAGAAGAGTATACGTTTGGGAATAGTGAAAAAGACGTCGGTGACATTAGCAGGAGGTGGGAGCACGTTACGCAACCGCTATAGTATGACGTACCAAAACATAAACTCGTTTCAAAAAACATGCTATATTATGAACTGACTTGTTTATCTTAACGAGTTTTAGTCCTAAGTTTTGGTTCATGTACGAGTTGTGTAAAATGCTCATAGGAGTCGTGTGATCTTGTTAGTGAAATATGTGATCATAGTAATTAATTATATCATTTTATATGAGTTATATGATTATGTAAACTAGATAGATGCATTTACTGGTGCGTTTTGTTTTACGGTTTAATTTCAAGAGACTGGGATTTCATATTAAGCTTCAAGTTTATGATTTACCCTGTGTTTCTCTGTTGTTTATCTGTGTTTCAAAACTAGGGCTTATCGAAGTGAGTCGAAACTCACCCCAAAACTCATTGTTGTCTCGTTTTTCAAAGCATTAAGATTTAAAATGAAAACATTATTTTGACTATGTTTTGATTTGTGCTCTCAGATGGAAAAACCATCATCATACAATGAATTATGAGTATGAAAACTGAAAAATCACAAATCCAAAAAAAGATTAAAAAATTGATCAATTCTCTCATATGGGGACTGCATCATCATCGAGCAGAGGGGCCAAGCAAGAAGCCGGAGAGACGAAGACAAAGATAGAAGGAGAAGCTGTGACGGTGAAAAATAGGCAATAGCATGGGATTTAAACTTCCAATCCTCAATAATGCCCAATTTAAATCTTTTATAACATACTATGAGATCACCCGTCTCTTTTGACGGTATAACATGTATCCACTTGACCCAAAGAATGCTATGGCTTTCCTTGTCTCCACTCACTGGAATCTCCGACGTAAACTCTCCAAATAAAACAAAGTTAGTTGGAAGAATCTTGAACAAGAATATGATTGATTGGTTTCCAGTATGTTGGTGTTTTAAAAAAATTATAATAAACTATGCATTTTGATACAAGTATTTGACACTAATTTTTATTTTAAAATCACACCTAGAATGATTGAATATAGTTTTTAATAACGTGTAAATTTTGATGTTTTCTAAGATTAAAATATGAAATTTAAGGTGAGACTGATCTAACTTAAAAGATTGATTAAGAGTTCAAGACTGAGGATCAACCAAATAACATATATAGTCTTAACCTAAAGCTAGCACAAACACCTTTGCTAATTTAAGACCGACCAGACTAATCTTTTAGCAAAATGGCTTAAACATACGTCTAATTTCCCGCCTTTTTATATAGAGATAAGAGATCTATGATAAAACAACTTGGCATGGGCGATCTATGCTTAATCTCCCACTTCTACACCATAAAATTTCACAAATAGCACAATAGTAATATCCACACCTACATTAAATCAAAATTAAAAAAAAAACGAACAAAATCACTCAGATTCTCCTTTTTATTGAAAAAAAAGAGGAAATGAACAGTAACTCCGAGGGATATTATGGTTTTTCATATTACTTATAAAATGACATGATCCTCATAAAATGACTGATGCTCAAAAAACGACTGATGCTCATGAATAAGTATAATCCTTATAAATAACGTATGAACTATTAAACCTCATCAAAATAAAACATCTAACTTCCGGAGTAGAGGTGCATAAACCGAGTATTGGGCCCATCGGGTACAATCGGATCCAGATATAATGAAGAATTGGGTAGGAACCGGTTTCGAAGATATGGATACCCTAGCCTCTAGTATTGGTTAGTGTCGAGTCTGGTAGGGTATGGAACCAGGTCCAAATCGGGTATGGGTAATTTTTTTGTAAATTCAAATGTTTGACAACGGCAAATTTGTTGTAAGAACTGGTTTCGGAGATATGGATATCCTACCCGTTGTTACTTTTTGCACTGTAAATTCAATAAATAACAACCATTTTAATAACAATCATACGTGGTTTGGGAAGAACTTTCATCAACGGATGATTGTGACATCATAACGAGACTAGAAAGTGCATAACAAGATGAAAACAACAATAATTTTTGTGTTTTTTGCTTTCGGTTTTGTTTTGTCGAGAGGTATAATCAACCAAATTAACCATCGGGTCAAAATGTTTTTTTTTCATAAAAAGTTTAAAAGTCTAAAACAAAGTTAATAACCATCGAAACTATTACTAAAGAGGCTCGCGGTTGTTTAATCTTGTTTTAATTAATTAATAAAGCTAGCTAGCTTTAATTTAGCGAATAAAAAAATACGGATTTAACGTTCAAATTGTATTAAAAAATCTTTACTTATTCCAAACTGAAATCAAATCCGTTATTATTATGTTTAACTCTATAAAATGTTGTGGATGTGTGTATATTATTCTAAATAAACCCAAGTATATTATCTATTTACTTGGTTTATTGAATTGCCTGGGTTAGAAACGGTTTTCCATTTTTACAAAACAAAACGTAATGTTTGTCAAGATTTTGAATAATCGAGTCCAAAATTATAATACTAATTTTGTAAAAAAAAATGAGAGCCAAAAGTTTATGGTGGTTATAATCTCCTGTCAAAATTTGTTTATTAGATGCATTAACAATGCTAATTGGTCTTCTTGTATGAATTTTTAGTCATCTTTTATGCTTCTGATTTAAAAAATAAATAGATAAAATATATTTTCTTTGGTATAATTTAGAAAGTAGGGTAGTTTGATTTAAAAAAAAAGTTGAAATATATTTTCTGGAAACATTTTATTTGAAGTATTTAAAAAAATGCATACGAAAAGATACGTACACCATAAAATCATAAATCACCTTAAATAAAACTAAAAAGAAAAATGACTAAATATAATTACATAAAAGTAAAATAAAGTAATAATAATAAAAGAAAGAAGATCCATGGTATCTTAATCCAAATAAACTAGTACGTATCTTGTGTTATATATATACTAACCCCCATGCAACCAGTTTCTTCAATTCTCCACATACAACCTCAAAATTAAACAACCAATTAATATAATTAATTGAAGATGATGATGATGAACAACTACCAACGAAAACAAACCGTTTTGATGTTCCCATGGTTAGGCCATGGCCACATTTCACCTTTCTTAGAACTAGCCAAAAAACTCAACAACACTAACCTCTTCAACATCCACCTTTGTTCCACTCCTGCTAACCTTGATTCCACCAAGAAAACCTTAAAAAACGACTCCGATTCGTCGTCGATTCGTCTCATTGAACTCCACCTTCCTACATTACTAGACCTTCCTCCACACCTTCACACCACAAATGGTCTCCCTCACCATCTTATGCCTACCCTCAAAAAAGCTTTTGACATGTCAAGCTTTGAATTTTCAAACATCTTGAAAACCCTAAAACCTGATTTGCTCATCTATGACATGATCCAATTTTGGGCTCCGGTGTCTGCTGCCGCCCTCGGGATCCCTTCCGTGGTGTTCATCACCACAAGTGCTACCATGGCTGCCACCATGTTTCATCTTTACACTTACCACTCTAAAGGTGTTTCCTTCCCATTTCCTAGTATTTATTTCCGAGCCGATGAATGTCGGCACGTGCATGAGATTCTAGAGAGCTCGGCGAATAACAAGAAAGATAAAGATCGTGTCATTGGATGTGTTGGGAATTCGTCAAGTATTGTTCTTGTGAAGTCTTTTAAGGAGATTGAAGGTAAGTATGCTAATTATCTATCTTTTCTGACTAGGAAAAAGATTGTACCGGTGGGTCCACTTGTAGCAGACTCGTGTCATGCTGGCTCGAAACATGATAGTGTGATGCAGTGGCTTGACACAAAAGACACTGCATCAACCGTCTTTGTTTCTTTTGGGAGTGAGTATTTTCTTTCTAGTGCTGATTTGGAAGAAATAGCCTATGGATTGGAAATTAGCAACGTGAACTTCATTTGGGTTTTAAGGTTTCCAAAATGTAAAAGAAACATTAAACTTTCCGAACATTTACCACCAGGATTTCTTGAGAGGGTAAAAGATAGAGGCTTATTGGTTGAAGGGTGGGCTCACCAAACCAAGATATTAGGGCATAAAAACATAGGCGGATTTGTGAGTCATTGTGGTTGGAGTTCGGTAATGGAAGCAATGAAATTTGGTGTTCCAATAATTGCAATGCCAATGCAGCTTGACCAACCGGTCAATGCTCGATTGGTGGTGGAGGTTGGGGTTGGGGTGGAGGTGGTTAGAGAAGAGAATGGGTGTGTTAGTCGGGAGAAGGTGGCCGCGGTTATAAAGCATGTGGTGGTGAGTAATGAAGGGGAGGTTGTTAGAGAAAAAACCAAAAAAATGAGTATTTGTTTGAAGGATAAAGGAAAGGAGGAGATAGATGTGGTGGCGGTGGAGTTGTTGAATTTGTGTCAACATGCCAATGGCTATGTTAATGTGGCCGTTGACGGTGTTGGTAGGAAGAGAATACCAAGAGCTAAAAGCGAGACATTTTTGATGGATATGCTTTGTGCCCAGAAAGCAGAAGTTTAAAGTGTTAATCATTTTACTATGTTTAGAAGGTATAATACCGAAGAGAGACAAAATGTCCTTCTGAGTATCAGTTAGCGTACGTAACTAAGGTTTTTTTAAAGATGTTTTTAACATGGTTTTCTAATAACAAACTCTATTTCATAGTGTTTATTTTTAATTTTTGCATGGTGAATCAATGGTGCACGCAAGAAATGTTAATCAAAGACATTTTATGTATTTTACCATTTCTTCTAACCTCTAAAGTACTCTTTTCATCTTCCTTTAAACTAATTTCGTATCTTAACTAACTGTTGTGATAAATTAATTTCGTGTTTGAATATCGTATTAAGTTAAATTACAGACCATAACTGTAGCTCAAATTTTTTTTTAATTCGGACAGTACTTGATATAATAAACTGTATTAGTTTATTTACTTAATCCAGCGATTATGATACAAGTTATATACAACGACATTATCGGTTGTAGAATAAATGATTTTTTTAATATTAAAACAATACTTAAATATGGACTTGATGTAAAGTCTTGTAACGTATAGTGTTAACATTATCGGTTGTAGAACTAATTAGTGATTTTTTTTTTCAATTTTTGAACCAACATGTGCTTACACACTCTTTGGTATACAAGACGCATTAACGTACACATAATGTTCAGTTCTTCTGATTATGAATAAAATTTTGGTTTCAGAAAAAAAAAAGTTAAGAATGATTATAAGTTCATTAACAATGTGTGAAGTGAAAAGTGTGGTGTTTCTGGAATCAAAGTTGATTGAAACAAAATGCAAACTATCTAGTTTAAGCCTTATTATATTTATATATATACGAATCAAATGAATAAAATCGTGAACAATATAATAATAACAACAAAACTATACATATAACAATATAATAGCAAACTTATCTTTCATGTAATGAACACCATTACATCTTGTGCTGGAAACGAGGAAACTCGAATAGCAAGTTAGATTATACTAAAAGTCGTGTAATCACTGTTAGAATAAAGTATTTAATCGAAATAATCAAATGTTTGAATGTGATAATTGAACTTAGTATTGTTTCAAGAATCGGATTAAAGTTTGCGGAGAGATCTTGTATCGAAAGCCGGAGTAGGTTTTGTTTTCTTTTTGTGTATGTATATCCGAATGAACTCAAGACAAAATATTCCCTCAAAACGGCAAACCAAATCTGAATATTTTTTATTTTTTAATTCAATTGTAATTCAACCTTAGACTACGACATGTGTAATCATAAAATCTTTGAACCGAGTCTGAATATTTATTATCTTCAAATTCAATTTTTATTCAGTATTAGACCACAACATGACTATAAAAGTCTTTTGATGGCATTATTTGATATGTGTCGATCACCTCATCAATGGGCTTTATATCACAATAATAGTGTAGTGGATGAAGCCCTATAAAGTCCCCAAAATGATTGTGTAATTAGTGGTTTTTTATATTATTAACTAAGATAGACTCGGAGTGATTGAACTAGGGGGGGAGGTGTTATACTCATCATACACATGATTCTTATTTCCTTCCTTAACGCTAGGGGGAGGGGGTTGTATGAGGCATTATAGAGCCATAATATGGGGTTTTATCACGTCTTATTACACATGATCTTAAAACCAAGTAAATAAACACAAAGCCCCTAGCTAATTTAACTTCCATATAATACATTTAATGGCCTTTTTGTTTTCACGTACTCTCATCTGAGTACAATCAACCGTCATTCTAAAAAAACTAATTCAACTTACATATTCCCTTATACATTTGACCAAATAAATAAAATGAAATATTTGGCCAAATAAATAAAATGAAATATTTGGCCTTATATCTAAATTAATAACCGAATAGTAATTACTCAAAAATCGACAATACACAAAGTCTTATAAAAAAACAACCGAGCACACACTTTAGCATTTTCAGACTCGAATAACTGCTAGTAAGATTTACTTACTTTTTTTAATAGCTAGTAAGATCTACTTACTCAACAACTCAATTACCTAACAAAACGTGCAAATGATCTTTATAAAACCAAATCAACATACATTCACCGTTTCTACAGGTTCTTACAGTTTAGTAACTTTTACTAACGTTTTAGCTCACATTTAAACTGTGTTGTTAGAAACGATCTAATCAATAGCTCAAGACTGAAGATCAACATAGACTCAAACCAAAACCTTTTTATATGAAGACACATGTTAAAAAACCTTGGTGATCTATGCTTGATCTCCCACTTCCACACTATAAAATTTCACAAATATGACAATAATATCCACACTAATTGGTAAACAAAAATAAATAACACAGTCACTCAACAACCTGTAAATACAAACCCTTCAACTGCAACTTCTAAGTCTGCACATTTTCGATTTCTTGTTTTCGTTCTCTTTCCTCTGAAACAAAATCAGAACTATCATCAGCAACCGATACGCCATCGTTATAATCAGCAGCAAAAAACATTTCATCATTCTCCAAAGCAGCAAGCTTCTCCTTTGACTCTCCCTTTAACAAGTCAACCACTTCAAGAATTGTCGGTCTTTTTTCTGACTGATTACGCGCACAAACAAGCCCAACAAGAACAACCCGTTTCAATTCTTCAACCGAATAAACCCCGTTCAGTTTCGGGTCTGCAATTTCACTAAACTTTCTTTGACATGCCAATGGTAAAGCCCACTCTGTGATTGACCTTCGTGTTGCTGCATTTAGTTTCTCAATGGGTTTCTTGCCACTAGCTAACTCAAGTAAAAGAATGCCAAAACTATAAACATCACAACTCTCTGATGCTTTTCCTAGCATAGCGTATTCTGGGGCTAAATACCCGAGCGTGCCCTTGACTCGAGTTGTCACATGAGTTGCGCCATCAGGGATTAGCTTTGCAAAGCCAAAATCAGCCACTTGGGCTTTAAAATCAGCATCTAGTAACACATTGCTTGCTTTGATATCTCTGTGGATTATGTGAGGTGTGGCATGGTGATGAAGATATCTGAATGACAAAAACATACAAATAAATAATCAAGAAATTATCGTGTATGATCTTACTATTATATAAAACAAGAAACGTAGATTAGTTATTTGGGGTTAAAAACTTAAGATTGCTTACAGAATTCCTTCTGCAGATCCAATAGCAATATTCATTCTTCGATTCCAATCAAGAAGACATTCAGCGGAGTGTTGACCATGAAGATGTGAGAGTAAACTGAGATTAGGCATGTAATCATACACAATCAAACGCTCTTGACCTTCTGCACAATATCCACGTAAGCTAAGTAGATTTTTGTGTCGAACGCGTGCAAGGATTTCAACTTCAACAGCAAATTCCATCTCCGCTTTGTTGCTATAAACCTTCAATCTCTTAACTGCAATCTACACATTCACTTTGGTCATGTTTAGCTCTTGAAATTAATCAAATATGGATATTATTTTGTGTTCATTTCATCATTTGTTAATGGTTAATTACCTGAGATCCATCCCAAAGTTGGCCCCAATAAACACTCCCAAATCCGCCTTCACCAAGCTTGTTATCGTAATTGAAATTGTTTGTAGCTGAATGCAATTCCTTTAATGAGAATATCCTCCATGTTGACTCTTTCTTCTTGTTCTGTTTCCTGCAAAATTTCATTAAAAAAAATCCTAATTCAAGATCGTTTACCACAATCATATCACTGATCACTCCCACTGCATCAAATTATCAAAATGTACAAACTTTAAAAAAATGGCCCCAAATCCCCAATTTTATGGAAGTCAAAATCATTTGTCACTGATTCAATTAGCTAACAAAGCTTGCAGACATGAAATTCAAACAGTTTACGAGCATAATCAGGTCCAGTAAATCTTAGCTGAACAGCAAGTCACTGGAACAGAGAGATATAAAGTCAAAATCATTTTTCGCTGATTCAAATAGTTAAGGAAGCACGCAAACATGAAATTCAAACAGTTTACGAGCACAACATATCCCGATAAACCCTAATTTAACAGAAAATCAAAGGCATAGAGCGATATGAAAGTCAAAATCAAACGCAAACATGAAAATCAAGCAGTTTATGAGCATAATCAGGTCCGATAAACCCTAATCGAACAGAAAGTCAATGGAATCAAGAGATATGAAAGTCAAAATCATGAGCTGTTGATTCAATTAGCTACCAAAGCACGCAAACATGAAATTCAAGCAGTTCACAAGCATAATCAGCTCGATAAACCTAATGAAACAAAAAGTCAATAACATCGCAAGAAATTTGGTTTATATAATGAACCAAACATCAAATTAAGTGAACATACCGATCGAATCCTCCAGAACAACAAAACCTGGAGCGAAAATCCATAAGCCGATAAACTTCAAACACGTATTGTGAAATTGACTAACTCAAATTGACTGATTCAAACTCAACTCAAAGCACGATTACGAAACTTCAACCAAATTCACTATCAAATGAAGACAAAAACAGTATTTGATATAATTATAAAAAAAGTAACGAAGTTATGGTGGTATGGATGGTTGCAGCGTTAAACGAAATGTAAGTGGCGATTGACTGAGAAGGAAGCAAAATAATGGTGAAAAACGTGATGAAGCTATTGGCTGAGAGAGAGAGAGAGAGAGAGAGAGATAAATAAATGAATAATGGTGGTGGCAGCCAGTGTTGCAGAAGAGGGTTTCGCAATCAAGTCTTTTGAAATTGATGACCTTTACGGGTATGGGGTGGGTCCGATGGCCCATTTTAATATTTCCGTTTTGGTTGTTCTCGAATTTTTTAAAGAGTTGGTCAATAGTTCAAGTCTTGTAGGCTCAAGTCATTTGTAAGTTAAGGATTTTATACGATACTCGGTTTTCTTTTGAAACAGATTGATGTTGTTATTGAGTTTTAAATTAACTATTAATGATTGAAATTTTGTCTAAGGTGAATATAATTTGGCTACGTGAAGACATGTTATTGAGCCTGAATTGCTAGTTTTTTTAAACGGCGTCGAATTGTTATTGTTGTTAAGAAAATTCATTGCGCATTTATGACGGTTGATGTGAATCATCTATAGCAGGTTTGATTTTTTAGTCCTGAATTACTTATAAACATCATCAAGAAGGAAATTTATTAACGTGAAAACTTTTGATTCAATTTAATATCTTTTTGATGTCTTGAATGAAACTTGAACCCGAGATATTATAATTTAATAAAGTCTTAAATATCTTCCATCAACCATTTACACTTCGAAATCTTCTGAGAGGAATAATTATGGATGCCTTTACTTTTTAATTCTACCTAATACCTAAAATGTATATTAGATTTATTATAAATTTATAAGAGAAAATGTCACTTTAATTTGAATACGTTTTTCTAATGGCAGGTTAACACTTAGTACCACTAAGTGAATATGTAAACGTCACTGTCTGTATTTGAACCAATGACCTTTAAAAGATGCAAAGCTTCTCACCTCACTCTTGACATATGGACTAAAAGACTATTGACATATATTTGTTATTTTAACAATTCTTATGTTTTCGCTATTGGCTTTTTCTAATATGTATCCGTATACCATAATAGAGTTTAGAAATATTGTTATGTCGTGTAATCTAACGTCTTTTAACTCCACATAGACGCTATCTTAACTTCACAACACCCAGATTTTCTTTTAACCTAACTTCATTTGTTGAAAATGGTTTAAACAAATGAAAATTTATGTATATGTTGTTAAGCAAACCCGAACATCCCCCTTGGTTTCTTGGTTCCTTGTCTATGTTGCCTAGCAAACATGAATGATACCCTTGGTTTCTCGCTCTTCATCATGTTTCCTAGCGAACACACGTGAAATTTAAGCCTTTAAGGTGGTGAAATTCAAACAAAATCTTGAAATTCATATCTCAACCTTCAAATAAACTTAATCATGTAATTGATATTTGTTTTTAACATAAAATGATTTTGATTTCTTTTATTATAAATATATCTAATAATTTAAGGTTTTAAGAGATATTTTAGGATGGGAGGATTTTTTTGTTTAATAATAGAAAAGTATGATATGAAAAATTAAATGAAACTTTTCACCATGCATTTGATAACTGGTAATTTTTCTTCTGTAATGCCGCGAGCTAGCGACGACCAATTTATTTATTTAATTTTTGTTTATAAGTGATGCTATAACATACACGACGTGACGAAGGTAAGAAGAAATAAAACTTTTTTTAATTTTACTTTTTATAAAGGACTATTACTTACACGAGTATTTACTATTTAATTATTAAATAAATAAAATATGTCGTTCCTATACACCAGCTTATTTTATTATTATTGATAAGAAACCTTAATCAGTTTTTTAGGTGTACAAAAAAAATTGCAAAAGACAAAGAGACATTTTTGGTGTTAATGTATAGTAGGTACGCCTAACCATCAATGATCAAATTATTGTTTTTAAAACTGTTTCATAAATATAAATATATTATTTCATGTGCTCATAGTTTTATAAATAACATTTAGGGTGACATACCCACACACATGTAATATAACAAGTATAGTTAACTAATAATCAAAATGTTACATCAGTTTAATCGTTTTAAGGTATCAGTTTAATTGTTTTAAGGTAGGGAGATCCGAAAACATAAGTTATAAAGTTCAATTTTTTTAAGACTAAGGTTTAATTTGTTCAGAACACACTAACTAGATAAATTTATGAGTTGTAAAGATTAGACTTTGAGTATGGGTATAAGTCATATTTGAACTTTCGAGAGTGTGTTATCCAAATAAATTTTTGAGTTGCAAAGATTGAAATTAAGGTCAGTTAATGAATGAGCTTAATGGTAATATAATGTTTTTAACTTAGACATAAAAAAGCGAATTAACTTTTATTTTAGTTGAGAATAGGTCAATTTTGACGTCTTGATTGAAGAGTTTGGTGTAATTTTTGTTTTATTCTTTATATTTTGTTTCTGGTGTACGTTTACCTGGTTCATGCCTCTCACCAGCACTTCCTTGTGTTGGTTACATAATATAGATTTGTTGTTAACAAACTAACAATAAATAATTCATAAATATTGAAAGGGGTTGTGCTACACTTATCATGTTTATATGTCGTTTTATTGTTTTATTGTAAAATGTTTAAATGGAATAAAAATAATACAATAGATTGAAAAGAAACATAAAAATACTCACATCATATTGTATGAAAGCCTAATGAAAAATCTATTTACAAGCTGCCCATTAGAAACGAGGCCATGTGCATCATTGTTATGTACTACACATTTTGTCAAACAAATTATGTGTATAACCTAAAATAACATTAGAGCAATCAAAATTACTCCAAACTATGACAATAACATAGATCAAAGAACACAAACCTAAAAAACCGTAAACACAAACTCACGTAAACACACCCTACTAAACCTACATGGAATCCATACGAACAATACAAGGAACATGAAAAGTAAACGAGGAAAAATAAAAAATAAAAACAAAAGTAAAAATGTCATTTGTCTTCGTTCCATCTTTACACACACTCCTATATATAACTATCCATGTTCAGCCATCCATCATCCCATCCAAAACATATCAATACTGCAAACAATATTTCAAGCCACGACACAAAAATCACACTCAAGTTTGCTAATGAATTGACAGCATATTTTTAACACACCATAAAAAAATTAAACACCAATCACATGTATGACAAATCAAAATCACTTTTGCTAATAAATTAACAACCATTTAACCATATATGATTAATAACACACCATAAAAAACTAAAACACCAATCACATGTATCAAATCATACTCAAGTTTATCAAATACTATGTGTCGTGACTCATGAGAGTCTATAATGATTAAAAATATGTGAAAATTAAGGTGATAACTAGACAGATGAAACTTGAAATTAAATATGTTATAATGAGGTGAAAGACGACTATAAAACATGTAATATAGGAAAAATAATAATGTATAAAAATAAAAAAACAATTATTGTCCTTTACGCTAGTGATAGTGGCCGCACTTAAAAAACACATAGCCCCAACACGTCATTGGCGTTGTGGTGTTGTAATCACGCCGAAGCTTACGTGAAAGACATCACCACCACAAATAGTGAAATCTATATAATAAATCAAAGTTTTAGGGAGGCAATATTTTGGAGGGAATTTTTTTTTTGTATAATAGGAAATTTAGGAGTGAAAATTAATTGGAAGTTTCATCATAAGTTGATGAAACCAAATCCTTAAATATTAAATATTTACAAATTATTAAACATATTGATTATAATTTTTTTATAAATATTATTAATTAACCCGTGTTTTACACGGGGATTAAACCTAGTAGTCTACTAAATTGACTACCTTCTAAACGACATGCATTTTAACACACAATACAAAATTTAAACACCAATCACATGTATGACAATATGAAATGTATCTTTAGTTCTTTACCACACATATATATACATATACACACTAGCTTAAACGTATACGAGTAAACATTCACAACTCATAATCTTATCGTCTTTGCCACGTGTATTTCTTCATCCTTACGTGTTCATCTTCTCCGGTAACGACTTGCACGTTTCATCTTCATCCTCGTCACAAATTCGTTCAAAATCAAAACTAAAAAAAAAACATAAAATTCATCAATGGCATTAACAACATCACTTCTCACCACCAAATCCTTCTCAAATCTTCACCCAAAACTCACACCATTTCATCCCAACACTCACCGGCGACGAGTTTTACACACCATCGATGTCCACCGGAGAAAATACGCATTGAGAATTGTGAACACGGCGGCGGAAAGCGGCGGAAGTGGGAGGATTTTATTCTCCGACGTGGTGGTGAAACGGCGGAGGGAGGTGTTTAGTGGTAGAAAATGGAAGATGATGGATATAGCGACGGCGGGAGTGGTGGCGGCGATGCATTTGTTGTGTGGTTTAGCTCCGTTTACGTTTAATTGGAAGGCTTTATCGGTGGCGATTGGGTTGTATGTGGTGACGGGTCTTTTGGGTATAACGCTGTCGTTTCATCGAAATTTGTCACACCGAAGCTTTAAGCTACCGAAATGGCTTGAATATGCATTTGCGTATTGTGGGGTTCAAGCTCTTCAGGTATATATATATTGAAATATCAAATTTTGATAGTTTAAAACCGTAAACCTTAAACGAGTGAATTGTTTAGGGAAGCCCGATTGATTGGGTGAGTACGCATCGCTATCATCATCAGTATTGCGATTCGGAGAGAGATCCTCATAGCCCGATTGAAGGATTTTGGTTTAGTCATATGAGTTGGTTGTTTGATACAGAGAATATTACACAAAGGGTACGGTACCTTTATCTTTAATAAGGTGTAAACAAGAGCGTATAAGAATTTCTATAAATTACTTCGTGAGAGGGTTGGTTTTGGGTCCGGCTTATTTATTTTATTAGTCTCTCCGTCCCAAAATTAAGTGTTATGAAATCCACAACACAAAGTATAAAAAAATTAATTATTATATATTTCAATGTATAAAATGACAATAATAACATTAGAGGCTTTTGTCTTTTAGTAATAAAATAGCTTTTGTGTTAAATAATTTATACTTTTGTATTTGGAATTGACATTTAAATTGAAATAACTAAAGAAGGAAATATGAACATTTAAATTGGGACGAATGAAGTATTATTTAATAATATTAGAGACCTTGGTTTTAATTATATTTTCTTTATTTACTTTTCTAATTAAATTGATCTATGTTTATAACAAAACATTTTCTATACAACAAAATAAATATTATTATGTAATTAATTTGATCGTAATAATATATATATAAAGATATTTATTTAAATAAACACCTAAAAAAAGAATAGTTAAATGTTATTTAAAAAAAGGTTCGTTAGTTCGATATTTAAAGTTGGGTTCGAGTTCGTTGGTTAATGAGTTACGAGTTATAGTATGAGTGTTTAGCAAGTCGATCTCATAAAAAGTTGATCTCATTAATAGCTTGTGAGCCGGCTTATTGCAGTGTGGAGAGCAAAACAATGTTGGAGATTTGGAGAAACAACCATTTTATAGATTTCTTCGAACAACTTATGTTATACACCCAATCGCCCTCGCGATTATTTTATATGCAATTGGAGGGTTACCCTTTATCGTATGGGGAATGGTATGATTCTTCTATGCTTCAATAAAAAGTTTTACTAATAATAACATAGATAGCGGAAACGAGCTTGTTAAACACTTCAATGTATGTTAATGTGAAAACAGGGAGTTAGAATAGTGTGGGTGTACCACATTACATGGCTAGTGAACTCAGCATGTCATGTATGGGGACCTCAAGCTTGGGACACCGGTGATCTTTCTCGTAACAATTGGTAAGTGATAATCCCTTAACAAACAAGTGGCTTTATAATCCAATTATATTACTAGTAAAAATGCGAGCATGTGAACCAGGTGGGTGGGAATACTGGCGTTTGGGGAAGGATGGCATAACAATCATCATGCATTTGAGTACTCTGCACGACATGGGTTAAAATGGTGGCAGATAGATATGACATGGTATATGATCCGTCTTCTTGAGATTATTGGGTTGGCCGTTGATGTTAAGCTACCAACCCCAACGCATATTCAAAAAATGGCTTTCACGTCCAAAGCTTGATATTGTGGCCCTAATACTTTTTGACTTTTTGGTATATAATTCGAGTCCCTTCAGTTTAAGGTCTTAATCCGGCTGAATATGAACTAGTTATATTGAGTCTCGTGTTATGTATAAATCGTCATATTTTGATTTGTAATTGTTGGAAATTGCTAAGCGCATGTAGCCCTTTTTAAGGTCTTGTGTATATCTAGTGATCATTTTTAATATCATGACATAACTTAATTATCATGCTTATAACATTACTCTGTCAATTACATTAAATTACTCAGCAAACTTCGTTTAAGGTATATGAATTTCAATACACTTTTACAAATATCATAAATTTAGAACCGTAATAGAAATTGTAACCCGTTAGTATAGTCTTGAACTTCTCAGTATATATGTGTGTTGTTTCAAAGAGTAACTTTTTTTTAAACAGCCAATAATTTTATTAAAAACTAGTAACTTGTTGGACAAAATACACAACCATAACAACTTAAAAAGGGGGCAAGGACAAAACAACATCCTTATCCAAATTTATCGTTGCATGTACACACTACACACCCCTTTAATCGTTATAAATATCAGAGTAATTGTAATTTTGATCTTAATGTTTTAATACAGTTAATAGTTTTAGGTTTATTTTAACAGTTTTGGTTCCTTTGTTTATATTTTCTAACAGAAATGGACCCGAACACTAATTTCATCCAATTTTCCGTAGTCTCTCACACGCGCCTCGCATCTCGGAGTTAAAATTTTCATTTCTCCCCCTCTTTTATCTAACTCGTCATGTAGGTTAACATTTTTATTCAGTCGCATATTAAAAAGAGTGAGAGAAATGACATTTTTATTCCGTATGTAAGGGAGACTTAACAGAAAATTAGATAAAGTTAGTGTTCGTGATAATTTCTGTTAGAAAATAAAAACACATGAACCAAAACCGTTAAGATGAAATTAAAACTATTAATGATATTAAAATACATGGATCAAAATTACAGTTTTATCTGAATATCAAGTCAATGATTCTAAACATACTTTTTGCAAACGGTTAAATTTTTCTGTTACTATCATCTGTTTCCGTTACATATACACCCATTTCTCCTAAACAAACAAACAAACAAACTTGAACCGCCATTTTTCAAAGTGAATCATCCTTCATCTCTCTGCAAATCGATCTGCTCCTAGCTTCAACAATGGCGACCTCTTCCACCTACCTGAAAACATCGATTACACACTCACCTGACGATACAACCTTTTCTTCTTCGTTGATAACAACACACAACCAAAGCATTGACTCGTCTTCTTTCTCCAAATCTCGGTTTGAAGCCTACAACCGCCTTCAATCTGCTGCCGTTGCGTTCGGTGAAAAGCTTCCGATACCTGAGATTGTTGCACTAGGAGGTCAATCAGACGGTAAAAGTTCACTTCTCGAAGCGCTTCTAGGCTTCCAATTCAATGTTCGCGAGGTTGAAATGGGGACATGTCGTCCACTCATACTCCAGATGGTTCATGATCCTACTGCTCTTGATCCTAGGTGCCGATTTCAGGTATATTAATCGCTTAATTTATCATATATAATTGAGCTTTGTTAGGGTTTAGAGTTTGTGAAAGTTATTGAATACGGAGAGATTGTTTAGTTATGGTTTGGTATTTAAAGTATACATCAAAGGTTTTTGTGCGACTATTGCTCGAATTTGGATATTGTTATGTTAGTCACTGACTCACTATTTCAATTGGTTGGTTCATGAGGATTTGGTACGAGTTCAACATGTTTACATGCATCTGAAGTATGAGAATAACTTGGGTATTGATTCATGAGGATTTGGTATGAATTCAAAATTTCAAACTGTTTACAGATGTATGTAATGATATTATTGTGTTAGTACGTGACTGTTTCAATTGGTGGATTCATGAGGATTTGATTAACAGGATCAGCTGTTTTTGTGTGACTGTTTAAGAACTGTATAGAAACTTTAGTTGTATTTATGGTTTGCTAGTGCTGTTTAGTTATGGTTTAGACCACTCTTATTGCTCAATTTGGATGTCTTTCTGTTATGAGTTTTTTTTTACAATTGGTTGATTCAAGATTTCTGAGGATCTATTGGTGCTTAGTTAGGGTTTAATATTGATGCATGCATAGAATTTTAGTTGTTTCTTTTTTGTGTGTGGTGTTGCTGAAGTTTAAAAATAATGTGCCAGGAGGAAGATTCTGAGGAATATGGCAGTCCTATTGTATCATCATCAGTGATTGCAGACACCATCAAATCAAGAACTGATGCAATGTTAAAGAAGTGTAAAACTGCAGTTTGTTCTAAACCAATTGTAATGAGAGCTGAATATGCCCATTGTCCCAATCTCACCATTATTGACACTCCAGGATTTGTTCTAAAGGTAATTTATAGTTATATACAGATATATCAAAACATATTTATAACTTAAAATAACCCGAACCACTTTTTGGTAGGCCAAAAAGGGTGAACCAGAAAGCACACCAGAAGAGATTCTCTCAATGGTGATATCTTTAGCTAGTCCGCCTAATCGCATCCTTTTATTCCTTCAACAAAGTAGTGTGGAGTGGTGCTCGTCTTTGTGGTTGGATGCCATTCGTGACATTGATCCATCCTTTCGAAGAACATTAATTGTTGTCTCCAAATTCGATAACCGGCTTAAGGTACATGAAAGATTAACCTAAAACTGCTTGAAAAACAAAGCAATTAATTTTGACATGGGTCATTGTCTTTTATGATTTTATTTCTGCAGGAATTTACCGAACGCTGGGAGGTTGATCGATACCTGAGTGCAAGTGGCTACCTTGGAGAGAACATACAACCTTTCTTTGTGGCCCTACCAAAAGAGAGAACTGCAATTTCAAATGATGAATTTAGGAAGCAAATATCTCAAGTGGATTCAGATGTTAAACGCCATCTGAAAGAAGATGTCAAAGGTGGATATGATGAAGAAAAATACAAATCCCACATAGGTTTTGGTTGTCTGAAAGATTACTTGGAATATGAGCTTCACAGGAGATATAAAGAAGCTACACCTGCAATATTAGCTTTGCTTGAACAACGTTGCAGTGAAGTTACTGCTCAGTTAAACATCTTGGACTCCAAATTACAAGCAACTTGTGATGTTGCTCACCTCAGAAGAACTTCAATGCTTTTCGCATCCTCCATCTGCAATCATGTGGTATGAGTTCATTCATTTAAAATGGCAAGAACAATGGTTTAGTATTTGCAACTAACAAGATGGGTTTTTCAAATGCTATAGGGAGCATTGATAGACGGAGCTGCAGATCCTGATCCTGAGCAATGGGGAAAGACAACAGAAGAAGAAAAATCAGAAAGTGGCATGGGGAGCTGGCCTGGAGTAATTTCTGATATAAAACCACCCAATTCAACCATACGCCTTTATGGTGGTGCTGCTTTTGAAAGGGTTATGCATGAATTCAGACATGCTGCTTATTCAGTTAAATATCCTACTGTTTCAAGGGAAAAGGTAAAATCATATATATGCTCTTGAATTATAATAAATTATACTTATCTAGTCATTGGTTGTAAACTAACTGTGGTGAACCTTCTTCTTGACAGATGTCAAATATAACACTTGCACATGCTGGCAGAGGAGGTGGAAGGGGTATTGAAGAGGCTGCTGCAGAGCTTGCCCGTGCTGCTGCTAAATCATGGCTTGCACCTCTTCTTGATATCGCTTGTGAACGACTTGCTTTTGTGTTAAGAAACCTGTTTGATCTTGCCATGGAGAAAAACCAACACCTTCAGTTTGATTGTAAGAACTTTACTATTATTTCATAACTAATACTATGTAACAAATATTATGAAAATAAGAAAATCTTGTGGTTTTGCTTGACAGATGGGAAGAAAACTGGGGATATGGACGGGTATGTCGGTTTTCATGCTGCTTTAAGGCGTTCTTACAACTGTTTCATTAGAGATCTTGCAACACAGCGCAAGCAGCTAGTTCGACAACAGTTGGATGCAGTCACTAGCCCATATTCTCAAGTATGCTATGAGACAGATCTCTTATATGGGCCGGGCCCAAAGTCTACTTTCAGTTACCAGACACCTTGCCTTGATTTCTCAGATCAAGAAAACATTCCTCCAATAACTAATAACAAGGATCAGGGAAAGCTTCTAAAAGCAGAAGGTTTTATGACTGTACCTGAGACACCATCACCTGAGCAACCAAAGGAACATGTAAACTTCATTGATGGTGGAGCAAGAAAACGCCATCCTAGAATACTAGGTGAAAGAAATATGTTGGTTGATCAAAATGGTTCACAACTAGGGTCAACCTACAATGAGATTTGCTCATTAGCTGCACAACACTTTGCACGCATACGTGAAGTTTTGGTTGAACGGAGTGTTACTACAGCTTTGAATTCAGGATTTCTAACACCATGGTATCTTATATTACTTCTGTTTCTAATATCAAACCATTTTAGATCCATGTTGAAGCTTACATTTGCTTATTATTTTTGTGTTTCAGCCGTGAGCGGCTTATGGTAGCATTGGGGCTGGATTTATTTGCTGTGAAGGATGAGAAGTTCATGGATATGTTTGTTGCACCTGGAGCAATTGACATTCTGCAGAGTGAAAGAGAGTCTCTCCTGAAGCGCCAGAAAATGTTACATGCTTGTTTGACCGAGTTCAAGTCAGTGGCAACATCCCTCTGATCTCATGTGAGCAGCAGCAGACGTTTTCATCGATCTCGTGGGTGCAAAAAAAGCTGATGAACATTTGGTTGGTATTGCATATATGTGTTTCATATACAAATTGGTGAGAAATTGAATAAATAGATCTTGATACTCGTATGTGAGAAATTGCTCTCAACTTTTGAGCAAATGAATATTACATACATATCTTGATTCTCCTCTGTGTTTCATATGGTGAGAAGTTACATACATATCTGTTTGAATATTTGTAAAACACAAATAATAATTTGTGAAAAATACAAAATAATAAATTAATTGGTATTATAACTTTGAAGTTATTATGGTTTTGAACTAATTATTTGTGTTGAAAATATTAATTATTTGTGTTGAAAATATGTTTCAACTGATAATTAATTGAGTTGAAAAGGATTTAACTCATGTTTATGGACAATGAATGAGGTGTTTCAACTCATTCTTGTCCTATAAATACCAAGGTGAACCTTGGTTGAATACACACCAAATACAACACCAAAGAACTCCAACTATGAAAAGTTCTCTCATTCTTTCTCTTCTAATTTTTCTAACATGTAGTTGATCTTCTTCATCTTTTTTCTTTGAGTATAATTTGAGTTGTGAGTCAATCACAGCAGTACATACTGCTTCGGCTGTTGTACCCTGGGAAACAAACGAGTTCTATTGAGAGACTCAGAATTTGTTTTAAGGGACCCTGTTTCTACTCATTTCTTGTATCTTGTTTTATTTCGGTTGTAATCGTATTGTAATTTACTTGTGTTCTTTATTTCTTTGTATTGTAAATGAATTTATAAAAGAATTTTTAGTTTTTGTACGAACGGTTCCTACAATATTAAAACAAATTTTTTTTAATCACCGTTCGTATTTAAAAAAAATATATAGTCATTGTTCGTCTTTCAAAGTTGGACTTAGAGAACTTACACTTGACTTTTTCCTAGAACCGGTTTTTACTTACAAAGAAAGTGGTTCAATTTTTACCATTTGTTGGTTTTAATTTAATGTAATTTTTGCTTATGTTTAAAAAATTTTGTAGTTTTTCATAAAACTTGAATCAATTACTCTGAGAGTTTTAAATTCTTATGAGTTTCTTTTGAATTCAAAATTGGGTTTATTTTCATTACAACCATTTTGTTGAATGGTTCAATGTGTTAAAACAAAAATGTTGAAAATCCTATTTTGTTTTACCTCAAAGGTGTCAAAAGAGTTTTAAAATACAATAGGTTACTTGTTTATAAAAATGAGTTTTTTTGTTTAAAAAAAATCGTTTGAACATACCTAATATCTACTTTAAAAAAACTTTCAAATACGCACAAGTTGTATTACTAGCTAGCTAGGGGAGTATAGGATAGTATTGGTGGCAAGTCTCATATGAAATTTCCGTCGCAAACATTATAGTTGTTAGTTGTAATAGTTATAATACATTTTGATTTCGATTGTTGAAAGTTGTTTGTAATAAATGAGAACATTAATGTTGTTTATGATTAGATGTAATAAAATAACGAATTGCTAATTAACACATATAAGAAAATCTAACTAGCTATACCTTATTAGGAAACCTAACTGTGTTAAATAAAAAAAATGAAAGAATTATCATAAATATATTCATAATTCATCATCGTATAAAAATATAAAATATTAATAGCGCTAGGATAATAATAAAAAACAATATAAATTCATCATCGTATAAATGTATAAATATGGAGTGAAAAACAAGAAGGAATAAGAGTTGATCGATTGGTGTTTGGGGGATTTGAACAATTATGAGTCTGACCGGACCATAAATAGGTGGTCGAACCGGAAAATCGTGGGGCTTGAACAGAAAAAATAAAGGTCAAACCGGAAAATTTTGAAGTTTTTTTTTATATTTCATGTATTTATGTTTAAAATATTTATGACTCAACCAGTTTTTAAATCTAGTTTGACCAGTAAAGCATGTAAGGAGATTGGCTCAACTTACAATCCCAAATACATTAATTTGCATTATGTTAAAATAAACTAGATTTAAGACCGGGCCGCGCGATGCAGCGGCCGGGTTTCGTGTATTACGGTGTAAAGTCGTAATGCGACATATATTAAAAGACAGAGATATATCCAAATTATAGATCATAATGACAATTAAGTCAAGGTCGTAAATATCTCAAAGTAGAGTACGGGGTAAAAGTTGTAAGTTGGCTTGGACCGTCAAAAAATTTAACGTGACGTTGGCCCTACACATATTTTGGCGACGAAGTTGATACTATTGTTTTAGAAGAAAAAACGTAACTTTGCCGTATAATAGTGTCGTTAACGTGTCATTACGGGTTAAGATATTAGAGAGAGTAAATTAATAAAACTTGTGGTCAATTCATTTTAAAAACTTACCTTCATCTACAAAACAAAAGGCCAAAAAAGTAATGTTGGATGCTGGAATCGAACTCAGGACCTCAACCAACGTCAAATTGTTATAAATGTCAATTAAACAGCAGACCAAACCAGACATTTGATTCATATTCGAAGACAATTATATATAACGTTAGGCAAGGTCGGGTTTTTCACCACCGACCTTGCCTTTTAAGAAGTTATAAAATAGTAGTAATACTAATTAAATATGTATAAGTTCCTATTTTATATGCAAATAATAACACGTTGTCAATAAATATATAAATAAATACACATGAAAAGTTATAACAATAACTTTGTTACATATATATAGTATATCATCTTTAAAGTTAAAAACAAACATGTAAGACTTATATTTCTTTCGTCATTCTCCTTTGCATTGAAAAATAAAAGAATTGAAGAGTAGTACAGTAAAGTACTACTGTCATGCATTAATGTACAACATAATCACATGTGTATAGTGCTCAGTCATTTTCCTGCTCCCCTCTTTCTCTCTCTTCACGCTTTCCCTTCCAACTTCCAAGCCATTTACAAGAATTAGAGAGAGAGTCGGAGGAGAAGGCCGACGGTGACTATGGGAAAACTCTGTCATTGTACAAGTGGTTCATGTGTTGTTGGTGAGAAACAAACCGAGGAGTTTTATGACCAAGAGAGTATGGAAGAAAAAGAAAGAGATTGAATCGTCATCTCTAAATTCTATGTACCATCGCCATGTTACATATAGAGGGTTCGGTTGAAGAAGGGGATGGCGATTGCAGGTCGGCGCATCTTCCGGTGGTGACAGGTAATGCTCGACATTGGTTTACGCCGGTGATGGTGGATGTTAATTCATCTGTAGCGGCTAGGGTTTCGAAGACGATGTGCTCCCGTCGTCTTTGGGTTTACGGTGACTTTTATTCGATCTGTTAATGTTGATTGTATCCTAGGAACTGTTGTTGATTGCTTTAGCTATTTTACTTTTTTTATGCAGGGATTTACGTCTCTTCTGCAAAAGAAAAGGATGCTGTCAGGCACGCTGATCTTGCTTTCGTTTTTTCATTTTTTTTTGAACAACAAATTTTATTCCTTATAATCAGGCCTTTAGCAAGACGCTAGGACCCAAACACAACAAACAACACACCACCAAACAACACTACTACAAATGATCTCTACACCAATTATGCCACATGATATCCGCTCTTTTCGCTCTATGTTTTAGCCACAAATACGAGTACACTATAATATTCTCCATGACTCCATCAATCGAGGGAACTATAGAATTGAAAATCAAACTATTTCTTGCCAGCCATATGTGCCATCCTGCAGCCATTAAAATTACTTCCAACTTATCTTTTAAAGTTTTTGACCCGTATGTAACCGAGTGAAAGTCAATGCAATCTCTAATCGATCCTTCCGAAGGGATTGTTCGGCCACACCATCTTGAAAGTTTCTTCCATATAGCAGTGGCAAAGGGACACTTTACGAGGACGTGATCAGCCGTCTCTTGATTTCCAAAACACAAAGAACATTCCTCCGAGCCCACACAAACGCCTCGCTTAGTTAGCGCCACCTTACATGGGATTTTATTGAGTCTCGCCTTCCAAATGAAGCTCTTCACTTTTAGAGGGATCCAATGAGACCACGCCATAGGATTAAAGTCTACGGGTGCTCTGTTCAGTTCGAGTAATTTACGCATGCTTTTGACCGTGTAAACACCTTCTTCACTAGGCTCCCAATCCCATTTATCTTTCGTGTTTAAAAGTCTAAAGTCCCGCAACAACAAAAATAACTGTTGAAGTTGGACCATTTCAGCCCCTAACGTTGGTGTACGTCTCTAGTCCCATCTCCAAACCATTCCCGAATTACCCATGACCAACTTATCTCCCACGCTGCAACGTGTAAATTTCTCTAATAAAAACAAGTCCGGGTACCGTTCTTTTAAAGGGCAGTCACCAATCCAACAATCTAACCAAAATTGTGCCACATAGTCCAAGCCTGGAGTCACTTTCATCAATTTATTTTGTTTTTCAGTTTGCCACAAGTTTTTGTTTCGTTATTTTTATTGTGGTTTTAGTTAACAATCTTTCATGACATCTGAATCGTTTCGAAAGCTACTGATCACTGTCTCTTTGTTTTCAGCTTTGTTTTAGAGGAGGTGCGTTTGGGTGCAGGGTTCTTCATCTATCATTTGCCTATATGTGTGTATGTAAAACAATTGGTTTACCTCTGTTTTGTATAATGTTGTATTTAATATCACACAATATTGTCAAAAGATTTATGTAATGTTGATGGAATGTGCATGTATTCATCCATGGCTGTTGATTGTTTAGGTTTTTGCAGTCTAGAGTTGGTGTGTGATTTAAGGTTGAGACTTTCGATTTCAAACCAACTAAAAACAATAATACATGGACCCAACCAATGCATATTCAGTGTCACACATGACGTTAAACAATAACTTGAAGCTTAGTATTAAACCACTGTCCTTTGAAATGTAAGCCGTAAAAAAAACGCTCACGTAACGGGTGAGCGAGCGAGTGAATCCATCTAGTTGTAGTTGATTACAAAAGATATTAACGTAAAAATTCGACTTTTGTAAAATAGTTTTTCATATTTATTGTAATTCACTTGCAACTTTTTTATTTCTTGTCAATTAGGTGGGAATTGATGACACATTAAATATGGAGTGAAAAACAAGAAGGAATAAGAGTTGATGGATCGGGGTTTGGGGGGTTTGAACAATTATGAGCCTGGCCGGATCATAAATAGGTGGTCGAACCGGAAAATCGAGGGGCTTGAACAGAAAAAATAAAGGCCAGACCGGAAAATTTAAAAGTTTTTTTTATATTTCACGTATTTATGTTTAAAATATTTATGACATCATCCAGTTTTTTAATCTAGTTTGACCAATAAACCGTGTAAGAAGACTGATTCAACCTACAATCCAAATACATTGATTTGCATTATGTTAAAATATATATTAATAATACTAATTAAATATGTATAAGTTCCTATTTTTATATGCAAATAATAACACGTTGTTCAATAAATATATAAATAAATAATACACATGAAAAGTTATATCAATAACTTTGTTACATATATATAGTATATCGTCTTTAAAGTTAAAAACAAACGTGTTAGACTTA
Source organism: Tagetes erecta (assembly GCA_030867185.1). Taxonomy (NCBI): domain Eukaryota; kingdom Viridiplantae; phylum Streptophyta; class Magnoliopsida; order Asterales; family Asteraceae; genus Tagetes; species Tagetes erecta. The sequence continues at coordinate 962,412 of CM061492.1, forward strand.
TATTTCTTTTGTCATTGTAGTTGATTACAAAATATATTAATGTAAAAAATTCGACTTGTAAAATAATTTTCCATATTTATTTTAATTCACTTGCAACTTTTTTATTTCTTGTTAATTAGGTGGGAATTGATGACACATTAAATCAACTGAAATTAGAATTTCCATAGAAATTAGAATTTGCTTGTTTAACTACTGTTGACAAAATATCAACAATAGCAAGATGATCATTAAATCAACCGAAAAGGAAAAAAAAAAACATGTTAGCTAATTTGTGATGGATATCTTGCTCTTAAAAAATAAGTACAAACGTCAATTAATTTTGGAAATTTGGATATAAAAAATTCATACTTTGATCTATTGACAGATAAATGTATCAACTCAACAAATTTTTGACATAGATCCAAGACTCCAAGGGTTTTAACTAATTTTCACTAAGGGTCATTTGTTAACTTTTTTTTTAACTTCCAGTGGGGCCTTTAGTGAAATATAGATAACGTAGACCTTTAGTGATAAAAGGAAAGCGTTAAATGTTATGATTACTTTACTTCCCTAATGGACCCGTATACAGATTTGTAAATATGTTACATATGTGTAAAACTGTAAATGCATATATACACATATTTTATGCTGAACTACTCTATAAATAGGCACTCCACACACCTAGCTAGTACCAAGTGTGCACCACACATACTTCATTCTAACACAACACAAAAATGTCGTTAAAAAATGAAAAGGAATTAGGGCATCGGAAAATATTTTTCTCCGATGTGGTTGTGACAAGGAAAAGGAAACACTTTTGGGGACGTAAATGGAGGCTCATCGACATTGAAATGGCTTGTTTGATTTTGTTTTTTCATGTTTTAGCACTCTTTGCACCATCTACATTCAGTTGGGATGTTTTTTGGGTAGCATTTTTTGTTTACATTTTAAGTGGAACATTGGGCATAACCATGTGTTACCACAGGCTTCTAGCGCACCGTAGTCTCAAGCTACCAAAATGGCTCGAATACACATGTGCTTACTTAGGGTGTCTAGCTATGCAGGTGTGATTTTACACTACTAAGTATTTGAGCCTCACTAACATTTCTATTGTTACCAACGACTAACATATATACATCCCTTGGTAGTTTTTCAGTACTATACCAACAATTTTTTGAGTGTCACTGACGTTATCACCAACAAATTTCCGTGTGTACATGTCTATACCAACAATTTTTTAAAAAACTAGGCCGTTGGTGATAGTGTTCTTTTTGTGGTGCAACACATCTTTTATTTGATTTTTGAATGTACGGTGAGTTTCCGCTTGTTTCCCGATAGAAGTTTGAGTATTAAAACACAAAATATTGTCTAATGACATGAAGACATTTTTTTAGTACGTATCACTTGAATATACATTCTTATTATACAAGAAGTATATGATAGCATGAATAAAATCAATTAATAATTATACATTAAAACTAATGTTTTGGCTTTGTAAGTTTTATTTTATTGTTTTTATTTATATACTTGTAGAGGGATCCAATATATTGGGTGAGCATCCATAGATATCACCATCAATACGTTGATTCGGAGAAGGATCCACATACTCCCACTTATGGGTTTTGGTTTAGCCACATGGGTTGGTTATTCGACAATGGTTACCTAATTGAGAAGGTATATATATGCGGGCTTCATGTCGTTAATTTATATCAGTCTAACCTTTGTCATACGTTTTACTTATAATTATGATACGGTTTTCAGTACCAAGAGCGTAAAAATGTAGAAGATCTAAAAAGCCAGACATTCTATAGGTTCCTCAAAAGATGTTACATGTGGCTTACATTTGGATATGGGGTACTCGTTTATGCTTTGGGTGGCTTCCCCTACTGTGTTTGGATTTTGGTAAAACTCGAAATAACTTTTCTTATATCATTTTTTAGACCAATTAGGTTTTAATAATTCAAAACAGGATACAATCAATGATAATAAACATCCTAATGATTTGCTAAGGTTACTTATAATTTTTTTTAAAATCAAGATCAATGATAATTATACATCCTAATGATTTACTAATGCTACGTGTAACTTTATTTTTAAATCAAGACAGCTCACTAGCTTGCACAATCATTACAAATTCATACCTGATTTTGCTTATAAGGAATGTACCTTTTCCCATTTTGTTCATTATATATCTGCATTAATAGTGAGTGAAATCGATTTAAAAACAAGTGTAAATCTATGATAATTATGAAATTAAGATTATCCACTCGGTAACGACTATGAAAGTTGTAAGTGTTATTAATCAAATTATGAGTATATACTTGGTATGCAGGGTGTTGTGACCGTATGGGGTTATCATGTGACTTTTTTAGTGAACTCAGCTTGTCATATATGGGGAAAACAAGCTTGGGACACTAATGATTTGTCAAGAAATACTTGGTGTGTTTCAAAATTACCAAATTCAAACTTTTAAGTGTGGTTTGATATTGGAGACATGTTGAGCAGGTGGGTCGCGTTGGTAACATTTGGGGAAGGCTGGCATAACAATCATCATGCTTTCGAGTACTCGGCTCGCCATGGGTTGGAATGGTGGCAGATTGATCTGTGTTGGTATATGATTTATCTTCTTAAATCAGTGGGATTGGCGACCAACGTGAAATTGCCAACCGAAGAACACAAGCTTAAGAAATATTTGCTAACTAATGATGCTAGCAAACTTAAATGATCTTTCAGAAGTTTACAAGTGATGCATAAATTTAATCGTGTATGGTTAAGATATTTAATGGTAAATAAAGACCTATGTTAATAATATATGTTAATATGCATGAAATATTTAAATGTTAATATATAGACAACCCGTGTTCTCACACGGGTCTACAACTACTAAAGACCTATGTGTCATAATATATGTATTTTGTTTAATAACTAGGGGCGATCTTCATGTTCATGTTGGTTCTATATATCCTTCAGTTTTTATGTTTGATACTTATTAAGTGTGTAATCAAGTGGATTATGTAAAGTTCATTAAAATAATTACTTTGTCAATAGTTTGCTTATGTTGATCTTTTTTCGAACGTTTGCTTATGTTGATCTAGAAGACTAATATATTGCATTTATGAGTGGAGTTATACTACAAAGTCTAATTTTCCTAGAAAGTTTAAGAAGCCATGAGATGATGACATGTGGCACTCCCTTAAAATTAGAAGGAAGGGTAAAGATGGTAATGTCTCTATATTTTAAGTTTCACCCCATTTTTTTAAACATCCATAACTTTTACATACGATATTATTTTTAAAAAAAAATTGCACCATAAAAACGAGCATTTTCTTATCTTTAAAACGCATATAATATTCATATATAAAAAACAAAAAAAAAATTCACGTTTTTCAGCTCATTGTGTTATTTTTCAAGTCATTGTGTTATTTATTCATGTCATTGTGTTATAACACAATAACCTAATGAAATAACACAATGATCTGAAATAACACAATGACTTGATGAAAATATAACACAATTACCTGATGAAAATATAACACAATGACCTGATGAAATATAACACAACGACCTGATGAAAATATAACACAACGACCTGATGAAAATATAACACAACGACCTGATGAAAAATTAACACAACGACCTGATAAAAATATAACACAACAACCTGATGAAAATATAACACAAGTACCTGATGAAAATATAACACAATGACCTGATGAAAATATAACACAACGACCTGACGAAAATATAACACAACGATCTGACGAAAATATAACACAACGACCTGATGATAATATAACACAACGACCTAATGAAAATTTAACACAACAACCTGATGAAAATATAACACAACGACCTGATGAAAAAATAACACAACGACCTGATGAAAAATATAACACAACGACCTGATGAAAATATAACACAACGACCTGATGAAAATTTAACACAACGACCTGATGAAAATATAACACAACGACCTGATGAAAATATAACACAATGACCTGACGAATATAACACAATGACCTGACGGATATAACACAATCTGAAAAATATAACACAATGTCTTGACTAATATAACACAATGAGCTGAAAAATATAACACAATGACCTAACGAATATAACACAATGAGCTGAAACTTCAAAAAAAAATTTCGTTTTTTATATATCAATATTATATGCGTTTTGAAGATAAAAAAACGCTCGTTTTTTTGTTGTAATTTTTATTAAAAAATATTGTCGTATGTAAAAGTTATGAACGTTTAAAAAAGAGGGTGGAATTTGAAAATGAGACAAGACTAATATACCCTTGGCCTACCATTTAAAGTTCTAACTATTTACCATTATGCCACCTTGTGTTTATGAGCCATTGATCTTCATTTAATATTAGATCTAATGATCCAAATTCCTTCTTAGACTTTCTAGGAAATTTAGACTTTGTATTTGAACCTAATTCTTGCATTTATACTTGTTGAAACATATTATCTTACACATTGTTAATGAATAAACTCTTTATATTGTAAACTTGGTGTAGGGTGAGTAGATTATTTTATTTTATTTTTTTCTTGAAAAGTGAATTTCATTACAAACCGACTAACAAGAAGCTAGAAAATTACAGTAAAGCAAAATCAAACTGAAATCTAAAATTGCACATTATTTTTTCCAATCTAAGGATTCCATTTTGCCTCTATTCTTTTTTTTTGAACAGCGGCTTGTTTCGTCTTTATTCTTAATCCAAAGATATCTAAGAATTTTGATTTTGTCGATTTGACGACTGATATTGATGAGTAGATATAATCGATAGGGCTATCTACTTCAAGAATCATGTGAATTTATTTTCCTAAGCTCACAAAACCACTTTGAGGCTTTTGTCACGAATAACTCCTTTTAAGTTTTTACAACTAGTTTTGTAAATTACATGATTTAGAAATTTATTTCATTGAATATTAATTTGAAACAAAAATGCTGATAACGACAACAAACTATTAGGGAATTATATTGTAAAATTGTTGAGGTAGGTAATTATAGGTGAAGATTCAAATTTAAATTCAAAATCAATATCATCGGATTGTAGCGAGATGGGCGGAAGAGATTAGAAGTTAACAACGGTAACTTCAAATTTCTAATGGGTCATCATATTCACACACCTCATATCCTATTCACACACCCTATGCTTTTATTTCCCACACTCCCAGGCGCCGCACATAAACCTCGGCGTCGCGCCTGGGTTACTTCTTATCCCAGACACATCCTCGAACGTAGTCAATTACGCTTCAACACCCATATGCGCCGCGCATGGCCCTCGGCATGGCGCCTGGGTCATATATGCGGCCAACAACATCATCGGCGCCTAGGTCATATATGTGGCGCATATGTCCAGGTTTGACCGAATTCCACCTCGTTTACGACATTCCTCGGTTGACGTTGACAGAAAAATGACTCAGGCGCCGCATCAAGGCCTATCCGTGACGCCTGGTTTTAAAACAGGTGTGTGGATAGAATTTTAGGGTGTGTGAATAGACAAGGCCTTTCTAATTGTTAAGTAAAATGTTTCCTAGGACGTGTACTTTTCAATTTATTTAATATCTATTATTATTTCTTGTAACAGCTAAATGCATATTTCTTCCTCCAAAACACTTTAAATGCGTATTTATCCAGCCAAAAAAATTAATTGCATATTTCTCCCTATAAACAACTTTAATTTGTAAATATACTCATTTTTAATAAGGTCATTAAGTTAACATTAGGTATATATATGCAATTTATTTTTTAGATGAGAAAATATGCAACTAGGGGATGTTTATAGTGTAAATATGCAATTAAATCTATTAAAAAGTAGCAAGAAAAAAACGAGTGACACCCCGCCCTAAAGCAAGAAAGTAAGACACAAAAAACAATGTGTCTTCATTGTATGGTTCAAAATCAAGAGGTGAAGTTCAAACTAGTATTTCTGTTCCACAATCATGTTATGTTAAGGTTTCTATCCAGACATTATTTCATCACCGTGGGTTGGTCACCTCTTAAATAACCTATTCCACCAAAATGTATTCATAAAGCTTTGAACCCAGGTCAACCCAAAGCTCGGACATCACTAAAAAATGGAAGTACACACTACAAATGATCAAATTCAAAACTTTCAAGACAGTGAGACACGTTTACACCATCCGAGTATTGACTATAACTGTTTTTTTAACACGGTTGACATAAATATAATACCGTTGCATTCAAAAGGTGTAAGTGTTATTATGGTTTCCTTTGGGTGATTACTTTATTTGACATAAATAAATTATTTCTCAATGGATCATGACCCTTTTCAGCTATGGTGATTTTTGCATAAATCGTTGTTTCGACTATATCAATGGTTCGTATAAGTCAAGCAAATGCACTAATTTTAGAAACGATGTTGTGTGTATTTTTCAAAGGAGCAATTTTTAAATATAACACATACTACCAAAATATTAACGTGAATATATAAAGTAATACGATACTTTTGTCACATAGAATAAAAATACAATAAGACAGACATCAATGATTTATCATACGAGTTGTTTACTAAAAAAAATGTTGGTAAAAGTTAAATGCTAAACAAAGGCTAAGTTAGTATTAAAAGATATCCTAGAAAGATATTTTGGTCGAAAAGTAGAAAGGCGGCCACCCACTAATCTTTTGTTGCTCTCCTTTTGCCACGTTCATATATTAATCTTTTTAAAACGTTGTTGGGATAAATTGCAGCAAATTTTATTTAGTTTCCACGTCGATAGATCATAGATAGTGTGGTAACATTCATAAAGTATTTGAGATTCTTCTCTAAGTCTGAGTTTAATTCTTGGTTAGAATTTTTTAGAAAGCTGGTTTATAATTGTAACAGCATGAGCTAAAGATCCTATTAAAGAGAGATAAAGATGTAGAGCCTCTTTTAGAGCACCCGGAGTGGACTCGGGGTGGGTGCGGCTCCGATGCGGCCCCGCGCGGGAACACCGCCCCACCCCCCGCGGCCCCAAATTTTAGGGTGCCATTTGGGGTGTGTTCACCGAGCCACTCCCCGCAACTTTTGACCGTTTGAACATGGGGGCCCCCATTCCAACGGCTATTTTCAATTTTTTTATTTTTTTTTATAAATACAACCCTTCTTTCAACCTCACAAATCATAATTTTATTTTTACACATCACTCTCAAACCACACTCTTTTCATCAATCTCTCAATGACATCTAATCGTCAACCATGGACGAGTGCTCAAGAAGTGAACTTGTCAAAAGCATGGTTACATGCTTCATTTGACGGTAACGAAAGTAGAGGTGATTTTTGGAATCGAGTTCTTGAACATTACAATCAACTAGAGTATGCCAACCGAACAATTGACCAACTTCATTCAAAGTGGAGGCAAGATTTCAATCTAATCACCAACTTCAATCGTCTTTATCTTCATGAGCATATTGAAGGAGTCGCCGAAGCCGATGCCATAAATAAAGCCTTGAATGAATACCAAGAGATATATAAATGCTCTTTTACCAAAATTGAATCGTGACAGCTTGTTAGGGCATGTGGGATGTTACCCAATTGATTTATGTTTAAGTTATTTTAAATTATGTACGTCATTTGTGTTTTTCTTTTTAAGTTGTTGTGTTTTTATTAGTTATAATTTGTGTTTTATATTTAATGAATTATTAAAAGTTTTAAATAATTGAGAAATAAAAAATTAAAAAATGATGTGGGGTGGTGTGGGATGGATACCGGGTGATTTGGGGTGAATGTGGGGTGGAGTAAAAAGTGTGGGGTGGTGTGGGGTGGACTCCCCTCACCCTTAGGATTTCGAGATGAAAAGTTGGTTACCCGGTACTAACATTAGTAGTAACTAATGTAGAAAGTTGTTTTGAAATCACAAAATTATCAAAATCGAATACTCGTTATACATCATATTAAATTTGAAATTAAAGTTTATTTATAAGAAACGAAACAATAAATAAAGCTTCAACAACTTGATTAATTGAAACCACAAACGTATTACCAAAAATATAGAGCACAATTGACTGGAAATCATTAAGTGAGTTGCTGTAAATAGCAATGAAGTTTTGGAGCCCAATTTGACCGGTCAAAAAATTATCCCTATAAAAATATTTGCTCCCCAAAAACTCTGAAATATTATATAGATTGGTTTTCATGGATCCAAACTATCATCTTTTGTCTTTTACCAGTCCCAACTATTGAATTGGTTGTCAACGGTCTCAACTTTTATCATTTTGGTAGCCACCGGTCCGTCGTTAAATTTTTTTTTAACGCCGTTAAGTTTTTTCGAAATTCACTACCGATGTTTTAAGCCTTTTGATCGGAAGAATAATATAAGTTGATTGATGGAAAAGTTACCACGAAACGACGCTCCGAACATGATAAGACTATGTGTAATGAGCGTTATGCCCATCAAAAAAAGCCTATAACGCCTCGCATGCCACTACGCGGGTGTTGTGATGACGTTATTGACGTGAACGTTTCCATTAAAATGTGTGCGCTTCTCTCTCTTCCTCACTTCTCTAACATACTCTCTCTCACTTTTCTCTTTTGGTAATGATAGAGACCGTTATCCGCTACGTCACTTTTTAGTTAATGCTCATTGCTTAGTCACAATTCACATAACAAAAAATAGCTCATAGAAACATTAACCATTACATATAATCTAAGGTAACATGTATTACGAAACGAATCTGATTTTATGTCGGGTTGGTGTGGAGTATGGTGACCGTGTGAGCCATGCTACGACTTTATCACCGTCATCTTCATGTATGTGTCAAACCTTTCAACTCCTTTAAATATTAAATTTCTATTACCGTTTTTCATCATCTCTCTCTTACACACACACCACACGCACATTCAACTTCATCTTCATCTTCCACTCTACTCAACCACCATTTTACGTGGTCACAAATCCATCTCAATTTTTGAATTCATTCACCAGATCCATAACTCTGTGATTTGGATTTCGATATGTATATCGTTGAAGAAGGATTTGTGTACGAAAAAGAAACGCATCTAACAGTTATGAAAACATCTCTCTTCTTCTCCGGCGACGGTTTCGCCGTTTACGATTGCAACGGTCAACTCGTTTTCCGTGTCGATTCATATGGTCCTGATATACGTGATACTGGCGAACTTGTTCTCATGGATCCAAATGGCCGATGCCTCCTCACCGTTCGCCGCAAGGTACGTTATATAAGTCCTGTAGCCTTATCAGCTTAATTAGTCTGTATGTCTAGTTAATATAATTAAAAAGCCTGAATTAGGCTTAGACTTACTAATTTAGCTTGTATTTGTTGGGCGCAAGTTTTGATATTTACAATATCAAAATTTAAAGCTTGAAACTTCCTAAATTAATGTTGGTTTAACCGGCCTGTATGTCTAGTTTATTTATCGTCTTAATTAGCATTAGACGCAGATTTTGTCTATATCTGAATAAATCATTTTTAAGCTTTTTACAGTAAAATAAGAGGTAACCTTTCAATTCTACTAAAAAACAAAGTTTTGAGTTTTAGAGGATGAAAAGCTAGATACTATGTTCAACCAATTGAACCCTGTTAAATTAGATTTGGGCTACCGGCTTAGCTTATATGTGTTGGGACTTGGAAAGCTGGCTAAACTAAATATTTAGGGGGCTGTTTGATAAAATCTGAATTGTTAAGTGCTGAATGACTAATAGGTCTGAATCACTAAGAGGCACTCTATCAATGAGATGTTGAGGTAGAAATATAGACGGGATTAAAGTTGGTATATGTTCCATTCAATTTCATTCGGCATCTCTTTGTCTTTTAGTTATTCAACGCTTAATTAAATCATTCAGAGGGTTTTTTTAATGAAACAGACGCTACCTGAATGATCAACCATCGAATTAAATCATTAAAAGGTAAAACAAACGGGTGTGAAATGAAGCCATTTATTTAATTCGTTGGCTTTTTAAATGTCTATTTTTTAAACTTTTGGTCAAACTTGTACGTTTTAATAATTGTGTGGATCGATTAGCAGAGACCGAGTCTACATCAACGTTGGGAAGGTTTTTTAGGCGAGAAATGTGAAGGAACAAAGCCGATATTCAGCGTGAGGAGATCATCAATCATCGGGAGATCGAACATGACGGTGGAGTTATTCGGGGAGCAAACGGAGGAATATTTAATCGAGGGGCAATTCGGTCACCGAAACTGTACAATATATGATTCTGCAAAGGAAACAATGGCAGAAATAAGACGTAAAGTGGATGCTACGACAAATGTGATGCTTGGTAAAGACGTGTTTTTGCTCACAGTGAAGCCTGGGTTTGATGGTGCTTTTGCAATGGGATTGGTTTTGGTTCTTGATCAGATCGATGGTGGTGATGGTGATGATGATGGTGGTGTTGATTTAAATCGCACGGTTCCAATTACGGATTGTGATTTTTCGTCTTGAGTGTTTGTTTTTATTATTATTATTATCGATATATCCATGTATGTTTGAATATTTCAAGGTTTTGTTTTGGGGGGTAATAATGGTGGCATAGAAATATGTATGTATGTGATGATGGGTGAGGTAACCTAAAAATTCTAGAGGTTTTCAATTTAAGTTACATCTTAAATTAGAAAAAAAAAAAAGAAAAAGAAAAAGAGAGAGGTTATAATTAGATCGATTTTCTCATTAAATGTAAATTTCATCACGTGAGAGTTGGGGTACAGGAAACAAATTTTTTTTTTGGACAGCGAAACAAATAAAGCCCGGCTACCCGGGGTAACCCAATGACGAAAGGCAACCCCAAACGCTCTGCGAACACAGACAGCGCTGGGTAGCCGAAACCCACCTATTAACCGGACTCCAATTCGGGGGAAACCCACTAACCCGTCCGCCCGTAGGCACGACGACAAGCTAGTGGTAAAACTCATTTGGCTCAGAGATCGAACTTGTGTTGCCACAAGTCTCCCTTCATTGCCCCCATTTGCCCCTTCCAAAGTGGTGGTAGTGGGACTAGAATTTGGGTCTCTTTTGGAGAATCCAAGCCTCTTACCACTATACAACATTGGAAGTTGCGGTACAGAAAACAAATAAGTGGATCTTATTATAAAGGTTATATATTTGGTGTATGTATGGTGAATTGGTGATGGTGAGATTAAATATGAAGCGCATGGATAGTGGTAGAGAGATATAGCAAAAAGTGGGGTCGTGCTTGACTCACGTTAACAAAAGTGAAATTTAAGAAAAACAAAATGCTGTATTATTAGAATATATATATACTATATTTTTTTGTTTAATTTCTTTAAACAACTCACATGTGACATGTTTTTAAAAGTCTTCAATATAGACTAACAAATTTTAAGAACGTAAATGATATTCGGGCTAATTGGTTAAGACAGGGTATTTAAGAAGAGAAAAAAAATTTTCTTGAGTTTAAGTCTCGTCTAAAATTAAAAAAAGAAAGAAAGATTTCAATCTAGGTTTAGAGATAAGTTGTCGTTGTTGTCGTTGTAAATACAAAATAAACTAACAGCACACAAAATCTAAAACTCAAAATACAAACACTAATATACAAGATTCTAGACTTTTAAGGCTTCTTGGAATAATTTTTTTGGATTACATAAACCAAGTATTACAATAGTTTTCTTATATTTTTTAAAACTAGATTAGTAGACATGTACTACACGGGATTTTGTTTTTATAAATTTTAATAAAATTTAGGTATCAAGTTTATTTTTAACATATTCTTTATTAAATCGGTTTGAATATTTACAAAGATTTTCATAGCAAAAATCATATGCTAAATAAAAGGAGATGATCTATAATAATTGGTTGAACATGTCGGGTTAGTATATAAATCGTGATAATTGGTAAAAAAATGTTTTGAACATATCGGGTTATGAGAGAATTTGTGATAAATCATAATCCGCTTTGAAATCTTCCATCAAACTAAATTAGAAGGTGGCATCTAAGCAAAATCATATGTGAGTAAATTAATATAAATGAGTTACTAAGTTACGAACTCCTTCCGTCTTATTAGAAGTATTCATATTACCTCTTTTGTTTGTTCCATTTAAAATGTCTATTTTTTAAATTTATTGGTCAGTTTACAAATTTACTATTAAAAACACAAAACTAACATAATCAAACAATATGATTGACCTACATAATATTTATTATTAATGATATTATTGTTAAATGATAAAAAAAATAATAATTTAATATGTTTAAAACTTTATATTTTTTAAATCAAGACAACAGATGGAGTATTAGTTGTAAAAAAAAGATTTTTGAATTTTATGTAAAAACTTAGTAGTGAATACGAAAGCACAAGAAGATATGAAATTTCGAATATTCGATAACGTAGACCCCACAAAAACATTTTCCTCATTCGCAACATGCAAGTAGTATAGCCTGGCAGATATCAAAGAGCATATCTGTTCAAAAAAAGAAGATATCAAAGAGCATATAACACGTGTTCTAAATCAACAAACAAGTCCTTAATTAATTGCTCAACGAGTACTTTAATTTCATTTCATAAAAAATACCGTTAACTTTTTTTTAACGACAAATAGCTTATATAAATAACATAAACGAACTGCTGTTTTAAAAAAATAACATAAATAAAAAGAGTTAACAACAAGCTAAAATCTTTAAAACTACAACCAAAGAAACAAGCAAACAAAAACTAGCTATCAAAACAAAACAAGCAGATCCCACAACTTAGCCAAGTAGCCAACATCATGGTAGTCATATTCTTTAAGATTGCATCACAACTATTTAATAATATGAGACTAATTGTATAAGGCCGTGAGTAGTATGGCGTCTTTTATTCAAGTGATAGCCTTATAACGTTCCAACACTGCTCCTCTTAGTTATCCGGGGTGTTATAAGCAACTTTGTGATTACCATCACGAGTGTTTAGCTTAAATTGTTATTTTTTCAACCTATCAGATTAATACACCTCAATATCTCATCATCATACTAATTACCAGCTTTATCGTTATCACACACTCACTAACATTATTTTTTACTATCACACACTTTTCATACGTGGAAATACTTTTTGATCACTATTACACATCTCCACTATTTATTACCTAATAAAAGTGCTTACAACATCTTCAATGTGCTTTTTTTTTTAGCAAACCTACTTGACACTAATTTTCTTAGGTATATTGGTTTTTACTGGTCTCAACTATCATTTTTTGGCTTCTACCGGTTTCAACTATTGAATTGGCTGTCAAGGGTCCTAACTTTTATCACTTTGGCAACCAACGGTCAGTCGTTAAATTTTTTTTAACGCCGTTAAGTTTTTTTTAATTCAAGACCGATATTTTAGGCCTTTCGATCGGAAGAATAATACGAGTCGATTGTTTTAAAAGATTGCTTGAAACGGCTCTCTGAACGATTAAATTTTTACATTCGATTGAAACACTATTAGGTTTAAACATCCGATTAAAGCACTGTTTCGTTGTTCGGAGTGCCATTTCAAGGTAACTTTTCCATCAATCGACTTGTATTATCCTTCCGATCAAAAGGCTTAAAACATCGGTCTTGAATTTTGAAAAAACTTAACGGTGTTAAAAAAAAATTAACGACGGACCGTTGGTTGCCAAAGTGATAAAAGTTGCGACCATTGGCATCCAATTCAATAGTTGGGACCGGTAAAAGCAAAAAACTAATAATTGAAACCAGTAGAAACTAATATAGTTTTATATTACATCGGACCCATTTTCACTAAGATTAAAACTGTTGATCATATTCAACACAAAACTTTACTGAGTAAATCACAACCGATCCCTATAGGAAGTGAAGATCTTTAATATATATTGAATAAGATAGCTAATTAGGTGATAAGAGTATATAATTACATATAAAACTAGATAATCGAAGATTATACATATATACGTGGGACAAACCTGGCTGTAGGTCAGCCAACAACCAAAAACAAGTAAACTAATACATTAAAAAATAAGTATTGAGATTTTTTAGTTCAATATTAAAATATCCTAAACTTAAATGCATTTTTGTGTGGTTTGCCCGCATCAATTAATTTACTTCGTGAAACTTACTTTTTAGACTTAAATACATAAATAGGGTCTGTGATTTATTCAAAGTAACATGTTTAGGTACTAAATTTTTTTTATTGCAAGCTTGGGTATTGGTCTTTTAAATTGTAACGACTTTGGGTATTAACACTAACAAAAGTTAGTTTTTCTGTTAACTTGAAGGGCAATTTAGTCATTTCACACATGAAGGATTGTTACTTATCAAAATAGTTTGATGAGGGACTGGTTTTGTAATTTATTTAATACAGTTTTATACTTTTATATTATATGTAATTTTTCATCAACACAACCACACCCAAGCCACCACAATTGGCCTCCCCTTCAGCCACCATCGCCGCTGCGCACCGCCAACCAACCATTATCACTGTCGGTCACCATCACCAAATCAAAAACCCCGTAAATCAAAGCCCTTTTTAACCCTATAACATTTGTCAACGCACACACCTTAACCGATCCCCTTTTCATCAAACCCACTATTTTGACAATCGTCAGCACCATTGGCTACAACAACACCACCTTGCCGGAAACCAAATATGAAAACCATCGCCACTGTTCATCATAACATAATCTTTATCGCCATCATCTCTTTATTATCTTTTCCTCCACCCCTTTCAATACCTTCGTACATATTCGCCTACAATACTATAAACCAGAACTGAAACCACCATTGCCTTGCATTGTCTTCATCATCACCTAACCATACTCGAAACTCTAAAGCCTTTGTGGAGACCAATAGCTAAAAAAACCCTTTTGAAAACATTAATTTTTGTTAGTAGCGGTGGGTGTTGCTGATTGGAAGAAGTGATGGTGGCAGTATATGCTATGTATTCATTTTTCGAGTGATGATTTGAAATAGCATGATGGAGATGGTTGTTTTATGAAAGATGAGAACTGAGGGGAGTGGTTGTTGAGAGAAATGAGAGAGAAGAGAGTAAGTGGCTGTGTGTGTGTGTGTGATAGAGCGGGATAGATGGATATAATTTGGATGCATTACAAATTTAGTTCATAGATATATTTGTTTACATAAACAATCCTATTATATTATTAGTCAATCATATGTGAAATGACTAAAATGCCCTTTAAGTTAACAAAAAAACTAACTTCTGTTAGTGTTAATACCCAAACTCGTTACAATTTGAAAGACCAATACCCGACCTTGCAACAAAAAAAATTTAGTACCTAAACATGCTACTTTGAATAAACCACAGAACCTATTTATGTATTTAAGTCTACTTTTTATTAAACTGTATGTATTTACAAGAGTTATTGTACTGAATAAATTATGTATTTTCCGTTATTAGTTTAACTTTTTATTTGTTTATAGTAGTGTGATAATTTATAAAAAAAAAATAAAAAACCAAAAAGGTCAAGCTTATAAGTCTATAAGAAAGCTAAAATGATCATAGGTTTTAAGTGTCAAAATGGTAACAATAGCTAAAATGACAAAAGTTCAAAATACAGCTAGAAGAATTAAGGTTTTAAATACTATGATTTTTTGCTAAACTTTTATTCATTTAGAAACATTAGTACCTCTAGTTATTCATGATATATAAATTTCTTTTTGAAAAATTACATTTTTAAATACAAGTTCTATATATAATTTGAATTCTTTTTAAGAGCAAAAGATAAGACAGTGGATAGTGGGCACCACCACCGTTACTGAAATTATCATACATACAACGTGCTATTAGTCATGCTCTTATCTTTTAATAAATTAAAAAAGTTGCACAACTTCACTCGTTCACTTTATGATTGAGCTTACAAATAACCATGGACATCAACCGAACTTAAGTGTACGTGAATCTAAAGACCTTCGACATGTATGATTGAGCTTACAACATGCCTAGATCCGGTAATAGAACTATATATCAAGGTCGTGATATTACTTGGATAGATCGAGTGGATGGAAAATCCTTTCTTGTTTATGTAATGGTGACCGTCTTTGATACCGATTAGTTTTTTCTAACCAGCATATGTACATACGTTATATCTAAAAAAACAACCAATATGCAAGTCTATGTTACGTATGTATTAATTAAACTTTATAAGCTAAGTACCAAATATACGTTTGCTTATTTTGTCTAGTAATCATAAAATAAACCCAAATTCGGTAATTAAAAAAAGCACATTTGTCTTAATAATGCACCTTTTGATACAAATATAAATATCCTTGTCAATTGTCATAAATCATAGAAAAGTAACCTCAACAACAAATTCACACATCTTTACGTTAAAGATGCATGAAAGTAAGTAATTGTGTAACTTCCAAATATCAAAGTCGGTGTTGTTGTTGTTGTTGTTGTTGTTGTTGTTGTTGTTTTTGTTTTTTTTTTTTTAATTTGTCCTTTTGTTTTGTTTTTAACTTTTGATATTTGAAACTTACTTTACTTTTTATTTTACTTCTTTTGTTTTTATTAATTTTTTAAAATTATTTTTACGGCTTTACGCCGTAACATACGAGACATGATACTATACATAACGATGTTATTGTCACAAACATAACATATGCAACAAGGTAAAAAACAAGTTGTGTCACATAATGCAAGCATGCATCACTTTATAAATGTGATTACCGTAACGTGGAGGTACCACATGTTAATGCCACAATCGTAAGATGCGTAACAAAATCACAAACGCGATGTTGCCGCCAAAACGCATGACACATGATGATTAGTATAAAAGGTCACAAAGATAAGACATGGGCAACCGTAACACATGACACCGGTTGAAATTCTAATATCACCTATGTAACTAATGTAACAATATCACAAACACAAGACTAACATCGTATCACGCGACTCAAACAACACTCTAATGGATAAAAGAACCTTATGGCATCTTCTCAGTGGCGTCAATGAGGAAACTTCTACAACAGCCTACCGTCCACATCAATTACACTCACCAATGGAACAACTGGGTCCCACTCAAGGCTAATATATTTTGTTGGCGTGCGAAAAAAGAAAGAATTGCGTCCAGAACGGCCCTTCGCAACCGTGGAATACATCTTGACTCCTACATGTGCCCCTTTTGTGACGATTATGAAGAAAATGCTGAGCACCTCCTCATCTCATGCTACGTTGCAAATATGGTTTGGCATTTTGTGTCTTCGTGGTGCAAAATTCCACACATAATTGCCTTCACTACCAAAGATATCCTTGAAATACATAGGATAATTGACGTCCCTAAGAAGAAAAAGAAGATCATTCAAACAATTATACTCACGGCATGTTGGAGCTTATGGAAAGCTAGAAACGACAAAGTTTTTGAGAACAAGAATCTTAATCAAGCTAAACTTTTTCAGGATATCAAATCTCTTGGATACACATGGATTAAAAATAGATCCCCTTTAGTTTCTATATCCTGGAAAGATTGGTATATTATGAATTTATAACTCCTTTTGTTTTGCCCAGTAAGCTTCTTGCTTCCGTGGCTTTGTGGTAATGAAATTCACGGTTCAAAAAAAAGTCGCATCTTAAATTATGAAAAATAATCATTTTATCTTGGAATTCAACTTTTTAACATCATAAATATATTTTATATAATATTCGCTGTAAGGTTTCACTCACTTTTCAGCTTTATGACCAACAAAAGTAAAATAAAGACTTCATAAAGAAATTATAATTCCTAAAAAGTGTATACTAAACTAAAGTAAGAATAACAATGTCATGTGACAAATATAGTTAAAAATAAATTAAAAAATAGGTAATATTAAGTATTTAGGAATATATATTTTGTTACAAGAAAGAAAAATAAACATACATAGTATCATAAATTAAACTTAAAAGGTCAATTCTAATATGGAAATTTGAAAAAAATGAAGTTGCATCAATAAGTTATATTTGTGTTAATAGTATTTAAATTAAGAGGTCAGACACTTGAATGAAAATATTAAATTAATTAATTACTTGATAATTAAGATAAAAAATATTGATTTATTAATATAAGTCGATGTGTAATGAGACATTTTAGCACAAAAAACGTCCCCTTCCCATCCTTCAAGGCGTTGCTGATGGTAAAATCTTCTTAGACATTTTATACAAAACGCTCATTTTTCTCGATTGTGGTGCCAAGCCAACGTGAAAAGAAAATTTGAGCTCTTTATGGCTTTTCATCTTTACCACTGAAATCGTTTTTTGGTTTGGGTATGAGCAAACGCGTTTTTATTGTAGAAAGTGTGTGTAGAATTAAAACACTTTTTTGCCGTTAGTAAAACGGGTCAAATGAATTTCGTTGACTCATTCTAACGTTGTTAGAACTTAGAACTGACCCGTTAAACTTTATAATCTTAGCTTTTGTGGTTTAATTTTTAGTTTTATTGGTTTTGTGTTTTCATATTTGTCATTGTGTCCTAATTACTCGCCACTATAAATTTTTTTTAACAATAACCTTACTCTTCACTCATACTCAATGAATGGTTAGTTATATGAGTCTACTAGGTTAGAGACCCGTGTTTAACACGAGAATTAGTTAGAATAATTTAAATAGTTAAACTAAAAACTTTATATTAAACTTTTCAATTGTATACCTCTCAATCGAAGTTACAACTTTTTAAATACTTCCTTATGTGAAGTCTAATAATCACAGAATATGGCTTTATAAAATTTATGAAAACCCGAAATCCAAAACAAAGAAAAACTCATAAACAATAACAGTAGGTGAAACAAAAAATCTAAAACGAAGATTGATGAAACATAAAATAATTTATAAGAGGTTGACAGATAAGCAATCGGTTCTAATCAATACCTAAAAAAAATAATTTAGCAATCGGTTCTAATCAATACCTGAAAAAAAATAACCTAATTGCAAGAAATTTTTCCTCATAATCACTCTATCAAAAGAGACATAAAAACTATCTACCTGGAATCAAGCAATGTAACTTTGAATATAGAAGTAAAAAGTAGCTGCCAAAAATTTTCCCTTCATGATCATAAAGTCATCAAACTAATCTTCATCAAAATAAAATTATGTCTTCAAGTAGTACTGCAGGATCTAAAAATGAATAATTAATAAACAATCAAAGTGTTAAACACATGTGTGACACCCCGCCCGGTGGCGGAAAACACCGGGCTGTCATAGAATTGGATATCCATAGTAAACAAAGCACATGGTGTTACTTTTATTAAAGTCTAATAATTATTATCATAAGTTTGGCAAAACCCAAGTCTTAAATGCGAAACGACAAATTCATAATAGCAGTAAATGAAATAGTCTTTATTAATATTTTTTCCTAGGTCCGGGTCCCTATGTCTTGACAAAATAGAAATAAGCCAAAAATCACGCGCCACCTGAAATACGTGAAAATAAAGTTAGCTACACAAGCTAGTGAGTAAAACCCAAATTGAATAGTAATAGTATTGAAATCCGAGATCAACAAGATATGCTGCGCAATCCCACATGTATAGTAATTTCGTGATATCACCCTACCAGGACCCCTAGAATAGAATAGCACACCAACCACAATAGAAACCATAGTATCTCGTTTAGCCATTTGTCATGAGAACCACT
Organism: Tagetes erecta; assembly: GCA_030867185.1. NCBI lineage: Eukaryota > Viridiplantae > Streptophyta > Magnoliopsida > Asterales > Asteraceae > Tagetes > Tagetes erecta. The sequence goes on from CM061492.1 coordinate 981,924, forward strand.
CATGTAATAAATAATGATGACTTTTAATAACCGTCGTTTACCGTCTCGATATATAAGTCATCATTTAGCAATTTAGGGACATGGCATAGTATAGCATCATAGCATAGCAACATAGTATAGCAACATAGCATCTCGACATAGTAAACATGGAATTAGAAAGGCCGGGTTTAAATCACCTATCGATGTTGTACAAGCAGGTGGGTTTGTCAAACCATTAGCGCTAACATTGTACCGGTGAGATTACAAAGCAATAAAACTACTTTTAACTAACACATAAGATTGCATCAAGCCGCGAACTAGATTAACATATTTGTATGATCTCTTTTAGAAAACGAATAGAAAACGCAATATAGTAAAAGACATATTTCAGCCCCAAAATAGTAAAATGGAAAAAGGGGAGTGAGTTTACTCACCTGAACAATATAGATAATAGCAACGCAAGAAAGTAACTAAATAGAATCGAGGATCGCCCAGATATTAGAATCACCTAATTAACCGGGAAACCTAATTTAGAAACGAGACAAATAATATAGTAACTAGAATCAAGAACTTAGAAATTCTAGGGTTTTGGATTTGGGGTTTTAGGGTTTTAAATTATAAATTGAAAATTAGGGTTTCAAAATATAATTTGGGAATTTAGGGTTTTAAAGTCCAATTTGGGGATTTAGGGTTTCAAAATCCAATTTAGGGTTTTAAAGTCCAATTTGGGGATTTAGGGTTTCAAAATCCAATTTAGGGTTTTAAAGTCCAATTTGAGGATTTAGGGTTTCAAAACCAATTTAGGGTTTTAAAGTCCAATTTGGGGATTTAGGTACGAGATATAAATATATATTTTTATAATAAACAATTTCTAGTTTTAAAATTAATATATTATTTATATACAATCTTGAGAAATATATATATATAACTTAGAAGTAAGGGGGTTAAAAGATAGAAATTAAATAAAAGTGGTCATAGTGGGACTCGAACCCACGACCTAACGCGTCAACAACAGCGGTCTCACCACTGAACCAGACGCGCTTTTTGTTTCTTTAAACAGACGGAAATAGTTTTAATCTTTACTACACAGGTATACCCATTTCCATATAAACCCTAGATTTGAAAATCAACCAATTCGTTCTTAATTTGATGATTGAATCCAGAAAACCATAGGGCTTTTAATCTATACATTACAACGATCATTTCAATGTATTAAACTTACTTGATTGATGATGAATCCTATCAAAGAAAATGAAGAACAGGGTGCGACTGGGAAGAATTAAACAACCGGTCCTTGATGATTTTTTTTATGGAATTGAGGTTTCAGAAAGTGAACGGGAGTTTAGGAGCGTGATTTAGACCATAGAATTGTTTTACTTTGATTGAGAAATAGTCCAACGGGTTCGAGCTTAATTCTAAATTAACTGCGATTAATTGAGGATTAAATGGACGTTTAAAACTCGATTGAAAGTCACAAACGTATTTTGATTATTAAGATAATCGTTTTCATTGATTTGATTATGGTTAATACAAGCACCTGGATCGTTTTAAGTTTTTGGGTTTTGAAACGGTTCATAAAACCGATTAACACACTGATTGAGTTGATTTTATGTTGTTTAGATAGTGATAACGGGTTCGAAACACCTTCAGGAGCATTTTACCGTGATTAAATTTGGTTAAAATTGTGCGATTTGGGTTCGCCGGAGATGGGTTTGCTTGGCCGGAATGTCGCCGGCGGCATTGGAGCCGGAAACACGGGTTCACAGGGGGGATGGGTTGGTTTAAATTATTTTACATAAACGGCCCCTATAGTTTAAGTAACTTAATAAGTTGAGTTTTAAACTTTAATTACTAGTTTGAAAGTTGACAGTTTTAGCCCAAAGTTAGTTTTATATAGTATTTTAACTAACTAACTTAACTACGTTAACTTGTAACGTTTAAATAAGTTTTAGCTAACAAGTAAATCGTTTTACTATTTCGTTTACCAGTATATCGTTTAACTAACTTAATATATATTTAGTTCGTTTATGACGTTGCGAGACTATTTCGAGAGTTGGAATCGTTTTTGTTTAACATTTTCAATAGTTCTCTTTTACGAACTATATATATATATATTTATTTATATATATATTTTGAGTTTTACTGTCACAAATAATAATTATTTGATATGCGGGAATATTTCGTGATGTAAAAATGATTATTTAATTGAGACGCTAATAACGTAGAATCTAATGCGTTTATTCATAGTAATATTAATGAACGTTACCTTTTGAAGAAATAAATACGATTGCCATTTAAAAGATAACAAGCTTCGGGTTCGAGTCGGGCATTCGGGTTCGGGTTTGAGGCAGATGTCACAACATGTCTCTAACCATGAAAACTAATAGTTAATTAATTATTTAGGTTGTTCAAACAAAGATGACTTATTAATTATGATATATAAATTAAGAAAATATTCCTGATATCGATCTTTTAAAAATTGGTTTTCAATTGGAAGTAATCGAAAATGGAACAATTTGTTTTTGAAAGATTTGGTAAAGATTATTTGTGTTATTATTATATTTTTCTTGCTGGTTTATATTAATATAGATTTGTTATATTTTCCTGCCTTTAATCCTAGTTTCAAACAATGTTTTTAAAATCGGACAGGACAACGAACCGGACGTATTATTGGTTCACTGGTCGGACCGGTTAGACCGATTGAACCGAATAATATTATAAAATTTCAACGTCATTTAAATTTGAATAGTAAGTTTAAGAAACAATATGTCTGATAGGTCAATTGGATAAATAATAAAAATAAATATATAAATATATACAAGACACCTTCATCTCTCCATGTTCGCATCCCACATGGACCTAGAGATGGATTCTTAGCTAGCCTTCCTCCCTTATTATAAAATTTTGTAACTCATCCCACATTGAAACATTGATAAATTTTGATTTCATTCACAACTTTATAAATTATAATAGCTTGTCTAAATAATATTCTAATTAATTGTAGTGTACTGGTTTGACACGTTTCAGCGGTTGAACGTGTCTTTGTTGCAAATTGGCTTGTTCTATAGGGAGCCGTTTTAACGCATGAACTGGACCGTTGAAGCTACCGGTTCAACCGGTCGGACTGGCCGGTCTAGTCCGGGTTTAACAACATTGTTTTCAACTAAACCTAGTTTTCAAAAAAACATAACAAATCTGAAAATTAAGGAGAGCAAGACACCTCATCATTAGATTAATAATATTATGCCAAGTAAGCATTTATAGGATAGACATGCTAAGAGATTGACACTTGGCAAAAATAGGTTTGTTTTATTATATTTTATAGACTAGTTTAGTGCCCGCGCTACGCTCGGGAACACAACATTCAAGTGATGCTTTTAAGGATATTCATGAACATTCCAATAAGTTTTGAAACAAAACCGTTGTAAACCGAAACACGAAATATATTTTTAAAAATTAAATTTTTAGTATAGCAATATTATACTCAAATTAAAAAGAATAAAATGCTCACTTTTATGGTGTAGTTTATTTTTTATTTAAAAATCCATATAAAAAGTTATGTATATTTATAAAACACTAAGGTCTTTAATTGTATATTATTATTAATTTTATCCATAAGTTTCATTTTCACACCCTATCAAATATAAACCGACTCATATACACCCCTTGTAGTAGAGGGTTAAAAGTATAAATACTTTTAAATTTTTCAGAATTCTCTAAAATATTAGGGGACCAAAAATGTAATTAGTTTTATTATAATATATTTTATATACATATTTTAAATAAAAAAATCATTATTATGAGATAAACTCTCAAATAATGACACATAAGCCAGAAGCTTTAAAATGGTGCCACATAAGTTTTTTTAATTTTGCTATATTATATAAAGATTGCTTACAATCATTTTGTGGGAAAAGATAGATATATAGATAAGTGATGAAGCGTTTATTTAATAAAATTATTATTTGTTAAGTTGGTTTGCTGTCATATTTTAACCTAAATTATGTAATCTAAACAAGTTATCGTTATTTGTATAATTTAATTCGATAATTAATCCATAGACTTATCGCCTATGTGGCTATGTTATGTTGTCACACTCACCGACGCCTTGACATTTATTTTCTAGAAATATTTAACTTTTAAATATATAACTTTTTAGCTTTACAAAAAGTTGTGTCCATATTACCTACTTTTTCACAAAAAGGTATAAACTAAATGATATCTTTGGATAATATTGTACTGTCCCACAATAATTTTGACACCTTTAGGTTGATACATTTAATCAACTTTGTCAATATAAGCTAGCTAATATTATATTTTATCATTCAAGGATTAAATAAATGTTTTTAATCAAAATATAAGTCGAACAAAAAATCAAATGATTTACAAGTCACCCAAATTTAATTTTAATAGAAGTGTACACTAAAAACTGGCTCGGGGTTTTAAAACCGGTATCTGATCCAATTTGAGACCAGTACCCAAACTTGTCTCGATTTATCCGAATATCCGATCAGTTAAAACATAACCGAATCAGATTAAACTTGGTTTCAAACCGAACTGTTTTTCACATTATAAATTGATTTCTAGTTTGATTCGATCTGGTTTCTTGACTTACTATATGATTTGATTTAAATCTGTTTTAAAACAGATCCAGACATCCAGTTGATCCAAGTCGATATGCATATTTAAAACTTTAAATCCCAAATCTTACATCTTTAAAAACTCATGTTCATATAACCAAATCTAAAGTCCTTTTAACACTCATCTAGTGGGCTAACAAGCCCAAGTTATTAAAAACTGATGCCCAATGGGTAATATACTTACATCTTTAAAAACTCATGCTTGGAGCTAGAAGCCTAGAAGTGTATAAATCGGTTCCTTTGAAGAATCAGTTCCGTTTCTTGTTGGTGGTAAAGAAACCGATTTTTTCTATGAGATGTACATGAGCGTTGGGTTGCTGCAAATCTCCACTCTTCATTGTGCTTTCATTTAGAGTTTGTGGTCATAATTTTTTTATATTATTTTAGACTAAATAAGTAATAACATTAAAAATGATAAATATTACAAAATATATAGCTCTTAAAACATTAAATAAGTAACAACCTTAAAACATACCGGTTTTTCTAGGAACCGGTTCTTCCAGGATCCGGTTTTTTGTAGGAACCGGTTCCGGTTCTTTTGGAACCTAGAATTTGAAAAAAATAGTAGAACCTATTTAGAACCTATGGTTTGGTTTGATTCCGGTTCGATTCTTGTAAAATCAGTTCTTCTAAAAACTGCTTTTCGGTTATTGAATTGGTTCCGATTATGTTTTTTTGTCACCTCTACTTGGAGCATTATCTTGCATTAAAAGACAACTACAAGATGAAACACACTAGTCCAAATTATCCGAAGACTTGTGTACAACATGTGACACTAAACTCCAATCCTTGTAAAAAGTAAATTAAGGTTACATAATTGGCAATAAACAAGCAACCTTTAAACTAAATCCATCATTTTTTTATTTATTTATAACACAACAATCTTATTCAATGTTCAAAGTTCCACAACCAACCAAGAGCCGATCCAACCACTAACCCAATAACCAAAAACGTTTCCATAGCGATCCCAACCACCTCTGCCTCGTCAATCGGAACCGACTTCGGAGCCAAGATCATAAGCACACTTGTTAAATACCCGTTACTCACACCAAGCATCAATGTCAACCCGATAACCGGACCCTCACTATGCATCCAAGTAGGTCCATTTACACATCCCATAAAAAGCGGATAAAAAACCACCCGCCCCATACACCACCACACGGACCCTTTAGACCCCCTTGGCACATAAATCGCGGTCAACCACTTGCCCACAAAATCACCAACATTATAAGTTGTAATCAGCATTATAGGATACCAATCCTTAAATTTATCCGATTTAACGTTTTCGCTCAAATAACCTGGGAAAATCGACAGGGAAACCACATAGGTTACGAAAATTGCGGTCACCAGCCATCGGATTTTTTTGACGACATCCCAGAAATTTGAGGAGAGTGAGATTTGGTGTGTTGAATTGTGGTGTTTTTTATTACGGTAAAATAGGATGATTGGTAACTTGTGTAAAATGTTGGTGAAGAAAATGCATAGAAGTATGATTAGTGCACTAAATACAAAGTAGAGTTGTGTGCTTGCTCGAAGACCTTTTTGTGTGTGGGGAAGTGAAGCTTTTGTTACAATTCTTAGTATTGAAACCACCAGACCTGCAAATTCAAACACACACTAATTAAGTAATTATCTCTACATCGAGATTAAATAAATAAAAATATTCCACAAATTGATCATCATTATTATTATTTATTGAATTGGAATAAAATGATGAAACTTTTAGAGAAATTGTTATTTTTTCCTATTTTAGAGAAATTGTTATATTTTCCTCGTATGGAGAATAAATTTTGGATTTTAAAAATCTAAATTTTCATTTGTTGACTTCTAAAAATTTCAACTGAGATAATTCTTGGTGGATCCCAACTTCAAACAATTTTTTTAAAAAACCTCTGTTAAAAGCCGTTAAGTTTTTCCAAATTTCAAACTAATTCTTTAGGTTTTTTTATCAAAAAGAGAATACGAATGGCTTGATGAAAAATTACTTCGAACCGGTGATCCAACCGATTAAACGTTCTTATGTTTTTAGGTTTTTTTATTAGAAAGAGAATATAAATGGGTTGATTTAAAATTATTTCAAACCGATACTTCAACAGATTAAATGGTCTTACGATACGGTAAAACTTACATCAATAAAGATATTGTTTGACCATTTAATAAAAATAAATTCCTTATTATCTAGTTTAACCGACATATATTTTTTGAATAAAAACAAATTCCTTGTTATGTAGACCAAAATAGCACACTACCTAAAAATAGAAAAAAAATTATTGAAATTCAAACAGAGTGAATGTTCAACAAACAATATTAATCAGCACAACTTTTTTTGGATAAATTAATATGATAAATTAACTTCATGAACAACCCAAAAAAAAATCTGACATATGTACCAAAATTTCGTTACTCAATTTTAACAAAAAAACACCTAACAAAAGTGGGGTTGTCATATGTTTGGTTCAGAGAGTTTTTTATGCGCGGTATGTTTTCTTCCAATTTCATAACCAACAAAAATAATTACGTGAGTCAGTAGATTGTAATTTGTAAGTGATCTAAATTGTCGTAAAAAATAAATACATACCGGCGGTTGCATTACCGGCAAAAACAGCCTGCATGTACCGTCCGGGAAGTTCACCAGTAGCACCAACTAAACTCCCACCCACTAAACCATCCGCCAACCCACTAATCATCACCATAGAAACAAGCACCACAAACGTAACATCCGAAACCGTCTCCGTTCTCCTCCCATTCACAATCCAATCGGTTACTGGAGCAACCATCAGAGCTAAAACAAACAACCCCTGACCGATATTCATCCGTGTCCTAACCGACGGAAGCTTCACATGGTTGGACCTTGTCCAACACATGAGTGTAAATAACACAGTCACCGCTGCAGACATGTACCCAACAGAAAACACTTTGTTGATGTGTTTTGTTGGGTACAAGTATTGGAAATAGTCTACAGCGGTGATGAATGCGTTCCACGGGATTAAATATCCCGTACCAAGTATGAAGTGTATGATGTATGCGAGATGGTATGTGTCTTTCGGCTCGTCATTGTTGCCGGTTGATCGGAGAGCTTCCATTTTTGTTGTGATTTTGTGAAGGAAAAAGTTGGATCAAGTTGTGCAGGGAGTGTGAGCTAGGATCGATAATGGTGTGTTTAGTCAGCCATTTATTGGATTTGTTCTGAGGGTATACAGTCTTTTTTGCATGTTTTCAGTTTGGGAAAATATTGCCAGGTGGCAATGATAAATATTGACAAATATACATTTTTTTTTCTTTTCCTTTTGTAGTAAATTTAGTTGGGAAAACTACGGAAATTAATTCACATTTTGATCCTTGAAAACAACTAATAATAAGAATAACTTATACCATTTGTATTATTGTATATAGCGAACAATTTCAAAACAACTAGTTAAGAATAAATTGTCACGTAATTATAAACGTTTAATTCAAAGATACCTCTTTTAAACAAACAATTATTCTTTCTAAAAGTTAAAACTCACAAATACCTTTTAATTATATAAAAAAGACTTTATCTTATAAAAGCTCAGTCTAAATGTAAGTAAGCCTTGGCCAATGTTTATTTATGTAAAAATAATAATGTTTAGTTTGTAAAAAAAAGTAGTTAAATTATTGATGATTTTCCTATTTATAATATGAATTTGTATCATTATTTTTAGGAAATAACAGTTTTATATATATAATATGACTTTGAATTATTATTTTTAGGATTAAGATAAGATGACTATGAATATCTATAAATTAAATGTTTTTATGTTCGTATAATTAATGATAGAAGTTATCCGGTATAGGTTTTCTCTTTCCATAATTCATGTTACTTTTTCAGTAAATTCTTTCATTTATAGTATGGATAAGATAAAAAAAAAAATTCGCCCTCAACCGGTACACGAAACGTGTTTTGTCTGATATAAACTAGGATATATGTCGAATAGTTAGTTACATAATTTAATCAAAATAATAAAGTAACAAAACTTTTCTAATGGAATAGCATTTTTCTTAAAAGATAGTTATTTAATAAAATTTTATATAACTCGTATCTTAACAAAAAGTAGTTAAGTTGACATCAACTTAAACGATTCATCGTACCAAAAACAAAATTTTGAAATTTAGTATAGGTTATTTAGGTTACTAATCCAATATAAGATTTTAATTTCTTTTGTATCAATATTGACGCCAACTAATCAAAATTAACAAAATAACTCGAGGCAAAAGCCTTAAAATAACATTAAAGCTCTTTACGTTATACTAGGTTTAATACCCGTGTATTACACACGGGTTAAATAGTAATATTTATAAAGAAATTATAACCAATATATTTAACAATTTGTAAATATATAACATTTAAGGAGTTGGCTCCATCAACTTGCATGGTGAAAAATTTAGCTAAATTTTACCTCCCAAACTTTCTATTGTAGAAAAAAATCCCTCAAAAAATTGTCCCCTAAAAGTTTGATTTATTAGATAGATGTGTTGACGACACACACATCGAAAACACTCAAGTTCTAATTTTGGAACTTCCTACAATCCTATACGACAAAAACACAATGAGAAAATAGTTATGTTTCGGATTATTACCATCTATAACTTGTTTAATTAGGAATTATGTTTGTTCTGTTAAGGTTAACTTGTTTGATAAAAATCATGTTTGGTCCGTTTAAATTAACTTGTTTAACTCGTTACATAGACATTTGAGTGTTCAAATAATTAATCTGTTTACCTCGTTTAGTTAAACATTAAGAAAGAAGAGAGCAGATAAGTTAAGTAACAAAAGAGATAAATTATTTCGTATATATTTTACAATTAAATTATTTTTAGTAATTAACTATTAGGGAATATAATTGAATAATTTAGATTGTTTTTCTAATTAATTCTTTACTTGCAATCCTAGAATAACACATGAAGTTGCTACCTAAATCCTTAACCTTGCATCACACATGCTTTTAGAATTAATAATAATCGTAAATCAAGCACAAAGTTGCAATGACATTATATATGATACAACTTTATCATGATTGTAAATATTGTATAATTAACAAGCTTTCTCAAAAGTTAATTAATATTTTTAGGATAAGTTTTGACAAAATATTGAACTAATTATGTCCGTAATTAAGCAAGACACACAAAATGTGTGAAGTCTGCAATTAGATTCGAAAGACCAAAACGTACATGTGAAAAATAGGTTTATACATCTTTAACGCGTTATGCGAGACTTGTTTTGGATAACGTTTATAGATGATTTTTTGTCATATTATTTACAACAATATGTTAAACCATCTTCGTGCGTAGCCGAGAGGTGCAAATGTCGAGTCTAAGCAGGGTAGTTAATGGCTTGGCTTGACTTATATATCGAGAACTTAAAAGTGCATACCGACACCACGTCCATTGATACAAATACCAGCAACCACAATATTTACTCATAATTATTTCGGCTTGTCATAATATCTTAAATGTGTATGCTCTTTTAAAAAAACTAAAACTATAAAAGTCTGAAGCTAAAAAAATGTTTGTGGGCAAAGTGTAAAAACCAAAAGAGCCAAAGTAGTATAACTGCTTTTTGGGCCAAAATACAAAAAAGGTTGAAGGCGTTACAAACTTACAAGAGTCGAGAACGAGAAGCTAGTGCATACCCAAATTAATAATTATATATGACTAATGACTTGGTTAATGATTTTGATTTATGAGAACCTAGCTAAATTATGGTACTAATTAGCTTTTTATTTAAGCTATATAATAAGCGTTTATAAAAGATCTATTTTTTACTTGTCACACATAAAACATGAAATCTCATAGATGACCCTATACGTAACACTTCAACCTTTGAAGTAGTGACATAAAAATAAGATTAACAAATTCAAAAATTTTCAATTATTATAAACACTTAAAATGCATGTCAACCAATCATATATGTACATGACTTAATTTATACGAGTGGTACATTTCTAGCTGCTAAATTGGACTCTAATTTAATTAAGTGTGTGGATGGTTTACTAGTTATAATTTGCAAGTTTGCAACATTTACCATGAGCCTCGGGTTGGACAAGCCAGTCGCCAGATGTCCTTCCAACTTCCGAGGCTCATAATCCCACGGGCAGAAAATTTTAATCTTTGTATATATGTTTTTTTTAAATTTTTAAAAGTAAATATTGAGCTATATATTTAAGTATTTTGTTTAACCTAACAAATTTATTTGTATAAAACAAGGAGCGGAGTTGTTAAAACAAATTACTCATTACATTTAAAAGTATTTTTTTAACAAAACAAACAGGCAAAATGTATTTTAAAAAATCAAAAGAAAAAAGACAAGTCTTTTTGACAAAAACCCGACCCTGACATTTACCATGTTTGAGTCTACCAGTTCATCCCCAAATTTTTTATAATATTAAAATGTAAAGCATCATCCTTACATAGGCTTACACCTCTCACTTTTTGTTAATCGAAAATTTTGACCCTCTTTTTCTACTTAATAACTTTAGAACTTATTAACATTTAAACTTGATTCTTTAGCTTTGTGAACTTTAAAGTGTGAACTTATCCCCCGTGATATCAATAAAATAACATATGTTACGATATCATAAACGCACAGCATTGCACATAAATGAGTCTGTCTAATATATGTCACTCGCGTAACAAATAAAAAATACAAAAAAAATAAAGCGGTGGTGGAGCTATGAAGAGTTCACGGGTATCGACTTTCGTTGCTAAATTATCACCAGTTTATGTATCATGATACATTTTTTTTTACCATTTTTAGAATTTGGATACTCTTAAACGAAAATTAATATCCCCATAAGCAAAAGCTTTTTTTTCTAGAAAACTCATGAATATATATTCTAGACCCGTCACTTAAACAATACACGTATAGTAAGGAGGAAAACCTTTCCTTCAAGGCACGGTGGTTCCGGGTTACTTGCCGGCAAAGCAACGCCGTAGCTCCTCCATGGTTTTTCATATACATCCCAAACAAACTTGAATATATACATTTGTTTAGGAAAGGTATATATTAAAATCATTATTCAAGAAAACTAAGTAGCAAACTTTAGACACCAGAAAAGCATTCAAAAAGCCAAAATCTTTCACCTACAAAATATTGATGAAATTAAATGTTAATTTCCACTAATGACAATTAATTAAATTAAATATTTTTCAATACACAAGTGTGAGAAAGACAGAAAAAACAATCAAACGAACCCTGTTTGTTTGACCTCATTCAGACAGCGTTAGAATCGTATTCAATTGATATCATCATAACTCATCTCAAGAATCTTGGATTGACAACATTAATGGCTTTTCTAAAGAGCAAGCATCCCAAATCACAAGCCAGTGTTCATTCGTTCTTCATATTTTTTTACATATATTTACATATCCATATAGTCTTCATTTTCAATATTTTGATCAATTAACTTTAGGAACATGAGTGTCTCTATATCTTATCTTGGGTTCATGATTATGCTGTTCATTACTGTTACTAATGGTATATATAATCTAGTCACTAGCTTTGATTTTTAAGTAGCTTATGTATTATGTTATGGTTTCATGATTGTTTTATTTTCGCAGTTTTGAACGGCGCTGCATTCACGGGCACGTATGGAGTCAACTACGGAAAAATAGCTGATAACATCCCCTCTCCCGAAAACGTAGTGAAACTTATGAAGGCAAACAAGATTAAAAACACACGAATCTATGATGCGGACCATGAAGTTCTCAAGGCGTTAAAAGGGTCTGGAATCGAGATCATTATTGGGCTCGGGAATGAGTTCTTGAGAGAAATAAGCTTAAGCCAGGATCGAGCGGTGGATTGGGTGAAACAAAATGTAGAACAGTTTGTACCAGGAACGCGTATTCGTGGGATTGCGGTTGGAAACGAGGTGTTAGGTGGCGCTGATCAAGGACTGTGGGAGGTCTTATTACCTGCAGTGAAAAATGTCCATGCTGCTCTTGACTCGCTTCATCTAGCAGGCGATATCGAGGTTTCAAGCCCACATTCGGCTGGTGTGTTTGCTAGCTCATACCCTCCTTCAGCCGGGGCGTTTAAGGAAACCCTTGCTCCGTATATGAAACCGCTTCTCGAGTTCTTCTCGAAAATAAAATCGCCTTTTTATATAAATACATACCCGTTTCTTGCATACATTAGTGACCCGGAACATATTGATATCAACTATGCAATCTTTAAAAAGAATCGAGGAATATATGATGATAAAACTAAGCTGCATTATGATAACATGTTTGAGGCACAGATTGATGCTACCTATGCAGCTTTAGAGAAAGCGGGGTTCGGGAAAATGGAGGTTATAGTTTCGGAAACCGGATGGGCTTCACGGGGCGACACAAATGAAGTTGGGGCAACGGTTAGTAATGCGAGAACTTATAATCGGAACCTACGTAAAAGACTCCTCAAAAAGAAGGGTACTCCTTACAGACCGAAAAGGGTCGTCAAAGCCTACGTCTTCGCCATGTTTAACGAGAACCTAAAGCCCGGCCCGACTTCGGAGAGAAATTTCGGGCTTTTCAAACCTGATGGTAGCATTTCTTATGATATTGGGTTCAAAGGGCTTGTACCCTCTTCAGCAACATCCCTTTTCTCTTTCAAGGTATCCAATGAACTCATAATATTTTTACAACAAAACATACAAATGTGTATAAAACACAGACCCGAAAGTCGACCCACACAGACCTGTTTAGCTGAACATATTCTCAGGTTCAACGTGAAACCCACCCGGACCCATTTTGACCAAAATCATACCACAAAGTTCATGTTAGACTCATGTCATGCTTTTGTGTTACGTCAGAAATTCACAATCCCTATATATCTTCATGTTTTTTTCGTTTCGTTAACTAACTGTTTCTACTAATTTTCTTTGTAGGGCACTGAATCAATGTTTGTAGCATGTGTTGCAGCTTTGCTACTGATACTAATTTCATGGTAACTCAAAATGAGCATTTGGTGCCTCAATCCAGTCTACTAATTCTACAACCTAGTGGAAAAAGCACCACCATGGTGTTAAATTTGTAGTGTATAACTGTATATATACACAGAGAATTATATTTGTATATTTATACTTGGTTAAGGAATTTAGTCATTTGAGATTTAGAATTATTTGTATACAATATGTCAATATTGCAGCTTTCTTAAACTAAAAGTCCTATGTTTTTAATCTCTTATCTTCCTACTGTGTAATTCAAATATTACGTTGGGCGATACAGGTCATGATAAAAAAAATTCCATAAGGAAATGCATTTACTAAGATGTGGCAATTCAACATATCAATTCATATTCTATATAAATGGGTCAATTTGGGTTGTGCTTTACATATGAGGGGTAAACTGTAAAGCCAATAAATTTAAAGTGCATTTTTTAACCAGTAATCAAGTCAAACGTAGTCAAAAGTGCATTAGGACATGTCCTAAACTGTTTTATACAAAGTTAACAAGGTTTTGACCCATTAGTCAACAATGTTACTTCTTAATCTGCTTTTGATTAAGAAAAAAGTGGTATTTACATAATAATACCTACTAATTACCTAACAAGAATGGACGCATTGTATTCAATAGTCCAGTGGCAATTCACTAATTCAGCGCATATTCCTTATAGATGGACTAATTTGGGTTGTGTTTTGTCTCTTACGGGTCAAACAAATAAAACTAAGAGCATTTTCTAAAGAGTAAACAAGTCAAACATAGCCAAAAGGACATTTAAGATGATACAATGTTCTAAACTGTTAACATACAGAGAAAAGTTAAATTACAGGTTTTAACCCGAGCCTGTTTTGGACCCAAACCTGTTTTGACCCATTAGTCAACAATGATACATCTCAATCTACCTTTGATGAGGAAAATAAAGTGGTATTTCACAAAATAATACCAACAAACTACCTAAAAAGAACAAATTCACTTCAATCAATACTTTATAGTTGAATTATTACTCTAAATGCAGATTTATTTATATAAATCACATACAGGGTGAAATAAGCAGCAACAGGCTGTTGTGCTAGAAGTATTTAATTAACTACTAAACATGGTGAAAAGTAAAATTATCATGATGAAATTCAAGGTTGAAAGAGTTTGTCACCACATTTGCATTTCCAGGAAAGAAGATAATAGCAATCATCTTCACCATGAGAAGATTGATCTCTGTACCCAATCATCTTATGGTGCGGAGGAATAACCAGAGTGGCTCTACATGGTGAACAATTCATGCACTTGTTCACACACCCTGGTGGTCTTGATCCCAAAATTTTCTTCTTTTGTGGCATAACAGATGCACCTTCATTAACTGCTAATTTATATATATATTGACTTTCAGATAAAAAGATTTGCAAGAACTTTCAATTACATATCATCATCATCACCAAATCTTGCAGAGAGGAAAATTAACTAAAGAATGACTGAAAAACTTAAATCCCATTTGGGGTTCATATATTTATATGTTTACATGTGTAGTGTATACATATATATAATTTATTTAAGAACTTTGAAGCTGATTTGTATTTTTTTTATACCTGAAATGGAAGTTGAGAGTGTGAGAGAACAGAGAAGAATGAGTGTGATAAGCATCCACAGGCAAGATGAACAGGTTACTGCAGGTGCCATGAGTAGTTAAATAACTAAAGATTTGATATGATAACACTATAAACAGAAGATATAGAAGATGGTGATGGTGATGGTGATGATGACAATGATGATGCAAAGGGAGATCTTGAAGGGGATTGGAATATTATTTGGAAGATGAAGAGCAAAAGTAAAAGAGACAAAGGAGGTCAAAATATGTTTGGAGACTAAGGGACAGGTTTGTTGATGGGATGGGCTTTTATGCCAACAGAATTTAATTAATTAAAGTCTCAAAACTTCATTTCTAATTCACTGTTCTTTCTTCCTACTTTTGGGAAAATGTTGCACTGACTTTGATCTGACTGAAATTTCCATTTTGAATTTTGAGCCACTGTTTCTTGAATCATCAACATGGTTCTTGAGTCTGTGGCATGCAGTATTCATTAAAGAACTGATCCACTTTCTAATTATCTTGTTAAAATCTGTTTTTTCAAGTCAATAATTACATGAGTTCAACCCGTTAGTTATAGTCGAGAGAAAAAGAATCACATGATGATGATCTTTCGACTAATAAGCTCTGGTCCGTCAAAATCTAATTTTCAAGTCCATAATTATAGGAGCAGACGGAAGGGTCAAGAAGGTACGCGTAATTAACAACTTTTATGTATTGAAGCTAACTCGTTTTAAGAAAAACATGAGTTTGACCCGTTAGTTATATAACTTTAAGTTTATGAATTCGAATAATAAACTTTGTTTCCCTCAATGTCTATGTCACTTTATGTATGACAATCAATGCTACTAAAAGGTACAACAAAGAAATTGATGGAGCACAATTAAAGAGAAAGAATCAAATCCTTACATTGATTGCAGCTCTTAATCATATGCAGATAGATAACATAAATTATATTCATCAGTCTAAAAAACTCATCTAGTCATTTCAACAAACAGTTGGTGTGCACATTGTCCTTTGGTCGTTTTTTTGCAATTTATTTCTTCCGATGCTTCCAGTTTCAACAAATGGTACCATCATCATAAATTCATAAGCATCACCAACTCGTTTCCATAAAAAAAAAGTATAACGATTTGTCCCCATGTGGGTACGTATTAGACGAAATGTTTCAGAGCAGAAGAAAAATCCAACGAGATGAAGTGGGTCCTGTGTTGAAACATACACGTCTTGTTGGATTGATTAGACGTTCCATGCGTAAATGTACAAACACACCATTATACATATCGTAATGTTGCTGTTCATATCATGCGAAAACGTCACCAATACCGAAAAAAAGAAGGCATACGGAAACAGTTGTTGTGGTTGTGGTGAGTAGAAATTGGGGTCCATTGGCCATGGTGAAGACTCAATCAAGTACACCTGCATGCTGCTTTGCTTTTGAATGCACATCTGCTTTTTGTTTCAAATTATTATCATCTACAGGACCACTTCTAAGTTTGAAGATGTTTGTTTCTTCATCCTCTTCACGACCAACAAATGATTTGGTTTCAACCAAACTCTAATAAATCATTTGGTTTATGGTTTATATAAAAATTGCCGGCATAAAACTAAATAGTAGTAACCTAATGAATAAAGACTTGTGTCAATATAAGTTTGATCTCTGAGTCAAACGGGTTTTACCGCTAGCTTGTTGTCGTGTCTATGTGCGGATGGGTTAGTGGGTTTCCTCCGAATTAGAGTCGGGTTTTCTCGAAATAGGTGGGATTCGGCTACCCAGCGCTGTCTGTGTTCACAGAGCGTTTGAGGTCTCTTTTCATCATTGGGTTACCCCGGATAGTCAGACTTTATTCATTTGCTGTCCAAAAAAAAGTAACGAAATAATAAATAATAGGCCCCTTTCTTACTACGTTTGTAGGATCAAGTCGGACTGGGTTCTAGAACTAGATACCAAAGTGTTTTATAGCAGTGGCGGAGTCAGGACCAAATATTAGGGGTATCCTATGAGAAAATTTTCGCTCAAGTGTATCATAATTTTTTTCAGGGGTATCCCGATACTTAAAACCGTAAGAAAAAGTGGTATCCTGATACTTAAACAGATAAAAATTGTACTTCGTAACGAAAGTTAAAGGGTAGCCTAGGATACCCATGGGCTCTTCATAGCTCCATCTCTGTTTTATAGTTAGTTTGAATGTTAATGTATTTTTAGTTTTGCAAACCCCCTTCTCATGCCCCTTAAAGCTTTGTGACCAAGATTACTTGGGGTGTGGGGAGGGGTCATGACCTAGTCATTTGGGCTTGATGGGACGCGATGTTTTTGTTATCAAACCCCATAATATATGTTGATAAAATTGCTTTAAAACATGTTCTGATACGTCGCAAGGTGAAGATTAACTCCTTTGAATGTTCGCTTTGTTTCGGCTCCGATGAAACCAATGTTTTTAAACCGGCCGGTCCGACCGGTCGGACCGCGGTCGGACCGTGTTTTTTGAGAATCACGGTTCGATAGGTCACGGTCTGATAGGTGTTTGTGAACCGCTGCGAACCGTTCGAACCGGACCGTTTTGAACCGCTATCAAACCGTTTTTTCTTGGATTTTATGTTTATATATATAATTTTTTTTTGTTTTAGGTGATGAAACTCAATATGTTAATGTTCTGAGTGATGAGGATGATGAATTAGTTTTACTTAATGATGAAGAATTGGATACGTGGCGTGACATTTGAACTTAGAACTTATGATGATGATTTAGTTTTATTTTGATGTTAAAATTTGTTTAAATTATAACTTTTTTGTGATTCTTGGTGTTAAAATATGTTTGAATTATGACTTTTGTGTTATAACTTAAGATTATTGAACTTAAGTTGTGTTTAAATTAGAATTTTTATGGTATTATTTTGATAAATGTATATTTCGTCAAACCCCGGTCCAACCAAGGTCCGACCCCGGTCCGACCAGTCCGACCAATAAAATTAAAATAACGGTTCAGTGTCCGGTCCGGTTTTCAAAACATTGGATGAAACTAACTCTCATATTCTTAAGGAGTGCTCTTTCGCTAAGCAAATTTGGAGTCATGTTTTCAATTGGATCGGGTATTCGGTGGATCTTGCCATTCTCTTTAAGGAGTTTATGGAGGCAATTGATCAGATGGGAGTCTCAAAAAATTTAAACTTTGCCATTTTCTAAATTTTCATGGCGGCTTTTTGGTTAATTTGGACGGCGCGTAACGAGTTTATATTTACTGCTAAGCCTTTGTCGAGTGGTGGACAAAATTAACGTTCACACCTATGGTTGAATGAAAAATCAGGCGAAACTGGGTGATCTAGCTTGGCATTCTCGGTGTATTTTTTTCATTTAGTAGATTTCCGTTGTAATTTAGTCCTAGCGCCTTGCTAGTGGTTGTTTGGTTTCTACTAATTACTTGCCGTTCAAAAAAATATATATACTGCTAAAAGAACATAGCCTTATATAATCAAACTTCATTGCTAATGATTATCTAAAATGTTTACAAAGTAAAAGTTTAAACTTTAAGTCTCTTTGTAAAATCTTTTAGCTGCCTCAAGGCTAAGTAATCTTGAGATACATCATACATAACAAAACTAAAATAACATAAAATATAAGACACGTTAAAAGGGTGTTTTGATTGTTTATATATTATATATAAAGAGATATTATTTAGATCCGGTGCAGCTTTTTAATAGATACAATTATACAAACCCACGTTTCTTACATTTCTTGTACCATAAACTCATTGTGGTTTCTTTGTTTTAACAAAAGATGCTTTGTTCGACTAGGAAATGGATCAATCTAGTTTAACAACCCATAAACATATTTACGTGCAGATTTACGTCACATTTTCTACGTTCAAAGTTTTGATTTTCTAGATCATATTTAGTCTAATTTTGATTTTCTAGATCAATTTTTGTTCTAACTTTGTAATATTAGTAAAAACTGAAACTTTCTATAAGTTCAAAGTTTTAGTGGTTAAATCTAGGAGTAATGGCATAATTTTTTAAACTAAAATTATGGATTCAAACTACAAGTAAACCACCCACTAAATAGTTATATAAACAATCATTATTTCTTCATTCCTCATGCATACAATGCTTTCATCAAGTATTTGTTTCAACTTTTAAACACCATTCAAAAACAATAAATCACTAAATCCAATCATTGAATGATATTGTTTGTGTTTCACAAGAAACATGCTTGCGTATCATCATCACCTCCCCCTCAGCTTCCCTGTACTCAACAGTTTTCACACTCGAATCGTTCACATCACACGAAAACCGCACTTTCTTGATTTTACGTCCATCCTTCTTCCCGGAAGACAAACAAGAACGCAACACCATTTTAGTGCTGCCATCACCTGAATCTTGACTCGCAGTTGTGCTTTCGATGAAAGTAGCCTTATCACGACACAACAAAAGCAAGACCATTGTACTGGAAACTAGTAAACCGGTTGCCAAGATGACCCCTTGTGAACTCCAATCAGATGACATTTGTTAAGTTGGCAAGAAATAAATGGTTTTAAAGATGTGGAGGATGTAGTGGTTGAAGTGGTGTAAAAGTAGTTGATCGGCTCCAACTAGAGTTGTTTGTAGTATAGGTTTTTATATGTGAACTTAATATAAGGGATGCATTCAGACCATATAATGTGGGAGTGTCAAAATAGTGGGGCGTTTCAAATCAAACAACTTTGGAGGGTCCAAAATTGGTATCTTTTGCCTATTATTATAGTGTTTGTGGTCACACTGTAGAGGTTCACATTTTTTGGGTTTTTTCAACCCCCTAAACCTTGAAACCAGTTTTCGAAGAGGGAAAGGAGCGGTCCAGTTCCAAACCAGTTCAGTTAACCGGTATTTCCCCGGGCGGTTCAAGGTTTGGTTTTGACCGATTTCAACCTATTGGTTTACATACCGATTTCAAACCTACAGCTCGGTTTGGTTCCAAACAGGTTTCAAACTTGGTTTCAGTTCAGGTTCAAAACTGGTTCCAGTTCACAAACCGTTTATTTGTGGAAGATGAATGTATAGGATCAGGTCTACTCAGAAATGTGTTTAAAAGCTTGGTTCGGTCTGTGCTCCCTGTTGGTCAGGAGTCAGGGTCACTCCCCTAATGAGTCTAAGGCAAAACAAAACCATGTAAACCTCGATACGCGGAATGGAGGTCGGCCCTTGCCGATCCAAGGACCTACACAACACTCTTGAGGCATGTCTGTTACAGTAAGGTTTAGTTCATAGGAATGAAACAGCATGCATATAATATACATACTAATCTACGAAAATCTTGCCAATTGACGGAATTAGTAATAAAATTGATTGCTAGCATCTCGCCCTATATGCATACCAAGTTGGAATTAAAGACAGCAAACACTAGTTAAATTTGAAATAGGGAAAGAGAGAAAAACAAGAAGTTGAGTGTTTTTTAATACACAAATCTTACATAAGATAGCACACTTTGTAAAACATAGATGGCTAATATTCAGTATGAGAAAAAGGGAAACATACAAAACAATCCCTTAACAGTTATTAGTTATTAATTAAAAAGCTTACTCAAACCTGGAAGAAAAGAGTAATATACCTTCTTAAGTAGTGAGAATGGAAGGAAGATAATCCGATTTGGTTCCAAGAACACGAGCGCTAGTATCAGGGAAGAACTCGGTTCCCGGCAATTCAGTCACGACTCCTTCACCAGAAACACCAATAGGGTATCGAAGCAAGTGACCAGGCAGATCAGCCTCAAGATTCTCACTGGCAAACAGATCCCAGTATTTATCGGCTATTCGGTTCACCTTTTTAACACATTCAGTGCTCTCAGGATGCTGGAAGCTGTCATCAAGCATGCCAAGATGTTCGTACCATAGAGCCATACGGAACCCATGGACCTGACCCCTAGCAGGTGTCCTGGTTGCAATGTGGTGTGGTTGGTAAGCTCCCATGGCTATCTCAGAATCACGGGCACCGTCCATGGACCGCTGGTTGATGTTGGCAGATCCAACAATTATGTATTCATCATCAACTGTAACAATGAGAACATTGTATGTATAATTAGAATGGCTGTAAATGTAAAAAACCAAACTACACCTAACACGGTATGTATGAACAGATTGACTAAATATTCTTACAAATAAGTGTAACTTAGTAGAAAAATTATATAGTTCATGTTTTTTTCTCTTGCTTAGATATAAATATGAGATTTATGGTTAAAGATATCCTTAAGCACACAATTATCTAATTATCTGATTCTTAAAAACTCAAAGGACGGAAATTACCTATCATCATTTTCGCATGGACGTAGATCATGAAGCGTCGGGCTTCTTGGGCTTTGTGGTAATTTGAATCAGGTTCGGGTGTTTCTGAAGGTTCATACTCCCCGTCCTTCTTCACCTCACGATTCCCAAGGCAAAAGAAAGTGAGATAATCTCTCGGGTCTTCTTCAAGGCCTTGTTCTTGTAAAGCCTGAATAATATCTTTATACATCATTTCCATAGTCCTTTTTTGCCAGTCTAATATCGCCTGAACAGAAGCACTTTCAGGGATCCCTTCAGGCCACATTGGTACAACAACATAAACAGTAAACTTTTCTCCAGCCTTAATCTTGCTAACAATCTTTAATGAAAGTTCTTTTGGAACTAAATGCAGTGCACCAACATCTTCAACTTTTATATCATCTGCCTGCCAACCAAACGAGCTTCCAAGAAAATATTGGTTTTCAATATAAATAAAATTCTTGGCTCTGCGAATGGCGTGAATATAAGCATCTTGAATACTTCGGTCAATTATGTTATCTTTACCACTGACAAGACCAGATTTTGCTGCTTCTTCTGGTTTGTCTGGGAACCCAAAAGCAGCCCCACCATCGATTGACCTGAAAAGTTGGACGTTCCATGACTCTTGATCATCATGGAACATAACTGGAGATGGTGGGATTATGATGTCATCAAGTTCTCTGAAATTAACCAACACGTTTTTCCCGCCTTGCTTTCTCCATCTTTGTTCAAAATTAAACAAAACATCCCATGCGATTGGTCCTTCAAGTTTTGAGTGAATGTCATGCCATGGCTCACGGGGTCCACCTTTTGTTATGGAAGCCTCTGCATAATTAGGTTGGTGGAAATCATCATGATGAGCAGTGTCTAATGTTCTGAATAAAGTATGGAAGGGGGTATCGTATCTCCCGTCACAGAGATCAATACCACCAACAAAACTCACTACCCGCCGCCTTTCTGAATCCCCATTTGGCAACGGGGAATCCACCACTATAATTTTTTGGTGATGTGTGAACATTGTTGATATCTGGAGATCCTGAATGAAACTACCACCATCATCAGGGTTTCGTGGGCATAAGATGCAATGTACATCACAACCTTGAAAAAAGTTTTCAGTATCTTCATCATGGGTGGCCATTAAACCATCCTTCTTGAATACATCTAAAGAAGTTCTATCGTCCCAAACAAGCATTAGAACTTTAACACCTTCACTTGCTTTCTGTTTCAGAAGCTCACCAAGTGTTGCATCACCTCCGCTTTTTTGCCTTCTTGAATCTCTAATTAAAGAGATTTCAGTGTAAACAGACCAACCAGTAATGTAAATGAAGTGTTTTGCATTAGTGATTGCATCAAACACATCTTCCCAACATCTATGTGGCTCGTAATTCTTGCCATCAGAAAGGGGTATTTGGGGAATGAAATTATCAGGGACATGAGCATCTTGGTACAAAGAAACACGACAGCCTTGTCGTTGAGAGAAGAACGTATACGGGACTCCAGGATATTTGGAACTTTTAATTCCACGAGCCCAGTTACGATCTTGAGTAACATCAAAATATTGTAGTTTTACATGAATTTTTGAACCAGATTCTACAGGATTTTTGTCATTGTCTAAGATCTCCACCCATCTATCCACTTCTTCTCCGTCTAGAAGATCTTCAACAGGAACATAAGCTCTTCCAATTAAGGTTGCACCAATAGGATTGTCATCTTTAACAGTGAATATTACATTAGAGGCTGGGTGAGCACAATAAATGTGGAATGACTCATACCACTTTGGGTTTTTAGGGTCCTCTTCCAGCAACCTAGTTCGCCCAACTCTGCATTTGTCTAGATCAATTGTTGCATACATTTTTGGAGTTCCTTTTCCAAAACCAACAGTCTCCTCTAGGTTTGCCCTAAGCTGCAAGAAATGATCATTGAAAAAAAAATGAGAAACTCCACTAAATTATAACACTCTTTAAAGTTACAGGTTTCAAGCTTAACTAAGCAGGTATCTTTAACTCGTAGAATAACTGAAATGTGAGGGATCAGTTAGTAACAGATCAAGATACAGCTGGGAGTCAAGAGAACTGTCGATTATTACTATCACGTGATCATTAAAATCCAAGCACCCATGTAAACATGAATTAGCTCCAAAAAAATCCATCACCCAGTTTAGAGGGGTAAAATACTGATATGTATTTGTAGTGAAGCTATCTAAAGTACATTGATGTGTAAAAATATATGTATATGGGTTGTTTGGAATATATGAGAAAATATTTTATGAAATGATGTTAATTTTAGTGCTGAATCTAATATATTGTTTCCTGAAAGCAAATATATAGTATATCAAAGTTTATTATTTTAACCTTCCAAATTGAAGGTCAAATAAACTATGCAAGTGTTCAACGCATAACAAAATTTTAATTTATTATGGCTAAATTAGAAAGCATTTTAATGAATCTACACCCAAAATATACCCCTATTACAACGTGAAATACAACTAATGAACCAGAAAAAAAATGTACACATCCTAAAATATAAGATGCAAAAAAATTAAGAACGGTACAGTACACAAAAAAAGCGAAATACAAGCACAAGAGGTTGTAAAATAAAGAGATTTATATCTATAATAATTAAATTACGCTTACACTTTTATGTCCAAAATATCAAATAAACTTGCACTTAATGACAATAATAATTCAAATTAAGAAACTAGATGTGTGAATAAGTTTTTACTAGTAATTTCATAACCAGAATCATTCAGATTAAGAAACAGAGTATCTGAATCAAAATTATCCAAAATTCCAAAAAAAAATTAAATAAATAACCAATTTAGTGTCCAATCGATGGACCACCAAACAACTCATTGGTCGTCATCCGAGAATATCTGATATCACTTTTTCAAAATTTGTTCAAACAAAGAAAATAGTGCTCAATCAATGTAGTAACAATCAAACTTCAATCCAAAATTAACAACAAAGTCACAAAATATACCTTTCCGAATATATTATTTCCGCCACCATAGCCATGAATGTTATCAACCTCATAGATCGTAGCATGAAGAGTTCCATGGAGAAGTGTTTCCGCCATTTTATCTCCTGCAAACACATCGATCAGCTCGTATGATCAAATCGCAACTATAAAATCATACAACAAAACAAATCAACAGCGAAAACGCGTGTTCACACCGATCTGAACTGAAAAACAACTCCAAAATAACAAAATATAGCGAAAATTATAGTGATATAGCCAGATCAATGAGCAATCAATAAAAAGTAAATCATGAAAACGCAACATATGATTTGCTTACACATCGATCAACTCGTATAATCAAATCACAACTGTAAAACCCTACATCTAGCAAATTAAAAGTGTAAACGCTTATTTGCAACGATATGAACTGAAAACAGCTCGAATAAAGAAAAATAGCGAAAATTACATTGATATGGTGAGATCAAGTGATTTAATCTGACGAAGTGTTGATGATGAAGTCAATTGAAACATATGAACAAATGAACAGTCGTTAAAATAATAAGAAATTATGTAAATGATTTGCTTACAGTGATGAAGTAGCAAGTAAAGATCTGAACGGTGAAAATGCGATCGAAAATTGGATGAAGATAGTATTAACTGGCAGAAGACAATGATCCGTGATCGAAGCTTTTAAAAGGCACAACGCTCGTCAACGAGAAAGGTGAAATTTGGGGAAATTAGTAATAGATTTTCATTTTGTACTATCGATTTAGAGTATATTGCGGTTTTAGTGCCTATAGTTTGATGTAAATAACAATTAGTCATACTCGTTAAGTTATTACACGTTGTTACAATCATGTGTAATGAGCTTTTTATTTCTGAAACATCCCCTATTTTTATGTCCACTCACGAAAATCAAAAGATGTTTCTATTCAATGACATTCTTCCAATAACAACATTTCAAAAATGAGTGTTTTTCTTGCCTCATTTTTCTTTTTATGTGTTTTTTTCTATGAAATGAAGTTGATGTCTTATTTTTAATATGTATCTTATTTCTATGAAATTATTTTCATAATCATCTCCTCTTCTAATAAATTGCTAACACATCTTACCACACCGCGCCACGTGTCACCACCATATTCATCCTCAATTTAATGGCTAAAGATTTAATATCCATCCAAAATTACTAAACAGTGACAAACATTATTTTCATGCATGCAAATGGGTATTAACCAAGTATATTGATATATAATTATATATATATATATATATATTTTACCGTTCAACTCCGTGTGAGCACACGGGTGTTAACCTAGTATATCTTTAAATACACATTAATCATCACGTATTTTTAATGCGTACGGGAGAGGTGTAACCACTTCTATTTGTGTGGCAACATTTTATGTTTACGTTTGCCAAACCTTTTTATTTTGTTTGTATATATAGATGTTATTATTTCTGATTATTTAAGAAGAATAGCAAAAAAAATTACTATTGCAACTAGCAAAGTAGGAGTGGGTAAAACCAAGTACCCGGCCCGACCCGCCAAATACCCGGCCCGACCCGAAACCCGAAATTTAAAGAATACGAAGCCCATTAACCGGCCCAGTATATACAAACAGGGTTTCGGGCCCAACCCGAATTTAGTTAACCGGGCTTTTTAAAAACCCGAGACCGAAGTTTGTTCTTTTTAGGTTACTGGGTTTCATCTTTTGACTGCTCTCTTTTGTGACTTTTTTCTTTCAAGTTTCAAGATCTGAAGTTTTCAATTCCATTGTTCTTTCAAGTTGGCTCTATGCGACTCTACTGTAACTGTACTAGTGTTTCCTCTTTCTTTGGTTCTTTGGTTTTTGCTGTATAATTCAAGATGACAAGATCTGAAAATTTTCCATTGGTAAGTTCTATCACAATTAGTTTTGATTTCATATTCATAGTTTATTGTATGATTGGCTCATGAATTTGTTTAATTTGGCATTGGATCATAAATTCCTTTTGGGTTCCTCGTAAAATTGAACCTAGTTGAAAACTTAATTTGTTTTTATATTAGTTTAAGGTTTTAATATGATTATGTTGGTCCGTTCAAAAAAATATGTTTGTGTTGGGGTGTTGGAATCTATGAAAGATTCAAAATTTTCCATTGGTGAGTTCTATCACAATTAGTTTTTGATTTCATATTCATAGTTTATTGTATGATTGGCTCTTGACACAACAACACCTTGCAGTTCATCAAATTTAGTAAGCTTTCTGGGTTTTGATCTTTTTTGCTTTGTAGAAATGGGTTTCTTTTGTGTTGATTAGGATTTAGGAAACAATAGTAAAATACTATAATAACAGTAGTATGATTGTATGAATTATTGAAGTAAGTTAATTGTTCAAATTGTGCTATATAAAACAAATTGAAGTCTAATGTCAAACAAACCAAAACAAATTCAAAGTTTTAGTCTAATGTCAAACAAACCAAAACAAATTCAAAGTTGTAGTCTAATGTCAAACAAACCAAACCAAATTCAAAGTTGAAGCCATAGTTGAATAGAAAGATGAATAGCATAAAATCAACTAGATGAATCCACCACCTAATTGTTCTTTGGTCCTGGTTCAAGCATCTCACAAATTTCTACATTAACAAATATAAAATTATGAATAAGTTAACAAACGAATACATAAAGACGAATAATTAGTATTAGGTAAAAGTACCTTTCCCAATGTCATCATAATCTGTTAACTCTTCATTTACTTTTTTCCTTTTCCTTCGAATCCAGTCCTGTGTGCATATTAACGATTCGACTACAGGAGTGGACAAGGAACTTCTATAGGTTCCAATGGTTCTGCCGCCCGTACTAAATGCCTGCTCTGAAGCAACACTTGAAATAGGGATAGCTAATATATCTAAAACAATGGCAATACACCTAATGGGTTAGAACTTAGAACTTCATGCATATAAATAATGACAATAATTGACTAATTGTAACTTAAGAATTAAACACACCTTTGGCCATTCTAGCTAGTATTGGATACTTTGAAGTAGATTGTTTCCACCACTCTAGAATGTTGTATCCCTTGTAATGATCCTCCTCGTTCTCATCGAGATACTTTTGAAGTTCTGATCTTGAAACCTTCGGGGTTGAGGAACTTTTCGATTTAAACACAATAAACGAATCCTCTGTTCCTTCAAATGACTCATCAATGTTCTTTGACTGTTTTGAAAGGTCCTTCGGATTCTCTAGTTCGTATTCCATCTCATATAAACGAAACAACATCTCTAATTCATCAGTAACAACTTTTACTGCCGTTGTTACCTTATCTTTTATGTCATTTGCTGTTTCATTTTCAGTTTTCTCAGCTTCGAATTTTATGCCAAAACCATATACAATAACACTTGTCTTCAATCGAGGGTCTAAAATTGCCCCAAAGTACATAAGGTTATTCCATTTCTGATCACCCTTCCAATATTTATCAAATTTTCTCTTCATTTTATCACCCAATAGTTTAGTTAGAATGTCCTTTGAAGCAACCATCTTTTTTAAATGATTTTCAATGTCAATAATGTCATTGTAAAAGAGATTAACCACCACCTATTAAAAAAAGACATATATGTAGTCCATATTTAATACTTCATACAATAACAACAAAACAAGTTAACAGTTACCTGTGACGAAGCTGAAGCTCTAGTTGTTTTACGCTCGAACAACTCTAAAAGACTTATCATTTCCCTCGCATAGTCCCAATCAGCAACCTTAGGAACATCAACCAACTCAGCTATAAAATTTGGGTCCATCAAATCATATGCATCAAACGCCTTTTCAAACTTTGCAGCTGTCTCCAGCATACCATATGTGGAGTTCCACCTGTGATATTAAAGAAAATAGATTAGTAGGGTAAATATACTATAAATATCAAGAATTTACTGTTAAAAAATTAAAACTAATTACCTGGTACAGATGTCTAGAGATATCAGTGCCTTAGAATCGATCTTTTCTGTGATGCAACAACTTTTAAAAGCATCAATTCTGTTAGGAGATTGTCTTACGTATCGAATCGCTTTTCTGATGCGCTCTATTGGTATTGATCTTTCACTTAATCCGTCTTTGACAATCAAGTTCAAAATATGAGCCATACATCGGGTATGTAAGTATCTCCCATCGAAGAAAAGATTGTTTAGCTTTGTTTTTAGAAACGTAATAGCAGTATCATTGGATGAGGCGTTATCCGTTGTGATGGTTAACACTTTATCCAAATCCCATTCCCTCAAACACTGTAGAAGCAGCCTACCAATATTTTCTCCCTTATGACTTGAGATCGGTTTAAAGCTAATGATACGCTTTTGGTATTTCCACATTTCATCAATGTAGTGGGCAGTTACACACATATAGTTAATCATTTGTTTTGAAGTCCACGTGTCGGTCGTTAGAGACACACGAGGTTTACTATGTGTAAACAAGGACTTCAAGGTAGCTTTCTCCTCCACGAACATCTGTGCCACATCCCTAGAAACCGTCTTCCTACTCGGTATCTTCAAATTTGAACATACGGTTTGCATTAGCCTCCTAAAACCTTCATGCTCAACAGTTGAAAAAGGCAGCTCATCAATTATAATCATCTCCGCAATTGCTATTCTACCATTTTCATTAGAGAACTTCCATGTTTTAACAATTGCCTCTCCCTCAACATCATCACTCTGCTTGACAAATAAATTTGTTTGTTCTTTCATTTTGTCGGGGTGATCCTTACAACAATCAAGGTGTCTTCTAAGAGCCGATGTTCCATCCTTGGAGGTGTCACCACACAAATCTTTTTTGCAATAGTGACACTTTGCCTTTTTTATCCCATCTTCATTAGTAAACTTATCAAAATGATCCCAAACAAAGGATCTTACCTTCCTATCAACTTTTTGAGTTTGTTGTGGTGCCTTCCTTTTCTTTGTTTTACATTGTTTTTGTAACACTGGAGAAATTTGACTTTTAATTCTAATATCGAGTACTTGAAGTTTATAATTCTTATTGTATCAATAAATTAGCTAATGATAACGTTAACAATAGTAGTAATAATAATGACAAAAAAAAAACAAACTAAATCAAGAAAATGATGTTAATACTTGTTAACAACCCAAAATAAAACAAGAAAAAAAAAATAAACATATGCAAAGATGGGGGACCAATTGTGTCAAAAGCCAAACAACACCTCCTCCTTCCTCCTATTCACGCACAACAACAGTAACACCCACCTTCTTGACCATACTCTTTCACATCAACCAAAATTTGTCCAAAATCTGACCCATTTCAAGTAATAACGTGTTTCATCTATCCCTAGCTATCATCAAACAGGTAATTTCGTGTGCAATTGAACAAAAAATTGACATGAACCATTCCCTTTTTCTTGCTTCGGCCGAACCCAAAATCCATAACCAAAACCATATCTAGAACTCACCATTTTGCAATTAACCACACACACATACTCACAAACACACCGCAAACAAACCCCCATACCCAAAATTCGTGAAAACGAAGTAAAAATCACGTATCAAGCGCTCAAAGGGCCGAACCCGTTCGTTACTCGTACACGTACCTAGCCCACACCATTTTGTAAGTTTCTTATACCATTGAACTCGTTTTTGGATGAGGATTAAAAGCCCTAACGTTAATTTTATCAAAAACCTTGAAAACGAACTCAATTTGAGGATTGAAGAATCTAGGGCTCGAATGGGGTATGTGGGAAATTTTCTAATCTGCTAAAGAGGGGTTAAAAGAATTAAAGGGGGATGGATTTATGGGTTAGTCACCCAGCTCAAGTGGCTGGGTGCATTGCAAAACAACAAAGAGGTCTCGAGTTCTAATCACGGCCAGCACACTCCCCACGTTTTTATTTAAAAATCGTTTTTTTTTCAAAACAGCCAAAGGATAAAAGATTTAAGTTACAGACTCTTATTGGGTTAGAATCTTAAGGCGCAGCAGGTCACGGGTTCGAATCCTCCAACCCGTTTTTCTTGTATATTTTGTATTTTGACAACTAATTCACATTTTTAAACTTTCAAACTACCTACTAATCAAGTAAAAATTATATTTTTATCATTTTTATGCCTTAAAAACCCAAAAGTTTTCATAAACAAATGTTAACTTTAAAAACTTTATAAAACCAAGTAACAAAACATGTATATATTTTTATAAAAATCCTTGTGAGTGTTTATTTAAGCAAAAATATTCATTTTAATCCTTGTAAGTATCATTTATATAAAATTAGACACATAAACTTGTTTCGTCAACTATTTAAAAACATTATAAACTAAAAATCCACTTAAACGTCATAGCGTATTTGTAAAAAAATCAAGTAAACGACTTGTAATGGCAATAATCTTTAGAGGTATATTATTTACAAATAAATAATACATTAACCTATTTTTATAAAAACTTATTAATATACCAACATTCATAACTATTTCACAAAACAACTAAAAATAAGAATTTGACTCGTACGATCTCGAAACCACATATGGACTAAAATCATTATGTTCGATTAATAGGATAAGCTACCAAGGGTTATTTCCGGCTTCCACCGTATATTTTCTTGAGTAGATTTTGGAGCCGTTTAATGTGAGTTTACATACCCCTTTTTATATTTATACACTTTTGGGGTGAAACATGTTATATTATTCAAATACAGTACATGCACTAAATCTATTTATCAACTATGTGATTCCATTTATGTCTTGGTTATGCTTTATGTATACGTGTGGTGTTCTATTTTATGATCGATACAATCATTAACTATTGCTAGCCCAGCGACGTCTTAGATCTAAGGGCCTGACAAGCCTTTTTGGTGCTAAAGCCGATGCTAAGTCCGGCTCTTCAATGACGCATTCTAGTTCATTGAAGGAACCAAATTTCACTTAGCTGATCATATACTATATTCTATATTGTTGAGGCTTGATTGTACATTTGAGGCCGTACGTGTTGTTACATATTTGCACTAACCTTTGTGGACATGGAATCGCTTATCATTGTGATCTATAAACTATTATCTATGTATTTAACTATGTGAACTCACCAACATTTTTATGTTGACATTATTTTCTAACATGTTTCAGGGAATACCAATGTTTAATGCTAGCTTTGGATCATGATCACCATAGGCTTTTGGACCTAGCTAAATTCTAAATCAATGAACAATTATTAGCTATGTTATTTGTAATTTGCCAAACTTGTGGACAAATTGTACTATTTAATTTGGTGATACATGCTTATTTAAAACTTTAACTTGTAGCGTCATGTGGCTATGAGCAATCTCTAACACTCACGTCTCGACGATTATCCGCCTTTTATTTATTTAATTGGTCGGGGTGTGACAGATTGGTATCAGAGCCCATGACTGTAGGGATTTAGGTTATTAGAAACGGTGACCTAGACTACGGTATGCTTAGGGACCATATATGAATTATCTCATACTTGCTTATGTGCTACATGATGCTACATGCTATGTGTTACATGATACATGCTATTTATTTTTTTTTATGCCATGGCCTTTGCACACACTATGAAATTCTACAACTTAAACCGAACTTTAACAAATGAATTCAACATAAGCAAGAACAAATAACTAAGACTAAACCCTTAACTTATTTTCTTCTTCCCTTATCCAAGCTATTCATCTTAAACCTCAGCATCGTTTACTATAACACTAATTAGCTAAGTAACATTTCTTTATCTATTTCTCGACTCAATGTGGATATCATATGCTTAGTGAAACTCTTAGGCAAATGCCTAATCCATTCTCATCAAGGTTTCGAATCTGTATAACGCAACAAGACAATGTGTATCTAGACAGTAAACAACTATATCCTGAATTTTCTGGCAAAACGATAGAAAGTTCTATCCAAGGTTAGTGTATCGTATAAGTCTCTTGAAGGGACATGTATGCTTACCTGGGGATGGACGAGATGAGCGTAACCCTATAGGCTAAAGCACGTCTCCTCGAATACGCTAAAACAAACTTAACACTTTGATAAGTCATTAGTGTCCAAAAACAAGACACATTCCTAAGCTTTCAAAATTCTATATATTTTCTTTTCAATGATTCTACGATTATCATTTTATCTAAAGATTTCATGTGTTTTCTGTACTACCTTAAATGTTTGCTATAATTCCAAATAGATTATTCATATTCCTATGATTTCTAAGAACTTTCTATGATTCTAAGTGTTTACTATACTATGTTTTCTAAAGATTCTATGATATTCTAAGTGGGACGAGGTGCTATTATTATATCAGATATTTCTGTCGGTCAAAGATTTTGCTACAAAACCGTGTTATTCTACGTTCCATCATTCCATTTGTTTCTAAGCTGCAATAATACCTATGCGATATACTCGCTAGTTTATCCATATAACACAATTACACCGTTGTAAACCAAATATCTCAAATCAAAACTAAGATATATCGACTAACTTCAATCGAATTATTCAAAACTTCAAATCATATATCAATTACCAAATCTAGGGCATGCTTCTAATCCCAAATCGATTATCGACTCTCCAATAAAAGGTTTATCATTATTTCTGAATTCTAGTCAATGCTAAATTCCATAATTAAATAGAAGTTAACGGATTTTGCTACCCTTATAAGCTAACGTATTCGAATCGAACGGTTACCCTCAAAATATTTCAACTTGACTTCGATACTCAAATAGTTTCAAAACTACTCATCTAACTATAAGATTCTAATCCAATTTTCTAATCCATCATTAAAACTATAAATCTACTACCAAATTATGAACTAACCATCAAAACATGTACTCGTTAATCAACTACGCGATGTTATCCATAAATTCGTTATCCAAAACCTAACGAAAACTCACTACACAACTATTCTCAAACTCATTGAACTACATGTTTCATCTATACATATGACCACTAATGAAATTCTACGCCGCTAGTTTTCATAAACTAATACAAACCCAATACATTTCATTTATAAACTCGTTACTCTAACCCAATGTGTAATCAATGGACTTTGTAAAACTACCAGTATTCGAATCAATTAAAATAATTTCCTTATTTTCCCAAAATTTGATAAAAAAAAAGATATGTTAATTAAAATAACCTTTTGGTTTTAGTATTTTGTAATATATATATATATATATATATACAAATAAAATATATGCATTAATGATAAATGATTTCTTTAAAATGGAATTGGTTTTCTGACGTTGGTCAAATATTTACATAACACTTTTTTTGTTTTTTCAAATATGACACCAAGACTTGTAGTAAACACCATGTCTTCTGTTTTCCAATACCAAGTACTTACAACTTAAATTGTGTAGTATATTTCCAAATCAATCCTCTTAACTATGGTAAAGATTAAAAACCTTCAACTTTTTACTTAACTTTTAAAACTACACTAGAAAAACGACATCACCCCTTATAAACTTATTTACCTCCATAGTCAATACATCTGATTTACCTAAAGCTGCTGGTCATATAAATTCAAACATCTTAGGAACCAAGTAACCTATTCATTCGAATTATAAATTGGATTATCCACATTATCAACTTTTCATGAAACTATTTTTTTCTAAAAATCCTAATAAACTATATTATTACATGTACACCACCAACTAATGCTTATGAACTAGTCAATATCAGAAAACTTAGATAATTACATCTTACACACATAGAGTCGGTTTTCACAAACTTAAGTGTTACTATTCTAGTACTCGGACTTGACTATCTATACCGATGAACAAACTATTTATATGAGCAATGTCTACCTAATAAACTATAGTTTTCTTTTAAATCATTAATCTAATGTACACCATCAACTAATGCTTATGAACTAGTCAATATCAGAAAACTTAGATAATTACATCTTATACACATAGAGTCGGTTTTCACAAACTTAAGTGTTACTATTCTAGTACTCGAACTTGACTATATTTACCGATGAACAAACTATTTATATGAGCAATGTCTACCTAATGAACTATAGTTTTCTTTTGAATCATCAATCTAATGTACACCATCAACTAATGCTTATGAACTAGTCAATTTCAGAAAACTTAGATAATTACATCTTATACACATAGAGTCGGTTTTCACAAACTTAAGTGTTACTATTCTAGTACTCGAACTTGACTATATACACCGATGAACAAACTATTTATATGAGCAATGTCTACCTAATGAACTATAGTTTTCTTTTGAATCATCAATCTAATGTACACCATCAAATAATGCTTATGAACAAGTCAATATCAGAAAACTTAGATAATTACATCTTATACACATAGAGTCGGTTTTCACAAACTTAAGTGTTACTATTCTAGTACTCAAACTTGACTATCTATACCGACGAACAAACTATTTATATGAGCAATGTCTACCTAACAAACTATAGTTTTCTTTTAAATCATCAATCTACCTATCATCTTAAACTGATTTTTCCCAAGTACTATTTCTATCGGGTATGATGGCAATACTTATGCGTATCATCACTTTAACTTAAGATTTGCTTGTGTACTTATGACTCGCACGTGACCGAATGAACTGTGGAGCCCATGCAAAAACTGAAGTAATTACGGGTGCACACGGAATTATGAAAGTTGGTGCATGAGAACCCTAGTAAGTTTTGTCTTGTGTAGTTGGGTCATATATAATCATCTTATTTTCACTTGACTTGTGTACTCACTTAACTATGTGTAAGGTTACTTTATTCGTTTCGCCCATTCTATTAATCATAGTTGTACTCGATGGTCATTTAAATAATTCTAAATCCATATACTGAAAACATTTCATTTGCAAGTTGACATCCTATGCTATTCCTATATTGAGTAGCAAATAATATTAATTCAAATCTTCATACAATTAGTTCACCCGAACACTTATAAGTGAAAAGAATAAAATAAACAACTCTCATTGAGTCAAAACAAATAACTTCTTAATCTCGTTTATTTAAAATCATGTCCCAATCGAAATGCTCATCTTTCCGTGGATCGAATTCTCATATAAGAAAGTCTCTTATGAACTGCAACTGCCTGAGGAATTGGGTAGTGTTCTTCCTGTGATCCACGCTTCTAATGTTTCTAATCTGAAAAAGTGTTATCCAATGAAAATCTTATCTTACCTCTCGTTGAAGTCTAAAATTGATGAACCGCGGCATTTTATTGAACTGCCATTGAGAATTATGGACCGTGAAGTCAAAAACTCAAGCGTAGCCGGATACAGGTTATCAAAATTCGTTGGGAAAACAAGCGCGGACCTGAATTCACTTAGGAGCGTGAAGACCGTATGAAGAGAGATTTTCCTCACTTGTTTATCTAGTTCTTTAAATTTCGGGACGAAATTCCTAAAAGTTGGGGAGACTGTAACACTGGAGAAATTTGACTTTTAATTCTAATATCGAGTACTTGAAGTTTATAATTCTTATTGTATCAATAAATTAGCTAATGATAACGTTAACAATAGTAGTAATAATAATGACAAAAAAAAAACAAACTAAATCAAGAAAATGATGTTAATACTTGTTAACAACCCAAAATAAAACAAGAAAAAAAAAATAAACATATGCAAAGATGGGGGACCAATTGTGTCAAAAGCCAAACAACACCTCCTCCTTCCTCCTATTCACGCACAACAACAGTAACACCCACCTTCTTGACCATACTCTTTCACATCAACCAAAATTTGTCCAAAATCTGACCCATTTCAAGTAATAACGTGTTTCATCTATCCCTAGCTATCATCAAACAGGTAATTTCGTGTGCAATTGAACAAAAAATTGACATGAACCATTCCCTTTTTCTTGCTTCGGCCGAACCCAAAATCCATAACCAAAACCATATCTAGAACTCACCATTTTGCAATTAACCACACACACATACTCACAAACACACCGCAAACAAACCCCCATACCCAAAATTCGTGAAAACGAAGTAAAAATCACGTATCAAGCGCTCAAAGGGCCGAACCCGTTCGTTACTCGTACACGTACCTAGCCCACACCATTTTGTAAGTTTCTTATACCATTGAACTCGTTTTTGGATGAGGATTAAAAGCCCTAACGTTAATTTTATCAAAAACCTTGAAAACGAACTCAATTTGAGGATTGAAGAATCTAGGGCTCGAATGGGGTATGTGGGAAATTTTCTAATCTGCTAAAGAGGGGTTAAAAGAATTAAAGGGGGATGGATTTATGGGTTAGTCACCCAGCTCAAGTGGCTGGGTGCATTGCAAAACAACAAAGAGGTCTCGAGTTCTAATCACGGCCAGCACACTCCCCACGTTTTTATTTAAAAATCGTTTTTTTTTCAAAACAGCCAAAGGATAAAAGATTTAAGTTACAGACTCTTATTGGGTTAGAATCTTAAGGCGCAGCAGGTCACGGGTTCGAATCCTCCAACCCGTTTTTCTTGTATATTTTGTATTTTGACAACTAATTCACATTTTTAAACTTTCAAACTACCTACTAATCAAGTAAAAATTATATTTTTATCATTTTTATGCCTTAAAAACCCAAAAGTTTTCATAAACAAATGTTAACTTTAAAAACTTTATAAAACCAAGTAACAAAACATGTATATATTTTTATAAAAATCCTTGTGAGTGTTTATTTAAGCAAAAATATTCATTTTAATCCTTGTAAGTATCATTTATATAAAATTAGACACATAAACTTGTTTCGTCAACTATTTAAAAACATTATAAACTAAAAATCCACTTAAACGTCATAGCGTATTTGTAAAAAAATCAAGTAAACGACTTGTAATGGCAATAATCTTTAGAGGTATATTATTTACAAATAAATAATACATTAACCTATTTTTATAAAAACTTATTAATATACCAACATTCATAACTATTTCACAAAACAACTAAAAATAAGAATTTGACTCGTACGATCTCGAAACCACATATGGACTAAAATCATTATGTTCGATTAATAGGATAAGCTACCAAGGGTTATTTCCGGCTTCCACCGTATATTTTCTTGAGTAGATTTTGGAGCCGTTTAATGTGAGTTTACATACCCCTTTTTATATTTATACACTTTTGGGGTGAAACATGTTATATTATTCAAATACAGTACATGCACTAAATCTATTTATCAACTATGTGATTCCATTTATGTCTTGGTTATGCTTTATGTATACGTGTGGTGTTCTATTTTATGATCGATACAATCATTAACTATTGCTAGCCCAGCGACGTCTTAGATCTAAGGGCCTGACAAGCCTTTTTGGTGCTAAAGCCGATGCTAAGTCCGGCTCTTCAATGACGCATTCTAGTTCATTGAAGGAACCAAATTTCACTTAGCTGATCATATACTATATTCTATATTGTTGAGGCTTGATTGTACATTTGAGGCCGTACGTGTTGTTACATATTTGCACTAACCTTTGTGGACATGGAATCGCTTATCATTGTGATCTATAAACTATTATCTATGTATTTAACTATGTGAACTCACCAACATTTTTATGTTGACATTATTTTCTAACATGTTTCAGGGAATACCAATGTTTAATGCTAGCTTTGGATCATGATCACCATAGGCTTTTGGACCTAGCTAAATTCTAAATCAATGAACAATTATTAGCTATGTTATTTGTAATTTGCCAAACTTGTGGACAAATTGTACTATTTAATTTGGTGATACATGCTTATTTAAAACTTTAACTTGTAGCGTCATGTGGCTATGAGCAATCTCTAACACTCACGTCTCGACGATTATCCGCCTTTTATTTATTTAATTGGTCGGGGTGTGACAGTTTTTGTACAGGAGGTGGTGACTTTTTTCTTTTCTCTCCTCCTTTAGAGTCATCACTTGAAAGGTTCTCGACATTAAGTGGATCCATCTAATTTAACACAAAAATAATTAAAGAAATAGTTATTTATGAAGAAAACAATGTGATTTAATGTTAGAACATAAGATTGAGGCAACTGTTTTTGACACCAGTTTGTGTAAGGTTTGTTATGTGGCTGATGTTGAAGATACTATATATTAAAACATAAGATATAAATGAAAAGAACAAAAGTGCAAGACATAGATGTAAAAGAGCACCATATTTGACACCAACCAACTCACAAAAGCTTTGATTATATCAACCACAAGAAATTATATAAGCAGATAAAAGCTGCTGAAATAAATTAAATCTAATGACAATAGATGCTCCAACCAGGCCATGCATGCATATGTTTGACACCTATGGTTTTTTTGTACACTATGAATTGAACCATAACTAATTGTCTTATCACATGCATGATCATATATAGTTGCAAGTGTATGTATGCAAGTAAGTTAAGTGGTGTTGAATGAGAACCAAGTATATTCTAAAGATCGATGTTGTGGATGAGGAAAATCTATGTGTGTGTCTTTGTGTTGTGATGCTATAATCTATCTATCTATCTTCTTTTTGCACAACCGGATATAATCATAAACACACCTCATCATAGACTCTACATTCACAAGTAAACAAACTTCAACACAATTAATGTTAGAACTATTAAATTATTTACCTTTGATTTCTTTTGCAGAATGAATGAATGGACGATCGCTCAATGGATACCGGAATAACAGAAAACTGGAAGTCAGTAGGCAGCAGCAAAAGAAACGTAAGAATTGGTTTAACCTTGAATGTTTGAGATGTGATTTTAAAATAGGTTTGCTAACTTAAAAAGATAATAAGATATGTATGTATTTTTTTAAAAAATAGATTATCTAATTCAATATTGAATTTTATATATATTATCATGATCTTTAAATAAAAATAGAACATGTCTTATAGTTAAACAATTAAAATTAAGTTTGTGTTCCAAGAATAAAGGCAACAGCAACATTACAGCCGAATACTATTGAATACATTTTAGTGTTCATTTTCGGGCTTTTATTTATGGGTGTATATAATGATTTGGGCCCGGGCCCGACCCGTACCCGGCCCGAACCCGAATTAAATATGATTATTAGGCCCGAGGCCCATTCATAAACATAAATGACATTTCCGGGCTTTATGGCATTTCCGGGTCGGGTTCCGGGTTTCCGGGTTAAACCCAATTAATGGCCACTCCTATAGCAAAGAGCTTGATATAAGAGGTTAGGATTATACATACCAGTATACCACCAAGAAGAATTGAAATTACATCAAGGTAATAAGTATAGTAATCTCTCTATATAAAATACTAGGTTTGTGCCCGCGCTACGCTCGGGGCATAACACTCATGTGATGATTTTAAGGATATTCATGGACATAAACAGTTCCTATCAGTTTTGAGATAAAACTGTGATAAAAAAATTTATTTAAAATTTTGTTGTTTGGTATAACAATATTATAATCAAATTAAAGAGAATTAGACGTTCGGTTTTTGGTGTAGTTTTTGTTAAAATAATGTCGTATAAAAAGTTGTGTATATTTAAAAAATAATTATGTATTTAATTGTATGTTATTAATAATTTTATTTCTAAGTTTTATTTTTGTACCCTAATAAGTATAACTTTACCCAAACACACTCTTAGTATGAAAGGGTTGAAAATGTAAATAGCCTTAATTTTCTAAATACTTTGCTAAATATTAGGGTATCAAATGAAAATTAATATTATTATGGATAGATATATAATTTTTAAGTATAACAATATTATTAATTTTGAGAGAATCTCTCAAATAATGTCAACTAAGCAAAAAGATCTCAAATGATGCCAAGTAAGCAAATATGATTTTCCTATATTATATAGAAGATGAGTACTTTTTATCACATGTCATTCTCTTAAATATAAAACATCATTGTTATCTCATTTTATTCTATGTGTCAAATTTAAAATCTAGATTATTATTTGAACAATTTTACTTATTTATTTATTAAAGTTTCTTTTCTTTAATATCATAAAATTTGAATATAAATTCCACTACGAATTGTATTACCAATTCAAACTAGGGAATTAAATGAATGATGGAAATGAATGGAAAAAGAATGAAATGGACTATTTCATTCCATTATCATGTTTGGTTACTTACAGTTTACATGAATAAAATGAATGAATACTTATTGTTTTTTGGTAGGCAGGAAAAACAAATGAAAGAAATACAAATATTTAAAAATAACAAAAATACCAAGTCATGTTTATGGGTCGGGTCTTGGTTTAGGCCATGGATCAGCTTATGGTTCGATACATGGGTGAATACAAGAATCAAGACATGGTTCAAGACGTGGGTCGGGCCATGGTTCGGGTCATGGTTCAAGGAAGTGGTAACGACATTGCTCGGTTAATTCATGGATGGGTCATGAGTCAGTTCATAGACCAGGTCATTAGTCGGTTCATGGATCGAGTCACAGATTGGTTCATTTGTTGGGTCTTGGATCGGGACATGGATCGGTCATGGTACGAGACACGGGTCAGGTCATGAGTCGGATTATGGTTTGGGTCATCGTTCAGGGCATGGATCGACATGGGTCGGGTCAAGGGTCAGTTGATGGCTCGGGTCATGAGTCGGTTCATGGGTTGGGTCTTGATTCAGTTCATGGGTTGGGTCCTAATTCAGTTCATGGGTTAGGTCATGGTTCGAGGCGTGGTTTAGGACATGGGCCGGTTCATGGGTACATGTGTCGGGTCATGGGTTGTGTCATTAATTTTAAAATTATTCCATTCCTTGAAGGATTGAAAAAAAAAACCTGGGGGATGGATGGAATGAAAATGAAGGTTTTTCATTCCTTTGTAATGAGTCATTCAATTACATTGAGCAACCAAACACGTTTTTTTCCATTCATTCGTAATGGTTCATTCCATTCCACATCTTATTTTTGCATACCAAACACTACCTAAGAGATTTATTTACAATTGAAATTGAATGGTTTAACAAAAAATTCTTTCAATTTCGCAATCATTATAGTAAATTAAATTTTTGCTAAGTTTTAATAAACTTAAAATATAATTTAAATTCGAAAAGCTATATATATTTATACACCTCAAGTTTTTTGAATGGATTTTATCTCTAAATATTTAATTATAGTAAATAAGAGTCAAGTTTATCTCTAATACCTAAAATTTTTTTATTTGAAAATTTAACACCAAATTATTTCATAAAAAAAATACACGATTATCTAAATATTCATTTTAATATATTTTTATTTAACCCGTGTGTTATACGGATATCCAACAGATGCGTAGTTATTCAAAGAAACCTTGTTGCCTTTATTTCTTCAATCGCCTAGCATGCTATTGGGATTTTATTTGTTGAAAATGTTATCATTCTCTACTCTCCATATGGTACAACAAGAGTCATATCTATCACTTGAATCACATTCTTGTGTTGGCAGTTTAGCCAATGACTTTGATTTTGGGATGTTCAATACCTCAAGGCCCATACTATAGTTTCAGCAATTTCCGTAAAGAGCCTACACCACAAGTTTACATGAACATGTTTATTGTGCGAAGGGCATGCAATTAACAAGTTGTCAACGGACTCGGGTGCAGCTTGCTAATGGTTGGTGCTTACTGCTTAGCATCGAGTTAACCTTCATGACCCATTAATTTTGCATTAACGCCTGCCTTATTGTTTGAGCATTTTATGAATATTTAAAAAATTCTTAGCAAAATGTGCCACATAATGTGTTCAATCTGGATTTGTTTGAGTCACTTTATGAATATTTAAAAAATTCTCAGGTTTTTATAAATAAGAAACCTTATTGTTTGAACCAAAAAATAATTGCTTAATTTGGTGGCAAGAATATAATGCTATTTTTTTCTCATAAAAATTAAGAATATATTTTTCTTCCAATAAAAATTTAATATATATAGTGGTGCACTGATGCATTCATTTGAGAACCAAAAAAATATAAAGAATCAAAAGAACCATTTTGATTGGTTCTTGTATATGTATATTAATGCAAATGGTAAGTTAATGCATATATACAACCGCTTATAATCACTGTAACCGCATCAACGCACATATACAAAAACCAATAAAAATAGTTCTCATGATTCTTTTCAAATTTTTTTTCTCAAATAAATAAATGAACCCACATATATTGTGATAATAAGAATATTAAGAGCTAACAATTCTTTTTACCTCTTTTAAAGAATCTTTTTACAATAACTTAATATAAACAATCGAATATTTAACTTTTTCCCTAAATTCATCCAATTTCGAATGCATCTTGAATATATATAATTATAAAACGTGGAGATCTAATCCAATTAATTTTATATGGTTGGTGTGTATTACTCTCTCCTCGGATCCTGTAACGCCACGTGCGAACCATTACTTTTATTCATTTAATAGATTAGTGATTATATATGCTAGACCCGTTGAAAATTATAAGTTATATGATTAAATATTTGATGATATACCCTTATACTAACCGACACGTTTATACAAAAAATAAAGTTAATATTCGTATATAATGTAAGTATATTTGAATTACTAGTTTAGTGCCCGCGTTACGCTCGGGAACACAATTCAAATGAATGATTCAAGGATGTCATGAATGTTCCATTCAGTTATGAGACAAAACCGTGGTAAAACGGAACTCATGATATATTTTTAAAAATTAGATTTTTAGTATAGCAATATTATACTCAAATTAAATAAAATAAAGTACTTAGTTTTATGGTGTAGTTTATTATTTTTTTTAAATCATATAAAAATGTTATGTATATTTATAAAACACTGAGGTTTTTAATTGTATGTTATTATTAACTTTAGAGTTAAGTGCAATTTGCACTCCTGTGTTTTACACCCATAGTCACTTTGCATCCCCGGCTAAAAACTTAGAAGTTAGACCATTTGCATCTCCATGATTTCAAGAAGGGACCATTTGCACATCTTCTTGACTTTGACCGTTAGTTGACCGTTAACTAAAAGGGTAAAAATGACATTTTTACCATTTAAAACTTATAATATCATTTTGCATCCCTAGGGTTTCATATTCAACGAAAGCGGTTCCAAACACAAACTTCAAAAAACGAATTTTCTTCACATTCAAAAAACGAATTTTCCCCGGTATTCAAATCTCATGTATATATATGGGGTATGTTCACATTCGTATTCATTCGGTCATAATGAGAGTATGTAGTAGAGCTTTGATCATCTTTAGTTTTCTAATTGCCTTATCAACCTTCATTCTAAGGTTTTGTTATTAAATGAATGAAACATTAATAGTAAAAAAAAAGTATTCAATCCATTTTTAAACCATTTACAAAACAACAGGAAATGGATTAAAAGATACGTTAATAGTAAAAAAAAGCAAAAAATGATTACCTTTACCTTAACAGTAACTTATTTATTTTTTTAAAATATAATCTTATTTTTTCACTTAGCAATTTTTTTATATTCCACTTAACAATTTGAAAAAAAAAGAAACAAAAATCATTAATATATCACATGGTTGTTGGGATTGATAACAAGAACTTGATCAATGTTTTAAAAGGGTGTAAAGAAGGGTAAAATGGTATATTAACCATTGAGTTAACGGTTAAC
Organism: Tagetes erecta; assembly: GCA_030867185.1. Taxonomy (NCBI): domain Eukaryota; kingdom Viridiplantae; phylum Streptophyta; class Magnoliopsida; order Asterales; family Asteraceae; genus Tagetes; species Tagetes erecta. Next base: position 1,025,743 of record CM061492.1, read on the forward strand.
TAACGGTCAAAGTCAAGAAGGGGTGCAAATGATCCCTTTTTGAAATCATGGAGATGCAAATGGTCTAAGTTTTTAACCAGGGATGCAAAGTGACTATGAGTATAAAACACAAGAGTGTAAATTGCACTTAACTCTTTATCCATAAGTTTCATTTTTAAACCCTATCAAATATAAACCGACTAACGTACACCCCTTGTAGTAAATGGTTAAAAATATAAATAATCTTAAATTTTTCAGAATTCTCCAAAATATTAGTGGACCAAAAATGTAATTAGTTTTATTATAATAAATTTCATATACCTATTTTAAATAAAAATCATTATTGTGAGATAATCTCTCAAATAATACCACATAAGCTAAAAGCTATGAAAAGATGTCACATATGATTTTTTTGTTTTGTTTTGTTTTGTTTTGTTATATTATATAAGGATTGTTATTGGTAAAGAATCAGATATGTATAATTTATTGTTTTAACGGTATGTGAAAAAGTAATATGAGAACCCTAACGATGAATAATATTGATATCTAATTAAATGGTAATACTGTAATAGTAAATAAACTTTAAAACAATACAACATAAAAATAGAGTACTTGTAAAATTTTATAGAACGTTTGTAGGTGAAAGTGGACGGATTCATCACTTCTGTCACTCATGAAACAAAAAAAAATAAGAGCGGTCGAACATCTAATTGTTGAAGAAAAAAATGGGAATTGGTTTTTATATATCACGTTATTGGGTTAAATACAAATGGCTTAATTTAGGTTATGACTTGCGAAATGAGTTTACTACATAATACGTTAGAAAACAAAACATTAAATAAAATGTAACCGCCATTATATTACTATTTAGAATTAAAACTCAGATTAGATCATGACTTAATAACAAAAAAAAACGATTAGAAATTGTTTACAAGAAGGAGAGTTGTGAATGAAAACATAGACGACTGCAAGAGAGTTGTATGAACACATGAAGACAACTGAAAGAGAGTTGTGAGCTAAATAAAAAAAATAAAATCGTATTAAAGCAACCTTAAATTCATATAAGCATGTCTAAACATATACTTTAGACAGATCAATAGTTTTTTTAATGCCGACTTCCAATTTATGCAATCGATCATCAATGGTCGCATCTCCCACATTGGAAGACCCATCATCCCACTTTGACCAGTTATGTTGTCTTAACTGAGTTCACACTTGTTTTAGAGTTTGGTTTGACGTTCATAGAAAACCACACGGGTATCCACTCGAATGGTTAACAATGAGTGACCCCACCTATATATAAAATTGTTAGGCTCAAGATTCAAACCGATGAACCAGCTAAACCTATCACTATTTGATGTCCACCAGACCAAAGCCTCTAGAGTCTAGACCAGGTTATTAGTGTGCAGTAAGCAGTTGATCAGTTACTTCAGTTCAACCCGCGACCATCCAGTCATCCAGATGCCCCCATGCATCCACCCACTGCTTCTTCAAAGCCCAGTCCAAATCAGCAAACAGCCCAATCTAAAAATCCATTCAAAACCATCCTGCTCACATTCAGCCTGAATAACCGGTTTAATACCAAAGCGGTTATTAATTGTAGCCGTAACCGGTTATTAACTGATTGAAGAATAACTGGTTAGGATATTTTTTTAACCGTAGGTTCGTAATCAATTAGTTATTTTTTATGAATAACTGGTTATTAACTGGTTTTTTAAAACCGAATTTTAACCGATCCAATGATTAACCGAGAAAAAACAATAAAATATTATAAAAAACCGGTTAATTAACCAAAAATAACTGATTATGAACCGAACTGGTTAAAGTAAAATAACCGAAAATTTTGAAAAAAAGCTGGTTATTAACCAAACTGGTTAAAGTGAATAACTGATTTTTCAATAACCGAAAATAACCGGTTAGAGTATAAAATAACCGGTTAACCGATTTGTGCACCTCTACATTCAGGGCAAATAAAACAAGTACAGTATATTAAAAGAGTAAACATGCCCAATATTGCTTGACAAACAAAAATGTGAAATCGTTCGAACCTGGTGCCTTTTTGGATGCATAGCGTTGAAAGGGGCAATTAGGGATTGAACGTTTGCAGTGGAGACCTAACTCCGGGTTTTGGACATTATTTGAATTATTTCCTAGTTTATTGCATTTTATTGTTATGCACTTCGTAGGTTTATTTTTCTGTATCTAGTAACTATTTGGAGATGAACAAAGAAGAAGAAATTACGACAAAATCTAGTCTTGTTCTCTTATCTTATTTCATTGAAGTTTAACCCACTAAAATGGTATCTAGAGGTGTCCATTCGAATCGAATACGAATTGGACGAATCGAATAGGTGGAACTGGTACTTTTAAAATCTGTATTCGTATTCAATACACATTCGAAAAAAAATCTATGTATTCGATTCGAATAAGTTATTCGAATTCAAATCAAATTCGAATAAATTTAAATGTATTCTCTTTAAAAAAATCTAAATAAACAAGCAAATCAAACAACAATACAAATATAACACCAACATAGCATAAGTCCAAAACACCACCCAAACAATGTACAAAACATCACCCAAACAATACGTAAAATATTACTCCCTTCATCCCAATTTAAGTGTCATGAGACCCACAATATAAAGTTTAAGAAAAAGTGAATTATTATATATTTTTAACATATAAAATGACAATAATACCAAAAAAACTTTTGTCTTTTAATCATAAAGTAGCTTTTGTGTTAAATAATTATAGTTAAAATTAAAAATTATACTTTTATTTTTGGATTGAACATTTAAATTGGGAACACTCCTGTGAGTAGTTATTGTGTTAAATAATTAAAGGTAAAATTTTAAATAATTCAAATCGTATTCGTATAGTGAACATCCTATGAGTATCAATGTAATGTGAGAGAATAAAGTGGTTAATTAATGGTCACAATTGTTTCTTAAAGATGTACATATGTCATTATGAAACTTAAAATAATCTTTATTAATATAAGTTAACCGAAGTTGTAACCTTACTATTTTCAAGAAAATAGAAAAATGATATCACTTTATCCTGGAACAACCTAAAAGTTTATAATAAATGCAATGTGACATTACATTTGTTGGATAAAACCTATAGTATGTGATAGCCACTTAGACATCAAACCAAGATTATGTGTAGTGGGGTAATTTTGAGGCTTTCTATCACCCAAAACGTCCTATTACAGCCCAAAAACACTTCTTTAGGCAAAATCTATCTAGGTGTTATATGCAAAACACCCCATTTTCTTAATTATTGTGCAAACTGATGTGAAACAATAATAAGGCTTTTTGAGAACTCATCACTACACATGATCTAATAAAAATAAAATACTTTGCCCCCGGGTAACCATTCGGTGGAAATTAGTACGTAACGCACGTTAATAGGTTTAGCCACCTACCCAAGTTATACAAAATAAATTAGAATCTTTTTATTTAAACAGTTAATAAATATATATTATTGACGGACGGAAGTGTTTTCTCTATAAACATGCTTGATTCTCTAAATTAAAATAATAGAAAATTGCATAAACAGTTTTATGTTTCTTTAGCAAACCTACGCTACTCCTAAATATCAACTAACTCACCATATGTATATAATATATATTTACTTTAACCCGTTCTATTTAGTTTGATCTTTTTGTAAGTTTGATCCATACCTAAAAAAGCAAACTTAATCTAAACATTTATGATCAGACCATTTTGTCTACAAACGAATATAATCAGACCATTGGTATTTAACGAATATGGGAACCAAATTTGCAAATGATCAGACCATTTTGTCTACAAACGAATATAAGTAATAAAACAAAAAAAACTATAAAAATATATTAAAAAAAGATATCACAATCAAACACAACATCCATGTCGGCTCTCCTACATGTTGCATGTTTTTGTGATGCAATGAAAATCTTCGTGTAAAGTCCTCTAAGATTTTTTTTTCTTAGAGACCTTTTGAGTATTAATTAAAATTGAAAATTGACAACGTCAAGATGAAGACTTAATCGCATTGCATATGGAAATATAGAAACGAAGCTTGCTGATTGATGAGAGTTGAAAGAAAGATTGAAAAAATAATGTAAAATTTATTTTGTTGTATTTTGTGCCTAGCTTGCTAGGTTTGCTGTGAATAAAATTTGGCTTAATAACCATCCATTTACCAGGGAGGCAAATTTTTTAAATGAAAGACATGGCCTTAATCACTTTTTTTAAATGATTAGTCACTGTGCTCCCTAAATAGAGAGCCACATTGTCTAATTCTAACTAAATTATGTTATCTTAACCGAGCTCATGTAAATTTTAGATTTTGTTTTGACGGTTCCCCAAAAAACCGTATCCGTCAGCTACCATTTGACAATCGTTGTGTCATCACAAAAGCAAAACTTTCTGACGTAACACACGATAGGATGAAAAACCGGGTGAAGCTCGGAATTCAAGCTGACAATCTCACCCAAAACGTAGCTCAAATCTTTTATTACCAAAATCTACAAACAATGACACAAGTGGTGCTTGAATTTAGTAAACAATGGCTCTGTTCCTAGTAGGGGTGTAAATAAGCCGAGCCGAGCCGAGCTCAAGCTCGTTAAGGCTCGAGCTCGACTCGTTTCGAGCTTTAATTCCAAAGCTTGAGCTCAGCTCGTCAGAAAGTTTTCAAGCTCGAGCTCGGCTCGGGCTCGGCTCGTTTAGTATTTAACTATTTAATATATCATTTTTTGTATTTAAATTTATATATAACTATAATTATACATCTTATATATAACAAATACATATTATTTAATCTTTTTTTATCATAATTTTTAGTTATATTTATGAATATATATTTAAATAATATTTATAAAACTAAATATAAACATATAAACAAAAAACTCGTTAAGGCTCGATAAGGCTCGACGAGTTTTGAATGCAAAGCTCGAGCTCGATAACAAAACAAACATTATAAGTATGGTTTACTAATAAAAGAACAATCAAGTACAAATCAAAAGGGCAAAAGCAAATACAAGTATGGTTTACTACATATTATACGTTAAAAGCAGTCCATTTTTCCCAATCAATGTCATGGCTTTTTGACCTATTTTTTATCCACAAGTATAATATAGTTTTTATGCAACCCATAGTAGCCATGATCGAAGGACGAGACCCAGAAAAGATAAGTTCGTTTCTTTGTTTCCATACACACCATATGGTTGTGTATACTACGGCTTGTATAATTTTTTTCTTCCTTTTGTCATTTGTTGCGAGCTCGTGGATCTTCATCAAGTCTTCAAAGGAGAAAGCAAATATAGGTACAATTTTTAACCATGTGCTAATCACAGACCAGATTGTGTTTATAAAGCTACATGATGTGAAGACATGGTCGAACGTCTCAGTCTGCTCACCACAACATGGGCATGATGAGTTTTGGATCAGCACCCCACGTTTGGAGAGAGCTTCACGAGTTGGGATCCTATCCATATTTGCTCTCCAGATTAGTGTGTTAACTTTTGAGGGCACCCAGTTGTTCCAGTCGATCTTCTTGATTGTTGTTTGTAGAACTTGATTGTCGAGTTTTTCGCGGATGAACTTTACAATACCTTCTCCGTCAATGATGTCACCCCATGTCAAATGATTAAAAAGGAGGATGACAAATTGGAACCTCTTATATCATTTAAGTATTCTATATTAAAACTTACATCTTTTATACGCATCGTGTATTCGTGTAACGTTACAAGGCCCGTATAACAAAAATATCACCACATCTAACAAATTATGGGTCCATGGATTTCTATACACAGCCCTATATAGAGTTATACAACACGTATAGTCATGAGGGGTGTTGAATTAAAATTTAAGAGTGTCCAAATAACCTAACTCCAAAGTAAGGCTCTATCTATTCACACATTCAACTTTTCTATCCATCCACCCTTTTAACGGCTCGTTAAGTACTTAACGACCATTAAATCTTTTTAACTGCCCGTTAAGCTTTTAATGGCCGTTAGATGTTAATTTTTTTTTTTGCATTTGTAGTATAACAGTTTGTTAGGCCTTTAATGAAATTTCCAATAATTATTATGGCAGTTAACTCATATTATTATAATATCAACTAGTTCAAAAGTTCCTAACATGCTATAGTGTGAAATTTGCAATAATTATAAATTTTATGTGATGATTTCTTGGTGTTTCAAAACTAAAAAGAACAAGGTTATGATAACCATATGCAATTATAAGGTTATAAAAATAAATTAAAAGTAGCTCAATGAGACATGTATGACGATAATATATAAGTTTGAGTTTCTTTGTGCTTGTCTTTTCTTTTCTCTTGTACAAAAACAGGGTAAAGAAAATATGTTAGATGAGAATATCCACGATTTAGGTCATATATTTTGCCGTATTTATTTTATCTTTTAAATAAAAAGAAATAATAAAGTATGTTTCTCATATATCATTTTTGAAATTTAAAAAATTTTTACTTATAATTTTAACTGCTCGTTAAGCATCTAACGGCCGTTAGAATTTTTTTAAATTTTTTAAATTTTTTTTATTTTATAATTACGTTTGTAGTATAACGGCTCGTTAAAGACTTAACCGGCGTTAAATGAGTGTTTGGTTAGATTGTTAGGTGTGTGAATATGGCATCCCCAAAGTAATCTATTTGTTTTTAAAAATTGAAACAATTGTATATTTATCCTTATAAACACCCTCTAATTGCATATTTCCCAACTAAAAAAATCAATTGCATATATACCCAATGTTAACTAAAATTTTAAATATGATCACACTAAAAATGGGTAAATTTGCAAATTAAATTTGTTTATAGAAGAAAATATGCAATTAATTTTTTTTTGCTGAGAAAATATACGTTTAACGTGTTTTGAAGGGGAAATATACATTTAGCCCTTAAAAATTTATAATTATAAAAAGTGAAAATTGAAGAAAAACTAATCTAAACACCAACTCGATTTCGATTTCTACACATGCATGATGCATGCTTACAAACTCACTAGCCAGCAAAGCAACATCTTCATCGGCGACATAGTATATCGAGTATCTATCTAATAAATCAAAGTTTTAGGGGGGCAATTTTAGGGGGGGAAATATTTGATCTATAATAAGAATTTTAAAAGGGAAATTAAGGAAAAATTTTCACTATCATGCATAAGTTGATGAAACTAAATCTTTAAATACTAAATATTCACAAATCATTAAGCATAATAGTTATAATTTCTTTATAAATATTGTTATTTAACCCGTGTGTTACACACGAGTGTTAAACCTAGTAGTGTTGGAATAAATTTAGTAAATGCCTTTACAATCAGATATCTAATATTATTGATCGTTGACCTTAATACCTCTAATATTAAATGATAATTGTTTGGAAGACACAATTGTCCTTCCAAGTTCGTGTTTACATGTTTGTTTTCCATTAACATGTTAGATATACGTAATTATTTCAGTATTCTTACGTGATAATTTTATCTATTAGTGGAATCATCACAGAAGTGCTTCCCACACTTCGTACCAATTACCAATATCTATTCTAACCTTCCCCATTTTGTTACACATTATTTGTGGTGTCACGTGTCATGGTAGGAGTGGACAATCTTTTAACATTTATGAACGTAATTATGATAAGTTTAAGTTTACATTTTATTTATTTTTTGAATGTAACTTTCAGTTCATAACTTCATATAGTGACAGTACTCGCTACTAACATTATTGGCTATGCCCCTCACTATTATTACCTCCCTCTTTAAATATCTTCTGCTCATCTTCATCTTCACCTCACTTCCACATCTCTGACAACATACACCACAAGATTCACTTTCACAGAGATGGGTCAGAAGAAGTTCAGAGGCGTACGTCAACGCCACTGGGGTTCATGGGTTTCCGAAATTCGACACCCTTTACTGTAGTCTATACATCTCTTCACACTTCTCAAACATGTCGTTTTTAGTTGGCAGAACAAAGGAAGGGTCATGTGTTGTCGACTCAGTCGCCACAATTTGTCTAGCTTTTTACCAAAAAAAATTGAGATTTTAATTTTTAAATAACGAAGTCACACACCCACTAAACATAGTCCTAAATTTACAGCAATTGTTCTCAATGGGAGTTAAACTTTAGAGGAACAACATTCAAACACATTTGTATCATTGGGCTACATGTCCAGATTTTCTAACAAAAGAGACATTGTCAATAGAAAAAGAAGTTTACGACGACCTTCTGACTAAAAAGTCCCGAGTCAACTTGTTTTTGTTTATAGTATAACAATCTGAACATGTTTCTATATGTATAGGAAGAGAAGAGTGTGGTTGGGGACGTTCGAGACAGCAGAAGAAGCAGCCAGAGCTTACGATGAAGCTGCCATTCTAATGAGTGGTCACAATGCCAAAACAAATTTTCCTATCATCAAAACAGAAGCAACCACTTCACAGTCACTGGCGACGACCACTTCTGCACTTTCCACAATGTTAAGCGCCAAGCTTAGGAAGTGTTGCAAGTGGCCATCGCCATCACTGACATGTCTTAGGCTAGACACCGAGAGTTCTCATATCGGTGTGTGGCAGAAACGGGCTGGAACTCACTCAGATTCCAACTGGGTGATGACGGTGGAGCTTGGGAAGAAAAAACCAAAGATAAAAGAGGTTGAAAGTTGTCACCATAGAAACAGTGAAGAGGATAAAATTGCATTGCAGATGATTGAGGAGCTTCTTAACACAAATTAATGGACTTTGCTAGCTTAATTGCAACATACAGAATAAATCTGACATATAGTCTAAAGGTTGGCCGGCAATGGAACCTGGATTTTACACCGGAGATTCGACATGAACTCCGTACATTTCTTTATCTCTATCTCTGTAAAAGACTAGTGTTTATTATGGGAGGTGATCTACAGTTCTGCTCACCTTCCTTTCTATTATGCACACTGCAAACTTCAATTTTATTATCTATTTCTTGTATTCAATGTGAATCAGCTAATGCATTTTATTGGTAGTTGTCAAATGATGTTTGAATCTAAGTAGTTTTCAAAGAGTCTTTCGCTTTTAACACTAAATGAAACCAAATTATCATCAGTTCAAAATCCGGACCACTAACAATTTATTGGGTTGTAATAATTCAGACAATTATCTATCGATTGGTAATTATCATTCTAAAAACGTTTCCAACACTTGCATAATTATCATTACACTTAATTTCAACTTATTTTTGCTCACAAGACTTGTTATGATCAAGTGAAATGGGAAAACTTTGGAGTAAATTTATGATAATTATAAGAGTGAGATAGCATCTCACAACAACAATGAAAGTCGGAACTCGGAAGTGAAGTGTCATTTGAAAATTATAGTATGAATTATTATCGATTAAAGTTGGGTCATTACTTACAGTATCCAACTTGATACATTTAAATGATATTTGAGATGCATGAGTATATAGATTAAAAATGTATGGATAACTAATTAACTACAATGATCATGTAGAAAGAACTAAAGATTAATGATTGGACTTGCCTCTGCATAGTACATTCGTCAAAGTACGCATATTTATGATATCGTTGTTAACACAAAATATTCCACGAGCATAAAGGTAATGTGGATCCATAACTGATGTTTTTGAACCGGACCAGGCAAGGAACTGTTCGTTTTAACTCTTAAGGGCAATCAGTCAGATTGGTTAAACCAGATTAAAAAACCGGATAGCATCACAAACAATACAAAACTTGAATATAACCAAATCAAAACAAAATATGAAAACACTGACAGGGTCGATTCTACTACCAGTTCAAATATAAATGGTTTAAATAGGAATAATAGGACTGATTCTATGATCGCTTCTGGTCCTACCGATCCAAACACCCAGTCCAGTACTCCAGTCAACCAGCACTGGCTATAAGGATGCACTCTGAATCTTTTCAGCATCTAAAACACACTCTAAAATTAAAGCACTTCTATGTACTAAAAGCGGCCATTGATCGGTTGATTGATTCCATTACCCTTTTTAAACCAAACTACCAAACCATAATTTTCACAACTTAAAGAAAAACTTCTATAATAAACCAATTACCAACAGTAGTTTCTAAAATAAACTGCAAAACCATCTTATAAGTTATAAACACTGGTTGGTTTGATGACCTTTATAACTTGAAAAATGATTCATATTAAATAAATAATTTATGATTTTTTCATGTTAAAAAGACCCTGTGATCTGTAAACTTACAGGACCATGACCATCCATACTCCGCTTACAAGGGGGTCGTCATAGACTGCGTCGACTGCTGGCTAAGATTTACTTGAAAATTATAAGAGGTTACAGTAGGAAAACAAGATTCGTATATAGGATGTAGGCAAGAGGAGAATTAAGTGCTTACCACTACTCTAGGAAACTAGATTTGCTAGTAGTAAACTACCAAGTTTTCTTCTTTTTATTTAGTCAACCAAAGTTCTACACCGCTATCATATCAATCTTAAAGCTTAAGGTGTCTAACTTTTGACGGCGTTTAAATTTCTAAATTCATCATCACATACACTTAAACCACACAAAACTATTAGATAATGAAGAAAATAATGACAGTAAAACCATTAAGGCACAAAGATAGCTCTTTCATTATGTACTGTCAATACCCAAGTTTATCAACAATTTCGTGAACCTATGAGGGTTGGTTCATAACTTCATATGTCATGTGTGTGCATCATCTTTTTTCTTTTAATTTCAAAGCGAGTTACAAAGATCATTTAGTCAAAACTCTAAATATATACCATCTTGATAAAAAAAACTAAACTGAAAAGGCCATTGAAGACAAAATGACTTATTATTCAACGACTTACACTAGGTATAATGAAATACAATTATTGGTATAAGTTTTACTACTACTATGAAGAACACAGACGACGTTAAATCAGTTCTTATTCTAATTAGGTAGAATCTACTTTGTTTTCTTTATGTGATTTTAATATCAATCCAATTACAAAAAATCCGCAAAATACAATTTAAAAACTGTAAATGAGATAATAAGCGACAAGAAGTAGGTGATTTTATGTTTAGTGAAAGAATGGTACAATAATGTTGTTTGTTTGTTCTCACACATGTGCGTAGGTACAAATAACACGTCATATCCGGTCTAACTAGATTTAACAAATTCGTTCATAATATAAGTTAGTACTAAAAAATTACAATAAATGAAAGCATGTATAAAGTTACTCTTTAGAAAGTACCAAACATAGGAGTAACATATATGAAGTGAAATTATCATATTAGGTGTTAAAATAGGAAAAAGATACCACAAACAATACATCTGAAGTTCTGAAGCTTGTGAAGTTTTTCCTTCATTATTATGTTCAACTACTCAGCCCACCAATTTGAGGAAACAAATTAAATAATGAATTGCAACGTGTTAGATTCTTTATAGTACAATAACACCACAATTATTTAGTAAATATACTAATATAGCAATATAGACTTTAGTAAATATACTAATATAGCAATATAGAAACAGATTATTTTGGTTAGGTACTTAGGTGGCTTAATAAAGAATTTGGAAATGAAGTCATTCTCAGGAAAAAAAAATCATTTCATTTACTAGAGGTAAATTTTATTTATGAAATTCATATAAACTCAAGCTTGCTAGTTAAGTTCAAAGATATTATGTATACATCACTCGACAAACAAGTGACTAAGCATATTTTTCTACGATCTTTATTTTGTTCATAATGAATTTTAGGGTTCTCGTCGCTCAAAATAAAATAGTGTTTGATATTTTTGGTTTTGAGTTTCTTAACAGTTGGAATTTTGTTTGTTCTGTTTATAATATGCATATTCATGAGTTTATCAATACTGTTTACAACAAAGTTAAGGATTATGATATAAGAATCGAAAACTTCAGTCGTAAATGATTGATGATCATAACTTTTTTGTATCCCTATAACACGGTTACACGGTCTCCATGGTAAGCAGTGATAAGCATCTTTAAAGGTGGTGTAGGAGTAAGAACCTGATTAGGTTATCCATTTCGCAACTTTTTTTGTAAATTTTGTACCTTAGTATGTTCACTTATGACTCAACCGCTGTTGCAATTTGCTGGAAAGTGTTAATGGAGATTTTGAACACATGTCAATGCCTAAAGTTCTAAGGTATAACAAGTGTAAAACACTGAGAGAAAAATCAGATAGTAATTTGTCAAGTAGCTAATTGATGCTGGATACCTGTACATTTTCTACGAACACATTGTCATCAACTCCATCAATTCACTCAAGTTTCAAACAAAATGATGAAAACTGTGTGTTTCATTGTCCTATTTGCCCTAATCTCAACAGCAAAATCAAGCATCAAACCACCACTACCTAATCCTAATATCAAAATCAACGATACTAATCATAAGGTACCAATTCAATCGACCAGTTCTAATTTCCTTAAATGTGTATATCTAAAAATCGAAATTTAACTAACCTCAATGCAAATCGATAGAACGAAGGAGCTTGTTCGTTCACTGTGAGAATTGTAACTAGCTGCTCTTCAGTTCCGTACACACGAGATCAAATCAGTCTATCGTTCGGCGATGCATACGGCAATCAGGTCCGATTTCCTGTTCAAAATTATACAAAATGAATCGGTTATGAAAATGATGATTGATAAATGATAAACGATAACAATGACGATGAATCTATGATTAGGTTTACGCACCTAGAATTGACGATCCGTCAACAATGACATTTGAGCGATGTTCAGCAGATACGTTCGAGATATACGGACCGTGTACGTATGAGATCTGTTACGTATACTTGTACAGAAGTGGATACGACGGATGGTTGCCGGAGAGAGTAGAAGTGTACGGTTCCGATACGAGAGCTGTTTCGTTTGAGTATAATGATTGGCTTCCCGGCGAAGTTTGGGATGGATACAATTACTGTTCTTCTGGATATGTTGTTGGTGTTGATCGTGATCGTTCGTTGATGAAGTGAATTAACAGGGGAAATGTGAGTTGCAGGTTTAGATGTTTCGTTTACCACTTGTTGAATAAATTAGTTGTTGATTGTAATGAATAAACCGACCTTTTATGGGTTAAAGATGATGATCAACTTGGTATTAAGAGGGAAAGGGGTATTTTGCGGCCCGTTAGTGACAAACCGATAAAAGTTTAGACCGTAAGCACATATTTAAGAAGTTATGACCGGTAGCGACAAAAACAAATAGTTTGAACTGTTAAGATCCAATACTCCAAGCTATAACAATAAACATATTTTTATAAAACTAAAAAAAATTAATTAGGTTATACAGGTCGACTGGTAGAACAGTTAGACAAACCCATGCATGCCTTGGTTAGCTAAGCTTTTGGCAGATTCAATCCAAAACTAGTCGAAAACATGTTTAGACTAAACTCAAGTATCTAAATTTCATGCTAGCATGCTACACACGTGATACGTGTCAATGGGGTTAGTGGTCCATTGATAACATAGTTTGTGTTGGAAGCACTAGGTATTGGGTATAAAATCCTGCTATGGGCAGGTGTGGAGTGTTTCTCTTTGAAAATCAAGGTGTTATTTAAAAAAAGCGATGAGCCTGGATTTCGCACTTTTAACAGGTTTCAAGAGGTTTTATTAAACGATTGTTACGGTTTAAAAAAAATTTAGATAGATAGCAAATGCAAACTTGCATGGTTTATGAGAAGATGTTGTTTACGTGTTTTGAGGCTACAAGATCAAAAGTTGATGGTGCCGAATATTGGCTTTGTGCAATTGTACTCAAAGACGTCAAAGTGTTTTTAAGCCTCTATAAAAGCTTTCATGGATCTTAAAACGTTTGGACTTTAAACATTTCAAAATAGACCCATTAGAAATAGATTAATAAAGTAGCCCAATATACATTAGGCCTACAAGTCTAACTTTTTTTTAACAACATTAGTTTATATAATTTATTTACACAAAATATGTCAATACCTGAACTAGAACCCAAGACCTTTAAGGCTCCAAGAGAGGCAAAACCTCTCATCTCTCTCTTAATTACTACTCACTCGGTTAAGAGATCACTCGCCCTACATTAGGGAGGTGGAGGTGCGACGATGGCTGGAGGGATGGAGGAAGTGGAGGTGTGGCTGGTGGGGTGGAGGAGGTGGAGAAGTGGAGTTGCTGTTAGGTCGGATCAGTTGTTAGGGTGAAGGAAGAGAAGAGGTGGAAAGACATGACTTTAGGTCTGTAGCAAGAAGATGACAAATGTTTTTTAATGAAATATCTTCTGAAAAATAAACACTCTGTAGACATAAACGTCTGCGTGTGGTCTGTGCGGCGTAGACAAAAAAGCACACGCAAACATTTTTTGAAAAAACACACCCTGACTACTTGACCAAAAGTCTCATTTTATTTTATTTTTTTCTATTTAAAAGCAACAATTTATAATATTACATAAAACTAATTTACACCATTATAAAGGTTTGAACCATGTCCATGACATCCGTATCTAAAAAGAAAAGTCTATACCAAATAGGCTAGCTAGTCTCACATTGACAAAAGTCGCATTTTATCCGGCTAAATATAAAAATATATATTTTTTAAACAGTAAATGTAAAACTCCTTAAATTTCTATAATATTTTATTTAATCTATGTAAGTTACATGAAACGACGTCATGTTTTTAAATCTCACCTTTTATTGTAAAGTATATCACATATCTTCGTACACTATGCATTGTCACAACGCTTTTAGTTATGGGTTAGCCACTCCCAAAACCAAAAGGAAAAGTAACAAACATGATTGTCACTAATGTAACCATCTAACTGGTAAAGTTGCAACGGTCAAATGAAACTTTGTGATGGCTCGATCGTATCCTTTATAGAGAATTGAAGGCCTTAATACGAAAGGAAATATATGTGTGAATATTTGGTTTGGTTTGGTTATATAAGTTACTCGTTACTTGCATGTTAATCTATATGGCATTTCTGATAGCCGCATTCCCTGATCACATATATGGGAGATTGGGAGATAACTTAACAAGGGAAGAAAAGATATAAACCATGCATTAAAATAATAAAATATATTGACAAAGTAAATATTATGGCTCATTGACTCCCTTTACGACGGCGTTTTGCCTTTTTAGTTAACAAGCAGGATCATAAAGCCATTGTTTAATTGGATTAGAAGAAACGATGATCGTTTGCTAAATGCCTAAATGTAAATCAAAATTAACTAATTAGTCTCTAAAACACCAATCAAGATTGAGTGTAGGGTGTTATATAAAACGGTCCATGTGACCTTTAGCCTTTAGTAGAAGGGTTACTTGGGCTTCACTCAAAATTCATAACATGTTACGTTAACGGGATTCATTACAATTACATTTGGTACTTAAAAAGAGTTGACAAAATGCTTAAACCCAGAATGACTCAAAAATCAAAATCAAGTAAAACATGGCCATGTATAAAAGATCAATTTACTCTGATAATTTTTTTTGGTAACAAAATTTTATCCACCAAATTTTTACATATTAAGGTCTACTTAGTTTAGTAAAATTTTATCCACAAAATTTGTTTTGCATACGTTCTTTTTGTATAACACCTGAAAAAAAGGCTGTTTTACATAGTAAAATCTAATTTCCTTTTGACAAAAAACATTTATCGGCAAAGAAAGCTGTAAAAAAAGAATAAGATGAAGCGGCGCATATCAACTTATTTGCCCCTAAAATAATCATTTGGGTACGTGTTTAATCCCTAAGTTAATCACGTAAAGATTGATTAGGAGGCAAGCAACAATTACTTCAAATTAGGGCAAAAGTTTAGTTTAGTTAGACTTTATAGATATTATACATGAATGTCAAAATAATTAATCCCCTTAATTTGTATACAAGCGTCAAGGGTGGTGTATTGAGTATTTAA
The DNA here is from genome assembly GCA_030867185.1 of Tagetes erecta. Classification (NCBI taxonomy): domain Eukaryota; kingdom Viridiplantae; phylum Streptophyta; class Magnoliopsida; order Asterales; family Asteraceae; genus Tagetes; species Tagetes erecta. The sequence goes on from CM061492.1 coordinate 1,041,573, forward strand.
AAAGAACTACAATACTAAAGGTCCATGTGACCTTTGCAAAGATCGAGCTTGCTTTTCCTTCACTTAAGGCATCGATCCGTTATTTTACCATGTTAATGACAACACACATTTTGCCAGAAATTTCGTATCAATATCATCACTATCCTCCAAATGAAGTCAAATTTGTTAATTTGTATGTATAATGAGAATTTTTTATACAATATAATATTATAAATATATACCCTGTTATTGGCATTAATATTTAATAAGTCGATATCAACGTCATGGAAGCGATAACATAACACTAGATATTACAAGAACATATAAAACGAAACAAATAAATGGTTTTTAATATAAAAATTTTAAAGTAAAAGAAAATTAAGAAATGCAATGCAATGTTTATTACTTTTTTATATTAATTATTTTAATAAATTGCATTTATATATATAACCTACACATGAGTTATAGATCACATGTAAATTATATAGCTTCACCTACAGATATGATGAGATGAATAACTATAGTCTATACAGACGGTGTGGTTTATATAGGGGGTAAAATGACCTCCTTTTTAGTTCTAGCTATTTCTCTATCGACTTCACTGGTGTTGGAGAAAACTATTGTTACCACGTTTTCATGGATGAAATTTAGAGCTAGGAGAGTGAGTGAGTGATATAGTGTGGCAAAATTGGTGTAATGGTATTCTGTAATTGGTTTTGATGTTGTCTTGCTTGAGCCGTAGCATCTTGTTAGTGGTCTATGTTTTTTGAATAAATATTACAGTGTTAAAAAAAAGTAAAAAGCTAAAAGTTTCAAAGCATTTAAAAATAACACGTAATAGGTTGTTTTCCATTTACTTTGCAATTAATTAAGAGATTATTTGAGTCTTATGAGTATCCTTTTTGTTAAAAATGGTTATATCTTACCGGTTGCTTTAAGTCATAACGTTGTATAACAAATCACACAATTAAACAAATAAAATAACCTTGTAGCTAACTTCACCCTAAAGTACGTGTTTGTATATATGCATGCTTTCATACACACAACAGTACGGACACAAACGAGAATTGATTATTTGTTAGGGTAATTGGCAGAATGGTGAGTCTCCTTTCATTTTCAAAGCCCGGGGAACGGGAGTTTAATCAGTCTGGTTTTGTTTTTTTTAATTTGTTTTTAGTTGAACAAGCCGGGTACCGGTCAGACTGGTAAATGAGACTCGACTGGTTGCCATATTTCTAACTCTTTTCTTGTTTTTTCTTTCAAAATCTAATTTAATGATTATTTCGTAAAGTAGCTAATGTTCAAGAAAAGTGGTCTCAGACTCTAAGTTTAACTTTTTTTCCTTTAAAGTTGTCAAAATGTACACATGCATGACTAAAATTACAATTTACTCTGTTGTTTATATAGACATATTAATTTGTGTGTGTTATAGAGTTTTTTAATATTTATGATGTCATATGATTCTTAAATTAAGTACGACTATTGAACTGGCAAGACAACCTATTAAACGTCCAATACGAATCTGAAATGATTGGCTAATTATATACTTATCTTCCATATTCATGCAGATTCACTTAATCACATTAGTTTTGGTCTTGCTATCATCTTCTGTTGTAAGTTCTGCTACTACAAAGATTAACCTTGCATCAACCTCCATCTTTGATGTGTTGAAATATGGCGCTAAAGGAAATGGGAAAACCGACGACTCGCAGGTACTCAAACGTTTTGATATATTTGGCTTATTATTGTACACAAACAACAATATTGTGTGTTTAGAAAGTATTAATGTGAGTTATATTAATATTATGCAAATATATGCAGGCTTTTATGAAAGCATGGAAGGCGGCATGCCAATCGACAAGTGCAAAGAGTATAATGAATATACCAAGAGGGAGGACGTATTTGTTGAAGCCAGTTGAATTCGATGGTCCATGCAAGCCCTCTAAAATTTACGTCCAGGTATGCATACACACACCTATATATACATACATAGACGACATTTAGCAAAATGACTGTCAATGGAGTTGGTGATCCATTAGTAACGCTTTTGTGTGATAAATTTGAAGCATCAAGTCTGAAGTTGTAGTAAATTAATGTGTCATTTGAACGTACATCGATCTTTAAAATTAACTGTGAAAAACAGGTGTCTGGAAACATTGTTGGATCGACAAGGAAAAGCGATTGGCTAAGTAATCATGGTGATTCATGGATCTTTTTTTATATGGTGAATGGTCTTACGGTGAGTGGAAATGGCCAAATAGATGGTCAAGGTCCTATTTGGTGGAAAAATGCTTGCATTGGTACGCCAGCACCAGTAAGTTATCCCCCATCATCTTCATCCTTCATAATTATAAGTTTTTATCATCACTTTATTTTCGTATCAAATGAATATGTACTTACATGTCTATGCATTTAATTTCAGGGTGTAGCTTGTCGTGCACCAACGGTAAGTAACCAATATTTTCGCCCCAATCTTTGAAGGTTAACTTTATTATGGATCTAAGACGAAGTAAAAATCAAGTCCTTTTCTTCAACCAAGCGATCGAGTTTAAAATTATTTTGACCTATTTTTATTTTTAACTTTCAAGTTTCACATACTCTTAAATACTTTTAAGGCCCAGAACAAGGAACATCGGCTTTTGGACTAAACTATAATGTACTACATCCGTTTCATTTTAATTGTTTATTTTTTATTTTTTTCCCAACTTAGTGTAATATTCGGTTTTGCCATTAGTTATGTGAAATAATATATGTCATTAATTTTAAGTTAATTGTATTGTTGTCATTTTATTACTAGAAAAGTAATATTTTCTAAAACTTTGTGTTTAAGGTCCTATGACAACTAATATGGGACGAAAGGGGTATATTTTTTTAAACATAGCATATAGGCTGGCCACGATTTGAGGGCGCTGGAGCCTAAAATACCCTTAAGGGGTCGCTCATGAACGTTAACGTGATTATAAGTTATGACTTCATGCACCGATTGTTTATGTGTTTGATTCTATGAACAGACGTTACTGTTTAAAAGATGCAACGGCTTGCGATTGAATGGTTTAACACATGTGAACAGCCCACGAGTTCATATCATATTAACTACTTGTAACGGCGTCATTTTATCTAATTTACGCATCATCGCCCCTGAAACAAGCCCAAATACTGATGGCATCAATATTGCAAGTTCCACTAATGTTAATATACGTGACTCCGTTATTACAACAGGTATATATGCTCTATGTTATTTCTAATTATCTTCACATTGGTTTTTTAACGCATTTTTTCATTATTATCTTGTATAATAAACATATATAGGGGATGATTGTATTGCAATTAGTGGAGGTTCTTCTAATATCAAAATTAGTGGTATCATGTGTGGGCCAGGTCACGGAATAAGGTATATATAGCTAGCAACATATATATTCAATTTTATCAATATTGTATCCATCCTACAAAATGAAATAATTACAAAATTTAATAGTATATTATTAATTGACTAAGAAAAATTTAATTCCAGAAATGAACGTGTATTTTTCCTCTGTAAATCTCACTTCCTCGATCAAAATAAACATTATATAACTGAATTAAAAAATGTGTTTTTAGTACGAATAAACCATGTCCTTAGTGCGAAAACGTACTATGTGTGGACACATTAAGGAATCCACACGTGCCCCTTGAGGGCAAAAAGGCTGAAAAAGACATAACAAGCAACAAAAATGTGGATTTTCACCCGGAACAGTTTTAAAAAGAATTAACGTCAAGATAAAGCTTGTGGCACAATATACTTACATTTTTGTACGTGTAGCATTGGATCCTTGGGACATGGTGGAAACGATATCGTGGAAAATGTAGATGTGCGTAACTGTACCATGAGAAAAACCTTATCCGGAGTCAGGATAAAAACTTATCCGGTAATTCATCACTGCCTTCATTTCTTTCTGTTTTCGTAAATCTATATATATCAAGTAAAATTAATTCAATATGTTCATGATAACTAATGTTTTCTTTTTACAGGGAGGAATTGGTCATGCAAAAAAAATCTCATTTACAGGCATCAAGTTTGATGCAGTTTATAACCCAATTATAATCGACCAATACTATTGCCCCACAAAACAAGATTGCATAACCACTGTAAGCATATATGTTAAATATATATATATATTAACTTGACACTACTAACCCGGGTTACGGCTCAACTTTTCGCACGTAACGTAAAATTTAATGTTTTTTTTCCGTTTTATGTTTAGGATACACCCAAACACTTAAAAAGATACCCCTGAACAATCAAAACATACTTTTAATGACAATTTTTTTTAAAAACTGTTAAGAAAATGATGATATTAGGTAAAATGGTCCAAATAGTTATACCCTCAACTAAAACTTATTTTCTTTTTTTGATATTTTGTATGGGATGATGGAATAAAAAGACATCAGCAGTGAAGTTGAGTGACATAACATTTAGAGGAATATCAGGGACATCAAGCATGGAAAATGTAATAAATCTAAGTTGTAGTAAAACTGCTGCATGCACAAATATTGTGATGGATAGAGTGTATATATCCTCGGCAATTCCCGGAAGAAAGGTTTATGGAAGCTGTATCAATGCTCATGGAAGAGCTAACCATGTTAAGCCCACATTAAGTTGCCTAAAGCCTTAAATCGACATATATATATACATGTGTTATTCGGATCAATGCGGGGATCGAGCATTCATCATTCTTAAGTATAGTAGTAGTTGTTTCTTTCCGAAGTTAATTTGGTTGTTAATTTCATTCTCATGTAATCATGTTTATGTTTCATTTAACTGATTGTAATAAGATATGAGCTAATTTATTCCAGTGGTCTACTTTGCTTTAAGCCTCCGAAACGGTTAACTTTCAACGTGATCAAACAATTTGGAAATAATTAATCACAAAATTATTTGTTCATCGATCCATGGGGTGGTTTAGGGGACGTTTTAGGTGGGATAAAACGCTCCACTACACGTCTTTACGCATCCATGGTACACGCAAAAGATATTTGTACATTTACCCTTTACTTGTATATATATAGCAAATTAAAAAATAAAAGTGCGAGTGACTATATATATATATAACTTAATACAAATGTAAGTGTGTGTGTATAATTGTACATGTATGCATTCACCTATGACCAAGACAATACAAAGTACAAACATAATGGAGAATTGATTAATGTTTGTTGGTTGCATATGATATATTGGCAGATTGACAGAATGGTTAGTCTTCTTTCATTTTCAAAGCCCCTTTCTTGATTCTTGAATTAGTTAATATATACTAAACAAGTTTTTGAACAGGGACTATTTTGTCTTTTGCACTAGGACAATTATATACTCAGACAAACATTTGTCAGTAACATTCACAAGATTATAGTTCATATGGGTTTTTCTTATACTTAATTTATGCATCATTTACATTCATGCAGGCTCACTTTATCACATTTGTTTTGGTCTTGCTAACATCTTCTGCTTTAAGCTCAACCACTTCAAGAATTAGTCTTGTATCAACCACCATTTTTGATGTGGTAGAATATGGTGCTAAAGGAGACGCGATAACCAACGACTCACCGGTATTCAAAACTCCTATTTCAATGTAGATTAATTTTATGATGTGGATTAATGCTATGTGACAAAATTGTTTCTTCATGAAGTATGTATATATATTAATGCTATATATGTGACTATCTATTACGTACAGGCGTTTATGAACGCGTGGAAGGCAGCGTGCCAGTCGACACCAAATGCTAAGAGTATATTGAACATACCATCGGATAGAACGTATTTGTTGAAGCCAGTTTCTTTCACTGGTCCATGCAAGCCCTCCAAAATTTTCGTCCAGGTATATATATTCTATAATGTTGACAAGATGGCGGTCAGGTTATGACCGAAACACTTTTTTTGTTATTTTATATAGATTTATAGAAATAATTGTTCTAATAACTTTCAGAACAATTAGCTAGAAATTTTTAAGCATTTGAGAAATTTCAACAAGTTTGACCATTACATGGCCTTTTGTCTAATTTTTTAGTTGACTTTTTTTTGACATTTTGACGATAAAGCATAATCAAATCGACCTAGTAAATCAGTTAAAACTTCCTTATTATTAACCAACAGGCAACAACTACTACCTACCTATTTTTATATAATAAGAAGGATGATCTATTCCAATAAAGTGTTTTCAAGAGACTAGAAAATGTATTGTCATGTGAGACAATAAGACACATTAATGTATGGTCACATGAAACTTAATTACATCAATTTTTGTACTTCATCTCATCTATATCTACTATATTAAAATTTCTCTTCAAAACTATAAAAAACAGATATATGGAAACATTGTTGGCTCGAACAACAAATCCGACTGGATGAGTAATCACGGTGATTCATGGATCTTATTTTCGATGGTGAGCGGTCTTACAGTAAGCGGAAATGGCCAAATAGATGGTCAAGGTCCGATTTGGTGGGGAAATGCATGCATTGGTACTCCTACACCCGTAAGTTATCATCTTCAAATTTCTATCACATTTAATAATCCAAATTATGACCAGTGACCGGTAATAATCCGTACTTGGAATTTGACCAATGTTACTCTGAGCTCTCATTTTCGTTGCGACAACGATCTCACTCGCATAATTATATATCCTAGATGTATACTTACAAACTAATGCATTTAATTTCAGGGTGTGACTTGTCATGCACCAGTGGTAAGCAACCAATTATCCTTTCAATGAATTTTCCCCAAAAGTGTACATCTTTGTACAAAGTTAACTCGATTCGAATGATCATGCATACAATTTTTGTGGGTGTGATTATGTTAACAGGCATTACAATTTAGAAGATGCAACAGCTTGCGGCTCAATGGTTTAACACATGTAAACAGTCCGCGAGTTCATATCACAATAACTACTTGTAACAGTGTCATTGTATCTAATTTACGTATAATCGCGCCTGAAACAAGCCCAAATACCGATGGAATTGATATTTCAGGCTCCACCAATGTCAATATACGTGACTCCGTAATTGCAACAGGTACATATATATGTTCTGTTTTCTGTCTTCTTATTTTTTTATTACATGTTTGTTATCTTTAACCCAACTTTTTCATCATTTTGTGTGATAATTGAAGGAGATGACTGTATTGCTATTGGTGGAGATTCGTCTTATATCAAAATCAGTGGTATCATGTGCGGGCCGGGTCATGGAATCAGGTATATATATAGGTTTCAGGTGTTATTACATCTCGTACTTATTGTGATAGTGATGAAAAAGCCTGATATTAGCGACCTTATTATGAAAAGATAGCTACAAATTAAATAAATGTATTTGCCGAAAAAGTGTTACAAGTTTTCTACAAATAAAGGTGACATGTTCACTACACCACAGCAATCCACACGCCACCTTTGTCTTATTATAAAGCAACTGTTTATAACAAGACAAATGTGATGTGTGGATACTTATGTACGAGTAGCAACCAATTAATGACACGGTTATATTTCATCAAACCGTGTAGTATTGGATCGTTGGGACGTCGAGGTGGAGATGTGGTGGAAAATGTAGATGTGCACAATTGTACCATGAGGAAAACGCTAACTGGAGTAAGGATCAAAACTTATCAGGTAATGATTTAACACCATATATAGTGCGAAGTCAATTAATAAAATAAAAATGTATTGTTTCTGTTTTATAAATCTTTAGCAAGTAATTAAAGGTCAGTTTATAATGTTGTAAATCTTTTGGCTGCAGGGAGGAAGTGGTTATGCAAAAAGGATATCGTTTACAGGCATTAGGTTTGATGCAGTTAATAACCCTATCATAATCGACCAATACTATTGTCCATCTCACCAAGGTTGCTTAACTTCAGTAAGTATGTTGAATTTTAATTTTTGAGCTCTGTTTTATTTTTTGAAGAGAATAATCTGAACAGAATATAGATATTAAATGATAAAAGATTCACAAATTTTTGCAATGAAAATTAAACGCTTTTTAAATATCTAAAACTAAGAAAAAAAATCATTACACTATTCGTAATGGGTTAGTGATACTGGTGAAAAAGTGATGCCATGTAGCGATGGCCGTGTTCATTATAAAATTGTGATTAAAGAGGCGTAATGGCGTTTATGTGATTATGATATTTTATTTAAATACGAGACGATAAGTTGTAGTGCAATATATGTTTAGTGCAAGGACGGATCCAATGTGTTGAGAACGGGTTCACGGGAACCCATCGCGTCTTAAAATTTTAATATAAATTATATAGGAAATTTTGGAGTGAACCCATAGAAATTTTTTAAGTGAACCCATATAAATAATTGGAAGAGGATTGAGGTAACAAAGTTCTTCTAGTTGAGTTGGAAAAGAGTGGATTTTGCTTACAAAAGGTCTTGGGTTCTAGTCTTCTTACAAATATTTCATTAGAATTATTTTTTTAATGGATTTTTAACCTTTTAAGACTCAAAATCGTGAAATCCTTTTCATTTCATTTCAATTTCTAAAGTGTAATATTAACTTATCATATCACATTGTTATAATGTGATGAATATAACCCACTACCCCGATTTGAACCGTTAACCGACCCGGATTTTTTAATGTCCGGTTTCATTAAACTCGAAACACCTAAAAATAGTGAACCCAGTAATAAAAATTCCTGGATCCGTCACTGGTTTAGTGGAAAAAAAACTAACATTTTTCCGTGTCTTGTTGTTTGTGAATTGAATCTTGAATGTAAAGACATCGGCCGTGAACTTAAGTGACATAACATACAAAGGAATCTCCGGAACATCGAACACGGATAACGTAATAAATCTAAGTTGCAGTAAAAGTATTGCATGCACAAATATTGTGATAGATAGTGTGCATATCAAGCCAGCAGTTCCAGGAAGAAAGGTTTATGGAAGTTGTATTAATGCATTTGGAATAGCTACTCATGTTCAGCCTTATTTAGATTGCCTACAACCTTCAACCGATGTTAATTGAAAGCCTCAAGATGGGCCTATGAAGCCTAAATTACTAAAGGTTTGTGTAATTTTGTAAAGAGTATATGTAACTTATATAAGGTTAAGCCCATTAGAGTTTTTGTATTAGGGCTTTGTTTCTATCTTCAGCAATCATAAAATATTGGTTCTAATTTATAAAAGTAAGTCACATTGGTTAAATACCTCCATTTCTATTTTTAGTTTTTCCTCTAACTTTTTCACGCAAACCTCTCCCTCGCCCAGTAATTTAGGGGTGTGAATTCGTGACACAGCACGACATCAACCTAAACGAAAATCAGGGGTTTGGACTTTGGGTAGGCTTAATTAGTTGAATACTCTTTATCTACATAAACATATACATTTTTATCTGAATATTCAAGCTGACGTGAAATACAAGCTCAAGTTTGCACCATACATGCATGAAAATAACTTATTGAGTTCTTAGCTTGACTCAACGTGTTTACAAATTAGCTAAAACTATCATGTGCTCTGCTTTTGGTGTAACGGTAGAGTGTAAAATTAATGGTGTTTTTTCTATATCATGTAGTAATATGAATAGATTATATCATTATATTGTTGTACGTTTACAGAAAATAGATGGTGTGTTATTTAATTAAGATCTAAACTTACATGAATAACAATAAAATATGATTCCCATCCCAAAATCTTAAGTGTACGTACAATCAATACATGCATTCGTTAAATGAATTCGGACTCGAATTGAAGATGATACATAGTTACAAAATAATATATCAAATAACAATACATATAAAATGATCAATCATCATATCATCATACGTACACAAATGATTATTTATCATAACGTTATAGGAGTGCATATACTATGTATTATTGTATGTCATGTCCCTCGAGCTAACATTTTATGATAATTATCAATGGACTCCATCCTTTGAATCATTAATTGTTTTCTAAATTTCATGATGAACTCCTCTGCGCTTTGATCAATGTCTGCCACCGTTGGCGGCTTGCTCTTCTCAACCGCCACCTTAGCTGATGGGTCCACCACCCTTGTTGGTGGTAGACCCGCCAACAGCTCCGTCTTCTTTAAACATGTGTCTTGTGCTCTTTCTTGAACTCCTACTTGTGGATTCTTTGTGTTGATTTCACTTTGGGAAGGAGGTGTGTTTGTGTATCTCTTCATTTCCAGAAAAAAAAAAAATTGTGTTTTTACACACAAACTTGTGCATTTTTCTTTCGTATTTATAGCGATCATTCAAGACGAGACATTGTAATGTCAACTTGTGGCTTAAAGTGTGGCAACAAATTAGGATACCATGTGATATATCCAACCACATGACAACTCACCGAAGCATAAGGGTTAGACTTTCTTTTGTCAAAACAAGTATGCGTGGATAAGGGTACTTTGTTTTAACAAAAATCATATATAATATTACAAATTTAAAAACGTTTTAAATTTCTAATACATAATTTAGTCTTTTTCTTAAATGGTTATGTTTGAAGCGCTAGGTTTTACGTTCTAACCTCACAAGTGTGGTGTACGTGTGGTGTACGTGTGGTGTAATTTATTTCATGTAATATATACAATTGTTGTTGTTAAAAAAATGTGTTCAACGCGTTTGTGCACGTTTACTGTACATATTAATTATTATAAGTTTCTATAATATTAGTTACAACAAAATATGATACGATGCAAACCACTATGCGATGCAAACGTGTAGCTTGTTGTTAAAGTTATGGATTTGGACGGTGCCCCATGTTTCACAAACATAGATTCAATTGTACGACATTCATCCCCTTTTACTGATTTTGCTTTGCACAAACATGGATTTGTACGTTGATTAATATTTTTTTACTAACTTTTTATATCATACTTGTTTTTTATGTTTTCGGGCAACACCATTTTCTTGAAGGTTTTCAAGACTGTTACAAGAGAATGCATAAAAATGCTGATTTGTGAACCGGGATCGGTTTTTAACCCAAACCGAAATTGGTTTGGTTGAAATGGCTTTGGACTGGAATCGAGATATGTCGATCCCTCCATTGAAGCCGGTGAAAACCAAACCAAATCATAAAAAAACTGGTTTAAACTACACCAAATCCATCTTTTTACTCTCAAAAACTATCTTAACTTTTTCTGATCCAAACAGAACCAGTTTGTGCACCTCTAATTAACATTAGTAAAAAATCTTGGGGTACAACCTGGTCTAAAAACTAAACTCGTATTGCTCCCTCTCATACCGAAATACATGTCTTGTTATGCGCGTGTCATGAATGTTTGGTTACGTTTGCATACCAACTTGCACTCAATGGTAAAGTGAAGGTCATGGGTTCAAGTCATATGCAGACAATATGCTTCACGTAGGCTAGGGGTTTGTCATAGAGAAGTAAAGAACCTTCAGGCGATAAGTTTCATTTGGAATGATGGGCAGACCAATGAATTATCTAGATGACTAAGGGGCTGTTTGGTAAAATTTTAATCATTAAGCGCTGAATGATTAAGAGGTTTGAACCATTATGAGTCTCTATTAATGGAAAGAATGTTGGAGTAGAACTTTAGATGAGGATAAAATTGGTATATGTTTCATTATGAAATAAATACTCTAAATGCTGAATATACTGAATGCCGAATGATTAAGCATTAAACTGAATTATTAAGAAGAACTGAAAAAAAAAAAAAACCAAAATAACTTATAAAAAAAACTGCAAAATGAAAAATGTCTGAAGGCCCAACCCAATAAGTGTCACCATACACTCTCACTTTAGGCCCAAAAACCAAAACAGATTATCTTCAATCACTTCACTGTGAATCAAATCTTGACTTCAAAGATGGAAGCAATTCAGTGGCTAAAACCACAACACCGTATCCCACTCACCACAAACTCTTCAATACTTACCAAACCCCTTTCATTGCACACACCATTTTCAATCACTCGATGCCAGCACAAACCATCTAAAACCGCAATTAAAGTAGATTTTATCACAAAAAACAGAGATCGAAACATGAGTTATTCAACCGGCCCTGCACGTGCCGGTTGGTTTTTAGGATTGGGTGAGAAAAAGAATGTGGCAGATTTGCCTGAAATTGTTCAAGCGGGTGACCCGGTTCTTCATGAACCGGCTCAGGATGTCCGACCCGATGAGATCGGGTCGGATCGTATCCAGAAGATTGTTGATGATATGGTGAAGGTTATGAGGAGAGCACCTGGGGTTGGCCTTGCTGCTCCTCAAATTGGTATCCCTTTAAAAGTTAGTTAGTTTTTATTAATTTGTGGTTTTAATAATTCAAACTATAATCAATTGAACCAATAATAATTTGTACTAACAGTTTTGATAGTAGCCAACGCTTTCAATTTTCACTTTTGTTATCAATGTGGTCAATGACGATCAAGTCACCTAGTTTTCACTTATTTACGGATGATTTATAACGTCATTTTACTCATAAAGACGAATCATGATTGTGAACTTTCCATTAACTTGTCATATTAAACACCATAGAATTTACAATAAGGTGACAAGTAAACGGGCAACAAGTTGTGTCGTCACCTCTTTTTGAATAGCAAAAGGTAAAAGTGAAATCGAGTGCAGATCTAAGACGATCATCTACTAGTACTTTGGATAATAACAAAAGTGAAAATCAGAAGTGTCACGAGTCATAATTTGGATTATTAAAATTCATTTCTTTTTGAATTAATTAATTATGGTTGTTAATGAATTTAACACGTAAACACATATTTTAGATTATTGTGTTGGAGGATACTGAAGAATACATAGGATATGCACCAAAGGAAGATGTCAAGGCACAAGACAGGCGACCATTTGATCTTCTGGCAAGTTTTCATATGCACTCATTTTTAACCTTATTTTCATGGCTGAAATGATTAGAATTATTAATATATGTCTTGAACTTTTTAGGTGATTATAAATCCTAATCTTCAAAAGAAGGGCAACAAATCAGCATTGTTTTTTGAAGGTTGTTTGAGGTGAGTTTTTAATGTTTAAAGAAGCAATGAACTTGGCATTTGGATCAAGTTCGAAATAAGGTCACATGGTTATCTATGTATAATGCAAATGAGTTTTAATCATTCAAACTATGACTTAATTGAATATTAATCCAAACCAGCAGTTTGAGCAATGAACTTTTATTTTTGTTGTCAAAGGCCATTTCAGTAGCATAATCATCATATATTTACGCTTAATTTTAGTTATACGTTTCCTATGTCGTTCACAATATATGATAATTATGCTATTGGAATGAGTGAAAGTTAGAACTGTCATTGGTCAAACTACGAGAGTGTGAGTTTGTATATTATTGACCAATGACTTAAAATTTCTAAATCTAATTTGTTTTTTTTAAATGATTAAAACATTCTAAAGCATTTTATTTAGAATATACACTATTATCAACCAGGCCGTTTTGATGAGTGGTGTGATGTTTATGTATTGGGATGATTTGTGCAGTGTTGATGGATACAGAGCAATGGTTGAAAGGTTCCTAGAAGTAGAAGTTACGGGCTTGGACCGATATGGTAAGCCGATAAAGGTGAGTGCTTCGGGCTGGCAGGCGCGTATTTTACAACACGAATGTGATCATCTAGCAGGAACCTTGTATGTCGACAAGATGACTAAACGAACATTTAGGACTGTAGAGAATTTGCAGTTGCCTTTAGCTAATGGCTGCCCAAAGCCTGGTGTTCGGTAGCGTTATAGTTGATGTTCTTGCCAAACTACTGCAGGTATGCAGATTTTGTAGAGGATTAATTATATATCCTTTGTATTAATATACTATTTTTCTTTTCATCATCATGATGTGCCATACAGCCCCATTGTGAACAAATTTGTATAGCTCAAGGACAACATAGAAGTTGAAATAGACTTATTATATTGCTTGAAGATTAGTGGTAGATGAAATAGTCTGCTTAATAAAGCTTTTACAAGTTGAATAGCAAGCAGGGGGGTATACATAACCTGAAGTTGACCCTTTGACTTGCCAACAAAATGAGGTTGTAATATCCCCAAATGCTGATACAATTTCAACATCTTCCAAATATACCCCTTCACAAGGTGAAACATCACTACAAGCAAATTTTATGGCTTCCCTTGTAGCTGAAGTTCCTCTAATATTCACAAAAGATATGTTCTCTATATTAACAGCACAAGTCTGCAATTTCATAAAAATTCCAACTTTTAAAAAACAAATAGAACATTTTTGTTTTAAAATGAGGAAAACAATTAACATTGAGATCTTTGGTTGGTTGTACCTTGTTTGGACATGGCTTGCTTGAATCGCAATAATATTGATCGATTATGATTGGATTTGATACGTTTTCCATCCAAACATCCTCATATGCAACATTGCGGACAAAACCATTACCTCCCTGATGCACACAATGGAAATGTAGATGATCCAACTATAGGTAGAAATATAACGGATCTAGCTAGTTGTGTAACAGACTAATGTCTAATGGGTCAATATGGGTAGCTTTTGGTACATGTCAAGTTAGGTTAACCGAAAACACTTATTTGTCCAATTTCTTCTCAAATAGAACAATGTAAGAAATTGCATGCTTAAATAATGCACTAACCCGTTCAATCAATTCTCTCAGTCTCTTTTTAGCTAAAATGGTTTTCCATTTTACCACATAATCTATTAAAAATTTGAAATAATAGCCCAAACCGACCCATTCATATCAGACGTGAATAGTACCTGCCATGTTTTGATCCTGAGGCCATTTTCAGTGTTGGACAGAGTGGCCCCCCGAACACTCACATCAGACACTTGATCACAGGTTCCTGACTCTCCCAAGCTTCCGATACTTCCAAAATAAAATTTTAAACGTCACAAATTATACTAGAGGTGACTAGATGAGTGGGTCAGATGGGTTGGGTAACGAGTCAAATGGATTCAGGTTAAAATTTGAAAACATGTCATTTTAGTGAGGGTCTAAAAGGAATGGGATTGATTGATCAATGATCAGCCCTTGTTTGTCCATTTTGGTCTTTGTTGTAAATAGTTAATACATTAACTACTACTATGATATTAATATTATAACTTCATTACAACTATTACCTAATTTACAAAAACGATTTAGGAGTTTGTAAGCATTACATTAGAAATAGACCTTGAGTGACTTTCAACTTGATCAACTGGTTCACCCTTTGGGGCTAAATTCAGATAAAGACACAACCCAAATTAACCCATTCAGCAGTAAATGGCTCAAAATTGGCACCTCTGAGTTATACAATAGCAAATTCATCTACCTATTCTTATGATTAAAAAAATAAGGAGAAATTTTACCTTATCCCGTGGCCTGGACCACACACAATCCTACTGACCTGAACGTTTGAGGAATTGCCAACTATAGATATGCAATCATCACCTGGATCAAGTGTATGGAACATTCAGTTAATAACTCTAATTTCAAATCTAACATTTTGGAATTGTATCGAGCTAAATAAATAGCTAAACACTATCAAAATACAAAAAAATGATTGAATTAATGTGTACATGATAGGTAAATTGTCTGCTTAATCATAAAATGATCTGATCAACACAACCAACCTGTTCTAACAGTAGTGTCTTTGACTTCAACATTAGTGGATTCGCTTATGTGGATACCATCAGTGTTAGGGCTGCCACCAGGGGCAAAAACACTCAAATGCGATACAGATACCCTGTCACATGTCGTGAATGCCATTTGCATTTGTTGACCATTCACAATCATCAGATCCTTGACCACCAAATTGTTGCATCTATGAAAAGTTATAGCCTGGATATTACTTTAACCTGTTAACATCACATAATTCTAAGAAACTAAATACATTGCATCATCGCTACCAGTACTAACCGTTGGTGCGTGTCTGCAAGGCTGCAAAAGGATACAGAAACAAAAATAATAATAAGGTCAATATTACCTTAAATGATACATTTAAAATTAAGAAAGATGAATGCAACAAGATATACATTTTTCGGGTCAGTCTTGCAAGAAGTAGCCCACCATTCGTGCCCCAATCCGTCAACGGTTCCGCCCCCTTCAACTGTAAGGTGATCCACATTATGGAAATATAGCCATTTATGAGTATCCATACCATCCCAATCATCAGGATTAGTTGGAGCAATAATCGAACCGGATATCTATGCAGATTGAAAACAAGAATTTAATTAAAAAAGAGTGTGCATAGTTGAAGAATATTATCTTAATTGATCAATGTTTTTCATACCATTAATGTCACTTTTGAGAGGCAATGTCCTCCAAGACTAATTGGCTTAACAAGACAATTAGTTCCATCAGGGATTATGATTCTTGAGTCCACCTTTGAAGAACATGCAATGTCCCAAACATCTGCAAAAACCTGAAAAAAAAAAAAACATGGTTCTTGATTCAAAGAAAGTAACTCAATTTACAACAATATAAAACATCTATCCTACAACGAAATAAAAAAGCCCTCAAATTTTAATTCAACATCCCTGACATCTATACACATTGTATAGGTTTATATAGGGCATATAGGTCTCTAATATAGCCTCACGTATAGACTTATATGACCCGTATAAAAATCCAAGGCACCCAAAATTTCATCTAATTTAGTGCTATACGCCCCATAGACATATACGGGTTGTCTATATACACCATTTGCATTTGATATTTTTGGTTCCCAAACGCCCAAGGCCGTGGAGCAACTTAGTCGAATCTAACGGGTCATACATAGTAATGTTATGACTCTAAAATTCATGAGTATAGTTTTTAATAGACTAGGTTTTGCTATCACAAAGCGCAGTTTATTGCCCTTTTGCCAACTATTTCGACGTAAATTTTTACAACCTTAATCAAATTAATTAGATTTTCAAAAAAATATTTTAAAAATTATGTTCTTCATGAGACTTTGCAAACAAAAAAAAAACTCTGTTTGGCATTTTCACAAACACCTGGTAGACTAAAACCACTGATTGTAACTTGTAAGTTTAATCACCTGCGTGTCATCTCCGATGCCATCTCCTTTTGCACCATAATCCTTAACATTCAGCTCAACTTTTGATTCGAAAATCCGACTGAAATCACCCAATATCGGTAGCTGATGCAACAAACAATCAAAACATCGTGCATCTGTGATGGTCGAAAAGATAAATACCGAGTAAATGATGATCCAAACAAACTTATGATCGGAAGAAGATAATAATACTGATATGCTCATTATCAACTTTGAGAGTTTCAAGTAACAAAAAGTCATAGAAGAGCTTCAAAAGCATCATTGTCGGTTGAATCACGTTGCAGGAGGATCATGTTTCTTTGTCTTCATGTCTCTTTTCTCCCTTTTACACCTTGCAACCTTTTGCTTTCACAAATTACAAGAAAGCCCTTTTACTTTGTTTTAAAGTATTTGCTTGTAAAAAACAATTACATGTGTGTTGGACGGAAACTTGATTATGGAAAGTTTCTATTAAAATTTGGAATTTTTGGGATGTGAAGTGTTACGGTTGTACTGAACTTGTTAATATCAATATAAACCAAGGACGAGAATTGTACCCCTCACACCCGATGGCATTTTGTATGGTGTTAGGATTGTGTTAGGATTACGTATGGTTTATATTAAAAGTAATGAGTGGAGTTTCTATGTTTTCAACTTAAACTTGGTTGTCTCTTAAACCATACTCTATTTGTATGTTGGAAAGTTAACAAACTATCTTTTTTTTACATTTATTATTCGTTTATATAGTATTCGTATGTTAAACATAATTATACTACGGCCAATGAGGTCACTATAAATCTTTGATCCGCCGCTTATTAAACACTAATCATTTACAGTAGTTTTACAATTTCTTTGTATGGCTTTTTAATTATTATTTTATTTAACGACGTTATATTATAAAAACACTAGACAAAGACAGAAGTGTGCAAGAAAAAACCAATATAACATAATTTTCATAATCAGGAATTTAACCTAGGCTTTCAAGAAATCATCATATAGAAAATACCCTAGATAATCTTCCTCCGGTTACCTATAACTTGTTATAGCAGTTCTTCAAGATCTTCCCGCTCAATCAGACTAGTAAATACTAATGGTACAACCACGTGTCATGGTTTAATTTATCAGATTTTCCAGATATATAAAACGGTTTATGAATCGCACTAAATATGTATAACCACAACCTCACCATCAATAACACAGATATATCCGCCTTACAGCCTTGCTTCTCATTGTAAATTTTAATTATTCACGTGTGTGGCCCGCACCATAATAACACAGATATTTAGTGCGGAGTCAAATAGTGCGATTCTAAAACCGTCTAAACATTTTAAACAAATGTGTACTAGTGTTTTCTCATAAGCATATATTATATGAACAACGATTGAAGAAACTAAAAGCAGAAACAAAATCTGAAAGCTTACACTTCCTTATCATCAAAGCCATTACACATAAGACGACGATTAAAGCAATTTCAAACATTCATAAAACAACCAATTTAGATCATCACCTCACGTGAACAAAATAAAAAACATCAAATGCCGAATCAACCAATCACGTACAATCACGCTTACGCAAATCCGTTCGTGTATGACTTTTATTACGCTTACCAAAACCACGGCAAAGTCCACAAACAGGAACTGTAGGTGATGGCGGTTCTGTTGTTGCGGCACATTCTCTGTCTTTAGATCGATTACGTCGAACAGTGTTGATCGATCTTATATTGGTGTTTTCGACAAGCGGATCAGCGTTGGATGATGGCGGTTTGGATTGGGAGGATGATAAGAAGTTATCGTCCCAGATTAAACCTGATGATCCTTGTCTTCGGAATGAGATTGATGATCTCTGTAGCCCTGCCATTGCTGTTCTGTTGAATCGATCAGTGTGTGGTTTTTGTTATAGAAATTATTAGTTATGAGCATCAAGATTGAAGCCTCCTTGATTCTTAGCCTTGTTCATCGGACTTCTCTACACGTATACGTTACATATATTATTATCAATTCGTTTGTTATATTTTCTTTTACTAAAATGTGTTTTTATACGTGTGTGGCAGGAACATCGAGCTTGTGGTTTTTTTTTCACGCGTTACATTGATGATATTAACTCATGGTGCATCTATGTTATAATAGTTATATTAACATATAATGCCGACACGACGTAACGCGTCTGTGACCTCGTTAAATCCCGCTGTTATGACTTAAAGTATTAAAATAATTTATAAAAACAAAAGATAAAGAAAAACAATATTTAACACATCACATTTTGTAATTTGTTGATATCATCCCGCCAATATTTCGTCAAAATCAAAAGCCAATGCAGGAAAACATCTCCACGACCAAATCCATCGTTAAACATCGCAGGTATTGAAAACAATCTTCCAATCGATGATGTTTGTTTGAATTACTTGTTTCCGAGTAAAGTTTTTTGATACTCGGTTCGTAATGTTTCAGATTGTTATACTTTCAACCACAATTGATACTTGTATGTTCAACTATCTTTAATGTAGGCAAGGTGTTCGATGAAATGCTTATGTAGTTTTTACAGCTGTGCAAGACTTGAGGGAACTTATAAAAGAACTTGTAAGCAGTGAATCAAGGACACTTTTTTTGTTTATGAATGATGAATTAGTGGTTAGATGACCTGTCAAATTGTTCTGTAATTGCACTGTGTAGCAGTAGCAGATTATGTTATCTTCCCATTTTTAGAGTTTATGGTTCAAGAACTAAATGTCATTAAAGTTAATAAACCAGTTAGTGGTTGTAGGAAAGTTTGTTCTTAATGGTTTTATTTTTCTGTAAAATGATCTATTTGTACAAGTCATCAAAGAATGTGATGTGCATGTACTTCATCTTCATGCCTTGTTAAGGTAATTTTTCATTTCATTATGTTTTAATTTTTCACCTTTTTTACATCTACTTTTTATGTTTTGTTCTAATGTGTGTCAGGAAGATGCAAGAGGAAGGATTAAGCAATCAAACAAATAAAAATTCTGATCATTTTGAGGCTCTTATTCATCATCTTTAACGATGTCTCGTGGCTTATTTTTAAGTCACTTGTCGAGCTGGTTTAGTTATTTGTTATGTTTTCGTCACCAGTAGAATCTATGTTGATGTTTTTTAGTATTTTTCTGATAGACGTAATCGAGCAAAAATGATTCAAAATCTGAAACGGCCCATCAAGTGTGACCTCCCTGATGCAATTAAAAAGAAACTTAACAACTCGGAGTATGAATATTTTGAACACCGTTCTGCAACTTTACAATCTCACATGCCGGATTTGCTTGATCTTGATCTTGATCTGGCTGTTGTAAGTTGCCTGATTTCTCATGTTTCACATTCAGGTTCCACCTAAAGATCCCTTTGTTAAAGTTAGGGTCCTTGAAGAAATTGGTTACAAGGTTGCGGTCAGTGATCAAGTAGCTAATCTTGCAAGTCGCAAGACATGCAATTTTATATCTAAGGCGGACTGATGCTAATCATGTCTCGAGTATTTCTCTGAACATTCCAGTCTTTACATTGTTTCATTTTGTTTTTTGTATCTAGTTTTCAACTGTCTTCATGCTCAACAGGGTCACATGGAAGAGCTCACGAGTTGACCTGGTCCTTTGGTCAACCCAGAAATCAGGTCATGAAATATATGTATCTGGAAGTTTCATTTATTAGCTGCTTGGCATGCTAATAAGGTAAGTTTCAATTCCAAAACAAGATACATTCATAAGGAGACATTTTATATCCACATAGCTGTATAACTTTGTTAACTATGCTGATAGTAATTATTAACAGAGGGGTTGCTACCTATTTTTGTAGTTTAGGGTCTCTTTGTATTTGGATAGTTGATAATTTCAATTGCTGTTTCTTTCTATATTATAATACTTGTTTTACTTACTATTCACGTCTGAATGTTCGACTAGGATTTACGTGCTGTTTGGATGCATGTTTATAAAGTGATCATGCAATATTAAATGCTCGGGATAAGATAATTAGCTATAGTAAAATGTGCCATAGAAAATAGTGTCATGGATGTGCTTAAGTTGTTAAAGTCATGGCATGAAAATGATCATCCCAAACTCACATTTGATCACAAATTATTTTTGGATAACCAGAAGCAGAATCTGTTTTATACAAACATCAACAACATATTACGCAGTTTAGATTCTATGAAAGAGAATAGCATGTGTTATAATCTGGAAATATTTCTGCAACTTAAAATTCACGAAACTGAAACTAATCCATAAAGAGATTATCAAGAAAAAAACCAGTTATCCCTCTAATGCTTTAATCCATGGCATGAGATCATCATGATTTACATCAGTATCTGGGAATGTATCATTTTCCATTAAATAATGGAAAATGTTACTTAATTCTTGTGCTTCAAAGTTGCTTGTCAGTTCTTCGTTATTTGCAATCCGACTATTCGCATTCGTAGCCTGACCTGGGCTTTCACTGCTATGGATGCACGCCTTTTTAGTTTCGCTTTCCAAGTTTTTATTACTTTCTTGTGATCGTTTCCTGAGATTTGCTTTCGGATTAATAAACAGTTTGTTCATGGATGATGCGATTTCTTCTAGCTTTTTATCTGTACCTGGTAACATTCTTTCTATAGCAGCCAACTGATCTTCTATGAACGGGTATCCTTGTTCCAAGTTCAAAATTTGAACATTTAGTTTGTTTAAATATTGACTGATTTTTTCAATGTCTGCATTTACTCCATTTTTAATGGAACCTAACCCCTGTTGTCCTCCATCATCTTGTTTGAGTTTTCTTATTTCCTACAAGTTGGATGCCAATACCGAATTAGAAATCATAAACAAAGATTTAAGAAAAGTTTAGAAAATATGAGGGTTTCAAGTGTCCTTTCATAATTGTTGTGTTGAAACTTGAAAGGAGTTGGATAAATGAACGGTCCGACAGGTTGGGTAATGGGTCAACGGTTATTTTAGTAGCAAAATTCTTTGTCTACTTTGCAAAGTAATTTATGCGTTGAGTATGACGGTAAAACAATATTACTAAACAAATCAACCTGTTCATAAGTAAACGGGTTGAAGTTGTTGTCATAAACTGAAAGCGTGGTTAAATTTCTTCTTACTTTGGCACCAAATTTTATATAAATTTCATAGTTGCTAATCATGGAGAAAGTTAAAAGTTATACTCACATCTGCTTGCTGTTGGGGATCAACGGACGGTAACTCTACCCTTCTTTCTTCTTTAGCTTTTTGTGCTATAATTTCACTTGCATTCTCAAGGCACCTCTTGACACTCAACACATCACATTTTGTAATTTGTTCTTTCTCCTTAATGTTTGAAATATTCACCTTTAATTTATCTTGGAAAAACTTTAGCCTTTTCAATTCTTCTTCCATGTCACTTTGCATTATCCTTTTTACTGTGGGTATTTTTCTCATACTCGTGATGTACTTCAACATATATTTGTTGTCTCTTTGAAAGTGTTCATGGCTGTATTCACATAAAAACTTGTCGACGCAACGGAAGCCCTATAAGTAGTTACAAAAATGCTATCATAATTTATAATTTAACCAACTACTTGACTTGAGCTAGCAAAGGGCTTGTAGCCTAGTGGCCAAAGGTGTAGATCTAGCCATCTAGGAGTCATAATTGACACATTTCTGATATATGTATATTTGTTTTAGAATTGGACCAAAAGTGTTTTGGGCCATTTACACATTTCAACTTGGACCTATTACCAGCCAATCTTTTTACCTTTAAATTTTACATCATGGAGGGGCTAACAGATGCAAGTGACAAAACAGGCAAGTTAGGTAACGGGTCAAGACAGTTTGCCTCCTGTTGGGTTGACCCGACGCCACTTTTTATGAATTTTAACAATAATTTGAATATGATCACAAAAACTTCAATATATGACAATGTACTATTATTTAACAAAACAATTTATAATATACATGTGAAAAGAGGTTTAGAGCCGACGGCCTCGGTGGGAGCAACCTCTCTATCTTTGGGATACAGGAATCATCCCACCCTCCTCAGACTCTACAAAATCTCAGCCAGGTAAGGTTTTAGTGTCTTTTTTTTTTACAAAATGGATTATATGGTGATGTTTAATTTCTAATCAAAGCTTTTTTAGATCTACCATTTGGAGATGACTAAGACTCTAACCAAACCCATTTTACACTAAATGAAATAAAGTAATAAGCAATGAAGAGTGTACTTACAAAATCATTCAGGCTTTTGTAGAATGTTTTAATGATGATATTTAATCTTTCTTGAACATAATCTTGTAACAACTCCTTGTCTTTAATAAAGAAACTAGTACCAGATTTGCTCCATGCAATAATTGAGTTCGTATTCGGGTCGTTCACCATCTTAAAAAGCTTGTTTACAAAAACCAGATTAGGTTTGTTTGATAGCAACTTCAAAGTTTGTATCATAAAAGGCAAATATTTTCTCAGTTCTTGTTCATTTTCAAATCCAGTCATGATTTGGTTGATGAACTTGGGATTTGCATTTGCATCTGCCATGAAAATCTCCATTTTTTGCAGGTGCTCATTGGCAATTTGCAGGTTATTTATGCTGTTTGTTAAATAGTTTTTGGTGATCTCTTGTTGATCTTTTAGTTTGAGAACCTTGTCATTCCATAGCTTGATGTTATTTTCCAGTGCTTCTATTGACTCCATTTTGGTCTAGGAGAAAGTTATAATGCCAGTTTTATGATACATATCCGGTGTATTCATTTTGAAACCAAAATGCACTTGTACTTGTACTTGCAGGGAATAGTTGCAGGGAATATTATTAGAAAGTAACTGTTTTGGACATTGATGAATTTTGGAAATTCACTACTTAAAAAAAGACAAATTGGATTTGAAATATTTTGGAAGTTAATTTGGTCACTTAGAGACCACTAGCCCACACATTATCTCAATTCTCAGTGAGAGCTTAAGAGGAAACTTACTTTAGGTAAGAAAACTTCCTGGTCCATCCTGGAAGCTCTATATTTTTTTTGTTGCGGGTTGTACTTAAACTAACGACTTAATACTTCAAACATAATTATGTTACTAATGACCCACAAACCTTATTGGCGCAAATTGACTATTGGCAACTAATAATCCTAACCTTAAATTCTTGTCACCGGTCCTAACTTTTACAATGTTTCTAAGTTTCTTCTCATTGGATTCCTGTTAAAAAGGTTTAACTTTGTTAAGTTTTATCCAAATTTCAAACTGATGTATTAAGGTTTGTTATCGAAAGAAGAATACGAGTCGATTAATGTAAAATTTACCTTGAAATGGTGCTAAAAAAATTGGCTTGATTAATTGGAAGTTTAAATTCCCGATTGAAGCATTGTTTTGTCATTTCGAGCACAATTTTAAAGTAAGTTTAACATCTATCGACCCGTATCCTCTTTTCGATAAAAAAAACCCTAAATGTTAGTTTAAAATCATAATAGTCCAAAGCCAAAAGTTGAGAGATTAAAAATGGCATTCGTGCAAACAATCCCTAACTATAATAGTGTAACTAAATAAGATTAGCTAGTGGCTAGGGTTGAGTGTTTGGTACCAACTACTAGTACCGTATCGACCGAACACAATTGGTAGCGCTACTTGATATTGTCAAAATTTGGAATAGGTACTAGGCGGGATTGATATCGGTAAGTACTTTATACTACCGATTACCCAAAAAATAGTTTATTTTTTTATAAAGTTTGAGATGTTATAAATGTTGTGTATTATATGTTTACTTGCCCAACATTGGATTTATTTGATAACAAACAACCAAGGTAGTGTTCATTCAATCAAATCTTTTATGCCTAGCACTAATGACTCTCTTTGGAAAGAAATACAACTGTAAGTTTTTAGATTATCAATTTCTAAATCGAATGAATATGATATGATTTTTAATTAATTTATACAAATCCATATGTTTTTTTTCAAATATAATATATTAATCAATACAATGATCCGTATATAGTTATATTGATAGGTTTAAAATTAAACTATAATGGGCGAAGAATCTTAAAAAAAATATAGACTAAAACACGAAAGCGGTAGTAGTACTGAAAGAGTGGTATCGTACCGATAAATTCGATACGGTATTTGGTACCCACTTTTTTTCAAATTCGGTACTAGTACTAGGCAGTTGGGACGATACATGTACAATACCGATCTCATCAATACTAGTGATCATTTGGTCTACGGGCATCTGCTAGTGTGGTTAAGAACTTTATGGTATTTAGGTCACAAGTTCAAATCTTACTAGATAAAAAATTTTGCACTCATTAATAGGGGTTGATACTGAACTCTCCAAGCATATGTGAGTAAGAAGTTTTATTGGGTTCCTCCTGAAACGAGTTGCTGACATCATTACTCGTCAAACTAACGTTGAGTCCAATTCGCCAGTAAAAAACTAAATAACTCACCCCAATTTATTAAGGGAAAATTGGATTTTAAAAATTTGAACTTTGAGGTGTTGGCCGCTGAAGGTTTCAACTTCAAAAATAATTTATAGAGGTTCCAAGTTTGGACGATTTTGCTCACAAAGGTTCGCCGTCACAAATCACTAACGGCCGTTTATTAATGATGACGTGTCACCGGTGGGCCCACATTTTCTTTATGGAAAATTGGATTTTAAAAATTCGAACTTTGAGGTGTTGGCCGCTGAAGGTTCCAACTTCAAAAATAATAAACGGCCGTTAGTGATTTGTGACGGCGAACCTTTGTGAGCAAAATCGTCCAAACTTGGAACCTCTATAAATTATTTTTGAAGTTGGAACCTTCAGCGGCCAACACCTCAAAGTTCGAATTTTTAAAATCCAATTTTTCTTTATTAAGTTTCCACCGAAACCCACCCAAATTATTTTTAACTTTTAGTTATAAATTTAAAACTAAACTATGTTATTATTAACAAACTAATGCAATACAAATATCAAATAAAAATATCAAATATTAAGTTAAAAAAGCGCACAAAAATAAAATGAAAATTTAGTAAAAAAGTTACTCAAAATTTCCAACAACCCTTCGAAATTTTAGGCAAGATCTGACAAGCCATCCAAAATCCGGCCAAAACTTTCCACAATCTAACAAAAATCGAAATTGGAGGGTGTTAAGACCACCATCAATGATCAAGCGAAAAGTGTTGGAAAGAACTCGGTGAACGATCAACAAATTGCTCCTCAAATCTCGCAGTCGAAAGGGATGTATGGTATTCCTACCGGCGCCAATTAGGGGCCACTCCCACCCCGTCTCCACTTCGTTTACTCGTATACTTTTTTTTTTTTTTGGACAGCGAAACGAATAAAGCCCGGCTACCCGGGGTAACCCAATGACGAAAGGCGACCCCAAACGCTCTGCGAACACAGACAGCGCTGGGTAGCCGAAGCTCACCTATTAAACCAACTCCAATTCGGGGGAAACCCACTAGCCCGTCCGCCCGTAGGCACGACAACAAGCTAGCGGTAAAACCCGTTTGGCTCAGAGATCGAACTTGTGTTGGCCACAAGTCTCCCTTCATTGCCCCCATTTGCCCCTTCCAAAGTGATGGTAGTGGGACTAGAAAAATATAATTTACTAAAAAATAAATAATGTTAAAAAAATAGTCGAATCTCCAATTATTGTTTATTTATTCGGAAAACGGTTTCCCATATCTTATTGATCAAGGCAGTTGGGCTCCACGATGTTGTCGTGGGCCACAGCCGCAGCCGATCATTGACCCAATCAAAAAAGTGTGAACAATAAAGTAAACAAAAAGAAAACGATCGTACTAAATCCGCCATGGCTTCAAAAGTGAAGGTTTTGGCAACAATCATTTCTTTCACTGCTTCCAGAATCTTCTTTTTCTTCATCTTCTTCCAAATTCCTCTTTTCAGGTTTCACTTTATTCTTACTTTTTTTCTATATTCATCCTTTCACAGTTACTTACATTTGCATCTTCTTCATCGAAAATCATTACTCGAAGGATTAGATTTGACCTAATTATCATTGTTTTGGTTCCAAATCGAAGTAGTAGAACTTTTTTGCTGTGTTAACAATCATTTTATTGTAATTTTCTGTACATTCATGCTTTGGCAGTTACATTTGTAACTTGTTCATTGAAAACGGTTACTCGAGGGATTACATTTGACCTAATTATCATCGTTTTGATCGTGAATTAAGTTATGAAGGTTTTGTATTATGTGAATAATCATTTTATTCATGCGTTGACAGTTACATATGCAGATTTTCATCGAAAACTGCTAGTCGAGGGATTAGATTTCACCTAATTATCACCGTTTTGATAGTGAAGTAATGTATAAAGCTTTTGCATTGTTTAAGTAATCATTATATTGCATTTTATGTAAATTTATGCCTTGACAGTTACATTTGCAACTTGCTCATCGAAAACTGTTAGTCAAGCGATTAGATTTAACCTCATTTATCGTCACTTTGACGGTGAATTGATCTATGAAGCTTTTGTATTGTGTTAATAATCAATCTGCGGTTCGTTTGTTACAGTTTTTATGGAGAAGCGGTTTCTTCTTGTTGATATTATTTTTGTTTTTTTTTTACTATTAAGAGATTGTTTTTACATTCGATAATTTTTATTTTTCAGATTTAATTTTCATTTCAATTTCCAAAACCGAAAAGTTTACAACAGATCGTGAATTAATGTGAGAAAGTTTTGTATTGTGTTATAATCAATCGGTGTTTCGTTTGTTGATTACTGCTTATAGTTTCTGTGGTAAAACAATTTCTTATTGTTGATATTCTGACCAGATTTATGTGTTTTTTATTTTTATATTACGATGAAGTGATGCAAGGGAAATGCAGAAAGACATGATTGTTCATGATTGTCATTTGTCAATTGCAGATTAATAAATAAAATTGTTACCTGATATTCTGATAATGTGGTGTGCCATTTAGGCATATGCAAGTTGATTAGATTCTATACTTATGTTCCATTTCGCTGCTAATTGGTGTGAAATTTGGTGATGTTAGAATTAGATTTGGTTCTTTCAGAAAACATGATATGTTTTAATCTACAATGAACTAGTTCCGGTTGTTTTTGTTGGATTTGATTGAAGGGTAATGTGTAGTTGTAATTTCAAAGAATTTAAGGATTGCAAAATATCAGTTTGATCATTTTGATTGATGATGGGGATTTTCGAAATTGGAATAAGGTTAACAAGTGTATTAGTGTCACATGTTGCTTGATCTCGTAAAGCACGTATGTGTATAAACTCTTTTAACACAACGTTGAGGGTGTTTGGGATTACTTGCAGGCAGCCAAATCTGCATCAAAAAGCTTTATAGAAGCATTGAAGTTTGGATAATTATACCGAATTTATATAATTTCTTTCTTAAACTTCTTATTTTGTTTTAGTTGTTTCTGTTTTCAAGCTAGCAAACTGAAAATTGGTTGTTACTATAAGTTTCAGTGTTTTACTTGAATCTTTGAATGATATTAGGCTAAAATCTTTATGTGGCGATTCCAAGCTTTGTTTTTTTCTTTGGGGTAAAAAGTTGGGCTTTTGAAGTCTTGTTCAAACATGAGATATGAAATAATTGTTGTTGATGTGTTTTATTATAATCTTTATGCAGATTCCCATGTAGAATCGGTACATGCACGACACCAGTGGAACTAACATCTTCACAATTGATTGCAAGTGAATTGATTCCATCAGGTGTAGTTAAGGCTCTCCTTTATCCAGGTGCCATTGGAAAGGCTATTTTTAACAAGAAGCCTATTCCAAAATACAATAAACTACTAGATGCATACAATATGAGAAATCTCAAACAATCCCCTATAACAACTGATTTACAGCATATCGAGGTGTGTTTTTTAATCCTTATTTTAGTAATCTTTGATTTGCTTCTTCAAGTTTTTAAAGGAAAATGAGCAAAATAAATACCCACTTACATATGTGAATGTTTAATTGTTCCTTTTGTCTTTGAAAGTGACAAAATGAACGGATCATGTGGGTTGGGTAGTGGGTCAAAACAAAGTTTTGATTGAAAATGATAAGTATTTGTACAGGTTGAAATGGGCTATTTTAAAATGTTTGATAGATAGATAATGCATTAATTAACATTACAAAAACAACGATATTACAATGACAAGCTCAGTTCACAGAATAAAGTATTTCCATCTATGTTTTGACCTCAGGTTCTAGCAGGAAGCTACTTGGCAGTGGCAGGAGCGATAATAGGTCTGGTTAGATCAAGGAGATTGGGCCTTTTTGGTATGCTTTTGTTAATTTGGGGACTTTATAAGGAACCCAGTTTCTCAAAAGGACACTCATCATATAAATATCACAAAAACGCCATCTCTATCTACTACCCGACAATGTCAATAGCTGTCCTTTCCGCCTTCCTTTCCATAAAAGATGATGTTAAAAAGATAGTTTCGTGTTTCAAGTGGACCTTTTCAAAGTCCAAATACAAATGAGCCTTTTTACTGCCAAACAAAACATCACTAGTCAGAAAGGAAGAAGCATGACAGAGTGTAGATGTGGTTCGTGACACTTTTTTTGTAGCTTAGCAACATTGCAAGGGTTGTTTCCTGAACTAGATTATAGTGAGAAATAATAACACCATGGTCTTATCACTTTTAGATACTCTAGTTACTCAGATCTTGCTTTGTTTTTGGTTCATGAAATATTATGTTTCTACTG
This sequence comes from Tagetes erecta, assembly GCA_030867185.1. Classification (NCBI taxonomy): domain Eukaryota; kingdom Viridiplantae; phylum Streptophyta; class Magnoliopsida; order Asterales; family Asteraceae; genus Tagetes; species Tagetes erecta. Next base: position 1,071,096 of record CM061492.1, read on the forward strand.
TTGACCGACGGTTTCATAGATGTTGAAATAACTTGTAACTTGCACCAGTTCATTGAAAACTCTAGAACTGAAGACCATATCGCGTATTCCCATTAGCGGATCGTCTTGGGTCGCTTTTTTGTTGGTTTAGACGAACTTTTCTTTATCATGATTTATTTCAGAAAAGTAAAACATATTTGGTTGGTTTTTATTAAGCTCGTGTATCTAATATAGACTTGAGTATTACATGACCGCAACTCGAGTATGAACTTTTTCACTCACTAGCGTTTTAAACTTTTCTTTTGTGATGAAGCTATATATTATACAACTCCTGGTTGCGGATGTTAAGTAACTTGGAGATTTACCAAGTCTTTAAGTTTGACTTGAGACTCGTATCATCTCATTGTCATCTGAACAAAATTGTGTGTTCATACTGTATTTTGTCTTTACTACCTTAGCGATGCTAACAAAGTAATATAACTTTGGTATCAACGGTATTGCATTATTTTTTTAAAGATGTGTTTGTGTATGTGAATCGAAGACGTTACAAGATGCGCATACCAACCTATGTTGACAATGTATACATTCCTGGTAAAATGGCAATTTTTAGATCAGAAGAATGCGTAACATTTTTGTTCATGAACACCTTTGAGCATATAGCTTAAAGGGACAAAGAAACTAAATGAGTGATCAACAGAACCCTGTTTCAACCCACTTGCGTTGTGTGCTAAACCTGTAAACCACAAGGGCTGAGCAAAAATCTCCGATAAACATTTTGAATCAAGCAAACATGCCTAAACAAGGTCAATAACAAGTCTTGATTTTACATCTTTATTAGATGAGAACTTGGTCATACATGACATAGATACAAAAAATGTTCCGGAGAAAATTAGTTCAAGCATATTTCTGCTGTGAATGGATTTTCTTTTATGCATGTATCAGTACCTCAACCAAACAATCTGCATAAATACTAAACCATCTGCCAAAACAAGAGAGGAGAAGGGAAGGGGGTGCATTGGAGCTACTGTAGCTTCTTGATCCCGGGAAAAGAGGGAAGAATTGCAATTAAAGCATCACCATATCCGATAGGATCTGTTCACAAAAACAAATATGTAAAGATAAAAGAATTGCACGCATGATGGTTAGAGGTTGCAAAATTGGTGGTTTGTGTAATCAGTCTAAATGGGTATTTTATGTAGGGGGGCGAAACGAATCGGGTTGGGTTGACCCAAAACACTTCTTGCATATAAAACTTATTTGATTTTAAGTTTATAGTATGTCAGGCATGACTACAGAAGTTATTTATACTATATTTTAAATAAATTAGCTAGAGGGTTTTCGATCGTATGTCAAATATGTTCCTTTTTTTAACTCCTTTGGTCCGTCAGAGATAAAAACATAACCAAAATTAACCGATTCGTAAGTAAGTGGGACAATACATTGCAACATTTAACAATGCTTGAGACTATTGATGATATAAGTATAGATTGTGCATACCACCATCTTCACGAAGAATCTTAATAACCTCTCCAGCTACATCAGACTGGAAGACACAAGAAAAAGGAGAATAAGACTAGGCTGAAATTTATTCTAATTCGGCCAACGAGATTTATAAAGAGATGTAATCATTACTCATTAAGTTGAAACAAATTTAAGGGAAGAAAGAAAGCAAAAACCTCAATGGGAAGCTCCCCACCAAGCTGTTCAATGTAACAAATAACTTGCCCTTCTTTTACTACTTGCCTCTGGTAAAACAATGTTAGTATCAGTAAAATATAAACAGATATAAACACGAGTTTAATACAATTATATCTAAAAGAATTGCAAATATTATAGCAAAAATAGTACAGTTGCTAGCAAAACTTAAACTTTAAACTACTATTTTCTTACGATTCATAATAATATTTAGAAGCATTTCTGGTTGATACCTCTTTGCATGGTGGAGGTGCTCGTTTTCCCTTAATGGTTCGTGATCTTCGGAAGTACCCAACCTGCATTGCACATAGGAAACTAAGTTACACACATTAAAAAAAGTTTCATATGCTAATTGAAATAAATAAATATTAAAGATCTTGTTTCTCACCCTGGGAGACTGAATTATAGTCAACCCTACATCTACAGCTGTATCAAGAAATGTCTGAATCCCACCAGAAGTAGGTTCAACTTTAGCAATGGCTAGAGACGGTGATGATGCTGATCCGTTTTGTTCAGTCGGGGCTACATTTGAACTAATTATTGGAGCGGAAACAGGTGATGGAGAACTCGTATCTTCTCCTGTTAAGTTTCGCAGTACATGTAACCGAAATCCACCAAGCTAATAACAATAAACAATGAAGAAAATATATGAGTTGGTTTCAAGACATGAATAAAGAATAGGGGCATTATAGTCATTAAATGTACTCACTTTCAATTCAAATTCTGCAATTGAGGTTGTATCACAAATTTCTGTTAAAAGAGACTCCACCTATAGACATGGTATAATAAAATTATAAATGGAACAAGTAAAATGTGATACACTTTAGATGCTTAAACTGATGCATAAATTTAATATTATTATTTACCTCTGAAGCATTTGGAGTGAGTTGACTTGTTGATTCAGATGATATCCCCACCTCCGGAGAATCTTGTAAACATGGGGCTAAACATTTTATAATAAAAAATAAATAAAAAAACATGGTTTATTTTCAACTTCTAGTAACCTTGAGAAACCTTGAGAGCCCCGTACCAATGACGCACGGGACCCACCAAGACCCTGCTATCCAATGGAATTAGGTAAAACACATCTTGCTTGCAGTCAATAGGTTAGAAACATGTGCGATTGTTCAAATAGCTCGAAGCTCACTCACAAAAAGGTCAAAAAAGCTTCATAATAACACTAGTTATGTAAATGTTAATTTATATCCCATCTTTAGTCAAAATATTATATAACAAGTAAAAAATGTTGCCCACTTGACAAAACTGAGTGTTCAAATAACTCATAGTTTGAATCTCACTATAAAGAAGCTTGAATGGGCTCGTCAGCAAGCTCAGCTCTCGGGTCGTTTTTAAACCAAGCCAAGCTTGGCTCAACTCGTTCACAAAACAATCAAGCTCGGTTCAGCTCGTTTACAACATAGAAGCTAGCCAAGTCGAGCTGAGCTAAAACGCTTGGCTCTACTCGGTTCTTAACAACCCTAGCCCCTATATATCATTATATTGTGTTTCTTTGCAATTTGGGGAAATAACAAATTTTGAAAACACCAAATCTATCAGATAATTAAAACCAGATGAACAGAAACAACTACATACAAAATTTCTTACATTGCACATTCTCCAGCGGCAAACACAGGCACGGATTGAATGTTTTCCGCTGTGACAACACCAAACCATCAAATCGCAAGTTTCTGAGCCCTAACCGATAACAATTCCGTTGTAAATTACTTAATTCAACTCCGTTACGACCCAAACTCAAGTTGTAAAGCTTCAAACTCGAAGCCCCAAAGCTACCTGATATAAAATAGATAAAATGCACGATCAATTTCGAGCTAAATAATTTCACATAAAAACGAACTCGTTATCATCTTCTAATCGATCACAATTACGGTCGTAGAACCCTAAAAAAGAAGTTTGAATGGCGAATGAATTTAGGAGTGTGATATGAATGGCATGCATATGAAAGAAGGAGACTTACATGTAGCCATGGAAGCGGTGAACGTTGAAAGGTTGGGGATTTGTGATATCTGTGAATTGTGATTAGTGAAATGAAGCATGAAGAAGAAGAAGAGATGATAACAATTAACAAGTGGAAGAGTGTAGTGAATTGTGATTTTTGTTTCGTTACGTTCGAGGCCCAATTATCTGACTTTGGGCCCAGTAAATTTGATCCACGTAAGTACATATGATAGATCGCATATGATAATATGATTGGATAGAATTCATAAGGGTTAAATGAAGTGTTATCGAATGGGACGTTTGTTTATTTTTTAATGGTTTAATGCTTAATTATTTAGATTTGATATTTAAAGTGTTTGTTTTTAAAAAATAGTTTTTAATGGTTTAGTTAAGTGTTGGATGGAGCATGTATTAAACTTACCATCATTTGAAGTTTTATCTCAACATCTCTCTCATTAATTGAGCCTCTTAATGGTTCAGACCTCTTAACCATTCAGTACTTAATGATTCAAATTTTACCAAATAGTCTCGAACTCTAAGCATACAAAACTAAGACTATCTATAGTGTAAAGCGGCATAAATTTTGGGACATTATGACTATACATGACGGATAATGCTTCTCTTAGGGTATTATGACTACACATGGTCTAGATATTGGACTAAAACCACGATTTTGGTCGACCAAAATAGTGGATACTCAATTTCTTTTACATTTTTTTATAACAAGATAGAATAGAGTTACAACAAAATTATTTTTTATATTAAAAAGATTAAAAAGACACAACGATGGGTAAGAAAGATACAATGAAGAGCAATCATGAGCAACAAAGCACATGGCAAACAATAAAAATGCAATGACAGACATGAAAAAGCACTATCCGTCAGAAAATCAAAAGTATTAAAACCTACAAAACTAAAACAAAAAACTAATTTTGTTATTCTTTTTCTTTCTTAGACGCTTATTTAAATTATAAAAAACATCTAATATTATATAGTAAAGCCGAAATACTATGCGGCATAAAAATATATAAAGTTGAATATCATATGACTTGTTAAGGTGTCATTTAAACTAGTCTTGCAGGGAACTTTCCCTCAAGTCACACGTTAGTCCTCAATAAAACTTAAATTAAGCCCTTAACCTTTTTGTTAGGCGTTGTGGTTAGGGGTGAGCATGAAACCGAAAAAACAGACCCGAAACCCAAAAACCGACAAACCGAACCCAAACAAAAACCGTGGGTTTTGGGTTTAATTTTTAAACAAACCGAACTTTCGGGTTGGGTATGGGTTTCGTAAAAAAACCGATCCGTAAAAACCGACCCGACCCAATAATGTTTATGTGCATGCTAAATATCATATATGTAAAGCACATGACTTTTGTTACGCAAAAGCCCATATTGTAATACATTATTATATGATCCATATTGCAATTTATCTATGATTTATTGATTATGTTTTGTTGAAGCAAGAGAACATTCAAAATTTAGTTAATGATTATTGTTTTTTTAACAAATTTCTCTAGAAATGTAGTTGATTTTTAATGTTTAAAACTTATGGAAACATAAATTTAAACTTTAGTATTATAACATGTTTCTTAAATCATTAAGAGTTTGTGTTTTTAGCTCGCACTTACTACTAAAAAACAATAAATTTAAAGCCCAAGTGAAAAACCCAAAAAAAACGAACCCAAACCCAAACCCAGTTCAGAAACCCAAAACCCAAGACCGAAAAACCCAAAACCCATGGGTTTGAAAAACACAAAAACCGAAGTTTTGGGTTTGGGTTCAGTTTGAGTCAAAAACCAACCCAAACCGACCCATGCACACCCCTAGTTGTGGTACACCCCATTGCCCCGGGTGTTTAACTTTACGTTTAACTTCACAAGAAGGGGCGTTATTGACGGCTCCATTAATGCATTAGCACATGAAAGGGGTCTTTATTTTTAATCACACTCATACAATACATATATAAAGTACGTGTGTAAAAGGGAAGTTAAAGGGACATTAAAGGAGGGGGTAAACTATTTATTTGATGTGAGTAGTAGTAAAAAGATGACAAATGAGTGACATTGCGCTTGCGTGAAGTTAATGAAGGTTAACCACATCACATTACCTTAGCATGCACGAAGCACCTGGACGAGATAGCAACGAGGGAGGCGAGCTACTGGGGCACAGCTTCCCCGGTCTTGTGAGGAACTCAAACGAGATCAACAACGAGAAGGCATTTATTACTATATTTATGGCATATGGTACAAGTATGTATTGCAATGAGGTTTATTTAATTACAAACGACGATGAAGACGTCAAAAGATATGAAATTTTACTAAATGACACGACAATATTTTATTGGTCAAGAGAAAAAAGTGAGAAGTTTGGAATGAACAATTTCACAACTCATAGAAAAACATTTTTACAACATAAAACCGTCAAATAAAAGACGCTTTCATTACAAGCTAACCGCTAGAGATGAAGAGACTCAATAGTTACATGTTACGTTGACAAACGATGAAACAAACGGCATCCGTTTGTTAGTAGCTACACCCTAACGATCTACAACCAACTACACCACATAACAATCTCTATACGATACGAAAACCCAAAGTCATCGTCATCGTCCAAATCCCTAACCGTACCTCTTCTACCACCGTTTTCACTCCGATCAAACCTAACTTTTTCCGATCACCAGCATCACACCGTCAAACGGAGAAACAGGTGACCGGAGGAATTTGTAGAACGATATACGGCGATCAAAATGTCGCTAACGAGTGTGAAAATGACCGAGGATGTGTGGTTAACGTGTCTCACTCATGCATTGTCTACAGAAACTGAAGAAATCATGGGGCTTCTTCTCGGTGATATCCAGGTTACATCGTTACAGTCATGTATTTATCTTTTTCGTTTTTAGGTTTAACTGTTTGTAGGGTTTTTAGCTCGTTTTATACAGTTTGCTTGCTTTAGAAAAACGCCATTGATTTGTGTGGATGATATCAAATGCTGTTGGGGATTTTTGTGTGATTCCATGACCTGTATGAGTTTGATTTGCTATTGTTTTTATCTTTGTTGAACTTGTTGTTAACTGTTGACATGTGTATATGATTAGGAACATAAACTCTGTTTCTAATAATTTACCTGATAAGGTTTAATCAGATGATCAATCTTTAAATTGAATTGCATACTTGCTGATATACCATTTGGCAACATGTATAGGGATAGATTTATGTTCTTTTAAGCTGCTATTGTTTTTCCCTCTTAGTGTATGGGGACTTGCGGATATAAAATTTGATATGTTGTGCTTTTGCTCATTGTATCTGTTTAGATGATATAAGATACTGCAAGTATTATTTGGAATTGTGGTGTCTACGGTTTCTAAATATTCATTTCCTTGATACCAGAGAATAATGTCTAATTGGTTTTCTTATATGCAAAACTTGCAATTTCAGCATTCAAAGAACGGGAGTGTGACTGCCTTAATTTGGGGAGCATTGCCACAACCACGGTCTGATAGGCAGAAAGACCGTGTTGAGACAAATCCTGAGCAGTTGACAGCTGCATCAGTTCAGGCTGAGATATCCTTTATCAAAACTTGCTTATATATACTCTTGTACAAAACACTTCATTTTCTTTGAATCTGTTACTCTCCTTGTGCTCTACTAAGAATATATATATGTATTTTGCTATCACCAAGTTCATGTTAGCCTCTTAGCATTTTATCACTTTAGATGAATGCAATGTATACACTTTTTCTATAAGAGCACATAAGGGGTATTTCTGTATAAGTTTTTCTTTTTCTATATTTGTTATTTGTGTGTGGGAGGGGGATTAACAGTGGAGAAATGAATGCTTGTATTTGTTCAATTAACTCCATAACACAAAATGACTGCTGAAACCGGAAGAACCACAAGAGTGATTGGTTGGTATCATTCACATCCGCATATTACAGTCCTTCCTTCTCATGTGGGTAAGTGAATTTGTAGTCTTACTGCTAGTCATAAAATATAGTCTGTTCATAGTATACTCCTAATCTGTAAACAAGAGTCATAAGAGAAAATTTGAAGCCTTATTATGGGTCAGAAAATATTATAGATTAAATGTGTTTATGTCAAACTGTTAATAATTATGTCTTAGTTCATTCTTAAAATAATTGTGGGAAGATTGGTGGATCTTTAACTTGAGATCCCACATTTAGCGTGAAACACAAAGGACTTGTATAACTGTTGAATTATTATCCATAAAATTGAACCATTTTCGATGTTTATGTTATTATGTTAATTTATTTTGTTTTCTTATACTTAATCAGTGTGTACCTTTGTGTTGATTGTTTCTGCAGATGTGCGGACTCAGGCCATGTATCAACTTCTAGATTCTGGGTTTATAGGATTGATTTTTTCATGCTTCAATGAAGATCAATACAAGGTTCTGCATTGAACTACAACTATTTTGAAAATAATTTCTAACCTTTTACTGGAAATCTTCACCAGCTACTCTAAAATTGACGTACCTACTCTATAGTATATCTGGCATTTCTTGTTAACTTTTAGAGTCACATATGTAAAGTTTTTTTACATTAATAGTGTATGGAAAATTACTCATGATTATTGGTTATAAAGAAGATGATTCTGAACATTTTTGTAAGTATATCAGGTTGGAAGAATACAAGTTACAGCATTCCAGTCCTTAGATGGAAAGCAAAGTAATGTGCTAAGAACTGCTCCTCTATCTCCTATAAATAAAAGTTCGATTATAGATCTAGAATCATCATTAAGCACAGATAATTCACTCACAACTTCTGGCTCAACAAGGGTAGAAGGTCTAGAACAAGACACTGGTGATTCAAGAGCTGCTGCAGGAGCTTCAAAGGTATCTTAATATTTATTCTGGATAGTTCATACAACTTATTAAGCAGTGGTGGCTTGTGACTGTATCATCAAGATTGTGATATATATTGTTATAAGAAATGTTTTTAAGTTGTAATATTTGAAAAGTATTAAATCAAGACGGAATATTTCAACTTTGACTAATGGAAGTGCTAACAGTTTAACTATAGGAAGAATAAAATTTATTTATGTGTTTATATTTTAAAGTGCCTGAAATTAGTTTTATAAAACATACGAATATGCAAAGGTATATTTGCCTTACATTGAAACTAACTTAATTCACAAAAAAGATTAGATAGTATATGAAAATCAGAAAATTTAATATCTATTAATTGAAAAGGAAACCAATTCAATGTTTGCACTCAAGAAACTGAGCCTAAAGGATCCTTGGACCAGTCATAATCATGATTTTTTTCAGCAAATGTGAAGACAGATATGTCACTTTAAGGCTCTTACCTGGCCTAAATGGACTGGGCTTTTTAGCTTGGGGCCCAAGACTGGCCTCACAACTAGGTCTGTTTTTGCATCTCTAAGATCACGTGCTACTAGGAGAAAGTTTTGTGCATGACTAGAATGGAGTAACATATGGATTTTTTAGCCTTAATGACCCTTTGATTCTCTTAAAATAAAAAGGATGCACCCTTGAAAAGATCTGTATCGCTAATCTTCTTTCTCTTTTTGTTTTCCCTTTCACCTCATTTTATCTTGTTGGATTCAAAACTCAAATAAAAAGCTTGCTGTATAACTTCATTGTATTCCCTGTGGTCACATGTTTGAATGCTCATTTTTAACCCAATTGTCTTTTCCCAATTAAGTCTTTCTAGTACAATCCTTCCATTTAAGACCACACTTAATTGGCTTATAGGTCCCCTGGTTTTGCTTATATTGTTCTATAAACTCTGTTCATGTAATTTTCAGGGTGTAGGAAAATCAGCTGCCTTAAAAGGTTTCTTTGCAAATGCTGATACTAACTATAGTGGAAGAACAGGAGGAGGCTACCCTACTAGCAACTTAGAAAGTTCAATAGTTGATATTGACCCAATGGATATGTCTGAAAGTATGCAAGAGGCCATGCACCGATCTAATTTGGAAATGAGGTGCCCATATGTTCATACTCTTTACAAACTATTTTCTCAATCTCGTATGCAAAACTTCTAATATTCATCTGAATTCAGTAGAGTTTTGTTGCTTTACATACAGCCCATAGAGCTCTAGCGTTGCAGTTTCTCCTTAATGTGTTAGTGTCCGTTAGTTAGTCATCATAAGAGGAGTTTTCAGGTGTTTTTCCCCTAATTCTTGTTCCATGTAGTTATTGACAAATAGTTATGAATGGGCCAATTTGAGTTTATGCTTTATTCTTAACGGGTCATATGGGTTGAATAAACAGCCTTTTGGCTAAATGGAATCGGGTTGAAAATCACCCAAAGTGTAATTGATGCTTACAATCTTCTAAGTTGCTACTTGCTATATTTTTAAATATTAGATTACTAGTTTGATTACATTTTTTTTGTAATCATATTTAACTCGTCAACTAATTACAAAAGATGGACTAGAAATGCTTGTGCGTCAACCAAACCTGTTTCCACGTACACTTAGATATTTGTTTCAACCCGAACCTTATTTGATATGTTACCAGCCCGCCCAATATCTATGATAAAAATGCAATTAGCATCCAGTTTTCATTTATCCATTTCTTTATGAATGCTAAAGCATGCCTATTTCTACTAAGCTAGTAACAAAGTGAAATTACACATTCACATTGATTGTTGATATTCTTTTTCACTCGATGTTTGTGTTTCATCATTCATGTCCATAATACAAAATATGGAGTTTTTTAATCTTGCAGTGGTGCAGAATACGTGAGGAAAGAAGTCCCTCTACATGTTTTGCCAACTTTATCTCTTCTCAATCTTGAATCCCCTCTAAAATCATTCACAGATTTACAATCTGTGTTGTATGAGGAGGAAAAAACAGCATACCATCAAGCAATTTTACAAAATATGAGGTACCTATTATACTTTATCGTATCATATATTATAATTAGAGATATCAATTTCAACCCATTTACTTATGGATGTGCTGATTTGGTTTCTGTTTTATATATAACGGGTCAAACTTGTACCAAAGGGTGGCTAAAAAGGAAAAGGGTCAACCCGACCTGTTTTGTCACCATCTTACCTCTTTTTTTTGAAAGGCATTTTGCCTCTTTTATATTTGATGTCTATTCCTATTTGTCTCTTTTGTTAAAAATAGACTGATTTGTTGGATGTAGGGACGGGAAAGTCCACCCGCTTTCTTTCATTCATCATACATCAACCTATCAAGCCTCTATCTGCAAACTAATGGAATATTGGTTAGAAATCACAACCCTTTTTGTTCTGCAGTAAATAAAGCATTAGTTTTGTCTTCGCAGCTCACGACAAAAAACTGACTTGCAGCTTAAGTCCTGCCATAAATGCTCTTCATGACCGGCTAAAAGAAAATGAGATCCGGGTATGAAAGTATACTATTTCATGTGTTGGTTTTCATATTATAACCTTATTCGGGTCAACCCAAACTGAACCACTTTGACTCATTTCCCATCCCGTCTAATACACCAACTCTAGAAAATAGAATTTTATATGATGAGTCCGTATAACTATTTTTTTATAATATAGTTTGTATTATATATAAGGTTAAAAAATAGAATTGAAAAAAAAAAAATAGAAGAAAGAAAATAAAACAATAAAAGATCAGCGAAAATATTCACATTTCGTCATTTTAAGGGGTAAGGGCAAAATGGTCACTTACAAAAAAACGAATAGCAAAAGTTATCCGTTGTTAGTGGAAAGGAGTGAAAGCTTGACAACTTTTAAAATAAAGGACACTTGGTGAAGTTAATAAAGTTTAAGGACAAGATCCATATACTTGTGTCTACATAAACAACAATACTTGTAATCTACTATTTTATATATTTTTGTTCGTATATCAATTATTTTCTATAACTCATTTGTGAACTAGCTTGGTATTCTTGCAAATGAGGCTAAAATTCTGGAAAAAGAAAGCACACGAGGCGTTGATACAAGTTCAAGTTCACCACGAAACGTTTCATCTCATGGAGGAGGAAGTCCCAAGGATTTGTACAGTCCTTTTGAATCCAACAATGTGAGATCTGTATATGGTTCAAGCAGCCGGAGCAGAAAAGGATCTTAGTTATATTGAATCCAACAATGTGAGATCTGCTTATGGTTCAAGCAGCTGTAGCAGAAAAGGATCTTAGTAATTTTGGGGTATATCACGATCCATGTGAGTTGCCGCTTTTAGTTCATTAATGTTCTTTTGGAATTGTATGATATCTGCATCATGTTTCATCTGGTTGTAGTGATTGGTTTGTAAATGGTGACTGGGCCCGAATTACACCTATGTATATTTCGTTTTGATCAATGGTTAGGCATTGAAATCTTCTACTTCTAAACACATCTTGTGTTTTAAAGTATTGGGGTTTACTGGTTGACCCATTTGATTTGTTTCTTTCAAGGTTAATCTAAACTATTTTAATTGTAGTAAGTTTTCCGCTCGGCTTGTTTTCATGAGTTTACGTGGATGGATGTGTATGTTCTAGTCGAATCAGGATATGCCAAATCCTCAGTTACAAGACGAAACATATTCTTGTGTTGAATGTAAGGAGTGTATCAGTGAACATGAATGTTGTTCGTGATAAACTAAGAGGCGCACAATTTCGTTGGTCATGGTCTAAAAGATTTATCTGTTAACGTATTTTGTGACATTTATAAGGGTTAAGTAGATTTACAACAAATTTATCTCAGGCCACCCATATAATAGTATACAAAATCATGACATTGCATAACTTTAAATCAATGATTTTACAACAAATTTAACACTTAACTTTCACCATCAATCTCTCATTTGCACACCCACACGCTAGTATCTAGAGTTTCGTGGTTGGGCGTTGGGAAGGGCTGTGTGAAGATTGTGGCTCTCTGGGTTATTTCCCCAGCTATTCCTAACCGCGGCAGCTGCACCGTGGGCTAGATATGCAGCGCCTTGGGCTAGCCCCATTGCACCTCTCGCCGCTCCGGTAGCCATGCCTGACGCACCATACGTCATCGTTTTCATCGAACCACTAGCCTGCATTGTACCAGTATTAATAAATTTAATGTTGTTCTTTTGTTATCATACGTATTAAGATTTTTTATTGTACGGTGTGATATTGTTTTAGTTTATTGCTGTTTAATTTAATTGACATTTTGTCATGCTACAATTAGTTACAAGTTTATCGTATCAAATGATAATGGAGCTTGCTATACAGAGGCTACTAACAATTTAATCCCACCCCGTTTTGTTTCGTTTGTGGCTGCACCAAACGACAGTTTTTCTTAAAAAAATTTGTTATGTAGGGTTAACAGACCCCCTTGACCGTTTTGGTTGCGCCTCTTGGCCGTGCATATGTCAAAGGAGTAGGTACCTGATTAATAAGACTAGAGTTTTCGGTTTGTTCCGAGCCAAAATCTTCTCTGCGCAACTATAACCAAATAGGACAAGAGAATGAACAACAATGCAAATGAAAGAACATCTCAAGTATTTATAAAGAGAGATCTAAACCGACCAATTATTAACTCGTGGTATATAGATCGATGCCATTTAGTTACCTGACCCTGTGGTTGATCATCGTCGCAATCATAGCTGAGCAAGGCTTGTCGATTTTGGCTGGACATCCTTTATTTGTTTCGATGTGTGTTTAAGATTAGAAATGAATTGACTATTTATATGTGTTTCCAAAGATTAATTGTTGGTTATAAGGTTGTGGAAGGAGACCACAATATATGTGTAAATATGGCATTTGAAATGGTTGGATGGGGCACTTCTTATGGATGTGCATGCATTTCTAATTGTGGTAGACTTGGTCAACAAAGAGGGATGCTCAAAGGTTTTAACTTGTTATATACTATGTGTAGGAACCGCTCGTACAAAAAACTAAAATACTTTAATAAATTCAATTATAATACAATGAAAGTAAAGAACATAAGTAAATTACAATATGATTACAATTGAAAAATTAGAAATACAAGAAATGAGTAGAAGCAGAATTGTAATATGGGCTGAGGATTCGTGTTCAACACGGGTCCCTTAAAACAAATTTCGAGTCTCCCAAGAGAACTCGTTTGTTTCCCAGGGTACAACAGCCGAAGCAGTATGTACTGCTGGGATGAACTTAAAACCCGAAAGAGTATTTTTATAGAGAATGGAGGATAGCAAGAAAGTTAGAGAATGAGAGCTTTCAAGTGTATGATCTTTGGTGTTTCAAGTGTATCTTACAACTATGTTTCACCTACTATTTATAGTGAACCAAAAGTTGAAACATCTTTCAAAGCATTAATAGAGTATTGAATTCAAAATTGAAACTTAATTCAAAATTGAATTCAATATTAAACTCTATTTGACTTGAATATTGAAATAACTAATTTTCAATACAATATTATTTATTTATTTTCACAAAATTAAAAAGGGTTTTCCAACACTATGTTGTATCTTCTCTAACTCTAAAGTTTCAGCAAACATTGTTTAAACGTCTCATTAATCATTGCCTTGGACATACATAAATTTTGAAAATCTCTTAAGTTTTGTTTTTGTTTAGCTAGCCGACCCAATCATTGCCTTGGACATACATGAAATAAAAATTTTCTTCCACTGAACCTTATTTTGCCTGGTTGTGGGGTTCCTAGCTAGCCCTTAGCCCACCTAAAAGTTGGCGTGGGTCGGTTGTAGCTAGTTGAGGGTCAACTATGTCACAGTTGGCTGCGACTGAGGCCATGTGTTAGACCCTATTGCATCGAGTTATTTGACACCATATAATTGGTACAAAATGGACAAATATCATACCAAAACTCATTTTCATTGTTTTTAAGTGATTTTACCTACAACATATTACTTATTGTATAACACAATTACATAATATTAAACAATTCAATAAAAATCAAAAACTAGCGTTGGAAATTATATATAATAACATTGATAAATAAGCACTCTAAAATCAAAGGAATTTGGGTGGAGTGATTAGGGTGTTGTTTGGTTTACCAAAAGTCTTATGTTGCAGCCCAAACGGTAGAACTCATCCCAAATGACTAATCTGATGAGAGAGGGAGTCATTTGAGTTATAAATCACACATCAATTGCCATACAACCGATGTGGAACAAGTCCCATACCTTACAATGATTTCGGTCCATAACATCTTAGGTTCAGCTTCCACAAGCCTCTTTATCCAGCGATATCAGTCAATGATCCTGTTAATGTTGGTGAGACAAACAGGTTTTACTCACGGGCGAGGGTTCGATTCTTGTTAACAATTGTTACACCGCCTTTTGTAAGGTTTTCATGTAAACGTTCTGTCAAGTTAGATGCAACACGCAAACATGATTAAAACAACATATGTGATTACCTTACTTGATTTCGAGACTTGGTTTAAAAACCCATATGATAAAAAGTTACATCTGTCACCATTTATAAAAGTCGTTGTTTAAAAATAAACAAAAGACTCTGTAAGTTAAGCGAGCGACGTATAGCTTCAATATCGATCTCCAAGTTGGTAGAGAAGATAACATAAAGTAAAAAGCTCAAGTACCCATAAACCACAACCAACGAATCAACATCAAAACACATACCTCAACACCCTCCACGCGTCATCTAACCAGGACACGTGTCACAATATCACTCCTCATCCATCCCTATATAAACCACCCAATCCCCCATCATCTTCATCAATCACAAACCCTTACAAAACCCTCCCAAGTTTTTTATAGCAAATCAAAATCTTGAAGATCAAAAATGGCATCTCACAATCAGAGTTACAGAGCCGGTGAAGTGAAAGGTCAAGCTGAAGAGAAAACAAGTCAAATGATGGACAAAACCCGGGAGAAGAAAGATGAGACAGCTAGTTACTTGTCGGACAAGGCAGGGGCGGTTAAGGAGAAGGCGGGGGAGCTGGGCCAGTCGACGAAAGAGACCGCAGAAGCCGGGAAAGAGAAAACTGGTGGAGTGGTGCAGAGGACGACTGAACAAGTGAAGAGTATGGCTCAAGGTGCTGCTGAGAAGGTTAAAGAGACGTTTGGAATGGCGGGAAGCGGCGAAGAAGATGACGGCACCACGACTACTACCAGAACCACCACTAGGAGGAACAATTACTGATTTATGATGATCATGATCAATGCATGGTGGTTTCTTGTTTTTTTTTGTTTTTGTTAATAAGTGAATCACAAATGTTGTTGTTTTAAGTAATGGCATTTGTGATTTGACGTTGTGTGTAGTGAATTGGGTCCGGTTGGGTCGGGTCAGGTTGAGTTGATCCGGGCAGTGATCCGTTTGGGTTTTGTGATATGTTTTGGTGTACGGATGTTTAATTACGTACATGTATGCATGTATTTTGCATCGTTTTATAATTAATATATGTTTCTTCAATATATCAACCAAAAAATAACACTAATTATCTCTTATCATAATTATCATAATCGTTGCTCTCAAGGTTTATCCACCATTTGACCCACCATCTTCCTCGTTGACCACCCACCATTATGTAATTAACACCACCACCCTTGGCAGTTGCTAAAAGCACACAAAAGTTATTATCTTAACAATATCATGTTGTGACAAAAAACAACTTCTTATCAACCCATTTAGTTTTATGAAAAACACAAACAAAAGTTATTATCTTAGGTTAGTTAGAATTGCGTTCAATGAAAACTTTAATCTATTATCTGAATCAATTTTGACTTGTTTTTTTTCTGATCTTTCGATTTCCTGTTCATTTTTTGGAAAATTGTAAGCGGAAAGAGGCTAATCCTAATTAAGATAGGCTGAGCTTGGCTAAAAATACGATGAAGGGTCAGAGCTACGGGAAAAAACTCGACTAAAAGAACTCGCTTTCAAGGACTAAAAGGTTGTCCCTAAAGTGGCTCAGGAATGGGTAGTTGTCTACGCTAGTAGCCTACCCCGTACGTTTAGCACTCCTGATCCTGCCATATACTAGAAAACACCATAAAAAAATTGTGAATCACATAAATTTTGTTAATCAATAAAATTTTAACTCCAAACACATAAATTTTAAATCTTATTTCTACATACCAAAACACCATAAAAAATTATGGATCAAAATAAATACTACCAACTGTTAATTAAGTACATCTAGTGTCACGGAAATATTTCAGAATGAAATTGTCTATGCAAAGATGTACGTGACACCAATAAATAATAAGGGATAATTGCTATTAAAAAATATATATATACTTCACGGGTGGGTCTAAGTTTGGGCCGTTTGTACTACGACAGTACGACCCGAACCATTTTTCTAAAGGATAATGGGTATTAATATAAGTCTAAGTTGGACGGTCTATACTAATTGACATTGTTGACTACCTGTAAAAGACATGGCTGCCCGGCCGAGTGTTTGGTAGACATGAAAAAATCGGTTAACCAGCTCGATCGCAAAACCGGACAGATAATAAACCTGGTTAATAACTGCAACCGTAGAAACTAGCATTGAACAATTTTTATTTTCCTTTTTGTAAGAATAATTCAAGTTTCATACATATGTATACAAGACAAATAACTAACAAACTGTGTCGCTATCCTTTTTCGGATAATAAAACCCAAACTTAAAAAAGAACTATATTCATAGATTTTAGGCTATTATATTATATGCATGACATGTTGGACTCAACAATAGCCCTACAGCCTCACACGTTAAGACACCAAAAATATCAATTGAAAATGGTATAAACACAAGTTGATTGTATTGCAAACCTTACATGAAACAACTTTTAAGGTAGTATCACCCACCGTGACCGATTTAGAATATTTTTTTTATGATGGTGAAGTTTTTTCACGGTTGTCTGACTATCAGTATATAACTTAAAATACCTCAAATGTCATGAAAAAATATAAAACAACAAAAATAATATTCAAATTATTGATATAGTGACGAAAACCTTACTTAACATTTGAATTCTAGCCATACTTTGGTTGATTGAGGTTGGTTTTTTATTGGTTTCAAAGGTTTAAGGGGAGCGACTACAAAATTATATAAGGGGCGCTCTTGTTTTTTACGTATGTATAACAATAAAAAAATAAGATGAACGGTTGTATTAGCATATGTCCCAAGTGCCTAGAACACATTAAACTTCAACTCAATTCATATTAATTTTTGGAAAGTTGAATTTTAAGAATCTCAACTTTTTAAAAATTATTGCCGGTTGTTCTAACTTTTTAACTATATTTATTAATGGTCTCACCATTAACTATACATAACTACATTAATTTTTTTTGTGACGTGGTGATTGCTAACATGGCAAATTAATAAACGACATATCAAATAATTATTAAATTTTTTTCAATCCAACCTTAACTCATTCAATGTAACCCATGCAACCAATGTGGGGATACAAAATCTAGGGCTATATATATATGGACACTCAAATGAGAACACCTCTTAACTTGAGTACAAAAAGTATAACTTTAACGAATCATAGATGGAGTCAAACTGTTGAATTTTTTGTAATATAAATTGACCAAAATGCTTATAATTCAACTAATTTTAATATTGATTTAAAAAAAATATGATTCGTGAAGTCGTTTGTTAGAATGCATATATGCACCCACAATATGCGCTTGTGTACAAGTAATGTGGGTGTATATATACATTTTAACAAACGACTTCACAAATCATATATTTTTTAAATAGATGTTAAAATTAGTTAAATTATAAGCATTTGGTCAATTTATCTATCTAATAATTCTAAGTTTTAGGGGGCTATTTTTGGAGGGATTTTTTTTTATATTAGGAAATTTGGGTGGGAAATTGAATGGAATTTTAACCATGCATGCATAAGTTGATAGAGTAAAATTTCTTAAATATAAAATATTTACAAATTGTTAAACATAATGTTTATAATTTCTTTACAAATATTATTATTTAACCCGTGTATAACACACGGGTATTAAACCTAGTATTATAATAAATACAACAGTTAAAGCGATTTTTAAGTTATTCTCAAGTTAAATGTGTTTTTAATGAAAGGTGACAACCGTGACAATGACATTACAATTTTACCCATCGTACCTGACATCGTCACCCGCTATCACCCGTCCATAGATTTTGTAAAATAAATATAAGGACTTGATTCAAGTTGTTAATGTCATGAGGCTCTCCTTTGCATCCCTAGTACGCATGTTTTTTTTTATTATTAAAGTAAATAAATTCAACACCCAACAATAGCATCTTCTTATTACAAATACCAATTCATTCATCTCTTTCATAACTAGAAACTTCATCACCGAATTTTACACAACCATTTGTCCGATCAACAATCAGGTTTGATTTACACCTTCACAAATCAAACACTAATTACTATCTTCACTGTTTCAATTTCTCGAATATGTCGCAATTGTTATGAATTAGGTTTTGTATCTTGTTTTTTCGATCCTTCGTATAACATCAACTGCCGATCATGATTATCTTTTACATATCGATGTTAAACAATTCAAATTAGGTTTTATGTGATTTGTTTGAAGATGTTTGGCGGTGAAACCCTAAAACTTTGTTTGATGAATCTAATTTACGATCTTCGATTGTAATATGAGCTAAATCAGTTCAATTTTCCAACTTAATAAGCTATAATCCTAATTTTGAGATTGAATTTTATGGTCAATAGTTTATATACCTGCAGCTAGAGTTATATACTTATATCAGTTGCAGCCATATTGTATGTGTGATGAGGATGAACAATAGATCATTTGTGAACACAGATTTGTTTCTCTATACTTCTTTTTAGAAAAGAATTGGAATTTGCTGCAATTGCTAATTTTGTGATCTTGGTGTTAAAAAGCACGTGAAGCGAGCTGTAAATAAGGCGCAGCTTAGCCGTGCTTTTCACATGAAAATAAGGCATGACACGCATTATTGAAGCGCGCTTTTTGTGCATCAGGATGTTGTGTTGCAGGCCTTTTAGATTTATATAGTAGTTATTTAGGCATTTAACCATATTTAAAGCTTATATATAAATAGATTACGTCTTGCATACGAATTACAAAAAGCAGACAATTTTGGTTAATTTCATTGGTTGATGTTAATATTGTTGATAACCAGACACTTGTAAAGCTTTAGAGATGCCGAGTGATAGAAGATCATCATCTCATAAATATAGGGCAACTCCATATTCCTGTGCCAACAAAAATGCTAATAAAAGGACACCCAAATCTCCGTCCCTACCGATTGGAAATGAGGATGAATGGGAAGAAACTAGATGCTCGATTTGTATGGAACACCCTCATAACGCCGTCCTTTTACTTTGTTCATCACATGAAAAAGGATGCCTCCCGTATATATGTGACACGAGTGCCCGGCACTCAAACTGTCTTGATCAGTTTCAGAAGACATTTATGAATAGTGAAGAACAAGAAACCAAACTTGTTTGCCCGCTTTGCAGAGGTGAAATCAACAAGTGGATTGTGGTCAACTCTGCTCGCGAGTTCATGAACTCGAAAACAAGAAGTTGTTCAATGGGTACTTGTGATTTTTCTGGAAACTATTCTCAGTTACGAGAACATGCGAGGCGTCAGCACCCACGTGCCAGGCCAACGGATGTGGACCCTGAACGTGAACTCAAGTGGACAAAATTGGAACAAGAGATGGAGCAACAAGACATGCTTAGTATGCAGTTTGAGTTTGATGAAGATGATGATGCTATTGAAATCATGGATGGTTTTTATGAACTTGCTAGCCCAATTTGGGATCCTGATTTGAACATAGTGAACTTTTTTGCTGCTTTTGAATCAGAATTTGAAAGTATGTTTGCTGAGATAGATATGGCAGCAGAGGAGAATGACCTGTTTTTAGATGATTGGGATAACGCGATCAACGTATCATCATCACCATCACATGAATCAGAGATTGAAGGATCTGGTAGGCCAAGAGGTCCGAGCAGTACCCGTAACAGGTTGTCAAGCATGCGTAGAGAGAACGCCCGAGCCACCAGAACCAGAACCGGTACGCGTGACAGACAGAGGTCAAATAGTCAACCGAGGTCACATAACCGCCAAGAACAAGTAACCACATTGGTTGATTTCCATGAGCTTAGGTCAAACATGCCTTAGTTTATATGTCAATTTGTTCTTGGTCAGTTTCAATTATGTTTTTTTTCTTAATTTAGATATGTTTGTTATCATGCCATATGTCTGTTCTGTTTTACTTCCTGGTTTGTAGAACATATTGTAGTTATAACATAAAAGTGTTACAAAATTTAACATTATAAGCAAACAAATTAGCTTATAAACGGCTCGAGTTGAATACGAGTGAAGTGATGCTATACTCGTCTCAAACCACTAGTTATAACATACTTGGTTAGAAGAACATTTCAATTATATGCATATGCAAATCATCAATAAGATTTGTATGCAAGTTCATAAATTGTTTAAGCTGTTCAAAGTGTTAATTAATTATTTTCTTTTCAACAGCAACACCTAGAATATTCTGAACTGGATTGAGCATACGCTTTTTAATTTACTCGTATTGATCATGTTAGCTAAACCATATTTTGCTTTATCAAAATGAGACCATGTGTATAAAACCTCTTAGTGTCTTAGGGGCATTATCAGATATATGACAATAACCTCATAAAAAACAAAAAGGCTTTATCCAACTAATCAAGTGATTTTACGATTTTAATTAAACGAGAGAAAGATATGCTTGGCAAGTGTTGGTTTCATTTGACAATTGGTTGGCTGGATTTGGCATTGGGGGGTTACCCTCATCATTTTTACTTTCATAACACAACCGGGGTGATTGGGGGGTTACATATTCAAGTTTTTACTCGTGTGTTAGAATTTAAAAATCTCAATTACACCAAATAACATACTTTCACTTTAGGGGTAAGACCTCGGTACATATCAATTCCCCCCATCAGAGCTCAATGAAGGAAGACCAGAATCTTGGGTGATCTCTAGTTCGATCCCAAGGGCAACCCAGATTTTTACCTTAAGGCAGTGGGTTTCCTTGAACCTAGAGATAACTTGAGGTCGTTAAAGGACTTCGTACAATTGGGTTAGGTTATTTGTTTGTTGGCCGTTCAAAAAAAATGGATATATAGGACAAACGGTAGCAAGTATGATGCTATTTTTAGTTGTTTTTTAGAGGAGGTATTTGTTGAAAAACTAAAATTATCTAACCAATTATCAACTAATACAAAAAACACAAGGAATGAGTCATGCAAAGTTGGTGTTGATGTCAAATTGAAGAATGAATCACTAAACCTAAGTTTGTCACCATTAATTATTTTGAATGCATTCAAGCAACCGCGTCTGAATTCACAAACGGAAAGAATGTGATCATGCACTGATTTAGCAAAAAACAAGCAGTAACGTAAACATATCAAACAAACAAAATGCAGGACCTTTGTAAGTCCTGATGCTGCAGAATTTTCAAGTCTCATTATCTCACCAGATTCTTATTCCGGCATGTATTAAAGTTTCAGAAATGCAATTAGTGGTGTCCATGTTCATCTTCATCGAGACCATCTGGAAGACCTCCTGGGCCCACTACCTCCAACTGAAAAACAAGATGTGAATGTTTATCAGGTATAAAGCTGAATGGGCATAAATAACCGATAAACGTAAAGTAACACAACCAAGACGATCTAACCACTCTGGTTCCAGTTAAGAATTGTGCTGGTCACAAAAAATCATGTTCTGATTACAAACAAGGGAATCAAGTGTTTCTAATTTAACAAGTATTGATCATCCTAAATATTTCAACTGAAATTGCATTTCAGGTCAACGTACATGTAACTTTTCTTACTACAGTTTAAAAACCCGATGAAGCTTTTGATATATAATGCATGGCAAGAATTTTAACCTACAATATGATTGATAGATTTTACCCACTGTGTTTACTCAATCCAACAGAATTAAACTAAAAAAACCATGGAGCTTTTGATACTTAAAAATGATAAAAATTATAAAAAAACTAGATCAAATGAGTGAAGAACAATAACAATTTGATCTACAAATCGCACCATTTTCAGAAATAAACTGCATAAAAGTTAAGCTACACTCACCTGAAAATATTGTGAGCATACTGGGCACTCATGTGATTCGCCTTTCTTTAGCCAAAACCAAACAACATCATGCTCATCCTCTGTATGACACAAAAAATAATAATAATGTCAATTAACTATTGGACACAGAATAAACAGGTCAAATAGTACTTAATAAATACAAGAAAAGTGTAGAATTGACTCACCGCCTTCACCCCCAGGGCAACCAACAATTCTTTGGTCATAGTAAGATTTCACCACAGCAGGAGCTTCCTACAGACAAGATCACAGCTTCAGCAAAAGTTCAGAATTTAAATAGCAGAGCACAAACAACAGACCAAGCACAAGGAGATATCTAACTCATTTAAACTGTTAAGGTGCCTTTGTTAAGTAAAACTAGAAGGAGGTTGTGTTAAGTAAGCATGCTAGGCGAGCTCATCTCATATCAGTTTTAAACTAAGCGTTATGTAAGTTGTCATGCTCAATATGTTTATATTGAAGGGTTGATTACAGTCATTATGATCAATTGATCATCATGCAAAGCTGTTTTATAAACAAATTGCTTATTTTATAATTTTGCAAATCTATCAAACAAGTAGCTAATTCACACATCACCTTCATGTATATGCTACAAAGTCACCTGGCATTAAAACGACATCTACATGAATTCCTATTACCTACTCTATACACTAATAGTTTTGCCTATTGCTTTCAGAAATAAGGTCCCAGGCGCATTACACACTAACTCAACTGTTCAACTTCATAAAAGCTATACATAATTGGCTAATTCTATCACTTACGAACCACGTACAGCACGCGGACATCGGCCTAATCATGATAGAGTCCACCACCAGGCACCAGGTTGTTATTCAGTTAGCACAAATCCATTATCATATGCTTTATATATACAAATTTTAAAAATAAAAATATCCATAGCTAAACTAAGGTCATAATCATTCAAATCAATGACTGATATTATAAATTGTAATATACTTGCCTTGGTACCAAAAGGACCTTCAGGAAAATTGATGTCCAAAATGTTCCGTCCCTAATCACACAAAACAACCAACAATCAGTATCAATCAATCACCACAACTCAACCTAAAAACTACAAATAACTCAACACATAAAAACTAACCTCAATCTCAGCTTGAAGCTCCTCACGCTCGTGACCAGTGGCAATAGGTACCACATCTTCTACCTTCTTCGCAACATTTCCTGCATACAATCAACAAACATCCAAATCCAATACACAGAGATATATGATACGAATTGAATACAGATCTGAGGTGAGAAAAAGTACCTGAATAGTGACGATTGACGATGGTTGCAGATGAACGAAGAGTCACCGGCGAAGATGTGACGATGCGATTAATAGATCGGAGAGATAATAGTTTAGAAGATGCTCTTCTCAACATGATTTCAGGTTCACCGGAACCCTAGCTTTTCGGCTGTTGATCTGAATCGGCTGACGACGGAACTTTTCTTCAACACAATGTGGGAAGAAATTTTTTTTTTAGCGTGGAAATGAAATATAATATGTGAAATAATGCGAACAGTGTGGTACCCGTGCGTTTAGAGAAATTATTAAATGCCAACGTTTTTTAACCATAATTTGAGTCACTCATGGATTATAGCTCTTCTAATCATTTATATTTTTGAGTATGAAAACTTAATGTCGAACCAACGATTATTTTTATAAGGAAAGTTATCTTATGTAATAAAAATTCTTTAACTCAACCTGAAATTTTTATTTTATCATATGTGAAACTTAAATAAAAATTAAATTATCTTCATTTAATGAATTTTGAATACATTGCCTCAAACTTTTTTAAAGATATTTCTAATATTTAAATTATAACTTACTGTCTTACTCAACGTAATTCATACTAACAGCTTAGTTATTTTATAATCTCAATTTTTGTTTTTATTACTAAGGGAATAATCATCATGTATTTACTATTTACACATCGTTTTTACTCAATTTCATCTAGAGATGATATTGAATGAGACGAGAATAAAAACTACAACCGAAATTAATTATAAATTAAGTGTAAATTGTGAATACTATGTTTCTAAAATTGTCTTTGTTAACAAAGTTGAAAGTTAAGTTTATTATTAACCAAAAAGTATGATAGTTATCGGCTAATAAATAGATAGTTAAAATCATTTTTTAATAGCAATCCCCATATGGTTTATGTCATTATCATTTGAATTACTATATTTATATAATTTAAGCACAAAAGAGTCCCTTAAAATCCCGTAAATTCATGAGTACCTAACTAAAAGAATGGTATTTATTGATATGAGAGAAGTAGTACGATGAGCTAGATTGTTGCTGCATAATAACATGTATAACCACTAGTTTGATCTAGTGTTGAAGATGTGCGGCCAACAATAAAAAAGGTTGTCTTTAAAGTCTTGTATGAAAAATAATAGGGGTTTTCAAGTTGGACCATAAAGTTTTCTCAATTAAATTGGGATTTTTCCTAATGAAAATATATAGATAATCATATTTAGCAGTGAGTCGTGAGTGATCTAAATTAGTATTTAGCGTATACTCGTATAGTGTTAAATAACGTGAGCACTTTGCTGTGGCCCATATACGGTAGCCTATAAGTTAAGGTAATGGGCTCTTATTGTGATTGTTAAGCTGGGCTCATATTGGCCCGTTAAATTGGGCTCATAATTCCCCGTTAAACTGGGTTCATATTGTGAATTATTCAACCAAGCTTCTAATCAGGTTTGAAATGGATTATACTTGTTATTTTGTTGCATAATCGGTCCAATACAATTCACATACATCATACATGCATTAGAGCCATATGCATAATCAGTGGCGAACTAGGATTTGTAACCCGAGGAACCAAAGTCAAAAAACACATAAATTTTTTATAATGCTTTGTTTCGGGAAGGCCAAACCCAATATATTTATAAAAAATCAACTACCGACTAACAATATAACACTTCGGACGGTAAAAAGTCGGGGGTCATTACCCTCCCCCGTTTCCTATATGCTTCGCCCATGTGCATAATATTTAAGGTTGACAACTACAAATAGATGCCCATTGAACTTGGCTAACTAAAATACAGGTTATATTATATTCAGGTTATATAGTAAGTGTCATGTGTGGGATTCTAACTTGAGTGAAATTATAGTGTTGTACTGTTGTACAGTGAAATCTATAATATAATAAAACAAAACTAAATTTGTTTACATGAAAACTATTAAGAGAATTTAATTATGTGACATTTTTAAGAGCTTATATCATTATAAAGATTTTTTATTTAAAATATAGATATAAAATATATAATAATACTACTTATATTTTGGTCCTATAATGTTAATGAAAAATTTTAAAAGTAATTATATTTTCAATCTTCTTCTAGCTAATAGGATGTGCGTGTGTAGTTTGTATCTTATAGGGTATAAAAATAAAACTTATAGATAAAGTTGGTTCATTACATACAATTAAAGACCTCTGTATTTTTCAACCACACATAACTTTTTTTTACGAATCTAGTTTTAAAAAAATTACACCATAAGACCGATTATTTAATTTTTTTTTATTTGATTATAATATTGTTGTATAAAAAAAACTTTATGTAAAGTCAGTGATTATTTTGGTGGAGAAAATAAAAAAACGATTATGTTAATGATCCTAATCCAGACTCGTTTAGCACAGACTAAACATTACTTTACAAATAAACAATTATTATGTTATCCTCTGTAGATAGAACAACTAATGAATAAAATCATATCAAGCAACTTTCAATGTGGTGTAATGGTAAGAGACTTGAATTTTCTAAAAGAGACCCAAGTTCTAGTTTCACTACCACCACTTTGGGAGGGGCAAATGAGGGCAATGAGGGGAGACTTGTGGCAACACAAGTTCGATCTCTGAGCCAAACGGGTTTTACCACTAGCTTGTCGTCGTGCCTACGGGCGGACAGGTTAGTGAGTTTCCCCCGAATTGGAGTCGAGTTAATAGGTGGGTTTCGGCTACCCAGCGCTATCTGTGTTCGTAGAGCGTTTGGGGTTACCTTTCGCCATTGGGTTACCCCGAATAACCGGGCTTTATTCGTTTCGCTGTCAAAAAAATAAATAAATAAAATAAAATCATATCAAAATGAAAACTTCCAAATCTATAATTGGTTTGTTCCCATTTCATGGACCCTCTTCCCATGTCTCTAGCATGATATTACACGATATATTTCTTCAAATAAAGTCATGATAACATTATTTTATCATATTAAATACACATTTTCATTTATAATTAATCAGACCTCGAGAGTTTCAGAAGTGAAAGTCCTTCAATCATTTCCGAAGAAAGGAAGAAGCGACCATGAGGGGAGAGGAGATAGATGATGGGCGTGATTTGTGAGGTTTTAGGTTGCCATTATCTTGATGAAAAAATTTAAGGTGGCGCGGACGCACTGTAGCAGTCCTTTGTTAGCCTGTTAATATGTTACCAAATGAATCTAAAAGTTTGTAAGAAAAAACATTAAGATAATCCATTACTCATTTTACACTCCAAGAAAGTCTAAATATTTAAATATATATTATTTTGTCTCTATTATATGACAACCGGGAGTAATTTAAGAGAGTTATATTATTTTAGTGCACCTATGTGTATCTATTTTACATCTGTTAGAGTTAGTCACAGCCTGTGTTTATCCTTATCCTTGTTAAATTGACTAGGTTCGTATTACACATGCAGAATAAGAGATATATTAAACTAAATACAGTTGACACTAACTCAAGTTACTAACTTTTAGCATCATTGTCATGCCGTATTACCGTTAAAAACAAACAATTAGCAAATAAGATTTAAACTTAGATCTTAACGATTTAAAGTCTACTGTAACATGTAGGATTTAAACTTAAGATCTAACACACAAGTTTCATAAAATGGCCACCAAGTGACTAAATAAATAGAGTAACTAATTAATGTCCTAAAGTGGACAATTCCGGTGGTAATAAGTTCGAGGTAACTTCAGCTATGTGTAATGTTTTGTGAAATTTTCTTATTTCGTCTCAACCAGTTACTCGCCATTTGAATGTATTATTGCTTATAAAATAATTGCTTTGATTTATCTATTGTTGTAAGCATCAATCGAACAGTCTTGATACGTACTTTAAACGCGCGTGACTTCTTAATTTCTAGTACACAAGACAAATAACATTAACATACACAACGTGCTAAATAAACATCATAAGAAGCGACCAAACCATCCCTATGCTGCCACACTCTTGAGGACTTCATGAAACACACCAAATTAAGCATGTTTAGCATACCGAACCCCAACCATCCTCACATCGTCGATGATTGGACCACAGAGAGAACCGTCGGTCTTCATCTGATAAAATGTGCTTAAAAACCTGATTCGTGTACGTGTTGACACAGCCTTGAACTTAAGAACCGCTTGTTTGTATCCACCCTTGCCTTTGGATTCATACGGAACCCTAAGCGTGTTTTTACCCGCAAACGCTTCTACAACCATGGACCCCTCACATGCGTTGTTGGCATCACCAACAACGAAAGAAAGCGCATATACTTTGCCTGGGATGGTCTTGACCACTTGAGCAATGGCACTTTCTTTCCCTGCTATCAACTCTACGGCTCGTTTTCCCTTGGGTATTGCAAAGTGTTCGGCATCTAAATACTTCACGGCTTTTAGAGATTCGATCATCCAACCGGGGAGTGGGGAATGGTCGTCCTCAATGTTCGGAGGGATTAGGACTCCACCGACATCAGTTTTGGGCAATACAAATGGACCCTCTTCAAAATCACCATTCTTCAACATGTTAGCTGCAATTAACAATCACACTCACATCAGCAATATTTCTTCATTAGAGACTAATTATAAATTGTTATTTGAAATCATATATCTTACTGTTGGTTCTTCTAGGAGAAAATAAGGCCTTTAAGGCGATAGAGTCGATAAGCGGACCACAAGCAGGGTCTTTCTCGACACTCGGGTTATGGATCACGATCTCGATGTCATTGGCTTCAGCCAAGAAACCCCATGAGTATGTGTCCCAACCATTGCTACTATACATGGTTTGCATAGGCAAGATTCCCCAATCGTTAGGCTCAGAATTTGGCGACACCGAAACATTCAACTTCTCTTCTTGGGCACATGTTCTAGCAACATTAAACGTGAGGGAATAAAACAACCCTTTGGTCACCTTCACCTTTGTCTTGATAGATGCATCCTCTCCTAACCTAACCGCGTAGGCTCCTTCGGGTACCACTAGCAACATGTCCCCTTGTTTTTGGCCCGATTTTATGTACTCAACAAACCCGGTGAGCTCCCAGTTTGGTATCGCCTTCCGGTCTATCACTCGTGTCCCCTTCATTTGGGAAGGTTTCGGGCCATATTCAAATTGACCGTTTGGTAATATTCCTGAGAAAATATAAATATGTTAGCATACAAGATTTGTGTGTTTTAAACAATTCCTACATTTTTTCAAAACTAATACACACAACAAGTATCAGATCATAAATCATGGTAACGATTTCAAACGTCCAATGCTCTAAGCTTATTTGTGAGTGTGAGGTAAAGATAGCATTTTAAACCTTACTTTTTGATTCTCAACTACACGATGAGCCGCATTAACTTGTCAGTGAGGCAAAGATGTCACATGTTCAGGCAACAAGAGTGAAAACCCCATATTTATATACGCCTTTATAACTTTATTATTGCCGGCTTGAAGAGATTTGTTAATTTGTTATTTAAGCTATTTTTAATTTCTTGATTTTAATGACTTTAACATGTGTTTAAGCCAGCAGGTCGGTGGTACCCAGCAGTTGCTACTATGAATCTTGGCTATAGTCTATAATTGGTAACTGGTTAGAGGGACCAATTACTTTTTGCCACTAAATCTTGTAGTGCAATTGTTGCTAGCATGTCATCACGTGGACTGTCCTAAGGCACGTGACTATGGTACTATAGTATTTGTCGTTTTTTGAAATTTTGAAAAGGGAAGAACGTGGGCTGATGAGTCATCATAGACTCACAGAACATGATCACCATGCCCACTAAAGAGAAAAAACAACAACTAGAAAAGGAAATGTACCATTGAAGCATGGGTGAATGTATTACAATTTTTTAGTGTTAAAATTTCTATAAATAACGTCTACAAGATCTTTGTTTTTGTAATCTAACCCTCTAAATTATCGTTCATCTAGACTTTGTTAACCATACAACGATACCAAGTCTTTCCATAACTATTGTTTTTTGTTACTACTTACACAAACATTAGTGTTTGTAAATTTTGACAATGTGGCATAAATGATACAATTTAGAGCATCTCTAAGTGAAGATATATACGTGTTGACAATCAAAAATCAATAACCATCTTAAAAATTAAGATGAATGTGCTTTAATTATTATACCTCGATCATTAAAGATATGAATGTGCTTTAATTATTATACCTCGATCTTAAAGATATGATGTATGTATTTATTATTTGATACAAATAATATAGTTTCTCTCTTAGTACTTCCTTTTAACATTTTATGACTATTTTGTTTTAAATGCAACCTACACAACCATCTAATTTACACTTTAGAACATTCACAGTATGAGAACTTTCTCTATCTCTAAATTTACCTTAAAAATCATT
The DNA here is from genome assembly GCA_030867185.1 of Tagetes erecta. Classification (NCBI taxonomy): domain Eukaryota; kingdom Viridiplantae; phylum Streptophyta; class Magnoliopsida; order Asterales; family Asteraceae; genus Tagetes; species Tagetes erecta. The sequence goes on from CM061492.1 coordinate 1,101,309, forward strand.
ACATTTTCTTTTTTCTTCTATTTAAATAATAATATTTTTATACATTTATAATTATAGTTTCTCTCTCCTTCACTCACAAAGTCACAAGCACTTTAAAAAAATAATTTTTATAGAAGATGAGCAATAGCTATTCAAATATAGAGTTTCTCTCTCCTCCACCATCAAATTTTCTCTTTCTTTCACCCATAACAACTCACAATCACTCACACCCACCTTTAAAATATAAAAACCTTACTCACATACATTTAATTCCTCAAATATAAATGCTCTAATTTGTCATAACACTTTTTAAGTTTTAACACTTGCCTTTGGTCCACACCCCAATGACCCCATATACCAAATGGCTAAAGCTCATCTCAATTTGGTTGTTAGATATTTTGAACACAACTTTTAAGTAGACAACATTATTTATATATCTACAACTCTTTGTATTGGAATTTGAAAGATTTGAAATATAATTTAATGTTTATGACACATTTATAGCTTTAAGGCTGGACCATAGTACCAAGTATAGCAGCTGGACATGACTACTTGCATTTCACATTTATAGCTTTAACAGTCTTGATATAACTTGTAGCAGGTTAAATCACATCAACAAATTCAGCTATACACAACAATAACTACTAGTACTACACTTTTAAAACTAAAATTCAAATTCAAATTCAAATCACTAAACACAAATTTCACGGAATTGCAATATTTAGCCACACTAAAACCAAAATAGCGATTAAACAAAATCACAGAAAACCATAATAACATCGAATCAAGAATCATACAATAAGTTCACATTTACTGAATCGTTGAGGTTATCAAACAAAATAGCGTTTAATGACTAACAATCTTTTTAACGGAGATTAGAATTCGGGCTCATGCGAAGGTTCTTTATCGCTCATATCCACACTTAGTTGTTATTTTGACGTTCCAGGACAACGTCAACAAAACGACTGGCTCGTAATATTGTTAACTTGCATATGGCTAAAAAGTAACACAGATGACTTACATATAGCTAAAGAGCTCAGTAACAAACCTTGTTAATAACAACAAGGCTTTTTACGCTGCTACTAAGATTTGTACTATATGCTAAAGATCTCAATAATGATCCATGTTAATAGTACCAGTGATCTTAAGATCATGAAACCATCACACACACAAGACCAAATAAGCACTAGCAACTCATAACGATCTAAAACAATTTTTCAAATGCATATCACTCCAAATAAGTCATAATCAAAAGCAATATAACAATCAAACAAAATCTCAAAAAACCGTAACACCGATTCACGAATCATGATCTGTTGCCGTTCAAAAAAAAAAAACGAATCATGATCTGTTATAAGTTCGCATTATCGAATATCAAACAAATTAACAATTTCAGTTCGCTATTTCAACAAACTAAACTCATCGTTACGAACTAACGATTAAACACCATTGGAGACTAATTCGACGTAATTACGTAAATTAACAGCACACATATGTTACAATTTTTTAGCTAATTACGATCAAAAGCACAAACTCCATTTGCATCGCATCAAACAACTCAAAATCAAAGCAAAACAACAATCAAACAAAATCACATAAAACCGTAACATCGATTAATCACGAATCATGAGGAAAAAACGAATGAATAAAGTGATTTAACTCACCGTCAGTGAACGATAAAACGCCATTGGAGGTTGCGAATATGAACACCACCAGTAAGATTGCAGAGAGCTTCTGCATTTTTTTTTGTTAAGAAATGAATGTTTCTAGTTTAGTGTGAATATGGTTCAGGGGTATGCATTGCTTTATATGTAGTTTTGTGATTAGAAAATGCCTCTGGATTTGGTTGTTATTACATGAATTGCCACTAAGTTTTTCACTCGCATGGTTGTCAAGTAAACCCCACATATCCTTATCAATTATCACCGCTGTTGCCTCAGTTTTCATGAAATTTTATATTCGTATTCATTTCATGTACTATTTTCTGGTCCCTAAAAGCACATAAGATAAATTTATATGTTTTATAAATAACCTTTCCATATAAGTTATATCATCATTTTTTTCGAGTTAACTTTTACATTAATCGATTCGTATTATCCTTCCAATCAAAATTTCTAAAACATCAGTCTTGAATTTAAAAAAAACTTAATAGCGTTAAAAAAAATTAACGACGGTCCATTGGTTGCCAAAGTGATAAAAGTTGGAACCGTTGACAGCCAATTTAAAGTTGAAACCGATAGAACACAAAAGGTGATAGTTAGGACCAGTGAAAACCAATATACCATAATAAAATTATAAAAACACTTTCAATACAAAAACATAAACATAATATTATATTAAATTCCTAAACTTATAAAAGCATATAATAAAAAATCATTATTAGAAATTCTGTTTAGTAATATTATATAGAGAAAAAAGAACATATATATATACTTGAGATACCATCCCCAGTTAGAACTATTGCATTGCGTGCAGCATATATAAAATAAAACAAAGCTGTAAATAGTGCAACTTGACTCCAGTCATACCTAGCAGAGCAGTGGCGGCTTCGAAGAAGTAAACAATGGCTTATCTACTCCATCACTCCATGTGACCTTAAATTTTCTTGGACTTCAAATTATTAGCCAAAACCCAAGCAACTAAAATAGTTAATTAGTTAAGGATAAATAGAGAAGCCCACAAATCAGTTATTAAAAAAAATGAATGGTTAAAATGAGCGCAAAACCAGTTATTTAATAACTCGTTCATGCAATAAGAATACTAACTAGCTAGTTCCTAAATGTCGGTTCGCGTGGGTTTCTACGTATTGGTTTCATTATTGGGTCAAGTTGACCAAGGGTTGTTTGTTTCACTTATTAATGGTTCAGTTCAGTGCTTAATCATTCATCATTCAGAGCGTTTCCTATTAATGGTACTATAGTTAAGTGCTAAATAGTTAAAAGACAGAAAAATGTTGCATTGAACTGAATGAAACATGTACCAAACTTACTCTTATCTGAAGTTCTATCCAATATGACAATAGATCTTTCATTGATAGAGTCTCTTAATGGTTCAGAACTCTTAAACATTCAACACTTAATAATTTAGATTTTTTATCGTTAACACTGATTATTTTTATACTTGTCTAACAATAAGGACCACATGAATAGTAACGTAATGGTATCGATGCGTTGATGGTAGCCCTATCAAATGATGAGGGTTCAAATCCATCATGGAATATGGTGGAAATTTATGAGTAGTTAAGCGTGTATTTTGATATATTTGGAGATAAATACTAAAATGAAAACTAGCTTACAAAGAACGTTCGAATATTATTTAAAACATTCACGGAGATTTCTCTAGTCTAATATAATACCTTTTTAATGTCCAATTTTTGCACAATATTAATGCAAGTATGATAAAACTTTGTAAACTAGGGCTAGTTGAAAATCACGAGAATTAATGATTGTTTTGACAATATTGTGTGATAATACAATATTAGTTTAACGTTCGAAAAAAATACAATATTAGTTATCTTCTATATAATAAAATAGAATAAGTTTCATTTATTTGAATAAACCTTAATAACATGTATTTATAATAATATTATATAATAACAGTAATTATTTTTTAGTTCCATAATGTTTGAAGAATCTTTAAATAATTAAGAATATTTTATTTTCAACTCTATGCTACTACGGGTGTACATAAGTCGGTTTATATTTGATAAAGTATAAAAATTAAATTTAGAGATAAAATTCGTAAATATTTATTTATAAACGTACATAACTTTTTTTATACGACATTAATTTTGAAAAACTACACGATAAAACCGAGTATTTATTCTATTTAATATGAGTATAATATTGGTATACTTAAATAAAAAAAATTTATAATAAGTTTTGTATTTTTGTTTTATTACGGTTTTATCTTAAAACTGACTGAAACCGTTTGTGTCACCTTAAATATCCTTAAAACCACTATCCGGATGTTAGTAACGTAACATAAACACTAAACTAGTAAAGAGTAGTCAGTTAAAAAAAACTAGTAAGGAGTGTATTATGGCATAAGGGTTGATGGTTTAGAAAAAAAAATAATAATAAAACATGACATAAAATTAATTATAATCCACCAAAACACTTGTTTCGAAAATTAGATAGCCAAAAATAATCCTAACTAATATTTATTGGTTAAGAATATTTTTAACTCAGTTTATTCTCTTCAGAGGTCTCAAATCCAACTTTTTTGGCCTCTAGTGATCCGTCGTTAACCGCATTTAACGGCCGTTAATTTTTTTCTATTTTTTTATTTCAAACCGATGTTTAATGCATATTGATCGGGAGGAATATAAGAGTTAATTGATGTAAACCTTACTTCGAACCGGTGCTTCAAACGACAAAACGGTCTTCAATTGGGTGTTTAAACCCTAACAGTGCCTTAATCAGATGTTAAAATTAAATCATTTAGAGCACATTTGGAGGTAATGTATACATCACATGACTCGTGTCCACATCCCGATCAAAATCCTAAAACATCGATTTCAAATTCGAAAAAAAAAAGTTAACAGCAGACCAATATAAGCAAAAAAATTGGTTTTGATACCATTGAAGTGAATAAACTGAATATGGATTATTTTAGTAATAGTTGTTAATTGAGATTATTTAGGCCAGTTTGCCATTAATCTTCAATCAGTTTTTCCACCGAGGCTTATAGGCTTCTACATATTTAAGTTTCTTATGTTTTGGATATATTTTATAAGGAGGGAAATCCGTAAAAAAATTTATCAATATTAGGTTTAATACTCGTGTGTTACACACGGGTTAAATAGTAATATTAATAAAGAAATTATAACCATTATGTTTAACGATTTGTAAATATATAACATTTAAGGAGTTGGTTCCATCAACTTGCATGGTGAAAAATTTCACTAAATTTTCTCTCTTAAACTTCCTATTATAAATAAAATATTTTTCCCCCAAAATATTGCCCCCTAAATCTTGATTTATTAGATAGATACACTCGCAGTAACTCCCCTAATTTACTAGGAACATACACCGTAATTTATTTCTTAAATTTTTTAAAAAAGTTGAAAAGTAGCCAATGGGGACAGGAGACGCACAATTTTAGGTAAACAAATGGAAGAAAAGTTTGAGAGTAACTCGGAGATGGATCGACCCGTAAAAGATAAAAGTATCTTTTTTTTTACAGTGAAATGAATAAAGCCCGATTATTTGGGGTAACCCAATGACAAAAGATGATCACAAACACTCTGCGAAAACAAACAACACTGGGTAAAAGATAAAAATATCTGATAGGAAAAATGATTGTTTTTATAAAACAAAACCTCTTGAAAAGCAAACCCCATCTTGGTGCGGTGCAGATCTAACATGAACATTAGCAGAAACCAATAATAAGAGACGAAAAATTCCAACATACAAACTTGTCGTATTTCATAACATGGGCCCTCTATCCATGCTCCTATACGACCTTTACGTTTCTTTATTTTACATTTTCTCCTATTTATAAAACATTGGATTGTGACTTGTATCATTACACGTTGTGCTAGCTATTTTAAAACAAGATGTTACTATATTTATTTAATTAATTGTAAGAGCTCCTTAGATTTTATTCAAATTCAATACAACGTCCGTTTTGAGAGGAGATAGGAAGGATATCGAAAGAGTGCACACGTGAGAGGAGGGACACGGGAAAGTGGACACGTGTGGTGTGAAGGAAGAGAGAGGTAGGAGGACCGACGCAAAGGAGACAATGACATGATCGCTTACGAGGGCACCTGCATTGCTGAGGGTCTTACTAGAAAACTAACAATAGAATTTTCTAGTCTCTAGTTAACCCATGAAATTGTATAAAACACCCGAAGTTATACTAAACATTTAACATTTGATCTTTTAATAAAGTGTTTTTTTTCATGTTATAGTAATAAAAATAGTGTAATTTGAATTCAAACCTAAGAGTCAGATACTATGATACTTATTTAATATAAACGTGCTCTTTTTGTGATTTATTTTTGTTGTAATAACATATGTTAAATTTTGTATTTTTATTCTTAACCTTTTGTTCAATTTGCTTGGATGCGGACATAAATATTATATTACTTAGATTCACCTTATTATAAAATACTTACATGATGATCTTAGGTACGAAAGTGACGGATGTGCGGTTAATGTTGCTAGTAGAGATGCGTTCATGATTTTGAATTTGAGACCCTGTGAATAAACTGATAAAAAAATCTTGATAATCAACTAGTTAGTTTTACCCATGTTAAAACAAATGGTAATTCATGAAGTCATACACTAAACATTACAACAATTAAGTCGAATATAAGCATTAACATTATATTAAGGCAATAACTTTTTATGTTAATTCAATCTAACACTGTCTATGTATGGGGTGACAATTTATGAACTCGTCTTTTCTGTCATACAAAAGTCTCGTCGACCTCACTTTCGACCTACTTTTAACTCTCATTGCCCCCACGACCCCACTGATCAACTCAATTAGGTCCGACTGTGATTTTTCATCGCCTAGAACTGCTGTACGCGCTGCTGTAAGTCTACCCACCAATGATAACACATAGTTTTTGTACTTTGACCCATTTAACATATAACTAGTATAAAATAATTTTAATTCATGAACCTGCACATATGATAATATAATTACATGATGAATAGCATATAGTTGAAAACGAGAATATAAAGGGAGAAGAATCTCCTCGGTCAAGTGACATGATTGATAACCTAAATTAATAAATTCAAGTTTGGTTTCTTTTAGGAAAATAATCCCATCCCTCATTACTAAAAAGCCCTTTGTTGCCCTTTGCCACATGCTCTTATGTGCATCTGTCTCCTAGCCCCATTTTCGTCTTTTCAGCCTCATTCTATCAATTAGCCTTAAGCAAGGAATAAGCCCTCGTGCATGGGACATCTCACGGATGTGATTCGAATTAAAATAATGGGTAAATTCGTTTTATCTCCTTAAGAATCGTCTAAAATAACAGTTTGGATACAAATTGGTAACTTTAGGGAGGTAAAACAAAATTTTAAAATTATTGTAGCAAACCGTTATTTTAGATAAACCTCAGGAAGGCAAAACGAAGTTTACTTTAAAATAATTAACAGTCAGTTTGGATTACTCACGGGTTAGCGTAGATTCGATTATCCTTATTCCATCATTCATATAAAAATATTTTTGAGTGCAGATTGCTTTATATATTTAGTAGCAATGTTAACCTAAAAAAGTATGTTTATCAAACTGATGTTAAATATAATACACGTGTCACTTGATGATAATAATGTTACTTAGCACACTCTTTAACTCAATGCTTTGTATGAATGATGCTCTTATATTCATGACCGTTACCAAATCATGGGATCTCCACAATGACATTAAATTGATAACAATAAGAACTTTGCGTTAAAAAAAATATTTATTTTAGTAGTTACACTTAAATAAAAAAAATATACATAAATTTAATATTGTTTTCAATCATTAGAAAACTCTTATCCCAAGTTAAAAATTATGTGGTTCTTGTAGACGAATGAAGTAAACATTTATTTCATAGTTTATTTAATAAAGAAGATGAATGGCAAAAATATCCTTTCTCTAAGAAAGATATATATTGGATACAAAAGGCACATGGACATTGAAATCAATGTTGGGTAGATGAAACACACATAAGATGTATATCTGGTGGGGGTAGCCATCCAACAATAAATAAATAAAACAAATAAAATAAAATATATAAATAAATAATATGGAGATCATGTTGTAATGAATGGGTGGAAGGTGGAGTTTGTCTATGACATTGATCAAAGATTGAGAATAATGAATAATGAATAATGAATAATAATGAATAATGTATAATTATTATTACTCTTTAATAACTCCCTAAGATCTGATTTCTGACCAACTTCCATGTGATCCTCCTATCTTTTGTTTACTAATGCTATAACACCACAATTCTATTCTCTATTTACACCCAATTACATAAAGTAGATTGTAACACAAAGTAAATGACTTGAATATATAACAATATATGTTTGATTATAGTGAATTGGATGACTAGTTATTTTAAAAAAGATAGAAACAATATAATATAAATAGCATAAAAGGAAGAAAAAAAATGATAACTTAAAATTAGGGATACACTACTTAATATGTTTGTTTTACATGTATGTGTCGTAACATAAATATTTCTGGTTAACCGATTATATATTTTGTTATTTCATTTGACAAAAGGTATGTATGAATCTACCGCTCTGTATACCTACACTATTAAAGATCAAGACTTAAAAGTAGCTAGCTTGAAACGTTGATAAATTTATGACTCTAATGTTTTAAAGTAATTTGAACAAGTCATTGCACTTCTCTAAGCCATCGATTAGCTGGTGGTGCAACTGCCGTTCAAAAAAAAATAGAATGCTTTTTTCTATTTTATTTATTAAGTTGAGTTTCATTTATGTTGTCTACCCATATTCAAATTATTAAATACTTTCCTTGTCTTATTATCATTTGGTCGGCAATAATACAAGGGTCTTGTAGTGCAATCACTCCAATATATTATGACTTGTATGTGCATATAACATGTTCTAATTTCTCTTCAATGATTTAGCATGTTGTCATTTGTTTTCCAATCTTAACTTTCTTGGTTTCTAACACATCTAAATTGATGTTTATCACTAAATTATTTTATTTGTACTGGTCGGCTTTTGCTAATAATATGTTTCATTTGTTGTAACATTTTTTTCATTTCATTTTTAACTTTTGCCCCATTTGTAAAAAAGCATGTTTGGACAGTTTTGGTGAGCATGCGCTTCACTGTAAGGAACTGCCGGGATTTAAGTATCGTCATGACTGGGTTAGAGATGTCCTATATGATGTGCTTAGGCGTGCCGGGATCTCAGCCAAGAAGGAGGCACCTGTTAACTTTCTGACTGATCCGCGAGAGGGAAGATCTACCCTGCGCCCTGCAGATGTTCTTGTATTTGGCTGGGCAGGGGGCAAACATGCGTGCGTCGACCTCACTGGAGTATCCCCATTGGTGGGGCTGAGAGATAGTGGTTTCGTTCCGAGACAAGCAGTTTTGAGGGCAGAATCTAAGAAGGTGGCTAAGCATGAGACAGCATGTTTAGAGAACCAGCACGTGTTCATTCCATTTGCCTTCGACACTTTTGGATCCCTAGCCCCCGAGGCGGTACGCTTTTTGGAGCGGGTGCAGAAGGTGGTCCACAGCGACTCGCAGAGCCCGAGAAACCAAGGATTTGTATTTAGTAGAATAGGCTTTGCGATTCAAAAGGGGATAGCGGCGCAGCTTGTTGCTCGCTTACCCATTATCCGGATGTAGTTTGGTTTGTGATCAAATAAAAAAACAACCAAATAATGTCACTTTTAAAAAAAAAAAAAAAAAAAAAACAATACTTTTGCTAATAATATGTTTCATTTCATTTATCTTTAAAGACAATGATGTTCTCACTATGGCAATCACTAACGGCTACTTTTATAAGTAAAAAAACCTTAAATAAGCAAACATGAAGTATAAAGTAGTAATGAACTATGATACCGCTTTTTGGGAATCATGACGACAACATCAACAACTGATTCCGCATAATGTGGGTGACAATTTCCCCATCTACGATCTTCACGACCAGACATGGCTCGTTATTCTCATTTTTATCGACACTAATTTACTTTTATATTGATAAATTTTTAGGCTTGTGAGATTTAATTTAACAAATGTATCATTAGTTAATCCTACAAAATCATATGAATTATACATTAAAGTTTTATAAATTTGTGATATGATATATTCGGGCCAGACATTTAAATCTACAGGGGTCGGAGACGGAGAAAAAGACGGCGTCAATGATCATCATGGCCACAACTTGGTTCATTTGGTTAGCAAGAAACGATTTGATTTTTAATTCTAAACAACTATCGGTTGATAAGGTGATCGGGAACATCAAGGCGAACTCATTTTTATGGATCAAGTATAGGGCTAAGAAGGTTAATGTGGAGTGGCAAAATTGGATTTCCAACCCATTTGGGTAGCCGGTTTTTTGTTTTCAGTTGTTTTTGCATGTTTTTTCGCTGTTGTTATTGGTGTTTGTAGTTTCTAGCCTCTTGCTAGTTTTCTCGTTGTTTTAATAATAAAATCGCCGTTCAAAAAAAAAGACATGCTTTTTGCCAATCCGTTAAAGTGAACGGTGAACCTACAATTTTGCTGGTCGCATGCATGCCACATGCTTTTATTTTATTTAATAATATTTTTTCAATATATCAATTAGTTTGATCCTAAACCAGTGATGAGTAGTTAAACAATAATTTTTTTAGAACGGTTGTTTTGTAATAGTCTATGATTGATGTATTTGGAGGTGTAAGGATTGAGATTAAGATCTCACCTTTAACATCAATAGATGTTTTTTTATCAGTATTGGGGCTTCCCATTACTGCAAACGCAACGGAGACTCACCACGACCTTCCTTACGGTTACGACCCAAGTTAATAAGAGTCAAAACTCGTCAACAAACATTCTAGCGGAAAGCCGGGAATGAATTTTTAACCAGGCCACATAAAATCATTAGGCTCGGTCACAAATGCGGTCGATGGTAGCCTATGACGAACTTTATTGTCTAAATCCATCAAAAGTGACATAACTACATAAATGAGAATTAAACTTGAATCTCCTATAAATATTGCAATATGTTAACTATTAAATTAACACTTAATTTGTCGTAAAATTAAATATTAAGAAAGAATTTTACTATTAACATAATTTGATAATTACAAGTTAAATTATAAATGGTTGATCTATTTAGAATTTACCATAAGATGAATATTATATTTTTCTTTTTATTTTAGTAAGCTTTTAATAAGCTTTACATCTTTCTCCACTATTGATTGTCGTAGATAATTTTGTTCGTCTCTTCCATTTGATCATTTGCTATTATTTTTATTAAATTCAACTACCTAAATACTTTTGTATTATTATCAATCAATCATAAATAATTTTATTCTTCGAAAGATAAATTACATAGATATGACTGTCATCTCACACCCGTCACGACCCATATATTTATGTGTATCAAGTGCATCATCCTAACCTGAACACACTTACTAATCATGCTTTAATCCTGTTTTATAAACCGTGTAATGCACTGTAATGTGTAAACATTTAGTTTAAGATTGGTCGATATTAATTCTAACTTAAAAATTCACTGTGGTTATCCCAACTTGTAACTTATTTTCCTACAATGATCCTCCGTTAAAGTTAACTTAACGCCGTTAATTTTTTTCAAATTTCTGACCGATGTTTTAGGGCTTTTGATCGGGAGGACGAGTCTATTGATGTAAAACTTACCTTTAGCCGATGCTCCAAACAAAGAAATTTTAACATCCGATTCAAGCATCGTTAGGTTTAAAGACCCGATTGACGACCGTTTGGTCGTTTGGAGCATCGGCTCAAGGTAAGTTTTACATCAATAAACTCGTATCGTCCTCCCGATCAAATGTCCTAAAACATCAGTCAGAAATTTGAAAAAAAAAATAACGACGTTAAGTTAACTTTAATGGAAGATTATTGTAGGAAAATAAGTTAAAAATTGGGATTGCCATATGGAATTTTTTAAATTGAATTTAATATCGACCAATATATAAAAGTTCACATTATTAAAACCCAATAACTCTTTAATTTAAAATGAACAGAAATTTTCTCTCATACGTGAAAACTGAAAAGCATACAAATTGTGAACCATATGCCCCCGTAACTACTAACGGGCCTGAAGTGGGCTTAACTAACCCAAAATTCAACAATGTCGATTGTTAAAACCAAAATGATGTTTTCATATCTTTAACCTTTTATCATAATTTACCGTATACTATACATTTTTTTTCTATATAATTACACTAAATTTTTTTTTTCTTTTTAATGAAATAATACTTTATATCTTTGCCATACTTAGATTCCTAATCTCACTGATGATGCATAATTAACCATTATACATTTTTTCCACACTGTTGAGCTAAATTCCTGCTAAAAACTCAAAACTTTGGTTTTGATCCAAGTCTTATCATTTTCATCATTTTATTGATGACACCCTAACGAATCACCCTAGTCTGTTAATGTTTAACAAAAATTCAGGTATTTAGCATTTCTGGCCCACATCTTCATAAAAAATACAGGTACGTGGAGTATATACCATCTATTTATACACCATGGTTCAAATCAGTGTAAGGATTCACACGGGTGGTTTGACCACTACATCTACCAAAAATTGGAACCTTTGGTTTTGTTTGCTATAAACTTGGTATAATGTTCTATACATCTTCAGAGCAAGAACTAATTGTTTTTTGGAAGGAAAGCCGATCCCTTGAGGCTAGCTTTAAGGTTATCAATTTCTTCTGCGTGTAACTGAAAGATAGACGAGCATCGTAAAAGTTAGAATCGAAAGTAATTCTTTATAAAAAAACAGAATCAAAAGCAATGCCTTTTTAACACACCTTGTGTCTAAAGTTGCATGGGTTTAGGGTTTATGATTTAGGAGATGGCCCATGGGTTTAGGGTTTATGATTTAGGAGATGGGAGTATGGGTAAAGGACCTAAATAGCTAAACACATCCCTTTTTTTAACAAACACTAGCATGTCATGCGTGTGCGTTCAACGGCTAGGTTTTGAATAAAACTTACATAAAAAACTAGCATGATGCAACAATTATTACAGTAAAATGATATTGAAAGAGAGATAAAAGTAAAATGAAAATGAGCGTTAACAAACACCAAATCGAATTTAAAAAAAAACAAAAAGAAAATATTTGACCCATCTCAGTTTTAAATAAAATATGTAGATAAAAATAAGGTGTGGTGATATAACTTTATACTATATAAATAATTAAATAGAATATATATAATATAGAAAGTGATTGAAAAAAGAAGAGACCTAATAAGCATGTGGTACTATTCATCACCCATGCAAAATTGCAAATGTAGATTAATATATAGAAATAATAGTAAAGGAATGGTTTTGACTCTTGAGGGTCCAGTTCTTGATTTCAAACCGTTAGACCAAACATCCATCATTTCCATTCCCAAACACTCAATCCCAAAACTATGGGTGTATAAATTTACAGACTCAAAGATGATGGTTTCACCTTTCGAGCTTACCTTGTATAAAGCATCCCAACACAATTCACACTTCTTTTGATGTGCTCGCCACTCCATTGCCATATCAAATGCAATAGTATTGGGCTGCGAGTGGTGAGATGTCGAGACTGCATTTTTCTGTTGGGAGAGAAGAAAGATTATAAAGTGTAGGAAGATGCAACAACAAAATTAAAGCATGATAATTAGGTTACCATGTCCATTGAGTGTTTTCGATTCATAGAGTCAATGTTGATATGACCAAAATACTTTGATGGGTGGGAGTTACCAGGCTCCTTCAACGATGGTCGACTACCAACAACAAGTCTGAAGAATGAAACCAGCTAGGTTAATATTTATCTTCGTACAGCTTGAAGCCTTGAACTAAAGGATTGTTAAGACCAAACTTTGAGATCCAGAGACAAGTAAATAACAACTCGCAAACAAGCACATATATGTGTGTGTTTATAGACTGAAAAGACAGTAAGGAGTTTCTTACGAGAAAACATCATGAGAAAGATGCATCTCAACTATCTAACATAACGAGCACGCAGAGAAAGAACTTTGTCCTCTACTTGTCATTTTCACAATATGATTATATACGAGCATATTAGGACTCTGCTTCAAGATCATTAAAACAAATAAGAAATAGACGAGTAAGCATGTTATAAACCTAAGCAACAAACTAAACCGTGGTAATTTTGTTTAGCTGTGTTTTACTATATGAAGGTTGAAAAACATAAACAGAGGTATTGAAAAGTTTGTGTTTGTGTTATTGATTCATCCTCGAAGCAAGTGGTAGTTAAGATATCATAGTGAACTAAATGAAGATAGTTGGAACCATCGTGAACATGATCAAGGAAGAAAGACCAAGCAGTAGCATCTGTAGTCTTTGGTTGTTGTTTGTTTCCTTAGGGTTTTCTTAGTCGTCCTTCCTAAGGATTTTCCGAGTGGCTTTAAAGGAGAGCTTTTAGAGTTCTATATCATATGTGTTATTGTAAATATGTTATTCCGTCGGTGACAACTATGACAATTTTGTGTCAGTTGACGCAGGTGTCTAAGTCAAGAGACATTCATTAAAGATTGTTTTGACTCTTCCCTAGGGAGACCTACTTAAGGGGCACACACAAACACCATGCCTGCACCAACCAACAAGGTGAGTTCTTGAGCTTTGCAAAAACTGGGATACACCAAAACTTGTGAATTGTGAATTTGTGATCTTCTAGTAGCATGCATGTATGCAATATGTATGCAATACATGTGTGTATGCTAGTATTTATAGGCTACTGCCCAGACCTACAAATTGAAAGCTGCTAAAATTTTTAACTCTAAGAAGTAACTTTATGTAATATTGTAATCATGTATACGGACTAGCTATATAGCTACTGGAGTTGATTGATTTGTCTAGTTGATAGTTGGTGTGGTTTTGCATGGACTATGCATAAGGTTAATCTGGAATCGATACAAGTCATATAACCTATGCCAACGTAGTCACCTATATATGTCACATATGAAGTTTTACAAGTTAATGATCAAGCCTAGAAGTGATTGCGCTTACATTTACGCACTCAACCTAATTGTTTGCTAATTTTGGTTTGTGTAAGTACTTATAATCACTGACTCAATCAACAATGATTTTACTTTTACTGTTTTACAATCAACAAGAATTAATTGCTAACCACTCTCCCTTATGGATATGACACACTACCTGCCCTATGTAGCAAGGTATATATCATTGGGAATAGTTGGAGGCTAGGTTATATATCGTTAGGAATAGTTGGATGTGAATGTGAAACAAACAAGCCGTGTGATACTAACTAGGTTACCTTACACCTCCTATAATTAGGCATCTGGTTTTTAGCTCGGAAATCGCAAACTCTGCCTCATCTTTTGAGTTGAATATGACAAGTGCTTGTCCTGCAACAAAACATCAACAGTTTTGTATATGTTAAATAATTAGTTTGTTTAATATCATGTAAGAGTGAAAGACTAAAAGTACCACAAAGGCCATACCATTGTGTGGGCTTGAAAATGCTCTCCACTGTATCATCTTTGCACTAACCTTTATATTAAAAGCATCCCAAACAATACCCTGAAGAAAAGGTGATCATAATAATGAATATAAAGATATAATCAAAGCATACAGAACAATATCCTGAAGAAAAGGAGATCATAATTATGACTGTAGACTTATAAAAAGGGACGAGTATGATAAGAAAAGCATCTGTTGACATGTGGTCTTGAATCTCGATAATATGTGATCTTTACTTGCCCCAAGCTAACTAATTTATATTTTACACTTAATAGTCATGTTTTAATGTTACCAACTACATGGTAGCATGTCATGTGCAAATGAATAATAAACTAAATGAATGTTATCAAACATACCTCTACTTCTGATGATGTAAAGGAATGACACAAATTCTCTAACAATATGAGAGACCCTGCTTCATGAGCTTGCTGGATCCTGTCCTCCAAAGGCTGGTGAAAACAAAACAAATAACATAAATGAAATTAACAACTTAACCTGGCCAAACTGAAATTCCATTTTATACTAAAAGAACCCATGCAATTAATAAATGTCGCAGCCAAATTATTGAGTTTAGATTTCCTTTCATGCTGCATTTATAGATGCAGTTTACATGCTTTCAAACAGGTCAGTGAAGTAATAAGAAAATAAATCTATGATGATTGACAAGTCTATGAATAATGAAGTCAGGATAACTCACTAGTTTCTTGAACCATTCACTTGTATCCTGCATGAACACAAAAAAAATGTTTTATCTAAGCTTTAAACAGTAAAACCAAAGTCGGAAGCCAAAATAAAAGGCCCACTTTAATAGTTAACATTTTACTGTTTTTACCAGTTTTGGTCTTTTCTTTAGCATCATAGACTTGCTATCAGGTTCAATGCACTTCTTTTCATCAGCTTCCGCAGGGTCGATGCACTTCTTTTCATCAGCTTCCATAGGTTCGATGCACTTCTTTTCTTCAGCTTCCGCAGGTTCAATGCACTTCTTTTCATCAGCTTCCACAGGTTCGATGCACTTCTTTTCATCAGCTTCTGTAGGTTCAATGCACTTCTTTTCATCAGCTTCCGTAGGTTCAATGCACTTCTTTTCAACAGCTACCGCAGGTACGATGCACTTCTTTTCATCAGCTTCCATGGCCATCTTTCTATAATCTTCAAGATCTTGAAGCTTCCTTTTTTTTAAGTGACAAGTATCAAATGATGAAGCACGAAGCCCTAAAACTATATTAGAAAAGTTTTTTCTTTCACACTTAGTAAATGAGTTTGTTTCTCCTCTAACTTCAGGGTTCCTCGCGGATTTTGGATTAAAAAAATTGCTAACTGCAAATTCAGACAAATGAATTAATATAACAAATACCTTTAGGAACAATCTAGAAACTACAAAAATGATACGGGTATGTAACCACAATGCACAGCTAGCATCAACAGGCAAAATCAACAAACCTTCAACTCCAGCTATCTTATATGGAAATTTGTCTGATAATCTGCATTTTTCTACATCAAATGTCCGATAAAATACATAATTTGCCATTTTTAGCTCTTCCACAGATGTTTTTGGATTCCTCTCGTCTTCAGATGTGCATACAACATTGCATTTTCCGCAAATTGTTTCCTTAAGAGCCATATTCAAATCAACAAAAAAAGAACAAAGACCACAAACAACAACTTGATAACTAAAAATAAACTATTACCACGGGATTAAAGTTAGAAAGACCAATGCCTTCACCGGAAGCCAAGAATAACTCGTTATGGAGATAACAAACACCTCTTAACCACCTTTGTACCTCCATGGGACGAAAATACCACACAACTTTCACCATCTTTTTCAACCTTGGAGTCTCGTACATCTTAACAATTTTACCAATGTGTGTCCCTTGTTGACACTCACTCGAGAAGTAAACAGAATCATAAAGAAAGTACTCTACACCATCGTAAGTAAATGATTCATAATACTGGATATATGGATTCTTGGTAGCAATACGCCCTCTTCGACCCCACCTAAACTCATTATCCCCCCATACATTTTCATTTTCTTCTTCGAGCGTTGACATATCTGAATATTACAAAAAAAATAAGACAAACAGAGTCTTCATATCAATCTAGGGCATAATTTATTCAAATAAAGACTGCTTTCTTCATCATCAACAAAAAAATAACCCTGCATAGAAACTTGAACTGAAAATGCCGCTATATGAGGAAAATCACAACAAACGTAACAAGAACAGTTAATCAACTTAAATCGCTAATAGAAATCAACATAAAATCAAACATATGTCAAATGCTTGATCAAAATCAGCTGCACCAGTACTACAAACCCTAGATTATCGCTATCACAGTTAAAAAGATAATATTCAAATGCCACAAATTGAACAGGTATCAAATGCTTAATCAACAACAAATTCATCACAACAAACAGTTCATCAGCTTAAATCGCTACTAGAAATCAACATAATATCAAACACACGTCAAATACTTTATCAAAACTGCATCAGTACTATAAACCCTAGATTATTGGCTTATCACTATCATTGACTCATTGTTGAAAGATAAAATAATGCGAGGAAACGAAATGCTTGATGAACAACAAATGAAACATAAAAAACCTTACCAGATTGAAAGTTGCGGTTTCAAAAAACGTCGATCAAACACACATTCACGCACAGGTTTTGTTGTTACTAAAGCAATAGAAAACGATAAAATGAAAACTGTTTATCGCTATAATAGTTGAGTAGGGGGGGCTAAAATGCGCCGGGGAGTAGAGGCGAGTGGTCGTACAAAATGCACGATGTCAGCGTGAAGGGGTAAGTCCATGCATTTCCCTCGCGGTTTTAGGAGCGTGGGGTCTACTCACTTGTCTTTTTCATAACGTTTTAACCAAAGTCAAAGTTTATTTTTTATAATGTTTTGAGTAAACGATACTTTTGCCATTGAGTTTTATTATCATTAACAGTTTCAGTTATTAACAGTTTTGATTCGTGTTTTCGTTTTCTAACAGAAATAGTCCCAAACATTAACTACATTCAGTTTTCTGTTAAGTCTTTTACACGCGTCCCACATATGAGGGATAAAAATGTCATTTCTTCTTCTCTTTTATCTAGGTCATCATGTAGGTTTACGTTTTTTATTCAGGCGAATGTTATAAAAAGTGGGGGAAATGAAATTTTTACTACGCATGTGAGAGAAATTTAACGGAAACTTGAATTGAGTTAGTGTTCGGGACCATTTCTGCTAGGAAATGAAAACACAGGGACCAAAACTATTAAGGCTGGACTGAAACTATTAATGATATCAAAAAACAAGACCAAAATTGCAGTTTACTCTAATGTTTTTTAGGTTATACTACGTTACTAAGATTAGCATTGACGTAGCGTTAAGGTGGAGTGATTGATGAGTCGGAACTCGTTGTCTTACTTCATTCACATGAGGATATATATTGTTGTTGTTATTTTTTTTTCATATATGTTAGAAATTGCTATCATGTCTTCATAATAATTGTACTATCACGATTTTCTTTCAAACGAATGTGGATATTGTCCAACTACTAATTGATGGAGTGGAGAATGAAAAACTGACAAGAAGATTTCACATAAATGAAGCACATGATCGTTTCTTTGTTGATGACTTTGACACCATAGTGTA
Organism: Tagetes erecta; assembly: GCA_030867185.1. NCBI lineage: Eukaryota > Viridiplantae > Streptophyta > Magnoliopsida > Asterales > Asteraceae > Tagetes > Tagetes erecta. The sequence continues at coordinate 1,120,090 of CM061492.1, forward strand.
TCTCAAAATGTTTCAGCGACATTTTTTAACAAGCCAACTGTTAAAATGTACGACTCACTATAAAATATGTTTGTTTTTTATCAAGTTTTTAAAAATAGAAAAATTGTATTTTATAACCTCATCTTCACTAATCTTAACTTTTAAAATTATTGTCAATGGTTTCAACTTCCAATTATTAAACTATTTTTGCTTGTGGTCCCCGTTAAATACTTTTATCTCGGTTAATTTAGTGATGATGTGGCACTTAATAATAATACCATTCTCATTTCCTACATGCGATGTCACCATAACACCATTCTTGTTTCCTTGTATTCACCAACTTGATCTCAACTTCTATTATTTTCGAAGCGCTCCAGGCGTATGAATGGCCAGAGTAATGAAACATAAATCTGACTTGATCAAAACCTCCTATAATAATAAAAAAAAATAGAAAATGTATATATTATATGATAAATACATGTAAGAAAAAGATGATACATATAAATTTTTTTTACTATTATACCTCCACTTCACCACCTGTTTAATCCTTCAATCAGAATATTTCATATGTGTTTTACATACGCGAACTCATATTATTAATTGTCACATTACCACTATACTAGCAATACAGGTGAAATCATGCAACAAGATTTTTGCCTGACCCTACTTAAGTATGTATATTATGTCGGTGAAGATTTGGTATTAAAGATATGTCATCGCTCTTATCTCTTGACCTGAGACTTGATTGATAAGCGAAGCTATTTAGCGGAGGGACTACCAATAAAAAGACAGTTTAGTAGTTAGGATTGTTGGCAATAATTTTAAAAGTTAGGATTATTAGAGGCTAGTGTGTAAATGTTGTGATTATTAAAAACTGATTGCTTAAAAATATCATAAAATGATTTTATGATTTCTATTAAATGAATTACCAAATAACGCAATCATACAAACATATGGACATACCGTCAATTTAAAAACACATAAACTATGAATTAAGTAAAAATTAAGAAGCACATTAAACCCAAGATAAATACATGTTACTAATCCATGACATCATTATATAGTAGTAACAGTACAAAATATACAACATACACTATTAAAAAAAAGTGTATAAAAAGCTTGCTATTTGATGCTATGATTTCTTAAAAATATGTTTGTGTTTATTTATTTTATGCTTTAAAATTTATTCATTTATTTGTTTAATATATTTGTCGATACTTGAAACCCAACCCTATCATACCTAAACCCGATCCACACGAATGTTATTTGAGTTAGTTATCGAATAAATTGACAACACGAATTACCAATTAACCCAAACATCACTCTTTTAAATTGCTTCAGGTATTTTTCTTGTAAGTTTATAACTTTTCTAAATCAGTTACATTTCTTAAAGTTACTACTATGATTTATTTGGTTAGTGAGTCTTCAACTTGAACCAACTGATTTTAAAAGAAAGGGTTAAGATGAGCTCCCAGTATGGAGGAGCCCAAAAATTGTCGCTCTTAAGCGATCGCTAGATGAAGGCAAGGCCTTCGAACTTGATCTTTGCTCTTCATATGAGTTAGAATGATTTTTTCATTGCGGCAACCATCTTGTAGAACTCTGTTAGATAACATCAACAAAATTGTTTTTTGTCGTATTCATCGAATCAGGTGTGCACTTAGCCTAAGCTAGGCAGCTAGCCATGCTAAGATCAAAGTTGGTTTGTTTGCAACACAATATAATTCGTGAGATCAACATAAAGTTACAAGAAACAACATGCAGTTAACAGAAAAAATCGCAAGCATAATGAATTGGTGCTTCTTATATAACAACCAATTTGACTCAACAATACTGTTCAGAACAGTTAACCGTTCACAACAGGCTTATAAACAATTTAATCGAACCCATGATGCCAACGACAAACGAGTAAACAAATTACACGTGAGTAAGAGCGCTCTTTAGCTGACCCGAAAACTTAGAACCCGGGCTCAACTAATCAAAAATACACAAAAGGAATGAGAGATTTAGACTCATTCCTCTTGAGATGAATATAAAGAACCAAACCTCACACCCGACAAACCCGGCCAAATTTTATAAATTAACCTATTGCTAAGATTCCCTATTCGTTTTCAGAATCTACTGAAATTAACAGTTTGCTAATAAATGGCAATACAGCTGCAAGCAACGCCTTTGGGCACTCTTCGTGGGGCAGATGGCCACAACCAGATATCGCAACTAGCCTCTGCATATGAGTATAAATGTAAGTCCCAGTTAGATGAGGTCTTAAGTTGCTACTGCTGTGTTAGTTAACCAAAATCATTATCAGTTTGAGTTATTGACTTTCTTTTTTGAAAACAGATCACCTCATTTTGAGAAACATGAAAACCATATCAGATGTCACCCAAAGTTTAGTTTCAGTGCTTATAGCCTGCTAAAATTGTTTTATTAAACAACTAGATTATACCCCGTGTGTTACACGAGTTGACTAACTAAAATATTTAATTATTATCGAGCATAATAAACAAATAATTATATGACGAGTAAGCATTACACTATAATTCATTAACATCTTGGATACGTTCTCTAACACCAACAAAAACAAAACCCATATAAGAAAAATTAGAAGACAAATTACGGATTCACAAGCATAAAAATCGGATTAAAATCGTACAAATAGATGACAACTTGTACTGATATAAGCCATGAGCTTTGGTATAGAGATAAGAACCGATAAACTAATGTAGTAGACAAAGTAATGTTTAAATAGAATTTAATAAAAAAATCAATGTTTTAGAATATTATTGATATATATTTTGGTAATTGATATTTTTACTTTTGTAAGAATATAGTACTTATTTTTGTAATTGATAGATATAATACTAATATGGTAATTATTTTTTAACTGATAGGTAAATATATTATATGATGGTACGTAGTATGTTATGTAATAGTAGGAGGATTAAATATGTAAAATATTATTGGCGGGAAAACGATGCCAACAATGGCTCCATTGCATGCCATGTGGCATCTAAAACCCTCTTTTATTAGAATGTATAGATTTGCAACTTTAGGCTTCTTTATAAAGGATTTTTTAAATGGCTTAATTTGGCTTTATGCAGATCTCAAATGGGTTGAAAAACACATCAAACGTCACCCAAAGTTTACTTTTAACGAATGTAGCCTCTTAAATTGTTTTATTCAAAAACTTGCAACTTTAGATTTCTTTATATTTAGCCCAACAAAAACCTGTTACCCAATTTTAATCCTCTGCCCGTGGGTAAGAAGACCCAAAAATACTAAGAGACTTAACATATTGTGAAATTAAGTAAAGGAAAGGGCTAGGAAGCAAATAGAATAAACTCACAGAATTTACAAACTTGGATGCCATGGCTTGAACAGATTTTAGAGGAACAAGAGCATCCTCAGCTCCAGCAATAACCAAAAGTGGCGTGCCATTCACTGCTTTTACCAGCAACAACTCTTTTTGTTGTGTGAAAACTGTTTCAGATGATAACTTGCCAATCTCATGTAACGCCTCATCCCAACCTTCTACACATAGCGGTGCCTAATATCACACCAAAACATCATTTTCAATATATGTGGAAAAAATAGAATATGAATATAAAAAAAATATTATTAGCAAGAATGATATATTCAGATAAATACCTTGTAAAGGCTTAACACATCCATTGTTAGCTTGGTAGCATCATACCACGCCCGCCTGTTAACAACCTGTGAAATTTCTGTTCGAAGTAAAGGACGAACCAAATGCTTCTTTCCTAAAGACGTACGCATGAGTATTCTAGCAAATCCAGGAACAACTTCTCTCGACAAACTTGTTGTCAGTAATACTACACCTTTAACTTCTACCTGAAAATGTTTCAGCTTAATCTATCATGAAATTTTCCTTTAAACTGTTAATTTAAAAAAGATGTCTAAATAGAATATAAGAAATAGTTAACATACATCAACAACACTCGGAGACGCCTTTACTCTTTGTGCAGCCTTTAAGGCAAGAAGGCCTCCATCATCATGCCCAATAAGCACAACAGAAGAAAGCCCCATTTCTTTACAGAACAAAAGAAGCATGTCAACCTGAAGAAGATTTACAAATACATAGTTTAGATGGATGCTTGATTTAGAAGTAACATGGCAGCTGCAAAATTTGCTCATAAAAGATGATATTAGCATGAAAAGTGAAGAATGTGTGGATACGTCACCTGAGTATCAAGCATGTATGGATTGGGAAAATTATTTGATTCCCATTCCTCTCGTCTTGGTCTTGAAGTCAAACCCCAACCAGGGCGGTCAAAAGCCGCCACAATACAATTAACATGTCTAGATAACTCACTCATAACATGCCTCCATGAGAATACACCCCCACCAAACCCATGCACCAAAACTATCCCAAACTGGCTATTTACTTCAGGAACTTGTTCAAGCTGGTGATAAATAGGTTTCTTAGCCACATGTTCATCATCCCCTTCATTTAGACTGAAAATGGGAATTTCTTCAGAAAGTACGACAGGGGGGTTGGTACCATCTAATAAAGGAGTATAAAGAGGAGTTGTGTGAATTTGATTGCTAAAGGACCTACGAAGATGATATTGTGTTTTTGGATTAACATTTAATAATGGCCTCTCGCTCAGGGAAGAAGACAGTGTACGTGAAGGTGGGCTAGGCATGCTAAGTTTGTAGTGAAGAGTGACACCATGGCAACCCATGAATAGACTGTCTACATCAGCAAGTAATCTAACTGGGAGTTCACCATCATTATGACCATGCCCAATGGGTTTGCGTCTAATTTCACTGTCACTTTTTGGCGTCCGACCAGCAGGAGTTGGAGATCGTGGTACTTTAGCATAACCAGACGTAAACAAAAGCTTGCTTGATAGAACCTACAAATTACAAATAATAATAAGAAACAAACTAAAATAAAAGATTTTACCATACTTCTTTCAAAATAGCAGTAACTAAACATACTGATTCAGGATCAATTCGGTGAAGCATAAATTTTCTCCGTGCTCTGCAGCTTGCCCGGTAAGCAATAACGATATGTCCAAGAGCAAAAACCACAGATGATAAAAATAGTACAGGCATACCCCATGATTTCTTTAAATGAAGCCTTTGTCTTGATGGAGAAGATGAAGCTTCAGCTTCAAGTTGTGAATTGACAGTGAAAACACAAACTTTTACTGATAAAAGAAGAATTGAAAAGGTGGAGCACAGTGTAACCGTTCCAAGATATTGCCCATGTGAAAGCACAGGACCATCACAAATCATATAAACACCTGAAATTGCAAATGAGAGATTTATATTAGGTATTAGTTCAGAAGGAGTATTTAGATTTCACAGTTATGAAGATATAAGAGGGCATATTTAATAACTAATGCTTAAATCATCAACATATAATTTCTTGTGATTATCTCATCTGAACAATAATGACAATCAATGAAAGAGAAATGTAAAACGAGAGCAAGAAGCACAATATCTATGACATTATTCACACGGTTATACTTCTATATGCAGGAAGCATGACCCAATAACATCAAGAAACACATGTAGCGTCACGAAAGCAGCATTTGACATCCAAACATGCAAAAGAGCTTTTTAATCATCAATCAAGCTGTTATGAACCTTACTTTAAGTGCAAAACTGACTAGAAACAGAGCAACACTTGAAAAAAATCAAATTCACATATGAGCTGATGAGCATAAACTCTGGTATCATGTTATAAAGCTCTTATCAGCATATACAAAAGCCTAATTACAGTACCTAGAAGCTCATAGCTAATTAAAGCAAACAGAAAATAATACAAAACAAACAAATATGTGCATTGTAATTATAACACGATTAATATCTGTCACTTTAACCAATAATCAAAAAACATGTAGTATGAAGCAAAATTGCCCAAAAACACACATACAGGTGATGATGAGAGATCTGATAACTGAAACCACAGGAACATCAGTCAATGAACTTCGAAACGAGTATCGACGCAAATGCTCCTTGAAGCTGTAACAATTAACACAAGTAAAGCTCGAAATCAAAACACACGGAACCAAAACATCACCAATTGCTACCAAAACAGGTAACGATAACACCAATAACGACGCCACCATCACCACCATAAAATAAACCGTCCGTACAAATCTCCACAGTTTGTCAAACAACAACAACAAACCTCCTTTTCCGGTAGCCATCGTTACTCACTTATTTTCAAAACCTTATATTCCGGAGTTGTTCAATGATTGTGAATCGCTTGTGAATCAAGTCGGTTCAGAGAAGATCTGAGTATGAATAATCGAGAGAATAAAAACAAAAACCCTAGCCGATGGGAGATGAACGACGGCGTATCAGCCATGAAACAACGATCGCCGGTGAATGAGACGACGGTGGAATTAAACAATAGTGAATGACATGATTAGGGTTTGAAAATTTGGGGATTTGAATTGATTAGATTTGAATTGAATTGAAAAAGAACAACGAGGGTGATTGAGTGAGTCTGGTTAATTTCGACGGAGAAAGAAGAGCTTTTTTTTCTTCTTCTTCTTGTTGTGTTTTTCAACGAGGGACTATTTGTTTGTATGTTTTGAATTGTTATTAACTTATTTTTTTCATCGTGTCTAATATTTTATTTCCTTTTAATCATTTGATTCCGTTTCAATTTTGAACTTTGGTAAGTTTTGTTTTTTATTGGATTTTGTTTTTTTAATAAGTAAATAAATCGGTTGGGTTTGTATTTTGTTTTAGTTTGATAATTTTTTGAGGCAGGAATAAAATAAATTAGTTAGAGTTATAGAGCATGTTGGAGAGCTTAAAAAGATAGACAAAAGATAGACTCGGGCAAAAAAAAGTTTATTTTTATTAAATCACAATTTAATAAGTATAAAACATTTTAAGCTACGGGATTAAATATAACATTATCATGGCCAACCAAAATATGGACTCATGTAAAGTAAATAATACGTAGACTTGTAAACCATGTGTTAATGTGGGTATATAGACATCATGCATGCTTAGAGTGAATAATACATAGACTCGTAAAGCATGAAGAATCCGGGTATACGGACATCATCGTGAGACGGGATGAATGATGAAGCTATATGTGTATGTATTATGCAGGTTTAGCACCCTTATTTTAATAAATGATTTTTTAGTTCAATTTAAGCCTAAACTAATAAGCTATATATATGTTAATTAGCCATTTTCAATTCCTTCGTACAGTGGCGGAGCTAGCCCGAAAATTCAGGGGTAGCCTGAAATTTTTTTTTTCCCGAACGTTCATATACAAATAAAAATAACACCACAAAATTTTAAAGTACCTAATAGATTTATCTCCTTTGTTCTTTCATAGCTTAAAATCAAAGATTCAGGGGTATCCTTTTAATTGTTTAGGGGTATCCTTGTACATAAAACCGGAGAATATATATATTTTTTACACTTCGCAACGAAATTTCAGCCGTAGCCCGGGCTACCCCTGACGTGAACATGCCTCCGCCCATGCTTCGTAGGCACGCCCACAAATCCCACAATTGATAATTTCTTGTTCTAGTTATTTCACATTCTCAAAAAGATTTTTACTTTTTTTCTATTTTTGTTTTTCCGGTACGTGAAATGTGCTATTTACTTCTCTTAAAATTTCGTTCGATTAGATAAACAACGAAACGCACACTGAAAGCCAGTGAGTTATTTCAAATACGTTGAATCAGGTGTTAATTTTGTTTCAAAACTTTGTACGAATCATGAGCTTATTGCTTCAATCAATATAAGGTTGTTAAGAGACTCCATTAGGCTCTGAGCACTAAATAAAAATTTAGATGTATTTATCAGTTCCATGTTATCACACCTTCAATGATCTCTTAGTCTAGTGATTAAGATGAAGGTGGGAGACTTTGTTTTTTTAAGAGGTTCTGAGTTCTAGTTTAGACATTAACATATTTTTTTTGGACAACAGACATTGACATGTTTAAGGATTTGTTTTTTTAGAATTTCTGAGTTTTAGTCTAGACATTAACATTTATAATGTAAATAATTATAAATTAATGTCGTTTTTTAATGAAATGAAAAATAAATTAATGAGAGGAATTGAAATATATAGAAAAGGGAATATAATCCGGTAGGTAGCCTCCACTTGATTCCTCCGTTAGTTTAGGTTGGCACTTTCTCATATTCACTGTGTCATTTGCTGTCTCTTTAAGCTTTTTTAAGTTTTATAAGTTGTGTTTATGCTTCCTAATTAAAAAACTCATTTCACATCTTTATTCATTTTATGTTTTATTCAAATATTATCTAAATCAAATATATATATATATATATATATATATGAAACTAATTATAATAATCAATAACCTATAACACTTTTAAGTGTCAATTACTAACTTGTAATGATCTAAATTTCTTAGGAAGATGACAAGATAAAATTATTTTTACATATTATAATACATATGTTTTATCTTTTTTGTAATGATTTTAGAAAATAATAATCACAATTTTGTTGTACCGCACAGGCGCACAATGTTTTTAGAAAATGATAACCATAATTTTTGTTATTCTAAAAAGTTTTTTTTTTGTTTACGAAGTGTAGGAAGTTGGGTCAAACGAACTTTGATTGATCACCATTCAGACGGCGTTGAAACCGACTTGTCAAACCCTCACCTCATTTGGATCAACTTAAACCTTCACTCTCATCTAAAAAACCTAAACTCTAAGACTAAAATTAATCCCAAAAAGATAAGATCTTAGAGCTCAATAAAATGGTTCAACAGTTGTTTAAATAAGGTCAGTTAGAGTTCATTTAATCCAACTTGTTACATTTTTTATGTTCAGAAAACTTTCTATTGGAATGTTATTAGATAAACATTACTATTTTGTTGAAGAATACTGATTTTGGTTAAAGAAAACTAAGCACAAAATATGAGGATAAATATTAGGAGTTTGAATTTTAAGTATTTATTTAATATTTATCTTGTTGCTTCTAGTCCGGTATTTGTTTCTTCTAATAATTCTATCTTTGAACTTCTTTTAGATTCTCTCTTTTTGAATTATGTAACTATATTTATTTTGTAACTATATATATTGAGGACGATTGAAAAGAGGGATTTAATTTTATATATTAAACATTGATTTAGTGTTTGCGTTATGTTCGGAAACATAATACCTAAAAGATTTTAATGATATTCATGAGGCATGGAAGGTTCCAAACTTCCAATCAATTTTTAGACAAAACCGTTATAAAACCGAAACAAAAAATTTACTTAAAAAGTGTTTTTTTAATATATCAATATTATAATCAAATTAAAGAGAATTACATGCTCAGATTTATCGTGTAAATTAAAAAAAATACCGTATAAAAAGATATAGATGGTTAAAAGATACTAAGGTATTTAATTACAGCATATTACTAGTTTATTCTTAAGTTTCATTTATATACCGTATTAAATATAAACCGACTCATGCACACCCTAATAAAAAGGGTTGAAAATGTAATTATTCTTAAGTTTTTCTAGTGTTTCCTAAATATTATGGGTTCAAAATGTAATTCGTTTTATTATAATATATTATTATAGATTATGTATACATATTTTAATTATAAAATTTTTATTATGAGAAAAACTCTCGTATAATGTCAAGTAAGCAAAACAACCCTAAATGGTTAACGCGTAAGCAAAATTTATTTTTCTATATTATATAGAATATTGAGTTTTTTTTTAAACCTCTTAATCCCCTTTGTCATTTCATACAATTCCCGAGCCATTTGATTGTACTTGAATTTGCATTAACATTGGTAGCCATGTCCCAAAGTCGAACAATGTCTGTAACTCTATATCTTCTTTATAGACGGATTAGCAGTTAGCAGTTATATCAAACGTCTGGATTAAAACACAAGATCTTAAAAAAAAAAAAACAACAAAGTCTTTCACCAAATTAGTTTTAACAATATTGATATCTAGTTAATAATATATTTTTGTAATCGTTTAAGTATTTGTTGAATAAGAAGAATGAATCAACTTAACCTAGCAAAGTTTTACTTGTGTACTAAGTCAAATGTGTTAATTTTTTTTAGTTCATGTAATGAGCTTTGTGAAAGTAACTTGCAATAAAGGACGTTAAATAAGATAGGCCGTAATAAATGGAATTGGAAGTAGTGGTGTGACCGTTATAAGCCATGGTGGGAACGTGGTCAGGACCAAAAAATTAAAACAATGTTTATCATATGTCACATCAACCACCATACTCCACTTTACTATGTCCTGCATGGCTGCACTTTGTTAAATACGTTAATTAGATTATTCTAGTTAGTTTAAAGTGTTCTAACAATCATTGAGATCGTGTTATATCATAAAATAAAAGAGACGAAAGACTAACGTACAAGATACAAGAAAAAGAGAAAGACACATCGATTCAGTCGAGAGGGAACACAATGGGCATGACATGTATTGTGAATTGACACCTCATAATGTGTACATTCAAGCTGACTTGTAGCTTAGTTAAAAAAAATTTAACGTTAGTAAAGATATTATCTACTCCTAAAATCACCACACTTGCAATATGCATGATTTAAAACCACAATTATTTGGTCGGGAAGTACACCACTTACAATCATATTATGTCCCTTAGGAAGGGAAGCTTAGTTAATTGAATGGAGCTAGAGGTTACTTCGTGAGTAACATTATAAGCTTGAGTCTTGATTTTAACCAATGACACATTGACACTCAACGAGCTTTGATGAATTGATCAAATGTCCCTTTTGTGTACTACAACCCTTAACTGTACAAATGTAAAAAAAATTTATATACATCGTTCATTGTAAAAGTTATATATGCTTTAATAGTGTTATTTTAACCGGCTTTTAGGCCCCGTTTGTTTTTTTTAAGAGATTTAAATGTGAATCTGAATAACACATCTGAATGTTAAGAGGTGGTTCAAATTTCTGAAATCTGAATCATTAAGAGGTGGAGGCTAGAGATGAACCTCTAGTCGTCGGAGATGGAGCCTAGTCTCCAGGTTAGAAGTTAATGGAGGCCGGAGACAAACGTATGTTTTTTTTGGGTTAAGAGGTTTTCAGACCCACTAAAAGCTTTTACTGGTTCAGATGCTATTAAGACGCTGAACCTTTTAATGTCAGAAAAAAAACAAACAGCCCCACGTCTGATTACGTCTAACCGAATCAGACGTTTTCCTCTATTCAGAGAAAAGAGGCAAAAACAAACAGCGCCTTAATATACTTGTTTGAATCATGTATACTTTTATCTTACAAGATTTGAATCATTATTCACTAACCTCTTTAATATACGCATAACACATTATCGCCATAATATCCTCCCATGGAAACCTAATTATAGTCTTCTAAAACGTTAGGAGTTAAATGGCCGTTAAATAGATGTTTGGTTAGATGGTTGGGTGTGTGAATACGTCCCTATATATATCGTTCAAAAAACATAAACATAAACATTGTGTCATCATGGTTTTGAAGAAACATATGTTTGGTTTAAAAATGAAATATTGACAAAATGGGGGAAAGGATGACATTAACAAGACATGGTGACATAAAAAGACCCACATATGAAACAATGTCGTTTCTGTCGACTTATTAATCACATTCTTTTTCAGCATTCATCGATCCCATTCAAGCATGCTTTTGCTTCCACTTTTAGCCCAACCAAAGGGTTACTGTTTTTTTTTTACTTTCCAATCATTTATATCGATGAAGTTAAAATTACTATGGGAAAAAACATATACAGGTTAAATAAAAATGCTGATTAGAGAAATTGTTCACATGTATCATTGATATGAATATTCAAAAACTATTTTTCCTTAGAGGGTTTCTAACTTTTAAAAAACTTGCCAATTTCATCAGTTTATGTTAACCCCATAAATTTTGTTGTTAAGTGGTCATCACATACATCCCATGTGAGGGATATTTATATCGGTTAGTTTAATTGTTAGAGATTATTTTTTATCTGGTGATATGTAAAATGACATAAATGCCCCTCACATGAAGTGCGTATGATCAATGGCGCATCTTTTAAGGGGCCGGGATGGGTGCCGTCTCCTGCACGTTTTTTTGTCTAAAGTTTTGATTTTTACCTCGATACTTTAAATTTTCATATAAATATTGATTTCGTCCCGTGTAAAAAAATTTACATGTATATTGAGCTCGCCCCCGTGATTTTCAGCCCCCCGTGCTACAAGAGTTTAGGACCGGTTACGGCCTTACGGGTTATCAACCAAAGTAACATTGTTAATGTAAAAAAAATTGAAAGTGGCAAGTTCTTTAGAAAAAAAGGTCACCTATATTGAAGGAAAAAGTGATAATATAGTTGAATATATAATTAAGAAAAGGTTAAATTAAATTGAGCATGTTGTCTACTTTGGTGAGTTACGAGATATAAAGAAGGTTGGTGGATTAGTAGAGACCACAAATGTTATAATAGTCTCTAGCTGACTAAAATGCTTTTGAAATTTGGGATCACAACCCATTTCAAAAGTTATTAACGGCCCCACCATTGTTTTGCATATCAATTTTAACCGTTATATTACTTATATTTGTATTTCATAGTTTTAAACTAACATTGTATTATTGTTTTTTTTTCAAACAACTGTGAATGTCATATTGTCACTCTTCTCTCACATTGCCACTTCTGTCTTTTCCTCCACAATCAAGTTTTTCAATTTCATTACATCGATAAAACTAATTACACTTTAAAGTAATTATCCGAAAGCAAATCATAGTGACCTTGAAAAGAATAAAAAGATAAGGAAAAGCAAATCACTATGTATAAATTTTAATTTTTCTTCCATGATCCATTAACACCTAAGAGGAATAAAAGACCTATAACAGAGATAAACAAGTGCAATTGGCATTTTGGTTCACTAACATGTGGCTGGTTGGTCACTATTTAGTAAGAGATTAAGATTTTTGAGGTTTAAGTTTTTTAATTCTGACTTAGAGAGTTTTTTCACAGTTGTGAGTATCATCCTTCGTGATATTTTTGAGTGAGCTAGATATGAAAGTTTAAAATTAGTATAAACGGTTGATATCTTATCTCAGGAATTATCACTCGGGTATTAAGGTCAGGTATGTCCAAACACTGTTAATTAGGAGAGATGATCACGTTGAGAATTTTATATATGAAATTCTCTTAGTTAAAAAAAATTAACCCAATAGTGGTCAAGGGCTTTAGTGTTCAACTTAGGCCATCAGATGTGCATGGTGTTATTTTATATGACATTCGTTAACGGGCATAATACGACTCATGTGAAGTGTTACGGGGCTATAAATCTGCAAGTGTTGACACGCTTCAAACGTGATCCACACACATGATTTACTAGTTAATTAAATTAAGTTGGGTGGAGTTAAAATGGTTTAACCATTTTCTTGGGATGAATATCAGAATATGAAAATTTACCAGGCTCTAGACCTTGAATTGTGACACTGGGACCTTGTATAGGCTGAAGGTTCAGCATATTTTAATTAAATTTGGTCCATAACAAGTCTGGATCCAAAAGACAGGCCCAGTTTCTCTTAACTACACTTGGCCCAGCTTTTCATTTAACGACATTGCTTTGACTTTTTCAATTAATTAAGTTTCAAAATTAAAATGTTACAAAACACAAAAGGTGGTTAATAATATAGGCATATAGTTTTTTTACTTCTAGAACATGTAAATTAAGAACCGTAATTGACTGGTTATATGGGCTTTGTCAATAAAGTTATGACTGGCTTGCATGCATGCATGCATATGCATGTCCATATTTTCATCTAACCAAAATTTGTCAAAGCTAGGTTTGTCAAAAACGTACAGAGAGAATAAAAACAGCCATAAAGCAAAATTAAAATTGAAACTTGACCCCGGTCAATACCAAACAAAATAAATTAGGGGCATTTGCATATATTCTCCTTTAAACCTTATTAATTGCATATTTACCCAACAAAATATTTTTATTGTATATTTCCCCTTCATTAAGAAAAAATATTGCATATTTACCCTTTTTAATTTAATTAAGTAAAAACTAAATTATACATTGACTATTTTACCCTTACTTAATTACCTTATAAAATTAATACATATTCAATCATAATTGGATATTAAATACCACTATTCAATCATAATTAGTATTTGAAAGGGTAGGTTGGTCAATATGATAATTATCATAAAAGATGAGTATATACGTAATATTAAATTTGAGTTGGGTAAATTCGCAAATACACTGATTTGGAGGGGGAAATATGCAAAAATCCCTAAATAACATGTGTTTTTCTAGTCTTAATTCTTAAAGTGCGACCCAAATCCACCATATATATCCTTTAATGCCGGTTACCATGATCGTGATCAATTAATACCCACTAATTATGATCTAGTGGTAACAAGATATTATTCTCATTAGATCTGTATTATTATAGCACGATTTATCGATTTATTGAAACAACAAATTATATTCATTCAACGGATATATACTTCAACCACCATGCCACCACCACCGTTCTTCTGGGGCGAAACACCAGAAGATGAATATTACAAATCACAAAACGTACGTAACTCAAAATCGTACCACCAAACACCCAACGCCAAAATCTTCACTCAATCATGGCTCCCTTTAAACCAACCCATTAAAGCCACTGTCTTCATGACACACGGCTACACACAAGATACTAGCTGGTGCTTCCAGGAGATTTGTATCGCGTACGCTAAATGGGGATACGCGGTTTTCGCAGCTGATCTAATTGGTCACGGTCGGTCTGATGGACTTCCTGGATATATTGGAAATATGGATGAAGCTGCTGCTAATTCTCTATCGTATTTTGTTGGTGTTCGACGGAGTGAAGAGTATCGCACTTTGCCTGCGTTTTTGCTTGGTGAATCTATGGGTGCTTTGATTACTGTCCTTATGTATTTTCAGTCGGATCCGGATACGTGGTCTGGTTTGATCTTCTTGTCTCCGGTGTTTGTTATACCCAAAGCCATTATTCCATCCAAGGTAACTCTACATATTATGTGTCTTATTCCCATTTTAAGTACGTGGTCTGATCTGGTTATGAAAACATTGATTAGGGGTGCGCGCTTATTTAATTAGTTTTAACTTCTTTGTGTAATTGAAGTTACATTTGATGATGTACGGGCTATTATACGGATTGGCGGATACATGGGCAGTGATGCCGGAATATCGGATGGGGGTGAAGGTGGTTCGGGATATAGAGAAACTAAAATTACTAATAGCGAACCCGAAACGATATGCTGGAAAGCCGAGGGTGGGTACGATGAGAGAGATTATGAGGGTCACAAATTACTTGCAGAAGAACTTTGAGAAAGTTAAGGTGCCGTTTTTTATGGCTCAGGGGACGTTGGACGGGTTGGTTTGCCATAGTGGGTCCGAGATGTTGTTCGAGAAGGCGGAAACTGCAAAGGCTTACAAGTGTTTGAAGTTGTATGAGGGAATGTATCACTCGTTGATTAATGGGGAACCTGATGAAGCTGTTGATCTTGTGTTGGGAGACATGAAAGTTTGGATTGATGATATTATTCAAGTTGTTTAAAAGTTAACACAAATGTAAAAGAAAATTCGGTTTGAGTTTATATGCTAAAGTACGTATCTTGCAACTATACATGGATCAAGTTTGTATTATTGTGCCTAGAAATTGTGAGAAAATTAATTTCTGTCCTATGACTAAGAATGTATTGTATTTTTTAAACTATGTTTGTGTTTCATAATTTGCGTTTGTGGTGACACAGACATTAGAGTTTCACGTTGGCGACATAGTCACCACACATTGATGAAGAATTTTTTATCTAAAAATTAAACATCTATAGTTAGAAGTAATATCATAATTAGTTTTATGTTGGTGACCTAGCTACACACGTTGATAAAAAAACGTTTTTTTTTTTGTCTAAGAGTAAATATCTAAAATTAAAGATCAATATCATAATTAGATTAAATTCAGGGTTAATATCATAATAGATCAAAGCCGGCGTTGAAAGTTGTAAATATGTTAAGTCAAGGACCAAAGCTGTAATAACTTGAAAATCAAACTAGAGGGACTAATGTTGTTAAAAGTTGAAATTCGAGAACCATTAAAAAAGTTCAAAACTCACAAAATGATAAAATTGAGGGGTTCACTAAATCTCTGACCTCCTCTTTTAATAGTTAGAGGCCACAACTAGTTATTGGACCGGGCCGCGTGATATAATGGTAGAGTCTCGTGTATGTGATTTCGTCGCAAGCGTCGATAAAAAAATTTCATTTCAAGCACTTTATGGTGTAAAGTCGTAATGTGTCACATATTAAAAGACAAGATATATTTTAACTTAAAATCAAGATGATAAACAAGTCAAAGCCAGATGGTTAAAGTCATAAATATATCAAAGTAGAGCAAGAGTGGTTAAATTTGTAAGTTGGTTAAGTTATCACGGGTCAAAATAATAATAAGTTTAAATTAAAGTTCAAACTCGTAAATACTTTAAACCTAAGTTAGGGGTCTAATATGTAGTTTTAAAGTTGGAGCTAAAACAGACTAAACAGTGACGACCTTGTGTTTTATTATATTAATTATTAAGTGGGTTTAAAGTTTTAAATACGTTAAACTTAAGTTGAGGGGCGGGGGGAGGTGGGGTCAAATGTATAGTTTTGTTAAAGGTGAGACTAAAAGCTAATGGTAAATTGTTTCTATCCCCGCCATCGCCTGAATGGTGTTAGCACCACCACACCCTCTCTCACTCCTCTCTTTCTCTAAAACTTCTCTTTTATCTCTCTCTACAAGCAATGTGCGTGTATGGAACACCCCCCAAAGTGCGGCCCTAGGAGGGTGAGGAGGTGTTTCTTACGGTTCCGGAGACCTCACCCACCCAACTCCACTCCGTGTACCCTAAAATGAACGGTCATCGGTCATCTGGGCTTTGAGCTGCTTTGAATTTGGGCTGGGCTTATATCGTGTTCAAGACTCTCAAAAATCAAAGGTATAATTGTCTTGCATGTCCATATTTTCATTTCATCAAACTAGAGGTGCACAAAATAACCGGTTCAATAACCGAAACCGGTTATTAACCGTAACCGAAACCGGTTATTAACCGATTGAGAAATAACTGGTTAGGGTATTTTTTTAACCGTAGGTTCGTAACCGATTAAGGATTTTTTATGAATAACTGGTTATTAACCAGTTTTTTTAAAACCGAATTTTAACCGATCCACAGGTTAACTGGGAAAAAACCCGAAAATAATAATAAAATATTAGAAAAACCGGTTAAAGTAAAATAACCGAAAATTTTGAAAAAAAACCGGTTATTAACCGAACTGGTTAAAACGAATAACCGATTTTGTCAATAACCGAAAATAACCGGTTAGGGTATTAAATAACCGGTTAACCGAAATTAACCGATTTGTGCACCTCTACATCAAACTAGAGGTGCACAAATCGGTTTTTTTGAAGAACCGGTTCCGGTTCTTGTTGGCGTTAAAAGAACCGGTTCTTACAAGAACCGGTTCGGTTCTAGAACCGGTTTTTGGTGAAAAAACTAGAACCTAGTAACCGGTTCCGGTTCCTAAAGAACCAGTTCCGGTTCTCAAAGAACCGGTTCCGGTTCCTAAAAAACCGGTTCAGGTTCTTAAAAAATACCTTTTTTCTATGATATGGGCCGGAAGTAACATTAAAAATTTTAGATATAGCTTTTAAAACATTAAATAAATAACAACACTAAAACATACCGGTTTTTCAAGAACCGGTTCTTCCAGGAACCGGTTTTTCCAAGAACCGGTTTTTTTAGGAACCGGTTCCGGTTCTTTTGGAACCTATAATTTGGAAAAAATAGTAGAACCTATTCAGAACCTGCGGTTCACTTCCGGTTCGGTTCTTGTAGAACCGGTTCTTCGAAGAACCGGTTTTCGGTTATTTGATCGGTTCCGGTTTTTTTTTGCACCTCTACATCAAACCAAACTTTGCCAAAGTAATCAATGAAAAGTCAATAAATAACCAACATGATCCATGCTTGGTTCGTCAACAAAGTACAGAGACAAAAAAATGCAGCCATACAAGGAAAACTAAAATTGGAATTTGACCCGGTCAATACCCAACAACATAGTCATGTGTTTTTCTAGTCTTCATTCTTAAATCTTAAAGTGCGCGCGTCACAAATCCACAATATATATCCCTTCAATGCCATGACCAATACCCCATAATCACCACCCTCTTACCACCGTCAACCACCATGCCACCACCAACGTTCTACTGGGGCGAAACACCAGAAGATGAATATTACAAATCACAAAACGTACGTAACTCAAAATCCTACCACCAAACACCCAACGCCAAAATCTTTACTCAATCATGGCTCCCTTTAAACCAGCCCATTAAAGCGACTGTCTTCATGACTCACGGCTACACACAAGATTCTAGCTGGTGCTTCCAGGAGATTTGTATCGCGTATGCTAAATGGGGATACGCGGTTTTCGCAGCTGATCTAATTGGTCACGGTCGGTCTGATGGACTTCCTGGATATATTGGAAATATGGATGAAGCTGCTGCTAATTCGCTATCGTATTTTATTGATGTTCGACGGAGCGAAGAGTATCACACTTTGCCGGCGTTTTTGCTTGGTGAATCAATGGGTGGTTTGATTACTATGCTTATGTATTTTCAATCGGATCCGGGTACGTGGTCTGGTTTGATCTTCTTGTCTCCAGCGTTTGTCATACCAGAAGCCGTGAGTCCATCCAAGGTAATTTCGTTATCATATCAGTCATATTAGTATCATGAGCTATTTACTACAAAATGTTCGTCTCCATATGATGTAATAAGCGTCTTAAAATTTAAACTTATATATACATGCATACTTTTTGTATAAAATACAAGAACAAGTTGGTCGAGTCTGGTTATGAAAACATTGATCATACGCTCTAATTTAATTCCATCTTCGTTGTGTGTGATTGAAGCTACTCTTGACGACGTATGGGCTACTGTACGGATTGGCGGATACATGGGCAGTGATGCCAGATTTTCGGATGGGGGTGAAGGTGGTTCGGGATATAGAAAAACTAAAGATACTAATAGCGAACCCGAAACGATATGCTGGAAAAGCGAGGGTGGGTTCGATGAGAGAATATGTGAGAGGGACAGATTACGTGCAGAAGAACTTTGAGAAAGTTAAGGTACCTTTTTTTACGGCCCATGGGACGTTGGATGGGTTGGCTTGCCCTAGCGGGTCGGAGATGTTGTACGAGAAAGCGGAAACTAAAAGGGAATATAAGTGTTTGAAGTTGTATGAAGGAATGTATCACTCGTTGATTAATGGGGAACCTGATGAAGTTGTTGATCTTGTGTTTGCTGATATGAAAGGTTGGATTGACTCTATAATTCAAGTCGTTTAAAAGCGGACAAAAACGTAAAAAAAAATCTGATTAAATACGTGACAATATTATTGCATCTATAAATGGATCAAGTTTGTATGATTTTGCTAGAATTGTGAGTAGAGGGTATAAGTATAAACTAATAAATCATGTTAAATAATTTTATTTTTATTTTCTTATTTATCTTTTTTGAATTTCAGGCTTTGAACACAACCATTTATATTTACTTGTTGTAATTGATCGCCATTTTTTTTTCAAATTTGAGACTTCCATTTTTTAGACCGCACTCGCTACGACTTTGGTTTAGTCGTTACTGTTTAGGCTCGTTGAAGAAAAACGGAAATACAGAATCTGGTTTCAACTATACTAATACCGCCAATGAAATTTTTAGCTAATAATTAACTGGTTTGATCTATCTAACGTAACGGTTCTTGAAAAAAAAATATATATACTGGCAATGATTTTTTTTAAAACGTAAGTTTTATAATGGTAAAAGAGAGAAGGAATGAAAAAAAAAGTAAACTTTTGCAAATGTTCATAGAAATATACAAAACCTTAAAAGTGCGTAACAAAACCATATGTCACATGCTGTTGAATAAAAAAAATCCATCATATATTATGTCCATATCCTTCAATGCCAGTTGCCACAATATATATTTATATCCGGTCAACCCATACTCAAGCCAGACCTAACCACCACCTCCGATCACCATCACCTACCATGCAACCACCGTCACCGTCACCGCCACCGTTCTACTGGGGCGAAACACCAGAAGATGAATATTACAAATCTCAAAACGTACGTAACTCAAAATCCTACTTCCAAACACCCAACGCTAAAATCTTTACTCAATCATGGCTCCCTTTAAACCAACCAATTAAAGCCACTGTCTTCATGACTCACGGCTACACATCCGATACAAGCTGGTGTTTCCAGAAGATCTGTATCGAGTACGCTAAATGGGGATATGCGGTTTTTGCAGCTGATCTTCTTGGTCATGGTCGGTCTGATGGACTACATGGATACATTGGAGACATGGATAAAGCTGCTGCAACATCGTTGTTTTATTTTCTTGATGTTCGACGGAGTGAAGAGTATCGGACTTTGCCGGCGTTTTTGCTTGGTGAATCAATGGGTGGTTTGATTACTATGCTTATGTATTTTCAATCGGATCCGGGTACTTGGTCTGGTTTGATCTTTTTGTCTCCGGTCTTTGTCACACCAGAAGCCGTTACTCCATCCAAGGTAACTTCATTATCAATTCGATTACGTTCATTTCAATGCTTTGAATGATAAGAAAATTAACCAAAAACAGACTAAACAAAATTAACCCCGTTAGTTAGATTGACACGAATGGGTAAAAAAATGAAAACTTTGGTTGCACGTAAATGGATTTATACCTTAGGTTTCAAACTGTTACTTTTGAAAAAATATAAAACATTTAAGGGTTTTTTTTTGTTTCAGACTCTTAATGTTTCAAATGCGTGAATGGTTCAGAACTTAATGGTTCAAACTCTTTGTTTCGCGAGCAGCTGTCTGAATGGTTAAGACATTTGCCTCTTAATGGTTAAGCATTATACAGAGTCTGAATGGTTAAGAGCTATTATCTGAATTGGTTAGACATTTTCTTTTAAAAAGTTAAGCAATATATTAGCTATTAATGATTCAGACCTTTTACTGATTCAGCACATAATGATTCAAACCTCTTATTATTTTGACACTTATCCATTCAAATGCTGTCAAACAGCCCTGATTCATATAATTAACCAGAGTTATTATGTGTTAGATTCACGATTTTAGTGGTTCGATTAGTTGGTACAGTATGAAAACATTGATCAAACACTATTATTTAATTGCAACTTCGTTGTGTAACTGAAGCTACATTTGACGATGTATGGGCTACTGTATGGATTAGCGGATACATGGGCAGTGATGCCAGATTTTCGAATGGGGACGAAGGTGATTCGAGATATAGAGAAATTGAAGATACTAATAGCGAACCCGAAACGATATGCTGGAAAGCCAAGGGTGGGTACAATGAGAGAGGTTGTGAGGGTGACAAGTTACTTGCAACAGAATTTTGAGAAAGTTAAGGTGCCGTTTTTTGCGGCTCACGGGACGTCGGACGGGTTGGCTTGCCATAGCGGGTCGGAGATGTTGTACGAGAAGGCGGAAACTGCAAAGGAATACAAGTGTTTGAAGCTGTATGAAGGAATGTACCACTCATTGATTAATGGAGAACCGGATGAAGCTGCTGATCTTGTGTTGGCGGACATGAAAGCATGGATTGATGATATAATTCAAGTTGTTTAAAAGTGAAAAATAATGTAAAAGAATATTGCTATTTTGCATTGAGCCATTGATCATGTTTGTTTGATAATTTGTGGTAGTTGATTGAATTTGGTATTACTTTTGGAAAAGTGTACAATCTGTTTTTGAAAAATTTACAATAAAAAGTTGTTAGTTTTTAATTAGTGGGAATGGTTTACTCTAATGATAAAACAATCAGAACAGACTAATATTAACATCGTAATCAGAGTTCGTTTGAAACAGGTTTAACGTGACTAAAATTATTGTTAGCCTTTTAAAGAAAAATTGTTCTTATTTGAACACATGCCTTTATATGCTGTAGTCATGCAAAACAAAACCTTTCTCATTTTACAAACCTTAAGACGAAATGATACATGTTGAATAGATCGAAACAAATCATAACTAACATGTTAAATCATAAAACCATTTAGTACGACTTAGGCAGACAACACAACCAATTTTGTTATTAGTTATTTGACGCATAAGGTTAGCGATTCAGTCATGAGTTTTTCTGGGTCTATTATTAACTAAATTAAACTTAATTAAAAACAAAATTAATCTAACCAAATTAAATTTAACCGATCATACCCAATTCATAGTTTCAATTCAGTTGAATCCAGAAAGCCATATTTTATTCAACCGAGAATAAATTCACGATTAAAACATTATTAAAGAATAAAAACTAGTTAAAAATAAAATTCACAATTCGCTTTAAATATTTTTTTCAGTCTTAGACCATGTGTAGTGGTCTAATAACAAAACGCTCAAATCAGGTCCACATCAGAAAATGGGCGCCTTCTACACGGCGCCAAGAAGGATTTGAGCCCTCAAAGCGCCCCATAGCGCCCCTGTGTAGTGGGAATGGGGCGTTTTTGGGCGTTTCTGGGCGTTTTTGGGCTGTAATGGGGCGTTTTTGAGTGATAAAACGCCCAAAAACGCCCCACTACACATGGTCTTAGATGATATCAACTTTAGATTTTTGTATTTTTTAACACCCCAAATTCGGTGTAGAAATATTATATTAAAACCGACTAAACCGAATCACAATTACTCACCTACCTCCCACAGTCCCACGTCCCAAACTTTTTATTTAAAATCCAGAGACAAAAATAATAAAAAATTATCACTATAACCAATACTTTAGACTTTTGCGTAAACTTAAAACTTAAAAAACTCAAAACCATCAACTTCACTTGATCCCAATCATTCTCATCACTTCCACCGTAAACCATCATGCAACCACCATCACCACCACCACCGCCACCGTTCTTTTGGGGCGAAACACCAGAAGATGAATATTACAAATCACAAAACGTAACTAACTCAAAATCCTACTTCCAAACACCCAACGCCAAAATCTTCACTCAATCATGGCTCCCTTTAAACCAACCGATTAAAGCCACTGTCTTCATGACACACGGCTACACAAATGACACCAGTTGGGTTTTTCAAAAAATATGCATATCATACGCTCAGTGGGGATACGCTGTTTTCGCAGCTGATCTTGTTGGTCATGGTTGCTCTGATGGGCTGCCTGGATACATCGGAAATATGGATGAAGCTGCTGCTAATTCGCTGTCGTATTTTCTTAGTGTTCGACGGAGTGAACAGTATAAGGATTTGCCGGCGTTTTTGCTTGGCGAATCGATGGGTGGGTTGGTTACTTTGCTTATGTATTTGCAGTCGGATCCGGGTACCTGGACCGGGTTGATTTTTTCGGCACCGCTTTTTGTTATACCGGAAGCCATGGTTCCGTCGAAGGTAATCTCGCTTTCGATCTTCGATATAATCGTTACGCATGACGGCTCGTAGCATACAAGAAGTTATCTTTTAGCGTTAGTCGTATACACGTATACACTTTTTTCGAATATTCACTAGTTTTTGTCATATATACCTAAAACGCAACAAATAATGGTGACCAAAATGTAAAATATAAAAACCACCACTTATGTGGTTTTCAAATACATAAACAAATAGTATATATAATATCACTAAAAACACGTATTGGTGTTAGAGGTGGTGTTTCGTTTTTGATTCTTACACCTCTGAATCTCTAAATGCTTCGGTTATAAATAAGATAAATTAAATAAACGGGTCAGCCCATGAACCTATATTGGGTTAACATAAACTTAAGCCCGAGAACTATATGTGTTAGCTTTGTGTGTGGTGTTTGAAGATGACACCCTTAATCGAAATAAAGGAAATGAATATAATTAATTTGTTTGTCAATTGTAGCTACATTTGACCTTGTACGGCTTATTGTTTGGACTTGCGGATACATGGGCGGTGATGCCGCCTCCTCGGATGGCACCGCCAACGGGAGGGAATGGTAACAGGAAACTAAGTTTAAAAGCGATGAACCCAAAACGTTATGCTGGAAAGCCAAGGGTGGGGACGATGAGAGAAGTTGCGAGAGCGACGGAGTATGTGCGGAAAAACTTTGAGAAGGTTAAGATTCCGTTTTTTATAGGGCATGGGACAGCTGACCCGATGGCATGTCAAAGTGGGTCGGAAATGTTGTGTGAGAAGGCTGTGACTAAGGCGGAGGACAAGGAGTTGAAACTGTATGAAGGAATGGGACACTCGTTGATCGCTGTGGAACCTGATGAGGCTTCTGATCGTGTGTTGGCGGACATGAAAGCTTGGATCGATCACAAGGTTGAAAAGTATGGTCTTGAATGTAAGGATAGTTGAAGAAACTATAACTTATTAAGTTGTTTATGATGTCCTGGTTTGGAGTAATGTTGTATTGTGTTAGATTTTGGTTGTGTTTTTGTACCTCTTTGTTGTCAAGTAACGTTGGTTAAAATGTTGGAACCTTGTATGTCGCTGTCAAGTTTCGTTGTGGAAATGTACCTCTTGTTTTGATATCCGGTTATTTTCACCTACTCTGTTCTAAGGCAATTTAGATTTCTACAGCCGAAAAATAACATTATTTGGTTTAAAAAAACAACACTAACACGTATTTCGGTTTAATTTTAAACACCTTTTTTTAGGTTTGGTTTTGAGTTAATCTACTTTGAACCCAATTAGTGAACACCTTTAGATGTAGTGCGCGTAATCTACTAGAAACCAAAACTGGCTAAACCGAATCGAATTACAAAAATCTAATTGATGTATAGTTTTATCGTTTTAAGAGTCATTTTGGATCATTGACAATTTGACTAGCCACGTATTAAATTTTTGAACCGTAGACTAACACGTACCCAAAAAAAAAAAAAAAAACCTTACACATTGGCCATTAACCATTTAACCCAGAACGTTCTACACTTGTTTAGTCCATGTTGTAGTAAGCCCAAAACCCAACCCATAGTTTAATTTTTTTAGAAACAATACATACTTTAACAGCCCAGTTAATATTTCTGAAATGTAAATCAATCTATTTATGACACTTATCTTC
This sequence comes from Tagetes erecta, assembly GCA_030867185.1. Taxonomy (NCBI): domain Eukaryota; kingdom Viridiplantae; phylum Streptophyta; class Magnoliopsida; order Asterales; family Asteraceae; genus Tagetes; species Tagetes erecta. The sequence goes on from CM061492.1 coordinate 1,145,100, forward strand.
TCCAACTTTCCCCTTTGTAAACCTATTATATGATTCGATCGCTCTTCATCTGCTCATCGACCAGTGACTCAATCCTTACTCCGGTAAGTTCATCTCTCCCGCTCACCTCCTATGTCTTTGATTTTTAATTGCCGCAAGTAAAACCAAATTTGAAGTTACATTACATATTTTGGGTTTTTGCAATCGACAGTAATGCATTTCGATTTGCAAATCATAGACATGAAATTAATGATTTAAAGTGTTAATATTTGTTTAGATGAATTTGGGTCAAAACCGAACCGAATCCGAATTGTTTTTCTGTTCAGTTTCGGGTTTGCTAGAAAAACCGTTTCTAGGATTGAACCGGGTTCATTAAATCCAACGACCATGAATTTATAAGGTTCAGTGAATCGGTGATTGAGCATTAAATGACGATAACGTGTTGTAGAAAAAGAGTAAGTAAAGGCTAAATTAGGTAGGGTCCGTGGTGACGTTTTACATTCTGTGTTATATTTAATACGATTAACATGATAGTGTCATAAGTTTAATGGCACGACCGAAAGTATTAAAACATTTCTGTAACATATCTGAAACCAACTATTTTAATAATCCTGTCGAAGGTTGGACCGGTCGTTTAGCGGTTCACTGATGAGATCGGAATAACAAAACCGATATCATCATAGTATATTGAAATAAAAAATAGCTAATATAAAATATACAAAATACAATAAAATGTTTCTAAGTATGCAAACCAACGTTGAACCGGTTGTTTACCTTTTGTTTTGATAATATTAATAGGTTTAATATCACCGTACAATTTTAGTTCTTTAATGAGTAAATTTCGATTTTCGTCCCTGTGGTTTGGGCTTTGTAACGGTTTTCATCCAAAACTTAAAAAATGCTCAATATAACCATTGTGGTTCCAGATTTGTCCCAATTAGATCCAAAACTCTAACACCGTCAAGTTTAACCGTTAGTCAGCCCTCACTTGCCTCTCACGTGAGGGGCATTTTTGTCACTTAACCCCACTATTTGTTAGGTTTCTTGGTTGATATATGCAAATGGTGGAGTTAAATGACAAAAATGCCCCTCACGTGAGATGCAAGTGAGGGCTGAGTAACGGTTAAACTTGACGGTGTTAGAGGTTTGGATCTAATTGGGACAAATCTAAAATCACAGTGGTTATATTGAGCATTTTTTAAGTTTTGGATGAAAACTGTTACAAAGCCCAAACCACAAGGACGAAAACCGTAATTTACTCTTCTTTAATATTCTCAAACAACAGCTTCATCTAATTGGTTGTTAATTTTCTTTACGTGCCTTACATGTGAGGGTTAAACATGTCATTTCTCTTTTTTTTTATTAGCGACTAAACAAATAAAAATGCTGACCTAGATAAAAAAAAATGGAAGAAATTACTTTTTTGGAACCATTCCAAAAATACGTGGAGGAGGATTAACGGAAAAGTAGATGGAGTTAATGTTTGGAACCATTCCTATTAAAATTAAAATCACAAGGACGTAAACTGTTAAGAAGAAACTAACCCCGTTAAAGATATTAAAACACAACAATTTAAAATTCAAAGATATTTAACATAACCCAAACTTAAATGAAACAAAAAGTTCAAACAAAATTAAAACCCCATTCACCGGTTTAACCGGTTCGTTTAATAACCAGCAGGTCCAACTAGTAGTGGTTCAAAGGAATTGAACTTGAGTAGTTCCCGGTTCAATCGATCGAATCCGCCTGTTTGATTTTGAAAACATTGTTTGAAACAGAAGTCAATAAAACTCTTAACTCATAATGTTTTGTAATAATACGTATATTTATCTGTTTAGAGATGATTGTAAACGTGTCATCTGTCTATGACATGAAACTTATCATGTTTAAACGCAAACTTGTTAAGTCCGTATTATATCGTGTTATGTTTGATATAGTCTGCTTTTGAATAGTTAATTAAATCAAGTATTATGTCATTCGTTTGTTGAATCAAATTTCAATTTGAATGCTTCATCAGTGAATCAACAAAGACGTACGACCCACTACTATTCTATAGCCACAAGACAAAATCAAAATGTCAATACGTTCGCTAAACACCATGTTTTTGAATAATATTCTTCCCTCTTTAACTATAAAAACAAATCACCCAACAACTATAATACGGAAGCTGTTACTTCCATCACGCATCCTCCCAACTCTTTCTCGTCTTCCCGTTTCTCCGATCACTCCGATAACCATGTCGCCTCCGCCACCGTTCTACTGGGGCGAAACACCAGAAGATGAATACTACAAATCTCAAAACGTACGTAACTCAAAATCCTACTACAAAACACCCAACGCTAAAATCTTTACTCAATCATGGCTCCCATTAAACCAACCCATTAAAGCCGTCGTGTTCATGACACACGGTTATAGATCCGATTCCAGTTGGTGCTTTCAGGAAATCTGTATCGCGTATGCGAATTGGGGATATGCTGTCTATGCAGCTGATCTTATTGGTCATGGTCGGTCTGATGGACTACACGGATATATCGGGGATATGGATAAAGCAGCCGCTACTGCGTTATCATACTATGGTAGCGTTCGTCAGAGCGAGCAGTATCGAAATATGCCGGCTTTTCTTTTTGGGCAATCAATGGGTGGAATGGTCACTATGCTTATGTACCTCCAATCAGATCCCGGGATGTGGTCCGGGTTGATATTTTCGGCCCCGCTTTTCGTGTTAACGAAAGGAGCAACTCCATCTAAGGTAATTGACTAATTTCGATGATAAATTTTAGATAAGATTTAACTTATGAAAATTTTATAATCATAGATGCATTTGACGATGTACGGGTTGTTGTTCGGATTGGCGGATACGTGGGCGGTGATGCCGGATCCTCGGAGGGGAGCGAAGGCGTTGAGAGATGTGGAGAAAAAAAAGATAGTTGAAATGAACCCAAAACTATACTTGGGAAAGCCAAGGGTTGGGACATTAAGAGAGATTGTGAGAGTGACAAATTACTTGCAGAACAACTTTGAGAAAGTGAAGGTGCCGTTTTTTACGGCTCATGGGACGTCTGACGGATTGGCAAGCTATCGCGGGTCGGAGATGTTGTATGAGAAGGCTGCTACCGCAAAGGAGGATAAGTGTTTGAAGCTGTATGATGGAATGTATCACTCGTTGATCAATGGGGAACCTGACGAGGCTGCTAATCGTGTGTTGGCGGATATGAAAGCTTGGATTGATGAGAAGGCTCAAAAGTTTGGTACTAAAGTTTCAGGTAATTAATTGTGGTTGTTATTTGTAAACATAAAAAGAAAATTAAGATTGTAGGAGTAATTCATATAGGTGACCCAATACACCTTCATGACATAGATTATAATTTTTTGGGTTGGTTAGTATAATATGTTTATTAAACAGGTCTACCTGAACACGGCATATTTAGTAAATGGGTTAAATCGTATACGACTCGTTTAGTAAACGAACGAGTTGAGTGGTTAATTAATCTGTTTGTTTAAAGTGATATTTTGTATCTGAAGTGAATTTGTTTTACTGTTGAACTTCTTTAAAAGCTTTTAATTTTCGGAAAATCTTATTCATTAGTCTGAACTATGAACTATCACTCTCAGTATTATTTCTATGCACTTACTTTAATCCCAAGCTAAATATATAAAGTCAAACTCAATGTTCATTTGAGGTATAATTGATGGTTGTTACTGATTATTGAAGGGGTTGACTCGAAACATGAGTTGAGCATGATATGTTTTTATGCGTGTCCGGGTTATGACAATGTCTTTGACACGAATAAGTATATGGATTTGGGTTGTGTTCACTTATTTAACTTTAAGCGTGTCCGGGTTACAAGAATGTCTTTCATGTTCTTTTCATGTATGATGGAAGTTGAGTAGTATGTTTTTTTAGAGTCTTATGTTTGTGACCTAGTAAACATCCAAAGTTATAGGTCAAAATGATAGTCGGATTAAAGCTGGATTGAAATAAAAAATATAGGGTTATTGTATTTAATCACCTTTAAATATTGGTTATTGACCGTTGTCACCCTTAAGTATCACTTTAGCCAATATAACTCCCAACTAAACACTTTGGTGTCCGTATCACCAAAAGTTAACAAAAAATTAACCAAAAGTGACTTGAACTGGTTAACTTTTGGTGATACGGTGTCCGTATCACCAAAAGTTAACAAAAAAATATCCAAAAGTTAACCAAAAGTGACTTGAATTGGTTAACTTTTGGTAATACGGACACCAAAGTGTTTAGTTGGGAGTTATATTGACCAAAGTGATACTTAAGGGTGACATCGGCCAATAACCTATAGTTAGAGGTGATTAAATCCAATAACCTAAAAATATAAATATATCTAGTAGAGAAACTAAAGTTTCAAAATTTTAAAAATTAAATTAGAGAGATTAGAGTTAATAAAAGTTGAAACCTAAGTGATAAAAAAGAGTTAAAAAAAATACAATTTTTGAGGTCACTTCCGACCCCCTAATCTACCTATTCTAATAATTAAGTAACACATCCACATGTCACTATTTTAAATACTCCACATAGGATTTAGCTTATGTGTCATGTTCTAAATTAATTTGATGGATAATTTTTAGACGGGTCATGGTATGCTTCATATTCGAAATAACCCGATATGTTTAAATTAAAAGTTCACAAATTATTACTAATTATCTCCTAACCTGATATCTTCAAATACAAAATATACCAATTATCATGATCTATATCTTAACCCGATATGTACCAAGTATCACGAATTATCTCCTAACCTGATATGTTCAAATAAAAACTTATCAATTATTATGATTTATCTTAACCCGATATGTTCAAATTAAAGTTTTACCAATTATCATTAATTATCTTATAACTCGATATGTTCAAATAACAAAAATAACAATTATCATGAATTATCTCTTAACCCGATATGTTCCAATAAAAATTTATCAACTATTATAAATAATATCCTTTATTGTAACATATGATTTTTATATGAATATATTTGTAAATATCCTAACCGATTTAATAAGAGATATGTTAAAAATAAATTTGATATGTAAATTGAGTTAAAACCTATAAAACTAAAATCCGTGTAGTACACGGGTACTAATCTAGTTATTATATATGTTGTAGAACTTTTAAGTGCGAATATTTTATAAAGATTTTTTAGTATTAATCTCGGTTTTATATTTTGTTAATATTATGATGCATTTTTGTCAGGTATTTTTACACTTTCGTTAACACGTTTTAAAAGTTTCAAAATATAATCCTATAAACTTAGAGTGAGATTATACTAAAGCACATTTTAAAGTTTCAAACAATCCTATAAATTTTGGGTTAGATTATACTAAAACCTCTTTTGAATCTAACAAAGGCGTAGAAAGGTGGTCATACGAATGCTGGCTGGTCTTATTCCGAATCTTTCGAATATAGATCGAAAACATCTTTCGACTACATTGAAACCGTCATTTCGAATCTTTCAAAAATCTCATTTGGATTAACCTAAACCACCTCTAAAAACCCAATTAACCTTCCACCCCAAAAAAATACCTAAACCCTAAACTCTATAAGCTAAAATCATACAATTCAAATATATGCTTTGACGGACTTTCTACACTTTTGTAGATTCGAAAGACTTTATACTGGCTAGAGCCAAACATATAAATCTTTTACTACCAACTTTACATTGTATGCTTAATTAAACTCTCATAAATTAAAAAGACCACTATTAGCACCATTAATTATATACCATTAGGCTGAAATTCTGAATGTCCTTGGGTGTTAGAAAAAAAGACAGTTGAGTTTATATAGAATAATCAGTGTAAGAAAAAGTAAAAAAAAATGCAATTAATATTATATAACATTTTATTTGTATCCTCATGTTCTTCGTAATTAATTCTATGTTCGAGATTCGAGAATAAACATACTTTATGCTGTGTGAAAAAATATTACATGGGTGCGAAAATTTAAAGCACCCTCATGGGACGTAGGTTAAAAATAATAAAATGTGACTTGAATTTATATTACACTATATATATATTCCCACCCTATATGGCTATAGGGTAGGGTTCAAGAGAGAACTCATTTTAAGTTGAGAACTAGAGAACTACCAAAATGACAAGGGATGGAATTTTAAAGGAAGGGGGTAAAATTGGAACTTTAAATATAAAAATCTTTAAATATTTCTATCTTTTGCATACGTTAATATTATTGTAAAAAAATTGCACCACTAGATCAAGAATTTCATTATCTTTCATTTGAGTATAAATAACGTTATAAAAAATATATTTTTTCTCGTTTTTTTAATTTTCATACTACATATATGTAGTATTTCGATATTATATTTGATTATATATTTTTTTAAACGTTAATAACTTCTTCATACGTTATTTATATAAAAAAATTTTAAAAATCACGTTTTGGTTTTTTTTGATACTACATATATGTAGTATAATTGCACTTGATGTATTTTTTGAAGCGACCAAATGGCTCAAAAGTCTAATAATTATTTAATGTATAATACGATCTCAAATGACCAATAACAAGTTCATAATATTCCATATTAAAAAATTTATTACAAATGAAAACAAAATCAATACTTATACTATATCTAAACATAAAGATAATAATAAACTAATAAATAAAGGATAAATATCATAACAAAATAAAATAAACCTGAAATTCAAACTATAAGATAATAATGCATCAGTATTGCATATACTGCATATATGTAGTAGCATGATACTACATATATGTAGTATACGATACTGCATATATGCAACACTATAAAATTTAAAAGGGAATAGTGAATACCGTGAAGTTATACACTTAAGTTACACGTAAACTATTAAAATTACGTAGTTTTGATAAAATAACTTACATTATTTTTTATTAGAAAACTTAACTCATTGGTCTTTATTCAATTTTAATGGACGACTCACTCTTTTTCTCTTAGATCATAATTCTTCTCTTTTCCATTATTCAATAATCGTCATTCATTTTAAGAAAATGATTACTCACCCTTTAAAAATCGATTGTACGTCAATTTGGCTTCTCAATTCCAACTGACAGATTAATATAACATGACTCGTATAATTGGTATTGTGATACGCCCATGTTGCACATATTCATACCACATCACATAACGTGAACCAAGTAATTGCTACCAATATCAGTACGATCATATGAGAAAAATCCAAATTTAGAATCAAGGCATGATGGTGTTGTTTTTTATGATGGTATCATCAACATCAATATCAGGGAACTTTTGTTTTTATCAAAGTAGTAGTTTTGATGGTTTGTCTTGTAATTTAGGTGCATAACAACACCATATTCACTTTCCTCAATTTAAAAACATATAATATCGTATACTACATATATGAAGTATTGAAATTAAAAAAACGAGAAAATTTTATTTTTTTATAACGTTATTTATACTCAAATGAAAGATACTAAAATTTTTGATCTAATGGTGCGAAAAAAATTTTAAAAACTTAACGTATGCAAAAGATAGAAATGTTTAAAGATTTATATATTTAAAGTTCCAAATTTGCCCATCCACTTTAAAATTCCATCCCTTGTGTTTTGGGAGTTCTCTAGTTCTCAACTTAATATGGAGTTCTCTCTTGATCCCTCCCCTATGGCTATATATATTAAATCTTTAATTCAAGTTAGAATCATTTGTAATTCAAACACGAACGTTTTTGAGGTTTAATAACAGAATTTGTTAAGTACGTTAGAACTAAAATTGGAATTGAAATCGAATTGGAATTTAAATTTAAGTTTATAGGATTATTTTTTATAACAGAATTTCTTAGAACTAACTTTGGAATTGGAATTTATATATAAATAAATTTATATGTTTCAACACAACATCTTTTGAGTCTAAATTTATATCACGCAAACATGTTTTATTCTCACGCAAATAAGTTAAAAATATATATAATTTTCACGTAAACATTTTTAGCAAATGATAATTAATAACCGGCCTATATAGAAGGTAAAGAAGGATTCTACAATTTATTTTCTTTTATCATATTTAAATAACTACCTTGTAAAATTATATTGATTTTTATGCTATTTTTGTTGACTTGATTTCTTCCCAATGGCCCATATTAAAATTTCAAGATTTCACACAAGATTCGCATGTTATTATATATCCATCTATAAGTACACTAAAATTACTAATTTTAATCAGTTAATATATAACATTTTATGCCTTTCAGTATTACTATAGATTAGTTTCGGTGTAATATATACGAATGAAAAATTAACACAATTATGTATAAAAAATATGACAATATGATATTTTGATTATATTCGATTTATTTTTAAAAATATTTTGAATTTAAATCGAAGAGTAATAACGTTTTTTAAACTATAGTATAAAATATTTTATTAATGCTTCTATAAGGAGTTAGTATATTATAAGTTAATTAGAGTTACAATCCAATCACATTTAAAAAGAAACAAAACAGAAAAAAATATCCAATTTAATTTGCATGATTTTAATTGAAACCTAAACAATAATAAACTATTATGCACATAAATATTTTCTATAATTTGTGATGCTTATGTGTATTGTCTCCGGATGATAAATAACATTTTATCTCACCTTCATTAACAATCATCTCTAATGCTTTGTGTAGTGGTTACGTGATAAGACGTTTTGGCCCTATCACGACAACTACACCATCCCCCTTATGAGTTAGAGCATAAGTGATGACATTCTCCGTGATTACAAACCACTTTGACAAATTTAGATATCTGATTTTTCTTTTCTTTAAAATTTTTCACTACCACATTATCAAATCTCATTCACTTTAATAATTACAAACTGTGTTATTTAAGAGTGTTCACAGTAGATTCTTTATCCTCATATCTATAATTACACAAAACACTACATTTTCTCTCTACTTTTCAATTAAATAATACTTTTTACTATCTTTATAATTTATTTTTTTATCCATCATCAACTCTAGGACTGATAATTTCCGATACGGACACGATAACACGACATGACAAGACATAGAATTAACAGGTTTCATGTTTGATCTTAACAAGTACCGTGTCATTAATAGGTTAACACGATAAAAACACATTAACTATCATGTCTTAGCATGCATGTTAAAGATATGTTAACACGATATGTCACATGTTAATATTTAGTTAAATGAAAAGTTGGCGGAGAATAAAGAATTAAGATGAACCTTGATGGAGATGAGTAAATGATCAAAGACACATGCGGATTTTGATAAACTTTTAATCTTTTTTTCCACATTCGTTTATCAAGTATTATTATGGTTAAAAACTATTTTTTGGACTTTTGTTATTTTGTGGATACGTGCTAAGTTGTATTTAATATTTAAGAGTTTTGATTTTTTTTTTGCAAATTTTATTTATTTATAAAGTTGTTTTTATCGTGTCATATCATGTAATATGCTTCTTATCCTGTTCGTGACGTGTCTGACACGATATGCCAGTCCTAATCAACTCAGAACCACTTTAAAAAATATTAAAAAATTATAGTTATGAACACTAGATTCCTCAAATTTACTGATATACATTAGATTTCTGAAATTTTCTCTCTCTTAACCGACAACCACTCATAATCTTTCTTTAAAATATGTAAACTCTCACAAACATTTGAGGACTCTAATCTGAATGCTCTCACATGCCTCTACCATCCTTATATTTTCACACTCAAGATCATACATGTCAAACATTTTTTTTTCTATCACACTCTTTATCGATCACTTGTTGTCACCACTCAGCTTAAATTATGCCAAACTAACTCACAAATATACAGAGAATCTGTAGTTGTGAATGCTTTATTTAAACTATTTTTTTCCGAAGAGTTAAAAGGTTTTTTTTTAATGCTTGAGGTTTGGCTAAAACTATCATTATAATTCATTTTCTGAAATCTTGCAAATCATATTCCGTGGGTACCAAATTTTTCTAGAAAAGTTTGGTCAAATGACAAAAAAAACTTAATTATCAGAAAACTTTAAAGATTTAATCATCTAGACAAAGATGATAAAAATATAAAAAAAAACCACCATACATGCATCATAAACAAGATCTAAGAAGATGAATTAAAATGAGAATATCAACCTAGGAATTGAAAAAAAACAAAAACCTAACTATTTTCAATATACTACTACTAACTAGCTAGTGTACCTTTCTAGTTTCTACTAATAATAAATTTTTTCTAGATCATATCACAACCATCGACATATTTTATCCTTTTGCTTATTTCAGTTTAAATTTGATGAAATAATATTTGATGGCACATGGTAATTTTTAAATTGTAAACATGTAAAAATTCGAATTTTCAAGAAACGGCCAGATTGTGAGCACACAGGCGGACGCAGTTCAGTTGGTTGAATGGCCAATATAAAATTGCATTAATTCAATGGAGTGGGTAATATAAGATTATATTTTTATATTATTATATTAAAACAAATGTCCCACGAGGCTAATTGTAATTCGCGCCATTTATATTTTTAATATTTCAACACAACATAAAGTTTGCTATTTAATTTCTCAAACAACATATCTCTCAATCAATTAGCATGTCATGCAAAACTCTTTTTTTCTATATGAGGGTCACTTATTGTTCTTGATTAATTTTTGATCAAAAAATTGTTAAAGATCATTATTTGGAAATGGATCCAATTGACAAATATAAGGCTAATAGTATTAGATTAGGGAGTTTAAGAAGAAGCACTAATGGAAGAATGGGTAGTTTAAGATCCGGGAGTACTTCTTTATGGCGGAACACGGGGATGGACGTTTTTTCGAGATCTAATCGAGAAGAAGATGACGAAGAAGCTCTAAAATGGGCGTCTCTTGAAAAGCTTCCAACGTTTGATCGGTTGAGGAAAGGTTTGCTTTTTGGATCAACTGGACCTTCACAAGAAGTTGATGTGGACAATCTTAGTTTTCAAGATCGAAAACGGTTACTTGATAGGCTTGTGAACACGGCTGATGAAGACAATGAAAAGTTCTTGTTAAAGCTTAGAAACAGAATTGATAGGTATGCATCTTCTTTAAATTTCTTGTTGTTTGGTTTTATATATGATTGATATATGTTGTGTTGAAAACTATAGGTTGTCTAGAAAACATTGTTAATATTAAGGAATTTTTGGATTTGTAGGTGGTTTAGAGTTTTGATAACTAATTAAACTTTGCTACTATTGTGAGCACACTAAGGAAAATATAACATTAAAATGTTAGAGTTCACTAAACTCAGAAACATACTTGTCGAGTTTGATGCTATGACAAGAAAACTTAGGGGATGTTTGTTTCATCTTTTAATGGTTCAGTTCAGTGTTTAATCATTCAGATTCAGCATTCAAAGCGTTTGTTTCATAAAAAAGAGCCTCTAAATGGTGTAGTTAAGTGCTGAATAGTTAAGAGATTGAAAGATGCTGAATGAAACTGAATGAAGCATATACCAAACTTAACATCGGCTGAAGTTCTACCCCAATATCCCTTCCATTGATAGAGCATCTTAATGGTTCAGACCTCTTAACCATTCAATGCTTAATGATTCAGATTTTATCAAACAGCCCTTAGATTAAAACATTAGTTGTCCACAAAATAAGTTTGCCCTGTGACTAGAAAATTCAAAGTTCTAAACAACGAATGTGCGTAAAAAAACTAACAAGCTGCTAGAATCAGTGGCGGTGCCAGCCTAATATATCAGGGGTATCATTTGAAAAACATTTGCCTTACACTTGTACAATTTTTTGCATACACTCATTCAAAAAGTTTTTTTTCGTACACTCATACAAAACATCATTTTCCTGCATATCATTAGCAATATCCAGAGTTTTATCGATATTTTCTTGAAAACTATTAACAATATTTGGACTATTTTAACCAATATCATCATTTTCTTGATACTTTTTTTAAAAAATATTACCAATTAAATATGTTTTGATTGTTCAGGGGTATTCTTTTTAAGTGTTCAGGTGTATCTTAAACATAAAACGAAAAAAAACATTAAATTTACGTCATGTGCGAAAAATTGAGCCTTAGCCCGGGCTACGGCTCAACTAAATGTATTTCCGCCACCGGCTAGAATTGAATAATTAAAATTTAAACATTATTACACGAAATCAGATATCTTACCCAAAGAACGGTCATCGTATTTACATTATACACGAGCTTTGACGAACGTACAATTTTAGGTGTTAAAAGTCAAATAACATCAACTTTTACGTAATATATGATAGTATTCATTGTATTATTTGCTAACTATTAATAGTATTATTATATAAATTATTATTTTAATTATTAATAGCCATATCTACCTTCTTTTTAACTTGAATAAATTTTTGTCTTCGTTAATATCGTTTGGTTGGAATTATTAATAGCCATTCTTTTTTCTAGGACGCATTATATAAGTTCCATATATATATTTTTGCAATTTTAATCAATTACTCTAACAATATTATAAAACTTTTGTTTTCCATTAACTTCTTGTAAATTGATTTTCAAAGGAAAAAAATCTCTTTGTAAATTACGATTATAACATGTTTTAAAATTAAATATGGGGCTACTTAGACATCAACAAAAAAATCTCTTTGTAAATTACGATTTGTCCTTTGGTTTGATAGTGAAAAAAAAGAAACTACATATGTTTACTTGTTACACCAACAAACTAAAACTCGTTTACTTTATTTGCCATACTAACAAACTTAACTCTTCACTATCAAATTTTATATAAGTGCACTACAACTTTAAAAAAAATGCCTTAAAGATCTTGGTAAAAATTTAAACCATGCACCAACAAATCCATATTAAAGAAAAAATATACAAGCAAATAGGATGTCATCTGCATAACAATGGCAATTCAAAATTTTTTAAACCGGCCACCTCTATGAGTTGTTAAACCATAGTTTTATCGACTGATTTATAGGTACCATTATTTGAATTAACCTGCATCTGTTTTTGTAAGTAACAATTGATTGTCACAGGGTTGGGCTTGATCTACCGACAATCGAAGTTAGATTCGAGCATTTGTCTGTGGAGGCAGATGTTAATACAGGAAGCCGAGCTTTGCCTAGTTTTATAAACTTTCATATTGAAATAGTTGAGGTAATTAAAACAATCCAGTCTCTAAACAGTTACACATTTCTTGAATGCATCTAATTAATGAGTTTCTTTCATTAGATGTTCTTGAGCATATTTCGTCTGCTTCCCAATAATAAAAAGCATATAACCATCCTTGATGACGTTAGTGGGATCGTTAAGCCGCGCAGGTGAGTAGACATAACACGATCAATATAACTTTACACCCCAAAGAAAGAGTTAAGTTATCATTTTTTACTTACTAGATCTAACATATGAAAAACATATATGTTTATAGAATGACATTACTTTTGGGTCCCCCGAGTTCTGGGAAGACGACGCTTTTGTTAGCGATGGCTGGCAAGCTCGACAAGGAACTTAAGGTAAGTTATTGATCCTAATGACTTCATTTATTCGTACGTTTGTTAGTATGTAGAATGACATTAATATTGTTGGGTTTCCTGTGTTCTGTTATGAGTGGGATCTTACTTGGTACGTTTGTTGTTTTAGTGACTTTATAATTTTAGAATAAAACATTTTAGTTAATTTAATATTTGGTTTTGACCCAACTGCAGACTTCAGGGAAGGTGACATACAATGGGCATGAATTGAATGAGTTTGTACCTGAAAGGACATCTGCTTATATCAGTCAACATGATGTTCATATCGGAGAAATGACTGTTAGAGAAACCTTGGAATTTTCTGCGCGATGCCAAGGGGTTGGATCGCGCTATGGTTAGATTAAAAACTAAACGGACCAAATTGTTTTAAGTGGATATTTTGATATTTAGCTCATTCAAACAATCTATACATTGCAGAGATGTTGGCAGAGTTGTCAAGAAGAGAGAAAAATGCAAACATCAAACCTGATCCGGATATTGATATCTTCATGAAGGTATAAAATATATATGATCCATGTTAAGGAACATATCATGTATCTTGTTTATGTTTTTCTTTTCTACTAATATGAATTTTTGTATTGAAATGTTTCGTAATTTAGGCTACTGCGTCTGAAGGTCAAGAGGCGAATGTGGTGACAGATTATACTCTCAAGGTATGGACGCGGTTATAATATACCTTAGATGCATTTTTGTTATGAGTGGAATTTTACTGCGCATGTGTGTTTGTTTATGCATAAACATTAACAATTGTTAAGATGTAAGTTGAGTTATTTCTTGTGCAGTTGTTAGGGCTGGACATTTGTGCCGATACCTTGGTAGGGGATCAAATGATTCGGGGGATCTCTGGTGGGCAAAAGAAGCGTGTTACAACAGGTAAAGAAGAAATGAAACGACATTCGTTCGAAGATATATACACTTGTTAATTTTGTGAATATTAGGCTAAGTTGTATAACATAACAGGGGAAATGATAGTTGGACCATCAAAAGTTCTTCTTATGGATGAAATATCTACTGGTTTAGATAGCTCAACGACTTTTCAAATCGTGAAATCGCTTAGGCAATTTAACCATATCCTTGAAGGAACTGCTGTCATCTCCCTCCTTCAGCCCGCCCCAGAGACGTATGATCTATTTGATGACATTATTCTTTTAAGTGACGGAAGAATCGTGTACCAAGGACCGCGTGACAACGTGCTAGAGTTTTTTGAATTTATGGGGTTCAAATGTCCTACGAGGAAAGGCGTTGCAGATTTCTTACAAGAAGTATGTTTGTTTTTTTAATAGTCATAAGGTTACATGGCCGGTTCGATCTATAATAACTGCTAAACTAACGTGTAGGTGACATCAAAGAAAGATCAAGAACAATACTGGACGAGAAGAGACGAGCATTATCGGTTTGTGACGGCTAAGGAGTTTGCGGAGTCGTTTCAATCGTTCCATGTTGGAAAGAGACTCGGGGAAGATCTTGCCACCCCCTTTGACAAATCTCGAAGCCATCCTGCGGCTCTTACGAAAGAGAAATATGGTTTAGGGAAAAAAGGTCTCTTTAAAGCTTGTGTTAAAAGAGAGATTTTGCTCATGAAAAGAAATTCATTTGTTTACTACTTCAAATTGACACAAGTAAGTGTTATATATATATCCTGTTTGTTCAAATAAGTTTTGATTTTTTTTTTCTTAATCAATCGATTTGTGTATGTTGGTTTTTAGCTAACTGTGATGGCGTTCGTGTCTATGACTGTGTTTCTACGAACGGAGATGGATAGAGAGAATCCAGAAGATGGAGCAATATACATGGGTGCACTATTCTTTGCTGTGATTATGATCATGTTCAACGGGATGTCTGAGATTTCATTGACGATAGCGAAGCTTCCTGTGTTTTACAAACAACGTGACTTCCTATTTTTCCCTTCATGGGCGTACGCGATTCCTTCATGGGTCGTCAAGATTCCTATTTCGGTTGTTGAAGCTGCCGTATGGACCTCTCTCACTTACTATGTCACAGGATATGATCCTCTTGTCACAAGGTCGTTAAATCTAGTTTAAAAAACACAACATTAATTAATATATATATATATGTTATTGTTAATTAAGTTTCTACTAGCTTGTATATATGTGTCTTAACTAATATATATATCAATTGTTTTGTAGATTCATCAAGCAGGCATTTTTACTGCTAGCTGTTAACCAGATGTCATCTGGATTGTTTCGATTCATTGGGGCATTGGGTCGGAACATGATTATTGCTAACACATTCGGCTCATTTGCGCTTCTCTTAATCTTTGTATTGGGTGGCTTTATTCTTGATCGAGGTACGTACGTACTTTATACCTTAAAATCAAACAGTTACCCCATTTTAGTTTTTCTTTAGAACGACTAACTCACACATACACCCATAAGTTTTTAGCTAACAAACACATGCTGTTTTTTTTTTAATTACAGATGATGTGAAGAAGTGGTGGTTGTGGGGTTATTGGTCATCTCCAATGATGTATGCGATGAATGGGATCGTGGTTAACGAATATCTCACGGACAGGTGGAGACAGGCAAGTTAAGTTATATATATATAACTTGATCGATCTCTAAATGCTTATGGACCTTATAAGTATCAATCAACTAAACTTAATTATTTTTCCAAATTATTTTCATGTACGTTATATATAGCCTGTAAATGGTACAACTCTAGGGAGAGTTGTCGTCAATTCTCGAGGCTACTTCGCAGAATCTTACTGGTACTGGATCGGGGTCGGGGCCTTGATTGGATTCATATTTATCTTCAACATCTGTTACACTCTGAGTTTAGACTTTCTTGACCGTGAGTACTTTAATTTGTCTTTGTTAATTTTCTGTTCACTCGATCAATCGTTTGTTTAATCGTATAAAGATGTTTAGTAACAAAAGCTAGACATCTTTCACCCGTTAACTAACATAACAAATGAACAACATACGTGTTTAAAAGTTACATATACAACATGTGTTTAATGACTACTTGCATTGTGAATTGTAGCTTTGGGGAAATCCCGATCAGTTTCATCGAGTTCGAATGACAGTGACCCGAGCGCTGCTGAGTTAACACCTACAACTGAACAGAGTAACCAAAGCAAGAAGACAGGAATGATTCTACCATTCCAACCGCTTGCGATCAGCTTCAATGATGTTAAATACTCCGTCGATATGCCACAGGTAATTTTCTAGCTAGCGATTTCAAACGTTCTTTATCAGCAGCCGTTACATATTTTAACCGAAGATATATATGATGTTATAGAGAATGAGAGAACAAGGAGTGACTGAAGATAGATTGCTGCTACTTAAGGGCGTGAGCGGAACCTTTAGACCTGGTGTTCTAACCGCGCTAATGGGAGTTAGTGGTGCGGGAAAAACTACGTTGATGGATGTACTAGCAGGAAGAAAAACCGGTGGGTATATTGAGGGAGACGTAAGGATTTCAGGGTACCCGAAGAAACAAGAAACATTTGCTCGAATTTCTGGATATTGTGAACAAAATGACATCCATTCGCCTCATGTTACTGTTTATGAATCCTTGATCTACTCAGCTTGGCTAAGGTTGGCAGCAGATGTTGATGAAAACAAGAGAAAGGTTAGTGTGACAAAATTAAACCAAAAACAATATTATTTGATAGGATATGATGGTGGGTGATTTTTTGTTTGCATGCAGTTGTTTGTTAGTGAGGTGATGGACCTTGTAGAACTGAACACGTTAAGAGACGCGCTAGTTGGATTGCCTGGTATGAATGGACTTTCTACTGAACAGAGGAAAAGGTTAACCATAGCAGTCGAGCTCGTGGCAAATCCATCTATAATCTTTATGGACGAGCCAACATCCGGGCTGGATGCTAGGGCGGCTGCTATAGTGATGAGAACAGTTAGGAACACGGTTGACACTGGAAGAACAGTTGTGTGCACCATTCATCAACCTAGCATTGATATCTTTGAAGCGTTTGATGAGTTGTTCTTGATGAAAAGAGGAGGAGAGGAAATATACGTTGGACCTATCGGACGTGAATCGTGTGAACTGATAAAGTACTTTGAGGTATGATCTCGATCGATCTTCGTAGTCTTAATGCATGTGTGGGTGACATCTAACGTCGTTCTACTGTGTTTATCAGGATATCGAGGGGGTGCCAAAAATAACAGATGGTTATAACCCTGCAACATGGATGTTGGAAGTTTCCACTTCCTCTCAAGAAGTAGCTTTAGGAGTCAATTTTGCTGAAATATACAAAAATTCAGAACTATATAGGTGAGTAACTAAATAGTTTAGTACGACGTCGCGGTTTTTGATCAAAGACATATATACAACATGCATATATATGAATATATGATGAATTGTGACATGCATGCAGGCGTAACAAGGAGCTTATTGCTGAACTAAGCGTACCAGGACCTGGTACGCAAGACCTCTTCTTCCCTAATCAGTACTCACAGTCATTCATTGTACAATGTCTTGCTTCCCTTTGGAAACAACGTCTGTCATACTGGCGGAACCCTCTTTACACTGCCGTTCGCTTTGCTTTCACCACCTTTATTGCCGTCATCTTTGGTGCTATGTTTTGGGATCTCGGCCAGCGAAAGTACGTACGTAATTATATATATATAAACGGGCCGGCCGTTGTTTTATGATCACGTACATTGATATATCTTGTGAATATTAATTTCAGGAACACCCAACAAGAACTATTTAATGCGACGGGTTCCATATATGCGGCTACGATCTTCCTGAGTATCCAAAATGCATCAGCCGTGCAGCCAGTCGTAGACATTGAACGCACCGTCTTTTACAGAGAACGAGCTGCAGGAATGTATTCCGCTTTACCATATGCACTTGCTCAGGTCAGTGCACCGCGCGCACCTAGCTAGCTATTTTCCATTTTAATTTGTTGTTTTCGTATGCATTTTGATCGATCAAGTTTGGTGTACATGCTGCATGCAGGCACTGGTGGAGATACCTTACGTCATCTCACAAACCGTCGTTTACTGTCTCATTGTTTACGCGATGATGGGATTCGAATGGACAGCAGAAAAATTCTTTTGGTACGCATTGTTCGAGTTCTGTAGTTTGTTGTATATGACATACTATGGAATGATGACTGTCGCGATCACCCCCAATGTCAACATTGCTTCCATTATCGCCTTCTTTTTCTATGGGGCTTTTAATCTGTTTTCAGGCTTCATCATCCCTAGACCTGTAAGCTAGCTAGCTATCTCTTTTCCTTTCGCTAATTAATGCACCACGCCTTGTTACACGTTTAGTCTAGTAAACCAGATCGAACGTTACTAACGTTCGTTTTCTATTGGTATTATATATGCAACAGAGAATCCCAAAGTGGTGGCGTTGGTACTACTGGGCTACTCCATTGGCGTGGACCATCTACGGGATGGTGGCGTCGCAGTTTGGAGACTATGACGACATTATGGCGAATGGGGAGACTGTGAAGGGGTTCTTGAGGCGGTATTTTGGCATCAAACATAGTTTTCTTGGCGCGGTCGCGGGAGTGCACGTTGGATTAATTCTTGCGTTTGCGTGTATGTTTGCTTTTAGCATCAGAGCTTTCAATTTCCAGAAGAGATAGATATATATATATAGATCGATCTAATTCAAATATATATATATGTACGTACGTACGTATCTGTTTAAACATATATCCATCAGTCTTTGTACTGATTGATTAGTACTATTTATTTTCTAATGGCCCGTTTGTAAAACGATACATGCATGCATGCGTACGTTTAATAAATATATATATATCTTTTGGTATATATGTAAAACTTCATTGTCTTTTTACAATGCAAAAGTTCATCAATATTTCCTTCTTGTATATTTTATTTGCTTATTTAATTTTCTCAGTTATATGTCTTTGCGTATTTTTAGTTACAAATAAGTTTTGTTCCCTGGTTTATCAAAACAATTTTCTTACAAAGTATTTGAATGTTAATTACCGACTCCAAAATCTTCACATCAGTTGATCAGTTGGTAAGGATAATCAATTCGTCAGAAATATCTTATGAAACAACTCTTTGAAATATATCCTTCTACACTAGTAACAAGTGTTACTCGATCGTCACAGTGGACCCTGAAGGATGTCAATGAACAATGAAGTAAATGAAGGTGTACGTTTAAGTTGAGTGATGAATGACGGGAGTAAATGAAGGTTGAGAAAGTGTTAGAGAGGTGAAGATGATCACGACATTATCTTATTTTACCTTGTTCTTTTCCTTATGTAGTGTTCAAGTGATCTTAACCCGGATGCTGGTGTTGTTCAATAACAAGTCGTTATAACCCCGGGTAGATACCCCCGTTGAATGTCAACATGCATCTCATTTATCGCAAGAAGTCGTTTGCTATCAATCAGTTACATGTCAAGGTTTAATTGAGGCTGTTTGGCAAAATCTGAATCATTAAGTGCTGAATGGTTAAGAGGTCTGAACCATTAAGAGGCTCTATCAATGGAGGGGATATTGGGGTAAAACTACAGGTGATGTTAAGTTTGGTATGCTCCATTCAGTTTCATTCAACATCTTTCAATCTCTTAACCATTCAGCACTTAACTGAACCATTCAGAGGCTCTTTTTTTACGAAACAAACGCTCTGAATGCTGAATCTGAATGATTAAGCACTGAACTGAACCATTAAAAAGTAAAACAAATTAATAGCCCCTTAGACAGTTGGATGTATCCCTGATGACCATTATGTTTTTCAATACTTAATTAATTGTTATGATTTGTTGAGTTGTCGTCCATGATATATTTGTTTGAAGATATTTTCTTAATGCAGATTCGGGTTGGGCCTTACTTTTCCGGCCTTTTCTATATGGGTTTGGGCCCATATTTTTGTTATTTGGTTCGGTCTCGTTGGGGATATGTCTTCATTAATCTTAGGTAGATATGTGGTTGCACGATATGCGACGGTCGGTCTCGCATATATGACTTCATTAAAGTTTAATTAGCCGTGCACAAACCGGTTTTTTTAAGAACCGGTTCCGGGTAGGAACCGGTTCCGGTTTTAGTCAACAAAGTCAAGAACCGGGTAGGGTCGGGTTCGGTTCCGGGTATGATCGGGTATTTGACCGGGTTTTGACCGGTTTAGCCGGGTTTTTTCCGGTTCCAGGTAGGTTCGGGTCCGGTTTTGACCGGGTTGAGGTGGAACCGGTTCCAGCGGTTCCGGTTCGGTTCCGGGTACGGTTCCACTTTCTTGGAGAAACCGGAACCCATGTGTACCCTACGGTTCGGGTACGACCGGTTCCGGTTCCGGTTCGGGTACACCGAGTCGGTTCCGGAACCGGTTTTTTTTGTGCACGGCTAAGTTTAATGACTCGCGCGCACGTTACTCTAGTAATACGTCACATATTAAAAGACGGAGATGTTTTCAAACATAAATGTCAAATGATAAATAATTCAAAGCTTGTGTGTTAAAGTCATAAATATGATAAATTAGAATTGGGTTCAAAGTTATAAAATGATTAAATTCTCAAGGTTCAATATGATATATGTAAGATGGCGATCACTATAAACCGACCAAATTACGCATTAGAATAAACAAGTTGTTTTTCATTTCAATCTTATCCTTTTCTTGCCATGAAACATTTCCCATGCAACTTTCAATTGTTTATTTGTGTAAGCTTTGCATTTCACAATAATTACCAAAACATTTGTCAGAAATAATGTTCTAAAAGCATGTGAGTATATTGACAAATACTTATGAACAATCTTCCTTATTAGTTATTACAACTGCGACTAATACATGTGCGTACCCAACCATGTTTTAATATCATAAAATTTTACACATGCAATCATTATATCATCAGTTTTTACATATAAAGTTGAATTATTAAAGTCATGGTTTAAACATTTATTAAATACTAGCTTAAACATTTCCTAAATACTATCTTAGTTGGTTACATAACATGCGTATTACGAGTTACATAATAAATTCCACATAAATTATCAAGTTAATTAAATAAAATTAGTGTGGCTATTTGTAATAATAATACAAACAATAAACTTATAACAATATATATTTTATATATTTCTAAGTATTTTTATTATGCATATAACATTCTTATGTTTTGTTTATAGCTAGGTTAATTTAGTCTCTTATTAGAATATGAAGTTATTGATTAAATTAAGATTATTTGATCGAAAACACCTACGGACTCTCGACAGATATAAAAAAAGTGTACAATAATATGAAAATTAATATCATTTTTATAAAAACCTGTGAGAACCAATATATATTATATTCTTTTTACTCTATTGCACGGAGCAACATTAATTACCACATTAATACATCACTGTAAAATTTAAAATTAAGTAGCAATTAGTTTTAAAACCAACAACTTAATTATTATTAGCAAATTGAAAATTAAAGTGTTGTCTATAACACCGTGTAAATTTTACAATCGATGGTAAATTTAAGTATGTAAAGTAGCACATTAACAACACTATTTATGCTATATTAACTAGGTATATTTTACAATCTCTCACGCATTGCGCGAGAGGATTTTATTCGATTTGTCATTACTAAGAACTGATTGCAGGATTACAAAAGATTCGTGGTTGTCATATATATGCAAGTAGTTGCAGTGGTTATTGTATTAGTGTATGTTTTGTTTAAGAAGTTGTTTCTTGTTCTAGTTGATCAAAATATCTCACTTGCAAACATTTTTACAAATCTACACACCACAAAACATCATGTTAACTTATAATAAAACCAAACACAAATAGTATTTCTTTACAACACATGTGATTTAATATGTTATAACTAATAGGGATTAAAGATGTAAAGTAGTAAAATCTTGTGTTAAAAATCCAAACCATAAAACTTAACTATTTATTAACATTGCAAATTATTAATGTTAACTCATAACAAAACCAAACATAAATACTATTTCTTTACGACGCGTGAACTTGAAACATGTAATTTCATATATTATAACTAATAGGGACTAAAGATGTAAAGTAGTAAAATTTTGTGTTAAAAATCTAAATCATAAAACTTACCTATTTATCAAGTTTGCAAATTATTAATGTATAATTTATAATAGAGTGTAAATTTTAGGTATATTGGTTTTTATTGGTCCCAACTATCACTTGTTGTCTTCTACCGGTCCCAACTATTGAATTGGCTGTCAACGGTCCCAACTTTTATTATCTTGGTAACCACTAGTCCCGTCGTTAAATTTTTTTAACGCCGTTAAGTTTTTTCCAAATTCAATACCGATGTTATAAGCCTTATGATCGGAACGATAATATAAGTCAATTGATGTAAAAGTCACCTCAAAACGGCGCTCCGAACAACGAAATAGTGCTTCAATCGGGTGTTTAAACCTAACGGTGCTTCAATCGGATGTAAAAATTTTATCGTTCATAGAGCCTTTTCGATAAAACTTTTACATCAATCGACACGTATTATCCTTCCGATCAAAATGTCTAAAACATCGGTATTGAATTTGGAAAAAAAGTAACGGTGCTAAAAAAAATTTAACGATGGGACCAGTGGTTACCAAAGTGATAAAAGTTGGGACCGTTGACAACTGATTTAATAGTTGAGACCGATAGAAGACAAAAGGTGATAGTTGGGACCAGTGAAAACCAATATACCTAAATTTTATTAATCAAAATCAATCATATAATGAATTATATTTATGTACGTACGAAAGCATCCTATCTAGCTTTCACAAATTTTTTCAAGAAATTAAAGGGTACGTAGTATATATCTTGTCACCATGCAAGCATTAAAAATAAAACTGTATTGAATGTACCAGAAATTAAATATGTATAAAACGTGTCAAGCATTTAAACTATGGGCAAGGCATGCGGCAACGAATGAATGCATATAGACTTGGTGAATTATAGAGATGCACATGGTTGAATAGTGAAGCTTGGGGGATTTAAATAGGGAAATGTTGAAACAAAAAGAAGGGTGTTTAGCCGATTTCCAAACAAAGCTATGACCAAAAGAAGATGTCAAAACTTTGCCACTATTCATGACTTGAGTTGAGTTGAGTGTTAGTACTAGTACACTTGCTTTGCTTGATAGGACATATATGTACATGTCCAAAGAAAACACATTTCTTCTCATGTTATGGGGCTTTATAGACTCTTTTGTAACTATTCAAGGTAAAAGAAAATACTTATTTTTATTGTCTATTATAAGCTACATTATTTACTCATTTGTGCACCACAAAATCTATTATTTCTAACAAATTTATCCTCTCAATTTAACTTTTCTTTTTATTGTTTGTTATGATATTAGTTAGTGTCATCAATGTCATCCATTAGAGTATAATTGGATTTACTTAACTGCGAATGAAAAACTGAAAAACATCAACACATATGAGAAAGCGCCTTGATCCGGTCCAAGAGGGAACACCAGCCGCTTGTGTTAGTTGAGTCAGTTTTGATCGGTTAACAATAGTAAGCTATTAGTAATCACTATAGGTAATAGTTAACATCATTAATTTGCCACTTTTGTAGTGATGACAAAGTAATTGTCAATAGTAAATTACTACTAGGCAATTAATAACATTAACTTTATCCTCAATATCAAAGTGCCAAGTTAATCTCTAATATAAAAAAATAGAAACTAAAATTGTTTATGTTTCATCTTTGAGAGCTTTTCTTTAGTGAAAATTTTTGAGAGATTTTCTCACAATAATTATTTTTATTGAAGATATATATAAAATATATTATAATAACACTAATTTCATTTTAAGAAAATTTTTAAAAATTTAAAAGCAGTTACATTTTAAACTCTTTCTTATTAGGATGCACATGAGTCGGTTTGTATTTGATATGATATAAAAATGAATGTTAATGATAAAGCTGGCAATAACATACAACAAAAAACCTTAGTTTTTTTCAAACAAAAATAATTTTTATATACGAAATTATTAAAAATAAAACCACACCATAAATTCAAGTATTTAATTTTCTTTAATTTGAGTAATGATATAATTTTAAAAAATATATTATATTATGGTTTTTCATGATTTTATATCAAACTTTAAGAAGTGCTTAATTTCTACTAAGAATTCATTCTTGCTCTTTCAAAATATTCTATCTTATCATATTACGGATTTTATACACCCAAAATACATTAATTGTTATATTCAAAATTCTATCCAATTCAGGATAATGCGTGGTGTATAAAATAAATTCCGTATATCGTTATCATCCATGTTCATGGTAACATTATATAATTAAGTTGACACGTACGTGATGTAAAGTTATCAATGCTTGGATATGACCCTTTAGATTTACTAGCTCCTTAATTGATGTCCCTAGCTTCATTAAACCATGCATTGCTTGTGTTGTAAGAACATAAAGATCTTTAGGCATGATATAGATCATGCGACGTGTATAGCTTCAATGCGTCGATATATTTATCGGTTTTACAAAAATTAAGAAAATTCATTGTAGCAGTGGCAGATCGAGCTTGAAGAGATAGATAAGAAGCTAGAAAATTTTATAATTTTTATTTGAAGGGTGATCGAATTGAATTCGCGAAACCCAAACACAGACACCTCTTTAATTTAGGTTTTTTATGCAGCTGCTGATCGACACTTTTATCCAGGGGCGAAGCATTATGGAGACGGGCGAGGCTGGGTCACGGCCCCTATCACTTTTTTCCGTCCGAAGTGTTGTTTGTTAGTCGGTAGTTGATTTTATATATGTATATATATATATATATTGGGTTTGGCCCCCCTGAAACAAAGCGTTTTGAGATTTAAACCTCCTAGCCTTTAAATCCTGGCTTCACCACTGCTTTTACCCTCTATAATTATAAGTGTCTAGCAATTGATACATAACATACACGTTGTCATTGCATGGATATCTTTTATCCTCTATAATTTATATGTATCACATGCAACGTTTCTTTTATAGCTTTACAATGTATAT
This sequence comes from Tagetes erecta, assembly GCA_030867185.1. NCBI lineage: Eukaryota > Viridiplantae > Streptophyta > Magnoliopsida > Asterales > Asteraceae > Tagetes > Tagetes erecta. Next base: position 1,170,476 of record CM061492.1, read on the forward strand.
AATTAATGTGTTACTGTTTCGAAAGTCCCTATGTTGATCTGCCCCTTTTGTTAAAAGAATTTTACAGCTTAATTTTTTAAAAATAAAGGATGGGCAAGTGATCATTATTGAGTTGATATAACATTTTGGAAGCAATATATTGCATGTTTTGAAAAGACTTGCCATAAAAATGTTGGAACTTAACATGTTCTATTTAACATTCAAAAAACGATATCATAACACATAAGAATTGTGTTGGACAATGATTGATGTTATATATATATATATGAATACGACAATTAGTTTAGTAAATATATATGTGGGGAGATCGATGATCGAGCATTGTAACCAATTAAATGCATGGTCTAAAACACTCACGTACGTACTATACATCATGTATTTGTTTCACAATTAATGTACCTCCTAGCTACACCTGGACCATGGTCACACATTTACACCCTACCTTGGCTCCACCATACCACCTGACCGAAAGTAACCCATCTCATTTACCAACATTTGATCCTATCATTGGTCGTCATGAATTTCTTATGACGGAGACAAGCCATGTTTCACGCGGTGAAATGTTGTGAGAATAGGTGACGCGGCTGGTCTCTTGACCGGTAATATACCAAGTGGTAGTGAAGCAAAAAGTTTTAGCTAAAGAGGGCCAAAGTCATGGAATATACACCTAGCTTATTTTCTTTTCTAACGCTATGTTTCCCCGTGAGGGGAGGGGGTGGGGGGGGGGGACCCAATTTACATTAAAAAAAAAGACAACTACGGATTAATAAACCGACACTTCTAACGAAAAAAATTGACAGAGCGGTGACCCTCCTTCGCCTTAGCTACGCCCCTGAGTATACCACTTGGTTTTAACTATTTTTTTTAGGAAAAATTCTAGAAATATCCATTTTTACAGGGAATTTTCTTTAAAATGTACCTCTATCTTTATTTATCATGTACTATTACTTACCGACGAAGATAAAGAAGTTTCTTAAAATTCAAGAACTGAGGTCACCCAAACTTGTTTTTTGACCAGAAAAAGACCATGTGACCAAATATGGGCGTCGCACGGTTTTCGTTCAATTCTTAAATCTGGATTCAGGTGAAACGTCTTTGATTTTGATGATTGAATCAAAGAAATATATATCTTGTATTTTATGGGAAATATTGAGTTAAACTAGTTGTACGTATTTGTGTCGTAAAAATTGTATTTTGTATGTCTAAATCACACAAACCCAAGACTTCTCGCCATATATCATGGCCGGTAATAATATACAATTCATGCTCCAAGCCATTGATGCACGGGATAATATTTGCCACGCTTCACGGCCACGGACACGACATCCCCCCCCCCCCCCCACCTAAAAAAGAATTAACAAATGTCAAGATCATGGACGGCTGATAAAACATGAAATTTGGAAATTGGGAAGGCGTATAAAAGTGTGTGTTTTGGAAGTTATCAATACATTATAAGGTAACTAGGTTTAAATCCCGTGTGTTACACACGGGCTAAATAAAAATATTTGTAAAGAAATTATAGTCATTATGTTTAAGCATTTTTAAATATTTAATACTTAAAAATTTTAATTGGCTCCATCAACTCATGCATGGTGAATGGCTTCACTCAATTTCCCATCAAAGCTTCCATTTATAAAACAAAAATATATTTTTCCCCCCAAAAAGTTGTCCCCCTAAAACTTAGAATTATTAGATAGATTGAGGCTTCAATGGCCAATCAAATCCACATTTAATTTTCTTTAATTAACCTCGATTTGCTCATCATTCAAGACTTCGTCCACAGCCACCCATTTCATTCCTATCTGAAAACACCATTTCTTAATATTTTTAAATAAAGTTAATATAGTTTTTTGGTCTCAACCAATAATTCCGTCTCTTAGCAAAACTAGCAAGCAGAACGAGCCACGCGATATATGTGAATGTGATGGTTTTTTTATAACCTCATTAAACATGTTGATAAAAAAATTTCATGTCTTGATAAACCATGGTGTAAAGTCATATACTAAAAGATGACGATATATCCTAACTTAGTTGTCAAAGTCGGGAAACAAAGTCGTGAATATGTCAAAGTAGAATAAAGAGTCAAAATTTTAAAGTAATTAAATAATCAGGAAATAAAATGACAATACGTTAAAATCGTGGGTGAAAATAAAAAATATATAAAAAATTTAAAAACAAAATAGACGAAAAAAAACAGTGACATACGTTGGTGCCACCGACCTTCACTATTAGAGTTATATATAATCTAATAATACCAAAAAGGATAAAATACATGAAAATATGGCTTCTCAAAATTCGCATAAATAATATATATAAGGACTTCATTAGTAGTAGAATAAAGAAAGTATTTTTATTGAGTTTTCACTATATATTATGTTAGGCTAGATTTAAGCAGTTGAATTGTTATCGATCAAATAAATTAATTGTGAAATTATGGATCAATATTCATGGAGCAATGAGTGGAAATTAATCAATCAAACCTTAAGGTCGTATATATACAAAATATTTCTAATCATGGTCATTTCTGTGCTAGTTTTCCCCCCTATCATTTACACCTTGAGAAATCATTAAAATTAGTTTCTATTTGTAGTAAGTGATAATTAAAATCCTTAATTTGTTCATGGAAAATTTCTAAAATATTCATTTTAAAAACTTTTACATGAAAATGTTCTCTTTTAGCTTTTTGTTTATACAATGTCCACTCATTAGTTGTCCGCCTATAAACAAAAATGGATATTTTGGAAACAAAAAGTCAAAAGAGACATTTTTTAGTCGTACGACTAGTGAATTTTATTTTGTAGTCGTGTGACTATTTTTCATAGTTGGATTATTATTATTTTTTTGAAAAAAAAACTCAGGTAACTATTTTATAGACAGCACATGTTGTCTCATGTGTGGTTGGTTTTTGAAAGTATAGACGACTTTAAATGAATATATAGCCATTATACTATTATAGTAAACCTATTAGTCATCAAAAGACAAATTGAAATATACAAATTTTGTGCCCTTAGAGCCAAATTAAAGAGCATTGGTAGAACTGTAGAAGTATAGTAATGAATTTTGGGTTGGCTGTGTACTCTTCTGCATTCGAAGATGACATATATAGAACAGAGAATAAAACAATTAAAGGGCTTAAATACATGATGAAAATATCCTACACATGTGGATATGATACACATGAGAGTATCATATTATTCATATATATATATATATGATGTTAAAGAACATGAGAATATCATACACAAGTAGTTATGACTGATGAAACTAAAAAAATAAATATATTTTAATTTGAAGTTTATGTAAGTATTATTTTTGTTAATTGGGTTAAGCAATGGTTAAGTCAGAATTTGTAGTCTGGGGCTAAAGTAAAAAAATCCATAATTTTTTTTAATGTTTTATTTCTGGGGGCCAAACCCAATATATTTATAAAAAAACTATCGACCAACAAAACAACACTTCGGATGGAAATAATTAGGGGGCTGTGACCCTCTCCGATCTCCTATATGCTTCGCCCATGGGGTAAGATGATCTAATATCCTCCTTACCTCCACAACGTAAATGTGTTTAAAAGTTTTTTTTTTCAATAAAGCCAAAGTCTTTTATTTACGTATCAATAAAGTCATACATTCAAATATAAATCAAACGACTAACAAGCCACGTCACTGGTTATATATATAATAATTAAAATAATGTAATGAGGTTTAAATGGCCATAAAAAAATATAAATATAAATATATATTTGTATTGAGTGAAAAAGACATTGTTGATCCCATGATGAGTGGAGGTCCACGTTCAAGTTTTGGTCGAAAAAGGCAAATTATTTACTTGGAATTGAAACCAATGGACGATCGAGTTACCACATATATATTATTTCTTATCTTTTACTCAACTCAAATCCGAATTTCGTATCTAGTTACAAAAGATCTCCATAATATTAATACGATTTTTTTATATTTATTTTTTTTTTTTTAGATTTCACGAAAATGTTTTAGCCTCAAATTTTGAGTTGAAGATTTAGGTAGTAGAGACTCTAATCTTTTGAGTTGAAGATTTATGATCAAATTTTGACAGGAAATAAACAGAATTTAATGTAGTTCAGAAGTAGGAATGTATAAGTATGTATTGCATCGTTGAACAAACTTCAAAAATACCTGTTTAAAAAAAAGTACCAATCAAAGTCTTCACTGAGTAATGAGGTCAAAGTTGTAAGCTAGATAATTAACTCAGCTTATCAGAATTCAAAATGTTAAAATTAAAATCAAAGTTAGGGTTAATTAAAGTCGAAAACAAGTTAAATATAAGCCGGGAGACCAAAATCGTTAAAGTATGCAAGTCGGCGGTGACGTTGCTAACTACCTTCTTCAATTCTTTCTTAGTATGTTAAGTAATTTAAGTTTGAAGAGGCGATAAACGGCACAGCGAGCAACTTCAATTCGTCTAATTAATAAAAGCTTCAAAATTCAGATATATTGCAAATTTACATTCCTTCAATTTAATTTGAATCTTGGAGAAAAGAGGCTAATTTACAAATTACAAGTAAGTCTCCATTCGTATGCTCAATTTTAATGCTTTGTGATTTAACACATTATTAATAATATCAGCATATAAGTTGATTTTAATTTTAGGGGTTTTAGAGAACCATTGATCCATTACAAAGTTACATATATGCTTCTATGTTTTGATTGAAGATGTAATGGAATGTTTTCAGAAGAAGATGAAAACTCGTAAACAACAACTATAAAATATAATTTTTTTATTATTTTCTAATATAATAATATAATTATTTTTTTATTTATATGACCTGACTGGAACCAAACTATTTACGTAAACAAAACCGTATATGATTTATTTTAGTTGATTTATAATTGTATATAACCAGGTGCAATCACTTCCTAGCTTCTAGGATCAAGACGGTTTATGTTTCCCCCACTAATTAGGTGGCGTCTAATCTGTTTTTTTGCATACGTGAAATCAAGAATAGTGATTCAATTCATTATTTTTCAAAAGCTAAAAAACATATAGTGTTCAACCTAGACTAGAAGGCTCGAGATGGGTATATTAACATAGACAAAAGACAATAAGGACCCATTAACCATGTGAAAATGTAACTAGAATATTAAACCATTACTAAGTCTTGTCCCTTGTCTTGGATCTATTAAAACCAACATTAGCTATTACTATGTTCCCTTCCAAATGATTAATTAATTAGCTAGGTTTTCTTTATGATAACCTAATCTTAGTATACTTGGCACTATTTCATTCCACTTCTATTATTGACTAATTCATTATTACTCATAAGTTATAAGCACATGCATGTTATTTACGAAAATTATACGTTAATATTATCATAATTTTTTCTCAAATTCTACATAGAAAGACATTTGACAAAATTTCAAAAATAAATTACACGTGTCACTACAACTAAAGGTGATCAAGAGGGACAACATAAAGCAGCAGTCATGACATATTATCATAAATTACACGTAGTATTGTTGATAAGAACCCATGCATTTAATCACCGATGGAATATTCATGGATCCATTTTGTTTTGAGGGTTGATATCAAAACCAGATGTGGATATCGTTTATTTGGTGATTAATTAGTTACGTGTTAAATGTTGTGTGTATCGGATGTGAACATAGGATTAGGGGACATAAGATGAAAGTGGTTCCTAAAGAAAGAACAAAGAAAGCATTAGAAGTGAGTAGGTGTTGCATTAAAGGGGATAGTTATGAGCCCACAAATGTGTTTTTGGACAAAATGACACAATTCTAATTAGCCCGGCCTATAATACCAAATGATACAATGTGTTTCTGCTTCAAGACAAGACAAGGCCACATGAATAAGAGAGAGACTCACATTACTTTACTTACTTAATTTGAAATCTTTATAACAAGACAAGATGGTCCTTTCTACTTTTATCCTCATTATCCAACACAAAATTTACCATTTTTTCACACCAAAAACATAACAAACATACGTTTTAACGGACAAAGTGTATGTCGCTGTAATGAATGAAAACATACACTACAAGCAATTCGGCATTTGTGTAACCTATGGATAGAAACTGTCCAGAGCAAGATGTCAAAATCGAACAATTTTAATTTTAATAATTAAACCAATATACTAAATACGCAAAGATCGATAAATACCGAAAACTAGTAGCGACAATTGTTTTATTTTATTAGGCAACCTTATTAATTTTGTGTATTGGTTTTTTATATCATCTTTTGATAATTGAATTGGCTGTTATATAACGGTCTCAACTTTTAACACTTTGGCAACCAACGGTCCGTCGTAAAAAAAATTTTAACGTCGTTAAGTTTTTTTTGAATTCAAGACCGATGTTTTAAGTCTTTTGATCGGAAGTAAAATACGAGTTTATTTATGTAAAAGTTACCTCGAAAAGATGCTCCGAACGACGAAACCGGTGTTTCAATCGAGTGTTCAAACCTAATGTGCATCAATCAGATGTAAAATTTTATCGTTCGGTGCGTCGTTTTAACATAACTTTAATATCCATCGACTCGTATTCTTCTTCCGATCAAAAGGCCTAAAAATTCGGTCTTGAATTTGAAAAAAGCTTAATGACGTTAACAAAAAATTAGCGACGGACCGTTGGTTGCCAAAGTGATAAAAATTGGGACCGTTGACAACTAATTCAATAGTTATGAACGGTAGAAACCAAAAAATGAAATTTAGAACCGGGAAAAACAATATACACATCTCTAATTAATTAACAAAATAAAAATTGATTTCCTCACAAATCAATCTTTGAAGATTTAACTAACGAGTGGCTAATTAAGTTTTGTCTTCTTTTTACAAAGTTATGAGAAAATTTTCGTTTTTTTTTCAATTTTTGGTTGGTAATCGGTCGTCTTCCCTCTTAATTAGACTTTTGTAACACCATTGTTTCTCTTCTTCTCCCTCTTAATTATCTTGTCCCAAGACCGTTACTTTGTACATATACGTAATTAAGTTTTATTTTATTTTACCGTCACCGTATTAATGATGCCAAACTTATAGCATTAATGATGCCATACTTATAGTTCCTGTCATCGGAGTTGTAGTTTTTTCAGGGACGGTCATGAGAATTCTAGTATGTTTGGTTAATTATATTGCTTTTATAACGATTTAACTACCTTTGTTGCTAACTAACTTTATTAGACTATCTCTTAAGGGTTAATTTAAAAGAAATATTTTTTCCTTTTAGTGACCTGACCCTAGATGGTAGGTCAGGTCATCAACATGTCTCTTACACCATTTTAGAATTTAATTACTACATCTCGTCTTGTCGTGACCTAGCTAGTTTTCTTGCTGCTTATGTTTTTATAACCTTTTTTTTTCTTATAATTTTTCATTTAATTTGGATGTTTTTTGATGCCAACAAGATATTAGTTCTCTAATATAGTCACATCATAACTCACAAAGTTTTCTATAATTTAGTTATAGCAACTCACTTATCTAAGTGTTTGCTAATAAAGTTAGCGGCTTATTAATAATGCGTTTGTGTTTGTAGCATTATATCAGGTGTAATTACTCTTATAAATGAAGGAGTTGTGAAAAAAATAAAAATAAAAACTTATCTAAGTATTTTGTGGCTATTATCTATTGATATATACACATTAAGCATAGTACAAAATATATTTAAAAAAATCCGTCTTCTTTATTTGACCGTATATAATAATAAAACATAATATAGATTAAACTTAGCGTATGACTCATATGAAACTTCATGACAATAATATTGCTATTTTATAAAATTCTCACACAATTAAAATACCAAAGTAAGGGCTAAATAACAACAGGCCAGCCATATACGTACACAATACAAGATAAACGATTATCATTATACCCCACTATTTTTGTCGCTTTTAAACTCTCATCCCTTTATATACAGTACACAAATCCACTTCAAATTCACAATATTAATTTTCTTCATTCATTCAACCCATTACAAGTGTTCACTTATTACCATCACTAAAACATGCATACAAGACTATCTATTGATCATGCTTTCAACACTTACCACCAAATGATCAAACAAAAGCATTTAGACTTGGCCTCAATGAAAGAACTTCCAGAATCACATGCATGGTCGTCATCACTCGACGAATCGCCTTCTAACGCTTCATCGACCCCTGATTCGGTGCCTGTGATTAACCTCAAAGATCCAAATGCTATGAAACTTGTTGGCCATGCATGCAAGACCTGGGGTGTGTTTCAAGTCACCAACCATGGTGTCCCTACAAATATTCTTGAAGAAATAGAGGCTGCTGGTAGAAACCTGTTTGCACTTCCTATTCAGCAAAAACTCAAAGCGGCTCGAGCTCCAAATGGCGTTTCGGGCTATGGGGTCGCCAGGATATCAGTGTTTTTTCCTAAACTTATGTGGTCTGAAGGCTTCACCATAATTGGATCACCATATGAACAAGCGCGTAAGCTATGGCCAGACCGTTATAGTAAATTCTGGTAATTAAACATTAATCCTTAAATCTTGATGTTTAGATTAAACTTTTCTGATAATAACATGTTGACCATAGTTAAAACTGCGAAAAAGACGTTGACTTTTACGCCTCTAGTGAAGAACCTACACTGCTAGATTGCATCTTGTAAGTTTGTGAAAGAAACACGACTAGGTTGTAGCCTCCAAGTACATATAGCCTTTTTGGTTTTTGGATTTTCATCCCAAACTTAGGGGCTGTTTGTTTCACCTCTTATTGGTTCAGTTCAGTGCTTCATCATTCAGATTCAACATTCAGAGCCTTTGTTTTGTTTCATAAAAAAAGCCTCTAAACGGTTCAGTTAAGTGCTGAATGGAACATTTCTACCTCAACATTCCTCTCATTGATAGTCTCTTAATGGTTCAGACCTCTTAACCATTCAGCACTTAATGATTCAGATTTTACAAACAACCTCTTAATTAAAGGCTAAAAATTAATTGGCTTTTAAGATAGCGTCAACATGTGTTGTTTTGATGATTTTCTCTAAACTTTTATGCATAACTAACTGATGATTGATGATTGATGATTGATTACAGTGATGTAATTGAAGAGTATAAAGAAGAGATGAATAAATTAGCTCAAAGGCTAATGGCTTTGATGTTGGGATCATTAGGTGTAACAATGGAAGATGTGAAATGGGGTGGGACACAAGCAGGATCATCATGTCCAGCAGCTTTACAACTAAACTCCTACCCAGCATGTCCAGATCCAGAGCGAGCCATGGGACTCGCGGCACACACCGATTCATCCCTTTTAACCATCCTTCACCAAAACAACACAAGTGGACTGCAGGCTCATAAAGAAGGAACCGGTTGGGTCACCGTCCCACCTATACGTCATGCACTTGTCATCAATGTAGGAGACCTTCTTCACATACTATCCAACGGTTTGTACCCAAGTGTGTTGCACCGAGCCATGGTTAACCGAACCCAACACCGGTTGTCAGTGGCGTATCTTTATGGACCGCCATCTAATGTGCAAATCTCACCTCTTTCAAAACTTACAGACCAAGTACACCCTCCACTTTACCGACCAGTGACGTGGAGTGAGTATCTTGGGACGAAGGCGAAACATTTTAACAAAGCGTTGTCTTCTGTTCGTTTATGTGCGCCTTTGAATGGTTTCGCGGATGCAAACGATCATAACGGGGTCGTACCCGTTGGTTAAGTTAAAAATTAGAGGATAATGAGATCGATCGAGAGTATAAAGAAATGATCGAACAAGTGAGCTAGTAGTGTTTTTGGGATTTTGTGATGATGTATGATAAATATCAAATGAATGTATGCATACATATATTATATTAAAGTATGAATTAGGTAAACGACATATAGCTAGCTAGGCCGACACATTTGTGCCCCAAATATGAAGGAAGATCCTCCACCAAAGAAATTATAATTAATGATGAAATGGGTTTAATAAAATGGGAAAAAGATGCTTGAAATTAACATTATCAATAATGCCATTTTGAAAACTACCAAAAAGTGAAACAAAAACCTCCAAAATAGATTAGATTTTCAAGTATATAGCAGCTAGCTAGCTAGCAAGTTGAAACATAAAGAATGTGAGGCCATGATTGTCTCTTCATGTATATATTAGCCACATAAAATTAGGGGTTGATTTTGGCAGTGTTTGTAGATCAAGGTCCTACATTGCATATATATATGTATCTTCCCTCTTGAAGGAAATTTAAGTGTAAGTTAGTTTTTACAGTTAGGTTCCATATTTTTAAGTTACATATAACATATATTGTATATACATTTTAAGCTTATTTCTTTGATTAGACAAAAGGAAGCAGGGCTGGAGCGAGTTGGATCAATGCTCATGCATAACCAGCTAGCGGACAGAAACGTCTTGACAAGCTTAATCATTTGTGAAATGGCCTATGGCGGTTTAGCCCACTTGTCATGAATTTTCCCAGCTTGAACCGTCTTCAGTCCTATTCTTTTTCCTTTTCTTTTCTTCTCTAAAATTGCGTAATTCATTAAGTTTTTGGTTTTAGTGAAATTTAATCAGTTTATCATTTAAGTTTTGGTTTTATTAAACCCTAGACAGGACGGCGTGTCGCCTTTGTTGAAACGTCCAACCATCATCCTCTAATTAGTTTTCTTTATATTCTTGTTTCACATTCAATACAATATATCATTTTCTTACATGACCAAGAAAAAAGAGTGGTTCATCTAGTAACGGGAGCGGTGAAATTCCTGATCAGGGTTTAACGGGTCATTCGTAGCAATGTGTCGACCCCTAAAGGGCTAAAGGCCAAGGTTTTGTTTTCTATGGCTATAGTTTGCTATTTAAAAAGGGATTGCGGCGCAACTTGTTGCTCGTTTACCTGTCATCCTATTGTAAATTCCCATGAATTGTTTAAATGATATCTCAAACGTTAATTATCTTGAAATGTTTTTATATTAAAAATTCAAGAACCGGCCAAGTGGGTGTAATTTGTCATTTCGAAAAAGGGGCCAGAGAGGTTATGGGTTTGAATTTGGATTTTGGTGTTATTGATAACCGTTCTAAGTGTGAAATGGGTAATGGAAAAAAGTAGACCACTTGACCCAACTAGTAAAGAGGGAACTAAAGGTTTGGAAATTAAGTAATTATATATAAAAGGCCCACACATTTTGTATTTAACTTTTTTTGATTGATATTTAAATTATATATAGATATGTAGCACCCACCACTACTACAGTACTACGTGACATAATAAACTACAAAATGCTAATAAAGGGGCGCCTGGACGCGGCTATACACAACCTTATTTAAAAATCTTTTTAGACTCGTTATTAAAATTTATTTATTAACTTTTATATTGCGTTGTTAACGGATTGGGATTGTGTTTCTCAATAAAATTAATAGTATGTAGTATGTTAAAAATGTTTGTTGTGGATATCAAGGGTGTTAAATTGTTCAGGTAATGGCTTATTCAGTTTGTTTGTTTATGAATTACTTTATGGTTAATCGTTAATCGAACCGAATTCAACCAGTTTAGTCAGTTTATTCGGTAAACCAAATCGAATAAGCATATTTTGTAAAGTTTTGATGGATTTAGTTTATGGCATTGAAATGGGGTTGATGGGTTGTCACGGGTTTGAACAAAGGCGTTGCTTGTGTATTATCGGCCATCGTTTCTTTCTTGTTGATGTTGAGCAGGTTCGTAAATGAAGGTGTGATCATAGCTTTGATTGCACACTAGATAATTAGTTTTTTTAGAACGGCACTAGATAATAATTAGTTATGGAATTAGGTTTAACAATGAAAATAAAAGGCTTTTTAAGTCATCAAACCTAACCCAACAGAATGAAATCTTAAATTTAAAAAAAAGTTAAACTTTTGTAAATAAAAAAAGGGTTATTGGATTTTAATCATCCGAACTTTAATAAATTGGCTGATATTAATCCCAACTTTAAAAATTCTCTGTGGCAGTCCCAACTTGTAAATTATTTTCCTCCATCGAACCTTTTATAAGTGTGACACAAAAATGGTCGGGTAAGATTTTAATTAGACACAAAAATGGTCTGGTTGGTTTTTTGAGTATCCGTTATAAAAAGCTCAATGGAGGAAAATAAATTACAAGTTAGGACTGTTAGTGAGAACTTTTAAAGTTGGGATTAATATCGGCTAATTCATTAAAGTTCGGATTATTAAAATCTAATAACCCATAAAAAAATATTATTTACAAAAGTTTAACTTTATTTTACAAAGTGTAACAAGTAAAAAATAAGAAAAGAGAGGTGCATATATAACACATAAGTGAAAAATTATATATCTTTGTTATACTTGGAAACTTATTTGCCTTTACTTTTATTAATATTAATTAACTATTAAGCTAGATATTAAAGGCAAATTGAATAATCCCAACTAACACTTATTGGTCGAGAATAATCCCAACTTAGTTTATTCCCTTCAGTGGTTCCAAATCCAACTTTTTTGGTCTCCAGTGGTATGCCGTTAACTGCACTTAACGACCGTTAACATTTTTTTATTTTTTTAAAATTTCAAAACAACGTTTTATGGATATTGATCGGGAGGAGGATACGATTTAATTGATGTAAACCCTACCTCGAACCGGTGTTTCAAACGACAAAAAGGTCTTCAATCTGGTGTTTAAACCCTAAAGGTGCTTCAACCGAATGTCAAAATTAAATCATTTGGAGCAACAATTGGATGTAAGATTTACATCAACTGAATCGTATTCTTCTCCCGATCAAAATCCCTAAAATATCGGTTTAAATCTCGAAAAAAATAGAAAAAAAGTTAACGGCTGTTAAGTGCACTTAACGGCGGACCATTGTAGGCCAAAAAAATTGGATTTAGGACCACTGAAGGAAATAAATTGAGTTGAGATTATTTTTAGCCAATAGGTATTTTTTTTTTTTTTTTTTTACACGCTTGAGTTGGGATTAATTTAAATTTTTTTTTTTTTTTTAATTAAAACGTTCTTTCCATTAACATTTTTCAAAGGATTTACAATAAAGTGGCAGGTAAACGGGCAACAAGTTGCGCCGCCACCCCCTTTTGAATAACAAAACCTAGGTATTAGCCAATAGGTATTAATTAGTTGTGATTATTCCCATATTAAATCAATTACAGCCTCCATAATTGAAAATGCTATGTTTGGGATAACATTGCGGCAAACCTATGTCGTATAACATATGTTCATCCATGTAATACAATGTGCAGGATTTTGTAATTTAAAAAATACAATAGATCAAAAGTATCATAAAAACGGCTATATATTCACCTTGCCTTTATCTATTATCCTTCGGTTTAATCAATCAATTTGTTTGATACACACCTAACTAACCACTTAAAAACACATTCTCCTAGCTAATCATCAAGAACTCATAATTTACATCACAATGGGTTCGAAAGTTCCGATTAAACTTCCGGTAATCGATTTCTCCCAACTAAAAACGAACGATCCGAACAATCATTCGATTTGGGAATCGATTAAAACGGATGTTTACAAAGCTTTTCAAGACTATGGTTGCTTTGAAGCGTCGTCAGTTGTGTCGATAGACCTTCAAGAATCTGTAAACGACGCATTGAAGGAACTGTTCGATCTCCCAGAAGAAACTAAACTTAAAAACACATCCGAAATAGCCTTTCACGGATATGTTCGATCTCCCAAGGTTCCACTCTATGAAAGCATGGGAATTGGCAACCCGTTCATCCCGGAATATGTCGACGAATTCACTGATCTAATGTGGCCTCATGACAATCCCAAGTTTCGGTACCTTTCGTCTCTTAATTTACACTTTGTTGTACGTCAAGTTACGACACTACTAGAAAATTGCTCATTTCTAAGGATATTTTTAACACCACTAGCAAATTGCTTATTATACTAAGGACGTTTTTGTCACAAGTTTGTCAGAAATCATTTTTTCTGACTAACTTCTGACGAAACTTGTTCAAAAAAATATTGGATGGAAAAAATTCCTACAATTCATTTTACAACAAAAGATAAGGTTCAATTTTCTGAAAATATATTTTCCAACCAAATTGTTTAGACCATTTAGTTATTTTTTTAATAACTTTTTTAATTATCACTTCATAATTGTTACATGAACGTTTAGTCTTGTTTCGTGTTAGTGAAAGTATTAAAACCTACTCAAAGAAGTTGCGCGAGTTAGACGAGATTGTGAAGAAGATGGTTTTCGAGAGCTTGGATTTGGAGAAGTACTTTGGTGAACAAATGAAAGCAACAAGTTACCTTCTCAAAGTCATGAAGTATCGAGCACCAGAGCCAAATGAATCGGATATTGGACTTCATACACATACCGACACGAATATAATGACGATTTTACATCAAGACGAAATTGGAGGGTTAGAGGTACAACTGAAAAATGACGAATGGATACCAATTAAAGTTGCTCCAAATTCTCTTATCGTCGTGGCCGGAGAAACATTCAATGTAAGTAAGATCACTATTCACTATTGGGAACCACCCTTCCCACAAACAGTCACAGTCAGCATTTCATATCAAATTTCCACTCACTTGTACTAACAAGATTATTATTGAGTTTGAGTATATTGGCCGGTTTGTAAATGAATTAACATGATACAGGTTTGGTTGAATGGTCGATTGCATGTACCGTTTCATAGAGTTGTAATGAGCGGAAATGTGGCTAGATACTCGCTAGGGTTTTTCTCGGTACAAAGATCAAGCAGCCTCGTAAAATCGTTCTACGAAATGGTGGACGAAGAACACCCACTGCTTTATAAGCCTTTTGATTATGCAGAGTTCCTTAAGTTCTTCTACAAAGAGGGTGGCATTCAAAGCAAGTTTGCATTAAAGAATTATTGTGGCGTCGAAAACTAATGCATATATCATATATGTAGTTTTTGATCATTGGAAAAAGGTCGTTGTTTTACATTTGCGATGTATATGCACGTTTATTTTTGTGATTTAAATATATGGTATACTACTTATTATCATATGATGATATTGTTATATGTGACATAAGTTTGATTAATATTCCTTTCTGAAAATGGTTAAATACACATTTCTCTAATCAAAGTACTTTAATTCATATTTTCTAATCTAAAAAATCAATTTGCATATTTTCCCCAACAAACTACTTTAATTATAAATATATTTATGTTATTTAAAGTAATTTATATAATGATTATTTCACCTCTGTTTATATTAAAACTGTATACATTGCATATTTACTCATTTAAAACATTTCTGTAATTACTTATTTCAAATAACGTACCAAACAATTGAAGTGTCTGGATCAACATTTCACATACATTTGTTGACCTAGCTACATGATCAGTTAACATTCTGGTTTGCTAGTTAATATACATTAGTTAATGAAGCTACTTAAAAGTGTCCAGCTTCACTGCTCCCGTTCTTTCGATTGATTGTCTTGTTGTGTTGGTGTTGGTGTTGAAATCTATGCTGTAGTTCATTTGAGAAGACCAAATATTGCAAGAAGTGAAAAAATAGCTAAATTCTTCATTTTTTATAACCTAAAAACTCTTTTAGCATACAAATTAAAAAATGATAGAAATGCAATATTTATTCATTAACTTTGATATTCAAAAAATAAAATTGAATAAATTCCGTTTATTTGTTAAACCTACACATGTGGAAGTCATGCGCAAGTTATGTTATTTACACATAACCTACACATATGTAGGTAAATTTAAAACGCTATATATACATACATAAAAATATTTTAATGATTTTTTTTAGTTTATACATTATAGATTTGTCTGTAGGAAGTGAATTTATTTAAAAAGCTAAACCATTGATAAATTTTTAGTGATTTAGGTTTTTTTTATTTTTCTTCTTGCAATATATGAGTCTTGAAATTATATGACCCGTAGATATATATCCGGCCCTTTAGAATTTTCTTAATTGGATTCAGTACAATTGTCACTATACGCCCCATATAATGATATACAAGACGTATAGAAGCTATCAATTTAAAATAAAGGATGTCTAAATCATAGGACCCTTTTCCGCATAACGGTAGACAGAGTGAAGACTGAATTCGTCACATTTTCTCAACGGTTTAAATAAGTACCCATTTATTTTCAGAAGTACGCATTTATTTTCACAAACAGGATTCGATCGAACAAGCATCACATGAAAAACTAAAGCGTTAATTACCTTACATCTTGATAACGTTAAGCCAAAAACCAACCTTAATTTAGATCGACTAACAATTTTGGTACATGCATAGTCAATTTTATTTTGTATAGTTAAGTTTCCAAATTCAAAGTAAATGTTATAAAATTATAATATAATGTAGAGTTAAGTGCAATTTGCACCCCTGTGGTTTACACCTGAAAGCACTCTGCAACCCCGTTTAAAAACTTAGACCATTTGCAACCCTATGGTTTCCAAAGTGGGTCATTTGCATCCTTCCGTTAAATTGACCGTTAGTTGACCGTTATTTTAAAGGGTAAAAATGACATTTCTCATTTTAAAATTGTTTAATGTGTGTTTGCATCCATAATGTTCATTAACATCCGATTGACCCTTCTTCCACCATCACCATACCCTTCTTCAACCATCACTGTAAATGGAAACGGGAATCAAAGAAATCAAACAGTGTAACATACACCAATAAAACATTGTTCGATTATACTACGAAACATGAAATCCTAAACTACATGATATATATTTGATGTTGTCAATGGTTGCTTGAACTACAAAGCAATAAAGCATGATATAGTGGGACTAAAAAATATGTATGATAAGAGCATCAAATGATATTCATAAAATTTGACAGCCTTTTAAAACAAAATCATGAAATTTGACAGAAAGCACAAAACCTCCAAATATCCGATCAATGGAATTTAAAAACTGCAAATACAATTAACCATGTTGGATCTCAAAATCTGAAATTTATGGATGATCAATCATGAATTAATTATACATAACAAAAACTGAGGAAGAAAAAAAAGTCATAAATGATTAACAGATGAAGAAATCAATGAAACCTAAGAAAAAATATGTCAAACGGACCAACACGGATTGAACCGAAATTTATTTTAATACGCTTAGATCAAAGAACCCTCAACGATTTTGCAGAGTTGTGATGGTGAGGAAGTGATGGTAATGGTGATTCTGCAGAAGCGGTAGTGATAGAAGAGCCCTAGAAAACTTTTTTAAGATTTCATATTGAAATCACATAGATGATGAACACACAACATAACATGAAAGGCACTGGAAAATAATTCAAGTTCAGGGTAAAGTGAGATTTTTATTAATTAAATATTAAGAGAAGGGTAAATAGGTAGTTTCACGTTTATTTGGATGGTCAACTGACGGTCAACTTAACGGAGGGGTGCAAATAACCCAATTTATAAAGCATAGGGTTGCAAATGGTCTATTTTTTCAAACGGGGTTGCAAAGCGCTATTGGGCGTAAACCATAGGGTTGCATTTTGCACTTAACTCTATAATGTAATAAAATTTAATATTAAACATCAAAAAATTTACAATAACGTGGCAATTAAGTAAATAACAAGTTACGTCGCCACCCTCTTTTGTTAATTACGTTGGGAATTTTCCCATGAAATCGTTAATCGGCAATTGATCCTGATCCAGTGATAATCTCCATCTTCAGTTCTTAGTTATCACCAATCAGCAGTCCAAGATATTCCTGTTAGATCCTAAGTCTTCAACACAGATCTTGTTTGATTTGGCTACTAATTAAAACACATATATATGTAAAGACACTATAAATACCACTTAATTAATCACTCATTTTAATTAAACTACTTTTGCACAATACAAACATGGGTTCAGATGGTTACATTCAGCTTCCCGTCATCGATTTTTCGATGCTAATTAATAACCCTAATCAAGATCCTTGTGCTTATGAAACCATTAAGACCAAAGTTCTTGAAGCCTTTCAGAAGTATGGTTGCTTTCAAGCATCTATAAGTGGTGTTACACCTGAGCTTCAAAACTCAGTGTATGATGCAATAAAGCTCCTTTTCGATCTCCCGGTAGAAACCAAGTCCAAAAACACATCGACTAATTTGTTTTACGGGTATTTAGGCAATTCGCCACAACTACCGTTGTACGAAAGCATGGGCATTGATGATCCTTATATACCGGAACAAGTTCAAAACTTTACTGATCTCATGTGGCCTCAAGGCAACCCTCAAGTAAGGTAATTAAGATTTTGTTTAGTTTGCTTCATTTAGCGTTGATAACATATATATGTTATATATGGCCGGCCGGTTATGATTATATGATATGATTATGAGCACTATTTAACTAAAAGTGTTAATATTTAAATAACAAAAAAAAAAAACATACTCAACAAAATCTCACATAGAAAATAGTGGTAAGAGTGCTGGACCTTAGCTCTATCTCGTGGGATAAAATTATAATATAACACTGCACCCAAAAACAAAACAGTAGTCAACTTTAATAACTCTTATACTAATTAAATTGCTAAAAAACTTATTATTTTTTATTGAAAATCAATTCATAGATTTTAAACAGTAAACTTAGATGCTGCCGTGTCTTTAGATTTTTGTTGTTTTCTTTTTATTTTTGTATATCCGTGACATTGGGTTTGTATGTATATTTTCTTTTTGGAGTTTTCTTGCATTAATTGTGTTGTGTTGCTTTGTTGGCTAAGGCTTTTGGTCTATCACTCAACTTAATTACAATATGTACGTGTTCCAATGTTATGAACTTTTTTTATAAATGTTACAACATTTTAAAAGTTAAATGACTTAAATAAAACGTATATAAACCTAGCTTATAGTTTAGGCACTTAATTAATAACCAAGTTGCATAATTTTCAATTTGAGTCACATAGAAGCTAACCTAATTTGGCATGAACCAAGATTCATATTGTCTCACTTTAATCACTTAACTATAAAAAAATTTAATATTAGTTTTTTAAAAACTTGGAATGGTTTTTAACAAACTAAGAAAATTGGATTAATTAGCATTGTATATATACAATGAGAAGGTAGCATTAATAATGTCACATTTGGTTGATTATGGAAAAATTGAAAGCTAAAACCCTACATAATTAACGAAAACTTGTAAGCTAAAATCCTTATGTGTGGCAGCAATGACATCCAAATGTATGTGAAGAAGCTTTGGGAATTAAATTTGATTACAAAGAAGATGCTTTTCGAAATCTTGAACTTGGAAAAGTATTTGAAGGAACACATGGAACTTACAAATTATGTGTTAAAGCTCATGAAATATCGAGTGCCTGAACCAAATGAATCCAATCTTGGAATGCATATTCATGCAGATGCTGGTGTTTTAACAATTTTACATCAAAATGACGTTGAAGGATTAGAGATTTTGACTAAAGACGACGAATGCCTAAAAGTAAAGCTTTCGCCTAAATTGTTCATAGTCATGGCCGGAGAGACTCTAAACGTAAGTAAACATTGATCTAAAACATTATAAAAATTTTATGTTTAAGGCCGGGGCGTTCATGATTTGGTTTTGATGGTGTTCGGGTTAAAAGATGTAACAAACGTTAGAAGGATATAAAAAAATTACATACAAATATACAATCATAAACACACCTTCCAGCCCAACCCGTTAAACACTTCACGGCCCATTATTTATTTATTTATTTTTATTGTTTAAAACCGTACCCTAGATTGACTACATTAATTATTTATGGATACGTAGGTATGGTTGAACGGGCGATTGCATGTGCCACTTCACAGGGTGATGATGAACAAAAACAAGACTAGGTTTACTCTAGCACTTTTTGAGTTACCGAAAGCCGGTAACGATTTAAAAGCCATCGAAAAAATGGTAGATGATGAACACCCGTTACTTTTCAAGCCATTTGATTACGAAGAGTTTCTCAAGTTCTACATCAATGGGGGTCAAGGCATAGAGAACTATGCCGTAAAGGCATATTGTGGTGTTTCCAACTAAAATTACTATTGAACAAGTATCAAAACAACCAAAATCATTTTCATATGTTATGAAGTGATATGGTTGTATGAGTCTTAATTTATATGTAAAGATAGCCAATAATGTGACGCCCATACAAATGCGTCTCATTTTAAAGTTTGTATTGTAGAGAGATCTTGAAGTGTCCAAAAATAAAGATTGAATGGAGGATGAGGCTTTGGTTTTGGAGACCATGAAGATATCGATAGTTAAATATGTATGTGAAATTAGATTTTATTAATTTGAATTTTGGTCAACTGGTCGATATTACTTCCAACTAAAAGAAATTCTCTTTTACAATCTTAACTTGTAACTATTTTGCTCACATTGGTCCGCCATTAAAGTTAACTTAACGCTGTTAAGTTTTTCGAATTTTAAACTGATGTTTGGACCAGGCTTTTGATCGTGACCCGTGAGAAGGATATGCATCAATTGATGTAAACTTTACCAAAAGTTGATGTTTCAAACGACGAAACAGTCTTCATTCGGGTGTTAAAACCTAAGCGTGCTTCAGTCGAATGTTAAAATATCATCATTTGAAGCTTCGGTTCAAGGTAAGTTTTACATCAATTAATTGGCTTGTATCATCTCGATCAAAAGGCCTAAATATTAGTTTGAAATTAAAAAAAAAATAATAATAATAGCGGTAAGTTAACTATACAACGCACCATTTAAGGAAAATAGTTAAAATAGTTAAGATTGTTATGATTTTTTTATAAATAAATTATTTAACATGTGGGTAACATCGGATTAATAGAATCCTATTTCTAATACTATAAAATACATGTTATAACGATTTATTGTTATAAAAATTTATTCTAGAAATTTAGGCATATATTCTTGTTAAAAAAAATAAAACCAAATGAGTTGGGTATGTGCTATGTAGCCTTTAGCGGTTTATAAATTTATGTTTTTTCTAAATAAAATGGGTCAATCGTTATTCTCTTAATCATGTACTATGATTAGAAAAACTAGCTATTAATTAATCATTTCGAATTAAACAAAGTTATATTTTTTAAAGGCAACATGTAAATGCAAAGTAATATCACCATGATTTAGCTTTTTAGTGTCTTAACATATTCAAACAATTTTTAAGAATAAAATACATAATAAACAAATAAAACATATAAACACATGAGGTACGTACAAGTAGTTTTTATAGTTTATAGCTAGGGCCGGCAAGCTTGTCCCCATAGCTGGCGCAAACGTCAAGTGGTAAATTATGTCCGAGGCAATTAAGTTCTTGTTTTCCTCTATGTCCAATGCGTAATGTCCAAGCAACCAATGACTTTAACGTAAATATTACTAAATGCCATCGTAGATGTTTAATTTAAACGCAAATATAAAATAAGTAGAGTTTAAATGAGCTTATCCGGTTAGAAGGTTCGATTAGAGATTGCATTGACTCCTCATCGGTTATGAACGGGTCAAATTAAGGCTTCAAAGGAGGCGATGGCGGTCATTATCAAGGCTGCGGTTTGGCATATTTGGCTGGTCAGAAATGAGCTTATCTTCGATTCTATGGGTCCTAAAGTGGAAGGAGTCGTAGAGGAAGTCATAGTGTATTCGTTTTTATGGCTAAAATATAGAGCGAGACGAACGGATGTTGTTTGTCATAATTGGTGTAGTAATCCTTTATTGTAGAGGTTGGTGTTTGGTGGTGTTGTTTTGGATGTTTTTAGTTAGGGTCTAGCGTTTTGCTAGTGTTCGTGGTTCTTTGAATAAAATTTGTCGTTCAAAAAAAAAGTAGAGTTTAAATGATTTAGTTTTGCTATTAAAATAAGGTTACTTTCGCAAATTATTACCCGTTCACGTAAGACTAATCCACTTCTTAGAGTTTTGTCTTTTAATATAAAGATTTTTAAGTTCAAGAAGATAAGATTATTTTAAAAAATAATTTTTAATAAAGCAATATTATACACAAAATAAAGAGAATTAAATGTTTGATTTTATGGTTTATTTTTTTTTTTAATATAAATTCTTATAAAATGTTATATATGCTTATAAAATACCGAGGTATTTAATTGTGAGTTATTACTAACTTTAATCCAAAGTTTCATTTTTGTAAATTATCAAATATAAACCGACTCATGCACAACCTTAGTAGGAGAGAGTTGATATTCTAATCACTTTTAAAAATTTCAAGTATCTACTAAATATCAGGTGATCAAAATGTTATTAACTATAGAATATTATTAGGGTGAGTTTTCCTACAAATGATTTTAATCTAATAAGGGTAAAAAGGATTTGTGATCTTTAAATCTATTTTTAATGGTTGAAATAAATTTGTAGTAAACAATTTGGTGGACGATAGTTTAGTCATAGCCACGTTTATTGAATTCTCTCTCCACGTGTCAATTCTCCCACTTCTTTAAAACATTCATAACTTTTAGATACGATATAGTTTTTTAACTAAAAGTCACATGTCAATCTTTTATTCCTTCATAGACTTCTTAGATTAAAATCCTTTGTATGTGAACCTCACTCTATATAATACATATATATATATGTATATATATATAAGTATTTTGAATAAAACAAGTTATTATTGTGACAGAAGTTCTCAAATCATCACATATAACCAAAGTTGATCTCAAATTTTGTCACGTAAGTAAACCAGTTTTGCTTTATTATATTAAAACTAGGTTTAATACCCGTGTATACACACGGGTTAATTTATACACATGTTGATTTATACACAGATTATCTAAATTACGCATCATTGAGTAATAGCAATAATTTGATAATACATTAAAAAAATACATTCATCTTCTATAGTTTTTATGTAAGCAATTTTTTTAAATATTTTAAATTTAAAACTTGAATGAGAAACAAAAAAATGATTATAAATGTATTATTAAAAAAATACATTCATCTTCTATATTTTTTTGCTCCATCAACTAATGCATGGTGAATTCCCTCCTAAACTTCCTATTATAAAACAAAAAAATTTCCCCCCAAAAATTACCCCCCTAAAACCTTAATTTATTAGATAGACTAGGTTTAATACCTGTGTGTTACACACGGGTTAAATAGTAATATTTATATAGAAATTATAACCATTATATTTAACAATTTGTAAATATATAACATTTAAGGAGTTGGCTCCATCAACTTGCATGATGAAAAATTTAGCTAAATTTTACCTCCAAACTTCCTATTATAGAAAAAAAAATCCCTCCAAAAATTGCCCCCTAAAAGTTTGATTTATTAGATAGATATCCAGATAACACCATGGTTTGATATTTTGTCATTTGTCAATAACAAATCCGTTTTTTTAATTAACAACAAAATTGTAAAGTACGTGGAGAATGTGGAACAACAACTACATAATCAGAAACTTATAAAGAAAGACGTTTTAAGTTTTCATTAACAGGAAAGTAATTAAATTAAGTTGTAACCAATTGAATAACGGTGGTTAGTATAATTGGTTGAAGAGTAAAAACATGAAAGTGTTGCGATCGTGAATAAAGGTTTCAATTTTTTACTCCAAAGTTTGAATATTATAAATTTAATATTATGTACGTTATGTTTACATAATAACATGTGAGACATAATATTCTGTTATATATACGCATAATCAAGTTAATGTAACTAACGTAGTGCGTGTAAAGAAGTTACAAGCATATTGCGTTACGTACAGAATTATACTTCTACTTATACATAATATTTATTGTTCTTGGCCGTTTTGAGGGTGGATAGGTGGTAGCAGTCTGCGGGTAAGGGGATGTGAAGGGTGTGTAGCTTGTAACACCCTGAGTTTTTTTTTTGTTTTGTGGGTGTGTTTTTCACGAGGTAAGGGTGTTGGCGGGTAAAACCTCAACATCACTTTTTATTATGGGTTGATTTTGGTTAGTTTGAGTTAAAATGATAGTGTCATCATTTAATATGTTAAAATAGCAAAAATGAAATACTTTTTGGAATCTATATTTTTTTTCTTCTAGATTTTCAGGGTAAAATTAAAAATTCTAATATGTTCCACGCCTTTTTTTTCTTGTTTCTCAACTAAAGTGGAAAGTGTAATTTCGACCAAATCATCTAGTTAGAAGAAAAACGAATTATACTATTTTTTTTTCTATGAAAATTAGTGTTTTCCAACTTTTTTAAGGCATTTATGTTTTATGGATTTACTCTTAGTTCGTAATTTTCTTTCCAATCTTTTTTCATTTTTTGGAATTTATAATTTAATACGTAATAAATTTAGCTGACTATAAAGAGAGGGCCGAACCCCCTTCTTTTGTAATCTACAGCTAAGTTTCAACTTTTGGTAATTTTTGTCCCTTAAGCCACTTTAAGTATTGGAAACTTGAGACCCTCTATTTTGACTTGTAACTGTTTGTAATGTTGGTCACTCTACGTCACATATTTAAAATTTTCATTCTTAGACTTTTATAAAATTATTATTTGACCACTAACTTTAAATGTTTACTCATTATACAAAATTTTTTTTAATAAACGTGTGTGGCTAGTAGCAAATGTGAGACCCTGTTGTATATGCCGTTACAATTCACGACACATGTCAAAGTCAAAATGTAGCAACTAAGATACAGCTGCCAGTCTGCCACACCACGTGACCCGGTTACATGCATAAACTTTCGAGAAAGAATAAATGTTTTGTTTTTTACATGCTAATTCACATTCGTTCCCAAAAAATATTGTTCATGTGTGTTCCAATATATAGTAACTTGTTTTTTTTTCTCCCCTAATTTTGCTCTTATATTTAACAACTATTTTTATAACAACTAATTTGAAATTACACTATGAATATCTATTCTCAATTTTCTGTTACAAATCTGAAATGTGTTAAACGAACGAAGCAATATCTTTTATATTCTGAAACCTTACTCGGGGGACGTACTGACATTTGACGTTTAATTGTGTATTCTTGAAAGTGGAAAATTCGTCACAAAAAACTCATGTCCGTTTCCCAAATAAATAATTAACTTAAAGTATATAGAGTTTAAGTCGTAAATATTATAAATACATTTACTATGTGTTTCATATATTAAATATTTAATTTTATAATAATACTTATTATAATCTTATTAGTGTAAATTGCTAAAATGGTCTTCAGGTTAATTACAAAAATAGTTTTTAAAGGTAAAAAACAAAACTGTCATTCACTTAACTGAAAAAGTTAATTTAAGTTAGTGCAAATGACCATATTAGTATAAAACTCATAAAATAAGGATATTATTTCTATATAAGTTTGTTAAAAGACTCAAATAGCAACAAATAAAAAAACATAAATGACGTAATTTATAGTTTACTCTTATATAAATATCTTATACTCGAATGTTCTATTGGTTTTAATTCTGCCACAACACAACATATTGAAGTCATTTGCTCAATACAACAAGTCTACACTATTTGTCATCAACTTTTTGTCCACTTTCACAATATTATTGTATTTAGCTTTCTATGTTTTAGAATATCGTATTAAAGGAGGTTGAACATATAGAATATCGTTTTTTTGGACGTGTGAGAAAGAGAGAAAATTAAATAATCATATAAGAGAGAGAAAATAGTTGATTATGTTTGTAAAAATCTTTTTCCACGTAGATGTGTTAAAATAGCAAAAATGAAATACTTTTTGGATTCTATTTTTGTTTTTTTTTTTCTAGATTTTCAGGGTAAAAGTAAAAATTCTAATATGTTCCACACTTCCACGCCTTTTTTTTTCTTGTTTCTTAACTAAAGTGGAAAGCGTAATTTTGATTTTTAACCAAATCATTTTTTTTAACGTCGAATAATATATTTTGTTGTTAGAAAAAAAACAGTCAAATTCGTTTTTTTTTCTTGTTCCAATTTTTAACCAAAACGAATTTGACTGTTTTTTCTATGAAAATTAATGTTTTTCACGTTTTACGATTTTACTCTTCGTTCGTAATTTTTGTTCCAATCGTACATGCTAATTCATGTTTTTTTCCAAAAAATATTTTATTCATGTGTGTTTCGATATATAGTAACTTTTTTTTTCTTCTCTAGTTTTGGTCTTATATTTAACAACTATTTTTATAACGACTAATTTGAAATAACACTATGAATACCCAAATATATTCTTAATTTTCTGTTACAAATTTGAAACATGTTAAACAAACAAAGCAATATCTTTTATATTCTGAAACCTCACTCGGAGGACATGCCGACATTTGACATTTGAAATAACACTATGTGTATTCGTGGAAATGGAGGATTCACCACAAAAGACTCATGTTCTTTTCCCAAATAAATATTAAACTTAAAGTATATAGATTAAGTTGTAAATATTACAAATATATTTACTATGTTTTTCATGTATTAAATATTTAAATATATAATAATACTCATTATAATATTATATTAGTGTGTATTGCAAAAATGTTCCTTTATACTAATTACACATTTAGTTTTTAACGTAAAACCTAAAAATGTAATTCAATTAACTGAAAAAATTAACTTAAATTAGTGTAAAGGATCAAATTGATATAACTCTGAAAATAAGAATGTATGTTATTGCATATTAGTTTGTTAAAGGACTTAAATTGCAACAACCATAAAACATAAAGGACGTCATTTGTAGTTTACTCTTATACAAAAGTTTCATACTTGAATGTTTTATCGGTTTTGATTCTGTCGCAATATTTTGAAGTCATTCGCTCAATACAACAAGGCGTGATTTATCTTTTTTTTTTTACAACAATACGAATAAAGGCTGGCAACCCGGGGTAACCCATCCGCCCGTAGACATGATAACAAGCTAGAGATAAAACCCGTTTGGCTCAGAGATCGAACTTGTATTGCTATAAGTCTCCCATCATTGCCCCCGTTTGTCCCTTTTAAAGTGGTGCAAGTGAGAATTAAACTTGGGTCTCTTTTAAAATGTTCAAGCATTTTACCACTATACTACATTACTACATTAGAAGTTACAATTGCCGTGATTTATCTAATTCCGGTGTTAGTAAAATGTCAACTTAGATCCCATAAATTGATGGGTGAACGATTGTCATAAATAACAAACAAATACTCATAGAAAAACTTATAAATAATTTCTTCAAGGTTTATGGTTAGCATATATATGTTTACATTCTTTATTAATTATTATCCATGTGATGTGGTTCCGAAAGTACTTTTAAACAAGTATTAAGCTGGCACCAACAAGGCAATAAACAAAGTCAACTCTTCCAGACGTCAATTCTTTTTTCATTATCCTCTCTGTTTCTCGCGTGATATCTGTGTCAATTACTTTGTTTTTTTTATAACAAATATGTATTATTTAAATGTTATAACATTTACTAAATTATTTCAACAATATATACCAAAAGATAATTTATTCTTGTTCATAGACTGTTAATAACTATATCACATAATTTATTCTGAACCTTAAAACATGATAATTTAAAGAGTTTAACAAATGATGTGAATAAAAAATCATCTTATAACGGTTTCAAAAGAGACGGATCTTATATTAGATTGAGTTAAATATATCATTACAATCTTAATTAAGTAGGCAATAAAAAAATAGTTCCTGTTTTTCTATCAAAATATATTTCACTTGTAGCATTTAGCAATTTAAGTTAAACAAAAAGCTTAGATTTGAATTGATATAATCATTTCAAAATAATTAAAGTACACTTGATATGTTTATATTCTAAAGATGGTTATGTCATAGAAATGGACTTATTTTGTCTGGCAGCTTGAATTGAAGCCAGCCCTTGTGAGGGACAAAATCGTGACATTTTTAATAAAAAAGTAATTAAGGGACATTTTGACTTTGTAAACAATAATTAATGAAAGTTATTATATTATAAGCACGAGAATATTAGGATCAGTTTTTTAATGAAGTATGGATATGTAATGATATTTGAAAAATACTATTTAAATGTACCAGAAATTAAGGAGAGCTCCATTCTAACTATAGATTGTAATGCATAGATGTATGTTACTTTTTTGTGTTAATTTAATTATTTATAATATAAGTAAATTAAATATTAATAACTTAAACCTAATGTTTATCGATAATTATTCATACTTTTTATTTTACCGATAACACTTTTAAATTTTATGTTAGTCGTTGTCAAAGAGAATTGCAATAGCATAATCAATTAATCATCACATATTTACATTATACTTCCACTCGCATCGTCTCACAATGATTATTGTGTACGAAATAGAGAAATGTCAAGTTCAAGAAAAAACATGTATGTACATGTAAATTGGTTGTAAATCTATGATAACTATGTTAGTATGATTGCCCTAAACAACGGAAAAGAATGTGAAAAGTATCATTACTATATATGAGCATGAAATATCGTAACTTCACAAGTCTAATAAATATTTTGGAAGACTTCACATAGTCGTACCTACTTTACTTATTTTTACTCCATGTTGAACGAGTCTAGAACCAGACAGACATCTCTAAGACAAGAGACATACACATTTATATATCACTAGACGAAACGAGTTGTTCATAAATCCATAAGTCATAATTTAAATGACTAAATCCATGTTTTAATCATGACTATCGTAAACAATGTGTGAATATTCTTGTCTTTGTTTTTCTAATTCACAAATGGAAAACCTTATAAAGCCGTTTACTTAACAACTTCAACACAAAACACATACCACCCAAATGGGCTCTCAAACACATGATCTACGTCTCCCCATCATAGATTTCTCTGAAATAAGCAACCATAACCGCCGAGGAACCGTTGTTTGGGAATCGACAAAAACACAAGTTTTCAAAGCCCTCGAAGAATTCGGTTGTTTCGAAGCGATTTTCGATGGGATTTCGCATGATCTTCGTGACTCATTGTTCTCTTCCTTGAAGGAGTTATTTGATCTTCCTTTAGAAACAAAGGTAAGAAATGTTACCGAGAAACTTTATAATGGTTATATAGGTCAAGCTAAAGAGGTCCCAATCTTCGAGAGCTTAGGGATTGAAGAACCTGAAACTTTTGCTAATCTCATGTGGCCTCATCATGGAAACATTGAATTTAGGTAATTAAGTCAACTGAATTTTTCTTCTATGAATATATATTAAAGTTTTGTTAATTTAACATTTTTTAAAGTGCGTCTATTTTTAACTACTGGAAGCAACCTTTCTATCCCCTAGACTGATTAGCGTGGTTTAAAAAGCTAGGCTCTTATAACTTGCTAAAACATAACTTGCTTAAAATCAGTTGAGCCGTGTAAGCTTGGCTCGTAGCTCGCTCGTTAGCTGCCTCGTTTAAATTACTAAAATCTAAATTGTAACCTAAATTTATAACATACTAGCTTTAACACCCGTGTGATACACACGGGTTAAGTAATAATATTTATACAAAAATTATAACCATTATGTTTAAGGATTTATAAATATTTAATATTTAAGAATTTATCTCAATCACCTTATGCATGGTGAAAAACTTTACTTAATTTTCCCTCCTAAGTTTCCTTTTTTAGAAAAATTCCCCCAAAAATTGTCCCCCCTAAAACTTTGATTTATTAGATAGATTATCTGCACTTCAGCTTCACTATCAGTAAAATATTCAAATAGAATATAATATAATATATAGCTATATATATTATGGTTATTTTGATATTTTCTAATGAAAAAGTATATATAATAATATAGAAGGGCATCATAATCCATGAAATACCGTTATAGTATATATTATTGGTTAATGGTTTAAGAAAAAAAATATAAAACTATATTAATTACTTCTTGTTTTTATGTATAATATGTATATACTAAAAAGTAACAAATTATATTTTTTTTAAATTAATAAGTTGTCTTGTGAGCCAGCTAAACTCGTTTATAAAGTAGCCGATCGAGTCCAAACCCACACTTTCAACTCATAAAGATAAACGCCGACTGGCTTAATTAACTCATCTACCCCTAGCTGTATATCATACCATCTTCATTCCTATAAATGGTTGTGTTATACGTAACATTATACCGTATACGTTTGTTTCTTTCTTTTTATCATACCATCTCTGGTCCTATAAATGGTTGTGCTATATATGTAACATTATACCATGTATGTTTGTTTGTTTGTTTTGTCCATTAGTCATATTACAAATTTTACACGTTTGTTGAATTGTTCATTAAATAGTTTTTAAAATTTTACACGTTATGAAATGTATGACAGCAACAACATACAAGCTTACTCGGACAAGTTAAAGGAGTTAGATGAAATTGTGAGAAGCATGGTGCTAGAGAGTTTGAAGTTGGAAAAATACATGGATGAACACATGGAACTAACAAGCTATCTTGTTAGGGTTATGAAATATCGAAAACCTTTGAAAGATGAATCAAATATGGGGCTACTTAGTCATGCAGATAAAAATATATTGACAATTTTGCAATCAAATGATGTTGAAGGACTAGAAGTGCAACTTAAAGATGATGGAGAGTGGTTTCAAGTTAAATTCTCACCAAACAGTTGTGTTGTTATGGTTGGAGAAACATTCAAAGTAAGTTACCTTGAACTTTCTTAGTGTTTGAATTTGTCAGTATTAATGACAGATTACTGACACACGATGTATCGCTTATAGATAGACTGTTTACTTTTTGACTTTTAGGTTTTTCTTTTTATGTATATCAGTGATACTGAGTGTTCTAGTAATGGATATGTAGGTTTGGACGAACAAGCGATTACATGCAGCGACTCATAGGGTGGTGATGAACGGAGAAAAAGATAGATATTCGATTGGTTTGTTTTCGGTTCCGAAATGGGACAGAATCATAAAAGCACCTGAAGAGCTTGTGGATGAAGAACACCCTTTATTCTTTAAGCCTTTTGATTATGGAGAGTTTTTCAAATATTTCCTCAAGGAAGAAAATATTAATGATAAATTTGCATTGGAGAAGTATTGTGGTGTGTCAACTGAAACTTTGTAATATATATCTTCTTTTTTTTTAAATTTCGTTTGTTTATATTCTTATTTGCTGCTTATAGAATATGGTATATACATTAATGGTATAGACATGATATTTTATAAGTTAAGATTGTATATGTAAAGTTACTTATTTATTTTAAATATTGTTTGTGTGTAAATTATAAATGTGATGTAAAAATTAACGAATTGTATTTTTGTAATCTCGTTTGGATCCAAAGTCCAAAGACGTACCATATTTGTTTTTTTAATCGTATATATAAACAACTGGCTTTAATTAGAAAAATAAACATAAAAAGTTATACCACGTTTTATGTTAACATCTTCCAGAAAATGTATAAATAACGACTTGTTGCCAAAAGTGGTTTTAAAATCTGTCGCCTAAAAGACAAACTCTGGAAAATAGTGATGACAAAAAGATAACTTAAATAATAGAATAATAAAAAACTAATTTGACGATTAAAAAATTATATTAGTTTTTATTAGTCTTAATTATCACACTTTGACTTCTATTAGTCTTAACTATTGAATTGGCTTTCAACGTACGGTCTCAACTTTTATCACTTTGACAAACAACGATCTGTCATTAAATTTTTTTAACGAAGTTAAGTTTTTTTCGAATTCAATACATATTTTTAATCCTTTTGATCGAAAGGATAATACAAGTCCATTGATGTAAAATTTTGCTCGAAACGGTTCTTTAAACAAAATTTTTTTTACATCCGATTGAAGCACCGTTTCGTTGTTCGGAGTGCCATTTCGAGGTAATTTTTCCATCAATTGGCTTGTAACATCAGTCTTGAATTTGAAAAAAAACTTAACGGTATTAAAAAAAATTAATGACAGACCGTTGGTTCCCAAAGTGATAAAAGTTGGACTGTTGACAGCCAATTCAATAGTTAGGATCGAAAGAAACCAAAAGGTGATAGTTGAGATCAGTAGAAATCAATATATATCCTTTAAAAAAAAGACAAACTCTGTTAGGCCTAACATTATTTGGGTATTTAAAACAGGTTTATAACATATATAAATGATGCGATTACAAACAGGGGGTCGCTCAACCGTTTTAGAGGCCTAAGGCGAATAAAAAATATGAGGCCTTTTTTTTCTCAAATTTTATGAAGCATCAATTATGATCATCAAATAAACCACTAATAAAATCATCAAGTAACCATTATTAATTTATTAAAAAAAGTCTCAAATAAACAAATATTACTTTAAAATTATGAAATACAATGGTTATTTGTTCTACATGTTCATAAATCATGAAATGTAAATTTCTTTGCAAAATTAAAGTTATCATTAAACAATATTTATCTATCTTTAAATTATAAACTTTAATTGTTCATAATCTTAACATACTTTCAACCTATTTTTCAAGTTATTTATAGGTATATTGGTTTTCACTGGTCCCAACTATCACCTTTTGTCTTCTACCGGTCCCAACTATTAAATTGGTTGTCAACGGTCCCAAATTTTATCACTTTGGTAACCACTGGTCCCGTCGTTAAATTTTTTTAACGCCATTACGTTTTTTCCAAATTCAAGACCGATGTTTTAGACCTTTTGATCGGAAGGATAATACGTGTCGATTGATGTAAAAGTTTTATCGAAAAAGCTCTCTGAACGATAAAATTTTTACATCCGATTGAAGCACCGTTAGGTTTAAACAACCGATTGAAGCACTGTTTCGTTGTTCGGAGCGCCGTTTTGAGGTAACTTTTACATCAATCGACTTATATTATCGTTCCGATCAAAACACTTATAACATCGGCATTGAATTTGAAAAAAACTTAACGGTGTTAAAAAAATTTAACGACAGGACCAGTGGTTACCAAAGTGATAAAAGTTGGGACCGTTGACAGCCAATTCAATAGTTGGGACCAGTAAAAGACAACAAGTGATAGTTGGGACCAATGAAAACCAATATACCTTATTGATATTGTTAATTTGTTAACTTAATAATATATGATTTAACTAAGTTAGTTATGACTCGGGCTGGCCCAATTACATCTTGGAGTTGAAAAACAAATATTCTTTTAAATGCAAGGAGTTGGGATCGAACATTGGATGTCAAGCATATAAAAAGAAGCATCTTACCATTTGATCTGGCTTCATTTTAATATTCAGTCTTAAAGAAACAAATATATGTATACGAGTAAACACTTTAAAAATGAGGCCTATAACTTTTTGGGGCCTAAGGCGCTCGCCTATTTTAACAAACTATAAAGCCGCCCCTGATTACAAAAGTATAATAAGACGTCGACGTACACAATAACAAACACATACATACATACGAGAGACACTTGAATTGCAATACATACATGAATAAAGAGTTGACGAAAAAACAAGTGATGTTTATTATCAAACACCACAATAAGCCTTGAGAGCATACGGAGCTCGTTGACCCGCTTCGGTGTAGTAAAACTGAAGAAATTCAAAATGATCAAACGGTTTGAAGATTAAAGGGTGTTCGTCGTCCACGACCTCTTGTGGAGCTTTAACCACATACCCGGCTTTCGGTATCGAAAACAACCCAATTGAATACCTTGCGTTGTCCCCGCTCATCATCACACGATGATAAGGCGAATGCAACCGTCCATTTGTCCATGCCTACAATTGTAAATTAACTTTGGAGGATACTTAAGACAAATGAATAACAAAAGAAGGTAAATCCAAACCTATATATCTTAGCAGGGTTATTCGGGTTAACAGACGTAGCGGTGTCCAAAATACCCCAACCTGACTTAACCCGAACCTGAATAAACTAATTAGGGTCAGGTTAATAGAGTCGAAAAATGTTAGTAGGGTTATTTGGGTTAACTTGACTAGCCCAAATCATTATTAATGTCGGGTTACGGGTTAAGTTTAAAAATAAACCGTTATTCAGGTAAATCTGAGTAAACATGACTTAAGAAGATTTATAATATAATATTACAATTATAATATTTTTATATAAAAACACATGTTATTGGTCATATAAATTACTTTGTTATGATAACTATGTAGTCACGATAAACCATGTTTATTAGTTTTGAGTTAAACTAATTGATAATAATTAATATATTAATACGAGCCGTATTAAATCGTTCGAGAAGTCTAAAGCAAATAGTTTTATTATATTACTAGGTTTAATACCCGTGTGTTACACACGGGTTAAATAGTAATATTTATAAAGAAATTATAACCATTATATTTAACAATTTGTAAATATATAACATTTAAGGAGTTGGCTCCATCAACTTGCATGGTGAAAAATTTAGCTAAATTTTACCTCCCAAACTTCCTATTATAGAAAAAAAAAATCCCTCCAAAAATTGCCCCCTAAAAGTTTGATTTATTAGATAGATCATGTCCAAAGTTTTGGATACGTTTCTGTCAATATATTTACATTAAATAAAACATAGACGGACAACAAATTAAATGAGTAGTCAATTTTTTTTAGATAATAAAACTAAGTCGGTTATAAACAACGTTCATGAATATTGGGGTTAGAACAATTTGAAAAACATTGGCTATAGTAAAACTTACATAGAAGGAGTCACCAATCATGACAACGAAAGAGTTAGGTGATAGTTGAACTTTGATCCAATCTCCAGATTTGGTTTGCACCTCTAATCCATCAACTTCATTTTGATGTAAAATTGTGACTAAGTTCTTGTCTGTATGAGAATCGACACCGAGTTTGGTATCCTTTGTTTCGGGTCCTTTGTATTTCATGACCCGAAGCAGATAATTTGTCGAATCCATATGTTCATCCATATATTTTTCTAACCCCAAACTCTCCAGCACCATAATTCTCACCATTTGATCCAGTTTTGATAGTTTCTCATAGATCTCTTGTATAGTTTTGCTGCATAATATCAAATGTTCGCAAATAAATGACAATATAGCATTTAATGATAATAATGCTTTAGAAAATAACTATGACAAAATTAGGGCTTTTTAGTCAAGGTCAACAATAATACAAAATATTTATATAATAAATCAAAGTTTTAGGGGACAAATTTTCAATATCGATTTTTTTTTTGGGGGGGGGGGGACATTTTAAAAACAAAAGTAAATTTAAAAAAACGTAAAATTAATTTCTCTGTATTTTAAAATAAAGGATATTTTGGTTGCAAAATCAATGCAATATTGAATAATTGAACGTCGATGAGTGATTTTAAATCCCAACAGTTTTCAATATTGATTTGTATTATAATAATTTAGATTTTTACATCTCATTTTCAATTGTGATTTCTTCATTTAATGGATCATTTATTTTATTTAACCTGTGTGTCTACACGGGTATTAAAACTAGTTTTTTCTTACTATTAAGTGTAAGTTAGTTAGAGTTACAAGTCACAACATACATAAGAAAAGTCAGAGTTTATGTAAAAATAACCAACTAGTTATAATAATTGAGGTCAAGAGGCCTTTTTGTCCCGCCTTAACTGAAATTAAGTAATTACGTACCTAAATTTAGGGTTGCCTTCAGGCCACAAGATTTTGGTAAAGCTTTCGGCTTTATCAGGATTGGGTGCCACGTCAATACCCATGCTCTCGAATAGTGGCACCATTGGGTACTGACCGAGGTACCCATGAAATGGTTTTATGGAACGGTTTTTGAGCTTTGTTTGCAAAGGAAGATCAAAGAGTTCCTGCAACGAATCAAACACGGACGTGTGTAGCTCTGGTTGGATGTCAGAAAGCGTTGCTTCGAAGCAACCGAATTCTTCGAGGGCTCGGTGAACTTGGGATTTCGTTAGATTCCAATGATTTGTCTTTGTGTTTTGATCTAAATTCGTGAAATCGATGAAAGGAAGTTTGAGTTGAGTCCCTAAACCCATAATTGCTAGATAGGTTTAAACACTTGCTAGTTTTACAACCAACATATATAGACAACTATTGATACTTATGATTATAGGTGTTAATAACTTAATAATGCATCCATACACGTTATTTGTGCAGCCCGCTATTAACTATACATAAATTATAGTTTAGTATTTATTGTCAGACACATCTAATTCTTTATTATAAAAGACTAAGTATTTTATAAAAGGCAAATTGGCTAAAAATAATCCCAACTAACACCTATTGGCCGAGAATAATCCCAACTCAGTTTATTCCCTTCAGTGGTCCCAAATCCAACTTTTTTGGCCTCCAGTGGTCCGCCGTTAAGTGCACTTAACGGCCGTTAACTTTTTTTTTGAATTTTCGAATTTCAAAACAAGGTTTTATGGAAATTGATCGGGAGGAGTATACGATTCAATTGATGTAAACCTTACCTCGAACTAGTGTTCCAAACGACAAAACGGTCTTCAATCGGGTGTTTAAAACCTAACGGTGCTTTAACCGGATATCAAAATTAAACCATTTGGAGCAACAATTGGAAGTAAGGTTTACATCAACAGACTCGTATTCTCCTCCCGATCAAAATCCCTAAAATATCGGTTTGAAATTCGAAAAAAATTGAAAAAAAG
This sequence comes from Tagetes erecta, assembly GCA_030867185.1. Taxonomy (NCBI): domain Eukaryota; kingdom Viridiplantae; phylum Streptophyta; class Magnoliopsida; order Asterales; family Asteraceae; genus Tagetes; species Tagetes erecta. The sequence goes on from CM061492.1 coordinate 1,206,720, forward strand.
TTAACGGCCGTTAAGTGCACTTAACGGCGGACCACTGTAGGCCAAAAAAGTTAGATTTGGGACCACTGGAGGGAATAAACTGAGTTGGGATTATTTTCGACCAATGGATGTTAGATGGGATTATTTTAGGCCAATTTGCCTTTATAAAATTGCAAATCATTTGATGTTGAGGTTCTAATTAAAATATGTTTGATGATAATGTCTTAACGTACCAAATTTGATTCCACATAATTTAAATACTACATTAATTGTTTTGACTTTTTTTGTCTTTATACATTTATCATATATTCATATGTATTAGTTTTGTAATTTATGTAATTCTTGGTTATTGTTTATTAACTTATTGAAGTGCATGGTATATTAGCTTGTAGCACAAAATTACAAAGTATTATCGAAGCAAGTTGTTATTAATAATGTCTGATAATTTTATATTAATTAAACTATAGTTCTGGTCCTTATGTTTTAACAATTTTATTAGGTTTACTTATACCTTAACAATTTTGGTCTATATGATTTTCCATCCATGTTTTCATTAAAATTTCGTCATGTGATGGGCAAAAAAAGACATTTTCCTTTGTTTTTAATTGAACTTTCATAGAGTTACGTGAGAAGGGTTAACGGAAACATGGACAGAATTAGAACTTAAGACCAGTTGTGTTAAGAAAAAAATCACGTGAGACCCACCCCTTCCACAAACTCAACTCTAGTTCTCCACCATCGTCCGTTCTCATGGGCCACCTTCCACAAACTCACCTCCCCCACTGCCACCCGTGGGAAAAATCTAAAGAGCACCATCACCACCAAAGGCGGCCCTCACGGGTGCACACTGCTTGTGGTCTAATAACCCATTAGATTTAGGACACCTAGTTTGTACTATGGTTTTCACTTGCTTACAATCTTTAGAAAACATTTTGACCAATGCAGCTAGATCAACTAATAGCCGTTTCACTTCTTTCAATAGTTAGGGCGATGAAAAACACAAAACGAAGATCTTTTAGCACAAATGATATAAGGTATTTAACATCTATATATTTTTGTAATCCAAAGTTAAACTTATAAAAATAATTTATGTTATAGAGTTTATTTATTTACTATAGAATACTTGTACATAATACAATACATATAGTCTTGACATACAACAAAACAACCATGCCTTTGTGAATACCTGGCTTTCTTATAATGGGTCAACTAAATGTCGTGTGTACATCATTGTAATGTATGTTTTTTACTTTTTTATGACACTTTTATTACAGCAGTAACTTATATGTTTAGTCTCTTTTATTACAGCAGTAACTTATATGTTTAGTCAGACTACCTTAACAACAGCTATTATGGTTTTTATTTATTGACATTCACATTAGTCTTTTACACCAGCTACAACTTAAACACAATCATAGAGGATGACACATCAACCATTGAAGCAGGCTTCTTCGATGAATCTCTCAACAACCTTAGTAGTGACCAAAGGTAGCACGAATCCTAAAGTACTGCCATCGGAACTGCAAACACTGATTGGAATGCCACTTACATTGACGGTTAACATCAAACCGCATGAAACACTAGGTGTGAACAATGCCACAAGATCCCAAACGATGGTTCCTCCGACTCCAGATCTTAAAAGCAAGGCCGCGAAGAGAGCCTCTACATCAGAAACTGAAAAGGAAACACCAGTTACTGCAGAAGAACCTCCAGCTCCAGCTCCAGCTGCAGGTAAATATATAGCAATACTTATGATTAATCGCATTATTCATTTTTAAACTTACTTTCACTACATAGATAGCAACACACACACACACCACAGAATATGACAATAAATATTAATTACCAACAGGAAATGACAAAAGACCTTCACCTAAAGAAGACGAATCGACAGAAGAGGAGCAGCTACCCACGGACATAGCCTCAAAAACCATAGATAGACAATTGAGCAGAAGCAGGGTTGATGCCTTGATGGTACAACATTAACAATGATCCAGGAAGCACCCCAGTAGTTAATAAATTATGCCAAATTGCCAACAGCTTTTGTATCTAAAACCAAATAGGCTTTAGCAAAAAAATTTTTACTATGGCACCTAGGTGAATGGCCACCACATATCTTATGCAACAATGGCAGGTACATAGTATGCCATGTAAATCATAACTACTCTAATGACTAATAGACACTTTCGCTATGACATCTATCAACAACCATCTTTTGCTATTAAACACCAGCCCTGGCTGCAGCATCGTGCAGCCTGGCAACAAATCCTAGTTCAATATAAAACTCAAATGTCGAATACAAATACTAAACAGTTTAGTTAAACAAGAGAAACCAAACCCTAGCCCTCGGTTGTGATCGCGGGAGACAAACTAGCTGAACATTGTTACAGAGAAACAAAGATCGTCACTCGTTGTCTTGATTTCAACCTCGTAGCAGCCGAGGCGGCTGCCTCTCGTCACTGCCCAAAACCCCCCTTTCTTTACTGGTTGTGTATCTCTCTCCCTCTATCTCCGTTCGTCCCCTTCTTTCTTTTCATAAAGACCCAATCGATTTTTTTTAGCACAACAATTGTGATAGGCCCATCTAATGTCTTGTAAATAAACAAAAGCCCAAGTTGATTTCCTTGTAATTTTCTGGACTTCAGTTCAAACCCCATACAAAATATAATACTCTTTATTTATCATATTGTAGGATTTTTTTTTTTACTTTTGCTGCACCCGCTTCTCATCCATTTAGTATTTAGCTCACTTGAATTTATTTACTTGACACAAACTATGACTTGTTTTATAACTTTTTGGCTCGGTTCATCTTTGATATAATTGCATTGTTTTGACAAGTTTTCTTCATAACCTACAAAATATAACGACACAACGTAATATATTTTCTAATCTTTTCAACGCAACTAAGCGATTTTTAACATGAAATAGGCGTCATCTAAAATGAACCGATCAGAACCGATCCAGTTTTTGTTAACAAAATCTAGAACCGCTTAGTATAGGGTATTTGACCGGGTCTGGTTTCGGGTATGATATGGCCGTGTCCGGGTTTTAACCGGGTTAAGATGAAACCGGTTCCGGTTCGGTTCGGGGTCGGGTTTCATTTTCTTAGAGGAACCAAAAGACCAAAACCCATGTGTATTCGTCGGTTCGGGAACATTTGGTCGGCTCCAAAACAAGTTGCTTTATGTCATAAAATCATGCTAGTTCCAAGTTCCAACTTCCAATAGGAGGGCAATAGGCTATGCCGCTATGGTTTTATTTGATAAAATCAGCCCGACTGAGTGGCCCATATCTTTAAAGCTTCTTTTAACTTACAAGACTTGTACCTTTCTTCTCCAAACCCAACCCAACTTAATAAGGCTCTATTATGCCAGATTTCCAAAGCATCATGACTTTATAAAATAGTAGGTTTAATATTCGTGTATACACACGGGTTAAATAAAACAAATGATCAATTGAATGAAGAATCACGAATGAAAATGCGATGTAAAAATCTAAATTATCATAATAAAAATCAATATTGAAAACTGTTGAGATTTAAAATCACCCGTCAATGTTCAATTATTAAATATTGCGTTGATTTTGCAACCAAAATATCATTTATTTTAAAATGCTGATAAATTAGTTTTGGGTTGTTTTTAAAATTACTTTTGTTTATAAATGTTTGCCCTCCAATCTTCCCCATCTTTTTTCCCGCTCAAATTTGACCCCCAAAACTTATTTTATTAGGTAGACTAGGTTTAATACCCGTGCAGACACACGAGCTAAATAAAATAAATGATCTATTGAATGAAGAAATCACGATTGAAAATGCGATGTAAAAATCAAAATTATTATAATAAAAATCAATATTGAAACTGTTGGGATTTAAAACCACCTGTCGATGTTCAGTTATTCAATATTGCATTGATTTTGCAACTAAAATATCATTTTTTCTAAAATGCAGATAAATTAATTTTTCTTTGTTTCTAAAATTACCTTTATTTTTAAAATGTTTGCCTCCAATCTTCCCCCTGATTTTTCCCGCTCAAATTTGTCTCCCAAAACCTTTCTTTATTAGATAGATAACAAATTAATTTTCTAAAAGATTCTAAAATGCTGAATCTATCTAATAAATTAGAGTTTTTAGGGGGTAATTTTTTGGGGTAAAATATAATTTATTTTATAAAAGGAAGGTTGAGAGGGAAATTAAGTAGGAGGGTTAATAAAGACAAAATTTTGTGATTAATAATAATTTACAAAATTATTTATAAATTTTTAAATATAATAGTCAATTTTTAAAAAAAATTTTATTCAACCCGTGTGTAATACACGGGTATTAAACCTATTGCATACTAAAATAAGGTTATCATATCTAAACAAGACTAATTCTTTTCAGTTTAGAAATTTGGACTAATTTTCATGCATTTAGTTTAAAACTTCCATATAGGAGAAATTCAATTTATTATATATATTTTTTGTTTTGGACTATTTTGCCTAATTAAGTAAGAATTTAAAAGTTAGAAATAGTAATAATTAAATCTAACAAAATAACACACACATATACTTTACTGATGTTGTGTGTGCTCTGTTAGAATATTTTGACTCATAAATGTATTTTTGTAATAAAAAACTAAATGTAAAATCTAATACAACAATTATAATTTTACTTGTTTCGTGGGTCGAAGATTTAAGTCCCACGCCCCACGGTGCCTCATGTAATTTTAGAAGTAGATTAAATTTTGTTTATATTAGTTTAAACAGTGTTAACTTATATTTTTTGTTTTATAGTGGTCCTAACTATCAAATTGACTGATAACGATCATAACTTTTATCACTTTGACAATTAATAGACTGTCGTTAAACTTTTTTAACGCCGTTAAGTTTGTCGTTCGGAGCGCCGTTACGAGGTTCCATTTACATCAATCAACTCGTATTCTTCTTCCGATCAAAAGCCCTAAAACATCGATATTGAATTCGAAAAAAAATTAACGGAATTAAAAGAAAATTTAACGACAACCTGTTGGTCGTACGTGGTAAAAGTTGAGACTATTAACAGTCAATTCGAGAGTTGGATCGATAGAACCAAAAGGTGAAAGCTGAGACCGTTTAAACCAATATGACAATATACCCGTTGAGTAAAACTCGCTCCATTTTTCGTCTTTCTTCTTCGTTCTCATTTCTCCTTCACGCCTTACCTTCACCGGCTCCGTCTTCACCTTCATCAGTCTGTGAATTGTTTTCTAATTAGGGTTTCTGCACTGTGATTGGGATTTCAGCCGCTATGGCCTGTGAGTTGTTCGTTTTTGTTTCTTTCTTCTTCCCGATTGTACATGCAGGTGCTAATCGTTGTCTATCTTCTTCTTTGGGTTTGCCTAGGTTCATTGAGTTGCTAATTTGGGGTTTAATTAGGTATCTATAGGTTAGTTCTTCGTGATTTTTCTTTTTGATTGTGCATGCAAGTGTTGATCCTTGTGCTAATTTAGGTTCTTTCGATTGTTAGTTTGGAGGTTGATACTAGCTATCTGGTGTGGTGTTGGGTACTTTTATCTTTGCTATTCTCCGTCGTCTTTGTGCTGATTATTGTGGGTTTAGTAGTGATTTTCTTCTTCTCATCTAGGTAATTTGTTATTTTTCGTGTCTTCTTTTGATTTTTTTTGTTTGTGTCCAATTAGTTTATGTTGTTGTTCTTTGTGTTTCTAGATGTTAATTGACCGGCTTTTGCTTGCTGTTAAATGCCTGTTAGACTCTGCTTTTGACTTGTCACACTACAACTCTAACATTCATACTTGCCATATCTTTAAAAGATGGAACCTTTTTACTCCAAAAACACTTACAATAACCAAATGGTTTGTGTTTTTACTGGCTTTATGGTTATTTCCTTGATTTGGGACTTGGTGTTGTTCGTTGTCTCCCTTCTTATTTGTAAACCGTATACGGTTATTGGTGTGTGTTTTGTTGGCCTGTCTTTGGTTAAAAAACATCAGAGGGCTTCTTCTTTGGCTTGTAGCTCTTCTTCTATTAATTCTCTATACATTGACCGTCTTTATGTTGGATCTACAAAGCCTTCAATAAGTGAAAAACATGTAATTCTAAGTTAAGTTATCTTATATTGTTACTTTTATAGTTTATAGAGACATAGACCAGAAATGTGATTTGAGTTCATGGATTTATATTTATGTATGGTCAATTTATTCCCAAACATTACACGAATGTGCTCCTAGTGTCGGCCCGATTGCATCCTACCTTATAGCATGCGTCACCTAAACGAGCCAGTGTGGAGAAATGTTTTAGTCCATACTTAAGCCCGAAGGCAACTAGATCAAAGGGTGAACAAGTCAAGAGAGCTAAACGGAGAGAAATAGGTGACTATCTTTATCCTTCGTGGATCCATAATCGTTTTGCAAACTCAAGAGCGCCAATTTGAGAGAGAAAGAATTCATTGGTTCTATTAACTAATAAGGTAATATTTTGAAGCAGCTAACGCAACATAGAAACCATGAACAATGCCAATTGCTACAGTTAATCAAACCAACACAACTGTATTTACATGTACTTCGATGTATGTAACTAAAACAATCATAGTAACATGTAAATCAACTATGCAGCTAGGATTATTGCAATCATAATAACTCTATTTACATAGAACTGCAGCCTTGTGTATGAGCGCCACACATGAATGCTAACAACAACCAAGCAAACAAATGTTCCGGCAGCCACAACGTGCTGCCCGGCATAATATCTAGTTGTTAGTATAAATTAAGTTATCAAAATGCACTGATTATTCAGAAATAATAAATAACAAAGTTTTGTCGTCGATGCAAATTGCAAATTAATTAATTAATTAATTTCCAAATTGTTTATAACGATTCCCTATATATTCAATGATTGTAAATAATAAACAATTTAAAGATTAATGTAACCTTTCAATTCAGTATCGTAATATATGCTTGTGAACTTTATACAAAATTTTATAGTGTCTATTATAACAAATCTAAGTATTTTAATAATTAAATAAGTTACACACTTGTAATATTTTTATGTGTCAACCTCACAATCTCTCTTAAATTGTTTTACACGTACGTATACTAATTCGTGTGTAATTATCTGGGTCTGATATATTGATTGATATTAATTAGTATAATTTTACTGTGTATTTGTTATGATTAGGGTTAATTTAACCAGGTTTGTTTGTTCATGAGCTTAGATTTGTAATTATTGTGGCCGGCCGGATTATCTTCAATTTACTTAATTGACCCGGCCAGCCATGAATACTTAGATTTATTATTGGCCGGGCTGGGCTACGGAGTTACTTAGTCGATGATGCGCTTAATTAATAGTTATATATAGTTAGACTAATTGAATATCGTGTCATTATATAATACTGGCCATTATTGATCCGAAACCATAAACAGGTTTGTTCATCATCACACTTTGGTCTTGAATTTGTTCCAACTAATTAAAGTGTGTTTGAGTTACTCAATTCTAATGTTTCTGAGTTTTGAATTTAAAGAGCTGTCTTGTGACGATGCTTGATCGATTAATTAATACAATACTACCTGGCCGGTTCGAACAATTTTGTTTGTGATTTTTTATGATTTTGTGGGTTAATTGTTAGTTTGGAAGGATCTACATGTGGATATATATGCATGTTATTTTTATTTTCTTATTATTGCACAAGATGAATGTGGTTATTAGTTGAGTATTATGAGCCTGTAATTGTGAGCTAGGTTGCTTGATTATGAAACACTATATATATATTTACAAGTTAACTATTTTACTTTTAACGAGCTAGGTTGAATTTTCTCTACATTAATTTGATTTTCACGGCAATGAATTTTATTTTTTTTGTTTATGTAATTAAGCATGTAACCTTTGAAACATGCATGTTTGTTTCATATATATGATATATCTGAAATAGCCATAGATTTATGCATCTCCAAAGCAAGTGAATGCATGCTAAAAATAAGAAATTTGGATTAGGTTTTATGCTTTTAATTTTAAAATCAATGTAGGATAAATTCAATTTGTTATATATATATTCTGGTTCTGGCCGGACTATTCTGCTTAATTATTTAATTAAAAGTTAAAATAATAATAATTAAATTTAACAAAACAATACACGCATATACTTAATCCAACAATTATAATTTTACTTGTTTCCTGGGTAGAAGATTAAAGTCCTGCAGGGTGCCTAACGATGATGCAATTTTAGAAGTAGATTAGAACATAAATAGAGAACAACGTCTTTTTTAAAATTTGATTTATATTGTGAGTTATAATTTTTTTAAAAGTGTCATTGTGTCTTTGTTTACCATTGTTTCATTCTCACACTTTGTAACAAAAAATGACTTTGTTTTTTAACATTTCTCAAACACATATTAACAATTTGTGACACGGTGATAATTTCTAAACACATAAGATGACACAACAAATCTTTACAATAATGATATTACATAATGACTTAAGAATGAACCGATAAAAGTGATATTTCACTAGTTATAATATAACACAATCACATGATATATACAAGGACTAGACAAGTGCCGAAATTTTTTTTATTTTTTATATATCAATATTATACGCATTTTAATGATAAAAAAACGCTTGTTTTTTTGGTGAAATTTTTTTAAAAAAATAATATCGTATCAAAAAGTTATGAACGTTTTAAAAAAGTGGGAGAATTGACATGTGTCTTGCATGTGGAGAGAGAAAGTCAACAAAAGTGGCTATGACTAATGTAACATTCCACCAAATTCTTTTCCTACAAATTGATCTCAAATATTAAAAAGAGATCTAAAGGTCATGATTCATTCTTAGCCTTCTTAGATTAACCTCTCCTATATATATATAAATCAGTAAAAATCGACACTTCGGTCGAAAAAATATGCGAGAGGCGACGCCCATAAAGATCCGCCAATGCTTCACGATGTGTGTTATGATCATAGTTATGAATATAATAATTAGTAGTGATTATTTCATTCTATAAATTAAACAATTTTGAATGAGGGAAATTAAGGATGTAATTAATGTTATCAGTTTAGAAAGAAATATTATATTACTGTCAAGATTGTTAAATGGTAGTAATTTATAACTCTTTATAATGGAAGGTCGGTGGTGGCACCGGTCAACCACTACCAGTCACGTGTCACGTTTTTATTGGCCGATTAAACTTTATGTTTTTTCCTTTTTTTTAAAGTTCCAAAATTTTTTTAAGATATATAGCTTCATTGCCAACTACTTCACAAACACTCGGCTAGGTAGAGGTGGGCAAAAAAACCAGTTTGAAAAAAAAAACCCGAACTGGTTTATGAAAAAAATCGATTAGGTTAAAACCGAACTGGCAGTTCAAGATAGGTTTGGGGTTTGGAGCAAGAAAACCGGTTTTATTTCAAAAAAACCTAGTTTAACCGGGTTAAAAACCGGTTTTTTTGAAAAAAACTGGTTAAAAACGACCCGAATCGGTTTGATAGGGTTGAGTTTTCACTTGAAATTAAAAACCGGTTAAAAACCGACCCGGTTTTAACAAAAACCGGTTTATTTGGTTTGAAAAAAAAACAGTTTAGAAAAAACCGGTTCGGTTTTTTTTTAAAACCCGATTTGCCCACCTCTACGGCTAGGGCAGATGGGTTAGGCGCTTTCAGAGTTGCAAGTCACCTTGGGTTCGATTCTTGGATTCCTCAGGCTTTTTAGTTTATTTTTTATCTTTGTTTTTAATAGTTTTATACTTTGGCATTCAACTCAACATTGACATGAATCACACTCTACTTTTACATGTTCATAAGTTGAATTTCATACTCTACTTTGACACACTTTCGACTTACTTTACGCACTGTGAGTTACGTTGGAGACATGAAACTTTCACTCTACTTTATCAACGCGTGTGACTACGTCACATACATAAGACATAACTGCCGTATCGGGCGGCTAGGTCTTATATCTATTTAATTACTAGTTATCAATATAAAATGCTGGTCCCCATTTTTTATTTCAAACAACCATGTTCAATTTAAAAAGTACTCTGACTACTCTCCGATGTAAACATAACTATTAAAAAGTACAGAGAGAAGAGAGAAACAAAACAAACTTAGCTCTCAATTATTAGGTTTTCGTAAAGTTATTTGATGTTTATATATTACTACATTAAAATAAAATTGATCTTTTTCTTAACTATATATTTTATTCGTTAGATTCTTTATATAACGGCAATTTGAATTGCTTACGTACAGGCCACTGATCACCCACACGATAATCTACATTCCAGTTTATTAGAAACTCGTTTTAGTGGTGAGAAAACCATGTCATGACCTACACTGCATTACTAAAAAGTTGTAGTATTTTATACAAATGAAAGTACCGACAAACTTTATAAAAAATCATTTTATAGGAAAAAAAGCCGTGACAAATTTATTTTTGGCAATATTGCGATAACTTTAGCAACAAAATTGCGATAATACTGAGTTGTCGCAACATTTGCGAAAACTTAACCACGATAATAGCTTTTTTATTACTTAGTTATAGTTTTTGGTTTGCGACAAAACAACGACAAATTAGAGCTTTTTGTTTTTATTATTTATCAAAAAATGTCATAAACTTGTCATAAATATAAGTTTATTGGAAATGTTGTAACAAAAAACACCATTTTTAGTAGTGCAGCTGGAAACCTCATTTTCTTCTCATGTAAGATTTGAACTTAAGATCTTCTCATTTTATAAGGTTTCGAATACCTCACGTCAACCACTTTAGGTAAGGATCATCAGCGGTTTAAATAACCAAATGATTGTTCAATTACATAAGTAGATACTGAATACATTTACAATCCAGAAATATAAAAAAAAAAACAAACAAACCCAAGACATGATAACCTTTTTCATAAACTTAAACAACATGACCCAACACACTTATGGTATATAGAAGCCCAAGCACACACAATTAATATCTTTTGTCCACCATCACTTGAATAATTAGTAGATAAGATGTTTAAACACCACAAAAGTCTTTCAATATGTTTTGTGATCTCCTACCAGTTTCTGTAGCATAGAAGTTCAAGAGATCAACATGATTAAATGGCTTGAATTGTAAAGGGTGTTCATCATCCACAAACTCATTTGGCACTTGCACCTTTTCACTCAAAAATGAGAACAATGCAATAGTGTATCTTGTTTCTTTCCCCTTATTAACATCCAATGTAACTTTGTGGTTTGGTGAAAGCACCCTATTGTTACTCCAAGCCTGCATGTTACACCAAGAAAATATATACACTTATAACATTAGCTATCAAACGCGACGATCAATCTACTAGTTATGATAAAAACACGTATTGTACGTTGATCACCTTGCAAGCATCGCCTGCCATGACGACAAATGAGGAAGGAGGAAATTCAACAGAAATCCATTCATCGTCTCGTGATTTTATTTCCAAACCAGAAACTTGATTTTGGTGAAGTATGGTCAAGAAACTTTTATCCGTGTGAGAAGGAAAAGCCATCGTGGTCTCGTTCATCTCAGGTGCACGATATTTCAGATAGCGAAGAAGATATGTGGTTGAGTTGATATGAGACTCACTATGCTTCTCCACACCATAGCTTTCAAACAACATCCTAATTACCTTATGCTCTAACTTTGCCACTGCCCTTGAAAACAACATGGAAGTTTCACTACAATATACAAGACAAATTAAACACTAATTAATTAAAGTTAGAATATATGTACTTGTTTTTTACTATTTCAAAAACATGCACTCGAGTAATATTATCTCACTTATAACATAGCTATTGATAGACCAGCGAAAAGACACATAATTATGTGTTTAATTACCTGAATGAATGATTTCCATTTGGCCACATGACATTTGTGAAACTTTGTACACCTTCAAGCTCGGTTGCATAGTCGATCCCTAAGCCTTCATGAAGTGGAACGAAAGGAATCTGCCCTACGTATCCATGGTAGGGCTTTTCGACTATGTTCTTGATCTTGGTTTCAGTTGGGAGATCAAACAAATCATCTGCGGCTTGGAACACCGACTCCTCAAGCTTGGAAGAAACGCCATCGTAAAGTGCTATGAAACAACCATAGTTTTCAAGGGCAACCCTAATATCATTACATGTGGAAGACCAAACACTTGAACCAGGTTTTAAGTTTTCATTTGTGAAGTCTACAACAAGAAGTTTAGGGGACGCTAGGGAGCCCATGTCTTGGTTACTTAAGGTTATAAAAACTGGGAATTGTGTGATTATTATGTGTGTGATACGTGGTGTGGCTTGGTTACTTTATATATATATAGCCATTGATCCTAAATTCCTACTATTTTTTTTGGACAGCGAAACGAATAAAGCCTGGCTACCCGGGGTAACCCAATGGCGAAAGGCGACCCCAAACGTTCTGCGAACACAGACAGCGCTGGGTAGCCGAAGCCCACCTATTAAACCAACTCCAATTCGGGGGAAACCCACTAGCCCGTCCGCCCGTAGGCACGACAACAAGCTAGCGGTAAAACCCGTTTGGCTCAGAGATCGAACTTATGATGGCCACAAGTCTCTCTTCATTGCCCCCATTTGCCCCTTCCAAAGTGGTGGTAGTGGGACTAGAACTTGGGTCTCTTTTGGAGAATCCAAGCCTCTTACCACTACACCACATTGAAACCCATTTGCCCCTAAATTCCTACTATTATAACACAAAGATACATACACTATATTATTATATTAGAACCACATCATGATGCGTAGGGCTGTCCAAATTGCTCGTCGCTCGCTACCTGTTCGTCATTCGTTCGGATATTGCTCGGAAAATGCTCGCTCATTTTTGCGCTCGATGGTAAACGAGCCTATCCGTTCGGTTCGGTTTGTAAACAAGCCAAGCAACGAGCAAAGATCCGCTCGGTTCGGTTCGGCTCGCATATTTTTGAATTACTATATATATAATTATACATGTATAAGTATATAATATGTTGTTATAATTATGCTGATATTAAGTATATATTTATTAAAGTTATTAATTTTATTTAAAGTACATGAAAATAATAGTTATTTATCTTTTTTAAAATATCTTCAGTATTTTCAATTACTTTAAATACAATTAGAAATTAAAAAAAATTATTTATAATATTTAATAAGTCAATTTTCGTATAACTATAAAAACTAATTATGTATTTGTGTATCTATAGTTATATATATAAATATTTTTTATTAAGTATTATTTTATATATATTATATCATCAACAAAATGCAATTCTATTAAAATTGCAAGTTACTACTAATTTTTCTTAAAGCTACTAATTTATAATTATGTGCATTATGGAAAAAATATATATATTCTTTCACAAATTCGCTCGATACCCGCTTGAAAAATGTTCAGTTCGATGTTGGCTCATTTACGCTTGGCTCGACTTTGACTCGATTTGTAAATAAGCCGATCGGCTCGGTTCGATTTGTAAACGAGCCAAACAACGAGAAAGCCCTCGTTCGGTTGATCAGCTCGACTTGTGAACAACCCTAATGATGCTCATGTTTTTATGTGAACGTCCCACATATGACATTTAGTTCGGTTTGATGCCGTCAATGAGTGCATATATATATTCATAATGTAAAAACAATCATTAGGTGACCAAATTTGATTGATCGATAAATTATGATATAAACTTTTTTTTTGAGATTTTCTCATTAAGTATGAGTATTGACATGAAGAACGAATTTTATCACGTAATTATCTCACGTAATTATCTCTACTGTGGTGCATATGTTTAACAGACTACTAAACATATGCACGGGCCACTGACCACACGCACATAAAGGATGTTCCGAGTAATTCAGTAGCCGCGGGTATATATTCATTCACTCGTCTCAAACGACACATGTTTTTCACGCGTGAGTCATAGTGAGTACGTTATAGGTATTATTGCGTAAAAATGTTTTTAATTATTCCTTACGTGTTAAGGTAAATTAAATGCAAGTATCAGTTTTTTGCGGGTGGATGATCGAACCTTGTACATTTGGTAAAAATTAACACTTCTAGAGTCTGTTTGGTATAGAGTAATGGAATAAATGGGAGAATGGAATGAGTGAGAGAATGAAATGGACAAGGGAATGAAATTAACCAATATTACCTTTTCATTGTCATGTTTGGTTACCCAGTAAACACGAAGGAATGGAATAGCTCAAAAGAATTTTTTTTTACCAATTCTCACAACATTATCAAATAAATCATTCAGATTGTAAACATTTGTATATATTAGAACAGAAAAGATGATATTATCAAGCAGACTTTGATTCAAAGAAAATACATACGAAAATGCTTGGTATAATCCAATTATTGGATGTTGACCCAACTCCAGTTATCAACACTGTTATCAAGTTAATGATGCAAGTATGATTTTTACAAAGCAGCTACAATTGAAATTTGTAGACTTTCTGAATAATGGGTCAAAATTTATTCACGTCAACTGTGAATCTAGCATAATCTCAATTGAATTGATTTTCCATCAACCCTTTAAACAATCATAATCATACAAACTAACAAAATCATTTAGCGAGTTCAATAGCAAGAAAATCAAATCCGAACTAAAACGAATCACATACATGCTATTCTTCGACGATCCTAATCTCGAACTATATATATACGCAAATAAGAGAAATCGATGGATTTATATACGCATCAAGGTAAAATTGGGAGGGAAAAAAGGCTACTCGTATCATAAGATCATTGAAGTTATTCAAATTGGTTGAAGAAGATCAAATCGAGGTTAAATCGGTTAAGAAAATGGTTATTCGAGATGGTTATCTGCTGAGGGAAATTCGCTATGGAAAGGAATGAAAAAATAACGGGGGATGTGGGGGGAATGAATTGAAGGTGATTTCATTACTTTTGGAATGGATTATTCCATTCCATCTTACAACCAAACATGCCTAACTTAATTCCTCTTGAATGGCTCTTTCCATTCCTTGCTTCATTCTATCATACCAAACATGGCCCTAGAGTTTTCCTTTTAAATAATACAATGATAAAAAATTATTATTATTTTCATATGCTTTTTAGTTTTTACATATGTATTTGTCAATATATTGGTTTTATACGTTTATAAAAATATTGTTTATATTGTTATTTTTTTAAGTTATCAAAATGCATTGATTATTTTATATATATATATATGTTCTCCTGTCTTCTCTTTAATTCATTGGTGAATACACAGTTTGATTAGGTCTGTCATGGGGCTTCAGAATTGACGGGAATATCTAGTCTTAATCAAACTCATATCCATATTCGTGTAAAAAATTTTAACTCTAATCCAGATAACATAAATTTAGATCAACCTGAAGATAGCCCGTTTAACTTATTTATCAAAATGAAACAAATAAATTTAAAGGTTGTAAGTGAATTATTATGTAAGTCAATTAATGGTGACATGTTTATTGTGTGAGTTTACGTATGACAACTAGGTATCTTGGATTTAATTAAAAAATTAGTATAACTAACCTATAATTAGTGGAATTTAAATCATAAAGCACATTATTCAAGTAAAATTCATTTATAGCAAACATAAAAATAATCATATACTTAGCTTTGTAAAAAGTAAAGGTAAAAAATTTAAGTGGCCGGGGTAGATGATATTTTATTATGAGTACTAATATAAAATTGTTGTGTACTTTTAGAAAGTAGCTAGACTAATATTACTCAACTTTTCATATATTATACGCAGTACGTAGTGCATTCAATTTTTTCAAAAAAAAATATTGGAGAAAAATCAAATCAGTGAAAAATTAACACAAATGTGGTACGTTAAACCGTATACATATTTTATCTGTTATAAGGTGTAAAATTAATATTTTTGAAATACATAAACAAGTAGGAAAGTGCCATGTACGTACGCAAGTGCATGGCTATAAACGTACCAATATTCGAGTATATATTCGAACTAAAGCAATGTAGGGTAGACATAAAAACATGAGACGTAAGATCGACCTAGCGTTAGCGCAAAGCAATACAATGAATTTAATGTGATAAGGGGCACATTTGTAAACTTTGCATCGGCCAATGTGTTTAAGTATAGCATTAAATACTTAACTAGAAACACAGTAAGTTACGTGATTTACGTAGCATGTTTAACTACGTGTGTTATATATATATGATAGGTATCAATTTAACGTGCTTCATAAATATAGGTGTGTTATGATGATAGTTATCAATTTTTTTAGCAGTGGTTATTTCATTCAATAAATTAAACAATTTTGAATGAGGGAAAGGATGTAAGAAATTAATATATGTTATCACTTTAGAAATTAAGAAATATTATATGAAATATTATATCAGTGTCAAGATTGTTAAACGGTAGTGTTATATATCAATATAAAGTACGTGCTGGTCCCCATTTTTTATTATATATGTCTAGTTCAATAAGCATGATCAAGAACTAGCTACTCTCTCCAATGTAAACATAACTATTAAAAAGTACAAAGAGAAGGAAAAACAAAACAAACTTAGCCCTCAACTATTGGGTTTTCGTAAAGTTATTTAATGGTTATATCTTACTACATTAAAATAAAATTGGTCTTTTGTTAATTATATATTTTCGTCGTAACGTTTCTTAACGGCATTTGACTCGCTTACGGATCACTGACCCACACAATAATCTGCATTATCTTTATTAGAAACTCGTCTTAATTAGTGGTGAGAAAACCACATGACCTACACAGCATTACTAAAAAGTTGTAGTTTTTTATACAAACGAAAGTACCGACAAGCTTTATAAAAATCATTTTGTAGAAAAAAAAAGCCGTAACGAATTTATTTTTGACAATATTGCAATAACTTTAGCTACAAAATTGCGATAATACTGAGTTGTCGCAACATTTACGACAACGTAACCACAATACTAGCTTTTTTATAACGTAGTTGTAGAATTTGGTTTGCGACAAAATAACGACAAATTGTGGTTGTTTTGTTTGGACATTGTGAGATAAATTAGAGCCTTTTGCTTTTATTATTTCTCAAAATTATTGTCATAAACTTGGCATAAATATTAAGCTGTCAGAAGTTTGTTGGAAATGTTGTACCAAAAAAACCATTTTTAGTAGAGCTGGAAACCTTATTTTCTTATCAGGTAAGACTTGAACTTAATACCTTCTTATTATATATAGTTTTAAATACCTCACATCAACCACTTAGGGTAAGGATCATCAGCAGTTTCAATAACCAAATGACCGTTCAATTACATAAGTAGATACGGAAATACATTTACAATCCAGAATTATTTTAAAAAAAACAAACAAACCCAAGACAGTCCCTTTTTCATAAACTTAAACAACATGACATAACACACTTATGATATATAGAAGCCCAAGCACACACAATTAATATGTTTTGTCCACCATCACTTGAATACTTAGTAGATAAGATGTTTAAACACCACAAAAGTCTTTCAATATGTTTTGTGATTTCCTACCAATTTCTGTACCATAGAAGTACAAGAGATCAATATGATTAAATGGCTTGAATTGTAAAGGGTGTTCATCATCCACAAACTCATTTGGCACTTGCACCTTCTCACTCATAAATGAGAACAATGCAATAGTGTATCTTGTTTCTTTCCCCTTATTAACATCCAATGTAACTTTGTGGTTTGGTGAAAGCACCCTATTGTTACTCCAAGCCTGCATGTTACACCAAGAAAATATATACACTTATAACATTAGCTATCAAAAGCGACGATCAATCTACTAGTTAATGATCAAAACACATATATAATATTGTTGATCACCTTGCAAGCATCGCCTGCCATGACGACAAATGAGGAAGGAGGAAATTCAACAGAAATCCATTCACCGTCTCTTGATTGTATTTTCAAACCAGAAACTTGATTTTGGTGAAGTATGGTGAAGAAGCTTTTATCCGTGTGAGAAGGAAAAGCCATCGTGGTCTCGTTCATCTCAGGTGCACAGTATCTCAGATAGCGAAGAAGATATGTGGTTGAGTTGATATGAGACTCACTATGCTTCTCCACACCATAGCTTTCAAACAACATCCTAATTACCTTATGCTCTAACTTTGCCACTGCCCTTGCAAACAACATGGAAGTTTCACTACAATATACAACACAAATTAAACACTAATTAATTAAAGTTAGAATATATATATATTTACTTGTTTTACTATTTCAAAAGCATGCACTCGAGTAATATATATTATCTCACTTATAACATAGCTATTGATAGGCAGCCAGCGAAAAGACACATATATATATATATATAATTGGGTGCTTAATTAATTACCTGAATGAGGGATTCCCATTTGGCCACATAACATTTGTGAAACTTTGTACACTTTCAAGCTCGGTTGCATAGTCGATCCCTAAGCCTTCGTAAAGTGGAACATAAGGATTCTGCCCTACGTATCCACCGTAAGGCTTTTCAACTATGTTCTTGATCTTGGTTTCAGTTGGGAGATCAAACAACTCATATGTGGCTTGGAAGACCGACTCCTCAAGCTTGGAAGAAACGCCATCGTAAAGTGCTATGAAACAACCATAGTTTTCAAGGGCAACCCTAATATCATTACATGTGGAAGACCAAACACTTGAACCAGGTTTTAGGTTTTCATTTGTGAAGTCTACAACAACAAGTTTATGGGACGCTAGGGAGCCCATGTCTTGGTTAATTAAGGTTAATTATATAAAAACTGTGTGCTTAATTATTATGTGTGTGATACGTAGTGTGGGTTAGTTTCTTTATATATATAGCCATTGATCTTAAATTCCTAATATTAATTATAACACAAAGAAATATACACCATATTACTATATTAGCTAGAACCACATGATACGCATGTTATTATCATATTATGTAGTTTGGTTTCATGCCTTCAATGAGTGCATAAATATTCTTCTTCATAATGTAATTAGGTGACAAAATTTGATTGTACACCATTAATTAACAACTCAAATGACAATATGATATTAGACGCCACAATTCGCTAACCCGGTTTATATAAGGATTTCCTAACGTTTTTAGATAAGAGATGGTATATATATATATATGTGCAGATCTATATTCTAAGACCAAAATGCCCTATTACAGCTCAAAAAAGCCAAAAACGCCTAAAAACGCCCCCTAGTTTCCAATACTTACGGGCGCTTTGAAGGGTAAATTGCTTCTTGTCGCTGTGTAGAAGACGCCAAAAAACCTTACCATGCTGATGTGGACCTGTCATGGGGCTCTTTGAGACCTCACCACTACATATGGTCTAATGCTAGCTAGTAATTTGAATAATGGTATCTTGGTTTTCAACAGTCCCAGCTATCACATTTTGGTTTGTACCGACCCCAACTATCGAATTAGCTGGTAACAGTCCTAACTGTTATCACTTTGGCAACCAACAAGCCGTCGTTAAGTTTTTTTTAACAAGGTTAAGTTTTTTTCGGATTCAAGACCGATGTATAAGGGTTTTGATCGGAAGTAGAATGTGAGTCGATTAATGTAAAAGTTACCTCGAAACGGTGCTTCAATCGGATGTAAAAATATTGTCGTTCGGAGCGCCGTTTCGAGATGACTTTTACATCGATCAATCGACTCGAGTTCTCCTGCCGATCAAAAGCCCTAAAACATCAGTTCTGAATTCAAAAAACTTAACGTTATTAAAAAAATTAACGGCGGCATGTTAGTTAGCAAAATGATAAAAATTGCGATCGTTTTACCAACCAATTTCATAATTAAAAGCGATTGAAGCCAAAAATAATAGTTTGGAACGTTTAAAACCAATTTACCTTAAATAACCTATAAATATCAACTCTTGGTTCGACATTAGTCATTCTAAAAGCTACTCTTGCTTCAACGTGATTAATGTCCCCTTTAATTAATGTTAATTATATTCATAAGAAAAACAAGTATTAATTGAACGTGTCAGCATGCATCGTTCTGTTTGGATATATATTAATTAAGAATATATATTAAAAACAATGTATTTAATCTGATCATGATCTTGTTGTTTATTCTTTTCATCTTGGCCTCGTCGTATATATCCATTAATCATTTGTTTTTCTAGCTACCTAATATCTTGTAATTAAACACCCAATGATAATTAATATTTATATAATTACATAATTGTTTGTTGTTCATGAATTTAAATTACTTATGTTCTTGTCATTTGCTTTTCTTAATTGGTAGAACAAAACATTTTATATATAACCCCAAAAGTGACATTTAATGGTCCCCTAGCTTAGCTAGCTAAAGGCCTAAACCATCCTTTTATCAACCTAACCAATATGATCCCGCAATCATGATATATATATATATTTTATAAAACATGTAAAAATATACTATATGATACTGCTACGTCGTACACTAATGTATTGACCCTTTTCAAAATTCTTAGCTAGTTATATCATACATTAAAACTTCTAGCCAAAACAAGACGAAATTTGCGTGTTGTGATAGGACACCTATGGTAATATATATGGTTAAACCGACGTGGTTAAGTTCTTAAAGAGAAGAGGGTGAAGTCGTGTAGATTAAATTATATAAATCGAAATGTATCAAAATTGTTTTATAGTGATTGAAACCAGAATATTGAGTTATAAAAGATCTAAAGAAGCAATAAGAAGAGTCAAAAGAAAAAAATAACAAGCCATGGAACCGAAACTCTCTCGCTTCACAGCAGGGCGTACGACGACATTCACATGATTAAGTGTAATGGACGCTTTTTCAAACCTTGTAACCAAGGTAAGATGAAACATAAACAGAAAACAACATTATGACTCACACGTTGTGTCCTATAAATAAATAAAATAAGTTAAAATAAAAAGTAAAAGAAGAGTAAAAAATAGTCTTAAAATAAACACACTAGCCAACATGGTCTACATTTCCTAACACTTACTATTGCTACTCATAGCCTAAGGCCATGCCCATAAGGGCCTAGCGCTCTTCACGTTCACATTACGATGGCACCCCTTCACCCTTCACAACACCTTGCTTATGTTAAGCTTTGATTTTCTATTAAATGTCAACATAACCAACTTTTAATTTGTTCCAATTCAGTCATTTAAACTATGTTTTGTTTCAAATAAATAAGATAACTTTAAAAATATATTTTAATCCTAAATAATTAAAAACATATTTGTAAAAGCATTTAGTTGGTGTAAAAAACACAAAACACCTAAAGGTGTCTAAATTAATCGTCAAATTCATACATACCATGCGTTTTATTTTTTTCTCTTATAAGTTATAACTTGATCACCTGATGATCCAAAACACTCACTGGGCCGATCCTATATTGGGCGGGCTTACTGATTTTGGTTACCGGATTGTTCCCATAATATTCATAACTCATAAGCTTATAAGTTAGAACTAGTTGTCCTTTTTAATATTTTTTTTTGTTTTATCCTATTTTCCCTCTCTTATATTCAATTCTCATAAATATTTGTAAACAAAAAGAATTCTAGCTAGTTTGTTAGGCAACTATACCAATTTATTCTGTTAAGAGAGATGTATGTTTATCATCTAAAAAATTATGAGTTTCAATCTTATCAAAAACATAAAGTTGAAATAACTGTAGTAGATAGATTGTAGCGGTTTAAAAAAGCTAGTTGGTAGGTCACGCGGCTAGTGAGGGGCACAGCCCGGTCAAGACAGGAGACCTGAGACCCCTCCCCACCCATTTGTGCTTGTTTTTTAAGTTGCTTTTCACATGTTGAGTTCCTCAAGTTTGAACGTTTGCACAACTTTAATTTATTTATGTTATTTTTTAATTAACTCTTTTAACGATAATTTTTTTTGCCATTTAGCACACTACAATGCATGAATATTAATACTAGTTTAACCCTAAAACTATGTGTCGTGAAAGGGAGAAAATGATTAGAAATTTGCAAAATTTGGTATCACGTAAAGAGTGACTAGACACCACATAAAAAGAGTGATGCCCGACGATAACATTTCATATAGGGGAAGGTGTGTTACGGTAGAATGAAAAGTGATGATATATTATGTGTTTTGATTGGTTAAAACATTTAAATAAACACACACAAACCCTTCACCCCTCCTTTTAACCGCAAATCCACGATAACCCTCAGTACGTACTCATCGGTTGTGCCCTATCTATTTTTGGCTGTTGTGTTCTTGAACATGCCCCTACCTACGCGACGGGGTCTCGTGCTCTATCATCCTTTGACAACGAATTATCTAATTAACAACTAATTAACAACTTTTAGTATGAATAAAGTACTAGATGTATAATTGATTTAAGAAGAAAAAAAAGACAAACTCTGTTAGGCTAACATTATTTGGGTATTTAAAACAGGTTTATAACATATATAAAGGATGCGATTACAAAAGTATAATAAGACGTCGACGTACACAATAACAAACACATACATACGAGAGGCACTTGAATTGCAATACATACATCAATAAAGAGTTGACGAAAAAACAAGTGACGTTTATTATCAAACACCACAATAAGCCTTGAGAGCAGACGGAGCTCGTTGACCCGCTTCGGTGTAGTAAAACTGAAGGAACTCAACATGATCAAACGGTTTGAATATTAAAGGGTGTTCGTCGTCCACGACCTCTTGTGGAGCTTTAACCACATACCCGGCTTTCGGTATCGAAAACAATCCAAATGAATACCTTGCGTTGTCCCCGCTCATCATCACACGATGATAAGGCGAATGCAACCGTCCATTTGTCCATGCCTACAATTGTAAATTAACTTAGGAGGTTACTAAACAAAATGAATAACAAAAGAAAGTAAATCCAAACCTATATATCTTACCAGGGTTATTCGGGTTAACAGACGTAACGGTGTCCAAAATACCCGAACCAGAATAAACTAATTAGGGTTAGGTTAATAGGGTCGAAATATGTTAGTAGGGTTATTTGGGTTAACTTGACTAACCCGAGTCATTACGCTTAAAAAATAAACCGTGTTATTCGGGTAAATCTGAGTAAAAATGATTTAAGAAGATTTATAATACAGTATTACAATTATAATATTTGTATATAAAAACACACGTTGTTGGTCACATAAATTACTTTGTTATGATAATTATGTAGTCGCAATAAGCCATGTTTCTTAGTTTTGAGTTAAACTAATTGATAATAATTAATATATTTATACGATCCATATTAATTCATTCGAGAAGTCTAAAGCAAATAGTTTTATTATATTATCATGTCCAAATATTTTTTTACCGTATAATATGCTATTGAAAATGCAAACTAATGAAAGTGTGGTCTTCATTATTTGTAGGATGGATATGAATTAGTCTATCTCAATCACACACACATCAAACTATTAAGATTTTGGTTCGTTGGTCAAAATTAGAACAAGCTTGACTAACTCGACCCAATTAACATGAAACCTATTAAGCCGAATTGGATTAACTTGAACCCGACTAACCGAACCTTTATAGGGTCGGGTTGCGTTTTAAATTATTATTATTTAAAACCCGGCGGAATTAACAACCTTACGCACACGCATGCAAATAAATGTACTAGAGTGCTGTTGCCACAATGCGATGTAAAATTTTAAAACCAATAAACCAATGATCTTTTGGCCTAGTTATCAAGAGTGAGGTGTGACGCTTTGCGTCTATTGGAGATCCTGAGTTCAAATCTAGACAGTGATGTTTAATTTATATATTAACTTGCTTGGAGGTTTTGAGTTCAAATCCAGATAGTAACGCTTCAATATATTAACTTGATGATACCAATTACTAACTAGCCGTTAAAAAAGCTAAAAACTTTATGAAAACTACAAAATAATCGGATTCTATACCCGGTTTCAACCTTACCCGGACTGATTAAATAGGTTATGGCTTTTATTTGATAAAATGAGGCCCAAATGAAGGGCCCAAATCTATAAAGTTTTTTCTAACTTCCAAGACTTGTATCTTTCTTCTCCTAGCCCAATCCAAACAACTTAATTAGGCTCTATTCTATGTAGGGGTGTTCATTATTCGAATACCATTCGAATTATTCGAAATTCGATTCGAATCGAATTCGATTAAGACCATTCGAAATCCACTTTCAGTCATTCGAATTCGATTCGCATTCGATTCGAATAATTTTGTCGAATGTGGATCGAAGACGAATATGATTTTATGTATTCGCATTCGATTCGCCCAATTCGAATAAGAAATTTATATATTTTTTAATATATATTTTTAATATATCTAATTAATTATCTATATATGAATATGATTTAATGGGCTTGAAGTAAGTTAAAAATACCCAAACCCAACCCCTTACTCAGTCTTAATTGTTGTTTCTGTATATGAACATGATATGGTGCTTTGGCAGCTGTTTAATTGTTGTTTCTACAAGTTTTAAACTCGTTTATAGTCCTTTTTTGTGTTTGATTATGCACTTTTTGACTTTTGTTAACATGTTTTTGACTTATCGATATGCTAGTATTTTGCATATTGTTTGGGTGATGTTTTGCACATTGTTTGGGTGATGTTGTAGACTTATGTTATGTTGGTGCTACATTTGTATTGTTACTTGATGTCTTTATTTATTTATATATTTTTTAAAGCGAATACATTCGAATCTATTCGAATTCGATTCGAATTCGAATAACTTAATCGATTCGAATACATAGATTTTTATTCGAATGTGGATCGAATACGAATACAGTTTTTAAAAGTCCCAATTCGACCAATTCGATTCGCCTAATTCGCCCAATTCGCATTCGATTCGAATGAACACCCCTAATTCTATGCCAAATTTTCAAAACATCTTTTAAGTAGTATCAAAAAGCTATAGTCTCTAAAAATAATGAGAAATTGAAATTAAAAAAAAATACCGATAAAGATGAGGGGTAAAACATGTCAATACAATTTAAATAAAGATCAGGGCCTAAAGTTTTGGATACGTTTCTGTCAATATATTTACATCAAAATAAAACACAGACGGACAACAAATTAAATGAGTAGTCAATTTTTTTAGATAACAAAACTAAGTCGGTTATAAACAACGTTCATGAATGTTAGGGTTAGAACAATTTGAAAAACATTGGCTATGAGTAAAACTTACATAGAGGGAGTCACCAATCATGACAACGAAAGAGTTAGGTGATGGTTGAACTTTGATCCAATCTCCAGATTTGGTTTGCACCTCTAATCCATCAACTTGATTTTGATGTAAAATTGTGACTATGTTCTTGTCTGTATGAGAATTAAGACCGAGTTTGGTATCCTTTGTTTCGGGTCCTTTGTATTTCATGACCCGAAGCAGGTAATTTGTCGAACCCATATGTTCATCCATATATTTTTCTAACCCCAAACTCTCCAACACCATAATTCTCACCATTTGGTCCAGCTTTGATAGTTTCTCAGAGATCTCTTGTATACTTTTGCTGCATAATATCAAATGTTGCAAGTAAAATGACAAAATAGTATTTAACGCTAATAATGCTTGAGAAAATAATTACGAAAACATTAGAACTTTTTAGTCGGGGTCAACAATATATTTTTTACTATAAAGTGTAATTTAGTTGTTTGGTAACCTTTGAATACCCAGTAAAAGTGTACATCTTAATGATTTAAAAATCCATTATAAGATAAGTTTTAAAAATATGATGAATGGGGTGAGGTTTTGTCATTCAGAGGCTAGCTCTTAACCATTCAACATCTTTTTATCAGTTAATGATTTAGAGGTTTTGAACCATTAAGATGTAAGTCTCTGAATGACAATTAAAAGGCTACCAAACACCAAGAAAAGTCAGTTTATGTAAAAATAACCAACTAGTTATAACGCTAACTGAACTTAAGTAATTACGTACCTAAATTTGGGGTTGCCTTCAGGCCACAAGATTTTGGTGAAGCTTTCGGCTTTATCAGGATTGGGTGCCTCATCAATACCCATGCTCTCGAATAGTGGCACCATTGGGTATTGACCGACGTACCCATGAAATGGTTTTGTGGAACGGTTTTTGAGCTTTGTTTGCAAAGGAAGATCAAAGAGTTCCTGCAACGAATCAAACACGGACGTGTGTAGCTCGGGTTGGATGTCAGAAAACGTTGCTTCGAAGCAACCGAATTCTTCAAGGGCTCGGTGAACTTGGGATTTTGTTAGATTCCAATCATTTGTCTTTGTGTTTTGATCTAAATTCGTGAAATCGATGAAAGGAAGTTTGAGTTGAGTCTCCGAACCCATAATTGCTAGCTAGGTTTAAACACTTGCTAGTTTTACAACCAACATATATAGACAACTATTGATACTTATGATTATAGGTGTTAATAACTTAATAATGCATCCATACACGTTATTTGTGCAGCCCGTTATTAACTATACATAAATTATTGTTTAGTATTTCATTGTCAGACACATCTAATTCTTTATTATAAAAAAACTAAGTATTTTATAAAATTGCATTTGATGTTGAGGTTCTAAAATATGTTTGATGATAATGTCTCGACGTACCAAATTTGATTCCACATAATTCAAATACTACATTAATTGTTCTCACTTTTTTTGTCTTTATACATGTATCGTATATTCATATGTATAAATTTTGTAATTTATGTAATTATTGGTTATTGTTTATTAACTTATTGAAGTGGATGGTATATTAGCTTGTAGCACAAAATTACAAAGTATTATCAATGCGAGTTGTTATTAATAATGTCTGATAATTTTATATTAATTAAACTGTAATTTTGGTCCTTGTCTTTTAATAAGTTTAACAGGTTTACTCACACCTAACAATTTTGGTTTATTTGATTTTCATTCTTAGCACAAATGATTTTGATATCTAACTATGTCCATGTTTTCATTAAAATTTCTTCATGTGATGGGCAAAAAGGACATTTTCCTTTGTTTTTAATTGAACTTTCATATACTTACGTGAGGAAGAGTTAACAGAAACATGGACGGAATTAAGACTTGAAACCAGTTGTGTTAAGAAAAATATCACGTGGGACCCACCCCTCCCACAAACTCAACTCTAGTTCTCCACCATCGTCCGTTCTCATGGGCCACCTTCCACAAATTCACCTCCCCCACCGCCACAAGTGGGAAAATCTAGTCACCACTTCCACAGACGGCCTTTAGGGGTGCACGTTGCTTGTGGTCTAATAACTCGTTAGATGTAGGACACCTAGTTTTGTACTATGGTTTTCACTTGCTTATAACCTTTAGAAAACATTTTGACCATTGCAGCTAGATCAACTATATAGCCGTTTCACTTCTTTCAATAGTTAGGACGACGAAAAACACAAAACGAAGATCCTTTAGCACAAATGATATAAGGTATTTAGTATCTATATATTTTTGTAATTTCAAAGTTAAACTTATAAGTTAATAAAAAGAATTTATGTCATAGAGTTTATTTATTTATTATAGGTAAAATCTTTTTAAAAAATTTAAAATAGTCCAATTCCATACTCGGTTTCAACCACACCCGAACTGGTTCCAACTTCCAATAAGAGGCGCATAACCGGGGTTTTTTAAGAACCGATTTCGGGTAGGACTGGTCCGTTTTTTGTTAACAAAATCTAGAACCGCATAGTATAGGGTATTTGACCGGGTCTGTTTCGGGTATGATAGGTTCGGGTCCGGGTTTTGACCGGATTATAGTGGAACCGGTTCCGGTGTTTTCGGTTTGGTTTTACGTCTGGTTCCACTTTCTTAAAAACCCATGTGTATTTGTCGGTTCCGGAACAAGTTCCTTTATGTCATAAAATCAGGCTAGTTCCAACTTCCAATCGGGCAATAGGCTATGGGTTTAACTTGATAAAATCAGCCCGACTGAGTGGCCCAAATCTTTAAAGCTTCTTTTAACTTCCAAGACTTTGTACCTTTCTTCTCCAAACCCAACCCAACTTAATAAGGCTTGATTATGCTAGATTTTCAAAGCATCATGACTTCATAAAATATAAGAAATTAATTTTCTAAAAGATTCTAAAATGCTAAATGCATACTAAAATAAGGTTATCATATCTAAACAAGACTAATTCTTTTCAGTTTAGAAATTTGGATTAAGTTTCATGCATTTAGTTTAAAACTTCCATGTAGGAGAAATTCAATTTATTATACATATTTTTTTTTGTTTTGGACTATTTTGCCTAATTAAGTAAGAATATAAAAGTTAGAAAAAGTAATAATTAAATCTAACAAAACAACACACACATATACTTTACTGATGTTGTGTGTGGTCTGTTAGAATATTTTGACTCAAAAATGTATTTTTGTAGTAAAAAACTAAATGTAAAATCTAATCCAACAATTATAATTTTATTTGTTTCGTGGGTCGAAGATTTAAGTCCCACACCCCACGGTGCCTTATGCAATTTTAGAAGTAGATTAAATTTTTTTGTCATATCAAAAATAGTCTTAACTTTCATCTTTTGTTTTTTTAGCGGCCCTAACCATCAAATTGGCTGATAACGGTTCTTACTTTTATCACTTTGACAACTAACAGACCGTCGTTGAACTTTTTAACTCCGTAAAGTTTGGTCATTCGGAGCTCCATTTCTAGGTAACTTTTACATCAATCGGCTCGTATTCTCCTTCCGATCAAAAGCCCTAAAACATCGGTCTTGAATTCGAAAAAAATTTAACAGAGTTAAAAGAAAATTTAACGACAACCTGTTTGTAACATTTGCCCCGATTCAAGTGTCAAACCCGAACCCATTTGGTTATTAATATAAGTATCCAGATTTTCATAAAATAAATGATTTATTTAGTAATTGTGTCTTATTTAAAATTACTACAATTAAATGATGTAAGTATATTATTTAGTCATTAGTGAATTAACTTATGATATGTGATTTTATTAACACATTTACATAAGGATTGATCATATAAAAGTCATAATTGGCTAGCGGGTTAGTTAGGTTATCATATAATTAACAAAGCCAATTTAGAAGTGTAATTATGTAATTAACAAAACTTGTTTTATAAGTTTAATATAAAGTGACAAACCACTGAAAGAAAAAGGACCAAAACTGTAACTATATTCAAAACCCAACCCACACCCCCATTTCCCGGCTGCCGTCTCCGACGACACCTCCGGCGCCTCCGGCAAGCTGAAATCAACCACCCTTTAACCCATTTTGACCCAATTTAATCGAATTCATCACTTTAGCAGCAAGTTTCGAACCCCAAACCCCTTTTTAATCGAGATTTCAGCAGCTTATCCATATGAAAACCATTTCCGCAACCATCGGTAATTTCAAAATCAAAATAAACTTAATCAGTAATCAAATTCAAATTGATTTAATCTACACACTTCCTTAGATGTTTTAGAACCTGATCATTGAGTTAGTTTAACAAAAATCACGAAATTTCAGTGGATCTAAACCCATCTAACAACCGATCAAAACTCGAACTCGGAGGCACCCTTAACAACCTATTCAATCTCTTAAATACTCCTCAAAACATTCATACGCATTGGATGAAACTCACTGAACATGCAATTGTACTTTAAACACACGTTGAATCCAAATCCGATCGTCATCTTCATCCCATGACTGTGTGTACTCGAACGATAACTCTGGATCATTAATATCACCAATCATCGTGGGGCTTTTAATCAGTATTCATCCACGAGTGACTCTGCATGTTTAATTTCATTATCACCATCGTTTGCATCATCAATCTGTTTCGCAACCGTGTTCTTCATTCTTCCCTCCATGTTCTTCAATCTTTAATCAATTCAGGTACTGTAATACATTATTTTGTTCATTACCGCATGCTGATTGTCGTGGTAATGTTTGATTTCCTTTACATATTAGATTTCATGATCAATTTGTGTGATTAGGGTTTAGGGTTTGATCAAGGAAATGGGTTTAAGAAACTTATAGTTTAAAAACATTTCGTTTCAAGTAGCTCAACAAAAGTAAACATGTTCTGTTGGTTTACTGGCTTTGCAAATGAGCCGAAGGTCCAGGGTTCGAGTCCCTGGACTGACATATCTTTTTTTTAACTGCTAAATGTTTTAAAATCTTTATTTAACATTTATTTTCTAAAACTACCTTATAAATTGTTATAAAAATATTTATAAAATAATTTATGAGTTGGTGATATAAAGATGATTTTCTTACAAAGTATATAAATTAATACAAAATAAGACTTACTTTTAAATAATTGTGTTTATGAATTTCATTTACAAGTTTTTTTTAGGGTTCTCGAGATCTATGGTTAATTAGACATTTATCATGAATTACATGAGATTATTTAAATGAGTGATTTTTGTAAACAAAGTTTTATAAATAAATAGTCGGTTTTATCGTATTAATTATGTCACTTATTATCCTAGTAAGTTTTAATAATTTACATAAGGAGTCCAACTTTATATACAATAATGTAATATACGGTTTATAAATTTGAAATTTATTATTAACTATTTTATTCTCATCAATAAATTCACTTAAACCCAGAATTCCAATTAGAACCCTAGATTTCTAAGTCATTTTTGTGACACTCCGCCTCATACGAGAATAAAAAGACTAAAAAAAAAAAAAAAAAAAAAAAAGGGTAAATTACGCGATACGCGCAAGGGAAGGCATGGCCTGCGCGTATCGCCTAGTGTAACCAAAACCGGGTACGCGAAACAGGGGCAGCCGCTGAATCACGCGAAACCACCCCTCCTACGCGATACGCGCAGGAGGAGGGCTATGGTGCGCGTATCGCCTAGTTCATCTTCGACAGCTATAAAAGGAGGTGACCCCCTCCTTCATTTTTGCACCAACTCTTCACACCCACTCTCTCTCTACACTCTCTCTCGCTCTATTCCGGCCAAGAACGTCCCGACGAAGTCCCGACGAGTTTCCGGCAAAGAACGGAAGTACACGGAAGCTCGGTTCGAGTGCGGGTTTGCTCACGAGAAGTTTACGAGGTGTCTTCGGTGATCGGTAAGACTCGTTTTTAGATTTCTTCGAGTACTTACCATTTTATATATATATATATATACCTGAGATACTAAATGAGACCCGTCATAATAGTGAACGGTGTTCTCTACTACGTGTGAGCTTAAGATCTGCTGGACGAAGCAAGGTGCTGTCGAAGTGCTGCCCAACTCTAGAGAGACTTCCGTACCCAGGTCCTCACTCTGCTCGACTCACTAGGTAACGTCTAAGATTCCGTGCCTATGTAAGATATATGTATGACTTAAGTCCATGAAAGAACCAGGGTTTTAGAATAGAACCTTCCTAGTTATATAATAATACTAGGAATAAAGTATGTTTTCAATGAATGATAAGAATCGTGTGAAAACACGATAATATGATGTTGTGGCTTTTCAAAAAGAATGATAATAAGAATGTAAGATAACCCTGACTCAGATGTTGAATGCACTCTGAGAGGAATGGCTATGCCAAGGACTAAAGTCATCGCCATAGTCACATAATATGACTAAGGCAATGCATCAGTGAGAAAGACACTGATAGGATTATCCCCAGGGGAATGAATCCTAATAAGTATGAAATGTTTACAGGGTTGTCTTGATTAGCCACTAGCTCGTGATAAGTAGACTACATCTGAAGGTGAGTCTAACCGCCCCTCTTTATTATGTTTTACGTTTTCGGGGCTGTATCCGAGCTGTATGAAAAGTATGAAATGTTTATATGAATGTTATGAATATGGATGTGGTTATAAGGACGATCGCTACCTGGTGATTCAACGCACCTCAACTCCAGGTTCGTCCGGTTGTTGTGTTGTTGGTCCGCGGTAATAAGCTTCGCGTTAAGAGTCATCCCTGGATAGGGATGGCGGCTACATGCCACAGGGCAAGTCATTAGGGCAGGGCTTCGCGCTAAGAGGTAGTTGTTTAAGGAACTACCGGCTCCGCCTCGGGATGTATATGCGTCTAGTTGGATCCAATTAGGTAGACTGATTGCTCGTAACAGGAGAGGTACCACCCGCCTAGGCAACAAGAAACAAGAGACCGAGAGTGGTCGCAAGGGTACCTCGGTTATTCCTGTATGCGGCATATACGTTAACAGGTCTCTAACGAAAGTTGGCCACCATCAGATATGGCGTTAGAGAAGATTTGGCTTGTAGATGACTTATTAACCACACACATATATGAAATGATGATGTCTAAATGCTTTATGTGTCTTATGTCACTGGTTATGACTCACCAACAACGCTGTTGTTGACGTCTTTTAGCTCGTGATGCAGGTGAAAGAAAGTAACTGTGGACTTTAGCTAGGAAAGGTCTAGCTAGAAGTGGTCAAATGAAGGCACTCCACATAGGAGGAAGAACTAAGTTGAAGATGCTTGGGATTAGTGTCTTTAGCTTATGTTATGATAATGTATTACACTCATATCGAGTGAAGACAATGTTGTATCTAATTTAAGGCATTTAATGAAAGTTCCATTTGGGACCGTATTTGTGGTCTTTCTATTAAGTCTTCCGCTACATTATTTCATTTGATTGGTTCATGTTATGCAACGTGTCGTGCCCTGGGAGTCAGGGTGTGACAATTTTCAATTATCATTCTAACATAGGACGACATCCTTTAGGTGATCCTTAGGGAGTCTTCCTGGTGCTTTTATTCAAGTCGTATTTTATTTCGTTTTCATCGAATCAGTTGTCAGGTGAGTATTCATGGCCCCTTTTCTGGTTTTCAATTTGGGGTGATATCATGTGACGTATTTAAATCAGATTTCAGATTTCAGTTATCAGATTTCATTGTTCAGTTATTCATTTTGATCAGTTATTTCATTTAAACAATTCATGTTATGTCTTTACTTGCAAATTATGTGTTCATAGCCTGATAGCAATTTTTGTGCAAGTGTAATCATTAATTTGTAGAAACCGACAGTTACTAATGGTAGATCTATTGGTCGAAAGGACCCACCCCCCTGATTCTTGGGTGATTATAACTGAGTATCATTATCAAGTAGACCCCCCCTTATCATTGTTCAAGATTTGATTATGCGTTGTTATCTTGTATGTACATGTTTTGCATTTATAAGTTTAGACATAACGACATGAATTGACTTTTTATCAGTGTATCTATATGTATTTCAAACCTATGTTTACTCACCAGCTAATTCGTTAGCTGACCAATTATTTTTCACATGATTTCAGGAAGAGCAAGCTAGGAACTTTGAGATGCCACACGATTAGGGATTTGGACCTAGTTAATTAAACAAAATAGAGTAGGCTATTTCAGTTGTTTCTGTTTGAATACTTTGTTTGTTTCATTTGGATTATCATTTAGTCTTGTTTGGATAATGGAATTTAATAATATTTAAACTATTTTTAGTACCATGAGCTATGAACAATCATTCACTTTCGTCCGCCTCGATGATTCCGCCATCGGTCGGGGTGTGACACTGTTGGTCGTACGTGATAAAAGTTAAGACCGTTAACAGCCAATTCGATAGTTGAATTCGTACGTGATAAAAGTTTCTTTCTATATGTTTTCTTGAATTAAAATATTTAAAAGGACAAATTCTCATAAACTAATGGTTCAAAGGACAATCATTGTATTATAAATTATATGTGAAAACCACATATTTGGCTTTTGTAATGTTAATGGTTATTATATATCTCTATTATTGATAGATTGTCATACCAACTTGGCAATTTTTATTTTGTAAAAGATGAATATATTGTGGCCCTAAGTGATCTTTAAAGTCTTGACTAGCTTAAGACACATACCAAGCACAAAGTGACAAAACCTAGTGTTGTTAATTAAGTGGGTCGCTCAATCAGACTTACACACAATTCTTATTTTATTATGTTTAGTACGGTTTTAATATATATAGATTGAGTTTTGTTAGAAATGAATCCCAAGTCAATGATTGATTCTTCGTTTAATGGTCGAAACTCGAAAGGAAAGCCTGGAGGTCCTAAGTTCTAATCCTAGCATTGACGAGTATTTGTTAACTTAATATTACTAACTTCTAACCTTACTAATTTGTCGATAAAAAAATGAATCGCAAATTAATTAGCGATAAAAACTTGAATTATTATAGTTATATTGGTTTCTACCGGTCCCAACAATTATCTTTTGGCTTCTACCGGTCGCAACTATTGAATTGGTTATCAACAGTCCCAACTTTTATCACTTTGACAACCAATGATCCGTCGTTAAATTTGTTTTAACGGCGTTAAATTTTTTACAAATTTAAAATTGATGTTTTAAGCCTTTTAATCGGAAGGATAATACAAGTCGATTGATGGAAAAGTTACCTCGACATGGCGTTCCGAGCAACGAAACGGTGCTTCAATCAGGTGTTTAAACCTAACGGTGCTTCAATCGGATGTAAAAAAAAAATTATCGTTCAGAGAGCCGTTTCGAGCAAACTTTTACATCAATCGACTCGTATTATATATCCTTCCGATCAAAAGGCCTAAAACATATGTCTTGAATTCGAAAAAAAACTTAACGGCGTTAAAAAAAATTAACGACGGACCATTGATTGCAAAAGTGATAAAAGTTGGAATTGTTAACAGTCAATTCAATAGTTAAGACCCGTATAAGTCAAAATGTGATAGTTGAGATCACTAAAAAACCAATATAGCTTTATTATAAAGTAAACTTTGTTGATAGTATTACGTACTGACCAGGCCATGCATGCATGTGTGCATACATTTGTGAATGATTGGAAGGAATATAATTGTACAGAAATTTTCAAATATGTTACAAACATATATGTAATTGGATGCTATTACATTATTACATCAAAGTAGCTAGCTAGGATTCATTTCTTTGCAAATTGCAACACAAACAACGTACATGTCCGATTAAAATCATCGATCAGTCACTGGAGGCTTGGGTGGTGATCGATGCCGCAGTAGGATTCGATGGCGCATTTAGACGCCTTTCCCTCGTCCGTGTTTACGTACTTCAAAAAATCAATGTTATTAAAAGGCCTAAACCGCAAACAATGTTCATCGTCGACTAATTTCTCAGGAACTGTCACGGTCTCCCTCATGAACGAAAATAGCCCTGTTGTATACCTAACCACATCTTTTGCCAATGTTCTCATCACAACTTGATGCGTAGGTGCATATATCCTCCCGTTGCTCCATGCCTAATTTACACAATAATTTCTAGCTAGTCATAAACGAATGACTTTTTTCGTCGTGAAATTAAACGATTTATATACACAATATATATCTAGTTACTAATTAATTACCATAAGGGGATCTCCTGCTACAACTACGAAAGTTGAAGGAGACGACTCGTACTCGATCCACTCTCCATTTTTCATCTTAATCTCAAACCCTTTGACACCATTGTCATCTATAACGCCCAAGAAACTTTTGTCCGAGTGAGACGGGAGAGCTATCGGGCCTTCACCGTTAACTGGTGCCCGATACTTTTGGAATCTTGCTAAATAGAACAACGAACGGCCGTACTCGTCTTCGATCCCGTAGCTATGCAACACCATTCTCATCACACAATCATGGATTTCAGATAGCAGCTTCATGTACTCGAATGCAACTTTGCTGTACGTACGTATATTTGCATGATCGATCAAGAAATAATTAAAACACATTTATAAAATAAATAGTGTCATAATTACGTGCACCTATTTTTGGTATTAATTAATGTGTTTTCTTGCTTGCTCATAAAAAACAATTAATTTGGTTTGTAAAATGGTGTAGTTTTATGTGTAAATTAATTTATAATTAAATTGCGATTAAAAAAAGTTACGGCCGTTACCAAAAGGCGTCGTTCCCAGAAGGAAATAGGAGATCAGTGAAGCTACGGGTTGCATCCAGTGTAGCGCCATTTTCGATGCCGAAGCTTTCATAAAGAGGCAGTGAGGGGTAATTCCCGTATCCGAAGCCGAGGATCTGAGAAGAGTTTTTGATCTTTGTTTCCATGGGAAGACAAAACAGGTCTTTTGAGAGCTCGAACATGGTTTCATGCATATCCGAAGGTATTTGGTCGGTAGATACGATGAAACAACCGTAGTCTTCAAGGGCTTGTCTCACGCTATGAGATGTTGATATCCATGTTTCGGTTTTAGGGTTTAGGGTTTCGGTGTTGAAGTTTATGATAGGAAGTTTTTGTTGGGAAGACATTAATTATATATGGTTTTAATTAAATGGCTGTAAACCAACGCTAGCTTAATGCTATATATCGCTTTGTAGATGCTTAAGATCGATCAAGCAAAATATATATATTATATATACGACAAGTGGAAAAATATATAAAATTATGGTACTTTTAAAAAGTAGACTAATATTACTCAACTTTTCATATATTATACGCATTACGTAGTGCATTCCATTTTTTCAAAAATATTATTGGAGAAAAATTAAAACAGTGAAATTAAAATTAATTACACAAATGTGGTAACGTACGTACGTTAAACCGTATATTTTATCTGTTATAAGGTGTAAAATTAATTAATATTTTTGAAAAAAATATATACATAAACAAGTAGGAAAGAGCCATGTACACAAGTGCATGTCGATAAATTACGTAACGTACGGAGTATATATTCGGACTCAAGTGATGTAGGGTAGACATAAAAACATGAGCTAGACGTAAGACCTCACGTTAGCGCAAAGTAGTACAATGAATTTAGTTAACATGCTTAAGTATAGCGTTAAATACTTAATTAGAAACACAGTAATTAAGTTACGTGATGTACGACGTAGAATGTTTAACTACGTATGTGTGCTATATATATATGATAGTTATCAATTTAACGTGCTTCACAATGTGTGTTATGATAATATATAGTTATCAATTTTTTTAGTAGTGATTATTTCATTGAATAAATTAAACAACTTTGAATGAGGGAAAGGATGTAAGAATTTAATATATGTTAAGTTATCACTTTAGAAATTAAAAAAAAATTATATCAGTGTCAAGATTGTCAAACGGTAGTTATATATCAATATAAAGTACGTGCTGGTCCCCATTTTTTATTATATATCTCTAGTTTAATGAGCATGATTAAGAACGTCTACTCTCCGATGTAAACATATAACTATTAAAAAGTACAAAGAGAAGAGAGAAACAAAACAAACTTAGCCCTCAACCATTGGGTTTTCGTAAAATTATTTAATGATTATATATTACTACACTAATTTAGTGCCCGCGCTACGCTCGGGAATACAACATTCAAGTGATGTTTTTAAGGATATTCATGAATGTTCCAATAAGATTTGAAACAAACCCGTGGTAAACCGAAACACGAAATATATTTTTAAAAATTAATTTTTTAGTATATCAATATAATACTCAAATTAAAGAGAATAAAATGCTCAGTTTTATGGTGTAGTTTATTATTTTTTTTAAATCCATATAAAAAAGTTACGTATATTTATAAAACACTGAGGTCTTTAATTGTATATTATTATTAATTTTATCCATAAGTTTCATTTTCACACCCTATCAAATATAAACCGACTCATGTACACCCCTTGTAGTAGAGGGTTAAAGTATAAAAACTTTTAAATTTTTCAAAATTTTTCAAAATATTAGGGGACCAAAAATGTAATTAGTTTTTTTATAATATATTTTATATACATATTTTAAATAAAAAAATCATTATTATGAGATAAACTCTCAAATAATGCTTTTTTTTAAATCCATATAAAAAGGTTATGTATATTTATAAAACACTGAGGTCTTTAATTGTATATTATTATTAATTTTATCTATAAGTTTCATTTTCACACCCTATCAAATATAAACCGACTCATGTACACCCCTTGTAGTAGAGGGTTAAAGTATAAATACTTTTAAATTTTTCAAAATTCTCCAAAATATTAGGGGACCAAAAATGTAATTAGTTTTATTATAATATATTTTATATACATATTTTAAATAAAAAAATCATTATTATGAGATAAACTCTCAAATAATGCCACATAAGCCAGAAGCTTTAAAATAGTGCCACATAAGTTTTTTTGGTTTTGCTATATTATATAAAGATTAAAATAATATTGGTCTTTTTCTTAACTATATATTTTGGTCGTTAGGTTTTTAACGGCATTTTGGATCGCTTACGGGCCACTGACCCACATGATAATCTGCATTTTTCTTATTAGAACTCGTTTTAATTAGTGGTGACTAGTGAGAAAACCACATGACCTACGTATACTACATTACTAGTAAGTTGTAATTTTTTATACAAATAAAGATACCGACAAACTTTATAAAAAATTATTTTGTAGGAAAAAAGACTGTAACAAATTTATTTTTAACAGTATTGCGACAACTTTAGTTACAAATATGCTATAATACTAAGTCGTCACAACATTTGCGACAACTTAACCACAATAATAGTTTTGTATAACTTAGTCATAGTTTTGGTTTGCGACAAAATAAGGGATAACTTTGTAGAAATATAACCACGTTTGCCAATTATTCCAATTAAATACCTGAATCTTTTTTTTGTCTCTCTAAAGTTTCATTAAGTGTTGTTCCAATCCTATATACTAGTTTTATGATTATTTGAATTTTTTAAAATTGAGTTGGGCAAATTAAACATGTATAAACTTTGGATGCTATTTGGTGATTATTTTTTTTCAATTTGACTTAAGTCAATAAATTTAGAATTTTTTTATTAAGTTGCAAATTTTTAGTATTCAGTTTTAAATCCGATTCAAATTAATTAGAAATAAACTCACTTTTATATAATGTTTCATATGCCCAATTCAATTTTAAAAAATTCAAACATTTGTAAAATTATTACATATATATGATTGGAACACTTATGAAATTCAGTGATTTTGAGATACCAAAAAACTTTGAGGTATTTAGTTGGAACAGTAAGTAAACTTGGTTACATTTCTGTGACATTTTCTCACAAAATAACGACAAATTGTGGTTGTTTTGTTTGCACATTGTGAGATAAATTAGAGCATTCTATTTTTATTATTTGTCAAAAAAAATGTCAAAAACTTGTCATAAATATTGAGCTATTGAAAGTTTGTTGGAAATGTTGTATCAAAAAACACCATTTTCAGTAGTACGTGCTGGAAACCTCATTTTTTCTTCAGATAAGACTTAAACTTAAGACCTTTCCATTTTATAAAGTTTTGAATACCTCTCGTCAACCACTTAAGGTAAGGATCATCAGCCGTTTCAATAATCAAATGAGTGTTCAATTACATAAGTAGATACGGAAATACATTTACAATCCAGAATTATTAAAAAAAACAAACAAACCCAAGACATTCCCTTTTTCATAAACTTAAACAAACAACATGGCATAACACACTTATGGTATATATATAAAAACCCAAGCACACACAATTAGTATGTTTTGTCCACCATCACTTGAATGCTTAGTAGATAAGATGTTTAAACACCACAAAAGTCTTTCAATATGTTTTGTGATCTCCTACCAGTGTCTGTATCATAGAATTTCAAGAGATCAACATGATTAAATGGCTTGAATTGTAAAGGGTGTTCATCATCCACAAACTCATTTGGCACTTGCACCTTCTCACTCAAAAATGTGAACAATGCAATAGTGTATCTTGTTTCTTTCCCCTTATTAACGTCCAATGTAACTTTGTGGTTTGGTGAAAAAACCCTATTGTTACTCCAAGCCTATTAGAACAAGAAAATATATTAGCGCGCTATCAAACGCGATCAATCTACTAGTTAATAATCAAAACACATAATATTGTTGATCACCTTGCAAGCGTCGCCTGCCATGACGACAAATGAGGAAGGAGGAAATTCAACAGAAATACATTCATCGTCTCGTGATCTTATTTCCAAACCAGAAACTTGATTTTGATAAAGTATGGTCAAGAAACTTTTATCCGTGTGAGAAGGTAAAGCAATCGTGGTCTCGTTCATCTCAGGTGCACGGTATTTCAGATAGCGAAGAAGATATGTGGTTGAGTTGATATGAGACTCACTATGCTTCTCCACACCATAGCTTTCAAACAACATCCTAATTACCTTATGCTCTAACTTTGCCACCGCCCTTGAAAACAACATGGAAGTTTCACTACAATATACAACACAAAACACTTATTCAAGTTAGAATATATGTACTTGGTATACTAGCTAATACAAAAACATGCACTCGAGTAATATATATTATCTCACTTATAACATAGCTATTGATAGGCGGCTAGCGAAAAGACAGACACATATATATATAATTGTGTGCTTAATTAATTACCTGAATGAGGGATTCCCATTTGGCCACATAACATTTGTGAAACTTTGTACACCTTCAAGCTCGGTTGCATAGTCGATCCCTAAGCCTTCGTGAAGTGGAACGAAAGGAATTTGCCCTACGTATCCACAGTAAGGCTTTTCAACTACGTTCTTGATCTTGGTTTCAGTTGGGAGATCAAACAACTCGTATGCGGCTTGGAACACCGACTCCTCAAGCTTGGAAGAAACACCATCGTAAAGTGCTACAAAACAACCATAGTTTTCAAGGGCAACCCTAATATCATTACATGTGGAAGACCAAACACTTGAACCAGGTTTTAGGTTTTCATTTCTGAAGTCTACAACAAGTAGTTTATGGGACGCTAGGGAGCCCATGTCTTGGTTAATTAAGGTTATAAAAACTAGGAATTGTGTGCTTAATTATTATGTGTGCGATACGTAGTGTGGATTAGTTACTTAATTTATATATATAGCCATTGATCCTAAGTTCCTAATATTATAACACAAAGTAAGATACATACACTATATATATATTACTATATTAGAACCACATGATGCGCATGTTATTAATTATGTGAACGTCCCATATATAGTTCGGTTTGATGCCTTCAATGAGTGCATAAATATATATAATATATATTAATAATGTAAAAATAATCATTAGGTGACCAAATTTGATTGATTGATAAATTAAGATATAAACTTTTTTTGAGATTTTCTCATTAAGTATGAGTATATATATTGGCATGAAGAACGGATTTTATCACGTAAGTATCTTTACTGTGGTAAATATGTTTAGTAGACTACTAAACATATACACCGGTCACTGATCACACGCACATAAAGGATCATGTTCTGAGTAGTTAAATAGCCACGGGTGTATGTTCATTCACTCGTCACAAACTACGCATGTTTTTCACGCGTGGGTCATGGTGAGTATAATATAGGTATTTTTGTTTGAACGAAAATATCTATAGCGTACTCACCATGACTCATAGTTATTAATGCGTAAAAATGTTCTTAATTAGTCCTTACGTGTTAAGGTAAATTAAATGCAAGTATCATTTTTTTTTTGCAGGTGGATGGCAAGTCGATCCTCAAAACAATATACGGAGTATTTGTCTATTTGGTAAAAATTAACACTTTCAGAGTTTTGGTAAACGACGTCGATTTGACTCGTATCCTCCTCCCGATTAAAATCTCTAATACATCGGTTTGAAATTTGAATAAAATCGAAAGAAAAATTAACGTCCGTTAAGTTCACTTAAAGACGGACCACTATAGGCCAAAATAGTTGGATCTCGTACCACTGAAGGGAATAAATTAAGTTCGAATTATTTTCGAACAATAGGTGTTAACTGATACGGAGTATTATTTTAGGCCAGTCTACCATTAAAAAATGAAACATTTACCTTGTTATGTACATTTTATCAATATATATAATTTGGTTCAATATTTTAAAAACTCTAAAACACATAACAATTAATCAGTTCAATTTTCAGGATGATAATTTTGTTTCACTGGTTCGTATTACATGATCCAGTTAACCTTTAATGTGCGGATCTATATTCTAATGTTAGCTTAGTAATTAATTTGAATATATAATTAATTAATGCATCTATAATTATCAACTCTTGGTACCACATGAGTCGTTCTAAAAGCTACTCTTGCTTCAACGTGATTAACGTCCCCTTTAATTAATGTTAATCATACTCATAAGAAAACAAGTATTGTACGTGCCTGCATAATGCATCGTTCTGTTTGGATATTAATTAATCAAGATTATTATAAACAATTAATGTATTTAATCTGATCATGATCTTGTTGTTTATTCTTCTCATCTTGTTTAATTTTTATTCTTCTTGAATTGGCCTCATCATATCCATATAATTAATAATCATTTGTCTTTCTAGCTAATATCTTTTCATTATAATGTATCCAAACTATTATTATTGCTTAATTAATTATATATATAGTTATAAGGCATTAATCCTAGCCTTTGATGTTCAACCATGTCATCAAAAGTATAACAAAAACAACTTCTATATATAATATCTTTTTAAGCTAGCACTTATTTATAAGTTAGTGGTTTTACAATTTTGCTAGCTGAGTGCGATAGATAATTAATTGTGTACGTGTCCGCCATAGTTGAGAGCTTATTTCATTACAAGTGTTTGCAACTCGTTCTTGTCATACAAATAACTACTCCGTATTATGTCATCGCAAAAGTCTCTAACCAGCCTATGAATTGTTTATGGTGATTGAACCAGAACATTGAGTTATAAAAGGTCTAAAGAAGCAATAAGAAGAGTCAAAAGAAAAAAATAACAAGCCATGGAACCGAACCCCTCTCGCTTCACAGCAGGGCGTACGATGACATTCACATGGTTAAGTGTAAAGGGCGCTTTTTCAAACCTCGTAACCAAGGTAAGATGAAACATAAACAGAAAACAACATTATGACTCACACGTTGTGCCCTATAATTTAAATAAAATAAGTTAAGATAAAAAGTAAAAAAAAAAATAGGCTTAAAATAAACATACTCCAACATGATACACACTTCCTAACACTCATTGTTGCTACTTATAGCCTAACATCAAGCCCATAAGGGCCTAGCGCTCTTCAAGTTCACATTACAATGATTACATGGAGGGGTTTGCCCCCCCCCCCCCCCTCCCTTTTTCACACATCCACAACGTCTTGCTTATGTTAAGCTTTGGTTTTCTATTAAATGTAAATATAACGAACTTTTAAAAATATGTTTTAATCATAGATGATTAACTTGTATAAAAGGTAAACGTTTATTTTTAACATTTAATTTAAAATAAAATAAAGATTCATGAAAGCTTTTAAAAATTGAAAAAAAAAATGCAAAATTATTTATAACTTTGAAAATATATCAAATAATTAACAAAAACTTTTAAAAAATGCAAAAAAAGGGAAAATTTGTGAATTTTTATTTGTAAAAGCATTTAGTTGCTATAAAAAAACACAAAACTACTAAACCGGTCTAAATTAATTGTCAAATTCATTCATACTCCTTTTTTTTCTTTTATAACCTTATCACATGATGATCCAAAACACTAACTGGCCCGATCCTATATTGGGCTTATTGAATTTGGTTGCTGGATTGTTCCCGTAATAGTCATAAGTCATAACTCGTAAGTTTACAACTAGTCTTTGTCCCTTTTAATATTTTTTTGTTTTATTCTATTTTCCCTATCTTATATTCAATTCTCAGAAATATTTGTTTGTTAGGCAAATACTCGTTTATTCTAATAAAAAAGATATATTCAATTTATTTATGTTATTTTTTAACTCTTTTAATCTTAACA
Organism: Tagetes erecta; assembly: GCA_030867185.1. Lineage (NCBI taxonomy): Eukaryota > Viridiplantae > Streptophyta > Magnoliopsida > Asterales > Asteraceae > Tagetes > Tagetes erecta. The sequence goes on from CM061492.1 coordinate 1,250,067, forward strand.
ACGATAACTTTTTATGCTCGATTTTAAACACTCCGTAGTATCAAAGCTTTCGCGGGTGCATGTGGGCTTATGTAAATATATGTATTGGTTTTTTCATACCATATATGTTTTGGTGACGTTCTTTTTTTTTTTTTTTGCCATTTAGCACACTACAATGCATGAGTATTAATACTAGTTTAACATTAAAACTATGTGTCGTGAAAGGGAGAAAAATATTAGAAATTTGCAAAATTTGGTATCACGTAAAGAGTGACTAAGCACCACATAAAAGAGTGATGTCCGACGATAACATTTTACATAGGTGAAGGTGTGTTACAGTAGAATGAAGAGTGATGATATATTATGTGTGTTTTGATTGGCTAAAACATTTAAATAAACACGCACAAACCCTTCTTCACCCCTCCAATATTTGACCGCAAATCCTCGATACCCCTCAGTACTCTTCAGTTGAGCCCTTTCTCTTTTTGGTTGTTGTGTTCTCAAACATGCCCCTACCTACGTACATGGCGGGGTCTCATGCTCTATCATCCTTCGACAATGAATTATCTAACTAACGACGTTTAGTATGAATAAAGTACTAGATGTATAATTACGCTTTAAGAAAAAATCAAAAAGATATACCTTCCCATTCAAAAAAAAAGGTTAAAGAAAAAGGTAGTTGACGTGTTTGAGTCAGGACCCATGTGTTTGTGCTTGTTGTCGGCAGTGGCGGAGCCTGCCCGAAAATTCAGGGGTAGTCTGAAATTTTTTTTCCGGACGTTCATACGGTAATAAAAATAACACCACAAAATTGTTAAAATACCTAATAGATTTATCTTTTTTATTCTTTCATAGCTTAAAATCAAAGATTCAGGGTTATCCTTTTAATTGTTTAGGGGTATCCATATACATAAAACCGAAGAATATATATATTTTTTACACTTCGCAACGAAATTTCAGCCGTAGCCCGGGCTACCCCTGGAATATACATACGTCCGCCCCTGGTTGTCGGATTATCGTTTGACACGTAATTTACGAACCATATATCAAGAGTGTGTTACATGATTTAATAACATAAAATATTATGATTAACAAAACAATTGATAAACGTATCTTAGTGTTTAGGTAAAACTTTACAATAAAGGTAAAACTTTACAATAAAGGTAAAACTTTAAATTGTTAAAGGTAAAGGAAACGAAGTTTGATTTTTCTTGATTAAATTGTTTCTAGTTTTGATATCTTATATAATTATTCTGTTTGCAATAAAGTTATATTAGTCGTTTAATATAAACTAACTCTAGATATTTATATGTACTAATTCAATGGACTGAAATAACAAAAATCTAAACAACGTAATAGGAAAAAAAATAATATTAGACAAAAGTTGCAAATTAGACTAAAAAGCTGGTTGGTCCCAACTCTATGATTTTATTTGTATCATTTTTATTCATATCTTTACTTTTATTGTCATTTTTAATAGACCAAGACTATCCGTTGATATACTTAACCTACATATGTTTTCGAATTCCTTCTTAAATAACATTGAATTGAACCACCATCCCCTTGATGTTTTATTAAAAGGTTGTCTCTTAAATGTTTGAAGTCTCTTAATGGTTAAGAGGTAAAGACCGTGTAACGTGTGATAACGTTTCAGTTTTATGATACATTTTAACCATTAAGTGGTTGTTTAGTAAAATCTGAATCATTAAGTGCTGAATGATTAAAATGTCTAAACAATTAAGAAACTATATCAATAAGAGGGATGTTGAGGTAGAATTTCAGATGAGGGTAAAGTTGATATATGTTTCATTCAATTTCATTCAACATTCCTCTGTCTCCTAATCATTCAGCACTTAACTGAACCATTCAGTGACTTTTTTTTGTTATGCAAACACAACTCTAAATGTTGAATGATTAAGCACTAATTAAACTAAACCATTAAAAGGTGAAACAAACATCCTCTAAGAGTCTAAGACTTAAGGTTACATCTTAATGCTTAAGAGGTTTTTAACAATTATAAGGTAGTGTCTTCATAAAACTGTTGAGCTAATATAATGGCTACCAAACAACTCTTAAACTGTACGATACGAAACAAAATATGGAAAATATATAGTTTACTCTATATTAATTGTTGCCCTTATTTACACAACACAAGCTAGCGTAAGTGGTTTTCGAAGTTTCCTCATATTCACGTGATTATCGGGTCTCCTTGTATTCGACAATTTTTATTGTGTTCACATATAGTCAATACAAAAAAAAGTTTGGAATATAAAAGTCAAGACAGACATTTAAAACAGTTGAACTAGTACTTTTTATTTATATATTATTATTTATTTAAAAAAGGCAATTTGCATGATTTAAAACAATTGAACAGGTAATCAAACCTTAATTATAACGTGAAGTTTTGAGTGTACAAAAATGTTATCTTAGTATGTAAATGAGTTGGAATATGTATAAAGACATTTCATAATTAGGAATTTTTTTTTAATTGATTTTTAACCTTTTAAGTATCTAAATCGTAAAACCCTTTTAATATTATTCCAATTTCCAAAGTGCAACAATGACTTATTTTAGCACATTGTTATTATGTGATGAACCTAGCTAACACAGTAACCCGATCTGAACCGTTGAACTGACCCAAATTTCTTTATCTCCGATTCATTAAAATTGGAGGACCTAAAAATAGTGAACCGGCCTACTAATAAAATTCTTGATTCCGTCACTGACTGTAATAATATAACAAGTCATGTAGATTTCTCTGAGTTTCCGAGTGCCTGTATCTCCATAACGAATAACACTAGTGCTGGGTGCAAACGGCCACGAAGCACGTCGGGAATGCGATATTAAGAATGAACAAATACACTAGTAAAAATTCTTTCATCGATGATCATTAATTACCTAGCTACATATATACATTTAAGTATAAAAAACTTATATAAGTCGTTCTTTTATTAATAAGATAATAACAAGACTAATACAATCAAATGAATATAAGTGAGCAAATCTGGAAATAGAAAAAAAGGACAAAACTTCTATTTTTTTAAACTCCATAGTCTTGTTGTAAAGAAGCTAAGGATTTAATTTTTTATATATGCTATTTACCTGATTATATAACGTGTATAATATATGCTCAATGACAAAACACAAATTAACGTAATTAATGCAAATAGCTAGTTAAACGTAATTAACTAATGTTTATCGTTAATTAAACGTACATACGATCAGTCTTTCTCATCAAGTTTTTTGTTTCTAGTCCACCGTCTAATACTCTTTTCTTCATCCTCAATCTCTTGCATGTTTCTGTAAATATCCTGTAATTTCAAGTTTATATATATTTAATCACCACTTTAATTACTATCCCCATGTATTACACGGAATAAAAAAACGAAAACGGTATTTAACAAAAAAGCAATATGTAAGAAAAAAAAATTAATCTAAAAAAAATAAAAACAACAAATGTATAAATACATGTTATTTTTTTCAAGCTTTTAGGGGGGCAACTTTTAGGGAGAATTTTTTATAAAAGAAAGTTTTAAAGGGAAAATATAAAAAACCATGCATGAGTTGATGAAACAAAATATCTTTAAATCCTTATATAATATAGCAAAACAAAAAAATCTTATGTGGCATCTTTTCATAACTTTTAGCTTATGTGGCATTATTTGAGAGATTATCTCATAATAATGATTTTTTATTTAAAATATATATATATATATATAATTTATTAGGGTGATGGGGGTGGTAGTGGGGATGAGGGGGACGGGGTTCAACCACGAGCGGGCATACCGCCGCCGTGGCTGAACGGTGTTGCGGGGACGGGGTTGGGGGGTTGGGTCACCGATTCGGTGATGGGAGTGGGGCCCAAAATTTCGACCGTTGGATGTGTTGGTATGTGTTATGATGCGTTGGGGTGTGTGTATGAGATGTTTATTCTGGCCGGCGCTCGGTGGTGGATTGGTGGTGGTTGCAGGTGGTTGAAGAAGGTGAATGCCAAATGAAGAAGAAGAAGTGCAGCAGATAAATATAATTTTTAAATATGTGGCTAATAAGTCTTTGAAATTCACATACTTTTCATTTTTAAATATGTGTTTAATACATTCTCCATTACTAGTTTTAAATTTCTAGTTTGATTAATAGTTAGGTTTAATTATTTTGGCTTGTTAAAATTTTTTTATTTATTTTCATGTAACTTTTTATTATTAATGAAAATATAATTTTTAAAATTATTTTAATTAAAATTGAGTGGGTTTAGGGGATGGAATGGTTGTGGACTTGTGGTGCCTTTAATGGTTAGAGTTTTAGGGGATGGAATGGTTGATAAAAAGAGTGATAGATGTCACATTATGATTGGTGGGGTGTTAGGGGATGAAGGGGATGGAATGGACCACCCCCCTCACCCTTATAATAAAACTAATTACATTTTTTGTCCCCTAATATTTTGGAGAATTCTGAAAAATTTAATAGTATTTATATTTTTAACCATTTACTACAAGGGGTGTACATGAGTCGGTTTATATTCTATAGGGTGTAAAAATGAAACTTATAGATAAGGTTAATAATAACATACAATTAAAGACCTCAGTGTTTTATAAATATACATAACACTTTATATGATTTTTTATAAAAAAATAAACTACACCATAAAACTAAACACTTTATTCTCTTTAATTTGAGTATAATATTGTTATACTAAAAATCTAATTTTGAAAAATATATCATGTGTTCCGTTTTACCACGGTTTTGTTTCAAAACTGAATGGAGCATTCATGAAATCCTTAAAAGCATCACTTGAATTGTGTTCCCGAGCGTAGCGCGGGCACTAAACTAGTATTAAATATTTACAAATTTTTAAACAAAATGATTACGATTTTATAAATATTATTATTTAACTCGTGTGTAACACACGGATGTTAACACAATAAAACTCAAGTCTGGTGTTTAAATTTTAAAACTAGCGCATCAAACATGAAGTTTAAAACGATCTAGTTCAAATATCAAACCTAAAACTAACAACGTACTAAAGTTGAAATTAAGAAAATTAAGAAGCTTACTCCCATGGGACGAAGCCTACAAGCATCCATTCTCCATTTTTGTCTTCGTATATTGGTGTGTACTCACAATCGCTTTCATCGCCTGCAGATCGATCAATTTAATTAATTTGTAAAAATAAATAAATTAAATAAAAAGTTAATTACACAAATAGGACTTATGCTTTAATCAAAATAACAAGTTTGGATGCTAAGGTATTTTTTTGTAAATTTGGGTATTAGTCTTTTAAATTGTAACGATCGAGTTGAGTGCTAACACTAACAATCGTTAGTTTTTTCGTTAACTTGAAGAGCTTTTATAATCTTTTCATATCAGAAGGGCTATTTTTAAAATTTATTATTTTTGGTGAATCTGTTTTGTAATTTACATAAAACTAGATATATATGAGACGGGGTCGCGTGTTATAATTAACGGTCGGGTCATATGGTTGTATTTTGCGTATGTATTTGATTTATATATGCATGGCAAGTATATATATATATTTCTTTACCATGCATCCTTATCAAAAACTTAATTTGTTAATTAAATAATAACCGGCCTAGCTAGCTAGCAAGTTAATAAGAGCTAGCTAGCGATACGATGATCATAAAAAATACAAGAGATCGACTACGTACCAAGAGCAAAGAGGTTGGCAAGCGCGATGACGAAATCCGAATAGCCTTTGAAAGCGTTGATATCGATTTTTCGAAGAAAAGGCGCGCCATCCATGCTCACTTTGACGTACATTTTGAGTATGGTTTTCATTCTAAATGAACACACTGGTGGCCAACCCACTGCAACTTCCATATTTCTATGTTTCCCACCACCATCAATATTATCGCCTTTGCAATTGGCGGAGGAGAAATATTGATGATCAACGTCGTCTCCACCGCGGATAATGTCCATAAACAATCTCTTTTTATCTTTCCTGTCATCTGGTAACCCTAGCCGGAGCTCAGTGATCTCAAGCCCATATTCATCTTCTCTTGCCATATATGTTAATTAATTAGTTAATAATTCTTCTTTTTGTAATTAATATATATAGAGATTAAGCTAGCTAGCTAGCAATATATGAGTTGTGTTATTTTTTGTGACCAATGATCGAGCTAGTGTTGTATATATATATATGTAATGATAAGGGGAAGACATGAAAAGAACAATGGGAGAAAAATCATGTTAGATGTTGGTAAAATGAGTTGCAAACGTGGGGTTGGGTGTAGGTTGGGTGGGGGTGGGTGGGTGGGTGGGGTGGAGGTAGGAGTGTATATAGTGTTGTATTGAATAGTTATATAATATTAAGAGTAAACTGTAATTTTGGTCCTTATGTTTTGATATCATTAATAGTTTCAGTGTAGTTCTAATAGTTTTGGTTTCTGTGTTTTTATTTTTTAACAGAAATGGTCCCGAACACTAACTCCATCTATGTTTTCCGTTAAGTTTCTCTCACTTGCGGAGTAAAAATGTCACTTCTCCCACTCTTTTTGAGATGCGAGTGAATAAAAATGTTAACCTACATGATGACCTAGATAAAAGAGAAAAAGAAATGACATTTTTACCAATCAGATGCGGGGCGTGTGAGAGACTTAACGGAATTAGTGTTAGGGACCATTTCTATTAGAAAATAAAAACACAGGGACCAAAACTGTTAATGGTATTAAAACACAAGGACCAAAACTGCAATTAATCTACTCTTAACTATATTACACTTTCATTTTGTATGAGTGTTCAACGTACTAATCGATAATCAAATACTTGAATAATCCGAATCAAATTATTTGAATACTGATTTTTTAAATCTCGATTCTAAATTACACTTGGAATTGAATCGAATTTTGAACTATTGAAGCAACTCGAAACTTAAACTTTGTTGGCCCCAAAATGATTAAAATGTTGTTTGACAATATATGATTTCAACTTTCGGGATACCATTTTTTCTTACGGTTTTAAGTATCGGGATACCCCTGTAAAAAATTTATGATACCCTTAAGCGAAAATTTTCTCATAAAATACCTCTGATATTTAGTTCTAGATCCGCCACTAATTAAAATAATAATAATAATAGTATATGTATGCCAACCAACAAGACACTAAAAGACCGGCAAAGATATAAAAGGAAGGTTGGAAATGAGGCAAGAATGATCGTAGGGCTAAAGATTTTGTTGGTGATTTGATGGGTGTGAATTGTAGCCGTGCGATGTGGGTTTGTGGGGACAAACCATGTGGTTTTTGCCTTGTCAAATGGGGAATAAGACTTGGACCAAATCATACCTATTTACCCCACATCCCACACCAATGATCGCCTCATTAAAAAAATAATAATAATATTTTTTTCATATCTTTTTTTTTTAATATCTTCTTAATTTGAGCTTCTAGTACTTGAATTAGGTTCAAATACAAAGTCTAAATTTCCTAGAAAGTCTAAGAAGGAATTTGGACCATTAGATCTAATATTAAATGAAGATCTATGGCTCATAAACACAAGGTGGCATAATGGTAAATAGTTAAAACTTTAAATGGTAGGCCAAGGGTATATTAGTCTTGTCTCATTTTCAAATTCCACCCTCTTTTTTAAACGTCCATAACTTTTACATACGACAATACTTTTTAATAAAAATTACACCAAAAAAACGAGCGTTTTTTTATCTTCAAAACGCATATAATATTGATATATAAAAAACGAAATTTTTTTTTGAAGTTTCAGCTCATTGTGTTATATTCGTTAGGTCATTATGTTATATTTTTCAGCTCATTGTGTTATATTAGTCAAGACATTGTGTTATATTTTTCAGATTGTGTTATATCCGTCAAGTCATTGTGTTATATTCGTCAGGTCATTGTGTTATATTTTCATCAGGTCGTTGTGTTATATTTTCATCAGGTCGTTGTGTTAAATTTTTCATCAGGTCGTTGTGTTATATTTTCATCAGGTCGTTGTGTTATATTTTCATCAGGTCGTTGTGTTAAATTTTCATCAGGTCGTTGTGTTATATTTTCATCAGGTCGTTGTGTTATATTTTCGTCAGGTCGTTGTGTTATATTTTCGTCAGGTCGTTGTGTTATATTTTCATCAGGTCTTTGTGTTATATTTTCATCAGGTCGTTGTGTTATATTCTCATCAGGTCGTTGTGTTAAATTTTCATCAGGTCGTTGTGTTAAATTTTCATCAGGTCGTTGTGTTATATTTTCATCAGGTCGTTGTGTTATATTTTCATCAGGTCATTGTGTTATATTTTCGTCAGGTCGTTGTGTTATATTTCATCAGGTCATTGTGTTATATTTTCATCAGGTAATTGTGTTATATTTTCATCAGGTAATTGTGTTATATTTTCATCAGGTCATTGTGTTATTTCAGATCATTGTGTTATTTCATTAGGTTATTGTGTTATAACACAATGACATGAATATATAACACAATGACTTGACAAATAACACAACGAGCTAAAAAACGTGAATTTTTTTTTTGTTTTTTATATATGAATATTATACGCGTTTTAAAGATAAGAAAATGCTCGTTTTTATGGTGCAATTTTTTTAAAAAAATAATATCGTATGTAAAAGTTATGGACGTTTAAAAAAATGGGGTGAAACTTAAAATATAGAGACATTACCATCTTTACCCTTCCTTCTAATTTTAAGAGAGTGCCACATGTCATCATCTCATGGCTTCTTAGACTTTCTAGGAAAATTAGACTTTGTAGTATAACTCCACTCTCTAGTACTTTTTGCTATGATTGCTTCAGAATCAGAAGTTTAGTATGTAAATTTATTATATATTAAATGTCTTTTGTTGTTTCTAAACAAAAACCATATGTTGATACTCTTGCTTACTATGCATGTTTTGTTGCTTCAACAATGAAGTGTTAATTAGTTGGACAAAACTATGATTAGTTATTATTTCTCTCTAGAAGACTAGAAGTATGTGATATCATACGAGTTCTAGATCATAGAGGCCGTATAATGTACTTGTATAACATAACAGACAATTTCACTCACGTCAAACCAGTCATGTTAGTTATACAGGTTGTAAGTCATACATGTCATATTATGATATACCATGTGTATTACTTGGCCAATCATACACACTTCTTAATTTTCTCCATTCGTGTGACTTAATAGTTAATACGAACATATGATAGTCTTTGAATGTGTCAAGTAATATTTTCAGTAAGATATTAATTTTGTCATATGACATAGATTTTGTAAAAAGTTACTATACATCTCATGCTTTATATATCACTTATTACCAGTTGTAATCAAAAGCACTTAGCAGTGTCGAATTTTGACGGAAACTAAATGACCTAAGGTGTTGATCCAATTCCAGACGTCACACGTCGTACTTGAGCCACCATAAACATTGAGATGCAGTTAGATGGGAAAGCATAAGTTGAGAATTATTTAACAATCAAAAGTTAAAATTATTTAAATCTAATTTTTCTGAATTTCGTATCCGTCGATCAACCGAAATGACTTGGCTGAGTTCCCAGCAGCATCCACACATGGAATTTGAATTCCACGACAAGCATGATGGAAAAGTGGTGATGAGATAATTAATATATAGTGGGATTAATTCCTTTTTCACTTGGACCTTCTTGTCTTCTAATTAATCAACCGACAACTTATATCCTTATGTTATGTGGGGGCAGACCTTGATACTTTATTTAGTTTTTTTTTTTACGAAAACAAGTGGTGCAACGCCATATGACCAATGCACTCATATAGGCAAGAACCGAAATCAATACCCCGCCTCGATCTAACACCAATATGTGGTTTTCGTCGGTGTTTGTGCTTCCCTATTACTATGAACGCGGTAGATGCTCACCACAACCCTCTAAGTTGATCGGAGTCTAAACTTATCACCCAACTATTCTGAGGAAAAAACATGCAGAAACTTTTGACCATGTTAAGTAAGACTCGAGCATGAAGCCAGGTGGTAGCGCAAGATTAAATTGTGTTTTTATTTGGTGTAACTCTAATAGGATGCATTTCATCTTTCGATTAGGGGTACTAAAAATTTTCCAAAACCGAAAAACCAATCTGGATCATTATTTGGATAGAATCTCATCCTAATCTAAAACCGAAAACACTCTAAAAGCTAATACTTTGCCCAGTTGATCACCTGATCTAGTGAACGAAATAAATCACTAAACATAAACTTAGAAACCTAAACGCAATTCGTTAACATGAGCTGCAAGCCATCTTGAGTCTTGACCTGAGGCCTAAACTCTAAGGTGACTTTTTTTTCATAGCTGGGGAGTGTGTTGCGGGAACATCACGTTTAATTGGGCTAAAACTCACCTGATAATGATCAATGACAGTTGACACAATGGAATTGGTTGGAAAAGTGACACTTAAGATAATGTTGAGATTAGCTTTTTATTTTATTTGAAAGGAAACAATGAAAAAGAACATGGAAATAAAAGCTGTTTCTATACAGGCAACAAAGCGCAATACAGCTATGATTTTGGTGTTTCCAGCGAATGATTAGTTATGGTCAATTGCTATGTCCTTGTTCTAGGACCCAATCCCGAAACCAAATCAACCTCATAGTCACACATCTTCTGCTTCAATATTAAATGTTTTTGTTCCTTACAGTTTCAACAAAAGTTTCAGACTGATCAAATCAACCTGTGTCGGTTGATGTACATTCTTATGATTAAAAAAAATAATAAAATAAACAATGACCACGCTCAAAAATGTGAGGTGAGTGAGAAGTGTCGAGAGGGTTCATTGAGTTAAAAATTGTGATGCTCCCTACACTTTTTGGTTAAAAAATGCGGTATTTAAGGTTGGTAAGGTGACATGTTATTATTGGTAGGGTGAGAGTAGAGGTGCACAATATAACCAGTTCAATAACCGAAACTGGTTATTAACCGTAACCGGTTCAAAAGATTCAAAACAACGGTGCCCCTCTCACCCTAATATTCCGTTTCATGTTGTTTTCATAAAATCTTTAAAGTTTGACTATGTTATTACTAACGAATATCAAGAAAACTTGTACTAAAACCAAGCACGCCCCAGGCCCCGGCCCACGTTGACCAAGTAAACGCAGTTGCCCCCAACAACTAGTAATCCTCGGAAGAAATCTAAACCAAGCAAACATGCATAGGTAAAACCACAACCATTGTATCAAAGGCTAAATTATAGAAACATTTAAATGCCAAAAATTTTGCAAATAATATAGCAATTATACAACATGAATTTAAAAAAAGAAAAAGACCAGCCAAAAATAGCAGTACAACATACTCTCAAGATTCTCGACTTCATTCGAAACTAGATAAGAAACTTGGCCCATGGCTCGAGTGGACACAAGAAACTTGTGTAGATTATACACATGTTTAAAGGAATTGTGATCCCATGAACATTAAAAAAAATAGTTTTGTTCTTTTTCATAGGATTCAGAAACTTATCCTACAACCACGACAAGGTTTAATCCTATAAAATCTGATTAAAATTCGGTTTTATTAGATGGCTAGATTCTTCATGGCATCTAGCTTTTCTACTTTACCGTTTAATGGAATGAATTCCTTACCCCCATTTTCAGCATTCTCGTGTACCTGTTCGGTAGATTTGTTTGCAGTTGTACTTGAGCAGAGGCGGCCTTCAAAGTAGGTCGAGTATGGAAACTCTTTTGCACATTGATTTTTCCATCCTATAAAAAATTAAATAAAAAAATCAGATGTTTGCAGCTGCTTTATATAAATATAAAAAAAGAAGTAAAACTGACTTAGTGCAGCATCTTGATCATCAAATGTGGCAACCAAAATTTTGTGAACTGCAACACAGTCTTTCAGCTTCCATTCTTTCATAGATCCAAGCGGTCCACTACTAATTCAGTAACAAAACAGACGTCTAAGTATATTGTAAAATCATATTTGAATTGTTCTATTAGGATTATTGAAAAAATTCAATTTTAATAGGGTGTACATCAGAGAGAGAGAGAGAGGGGGGCGGGGGTGTTAGTGGGCTGAATAGTTGAACCTGAACCTGAACATGACATATTTATTCGGGTTAACAATATCAGCCCTAACCCAGAAACGCTTAAAATCGAGTAACCCAAACACGACATGTTTAACCCATTTATCTAAGCGAGTTGAAATGATTTGTTATAAACAGGTTGGTAACTTGGTACGTCACCTTGTTCAAATATATGGGTTGGGTTTTTTTATTAAATACGTTAAACAAGTCAACCCAAACATGACATGTCAACCTGTTTACTTAAACATGCTAAATATGACAGTCCAAATCCTGATTATTTTCATGACATGTTTCACGGTGTGTAAGAATTTGTCACCCCTAATGTTTACCTTGAAACACCGTTCTTAGGGGAGTCTTCAATCAACTTGATTGCTTCTGCCTTCTTGTTTGGTTCTAAACAATAGATCATCTCGGCTGCTGCTGCTCTGTGCATCAAGGAATCTGCAAATTTACCAGCATGGTGTCTTAACAGTGTTCATAGCATGCACATCAGCACATATAATTATTAGGGGTAGATAAAAGATGACCTTTATGCTGCTCGAGGAAAACAGTATTTGCCTCCATCAGAGATTTATCATGCAGCTGACTACAGAAAAAAAAATATGAAAAATCAATAACCAATGACTTGAAGCAATTGAAAATCATGCATAAGCAAAAGCTATAGATAACCTGAAAGTTGGTCGTTCTGCTTCTAATACTCCTGCAATGAGTTTTTCAGCGTCGGTTGTAGGAGCTGACCTAGATGCCACTTTGTGGAAGAATCTTATCTATAAAACCAGGGATTGTAATAAACATGCCACATAATATTAAACAGATATAACGAAAAAAATATAAAACGAATATGCGTGTAGATATTATTTCGTTACGATGCAAGTTACTAAATTTATAACATACCAAGCAGCGATGAGTGTCTGGATTTTCAGCATCTAACTGTACCAGGTGCTTCAAAGCCTTGATGAAACAGAAAAGCAGTCAAAAGCGTTAGCATTTAAGCCAACCATGTGTGACATGTTTTACCCGTCAAAACTTTGGTTATACTTCGCCTCTAAAGAGTCAAATGAGTAAACTAAAAAGGATTAGCCAAAATGTCACCCAAAGCGTATTCATGATGCACGAGACCTCGTATCGTTTTAATTTAACAAATAAGTTTACGTTGCTAGTTCGTTAACAGTTAAAACCATTAAAAATTTACAAAATTAAAGAAAAGATAAAAATAAAAGTGTTAGCGGCTCAGCCCAACTGGACATGCTTTGACCCGTACTAACAAAACACCCAGAAAAATATAAGGAAAAGCAGGTTGCAGAACATAAAAAGATTATATGTTCTAAAACTGGGTAGCATAATGCAAGAGTTGAATAAATTTCCAAGTTTTATCACTAGAAATGAAATTACCTGCAACGCAAGCAAGATCTTTTCCTTTCTCATATTAATTTCAAAAGACAGTAAATGTGTCTCCAAGTAATCAGATGAATGTTTCTGAAGCAGTTTCAGGTACTTTCCAGCTTCCACTAAAGGATCTTCAATCTGGGGCAAAAGGATATTGTTTTCAAATGCACATATATTTGATATACACATAGTTGAAATAGAGAGGAAGAAAACCTGCAACAACTTCTCTCCATGTGGATCTGGGTCAACTGTCTTGACATTTCGTTTCCCGTACTTAGAAATGGTACTGACATTAGCCTCCTCACTCTTTACTTCTGCCTCCTGAGGGAGCAATAATAATTATGTCTTAACAGGTTAACTGGGTAAAATAAAATAATAATTACCTTAAAAGAAAATATGTTCAATATGTTGGAACTCTACTCCAAAGTGTATTTCTAATGCAGAAAATCTCATCATTTTGAAGACAAACTTAAATACTACTGACACATTAAGAAAATGTCGAGTTTTGAGGAAATTTGTTCCAAGTCATTCTGCCCTTATGCAAAAATTACCACTTTTTTTACACTTTTAGTGAAAATTAAAACTTAAATCAGTTGGAAAAGAACCGAAAAAAGTTGAAGTACTTTTTTCGCCCGTGCTTCAGCTTTCCTCTGTTTTTGCCTCAATTTCTTCTTCTGGGAAGCAGGCAATTTTGCTAGTTCATCGTCTTCTTCAGTTGATGATTTTGGTGGAGAATCATAAAGCTTGATATAACATCTGCATCACCCAATGGAGCACAAACATAGAATATTAAAAAAATGTCAAACATAACACATATAGTCAATTTCTAGAGAACCGAAGAAGTCCCTCTCAGTCGGCTAATAGAATTTTAAAAAAATTAACCAGCTTTTGTGTAACTTCTATCTTAGGTAACCATCAGATTTTTTTATTTCTTGTAACCAACTTTTAAAAACTTAAGATTTAAGATAGTCGGATCCCAAAACCTGTCAAAAAGACAACATGGCAGTTACAAAAACAAAATGCCAAACATAATACATTTAGTCAAATTCTCAAGAACAGATAATTTTTGTAAACAAAACAAAATCCGGTTTTAACATTAGACTTATGTAAAAAAAGGTAACCAACTTTGGTCTACTTTCTTAGATAACAATCAAAAACATAAAATTTTGATTTAAGGAAACTAAGTTTTAAATTTTATGATCCCATAACCTGTCAAATTGGTGACATGGCAATTAACATGTCAGTAACTTCGACTATGTTGACTTCTTTTTCAAACATGGCCACAGAAACTTCACCTTATAGCTCCAGAAGCTGCCTTGCGAAAGTAAGCATGAGCATGAAGCCGGTCTTGAAATCGTAACATTTCAATATACGAACGCAAAGTCATTTTTCTTAAGCAATAAGAATGGAAATCAAATTGGTCTTCAGTTATATCTGCATAATGTTTCTCAACCACCAAAAACTTTTTCAATGCCCGCCCAAGCTCACCCTGCCGGAGATAACTTTCGCCAGAAGCAAGTTCATACCTTCAAATGGAGACAAATTCATTAAAACTTTCATACATATTTTTGTTACATGTATTCGGAAACAAGTTTGTAACAAACACTAACCACATGCACTGCATGTCGTGTAGGTTATTATGTTGTTCACCGTCTTTTGTGAACAGTACAGCTGTCTTTTCCGCAAGTGAAACCTAACAAAATTCAATAAAAAGGATTAAAAACCGTAAAGTCAAGAAACATGTGCAAATGTTTAAATACAGTAAGAGAATAGCATAAAAACGTGGAAATGCGGACCTGATCAGCCTGAAGCATTCTTTTAACACACTGACTATTTACATAACGATCTGCAAGATCCATGCACCTAGCCTCATCTGCTAATGCAGCTGCTGCTGTAAAGTCCCCAGCATGTTTTAGTATCTTGCTCTGCATGCAAAAAAAAGCACTCTAAGAAATATTGCATGCGTTCTACCGATCTCATCGAATTAGAAAAGTTTTGCTGTTTATACTTGTTATATATAAAAAAGGTAAATGCAAATTATGGTCATGAAAATTTTCTTGCTCCCAAATCAAATCTATTAACATTTATTCAATCAATCAGACTGATAACAGCCACTGAACTAGGACTTAAAAAGCTATACAAAGGAATACTTTGAAACTAAAGATTTTATTTCCTTCAAGTTGCAAGTTCCTTTAAATTCATTATACTTTACACTACTTAGATTCATTTTCCTTCTTATGGTTATTATATAACTAGGTTGGCAAATTGCAAGTTTCTTATTTGGCTTTGTTACTCTTTCATCAAATTGTTAATCAGTTCACAACCTTCATCAAAAGAAGGTAATAGGATATGATTTTCCCTAAAAAAAGACTAAGTTCTCACTAATAAGATTATTTGTAATGGAAGAGATAACAAAAAAGTATAGCATAAGCAGACCTTGACAGAGTATAAATCAATAACAGTTGGAGTATGTTGCATAGCTTCCTCAATTTTAGCAAGAGCCACATCATAGTGGGCCCGTCTGTCATAATGCTGCAAAAAGCAAAACAATATATGAATAATACTTATGCAAACATATTTAAATCCAAACAGCTTATGCAGTAAAAACAAACCTGAGCTAAATAAAACAAGGTCCACAAAAGTGTTGAAGGCGGCTCTTTTTCTGATCTGGACATAACATGCAACACAATAAATTAGTACAAATTCTACATATAAGGAAATGTGATTAGCAAAGTACATGACCCACTTGTACCTTCCGGGGTATCCACCTGTATTTTTAAGTGATTCCTCCAAGCCTAGAACCAACTTTTCAAGAATATCAGCCTAAAAATATCAAAAATATGTCAAAATAATGCAAACGCCGGGACCCTTCAATGAGTTAGCTTCCACAAACCTTGCCAGCATGATCATACAGAGGAGAAAGGTCAGAGAACAGTGACGGGACTCCCTACATTTGCCAGTAATACAAGTATTAGTTTGCATCCAAAATAAATGTCACCAAAGACAAACGAACGCCCAGACTATGAGTACCTTTGTTAAAAGAGGCCTGATGTAATTATCCGCTGCATCCCGAAACTTTACACCATCCAAAAAATCCAGTGGGATCCTCTAAACGATAATGTTGCAATTTTAATAAGAGTGGTACTTTTAATTTTTTAAGTTGAGTTATTGATTGGTAAAAGTAAATATAAACTTAACCACCTTGACAGCAGAAGACCATGTGTATTGCTCCCCAAGAGATCGGTACAGAGCATCCAACTTGTCTATTTCATCAGAGGAATATTGGCCAGTCTCTGAGTGCAGTCCAACACACTTCTGCAATCCTTCATAGTACCTAAATAAAAGGGTTCATATATCAATCTATATTGTATTATTTAAAGTAAAGGTTTTACAAACTTTTTATATAATCATCAAAACTCTGTTTTTGTGTACCTATAGTTGTCAGGATTCATGGTAAGTAGCACCCTACACAACTTTTCACCTTCCTCGAGACAATTAAGCTTCATAAGAAGAGAAGCTTCCTCTTCCTTGTAGGATAATTTATCAACCTATTATGATAATCAGCATGGTTATGCAATAGAGCCAAATGCTTGTAATCTTAAACATTACACACAGTAATTATGAAATTAACTTACAATCTTGGACTCTTTTCGGCGCAACTCTTTGAGCGCTTTCTCAAGAAAGCCACATTCCTCCAATAATGATATCTGGATGGAAGATTTTGTAAATAAGTATTTAAAAAGGGTACCAGAAAAAATATTTTGTGCTAACCAGCATAATGGTTGCAACACAAACAAGAAAAAGATTTCATTTTTTGATAGGATTATTACCTAGCACAACTATTACCTTGTATAATAGCATTTCCCCGTGCTCACAACGTTCGCTTTCTGGAGGATAATCATCTTCAAGAGTCCCTTCATATGCTTCCAGGATATCAATTGCTTTTGATGCACTTGTAAAAATATTGTCCATAAATACGTTAAAGGCAGCCGAAGAATATAATGAAATTACTACCATACCCCATGATTTGCCATGAGACTTGAATAAATAGATAATTGACGCTATGGAATTAAAAAACTACATTAAACATCCAAAAATGTGCAGATAGCTGCTAGCCAAGTACTGAACCAACATAAACAATTAAGTTGAACCTTTCAAAACAAAATTGGTCATGATAAACCTATGTGCCCACATGGTTATAAGACGCCAACACATTCTATGAAATAACTAAAGGAACACTAATGATGATATCAAGCATGGTATCATACAGATAGAAGGCCAGAAATATAACAAGTGCCAGCATCCAATGAACCTTTGCATGGCAGAAAGATAACAAAAAAAACAACTCACTTTGAATTTAAATGCTGAGAAACCGCAAAACCAATCCAGTTCATCCGATGGTTAGGCTTCAAAGTCAGCAATTGTTGTCTAGTTTCAACAAAACCTGACAAGTCGCGCATCTGTGCCTACAACCGGATAAGGAAAAACAAAATTAGCTGCCCAAAACAAAGAAACCCAAGGATGACAAATTCAATATCAGTGGAGAAATTAATTTACAAACTGCAAAATAAACATTAACATAATTAGTCAATTCTCTCCAAGCTAGAACTATCAATAAGCTTTCACAAACTTTAAGGGCCGTTTTTGTCAATGTGTAAGACGCTAATACAATTATTTAAATTTAATTCTCAAACAATCTATAATTGTTTACACTGTAAGAATATATACCTGTAAGAGAGACAGGTCCCTAAGTATTTCAATGTTGTCAGGATCTATCCTCAGAGCATTCCTGTAACATTTTATTGCCTCCCTGTACTCTCTGTCTGATCGGTAAAGAAGCCCATAAACATGCCAACAAACATGGCTTTTCAGATCATTCTACAATCAAATAAGTAAATAAACATGTGATAATGTACTGATATAAAAAGCAGTTTGATAAGTAAGCTTAATGCATGTTTTGAAAGTTAACCAACCTTCAATCCTAGCCGTACAAGCTCATATGCTTCTTGCTTACGGTCCATGCAGTTCAATGTTAATCCCTTCATCGAGAGAGTTTCTAGTGCCAAGAAAGGTTAAAGAGACGTGAAAAATGGATAATTGTAGTACATTATGAGATTTTAAAATAAAAAGAATGCCAATTATTGCAGCAATCTATCACAACAGCCAGACATATTTCTACTAGACTGTTCGCGTTTCCTAATACCCTATTTTCCTCGCATCAAGGTTATAGCTTATAAATAAATGTTGCATTTGCATTTGAAATAAACTCTTCACAAACCTCCATGATCTGGAAACTTCTTCAATATAGCATCTGCGGCCTTCAGTCCCTTTTTATACTGTTTTGTTTCGTAAGATTTCTGCCAAGTAGACAATCAATAGAACATTTTTCATCTTATCAGTAAACAATTCAATACAAAAAAACAGTTCTCGTTTCAACTTTCAAGAGGAGAGTAGCAGCATCAAAACAATGCAACACTAGATATGTTTAGTTGCAAGTAAAGCTGGTCAAAGAAATCCAGAAAAAATAGCATAAACATAATTGCACATTTGCACCATCTAGAAATGCAGGAGCCGGTTCTTGAGCATAATTTAAGGTTTGAGACTAAGATGTACGAATCAACTTGGATCATGCTAGAATAATAATTAAAAGGCAACTTTGTTGATTAGAAAACATAAGAAGAGACAAGGGGGACACAAAAAATACTTGAAGTCATTTTTATTAGTAATGAGATGGTAAGGAATGGTGGGCATTCAGCAATTCAGGCTGCTTTTTAAATCAGGAAACAAATCTTTGCAGTCTAACAAGTAACAAGTCGAGGAGTTGATCAGGATAGGTCAAGAATTCAGCTGAATATTGGTCTGTAAGCTCCGATATTGCATGCTGAACGTGAAATATTGGTCTGTAAGCTCCGATTCAGCTAAAGGTTGTAAAGTGGCATTTTTAAGACGAGGATACATTCGACATGGTGACAAGCTTTTTCGTTTACAACCGTGACACATTAACATTACAATGTTTAACCAACTTAAAACCTTAGTCCAAACAACTGCTACAGCAACTGATAAAACCTAATGTCTATTAACATTAATTGTAGATAAATTGAAGTACTATGTGCCAACTCAGTTCTATTACAACAGAGCTGCAAGTGATATAAATAATAAACCTAATGTCTTCATCAATCGTAAATATATCAAAACAGTCGACAGCTCATTAAATGTGATAAAACTAAAACGCATTACTGATTAAAACAACATGCCGCCAAATTCCTGAGTCGAAACTACATGAAAATCGCATGTTTACGTTAATTTAATACATAGGGTTTATAATTACAGTTCACGATCCAAAACGATTACAATATAAGATTAGCTAGGGTTTTAATAACAGTAATTGAAGAAACGTTGAGTGATTGAGATTGTAGAGCTTACGACGATGAGTTTGAAGAGATTGGCCTCTTTAGGAGGAAGCGAAACGCCCATTGTATGTGTTGCGAGATAAAGGATTTGTAGAGAGAGAAAGTACGTATATAGAGTGTAGAGAGAGGGAGAGAGAAGGATTTGAGGGTTTATGAGTGTGATGTAAAAGAGAAGAAGGGGATTATGAGAGGGATGACTGGTGGCGTTTATCTGCTGCAACCCTACTCACCAAATAAACACAAGGGTGTAAAGTTAACTTACAAATGAGTGCAAGGGGTGTTTTGAAATTTGTGTTCCATTATTATGGAACCTTGATCGCGTCCCTCGTGTTGGGAGACCTACCATCTTACTTCAGGCAGTTATGGTGGTGTTTTATTCAGTTTCATATTGGCTTTACAGTTTGGTTGGACATTCAAAGGAAAAACCACACGGATATATGAGCAAGTGGTTAACAGGAAGTGACCCTTACTTATGTGTAAAACATGTTGGCTCTAAAACTTGCACAAAAGAACATTGGCCAGATCCAAGCCTTATCATCATTGGGGTTCATTGAACCAAAGGCCGGAAGATTAGGGGAAGGTGTTGATTTTTTTATTGGTAGTATTCTTTTCAGTTTATTGATATTAAAATGTTCACACTTACACTTATAATGATTTGAACCTTCATCACTTTTATAGAGGCAAAAACAAATGCGAATAGGCCATAAGGGTGTCGTGTTTGATAAAAACTTAAATATAATTTTTATACTTGGTTGAACTAAATATAAAATTATGTTTAATTCTTTTAGCTTGGCTGAAGTTGGCTTATTCATTCGACCAATCATCAGGATGTGTATAAGATAGGGTTATATCTCAATAGCGCCTATGTTTATAGATGCCGAAGAATTCGGTTTATGAACCCGACTCGACAACCGAACATGCATCCGAACCAGGTTACTCAATGACATAATATGTGTAACTGAATCACAAATGCATTACGTTACACAATGACATCACATGTTAACATAATCAATGTAACATGTGTAAATAGTCATAAACGCATTATTGCCGTGCATACACACAAATTAATGTCACCCACATAAGATGTGAAGTCATAGACACACATATTTGTAAAAGTCTAGTACACATGACGTTTTTAATGTTACACATAACGAAGTGAACACAAAACAACACATGCATAGAAGTCTCATAACTAGTTAGATTTAAATTCTTAGAGAATATTAATAAATAAATAAGTTATCATGTCAGCTTGAAAATCCCTTAAACTGATTTGAAAGGGTTTTTCCTCTCTAAAGTTTTCTTTAATAAAATTTGTATATATTTTATAACTTGTAGCTTCATATAACATAAATTAACTTAATGTCTGTGGCATCCCAAACTCATAGTGATGTAAAATAATAATCCTCAAGGCATACCGGTAAAACAAGTGTCCAAACAATTCAACCCAAACACAACTCAATCCTCAAAAGAAAAGAACAAAAACAAATACAGCAGGTAGAAAAGTTTCACAAAACTTGACACAAAGCCACTGCACCATACTCTTGTTCTTTAACTATTCTCCCAAACATATTTTCAAAGAGAGCCCTACTAACCAAAAAACTTTCACAATGGAAAAAAGAAAAAGAAACAAAGCCACAATAAACCTGAAATAAGAAACAAACATGCCAACAATCACTCACAGTTATTTGGAGACTTTGAATATATATGAAAATTGACATGTAAGGTTTATATACCTTGCATCCATAAAAAGTCTTGCCACCTGTCAGACTGCAGTCTTTTACTACGAGGACGCAGCATGAGCAGGCGTTTCAAACACATACCTGACGCGTACACAAAAACATTAACATAGTTCCAAGATGTGATCAAATAAAAACACCCAAGTGCAAAAGTAGGCGTATATAAATATGAAAGAAATACTCGGTAAATCATTTCTCAAATGAGTTTGCAGACATTTTAGCGCACGTCATTTTCAGAACAAAATAGAAACAACTGAAAAGGGCAATTACCATAAATAATTGAGGAATACTGCGGTCGCCCAAAGTGGTCCAGAAATAAACTGGAAATCACAGAAGGCCTAAAGCCTGCAGCACCAAAAGTACCACTCGAAACTTCAGAACAAGGAACTGGGTTGGAAAGTGATCTTTATCAGCTAATTTTTATAGCTTCTTCATGTGTTTTACACTTCACTTATCAAACTTCATTTCAGTGTATCTGCACAAACCCAAACAGACCTTAGATAACTTCAAGAAAACAATATCTAAAGACAAAAAGATTACAAAATTATCAAACTTGCCTGCGAGCTTTATTTTGGCGTTGCCTCAAATCATCATTTGCAAGCTCTGCAAAAACTATATAAATTAATTGCCCTTTTATAAAGAAAACTATTGAAACAAAGTGCAAGAAAATTAAGCTCTGGAAATCATCATTGTGTGATGTCTTACCAGGTTTCTGAGAAGACATCACTTCACTGCCAGATTTATTCAAACTACCGTCTTTGCTGGAAATTATATAAACAGACAAAATTATTAGTAAGCAACTAAAATGCAGTAAAATTTGAGAAACTAAGCTTCAGCAAAAAGCTTTTGTACTTTAAAGAAGGAGCTAATGAAGACGGTTGTCCAGATGTGCGAGCATGATAAGCACCATCCATTGTGATGTATGGATACGGCGCCCCTAATCCAGCAGCACCTAAAGCTCCAGCAGCACCAGCCAAAACAGGTAACCTAGAATGACATAATAAAAAATCTTAGTACCCAACTTAAGGCGAGAAAAACAAATAAGCTTTCATTACCATGTCATCTCTGAATTTCCCATCCCATTGGGCTGACCAACATAGCCAGGGAAAGCCATGCCAACCGCAGGAACTCCAAGCCCCCCAGGATGCTGCCCTGCAAATTGCATCACTGCATCCAATCCACAAAGAAAGCAGATTATATATCATTTCATGTCCCCAAAAGATAATGAAATTAAAAAGAAGTTGTGTGATACGATTCATGAGCAGATGTTAGCAGACAGTAATTTACCTGGCAAAAATGTTGGAGCTCCAGGAAAATTTTGATCACCATAAGAAAATGAGCTCATTCCACTGCTTGCAACACTACCTTTTCCTTTTCCAACCAATGCAGTCTTAGAATCATTAGATTCGGTAGACGATTCCAGGTCTATAGACTCAAGCCCATGTGCGGGACCGGATGTTTTTGGCGGAGAAGATGCACGGGACCCACTAGCAGACCGAGTCCCAAACTGCTGACCAGATGGTTGGAAATTGGGCCTATTTACTGGTTGATAGGCCATTTGCCCAACTGGCATTGGGCCTCTCCCTTCAGCCCGTGTCTGCAATTTGTTCAGGGGCTTGGAGACTGAATCATCTATATAAAGTTTGTCCATACCTAAAGTAACAGAAGCATTTTTCCCTCGAGGTATGCTGGACTGAGAAATTGGATAGTTCTCTGCCATAACAGAAGTACGTGGGGCCCTATTAAGTGATCCAGTTTGAGCATCTTTTTTCTGAGTCGGGTTGGTTTCTTTATTTGAGGAACCAGAAGGATAAAATGGTGGAGAAGCAGAATTCAAATTTGATGCAACGTTTTTCCTAACCGGAACTTGAGCAGATTCTGATGCTGGCATGGCAGTAGATGCTCTTCCTGAATTTGCTTGAGAGGTTTTCTCAGTTGGTTTGGCAGACCTAAAACAAGGAAATTAGATACTGTACAGATCATACATATAACAGAAAAAGATTATCAATCATAACATTTCTACTCACTGTCTGTTCTGTGCAGGAGCTTCAAAACTGTTTTGTGTAGCAGGCTGATATCTTCGAGGACCACGGCCTCTAACAGACTTGGGCCCACTCGGTTGATTGTTATTGTTGTAACTTTTAGGCCTATTTCCACGTGCAAATCCATGATCTTCGCCTCGATTTCTACCACGAGCTCTACTACGACCCCTGGGACCCCTTCTACCCTGGCAATACATGAGATATTAGAGCACAAAAACTAAACACAAAAAAGTGTGCATACACACACAATAGCTCACCTCATTGTAAGGCCTCTCATGCATAGTCATTTCTTCAAACTTGTCATGGCCCCATTTGCTGTCATCTCTCAACTCCCACAATTTCCTCCCACCAAGTGTTCGCCTAACATCATATCAACCAAAACTTTTCATTTGAAAAATCGTCATCTAATGAAAAACTTTTACAAAAAGTTGCACATAAACTGTAACTGAAAGAGAAACCAAATGGAACTTCCAAAGCCTTAAATAAATGACAGACTAAAAACAATTGTCAAACTTACAACTTTGATATATGGTACAGAAACAAAGCAGTTCATAGTTTCATATTTAGTTCGGCGCACAAGCAAAGAGAACGCAATAACAATTTTCATTACAAAGATGTACCAGCGAACGAATTTGGTCATGTCTACTAATGTATTAATGTCATAAATCTCAGAAATTAAAGCATGATTTTATTCATCAAAAAGTGCTCCCAAGTCCTAACGAATGATCCCCAAGTTTATCAACTATGTTGACATCTCTCCTAACAAATGAGTTTAACTCCAGAAGTATTTGAGCAGAAGACTTAGCATTCGGAAGTGGGACTATTTAGGATAAAAAAACACACAATGTAACTAACTTTTTTACATCCACATTGCTTAGCAAGTTTCAATCAAACTATAATGCTTATTCGTAAGCATCTTAAAAGGATCAAAACATTGGGTAAAACAAAGTCATATAACTAGGTTCATGATTAAAGACGGGATTCCTATTTGCCAACTGGAATCATCTCATACTGTCATATATCACGCAGCAAATGTACTATCTTGTATATATAAGTGGTGCTATACTGCAATGTGTACTTGAGCATTTGATTGAGCTATAAAAAACCACGCAACACGATGCTCTTGAGAACGATGCTTTGCATATTTTGGTCTATACATAAAATTATAAAAATATTACTTTTCATGTCCCTTAAATTCAAATGATAGCTCGGTACTTCCTTATCCTTATATGGAAAGTCAACCAACTAACCTAGTATTTTGTTCAACTCATAACAAATGACAACTTTACTAATGATGCTCCAGTGAAAAATGAGCTTACTAATGACACTATGACACCTTATCAATTTTATTGGTAATCACAACCCATCAATCAGAAAATCAAACAAAAAATGATCCTTTCTTTAGAGCATATGATGCAATGGTTAAGGAAAGTAATTAGGTGAATGACAACATAAACTAGATAAGAGTATACTTCACACAAATATGGATAAACTTGCAACAAACGAAAATCCAATGACAAAACATATTAAAGTCAACAAAACTGAAACTATCATACACTCCAATACATGAATGCTTAAGTATCTGATTCAGTAAAACATGGGCACCACACACAAAATATATGTATAGTCTTACAGGCCATCTATCTAGGTGATTCAGCTTGTCAAGTATCATATTACTATCATGATACAAATTTGCACCTTGAACTGTCTTCATAACACCAATTTCACACACCAATCTAGCATTCTAGATTGAAAACAAGTACAGATTTGTTCTATACCAGCACTAAATAATGGACACCGCTTTAAGACAGCAATCTATCTTGACAGCATACTACTCATGAATGCCTAAACACGTTTTCACAATTTCACATGCAAACACTTCAGACACCAGTCTAGCTTGAAGCCTAGAAGTGAAGATAAACAATGCTTATATTTTAATCAAATATGGCTGTACTTGAAAGTTGAGTATTTTTCATCGCATCCAGTAATTAAAAGTGAGATTTTTAAACAGTCTGTGCGTTCTCCTCACCAGGACAAAAACACATCGTCCATGCCACAATGAGGCTAATTAAACTAACAGATAAAACTAAGGATACAAACCTAACTAAACCAATGCACATAAACACACATAGAAACAAATATCAAACAACAAGAAGCATAAATTTACCTGTGTCTACCACCAGCACTGTCTCTAAACCGATCATCATGCATGTAAAACGCACCAGCAGTTGGCACTGCAAATGGTTCATTCTCCTTCTTCCCCTCTACCACACCTTCCCCTTCACCAACACCATTCTCATTAACATCAAACTGATCAACACTTTCAGACACAAAAACCCCACCCCCATCCGTTTCATCAATCTCCTTTTTCACACTCACCACAACTTCATCTACAACTTCCTCACGCAACTCCTCTTCTTCTTCCTCCTCCTCCTCAACTAAATCATATTCGTCATCATCATAATCCGCCGCCGCACCCTGACCATCAGATTCATAATCCGAAACCCTAGAATCGGTTACCCTAACCCTAACCCTATCAACACCATCACCATCGGCGTCGTCTTCCTCATCGTCACTCGCCGTTCTCCTCCGTCGCATCTTCAACGAAAGCTTCGCTTGCTCCGGATCACTCTCATACTCCTCATCTTCTCCAACATCCGCCATATCAACTGTTTCAAAAACCACAAAAACACAAAAACCCTAACACACCAGATCAAAATTCAAAACTCAAAACATCCGAAACGAAACGAAAGTTCTCTCCTGATCTTCAACAACAAGGATTGAAGTGAAGATTTGATGTTTAGGGTTATGAAGAGATCGAAAGTAACATGTGTGTGAAGTTAATAGTAATAATAATATCTGTATGTTATGTATGTATATAATGTAATTTAGGGCAACTATTTGGGTGGAAATTTGAGAAGAGAAGATAAGGGCCTATGCGGTAGATATATAGAAGATGTGATTGAATTGTAAACTGTCAACACAAACCCTTCAACTTTTATAAAATTTGCACATTAGACCTTTACAATGCTTTTGTAACTGTTTGGGTGTTGTTGGGCTCTCTTGTTGGGCCTATTGTTGAGGAGAGCCTATCTGAGTTTTTTTTTACTTTAAACTGGTTTTAAATTAGGTTAAATTAGGTTAGGTTTTGCTATTCAAAAGAGGGTGGCGGCACAACTTGTTGCCCGTTTACCTGCCACTTTGTTGTAAATTCTTTGATGTTTAATATATTTTCTTCTTATTTAGCTCAAAAAAAAAAAAAAAAAAAAAAAAAAATTAGAGCGATGTTTTTTAAGTCCTAAATACATGTTTCACATGCTTCGAACATAAAATAAAAGCTTCAAACATAACCACCTTCTATTTGATGTTCGAAGCATGTTGAACACGTATTTAGGTTTAAAAATATCGCTTTATGTGTTTATTTTTAAAACTAAAGTTACTACATACGTACATAACGGATCAATCCGGATGCATTCAAATCGATTTCAACATTACGAACACTCATTTACTTGGACAATGATTGATGAGTGATCAAGAAGGTCTATAGACTAGGTTGATGACCTATGTTACACTTAGGAGGGATATATGTCAGGTGGTTGAGCCTACGATATAATTGTTGTTTTCTTAAGCAAAAAGATTGTTAAAATCTGAGGATTTTTTTAACCAAACCATATTTTATTTGTTTTCATTATAGTTTTGAACATGTTATGTTTGGTTTGGTTTGGTTTTCAGTTTTAAACAAACAAATATTCAAAACGAAAAGGCTCAAATCCAATGTAATAGGGCAAGCGAAAAGGCTCACTTTGATATAAAGCATATTAGTTTAGTGTCCGTATTACGTTTGGGAACATATAATCAGGTGGTGATTTAATGATATTCATAACGGTTCCAATAAGTTCCAAGACAAAACCGTGGTAAACCGAAACAAAATATTTATTTTTTAAAACTGTTAATTTTTATAGGAATATTATACCCAAATTAAAAATAATTATGTATTCGGTTTTATGATGTAGTTTATTTTTAAAAATACGTTTGTATAAAAAAGTTACGTATGTTTATAAAACATTGAGGTTTTTAATTATATGTTATTACCAACTGTATTCTTAAGTTTCGTTTTTATACCATGTAAAAAAACTGACTCATGTACACCATAGTAGGAGGTTGAAAATATAAATACTCTTAAATTTTTTAAAATTCTCTTGAATATTTAAGGACCAAAATGTAGTTAGTGTTATTATAATATATTTTATGTACATATTGTAAATAAAAAATAATTCTTATGAGATAAACTCTCATGATACCACATAAGCCAAAAGCTTTAAAAAGATATCATATGATTTTTGTTTGTTTTCACCCCTATAACCGGTCACAACCTTCCAATCTCACCCCATAACTTCTTAGAAAACCGTTCGTAAAAAAAGATATACACTTTTTTTTATTATAATACATGAAATATAATATAGCTATAGAGTTATAATACTATTTGTTGGAGTTAAATTTCTAAATCAATCTACAAGTTGGTAGAGTTTGAATAAAATACGATTAGTTCGGTCAAATCCCTAATATTTAGAAATTAATTGATTATATAACTATTTGTATTATGGTCTAACATTAAAACTATAAATATAATGCTTGGGTAGAGACTTTGGTATGGATAAACGATAAAGACTTACTGTAACGAGTTTTTAATTGAGTTTCTCTTACGGTAATAAACTTATTCTTTATTCATCGATCCTGTGTCTTGACTATTCCTACAACATAATTAAAATAAGTAAAAAATTATAGAAGAAGGTATAAACAAGGTGACTAGAATACAAAAGGGTACATAGAGGGTATTAAAGCAAATGATGATTTTATTATATTTAATGACAAACAAACTGTAGTTATCTATTAAATTTATGGCTTAAGTTCACCCGTGAGACCGTGAAGTTTGTAAAATTTATCCACACCTTAGTTGCATTTAACTATTCTTCTTAATTTATATTTTTTATCACTTTGTTAGACACTAACAAAACCTAATTAATTGTATTGCATAATTAAGAAAAAAGATATTAGTGTTTTGTTACTGTTACTATTAAACTTATTGACAAGATTAATCAAGTCCGGGCTCAAGCTCTACCTGGAATAAGCATCGTCTTCTTAACTAGCTTCATCGTGAGATGTATTCACTGTAAAGTTCAGATGTAAGATTAAGTATTAACAAATGAGTTAATGAAGAAACCTTGTTGTTAAGTAACTTGTTTATAACTTGCTATCATGAGTGGTTAGAGTTCATTAACTCGTCACTATTTAATTATAACATAATTGTAGGTATTTGCCACCTGTCTTTTGTTGTACAGGATTGATTGATAATATTTTATTACTTTATGTATAGTTTTCCTCGTTCTAATATTTGTCTGGAAAACCTATTACCTAGAATTGCTGTGCCACCATGTCATGTGCGTATGAGATTGATTTGGACGTTAATAATTCCAACCTCACCAAAAATATATAGTGATTAGAGCATTACTTATTTCGATTAACTTTTAACGTTTGATACTATTACTAGTAAACATGTGAAAGCATGCCACTATTTCTAACATGATCATGTGAACAAAAAATACATCACATAAAACAAATTAAAATAAAGAGACACACACATACCCAACCCATGTGTGTGTATATATACAACATGTGACCTCAAACTCCAAACCCAAAACCTTTGTGTTTGAAAACAAAACAAGAATGGAGATGAAGGGAACTTTAATGTTTGTGTTGGTGATGTGCATGGTGGTGAGTGGTTCTAGGGGTGATATTAATTCATTTAGGGATTGTTATGCAAAATGCTTCATTTTTTGCATGATTGAACCAGACAAAAGCCTATGTACATGCACCACCCAATGCCTTAAAGAGTGCATTTTTCCATCTCTTCCACCATCTTCAACTATGGCTCTTGATCCACATACTCAAAACCTTGGTTATTGCAAGCTTGGTTGTGCCACTTCCCTTTGCTCTAACATCAGCAAAGCACACAATCCTGGTATACATACATACATTACATATATATACATATACATAGATGCATAAATAAAATTGAAGTTTATGAATATTTGGTTTTTTGTGACTTTTGTGTCAACAGATGGAAAGAATGTGGAGAGCTGTGTTGGGTCATGTTCAAACAAGTGCACTATGAGCTACTCATCTTTATCACCTTAACTTGACATGTTACACGTATCGATCAGTTGATTTCTATGGTTTTGTTCTTGTTTTGAGTTGATTGTTCATGAGAAAACATCAAAACATTGTATTAATTAATTGTCAAATTGTTATTGATGTTGAATTGTTTTGAGTTTGAAGATTCAACTGAAATCAAACTATGTTAGATTGACTTATTTAATTCGGTCTTTTCTTGTCAGATGCACCCTTACTTTTTTCAATAATCGGAATAAAATGATCCTCAACATTGTAAACAATAGAATGTATCTTGGATCCGAACATGACAAACAATATAGCAACAACTCAATCTATTTCAAGGCAAAGTTTTTAGTTAAGCACGTATGTTAAATTTTAAAAGTTTATCATGTTCTTCTAATAAATCTATATAATATCATGAAAGAAATTATGCTATCTAGCACAAACCTTGTAACCAACTAATTCATAGTACATCATTTCAAATTTTAATAACAAAAACATATGTTCTAAAAAAGCATAAAGCTGTTATCCAATACATTTGGTTGGGTAAAGGTTATTTGAAAAATATAATATAATATAATATAATAGTATGGTATATTGTCTTTACTTGACCCGTGAAGTTGAGTGGTTGTGAATGACACAAAATGACAGCATGTGATCAAACTCAGAAATGCATATCACACACGGACTTACTTGCCAAATGCCAAAACAAAAAAACTCAACCCACAACCTAGTTTCATATAAGAGTAGCTTGCCAAATGCCAAAACATAACCATAACGGAGGGCTTTTCGAATAGCTTGAAGCTCCCTTGGAAAAGCTCACTTGAAAGTAGCTTGTTTACAAACTGAGCCAACTTAGCTCGGCTCACTTAAACTCATGACCGCTTGACTTTGACTCCAAATTGTTTATTTTATTTATATAAATAATTAAATAAGTTTTAGTTCAAAATTATCAAATTATATATGTTGTCCACTTGCCAAAACTTAGTCTGTTCAAAAGACTCGTGGGTTAACTCTAGCTCAAAAATAATCGACAAAACTAGCTCAAAATTGGCTCGTGTGCTGACTCGGCTCAAATTGTTTGTAAACTAAGCCGAGCTTGGCTTAGCACGCTTACAAATCGAGCCAACTCGGTTCGGCTCGTTAACAAACCAAATCAAGTCAAGCCAAACCCTACCTCGGCTTAGCTCGTGAACAACTCAAATACAATGTGGTTTTGAACCAGTATACACCCAACCCAAACTTGACCTGCACATAGCCAAATGCATGTTCAACATAGAAACAGGGCTCGAAAAGCTCGTATTTGATAGCACACTAGGAGCTAATATTTACAGTAGGACAAAAAAATCTTTTAATCATATTTCACATCAATAATTTAATTAACTATTTTTTTATAAAAGACGCAAAAATGCTAAAATCATACGAAAGATTAGCAATTTTGACATGTTATCCAAACGACCCATTTTAACATCTCTAAGGATATAGCCAGTCCATAAAGAGCAAAGACAAAAAAAATCATCAACATGAAAAGACTATCTACCACAAACATAAACAAACTTAGAAGATACTTGTAGAACACACCAAGCATTTAATCAACTCCAAATTTTGGGTTTTGTCTGCAAATTAAAAGTTCGATGACAGCAGATTCAACAAGATATAAGGTTTAGGTTTAAGCAAATATGGATAAAAAAAAAGACAAGACTCGACTACATGATGATAGATTACCCGTTCACAAGAAAGACGCATTTCATTAATTTGACGTTTTATATGCCTTCAAAGGCGATGAACAAGTTGATCCCATAACTCCTCTTGCGTACAAAGGATTACCATGATTTACCCCTCTGCTCGTCTGATCCTTAGGGAGAATTTTCTGGGGTCTTCAAAGATGGAGCCGCAGCATCCGTATTTGTATTAATGCCTTTGTGTTGTGTAACAACTGCACGAAACTCGTCAACGATAGCAGCATCTTTAAACTTCAAAGCAAATGTTGACAGACCGTCTTTACCTTCACCGGTGCTATTCAAACAAGCAAATGTAATTCCTTTTTTCTCCATGTTTGCCAGTTTCATATCAGGAAAAAGGCTAGCATTTAATATCAATCTGTAATTGCCTTTAGCTCTCATCACAAGTCTACCTTTTTCATTTCCAGTTGTTGAAACATTGACTTTTAATTCTCCTTTACCACGCTCTTTCCACCCGCCATCAATAAACTCAAATAACACAGAATCGGCTGTAAAAACAGCCTTTTCATTCTCTTCACCCGTCTCTACTTCAACCTGTTTAATAGAAGGTGTTTTGCTTCCTTCAGTGTTGTCACTTACAGGACCGAATAGAGACGAGTTTCCATTGGTGCCAAAATTGAAAGATGGGAAACTTGGCTGGTCACCTTTAGTGACAGACCCGAATGAAAAGCTTGAACTTGAAAATCCTGTCCCAACAATTCCAGTAAAAGCATTTTGAGTGCTTGAAAGCTGTTGGAACGAGTTAACCGCTGCAGCCTTTTCAGTGTTCTTTTCCCCATCATCCTCAACTTTGTTGCTTTCAGTTTTCTGGGCTTCACTTTCAGTCACTTCTTTTGCCGACTCAGCATCAGCCGATTCAACATTTTTCGCCTCGCTGGCAGCTTCATGATATTCCACCTCCTCGACTTTGCTTTCAGTTTTTTTAGCTTCACATTCAGCCTCTTCTTTTGCTAACTCAGCATCAGCTGATTCAGGTTTTTTCTCCTCAGCCTCGCTAACAACTTCATGACTTTCCACTTCATCAACTTTGCTTTCAGCTTCTTCACTACCTCCATCTGTTTCCTTTACGGTTTCCTTTTTTGCGTCATCTTGAGATTCTTGAACACTTGTAACTGCTGCCACAGGGGTAGAAGTGGGATTTGTAGTAGGTACCAATTGAATTGATGCAAAAGGGTTAGATGAAGGCGCAGCAGGGGCATTAGACGCTGTTCGATTTCGGCGAACTTTTACAATTCTTCTATTGGCCAAAACCTCTTCACTAGCTTTCTTGAATGTACCAGCTTCTAGATCATTAACATCTTCTTCGTCATCAATACCAGCACTATCTCTTGTTAATTCCCTTCCAGCAGCCCTCTTTTTGGAAGGTGGGAACACGTTCTCTGCATCTCCCATTGCAGATATGTGATGAAAATTCAAATCCAAGGATACTGATCAAAATTGATTCTGCATAACATAGAAAAAAAGCATTGTGTATTAAGGTTTCTAATTACGTGAGCAACTTCTTCACAGTAAATAAATCTTCTATCTCAACATAAATAGCTATATAAGAAAAACCAAATGCCACTCATTGTGATTTGAATGGTAAAGTACTGAACATTATAGATGATAAAAAGAAGGTTTATTTGCAACTTGCAAGCTGAACTAACAAAAAACTGTTAGACAGAACGCACACACACGAACACAAGCAGAAATAAAACCTACCACGATAGATTTATAGTGGTTTGGTCGGTTTGACCTATGTCCACTTTGTTGCAGCTAAGATTTAATTATTCAAGTGTGCAAGAATTAAAATGCCCTGCCCATCTATCTATGATACAACATTATAATAAATAACTTAGTGATTAATAAAGAGGCAAAGCCTAATTAGCCCACTCACAACATACAGTTAGAGCCGAGTAGCCGACTACTCTACGAGTCTCAGCCAATAACTCGACGGTCAACATCCATCACAGACACCAAACTCCATAAGGCCCAACATCCTCTAAAATAGTAACAAAGACTAGAAAGTATTTAAATAACTTAGTGATGAGCTAATGGAAAATCTCAGCTATAATACAAAGAAAACACTCGGATAAACAAGAAACTGCAATGAACACTGAACAATAATACAACACCGAAACAAATAGAAAAACTAGTAAAAAAAGCAAACACAGGCTCTATATCTTACATTCCAGTATTAGATAAACCTGATTAATGGCCATATAAGTACTGTTACAGTTACCCCTAGAGCTTCAAACACCCGTTCCTGTTCGTTCACCTTCTAAACGTAACGAAACACTAAAGCCCGCTAAAATAACAAGGGTTTTTTTCTATTAATGAGATTTAACCTAATTAGTGTTTAACCTAATTTGACACGTTTTTCACACAATTTCAAAATTAGGTAAATCTAAGCCCTAGACAACAAGAACAATCAAAGCTGTTCAAAACCTACAAACTCAAGCCTCTGAATCGGTAACATCTAACAACGAAACGATCAAATTACAAAAAGTGCGATGAATGAAAAGAAACGTAACAAATATTAATATCATCGATGAAGGATAAATAAAATTGTGTGAATCTGAATAAACGATACCTGAAAATGGAGAAATGTAAAGCCTGTGGTCGTTTTTTGGCGTTGCTGCGAATGGATGCGGAGTGCGGACGCTTGCCTTTGTATATGAACCCTAGATAGTGAATCATTCATTCACAAACTTATTAAATGTAAAATATATTGTTTTTTTACCGATCAATCAATCCACGTGTGTTTAAAACTTTATATATAATTAGAATTTTTTTATCATATCAAGCCTAAAGTTTATATTTTATACTCAAATTTTCAATAAACTTATAGGGTATCATATTTAAAGGACTAGTTGTGTAAATTACTACGCTCATGTTAATTTAAAAATAACTAAAATGTAAACACCCTAATGTAATTACATAAGCTTATGATTGTTTGGTAATATCTAAATTATTAAGTGGTGAATGGTTAAAATGTCTGAATCATTAAAAGGCTTTATCAATAGGGAGGGGATAATATCGAGGTAAAATTTCAGACAATGGTAAGTTTGAGATATGCTTCATTCAGTTTCGTTAAACATCTACATGTCTCTTAACCATTTAGCACTTAACTTTTAAATTTTTGGTAATGAAACAAACACTTTGAATGTTGACTGCTAAATGATTAAGCACTAAATTGAACAATTAAGAGATGAAACAAACAGCCCAGTAGTCGATGTGGGGCTAGCCCACTTGGTAAATGCGTTGAGTTTTAGATGAGAGGTCATTGGTTAAAGGCAATGTGATATTTAGTGTAATTTAATTTGAAGTGATGTAAGGTAACGATAGATGTAGTTTACCGTTAAAAAATTACCTAAGCTTAGGTTGATGGATTCTAGTCCATTTGTTAAGTTATTTGATGTTAATAATTTTAAACTAGTGATAATAATTTTAAACTGATATAACGGGCATACAAGTCCCATGTATATAAAGCCACACGATTCATACAACCCTCTGACGAACTCTTTTGTTTATCCTTGTCTTCAGTGCCATATCTCGTTATACACCCTCATATTAAGTCTATTATAAGCACATAACACAAATGAAGATTTAAAGTTGGGTCCAAACTAATTATTTAGTTCTAATGTCCCCGATGGAACATTGTATTAAGATTTTGCCACAATAATAAACGTAAAGAGTTTAAATTCAGCAAATGATAAATGGGTGATGTCCAAATTCTGCAAATAAGACTATGGGACGTACTCTCACTCTCTTCTACTAAACCTATGCGTCACATCACCCCATATTCTCCCCATTTCAGCTTACTTAAAGGATAGAAATGGTTTCACACCCCACGTGTTGAAAAACTAATCCACAGAGCAACTCAACCAAAACTTTCTACACAAACCTAATATGTGTTCTAGACAAACTTGCCACTCAACCAAAATTTCCTTTTTATTTCATGCGTGAACAAATCCACGGAGCCACCAAAGGCATGTTTTTCAACGGTATAACATGACTTATATGCGTGTGTCAACCAATATCTATTGGATTTATTTCACTTTTTGGTAAAAAAAAGGCCCATTCATGCTTTACCCAACACAGTGTGACGGGCGTGAATGGGTATGTGGCAGGGGGCGTGGGAGTGTACTGAAAAGCCTAACATGATACGGTGTAGATTTAGGGCTGTTTGGCAACGTCTAAATGGTTAAGTGCTGAACCAGTAAGATGTCTGAACCATTAAGTGCTGAACCAATAAGAAGTTTGAACAAATAAGAGCTGGTATATTGCTTAACTATTCAAAGGCAAATATCTGACCAATTCAAATAAGAGGTTTTAACCATTCAGAATTTGTATAATGCTTAACCATTCAGAGGCAAATGTCTGAACCATTCAGGCATCTACTTGTGAAATAAACAGTCTGAATCATTAAGTGATAAACTATTCAGACATCTAAACCATTAAAAGACTGAAACAAACATTCATTTAAAAAAAGCTTTTCTAAAAAAAAATAATAATAATTCTTTTGTTTTAGTTAAATGTATTTCCACCTAAAGAACCACATCACATGAAATTGAATACTTTGAATTAGAAATCGGGTCAAACCCCGGGTCAAATACCAAACCATTTCACCTTCTTATCCTCCAACCCAATCCAACACCACACTCCCTCCACCAAAACCCTTAACCACTCACTCACTACAATGTCTCTCCGGATCCTCTACAACACCTCCACCATAACACCCTACACCCGCTTCCCTCTCCACCGTCCATCTCTCTCACCTCCATCTTCCTCACGCCCAAATCTTCAAATCGTTTCAGCTGCCAAAAAACTCTCCTCTAGAACCGGAAAATTCGACAGCAAGAACAAAAGAGGGTCGACTTCAACCGGAGAAGATGAACCTTCAAGTGTTACGACGTCGGATATAACTAATACGACGCCGGAGATACAGAATTTTGATGGGTATGTGTTGCCGGATCTTCCTGGACTTGAACCTGATTTTTGGGAAGGACCTCAATGGGATGGTTTTGGGTTTTTTGTCGAGTATATGTGGGCTTTTGGCATCGTGTTTGCGGTAAGTTTTCATTCAATACATGTTATACGTTTTGTTCATTCAGGCATTTACACAAACAGTTGGTGTGCATTAGTAATAACTAATCATAAACTAATCATCTTATCATCAGCGTAGTTTGTTGATAATAAGCGTGTTAACTTAATTACAAATCTAACCTTTTTCATGAAACAAACCAGAAATGTTTAGGCAATTTTAGTATGGAGTTGGCTATTACAACGTGTCATAACAGCTATCATCAACTGTTAGGGTGAGAGACTGAACTCATGTTACATAATTAATTTAGCAAACATAAGAAGGTTGATGGAAACGTGGACGGAGTTAGGGGTCAAGACCATCTGTGCTAATATTAAAAAATTAAAGAGACCAAAACTGTTAGGATGTGTTAATAATAAAAAATTAAAGAGACCAAATCTGTTAGGATGACACAGAGCATGTTAAAGGTGTCAAAAGTCAAGACACATGGACTAAAACTACTAACTAACTCTAAGATTAATATGTGACTAGTTTGTAATATTTATATATAAATTCTGTTGAAATCACAGTTAATTTCTAGTGGGATTGCTGTGGCAACATATAATGAAGGTGCAACAGATTTTAAAGAAACACCAGCATACAAGGAATCAATTCAATCAAGGGATTTGTTAGAAGAACCCGAGGCATCGAGTCCTGATGTTTTCGAGTCCAACCCAACCGAAGAAGCTCCTAGTTTGGAATGATCAGCAGTTGATGAATAAAAAATGTACCTAGTATTTGGCACAAACAACGTCGAATGTTGTTGGAGGTAATGCTATTTGATGCGCAAAACAATTTCTTCTTCGTTGTATTATATGATATTGGTGTCGGGTATACAGGGTTAGCTTAAATCGCACTAGCTACATGGGACACTTGTATTATGTTAGTGATTATTCATTTATATAGCCTTATAAAAAGTATCGTGTAAAATGGTTTTGTTTGAATTAGTCAAATATGAAACTAGACTATACGAACCCAACGAAAGGTTGCACAACGACATCATGTTGAAACAAGGAAAATGAAATCTTAAAGCAAAGTAAATTACCACTACATCTTGACACTAAATAATCATCTGCTTACACTGTTAAGAACAACAGTTTCATTTATCACTTTTCGGAACAATGACCCTCTGTGGTGTATCCTCCTTGCGGCTTCTCTTTTTACTGTTCACCGAAATCTTGGGTTTTCCTTCGTCGTCTTTGTCCATTTTATTGCTCCGACATTCGTTGCTGCAGAAGGGCATACTCCTGTTTACAACAGGTCCATTAGTTGAGTGTTTGTGAAATCAAATGATTTATGATACAAACTGAGTGAATTAATTAATTAATTAATTACATGTAGATATAGATGTCCACCATTTCTCCAATATACTTATTGCAAATGAAGCAGTGTTTGAAGAGTTCATTCATGTTCATTGGGACACAGTTATAAGTTGCAGTTTCATGGAGCACAGTGTTGTGTGAAGATTGTGGATCCGTTGTGTTTATCGGTTGGATCTCGATGATGGGAATTACATTCTCTTCATGGGTGGGATGAACGGTTGACATATCTCCTGGAGCGTATATTAAAGAAAGCGTGTTGTTATGAATCCTAAGAACACATCAGGGTCAAGAGGGTTTGTTGATCATTTGATCATCATAATTTTAGGTTTTTATATATAACTAGTTTTAAGACCCTCGTGTTGCGGGTGAGGGCGTAAAACCATGCTAAGTAGAAAGCCTACGACAACTATAACCAGAAAAAACCATAACCAGACATACAGATATATAAAACCAGGTGATGTGAAATGCAGACGTATATGAATATTAGTGATAAAGTTGTTAGAAAGCATGAGGCAAAAGTAACAACTTTGAAAATTAAGAAAAGTATAAAAAAAACATTTTCACTAAAAAACAAATAAAAGCCTTGAGTTAACAAAGTTGACGACAAAAGTGAAAAGAGAAATTAAAGAAAAAAACATTTTCACAAAAAGACAAAAAAAAACATTAAGGAACCAAAGTTAACCATCAAACTTGTTAGTTTGGTGACACTAATCAAACTTTACTATTCTTAAGCTCTATGAACTTTATTATATGGTATAATAATTGAGTTTTAACCACCAAACTTGTTAGTTTATTCACGTCCACTTGAGATCGTGTTTAAAAAGTAGGACGATCGAGATCGTGTTTAAAAAGTAGGACGATCTGAAGGCTAGGGCTTGTGTCATAGCTAATACTAATTGGCCGCTTTACATCGATGTTTAAAAAGTTGGCACATATGAAGTTCATGGCTTGTGTCATATTCACTACTTTTCAAACGACTGTTTGAAGATTCATGTTTAAAGTTAAGGCTCACGTCGTGGCCCTGTTTTTTAAACGGTTATTAGAGGATTTATCAATCGACCATTTAATAGTTATGGTTTCTGTCACAAACCCTACTTTAAACATTACTCGAAAGTGATGTATGAACTACCGTAAACAAATTAAACGACGCACGTCTTCATGGTTTGATCATTAGATGAATGAAATTTTCATAAAACATAGAAACTGTTGAATTAGTTCGTACCTGAAGAATTGAAGCTATACAGTGGCGATAGAGACTTAGATGGATGAAATCGAATTGGTGTATGTATATATAGCATGTAAGAAGCAATGTGTGTGATATTAATTTGGTTGAAGATATTAATACTTTATTTATATTTATTTAGTAAAATTAGCTGGAATAGGTTAAAAGGTAGTCAACATGAGTTGTAATTAGAAGAAGAGTAAATGTGTAGAAATTTTTTGACAAATTAAAAAATGGATTTTTTACACGTAAATTAATATGCAGTTAATTGATTTATAGAAGTTAAATATGTGTATGTTATATCTAACTAGGTGATCTGACCTATTGATTTGACGGTCATGTTTTAATTAATGTGTTTTTTACTTAAACTCGTGACGTGTTTTGATCTAGATTGGAATAATATGACGAATGCTCTAGCAAGATGAGCACATGGTTACAAAAATATATTTTTATCATTTGTTGTTAGGTTTAAACAATATGACCTGTTACAAATTGAAACATAGATAGAACCTTTATTATGTCCCGAATGGGTGTATCGTACGGTATTTGAATTAAAAAAAGTTAATTTAATAGAAAAAAATATAAGTACTCTCATAGGAAAAAGCAAAAAAAAAACAAACCAAGAAAAATAGTGATAGGCCAGAAGGTAGAAGTAGAAGACAAGAAGTGTAGAACTCTTCACTTCACAACCTAGGATGAACCTAGCTATCCCTTTGCCAAACATCCCAATGTATTCAAGTAGCATACGAACAGTATATAACGCTTAAGGGGCTGTTTGGCAAAATCTGAATCATTAAGTGCTGAATGGTTAAGAGTTCTGAACCATTAAGAGGTTCCATCAATAAGAGGGATGTTGGGTTACAACTTCAGATGGGTATAAAGTTAGTATATGCTCCATTCAGTTTCATTCAGCATCTCTCAGTCTCTTAACCATTCAGCACTTAATTGAACCATTCAGAGATTATTTTTTTCTGAAACAAACGCTCTGAATGCTGAATGGTTAAGCACTGAACTGAACCATTAAAAAGTAAACAAACAGCCCCTAAGACTTTTTGGAAAAACAATAAAAGAACAATAAACAAAATCAAAGAGCGAATAGAAGCATACCACATGACAATGTCGGTGAAAAAATCCTTGAATTTACTAAATAAGTGTTTATATAACACAAATTAAAAGAGTAGTAATCATATTCAACGCATAAAATCGTTTTTTAAGAACTGGTTTCGGATAAGGAAAAAAGATCTGGTTTTGGTCCATAGAGGCAAGAACCGAGACCAAGCTAAGTCTAGTTCCAGACTTCCAGGTATGATCGAGTTTTGACTCTCTTTTTACCTGTTACCAAATCGCTCCTAATTATGATTTTAAATAGGGTCCGGTTTTGTTTTCACTTGTACAGAAATTCACATAGGCACACCGCACATGAGGCATGAGCACATCACACATGAGTATATTTGAACATGCCAATTGCCATATGGGCATGGGCCCAAGCCCAAACGCAAAAGATGTTTCTAGAAGGTCATTTGTGCAACACATATATTACTTTATGAACAACCACTTCTAAAAATTCCCCACATCTTCTAAGGTCTTTTCGTTTTCAAATTCGATCTTCGTTTCCACAGGTACGTACGATCTATCTTCTGCAACTCCTCAGATCCAAATTTATCTTCTTCATTTCACTCTTGCTATTTACAGTTAACTTACTCGTTTTTTATTTGATTTAGTATGTAGTTAAGTACTATGTTAGTCTGTTATAATTTCATACTGATATAACGAGTTTGTAGGTTAAGCATTTTATAGATCCGCTTTTGATTTTAGAATTGCTGAATGTTGTTCAAGTTTTGGTTAGGGTTAGTTTTGACCTAATTGGACTAATGTGCTTTGCTTGATGATTGCTTGATCGTGTATAGGACATCATACTAGTTTGTAGGAACTGAATTAGTTTTTGTTATTTAGTTTTGTTTTGAAAATGTTATTTTAAAGCAGCGGGATAGAGTATATTTCATTGAGTAAACGAGTTACATTGTTGAACAGAGATGAGTGTGGTCGGTTTTGATCTTGGGAACGAGAGTTGTGTTGTGGCAGTTGCCAGACAAAGGGGAATTGATGTTGTTCTTAACGATGAGTCAAAGCGTGAGACGCCTGCTATTGTATGTTTTGGTGAGAAACAGCGGTTCCTTGGAACGGCTGGTGCTGCGTCCAGTATGATGAACCCGAAGAACACCATCTCTCAGATTAAGCGGTTGATTGGCCGGCCTTTCTCTGATCCTGAATTGCAACAGGATCTTAAGGCGTTGCCGTTTCGGGTTACCGAGGGACCTGATGGTTTTCCATTGATCCACGCTCAGTATCTTGGGGAAACAAAGACATTTACTCCTACACAGGTTATGGGTATGGTTTTTTCAAACATGAAGACAATAGCTGAAAAGAATTTAAATGCAGCAGTTGTGGATTGTTGCATTGGGATACCTATTTATTTCACTGATCTTCAAAGAAGGGCTGTTATGGATGCAGCCACCATAGCTGGGTTGCATCCTTTACGGTTGATGCATGAAACAACTGCAACTGCTTTAGCATATGGAATATACAAGACTGATTTGCCTGAGAATGAGCAGCTCAATGTAGCTTTCGTTGACATCGGGCATGCTAGCATGCAGGTCTGCATTGCAGGCTTCAAGAAGGGTCAGTTGAAGATATTGGCTCATACGTTTGATCGCTGCTTGGGTGGGAGGGATTTTGATGAGGTTTTGTTCCAACACTTTGCTGAAAAATTCAAGACAGAGTACAAAATTGATGTGTTCCAGAATGCAAGGGCTTGCCTGAGGCTTCGTGCTGCAAGTGAAAAGCTCAAGAAGGTGCTTAGTGCAAATCCAGAAGCACCTATGAACATTGAATGCTTGATGGATGACAAAGATGTTAGAGGTTATATTAAAAGAGATGAATTTGAACAAATTAGCATCCCGATATTAGAGCGTGTAAAGAAACCTCTGGAGAAGGCTCTTTCAGAGGCTCAACTCACAGTTGATAATATATATGCCGTGGAGGTTGTCGGTTCAGGTTCTAGAGTTCCAGCTGTAATCAAGATTTTGACAGACTTCTTTGGGAAAGAGCCAAGGCGTACCATGAATGCAAGTGAGTGTGTAGCCAAAGGATGTGCTTTAGAATGCGCCATTCTTAGTCCCACTTTCAAAGTTAGAGACTTTCAGGTATAATCTAATTTTCTTTTTATGCTTGTTATGGTCGTGCTGTCTGAGTGACTTTTGGTATTAGTTCTTTCTCTATTTTAAAAGAATCTAATTTGGGTCGCGTTTTATCTTAAAGGTTCAAGAAAGCTTTCCTTTCTCAATTGCTCTAACATGGAAAGGATCTGCCCAAGATTCCCAGAATGGAAGTGTGGAGAATCAACAAAGCAGTATCGTATTTCCAAAGGGAAATCAAATTCCCAGCGTGAAAGCTCTGACTTTCTACAGGACTGGCACATTTACAGTTGACCTACAATATTCAGATGTTAGTGAATTGCAAGCAACACCAAAAATCAGTACTTACACGGTATGAGCTGCTTAATACTCAATTTATTAAGAGTTAATTTGAATAGTTTGCATTGCCTAAATATTTTTGTGGATGGTGATTTGCACAGATTGGTCCATTCCAAGCCACAAATGCTGAGCGTACTAAGGTCAAGGTAAAAGCCCGCTTGAATTTGCATGGAGTTGTCTCTGTGGAATCCGCACAGGTGGGTTATACAGTTTTGGTTGATTAAATTTTCAGCTTCGTTGTTTTTAGCGTGTAGAATGTATTAAGATGTTTTCTGGTTGCTTTTTTATTTTTCTTCCATTTCAGCTTATTGAGGAAGAGGAAGTTGAAGTTCCAGTGTCAAAAGAACCATCAACGATGGATATTGATAAGGCTACAGCTGATGTGGCATCTACCAATGAAACTGATGTAAATATGCAGGATGCTCCTGTGAGTGAGAATGGTTCTCAAGAGACAGGAGACAATCCTGTTCAGATGGAGGCTGATGCCAAGGTTAGTTGAAACAGATCTGATATGATACTTCATCTACAAAAGGGATCTTCAAGTGCATAAACTTTTTCACAGTTAACATCCAAATAACTATTGCGATGCCCAAAGTCTAATGATGCTTGATCATCTGTAGACAGATGACTCCTAAGAATTTGATTTACAACATTGCTCTTCAGCTTCTGATATTTTTTATTGGAGTTTTCCATCCAATTTTATAATATTATATGTATGTATATATTTAGTTTATTTTGATGTACAGGTGGAAGCTCCAAAGAAAAAGATAAAAAAAACCAACATACCGGTTTCTGAGTTGGTCTATGGGGCGATGCTACCTGCAGATGTGCAGAAAGCAGTAGAAAAGGAGTTTGAAATGGCGTTACAGGACCGGGTTATGGAAGAAACAAAGGACACAAAGAATGCTGTGGAAGCGTATGTCTATGATATGAGGAACAAGGTTAGTGACTGTTAGCTTCACAATATTATCTAATGTATACACATTGAAATACCAACCCACAATCTCCTATGTTTCAAGCTGCATGATAAATTGCACGAGTTTGTTACGGAATCAGAGAGAGAAGCATTTATAGCTAAACTTCAAGAAACAGAAGATTGGTTATATGAAGATGGAGAAGATGAAACTAAAGGTGTATACGTTGCCAAACTTGATGAGCTCAAAAAGGTTTGCTTTTTTAGACTTGTTAGTGTATATATATTTAAAGTATACATTTGACCCTATCAAAACAACTGCAGCAAGGTGATCCCATTGAACAACGGTACAAGGAGCACTCGGAAAGAGGATCTTTCGTTGATCAACTGTTGAATCATATTAATTTATACAGGCAGGCTGCAGCATCTGCTGACCCAAAGTATGAGCACATTGATTTGAGTGAGAAACAAAAGGTGATGATCTCAAAATCCCATTTATTTTTATTTTACGTGCACGAGTGCGTCAATCATTTTTCTTTATTCTCATGAGGCTACCATTCTGCTTTCTTTCCAGGTCTTGAATGAGTGCTCTGAAGTAGAAA
The DNA here is from genome assembly GCA_030867185.1 of Tagetes erecta. Classification (NCBI taxonomy): domain Eukaryota; kingdom Viridiplantae; phylum Streptophyta; class Magnoliopsida; order Asterales; family Asteraceae; genus Tagetes; species Tagetes erecta. Next base: position 1,294,193 of record CM061492.1, read on the forward strand.
ATTGGTTGAGAGAGTCAAAGCAACTTCAAGACACTCTTCCGAAGCATGTGGAACCTGTTCTTCTGTCATCTGATATTAGAAAGAAAGCAGAGACGCTCGATAGGTATATTTTAACTTAAAGCATATAATGGTAACAAGCAAGAGTACATTGTATCTTTATTTAATGTTGTCTCAAGGAATGGAATGACTCATTCCCCACGGAACATATTTTTTTTACCAATTTAGTTAAATTAATATCGGACTGGTCCAATCCATGACAATCAAACATGACGGTGGAATGCAATGTATCTTTCCATCCTAACAAAGCCTTGAACTTTTGCAATTGACTTATGCAAGCAACTAGTCATTTGGGTCTTCTGTATAATTAACCGTTGACGATTTTCATGTAGGAAATTATCCTCTGAAAAATAAGTTATATTTTATATGTTCAGGATCTGTAGGCCAATAATGTCAAAGCCAGCCCCGCCCAAGCCATCTACTCCCGAGAAACCATCCTCACCCGCACCAGCTCAGGAAGGCGAGCAGTTTTCCCAAACAGAAAATGCCACAAGCCCAAATCCAAGTGCAGAAAACAACGAGAATTCTGATGCGCCTGCAGAGATGGAAACAGAGAAGCCTGAGGCTGCTGCATAAGGCCTGTTGCTTTTATTAAGATTTGTGTCGATCGACCATGTGCGTTTTTTTGTGGAGGGTTGGGTACGTGTTTCATTTGTATAATCATGAATATAGATTTTGGTGGGCAGTCACGAACTCAGGATGACAGTTTGTCTTTTGGTCTATTTTGTTATATCTGTCATCTTGGTTTAAAGTTATTTGTCAAAGGTAAGGTTTAGGTCTACGTTTTCAGTTTGTGGTCAACAGGCAGGTCTATTGGTTTTTAATGGATGCAAATGTGCAATTGAAACCTGTACCTATATCCTGAATGAGTTTTGCTAACTATTATCACCTTTTCACTCATATCATACCAAAAGTATGTTACATGTGTTTTAATTTTATGTCTTCACATAGCTATTACAGGTTTTAAAATTTTCTAGAAGAATTTCATTACCACTTACCACCAGATAGTTAAATGTATTGTTGCATGCTCATATTTGCTCAGAAATTTATTCCATACACATTATTATCATTAACAGAACTAGACAATAATCCATGCTACTCTTGTATTTTAAACAATAACTGAGCTATGGGGTTCAACTGATTAAACGTGTGTCAAGGAACTAAATGAACTGACGAAACCACAACCTCTGTTGGCTCAGCATTCACATCCGTAAGGCCTGTGTTGATGACTTTCCCCACTGACATCAATCGTCTCGGGGCAGTACCTACAACCATGATCAACAAACCAAGTTACCATTACAAACATCGTGAAATCGAGCTATAAAGGGTCAACAAACATTCTCTAGTTCTGCCCTATATCGACAGTATCTTAACTGCGCCTCTTGGGAATGTGTACAAATCGGTTCAAAGGTATGTACAGGGATAATCTACTGTTATTTAGTGGATCATTCTTATAACACTTGTTATCTTAACTGTAGAAACGAGTTTAAAACACTTACGTTTCTTCCTCGGGTTCGTTCTTTAGAGCATTTGTGGCTATACATTGAAAAGCAGCTTCCACATTAGTTCCTTCTTTTGCAGAAGTTTCATAGTATGGTATGTTTCCCTTTGAGGCACACCATGCCTTTGCTTTCTTCTTAGAAACCTACAATTATATATGCTCATCAACTAAAATGCGAAAAAAAAAACACAAATCATTAAAACTATGCAACAGAAAAAACGGCCAAACAAGCAACCTACCACTCGACCATGGCCACCATCGACATCTACCTTATTCCCGAGCACAACAAAGGGAAAGTTCTCAGGATCAGACGGACTCGCCTGAATCAGAAATTCTTCACGCCAGTTCCCCAAACTCTCAAATGATTTCATAACATTTACATCATACACAAGAACACAACAATCAGCACCTCTGTAAAATGCTACACCAAGGCTTTGAAACCTCTCTTGTCCAGCAGTATCCCAAATCTACTTACAATTCAAAATAACAAAACAAAAATCATTTTATCATAAGTAACAAAAACAATGTGTAAATGTATCTTCATGTCACCTGCATCGTAAACAAACGATCTTCAAACTGTACTTCTTTCGTTAAGAAATCAGCTCCGATTGTGGCCTTGTACTGATTGCTAAACTTACGATTCACGTACCTATTGAAGTAATCGAATCAAACGAAATTATAAACATGTAAACATTGTGGAAACGAAAATAGATCGGTGATTTGGAAATTACTGGTTCATGAGCGACGTCTTCCCAACGCTACAACAAATTATCAAATATAAACATAGATTAATACAATACACGAAACCTGATTGTTAGATCACAAGTAAAAGTTTTACATTCTATGATGATAAACATTTGTATAAAATTTGTGATTTGTACGTACCCGCTGTCTCCGAGGATGATGACCTTAAGAAGCATTCTCCTGCGAGACGCCATGGTTATGATCAGTTATCGATCTCGACAAACAGCAATATTTGTGTGAGATACAATTCTGTTACATTGAATTGTTTATTTTCTCTTCTAAATCTACTAATTGTTCAGTTTTTGTTAATAATACAAAGGTGACGTGGTTGATAACTTAAATATGAATATATGATCTTTAGGCTTTATATTCGGTTGGTGAAACTTTTTCCAAGATCCGTATTAGTTGTATTATTAGACATGTTACAAGTAGCATTTAAAGTTTATATTGAATAATAAGCACAAACAGAACATAAAACAGTAAAACAGAAAACAAATGGTGGATTAAAGTCTAACAACCATAAAATACAAAACTAAAACACAACAAAAAACAAAAGCTTTTGGTCCCAATTTCCTAGTTCAACAAAACCAACCAAACCATGAACTTGACTTTAGTCTCTCTATAGTATGTACAATAATAAACCTCTATATAAACACAATGTTCCAAACAATTTTTCCTACAAACTTTAAACATCAAGTATCCTACAAACTGGATTAGATCATGCAAGAAATGTGAGCAACAAAATCAATCAATTGGTATTTGATGAACACCGACGCTTGAACCGAGATCACGGCTTGTTCTCACGCCCTCGCTGCTAGATCCAGATGGTTGTTGACCCATGTTGCTGGTGGGTGCACTCCACACGCTAGAGTTATTTTGGCTTTCAAATGCCATTTTTTGAAACTTTTTGAGCTGTTCTCGGTATTGGGCTGTGTCAAAATCTGAGCTTTCATGTGAACCGTTTGATTTGTTGTGCCCGGGTTTGATACCCTCATCCAGTTCCTCTAGTGGTAGGTTTCCTTCTAAAGCTCTAGCTATCTGCACCCAATTTAACCAACATTTATTACTCCTGTTTATGAACACAACTTTTATCCAGTCACGCCTACTTTTCAAAGGCTCACTAGACAGGTAACACATGAAAAGTTTGCTGAAGTATCGTACCTGGCTCATTGATGGTCTTTTTCTTGCCAAGTGGCGCACACAAACAGCAGCACAAGTAACCATCCTAGACATTTCAGTACAATCATAATCATTCAGCAATCTTACATCTGCCAATGTGCTAAAATCGCCATCATCTAGTGCTTGAGTCAATAGTGGCCTTGCCTGTATATGAGATGCGTATGTTAGTATTTTTCAGTAACAAAATGTTTAAAAGAAAATAAAGCTTATTAAAATATATGATGTAACAATGGTTGTGTATAGAAATTAATGATGTTTAGCGATTTACAAGACTAACTGCTGAATTACCATTGATATATAACAGATGAAAATAAAAACTCACCCAATCAACAATATTATCATCCAAAAACTGAGCCTTATCAATGGGTCGGCGTCCAGTAATTAATTCAAGAAGCATGACACCAAAGGAAAAAACATCTGATTTTTCAGTCAACTTCCCGGTAAGAGCATACTCTGGAGCTAAATAGCTGCAAAAGCAAGACTTCCATTACATGTTTGTGTTTGTTTTCATAAATAATAAAAAGAAAAACAAGAAGGATACGATTTGGGATTCATATGATATGACAAAAAAAAGTGGAAGAAAATCTAACCCAAAAGTTCCCATCACACGTGTGGATACATGGGTATCGTTTTCAGAAGTAAATCGAGCAAGTCCAAAGTCTGCTACCTGAGTAAGAGAATTTGACTAACATAAGATGATATTTGATGCTAAAAGTAAATAGTATGAAGCTCCTTAAGCCGGTTTAACCGTTTAAGGCTTCAAGTATATGTGATGCAAGCAATTTCTACCTTTGGCTCAAAACTGCTATCCAGAAGTATATTTGCGGACTTGATATCCCGATGAATGATTTTGGGTTGACCTGGAATTTAAATTAGTTCCAACAGTTATCATACTAATATCTTGACAGTTGAATAGCTATAAAGAAAACGAAATGGTTTCTAACTGATGACTCACAGTCCTCATGTAAATATGCCAATCCTTTTGCTGATCCTAGAGCAATTTTCATCCTCATATCCCAGTTTAAGTGATCATTTCCCTTCCCTGCCACATCACAGTTTCACATAAAACAAGTTGTTTATCGGCAAGGTTCAAATATTGAACATTAATATACCATTTTGAATCTGTGAATTATATAGGGATAATGTACATAAATACCCGATGAGGTGTCAACATATTATAAATTAGTAACAAGTTCATAAAGTAAAAAACCAGTTTTTCTTTATAATTTTAGATGGCTTATGCACATATTATTACAATTAATTAAACTAATGCTATTCGCCTAAAACAAACTTTCATGTGCATTATTGTTTAGTTACGAATGTTATTTACACAAATAAAGGAGTCAATCAGGTTCAAGTTTGCCAGACTTAATCACACTCACCATGTAAGTGAAACTCCAAAGTTTTGTTTGGAACAAACTCATAAACTAACATCCTTTGAAGTCCAGAAGTGCAATATCCAACCAATGATACGAGGTGCTTATGATGGACGCGACTAATGATAGCAACTTCAGCCTGAAACTCACGTTCCCCTTGTCCACTTCCAATTTTCAATTGTTTAATGGCAACTTCTTCCCCGTTTGGAAGGATTCCTTTATGAACATACCCAAAACCGCCTTGACCAAGAAGATTGGCTTGTGAGAAACCATTTGCCGCATTTGCTAAATCTTCATATGTGAATATGGTCTTGTTGTTTCCGCAACTCATGTTAGTTGGATTGGGCTTTTCACATCCTGATCCTGTACTACTTGTTGAATGTTGTTGATGCGGGGCCGAAGAACCTAGTGTAGAACTCTGAAAATTAGACAATCCGTCCTTGTTTTCCTTTGATGAAGGAACATCCCGTTGCCAATTTTGAGGTGCACCGCCAAAGCCATCTGCATAATGCATAGTCACAAAAAAACAATAATGTAACTAAAGATCACATAACTGCAACCCAAACAGAAATAAACAATAAGACGATCACAAGCTGTTGAACACAACATGGATAACACAGCCATTGGTGCTTGTTATTAACTCCAGCAGCATTTAGTTAAAATCCATGTATCCTCCGGTGAAAAGATAAATATTCAGTATCTATTTGTTAAAAGTTACTCTAACCAAGTATATATACAGTTGGAAAATAATACAAATGAGTTGCATTAGAACATTTCCAAAGTGACTAAGGATGCAATCAAAGAAATAACATTCAGTTCTACTAATAATCCTCTACAGTCTACATCATCTGCAATTAGCAAACAAACAATAAACGACATCTTTTACATACATTTCAATGCAATTTACATACTTACATAAACGTTTTTAGAACAATGGTTAGTACAACGGCCTATAACCGACGCACTCCAACTCAAAATAAATACTGGTCACGAACCTTTAAACATACTTACATCAGCTATGAAGCTTAGATTTACTTTCTCCAACTCAAAATCAAATTGTATATATGTATCACTTCACTCATGATTTCAATCACAAAGTTAACAAAATGACCTAAACAAATTGCACCTCAAAAACTGAATCTACACATCTACGATCTAACATTCATCTAACATTTACTAATTTGTTTTCCAACAATGAAACAGAAAATGAAATAGATGATCGGAAAACACAACACAACACCTAACCTTTAAGTCGTAGCGGATCCTCCGCCGTAGCACGACGTCGTCTCTTCCTTCGCTTATACCAAACGACGAAAACAGCAACAAAAACAAGCACAACAGCACCGCCAATGCCAATTCCAACACCAAGCGCAACCAATGCAGAGCTATTACCAGATCGAGTCTGAACATTCGGTGAAGGATTAGATTGAGAAACAATGGAGGTCGAGTTTGTTGGAGGAAATAGGGGAAATGAAGATGAGGGAGTTGTGACGTTGATTATAGATGGTTGAAGAGGTGATGGCGGATCCAGCAACGACGATGACATCGGCGGCGGAGGAGTAATGAAACCTAATGTGATGTGAAGTAGGTTAATGATTAGTACAGAGAGTAAAGCAGAAGCTCGCTTTTCGATAGATACATGATGATCCTCGACAAAGGTGATAGTGTTGTAGAGTGTTGAGGAAGGTGTGTGTGAGAGAGAGAGAGCATGAGAAGAAGCTAAACGACATCGCACTGGATTCTAGCCTCCGAATCTTTTTCTAGTAAAAATAGGTTGACAGGTAAATATGATATTTTTGTTTTTTTTGGTATATTGATTTTTATCGGCGTTAACTATCATTTATTAGTTTTTACTGATTTTAATTATTGAATTAGTTGTCAACGGTTCTAATTTTTATCACTTTGGTAACCAACGGTTTGTCGTTAAACCTTTTAATGTCGTTAAGTTTTTTTCCAAATTCAATATCGATGTTTTAAGCATTTTGATCGGAAGGATAATACAAGTTGATTGATGAAAAAGTTACCTCGAAACGGCGTTCCGAACAACGAAATAGTGCTTCAATCGGGTGTTTAAACCTAATGGTGCTTAAATCAGATGTAGCAATTTTATCGTTTAGAGAGCCTTTTCGAGCATACTTTTACATCAATCGACTCGTATTATCCTTCCGATCAAAAGACTTAAAACATCGGTATTGAATTTGGAAAAAACTTAACGACAGACCATTGGTTGCCAAAATGATAAAAGTTAGAACCGTTGACAGCCAATTCAGTAGTTGGGATCGGTAAAAGCCAAAAGACGATAACTGAAACCAGTTTTTATGAAAACCAATTTTAGTAAAACCTATTAAACCAAACCCCATGTAGTAACAGTAATTCAACTAATAGTATGGTATATTATTATTTATGAAAAGAAACTTTTGGCTCTTTTATTCCAGATTATGAGTTTTTATGTTGCACAACTTACTATCAGTGTCCATAAAAAGTGATTTGGATTGTTTAATAAAAGTCCACTAATTTGTTAGATGACATAAACAAATATCAAAATAAATAATTATGTGTTAGAATTAGAAAAACTTGGACACTCTGGTTGCATGCCGTAGATGAAGGTGTCACTTTAGGCGATGCATGTTGAAAATGGTCTTTCTATGATGGAAAACATCATGATGAACATGACTAATTATCATCATGACAATGTTTCAAAATAGCAAAAAAAAATGTTTTTACCAGCAACAAAATTTTGATTGAGAGCAACGACTAGTAACCGCCAAACCGGATTAAAACACAAACCAAAAACATTAAAATTATGCCATCTAATTGTTAGTTGTTTTTTAGACATGTTTTTATGAATATATGGTCCTTTTTAGTGTTTGACTCAATTTTTACCATATATCACGCATTTCTTACATGCATCTTTGTTTATTTGCACAACATTCGTATTGGTGGAATTTCAATTGGTTTGTAGGTTTGACATAGTTATGTGAGACGGATAGTTAGGGTCCCACAAATGTCACACCCCACTCCCAGGGTATGACGTGTCGTATCATAACTGGCCATTTATAATAATATAATACATACAAATACAGCGGAAGTCTTTATATAAGACCACTAAATACAGACCAAATTCGGACTTAACAGTCTTTACATAAAAACAGACACTTGACAAAAGTGATGTCATCAAAACATCATCAAACTAGAGTCACTGCTCCCAGGCGTCCGAATTGGTTTCTATCTCCTATAAGGAGATTATTTTGTTTATTATAACCAGCTAAGTCTCCCGACCCAGCTAATACCTTTTGTTACAACCTGCACCTGTATCATGAGCTAAGAGACGTCAACAACAACGTTGTTGGTGAGTCATAACCATATATAAAACCTTCATCATAAATGCATACATATTATTATTTCCATGTAAATTAAATAAATAAATTAATTAATCATAATACAAGTCAACTCTTCACTCCACGCTCGACGTGGTAGTGCCTGTTAACATATATGCCACTAGAGGTATAACAAGGCACCGGGACTGACTCCCGCATAAATAGCCCTCAGGGCTAACATAATGACCATCCTGGTCTAACAGGTCCTCAAGACCCAACATGTGTGCCATACCTGACTAGTGAGACTTTCTACTTAGATGGATCCAACTAAGCGCATATACATCCCGAGGTAAATATCATTGGTCCCTCAAGGACCTTACCTTAATGACTTGTCCTGTGGTGTAACATATGTCCCTCATGGACTTGCCCTTCATGGGCTGGTTCCTCGAGAACCCATCATGTGATTAACAAAACCATGAGTCGGACGAACCTGAACTATGGCATGTCTCTCACCAGGAATATAATTAATATCTCATCAAACTTATACATAAATCATCGTCATTCATAAAACATAAATATGCATAACTATCATTCATATAACATATATATAGTAGCTCAGATACAGCCCCAAAGAATAAAACATATAAAAGAGGGGGACGGTTAGACTCACCTTGACTTTTACTGAGACATACAAATAATTTTAGAGCTTAATCCTGTTGTATTGTAGACGAGATATATTGAAAGTGATGAAAAATTTGTGACTGCATGTTTGTTATACAATACTCGATTTAACCGACCTATGTATGTCGGCTTATATATATTTTACTTGAAAGTAATTGGATTTGCTTCTTACTCACGTTGACAAATAACATGCACACACGTTACATTATATCGTTTTATATTTTTCATATTATATAACTATTAACATGCCATTGTAATTAATTTGAAGTAAATCTTGTTTTTCTCTTATAACTTGTAAAATATAGCGTTTTATAAAATTATAAATATATTGTTAGGATGAACTCATTATTTTCTACATATCGACCTAAGTTTCATTAAAAACGGAGCATGGTTAAATATAATATATATTTTATTATAATTAGACGGTCTCTTAAAATAATAGTACCCATCAAAACATTTGATATTTCTATTTGTCACATTCCTCGTTAACTACTCGTATGACAATATATAAAAAGTATAATTCTCGTATTTATTATATATAAAATTATTACCTTAACGTGCGGGGTGTTACATTCTCCCCTCCTTAGAAAGATTCCGTCCCGGAATCAATTCGTAAACACCTGAGGGTATTTCCTTTCATAGTATCTTCCGGTTCCAAAGTAAACTTGGAACCATGTCTAGCATTCCATTTAACTTCTACAATTGGAATATGTTTTCTTCTTACTCTTTTGATTTGTCTTTCTATTATTTCAATGGGTTCTTCAACAAGATTCAATTGTTCGTCCACCTAGATTTCCTTTAGTGGAGTTTTTATTGTCTCGGCAGATAAACATTTTCTTAATCGAGACACATGGAAGACCGGGTTTATCCCGCTTAACTCTTCATGGAGTTCTAGTTTATAAACTACATCACGTATTCATTCTATAAGTGTGAAAGGTCCAATGAATCTAGGACTCAATTTTCCTTTCTTTCCAAATCTAATAGCACATTTCCAGGGTGACAATTTTAACATTACCTTGTCACCTATCATAAATTCCAATGATTTTCGCCAACTATCTGTATATAACTTTTATGACGACTTTGTGCTACTTTTAGCCTTTCATGGATAATATGTACTTTCTCAGTGCTATTCATGACCAGTTCTGGTCTAGTTAATTGCGCTTCACTCACTTGAAACCAACAAAGTGGCGTTCTACATTTACGGCCGTATAACGCTTCAAAAGGTGCCGACTTTAGACTTGCATGATAACTATTATTATAAGAAAATTCAACTAATGGGAGTTGAACATCCAACTACCACCAAAGTCAATTACACATGCCCGAAACATGTCTTCTAAAGTCTGAATGGTTCTTACACTTTGGTCATCAGTCTGTGGGTGATATGCTGTGCTCATATCTAATTTTGTACTTGACGCTTTTTGAAATTTACGCTAGAAACGAGACGTGAATCTTGCATCCCTGTCAGATACTATCGATACCGGTACCCCATGCCTTGAAATGATTTCATCTATGTATTTTTTTTTTTAGCCAATTGCTCAGGTTCAAATGATTATTTAATAGGTAAAAAGTGAGCAGACTTTGTTAGTTTGTCTACTATAACCCATATAACATCATTGTCTTTCCTTGTTTTAGGTAGTTTGACCACGAAACCCATTGTGATAGTTTCTCATTTCCACATGGGAAATTCAAGAGGCTGTAACATACTTGGAGGTTTCTGGTGTTCGGCTTTAACTTGTAAACAAGTCATACCTTTTTCCACATATGCAGCAATATCTCTTTTCATTCATGGCCACCAGAGTTGTCCTTTATTGTGTAATACATCTTACCGGCTGTTGGATGCACAAGATACTTGTCTTGTTAGCCTCTTCTAATATCAATTTCCTTAAATTCCCATAGTTTGGTATGCAAGCTCGATTTCCCATTTGAAGCAATTCATTGCTTCCCTTTTCTAATTTCTTTATTGTGCCGATCATTTCTTCATCCTTTAAATTTTCATCTTTAAGAGCTTCATTTTGAGCTATTTTCATTTGATCGAATAGATCTACATGTATATTTATTCTTAAAGCTCATACACGTCTCGGCTTAGCACATTCTTTCCAACTTAATGCATCGGCGACAAAATTGGCTTTACCAAGATGGTATTGAAAATCAAAATCATACTCAGATAAAGTTTCCATCCATCGTTACTGTCGCATGTTGAGCTCTTTCTGATCAAACAAATGTTTTAGACTTTTGTGATCTGAAAATAAAGTGAACCTTGTTCCATAAAGGTAATGCCTCCAAATTTTAAGTGTGAATACTACAGCACCTAATTCCAAATCATGTGTCACATATTTTGCTTCTTTTTCATTCAACTGTATTGAAGTATAGGCAATTACCTTATTACGTTGCATTAGTACACATCCTAACAATTTGCAGATGCATCACAGTAGACTGCGAAATCATCATTACCTTCTGGTAATACAAGGATAGGTGCACTACTTAACCTTTCTTTCAGGGTTTGAAATGCTTCATCCTGTTCAGGACCCCAATTAATGCTACTTAATTTCTTTTGCGTAAGGTTGGTTAGTGGCTTAGAAATTTTTGAGAAATCCTTAATAAATCTCCTATAATATCCAGCTAATCCGAGAAATCTACGGATTTCTGTAGTAGTCTTTGGGGGTTCCCAATTCATCATTATTTCAACTTTGGAAGGGTCTACTTGAATTCCTTGTTCATTTATTACGTGTCCTAAATATTGAACTTTTCTTAACCAAAATTCACACTTAGAGAACTTTGCTTATAACTTTTCTTTTCTGAACAACTTTAGGATTATTCGAAGATGACCTTCATGTTCATTCTGAGTACGAAAGTATATCAGATTGTCATCTATAAAAACAATCATAAACTTGTCCATATAAGGTCTACACACTCTGTTCATTAAGTCCATGAATACTGCTGGTGCGTTAGTTAGACCAAATGGCATCACTAAAAATTCATAGTGTCCATATACGGTTCTAAAAGTTGTTTTCGGAACATCCTCTTTAGGTACCTTTACTTGATGATAACCAATCCGTAAATCTATTTTTGCAAAAAAAAAAAAAAAGTAACTTGATCCTTATAGTTGGTCAAACAAATCATCAATTCTTGGTAAAGGATACCAATTCTTGATTGTTACCTTATTCAGATCTCTGTAATCAATGCACATTCGCATTGAGCCATCTTTCTTTTTCACAAACAGAATCGGAGCTCCCCATGGTGATGAGCTAGGTCTTATGAAACCCTTAACAATTCTTGCAATTGCGTCATCAACTCTTTAATTTCGGAAGGCGCCAAACGGTATGGGGCCTTTGCAATTGTATCTGTTTCTGGTACTAATTCAATATAAAATTTAACATGCCTATCTGGTGGTAATTCAGGTAAGTCCGCAGGAAGCACATCGAGAAATTCAGCTACCAATAGCACATCTTCTGTATTTTTTTTTTTTTGTCAGTGATTAAGTATAACTAAAAGTCTTCACAACCTTGCTATAAATACTTTTTAGCTTTACAATTGTCAAGAGTCTTGTTGGCTGATGTGGCATATCGCCCTTGATTTATGAGTTTTCAACGTTTGGAAGTTCAATCTTTAACAGCTTTTGTTCACAATTAATATGTGCCTTATATTTGGACAACCAGTCCATTCCTAGAACTATATCAAACCCACCTAGTTTCATAGATAATAGTTCTAAAGGGATATTTTGATCATGTATCTTAAGATAACAATCTTTAAGGACAATTTCAATCTTAATCTCTTGCCCATTAGTAATTTCAACGCTATATGGTACAATTAACTTAGTTATCACACCATTCAATGAGGTCCTAAAGGTTCTAGAAACAAAAATTTTAGTAGCACCAAAATCAAATAATATGTTGGCATAAGTGTGATCAACAGGGGACATACTTGTTAAAACGCCATCCTAATCCTTCGCTTCTTTTGTATTCATTAGATATCCTCGGGCATTAGTCTTTGAAGTGCCCACCCATTTTCCTTTATTAGATGGGGCAGTTATGGTGTTTTTTTTTTTTTATCTTAGGGTGGTTTGCTTTAATGTGCCCTTCATGTCCACATCCAAAACATCTTCCAGTATATTTTAAACAGTCTTTGGTCAAATGACCCTTCCACATTTCTCATATTCTGGAACACTATTTATTTTTCCAAAATAGACCTTCTTGAACTTGCTACCAATAAATCCAACTTTCTATCAATCCCTTCTAAACTTACCTCCATATTTTCCAGTCTTGCAGTCATCTTGACCTCTCTTGCTTGCAATACCATTGCCAGTTATCCGATTACGTCTTATCCGGATAATGTCTTCAATTAATTATGTTGTTAATTCAATAACAACATGGAGAGTACTTGGTTTTGTTGTTCTCGGATCTCTCCTTATTTCGGGGATAACACCCAAATGAAACGTCCAAATCTTTTGGACTTCGATCCAGCAAACTCAAGCAATAATCCTATCAATTCTATAAGCGTTCAATATGCTTTTGTAATTAGTACCTTTCATTTCCAGATGAAGATATTCATTTCTAACTGCTCAACTTCATGATGAAGCATAAACTTTTCTAAATAAAACTTTCTAAACTTACCTCATTTCATTTCATAGGCTTTTGTTCGTCCACATGTAGCTTGTATGCTTTTCCACCAAGTATGATCAGGACCTTGAAAGGTGGAGTGACAAACATTACCCTATCTTTATCTTTACCACCACTTACTTCAAGGGTTGTTTAATCTCTTTGATCTACTGATGAGCTTCAGTAGATGTCTTTAAATGGTCGGTTTTAAAGTCAAAACGCTTTCTTGGCCCTTGGACCAATTATTTTTCGCATTTCAAGGTTGCTTGCCTTCTTCATGAACATCTTTTGCTACAACAGTGAGGATGTCAGGCGTCGTTAGAGTAATCATGACGGTGATCTTTTATTGCAGTTCAACATGGCGTTTAACATCTCTTATCTTTGCAAATGTTAAGGGAGGGTATTTCTGAACTAAAGATGGAACTATCTATAAGCATAAACACTTATGAGCTTTCCCATTAGTACTTTAAGATGGACAATCTTGAGTAGCGTTCGCAACCGTCTTGTTGCCTTTATCTTTTACCCATTATACATTTCTTGAATAAACATAAAGTGCTCATCTCCCAATTTCTTTGCCTTTCTTAGCATGGTCTCTACGTTAGTCCACACAACCAATGAATATCAGTAAGTTCACACAAAGATAAATCGACAATTACGTTGATCAGGCGTACTTGTCTCATTGTCTCAAGTGATCACACTAATAATCACCAACTATGTTTCCTAACGATTCCTAAAGCTTATCTTATCTTAAGTGGTCTTTGAGCCTATCAGGTTAGAGCTTAAGGATCTACATGATCCTTAATTCGCTAAAACCTGGCTCTGATACCAACCTGTCACACCCCACTCCCAGGGTATGACGTGTCGTATCATAACTGGCCATTTATAATAATATAATACATACAAATACAGCGGAAGTCTTTATATAAGACCACTAAATACAGACCAAATTCGGACTTAACAGTCTTTACATAAAAACAGACACTTGACAAAAGTGATGTCATCAAAACATCATCAAACTAGAGTCACTGCTCCCAGGCGTCCGAATTGGTTTCTATCTCCTATAAGGAGATTATTTCTTTATTATAACCAGCTAAGTCTCCCGACCCAGCTAATACCTTTTGTTACAACCTGCACCTGTATCATGAGCTAAGAGACGTCAACAACAACGTTGTTGGTGAGTCATAACCATATATAAAACCTTCATCATAAATGCATACATATTATTATTTCCATGTAAATTAAATAAATAAATTAATTAATCATAATACAAGTCAACTCTTCACTCCACGCTCGACGTGGTAGTGCCTGTTAACATATATGCCACTAGAGGTATAACAAGGCACCGGGACTGACTCCCGCATAAATAGCCCTCAGGGCTAACATAATGACCATCCTGGTCTAACAGGTCCTCAAGACCCAACATGTGTGCCATACCTGACTAGTGAGACTTTCTACTTAGATGGATCCAACTAAGCGCATATACATCCCGAGGTAAATATCATTGGTCCCTCAAGGACCTTACCTTAATGACTTGTCCTGTGGTGTAACATATGTCCCTCATGGACTTGCCCTTCATGGGCTGGTTCCTCGAGAACCCACCATGTGATTAACAAAACCATGAGTCGGACGAACCTGAACTATGGCATGTCTCTCACCAGGAATATAATTAATATCTCATCAAACTTATACATAAATCATCGTCATTCATAAAACATAAATATGCATAACTATCATTCATATAACATATATATAGTAGCTCAGATACAGCCCCAAAGAATAAAACATATAAAAGAGGGGGACGGTTAGACTCACCTTGACTTTTACTGAGACATACAAATAATTTTAGAGCTTAATCCTGTTGTATTGTAGACGAGATATATTGAAAGTGATGAAAAATTTGTGACTGCATGTTTGTTATACAATACTCGATTTAACCGACCTATGTATGTCGGCTTATATATATTTTACTTGAAAGTAATTGGATTTGCTTCTTACTCACGTTGACAAATAACATGCACACACGTTACATTATATCGTTTTATATTTTTCATATTATATAACTATTAACATGCCATTGTAATTAATTTGAAGTAAATCTTGTTTTTCTCTTATAACTTGTAAAATATAGCGTTTTATAAAATTATAAATATATTGTTAGGATGAACTCATTATTTTCTACATATCGACCTAAGTTTCATTAAAAACGGAGCATGGTTAAATATAATATATATTTTATTATAATTAGACGGTCTCTTAAAATAATAGTACCCATCAAAACATTTGATATTTCTATTTGTCACATTCCTCGTTAACTACTCGTATGACAATATATAAAAAGTATAATTCTCGTATTTATTATATATAAAATTATTACCTTAACGTGCGGGGTGTTACAACAAATCAACATAGGGTCGCGATAGGTTATGAAGAAACAAAGATCAAATGATAATATGGGGTTTAGAAACAGGTGGTAGGATAGTTCTAATACAAATAGGTAGACTAGCAGTTGTCACAGTTCGATGAAGCTATCTGAAGAGCATATGAAGACTATGGAAATGCCGAAATGGATTGCATAGAGTTACCTTATGGTAATGAAAGTGCTGTCTAGCGGGTCTTTTTTACCCGTAAAACTTACATGTATAGGCAAGGGTCTTTTTAGCCTCAAAGTGCGCTTCACTATTTGTTTTTACTTCTTAGAAATAAAGTGACTGGGCTAGTTTTTCTGTTAGATTATTCTTAATCAGCTACTTTGATCAGCGGCTCAGCCTAACAAGACCCGTAACTATGAAATAGTTTAGGTTAAAGGTAAAAACTAAATTAGCATGTTTCATCAAAGATCATGGATTAAACACAAAGGCAATTTCATGTGGGTTTTTGTCTTGGATTTAAGTGAGGCCCACGAGTTATGAAATAAGTAACAAGAAAATGACCCAATAAGATATTATCAAGCCCACTAAAATTCAAAAATCAAAACAGACTATTTGTGACAATGGGATATCAGTTGCCAAGACTTGATGCCAACAGGTTCATGTCATATTGGTAACATGCTTGTGTTTGAAACATTCAATCTTAAGATTAAATTTGGATGTGAGCAGGTTTTTGTGTATTTTTCCTTTAAAATTAAAGAGTTGTTGTTTGTTTAAAAAGAAGAAAGACTCGATAAAGGGCATCGAAATCTGATTTTTAGAGGACCATGACTTGATAAAACAAAATATAGTTTTTTGTTTAAAGTGACGGTGAATACAGCATCCCCCATCGACCAATGAAACATGATCCTTAACGCAAGTAAACAAAACCTAAATTGATCATTAATATAATTTGAACCAATAAAGATTGGCTTTAAATAGTTAAACAATATAGTACTTATTAATTGCTTTAACATGTTACTAGTACAATAGTTAATGATTCAGATCATTTATTACTTCAACACTTATTCATTCAAAAAAAAAGTTATCAAAGAAACCCTTACTCAAAAATACTAATTAGTTGATCTTAAAAGCTCAATTATGATATTTTTCTTTTAAATTGATATAAACTATCAAAAAAGTTTAGCGTAGCATCCTTTATGATTAGAAATATGTTTTAAAGAAATTAAGGGTATTTTAGAGAAGATTCAAAGTACGTTTTAAGACGGCACGGATCTAAGTACTAACCTTAAACTTCGTAGTATCCTTTAATATTCAAAATATGTTACTATACTTCCCATACGAATAATAATGTGAACATCGTGATTATATTTATTTCATATTCTAGACACAAAACGCACCACATATTGATAAAGGATACTATGAAGTTTAAGGTTAGTAGTTGGCCAGTTGGGTCTGCTTTTATTGTTATGATGTATAGATGTTATATCTTTTTCTTTTGAACTACTTTGATGTTATATCTACTTAGTGGAGGTCCAAAACCAAACGTGCTTTTTTAATTATTAATTTTGGTAGTGACACTTTTGTTTTTTTTTTTTTGTGTGGCCTTTGCATCCTCACGCTATTTCTTATCCTTGCACGTTTATAATATTTATATCTCGATCCTTTAACTTGTGTGTAGATCCTAATGTTAATGTGGGCCTCTAAGGTTGTCATCTCCGTATATTTTTTATTTTAGTGTATAGTTTAAGTTCGATAACTAAAAAGGTTCGTTTCCACCCCTATGTTTGTATCAAAAAAACTTCGGCTTCTTCTATATATTGTTAAGCTATGGCTCAGTGTATGGTAACATTGTGTACTTTAAATTGCAAAGCGATTCGGCCCTCGCAGTACCTTACACGGGAGCTAAGACAAACACAACTTGTAAAAAATGTGATTTTATATATGTAATTTATATATAGTATATTATTTTCTTGCACCTAATTGTTTTGGTACCAATTAAGGAAAGTCTTTATCGTCCCACTAAATTTTTTCCCTCAAACAAGTTTATAAAAATCAATCAATTCTTCTTTTCTTTATAGTATTGTCATTTGTTATCCCCTTGATAATATATCGGCAATATCATCATTTTGTTGGTTTCTATATAGCTTAAGCAATGACATTAGGAGTGGAGTTATACTACAAAGTCCAATTTTCCTATAAAGTCTAAGAAGCCATGATATGATGACATGTGGCACTCTTTTAAAATTAGAAGGAAGGGTAAAGATGGTAATGTCTCTATATTTTAAGTTTCACCCCATTTTTTTAAACATCCATAACTTTTACATACGATATTATTTTTTTAAAAAAATTGCACCATAAAAACGAGCATTTTCTTATCTTTAAAACGCGTATAATATTCATATATAAAAAACAAAAAAAAATTCACGTTTTTTAACTCGTTGTGTTATTTGTCAAATCATTGTGTTATTTATTCATGTCATTGTGTTATAACACAATAACCTACTGAAATAACACAATGATCTGAAATAACACAATGACCTGATGAAAATATAACACAATTACCTGATGAAAATATAACACAATGACCTGATGAAATATAACACAACGACCTGACGAAAATATAACACAACGACCTGATGAAAATATAACACAACGACCTGATGAAAATATAACACAACGACCTGATGAAAATTTAACACAACGACCTGATGAAAATATAACACAACGACTTGATGAAAAAATAACACAATTACCTGATGAAAATATAACACAATGACCTGATGAAAATATAACACAACGACCTGACGAAAATATAACACAACGACCTGACGAAAATATAACACAACGACCTGATGAAAATATAACACAACGACCTGATGAAAATATAACACAACGACCTGATGAAAATTTAACACAACGACCTGATGAAAATATAACACAACGACCTGATGAAAATATAACACAACGACCTGATGAAAATATAACACAACGACCTGATGAAAATATAACACAACGACCTGATGAAAATTTAACACAACGACCTGATGAAAATATAACACAACGACCTGATGAAAATATAACACAATGACCTGACGGATATAACACAATCTGAAAAATATAACATAATGTCTTGACTAATATAACACAATGAGCTGAAAAATATAACACAATGACCTAACGAATATAACACAATGAGCTGAAACTTCAAAAAAAAAATTCGTTTTTTATATATCAATATTATATGCGTTTTGAAGATAAAAAAACGCTCGTTTTTTTGGTGTAATTTTTATTAAAAAGTATTGTCGTATGTAAAAGTTATGGACGTTTAAAAAAGAGGGTGGAATTTGAAAATGAGACAAGACTAATATACCCTTGGCCTATCATTTAAAGTTCTAACTATTTACCATTATGCCACCTTATGTTTATGAGTCATTGATCTTCATTTAATATTAGATCTAATGGTCCAAATTCCTTCTTAGACTTTCTAGGAAATTTAGACTTTGTATTTGAACCTAATTCTGACATTAGAGTCCTCATACCTTTTCTTTTATGACATGTTAGTAGTTAGCATAGTAACGGATCTATAATAAGATTTCAGAAGTTCTTTAAAATTTTGGCTCAAAAGTATCAAAATTTTTATTTAGGGGTGTCATGATACTTAAAACAAAAAGAAAAAAAATGATATATCAATACTTAAACCGGTAAAAATTGCACTTTACAACGAAAGTTGAGGGATATTCTGAAATACCGTTGGGCTATTTATAACTATATCCCTGAGCTAATAGATACTATAACTAAATTAGTATTTAAACGTCACTGCAACTATTCGATAAATTTACTAAATTTATTGCTTTTTACCACATTAGTACTTGAAAGTTGAATTTTTATTACCACATTTCAAGTTTTATTCCTTTTTAACTCAAATTCTTGTTAAAAAAAGACGTAACAAGACACATCTTAATTAACATAACGAGACACGAGGAGAAGAACAATGAGAAATTCGTCTTGACTAGCAGGACTCCGATAACAATTCTTGCTGCATAATATATTTTCAAACGTATAACAAGAGTGTCGTGTCGTTACATTTAGGTTACAAACAAAACACACCAATCAATGATAAAAGGATACATAGATTGTAAGGTTGTTATTGGCTCCGTTTTTATTGATATGATAGTAATATCTAGCCACTTTTATTTCATTTAATTAGTGGAAGCTACAAACCAAACGTGATTCTTTATTTTTGGTAGCGACATATTTTTACTTTTGGTCTTTTAGGCTCTCTATCTTTTTAGAAACTAACCGTTAAAAAATTTTCAACGACGTTTTAGAGTTTTTATCAGAAGGAAAATATGAGTTAGTTTATGTAAAAGGTACCACGTAACGACACTCCGAACAACGAAACGATTCTTTAATCGGGTGTTTAAACCTACCGGTCGCTAATCCGTGAACCAAGGGATGTAGGCCTAGAAAAACTTGAAAGAAAGAAGCAATACCAACGGTACCAAAAGAGCTAAGAGCTCAAAGGACAACTTTTTACTCATCTGTTCTACGTATACCGTTCACCAACACTCACGGACACTCCCCCCCGAGCTGGGAAACTTCAAACCTTCTATACCAATACCTTTCTTGCATACCACTTCTGGGATTGCTTGAGAACCTGCTCCATGATCCGCGTCATTCTTTTTGACTTGAATAAAGCAATGATAAAAGTAAAAGACAAGTTCACTCTAAGGGCTTATGGGATAGGTTAGCTTACCTTATGAATAGGTTAGCTCGACTTATCATCCGAGAAGAGTGAAGAGAATAACCTTCGGAGCTCCTCTTCTATCGTATCGATTGAGCGGTTCATATCTTCTATCATCTCCGTAGAGGCCTAGAGGGTTCAGTCTCCACTATTTCCAGCCCGTATTTCTTTCTACCCCTGAGCTCAAAAGCCTGGTGGAGGACTCATATAAACTTATCCGTGGAGGTCTCCATGAAGAAAGGTCTTTTTGACATCGAGCTGATGCAGTGACCAAGATCTGTTAGCTGCAACTGACAGATTGACTCATATGGAATCAGTTTCGTTTGGCTCTAGACTACGATTTGATAGAGAATGATTTGGCACATCTTCGATTTCCTAGCGTCGTTACAAGTTAACTTTTAGATCAATCGACTAGTAATATCTTTCCGATCAAAATCCTAAAATGTCAGTCTGCATTTCAAAAAACTTTAACCCCATTAACGAAAATTTAACGAAGGTTTGTTAGTTACTAAAGTGATAAAGGTTGGGACCGTTACCAGCTAATTCGTTAATTAAAACCAGTAGAGACCAAAATAATAGTTGGAACCATTTAAAATCAATATAATATAATTTTTTTTCACTGCACGTTTATTCGGTGTGCAATTTATGTGCCTTCCAATTTGTATCACATAATAACGTATTTTTAGATTAGATCTTGTGTTGCAAATTCCATTTTTCACGGTAATTTACATCTCTCACGGGCAATCGATCCATACGATTATCTTTATTCCTTAATAAAAAAATCTTTTTTTAATAGAGAAAATCTTCTAACACAAGTTAAAAACCATATATTTTTTTTTGTCTTAGATACGACTTAAACCAACACTTCATAATTATATAAAGTTTTAGATGTCTCGCCTAAGACGGTAATAATGTATCACTTAAGTCTACTATACATAGTCATATTTAAAAGTTATAATAGATTAAAAAGTTCACATAGTCACGGCTAAATTTTGGAGGTCACATAGAATGATGTGTATTAGTTATGAGATAAAATGTAATGACTGAGTTTAAAACTCTGACTTGTCACCGTCTGATAGTCGTTTTCAAAGCTCTACATAATTGAGGGTCACCCCACCTCTACTAAAGTTTATATAAGTTTTGCTGAAAAAGAATACCTAAAAAAAAATTTAGCCACTTATAATTTATAAAGCATGTGTTCAATTGTCACTAAGGTTATGGGTTCGACTCACACACCTCATTATTTTTATTATTAATTTTTCTGTATCCTTGGATTCAAACAATATTCGCATCGAAAAATACAAGAAGTTGCTACTTTTTTGTAATTACGTTTTGTTGTAGCTAATTGTTCTAGTACAAATTAAGTATAAACGTTATACATCATCACGTAAATTATTTTCCCTAATTGCGTAAACAATTAAATTTATGGTTCATATGAACTATTTCTTAGTTTTGTCGTTAGTTATGCCTAAATATTTGGCATTAATATCTTTTTGTTGGTTTTCATATGATCTTTCTTTACTAAAAATATATGGTCATAGATATTTTCAAGTTTAAAACATGATATATGAAATTGTCACTTTTGGTAATTGATATGTCTTCAGATATCGAAGACAAAGTGTTATTGGTTTCACGGGAATGTACGTGTCTATATTATGTTATCTTATGTTAATGCATCCCTAACTAGTTGGTATTTGATGCTTTCAACCGAGGAAAACCTGGGTTAAAATCCGAGCATTACATGGTTTGGTTAGAACTTTCTGTAATAGTTTTTCACTACTTTTTTCCCGAAAAAGTTGATTCACAAGTCTTCAATTCCGACTAACTTGGCTCTGAAAGAAAGAAGGGTTGAAGCGAGCATGCGCTATAATTGCAACTTTAAGAAAGTCTCACTAGGCCTCTAATAAGTGGCTATTACAAGGGCATGCTAGAGTTTTGAACTCGATCATTAATTTCATTACACCATTTTTTTAAGAACGACAGTTGGTGCAACAACTTATGACCGAAGCACTCAGAGGTGTAAGGACTGAGATTGA
Source organism: Tagetes erecta (assembly GCA_030867185.1). Lineage (NCBI taxonomy): Eukaryota > Viridiplantae > Streptophyta > Magnoliopsida > Asterales > Asteraceae > Tagetes > Tagetes erecta. Next base: position 1,316,792 of record CM061492.1, read on the forward strand.
AATTCCACCTTTAACACCAATAGGTGTTTTTCGTTGGGGTTCCCCCATTACTGCGTACGCAGCAGAGGCTGAACATAACCTTCCCTACGGACCAAGTTGACCAGAGTCGAAACTTGTCAACCAACTGTTCCAAGGTAAAACCGAGCAGAAAGCTTTAACCATGCCACGCAAAACCCTTAAGCTCAGACGCGAAGCTGGGTGGTAACCCGGAACATACTTCATTGCCAATCTTATTGTTATGCCAACCGCCCTTCTAAAAAATTCTAAAACTTAATCTAAATTACTTTTACCAAAAGTAATTAATGAAATCGTGCTTGTTAAATCATATTTACTGAATTAATCATTTATATGTTTAGCAGGTTTTATATATCTATTACATGAACTAGCTAGCCAGTGTCACCTATCATCCAACTCATACACACACTATATATATATCGTTCTATAATCTTTTAAAGAAGGTACCAAAGTTTACAAACCACGTTATTTGTATTGATTGTGTTTTTCACAATTTGTAAGTGATATATCTAACTGATATGGTCCACAACAAGGTGTCAATTAACCATATTCAGTTAGTTAGTTTGTTAATTAATAAGTTTAACTGTTTAAGATTGACGTGTTCAGTTGTGAAAACTCAAACAAAGCTATATTTTTGGTTATGCCAAAAACATGTTAGATTTAAAATCATGTAATCAGTAACCGGAACACAATGTGCTAAGTAGGTTTGATGAGTTGTAGTAAATAGGTCAATCTAAAAACTAATCGGGGGTTTCCAAGTCAACGGCCAAGTACTTATTACTTCTTGGGTTGTAATTGATATCTTATTAGGTTCAGCCACTCTAGCCGTTCGGAACCCAAAAACCATTCCGACCGGCGGTCAGAATTTCTTCGAATATGTCCTTGAATTATCCAAGATGTGAGTAAAACTCAAATTGGAGAAGAATATGATTCTTGGGTTCCTTTTATTGGAACTATGTTTCTATTTATTTTTGTTTCTAATTGGTCAGATAACATTTTACATTGGAAAATTATACAATTACCTCATGGGGAGTTAGCTGGACCACAAATGATATAAATACTACTGTTGCTTTGGCTTTGTTTGCATCAGTGACATATTTCTATACAGGTCTTAGCAAAAAAAAAATTAGGTTATTTCGGAAAATATATTCAAACAACTCTAATTCTTTTACGTATTAATATCTTACAAGATTTTACAAAACTCATATCACTTAATTTTTGACTTTTTAAAAATATATTAATCAATAAATTAGTAGTTGTTGTTCTTGTATCTATAGTAATCGTCCCTACGTACCCATACTATTGTTATATCTAAAGGGAAATACAAAGTCACGATTCTCTTAGAAAAATACCATCTTTGTAAATAAGCATCGTATTTTCTTCTCGAGAAGACCAAAACAATATCTAAATTACTTATAATGGATATTGTATTTACATAAATATTTTCGATGATAAAGTTATATAAACTAAAAGATTTATTTATCTATATAATATGATACAAAAAATTATGTAAAACTTAATTGTTTACGAAAGAGATAATTTTGTAGAAAACACAACTATGTTTCATTTTATTTCAATTAGGTCACTTAAATTTTATTTGTTTTATTTAGATAATTTAACAAAGAATTTCTAATCCTAACTTGTGTATTAGGAAAACATTTATTTTTAATATTTAATTCAAAATAAAATAAAAGATTCACGAACAAGTTTAGAAATAGAAAACAAATGAGAATTTTTATAAACTTGTAGAAAAATCTAATAAATGAGGAAAGCATTTTTTTAATAAATTTGTAAATATATTTAGTTGAATGAAAAAAAACCCTTTAAAACAGATCTAAAGTTCACCTAAATGTTCAAATAGGTATGAATTCATCTAAAATCAATTTTTATCAATTATACAAGTTAATCATCTATGATTACAATACATTTTTAAAATTAAATTATCTAACCAAAATAAAATAACTAAAATAAAATTGAAACGTAGTGATTTTTATCACATTTTCCCTTCTCAAAATAACAACTAGATTATCCATTTGTTCTAATATAATCACAGCCGTTGATAAATAAAAACAGTCAACTTTAAGACATATATTGTTTTGAATGTACGTGTCTACACTTAATTAGTTAATTGTAACTACGTACGGATCACAATTCCACCAAACACAACCACAACCACAACCACATACACTATATATATGTCTTCATATGTTCATCTTATGTCGTCACAGTGTGTTCAATACTATAATGTTATAGACCAAAATATATAAAAGTCATTTAGTTTTGTTAATTGTTTCATTCAATTTCGGTTTAATAATTTTAAGCATGGAAAGTTTACCAGCAGATTGCATAGCTGACATACTCTCCCGTGGCTCCCCTCGGGATGTGTGTCGCTCCGCGGTGGTGGCTTCGGTGTTTAGAACGGCTGCAGAGTCCGACGTGCTATGGGACGAGTTCTTACCACCAGATCATCGGGAAATTGTAGCGGAAAGTGTGTCTCCGGTTGTGTATAAATCGAAAAAGGAGTTGTTCTTTAAACTTTCTAGTCCACTTCTTATTGATCATGGCCTTAAGGTAAACATTGATAGTTTGATATATATGTATATTGGGACGTGTTCTATTCAGAAAGAGTAATGTGTTAAGAAATGTATGAAAACCATATAAGTCGTGTACTGTAACATTTGTTTCTCTTCCCACATTTTCTTTGATTTTTATCTCCCACACTTCTTAAGATATGTTTTAATCTTTTTTTTAACATGCTGAGTTTAGCTCGAGTTTGACGTGTTTATTATTTGGCTTATGACGCTCTTTCGATTGTATTTTAGGCATTCTCGATAGACAAAGCGACGGGTAAAAAATGTTACACGCTAAGTGCAAGAGAGCTTTACATTGCTTGGTCAGCTAATCCTTTGTTTTGGTGTTGGAAGCCAGTTATTCAATCCAGGTGTGTATATATATTATATATCGCGTGATTAACACAAAAAATTATAGAAAAACTGTAAAAATCGCATAAACACTAACATATAATAGAATAAGAAGAGTATTTAAAGGTTCTTATTGATACGTCAACTGTCGTTTGAAAAGGTATTCAGTTACATATATTGTTGTTTTATACGTTAAAGCAACAAATACAAATTCTAATTAAAATTATTATTATATATGTGTCAAGTGAAAGCAACCTTTACAATAATTTAAAAATAAAATGGTTTAACAGATTTGCAGAAGTTGTAGAGCTTAGAATGACAAGTTGGCTTGAAGTAGAAGGAAAGATCAACACCCGAATATTGTCGCCAAATACGACGTACAAAGCGTATCTCATCGTTCAAGTGGCTCATCATCGGGCCTTCGGTTTAGATGTTTTACCATGTGAGGTTTCAGTTAAAGTTGGTGATTCATGCTCACAAGGGAAGGTGATATTGTCTCGCGATGCATGTACTAAAGGATCGTTAGAACACGCTTGTGGTAAAAACGAGGTTAAGGATGGCTCGGGATTAGGAATGGTAGACGAGGTTTCGAGGGTTGGTTGTGATAGAAATGATGGATGGTTGGAGATAGAATTGGGGGAGTTTTATAATGAGGGATTGTGTGATAAAGAAGTTAAAATGAGTTTAAGAGAAGTGAATGGTGTTCACTTGAAAGGAGGGCTTGTTGTTGAATCACTTGAAATCAGGCCCCTCTAGTTGCACACACATGATTATGATAAATTGATCCTTAGATGAAAAATAAATAAATTAAGTGCAGTAACGAAAAAACCCGAGCTGAAGCCCGAGAACACTCATCCGAAGACATGACAATATAATGAGAAAAAAATCTGTAGAATTTAAGAATTAAACTAACGATCTCCGTCAGTCTTCCATCATTACTAGATGCTGTAGGCATTTGATTAGATAAAATGCAATAAATGAAAATTTATTTGTCCTTTTTTTCTAGTTTGTATTAGAATATGTATCTTATTATAAAATTTAAAATTTGGTAATGTTAAGACTATGTGTTTGGTTAATGACCCTAAAGAGCATTTTTTGTCACGTGTACGGTGAATAAGCAATGGATATTATACCAAAAGTTAACGTAATAAGTTAATGTCGTTCAATCATTACCAAAAGAGAGAAATAAGAGAGACATTGTGAGAGAAGTGAAAAAAGTGAAGCGAAAGCGCTATGCAGAAAACATCCAAATTTATTTTGATGCATAACACTGTCACGTAGTGATGTGACGGACGTTATGTGAGTTATAAGGAAAAAAATAAAGTAGACAATAACGATCATCGCATAAAGTCTAAAAACAAATTAATTGTAATTAAGTTGTTAAAGTCGTTAAAAAGTAGAGGTTGGCAAAATGTAATAGGGTGGGGGTAATAGTCATTAAAAAGGGTTAAATATTATTAAATATTTTATGCCAAATGAAGAAATGGCGTGAGCTGTTAAAGTCAAAATCTAAAAACTAATAGTGTAACACAAATGACAAATCGTTATAAACCAACGAAAACATAATGTTTCAAATACCACACATGTTTCTATTCCATCTAAACACCTTATTTATCATCATTCTCTTGAAATTTAAAACATCCCAAAGTTATATCATGCTAAAACAACTCTTTTTCGATACTCAACACCAAAATGGTATTTGTGGTTTTTATCGTCACTTGTGCCATACTGACTATTACGCGCATATACTAAAGTTAGATAAAATTAAGTGCCGATACTGGTATCACTTTTGTTTAGCCAGTATCAGTTCAATACGATATCATACTTGGGTACCAAACGCTCATAGGTGGACCCAAAAGTTGCGTATAAAAATATTCATTCAAATAACAAATTGATTTTTCATAGCGCACACAAAATAAGTAAGTTTTTTAGTTGCCAGTGATATCGATCCAGTTTAACTTGTCGTAGCTAGAAAGGTTCAAATCATGTGGGGGCGTGCTACCCCGACAAACTTTTGAGCTGTAGAAATTGAGCTTTGAATTTGGGCATGAGCCAGATTTGATTTTTCAGAAGTGCTACCTGGATCTAGATCCTTAATGGTTCATGTTGTATTGTTTTGTGTTTTTAACTTGCGGGTCTAATAAAAAATAAGAAAAGTTTTTTGTTTTAATTTTGGGCAAATTGCTAATACAACTTTGGCCAATGTAATTGCTGCCAATCATGCCATTGACCATAATGTCTTCATATCTTCATAATATGTCGTCATGGTGTGTACAATATACACAAGAGACCAAAATTTATTTATTGTTCATATTTTCATTCAACTTTAGTCTTCTAGCATATACGCATGGACACCTTGCCAGCAGATTGCATAGCTGACATACTGTCCCGCGGATCCCCTCGCGACGCATGCCACTCCGCGGTAGTGGCTACGGTCTTTAGGACGGCTGTAGAGTCCGACGTGTTGTGGGATAAGTTTTTGCCACTAGATCACCGGGAAATCATAGCGCAATGTGTGTCCCCGGTGACGTATACATCCAAGAAGGAGCTGTTTTTTAAGCTTACTAGTCCACTACTAATTGATCATGGCCGTAAGGTGTTTAACGTACATCATATACGTATACCGTTTATTTAGTTAATTTGTTATTTGGGTTTTAACGGTCTTTATTTTGTATTTTAGGCGTTTTTGATTGATATAGCGACGGGTAAAAAATGTTACATGCTAAGTGCAAGGGAGCTTTACGTCGCGTGGTCAGGCAATGCTCTCTTTTGGTGTTGGAAACCCCTTACCAATTCGAGGTTAGTATGTTACATTTCGTCTCCGGCTTTGAATCATATAAACCATGTATGTAGCATTGGTGTATTTTGTTAACTGAAACCAGCTTTTGTAAAAATTTAAACATTTAAGGTTTAAAAGATTTGCAGAAGCAGTAGAGCTTAGAATGACGAGTTGGCTTGAAGTAGAAGGAAAGATCAACACCCGAAGTCTATCAGCAAAGACGATGTACAAAGCTTATCTAATTGTTCAAGTGGCTCATGATCGCGCCTTTGGTTTAGATATCGTACCATGTGAGGTTTCAGTTGAAGTCGGTGAATTATGTTCACGAGGGACACTAACACTGTCTCGCGATGCATGTATTAAGAGATCGTCAGAGCAAGGTGGTGGTAGAAACAAAGCTAAAAAAGGCTTGAGATCAAGATTCGAAAACGAGGTTGCTAGGGTTGGTTGTGAGAGAAAAGATGGATGGTTGGAGATAGAATTGGGGGAGTTTTACAATGAAGGATTGTGTGATAAAGAGGTTAAAATGAGTTTTAGAGAAGTGAATGGTGCTCACTTGAAAGGAGGGCTTATTGTTGAAGCACTTGAAATCAGGCCACTCTAGTCATTCATAATTATGGGTCATGTTAAAATGTTAAATGCACCATTTCCCTTCAGTTTTTACCTGTTGTAACTACCTTCAAATTGTCACTTCAATAAAAAAAATACATATTAAATGAGATTGTTTTTTAGAACAATGACTCACACATCCATTTATACTCTATGTCGTGAGAAAATTACCTCAATAAAAAAAATATATGATTGTGACAATAAAAAGGCAGCCCAATTGCATACAACATCAAAGTTACAATTGTCTACCACAGAACTAAAAAATTGGAAAAATGAATTATCTTTTATCATGAGTTTACAAAGCATCAAACAATAATGAATGACATGATTTGGCCCATAACCAGGGTGAATATAATGTTAATAGATTTCACCACCATATGCTGATCAACAAATCCTATACCCTTTACTGACCAGAAGACAAAAGCACATCATGGTCCCTAAGACGCCTTTGAAAACGAGCCAAACGGTTTTGTAGCTGTAAAATGGCTGCAGCCTTCTGAGCCAAGACCGTGTTCAGTTTTGCAACGTAGTCGTCCAGCTGGTTCCCTGGTTCATCTGCCTCCACTAGTAGGTTCATCTCCTACAATCACCAAAAAAATTGAATTTAAGCTAAACCAGAGCCGTACAAGAAATTGCTTTTTACATCATCCTATTGGTTAAAAAGGTATTGGTGGGTCGTATGAGTTTTCTGATAACAAGTTCTCATAGTTACCCTAAAAAAATCCCCACGAGAAACTTAGGTACAGAAAATGAACATTATGACTTATGGCATACCACTCTAACAATATCCATGGTATCCTCGACTTGTTTCCGGTGAGCGTTTACAAGATCTTCCTCCTCCTGAGATTGTTTCTCAAGTTATAATGTGGGTACCATAATTGAAAAAAGTCATGTATTAAATTCATGTAAAATCCATACCTGTAAAAGGGCGTTTAACTCATCATCAGGGTTCCAATTTCTTGATTCCGATTTAGGTGGGTCCTTTGACTTTGTTTGACCATTGATTCTTCGGTTCTTATCGGGCGCATTTGAGAAGCTATATGGTTCAACTTTTGTGTTATTGTTCTTCCATGATGGCTGCTCAGCCTCGTAAAACTCTTCTGCAGAGTCATAATCATCTTCTTCAGCTTGCTCAGGATACGATTCAACCATGTTATCTTCATAGGATGGAACTCGAGGTAAGACAGTAGACATCGACACTGCTGTTGGTTCCTTGGAACTTAGAGTTGCGTCTTTTTTGTTCCCTTTCGAGAGACTTTTCACCCTGTTAATTGATAATGACACAATTGTTAGAAAGGGTTGATCAAATGAGTACAACAAAATATAATAGGTTGAAAGGGAAACAGGTTGAAAGTAACCAAAAGTGTAAATTCTGAATGCTTAAGGGCTTCCTAAATCATTAGTTAACAATATTAGATTAAAGATTTTGTGATCATATTCAACGCACTAATTTTTTGTAAGACATCTAAAATATTGGACAGAATGTGTTCTGGTCAACCCATAGACCAAAAACCACTTCTTTTGACCCGAATGCAGTTTGACCCATTACCCAACCCACCCATATGACCATCTTTATAGAACAGAGCACGGGTAGTTACCTGTCAGCGTATCGTAAGGTATTAAGTGTATGCTCACAAGATCCAGCATTTGGTGAAATGCAAGAAATCATAACCGTTCGTGAGTTTCCAACAAACGAATCCCTCAAAACTTCAGTTAACTTACTGCCTCTGAAAGGAATATGACCCTGATCATTATCAAGTGCTCTTATGCATTCCTTTAATGCAAGCAAGCTCTTATTAATCTCAGCACCTTCCATTCTGCATCACATATTTAAGACCAAACATTAAAAAGGTTCCTAATAACTTGATCAACAAATAATATACACACACGGACAGACACACACCTTGTTTGCTTATCATTGTCTGTAGTATCTGCACCACGTTCACTTCCCGCAAGATCTATGAAGGAGAGTTTCCCCACAACTCTAGGAGGTTTAGTTTCACTTCCATCAATAGATCTTTTGACAACAAGTTGAAGTATGGCATGTGATCTAGAAGATTCCTCATTGGCACCGGTTGTTCCGGTACTTCTAGTTGCATTCCCTCTTTCTATTAGCTCTTTTATTGTTTCCACATCTGAGACTTTGTATTCTTGTAAACCAACGATGCATACTTGTTTACTACCATCTTCTCTCATGCACAATTTTCTTCAAAAGAATCAAATTGTTTTCTTAAAAAAACGATATTGATTAACCACAACTAGAAAATCAGTTGTAATAGAACAAGTTGTGGGAGATAGAGTTTGGATGTGATTTAGATATCTAAAGTTGTGATATCAATTGTTTTAGTGTTTGGATAATTCCAATTATTAAAGATACCAACAAATAAAATGACCAAAACAACCGTTCTTAAATATTTTTGAGATATCCAGGTCTAAAATATGACAAACAATTTGTCACAAGCTATGTGATATTTTTTACAATAAATTTACCAACTGTCTAGAAAAATCATATATCACTGAATATTGACAAACTATTTCGCTATCATTTAAACCAAACACTACAAACTGATTGTTACGGCTTTAAATAGCGGTAATCAGAAAATGCACATCCAAACGCCCCCTTAAGCACAATAAAATATAGTGATGGAACTTACTTCCTGTCATTGAGGAGATCGTAGAGTTTTCCACCATAGATTTCAAAGAAACTAAAATACAACTGAAAACCTTGGCTACGATAGGTATGATTCACGAGCCTGAGGATATCCCTAGATGCTTTAAGAGGTAAGGGTTTCATTGTAAAAGTCTTTCCACTTCCTGAACAATTAAATACAGTTAAAACCTGACTAATTTGAAAGAAATTTTATTTGAAGCTACGGTACCTGTTTGTCCATACGCAAAGCATGTAGCCTTGGTACGTTGGAAAATTATTGGAACTATGGGCTCGACAGTTTCATGATAAACCTATGAAGACAGTAAAAACCAACAATAAGAATAACACTTGACTTCTAAAGGGTCTACAAAAATTAAGTGAACAAAAAGTGTTTCAGGACAACCCAGCCCATCCACCATTTTGCAACCTCTAGATAATGCGCTAACCTCATCATTAGAAACCTCTTCATTTAGTACTGCATCAAAAACAAATCCATGCTTCTCCATGTACTCTGTGAGATCAACCTGTAGGATGGTGAGATTCAGTTTGGAGAAGGCGTGAAGCTATGATGAGACTACCAAAAATATGAATGAGAACGATGGGGAATATGCAATTACATGCCATTTTTATTGTTTTTGTTTCAATTGGGAAAATGATAAATTCAACTAAATCCATTTCAAACAAACAAGAGAAGCTGATTGGAGAGATCTCGAGACTTTAAATTGTAGAAAATCTGAAAGCACTGAAGTGGCATATCCAGGCATCAGAAACAGAAACAAGGAAATGGTTTTCTGTATGCAAAATTCATATATTTCTTAATGGAAATTCAGCACGAAAAAAAAACCAACATCGTTACTTTTTTTACCAAGTTCCCATTAGAACTGCCATCAGCATAATACATGCATGATTGTAAATAAAACTAAACTATTTACAGTCTCATTGTCTATATTACTGTGATTATAACATCTGTGTTCTGCTTATCTCCAACACTCTCTACCTTTTTTTCTTATTCATCCATACTTGTCTTTTCCATTTGTTTTATTGTATGCACCATCTGTTTGTCATCTCTACTTTACCTTTTCACAATAAAATAGGCTTATTGTTTATGCATATGTAGGATATGGCATATACATACACACACAAAGAGACAACACCACTTTTAGTATTTATAATGTCAAACCATGCACAACTCCCACTACTAGAAAGAAAGGCACTGCAACAAAAAAAAACACTTTGCCTTTTTAGCTAGAAAATAAATTTTCAAGGTATGTGTGTCCATATCCAGAGTGCCATACAGGTCAACCAATATATGTTTCAACCTTTAGGTGCGACATTGTTAATTATTCTAGTGCTAACCTTGAGTTTTGTCTCATGAACTGTAAGACAATTTGAATGGGGCTCTGTAGTAATAATATCTTCTTCATTCTTTGCTAACTCCTTTTTGTTTAAGGGTCTCTTGCGCACCTGAAATTCAATCAGCATTAGGCACTTTAAAACGACAGACACAAACACAATCATTCAGAATTTCAGATATAACTTTCAAACATCTTAATTGTTACTGTATCAAAAGATCTAATTTGTTACAACATAATCAGCTTACCACAACTTTGATCTTAGCAACATTGCTCGCCTTCTCTTTTTCTGGAGCAAAACTTTTCAAAAGATTGTTATCAGCCAAACCTCGAGCTTTACCAGCTTGTTTGCTATTTCCCAAATATGGCTCTGCATCATCAATGCCTCTTCCACGATCATTGGCATACAATGGAGCACCATAATTTCCAGTTACAGGCACCTGATTGCATATTAACAAACAACATAGGGATCATAAAAAAATCTAGAAATCTAACTGGACGGTGAGCTCATACTAATAACCATTAAACACTAAATAATATTGTATCCCAGTAATAATCTCACTCAACGAACAGATTTGTAATCAAAACATCAAAAATCAAATAGTAATTAAATCCATAAACATGACTAACTTATCCAACAATGCCACAACACCTACCTCAGAGATAAGCTCGGTATCAAACGAATGCAGATCCAAAAGTCCAGGACTGAAGCCATTAGGATCACCACCACCACCACCACTGTCACCGTGCTTCTTCTGACGCGGAGGCGTCAACGCATCACCAAACAAATCACTCCCACCGCTCAACGACCTCTGAGCACCAACATTCCTATTACTATTATACATCCTTAAACCAAGCTCCTGCTACCAGATTAATCAAACCACAAATCAAATTCATAAATTAAGCTACTACCAGATCTGACATTTTTAACTTAATCAAATGCAATAAGTGAAAATGCACATACAGAAGAAGCGTTGGAAGACGGTTGTTGAAGGTGTTGAAGACCTGCAGATTGTAACCACCGGTTATTTGATGAAGAAGAAGTAACTTCAAACACGTTATCAGAGAATTGACGCTGGTGATTAGCTCCAGATGCAGTAGATCTTTGTCCGTGTCTTCCTACTGCATTCATCCTGATTACAAACAGCTCGTAACTTGTAATCAAATCCTTCAAATTCGAATGTTGGTTCAATTAAAGGTGAAATTGAAGAGATGAATGAATGAATTGGATATTTTTGGTGAGAGAAAATTGAGTGTGAAGTGATTTTGAATTTTGGAGACAAGGGTTTGGAGTGTGCAAATGTAATGTAATGCAAGAGTCAGCGAGTTTGTTTATTTGGTCAAAATTTGAATTTAAGCTGACATGTGGTGGGGTGTGGGGTGTCTTTTTTTATTTATGAAACAGTCCTTACACTATGTAACTTGTTGAGTTGTTTCGTTTTAGTACCTTTGAGAATTGAGAGCATTTATTTTATGTTGATTCTTTCTGTCTGAAAGAGACAAAAACGGCTTTTGGGGTTGTTTGATTTTTGAGAGTCTATATTCCGAAAAAATTAAGGGCATGTTTGACGAAATTTAAATCATTAAGTGTTGAATGATTAAAAGGTCTTAATCATTAAGAGACGGTGGTGACTGAAAGAGTAATTGTTTTAGACGGTGGTGACTGAAACATAATTTTTCTTTTTAACATTAATTTGAATCACTTACCATTAAAAAGAATAATAATAAAAAAAAGATCCCAATAGATTTGATTTAGCCCGAGAACTTGATCCTTTATATTCTCGTCTATAATAAAGGCAAGTCACTAATCTTCATGATCATCTTCATTTGCATCAGAAGAAAATTCATTAAATAAAATTTTTTGACCTAACATGTAACCCTATTTTTTAAATCTCAGGTGGAGTTTAACATAATTCTTCTTGCATATTAAAGTTAGTACACGTATAAAACGGAAACAAATGGCTAAATCAATTTGTTTATTTACACCCTTATATTTGTCTAAATACATGTGCTGTAAAGAATATATTTAAAATGATGACTAGTAGTTAAAAACATGAAAAACTAGATTTTACAAATAAAAAATATATAAGATTTGTGTGAAACAATTTAATCTTTTTATCGTGGGCTCAGATTTAATATACGTGCATTAAAATCATATAGCGGTAGGGACAACAAAAACATGTTTTAAAGGTGTGAAGTGAACCAAGTTACCTTCAATTCTACAAATACATGTACTTTTATAATTTTAAAGTTTAGACATGACTACAACAATCTTTAGTGACGACTACAAAAATCTTTAGCAACAACTTTTGTCATCTAGGGACCATTAAGGTAAAATTTTCTAAAAGTGTAATTTTAACAAAAATAAATAGACAAACCTTAAGTACCATTTTAACAGTTAGCTCATTTTTTTTAATAGGCCATCAAATTATAATGCCTATTAGCCTATTAAAAAAAGAAGTTATATAATGGAAACTAGGAACAGAAAATCAATGGAGGTTCATAGATTCATCATTCTTCAAGTTTATACATCAATTCTTCTTCAATAAGGTTTCACCATATGATTCATTGATTCAAGGCGATTTATGAACTCAATAACTGAATCGATTCTTTATTCTTTCTTTAGTGTCGAATGGCAAACTAAAACTTCTTCGATTGTCGATGGTTCATTTATTCAACGGTGGTTTTTGGTTTTCGGTATTCATGGACTATACTTTAATATCGAAATCAAATGCAATTATCACTTTATTATGTCTTTTGAAAGCCACAAAAACTAGTATATTGATTAGTTGTGGAGTGTGCATCGACATCGACTTGTTGCATATGAAGTAACTTTATGTATTCAAACAAACTTAGATGTGTTAATTAGTGAGTAGTGACTACACAAAAAGCAAGCAAGTAAAGTGAGGTGCTTTTCAAACGTTGGTAAATTAGTCTAACGTTCGACGGTTGCATTCGTTGCTCTTTGTTGTATAAAGTACTAGGTTTAACACACGTGTGTTACACACGGGTTAAATAATAATATTTATAAGAAATTATAATCATTATGTTTAAAAATTTGTAATTTGTAAATGTTTAATATTTAATAATATTGTTCCATCAACTCACTGCATAACACTTAATATTTTCTCTCTCAAACTTCTTATTATGGATTAAAAAAATTTTCCTTCAAAAGTTGCCCCCTAATCCTCATTGAAGGCCTAGGGCAACATATGTCACCATTGGAATATCGGGCTATCCTTAAGTACCGGTTAATGATTCTTTTGTTTCCGGTTGATCAGCCTTGCCCTGTGTGCCGTAAGGTTTGCTTAGATGCTTTTGGTGATCATGCGGTCTATTGCAAGGAGTTACTTGGCTTTAAATACATACATGATTTGGTTAGGGACGTCCTATGTGATATCCTTAAGCGAGCATGAATTTCAGCTAAAAAGGAGGCTCTTGTGAACTTTCTGACAGATCCGCTAGAGGGGAGATCTACTTTAAAGTCGGCTGATATTCTAGTGTTTGGTTGGGCAGGGGGCACGCTTGTGTGGACCTTACTGGAGTGTCCCCCTTGGTTGCGCTCAAGGACAATGGATTTGTTACACGACAGGCAGCGTCAAATGCGGAATCATGCAAGATCGCCAAACACGAGAAAGCCTGTCTCGATAATCAACATGTTTTTATTCCATTAGCATTTGACACATTTGGCTTCCCAGCGACTGAGGCAGTAAACTTTTTGACCAGGGTTCAGCGGTCATTCATAGTAATGTTTCGACACCTAAGGGCCAAGGTTATGTCTTCAGCAGGCTAGGTTTTGCTATTTAAAAGGGGTGACGGTACAACTTGTTGTCCGTTTACCCGTCATTTTATTGTAAATTCTCTAAAAGATGTTAATGACTAATTATCAAATTAACGATCATAACTTTTATCACTATAATAATTAAAAGTGTTAAACCACTAAGACTATCCCCATTCACAACCCAACCCAACCCAACTTTTTAATAAAAAATAATTTCTCTTTCTTCCACCTATACAATCCAATCTTACCCAACTTTTCACTCTCATTAACAACCCAATCTTCACTATTTTTATTAAATAAAAAAATATAATTTATGAGTTTTGTTTTTTATTAGAATTTATTATAACTAAAAAATAAATATTTTAGATAATATTGGATTTTTTAGATAATAATATTTATCTTTGTATTAAAAAATACGTTTTTTCAAACGAACTCCGTTTTTAATAATATTTATACCGTTACGTTCGTAATTAAAAACTGATCAAGATGGTATAATTAGAATGTTTGAAAATGTTAATTATAAGAAGATATTAATAAAAAACTAAATTAAGGGTAAAATTAATTATAGTGTAATATAAAGAAAAAATGAAAAAAAAATAAGAACCATTTAGACAGTGACAAGTGTCCCCAATCTCAATGACCAACCTAGTTTGTGAGAGTGAACGGATTGGGGGGTTTTATTTTGTTTTTCTTTTTTTTCTTTTCTAAATAGTGTCCCAACCCTCCCACTTTTCACCGATGGGGATAGTCTAACTGTCGTAAGCACATCTTATATATTTGATTTTGACCGACTTTGACGTTCCCAAAATCGTCAAAATTGGCTTTGTTCAACGTCCTCAGTTTCTCCCAATTCGCCCATTAATATATACGGATCAGAGCAAACGCTAACCCTAAGTTTCTATAATCATGTCCTCCAAACAAGGTTGCTGTTGAATTGCTCTTCCTGCCGTTTTTTTTTCATGAAATTTTATCAAAATCTGGTTAACAATTTGTTCGTCATGAGCAGGTGGAAAAGCGAAGCCATTGAAGCAACCTAAAGCTGAAAAGAAAGAATATGATGAGGTATTGATCAACTTAATCGATTCGTTCTCTTATATTTACGTGCTGCTGCTGCTGTAATTAGCGATACATGATTGGTTTTTATGTAGCTTGTAGCTCGATTTCTAATGTTCCTGATTTATAAATTGACAGTTATTGTGTTTCAAGTGTTAATGTGCTTTGGTTTGTAGATTTGTTTAAATAAGTTATTGCAATTCTGTAGCTGCCATCAAACTTACAAAAAAACTATTGATGAAAAGTGATAAAATGATGTGTTTAGTGGTACCATTGGTGCAAATACGAGATGCTGCAAATCACATGTTTAATGAAAAGCGATAACTACCACTTGTCACCAAAAAAAACATGTTTATCTGCACAAATGCTGCAAATACGAGACGTTTTAAAGCTTTCTTATTATGGTGTTGATTTGCAATTCATTCACACTGTCTAGTTGAAAAGAAAGACTTCACCTTTTGATTCATGTTTACATGAATGCATACATGGTGAACTTCTATGTCAAATTAATGCATTTGCAAGCAAGTTTTCTAGCTGAATTATGAACAAATTACATGCAAGCTGAGATTAAGATAAAATAATTGGGGCAGGAAACTAAATCTAATACCATGTTTTTTGAAGGACTAGAAAATATGTAGTCTGTTAAAACCTGCAATATATTGTTTGTTTGAAACAAGATTATCTAGAAATGTTGTGATGAAATACGTTTGTGTGAAAACTGCATAAGTAATTGTACGTAATGCTTAAACTATGATACAAAAGGCGGTTATGTAAAGTGTTTATGTGGCTCTCTACTTAAAACTGGTTGTGTATGGAACAAAAGTATATACATACCATAAGAACCGGAAGCATACCAATAAGGCTTGCATTTGTAGCTAATACATCTTGTTGCTTGTTTGTTGCAGATAGATAAGGCCAACATTCAAAAGAAGAAGGAAGAGGAAAAGGTGCGGTTTTATCTATTTTCATTCTTTTCGTGTTTATTACATTTCTGGTGTCTAGATTTTGATAGGTAAATTACTAAATTGTGCAATGCGTTTCGGGCAGGCCCTCAAGGAGCTTAGAGCCAAAGCTCAAAAGGGTGCTTTGGGAGGTACTGGTCTCAAGAAGAGTGGTAAGAAATGAGGTATGCGATGGTAAATTTATGGTTACTTGTTTGTCAAGTGTTTCATTAAATGTTATTGTGTAGAACTTAAGAGGAACAATCATGCTGGTATTTGGTATTGTTGATATATGGGATGTAATGATCAATGAAGTTATTATGATTTTGGGTCGGATTGGGTTGATCTGGTCTAAAATCACTATAACCGATAATAATTATTCAAAATTTCACCTCATCAATTAAAGGTGAAATTTTAACTTAATGCCACACCTAGAGTTCTAGAACCTTCCGCTCTCCGTGTTGCTTCAAATCGTGAAACCCTTCTCATATCATTCAGATTTCAAAGTGATATTGATTTATTGTATCCCATTGTTATCAAGGCCGGCCCTTGGGTGGGGCGAGGCGGGCGACTGTCGGGGGCCCGAAAAAAAAATTTAATTTTTTTTAATATAATTAACCATTTATTAATGATATTATATCCCAAAGTAAAAATTTAGAACCCATTTAACCCAACTACTCACAACCAAAAAAAAAAAACTTTTCTTCACACATTGACACACTTAAGGTCTACAATGTCCCAAGAAAGACTTAAAGGGTTGGCGATGATAGCAATTGAAAACAATATATTTGAGGGTATGAACTATCAAGACTTGATCGAGAACTTTGTCTAAAAAAATGCTAAGAGAGCGGTCTGGTTCTGTTAGGTATGTAAACTAAAACATTCGGCTACAATACTTTTGCTTTATTTATTGTTATGACAATTATCTTCGTCTTATATATATATTTTTGCCAATTATTATACCTTGTTACAAGTTATTAGTGACACACTTTAGGGGCTCAAATTTTTTTTCCGCACAGGACATGTCAAAAATTAATGTGACGTAGGACCGGCCCTGATTGTTATTATGTGATGAATCTAACCAGTAACCCGAACTGAACCGATCCAAATTTTTTTATGTCCGGTTTCATTAAAACCTAAAAATTGTGAACTCAGGTTGGGGTGGATTGGGATGAAGTACCTAACTTGGATGAATTGCTTTGTGTAGAAGCGTCTAGGGTTGTTCTTTTAGTAAAACTAGGAAAGGTCCCCCGCGCGTTGCGGCGGGACACTTACGTGGTTAAGTACTGATAAAGAAGGGCATGAGGTAGATTATGTTAGGTTATGAAAATTGAAACGTAAGAAATCAGCTTTGTGTAATTTTTTTATATAAAAATAGTCTAATATAAACTTAGAAACTTGATAAGCACGTCACAACGTATTATTATAGAGGTAAATTTGAAGATTAAAACAATGGAAAAGAAAATTAAAACTCTTGAAAGCCTAGAAAGGTTATATGTGATGGAAAAGAAAAATTAAAAGTAAAAACAAAGTTTTCTTGAGGGGGTAAAAGTGAAAAGCATAGAAAGTTGGGTGGGTATCGTTGCCATTTAGTAATGTCAAAAAAAAAAAGTTATTAGATTAAATAATCTTAATTTTTACTTGTTGGTCAATATTAATGATTTTTGCCTTGCTTCGGGGCCTTTTCCTCCCGTTAGCTTAGCTTGGCTTTAGTTGGGGCCTCTAGTGAGTTACAGACAGAGTTTGGAGGAAGCATGGTGTTAAACGAGGTCGGTGAAGCATACTTTTCATCCAGTGCTATGTTTGCAAGAGAGGTAGCCTTGCTACCACCCTCAGGTGGATTAGGGGTCACCTGCTTCTTAGACTTATGAATTATCATAATTTTCATTCTATTTGCCAACAAATAGTAAAAGTGTAATACCCACGACACATTTGTGACATAATTACACACATTACGTTGGTGACACAAACGTCTAGTACCCACGTGCAACGCGCAGGCGCGACATTTTTGTGACTTACTACACATGACGTTGGTGACATTACGAGTGGTCAAGTTGAAACATTAGTCCTTAGAAAGTTGAGGGTTTAAATTAAAAACTTCATTGGTTAAACTTGAATGTTTATAAAGTTGAGGGTCAATATCTCAGTTACCTAAAAATGAAAAGATAGGGTTAAAGAATTAAAAAAAAAATGTTGTGGGAATTTCTCGAACCTAGGTCGCTCAAGAATTTAGAAACAACTTTATCCAACTCTACCAAAAAAACATTTACGTATAGAATTATAACTTAGGATATATATTTAGAAGAAGCAAAAGATAAAAAAAATCCAAAGAAAGGTAACCGACATTGTACTTTAAGTATTATATAAATTGTAACACAGATATAATAACATCCTGTTAATAATAGGGTTATTGGATTTAATCACCTTCAACTATTGGTAATTGGCCGCTGTCACCCTTAAGTATCACTTTGGCCAATATAACTCCCAATTAAACACTTTGGTGTCTGTATCACTAAACTTTAACAAAAATTAACCAAAAATTAACCAAAAGTATTAACAAAAATTAACCAAAAATAATCAAAAGTTAACCAAAAGTGACTTGAATTTGTTGACTTTTGGTGATACGGACACCAAAGTGTTTAGTTGGGAGTTATATTAACATCCTGTTAATAATAGGGTTATTGGATTTAATCACCTTCAACTATTGGTAATTGGCCGCTGTCACCCTTAAGTATCACTTTGGCCAATATAACTCCCAATTAAACACTTTGGTGTCTGTATCACTAAACTTTAACAAAAATTAACCAAAAATTAACCAAAAGTGACTTGAATTGGTTAACTTTTGGTGATACGGTGTCCGTAACACCAAAAGCTAACCAAAAAATAATCAAAAGTTAACCAAAAGTGACTTGAATTTGTTGACTTTTGGTGATACGGACACCAAAGTGTTTAGTTGGGAGTTATATTGGCCAAAGTGATACTTGAGGGTGACAACGGCCAATAACTAATAGTTGAAGGTGATTAAATCCAATAACCCTTAATAATATGCAAAATAAAAGCAAAGTATACCTTAAACATACCAAACACATATTTAAAATATGCACACAAAACATAAGCATTAATATCATGAAATTTGTATACTTTCGACCCAATTAAAAAAAAATCAAAACTAATCATAAAGCATTATTATAAAGCTTACAATTGAAGTTAAAATGTTATTAACCAAGAAAAACCCAACAACTAATGTTAACACAAACACAAAACAATCACTACAAAGATTTTTCCTAAATATGTTGATCATCAATAAGACAATAAGGAAGAAAAAACCCAAAAAGTGTGTTGGGTAACAGAGACAAACCAAAAGATAGAATCATAGTAAAACCAACATAATCAATAGGGAAAAAAACCGTAGTCAGTGCAAACGGAAAGTAAAAAAAACGCGTCAGCCTAAACAAAAAGTAAAAAAACCATAAAAGAATGAACGAAGGAACTGAGAGTCGAACTCAAGACACGGGGCTGTTTGAAATAGAAGAAGAGCCATCTACTCCACTGCACAAACCTTTGATAAGATGAAACTAAATTATTAATAAATAGAAGGAAAAAAATTAAAAGATAAAAAAAGAAATGCACCGACTTTGTCATATTAGTAGTATGTAAATGTATTTAAGAAGTAAATTTTTTTTATATTCAAAGTTAGCGGTTTTTTTGAACGTTGGGCAAGGGGCCAATTGGAATGTACAAACTATATGGCATCATAGTGTTTTAAGTACTATGCATAAGATTGTTATGTAATAGATTAACGGCCTAACCATATATCTTTCTCTTACGGTACATTTCAAGTATCAACGTGTCTCTATACGTGCACACAAGTACACACCATGTTCATATAGCAGACTTGATTTTTCTTCTTTTAAAGCATGAGTGCACCTTTCAGTCTTTCACAAATCACAACCATATCTCGAATGGAAAAGCAGTGTTGTTAAACCGGGCTGTCCGACCGGTCCAACCGCGGCCGGACCGCGTTTTTTAGAATCACAGTTCGATATGTCACGATCTGATAAGTGTTTGTGAACCGCTTGAACCATTATCAAACTGCTCGAACCGGACCGTTTAAACCGTTTTTTCATCGATTTATGTTTACAACTATAAGTTTTTGTGTTTTAGGTGATGAAACTTAACACGTTGATGTTCTGAGTGATGAATATGATGAACTAGTTTTACTTAATGATGAAGAATTGTATACTTGTCGTGACATTTGAACTTTGAACTTACAATAATGATAATTTTATTTTATTTTGGTGTTAAAACTTGTTTAAATTATGACTTTTGGATATTCTTGGTGTTAAAATATGTTTGAATTATGACTTTTGTGTTATAACTTAATATTATTGAACTTACGTTGTGTTTAAATTATAATTCTTATGGTATTACTTTAATAAATGTATATTTCGTCAGACCCTAGTCCAACCACGATCTAACCAGTCTGACTCCGATTCGACCAATAAAATTATAATACCGGTTCGGTGTCCGGTCTGATTTTAAAACATTGTGGAAAAGGGGCCAACAAAGCTTGCACAAAATATATGTTAAACGTTGGTTTAATTTGACTTGTCAAACAAGACACGATGACGGATTAAAGGGCAGAGATGTATATGATCATGATAGCATTCGAGGTTAGTTGGGGTGCACTTTGCCCCACCATCCCACCAAACAAAACACCACCACATCCTCACATGCAAGCCAACGAATCTTTACCAAAGCCACTTTGGCTACTACAAAAAGAGGTACTTGGCCCAATTCTTTTCCAAATTAATACTCATTTCACATCATCTAACAAAACTATTTATTTCACCTTTTACTAATACACGTATAAAAAGCACTTTTCTTACATGGAAAAATAAGTCATCATTGTCTTTATAACAAAATTTGAGAGTGGTGTTAATGGGAAGGCAACAGATGTGAAAATAATCATTATTAGAGTTCGGATTGATTGAACAAATTCTTTGGATGGTACAGAGGAGTACTGTGATATGGCATCAGTGATTATTCGTTAAAAAAGCTTTTTTATTATTTTTCGTATAATATACTATATAGAAGCATTTGAGTTTTATTTATTTAATTGATGACACTTTATTTTTTTAACGAAGTTAATACCCGTGTGTTACACACATTTGTTAAATAGTCTTTTATAATCTTGATTTATTAAATAAATTTTGAGATAAATTTATTCCTAACATTTTTTAATCAAAAGGGGACCATTTTCCACAATCTAATTATACGAATGTTTGTTTATACTTAGGGAATATATATCTTTTTAACTTTAACAACAATTTAAAATAATAAAAGCTGAAAAGCTGTATCCTATATTCCTATATTCTTATAGCGAAAGTATTGGTGCTGGAATCACACATTTAAAACTTAAGGGGCCGAACTGAAAAATCGAACAACTCTTTTGACTTTTTCCTGTAGAAGAACTTTCCAGTTTCTGTCGGTCTCTTTTACGACGTCGTTTCTGACAGTCATCATCATGGTTATTCGCATTTGCTAACATTCCCCTTGTAGCATCCCCAATCTCCCTGCAAACAAAACAACACAAATACCAACTCAAATTACACAATCAGTTCCACACAATTGCTACAAATAATCGGTTAGAAGATCGATTGGATATAGGTAACGATGGGTTGTACACAATCGAAGATCGAAAACGAAGAAATTGTGAACAGATGCAAGGAACGAAAAACAGTGATGAAGGAATCAGTATCTGCACGCAACGCTTTCGCCGCTGCTCACTTTGCATATGCTGCTGCTCTGAAGAACACTGGCGCTGCGTTAAGTGACTATGCACAAGGTGAAGTTGAGTTTCCTGATCATCGTCATCCGTCGTCTGTTGATGCAGTTTCATCTTCGACGACGATTTTACCTCCTGCACCACCGCAACCGCCGTACGAAACCCTACCTCCGCCACCGCCTCCTCCACTTCAACGAGCAGCGACGATGCCGGAGTTTTCGGTTTCGGAGCCGGAATTGAGTTCGCATCCTGATCCGATTATTGAAGAAGTGGATGAGGATATTGAAATTGAGGAACGTGGATTGAAACGACGGAGTAGTTCGAGGAAATCCGGTGGTGGAACTAGTAGAAGCGGTTCGAAACGAGAGGTTGAAAAGGAGGATTTACCTCCTCCGTCTCCGCCGCAGCCGACGCCACCACGGCCGGTGGAGAATACTCTCAATCGTGCTGCACCGCCTCCTCCTCCGCCTCATGGAATGTCCTCATGGGACTTTTTTTTTTCGCCGATGGAAAACATTGCTGGATCTAGCCTAGATGAAATCAATCACCAGGAGAATAGATATGTGCCGGATGAAGTCCAACGGAAAGTGATGAAGGAGGAGAAACACAGTTCTATGAATCACCAGCATATGAATGGCGTCGTGGAAGAGGAAACGGAAGAAGATGGTGATATCGAAGCTGAAGACGTGCCGGAGGAAGTGGTGGAGGAGGAAGAGGAGGAGCCTCCACCACCACCGCCTAAAGTTGTGAAAAAAGTGAGGATTCCGGTGCCAGTTCCGGCAGAAGGGAGGAGATCGACAGGGAAGGGTGGGGGACAGAATCTAAACTTGTTGCAGATATTCACTGAGCTTGATGATTGTTTTCTGAGAGCTTCACAGAGTGCAAATGAGGTTTCGAAGATGCTCGAAGCCAATCGTTTGCATTATCATTCCAATTTTGCAGACAGTCGAGGTATATGAACAAAGTTAATGCTGTTAAGAGTAGATGATTGTCACAATGTTACAGTTTCTAATCAAAATTGATCATATTTGTAATTGAGCAATGAGATATGATTGGAATGTGTGTTTTGTAGGGAATTTTGATCATTCTGCACGAGTAATGCGTGTCATCACTTGGAATAGGTCGTTTAAAGGATTGCCTGAAGCTGATGACAAGAATGATGATTTTGATTCTGAAGAGAATGAAACTCACGCCACAGTTTTGGACAAGATGCTTGCGTGGGAGAAGAAGCTGTATGATGAAGTGAAGGTAAGTTACTAATATTATCGCACTTGAATCACTTTACAATTTCGTTCATGTTCCTTATGCTCATGTGCATTTATTAGTGTATTAATTATATATTGGTGTTTGGATCAACGCTTTGATTTGTCGATATGTGTAAGTATACATTAGAGGTACCAAAATGGACGAGTATGGCAGCATTTGCAGGTTGGGTAATGAGTCAATATATTTGTTCAAATTTATTAAATTTCTGTATGAATAATTGGGTCAGGTCACCAAGTGTAGCATGCTTTCACCTCTTGGTGATTCCCTCTAAGCATAGGGCAAACCATGGGCTATGAAGCTCCTCCATGTGTAGCCCCAGGTGGGTGTGTGGGCTAACTTGGTGTGTACACAGCCTCACTTTCCGTTTTGCTGAGGTTTTTTCAACGATTTGAACCCGTGACTTAAGGTCACATGGCAGCAACTGTAAAGTGGCTCCAAGGTTCACACCACATTACATATAAGCAAAAAGCTGTTATTTTCCTATTGTATGTAAGGCGGTTTCAATTTCTACTATAACAATCTGTAGTAGGTTGAACGGCGAAACACCTCATGTCACCCTTTTTTTACCTACCATAAAGAGCATCATAGTTGTTGAAGGCACATGGCTCACCTAGGCGTGAATGGCAAACTGTGGGCACTTTTTTAATTCTTGAGTTCAGGCTAAAACACTGTACCACAGATACTTTGCTTGATGTTTTCATTCCTGTTTGCACGTTTACACTTGTTTTTTAAAAATTAGTGATTGATGGTCAACAGGCAGGAGAACTGATGAAACTCGAGTACCAAAAAAAGATTGCTTCATTAAATAGACTCAAGAAACGTGGAGCGAGCACGGATCATTTAGAGAGAACAAAAGCAACTGTAAGTCACCTGCACACAAGATACATTGTAGACATGCAATCAATGGATTCCACTGTTTCAGAAATTAACCGACTTCGTGATGAACAATTGTTCCCAAAACTTGTTCAACTCGTTGACGGGTATGTTTTAAATTTGTACATTGTATTCTAAGTATGATTTCTCAGAATCTTTTCTAACTATAACACTGGCATATAGGATGGCTACAATGTGGGAAAACATGAGAATTGAACATGATAACCAATCAAAAATCGCGCAGGCTCTACGATCTCTTGACATCTCACATTCACCAAAAGAAACAACTGATCACCACTACAATAACACGCGCCAACTTCACATTCATGTTCAAATGTGGCATTCCCAGTTTGAAAAACTCATGTTACACCAAAAAGAATACATCAAATCTTTAAACAATTGGCTGAAACTCAACCTTATTCCCATAGACAACAATCTAAGAGAGAAAGTCTCATCTCCTCCGAGACCACAAACCCCACCAATTCAAATACTTCTTAGAACATGGCATGATTTTCTCGAGAAGCTTCCGGAAGAAGGTGCAAGAACCGCGATCAACAACTTTTCAGCGGTCATGGAAACCATTTACCATTACCAAACTGATGAAATGAAGATGAAAGAGAGATGTGAAGAAACAAGAAGGGAATTGACACGAAAAGCCCGGAAATTTGAGGACTGGTATAATAAATATATACAAAAACGAACCGATGATGAGATGGAAAATGATAAAGAAGTGATTGCTGAACAACAGATTACAGTTGAGTTATTGAGGAAGAGATTAGAGGAAGAAGAAGAAGCGTACCAGAGGCAGTGTGTTCAAGTGAGGGATAAATCTTTGATGAATTTGAAGACAGGTTTGCCAGAGGTTTTTCGGGCCATGTCGGAATTTTCTCGGGCTTGTTCACATATGTATAAAAGCTTGAAGACACGCACCAAACCGCAACGTCCAAACGCAAGTTTGTCATGAGGTATGATGATGTAAATTTGTGAGCTTTATATTTGTATAATTGTATGTTTTTGGCAACATTACTAATTTGATGTATGAGCTTTAACATATGTGTTCAAAGTTGCATGTCAATTCAAATGGGCTATTTTGCGTACTCAGACTCAGTGGGGAAATTATCGAACCAAATCCGGACTGAACCGCTCTAATTGTTTGGGCTTTGGTTCCAGTTTCATTGTAATCATATAAATTGTAATAACCATTTGTACTAGAAGCGCGCATTTTTTTTATTTTTATTTTTTAGTGTCCAACTAGAGGCTTAGGAAGTGTATGGTAAATACTGAATGGATAAGTGCTGAATTAATAAGAGATCTAAGAAATCTGAATTATTCAGAGTTAAAATATTTTTTTAACTATTTAAAGTCAAATGTTTGATCAATTTAGAGGCAAATGTCTGAACCATTTAAATATTTGTTTGTGTCTGAACCATTAAGTATTGATTTATTCAGTATTTGAACCATTAAAAAGCTAAAACAAACAACCCCTTAGATTATTAGATACATTTTTTGGATTATTAAAATCTACAAACTAAGATCGGCAATTTGAATCTTAATAATTTAAATTTAAGATTTATTGATAACTAATAATTTATGTTGACACTTTAAACAATGGTCTTCTACCACTCAATTTTTTATATAGAAAACAATATCGTAGATTTAAAGTCAATGTACATTTCATTTCCATTTCATCTTGCTAACAAGAAAAATGCCTATTTCATTCATAATCATTATTGTAAACGAAATCAATTGATTTTTACTTACTGTGTAGGTGAGATTATCACTAACAAAAAAAAGTAACATCATGTTTTATGAAGGCTAATTATTTTCAATATGAATTACTATTAACCAACTAATTCTGGTTTCGGTTATTAAAATCTAATTTACTACAAAGTTAGGCATAGTATATTCTATATTTAAAAAAACTTAAAGTAAAAGGGTCTATTTATACCTCTAGAGAAAAATAAGGGACCAAATGAGCAAACACTATATAAACTTTATAATAAAGTCTTTGTTTTCAACGGAGATGAAACCATGGTTTTATCTTCTTCTTCTTCTTCTGTAAACATGACCTCCGTAAAACCCGAACAACCAACCTCATCTACACACCCTTACGACGCTCTTCCTTCAAATCCTCCCCAATACTACGTCGTTTTACCTTTCTACTCATCCGGCCACCGGAGTTATTACCGTCGATTATGCCGTCGTTTCCTCTACTACGTCACCACCATCCTCCTCCTCTCCGTCGCTCTCTACATTCTCTGGCCATCTGATCCTAACCTTAAAGTCGTCAACCTCCGTCTCGATCGTATGAAAGTACACGCCGCTCCGATCTCACTTGATATTGAGCTAGGTGTTCGAAT
Source organism: Tagetes erecta (assembly GCA_030867185.1). Taxonomy (NCBI): domain Eukaryota; kingdom Viridiplantae; phylum Streptophyta; class Magnoliopsida; order Asterales; family Asteraceae; genus Tagetes; species Tagetes erecta. The sequence continues at coordinate 1,343,180 of CM061492.1, forward strand.
CAAGGTTCGTAATCCAGATGTTTACGCTTTTAATTACGAGGCGCTTAATGTTTCGATTGAGTATAAAGGAGAGCAGCTAGGGTTTGTTACTTCGGATGATGGATACGTGAAGGCGTTTGGTACGTCGTATATTGATGCTACGCTTGTTCTTAATGGATCTGAAGTCATCTCTGAATCGATTTCTCTTATTAAGGATCTCATCAAAGGCTCTATTCCGTTTACTACTACGTCTCAGATTCGTGGTAGTCTCGGGATCTTGTTTACGACTCTTCCGATTGCGGTATGCATGCGTGTTAATTTGTTCCCTTGATCAATGGCATCATAGTACTTTCATTTATGTATGTTAGTTGATTGATCCATATGTATAGATTATGGTTAACTGCAAGTTGTATCATTAGTGTGTTGATCCAAAATTGTATTGGTAGTTTAACAAATACTTCTCTTCCTTTTGTTTTGGTCATTTTGAAGATGTTGCACAATGATATGATCATTAATACAGTGTAAACAAAAATTTCATAAATTGATATCAGATATATATTGTTTTGTAATTACTGCATCATTAAGCCAAATTGACTTCAGGTTAGACTCACTGACGATTTAGTACCGTTCATTGCAGTTTGTTGTAGATTTTTTTTTGAACGGCAAACTATCATTAAATATATACACTTGCTCAGGTTTGAACCTGAGACCTCTACTAAATGGTGCTCATAGAGGCAAAGCGTCTCCCACTAGGCCACCAACCCCAATGGTGTTTGTTTGTAGATAATGATTGGTTTTTGGGCCCTGTTGTCTCATTGTATTTCACTGCTATTGGTTTTCGATACCTTAGCTAAGCTTTCCCTTAGGTTGTGTACGCTTTCTATTGCCTTAGCATGTTTCTACGCTTTGTATGTGTTAGCTCTCCTTTTCGTTTGCTTTTAATTCATTTAGCTTAGCTTGACTTTACCTGGTTGTTAAACTTTGATCTACTTAGCTTCATTTTATGCTCTACCTTCATATCATAATATTATATGCTAGATTAGGGTAATGCTTTAACTTTGTATGCCTCCACGTCTCCACCTAACCCCTCTCAGACCCTACAAATAGCTTGCCAGTAGCCAGTAAGATTTGTTGGGTATATTTGTTTGTTTGTTTGTATAGTTATGTTTTCACTTGAGTGACTAAAAGATATTGTTAGCATCCATATTATCAGGGTAACTTTGAAATTGAATATCCATCAGGTAGAAGTTGTAAGTTTTAGGGTCATGTTAAGCAACCACGTTCCATATCTCAGCATTTAGCATTCAGTCCAAGATTTCTTTCGTAGATGTTGGGGTTTCATTGTCAGTCTATGGGTTTGCAATGATCTTTGAACCATAGGTGTTGAGGCGGAAGACAAAGTAAAGGCGTAAAGGGTGAGCCTTGCGATTGGTGACAAGACATTTTAAAAAGAGACACATAGTATAAGATCACCATTTTAAGAGTTTTATGTATGTTTGAGGCTAGTTTCGGTTGATTACAGACTTGTTTAGGGCTAGTGGAATTTGACTGGAAAATTCACCTGAGCGTCTGAAAATGGGGCTTTTACAGCGACACGACAAGGCTGCGCCTAGGTGCGTGCCTTGTGTGTGCCCTTGTGTGCTTTTGAATTCAGAGCTTTGAACTCAAATGTATATTTGGTTTACATGAAAAGAATTTGCACTTAATGCATACTAGATTCTGCTTTTCTTTGTTTACTGTTGCTCTTCTTGCACTAGAATGGCTTTTTCAAAATTGAACCTGGATGTTCATGTTTTTTTATAAAAGTTTGGCCAGGTTGATGATTCGTACATGTGTAGTGCGTTAGAAAGAACCTTAATCCATGCATATATACTTCATCTACAATCTTAGATCCTCATCTGGCAAATATTTGGGTCTGAAAATGTTACTTTTTGTTGTTGAATAGGCCAAGATATCATGTGAGGTTGTCATGAACACACACAATCAGACAATTGAACGACAAGATTGTTATCCTGCGGTAAAACAAAGCCCCCTTTTTTCCATTTTCAGCATATTAAATTCCTTTTTGGTCTTTGAATATGATTCTGTGCTTCCCTGCTGCAGTGAAGCACCAGCAACGACTTATAGAGGTGGCAAAGAATCAGGCTTTATAAGCTAAGGTTTTTCAGTACTGTTCTTTAAGTTCATTTCACATTTCTGCTCCTGTTCTTGGATGATTATTGACTCGCTTCTGCTACCGATGTAAATATAACATCACACACTCTGGTTTATTTATTTATATTAGATTACACAGTACTGATTCATAGTCGTCCTAACTTCCGTTCATATGGTAAATATGCTAATAGTTGTGACAACTACCGGATATATGTATTCAGAGGGCAATGTGTCTACTTGTCTGCCCGGATAAATGGATAATGTTGTCTTATTTAAGATTTCAAATGACTTGGGCCTATGTTGACAAGGCCTAAGCGTTGTGTGACTATGCGTCTATGGTCTATGCTAGCTGAAGTTCAAACTCTGCTTGATAGCTCAACGAAACGTCGTGTTCAAGCTCAGGCTTGTCTAGAGGAAGATTCTAGTTTGATTTCGAAGTTCACATAGGTCAGAAATATTACCATAAAACTAATCTCGAAGTGCCCAATCGGCCAATCTAATCTATTTTAACTAAAAAAATTACAATTAAAAGCACCCCACAAAACATAGTAGGAAAGTGTTGGTAACAAATAGGTTTTTAGCAGTTAGATTTGGTCCTGATATTAATGGCCCAACAACATTCGTTATTTCGTTATTCTCATGCAGCTTTAATCACCAGGGCTTAAAAGCGATCTTGACAACACATGTAATGCATATACTTTGTAAGCTGTTTCAACCGAGGTACAAAACTACAAAAGCAGCTTCAACCGGTTACCAACAACCCGAATACGCTCTTCACATGATGTAAACAATGCTTGAATCTTGATTCATATCATCTATAGATATGCATGATGTATGTATGTAAGTTTTTAATGAAAGGTTCGCCTACTACGGGTAAAGCTTTATGATAGTTTATTACTGATTTTCGATTTTGTAAGGGTAAAACGACAGTGTAGTTTCATTAGTTAACTATTACTCAATTAAAAAATGCTAACACATAACACACAAGTACTCACGCTACCCTCCTCATCTATCCTAAGCGGTAGGAGTAGGACCGTAGGAGTGAAGGTTTTATGCAATGTGATTTAAATAAGTAAATATTTAATATTGTAATGTTTAAAATAAAAAATTGTATTTGGCAATCAAATGTTATGATCAAGAAAGTTTAAAGCTTACCGAGTTAGTGGACGCGTAAATATCACGCGGCATTCTTAAAATTTCGAAGGAAGTTTCAACCATGCCTTAACACTAATCTTATTTAATTTTATATCAAACAAAAGTTGGGTATTTATTTAATAAATAATTATATTTAATTACTGTGGCTTTTCAACAGGAAATAAGTAGAATTATTGACTTTCTTATGAAAAGAGGTAGATCGAGCCGTAGTCGTCACGTGATAAGATTTTGTTACTGTATATTTCACGTGCCCAGCCACTCATGTCAAGTTCATAGTTCCCACCTTAGTCAAACTCATTTTTTTTATTACAATAAAATAAGTTATAATTGGACCTTTAATATATGAATATAATAATACATAAAAATACGAGATATCTTGCCACATGTAAAGGGGTTCTCACGTCGTGTTCTTTAGGCATATACAAGTCAGGTGGTTTTAGATATCACAACCTAGTAGGTTTTCTTCTAGAATGAACTGGTGTCATCCTTGAGCGTTAAACTAATGATTGATAGATCTCGTATGCGGTATGAACATATCTGGGTTATTAAATGACATGTCGTTGAGCTCGAATTATCATACCTGTTAAAAAAATAAAAATTAAACTATCGGAGAACTCGAGCAATTGCATTTCTTTGAAGGTCGATTAAGAGATTCTTCTTCAGGATTCCCATTCGATTGAGCAATTCTTAGTTAGGGTTTAAGTGTTTAATACGCCAACCTGTAAGCTAGTAGTTTGATTGATAAACAGAAGGAAACCGGCCTATAAACCAGTCAAAGACTACCGCTTTAGTTTTTAAGTTGCATAAAAGTACACCATCCAGGATGTGTGCATTTTTTATGTTGTTGAAAACAGTTTTTTGTGAGAAGGATAACGACTAAACATATGTGTCATGAACCTGGCTCTGAAGTTTTTATCAAGGAATTTGTAGTTGGTTTAAAGAAGTATATTTTTCACTGAGGAGATCTTAGTTCTAATCTTGTTCAAGATATGATCTAAATTTATATAACCAATAATCTTCAACCTTAGTGGTTGAAGACTTGAAGTGAGGTACATATGACTTTATAAAATGGGGACGACTTGGTTTTAGCTCATACCTTAGACAAAAAATCAGATTTCTAAGTTTGTTCATAGAGTTTTTCTCACCTAAGATAAATTTCCTCACAAAAAATTATATGATCACGTAGGTAATGGCTTGTGAATTATTCAAATTGCCGTTAAAAAAAGAGAATTTAGATCGAAGTGAAACACTATTAAGTTACAACAATTAAAAAACTCTAGCACTTAATTACACACAATTTAAAATTTGATCAAAAATAGTATATAATTGTATTTGCATTGATTTTTAGACACGAAACTTTCCCCATTCCATAGACAGAAACTAATAAATCCACTTCTTATTTTGCATAAAAATCTCAAAATAAAAAAATCTTTTTCCCCTTCTATTGTTTTGGTTTAATTTTTTTTTTATCTTTTTATCAAAACACAATCTAAAACATTAACTATTATTGTATTTTCATTCCAAGAAATAAAATAAATACCGAAAATGACAATATAACAATTAAATTCACCACACACAACACACATGCACCAACACCAACACCAACACCAACTCTATATAAAAGGCCACATGCCCCACAACCACAACTTATTTGTCACATAAACCACACAACTTTGTTATTTGTTCATTAGATCCAGCATGAAAACCACCGTCACCTGGTGCAACTCCGGCAGCCTAAGCCGTTGTTGGACTCGGCGATCCAACGACTACGACGAGCTCGTAACCGTAAGTGTTTCGACGTCTAAACCACGTCTCATTTGGCGAATTTTGTTGCGAAAAATTACGAAAGCGAAGAAAAAGATGTGTAGATATTCAGATTCGAAGCGATTTGGTTACGAAGCATATGAGTATGCTCAAAACTTTGATCACGGATTAATGTCATCGCATGATTATGATGATATGTCCAGATCGTTTTCGGCTCGTTTTGCAGTTCCTAATTCTGCCATCATTCATCGCAACAGGTTGTTTGATTGATTGATTAGCATTTGGAAGATCTGGATTTTTTTTGATGTTTTTTTTAAAATTCAAATTAACAAGTTGTAATTTGCTAATTTGTATGTTTGATTTCAAGCGTGCGAAAGTGTTGTTGGAATATTTGTAAAATACAAATAATATTTTGTTAAAAATACAAAATTATAAAGTTGATGGGTGTTTCAACTTTGTAGTTAATGAGATGGTTTTACTTCTTGAGATGTTTCATCTCATTATTCATTGTTAATGAGGTGTTTCAAACTCATGGTTAATGGGTAATGAATGGGTTATTTGACTCATTTCACCTATAAATACCAAGGTGAGTTTTGGTTAAAAGACACACTAATTTACACCAAATAACTTCACTCTCTAAATCTCTCTCATTCTCTCTCTAAAGAACTTTCAACATATTTTGATTATGTGCATGTTTCTTGGTACAATTCGGGTTGTGTGTCAATCCCGGCAGTACATACTGCTTCGGCTGTTGTACCCTGGGAAACAAACGAGTTCTCTTGGGAGACTCGGAATTTGTTTTAAGGGACCCGTGTTGAACACGAATCCTCAGCCATGGTTTTGCTTCTGTTTCTACTCATTTCTTGTATCTTGTTTTATTTCGGTTGTAATCATAATGTAATTTACTTGTATTCTTTTATTTCTTTGTATTGTAATTGAATTAATAAAGAATTTTTAGTTTTTTGTACGAACGGTTCCTACAATCTTAAAACAATTTTTTTTTTTAAATCACCGTTCGTATTTTAAAAAAATATATATATAGTCATTGTTCGTCTCTCAAAGTTGGACTTAGAGAACTTACACTTGACTTTTTTCTAGAACCGGATTTTATTTACAAAGAAAGTGGTTCATTTTTTACCATTTGTTGGTTTTGATTGAATGTAATTTTGGTTATGTATAAAGCTTTTGTAGCTTTTCATCAAACTTGACTCAATTACTTTGAGAATTTAAAACTCTTATGAGTTTCTTTAGCATTTAAAAGCGGGTTTATTTTCATTACAACCATTTTGTTAAATGGTTCAATATCTTAAAACAAAAATGTTGAAATCCAATTTTGTTTTAAATCAAAGGTTTCGAAACCTATGTGGTTTCAAGATTGAAACTTTGAATTAACCGTTTGTCGGTTTCAAGATTAGTTTTCATATGCGTGTTAACAATGGTTATGCTTGTGTACGCATCTTATGAAAATCGGTATTTCTTATTCGCGAGTAAGAAATCTTTCATATGTGAAACTTGTGTTTTAACATGTGTGTTAAAACCTAATGTTATTCTAATTAAGTATTAGAAGAGATTCCTTATAATATAATCAATTTTGTATGGATTTAGTATTATTCTTTAAATTTAAAATGGTTTTTTTTTGTTAGAAACAAATTATGAAATCATTATTCATTCGAAAGCGTTGACAATCATAATTTACAAATGATCATGTTATAAAACTTTTTGCTTCAAAACATTGCAAACGTATTGTTGGAACCTTTCATTACGTGAAACCATATGCTTAGAATGTTTGACGTAGACTTTTTGTTGACTAATGTGTGTGTTAGAACTCGTTTACTTATCTAGCATGTGTGTTAGATATGACCTAAAATTTATGGTCTAAAAGCGTCTTATATAGGCGTTTATTATTAACATGTGTGTTAATAATGAACTTAAATAAGAGTGTTTTATGTAAACATCTTATCTCTAACGTGTGCATTAGAAGTTATATATTCAATAAAACTATTGACAATTTTGAGTATTGATTTCCGTAATCAAAACATAAAATTAAAATAGTTTATTTTGAAACTGCTAAATGCATGTTTTGGCAAAACTAAGATTTGGTTTAGAATGAAATAAACCAAAAGTTTCACATTAAGTGTTAAGATAGTTTGTTACTTTTGTAAAAAGTAACACTTCATAAAGCAATAATAGATTCAAGTTGACTATTTGATGGAAAGATAAATCTTTGTTGCTATGAACATATATAATTGTTCAAATACTAATACTTGAGAACAATTTACTATATAAACAACATGATGTTTATATCAATTTTGTGATTGTCCGAAGTGGGAATACCACTATGAGAGATCAATTTATGATTGTTCAAAGTCCATATGAGTCAATGATGAAACCTTTTGAGAAAAAGAAAAAAAAAAGAGTTTATGATTCTAGATTGAATGATGATCTATGTATGTTTATGTAACTTACATATTAGACATTCCTAAATATTGAGATTTTGGGATGTTGAACAACTCTCATTGTTTGTTTAAACTGTGAAATGAATGTTGTGAACGAATATTAAGATATTCCTTAAAAGCTGTGAAGAATCAGAATGATGCATCTTCTGTTCACATGCTAGAGTATTGTAGTCTAAAGCATGCTAGACTAGTACTGGTTAATTATAGGACTCTGAGGAGACTATTAATGAGAAACATTCAACTCATATACAATATAAAAGTAAAGCTGTGTATAAGACAATTTGAATGACGGTTGTCATTCAATCTAAGAAAAGTCATATAACTTATGGAGAACTCAATTTTCTAGATTTAACCTAGATGATAACTTAAAAGTATTTAAGTTTGAGATAGTTGATAACAACTTATGACAAGGCTGCGTTGCTTTAGTCGGCAAACAAGCATTGATGACATCATTGATACAAGACGTTGATCTTGTTCAAATCATGGATGTCTAATTGTATATTTAAACATTTTCTATCTAAATGCAAGAAATGTGGGGGGAAGCCATTTAAGAAATGGTATTTGAGAAGTTTTCTCAAACCCGTATCAAAAGAGAACCTTTTGTTGAGCCAAACCTTTTGTTGAGCCAAATATTATGCAACTATGTGACCGAATCTACAAGCTAGACTCGAAGGTCAATTGGTTAGATTTAACATCTAACTACTAATGGCATGGATATGCTAGGCTTGAAATGCATTTTAAAGACAAAAAAGTACCTCAATTCGAGTTGATACTCGGGGTTATAGTCTTAAAAAATGACAAAAGGCAAGATTAACTTGTGAGTTAATAACACATCATAACAACTCATCTCAACTGCAATTATTTATATTGACTCGACGGAGTCATAGATAATGGTTTTGGATCCAACAACATGAGAGACGGAGTTGTGGAATGAGACTAAAGCCCATGAAAGATGGTATATGAAGGAAAACCTAACTTAGTTGACTGGAGATCCCAAGATCTAAGTTCAATAGGACAACCTACTCATATATCTAAGGGTGGTCACTGTGGGGGCATAGTTAATATATCAGTCGATATATAAGCTAATATGTATAAATGTTTATACATGTCCTCCTAAATTATAAAGGGAGCTTAAAAACTTCCTAGTCCATTCCTATAACAACAGTGACACGTTGTGAGGCTAAGCATACCGAATGGTTAATGATTTGTGTAATCATAGTAACCTCAATGCTTTTAATGATTTTTAGATAAATCACCTATGTGAAAGAGAAGTGAGGTCGCTTCGAATGAAATTGTGGGGTGCGCAATTCCTAGAGCTTTCACAGAACCAGGCTAGTGTTCCATGACCATAACGGACACGACAATGAGGGGTTGACTAAACCAGGGAAGGTATTGTGTGAGGTGTATTGTCGTCTCCATTAACGGTGGTTGGTTCAAGGACATCACGTCTACCGAACCACTAGGAGACTAAGTATGCATCACAACGGAAGGTTCAAAGGTAACACCTACCTATCCGGCAATACTCAACCGCTGAATTATATCTAAGAAACCTGTATGTAACGATCAGTTTGGATTGTTGGAATAATATGTGAAAATGAGTTTTTCACGTGAGAAAATGGATTTTTCATTTTAGAAAATGAGATTTTGTATTTTCCCATGTGGGGGATTGTTGGAATATTTGTAAAATACAAATAATATTTTGTTAAAAATACAAAATTATAAAGTTGATGGGTGTTTCAACTTTGTAGTTAATGAGATGGTTTTACTTCTTGAGATGTTTCATCTCATTATTCATTGTTAATGAGGTGTTTCAAACTCATGGTTAATGGGTAATGAATGGGTTATTTGACTCATTTCACCTATAAATACCAAGGTGAGTTTTGGTTAAAAGACACACTAATTTACACCAAATAACTTCACTCTCTAAATCTCTCTCATTCTCTCTCTAAAGAACTTTCAACATATTTTGATTATGTGCATGTTTCTTGGTACAATTCGGGTTGTGTGTCAATCCCGGCAGTACATACTGCTTCGGCTGTTGTACCCTGGGAAACAAACGAGTTCTCTTGGGAGACTCGGAATTTGTTTTAAGGGACCCGTGTTGAACACGAATCCTCAGCCATGGTTTTGCTTCTGTTTCTACTCATTTCTTGTATCTTGTTTTATTTCGGTTGTAATCATAATGTAATTTACTTGTATTCTTTTATTTCTTTGTATTGTAATTGAATTAATAAAGAATTTTTAGTTTTTTGTACGAACGGTTCCTACAAGTGTTCATTGTGATGCAAACTGAGCATGCTTGCTGGTATCATGGTATGTTTCATGCGGTAATGGTGTCGACAACACCGTGAAATATTAACTATCGGCGAATAACAAGCGTAACTTTTTGTTTGTACATATGACGATATTACTTTTTGATTTTGTTACTAATAACTGTTTTTTTTATGTTATGATGTGGCATGACATGATAATTATTTGTTTTTCTTAATTTGTACAATGATTATTAACATTTTCAACTTTTAATGTTGTAACAAAAAAAATGTATGATTAAAAATTTTTGAGATTTTATAAAAAGATATCAATAAAGTCCAAATCACATGTAATATTACGACTCACGTCTTTAAAACTTACAAAGTTGATGATTGGTTAGTCTTAAGACTATTGTTGTTAATTACAAATTGTCACCGACCAAACCGAAAGTTGGGACCATTGTTATTGACGAAAAAAATAAGGGTTATTGGATTTAAACACCCCCAACTATTGGTCATTGACCGTTGTCACCTCCAAGTATCACTTTGGCCAATAACACCCCCAACTAAATACTTTGGTGTCCATATCACCAAAAGTTAACCAAATCACTAACGCCGTTAAGTTTTGCTGACGTGGCACGGTGACGTGTCCTATCTCTGCTTATGTGGCACGGTGATGGCGGCCAATGATCAATAGTTAAGGGTGTTTAAATCCAATAAGGCAATAACTCATTATTTATCTATATTTAACTAAGAATTGACATGTGTCACGTGATGCGACGACCGGGTTTTAGTTGGTGCATATGTCGTGTCATATTTGTGACTTCGTTACATGCGTTACGTTATTGATTATCTCATGCACGTTCTGGTGTAGTATAATGCCTCGTACCTTGCAATGTAACATGTCAAAGTAATTAAATGCTTCCATCACCAGCAAGAACAAAAAGCGAGAAAGGGGGTCGATCTGTCTCGATCCTCTTTTCAAGTGAACTTCCGAGTAAGCGATCTATTTAATAAAATTGATGACTGGGCAGAATTAAGACAACATTTAATCCATAAACACCATAAAAGCGGAAATTTTTTTATACCATTATTTTGTAAAAAAAATCCTAGTTAACAGTGTCATATTGGATCAAGTGGTCATGATGTGCATTGAACATCTACACGAGGGCTGGATATTTTTGTTTTTTTTCTTCTTTTTAAACTTTTTTTTCTTTGTATATTCTTTTGTTTTAGTTAGTTTTTTTAATTACTTTGATGGCATTACGTTGTAAGGTACAAAACATAATATTACACCAGAACGTGCATGAGATAATCAATAACGTAACGCATGTAACGAAGTCACAAATATGACACGACATATGCACCAACTAAAACCCGGTTGTCGCATCACGTGACACATGTCAATTCTTAGTTAAATATAGATAAATAATGGGTTATTGCCTTATTGGATTTAAACACCCTTAACTATTGATCATTGGCCGCCATCACCGTGCCACCTAAGCAGAGATAGGACACGTCACCGTGCCACGTCAGCAAAACTTAACGGCGTTAGTGATTTGGTTAACTTTTGGTGATACGGACACCAAAGTATTTAGTTGGGGGTGTTATTGGCCAAAGTGATACTTGGAGGTGACAACGGCCAATGACCAATAGTTGGAGGTGTTTAAATCCAATAACCCAAAAAATAATGACTAGTTAATTGTTTAGATTATAAAAAAACAAATTTTGATATTAAAATCCTTATATAATATAGCAAAACAAAAAAAATCATATGTGGCATATTTTCGTAGCTTTTAGCTTATGTGGCATTATTTGAGAGATTATCTCACAATAATGATTTTTTATTTAAAATATGTATATAAAATTTATTATAATATAACTAATTACATTTTTGGTCCCCTAATATTTTGGAGAATCCTGAAAAATTTAAGAGTATTTATATTTTTAACCCTTTACTACAAGGGTGTACGTGAGTCAGTTTATATTTGATAGGGTTTAAAAATAAAACTTATGGATAAAGTTAATAATAACATACAATTAAAGACCTCAGTGTTTTATAAATATACATAACATTTTTATATGATTTTAAAAAAAAAAATAAACTACACCATAAAACTAAGCACTTTATTCTCTGTAATTTGAGTATAATATTGTTATACTAAAAATCTAATTTAAAAAATATATCATGTGTTCCGTTTTACCACGGTTTTGTCTAAAAACTGAATGAAACATTCATGAACATCCTTAAAAACATCACTTGAATCGTGTTCTCGAACGTAGCATGGGCACTAAACTAGTAATGAATAAAGTAACAATAAATAGCCTTAATTGTTTAATTCTAGTTTTGAAATAAAAAACAAATATTATTCATTTCTTTATCTTACCGATTTATAACGGTTAGAATATAGTTGGTGATTTATAGTTTAGTGATCCCACCAAAGCACCAATCTTAATACCGATTTCGAGGCAATCAAGTTTACAACTTTTCAACCACATTTTTTCTCCCCCTCCTACTTTCATACTTCACACTTTTAATCTATAAACAAAACTTTGACATATATATAATTTTAACCTTCGACTTTAACTTATATTATTTTTACCCCTTAATGACCTATCTGGTTTAAAATTTTTAACCTCATACTCTACTTTCACATATTTGTGACTTTGACTTATTTGTCATTTTTATTACTAAGTTTTGATAAATTTCCGTCTTTTAATATGTGACGCATTACGTATTTACACCGAAACTTTTTTTTTTTATCAACGCATGAGACGAAGACACATATATAAGACCTGACCGTCGTAACGTGCGACTCAGTTATTATACCTAGTTAGCTTTATTAGGAGAGTATTCATAGGATACCCAACATATGTGAACATGTTTAAGAATCTAACCCAAAATCAATGCTTAAATATTCAAAGGTTTTAGGAGAAACATGCAGTCGGCTGAATTTATTAGTATTTGTTTATTTTAGTTATAGTTTAGTAATTTCACGTCCTTCTGTTCACATAATTAAATACTTACAAAAGTTAGTTTTCAAATAGAAAACATTTATTTGATACTCAAGTGAAGAGGGTAAATATAATGTTAGACAACTAAAACAGCTATTATATCAAGGTATATTGGTTTTCACTGGTCTCAACTATTACCTTTTGTCTTCTACTGGTCCAAACTATTAAATTGGTTGTCAACGGTCCCAACTTTTATCACTTTGGTAACCACTGGTCCCGTCGTTAAATTTTTTTAACGCCGTTAAGTTTTTTCCAAATTCAAGACCGATGTTTTAGACTTTTTGATCGGAAGGATAATACTTGTTGATTGATGTAAAAGTTTTCTCGAAAAGACTCTCTGAACGATAAAATTTTTACATTTGATTGATGCACCGTTAGGTTTAAACACCCGATCGAAGCATTATTTTGTTGTTCGGAGCGCCGTTTCGAGGTAACTTTTCCATCAATCGACTTATATTATCGTTCCGATCAAAATGCTTATAACATCGGTATTGAATTTGAAAAAAAACTTAACGGCGTTAAAAAAATTTAACGACGGGACCAGTGGCTACCAAAGTGATAAAAGTTGGGACCGTTAACAACTAATTCAATAGTTGGGACCGGTAGAAGACAACATGTGATAGTTGGGACCAGTAAAAACCAATATACCTTATATCAATGAAAAAAAATTCAATCACTAGCAAGTAGCAAGTTATTACACGCATCACACTTGTTGGTGCATAAGTTAGTGGACCGTGTTCGAGGTTAAATTGTTAAAATTATCACACTAACCGAGCAACATGTTTCTCTTAGTCTGCGACGGTGAGGATGGTGCTCCTTAGAAACCCCTGTATACAGGTTTATAAATAACAAATATCAACATAGGGGCTGTTTGGTAACATCTGAATAGATATGTGCTGAATCAATAAGAGGTGTGAATCATTAAGAGTTGAATCAGTAAAAGATATGAACTATTAAGAGCTAGTATATTGATTAACTATTTAAAGGAAAATGTCTGATTAATTCAGATAATAACACTTAACCATTCAGACTCTGTATAATGTTTAACCATTTAAAAGCAAATGTCTTAACTATTCAGACTCTGTATAATGTTTAACCATTCAGAGGTATGAATTTTTTTAAACTAACATCTACATTCTCAAAAATTTTTGTTGTTACTTTCATTTAACTTTCAAAATTTATTTAAAACAAACTATCCTACTTTTATTCCTAAATTAAACTCCATATATCTACATTTGTCCAAATTTAAATATGAAACATCCCTCAAATGGTGTTATTAGAGACAAAACCACTCAACTATGTTACCAACCTCAGTGATGATTTAACTTTTGTATTGTCTACCTTTTTTTGGATAGGCTCTTACTTTGACAATAAAAACATTCAAACATCCGAAATTTATGGATCAACAGGCAGCTACCCCTTTTAGGTAAAATAAAGAGTAGAGCAGGGGCCTTCCAATAGGTGTCACACTTGAAGCAGTTGGCCAAAATGGTGCAACCAGTGGTCTGGTGGTTTAAACTTAAAACATGTAAAGTGACACCCCATGCTCTGCCCAAATATTGCATTGCACCATATGACAGTTTCATTTATATCTTGCTTGGTTTCTTTTATGCAACTATAACATAATATCATGTAACAAGAAGGAAGTTATTTATGAATGAACAATAGTTATTAGAGAAGAAAAGGAAATGAAGCTAAATATAGCTATGAGCTAAAAAGAATGTTTTTAAAGATACAACAATTTAAAGTAACATTCATAAATAATCTCAAACTTAGATGATATACAAAATTTTGAACATGGCAAGATCATTAAATTGATCATGTGATGAGTCATGTGTATGCATATGTTTATGTTTGTGATCGTATTTAGGCAACATGTAATGAAGCGTGAAAGAAGGGCTTAAGTGTAACCTTGGCCAATGACATCAAGAAAGCACTATTTCACCTGTAAAAAAACGAGAGGTAGGTGTGAAACGTGGCTACTTACAGGCTCAAAAACACGAGAAAAGAATCATTGGTTTTTTTAGGTATATTGGTTTTCATTGATCCTAACTATCACAAGTTGTCTTCTACCGGTCCCAACTATTGAATTGGCTGTCAACGGTCCCAACTTTTATCACATTGGTAACCACTGGTCCCGTCGTTAAATTTTTTTAACGCCGTTAAGTTTTTTTCCAAATTCAATACCGATGTTATAAGCCTTTTGATCGGAATGATAGTATAAGCCGATTGATGGAAAAGTTACCTCAAAACGGCGCTTCGAACAACGAAATAGTGCTTCAATCGGGTGTTTAAACCTAACTGTGCTTCAATCGGATGTAAAAATTTTATCATTCAGATAGCCTTTTCGAGAAAACTTTTACATCAATCGACACGTATTATCCTTCCAATCAAAAGGTCTAAAACATCGGTCTTGATTTTGGAAAAAACTTAACGGCGTTAAAAAAATTTAATGACGGAACCAGTGGTTACCAAAGTGATAAAAGTTGGGACCGTTGACAACCAATTTAAAAGTTGGAACCAGTAGAAAACAAAAGGTGATAGTTGGGACCATTGAAAACCAATATACCTTTTTTTTATGTGGTTAATCACAAGGCCACACATCATCTCTTATTTAATTCATCCACCACTACTACATACTTGATAACACTTTCACTCGTGCTCTGTGAACCATTGTTGCATTACGCGTAGCTTAATAGTTCTCACTTGATAGTGTGACATGATTAAAAATTTAGCAAGGGTGAAAAGGTAAACAAATTCATTGAGTACAAATTACATGTAATCTAGATAGAAATAGACCAAGACCGGTTAATGTAAAACTCATTTGATAAGTTGAGTATAGTTTTACCTTTGAAGAATGAAAAAAATAATAGATTATGATACTGTATTAAATCAACAAATAGCTCCATCAAAATAAAACTATTTAGTACACAAATTTTATTTGTATACCTATTAGTAGGAATGGCAATGGGCCGGGTATTAGTAATCCCAGGCCCGTTTCCAAATGTAAAACCCAGTACCATACCCGGCCCAATACCCATCGGGTATCAATCGGGTAATTACCCGTCGGGTATCGGGTATACCCGTCAATTAGTTCCATAATATAAAAATGATATATACATACATACATAATAAAATGTATCAAATCCAAATAAATAAATTCTCATGATATATGAATTTAAAAGAAGCAATAGCGATAAATATCAAAAGATGATTCATTCTCTAAATAAGGCAAATTGGCTAAAAATAATCTCAACTAACACCTATTGGCCGAGAATAATCCCAACTCAGTTTATTCCCTCCAGTGGTCCCAAATCCAACTTTTTTGGCCTCCAGTGGTCCGCCGTTAAGTGCACTTAACGGCCGTTAACTTTTTTTTGATTTTTTTCGAATTTCAGAACAAGGTTTTATGGATATTGATCGGGAGGAGTATACGATTCAATTGATGTAAACCTTACTTCGAACTGGGGTTCCAAACGACAAAACGGTCTTCAATCGGGTGTTTAAAACCTAACTGTGCTTTAACCGGATATCAAAATTAAACCATTTGGAGCAACAATTGGAAGTAAGGTTTATATCAACTGACTCGGATTCTCCTCCCAATCAAAATCCCTAAAATATCTGTTTGAAATTCGAAAAAAATAGAAAAAAAGTTAACGGCCGTTAAGTGTACTTAACGGCGGACCACTGTAGGCCAAAAAAGTTGGATTTGGGACCACTGGAGGGAATAAACTGAGTTGGGATTATTTTCGGCCAATAGGTGTTAGTTGGGATTATTTTAGGCCAATTTGCCTCTAAATAATATCAAAACGAGTAAATATTTTATTTTCCAAAACAAGCTATACTAGTTCATAAAAAAAGATCCATGAAAAAATACCAAAACAAAGATACTCACTTGTTTTCATATCTAATATAAAACATATTAAAAAAAACTAGCTATCTAAAGGCTAAAACTAAAGAAGATTAGTGATTATATATAAGAAGATTAGTGATTATATATAAGGAAAACAAAATATGTATATATATATATATATATCTTCGGGCCGGGTACTCGGGCCGGGTATGGGACGGGTTCATATGATCCCATACCCGTACCCGAACCCGGATTTTTTTAAAAAACAAATCCCATACCCGGTCTCATACCCGAAAATTCGGGCCATTACCCGGCCCGAATACTTCGGGCTTCGGTTTTTCCCATCGGGCTCGGGTTTTATTGCCATCCCTACCTATTAGATACATAAAACTGTTTATGTCATCAATAACAAAGTTACAGAAGTATAAAGCTGTGTATATATGCATGTTAAAACATTTAAAGATACACAGATAAAACATGCTGTCTATGGATCTTACATCAAAGAAACAAGTCTTTTTGAGTTGTTTTCACTTCATATTTTCATGCCTTAATCAAAATGCAAAGACCATAAAATCATAAGTAACACAGCTGTGAAATTATGCATGAAATTTATAAAATAAAAAAACACCTTCCAAGTGTCATAACAAAATAAATCTCACAGGCAAAGGGACACCGTATATATGTTTTCAACAAAATAAATCTAACAAAATAAACCAGATATCCCACTTTTCGCCTGCCAAAATCTATATTTTTAAGTATACAAACTCAAAGTAACAAAAACAGGTACCTTGATCCGAATAAAACACACACAGGGTCAACAGACAGAAAAATAAAAAGCTCAAACCTTATTAAGCAGCTTCAGGCTTCTCTGTTTCCATAGCCGACTGTGAATCTGAACTCTCGACATTGTTATTGGCATCTGGGTTCGGATTTGGACTTGTTGCATTTCCCGCCTCTTGAGATGGTTGTTGCTCACCTGCCTGAGCTGGTGCAGGTGAGGATGGTTTCTCAGGGGCGGTTGCCTTTGGTGGGGCCGGCTTAGGTTTCATCATTATCGGCCTGCAGATGCTGTACACATCAACATACAAATATTCATTAGATAATATTCTCCTTCAAAGAGCATCAATAATATACCATACGGGCGTCCCAAGTGGTGTACTCCACAACTCAAAGGTTGCGCGGTAAAATCTTACAGAATATCGTGGTGGTGTTTTTATTCTGGAAAACCTACGGATTGCTGTTAAAATAAGGATAGTGTATAGACCTGTCAAGTGTCTCTGATTTCTTTCTTATATCAGATGATAGAAGAACAGGCTCAGCGTGCTTTGGAAGCGAGTCCTGAACTTGTTTTTTCTCCCTTAACCAGTTTTCTACTTCTGAACACTCATTCAAGACCTAAAAGTGGTAGCAAAGTTATAGCTCAAAATACGAATGATGTAAATACGGTACAGAAAAATGATTGCTTGCAGTGTCATTACCTTCTGCTTCTCACTTAAGTCGATGTGTTCATACTTGGGATCGCCAGATGCTGCAGCTTGTCTGTACCAGTTAACATAAGTGGCCAATTGATCAACATTTGAACCTCTTTCTGAGTGCTCCTTGTACCGGTGTTCTATGGGGTCACCTATCTGATATTGTTTTGCCAGGTGTCAGATGCAGAGTGGGAACGTTTATAATATATTACAAGAGAAAAGTGAAGTGCTAAAAGAAAAAAAGTGCATAAAGAGAGAAATAAAACCTTTTTGAGCTCATCAAGCTTGGCGATATATACACCTTTAGTTTCATCTTCCCCGTCTTCATACAACCAATCTTCCGTTTCTTGAAGCTTAGCTATAAACGCTTCTTTATCTGAATCCGTAACAAACTCTTGCAATTTATCATACAGCTACAAACAATGGAGACTGTGAGCCAATGATTCCAATTATATATATATATATATAGCATCGGGAGATAAATAAATTACTTTGTTCCTCATTTCGTAGACATAGGATTCCACAGCATTCTTTTTGTCCTTGGTTTCTTCCATAACCCGGTCTTGCAATGCCATTTCAAACTCCTTTTCAACTGCTTTCTGCACATCAGCAGATAGCATTGCCCCGTAAACAAACTCTGAAACTGGTATGTTCATTTTTTTTACTTTCTTCTTTGGAGCCTCCACCTGCAAGTCAAAGTACCAAAAGATAATTCTTTTACATCCAGAAAGACAAGCTATATGATGTCATTAACCAAGGCTTAATCCACTCGAAAAGATCTACCAAAATTGAACTACTCCCACAAACCAAGCCAAGAATTTAAACTATAAAAAAATTGGCAAATCCATATATACTCCTAATGCAGTTGATAAGTTTCATACACAAAACACCTACTACAAAAGGGCCACAGACAATCACTTTGAATGGAAACTAGTCAACCATAAGAGCCCCTTGCAGAGAAAATGTTTCTTTATACAGTCATATAGCATGTGTTTAACTAACCTTCACATCAGTTTCCATTTGAACAGGACCTGTAGCTGGAACACCATTCTCAACTCCAGAGGCATCCTGCATGTTCACATCAGTTTCAGTGCTTGTGGCCGCATCAGCTGAAGGCTTATCGACATCCATATTTGTTGTTTCTTTAGATGGTTCTTTTGTCACTTGAACATCAATTTCTTCTTCCTCGATAAGCTGAGATCATGAAAACCAAAATAATATTGTCACGACTCACAAATGAACAACAAAGATACAAAACCAAAGATTTGATTGTCTAAATCTCCATAATAACCTACCTGTGCAGATTCCACAGAGACAATACCATGCAAGTTCAAACGGGCTTTTACCTTGACCTTAGCACGCTCACCTTTAGTGGCTTGAAATGGACCAATCTGTGCAAATCACCATCCACATGAAAATTAAACCAATGAAAATAAGAGAAATGTCAAAATCACTTGGTAAAAACCCTGAGTCTTTAAGCAGCTTATACCGTGTATGTACTGATTTTTGGTGGTGCCTGCAATTCACTGACATCTGCATATTGTAGGTCAACTGTAAACGTGCCAGCCCTGTAAAAAGTCAGCGCTTTCACACTGGGAATTTGATTTCCCTTCGGAAAAACAATACTGATTTGTTGATTTTCCACGCTTCCGTTCTGTGAATCTTGGGCAGATCCTTTCCACGTTAAAGCAACTGAAAAAGGGAAGCTTTCTTGGACCTTTAAAACAAAAGAGAGTCTAAATTAGATTCTTTGAAAATAGAGGAAGAAGTGATATCAAAAGTCACTCAAACAGCACGACCGTAACAAGCATAGAAAGAACACAAGATTATACCTGGAAGTCTCTAACTTTGAAAGTGGGACTAAGAATGGCGCATTCTAAAGCACATCCTTTGGCAACACACTCACTTGCGTTCATGGTACGCCTTGGCTCTTTCCCAAAGAAATCTGTCAAAATCTTGATTACAGCTGGAACTCTAGAACCAGAACCAACAACCTCCACGGCATATATATTATCAACTGTGAGTTGAGCCTCTGAAAGAGCCTTCTCCAGAGGTTTCTTTACACGTTCTAATATCGGTGTGCTAATTTGTTCAAATTCATCTCTTTTAATATAACCTCTAACATCTTTGTCATCCATCAAGCATTCAATGTTCAAAGGTGCTTCTGGATTTGCACTAAGTACCTTCTTGAGCTTTTCACATGCAGCACGAAGCCTCAGGCAAGCCCTTGCATTCTGGAACACATCAATTTTGTACTCTGTCTTGAATTTTTCAGCAAAGTGTTGGAACAAAACCTCATCAAAATCCCTCCCACCCAAGCAGCGGTCAAAGGAATGAGCCAATATCTTCAATTGACCCTTCTTGAAGCCTGCAATGCAGACCTGCATGCTAGCATGCCCAATGTCAACAAAGGCTACATTGAGCTGCTCATTCTCAGGCAAATCAGTCTTGTATATTCCATATGCTAAAGTAGTTGCAGTTGTTTCATGCATTAACCGTAAAGGATGCAACCCCGCTATAGTAGCGGCATCCATAACTGCCCTTCTTTGCAGATCGGTGAAATAAATAGGTATCCCAATGCAGCAATCCACAACTGCTGCATTTAAATTATTTTCAGCTATCGTCTTCATGTTTGAAAAAACCATACCCATAACCTGTGTAGGAGTAAATGTCTTCGCTTCCCCAAGATATTGAGCGTGGATCAATGGAAAACCATCAGGTCCCTCGGTAACCCGAAATGGCAACGCCTTAAGATCCTGTTGCAATTCAGGATCAGAGAAAGGTCGGCCAATCAACCGCTTAATCTGAGAGATGGTGTTCTTCGGGTTCATCATGCTGGATGCAGCACCTGCTGTTCCAAGAAACCGCTGTTTCTCACCAAAACATACAATAGCAGGCGTCTCACGCTTTGACTCGTCATTAAGAACGACATCAATTCCCCTTTGTCTGGCGACTGCCACAACACAACTCTCATTTCCAAGATCAAATCCAACCACACTCATCTTTGCTTAGTAGTGTGCCGTGTTAACTTGATGAGTTTAATATTTCCAACTGGAATCAACCTGAACCATGTAAACTAAGTAAAAATTCATATGAACACAAGTCCTGTAAATAAGCTATTCGTATTAGTCATCATGAGCCATTATTCATCCAAATTCCATCTATATAAAAGCACCATGTAATGAAATTTGAAATTCCTCTACACAAGCGATAAACTTACCCATCATACAAATATAATACTTGCCATTTGGTATCAAACTACCAATCGTTTACATAAAAAAACTACTGAAGTATAACCTTCTTACCCTGGCCTATCTTCTAACATGATAAAAAAATCAACATACAGATTTTACTGCTGAAAATAAACATATAGTACCAATGGTTCAATGACTAAATAGCAAGTTTCATCATTTGTGGTGGCATTAACAACTTCAGTCCAAGCTTAACACTATACTTCCTTAGGTTTAGATTTAATAACGGTTTCCGTTAATTTTCCATCCAAATTTCCGTTACACCGATCTACTTTGGACGATAAAAAACGAAGAAAAATAGCATATGTTAAACAACAAGCCATAACTCTCCAGTTCAATCAAACTAACAACATACCTTTTACTTTTACCCAATCAACTAATCAAACAATCCCGTGGTGAACACATTGTTCAAATTAGGTCATATAACTAACAACACTAAAAAAACAAAGGTAGATCCCTATTTGCAACAACACTCAAACCAGAACTTAAATCACAACTGTGCAATTTTTAAATTTCTTCAAACTAGTCACCGCATCAAAACACAAATCACAAACAGCTTAATCGGTTAGATGGAATCTACTAAGATGATGTTAGTTTGTTGACAAATACGTATAATATCAAATCGGATCTGGCAAATTGTACCTCGAGACGACGGCGATGGCGTACGGTTGCTGTTGCTGCTGCTGCTACGACGGTGATGGAAGAAAAAAATTTATTGAATAAGATAAATTAAAGAGAGTGGGTTTATTGAAAAAGTAAACAGATAAAAACTCGAGTATATGGCCCGATTGGCCCATTATCAGACATGAACAAATGAACAATTAAACACAAACACAAAGTCTTTGTGTTTAACCTGAAAATTCTATTACCTTCTACTTGTTACCACTCTTATTGTTATTTGGACTTGATGATATTTCTTATTTTCTACCTTAAAAAAATTCGGATAATCAGATATCTGAAGTATGAAAATCAATACCTAAATCCGAATGTTCGGGTCCCAAAACTTGAGATACGAGTATTTTTACAAACCAAAATGTGAACCCTAGTTAAAAATAATCTACAACTTCATATCAACTTAATTAATCGTACAGTTGCTTCTCTTGCGGTGGCAGCAATTCACCATTGAACTTCATCTTCTCTGGCATCCGCGACTATCCCTTAACGCCTCCATCAGCTCGATTCTTCCTCTTCCCACCATCCAACTACATGTACAAATCGTTTATACTTATCTTAGGTTTATTAGTTTCTTCAACTTGAGATTTTTACATAAAAATCACAAAATAAAGCAACTTGAGATTTTTATGTGTTTTTACATGTAAAACTCGAAATAAAAAATCTTTTTCCGCTTCAATTTTTTGTATCAAAACATACCTAACAGAAAAAGATTTGCCTTTATGGAAAGGATGATTCGTTCAGATCGATAATCTAAAACATTAATTATTATTGTATTTTCATTCCAAGAAATAAAATCAATAAAAAAACGACATATAAGGCTCTATGTAGTGGACGTTATGCCCATGGAAAAATTCCTCATAACGTCTCGCACACCACTACGCGGAGGGCGTGGGCGTTTCCTGCAAAACGTCTCCGCCCCTCTCACTTCCCCACTTTTCTCACACACTCTTCCACTTCTCTCACACACTCTTTTCCGCTTCTCTCTCTTGGTAATGATTGAGGGGCATTATCCCATTACGCAACTTTTTGATATAATGCCCTTACGTAGTCGCCGTCTACAACAAAAAATGCCTGTAACAGACATAAACCATTACACATAGTCTAACCACAAATAACACACATGCACCAACACCAACTCTAATGTAAAAGGTCACATGCCCCGCAACTTATTTTTTTCACATAAACCACACACACTAACGAACAAGTATTTGTTAACTTCGGAATGGAAACCACTGTCACCTGGTGCAACTGCAGCAGCCTAAGCCGTTGTTGGACTCGGCGATCCAACAACTACGACAAGCTTGTAACCGTAAGTGTTTCGACGTCTAAACCACGTCTCATTTGGCGAATTTTGTTGAGAAAAATTACAAAAGCGAAGAAAAAGATGTATAGATATTCAGATTCGAAGCGATTTGGTTACGAAGCATATGAGTATGCTCAAAACTTTGATCACGGATTAATGTCATCGCATGATTTTGATGATTTGTCCAGATCGTTTTCGGCTCGTTTTGCGATTCATCACAACAGCTTAATTGATTGATGAGAATTTGGAAGATCCGGATTTTGTTGATGTTTGTTTTTTTTTTAACAGAATTAACTCGATTCAGAATGTAATCGTTATAGTTTTGATTCAAATTAACCAGTTGTTGTGACTTGCTAATTTGTATGTTTTTTTTTTATTTCGTCATTGCGATGCAAGTGAGCATGCTTGCAGATGTGTCAGGACCAATGCACTAAGATGTTTCATGCGGTGATGGTGTCCGTGAAATATTAACTTTTTTTTCCATTAATCGAACAACTTATTTATGACTGATCCATTTATATGTGTCAGAACCAAGATTGAAACCGCGTCATTAATATTAATAGGTGTTTTTCGTCAACATTGAGCTACTCATTATTGCGAACGCAACGAAGACTCACCACAACCCTCATTACGGGCCAAATTGATTGGAGTTGAAACTCATTAACCAACTGTTCCAAGAAAAATCAGGAAGAAACCTTTAACCATGTCACGTAAAACATTTTTGGCTCGAACACGAAGCTGAACAGTAGCCCATGACAAACTTCATTACAGGTTTCAATTTAGCGTGACACTTTTTTATTAATACATGAACTATGATTTATCATCATATATCAATCAAAACTATCAAATCTGATTATTGAGAGTTCTAACTTTTAATTTTATAACAAA
Organism: Tagetes erecta; assembly: GCA_030867185.1. Classification (NCBI taxonomy): domain Eukaryota; kingdom Viridiplantae; phylum Streptophyta; class Magnoliopsida; order Asterales; family Asteraceae; genus Tagetes; species Tagetes erecta. Next base: position 1,367,394 of record CM061492.1, read on the forward strand.
GAACGTGATACTGAATGCATAAAAAATTGAAAATTTATAATCATGAGCTAAGTCAAATGTCACGACTCACGCCTTTTAAACTTCCGAAGTTAACAACTTGTTAGTCTTAGGACTATTGTTGTTGATAACAAAATTTATAGTGGAGATCGTCACCAATCAAACCAAAAGTTGAGACCATTGTTATTGACGAGTAGTTAATAGTTTAGATTATAGAAAGATAAATTTTGATATTTATATTTAAATATATTCTAATTGGTAAGGTCGGTTACCAACCGGTCTATCACGTGGTGACACGTGACCTAATCACATGTTGTCGCGTGTCAATGTTTTTTTAATAACTTTTATACATTTACGATTTTAGCTCTCGGTTTTTACTCATTGTCATTTTAGCCCCTGGTGACTTTTCGACTTTGGTCTCTTATTTTACTTTGACATATAGTTCGACTTCGATAATCCGCATTTGAAGGAGTTATCGTTTTGACTTCTAATTTTTAGTCATTAAAGCTTTGTACCATGACGTACGGGATATAAAACCTCCTTGAACGTGACAAAATCACATACACAAAACCCAACCACGTGACCCGGCCCGCTATAACGCGTGGCACGGTCTCACATCTAGTTAAAATGGTAAATAAAGTAAAAATAAATAGCCTTAATTATTTAATTCTAGTTTTAAAATACAATAAATACCATTCTTTTTTTTATCATACCGATTTATAACGGTTAGAATATAGTTGATGATTTATGGTTCGGTGATCCCATCAAAGCACCAATCTTAACACCGATTTCGAGGCAATCAAGTCGTTTTTAAACACTGATTGGTAATATGTTATTATATTTAGTATTTTATAAGTGTAATTTGAATGAGCCACAAATCATCAACTATATTCTAACCGTTATAGTCTATAACATATTGAATCATGTGGAACTTGAATGAGCATGGGTTGCTCTCGAGTTAATTTTATTTAGATCTTATTTAATAGTAGTAGAGTAGGGGCCTTCAAATAGGTGTCACACTTGAAGCAATTGGCCTAAATGGTGCAACAAGTGGTCTGGTGGTTTAAACTTAAAAACAAGTAAAGTGACACCCCATGGTCTGCCCAAATATTGCATTGCACCATATGACAGTCTCATTTATATCTTACTTGGTTTCTTTTATGCAACCATAACATAATATCATGTAACAAGAAGGAATTTATTTATGAATCAACAATAGTTATTAAAGAAGAAGAAAAGGAAATGAAGCTAAATATAGCTATGAGCTCTAATAGTCTATGTTAAAAAAATTGGTTTTCAAGATACAACAATTTAAAGTAGCATCCATAAATAATCTCAAACTTAGATGATATAAAAAATTTGAACATTCAAGTAGTTTGATATAAGGTGTTATGACATGGCAATACCGTTACATGTGACAACTAATGTGTACGCATATGTTTGATCCTATTTAGGCCATGTGTAATGAAACGTGAAAGGAGGGCTAAGTGTAACCTCGTCGGTGACATCACGAAACACCATGTCACCTGAAAAAAACAAGAGACGTAGGCGTGAAACGTGGCTACTTGCAATCTCACGAACACGTGGGAAGAATCATTCATTTTTTTTGTTTTATGTTCTCTAATCGATTGTTGCATTACGAGTAGCCTAATAGCTCTTAGTTGATAGTATACTCAACATAAAAGTATTTAGTGGGCAATTTATTTGTATACTCAACAATCAACATGCTATGTATGGATCTTACATCAAAGAAACAAGTCTTTTTGACTTGTTTTCACTTCATATTTTCATGCCTTAATTTATAAAAACATGCTATGTATTACATCAAAATATAGATTTTGGCAAAGACCAGACAATCATATGTAACACAACTGTGAAATTATGCATGAAATTTATAAAAAAAAGCCTTCCAAGTGTCATAACATAATACTTTTAAATCTCACAGGCAAAGGGACAACGTCTATCAGTTTTCAACAAAATAAATCTAACAAAATAAACCAGATATCCCATTTTTAGCCTGCCAAAATCTATATTTTTAAGTATACAAATTCAAAGTAACAAAAACAAGTACCGTGTTCCGGATAAAACACATACAGGATCAACAGACAGAAAAATAAAAAGCCCAAGCCTTACTCGGCAGCTTCAGGCTTCTCAGTTTCCATAGCCGACTGTGAATCTGAGCTCTCCACGTTGTTATTGGCATCTGGGCTTGTTGCATTTCCTGCCTCTTGAGATGGCTGTTGCTCACCTGTCTGAGCGGGTGTTGGTGCAGGTGAGGATGGTTTCTCAGGAGCGGGTGCCTTTGGTGGGGCTGGCTTAGGTTTCATCATTATCGGCCTGCAGACCCTGTACACATCAACATATAGATTAATTCATCAGATAATATTTTCCTTCAAAAGAGCATCAACAATAAAGTGGTGTGCTCCACAACCAAACCGTTAGGCATTCAAATCTTGCAGAATGCAGGTTGTGGTGTTATAATTCGGGAAAACCTAGTAACTGTGTTAAAAAGGATATCGTATAGACCTGTCAAGTGTGTCTGATTTCTTTCTTATATCAGATGATAGAAGAACAGGATCAGCATGCTTTGGAAGCGAGTCCTGAATTTGTTTTTTCTCCCTTAACCAGTTTTCTACTTCTGAACACTCATTCAAGACCTAAAAGTGGTAGCAAAGTTATAGCTCAAAATACGAATGATGTAAATACGGTACTGAAAATTGAATGCTTGCAGTGTAATTACCTTCTGCTTCTCACTTAAGTCAATGTGTTCGTACTTGGGATCGCCAGATGCTGCAGCTTGTCTGTACCAATTAACATAAGAGGCCAATTGATCAACATTAGCACCTCTTTCTGAGTGCTCTTTGTACCGGTGTTCTATGGGATCGCCTATCTGATAGTGTTTTGCCAGATGTCACATGCAGAGTGGGAAAGTTTATAATACATTACAGGAGAAAAGTGAAGTGCAGAAAAAAACCTTTTTGAGTTCCTCAAGCTTGGCGATATATACACCTTTAGTTTCATCTTCCCCGTCTTCATACAACCAATCTTCCGTTTCTTGAAGCTTAGCTATAAACGCTTCTTTAACTGAATCCGTAACAAAGTCTTGCAATTTATCATACAGCTTCAAAACAATGAAGATTATGAGCCAATAATTCCATTGTTACATATATTATATAGCATCGGGAGGTAAAAAAATTACTTTGTTCCTCATTTCATAGACATAGGATTCCACAGCATTCTTTTTGTCCTTGGTTTCTTCCATAACCCGGTCTTGCAATGCCATTTCAAACTCCTTTTCAACTGCTTTCTGCACATCAGCAGATAGCATTGCCCCGTAGACAAACTCTGAAACTGGTATATTTATTTTTTTTACTTTCTTCTTTGGAGCCTCTGCCTGCAGATCAAAGTAGCAAAAGACGATGTAATAAACATATTAAGCTACATGATGTGATTAAAAACCCAATAGAAAAAGTGTTGGTATATCACCAGCTAATCTATTCCATTTCCAAAAAAAGAAACTACTACGACGGTCAGCCACTCGAAAAGATCTACCAAAATTGAACTACTCACACAAACCAAGCCAAGAATTTAAACTATAAAAAAATTGGCAAATCCACCTACACTTGTGCCTACTATATACTCCTAATACAGTTGATAAGTTTCATACACAATACACCTACTACAAAACGGCCATAGGCAATCACTTTGAATGGAAACTAGTCAACCATAAGAGCCTCTTGCAGCAAAAATGTTTCTTTATAGTTTATACAGTCATATAGCATGTGTTTAACTAACCTTCACATCAGTTTCCATTTGAACAGGATTATCTCCTGTAGCTGGAACACCATTCTCAACTCCAGAGGCATCTTGCATGTTCACATCAGTTTCAGTGGTTGTGGCCGCATCAGCTGAAGGCTTATCAACATCCATATTTGTTGTTTCTTTAGATGGCTCTTTTGTCACTGGAACATCAATTTCTTCTTCTTCGATAAGCTGAGACGATGGAAACCAAAAATAATATTGTCTGAATGAACAACAAAGATACAAAACTGATTTGATTATCTGAATCTCCATAATAACCCACCTGTGCAGATTCCACAGAGACAATTCCATGCAAGTTCAAACGGGCTTTTACCTTGACCTTGGCACGGTCACCTTTTGCTGCTTGGAATGGACCAATCTGTGCAAATCACCATCCACATGAAAATTAAACCAATGAAAATAATTCAAAATAACTTACTAAAAACATGTGTCTTTAAGCAGCTTATACCGTGTATGTACTGATTTTTGGTGATGCCTGCAATTCACTGACATCTGCATATTGTAGGTCAACTGTAAATGTGCCAGCCCTGTAGAAAGTCAGAGCTTTCACGCTGGGAATTTGATTTCCCTTCGGAAAAACAATACTGCTTTGTTGATTTTCCATGCTTCCATTTTGTGAATCTTGGGCAGATCCTTTCCATGTTAAAGCAACTGAAAAAGGAAAACTTTCTTGGACCTTTAAAACAAAAGAGAGTCCATATTAGTTATAGATAACTGATAGCAGAAGGCACTCAGGAAGAACAAAAACATTCATAGAAAGAACACTAGATTATACCTGGAAGTCTCTAACTTTAAAAGTGGGACTAAGAATGGCGCATTCTAAAGCACATCCTTTGGCGACGCACTCACTTGCATTCATAGTACGTCTTGGCTCTTTCCCAAAGAATTCTGTCAAAATCTTGATTACAGCTGGAACTCTAGAACCTGAACCAACAACCTCCACGGCATATATATTATCAACAGTGAGTTGAGCCTCTGAAAGAGCCTTCTCCAGAGGTTTCTTTACACGTTCTAATATCGGGGTGCTAATTTGTTCAAATTCATCTCTTTTAATATAACCTCTAACATCTTTGTCATCCATCAAGCATTCTATGTTCAAAGGTGCTTCTGGATTTGCACTAAGTACCTTCTTGAGCTTTTCACATGCAGCACGAAGCCTCAGGCAAGCCCTTGCATTCTGGAACACATCAATTTTGTACTCCGTCTTGAATTTTTCAGCAAAGTGTTGAAACAAAACCTCATCAAAATCCCTCCCACCCAAGCAGCGGTCAAAAGAATGAGCCAATATCTTCAACTGACCTTTCTTGAAGCCTGCAATGCAGACCTGCATGCTAGCATGCCCAATGTCAACAAAAGCTACATTGAGCTGCTCATTCTCAGGCAAATCAGTCTTGTATATTCCATATGCTAAAGCAGTTGCAGTTGTTTCATGCATCAACCGTAAAGGATGCAACCCAGCTATGGTGGCTGCATCCATAACAGCCCTTCTTTGAAGATCAGTAAAATAAATAGGTATCCCAATGCAGCAATCCACAACTGCTGCATTTAAATTCTTTTCAGCTATTGTCTTCATGTTTGAAAAAACCATACCCATAACCTGTGTAGGAGTAAATGTCTTTGTTTCCCCAAGATATTGAGCGTGGATCAATGGGAAACCATCAGGTCCCTCGGTAACCCGAAATGGCAACGCCTTAAGATCCTGTTGCAATTCAGGATCAGAGAAAGGCCTGCCTATCAACCGCTTAATCTGAGAGATGGTGTTCTTTGGGTTCATCATGCTGGATGCAGCACCAGCTGTTCCAAGGAACCGCTGTTTCTCACCAAAACATACAATAGCAGGCGTTTCACGCTTTGACTCATCATTAAGAACAACATCAATTCCCCTTTGTCTGGCAACTGCCACAACACAACTCTCATTTCCAAGATCAAATCCGACCACACTCATCTTTGCTTAGTAGTGACTTGTTAACTTGATGAGTTTACTCTTTCCCACAGGAATCAACCTGAACCATGTAAAATAAGTAAAATTCATATGACCTGAAGTCCCACGCAATCGCATAAGCTATTCAGAATTGCGATCATGTGCCATTATTTATCTATATAGCATATACAGACACCATGTATTAAAAATTCCAGTTCATCTTTAGTAAGCACAATCAGTCAATGATACATAATAGTATAATACAAAAGTAATATTTTCCATTTGATATCAAACCATCGATCGTTCACATTAAGAATCATTATTGAAGTATAACCTTCCCACTCAGGCCTCTCTTCTAAGACGATAAAAAAGCTTAACATTCAGATTTTACTGCTGAAAATAAACATGTAAAACTTACAGTTCAACGTTATGTTGAACTAATACCAAAATCCTTGCAAAATTTGACAAAGTGTGGAATTTTGTTTTGCTCCCAAATTGAAGATCAAACTCCTTACACAAAACACATGTTAAGCAACAAGCCATAATTCTCCAGTTCAATCAAACTAACACCATGCCTTTAACTTTTATCCAATCAACTAATCAAACAATCCACTAGTGAACACATTGGTCAAATTAGGTCCATATAACTAACAACATTAAAAAAACGAAGGTAGATCCCTGTTTTCAACAGCACTCAAACCGCAACTTAAATCACAACTGTGCAATGTTCAAATTTCTTCAAAGTACTCACCACATCAAAACTTAAATCACAAACAACTTACACACTTAGATAGTTAGATCGAATCTACAAATATGATGTTAAGTTGTTAACAAATACGTAAAATATGACATCGGATCTGGCAAATTGTACCTCGAGACAACGGAGATGTCGTACGGTTGCTGCTGCTGCGACGGTGATAGAAAATAAAAGTTTTTTCTGGTAGTTTCCGCGTGAGTTGGAGTTGTAAACAGATATAACAAGAGGAAAAAAATTGGGTGGGTTTATGTGGAATATTTACAAGTTTAGTGAAAGAGGCTAGATTGGTCGAGAACTTTTAACATTCTAGAAATATCTTTTTTGTTCGAGTATATGGCCCAACCGGCCCATTCAAAACTCTTCTTTCCACATTTGCGGTTTAGGGTTCAAGCTTTTTGAAATACTCTCTTGAACATACGTAATACGCCTCCGCGGTCCAATGTAAAATGGTATATAAGTCAAAGATTCGGTACACAAAAACAAGCGTATCATATTCATATTGATATATTTTCTAATTGATAAGGTTGGTGTTTTGCAATGGTCAGTCATATGGCGGCATGTGACGTTTAAATTTTTTTACTTTGACATATTTACGGTTTTAATCATTGACGTTTAAAGTATTTACGGTTTTAATCTTTGAATTTTACTAATTGTCATTTTAGCCTCATATGAGTTTTGATTTTGATCTCTTACGCTACATTGACATATAATACGACTTACGGGACATGAGTTTTTTTATCAATGCATGTCACATACGAATGATCCGACTGTATGAACCGGTCGCTGTAACGCTCGACCTGGTTTTAAATATAGTTAGAGACTATAAACAACACTTGTATTACACATTATATTACAAGAATACCAGCCACTTTAAGGGTTAAATGACTTCAATATCGTTAATTACGTTTTGGTCTCCTAATTTCTAAGAAAATTTTAAGAAATTTAAGAATAATTACATTTTCAACCCTCTGTTACTAAGGGTGTATACGAGTCTATTTTTATTTGATAGAGTATAAAAAATAAACTTCAAAATAACGTTGGTAATAACATACAATTAAAAACCTCAGTGTTTTACAAACATAAATAACTTTTTTATAGAAACATATTTTTAAAAATAAACTACACCATAAAACCGAACACTTATTTCTCTTTAATTTGAGTATAATATTGATATACTAGTTAACAATGTTTAAAAATAAATCTTTCGTTTCGGTTTACCACAATTTTGTTTCAAAACTGATTGGAATCGTGGTGAATATCCATAAAATTACCATTTGAGTTTGTGTTCCCGAGCGAGCACGAGTACTAAACTAGTATTAAAAATTTATAAATATTTATAAAAACTTCATTAACCGAACCTTTGCTATATATCTATTGTTCAAACCCGTTACCACGTCATTTGCTTTCATTCCTCTCCGAGTTCATAAATAGGGTTACCTTCCACTATTCAACGTTTCAATCAGATCTCGTGATTCCTCAATACCAGGTATGATGTGAATTGTGGTTTTGTTAATGGCTATGTTTGTTCATAACTATCTCTTACTTGCTGCAACTTATTCCTTTACTCTTTCTATCTGGGATTTAAAGTTTAAACCCAAGTGAGTTTATATTACTATTTAAACCTAGCTTACTAAAAGACTAAGACTGACTTTTATTCATATATAATTATTAGGTCAGCATGAAACTAAGAAAGATATAACCATCATCTCTCTCTCAATTTGTTTGTTATTATTCTTATATAGTCACAAGAAAGTAACTTATTTGAATTGTTAGACTTAATGGGTGTTAAGCCCCACTCAAAATGCCCAATAACACTTCTGCACACCACTGTGCGGGGGCGTTATGGGCGTTAAGCCCCACTCAAAATGCTCTATAACGCCCCCTGCACACCATTACGCGGGGGCGTTATGAACGTTATGCCCCAATGGGCGTTTCTACTATAACGCTGGTGCTCATAATGTTGTCCAATCATTGATTTGATTTTGTTAGTTGATTAATAATTATCTAATGATTATGGGGCATTAACTATCACACCACTTTTTAGTATAATACTCATTGCCTAGTCATCGCTCTCAGATAGCATTAACCATTATACATAGCCTTAATTTGTAACATGAGGGGTTTGAAAGATTAATAAGTAGTTTATGTTGAACTTAATCTCATGTAGAGCACGCGTGTCTAACTTAATGTGTGTAAATGTTTAGTAACTTTATTAAACTCGTTACGTATCACACGGATTTAAACCTAGTTTTAAATAAACACCTGTACTCAAAAGAATCATACACATCTTCCAAAGTTGCCCCTATCCATCGCTCCAACTTAATTATATCATATTCATCGATCGTTCTCAGGCAAGGGAACCGAAGATTCTCAAACATCTCCATACATTTAAGTAATAATCTCTGTTCTTAATCCTTGATCTGAATTTAACGTTTGCTCGACCATAATGATTAGGGTTTTTAATTATCTCAATTTGAAACTGTTAAACCTATGATGAAATGTTGCTAAATCGCTATTGTTTGATCCATGATTATTCTTTGTCAATGTTTTGTGATTCAATTCTTGTATTGACTATGAATTTTTTTAATTTTGTTTGATTTTCTGGAGAAAAATCTGTCTTGTATTTGTCAATTGAAATGTTATGTTCTATGATTAATTGATAGTTTAGCTCATTTCCTATGAAAAAAATTGTTATTTCAGCTACTATTTCTTTGTCATCCTTTATTTATTTTGCTTAAGTAATGGAATTATTACTCTATCATTTGGTTGTATAAGGGGATTTAGCCATTAACTGTTTTATCTGCTTGTTCTTCACTAAATTCGTTGATTATACTGCATAGATACTTTCGTAAATGTCTGATACCGCGTGGTTTTAATGGCTTCATATTAGCTGCACATGTCTATGTCAAGTTTCTGTTTAGGAATTTTGAACGAAAACAATTCAATAAGATAGCTGTTTGTTTCACCTCTTAATGGTTCAGTTCAGTGCTTAATCATTCAGCATTCAGAGCGTTTGTTTTATAAAAAAAAGTCTCTGAATGATTCAATTAAATGCTGAATGATTAAGAGACAGCGAGATGTTGAATGAAACTGAACGGAGCAATACAAACTTTACCCTCATATGAAGTTGTACCCCAACATCCCTCCCATTGATAAAACATCTTAATGGTTCGAACCTCTTAACCATTCAACACTTAATGATTTAGATTTTACCAAACTGTCCTTAAGCCTTTGGTAGCAGTACACAACTGCTGTATTAGCTGCACACGGCTATACAATTACGAATTTTACACCATAAATGGTTTTAAAAGTAATTGTTGTGAATAGCTAGGTTATGCTATATTTTTAGTTGGTTTTCTTATTGGCTATATAGCAAGTTGCTAACTTCTATTCATATATGGTTATGTCAAGTTAATTAACCTTATCACTCAGAACTGATTATAGAATAACCTTGCCAAATAAATAACTTTCTTTGGTCCCAAATTGTTATTATTGTTTTCACTATTGATAGGTAAATAATCTCACTAAACATGTTGTCTAAAAGCATATGTATTGTTTCACAGATGGAAACTACAGGGAAAGTAGAATTTGGTAGCTTGTTGGATAAAATCCAGCCACCATGTCTTGAAGACGCGGGCCTGGAGGACTGCGCTCTTCCACCCGACTCCATACAAGAAGCCTTCCTCAAGGCTGCCAGTGTTGTACGGTCACGTATTTTCCACACTGCCTCTGACGAAGAATCTGAAGGAGAATGTGTTAACGACCCGTGGCCTGTAAGTGAGCCTTCGGGTGATAAACTTGTCGGAATCACAACCGAGGCTGATCCTTCAGGCAGTTGTGTACCGAAAAAAGGTGGCGAGTTACCGGCGGTGAATGGAGACGAGGTGGTTGTTGGTGGTACGGAGGGGATGGCGGATAAGGTGGTGGAAACGGAGGTGCCAGATGGTGCGGAGAAACCGTGTGTTGATGGATTACAAGGATTAAAGATTGGAGAGAAAAAGATTGATGGAGAAATTAAAGGTAAGAAATCTGAAACTAATGTTGAACCAACCGAGGATGACGATGACGATGAAGAAGATGAGAAGATACCAGTGTTGACTGAAGTTTGCATATGATTAGAACATGTGTTGCTTATGTTTGTAGCAGTTGTTATAATGGATGTTTTTTTAATCTGGTTTTGATTAGTACATGATATAACCATAGAACCTGAGAAGAAGTTGACATGTTGTATTATATATATGCAGTGGTTTTAGGAAGGTTGGTAGTTGAAATTGTGAGTTGCAATTTGCAAATTATGATTCTTTTGGAACTTTAACACACTACTTATGTGCATGTCATAAACTATGTGCTGATGTGCATGCCTGAAACATATATTTATGAATCATCCTCTCACAAGTACCATCATATAAACTGCTTTGTGGCATTACCACTTTTATGCACCCATATACTTTCTATTGTTTATCGATAAATAAAAGGTAGAGCACGAAAATAAAGGGAACATTACACTTATGTCTTCAGTGACGAATTTTAAACCCTTATAACACGAGGGTTAAAAATCATGAGGGTGAGCTCAATATATATATATATATATATATATATATACATGTAATTTTTTTATACGAGGCTAGATCAATATATATACGTATAAATTTAAGGTATCGGGATAAAAATTAAAACTTTTAACAAGAAAACGCACGGGCCGCACCCATCCTGGCCCGTTAAAGGATGCACCCTTGCCTGTCTCCTCTTACCTATTGTAGATTTGATACCCGTGTTCTATACTTTTGAATGGTAACTGCATGGGTGGTGGTGTTAACCCGCACCGAATCCATATCACTACCTATAAGCACTTCTTTTCTCATGGCTAATTGGCTACCTTGTTGAGATCTGTTAACAAAACCAGTCGAGTCAAACTGTGAACCAAAGTTGCATAATTGTAATTAACTATTTTATCAAGTCAAATCGCATAAACACACCCTACTTAAATCTTATAGTGCTTTGCATCCGATTTTATTTTTAAGTATTTAAAAGGTGTTTGAAAATTGTTGTAAAAACGAATAAGTGATTAATAATAGTTTTTATTTATAGCCCGTGAAAACGAGTTATTAAATTATCAACTTTCTAACATTTTATAAAGGTGTAAGGAATGCCCCACGAGTTTTCACTTAGTCAGAAACCCATCACAGTCGAAGGCCACAACCCACAAGCTCCGACAAGCTCTCCTCTCAGAGTTCTTTCCCTTGTGAGACACTCCACGACCACAAGTTTCGGAGCTTGTCACCCCTTCTCGCCGACACTCCTAGCGTAAGACAGTAAGTTATTTCCTAGCTCGATACCAACCAATTTCTTATCCATAACCTGTTATGTAAATTGTAAAACAATCACAAAACCTGAGTCATCAGTTACAAGACAGTTAACTATCAACTGCGATCATGGAAGCCATTGGTGTACTAATGACATACCCTACGTCTTCATACCTCGAACAACAACTATCAACTCGCTTCAATCTCTTTCGCCTATGGAACATTTCTCACAAACACCAATTCTTCAAGGACAACGCCGCTTCTATTCAAGCCGTCGTCCCAAGCACGCAACTCGGCTCCGGCGCCGACCGAGAATTGATCGATTCGTTACCAGCTCTGGAGATTGTATCCAGTTTCAGTGTCGGATTAGACAAGGTTGATTTGGAGTATTGTAAGGAGAAAGGAATTAGGGTTACAAATACACCTGATGTGTTAACTGACGATGTCGCTGATTTGGCGATTGGATTGATTTTAGCAACGTTGAGAAGGATTTGTGAGTCTGATCGGTATGTTAGAGGTGGAATGTGGATGAACAATGACTTCAAATTGACTGTCAAGGTTCGATTTCATCATCTAACCTAATTGTTCAATCATTTGTTGTGGTTTTGAATTTTGATATTGCAACCTAAATTTACTGGTTTTGCATCTAGTTAATCATTTCTGAGATGATTTCACATTGAATCATCTCATAATCATTGGTTGCAAACATTCATCAACATTTTTATTTGTTTATTCGAAGTATATGATTGTATGTTCTAAAGTCAGTATATATGATCGGTTGTGTTTATAAACATTTGTTTGTGTTTGTGAACAGTTTTTTAATAGGTTAATTTCTTTATTGAACGAACATGAACAATAAATCTTGTTTATGTGCATGCAAAATTGCAAATTTCTCCTTAATGAACAAACACGAATGAGGCCTTGTTCGTGTTCATCTGTAACCTGTATGTGACTGATTTCGCATCCATTTAGTAAAGGATTAGTTATTCATGAAATGATTTCACATTGATTTATCAATCAATCTTCTCATGAGCATTGCAGTTTAGTGGCAAAAGAGTTGGAATTTTAGGTCTAGGAAGAATCGGTACAGCAATAGCTAAAAGAGCTGAATCATTCAACTGTTCCATTAGCTATCATTCTAGATCACAGAAACCAGAATCAAACTACAAGTACTTTCATAGTGTCGTTGACTTGGCTTCAAATTGTGAGATTCTGGTGGTGGCGTGTGCACTGACTGAAGAAACGCGTCACATAATCAACCGTGAAGTCATTGACGCGCTTGGTCCCAAGGGGGTTCTCATTAACATTGGCAGGGGGCCACACATAGATGAACCTGAATTGGTGTCGGCTCTTGTGGAAGGGCGGTTAGCTGGTGCGGGTCTTGATGTGTTTGAGCATGAACCGCAGGTGCCTGAGGAGCTGTTTGGTCTTGATAATGTAGTTATGGTGCCTCATGTTGGGAGTAACACTGTTGAGACTGAGAAAGCAATGGCTGATCTTGTCGTTAGGAACCTCGAGGCTCATTTTTTCAAGAAACCATTGTTAACTCCTGTGGTTTGAGAACAAGTATGATGTAGGTTTTTTTGTGGTTTTTATTACTTTTGCTCATTGAAGCTTTCTTTGAATTTGTTAAAGATCGGATCTTGACATCTTGTAATGTATTGTGTTTTTTTAGGAGAGATATTTTAACACATTGCTAGCATTGAACTAACCTATGGACGCGGACGGATGTGAACACTTGTATAGCCGGTGAGAGTTTGTGACCAGTATGACTTGACTCAAACTCATTTGATTATCTAAAGTGCTTGATTTTGGCCTAAAGCCAAAATGACAGGAATATGCTTTGACACGTTGTTGGCAGTTCTATTGCAGTTATCCTTCAACATGCAAACGAATTTGAAATTTGAATGACTTACCCATTTTTTGTTTGAGGACGGTGGTAACTAGTAAGACGTCAGGACATGATCAGTACACCGATGATCATGATTGGGGGTTTACTGACCGGTGGCCAATCATGATCCACAAATGTGATATTATTCAAATAAGTTTACCCAGTTTTACTATGTAATTTCTTATAAACTTTTATGCATCATTAAGTAAAATGAATGATATTAGAAAAAGCAAAATTCATTCACTTTAGTAATATTAAAGTGTAAATTATACACTTGCATGTCTTAAGTATGCTACTTTATGAATTCACTTGCCATATCAACACAGTCCGTTTACAACACCGACTTGTGCCATTATTTTGAAACTAGAAACCATTATATTCTCCAATCTCCACTAATTTAAAAGTGTCACATCCAAAGATATGTTTGACTTTGAGAGATTAAATACTAGGTTTAATACTTGTGTTAAACACAGATTAAATAATAGTATTTAGAGTAAACTGCAGTTTTGGTCTCTGTATTTTGATACCATTAACAGTTTTAGTTCCATCTTAACAGTTTTGGTCCTTGTGTTTTTATTTTCTAACAGAAATGGTCCCGAACACTAACTCCATCCAGTTTTTCATTAATTCTCTCACACGCGCCCCGCATTTTAGGGGTAAAAATGTCATTTCATTCCTTCTTTTATCTAGGTCATCATGTAGATTAACATTTTTATTTAGTCGCATGTCAAAAAGAGTGATAGAAATGATATTTTTACTCCGTATGTTAGGGAGACTTAACGGAAAATTGTATGGAGTTAGTGTCCGGGACCATTTCTGTTAGAAAATAAAAACACAGGGACCAAAACTGTTAAGGCGGGACTAAAACTGTTAATGATATCAAAACACAGGGACCAAAACTACAGAGTACTCTAATATTTATAAACAACTTATAACCATTAAGTTTAAGGATTATTAAATATTGGGTTATTGGATTTTAATAATCCGAATTTTATTTATTGGCTATATTAATCCTAATTTAAAAAGAGTATTTCTTATGCATTCCCAACTTGTAAATTATTTTTCCTCCATCAAACCTTTTATATGTGTGACATAAAAATAGTCGGGTAAGGTATTAATGAGACACAAAAATGGTCTGCTAGGTTTTTTTGAGTATCCGTTATAAAAGGCTCGATGAAGAAAAAAAAAATTACAAGTCAGAACTGTCATTGAGTATTTTTAAAGTTAAGATTAATATCTATCAATACGTTAAAGTTTGAATTATTAAAATTTAATAATTTGATATTTTAAGAATTTGACTATAGCATGTATGAAAAAACGGATTTATATGATAGATTTAAGTATTTAACTAATTTATTTATCTTTATTGAGTTGGAGTGATATATTCATTCATCTTTTAAAAAATTACTCCGTATTATATAAGGATTCGTTTTCAGTCTCCTACTTCCATGCAAAACCATCGTCCTTGTGCTAACAATCATTTCATTTCCATTTTCGTTCCCCAAATTTATTGCTGAAATCATTTCGAAGATAAAACCGGTTTCAATTGCGTATCTCTCATCTAATTCACAAGCCTATAACAACAAATCCTTCAATCTATTCACCGGTTTGTCTTCATCTTCATCATATAACCCTCGCTGCTCGAATTCACAATGGTTCGAGCAGCGGAGGAAGATCAAAATATTAATTCTGGATTAGGTGATGAAGCCACTGCCAATAATGACGACAAAAACTCAGGTAACTAGCCTAATTTAACGAATTTTGTTCTGATTTCGTGATTTGGTTATTTGATTGTGACCTAGACCTGCAATTTTGTCGGATTGGTTGATTAAAATCGGTGAGAATTGATTTCATGATTTGGTGATTTGATTTTGCCCTAGACCTGAAATTTTATCGGTTTTTGTTACATAAAATCGTTGAGAATTGAGATGTGATTTCAGATATGGAGATGATGAAGGAAAAATTTGCGAAATTGCTTTTGTGCGAAGATATGTCTGGGGGAGGAAAGGGCGTTTCATCAGCTTTAGCTTTGTCAAATGCCATTACAAATCTAGCAGGTACTAACATCTATGTTTTCATCAAGTATAATGCAATTTTCCACATGTAAAACTGTATTTTGAGAAATGTTTCAGTGAATTTAGCTTCTGTGAAGTTTTCCGCATGTACAACTGTATTTTGATAATTGATTCAATGGATTCAGCTTCTGTTTTTGGGGAACAATCGAGATTAGAACCGATGCCACCTGAAAGACAGGCTAGATGGCGGAAAGAAATGGGTTGGCTGTTATCTGTTACCGATCACATTGTTGAATTTGTGGCCTCAAAACAGAACACAAATGGTGTAAACATGGAGGTAAGTCGCTTTCTTATTTCTGTATCTATAATTTTAAGTACATTTATGTTGAATATTGAATGTTACAAAGGGATTTGATCATATTTAGAATTGCTAAGTTGTTGAGTGTGAATAGGTTATGGTTACACGTCAACGGAGTGACCTGCACATGAACATTCCTGCTTTAAGGAAGCTTGATGCCATGCTCATTGTAAGAATCTGAAAATGAAATTGCATGTTTGGTGCAAAGTAAGTTAAGTAACAACCAAACTAGTTATGTAGAGGTGGCAATTTCAACCATTTTCTCATGGAAGGCCAATATGAGATTTATTTTATCATCAATCGGTTGACAGAATAAAAGAAATTAACTAAAAAGAAAACATGTTAGATGACTCGAATGGGTCACATTGTCCAAAAGTCATTTCAATACTACTATGCTTTATTGAAATGAGATATTATTGTAATGATATTTAACACTCATATGATTTATTAAGGAATTGGGTTTTTTGGATAGGTTCACCACGTCCGGTCAACCCAAGTCATACGAAATTTAAAATGTTTTGACCCATTATTCAACCTGACAATCTGCGACCCTTGTGATATCGTTTCTGTTTATGTGCTAATAATATGTGATGTGTGGGTGAACAGGAGTGCCTAGATAACTTTAAAGGTGACCATGAGTTTATTTATGCCTCTAAAAAAGACAATGAAACAAAAAGCATGAGAAAGAGGGAAGAGGATAAATGGTGGTTACCGACCCCGGTGGTTCCCCCAGATGGTTTATCAGACGCCACAAGGAAATGGTTGCAGTTTCAGAAGGACTCGGTTCACCAAGTGCTCAAAGCAGCCCTAGCCATTAATGCCCAAATTCTAATGGAGATGGAGGTCCCAGAAAGCTATACTGAAACCCTTCCAAAGGTATATATGGGTCAAAACGAGTTCGATCAAATTTGATCTAACTGGACCAGGTCAAACTGGGTTGACCCACAAAACAATTTTTGCCCACTTTTTAAATCTTTAATAATTAATATATATACTGACTGTGTTGGTTATGGTTGCAAAAACAATATCATGACATACGAATCTAAAGCTGTGAATTGTATGCAATAAACCTTTACTTTGGTCAGAGTTAACCTTTTGAACAATTTTTGACCCATTCCCTTTTTAGTTATATTTTCTAATCGACCAGATGATTTGAAATTGCCACCTATAATAATGTTATTTCAAAAAAGATTAAACCTTGATGGTCTTTGTGGCAGAATGGACGGGCAAGCCTAGGAGATTATATTTATAAGGGTATAACTGTTGAGCACTTTGATCCGGATCACTTTCTTTCATCTATGGATTTGACTACAGATCATAAGATTGTTGACCTCAAGAACCGAATCGAGGCATCTGTGGTGATATGGAAACGGAAGATGTCTGCTAAAGATGGACGGTCAGGATGGGGTCCGGGTGTGAGTTTAGGGAAGCGAGAACAATTTGAAGATAGAGCAGAAACAATCTTACTAATACTTAAACAACGGTATCCTGGGATCCCTCAATCTACACTAGAAATCAGCAAAATTGAACATAATCGAGTAAGAAATTTTCTATATATTTTGGGAATCAAGGAATTAGACAAACGATTGCTAAAGAATGACAAAAAATCATGCTTTTGTTATTTTCTTGATTCTATAGGATGTTGGACATGCAATTCTTGAGAGTTATTCAAGAATACTAGAAAGCTTGGCGCATAAAGTGTTGTCACGTATAGAAGACATACAACACGCGGATGCTCTTACACAAAATTCATCTTCACGAAGTTTAAAGCTTAATTCTCTTAAAGATTCAGTGAAGATACAAGCATCAGGTTTTGTAGTAAAATTTGAATTCATACTTGATTCTACACATCAAACTGTTAAAAATGAAACAAGTCTTGGGAATAGAACCAAACATACTTACAAGTTGTGGCAAAGATACATTTAACACATGCTAAATTGTTTGTTGGTTGTTGATCAGATTAGATTTTGCCACGTGGACCAAGCTTCGGTGGCTGTTGTGGGCCCTTAACGATCGGCAACACATCACCTGTGGCAGTGGAGCTGAAGTAAGCAAGGGTTGAACCGCCTCCCAATATCAAGAACTTGAGTAGCAATCCTCTCTTGGTAAAGGGTGCAGCAAATGTCTCAAAGAACTTGCTCTGCAGTTACATTTATCAAAATGAGATTTAAGAGTGTACAGTTATAGCAGCTATTCATATACATAGTATTAGTATACATAGTGTACAATACAATCAGTAAAGAATGGTTCAAAAGTGCAACAATTTACATTTGTATATGACCCTTATCACATACTAATATATCCTCAATCTAAAGCTTATCAACAACAATATCAGTATATTCATTGAGGCATTTGGTCAATTACCTGGAGGGGGTTGTAGGGTGAAGGAGCATCAGACCCATACACATCCCACTGACCAGTCGTGTTGCCCAAATCTTCCAAATCAAAGTATACACTTTTGTCACCGTATTTTGCTACAACCGCTCCCGCTCTACGCATTCAAAATCATACAACACAAAAATGTCCCAAAATTATTATCAAAAAATATCAAATTCATTCGATTTACGAAAAACATTTGTAATCTTGAACATCGAATATAAAGTTTTCATAATGTCCAAAAGTTTCTATTAAAATGGTAAAAACCGGTATCTTTTGGTTTTTACCACCGACCCGTCACCCTATTATAAAATTCTTTTTCAATGAATGGAAAAACAGGTGTAAATGCGTAAAAAAAATAACAAAATCCAATACTGGCATTCGGGTTATCGGGTACGGTAACGGTATTGGTATCGATACTCAGTAACAAACGTTCATCTCTATCCTAACCTGTAAGATGTGGGTTTGAGAGTGTGGCGAGTAGGCCTTAGGTTAAGCTTAGTTCCGGAGAGGGAACTGCCACCAAGGCCTTTGATGGTGGCTGTGGTGGGTGTGAAGGTTGCAAGAGAAGCCATTGGTCTATAAGCTTGAGAGCTTGTGGTTTTGGTGAATGTGATTGTTGTTGTTGTTGTGAATCAAATTGATGGATGTGAGTATATGGAATGAAAAGGAAGAAACAGAGGATGGTGTTGTGGGGTCTAGTTGTATGGATTTGAGGATGCCACGTGGATATTGTGTTTGTAGGGAGGGTTTTGAAGCTTTAGATTGGTTGGAGATGGATAAAGCCTATCTCCTCATCATGATTTTGAAGAAATATATTGATTTAACTAGTGCTTCAACTATATTAAACATAAATTAAAATTAAAGTAGATATCTTTTATGAGTACGCCGGACTCACTAACCGGCATGTGAAATCTATATCACAAAAAACAAGACATAGGAAGCAATCAGCTCATAGGTCACCCACAAGTAAGGGAACGAGAATTAACCGTCGTTGGCATAACACTCAAACCCTGGTGTGGTTTTTTCATTCATTCCTGATGACTAGCCATAACAAGATTAACCTAGTTTCTCTTCTTAATGTCTCTAATGAAACTAGAACTTGGGTCACTTTGGTCAACAAGCTCTTACACAACTCCTGTTACCACTAGGTCATCTTGTAATGATTAAGAGCCCTTAACCATAACAAAGATGCCCATTTAGGTATAAATTAAATTTTAGCTTCCAATTTTAAACTATGAAATTAATAAAGATTAAATTGTGTGTTTGTGGATTGTGTATGCTGATAGATAATGGGGACAATGCTAAGACAACTTCCAATGTGGTGATCGAAGGGGGTGTTTCTTGGGAAAGGGTGACGCCCTTGTTTTAATTGGTTAACGTATATAATTGTTTTAATAATAATTCTTTTAATTATATAATGCATGTTACTGCTGCAATTAGTAACCAAGCGTGTTTTAGCGTTAAGCAAGTTTGGGAAAATATTGAGTCCAAAATGCTCTCTTTGGGAAATTGCGAGTTTACAAATTCAAAATGGGTTTCCTCTAAAGTTAATGTGTTTGTATGGAGAGCTATGATTGATTGCATCCCATGCAAGTCAGCATTAATAACTAGAGGTATAATAAATGACGCAATCTGCCCGAGATGTTTACATAATGATGAATCAGCGAATCACCTATTAATCAACTGTCAATTGGCGGCTAGTGTGTAGGATGAGGTCTTTTCATAGTGTAACATTCCTAATCAAAACTATAGCTCCATTAGAGTCATGTGGGATATTTGCAAATCTATTAATGTAAGGCCCACTATGAAGAAAATAATACATGCCATATACCTAACCATATTTTGGTGTATTTGGAAATACCATAACGAATTAATTTTTAACAACAGACGTAAAGATCGTTTCATCATATTGAGAGATGTAAAATCTTTATCTTTTATTTGAATGAGATCAAGGTGTAAAATGTCGTATTTGAAATGAAGATTGCGGTCTAGATTTATGTTTTAATTTCTTTTGACTTTCTTCGATTTTGCTTTGCTTCTGGTTGTATTTGACTATTTGCTAGTCTTGATTTTTTTTTTCTAATCAAATGACTATTAAAAAAAATCGCTTAATAAATGTCGGTACGTTAAAAGGAAGCTAACAACAACATTCAAGCAACCTCTAGAAACAACAAAAAGCTTCTAGAAACTCCTTTTTTCCTTCCACATTCTTTCCAGAAGCTCCATCTTCATCCTATAAAAAAACTCGCCATTAAAACACTTCCATTCATCATCAATCTACAACTTGAAAAAAAAAACTCAATCACCAATTCAAAAACACCACTGAAAATATGGACATCAGTTTAATGGGTTTAAACACACCATTTTTCCACAACCTCCATCACATTCTCACAACCCCTGACGACGAAACCACCACAGCAAACACCTCAAACAAGTCCAACAATGTCGGTCCAACGCGCGCTTACGTCCGTGACGCCAGAGCAATGGCTGCGACACCAGTGGACGTGAAAGAGTATCCTGGTTCATACATGTTTATTGTTGACATGCCCGGGTTAAAATCAGGAGACATAAAGGTGGAGTTGGATGATAACAATGTGCTGATTATTAGTGGAGAGAGGAAGAGAGATGAGGAAAAAGAGGGTGTGAAGTATTTGAAAATGGAGAGAAGAATGGGTAAGTTAATGAGGAAATTTGCGTTGCCGGAAAATGCTGATACGAATAAAATATCGGCGGTTTGTCAAGATGGAGTGCTTATGGTTACAGTTGAGAAATTGCCGCCTCCTGAACCGAAGAAGCCGAAAACGATCCAGGTCAATTGAAACGAATCGTCGAATCGAATTGAATCATGAATGATGCAGATATATGTTGTATTGTGTGTTGAGAATTGAAGTTGAGTGTTTTGAGTTATGTTAGCATGTTTGTCTTTGTCATGATCGTTGTTCTGTTTGCTAAATGATTTTATCATGATTAATCTACTTATGTTGGTTTATATATTGTCATAAACAATTAAACACCATGTGTGATTGTCAATGTTTATTTTTGTAACTCTGTTTCGGGTTGGTTAGATTTATGAAATTTATTTTCTATCATCTGGTTGATTTTTGAAGCAAGCAAACAAACGTCATTCATTGTTAGTCATTGTCTGATAATTAAGCTTTTCACGAAGAGGCAAGAAAAACATGAACATGAAAATGGGGGTGAAGATGAGAAGTAACAAAAACGTTAAGGCATTTACGGTGAAAAACATTGAAAAGCTTTAGTTCTTGTTAATGGTTGTGAGGTGCAAATAATGGATATAAAAAAGTGAAAATGAAGCTATAAAAACTGAAAATTTACAAACAAGGTTGATTATTGGTCAATTAAAAGTCGGTTAATGAAGATTGGGCAATCAAAACTGAAATTGTCCGTCAATTAAATTCAAAACTGAAATTGTCCGTCAATTGTTGCTCAAACTTTTTAAATTAGAACATAAAACGTTTATGTGAGACATAACTTGATAACATCTCACATCCATCTTCACCATAAGACTAAAAGATCATTGACATATGTAAATTTAGTGATTATTTTCTTAGTAGTAAAATTGTTTAGAAAATGGTTCAAGCCTGTGAGAGCTAAATGAGAATAAAAGGTTGTAAAGTCACCGCTGACACTAAGGGCATGTCTAGCAATGATGTTTCTAGCCATTGCTGGATGTGAAGGGTGACAACCTCATTGCTAGTGATGGGTGGCGTTGGTGAAAGAAGATAGTAAGGGGTATAATTAGATGTTATATTGTGTTAATATAAAGGGTACTTTGGTTATTATAAAACAATTTAATTGAAAAACTTAACGTCTATCAATGACAGACGCCATCGGTGTAACAAAACGATGACCAGTTAGGATCATTCTTGTAATTTCTAGATATTCAAGGTCATATACATTATTGAGAGTTAAATAATTTTTTAAAAACCAGATAAGTGAAAACATGTATGGTTTGTGATGTTTGAACCGTTTTTACCTAATTGTCCGGTTGGATCAGAAAATCAGAAGATTGAACCGAAAATTTATAAAATTTTTCTATATTTTATGTATTAATTTCAAATATGATATGACCAGTGGACCGATCCGACCGTCATTGGCGAGGTATAAAAAGGACCAAGGAGGGTCTGGAACTATAACAGTTACAAATCAACGGTAACCAATGAAAGTATGAAACACAATACCATGTTCCTAAAAATATCATCATCATCATCATCATCATCATCTTCTACATTTCTTATCCAGAACTAACCATGTCTCTTCTCCATCTTCAACTCCCTCTTCGCCAACTCAAATCCCTAAATCTGTCATCCTCATTCCTCCATGGCACCTCCACCATCCGCAACCCCTCCGCCACCGCCGTCTCCGCTCCCAACCACCGTTACCTCCCCCCAATTCGAGCAATGCGATCTCTCCAAGGCCGTGTAATCTGCACCACAAACGATAAGACTGTAAACGTTGAAGTCGTGCGGTTAGCGCCTCATCCGAAGTATAAACGAAGAGTGAGGAAGAAGAACAAGTTTCAAGCTCATGATCCTGAAAATCAGTTCGAAATTGGGGATATTGTTCAGCTTGAAAAGTGTAAACCTATTAGTAAGAAGAAGACGTTTCTTGCAGTTCCTGTTCCGAAGAGGACTGTATCGAAGCAGTTGAAGGATGTTGAATCTAATTCTTCTTCTTCTTCGCAGGTTTAAATTGGTGAGATTTGTTATGAGTGTTGTGTTGTTTTGTTTGATTGTGATGTGAACTTGCTGTTTGTGATCAAAATTGAACACTTTAATGAAGAGATGGATGATAATTCGATGGATTTGTGATTGATTATGAAAATGTAGGCAAGGTGTTTGAAGAAATGTCATAGAAATGTAAATGTGACATCAATTTAACAGTCTTGTTCTTCATTTTCGAAATGTAACATGGTACTTGTATCAGTTATGTATTGGCTTAGCTCTATTTGAATTATGCATTTGGGTCATGGTTTGACCATAGTTGTCAAAGATGCCTCGTGTGGCGAAGCAATGAAGCATGGTAAGGGTGCGATACTGCGATCATGGTTTGACCATACTTGTAACATTAATCAGTTATATGGTTTATGTAATCGATTTAGTAATGTGGTCGTGGCTTGGTCAAAGTTGTCAAAGGCGCAAAAGGCATTCTTGAGACGAGGCAAGGCAGGGATTATGGTCCACTAAGGCACTTAGACGAAGTTTTTGGTCTAATTTCAGTCTAAATCTTGTCTCAAAAGATGAAATAGCTTAAACAAGCCTAAAACATCATAACCTCTAGAAGTTTGTATATCCTATATGCGTTAAAGAAATGTTTTGATTAAGATACATCTTTTTTGGTTATTGAAATATTCATTCTCTCTTTACCTATCTCCAGGGCCGGCCCAATAGGCTAGTGGGGTGAATTTAGGGTTTCAGGCCCTTAAAGTTTTAGGGCCCCATTTTTTTAAAAAAAAAAATTCTATATGTTTTGTTGGGCTGGTCCAAAAACAAAGTACAGAGAAATAGAACGTGGAACAAGCGGCATAAGGCTTTGATGGCGGCATCTTCCAAATTTTGACCCTAATTCCAAGCCACTCATTAATCTCATTGACATGGCAGGAGTAGAAATCAATCGACATTCAAGAGTTGATCACCTTTCGACAATCGACGGTAGGTTTTATATTCATCCATAATCAATCGAAAATCTTGGTTTAAGTTTCGGAATCGTCGTGACTCCCTGTGTTTCAAACTTTACAATGAATGTTCTTGATAACTAATTAAATTCATATTGAATATTTAGCTATTTGCCTGATAACGTTATGCTGAAACCTATCTTTTTAATTAGTTTTTTTAGATCCAAGTAATTATTATTCCGCTGCATATATCATAAAGTCATTTGGATTTTATTTGCCTAATTTGATGGATGAAGATTTTGCCTTTTATCTTAATCCCAAAGTTACATGGATGATAGTATATCTTTAATCTGTTGTGTTTATTAGTTTATGATATAAGCATCATGTTAATCCCTTCCAAAACATGGTTATGTAGAATTCTTGGAGCTCTATAAATTGGCTACATGTTTCAAGCATGGCATGTTTCAAACATTGAAGTTGTATCTACTTCTTTTTATTCAGCATTGTAAGTTCTCTAATATTATTTTTTCATCTATTTGGCTGATAAATTAGAGCTCTAGAATTTCTCTTAGAGAAGCGATTGATGATTATAATCAAAACTCTCTAAACTATATGTTTAAGGTACCAACCACCATTTTTAAGTCTGGTTTTTACTTCTTTAATTTTTATCTTTAAAGGTTTAATAATCCAAATGGAAAAGAAATTGCGTATGCTAGTGAAATGTGTGCTAATTGTTGTTATTAAAGCTCATTTGAGAAACTCGAAAAAGGCCCCATTTTTTTCATTTCGTTTGAGGCCTTCAAAAAGGTTGAGACGGCCCTGCCTATCTCTATATGTGTGTGTATATATAGATAAAGTACAAGGGGGCGTCTTAATAACCAAAGAGTGTTTATTTAACAACCCTTTTAAGACTCACGCCTTAATTTGTCGTGAGTACGCTACACTTACCGCCTTTCGACTACTATGGGGTTGACAGTTTAAGATTCCCGGTTCGAGAACTGGTAACTACTTACAAATCATGTGAGTGTCTTTATATTTTTGCTTGCCACAATTTTGCACACATGTCATTAGTATTATTATTAACAGAGTTGATATGGCTCAGAGCCTGATTTTCTTCCCATTGATAACAAATATTTATGATTACAATATCAACACTTGACCGCCCCTAACTATAAAATCATTATAGTGTTACAAAACACGTGGTAGTCCTTTTGTAAAAATGTTTGCAATTTGGCAGCGAGAAGGAATATGTAAAACGTGAATCTCCACAATCTGCTTATTTTCCTGAACAAAATGAATGTCAATGTCGATATGTTTAGTTCTTTGATGTTAGATTGGATTGCCTGTCATGTAAACAACGCTCACATTGTCACAATTGAAGATTTCCGAGCCAACAAAGTTCAGCCACTACGTTGCCTGCACCCTAGTATTCTACCGCGATACTCGAACGAGAGATTGTGGTTTGTTGCTTAGTAGACCAAGAAATGAGATTGTCACTAAGGCATACACATTATCCAGAAAGTGGAGCAATGAGTATCGACGAGAAAACTTACATTTCAAATGGTAATGGTGTAAACACATGTTGATTATCAAGACCCACGTTCTTGTATTTAGTCACCTTACATGGAGGCAACAAATATACCATCATAATGTGAATGAAATTGTTTCTAGTAATAAAAAGAGAAAGTTAAGGTGCTACTCATTAAATTGATAAAATTGTATAACCTTCAAATTTAGAATGCCGGTAACATTCCACCTCTACTTTTTTGTTTTTACAACTTTCATCCCAACTCAACTTTGATATATTTAGTTATTTACGAATTAGGCTTATAACCATTTTAGCCTTTGAAGATTTTGATAATATACCACTTTGACCTCATACTCTAACGTAACATAAATGAAACTTTTGCTATTAACACGTGCGGTAAAGTCACACACACAAGACCCAACTGCTGTATCGTAACCTGATTTTATATCTACTACCATGTTATTAACCAAAAATTAAAATTTTTGTGAAATGAATCCTTCAAAATCTAAATAAAGATGTGAAAACTGAAAAGAATGTGTGTACAATCTAATTTAAGTTTCAATTAGAAGATCGAATTACAGATTGATTTGGTTTAACAGACTTGAAAAACCAAAACCTCAATTCAATATTTCAATTCAAGTTTCAGCTTCATCAGTGCCATTGAAGATTCATGTTTTTCTGATCACTCGTTTCCACCATTGTTGCGTTTCCAATTCAATTTAGGTCAATTTATTTCTCAATTTTTGCACCTGCAATACAAGTGTGTTGTTAATCACCATCATAATCCGGTCATCGAGATTCGTGTACATCGCCGTCGACGGCCGTTTGTTCGCGCTTAATTTCTGCTAAACAGTCTATCGTTAATTTTACCTGATCTGGACATTTGTTATCAAGCTATCAAATCAGTCAGATTCAATTCGAATACACAACGATTCGTTCACGTTTCTAAATCAAGTACGTATCTGAATCTGTAGTTCACACGCATTATTTCATCCTAAAATCTACATCTGTCTCCACAAACAGATCTTCAAATCAATCAATCACCCGATCTGGATTGGGTACATAATCCACAAACTCGTATTAAATCTTCTTCAATTTCCAACTGTTTCCTTTTTTATTTTGCACACACCGAGACTGCAAATACGTTTACTGTTCGACTAATTTAATATTTAAATGTTTCACTATATATTGTGTCGCTTTTAGGTCAATTTATTTCTCAATTTTTGCACCTGCAATACAAGTGTGTTGTTAATCACCATCATAATCCGGTCATCGAGATTCGTGTACATCGCCGTCGACGGCCGTTTGTTCGCGCTTAATTTCTGCTAAACAGTCTATCGTTAATTTTACCTGATCTGGACATTTGTTATCAAGCTATCAAATCAGTCAGATTCAATTCGAATACACAACGATTCGTTCACGTTTCTAAATCAAGTACGTATCTGAATCTGTAGTTCACACGCATTATTTCATCCTAAAATCTACATCTGTCTCCACAAACAGATCTTCAAATCAATCAATCACCCGATCTGGATTGGGTACATAATCCACAAACTCGTATTAAATCTTCTTCAATTTCCAACTGTTTCCTTTTTTATTTTGCACACACCGAGACTGCAAATACGTTTACTGTTCGACTAATTTAATATTTAAATGTTTCACTATATATTGTGTCGCTTTTAGGTCAATTTATTTCTCAATTTTTGCACCTGCAATACAAGTGTGTTGTTAATCACCATCATAATCCGGTCATCGAGATTCGTGTACATCGCCGTCGACGGCCGTTTGTTCGCGCTTAATTTCTGCTAAACAGTCTATCGTTAATTTTACCTGATCTGGACATTTGTTATCAAGCTATCAAATCAGTCAGATTCAATTCGAATACACAACGATTCGTTCACGTTTCTAAATCAAGTACGTATCTGAATCTGTAGTTCACAATCTAAGTTCTTTAATTAGTAAAAAAAACCCTAGATCCGTGTGAATTGTGATTGTTGTCGGCAAATGCCTAAAATTGTGCCTTTTATGTTTTGGGTGATTCAATGTGGATGATGTTACTAATGTTGGTTTAATTTGTAGGGTTTTTGATGCATTTGATCCGTGTAGGTTAAAGAGTTGGGTTGATTTAAGTTGTAGATTAGGAGGAGATGAGTTGGTTTAGTGGGAAGGTGTCATTAGGTAACTTCCCTGATTTATCCGATGCTGTTAGCAAGATCAGTGCTGGTGTTAAGACGATCGAAAAGAATTTTGATAATGCTCTTGGGTTGGAAGATAATCCTGATGGTTCTTCTTCCACTTCCGAAGGTAAGTTATATCCTGTATATCAAAATTTAACCCGAATTGACTCATTTTTGTAGAAACGGGTTGGTTTTTCATCTGATGCTGATTACGGAAATGAATATTGTGATGTGGTTCTTGAACTGTTTGATTATTTGCAGCTTCTGGGTTATGGTCTACGGATTTAATGTCTTTTATTGGTAAGAAAGACGAGGAGGACGAAGAAGATGACAAGTCATCTGAAAATCATGAGTCTTCAGAGAAACATGAATCTTCGAGTCTTCCGTTAACATCTCCGGATATTGTTCATGATAAGATTAGTGGTGAACATGGTGAAATTGAATCGAATGTTAAAACTTTTAATCCTGAAGAGCATGAGGAAATAAATGATACTGTTACAGAAGAAGCAGAGAGCATGGATGAAACGAAAATTGTTAATGAGCTGGCACATGAATTTGCTGATATCGTGCTAAAAACGAGTAATGAACAGAATTTGAATATTGGAACGTCTGAAGAACTAAATGTGGATCATCCTGATAAATTTGAGTCTCCAAAACATAAGTCAACAGAACATGAATCGGCAAGTTCTGAAGATCAAGTGACGGGTACCCTCCTTGAGTCAAATGAGGTGGCACCGTCTCTTGATTTGCAGAGAACTGAAAATGAACTAAAGAAACAAGAAGAAGAAGAGAGTTTGCCAGCTGATGTGGCGGGTGAAGTCAACAAACCAAGTATACAAGTTTCAGACGATGCTTCTGAGATGGTTGCTGAAGTGGTTTCAAATTATGGCTCTACAAATGCTATTGAACATGAAACTGATATTAAGGAACAATTGTTAGCTTCAGGAAGAAATTTTTCTGAAAATTCAGATTCAATGGCTGAGCTGGAGATGGTGAAGAAGGAGATGAAGTTGATGGAGACTGCACTTTTAGGAGCTGCTAGACAAGCTCAGGTACATTGAAAGTTTATCTAATAGAACAACTGTTATTAATTGTGTTTATATATTTTTTTAATTTGCTAAAACATGTTTCCAGGCAAAAGCTGATGAACTTGCAAATCTAATGAATGAGAACGAGCAGCTGAAGTCTTTGCTTGAGGAACAAAAGGTAGGTACAAGTTTACACTAGCCAGTAGTTTTTAAGCCCCTAATGCTTTGAGTGAGCCTAGGTCTTTTTGGATTTTTTCTGCAGTCCGTGCTTTTGTTGTTGCTTTATTAATTGTTTCACTATATTAACCAGAGAAAATCTAATGAAGTCGAAGTTGAAGTTGAGTCTCTAAAAGAAGAGTATCATCAAAGGGTCTCAACTCTTGAAAGAAAGGTAAACTGTTTTTATATTGGTGTCCTGTTTCAATTTATTACTTCTCTTTTTTGTTGAACATTATATTTAGCTGCTATAGATGTACTCAAAGCTACAAAATTCAGGTTTATGCCCTCACGAGGGAGAGAGATACACTGCGCAGAGAGCAAAATAAAAAAAGTGATGCCGCTGCTCTTCTGAAGGAAAAAGATGAAATCATCACTCAAGTTATGGCAGAAGGTAAACATTATAAATAATCACCATTTTATTTTGGTATTTGCAACTTCTTGTAGTTTCTAGATATGTAATTATTATCTTGTTTCTTTTTCTTCATTTAGGTGAAGAACTTTCAAAGAAACAAGCTGCTCAAGAATCGACCATTAGGAAACTACGTGCACAGGTATTACATTATATGAACTACTATTTTTTAGGTGAAGAGCTTGAATAATATATTTTTTGGGTGAATGCTAGATCAGAGAGTTTGATGAAGAGAAGAAAGGATTGATAACAAAGCTACAGGTAGTTATATTCTCAAATCAATTTTTATCTGACAAAATAGTTTCCTCAAATGCACATTTGGGGTGAGAAATGAATTTAATTGCACAAATATGTTTATTGCTAACTTCAATTGCATCTATAATTTGGGTACTTGTTAGGTTGAAGAGAACAAGGTAGAGAGTATAAAGAGGGACAAGGCTGCTACAGAGAGGCTTCTCCAAGAAACTATAGAGAAAAACCAAGTTGAGCTGGCAACTCAGAAAGAATACTACACAAATGCTTTAAATGCAGCCAAAGAAGCTGAAGCATTAGCAGAATCACGGGCAAATGATGAAGCCAGAGATGAACTAGAAAGCCGCATAAAGGAATCTGAAGAACGTGAAGCTATGTTAGTTCAAACCCTAGAAGAATTAAGACAAACTCTGAGCAGAAAGGAGCAGCAGGTTTGCATTTCAAATACCCATTCTTTACTTCTTTTTATCGGTGATTTTGCTTAATTTTTTTTTCTTGTTGCAGGCGGTTTTTAGAGAAGATATGCTAAGGAGAGACATCGACGACCTTCAACAAAGATACCAAGTCTGTTTTTTTTCTTTATATATATATTTTTTATTTTATTATTTGAATGAAAACTACTTTTTCATCTGTTTTGTTATTAATTAATTTACCATTCTGTAACAATCGGCTTCAGGCAAGTGAGCGTCGATGTGAAGAGTTGGTTACACAGGTTCCAGAGTCTACCAGGCCTCTTTTGAGGCAGATCGAAGCTATTCAGGTTTTTATTTTATATTTTTATCTTTATTTTACATATTCTATACGTCTCCATTAAACTCCTTTTCTTTTAGGAAACAAGTGCTAGAAAGGCAGAAGCTTGGAATGCTGTGGAGAGATCACTAAATTCACGGCTTCAGGTCTCACTCCTAAATAGAATAATAATAATAATACTCATCGTATATATTGTTAAAGCTATTATTCCTCCTCTTATTGTGGGGTTTTATTAATATTATTATTAAAAATTTACAGGAAGCAGAGGCTAAAGCTGCAGGAGCAGAAGAAAGAGAGCGTTCTGTTAACGAACGATTATCCCAAACATTATCTCGGATAAATGTTCTTGAAGCTCAGGTGGGCTACTCTATATTGATGGTTAAATGATCAAGTTTAGTTGGTGATCTTAATAATTTGCACAATAATAACTTAATATATTTGTTGCAGATATCATGTTTGAGAGCTGAGCAAACACAACTAACAAAGTCCCTTGAAAAAGAAAGACAAAGAGCATCTGAAAGTAGGCAGGATTACCTGGCACTAAAAGAGGAAGCTGATACTCATGAAGGGCGTGTAAGTCAACTTCAACAAGAAATAAGTCAACTCAAACAGAAACATAAGCAAGAGCTACAGGAAGCATTGACACACCGTGAACTTCTACAGCAGGTACCGCTAGATTTATTTAGAAAAAAGTTTAAACATGTTTAAGATTTTGAAAACAATATAATTATGATGGGATGATTACAGGATATAGAACGTGAAAAAGCCACACGTTTGGAGCTAGAAAAGACTGTTCTTGAGCAAAATAAGATAGCCAGAACAAAATCCACAACTGAGAATGGTAAAGTAGCTATTAGTGTAAAATGAATTATAAATGTTTTTAATTTTTGTTATCCAATTTTTTAATGTTTTATTTGTGGTTGATTTTTCATGTGAAGGTTTGACTCGCAAACTCTCTAGTGCTAGTAGTTTGAGCAGTATGGAGGAAAGTTTTTATCTGCAAGCATCTTTGGACTCATCTGATACTCTCTCAGAAAGGAGAAATACTGGAGAGACTTCATATTATTTAAAAAGCAAAACACCGAATGCCTTCGAAGCTGCCCTTAGACAAAAGGAGGGTGAACTTGCATCTTATATGTCTAGATTGGTAATTTTAAATCTTTTATGAACTTAGTTACATATTTTTTTAACTCAAAAATATGTTTAACGTCACAAATAAGACAATGTTACTTCTACATACCCTTGTCCCTATAATTTTCAGTTTTGTTTAATGATGTTAAATAAAGGTTGCAATTTCTAGCATTTAATTATCAATGGGTTGGTTCGCATTATGATTTATCTCTCACATCAAACATGCATAATAAAAAAATTAGACGGAAAGTATGAGCCCGTTTCAACATATACCACAATTACCCTTTTGATCCGTTTACCCAACGCTATAGCCGTTCATTTTCCCACCTTTAATAATATTCATCGTTTGATTTTAGGCGTCCATGGAGTCTATTCGGGACTCTCTTGCTGAGGAGTTGGTTAAAATGACTGCAGAGGTACATTTCTTAATATAACTGTTATCTTCTTTCATTCTCTATACAACTAAACAAAAAACGACAAACAGTTGTTCCGATTTATAATTCGTTCATTTTTGTGCAGTGTGAAAAGTTAAGATCAGAAGTGTCTCAGCTGCCAGGTATGAAGGCAGAGATGGAAGCATTAAGACGCAGGCACGCTGCTGCACTTGAGTTGATGGGTGAACGCGACGAGGAGGTACATATGTTTGGTCATTTTTTATATCGAGTCGACTCACAAACACTTCCTTTGGCCATTTTTGATTATTATAAAGTTATTATTACAATACTATGATTTGGTCTGTTTCAGATAACATCCCAAAATTAACCCATTCATATGTGAATGGGTCGAATTGCCACTTCTATTTTTAGGTATTATTATACATGACCCGTCATGAACTTACGTATTTTTGTAGCTTGAAGAGCTTCGAGCTGATATTGTGGATTTGAAGGAGATGTATAGAGAACAAGTAAACATTCTTGTAAATAAGGTATATAATTTGGCTATCAATGTTCAATAGTCTATATAATTAAAGGTGAAAGCATGAAAATTTGTCTGATTTTACCCTTTTTTTTTCTTTCATATTTTGTAGATCCAGGTTTTGAGTTCATCAATCAGTGGTGCTTAAGGGTGCAAAAAAACATACCACAGGGACCATTACAGGAAAATGACTGTTTTACCCTTATTTGTTTTGAATGACACTAATATATTATGATACTGAGTTTTTGAGAGCTCTGCTCATATGTTTTGTAACTTGAATTGATTTAAAATGATGAATGATAGATGATTAATGAATGCATCAATATATGATACATAGTAACATAGTCATCAACATGATACAACTTGATTCAATAATATCAAATGAAATAGCAACTAAAAAACTCATTTTTGGAAATGCAACAGTGTCCTGTATCTTGATCCTAACTGCATGCAAACATTAACTACTTTAAACTAAATTCAACTTCTGAGATATCTTTTCAAGCTTCATCACACCCTACACAAGAACAAATCCATATAATATAAGCTGTTTGATAAATAGATAGTTTGAACCAAGGTTTTAGCTTTCTTAGTTATAACTAATGAAAGGAAGAAATGAATTTGTTTACGTACTCGTGATAAGAAATTTTGATTCCTCCAGCGTTAGGATCAGCAATGGTGGAAAAGGCTTCGTGTGACAAGTCAAGATCACCCTTGCAACCAGGTGGCGGACACAAATCGGTGATCATGACAGTCACTGTGGGGTTGTCGGTACAAGGGTGCGGTGTACCTTTGTTGGTTCCACCTGTACAAGTCACCTCGAAATATTTTCCACAAAGAGCTCCATCGTCCCATAAATCTTCATTCACAGCAGCTATCATAACTCCTTGATCTTGGTACCCAAAACATTTTGATGCTATAATAACAATTACATTACATGTTCATTAGTAAAAAAAAAACATTAAACTTGATGCAACATTTTTTATACATGATGCATTTTTTTCCAAATCCAACTTTAATTTGGAAAAGAACTGCACATGTAAGAAAAATGGTGTCATGTAAATATGGATTAATTACGTAAGTATGGAGGGGCATTGATGGTTCCGATCCCAGTATCAGAGGACGCGAAACACAGAAGGCTCAAAACAACGAGAATGCTAGAGTATACTCGAACCGACGCCATTGAAGTTAAACAGATATATCAACAAGTAAATGTTACTTGAGAGTGTGTTTGAATGTTGTTGTGATGATTTAAGTGAAAGAGATGGTTATTTATAGTAGACTCAAGTGTAATAAAATCAAAAAACAAACATATATACGGCCACTATTATTGGAGAAAACGATCATTGTTAATAAACATTGTCTTTGTCTTCGTCTTTTGCACGTAACAAACAAATAAAAAAACTGCTGGCCAATTAGAAAATGATATAACCATCACAATCAATTGCCACAATGTATGTGTGACTTGTTTGTGTGTTATATAATCGTTTTATTTATCACAGTTAAAGCAATGTATACAAATGTTTATACGATTATTGTACAAACTACGTACAAAGCCCGACTAAACATACACGAAAAAACAAACAAAGCCCGACTACACGTACGAAAAAACAAACAAAGTCCGCCCTCGATCAACTTCTAACCGTTTCTTTTCGGCTTTGATCTTTACCACTGAACAAAAACACATGTACACGCACGTAAAAAAAAACCGGCTCACTCGCTTCATACATCTTCATTCGCGTCCTGAACACGCTCATCTTTCACATTTTCGTTTACACAAGGACCGTAAGCTCGACTACAAGCAACAAAATACAACAAGTTGATGAAACTAATAACCACAATGACCCAATAGTACCTGTCATAATGTCCCTGGTTAATATTTGTAGCAACCCACCCTTGTTTCCCATTTCCACTAGTCAACTTTTGAATCATGGTTAATATAACACTTGCCAACAAGTTAGCCACAGCTAACCCAAGTAAGAACATCGAACCGGCGATACTCGACATGCTTTTAGGAAACTCTGAGTAATAAAACTCGATTTGACCGATTATACTCAAAGCCTCCGCTAGCCCATGTAAACAATATTGTGGAACTAACCACATTGCTGACATGTTAATAACTGCTTGCGGGTTGTTTCTAAACCCTTGTTCGATAGCTTTTGTTCTTCGAACATGTTCTACAATAGCGGAAACAAGCATGGCTAATGTGGAAATTGCGATACCAATGCCGATTCTTAGTTTAACATTGACATGAACTGGTTTTCGTGTGATTTTTGATGCGAGTGGGATAATGAGGCGGTCGTATACAACAACATAGATTACTAGCATGATGATTGCGAAGAAGGAGAAAGAAGCGGGTGGGATTTGGAAGGACGATGAACCTAGATGTCGATTCATGGTTTTCGCTTGGATTACTGGAAATGTTGATTGGCTTATGTTTATAGCGTTTATGAGTCCGGATGACCATAATGGTAGAACTCGAATTAGCGACTTTAGCTCCTCGACTTGCTCGATCGTGCATATACGCCATGGGTCATGAGCAACTCCTTCTTGTGTTATGTCTTTTGGGTTTTGAATCATGCAAGCTTTGTTTAGAAACCTGCAGTATATCGGTTGACATGCATGTTAGCGATTTTTGTCTCCGTTTGCACCCAAAACACTAAGGGGCTGTTTGTTTCACCTCTTAATAGTTCAGTTCAGTGCTTAATATATCATTCAACATTCAGCATTCAGAGCGTTTGTTTTATGAAAAAAGAGCATCTGAATGGTTCAGTTAAGTGCTGAATGGTTCAGTTAAGTGCTGAATGGTTAAGAGCATCTGAAGTTCTACCCAACATCCATCACAATGATAAATACTCTTAATAGTTCAGACATGTTAATCATTCAGCACTTAATGATTCAGTTTTTGCCAAATAACCCTTTAAACTCGGTTAAATATCTTCGTTAAGTTTTTATAAAATGACTAAAATACCCTTTCTAAAACAAACCCCAACCAAAAACAAATTGTAGACTAAATACGGTACCTGAGTTTGTTGGTGGGCACGGTATCTGAACGTGAACCTTGCTGATGATGCCAGTACTGGATTGAAGGTCCATCATGATCAAATTTACGGTTCTTATAAGCGACAACGATCACTTGTACAAGGCTTGTGAAAATGCTCTTTTCAACTCTTGTTTTAACATAAAGAGGAGAAGCAACAAAGAACAAAATGACTGATAAAAGCGCGAGAATTATGGGAACCCCAAAGCCGATTTTCCATCCGGCATGATCTTGAATGTAAACAATGGCGGTATATGCAACAAGGATCGCGATCATAGCAAACGCATAATACCAGCCAAAGAAACTTTCTAATGTCCTCTTATTGTTGGGATTTTTAGTATTGTCAATTTGTTCTGCACCAAATGCTAATGAACATGGTTTAACACCACCACCTCCTATAGAGATGAACATAAATGCAATGATCAAGAAACCAAATTGGAAAGTTGTGGGTGGTTTGCATGTTTCAGTTAATTGGTCGTCGTTGCAATGACGTGGCTTTAACTGTGGAATTATAGTTGTTAACCACAACAAGAACGTACCCTATAAATAATTAATAATATCAGTCTATCAGTATCAACGTGTGTATAGAAACTGTGTTGTTTTTAAATAGTTGAGATTATAAGTTGGATAAAAGAGCAGATTTAGCAGTAGGTGGATTAGACTGTAAAAACCTTGATTTATTAGATAGATGTTAAAATTTGTGAGTATAAATAAAGAAATGTTACCAATAGGGCAAATAGTGAACCCAAGCCAATTGTGAGGAAACGACCCAAATATGAATCAGAGATAAATGCTCCTAAAATAGGTGCAAAATTAGTAGCTGCTGACCACAAGAAGATGATGTTTGTGCCTTTAGCTACACCAACATTGTAGTTACTCATCAAATACACTATCATATTTGGCATCAAACCATAGCTTGCCGCTCTCTCAAATGCCTCATTTGCTGCATTTTTTTTCAACAATATTTAACAAACCCATTTCATATAAACATTCAAATACATATATGGTTGTTCAGATAAATTAATTGTGACAAGCAACTCAAGCTTATATGACTCGACTAACCACCTAGCTCGTCGGCTTGTGTATAGAGATTAATATGACTACAACTTCTTGTTATTTGATGGTTTTAGAAGAAAAAAATGTAAATAGTACGTTAAGAAATTTATGAAAAACGTAAATAGTAATGAAATTTAAAAAAAAAGACGTATGAAAACATAATTAACTATGAATTTCGTCGAAGCACGAGCTGGCTTGAGTTGGAGACGGGCCAAACACAAGCTTGGTTGGAAAATGCTGGCTCTTATTATTACTAGCTCGAGTTGAGCGAGCTAATATGGGATCGACTTGTACTCGCTCCCAACGATTAAAGAAACCTATGTGATTTAAAAATGTGAATTTCATATTTACATACCTATAATAAAAGGCATTGTGATCAATCCACCTTTTTTTCTTGTTGAGTGGTTTGTTTCTTGATTATTAACTTCCTCTCCCATTTTCACTTGTCACTAATTTAATTGTTTCTGTCTCACTCACGTACGGTAACATATATATTGTGTCATTGTGTGTTGCTTCTCTTTTTATATGTGATTGCATTAGCTTTATATATATAGCCAAGTGTGATTCCTCTATATAGGTACATGGAATAATTATCGTATGGTTGAGGTTATGGGAAAAAAATTATTAATATTATATCTAATTATATGAATCTTTGGTGGGTAAAAAATTTATTTAACTATTGAAATAAAGTGGGTATTAATTATTGTGGATGCAATTGGGGGGGGGGGGGGGGGGTTCACGCGAAAACCATGTCACTAACGTAAAACATGCTCTGGAAAAGCACGTACGGCCTCAGGTGGGCAGACTAGCCAGTGAATCCTGTAAAACCCAAAACCATCTCGATTAGGTGACTACTCCTGGCTCGGTCACTTTTTAGCTATATAAAAAACTTAGTGAAATAAGTTTTTTTGTTACACTAGTAGAATACTAAAATGAGAACGGAATGGAAATAGTTCAAAAAAAAGTAGAAGAATTCTCTCCACTTTGTTGCATTTCAAAAAAGATAATGCTCTATTGCATCTTTCCTATAAAGCACAATTTGAGGTTTATGGAATAAATTCAAACTTTATTTTCATAATGAATACATTTTTTTTCAATTTAAAAAAAACTGAGTTTCATTTAAGCACTTTCCATTTTCATATAAACCAGATATGACACCGGGTCGCGCGTTACAGCAGTCGGGTCACGTGGTCAGGTCTTGCGTATTTAACTTCGTCACATGCGTTGATAAAAAAAGTTTCATGCCCCTACATCACGACACAAAGCCATAATGTGTCACATATTAAAAAGCGACGAAATATGAAAATTTAGACTTCAAAACGTTAACTCAGTCAAACCAGGAATGTTGAAGTCGTACTATATGTCAAAGTAAAGTAAGAGACCAAACTCAAAAAGTTATCAAAGGCTAAAATGATAATTAGTAAAAGTCAAGACTAAAACCGTAAATATATAAAAAAATAAAAAAAAGTAGATGACACGTGGTTGGTTTACGTGTCATCATGTGTGTGACACACACACAACCGACCTTCTTAATTAGAAATGTATACAATAATTCGGCTTAACGTGAATACGTTGAAAATAAATAAAAATTTTGGAGTAGAGAATTTTCACTAAAAATATGAGGAATATGAATAATCAATTAAAGTAAGGAAGATATGCGACGCATATTGTTAGTGATTATTTAAAAAAGATTATCAATAATGGTAGGGTTTAACAACGATGATTGTTCTTTAAAACCAACTTTAAATTAACCGTGCAAATTAAGAGAATAGTTTTCAAAAACAAAGAAAACTAATATCTGTATGAACAAGTGGATGGGTATCAAAGTAAACATCACATAATTGGAAAAGTAATAATTAGTTGTTCTTTTATATCACAACCTTACTCATCCTGCAACATATATATGTTCGGATCAAGCACATAACATGTGTAAGATATTTGTTTCCTAACACTGTAATATTCCAATGGCACCGTGGTAGTGCGTACATTGAGATACTTGAGGTCTCAGGTTTTAATCATAACTCAAAGAGTTTTTTCTGATGGACTTTTACTTTGATTGTGTTCATTTGTGAGTCGAATCTAGAATGTTAAAATCAGTATGGACAGTTGACATCACGTCTTAGGAAGACTCACTCAGATAT
Source organism: Tagetes erecta (assembly GCA_030867185.1). Taxonomy (NCBI): domain Eukaryota; kingdom Viridiplantae; phylum Streptophyta; class Magnoliopsida; order Asterales; family Asteraceae; genus Tagetes; species Tagetes erecta. The sequence goes on from CM061492.1 coordinate 1,406,115, forward strand.
CGTGAGTAGCTCTAAACACCGTTTAAAAAGAATACAAAACTAACATGTAAGTATAATTTTGGGCATGTTGTGCAAGTTGTATTACTTTTAAGAGTAAAAATTAAAAGTGATAAACCCACTTAAAGAAAGAAGTTTGACACTTTCAAAGTGTACATGATTTGTTGAATTGTTGGTGGAAAAAAGCCTCCTTCCATTACTGTATCATGATTATGTGTTGAAATAGATACAATGCTTAATTATTGAAAAAAGTAAGAATAATGCATAATATAATAAAGGATATCAAGATCTTCATTTGCTATTTTTATGATCGTAATTTGAAATGTGTATCATTTATATATACCCAGCCAAAAAAGCTATGACGAGAAATGATACGACGGCATTAAGAACACAAACATCACTGGGTGTCCCAAGGCCCACCTATTTTGAAGAAAACCCGACTTCAATTCAGGAAAAAACTACTGACCTACTCACCCATAGGCACGACATCAAACTAGCAGTAAAACCCGTTTAACTTAAGGATCGAACTTATGTTGCCACAAGTATCCCTTCATTGCCCCGAATGCCCTCCTAAATGCTCCTAGTAGGATTTGAACCTTGGTCTCTTTAGGAGAAAGTACAACTATCGAAGTTGCTAAGATACACGACATTTAACATGGTGCAGATCCATTCTAGACTAAATCATCATCAAGAACAAAATACAAATCACAGAATACAAAATGTACGTATTATCACACCGGGTATGCTTGGAGACCATATTTATGTCACACGTCGAACAATATACAGAAACTCCCCTGTTTTGACACAGTCCTGCATACAACAGCTCCAAAGCAAAAGTGCAAAAGATTCAGTTACTGGACCTGCACCATTCTTCAAGTGTTGGAGCTGCCACTCCAACGTTTTTCATGTCGTAAATATTGGCTGGTTCAAAAAATAAACAAAATTAAGTAGCAAGCTTCAAGCCTTCAATCTATAAGCATTATGCGAAAAAGGGTGATAAAAATATTATCTTGGTAAAGCAAAAAAAAATGCATAACCTTTTCTCTTAGGCAAATTGGCTTAAAATAATCCCAACTAACACCTATTGGCCGAGAATAATCCCAACTCCATTTATTCCCTCCAGTGGTCTCAAATCCAACTTTTTTGGCCTCCAATGGTCCGCCGTTAAGTGCACTTAACGGCGGACAACTGGAGGCCAAAAAAGTTGGATTTGAGACCACTATATGGAAACGAGTCTGGTTGTGTTGGGTTAAACACTGTTTATCCTTCTAAAGTCGCTTAACTTTTTTTATAACAGTTTCACCTGATACTAACTAAGTTTTTCATAAAATCACTCAGTTTTTTTTATCCTTCTAAAGTCACTCAACTTTCACCATCTGTTCCAATCCTATGTAATATTTTCATAGATGTTAAAATTTCTTGAAATTAAATGAAGCCAAGTGAAACATATGCGCATACCAGCATGCACATCAGGGGTAGCAGCAGCTGTGGCATCAACAATAACAGTAACAGACTTGTAATTAAGTGATACAGCATCAAAAACAGTCTGCCTAATGCAATTTGGAGTTTGAACACCTGTAACAAATAATTAAAAAAAAACAACTTAAACAAAACTACTGTTATAACATATCAAAACATATTAAAAAACAGAATGATCTAAAGATAGATGATTTACCAACAACCACTAAACTATCAATCCCTGCTCCTTGTAAAACTGAATGAAGGTGTGTAGCAAAAAACGCGCTAAAGCGTGTCTTTACCAACTTATAATCTTCTTGTTTGATGACCAAACCATCAGCCAATTCTGCACCTTTGCTCCCTTTCGAGGTTGGTTTTGGTTTCCCATCAGCATATAAATGTCTCCTAAATAGCTCAACATCTCTTCCCAATGGGTCGTGCTCTCGTACAACCTACATGAGAACATATATACATAAACAAACAACAACAAACAAAGTAACCTACATCGTGCTCTCGTAGAACCTACATGCAGCATCTGTGCCCCTAGTTGAAACATAAATTTTGCACAAAGGCATGGATGTTGAAGCGTCAACTGCTACGCTTTATAAGATTTTACTCATCTTTTACAGTAGAAAATTACACAATCAAACATTGTATACCAAAAGAAACAACCCTTTTGTCATTAAAAGCCTAACTGATCATAGTTTTTTGATGATTGTGTTGGAAATATTTAATTATATGGCCATTTGACTATTTCATAAATTAGTTTAAAAATTAACCAATAAGCCCTTATATATAAGTTGAAACAAGCACATTACTTAGGTCAAGTTCATCATACTGAAAGAATTGCAATACAGAACAAAAACTAATAAAAAATGCTAGCTATATGTTGTTATGTTGGTATAAAAAAGTACCCAAACAACGAGAGAGCCTCGGCGTCTAGCAACTTCAACAGCTTTGATAACGTTGGGGACGATAGCTAAACCACCATCGACACGAACCGGACCATCTTCCAACAGAAAATCATTCTGTAAACCAAATCAGATCAACACGACCACAAAACAACACGTTTCATTTGCATTTTATACTTTTCGATTCCTTACACGTGTGGAACTAATTAATCGAGTCTAACGAGTTATACATAGCATCATTATAAGTTATAACACAAAATCTATCTAGTGATTAAACGACTTGGTTTTGATATGAATTTTGAATACTTAAAACAAAAAAAAACGCATAAGGTACCTGCATATCGATGACAAGAAGAGCCTCGGTGTTGTTACGAGTATGTTCACAAGCCATTATTATTATTATTATTAATTAATACTTGTTTAGCTTTAACAGTTCTGTAAAACACAATCTCAGTTCTAATTATACAATCAAAAACTATGAATGAGTGAATGAAGATGTAAACGAACACATTCACCTGATTGATTAATAATCGATGATGAATGAAGATAGAACGATTGAAAAACTATCGATGATTTCAATGGATTTTATTCCGATTTTAACCCGACTCCGACCCGCTTTCGACTTTTTTATTTTTAGTCCTCCATCTTTCCAGAAACAACATATTTAGTCCTCTTACTAACAGCTAAGCCCAAGTTACACCTCAATCTTTGTTTAGATGAAAAATAGAGAAAATTATATTTTTGGCTCATAATGTTTCGTATTTTTAACTCTTTTAAGTAAAAAATAAATCTTTTGACGTATTTACCCTTAACGCTTGAATTATGTAGCCATTTTAGCGCGTTATACTAACTTTGTTAGATTTTTTTGTTAAGTATTAAAGCGTTTCGATTCCTTTATATGGGAGTAGTTATGTAAATTAAAATTGTTAATTAATAGTAAATAATTGTTTGTATATTTATAGTTAAATCAAATAAAATACAAAGGGTTATAAAGTCCTATCTCGATCAAGTCGTTGTATATTTATAGTTAAATCATTGCACTGTCGTTGTTTCGCTTCAATCTCCTTGTAAGCTAACCATCAAGTTGTTGCTTTGAAACAACTCGCACAACATCAAGTGCACTTGTAAGTAACACAAATAACAGTTCCGTTCGGTGACAAAAACATTACCATTTTCTTAATAATCGTAACATGGAATAATCATTCACAAAAACATTACTTGGTCAACTATTTGTACGTATCATAGGAAATAAAGGTGGCAATTTTGATCATCAATCTAAGTAAGGCAGTTGATTCTCATTATGTTTTGTTTCTAACAATAAAGATGCATAAAAGAAAATGAATTGTAAGGTGAAAACCCTCCTTATTTCATTTTATTTGAAAAGCTGAATTGTTTGACTAATAATCAGTTTGACTTATGATGTTTGATCTTTGTTGGGCCCAATTCTAACGTTTGCATGGGCCTAATAAACCACTCGTTCCTAGCACGAACAAACATATCATTTTCATAAAAATGCAATTGGTCGGTGGACATTGTGGCCCAAAGTTGTTCATTGTGTTTGTGTTCACCAATTCTCCACCTTTAATCAATCATAGATATTATCAAAAGACGTGAAAAGGCAAATTAAAATCAAGTGAATACCGTTACTATTAGAACACATAAAAGAATTTACAGCAAGGCGGCAGGTAAACGGGCAACAAGTTGTGCCGCCACCCCCTTTTGAATAGAAAAACCTAGCCTACTGAAGACAAAACCTTGACCCTTAGGTGTCGCGACATTGCTATGAATGACCCGTTGAACCCTGGTCAAAAAGTTCACCGCCTCAGTTGCTAGAAACCCAAATGTGTCAAATGCCAGCGGAATAAAAACATGTTGATTATCGATACAGGCTTTCTCGTGTTTTGCGATCTTGCATGATTCCGCCTTTGTCGCCGCCTGTCGTGCAACGAATCCATTGTCCCTGAGCGCAACCAAGGAGGACACTCCCGTAAGGTCCACACAAGCGTGTTTGCCCCCTGTCCAACCAAACACAAGAATATCAGCCGGCCTTAAAGTAGATCTCCCCTCAAGCGGATGTAATATAAAATAATTATTTACTCGCATTCGTAATATAAAAAATAGATGCATTATCGTGGGATTTAGTACAATAATTATTTACTCGCTTTCGTAATAAAATCATATGATGTGGCAAATAAAACTATATTAAAATAAGTCTTCTGTCGATGCAAAAAGAATGAAAACATCCAATTGATAAAAAAAACACAATCATAAATCAACTCGGAAAAAAAAATAATGAAGAATCACATCTAAAAATATATTAAAAAAATTGAATTAATTGTTAACCTTTGCAATGAAAAAATGTAATAATTATCTTTCTATGTATCATCAATATATGTGCAGAATCGTTCTGTAACTTTTTTATGGAATAAAAAAATTATTAAGAAATGCATTGACAATAATGAAACAAATTAAGAATCAATTAATAAATAAAACAAAATAAAACTAATTTTATTTCGACTGTGACTATAATATAGGTTTTTGAGAATCCTAGAAATAGTAAGTGAAACTCACATATTTTTTATTTTTCTTGTCCCAAAAATATGTATTTTTCAAATTATTAAAAACTCAGGTTACTCACTTTAATAAGTTAAAATCTATTCTGAACATTTTTTTTTCTTAAAAACATTTTGAATCTCCTATTATTCAAATTAAAATGGTCTAAAATATATTATCCATTGAGAGGTAAAAAAGACAAACATAAGAGGACATTATGAATTGTATAAAAAAAATTTTGAGTTCTAGACACTTCCATAATAAGCATGTTATTGACAGGCAGGATCACACCCCCACATATTTGCATCGACAACACGATATTCCTTTCTATCTACAATTCTACATAAATCAATTATATATCCAAATTATTTTTATCTAATATACGATAATTTAACAAATACTTATGTCAACATTTAAACAATGACTAATTAAACAACATATATACTATAACCTTATCCTTTCACGTGTATAAAATATAGTTTTATTTGAATATATATAATGGCATGAAAGTCATCATATATATTTGGCACTTGTTACATGGAAACTTTACTATCATCTTCGTTCCTAAAAGCATGGAGAAATGTTTATGGAGGGATGTGAATTTTTTATATAACTAAAAAATGAACTTTGTTGTTTCAAATACAATCATGTAGTATAAAGATAAACTCATTTCATATCAGCACACCTCGTTATATTTTCATTTCACTTATATTTTCCATCGTCCCAATTTTTCTCATTTTCCTCATATTTTCCCTCGTTGTGTATGTGTTATACTATACAACATTATAACAGATGTGTTATTCTGTCAAAATCAGTGCAAAATTCTCATTGGTGAAAAAAATATCTTGAAAACAATGGGTTGTTTTTGCACCCAAATAAAATTTTCACACGTTCGAAAAAAAACATCTTGCAAAATTCTTATTGTTATGAACTTGTAAGTGATATTATATGAAAGTTAAAAATTAAAATGACGTTATTCAAATATATATTTGGATTTGTAGAAAATTTCCAGGTTTATAACATTTTCAAATCGTTAATCATAAACACAACCTCTTTATCACCAATGAGAATAACTTGACACAATTAATTTCCTTTACAAAATGTCAATTATATTTTCCAGTTCAGCAAGAATTATTACTAAGAATAGTAATTACTAATTAGATTGATCATGACAAAAAACTGGCCTTTTTATTTTTTTTATAGGGAAATTAAATTTTATTAATCCTAGCTTTTATTTATTGGCTATTATTAATCTCAACTTTCACTTAATTGGTTATCATTGAGCATTTCGTTACCCTTGACTAACTCCGTCTAAAATTGCTGACGTGACATTCACATGGCTGCTGACATGTTTTTTTATACGGAGTTAGTCAAGGTTAACGGAATGCTCAATGGTGACTACTTAAGTGAAAGTTTAGATTAATAATGGCTAATAGTAAAATTATGATTAATAATGACGATAGGTGAAAATTAGGATTAATAAAATACAGTTTTCCTTTTTTTTTAATCAAACATATTGCATTTATTTAATTTTTTTGTCACCTTTTAAATATTATATTTGAAATTTTCATTATATAAAGTGACTTTAGAGCCATTTGCAAAGCACCCACTCCCAATTCTCCTCATCTTTTCTTCACACTCTCCATTTCTATAAATTATTATTAATAAAATATATTTAATAAAAAAAATGCCTTCAATCGCATTTGGTCGTTTTGATGATTCCTTTAGCTTGAGCTCGATCAAAGCTTATATTGCCGAGTTCATCTCCACCCTCCTCTTCGTCTTCGCCGGTGTCGGTTCCGCCATTGCTTACGGTATATATACAATTTCTCACGGTCCAATTATTTTTAAAATTATAATAATAAAACTATAAACTCCCATGCAAGTTTCACATTTGGGTACGTACGTAGTTTAATGTTGATTTTGTGCAGCCAAGTTGACAGCGGACGCAGCTCTTGATCCCGCGGGTTTAGTGGCCGTGGCAGTTTGCCACGGACTCGCACTCTTTGTGGCGGTCTCCATTGCTGCCAACATCTCTGGTGGTCATGTCAATCCAGCTGTCACTTTTGGATTGGCTGTTGGCGGTCAAATCACTATCCTAACTGGCATATTTTACTGGATTGCCCAACTCATTGGCTCGACCGTCGCATGCTACCTTCTAAGCTATGTCACTGGAGGCCTAGTAAGTCAATTGTAATAATATGCCATAAGTGACATTGTGTTGGTTAGTTCAACGGTGAGGTTTGGATGCAAGTTTTCAGAGTATTTTGTAGGAGTTTATGATAATTAAAACAATTATTTTAAGAACAAGCTTAAAGGGTTGTACATTATGCATATTTGCTTATACATTGGGTTTTGTGGTGCAGGCTGTGCCTACCCATGCAGTTGCCGCAGGTATTGGGGCTATTCAAGGAGTTGTGATGGAGATCATAATCACATTTGCGTTGGTGTACACAGTTTACGCCACTGCATGTGACCCTAAGAAGGGATCATTGGGCACAATCGCACCTCTAGCAATTGGTCTCATTGTGGGTGCCAATATTTTGGCAGCTGGTCCTTTCTCTGGTGGATCAATGAACCCAGCCAGATCCTTCGGTCCAGCTGTGGCTAGTGGTGATTTCTCTGGTCACTGGATCTACTGGGTCGGGCCGCTCATTGGTGGTGGCTTAGCTGGAGCCATTTACACCAATGTGTTTATTAGCCATGAGCATGCTCCTCTTTCTAGCGAGTTTTAAGTATTTTTTCTTATGAATTTGTAATTTTAATAAAAGGAAGGAAAACAATTTATTTGTTTTTCTTTCTTTGGGTATTTGATTTTTTTACTTATGAAGATGAATGGAGTATGTTTGTTTTGATGTCATTATGTGTGATTCAACTTTTTTTTCTTGATTTTGAAAAATGGATGAAGTTGGTAGAAGCATGACATTATGGATAGGTGGTGGTGGGCCCATTTGCTTTATTGGGCTATTTTGTTTGATTCTTTATTTCTATGTGAAGTGAGTGGGCCATTGTACCAATCACCGCATGTGATTTTATGGGTTTGTTGACTCTGACTGACATCAACTATAAGAATTAAGAAACATCAAAATAAATTTAACAACAATAATACCTAAGCCAAAATTTCAACTTTAATATCATCTACACATGTTAATAACAAAAGATATATAACCAAAACAAATATAACCTACAGCCCTGAACAAACGGAGATCAAGAGGTAAAAATCAATCCATTCCAGGGACAAAATGCATGAAGGAATAAACATTAAACAACTGAAACCAAATAGAAAACATTTTAACTTTATGATAAGTTAGCGTAGTGGTAACTGGTAACACACTTAGAAAGGTCTCTTTGAGTGACACGGATTAACGTCATTCAAAAACAAACAAAAGAAATTTTTTTTTTATAAATTAAGAGAATCTGTTAAAAATTAACATGCCACATTAACATTCACCAAACTTACACTAAATAAACATCATGACACATTTCCTGGTCGATGATCTTATTTCAACGCATCATTTGGTTGCATTTAAAAGTTAGAAAAAAATACAACAAAAATAAATGTCATTTATTATGTTATCATTTCATATTTTCCAACTTTTTGCTAAGAAAAAACACAAATGTACCTTTCTACAGGTACCTATTTAAGGAACAAAACAAGCTGAAAACAGTGACCTCTTTTTATTTTCTATTTTTTGGATATTCAAAATTAAATCTGCAGGAGATTTGACAAAATGTTAACATAAACTTATGTAACATTAAATTATACATCAGCGTCTACTTATTTACAAGCAGCTACCGCACATGACCAAAAACACCCTGGATGTTAAACTTCTACGGCATCGTAACTGTAAAACTTTTATCTTCTTCATTTTCTTTACTACTTTCTCTAGACCGGCCCGTATCTTCACTGACCCATGATTCAGCTTCCATCTTCTTTGTTCTTTCTAGTTGTTTCACCAAGTTAAGGCGTTTAGATGAATATGGAGAAGGAATCTGAAAACAAAACAGGTCAGATGATTTAAACGTTACACGATTTAAGAAATCTTGAAAATAGAGGGGTGCGTGTGAAGAAGAGGGGGGGGGGGGGGTCCTGTTTTGCAGCGTTTAAAACAGGTAATCAGAAAATCACGAGAAATAAGTGTGTTGATGAGATTTACCAGTGATGGCATATACTTTTTGATTGCAGCTAGCATTGCTGCATGGCCAACAGCCGATACCTGCTCACAGTTGCAGAAATTTGACATAATCAGAAGTGAACTTCGTATGCATAAAACGTCCTAAATCATTTTTTTCAATTATCTGATTATAACAGAAACGGTATACCTAATATAATCATGTTTGATACGCTAATATTAAAAATTCACAAAAGGGTTTACCAAACCAGGTAAAGTAAAATCCAATGAAATTATTTAGTTGGTTTGTGAAGAAAATCAACATTTTCAAGAATTGTTTGTATCAAGATACTTACAGGAATTAGCATTAGGATTGTAATCGGAACAAGAGTGGCAAGATCATTAAGTGTTCTGTTTATCTTCCCTCTTTCCCTATTTGTAATCTTGATGCCACTAAGTTGCTTCACAAGGAGCCCAAAAGCATCCCTTACATCTATAAATAATAACCGAGTGCCCATCCATAAGTCCTACATGTCAAAAAATGTAGCAGTCAATTACAGGTAGCCAGTCCAACCCGTGTACCGATAACATGACCCACTGATTTTGACTTGTTGCCAAACCCGTGCAATTCGCCACCTCTGCAATTAATTATGAACAAAGACCGAGTAAAATTTACGATTCTTGGAGACTTACATTACTAGCAGCCACCAACTTCATGGCAGTTTCCCTCACTAAGCGCTCATACAAGGGCTTTGTTTCAGTTTTTACAGGGTTGATTCCTGCTAAACCAGTGCCCTGAAAAACGGATGCATAGAAAACATTTGATCTACCCTTAAAAGTACTTAATAACTAATAAAGCCTTAGAAATTAGAATATAGTAAAATCATTATACCTTCCTAATTGTAGATCCATCTTGAATACTTCTCCTTTTCATTAAATCAACTGACTTTTCCAATAAGATAGATGAGTTTGTCATCGTTTTATTACTTTGAGCACATTGTTCTGAAAATTTCATTAATTCACTGCAAAAGGTATATAAATAGATATGTATAAGCACTCATATTTGAAGTATGATGGCATCTTGTTTAAAGAAAATTTGGAAACAAACCAGCTTACCCTGATTTATCATAAGCAGCCCAATACTCCTCGAGACAATAAGATAATAACGTCTGACTACATATATGAAAGCAGATGTAGCTTAGTAGAAGCAAGTCAACTTAGGTGAGTTTGGACGAGCACTTTGAAATAATATACTAAAAACTGAACAAATAATCAGAAGAATAATTTGTTTATCCACTCATTAAGAACTAATTATTTCAACTTCAAAAAAACGTATCCATCCAGACACCCCCATTATGCTAGATTCGGTATGGAACGATCTATTACCTTCGAAGCAGAAATGAAAGCATATTTGCATCCATGGGTTGTTGAGAAGAATTGCTATAGTGAGCGTATCCAGAAAAAACATCATAACAAACTGTAAGAACAGTATAAAGAATTATTTCTTTTTCCGCCTGAATAGCATGCTGTCTTGATCTTCTTCCATCATGATGGAACTTGGATCTAAGTGGTGCATAAAAATCAAGCCATCCAATTTCATCTATAACTACCTGCGAGACCAATATGATTACATCAGCAATACATGTGAAAAAAATTCAACCTTCTATGGGTGAACGCCGAACGTGTAGATAGCGTCAAAAGTGAAGCAAACTATATTCAAAAATCAAAAACCCCTAATCCATCTACTAATCTACTTAATAAATAGAACTATCATCGTCATAATACAGTACTTAATCATATTTAAGAACTATTTATTGGTGGTATTCATGAAGAGAAATGACAAAAGGTGTTTGTGTAGTCCCATGTTGACCCGCCTGACCAGCCCATTTTGCAACATCTTATCAGGCATGTTCAACATTAACGTCCATATGAAATATGAAATATAAAGCATGTAATCAACCTCGATGAAGAGCTGATACTCAGGTAGGGAACTAAACTCAGGACAAATATGCAGGCTACCACACTCCAAGTAACTGCAAATTTGGATACTTTAGAACTTTCAGAAACTGTCAGAATATTTAGAAGTTTGTGTCAGACCAATCGAGAAAATTACCCGAGGAAATCTTTGATCTGCTCATCAAGATCCTTTATGTTCATTTCTGATAAGAATAACCTTGTCTCTCTTCCAAGAAATGCAAAGATCCCGAGAGTGGCTAAAGCAATCTCTTCAGTCTGTATGGGCATACAGTATTAAGTATTAATTAATAGACAAACAGCGTACTAAACAATAAACGCTTGAATAGGAAATTGTACGGATAAAGTGGATATCAGCTATACATTTGCAAAGCTACAGCCACTACAAGAAACTAGTGAAGTTCCAGTTGAAGTTTGAGGGAAAGAGCAATAAAAGGCAACTCAAAATGATGAACAAAGCTCTGCAGTCCCATTTCATGGAACTCTGACTTTACTAACAGAAAAATTGCAAAAAAAAAAAGTAATCCACTTCCATCACCTCCTTTTTAGAACAAAAAGAAAAACCATTTTAAACTTTATAAAACTTGATAAGACCTCAAACTTTCCACTTCTCTAATCTAATGTAATAGGTACACAATATCAGGCAAAGAAATGATGATGTGGCTGCTAGCCCGCTAGTAATTCACCAAGTTCATGATTCTCGGACATGAGTCTGAAAAATGGTTAAGGTTGAAAATTATCTTAAATCAAATTTTTTGATACTTTGACGGATTGTTTTTTTTTTGGAGTAAGCAGGGTGGTTACCAGACACAAAATTATTGCCAACACCAATCCGCATTATGTGAAATTGGACCTTGTTACTTATTTATGTTTGCTTTTGGGTTTCACAATTACAGGTTCTGTTTGTTTCATCTGGCTTAACACAACTAGTTTAGGATGAAAGGCTTGTCATCTTTTTGTTACTATTTCCCTTAATAAATGGTAGGAAAATGCAGTATGATACAACTGACCTTATCACTGAACGTTTGCTTGGCCGTTAATACACTTTCTCTGTGAAATGCTAGCAAAAGTTTCTTTTGGACTAAGCCAATCCAAAATTCCACATCTTCAATATTCTTATTTGGCAAAACCATTTTACCAAAATGCAACAAAAATTCATTTTCAAATCCTGCCTCAAGTGCCAAATGATACAACTTATCAACTGTTACAAGACTGCATGATAAGTCCATAAGCTCCACCAACATATCATCAATTGACTCAGTCAATAAAGCACAAGAAATACGGCTTGACCCCAACTTTTTAACAGCAGTGCAGCAACTTATAGCCAGAATAACTCCTGCAACACCACTGAATAAATTTGTTTTAGTGATAGTGATGAAGATAATTTGACAGTTGGTTATAAATTTGCTTTAGTGATAGTGATGAAGATAATTTGACAATTCAAACTAACGAGTTAATTAGCATACCTTCCAGCATATTCCACAGACCACTTTTTGAACAACGGGATGAATGATCCTGCTATGCGTGGAAGTTCCACAGTTCTAAACCACTGCACCAATTTGGGGTGTTTGGAATTCAGCTGATTCTCAATGAACTCGCCAAGAAACAATGTTTTGGCAGACAAACTGTGATAGAAACACAAGAATAATGTTATCACAAATGACTCTCAACAAACTGAACAAAAAACCATTTTTAGAACAAGCTGAGATAAAAACATAAATATGATGTTACCCCCACAGGGTTATGTATGTCATTGGTTGCTAAAATCAAGATAAAATTTTGAAGACTGTGAAGAACTGGGAGCAATGTATAGGCAAGAAAGTTATAGGTACTTACAGCTCACTTACAGGACTGTTGCAACGCTTCTGAGAAAGAAACAACTCCACTTCGATCGCTGCTTTTAATAAAGCATATACGGCAACCTGTAAAACAATAAAATTTGATTTCTGACGTGATGATACTATTCAGCAATAAAAGGAAGGAACATGATCATATATTCATGTTTTTCAACTTTAAACTCAATCTAATGCTTACTCAAAACTCAAAAGCATACAAAAGTAATCAGCATCAAGGTTTAGTTATTATGTTGTCTGAATATTAGACGATTAACACTGTTAAATTATTTTCAGAATACCTGATATGCAATGCGTTTGTGCCATGCATGCACATCTATTCCGACCCATGCATTTGACAGCTCGGCCCCACTTTTAGCCAAATCCAGAGTCTGAATTGCAAGGGAAAAGCTCCTTGCAGATTCATGCAATACCCATACAAGAGAATTGACACGATTAAATTCTGATTCATCAGAGTTTGTTATTCCCACTGAAGGATTATCCTCAACAATGATTTTATCTCTGGCCAAACAAGAAATGGATGGCAATGATCTTGAAGAAGACCGACTTAGCGTAATATTCTGAGAATAAATGCAATCTCTGAACAGGATCCCATGCAAAAAGTTATTGAGTGAAGAGCTATCGTTCTCTTGCCCTTTCATATTAAACTTTGATCCATAAGATGAATGAGCTGTGAACTTTGCACTTTCTTCTGATCCAGCAGATTCCCTATGGCACAATGAATTAGAATGAATTAGTGGCCCGTGATTGCTAGGTGCACAATGGGTCAATATATGCCTGCTACACTACAAATCAAGAAGCTCAGCTGACTTTCACGGCTTGAATGGTTTCTTCTGTTGCCAAATTTATTTGAGAAAAAAGCTTTGAGATTATACTTCAATGCTTCATATGAGCATGCTTATTCATAAGTGTTTAAGGCCATTGATTAATTTAAAACACAAAGAGATAACTTTGGGGGTAGTAACTAAGGTCCTATTCCATTAAACCTTTTCTTCTTCAAGACGTCTCTCCTTAAAAGATGCAAATTTCCAAAATCAACATAGGATTTACCAGTTCTGAGAAACATTATCCATGCTCCTATTCAAACTTGTCTCAAGACTAAAATACACAAATTGTTCAGATAAACACGTACACTCACATAACACACGAAACAAAAAAACAACCACAACACAATCAACAACACTCTAACTCATACTCCACAAAAACGATAATCAACACACTAACGAAACATGAAAACCATTCACACTTGAAAAAAGTATTCAATGTAGCAATAACTACGTTACGTTGACATACAATTCGCTCTTAAACCATGTTAGTTCATAAACTTCAAGTGAAAACAAGTAAATAACAGAACAAATGCAACAATGCAAAGCAAAACAACAATCGCAACACAAATAACAAAACACTAACTCAATCCTCCACAAAAACGATAATCAAGGCTCTAACGAATCATGAAAATCATCCACACCTGAAAAAAGTATGCTACATAACTTCGATACGTAGTTACATTAAACATACAATTCGCTGGAAAATCATATCAATTCGAGTGAAAACAAGTAAGTAACAGATGAAATGCAAAAGCTAGGGTTTGTGAGAGGGAGATCTTACAGGTGGTAGGAAGTGAAATTGGAGGATTGAAGCAGCAATCGAGAAGCCATTGGAGAAGAAAAATGGAGAAATGAAGGATGACGTGAGTGGATAATGACGAATTGATGAAGATGAAGATGAAGAAGAAGAAATGAGGGTTTGGTGGTTGGTGTGAAGCGAAGCCATCGAGGTAACACGCAGCGAAAGACGAAACCGTCTGACAGAGTGGAGCTTCATTTGTTTAATCTTTTTTTTTTCTTTTTCTTTTTCAAAGTTTTTGTGAATTACAAAACTAGTCCCTCTACTATTAACAGAGAAAAAGAACGTGATGCATAAATCCATGAACAGAACCGATTTAGTAGGGATAGCAACAGGGCGGGTATAGGTGATCCCATACCCGTTTAGAAATGAGTTTCCCATACCTGCCCCCATACCCGTCGGGTATTTTCGGGTATCGGACATAATACCCTCGGGTAATCGGGGATACTCATTAATAACATAAAACTTACCCGTCAGATATATAAAATACATCAAAATATCAAAATGAAAGGGATCGGGGAATACGCTTTAGGGTATATAAAATACATCATAATATCAGAAGTGTATTCCCCCATCCCCATACCCATTTAACCTGTCCTCGTACCCGACCCAAATGTCTCTGGTTTCGGGTTTCCCCATCGGGTACAGGTTTGATTGTCATCCCTACGATTTAGTTGAATACAAAATGGAATTGGAATTGGAATTGAATAGAATCAAATTGCGTGATTGAAATCAATTTGTAACCTAGTCAGGTAAAAAAAACTAGTTTAATTGGTTGAAACCAAACCTAACAGGGTAAAACCTAGTTTCAAACCAGAACAATCATTTTCCTAGCGTAAATTGATTTCTAAACGAAGAAAGGTATAACCAAAAACATGATGTTGACCAAGTTTGATTTAGCCCGGACTCGTTTATGTCTAGAGATCGATTTGTGTGTTTATAGGTTGGTAGGATTGGACTCCATATGTAATGAATGAAAGTGGTTTAACATCGTTGGCTATAAACTAAAATGTTAAAAAATGTATTAATTTTGAGGCAAAAATGTAAAATTGAAAACTACAATGGCTGGCTGTAATTTGATAAGCCAAAGTTGAGGGGTTTAATAGAACATACTTGAATATGGATGTCAACTCAATATGTGTATGTGCGCCCACTTGAGAGGAAATTATCTAAAAATGAAACGAAACATGTGATGCATCTCTTCTAAGGTTTAAATTCATCTACTACTATAACAAGAATTTATGCTGCAAAGGGTTTTTTTTTCAAAAGCTTCAAAAATCATAATGGTATAATTAAAGGTTCTTTGTTTTTCTCTCTATTTTTCACACGTAGGGGTGAAGCATAAAGAAATGATGGGCAAATTATATAATCTTCTAATTTAGAAGGTCGGTACCTTTAGGGGGTCTAGTCACGTGTTACGTATATATATTTTTTTATTTTTTTACAACTTGATTGAAAATATAGGCTCTATGAAATCTTCAAGAATCAAGTTGTGATAGTGATGAGTGGGATGGTGATAGCAAAAAAAGGGATGGGAGAATACGCTTCTGCATAGCGGACAAAAGGGAAAAAATTAAGATTTTTAGACTTAAAAAAAGCTACCAAGTGTGCTCAAAACACCAATAATTTTATTTCATAATTATAAACCAAACCTTGCATATTCATTCATTCTTTTACAATGAATAATCTTTTTTCTAAACTTATCACTTGATATACCCATATATAATAATATCAAATTAGAGTCTAACTTATTTAATCTTTATAACTCTTATTTTTGTAACATGTAACTCTTATTATGCTATTGATATTGCTCTACAAAATTATAATTATATAATTCGACAAAAAAGTAACTTTACATAAAATGATCCTTTAATAATATAATTAATAGATAAGCATGTTCAGAAAACTAAAATAAAAATGTGAAAATAAACTTTATGCCTAAAATATACTCAAATGATAAAATAATGTAAGTTTTTATAAGAATAAACACTCTATTTTTAAATTACACATGCACATGAATAAACATAAGATCTTCCTAAAGTGATGCTTCTTGATGCAAATATTATATAGTTGATTTTTCTTTATTTTCACAAATGTAAATTTTACATATGAGATGGGGGTCATTGACGGGTATATATATAATAAGGGGTGAGTCCTACCATAGACGGTTTTGAGATTCTTTAAAAATCTTTAAGATCGAGATGAGATAAATTAAAAGTAAGCCCTTAATAGTTAAAGAAAAAAAAACAACCGTCAGCAATGACATGTTACTGCTAAAAGCACTAAATAATTTTTTAAAATTTCAAGTCTTAAAATGATTGGGTCCTACCGACAGTTCAGCTTAACCTTAGGTCCGTCCCATAATCCCACAATCACTAACATTTTTAGTTAAGGAGCGAAACATATTTATCCTCTTTAGAAACCAAATTTAGTACTTAATTACTTTTATAAAACGCAAGTGGTCTTATGGGAAAAGGGGACCGTGTCTTTGTGGCTTACACATGTTTCTTAATTCATATCGAAAGCGATGTAAACAATTCTATATTATGTTGTCGGCTAATATCGATTCAATATTGTACATATGAGAGCAAAATGAATCTTTGTTGGTAAACTTTTTTAATTGCGCTTTTGCATTTTTAGATATTTCACACGAAACTAGTGTTAAGTAGCTAGGCGATTGATTTGTATAAACATGCTATAACATCAAGTGGAGGTTCATGGGTGAGCATAGATATATTTAGGTGAGAATTATTAATCTTTATATGGGGTGGATGGGTGTCGGTTCAGACATCAAGAGACCCAAGTTCAATTCTCACTAGCACCACTTTATAAGAGCAAATGAGACAATGAAGGGAGACTTGTGGCAACACAAGTTTGATCTCTGAGCTAAACGAGTTTTACAATTAACTTGTTGTCGTGCCTACGGGCAGGGGCAGGTTAGCGGGTTCCTCCGAATTGGAGATGAGTTTTCCCCGAAATAGGTGGGTTTGGGATACTCACCGCTGACTTTGTTCGCAGGACGTATTAGGCCGGTCGTCTTTCGCCGTTAGGTTACCCGGGTAGCAAGAGTTCATGATTATGGCATAGGGATATTCGAGATATGATAGAACTTGCCTAACGTCATATGTTAGTACTATTGAGGGTGGGCCTTTTAGGACCTGAAAGGACACTTGCGTGTGGTGGTTGATAGGGGGATGCTCGAGTTTTTGGTAAAAGGCCAGGGTGCGTGAGTATATTGATGACTGGATATGGAGTTACATATCCTCGGAATATGATTTACTAGATTAAACCTCATGGGTTACATGGGTGCTTGGTGAAAACATAAAATTATAAAACTTTATGAAAAAATAACATTTGAAAATAAACTACATATTGCATGAAAGATATATGAAAATGGAAACACAAATTGCATTCAAACTTTAATTTGAGCCTGAACAGATATATTTAAACTACAAATACAATATTAGTACCAAATTAGATATTGACGCTTTTAAACTGGGTGCCTTATAAATTATATCAATTATTTTAAAAAAAGGTTAAGAAAAACATAAATACAAATAAACCAGATGATAGATATATATAAAATTCACGGTGACACTCATATGTACCGGGTCGAGTGTACGTGTTGGCATGCGTGGGTCTACGTCGTAAATTACGATAGAGTTATTTGTTTAAGTTGTTTGTTTTCTGTTTTCATAGTGATTTCAAGGATGTAAATAAGGTAGATTGAAACTTTGGAAGAGAAAAATATGGGTGTTTTAATGTTATCGATTTCCTTCCATACATAGCTTAGAAGAAAAGATTCTTAGTTTTGAGTGGGAAAAATACTCTAACACCCTCTCCAATAAATGACACATGTCCTCCAAAACTCTTTTTTATTAGGGAGGAGGGAATGGTCCTCAGTCCTCACTCCTCACAAGGAACTTTTTTAATCAATCAGAGTATATCATTCTATTACATCCATTCTCACCTCTTTGCACCTCTTTGGACTGGGAATGGTCCTCCTAAAGTTTCCAATAAGAAACATATAATAATGCTACTACACTCGTTCAAATCCCCAAGCTCGTTCACGAGGTTACAACCTTGTCTTCCTCCTCATTTGGCAAGCTCGTTTGACAAGGGACTGTCGTTGTGGCGAGCTCATGTATCTCGTGACGAGCTCGGTAACCACTCCCTCCTCCTTTAGAAGGTATAGATTACTTAAGCATATATACCTAGGAAGATCAATATTTGTGGTTGCATGTGTTGCGGAATTTGTTACATACTCGAGTGAAGTTGGATGTTAAAGGAAAATAGATGTGCCATATGTTTCGTGTATTATGCTTAATGACATGGCAGAATCATATTTGCATGTTTTTACTAATTAAGTGCGGGTTAATTAAGAAGGTTTGAGATTTGATTTAGTAATCACAAACTTAAAGTTTCATGTGGATCTAATAGAGTTGTTAGAAACTTAAGGTACGATTGCGGCCAAAAAATAAATGGCAACGGTTATTTGCTTTGTAACCTGGTATACAATTTTGGAAGCTTTGAAATAATACGGTGTTAAAAAGGATAAATTAAAGAAAGCGAGTTTGTTTGAGGATGCCAAACTATTTCTTTGACAAATAGCACTCATAGTTGAGAGTAATCTCAGTAGCATAAGTTTTACGTATTAGAATTGTCATATCGAGTAAAAAAGAAATGTAAATTTAAGATGATTATTCTATTAGAATTGTCACGATAACAAAAATGAAAGTTTATTATTATTAGTCAAATTGTCGGTTTATATTATTATATCAGTCATGAATTAAATCATAATTTACACTATTAAAATTAATATTTGTTTATAACACATAATGGGAAACATACAAGTAACATCGAGTTAAAATCAAGTGTAATTTTATGATGATTATTCTATTAGAATTGTTATGCATGGAAATAAAGTATGAAGTTAAATATTATTGTTCGAACTTTTAGTATATATTATTATCAACTAGATATGCCAATGGGTCGCGATGTTGCGGCTGGGTCCTTAGCTGTTAAGATTAGACCAAACATATTAATGATATTAAAACCAAGGGACCACAACTGCAGTTTACTATAACTTTTAAGTTACTTTATGATTTTACTCTGTAAGGTGCAATACTATTTTTATTTATATCTAACAACTTTATTATCCTTAACGTAACACAGATAATAAAGTCACAAACGCGAGCACATGTTTTTTATCTAACGAAGTCACGAACAACGTGTGAGCATCACATGTTAATGTCTCTAACGTAACATGGGACACCATATGATAATATTACAATCGTAACGTGTGTAACAAAGTCTACAAAAACAACGTTGTCGCCACAACCGTATATTAGAAAAACACGTTAAATAATCTGATTGTCGCATCACACGACGCGGGTCTCATTCCTAGTTTTAGGTCACATGGAAAAAAGAAAAGAAAAGAAGATGTAATTTTTTAGTGTACGTATACCATACCATCCGCTAGCTAGGTAGGTCTTTAACTTTTTTTTTTTTTTTCCGATTAATTAAATTTCATATAAAACATAAAAGAATTTACAACAAGGTGGCAGGTAAACGGGCAACAAGTTGTGCCGCCACCCCCTAGGTAGGTTAAGAATCACTAAAGCCTATAAATTATACACATGCATGCATGCACTAAAACCATCACTTCACTTACAATTTTTTAACTTCCATATTTTTTTTTTCCTTCAAACTTCCTCCGGCCACCAATGTCACAACCCCATCCAGTTTCCGACACCAAAACCACCCTGAACCCGTCTCCGGCGAAGAACAATACATACCCTCCACACTACCACGGAGTCCGAATGCGTCGTTGGGGCAAATGGGTCTCTGAAATACGACAACCACGTAAAAAATCACGCATATGGCTCGGGACTTTCTCTAAACCAGAGATGGCTGCTAGAGCTCACGACGTAGCCGCCTTATCTATTAAAGGCGACTCCGCCGTGCTCAACTTTCCTCAACTCAAATACTTGTTGCCACGCCCCGTGTCTGTTTCTCCACGGGACGTTCAAGTTGCGGCCGCTAAGGCGGCCGCAATGCAAGAACTTAGTTCAGAATGTTACTCCTCCGCCGTTGGTGATGCTGTTCCACCAATGGCAGAGGAACATGATTCTGTTAGAGTGGGTGATTGTCACACCCCGACCGATGGCGGAATCATCGAGGCGGACGAAAGTGGATGATTGCTCATAGCTCATGGTACTAAAAATAGTTTAAATATTATTAAATTCAATTATCCAAACAAGACTAAATGAATATCCAAACAAACAAACCAAACAGAACAAATGAAAAAGTCTACTTTATGTTATTTAACTAGGTCCATGTCCCTAAGCGTTTGGCATCCAAAGTTCCTAACTTGCTCTTCCTGAAATCATGTGAAAAATAATTGGTCAGCTAACGAATTAGCTGGTGAGTAAACATAGGTTTGAAATACATATAGATACACTGATAAAAAGTCAATTCATGTCGTTATGTCTAAACTTATAAATGCAAAACATGTGCATACAAGATAACAACGCATAATCAAACCTTGAACAATGATAAGGGGGGGTCTACTTGATAATGATACTCAGTTATAATCACCCAAGAATCAGGGGGGTGGGTCCTTTCGACCAATAGATCTACCATTAGTAACTGTCGGTTTCTACAAATTAATGATTACGCTTGAACAAAAATTGCTATCAGGCTATGAACACATAATTTGCACGTAAAGACATAACATGAATTGTTTAAATGAAATAACTGATCAAAATGAATAACTGAACAATGAAATCTGATAACTGAAATCTGAAATCTGATTTAAATACGTCACATGATATCACCCCAAATTGAAAACCAGAAAAGGGGCTATGAATACTCACGTGATAATTCTTGATCGACTGAAAATGAATAAAACTTGAAAACGTCACCGGATATTCCTTAAGGATCACCTAAAGGATTTATCCTATGTTAGAACGATAACTGAAAACTAACTTGAAGTCTAGGGTTCTAATTTGGAATATGGGTTTAAGTCGTTGATTGTTATAATTTGAAAATATATAATACATAATATTAATAGCTTTATTTTAACATTGATTCAAAATGAAATATGGTGATTAAATTGTACATAAACCCTTTCTCTTTACGAAAGCGATTAAAATAAATGGTCCGTTAAATACACGACCATTTTTGATAAAAGTGACTAATTAACTTGAATAAATAATCATATGTATTTAATAATAAATATCTATTAAACCATAGTCTTAAATGAATAATCATGTTTAAAATAAATCTAGTATTTAGTAAAAACCAGTAAGTAGACTTTTTATAAAAATCCAAACGTCCATTTGAAAATTTTTAAATCTAACAAGTTTTATCATTGTATATATATATTTTTAGACTTATAAAACTTTTACCAATAGCTTTATAAATAATCCCACATAATTACTAAAATGATTATAGGAAGTTAATTAAATTGTAAAACTTGGAATTAAAAATAAAAACACAAAACAGTGCCAACCAGACTCGAACCCGCGACCTCGTGAGGTTTATATCAGCACACGACCACCAGACCACTAACCACTTTGTTGATTTAATCTGAAAATAAACTATTTTAATCTTTTTGTTCCTTAAACCCATTATATATAAACCCTAGAATCTGATCACCTACAAATTGATCCTTGAAACGAATCTGTAAATGAAATCGAATATCACTACGATATTTAGCATAGGATAACGATCAAAACGAGGTATTTAAGTACCTGAATTGATTAAAGATTGAAGAAAATGAAAAAAAAATGAAGAACACGCTGCTTCAGATCAAATTGACACTGCAAATGTTGTTGATAACAAAATTAAACGCACAGATTTACTTAATGATGGACGATAAACAAAAGCCCTATGAATTTGAGATTTGAAACAGACCTGGAGTATGTTGTCGATTAGGAGCAGGGATGACGATGAACAGCGGATTAATTCGGCTGCTGTGTGTGTTTATAAGTGATATTGTTATTGTAGAAAGTTAATGTGAAGTCTTATGAGTGTTTTGGGCTGTATTTATAGAGCTGGAATAGGTTAAATCGATCAGATTGAAATTGAGTTGATCTTGTTGAAGATAAGTTCAATTCGAATGATTTGTTACGATAATCGTTAATTAAACTTGTTCATATCCTTAAAATCGACTGCGACAGTGTTTTAGATTAGACTAATTTGATCTTTATAGTTTGATTTAGTTGAATTTAGATCGCACACGGCCGGAAAATGTGGGTATTGATTTGGATTGTGATATGAACCGGTATAGTGTCGTTTTTGATTAGTACCAAGTTCGAATCTCATGGATAAGTGATAAGGATGGCTAAATCGGGTTTAATTGAGACAGATTTAGCGATTCGGGTCTTCGCCGGAGCTCCACCGGACTCGCCGGACTTGCTGGCCGGAAAAACGGGAGTGGGGGTTGACTGGGTTGGGTAATTATATTAATTTACATATGTAGTCCCTGTATTTTGAGTTGTTTAAACCTTTTAATACAAGGTTTTAATTTAGTTTTAGAAATTACATAAATGGTCCCTTTAGTTAGTTTTATAAATTAGAACTCAACTTAACTAACTAAAATGTTCTAACTAAATTTAGAGCATGTCATTTAGCCATATAGGATTTCGTTTAATACAACTTTGGTTATTTAATCACCCCTTTAAGTTAGTTTGCCAATTAAAATGAACATCAAACTTTTATAAAATGACTCTCCAAGAATATTTTAGTTTATTTTATAAAATCAACTAATTTATGGAGAAGTATTATAAATGAGTTTATTTATTAAATTATCGATTTTCTAATGCATGTTTAAATGACAAACTCAACGATTTATTTGAAATAGTATAATCTAAATTAAGTGTACTAACAACGTTTTGTATTTCCTGATTGTTTGAAGAGGTTACATGGATCTTAAATCGGGTTCGGGTTATAATAGAATCAGGACAGATGTCACAGTCTCCCCTCCTTTAGGAAATTTCGTCCCGAAATTTTATTTATGTTAACTTTGATAAAAGAATTGACGCCTTGAATGTATATTTGGTAATATCCCTGACTTAAGATTTAGTGAGGTAAGTCGTTAAGGATTAATCTCCTTTAATGTTATTAAGTTTAATGATAGTCTTGTATATAACATGGTTTGAATTATGTAGGACTCAGGTGATTTAATTGAACAGTGGTTCAAATACGAATTGATTGCTACTTCTAATTAGAATAGAGTAGGATTTAACTTGATCAATGAATAGTACGAGTGTTCGGTCTTGTGAATAAAATGAGTTTAAATGACTCGATTTAAGATAGAAATGATTTAAATGAGTAGATTTCATGAACGCGATGAATAATGATAAAAGTGAATAAATGAGATCAATAAAATGAATTGATGAATAAAGTGAAATAAAATGAAACAAAGCCAATGAATGAACATGATTAATTAAACGAATGAAAGAATCAAGTGAACAAAAAAATTGTTTAATAAAACGAGTGAATAAATGATACAACGGGAATAATAAAATGAATACTGTGGCACAACAACATAAGTTTTCCCATGATGATACGCTTTCCATCTTAAATGTACTAACGTTATCTAGCACTCTCGAGTTGAACAAGAATACGTCAACTCCGAGAAGTTGATTAGAAATACATCAACTTGAGCACTAGATGATGATGATGAAGAAAAAAAATGATAACATGCAAAAACAATTGTTACGTTTTGAATTGCATATGATGTGAACGATTCTTGATTTCAGAGCATAGGTTGAGATAATGATTAACTGTTATTTGAGATTAACTTTGAATGGTGTACGATAAGTTTCACTATATGGAAAATGTGAAAGAATAGCGCAAACATCTTAGGTCACAGACAACGCTTCTTTTGATAGTATGATAAGTACATTTATACATAGGATGTACCAGCGGCGTATCCACCATGCCCTTATCACCCCACATTTGTCGCGTTGCCCTCAAACACATGATAAAATTTACTATGGTTCTCATGCACCAGCCTTCATAATTCCGTGTGCACCCGTAATTACTTTAGCTTTTGCATGAACCACATAGTTCACTCGATCACGTACGGGTCAAGGATACCTAAATTTCTAAACTAATATGATGATACGCATAGAATGTGACTTAATGTTCAACTGTTTCGTGAAATCTTGTTCAAGATGATATAAAATTTGATAATCATGAAGAGTTAAGTTCGTTAGATAGCCTTTTTGTTCATGTAAATAGACTTTCTTGTTCATATGTACGGGAAATCAAGTTCGTAGATATTTAGGTTCATAATCATATTTACAGAAAAACCAAGTTCGTGGATCAAATTTTATAACAAAATCTGTGTGCGAAAACCATGTTTGTGATAAGTCATGTTTATTAGCATTATAGTATGATGGCGTGTATTTAAAATTTTAGTTTCTTAAGATGATGGAGAAATCAACTTCATGAATGTTTAGGGATATAGAAATCATATTAACATATCCAATGCCTAGACTTATCAAGTTCTTGTTTATATGGAATAACTTTAAATAGATCGGTTCTGAAGACAATAAAAGTAGTCATGGATATAAGGTGCAAGGTAGTTTGTATGATAATATTTTGAAATGATAGTAAGTTTAAAATTTTTAACTCTGCCATAGGTTGGAGGGTTGTTTTCTTGAAAATAGATAACGTGGTTTACTTTTGATCCTTGATACTATAAAGTACTCAAGCATGGCTTGTGTTGTAAATCCTCATATATTGTTTGTGAAAATATATATATGAAGTATGTCTATTTGATAAACATTTATGAATAATCAGCTTTTATTTATATTTCTAAGAATCATTTGTTAGTAAAACTTTAGTAAAATTTTGCCAATTATTGAAACTTAAAGGTAAGGTTTGAAAAGTTAAAGAGGTTATTCTCAATGGAATCAATCATTGCTTAGAAATAAATTCCGTTTCTTTTTTTTTTTTTTTTATTTAAGAAAAAAAAACTATTTATTTATTTATTGTTTTTTTTTCCCCTTGAAACTCATTGGTTATAAATAACCACAATGGGTTTGGATGCGTTTATGAAAAACGAGTGTATTTAGTTCGATCAGTGAATGTGAGTATGGGTAGAACATTGTATGACGAGCTTCTGTAATGAGAACTCATTGTAATTTATTTATCAAGTTTATGTATCAATCAATTTTAGATTTTTAGGTGTTAAACACACCGAAGTTGGTTAATGAGTTCATGATTTGGTGGTAAACTTTTGATACGATTATGAATCTGTAATTCGTTATCAAGTTAGGATGACGACTTCCTTGATTTGATACCAAGTTGATGATTTGATAACAAGTTTATGATTTGATTAGGAGTTTATGATTTGCAAATGAAATCACATTCTGATGAAAAGTTTGAAAACATTTTAGGTAATGATATCGTGTAGAGATACTTTGAGCGTAAACGTTCGATTAGCAAATCAAACGGTTACATTGACTTATCAAAGTAGTATGTCCGTTAACTTTTATGAAGACGTGACTACCTATAAGTTGACACTCACTTTTGAGAGTTCCCAGGTAAGTAACAGATCCAGCGGTAGGTTTGGATTTATACGAATACTTGCCTTAGACAGAACATCTCAAAAGTACAGGTGTCCACTCTTCCAGTATTACACGTGTTCAGTTTTGGGACTTAGACTTTGACGAGAATTCGAACACCAATGATAATTCTTTGATTTCAAATTTGCTTATTCAATTGAGGCTAGGCATTATGCATTAGAAATTGAATTTAGATATTTGATTTTTCATTGAGCTATATGTGTATAAAAATCAAGAAGATAAAGTTAACACTTACGTATTCATGTAGCACTTTATGAAGTGCTAAAATATATATTGAATAATAACATGAGAGGACTCATGTTTATATTATGAATTGCTTAAAAGATTAATGATAACATGAGAGGACTCGTGTTTGTATTATGATGTGCTAACAGTTGATGAATACTAACATGAGAGGACTCATGTTTATATTATGAAATGCTAAACGAGACTTAATAGTAACATGAGATGACTCATGTTTAGGGTGCTTAGTTATAGACTAGGTCATCCATTTCTAATAACCTAATTCCCTATAACCATGGCTCTGATACCAATCTGTCACACCCCGACCGATGGCGGAATCATCGAGGCGGACGAAAGTGGATGATTGCTCATAGCTCATGGTACTAAAAATAGTTTAAATATTATTAAATTCAATTATCCAAACAAGACTAAATGAATATCCAAACAAACAAACCAAACAGAACAAATGAAAAAGTCTACTTTATGTTATTTAACTAGGTCCATGTCCCTAAGCGTTTGGCATCCAAAGTTCCTAACTTGCTCTTCCTGAAATCATGTGAAAAATAATTGGTCAGCTAACGAATTAGCTGGTGAGTAAACATAGGTTTGAAATACATATAGATACACTGATAAAAAGTCAATTCATGTCGTTATGTCTAAACTTATAAATGCAAAACATGTGCATACAAGATAACAACGCATAATCAAACCTTGAACAATGATAAGGGGGGGTCTACTTGATAATGATACTCAGTTATAATCACCCAAGAATCAGGGGGGTGGGTCCTTTCGACCAATAGATCTACCATTAGTAACTGTCGGTTTCTACAAATTAATGATTACGCTTGAACAAAAATTGCTATCAGGCTATGAACACATAATTTGCACGTAAAGACATAACATGAATTGTTTAAATGAAATAACTGATCAAAATGAATAACTGAACAATGAAATCTGATAACTGAAATCTGAAATCTGATTTAAATACGTCACATGATATCACCCCAAATTGAAAACCAGAAAAGGGGCTATGAATACTCACGTGATAATTCTTGATCGACTGAAAATGAATAAAACTTGAAAACGTCACCGGATATTCCTTAAGGATCACCTAAAGGATTTATCCTATGTTAGAACGATAACTGAAAACTAACTTGAAGTCTAGGGTTCTAATTTGGAATATGGGTTTAAGTCGTTGATTGTTATAATTTGAAAATATATAATACATAATATTAATAGCTTTATTTTAACATTGATTCAAAATGAAATATGGTGATTAAATTGTACATAAACCCTTTCTCTTTACGAAAGCGATTAAAATAAATGGTCCGTTAAATACACGACCATTTTTGATAAAAGTGACTAATTAACTTGAATAAATAATCATATGTATTTAATAATAAATATCTATTAAACCATAGTCTTAAATGAATAATCATGTTTAAAATAAATCTAGTATTTAGTAAAAACCAGTAAGTAGACTTTTTATAAAAATCCAAACGTCCATTTGAAAATTTTTAAATCTAACAAGTTTTATCATTGTATATATATATTTTTAGACTTATAAAACTTTTACCAATAGCTTTATAAATAATCCCACATAATTACTAAAATGATTATAGGAAGTTAATTAAATTGTAAAACTTGGAATTAAAAATAAAAACACAAAACAGTGCCAACCAGACTCGAACCCGCGACCTCGTGAGGTTTATATCAGCACACGACCACCAGACCACTAACCACTTTGTTGATTTAATCTGAAAATAAACTATTTTAATCTTTTTGTTCCTTAAACCCATTATATATAAACCCTAGAATCTGATCACCTACAAATTGATCCTTGAAACGAATCTGTAAATGAAATCGAATATCACTACGATATTTAGCATAGGATAACGATCAAAACGAGGTATTTAAGTACCTGAATTGATTAAAGATTGAAGAAAATGAAAAAAAAATGAAGAACACGCTGCTTCAGATCAAATTGACACTGCAAATGTTGTTGATAACAAAATTAAACGCACAGATTTACTTAATGATGGACGATAAACAAAAGCCCTATGAATTTGAGATTTGAAACAGACCTGGAGTATGTTGTCGATTAGGAGCAGGGATGACGATGAACAGCGGATTAATTCGGCTGCTGTGTGTGTTTATAAGTGATATTGTTATTGTAGAAAGTTAATGTGAAGTCTTATGAGTGTTTTGGGCTGTATTTATAGAGCTGGAATAGGTTAAATCGATCAGATTGAAATTGAGTTGATCTTGTTGAAGATAAGTTCAATTCGAATGATTTGTTACGATAATCGTTAATTAAACTTGTTCATATCCTTAAAATCGACTGCGACAGTGTTTTAGATTAGACTAATTTGATCTTTATAGTTTGATTTAGTTGAATTTAGATCGCACACGGCCGGAAAATGTGGGTATTGATTTGGATTGTGATATGAACCGGTATAGTGTCGTTTTTGATTAGTACCAAGTTCGAATCTCATGGATAAGTGATAAGGATGGCTAAATCGGGTTTAATTGAGACAGATTTAGCGATTCGGGTCTTCGCCGGAGCTCCACCGGACTCGCCGGACTTGCTGGCCGGAAAAACGGGAGTGGGGGTTGACTGGGTTGGGTAATTATATTAATTTACATATGTAGTCCCTGTATTTTGAGTTGTTTAAACCTTTTAATACAAGGTTTTAATTTAGTTTTAGAAATTACATAAATGGTCCCTTTAGTTAGTTTTATAAATTAGAACTCAACTTAACTAACTAAAATGTTCTAACTAAATTTAGAGCATGTCATTTAGCCATATAGGATTTCGTTTAATACAACTTTGGTTATTTAATCACCCCTTTAAGTTAGTTTGCCAATTAAAATGAACATCAAACTTTTATAAAATGACTCTCCAAGAATATTTTAGTTTATTTTATAAAATCAACTAATTTATGGAGAAGTATTATAAATGAGTTTATTTATTAAATTATCGATTTTCTAATGCATGTTTAAATGACAAACTCAACGATTTATTTGAAATAGTATAATCTAAATTAAGTGTACTAACAACGTTTTGTATTTCCTGATTGTTTGAAGAGGTTACATGGATCTTAAATCGGGTTCGGGTTATAATAGAATCAGGACAGATGTCACAGTGATGAGGAACTAGGAGAGATCTTTGAGTTGCCGAGTTTAGAGGGTTTGGACTCGTGTGAGTCGTTGAGCAATATGATGGTGGACGGTGACTCGGTGGATGTAGGGATGTACTCGTCGGTGGTGGTGGACGACGTCGGTGGTTTCGCCGGGGAGTTATCTGAGCATGTGGTTGAAGATGCAAGTTTTCAGACGTTAATATGGGATTAACATGCAAGGATATATATGTTAATTAATTAAATAGATATATTTTGTATTTTTAAATATGCAAGTGTAAGTTACGAAAAATATATGTACGTAGCTTCTAAAAAGAACATAGCATAATCCTACATTCCTACTCTTTGTAATATATTTTAGATGTTAAACGTTTAATGCTATAGCTTATAAGATATTTTTATTTAAGATGAGTTTTTTTTAATGTGAGCTTAAACAAACTGATCTACAAGTTTTCTATAAAGATACGTCTGTTAAAACTTAAAAACTCTAAAATTCCATACTAACAGAAAGAATTTGATCACGTAAGCTAGTTACCCATTAAAATGAATTATGCGACATATTTAACATACCAATAAGATTCGTCTAGCTATTACATCAAGCAAATTATCTAACAACTAACAACCAACTATACTTGGTTTTTATTTTCTTTCGATAAAATATTAATTTATGAAAAGATGATTGTTATATTAAATAACAAGTGTACGTTGTTATATTAAGTGCATGTTTGGGATTGCTTATTACAACCTCCTTTTGACTTATTAATTTTTGAGAAGTTAATAAGTTAAAAAATAATGTTTGGATAGTCAATTTAAAAGGAGAAATTGATGGTGAGTAACTTCTCCAAATAGATGAAAAAGGAGAAAAGAAGAAAAGGAGAAGCAATTCCAAACATGCCTAAATACTTATAGCTAGTAGTTTTAATCAACTTTAATTATATGGTTATATTACAAGCTTATCACAAAATAATTACGATATATATATATATATAAAATAATTTAATGTTTTAGTGAGTCATAAGTGACGATTTTTATTATAAGTAGCTACTTTTTTAATATTCAAATGTTAATTTTTTTAAAAAGCGTTAATAAAAACTTTAATATCTGGGTGTTCTTTTCTGATACGAGATATCAATCGTCTATGTATACTGTTTTTAACGCTTTAGGCTTGACTTATTTATGAATATCAGTAAGGAGAAAACTCACCACTTAAAAAAACCATATTAAGTTAGAAGTTAAACGTAAAACCTCAAAGATCTTAAATTATTACCATCAGCTCATGTCATAAAAAAATAAGGTGAATTGCAATGGTCAATTGCATTCAAATGTTAATTACTTTTAATACCAATTTTTACAATTAAATTTGGTCACATGCTAAAACACTTGGTTATGTGATTATATATCCGTCTTTCAAGTTCTATGTAGTTACTTAATAATATTATGATCCAAATAATTATTGTTACAAACGCAAACGTTCGCTTATAATTTTCAACGGTTTTTAGAAACTTATATATTATACGTTCACGTCATTACTCTATGTGTTTGCTTTATCTTACGATTGATATATTTTATTTTAATTCTTTTTATATATGACAATTTCTAAAATTGGGTAAAAAAATAACATTTAAACGTCATGATGAATAAGACTTGCTAATTCTTTGTTTTGACCAAACCAAAACCAAGTAAAGTTCAAATATTATCAACTTTATGTGACAAAATTCTAAAACATCGTTTCATTAAGATTTGAATTTAGTGGAAGAGATATAAAAATTTAATGTCACGATGAAAGAGACTTGATGAGAAATATTAAATAAAAAGTTAGTGTCAAATATTTCTAACAGTATCTTAATTTCTCATATGTTAGTGTCAAGATCTTGTTCGATATCATATAAAAGTAGCAATGGGTCAAGTTCTCGTTAGGAGTGTTTCCAAAAGAGTTGTATATAGAGTTTGGTGACCTAAATTTTGGAATTAAACCACTTAAAACAATTGTTTAAGGTTAAATCACATGGGACAACATATTCAAACACAATGTTCCGAGTATTCGGGGCCAATGTTAGAAATGATTCTACAACGAAAAGGTGAAAAATGAAAGGGTAGGGATGATAAGACAATTATTGGATTTTATTTTAAGAGTAAACTGCAGTTTTGATCTCTGTGTTTTGATATTATTAACAGTTTCAGTCTCACTTTAACAGTTTTGGTCCATGTGTACGTATTTATTTTCTAACAGAAATGGTCCCGGACATTAACTCCATCTAATTTTTCGTTAAGTCTCCCTCACATACGGAGTAAAAATGTCATTTCTACCACTCTTTTTGATATGCGACTAAATAAAAATGTTAATCTACATGATGACTTAGATAAAAGAGGGAGAAAAATGACATTTTTACCCCCCAAATGCGGGGCGCGTGTGAGAGACTTAACAGAAAACTGGATGGAGTTAGTGTTCGGGATCATTTCTGTTAGAAAATAAAAACACAGGGACCAAAACTGTTAAGGTGGGACTGAAATTGTTAATGGTATCAAAACACAGGGACCAAAACTGCAGTTGACTCTTATTTTAAAAGTGTTGAATTTTAACACTCTCATTTATTTGTTACAAGATTATACCCTGTGCGTTTAACGAGGTTGATTAATTAAAAATAGTCCACTATTATTGAGCATAATAAACAAAAAATCATATGACGAGTAAGCATTAAACTGTAAATCATTATCGTCTTTGGTACGTTCTCTAACACCAGCAAAGACAAAACCAACGTAGGAACTTAAACGACAAATGATTCATAAGCATAAATCGAGCATAATAAACAAAGAATCATACAACGAGCACCTTAAATCATTATCATCTTAGGTCCATTCTTTAACACTATTAAAGACAAAATACACATAAAAAAATAAAAGACAAAGGATTCAAAATCATAAAAATCTTATCAAAATCTTACAAATAGATAAAAATTTATACTGCTACAAACTATGAACTTTGGTATAAAGCTAAGAGGTCAACAACTTAATCACTTATAAAAAACAATGTTTAAGTACTATTTAATAGAAAAAAAATATATGCTTCTAAAGATTATTTATACATAATTTTGGTAATTAATAGTTTTACTTTTGTAAAAATATTATAATTATTTTTGTAAATGATATGGAAATACATTAATGTGAATATGATAATTATTTTTGTAACTGATGGGAAAATATATTATTTTGAATATAGTAAGTATGTTTATTATTAATAGGGAAATATATTACTTTAGTGCTCTTATATTGTGTAATAATAGAAGAAATAGCAGGAAAATGATGCAAATAATGGTTTTATTGAATGTCATGTGCCATTACAATCTTATTTTATTAGAAGATATAAATATAGATATAGATTGTTCGTTATTAGTACTAACTACCGAAACATGTGCCGACAATCCAAATTTTATCGTTTTGCCACCAACAAACAACCATTAAAAAAACTAACAGCTTTAAATTTTTTTCAAATTACAACCCGATATTATAGGACTTTTGATCTGAAGATAAATAACAAGCCTCTCCCTCATTTCATCCATATTCCATACTACGACAATACAGAAAATATTACTAAGGTTGTGTTTCTTATTGAGGCAATGTTATCAAATTGAATACAATTACTGATACTAAAAACTTTTTTCCCAGCCAAAATTCAACCTACTCAACCATCTCGAAATATAATGGAAAAAAAGGTTTAAAACTTTGTTACAATCATAAAATAGAGAGCTAACTAACAGAAGGAAACAAGGTGGAAGCAATATTTCTTGATTATGATAATGCAAACAACTACCACTGGTTCAGGTTCATTTGCTAGCACTAACAGCAAAAGCTGCTTAGTAACCATAACCTGCAAATGAAGACATAAATACATAAATCCTTGTAAAACCAAACATGAAAGCGATGAACTAATACGAGCATGAAAACAGAAAAAAGTGTTCAAATTAGCTATAAATAATACCTGAGTTGTCCATTGGGTTTCCAGCGACTATGGGTTCAGGCTCCGGGATGTCAACAACCACAGCATCTGATGTAAGGAATGTCTTTGCAACAGATGATGCATGCTCCAAGCAACATCTCACCACCTGCACCAATTCATGATTCAACAAATTCTTAAAAAGAAATAAAGAAATATAGACGAATAACATCAATTAAGCCATGAAAAACAAGACTTGCCTTTGTGGGATCAATAATACCAGAAGCCATTAAATCCTCGTATTTACCAGTTGCAGCATTGTAACCAAACTTATAGTTGTCACTGGATAGAACCTGAAGATCATATATATAAAGTTATAAACACTCAAAGAAATGAAATTTTATGATACTATGATGAACTGATGGCAAAGAAAATGGTTAAAGCTTAATCGAAAAATACCTTTTCAATCACCACACTTCCGTTAACACCAGCATTCTTTGCAATCAATTTCATTGGATAACCAAGCGCCCTTTTAACGATATCTGCTCCAACCTTTTGTTCATCATTATCAAAAGTTGCTTTAATGGCGTCAACTTTAGCAGCAAGTCTCAATAGAGTGCACCCACCCCCAACTACAATTCCTTCCTCAACAGCTGCCTGAAACATGCCAAGTATGAAACCAAGTTCAGCTCTAATTGTGTAAAAAACATTTATAATGTAAGGAAAAAGAATAGCTTCCGATATAACCTTTGTTGCATTGAGGGCGTCTTCTACTCTCAGTTTCTTTTCTTTAAGTTCTGTTTCTGTTTGTGCCCCAACCTGTAATATATTTTAAATTTCAGACAAGCAAATACATCTACAGCGAACTAAAAGTAAAATCTTGAAAAGCTCACTTGTATAACAGCAACTCCCCCAGATAACTTGGCAATTCTTTCGCTTAGCTTTTCTTTTTCATATTCTTGTTCTGCTGCCTGTAAGATAGAGTTAACATCGCTATCAATAATCTTCAGAGAAAAAAGAGCCAGCTAGATGTGCATAAGAAATAGAGTTTACCTCAACAAGATTCCTAATTTGAGCAACCCGTTTATTAACCAACTCCTGGGTGCTGCCATCACCAACAATAGTTGTTGAATCCTTGGTCAAAACCACCTTTGCAGCAAGCCCTAAAACCTCACTTCCAGCAGTCTGAAGGTTTAACCCCACTTCTTCTCTTATTACAGTTCCTGAAACCGTATGATAATACAGCAATTATAGGAAGTGAAGGAAGCAAGTGAATGCATGACAGCATTTAATACTGTGTTTTTCATAAAGCATAAAGAAAGCACTTGCCTCCGGTAAGAATAGCAATATCATCAAGATATTGACTTTTGCGTTCTCCAAATCCAGGTGCTTTAAGTGCAGCAATCTTTAATGAACCTCTAAGTTTGTTCACAACAAGAGTAGCAAGTGCTTCTTGCTCAATATCCTCTGCAATGATTAATATTGGGTATCCTCCTTTTATCGCATCTTCCAAAACACCAACTAAATCCCTTGCATTTGTTACCTTTTTATCTACCAGAAGCAACTACACCCATAAAACATTGAAATCAGAAACCAAACATAGGACAACAAAGTGATAATATTATTAGTCTAAC
This sequence comes from Tagetes erecta, assembly GCA_030867185.1. NCBI lineage: Eukaryota > Viridiplantae > Streptophyta > Magnoliopsida > Asterales > Asteraceae > Tagetes > Tagetes erecta. Next base: position 1,441,132 of record CM061492.1, read on the forward strand.
CTTGCAATTTTCATACTCAACGGTCATTTTCTCGCTGTCAGTAACGAAATAGGGAGAAATATAACCACGGTCAAACTGCATGCCTTCCACAACATACAAGTAGTTTTCAGAGCTTTTTCCTTCTTCAAGTGTCACCACACCTTTCCTTCCCACTTTGCTCATTGCTTCAGCAATCATATTTCCCACTTCATAGTTGTTCCCTGCACTTACAGCTGCCACATCAGCCAGCTCACTGTCTTCAACCTGAAATTTTACAGTTAACATTAGGTTTGTTAAACTTTGTAACCATAGTTATAAAAGATGCAAGAGTAAATGATAAAAGACAAACTCACTTCTTTTGACATCTTTTTAAGCTCGTCAACCAAGGCACGAGTGGTTTTTTCAATACCTCTAGTTATCTGAATTGGGTTAGCACCTGCTGCCACCACCTAATGAAACAAGAGTTCATGATAAGTATGTTTATGGTTTACTCTTCCAAAGTTAAGCTTATTCAGTAAATTACCTTAACACCCTCGGTTATTAAGCCTTGTGCTAGAACAACCGATGTTGTTGTCCCATCACCAGCTAAATCATTAGTCTTTGAAGCTGCTTGTCTCACCAACTTGGCACCAATGTTCTCTACAGGATCTTCCAATTCAACCTATGTAGACAGAAATGTATCATAAACACAATTTACTCGTATAACCTTTGCAAAACTTAGATTAGCATACCTCTTTAGCTACAGTCACACCATCATTTACAATCTTTGGAGAACCATATTTGCTTTCTAACACCACATTACGCCCTTTTGGACCTAGAGTAACTCCTACTAGATCAGCAAGTTTGTTGACACCAGCCTACGCGTAATTCCACATACATATCAGCACAAACTGCCATCATTATAACAAAATGATAAAACGCCGCATTTCGAATGTTACCTGAAGCTTCTTAATAGCAGAACCATCCGTGTTAAAATACAACTCTTTAGCCATCGCCTTAACCTTTAGAGAACTTTTTCTCTGCAGAACTACATTTTGTCTCCTGTGTACAAGAGGACCAGAAGAAATAGAAGAAAATGAAGACAATGTTTCTAACGAACTTGTAACCGTCTTATTTGTTTTACAGCTGGGAGATCCGAAAGAGCCGATGGAAGATAACGGAGTAATAGATGCCATCTTCTTTCAATCCTCAATCAATTAACTACATAAAACATAAGGCAGCATGAGATTAAATGCTTACTAAATACTCAATTCAATTACTTCAACTGATAATAGAACACATTTACCAACTCACAAATGCATATTTATCCACTAACTGCAAAATTCTATCACTTAAAACGACACATCATAATCGGCTAATTGCAATTAGCAACTTACATATATCGTCTTATTTCCAAAGTTAACAACAAGCGATTAACTGAAACGCAACTAAATTCAACTTCATATACCAAGGTTATCTCGTAAGTTCAATTCAGAGGATAAGATAGCTATTAAAACAGTTCGTGTTCATCAATTATGATAATCAATTTCACAATAAGACATCGGGCATACAAAATCGAAATCGAAGAGAAACGAATGAAAACTGCAAATTGAAAAGGATGCACATCGTAGTATTAGAAAGAGAGTGATTGAAATAGATGAATGAGAAAAATATGAACGTAATGGTTACCTGAAGATGTGCAAAAAACAGAGAGGAAATGGAGAAGATAACAGAGTGAGTAGGTGTGGATTAAGTGAGAGTTTCAGATAAGAAATTTTAGGGTTTATGAAGATAAGGGTGACGTCAGGCTCACGTCACTGTTTTGGAAGCTCCTCTAATCCTCTATCAGTGAAGCATTTGGAAATTTTTGCTAAATACTCTCTTGTTTCAAATTACGTATCTTTTAGCATTACTAGATGTGAGACCCGTGAGGATCACGGGTCGAACACGGCTGAAATAAGCAACAACGATATATACCAAATTATAAAACACTAAATGCATAAACAGAATAGTATTCCAACAATTAATACAATTGAAACTAATAATTTATAATCCAAAACATTACATATAAGGCAAAATATGTTTAAGCTTTAATTCTATTGAAGTTTCCAAAGTTTTTATAATCTCCTTTATAGCTTCTAGCAAAACCACTTCATCTTGGTCTACCATAAATGCAAGATGTAATGCAGCATCACGAGCTGGATATCGAGGCAAAAGCATCAACATTTTGATTAACTGATCCCGTTCCTGGTAACCTTTCACCAGCAAATTTGCACATTTCTTCAGGTCCTCAAGCGAAGCACACTCCAAATGATATTGCTCTTGTAAAGTTTCTATCATCTTGTCCCTAATAGGAGTTTCATCACTTGATGATGATGAAGAAGCCATTACTATAAAAAAATGTATGTAAGAAAGCAAAAAATAAGTATTGAATATATATGCAGTTTATATAAAGTAAATGATTAACTTAATAAACAACCTAAAAGCAATCTCTTAATAACACAAATTTTCAAAATTTTCAACTTAATAACACAAAGAATCAGAAAACTGTATTTAATTCCAAAAGATATATGTAACAAACATCAAAATAAAAATGAAATCATATTTTCAACCTAGACAGTTCAAATTTTGTGTTAATACCAAATTGCCATGAGAATTAAGTCGATTGTAGGGTAACTAAAAGTCTCATAATCACAGTTTATATACTATTTAGCCGGGTGAAGAAGAAAAATCCAAGTTTTTGCCGGGTGAAGAAGAAAAAAAACACTGTTCAGCCGGGTGAAACACTGTTCAGCCGGGTGAAGCATTGTTCAGCCGGGTGAAACACTATTCAGCCGGGTGAAGCACTATTCAGCCGGGTGAAGCACTGTACAGCCGTCCCAAGCTGTTGAACTTTATGTAACCATCTCCCATTAATCCAACATGCTTAATGTTCTAACCTTCTTATATTTCTACAAAACTGCCATGTTCAACTTCATCTAACATTAATCCAGCATGCTTACTGTTCTACCCTTCTTATATTTCTACAAAACTGCCATGTTCAACTTTATGTAACCATCTAACATTAATCAAACATGCTTAATGTTCTAACCTTCTTATATTTCTACAAAACTGTCATGTTCAACTTTATGTAACCATCTAACATTAATCAAACATGCTTAATGTTCTAACCTTCTTATATTTCTACAAAACTGTCATGTTCAACTTCATCTAACATTAATCCAGCATGCTTAATGTTCTACCCTTCTTATATTTCTACAAATCTACCATGTTCAACTTATATAACCATCTAACATTAATCCAACATGCTCAATGTTATAACCAACTATCCTATCTAATATCCACACAACAATCTTACATACACACAAACTATCTAACTTTATCACCACTTTAATCCAACATGGTCAACCTATATAACCAACTATCTTCTTCTAATATCAACACAACAGTCTAAATCAAATGCTCAAGAAACACAAACTTTAATATTAGTACCAAAAAACACAATTCTAAAACATTCTTCAACAACCACACAGAGACAAATTATGCGAGTCGGAAACTACCATTAAAGTGTGTTAACCACAATGTAGTTGCTATTGCTCTTGTTACCAAACAGATTTGGAATTACAGCCCTGCAAACATCAACACACAAATTTTATTAATTCAGTTTGGTTCAAGCATTTCGTCGAACATGTGGTGTGCAAACAAATTTGTCACATCACTATCCTCAACAAATTATATATTGGAATACAAATATGTTTGGTTCAAGCATTTGGTCGAACATGTGGTGTGCATACTAATTTATCACATCACCATCCTCAACTCAGCCTTAAAAAACAAACAATAAAAACAGCTTATTAAGCACATTTTAAACCACAACAAAAACTCAAACCGCATGTGTAAATCGGAGATATAAAACAATCAAACGGATGTATAAACAAACATAATATACCTGAATAGTTGTTTTTGTGTGATTGCTACTGATCTGCAACACATGAGTTCGAATATTAATATGTTATTTCAAGCAAATACACATCAAGATCCAACACATAGATTATCAAAAACATTTAAAAGAGATCTGCAAAAAAAAAAAAAAAGAAACCCTTTCAAACCGTAGTTCCTGTCCCCTGCAAAAAAAAAAAAAAACATTAACAAACTTTGGACTAAAAATCTCATCAACCAAGATTAGCAATCGGCTTTTACGAAGAACCAAATACGTGCAGTGTTTTGTGTGTAAGAAGAAGATGACTTACCGGATCTTGAATTGTGACCGACTGTTTCAGAGCATTTGGATGGAAATCTGCATCCGGTTGTGTGTGTGTGTGTGTTTTTTTAGAGCATTTCCAGTTGTGTGTATGTGTGTGTGTTTGAATTAAAGAAAGGGAGTTTAAACTCCCATTTTCCCGCTCACTCTTCTTTTCAAAAAAACTACCATTTCCACTCTTAAACACACCATTTCCAGAGCATGCTTGCATCATCTTGTGGGACCAGATTGATTGTGAGGATGCCACATAGGAATAGATGATGTCACTTAGGCATCATCTATTATAGATAAGTAAGAATATTAATATGTTATTTCAAGCAAATACACATCAAGATCCAACACATAGATTATCAAAAACATTTAAAAGAGATCTGCAAAAAAAAAAAAAAGAAACCCTTTCAAACCGTAGTTCCTGTCCCCTGCAAAAAAAAAAAAAATTAACAAACTTTGGACTAAAAATCTCATCAACCAAGATTAGCAATCGGCTTTTACGAAGAACCAAATACGTGCAGTGTTTTGTGTGTAAGAAGAAGATGACTTACCGGATCTTGAATTGTGACCGACTGTTTCAGAGCATTTGGATGGAAATCTGCATCCGGTTGTGTGTGTGTGTGTGTTTTTTTAGAGCATTTCCAGTTGTGTGTATGTGTGTGTGTTTGAATTAAAGAAAGGGAGTTTAAACTCCCATTTTCCCGCTCAATCTTCCTTTTCAAAAAAACTACCATTTCCACTCTTAAACACACCATTTTCAGAGCATGCTTGCATCATCTTGTGGGACCAGATTGATTGTGAGGATGCCACATAGGAATAGATGATGTCACTTAGGCATCATCTATTATAGAAAGTAAGATTAGCGTTTGTTTTATAAATAAAAAGTTATTTATTGGTTTAGTTCAGTGTAATAATACCCTCAGCATTTTGCCCAATCTCTTTGTAACCAGTAGAGTGTTTTATTGATTCAATATTTAATAGTTTAAATTTTGCCTAACATCCCCTATATCAAATTGAATTAAAAATATGTTTAATAATATTTAAAGCGGTTTATTTGGTTTGGTTATTCGATTAAACTGATTATTAATTGTTATATTTAACAACAACGTAAAATTTTATTTAACTGTTACCTGAACCAAAAACTGAAAAAATAATTCAAACAAGGGTAAAAATCAAACACTAAATCCAAACTCACAATTCAATTCGGTTATATTTTTTGTGTGCATATAAGTTCGGTTTTGGGTTTTATTAACATCCAAAATCACCGTCAAAACTAAAGCATTTGATATAGTGTTAAAAGTACATAGCTCTCAGCCTCTCATTCTCGCTTGAGATATGTTAACTATTAACATATGTCAATAAAAAATATGCCATTAAAAAAAATACATAAATTTGTATTTCATTTCAAGTTTATAATAAAGCACTTCAAAATATAGTACCATAAACTAATTTCAAGTCAATATAACTATATAAGTTTGCGGCCCTAAATTAATTAATCCATGATTATAACTGGGCCTGTTTTCGGCCCAGCCCATGACCACAGAAGTTAAAACCAGATTTTTACTTTTTACCAAGTCAACATTAGTTCACCGAATCAAGTACAACCTCTAAACCCAATAGTACAATCACTTTAAGCTTATGACTTACAACCTGTAACCACCCACGTGGCCACGTTCACCGCCCAATTTCCCTCCAAATCTCCAATACAAACAAATATAAACCCACTATACCATTCACTCTTCACAACTTTCACCCACAAAAATGGCTTTAGCTTCCAAATCCTTTTCAACTCTTCTCTGCACCTTCTTCTTCTTCTTCGCCATCTCCGTCGTCGTCAGCTCCGTCTCCGCCACAGAATTTCAAGTCGGAGGCGTCGTTGGTTGGCGAATCCCCGCGGTTAACGAATCACAACTCTACAATGTATGGGCTTCAAGAAGACGGTTCTTCATCGGCGATTCGCTACGTCGGTTCATCTCTATGTTTTCTTGTTTCAATAACGATTTTTACCTCTGTTAACTTTTTTTATTAACGAGTGAAAGAGTCATGCATTTTTATACACCACCCCAAGAAAATTATAGAATGTTACAAAAAAAATAAACGTGACAGTTTATCTTTTTGTAAACCACGAGCTTATTTTTTGTGTATGAGTCAAAATCCATTTTAACTTTTGTTGACTTTAACTGATTTTGACTTTTGTTGACTCAGGTTTTCGTTACAACAACGATTCAGTCGTGGTTGTGGAAAAATGGGGGTTTTATCACTGCAATTCAAGTAAACCGATTGCCTCCTTCAACGACGGTGACACGGTGATCAATCTCGACAATGCTGGTACAATGTATTTCATCAGTGGTGATGCTGATAGGTGTAAACAAGGGGTTAACATGATGCTGGAAGTGATGAGTCCAGGTCCAGTTAGATACTTCCCACCGTCGATTTCCAATCCACCGGAGGATTCTTATTCGTCCATGGCTCCGGCACCGTCTCAGGGTTTGAGTCGTGGAGATTCGCCAGTGATGAGTCCCGGGCCTTTGTCGGATTCGGTTGTGTCGGTTTCGGTTTCTGGTTATGTAACTGCTGTTATTGTTGGTTTAGGATTGTGGGCATTGAAGCCATAGTTGTTTTTTTTTTTCTTATTGTGATTTAATTTGTTGGATTGATTTGGTTTAATTGAAGTGTTTAATTTTATTGTCTTATGACACACTTGAATCATATGAAATATGTAAAATCAGTATATGTTGCGATCAACGGAAACCGATTAAAATGTTTTAAATGAAAAATAATTGTATTTCAAATGACTTGAATTGTATAAGATAATAAATAGGACATCTTTATAGCACGTAAATATAATACATCAAATAGTGATGCACCTTATTTTGATGTACCAACATCTACAACAATTTTTTCATCATTGACGTCATCGCTATGATCATGTTTACCATTATCAACAACAACAAGCTCAACATCACCACCATCTTCTTCTTCTTCATGATCTATTAACAACCATAACCCGTTGGCAACTCGAACCATACCCTTGTTCTTTGTAACCCACCAATTACCCGGCACATGAAATTCATCATTCAGGCTATCTGTATTCTTGTTTACTAGAGCAATCGCACGTGGAACAACTAAATTAAACCCCCCTTTGTCACCATGTGTACCCGCGATTCCATGTAAATAAGTCTCTAAGTCATGCCACTTTTGTACATCTCCGGGTTGTTTCAAATAAGAGGACTTACGTGTATCAATCCTCACAACTTTTCCAACGTGTGAGTACCCTATATTTCGTAGACAACACAACATTTTTGTTCTCAATGGGTAGTGTGGGACCACATCACTGGCGTTTTCAATTCGTAACACGCGAATATTGTCACCTAGTAAATTGAAGAAGCGTTTGAAGCTTGAGTCTCCAACACGAGGGCTACCAAAAACAAAAGCGGTCACGAGAAATTCATTGTTGTATCCATTTACAACAATATCAACTGCGTTAAGCGTTGCGAGTGCTCCACCCAAACTATGCCCGACAATTGTTACACTTATATTCTCGTTTTTGTGTAACTCGATTAATCGTCTCACCTCTTCAAGAACCTATGCCAAATATGATGCATGTTTGATCAAACAAAGTTTTAATTAATTTAACACAACGTTAGTTAAGTTTAAATGCATTTCTAAATGGTTTTTCAAGCTTAGTATAAAATTATCTAAGATCTGACGGTCAATGATTCTTCTTTTTTTTTTTAATTAATTAACTTGACCTATAATTTAGACCACTAAGCTTTATTTCACTTAGATTTGACGGTCAATAACCATTCACTCTATTTTAATACACAAAAATTAATGTCTAGACACGAAAATGAACTTACTTGTTCTCTAGCAGATGATTTGATAAAACTTGATTTAGGGTCACAAGTAGTGTAAATTGAATGCCACCCATGTTGAATCTTGACACGACGATCCCCTTTAAATAAATCAGGAGCAGATACCTTATCAAATTTAAGATCATTAAGCCATTCCATTGTTTGAGAGGTGCCTCTCCATGCAATCACAATATCCCTCCGCCCTAACGCGACCTTCCCCTCCTCCGTAGCCACCGCCACATACCCTATCCAGTTTGACTCCTTACTCCAAGCCTCCCTCGACAACGAATTCACGAGGAACGATGGAAGATCGACTGATGACGTGGCATACAAATATTTTGTGACTTTATATTTGTAAGGGTTACCTATAAATAATAATAAGGACAAATAATTAGCATAATTAGAATAAAAACATATTATTCAAATCATAATTAATTACATTAATTGTTTATAATATGATGATATTACCTTGCTCAAATTCTACTTTGGAGAGTATATTACTCCGGTTGTATAGGCAGCCTCCCGCATGCTTTGATACTTTCTCAGAGTTGAAAGCGTCTGCGGTCACCTGAGCCATTTGACCATAGTGGATGATGTATCGTCGGAGATCAATGTCGAGAGGTTCTAATAAGTTAGACCAATTGTCTTGTCCACTTAGGTTCTTCCAGTTGCTGCCCATTTTTTTAAGTTGATTTGTGCTATAGTATTGTTCAACTTATATATAATGTGACACTATTGGTGGTTTGATAACCATAACAAACATAAAAATCTAGGGGTAAAAATGTAAAATCTCATTTGTACAAGTTATTTGGGAGGTTTAGGGAGATCAAAAATTGAACAAATGTTTCTCTTAGCTACAAGACAGAGACTTTTGGCACAATAAATCAATTTTGTTTTTTTGGCAGATAGCCAAATATGTGTATAAAAATTGCACGGAACATAAAATGTAGCTAACGGAAACAAAACACAAGATGATGATGATGATAACACAAATAATAATAGTAATAGATGTGTTACACGGGGTTAACAGTAAAAACAAAAAAAGTTATATAACCGTAAATTGTTATGTCTAAATATTATTATTTGTATAAGTAATAATGGTAAAGTTTGGTTTAAAATAAATTAACGAAAACTACAATAAAAGTGTTTAATCCGTTATAGGTAAATTCAAAAGATTTCAAATCTTAATATCATTCACTCTTGGTTTTTTCGAATACGTTTCATTAAAAACTGTCTGTACGAGCTTTTTTTTGTGCAGATTTGAACCAATCACTTCTAAGATCTTTTAATATCTGCAAAGGGTTATACACCATCACCAAGTACCACCACTTAGGCACTTACTATACATCAACACCCAGATATAGTTCACAGAATGCAGACATTTTCCTGGATGATAAAACAAACAACACCGTAGTCTCTTACATGTTGGGATGTTTAAATTAATTGTTGAGAAAATATTAACGTGGTTTATTGAAAATTCGATTATAACTCGTTTATTACACAAATTAAATAACTAAAATTATGTAACTAATATATGTTAATACTCCTGATTATACTAACGATACTTTGAGTATTTGACTAACGGTGTTTACTAATTATGAAAGTATAAACTATCATTATGTTGACGACCCACAAAAGTTACTCTTTTGTAAGAAAAATAGAGAGATAGTGATGTGAACCGTATGGTATATGAAAATGATGTTTGGATCGGAAAATCAGGTTTTAAATTTGTAAAAAGGAAAAACCTAACAAGTTCACACAATCGGCAAGTGTACCGGTCGTATGTAGCAAGTTAAGTAAGTCCGGATATCGTACCCAAAGATCTGAGTTTGGCGTCCTTCAGTACTGGATCTCTATCGACTTCTAACCGTTGTAAAAGACTTGAGTTTAGATTTTAAAGACTAAATTAAACAAGCAAGAGACAATTTATCTAAAATTACTCTAAGAATAAGATTTAAACTAAGGAAAATTATCTAAAATAAACTAGGGGTAAAAACTTAACTAAATGGAAACTAAAGGTGGAAATAAGCTAAAAGAGAACTATGGATGGAATGATGACTATTTAGGCGGGAATCCTGATGATAATATGACAATTCTCGGCTTTCTAGATATGTCGGCACCGGATCTGAGAATATATCTACTTAAAACAATCTAACACGTCAGTACCTACTACTAAGGTCTCGTGGATGCTAGAAAGTCCTAAAATAAATATGTGAAGCTCACGGTGTGAGGAATGTCTACAAATCACTCCCGGATGTCTAAGGGATCCTAAACTAGCATCACCTCTCGGCTTACAAGTCCATTTATCCTAGAAACTGACCCAATCAGTAAACTAAAATAACGGGATCAATCGGTTTATGACAAATCAAGACTAGATAACACAAGTTGCTAGTTTTTATTAAGCAAAACCTACTCCCGTAGTATTTTAACCTAAACCAACTAACAAAAGGATGAAATCTACAAATCCTCACCTTCCGGTAACGAATCCGGCTAGCACATTGGCTCAAATCCACAAATCAATCTTAACTTATGAGTATCTATTCCTAGATCTACTCAAATGATGATTAAATCTAGTAGACTAACCACCAAAAATGTGAAATCTATTATCAAGTTATCAAATCAAGATAATATTATCCACAATCAAGTCAAGATCTCAACATGAATCATAAAGTCAACACACATATTGCATACAAGATCATCATAAACCAACTTTTTCAATAGAACATTCAACCAACATATCATGAACAACAAAAAATCATCATATCATCATCAATTATCCATAATGCCTAAATAGTCATACTAAATCTAGCCAATCATCATCCCAATCATCAAATCAAACATAAAAATCACTAGATCTAACAACATTGTATATAGAAGATGAACAAAGATTAAAAGAAGAGGAATTTAGATACACCAACCACCAAAAACTCCTCCAATCTTTAAATCAATGTTTTATCTTCACCAAATTAGCTCTAGATCTTCAAATTCTTCCTTGATCTTCACCCAACAGCAGCAAAATCTTCAATCCAAGCTTCAATCTTCAAGATCCATCTTCTAAACCCAAAGATCAAGCTTCAAATCTCTAAGTTTAGCCTCTAAATCCTTGAATCAAAGCTCAAATATGCTCACAAACCCTCAAAACCCTTGTATTCAGCCGTTTTGTGTGTTTAGGTGAAGAGATCCTTATGAAAAGTCCCCAAAATGTTGTTTAAATAGTCTTTTTCCGTCAGTATCACTTGGCAGACCGCCAAGAAGTGCCAAAATATCATTGGCGGTCCTCCAAGGGTTCAGAAACCCACTGGTCAAAAAGGTCAACACATTTTAATGGTGCAGTGTCGCATGGCGGACCGCCAAGAATGTTATTACTAGCTTGGCGGTCCTCCAAGAGTGGCTGGTCAAGAAAAAATTCTTTAGCTTCACGTTTCCGACCCGTTTCATGCACCAAACTCACTCATTTTGAATAAAACCTGTAAAATTTAGTGAAACCAACTAAGTACCTAAAAAATATAAAATATTATAATAAAAAGAGAGATAAATATGGTAAAATATATCAATAATCTTATGTGTTTAATAACACATCAGATAGATAGCAGTAAAAATAGTAAAATAGAAAAGAAAACGTACACGTGACACTTTGAAAGTAACTAGCTAGCATGTTATTTAGAACGTCAAATACAATCGTACTCTTAACTTTATGTCATTGTATACCAGCCTCGAAGTCTTAGACAAACAAACAAACTAACTGTATTCAATCAAATGTACGTGAACATTTTTCCTGACACATCGTTATGGAATAATAATTTCATTTATTTTTTACTTGTCAAACAACTTAGATTTCCCCTAGCTATATGTTAGTATTTACATATCTACATTTACCATACCCTTTATGTCAAGGTTTTGTTAGACTATATGTAATAGTTAATGTTATCAAGGGGAATTTTTCGTCATGTGGACGATGACTAAACAAGAAAACTATACTAAAATGTGGCGTTGTGGGATAATGCCCTTTAAGGCTTTAACCATTACCAAGAGAGAAGTGGGAGAGATTATCTGAGAGAAGTGGGAAAGAGAGAGGGATGCAAATGTTTTAATGGAAACGCTCACGCCCATAACATCTCCGCGTACTACTGATGTACGGGGCGTTATGAGGAGATTTTTGAGGGGAATAACCCCCATTATGCAGAGTTTTTTAATGACAAGCAACAATTTATTTAAAAAATACACATGGAGGCATGTATGTATACAAATACTAGGTTAATAAGGCGTGTATACACAGATTGAAAATATAAACAATATGCAATAAAAAATATTTAAGAAAAAAATAAACTTAATTAAATTAACAAAAAATAAAACAAAAAAAAACATGTTTGAATACATATTATTTTTTAAATAATAAACAAAATAGTTCAAATCTAATGGTTAAAAACTTACGCATTTAACACGGAGATTCTTAGTTTGAATTTTATATTTATGATGTTAATATAAATGGATTTCTATAACATTTTTAAGACATTGATAAGATTTTAATAGGGTTTTAGTTCTTAAAATTAAATCATCGTAATAAAGTAGTATCTTATTAAATTACATATTAAAGGGTACTGAAAGTGCATTTTTTTATTATAAACAATTATAAAATTTTAGAAGTACGGTTATATTGTTAACTAGATATTGTCCCCGCGCTTCGCGGCGGCCTGAGTTTGTAGTTGATTATATTGGTGATCGTGGGCACTCATTATATATAGCGGTGGATGGAGGATACTGATTGCATATAAGATTTTAATTACAAACTAAGTAATTTACATTAAGCCATATTCAAAAGATGTAAGGCTATCCATGGTTGTACATCAGTAAGTGCATATTGCTGCTGCTGTTAGTTATGGTTCAAAAGACACCATGCTTACCATCCAAAAGATACCTAGATATGTTTTTTTTACCATTATAAGGTTGCAGCCCAAAAGATTATCCGTATGCATCTAAGATTGTTTGTCATACTGCAGTGTCACTTGGGTGTTTTTTTGCTTGTTGTGGTTCCTGTAATTTTGGCATGCAATAAGTATGGTGAAATGTGTTTGTAGGAGATATAATTATGGTGAAATGTGTTTGTAGGAGATATATTGTTGGTTACCTTCATTGATAGAGAGTTTTCTTTTAGCCTGTGGGTGTATGGCGGGTGTTGCTGGGTGCTTTGGTGGTTGTTTGCCTCCCATGGGGGTTGTTTCTTTTTCAGGTGCTGTTTTTGGCTGGATTTGTTCTGCTGGTGTTGTGCCTGAGTTTTGAAAAACAATTCAGCAAATGTTGCTAACCTATAACACTTTCGAGAGGGAGCTAAAGCTATATAGGCAACCTACCAAACAGAAGGCTGGTTGTTCAAAACTTCGAATGGACTGGTAATATGGTCGCTTTTTTTTTTTTACTTTGTAACCTAGTTCTATTGGATGTAATTAACTAATGATTGTTGTTAAAGTGGTTAAGAGATAGAACTTTATTTTACATACCTTGCTCTATGCTTGCTGCAGTTGGAAGTGGTGAATCTTGGTCTGCCACTTGGTTAATTTCCGCTTCAGCATTCGGGATTTCCTCATCGTCAATAATTCTGGTTACTTTGAAAGCCGTTGATCCTGGAATTTCTCTATTGTTGAACTTGAGCTCGAATAACCTGTTTAGGCCTTTTATTGCCTGTAATGGTTCAGGTATGACATCTGGATCTGTGTAGCCTTCCTGAATGACCATGGTAGAGCATGTTGTTGTGATCAGAGAAAGGATTGGTAAGTCAAACATTGTGACAGTTGTTGAGCCGGTGTTGTCAGCAATTGTGGCGTGCACACAGTAGCTGTTTGTACTTAGTTGTTAGACAATTTCAATAGGCATGGATATTATTCACACTAAGTGTGTAGATTTCATTTTTCTTACATGTATTTCGGTTGTGTTTCATCAGGGTGGTTGGCGCACGCCAACTCGTCTCCTTTTTTAGATAATTTCCGGTTACAAGTAGGACAACCTTTGTAAAACCATGGTTTACCGCGCATGAACCCAGTGACAGAGGCGCGACAGTTGAATAGTCTTTCCTGTTAAATAGAGGGTGATTTTAAGTATAGTGTGCATGAAGGACTTAAGTTATGGCGACTTACAGCATTAGTGGTCGGGTTCTTCTGTGAGAGCTCATCTATTGTCAGCATATTTTGGTTGGGTACGGGTGCATCTCCGTGCATAAGCCTCATACTACATAGCAAATATTTAAAAGCTTAAGCAAAAGAATTATATTTAATAAAAGCTAGGAGTGCGCACGTTTGTTTTACCTTTCAGCTAGTACGGATGCCTCTTCGTAATTTGGGTTGATGTATACGTGAGTAGCAGAAGTTGACTCAAGCTGCAGTTGGTTGTATTTTGTCACCTTCATTGAAGTTACAACTATAATGCAGGGAAATTCTTCATGAGTGAGTCTGTTGGTGTCTACAGTTTGGGCAATTTCACCCCATAGTGCAACTTCGATGAATCTTTCCCTACATCAAATGAAATGTTAATTGCTGATTTGTATAGTAACTGAATGTGATGATTGTTTTTTACGCTTACTGTGCATCTTCTAGTGTAAATTTAAGCAATCTTCTACCACTGCGAGTGATTTGGTCAGAAGTGATAGTGTCGAATCTCCCGATGTAGTCTGTAGACAAGTATGCTTTTAAGTGGCCTTCTAACATAGGATAATGTAAGAAATAAAGTTGCTTTTTTTACCTGTGAGTAGGAAGGTTTCATCTAATTTTTGGGAGAGACCCTCATATGGTGTCAGGTTGAAATAATTTTCGGGAAAGCCTACAGAGCTGATGGTCTCGAAACGTGTTCCTCGACCTAATCTGATTGTTGCTGGATGCGGAACGATGTTATGAGATTTCTTGTGGCTGTCAGAAATATACCTACTTATCTTATAGCAACGGCCGACGTTCAGCTTATCTTCGATATCACGCCTGTTTCCGTGGCCTTCAATAGCATATCCCTGTAATTAGTGTGATGAATCAGAAAGTTTTAGGTTATGTAATAACATGGTACAAAAGATAAAAAATGAATATGGCTGGTATAGTTACCTCTTTGTCGACGAAGAGGTAGCAACTGTTGTCTTTAAACACATATGATCTCCATCTTCTTATGACTCGGACCTCAATTGGTTCTGCGCTATCTCCTTTTTTCACTAACGAAACGCTTCTGGTAGACATATTATGACTGCAAAAGAAAGTACAGTGTTAGTTATTGAAATGGTGTTGCTTTCTTTTGTTAATTCAATTAGCAGCTATATAGTCATGTTTGTTAACAATAATTTAAAGCGCTAACTATGTAGAGTGTTTCAATATAGTGATTCTATTTATATAGTAGCAAAGAGTAGCAGTAATAAATCAAAGACACGACTATGCATACATACGTTATGATGGTGAATACTTCTTAGGAAATCAGAATAAACTACGTTTCTCGTTTGATTATCAGCATCTCCTTCTGCTGGGAGGATTAAAATTTTGATTGAGTCTACGGAAGTCGCCCTAGATAACGCAACGTATAACTGCCCATGGCCGAACGCAGGCTCTGGCAGGTAGACACCAATTTTCCCAAGGGACTGGCCTTGACTTTTGTTGATAGTCATAGCATAGCAGAGTTTAACGGGAAACTGTTTCCGCCTGAACACAAATGGTAAATTCTCATCGTTTTGTAACAAAGTGATCCGCGGAATGTATACCCGATGGCCTACGGCTGTACCAGTAATCACTAATGCCTCTATGACCTTGGCTAGCAACTTTGTCACTAACAACCTTGTTCCGTTACATAATCCGCATGGTTGATTAATGTTCCTCAATAGAATTATTGGGGTTTTAGGTTTCAACTCTAGTCGATGTGGTGGAAAACCATTAAAGGATAGGCTGTTTAAATACTCGAGTGGGTATAAGTCTTCAGTGTCACCAACCTGACCCGCGTGAGCCTGTATAGAATCGGAGCTGAGGTACGTATGACTTTCGCCTTCACACATAGAAAGCACGAGGTCGTTTATACTATCTGCTGTCTTGTTCTTGGGACAAATTATTGCTTTATCAGAAAATGCTGTAACAGACGGATTTGCCAACGTTTGTTCATCGTATATAAACCGGATAAGTTCTTGTACTGAGGCCTCTACGGATGGCAGTAGGAAACGATCGGGTATGTCAATCTTCTTTGTATCTAGGTCGTCCTCAGACGCAGCAACCCCGATCGTGCCGTCACCTACAGTCAGTAACCAAGCAGAAAACCAAGCTATATCCGCTTTAGCATAGTCGGACAAGTTAGGCTTTTGCAAACGCATATTTTCAGTAAGCATATATATTTTGAAGTGTTTCCATAGGAGTGATTTAGGCAAAGTCATATTTAAGATCTCGGATTTAGGAGCCTTTGACTTAACAGGTAATGTTTGCCTAAAATCACCTCCTAAGAGGACTGACTTACCCCCAAAAGGCGTCGAAGGAGTATCTAAAATGTCCCTAAGAGTCCTGTCTAACGATTCAAGAGAGCGCCGATCACTCATGGGTGCTTCATCCCAAATGATAAGAGAAGTTTCAGCAAGAAGTTTAGCAAGCTGCGTATTCTTCTTTACATAGCAAAGAGAGTCATCTGTTGGATTTAATGGTAATTTGAACCTTGAATGTGCAGTTCGGCCCGACGGTAAAAGTAACGACGCTATCCCAGACGCAGCCACTGCAAGCACAATACTTCCAACCGAACGCAATGCGTATATAATAGTAGTCCAAAGATACGTCTTTCCAGTACCGCCATGCCCGTATACGAACATCAAAACTTGTCTCTTGTCACTCACTGCATTGATTACAGTCTCATAGATAAGCAGTTGTTGCTGATGTAACGCGTTTTTAAGAACCTGATGCTGGTCAATAAGAGTTTGTGTATCGTAGTTCTTTTCCTCCATTAGTAAACGATTTTTTATGACAGAGGCAAATTCAGCTCTTGGCATAGGCAAACCGAATTCACTTAGAGACGAAGTATTCCCACTTGCATTTAGCAGTAATTCCAACTCAAACAAAACGTACTGCTGCATATCATTTTCACTTAAATAGGTAGGCCTAAAGCCGGTGTATTTTTCAACCGTTAAAAACACATCATCGCTCATCGACCGCCAATGTTTCTCCCACAAAGCAAGGGGGTCGGAAATCTCACAAAAAAGAAGCATATGTACAAATAAGGCCCGTAATTCTTTTGATGTAGCCCAAGAGGCAGCCTCACAGATGGTTGACGTCCATTCGTTATCGTTATCTAAGAGTCCTAGCTTTTCGCAAGCAGAACGATAGGAAGGACATTCAACGCCATCTATGGTACGAATATCGGCGAAGCTGCGACAGCCTCTTTGATGACAAAGTAACATCCGTAAGTAAAACGTTTCTCCGGAAGATGGATGGATGTAGATAAGCCTACCGACAGCTGGAGTCTTATTATAACTTCGCCGGATCCATTTTTTTTTAGAAAGATCCCATCTATATAATGACACGTAGTCGACATAACTAAGAGACCTACCTTCAACATTATTGGAGTCAGTATTTGAAATTAACCACTCTGTGAGAGTCGTACGTTGTGCATTTTCATCGTCTAGCACGTCTTCTAATAGTTCAGAACCTTTAAATCTAACATTCTGCATATTTTCTAAATGCACTGCTAACACTTGAACGGAGGGGTTTCGATTATGTATAGGATACTCTAAGATTCGCCATGCTGCCTCATGCGGACAAATAAACCTACCGTCAACGAAACTTTTTATTTCATCTCGAAAACGAACAGACGATTCAACAGATCCAGAAGGCTGTCCTGGTTCTCTGGAAACAGCAAAATGTACCCTGTCAGCTCCCTTTGATATGTATTTAAACAAATACTTAATAAGCATGTTCCATCCGCAACATTCAACATTTACATGTGCAGCAAATCGTAATAGAAGCATTCGGTTATAAGGCACAACCATAGAGTCATCCATAGAAGCCCCATTTTTTTCAACAGAAAATCCGTTAACGACTCGTTTATATTGAGCGTAGCCGTTGCTATCGAATTTGGTGGCTGATTGGAATGGTTTAGGAAAACCTTTAGAACAAACATTATTTATCATGCAAGATGCCTTAGGATTTGCAAGACCACATGGTCCGTGCAACATCGACTCCGTAACGATCTTATGAAGAACAGGTTCTGAAATAGGGTTTGGAATCTGAGCGGAAATAAAACGATCGATGTCGTTAGGAGACTTAATTTTATAGGGTGGGCTGACCCAGAAAAGCGTATGGCAATGAGGAAGTCCCCTTTTTTGAAACTCTATAGTGTACAAATCTGCGCGTGCGGGAAAAAAGTTACATAAGAGATAAATGTGCTTGTAAAATATAGCCACAAAAGTCAGCAAATACCTGCAATAACCTCACCGAACGGTTCACCAGATTTAACATACTTAACAAACGCATCAACTTTCATCTTAAAGACTCTAGCAATAATATCAGCTCGATCTTGTACCTTGACCGAAGGCATAGTCGATACATATCTAACAATTTCTGGCCATTTAACGTTACAAGTTAAGGTTATAAAGTACTGCGGGTTCCCGTAGACACGACAGATAGCTAAGGCGTCTTGATAATGCTTATACATGTAACGCGGACCACCGGTGAAGGAAGACGGAAGTACAACGCGTTTACCAATGTTATGACCATCAATGTCGCCCGATGCAAATGCATCTTGAACACCGTTGAGACACTCAGTTCTGAAATCATCCTGATGGGTTGCTACATAATCAAGTCGATTCTGTTCAATGCAAACGTACGCGTCTACCAAAAATTGCTGGAAAAGACGGCCACCTCTTAATAAATGCGTATAAACGCGAAAACGATCATGCAAAAGGTAGCGATAATACATGCTCATAGATAGCTGTTTTGGATCGCCAGCTTCGTCAGAAAATAAACGTAGAGAAGGGCACCAGCCGTCCTCACCGTAAATGAAAAGCAACGGATATTGTAACGACATGTACTTTTTATGAAGCTTGCTAACTCTTTGAGCAGCATCCTGCTTTGTTCGAATAATAATGTCAAAATTAGACGACTGCGGTTCTGGCTCATACACTATAGCGCCAATCGCACCATCAGTAGGCGGGCCGTAACGTTTGTCGCGACTATCACTGTACAAATGGATTGCAAACTCGGGGACTCCGCCAGACAAACATAGATCTCTCGCCGTTCGAAACAGTCTAACCAATTCGTTAACACTATCTAATGTACGCAATAATAAACGGACAACCGCCACGTCTAAAGAAGAGGCAGCGTGATCTGTGAAGAAGCGAAGGCGATTAGATACCTCATGCTCAGTATCGTAAACATACATTTGTAAAAAGCGCGGCTTTTCACCGACCGGAGGACACAAAGACCCGATGTTGTGATAAACTTGACCACTAACTTTGAAAACGTAAGGACCGGGTTTTAAATTTATAGAATTGTCAACGGAGGCCCCGAAAGAAGTCATTGCAAACATAGAATTGTAAGCGCGAACATTTGCAAGAAAATCATCACGTTCAAACAGACGTAGTATACAATCCGGAGGTAACGGAGAAGAACGTAATCTAACAGTGCCACGCTTACAACATTGATTGTACCTAAATCCCTGACTAATAGGATATGACTTTACCCGTTCCTCTTGCCAAAAAAGCGCGTTGCAAAACTGGCAAACCTTCACACAGTCACCAACATCCAAATAAGACGACGAAAATATGCTAACATCGGCGGGTGCCACAGCCGCGGAATTCGATAGCCGAACACAATCGGAGGCATGTAGATTAGCATGACGTAGGGATAAACGTTTAGCGGATAACGAACCACGTTGACGGGCAGATTCTTCTACAAATTGCTTCTTAAAAGGTTGCATTTCTAAAACAACTAATAACAACTTAACAACTACAAAGAACCTAGGAAACAACAGTTAAAACAACATGGATTAACTTACTTGTAAGACAAAGTGATAGCGGGAAATAAGTCAGCGGTACCAAGTACGATCGCTCATCCTGAAACATATAAAAACACCATAAGTAAAATAAAAATGGCATCCAAAACCATTCAAAAAAAGCTAAGAAAGGAAAGAAACATGTAAATCCTATATCAGTGCTTTCAAAATTCCATATAACCACTTTAAGGGCATTACCCAAATAAGACAGCAATATTAGGCCACCACTACAAAAAACGACTAATTCCAAGCAATACAATTTCTAAGACTCTGTATCGTAAGCTATACAATTCCTATAACGTTGCAAGTATCAACGTAGCAATTGAAATGTAAATAGCCTGCACGCAGACGGGCTTCACCGACTGCAATACATTGTAAAACACAAAATCAAGGTATAAATATCAATTTTCACGTCCATCAATTTTTTAGAATGAAAAACATAGGACAATCATAGGGATTATATGTAAAACAAAGCAACACTATTTACAAAACAAATATATAAAAGCAAACACTCACATTAAATCCCAAATATATACCCAAACTTGAATAAGCAGGTAATTTATATATTTCCATTTATATAAGTAGAACAAAGCAACCCCATCTTGTATTTTGTACGTATCTACAAAACAAATATATAAATTCTACAACTCCCTTTGCACATGGTGTCACTTTCTTTGCCAATGATACTTCTTTGTATGCTTGTAGTACACTTGTAAATCTATAATCCAGATGGTAATCTTTTTTAAGCATGTTGTACAAGTTTTTAAAGCTGTTATTTGTTTTTATCACACGTGTACTTAGCACATGACTCATTCCTATCTTTAGATATATATCTCTCTTTCTTGTTGTCTCTATTCACCAGAGATCCAACTATTAACTTGGATAAGCAGCTAAATGAAAAAGCAAATCACCAAGCATAATAAACGTCGAAGAAGGGGATAACCAAGAAAAGCCGATCGATGTTGAATAAGAAAGGCGGCAGGAAGAAATTGAAGATAATATACAAACAACACAACCATCAGAAGCAAACGCAGATCCTATACATGGGTGTAAGGTAAAACCCTAACCCTAACACGACCCGCGATAGTATACAAACAAAACAACAATCAGAAGCAAAACGCAGATTCTATACATGGGTGTAAGGTAAAACCCTAACCCTAATACGACCTGCAGCGGCAATCGGGTTTGAAAACTAAAAGAACCGACTGATGTGCGGATGTATATAGGTTCAATTCAATGGCTGCAAGCTGTTTGTAAGGATCAAAAGGGGCGATTATAGCATGGATTCGCAAGAAGGAGAAGACAAGGAGAAACCATAACTGACCTGAAAATTGGCTGGAGAGGAACGGTGGTAGCAGGTGGCGAGATTTTTACGGAAGGCTGCAATAAATATAGTGTATATGGGAGGCGGTGATGAATGTATGCATCTAAATGGTACGTACTGCAACACAAGGTGTACCACATGCAATGAGATGGGTACGTAACGCAATAGAAAGCGGTAAAATACTGCTGACGCGAATTGTAAATGTATATATATAAATTCTTTAATTATAAACCACATTCACGAGCAATATTTTAAAATAATTTTTTACAATCACGGATAATATTTGACAATTAAATAATACGAGCCACGTTCATGAGGAATGTTTTAATATAACTAGAAAAGCTTTTATGATATTTCATTAGCCTTTAGTACGTAAGCTTTTTATATAGTACGAGTAGTTTTTATGAAACTCACATTGTTTCTACTATCCTATTGGAAAGTGAAAACATTACGAGTTTCATAAGTGCACTTGGCATAAGTGAGTTCAACAATCATGTCAAAATTAGATCATATTGGTCCATACGAGGGAGGCACACGTAATTGAGTTGCCAATAATCTATCTTAAAGACGTAAATTTAAGGAAGGTGCATGGATGAATTTCGTGTTGTCAATAATCTAGCTTAAAGACTGTAAACTCGTCTGTCTATGGGGCTCAATAATGCTAATGTGCCTAACTTTGTGATTGGTTTTCAAAAATAAATATACACACATCTAACTTGGTCAAAGTAATACATCCATTTTGCTGATTTTCATTTGATTTTATTTTATATCCATTTTGGCCATATTTTATTAAACATAAAAATTATTTAAATAGAAATAAAAGACAAATAGAAAAAATTATCAGCATACTTCTATTGTTCTTGTTCTCCCTATGATGTATCCTTTATTGTTCATTCTTAAATCAACATTGACTGTTTAAGAGCATCAACATAAGCATATATGAAAACAATAAAGAAGGCTTAACAACCAACATAAGCATAAAAGAAATAAAACAAAAAAAACTATTTAATTGTAACCTATCAAACGCCCAAACATTTGGAACTAAACACGTTTTAAATCTAATTTGTAGGTGCTTTAATTATGTTTAACGGGCATTCTTATCCCTTAAGTGTCAATAAATCAAAGTTTTAGGCTTTATTTTTTAAGAAAATATTTTTGGTAAAAGTTGAGTGGAAACTGTCCGAGCAAAAAATTGAGATTAATTTAATATCTAATTAAAAGTGTAATTACAAGTATTTAAATGTTAAATATTTATAAATTTTAAAAGATTAAATATTATAAATCTTTAAATAATAAGCTTTTACAAATTTATAAATATAATAATTATAATTTTTAAACAAATATTATTATTTAACTTATATATGTATCACACGGTATTAATCAATAATCATATATGTTGTTTCGCCCACTAACAACTAAAATCAAAAGAGATAACAAGCCGCATAAACAAACAAAATAATATGTTTAATTTATTATTTATTGTACTTAAAAATTAAAATAATATACAACTGTTTGACATTATTCATATAGCTAGCTGCAATCATAATTATAACGATTTGAATTTACGTGTGAGAAATAGCGAACAAATGGAAACAAACACATAATACATTCAACGATGAAGCATTTTATTTAATTGGACGTACCAGCATCTATAACAACAATTTCATTTTCAATATTTTCATCACCGTTAATAATATTGTTGTCATCAGTACCATCATTATTATTATTATTATTATTATTATTATTATTATTATTATTATTATTATTATTATTATTATTATTATTATTATTATTATTATTATCATCACCGATATTACTATTATTATTATTATCATTATTATCATTATTATTATTATTATTATTATTATTATTGTTACTATTACTATCACCACCACTGTTACCAACGTCATCTTCTTCATGATCCATTAACAACCATGACCTGTTGTCACATCGGACCATACCCTTGTACTTCCGAACCCACCACTTGGCAGGAACATGACATTCATCGGTTAGACCATCCGTATACTTATTCACAAGAGCAATCGGGCGTGGAACAACTAGATCAAACTCCCCATTGTCACCTTGTGTACCCGCGACTCCATGTAAATAAGTCTCCATGTCATGCCACCTTTGTATATCTCCGGGTTGTTTTAAGTACGGAGACTTACCAGTATCAATCCTTAAAACTTTCCCAATGTGTGAGTACCCTATATTCACGGGGAAACACATCATTTGCATTTTCAACGGGTAGTGTGGGACCACATCGTTCTCATTTTCAATGCGTAACACACGAATATTATCACCTAATGAAGAGAAGACTTGTTTGAAGTTTGAGTTTCCAACACGCGGGCTAGCAAAAACAAAAGCAGTCACAAGAATGTCCCCGATCGAGGAATCAATCGGCTTGTTGTATCCATTTTCAACAATATCAACTGCATTGAGTGTTGCAAGTGCTCCTCCCATGCTATGCCCGACAATTGTCAAACTAACATATTCGTTCTTGTGCAACTCGATTAACCGTCTCACCTCTTCAAGAACCTACACCAAATGTTATAATTTTTTAAATATAATAATTATAATTTTTTTATAAATATTATTATTTATTCGTGTGTAAGTGTGTAACACGAGTATTAAATCTAGTGTTTTTTTTCTTATTGGGTTTAATGATTGTTTTTTTCTTTGGGCTTGTTAGGCCCAAATAACTTCTATCATTACAAGTTTGATCCACTTTAGTATGTGACGTAACGTAATTACAAAAATTACTAGATTGAATCCGTCTATTAATTACGTACGGGTGAACAATAAAATTCCTAAAATTACAATAATTTGTGTTTAGTAAATAAGATATTATTATATAAAAAAACAAAAACCGTACAACAATATTTTAAAATTTCCTAAGATTTTTTTAATATACAACTTTTTTTTGTTCTATTTGTGACGTTCTCATTTAAGTGAGATTGAACAGAGAATGTCTCTGGTATAATATTTTGGCATGCAACTTATTAACTCAAATTCAGACCCTGCCTTCAAATATATTTAATAAAACATATTATTATTGAGTTTGTTTGCCTTTCATTATGTACTTGTATAACAATATCGTTTTTTATAATTTTTTATAATATCGTTTTTTATAATTTTTAAAGTCATTGCTAAACCCATCGTATTTTCCAAAATATAGATTATGTCAGCAGAATTTTGACCTAATTTTTTTAATAGCATTTTTAAAATAAGTTTAGTGATGGCCCTTTAAACCTATCAAGTTCAATGCAGACTGTAGACATCATATATATCTCATTCTCTTTTTAACTTTTTATTCTTATACATTTCCGTTGTTATGAAGTAACATTTCTTTCCATGTTTTATATGAGAACTCATTACAAACAAAAGTTAGGAGACTCTACAAATAACCAATTAACTAATAAGATCAGATAAAATTCAACTTACTTGATAACCGTGGTCGTTAACAGGGATAAAGTTTAAGAACAGATTAAAACTAGATTTGAACTACTTTAAATCACTCTATGTAGTCATCATTAAGGTTTAATAATATTATAATTGATTTTAATAAACAAAAAGGTTTGTGAACGAAAACTCACTTGATCTCTAGCAGATGATTTGTTGAATCTTGATTTGGGATCAGAACTAGTGTAAATTGAATGCCACCCATGTTGAATTTTGACATGATGATCCCCTTTAAATATATCAGGAGCAGATACCTTATCAAACTTAAGATCATTGATCCATTCCAACATTTGAACGGTACCTCTCCATGCAACCACAATGTCCCTTCGCCCTAATGCCGCCTTACCTTCATTCGTAGCCACTGCCACGTACCCTATCCAATTCGATTCCTTACACCAAGCCTCCCTCGACAACGACTTCACAAGGAATGATGGAAGGTCAACCGAAGATGTGCCATACACATATTTTGTCACTTCATATTTATAAGGGTTACCTATGAAATAATAAAAAAAAATGTATTGCTAATTAACCATGAGCATATATAGTAAAAAAAACACCATAACTAAATCATATCTTCTCATTTTAATTTAAAACAACATATAGTAAAATCTCACTCATGAATAAGGTCTGGATATAAGGATAGTGAGACAAGGGCAAACCTCGTCTTTATTCAATGTGATTCTAATTTTCATTTACATTTTTACAACATACAGCTGATAATTCTCACTAATTTTACCTTGCTCTATTTCCACTCTAGAAAGTAGATTACTCCTGCTGTATAGGCAGTCTCCTGCGTACTTTGAAACCTTCTCAGTGTTAAACGCGTCTCTTGCTGCTTGTGCCATCTCGCCATAATGGATGAGGTATCGTCGAAGATCGACATCGAGAGGATCTAATAGGTCAGACCAATTATCTTCTCCACTTAGTTTCTTCCAATTGCTGCCCATTTTGTATATCTTGTGAAAGTGGTTTTGTTTTGAGGTGTTTTAATCTTATATAATTATACAATGAACATATATAGTTGATCATGATAACCATCACTATTATAATATTAGCATGAACTCGTCAAAACCATGTTTTACAAGTTTTATATGCTTGTAAAAGAGTTGAAGGTGAGTTCAATAATTTGTTTAGAAAAACAAGTTTAAATAAATAAAGAAATTAAAGAATATGTGTTCACTTTGCTTAACCCGTATTAATCAATAAAACTTGAGTGGGTGTTTGACACTTCTAAATAAATAAGAAATTGTTGATCAAGTCAACCTTTTTCTTGCAACTTATTTCAAATTATGATTGCTGAACATTTCTTATTTGGAGATGGCTGTGATCAGCCTACGTTTGGCGTGTGGCGAAGACAAAAAAGAAGACGAGACCAGGAAACACCTTCGGTAGAGTAGTAGATATCACATTCGATGCCCATTGATACGTGGAAGACATGCTTCTTGACTTTAAACTCGCGGACAGTAATGGACCTAGGAATTTTTTCATGGTGACATAACTTTTTAGGGGGTGTATGACTAGCGTTAATTATATAATTAATGATGTTTTCATTCGGCCCAACTTGTTAATGTTAAATACTAGCGACTCAGCCAGGTAAAAGAGATCTGTCCCTTGTGTTGAATTCATTTTGATATTTCTGCATTATAACGGGGAGGGATTTTCTACAAATGGCTAAAACTCTAAAAAGACTAAGAAGCGATCTGGGACGTTAGATTTAGGGTGTTTACGGTCAAGATTAACGCGGTGGCAATATTGTAAATATTATGATGTTTTTAATGACGCGCGATAAGGTTCCGGGGTAGATTAGTCATTGTACGCGTTTTCAACATGCATATAAAAAACACCATAACTGAACATCTCAGAATCGCGCTGTGAAAAAACACCATAACTGAACATCTCAGCATCGCGCTGTGAAAAAACACCATAACTGAACATCTCAGCATCGCGCTGTGAAAAAACACCATAACTGAACATCTCAGCATCGCGCTGTGAAAAAACACCATAACTGAACATCTCAGCATCGCGCTGTAAAAAAACACCATAACTGAACATCTCAGCATCGCGTTGTGAAAAAACATCATAACTGAACATCACAGAATCGCGTTGTGAAAAAACACCATAACTGAACATCTCAGCATCGCGCCTAAAAAACACCATAACTGAACATCTCAGCATCGTGCGTATAAATGACGAAGATGCCCCTCCGTGTTTTTTTTTCTCTCATTGCCACGTGCTTGTTGTTGATTGCTTCCTACACTTCTTAGAGTTTTGAGCCTTTTTAGAAAATCCCCAATCATATTATAACCTCATATTTAATATATTTATGTTTTTATCCAAACTTCATATTTATACTCGTTTAACTTCCATCTCTCTCTATAGCTGTAACATACCGCAGGTCGAAGTCGAAAACATTGTTAGCACGAGTTCAAAAAACCTAGTTTTGTCGCTGCAACACGTGACACATGTCAAACTAACGCACCCCACGTGACGAAGTCAAAAAGTTTGCAGTCCCAATGCGTGACAAATATCAAAATCTTAATGTCAACAACCAAGTTAAAAAAACAAAACCCGATTCTCGCATCGCACGAGCATCACACAACCACATTCACATTACTAGTTATTCCATAAAGTCAATGGTTTTATCATATTTTATATGAGTCTAACATTCTTAAGCATTTAGAAAAACATTAACGGTTGGTGGATAGATCATGGATACATTGAAACATAATTATTACAATTATTAACAATTATTTTTTAAACAACATGTTAGCAATTACTAATTAGCATCACGGAATTAATATTTAAACTTATTATATCTGAATTTAAATCTAAAACTTAAAAAAAAACAATATCTCTCATCTCGTTTTTAACCACTTGATCGAGAATACGAGATATGATTGACAATAATTTATATTATAGGTCACTATTACTTTATTCTTGTAAAAGAAATGGTAGATCGAATGCTAAGTCACGTAAAGGTAAAATAGGCTAAACATATGTAATTGTGATATGATGTGTAAATGAAAAATTTAAACTTTTGTATATGTGACTTTTATCCTGTAGTGTCGAAAACATTTCTTAAACGTTAGTGCTACCCTTTATCTTTCTAAATTTAACTAATAAAACATGGTTAAGGATAAAATTGACTTGTTCCTAGTTTTGGATTGAATTGATACAATGAATGACGTTGATGCATGTATGATAAGAGAGACATTGCTTGTTACTTTGTTAGCATATACACTTTATACGTAATATTAGGATGAATGAAAACTTTTCTTTTGCTTGTACGTTTAGTGTATTTAAAATAAAAGAAATAGGATTTTTGTTATAGTGATGAATGAAAACAAATAGTCATTTATTGATATAAGATTTTAGAGGTATTTGTATATCTTTCTCTACAAAATATCATATTTCTTTATAACATAAGTTTTCAATAGAGTATAAAATGTTCATGAAACATTATTTGAGAAAAATACAATATTCTATCATGTTATTTAATACCAAGATCACAAGTTCAAATTTTACTGGCAATAAAATGTTGTTGCCATTAACAAGGGTTGTTATTTATAAACTATCCGGGCATATGAAAGTCAGAGATTTTACGAGCTAATAAGTTTCCTTCTGAAACGGGCACACACTGACACACAAGCCTTTTGGGCTACCTTTCTATCTTGAACAACTTACCCTTCATTGAGTTGAATCTCAATTCGAGTTCGAGAGCTTCTTGTAATTAGCAGGTTCACGTTCAGTTGTGATTTTTCGGCTTCTTTTGACCGATTCGGTTCGGAACTTGTGTTTTGGGCCAATGTTTACATGGACTTATAGGTTTGTGGCCTTTTATTATGGGTTAGTTTTACATGAATCTTTTTTTTTTACTTTTGTTTTGAACTTTTGATCGTCCGGTTCAACACTTCACTGTTCAAGTATTTTAACCCTAACTTGGTAAGGTCTTTGTGTATATTTTAAAGTTAATACAATACATGATTTTGTTGTTAACTTGGTTTCAAGTTAAAATATGTGTTGGTTAAAGTTTAAACCGAAAATATGCAGGAAACTATTGGGCCATTTTCTGCTTAAATAACCAAGCCCAAAATCCAGGTAACAATTAACGGAGCAAGGACTTTAAACATACATAGTTTTGTTTCATAAAAGGCTGTAAACATATGTACATGGACCATGGTTGATCACTTGATCTTGATCATTGTCGATTTACGACTAATAGGTGATATAACATGTTTGTAACTTTGTTTGATTGTTACTACTTTTGATCTTGTAATGTCAAGTTACCGCACACTATGATTTACACGTTATTTATTTGAATGAATAAAGCATGCCTAACAAAACCCTCGATTTACATCAACTTAAGTCAAATTTCTCTCATACTTGACATCGTCATAGAAAATATAACATTTTGTAATGTAGTAATAGATAGTATTAAGAGTTCAAAGAAAATAAACACATCAATAAAGAGAAATTGTTTGAGTCACAGTAAAATTGGTTATGGCACTGGATGAAATGATTTTTTTATTACGGAGTATTACTTTTCAATTGTTATATAAAAAAATTTTATCTTACATCAGCTTAACATACATATTAACATATATGTGTTTAATCGTCAACTAGTAACACTTATATTTAAAGCATTAAGTATGAGATTCAAATCTTGTATCGTTAAACCCTAAAAATTAGTGTTTAATTTTGATGGCATAGATCAAACAAGTTACTTTGTTACAAAAGTGTAGATAGGTTGTAAAATTAATTTCCTTAAACTAATAATATACAAGATCATTGGTGACATATAGTGTATTAATCTATCAATTTTGATTAATTTGCTTATTTGTACTCTATTACTTAAGTTATGTTTATAACTCTTGACCATGTAATTTTATTCAATTTATAACTTTAACCTTTATATTCAAATATTTATACATGTTTACGACTTTAGCCCATGAATTTAAATTAATTACCATTTTAACATCAAAGATTACACATATATCTCTATTTTTTAACATATGTCAAATTACGAATTTACATTTTAACGTGATAGAGTTTTTTGTACGGCAAATAAATATGTAATAAAAATGCGCTAACAAATTGTTAAAAACCTCAAACAAAAACAGAAAAAACTAACAAAAGCATTAAAAAAAAAGAAAGAAAACTTAACAAGGTCCCTAGGAAAATTTATGAAATCTATCTAATAAATCAAACTTTTAGGGGACAATTTTTGAAGGGATTTTTTTTCTATAATAGGAAATTTGGAAGGTAAAATTGAGCTAAATTTTTCACCATGCAAGTTGATGGAGCCAACTCCTTAAATGTTATATATTTACAAATTGTTAAATATAATGGTTATAATTTCTTTATAAATATTACTATTTAACCCGTGTGTAACACACGGGTATTAAACCTAGTCTATCTAATAAATTAGAGTTTTTAAGGGGCAACTTTTTAGGCGGGAAAACATAATTTATCTTATAAAAGGAAAGTTGAGAGGGAAAATTGAGTAGGAGAGTTAATAAAAATAAAATTTTGTGATTAATAATAATTTATAAAATTATTTATAAATTTTTAAATATAATAATTATAATTTTTTAAAAATATTTTTATTCAGCCCGTGTGTAATACCCGGGTGTTAAACCTAGTGTTTTTATGAAACAAATGACGTTAACCTTACTAGTTGGAAATTATTTGGAAAAGATTTGTTGCAAAATGTGAGTGTTTACAATACAGTAACTAGAAATTAATTGGTGGATTTAGTGTGAAGTGATAAGACAGTGATCCAACGGCCACGACAATGCCAGTCTGGCAAGATCACTGCAGAGTATCCTTTCTTTAAAAGAAAAACGGCCCCCACATTAACATCCTTACTGTAGTCTGTCACACACAGGGTCCCATCCCATCTTCTCAATTTGTCATAAGTCAATATTTCATGTCATGTCATGTCTTTATCACGTCATCTATGTGAGTAGTATGTTATGCTGCCTCACATATTCACTTTTCACTTTTCTTTTATTTTAAACTCATCTTACCTCTTACTACATGTTTAATCCCTACACTTTTACTCTATTTCTTTTGGTCCTCATACTTTGGATACCTTGTTTGTTATCCAATTGAACAACGGAGATTTTATTAAAAAACAAGTAACAATATGCTAGAAACATAACTGAATGTTATTACAAAACATAAAAAAAGCCCGCTTCCTTCGATCTAGCCCTCTTAGCTTTACTCAATTTTTGACCCA
Organism: Tagetes erecta; assembly: GCA_030867185.1. Classification (NCBI taxonomy): domain Eukaryota; kingdom Viridiplantae; phylum Streptophyta; class Magnoliopsida; order Asterales; family Asteraceae; genus Tagetes; species Tagetes erecta. The sequence continues at coordinate 1,472,196 of CM061492.1, forward strand.
TTGAAAATATTGATGTTTTTCAACTATGTGGATTTTATAAATGGTGTGAAAAACAATTAAAAAAAACTTAAAATCTAGACAACTCTGTTGTTTGAGAGAACAAGTTCACAACCTAATGTCACTTTGGTTTTTTGACACATGTCCACTATTTAGTGATTCATATATAATTTTATTTTTTCTTTTATATTTCTAACAATTAGTTAGATAGTTAATTTAGTTGTTCTTTAATAAGTTTTAATGTTTAACTTTAAAAAAATCTAAATACACAATCTTGTTAAGTTTTTTTCTTGCGAACATTCCGATATTAATTTTTATTAAAACGGAGTTTTTTAAAAAAATACCTAGATTTAAATAATATACATATAAAATTATTGATTTATTTTAATAGTGATGTGTCATTAACCGTGTTTGATGAATATGAAATTAGGTATATTTAAAATAATAGTTTAATTTGATTTACAAAAATGTTTTTCTAATATTGTAAAAATAATCAAGTAAACATATATTCTTTTTTTAAGTTGGGTTGGGTTGGGTTGTGATAATGTGTACAAAATTAAGTTATGTTGTTGTGTAGGTTGAAGAGAAATTGTTATTTTAATGTTAGGTTGTGTTGTGGTGTTCACCATAGTAAGTAGTCTTAAGATACAATCATTTACTGTCATTCAGAAACGTTATAAGATAGCTTAAAAGATAGAATCAACCTTTTTGATGCGAGGAATAACCTTGATCTAACCCATATAATGTAGTGTCTAACCTATTATTATTATCAAAAAAGAATTAAAAAATACTCATGGGAATCATTCAAGGCGACAAAATTTGTAATATTAACCGTGAACGTATTGAGTAACATAATAGAAACAATACACAAATAGACGGTTGATATTTTATACATGATGCATGCAAATGGGGCGGTTAGCATTCGTGATTTGCATGCCTTTGTTGCTAAGAGCGTGGCGTGTATGGAGTCAAGCAAGAAGCGCTCTCCAATGGAGAAAATTCACTTTTAATTTATTGGGAAGCCACTTATTTTCCTCAAAGTGACCATCTCGTATGGAAAGAACATGTTGTGTTCAGTTAATCTTTTAAGTGTGCTTGAGGTGAATAAGAAATCCTTATCGTGCACCCATCTCCATTCGTCCAACGCTTCTAAAATCACCATGGTATCAAACAACAGCTTCATATATTCCATTGATTGTGCTTCGTCTTAGTATTAAGAGGTCACTTCCAAGGTGGTTGATAACTCTTCAATCATATGAGTAAACTATATTTTGTTTCATGTTCCGTCATTTACCTAACTTATCTAAAAGAATCAACTTTTATATTGACATTTTATATTAATTTGTTTATTCAGTTTATTCACACGAACATGAGTTTCTTCTAATGGGTCATCTACTTTCGGGAATACGCAATTAAACTTAAAAGTGTTAGTACGTCCTTCCTAAACGGTTTTAAAATATATAAGATATTGCTTTGTTTGTCTGATGGGTCCTCTACACCATCAAATCATGTACGTGAAAGGCTTAAAACTGTTAGATGTGAACTGATGAGTTCGTTATTTGTTAAAATAAAAAGAAATAATATTTAAATTTATACTACGTTGTTATACTTTTATGTTTTAAATAAAAACGATAGCCTATATAAGTAAAAAGTTGGATATATTATTATACGAAGTATTACACTAAACAAGTGAAGATATAATAATAAAGTAAAAAAAATGTGAAGTGTCATGGTAAAAACCAATCACTTTTATTTGTTAAAAGGCGTTGGAGTTGAAGTAGAAAGGAGAAAAGTAAAGGGAGAAAAGTGAAAATAAAAAAAACCGAAGGATAATATAAAAGTGCATGAAAACAACAATACTTTTTTAAAAGAATAAAAATAAAAAAAGAAAGGGAAAATCGAGGCGCATGCAAAGTCTTCATCATGGTGTCCTCTTTGTCCCACGAAACCTCCCATGCCATATTTCCTTCTTTTTATCAACTCTCTCATTTTAAAGCCTCTATAATCATATATTTACCCTATGTGCCATTGGACATACCACTTTGGGCATACACAGGGCCGGCCCATAGGGTGTGCGGGATAGGCGACCGCACAGGGCACTCGTTTGAACGGGGGCACCAAAAAAAAAAATTTATATATAATTTTGTTGGGTTCGAGCTGGCGACGGGGCTGCGACCAAAAAAGAGGCTGGCGAGCCTAAGAATGAGCTGAAAGACCAAAAAAAACGAGTCTAAAAACCCCCTCACACGGACCCGGGTTTTTGGAGTTGCATTCGTGTCCGCAGGTCGTGCGGGCGTCGCATTTTGGGAAGGAATTCGAACCAGATTGCACCCCCCCTGCGCGCGGGTAGGTGCTAGAGTAAAACATGACAAAGGAACTTAACATGCCATGAATGCTTGAATATATAAACTAAGAATTTTTGTTTCTCCACTCCAATGTGGGACAAAGTGAATAACACAAAACTTGTAGAAATCTCATTTAGCACTTAACCATTCAGACATCTTAACCATTCAGCACTTAATCATTCAGCATTGCCAAACAGCCCCTTTGATTTTCTTATGTTTAATTATCAAACGTTTGTTTTTTGGTTAAAAATTTAGTTTATATAATTTAGTGCGTTGATGTTTCGGGTTAGGGGGACTTTTTTTCTTGTCTCGCACAGGGCACTCGATTCCTCAGGACCGGCCCTGGGCATACAAATATAGATTAAAAATACTACAAGTGTATAAATTAACGTTTTGTAAGTAGTGGTAGTGTTTAATTATAAAAAATAGTTTATAATAAAAAAATAACAATAATACAACCGTTTAGAGACAAAGAGTCAGACATTTAGCTACATTTGCACGTAAAAGGAATGTGGTTTCGATTGAGGCTTTTTTCTCCTTATTAGTAAAGGGGCTGATGTCCGTTGACTACGTGCCTGCATGATCATGGGGGAGGATGAGATTCTCTTATCAACTACTAACTTGACAGATTCGTTGTCGTAATCTAAAATCTTCAAAATCTTTTCTGTCTCAAAGGCCTATTTTAAAATATTTAAAAAATTATCTAAAACCTTCTCTGTAGAGGTCTAATTATATTCCTCAGCTACTAAGTTAGTTAACAACCTTTGATAACTCCTAATTAGTTACATAACAAAAGAAAAATTCTGAACGACATTAGAAAAAATATTTAACTTACATAATTCACATGTAAAACTCAACCATTTATCAGACATAAAAGATTTAGATTAGAAATATCACATTTATATATATACATTTTGAATTCACGTTAACAGTGATTTACCGCTTGAGTTGCATAAAGTACTTCTTACATTGCATTATTTACCACTTAAGTTGCATAAGGTACTCATTCAATTGCTGCTGCTTTGTTGGTGGCCCACTTCATCACCAAATACCTTTATGTTTACTTGCTAGAGCCCTCCATGTGTTCACTCTTCTACACGTGTTCCACACTCAAACCATATACTTTCTCATCAGCCACGTAAGGAGTAGAAATGGGTTGCTACCACCACCATAAGCTTCTTCATTTTCCTGCTGCTACCACCACATCCAACCACTATCGTCATCAGATATGAAACCCACCTCCATCTTCGTCATGTTCTCTTTATCTCATCAATCTCTTAACGCATAGAGAGGGAAAGAGTTGTCCGACTTGAGTATAGAGAGAAACATTGTCGGAGATGTTGCCGGCCTGTCATTTCCGGCGACTTGGGGTGGCCTCTGGCTTTGGATTTTTTAGTGTTGTTGTCCGCTTAGTCATGTAAAATCTCAGATCTATCACTTTTTGCATCTTGGTTTTTAGAGTGAGAAATGGAACAAACCTCTTGTCGATGATGGTTTGAAAGAGAGAAACCTCGGACCAGCTATTGATTCTTCTTTTGCAATTTCGTTCGATCTTTTTTGGGTCTTCATCGGCTTCCCACTTCTTCTTTGATTTAGGTCTTTGGTTGTTAGGGTTTTTCTTGATCTTTGGTGAGTTTGATTATTAAGAAGTGTGCTTCGTTGGGATACTATGTTTGGTGACTTATCTCTTTTATGGGTTTTTTAAACTGATGTTTCTATTGATTTGGTCTTTATTCTCTCTTATGTCTTTATTTTGAGTAATAATTGATGATGGCATGTGTGGTAGTGAAGCTTACAAATCTATCTTTCAATACGTAAAAGCAAGCCACAAAATAAGCTAGACCCGCGTCTCCGCAACGAAGCGCGGGAAACATTTCTAGTTACATTTATTGATGAAGTTGTTTGGCAACACAATAAAAAAAATCATGCTTTAAATCAATAAGACTAGAGTTTGTAATATACATTTAGAAAATGTTTTAGGCCAAAATGGCAAATGATGGTGTGTTATTGTGCATACATGGCATCTCACTGTTAAAAAATGGCTTTTTATTTTGAATTCACGTTAACAGTGATTTACCGCTTGAGTTGCATAAAGTACTTCTTACATTGCATTATTTACCACTTAAGTTGCATAAGGTACTCATTCAATTGCTGCTGCTTTGTTGGTGGCCCACTTCATCACCAAATACCTTTATGTTTACTTGCTAGAGCCCTCCATGTGTTCACTCTTCTACACGTGTTCCACACTCAAACCATATACTTTCTCATCAGCCACGTAAGGAGTAGAAATGGGTTGCTACCACCACCATAAGCTTCTTCATTTTCCTGCTGCTACCACCACATCCAACCACTATCGTCATCAGATATGAAACCCACCTCCATCTTCGTCATGTTCTCTTTATCTCATCAATCTCTTAACGCATAGAGAGGGAAAGAGTTGTCCGACTTGAGTATAGAGAGAAACATTGTCGGAGATGTTGCCGGCCTGTCATTTCCGGCGACTTGGGGTGGCCTCTGGCTTTGGATTTTTTAGTGTTGTTGTCCGCTTAGTCATGTAAAATCTCAGATCTATCACTTTTTGCATCTTGGTTTTTAGAGTGAGAAATGGAACAAACCTCTTGTCGATGATGGTTTGAAAGAGAGAAACCTCGGACCAGCTATTGATTCTTCTTTTGCAATTTCGTTCGATCTTTTTTGGGTCTTCATCGGCTTCCCACTTCTTCTTTGATTTAGGTCTTTGGTTGTTAGGGTTTTTCTTGATCTTTGGTGAGTTTGATTATTAAGAAGTGTGCTTCGTTGGGATACTATGTTTGGTGACTTATCTCTTTTATGGGTTTTTTAAACTGATGTTTCTATTGATTTGGTCTTTATTCTCTCTTATGTCTTTATTTTGAGTAATAATTGATGATGGCATGTGTGGTAGTGAAGCTTACAAATCTATCTTTCAATACGTAAAAGCAAGCCACAAAATAAGCTAGACCCGCGTCTCCGCAACGAAGCGCGGGAAACATTTCTAGTTACATTTATTGATGAAGTTGTTTGGCAACACAATAAAAAAAATCATGCTTTAAATCAATAAGACTAGAGTTTGTAATATACATTTAGAAAATGTTTTAGGCCAAAATGGCAAATGATGGTGTGTTATTGTGCATACATGGCATCTCACTGTTAAAAAATGGCTTTTTATTTTGAATTCACGTTAACAGTGATTTACCGCTTGAGTTGCATAAAGTACTTCTTACATTGCATTATTTACCACTTAAGTTGCATAAGGTACTCATTCAATTGCTGCTGCTTTGTTGGTGGCCCACTTCATCACCAAATACCTTTATGTTTACTTGCTAGAGCCCTCCATGTGTTCACTCTTCTACACGTGTTCCACACTCAAACCATATACTTTCTCATCAGCCACGTAAGGAGTAGAAATGGGTTGCTACCACCACCATAAGCTTCTTCATTTTCCTGCTGCTACCACCACATCCAACCACTATCGTCATCAGATATGAAACCCACCTCCATCTTCGTCATGTTCTCTTTATCTCATCAATCTCTTAACGCATAGAGAGGGAAAGAGTTGTCCGACTTGAGTATAGAGAGAAACATTGTCGGAGATGTTGCCGGCCTGTCATTTCCGGCGACTTGGGGTGGCCTCTGGCTTTGGATTTTTTAGTGTTGTTGTCCGCTTAGTCATGTAAAATCTCAGATCTATCACTTTTTGCATCTTGGTTTTTAGAGTGAGAAATGGAACAAACCTCTTGTCGATGATGGTTTGAAAGAGAGAAACCTCGGACCAGCTATTGATTCTTCTTTTGCAATTTCGTTCGATCTTTTTTGGGTCTTCATCGGCTTCCCACTTCTTCTTTGATTTAGGTCTTTGGTTGTTAGGGTTTTTCTTGATCTTTGGTGAGTTTGATTATTAAGAAGTGTGCTTCGTTGGGATACTATGTTTGGTGACTTATCTCTTTTATGGGTTTTTTAAACTGATGTTTCTATTGATTTGGTCTTTATTCTCTCTTATGTCTTTATTTTGAGTAATAATTGATGATGGCATGTGTGGTAGTGAAGCTTACAAATCTATCTTTCAATACGTAAAAGCAAGCCACAAAATAAGCTAGACCCGCGTCTCCGCAACGAAGCGCGGGAAACATTTCTAGTTACATTTATTGATGAAGTTGTTTGGCAACACAATAAAAAAAATCATGCTTTAAATCAATAAGACTAGAGTTTGTAATATACATTTAGAAAATGTTTTAGGCCAAAATGGCAAATGATGGTGTGTTATTGTGCATACATGGCATCTCACTGTTAAAAAATGGCTTTTTTCTATAGGTAAATTGGCCTAAAATAATCCCAACTAACATTTATTGGCCGAAAAATAATCCCAACTCAGTTTATTCCCTTCAGTGGTCCCAAATCCAACTTTTTTGGCCTACAGTGGTCCGCTGTTAAGTGCACTTAACGGCCGTTAACTTTTTTTCTATTTTTTTCGAATTTCAAACCGATATTTTAGGGATTTTGATCGGGAGGAGAATACGAGTCTGTTGATGAAAACCTTACTTCCAATTGTTGCTCCAAATGGTTTAATTTTGATATCCGGTTAAAGCACCGTTAGGTTTTAAACACCCGATTGAAGACCGTTTTGTCGTTTGGAACACCAGTTCGAAGTAAGGTTTACATCAATTGAGTCGTATACGTACTCCTCCCGATCAATATCCATAAAACCTTGTTTTGAAATTCGAAAAAAATCAAAAAAAGTTAACGGCCGTTAAGTGCACTTAACGACGGACCACTGAAGGCCAAAAAAGTTGAATTTGGGACCACTGGAGGGAATAAACTGAGTTGGGATTATTCTCGGCCAATAGGTGTTAGTTGGGATTATTTTTAGCCAATTTGCCTTTTCTATATATGTTTATCATAACACAATATTTTGAATTAATTATCAAAACTTTTGAATAACAACTAATAAACTTAATATTTAACATATATTTTTTTTTTACAAAGTTGCAATTAATGTTATAAATTTATTTAAGACAAAAACAAGTAAACTTGTAGGAGGAAAGGGACAAAAAGGTAATTTGAGAAAAAGATTCAAATATATTCCAAGGATACAAAATGGATAGAAGCAAAGCAACAAACAGAAAATCAAATCAGACACACAACAACTCCACATTTCACATTTCACATCAATCAACAGTTTTAATCCCCCACACTCAAAACATCTCTCTACTTTACTCCTCAATCCTTTTATTATTTCTTTCTTTAACTGTCTTTTTGTTTCCTACCTCACACACTCTTCAATCAACATGTTGTTTCAAAGGCTTGGGACGATTGAAATTTGAAGCCATACATACATAGAACTGATTTATGTTTATTAGTTTTTGTTATTTACATTTACATGATGGCGATGATGGTATGTAAGGATGTTAAAGCTGGTGCATCATCATCAGCTGTAATGGATAATGGAAAATATGTTCGTTACACACCGGAGCAAGTTGAAGCACTTGAAAGGTTGTATCATGAGTGCCCAAAACCAAGTTCTATTCGTCGTCAACAACTCATTCGTGAATGTCCTATTCTCTCCAACATTGAACCTAAACAAATCAAAGTTTGGTTCCAAAATCGAAGGTTAACTTGGGTCTTATTAACACTCGCACTTTTTTTTCTTGTTACTGTCGGCTTGTTTACGAGACGGTTTGAGCTCGGCTTGTTTAAGCTATAGCCGGAGCCCTACTGTTCCATTTATCTTATGGACTTTTTAAAAATGTGGGCTCCGGCTAACTTGCAAACGAGCCGAGCCCGAGCTGGTCCGGATGATGAGCCGGACAAGTTTATTTTTAAAGAAGATGAACTTAGTTATTTTTTACTTACTCCTTTATGCGTAAGAACAAACAAATAACATGTTTTAAATTTGTTTATGTTAATGGATTGAATATGTTTTAATATAGGTGTTGTCTGTTTGAATGTGCATTTAAAATGATATTTAAGCTTAGATAATACGTTATAACTTTGGCCTTTTAGACAGGTGATAATTTATATAAATTGTATTTTAGAAACTTGAGTTTATTTATGTAGAGTAAACATTAGGTTTGGTTTCGTGATTTAATATTATTAACAGTTTCGGTCATATCTGAACAATTTTGATTTTTGTGATTTTATTTATAACAGAAATGATCCGAACACTAATTCCATCTAATTTTCAGTTAAATCTAAGTGGGGTAAAAATGTCATTTATCCTTTTTTTTTTTTGTTTAGGTCGTCATATAGGTTAACATTTTTATTTAGTCACATGTGAAAAAGAGTAAGATAAATGACGTTTACTCATTTATTTATATGACGTGAGTTTAAACGTGTATCTTTTTGAAGAATGATATGGTCATTTGATTTGGGTATAAACTTTGTGTGATTTGATTTGCAGATGCAGAGAGAAACAAAGAAAAGAGGCGTCACGTCTTCAATCTGTGAACCGAAAGCTGACCGCCATGAACAAGCTGTTGATGGAGGAAAACGATCGTCTGCAGAAGCAAGTGTCTCACCTTGTGTATGAAAACGGATGTTATCGTCAACATACACAGAATGTGAGTCATTTTGTATAATTTGTGTTTTTTTTCATTAGAAATTGATATTTCAATGTTTCTTGATTGCAGACGACAATTGCGACTAAGGACACTAGCTGTGATTCGGTAGTGACTAGCGGTCAACGCCAGTCAACCCCGCAGCATCCCCCACGGGATGCTACTACTCCTGCAGGGTCAGTTGGTTTACTGATTCAGTTTTGTATTTTTTTGGTTCTAGTTTACAATGTATTTTATTTACTTGTGTTTGCTGTTTGCAGACTTTTGTCCATCGCAGAAGAAACTTTAACAGAGTTTCTTTCGAAGGCTACTGGAACCGCTGTCGAGTGGGTCCAAATGCCTGGAATGAAGGTAGGCTTAGATTCAAATACTCATGTTTAATTATGTTCTTTTATCGGTTTATTAACACAATTGTGTTTTTATTGTTAATGTGACTTAGTTAATTTGCAACTGTTTCTTTGCTTTTTGTTGTAGCCTGGTCCGGATTCCATTGGAATCGTTGCTATTTCTCATGGTTGCACTGGCGTGGCGGCACGTGCTTGTGGCTTGGTTAGTCTTGAGCCTACGAGGGTAAGGAAAACACATATACGAACGCCATCCTATGTTATTGGTTCCAAAAGGAACAAACTATTTATAGACATAGGGATGGTTCTTGTAGGAAGTCGTTTTTTGCGAACGTATGAAGTTACCTACCATGTGACGCGTTTACGGTGTATCATCCTCTAAAAGCTAAAAAAATGAGGCTTCTAAAATCATTTTATTTTATTATTTCTCAGGTTGCTGAGATCCTCAAGGATCGCCTCTCGTGGTTTCGTGACTGCCGAGCTATTGATGTCCTCGACGTTCTGCCCACAGCCAATGGTGGAACCATTGAACTTTTATACATGCAGGTAGTTATAACTTATAAATACTTAATTATACATTGCTATTGTTCTTATACGCTCTAAATTCATTTCATGTTGTAGCTTTATGCCCCTACGACTCTGGCTACAGCTCGTGACTTTTGGTTGTTGCGCTATACTTCTGTTACCGAAGATGGCAGTCTAGTGGTTTGTGAGAGATCACTAACAAACACGCACAACGGTCCAAGCATACCGTCAGTGCCAAACTTTGTGCGGGCTGAAATGCTGCCCAGCGGGTACCTTATTAGACCCTGTGAAGGAGGCGGGTCAATCATACACATTGTGGATCATATGAATTTAGAGGTAAACGTTCATATTTTACTGGTTTTAAATATATGACGATTTGGAAATCTGAACTATTACGTGTATAACTAAACAGGCCTTGAGTGTACCTGAAGTGTTGCGCCCTTTGTATGAATCACCAGCCGTTCTAGCTCAAAAAACGACTATGACGGTAATAACTTTAGTACTTTTTTTTTAACTCACACCATGGGTTCAGAATTTTAAGGTTTAGTAATTATTATACAGGCGTTACGCCATCTGAGGCAAATAGCTCAGGAGGTTTCTCAGGCCAGTGCCCCTAATTGGGGTAGAAGACCCGCAGCTTTAAGAGCACTTAGTCAGAGGTTGAGCAGGTAAGCGAGATCACGCCTTTGTGGATCGGTTGTAGATTATGTTGTCACATTTTTATTGTCAGTTTAGAGATAAAATAAAAACTGAAATGATGCATATGTTCTTGTTAGGGGGTTTAACGAGGCTTTAAACGGGTTTACTGATGAGGGATGGTCGTTAATGGGCAATGATGGAATAGACGATGTTACGATTCTTGTAAACTCTTCACCCGAAAAGCTAATGGGATTGAATCTTTCATTTTCAACTGGTTACCCGCCCGTTCACACCGCTGTCTTGTGTGCAAAGGCATCTATGCTTTTACAGGTTACATTACTGAGCCAGCAATTTAAATTAAATTTTAAATCTTTTTATGTGCTTATTTTCTTAGTATTTTGTGTATTTTCTAGAATGTTCCTCCAGCCCTCTTGCTTAGGTTTTTGAGGGAGCATCGTTCGGAATGGGCAGACAACAACGTGGATGCTTACGCGGCTGCAGCAATCAAACTTGGTCCCTGTAGCATTCTGGGGGCTCGGTCCGGTAATTTTGGGGGTCAAGTTATACTTCCTCTAGCTCATTCAATCGAGCATGAAGAGGTAAGTTTATCACCGCTATGTTTTACTTGGGTAGTTGGGTTTGGGCCAAAATTGTAATCTAGTAGCCTTTGTTTCACCTTTTGATATGTTAAAGATAAAACATAACCCAAACCGATTCGTTCATATGTAATGGTTTGAGATTGCAGGCTCTGCAATTGACAAGTCTTATTTTGATTCAAAAGTTAAAGAAATGTTAACTTTTTTTTTTTTTGTATAAATGTATAGCTATTGGAGGTGATCAAGTTGGAGGGTGTCGGGCTTTGTCCTGAAGATGCGCTAATGGGCCGAGACATGTTTTTGTTGCAAGTATGTGTTTTCTTCACATATACTCCAACACAAATTAACATTATTATGCCATTTGTTATTTACTTACATTCATGTAAATATGGCAGTTATGCAGTGGAATGGATGAAAAGGCAGCTGGTATGTGTTCGGAACTTATATTTGCTCCAATCGATGCTTCTTTTGCTGACGAAGGCCCTCTTTTACCTTCCGGTTTTCGCATCATTCCCCTTGACTCTTGCAAGGTTAGGACTTTATTTCACCATGTAAATATTTTGTTTCTTGTTGTTTGTGTTCATATAATAAACTGTGATATACCAACAGGGGGATTCGAGCCCGAATCGAACCCTTGATCTAGCTTCCGCACTTGAAGTTAGAGGTCCGGGGAATAAATTATCCGGTGATCGAGATGTCAGTATCGGCAGTGCAAGATCTGTGATGACAATTGCTTTTGAGTTTGCATTTGAGAGTCATATGCAAGAAAGTGTAGCTGCTATGGCCCGCCAATACGTTCGCAGCATCATGTCATCGGTTCAGAGGGTAGCGTCTGCATTATCCCCGTCTCCGAATGGTGGAATTCAGTCCCCATCGGGTACACCCGAAGCAGACACATTAGCTCGTTGGATTTCCCACAGTTACAGGTATATAATGTGTGGCATATATGCGTCAGGCTCAACTGTCCTCCAAACGGATCTTTTTACCGTATTTTTGGCTTGTGAAACAGGCGATACTTAGGTGTGGAGCTTTTTAAAGGCACAGATGAAGCGGGTGACTCGATTCTTAGATCTATGTGGTACCATTCGGATGCAATCCTATGCTGCTCAATGAAGGTTAACCATTCTTGAACCACTCATTCGTTTATTATGTGATCTTGGCTATGCTATTAGATCACCAAACCGTTGCGGTTCGATGCAGGCGATGCAGGTTTTTACATTTGCGAATCAGGCTGGTCTTGATATGCTTGACACCACACTGGTAGGACTACAAGACATCAGTTTGGATAAAATACTAGATGAAAATGGTAGAAAAGGTTTGTGTTCAGAGCTCCCACAAATAATACAGCAGGGTTTCGCGTGTCTTCATGGGGGCATCTGCGTATCAAGTGTGGGTAAACCGGTTTCTTATGAGCGTGCCGTGGCATGGAAAGTGGTGAATGAAGATCATGCTCATTGCATATGCTTTATGTTCATCAACTGGTCTTTTGTTTGAGTCTTAATGGGTTTTCTAGCTGATGTTAGTTTTAGTTGTTTTTGTGTTTGTTTTGTTGGTTAGTAAAAGATGGTAAACTTTTTGGATCTTGCTGTTTGATGTAGGCATTTGACTATGTTAAGTGTTAACTTGTTCTTGTTTCATGCTCTAGGTTAAGTTGTTCTCATACATCAAGAAAGTTGTTGTCAAACAAATATCATATAATATCATCATTAATCATCATACAATCAATGTGTTAAAATTTTAAAGTTGTAACTAAAATTTGCAACCAAAACCAAATAAATAACGAGGAAATTTACAAAGAAATGGGCACTCTTTAAAGATTGTTATTTAGCTACAATAAAACTTGTATAACAAGGCAAAAATAAAAAGAAACAAAGCTTGTTGGCCAATTGAAATAGTTTTCTCCTTCATAGGTTTGAGAGGAGATGGAGGGTTGTACATAAAAGCCATTGAAATATAATCATCTCCACCTTTCAACATTTGCCTCCCCATTACATGCTTATATTTCCCCTCACTCCATCTCTGCAATGAATCAATGTTTAAAATATGAACCACATAAACTTATCAAGATATCAATTTTTACGCGATTTACTACAAAACCATATAAAATACTTGTACATGTTAAGTGACAGATATAATGAGAGTTATAGACATCTCATAATCATCTCGTATTACACAAGTTGTTTTTACGTGTTATTTTTACCTGTAACCGATCACCAATGGTGATGAGCAAGGCACCTTTCTTCGGAGAAAACGACACCCAGCCTTTCTTTGAATACACATGAAACTCGGATCCATTGCATACATGAAGGCATAGCGTGTGAGAATGTTCGGTTCCTCTAATCAGCATTCGAATCATGTCATATCTCAACGAGTTCGTATAGTAATTTTCATTTGGCAATGCAATCGGATCCTGATTGTGCCTGTAAAAGTAGCAAATGGAAGTTTGTTTTTTGCTTGTTTTATCATCATCAAATCCTGATGCTTCTGGAGTGTTCTTCAGCATAATTTGCAGGATAACGCCGCATATCGTTTCAATTTCGGAAGCAAGGATCTCGAAGTTTTTGCTGTAAGTTTTATAATTATGCAAAAATTCAGTTTATCGACGATATTTGATTCATGTGATTTGAATAACAGATTATGAGATTATTATCAATCACCTGAAATTTGACAATTTTGGCGGCAAAATTGCCTTCAAATTCGATCTCAACGCATCGTCTCTACACCATACAAACTCTTCACTTGTTTCATTCACTTCGCCATGAGTGTGCACGAAACCGTAGATCCGATCATCAGATCTGGACAGTGCAGCCTTCTTCTCCGGCGATAAATCGAATATTCCGGCGCCATAATCGCTGACGGAACGAAGAAACTGATCGGAGATACCATGATTAACGAGTTCAAAACAACCGGTACGTGAAATCACATCAAATGTTTCAGTAATCACAGAACCTTCACCTGAATTAAGTAATTTGTAATCGAGTTTCGGAACGTTCTGGATCTGTGATTTTTGACGAGGTGAAACACGATCAGGAAGGATTAGGTCAGGTACACGAAGCGAGTGGTGAAGAAATTCCGTCAGAAACTCGTCGTTAGCAACTGAAGATCTACGGCCGGAGGCTATTGGCGACGGCGGTGGTGCTCGAAATTCGATCGGATTTTGGTGCAATGATTCAGGCCAGTTCGCCATTACAGGTATTTGCAAACACTTTTTTACCTTTGATTAGATCAATCACAGTAGCAGTTGTTAATATATTAGTTTCAAACGATTAGTTTAATTATTGCGAAAGCTTTATGACTGTAAAGAGGCTTTAGGATGAAGCAGCAATGATGGCGTATGCTTTTCCGGTGACGGAGAACGGCGGTTATTGTTGCCGTGTGCAAACACGGTGTACGTTGATTTGGGCTGAAGAAGTAGTTGGGCTTTGGGTTAAGTTTACAGGTTATAAACCCATAGTTTTTTTTGCCTAAACAACACGTAGTTTTTTGAATTGGGCCCAGCCCAACGCATCGTATAAACTCAGAGAGACTTGAGCATAAACCCGAAGATAAAGGGTTTTGAGTTGTTTAGTTAAGGTTTGGGATAAGCCTTCATTAGCGAGTAGACTCGACTCTCGAGGGGCGGTGTGCTTGTTGCTACTCGCCTACTCGCGAGCTGCCCTCCATCCTTGTTGCCCAATTCCACCTCGATAAAAGACTAAGGGCTGTTTGATAACATCTAAATAACCTCTGAATAACCAGTAAGAATCTACCTCTTAATAATTTAAAAATCTATTATAAGGTAAGTTTTGAAATTATGATGAATTGGGTGTACTATCTCTTAACCATTCAGCATCCTTTTATCGCTTAAGGGTTCAGGGTTATGAGGTAAGCCTCTGAATGACCATTAAAAGGCTACCAAACACCCCTAAGAGAGTGTGTTGTTTCAAAAAACAACTTATATGTTATTAACTATTTAATGTTAAATGTTAAGATTTCAATTATTTAAATTTTACAATTATATCAACAATATAAGGTGTATATGTTTAATCTAATTACAAACTATCAATGATAATGTTATTTTGTTTCTTGAATAATTACAAGCCACTTGTCAATCGGATCAATTTTATTTGTGAGTATGGAACCTTGAAGTTCTAAAGTTTTACGATCTTAAAATAAAGCTCGCAAAGGAGTCTAATGGTATTATCTATAAAAATCAATCGTCGGTATAATAGTGTTAGAGATATGAAATGAAAATACTTAAGATCGATATTTGTTAGAGACTAATTTTTAGAATGAGTTAATTAATCACACAAAGCAAGATGCTAAGAAAGGATAGCTAGCAGCACACTACAATCGAAAACAATTACAAAACATTATCCCTCCATTTTTCCCTATCCAGATAGAGATATGAATCGATAATAAGACTTTATAACGAAGATCGATATTTGGTATGTGTTGGAGATATATCTTGATCGATAAGACGTCATATCGAAGATAATAATGAAGATATATGTAGCAACCTAACATTTTTCAAATCAACTAGATGTAGTCGTCGGCTCGCACGCTGTGCGAGACCTTTATGTTTCTAGTTAGCTCTTCATGTCTAGTTAGCATTTGTTAAATATACACCCTGACAGTCACATCAACTACTATCTAAAATGCACAAAATACAGATTATTTATATGAGTTTTCAATAGATACACTTCAAGTTACACATATATTGGCGTCGTCTACCCACGACATCATAACAACACCAAGTATAGCCGCTTACAACCATCTAATTTACCCAACCAAACCGCTACCACCGTCGAACTATTCCCCTATCTATCGCTAAGCGGCCCATCGAATTTTTTTCTTCCTATCTCTCTCTTTCTTCTCTTCTCGTTGTTCAATCCCAACAATATTCTTTGATTGTGTAAATAACAATTCTTTGAAATGGACTAAAAATGTAAACTATAATAATATTGTGGTAAAAATAAAAAACAAAAAAGTTTACTATTGAATTTCACTAAAATCATTAAGGACTAAAAATGTAAACTATAAAAAATATTATGGTAAAACTTAAAAACAAAAAACCTAACTATAGAATTTTAGTAAAATCATTTGATTTTTCAATAAAAGGGTAATAAATGGCTCAATTCATATTGTTTGGTCACACTTAAATACTTTTCTACCCCTGTAATATAAAGTATATTATCATATCCCGTTTTTTATCAGATAAATGTCGGGTGTACCATTTTTAAACTATCAAGAACTACGTACACATCCTTTAACTGAATGCGAAGTTGAGAAAGAATCAAATAACAAGTAGATTTTGCATACTAAATGTTAGAAGTCGCGTAATAAATGTTATTCAAGGCATTGAATACGTTTTGTCAAACTTTATTATTTTAGCTACGTACACATACTTCTAAAATTTTGTTTTTACTTTAAGGTTTAGTTTTAGATTTTAAGTTTTTTTAGAGGTGGGGTTTAGGTTTTTGGGTAGTGGGTGAGGTTTAGGTTTATGTGAGTGGGTGGGTTGGTTTTGGTTTTTGAAGGGGTTGAGGTGATGAATGGTGGGGGCGGAAGATTTGATGATAACGTTTTGTAAAAATGAGTCAATTGAAGTTCGTTTGATCCAGTTATGATATGATTAATTATTACATTTCATATTTTTCGGCAAAATCCATTTGTAATGTATGGCAAATCTTCATGTCACCAGAGGTGTACCCACTTAGATTGAGTGAGAGGCGTATGCTCTCCCTAAATTTTTTTTATAGCAATACTCAAACGTCTTCTAACAAATTGTCGACCCTTTATAATACACCACTACTTGTCAGACATAGCAAAATTAATAAGACCGGATATATAAAAGAAGAAGAAAATACTCATAAAAAGTGGGAAAGGATATGCATGGAATATTAGAGGATGGCATGAAATGAAAACTAAAACAATTTGGAACTTATCCACTCATTCAACCCATTGCCAAATTAAAAAAATATATACAACACGCTTTTTGTTGGTCGTATCGCGCACACAGAATTTATAAAAGATAGCGACCTATGGTCCTCTCATATCCAACTAAATATATTCTCTTTTATGCTATGCAACCCACTTGCTTGATCTAAAGATAATAGCAACTATTAAAAATGTGTTTTTAAAGACAATGTTTTATGGTTGAGCGATTAAATTTATGCGTACTTTTTAAAATATCATACAAGCTTTAATCTATATAGATACTAAGTTTAATACCTGTGTGTTACACACGGGTTAAATAGTAATATTTATAAAGAAATTACAACCATTATTTTTAACAATTTGTAAATATATAAAATTTAAGGAGTTGGCTCCATCAACTTGCATGGTGAAAAATTTAGCTAAATTTTACCTCTCAAACTTCCTATTATAGAAAAAAAAATCCCTCCAAAAATTGTCCCCTAAAAGTTTGATTTATTAGATAGATAATAAAGAGGACTATAATTCTCAACCATTCAACAAGGTATATATACTTTTATAACACATCTTGATATTATATATTAGATAGTACCCGTATTACACGAGCTTTTGATTTTATATGTTTTAATTAAGTTTATTTATAACATATCTTTATTAAATCGGTTATGATATTTACAAATATTTTTCTAACAAACATCATATACTAAAATAAAAGGCATGATTTATAATAATTGATAATTTTTCTATTTGAATATATCATGTTAAGAGATAATTTATGATAATTGGTAAACTGTTTATTTGAGAATATCGGGTTATGAGATAATTAATGATATTTGGTAAATATTTTATTTGAACATATCGGGATAAGGGATAATCATGATAATTGGTAAAGTTTTTACTTGAACATATCGAGTTAATAGATAATTCATGATAATAGGAATTTTTTTATTTAAACATATCAGGTTATTTCGAATATGAAGCATACCATGACCCATTTTCAAATCTTTCATCAAATTAAATAAGAACATGACACCTAAGCAAATTTCTATGTGAAGTTACTTAAATTGTTGACATGTTGATGAGTTACTTAATTATTAGAATAGGTAAATTAAACTACAAATCTTTTGGTAAATACGAACTTATAGATTATATTAGTGTGTGTGTATATATATGTTAGTTAGCTATTAGAAAAAAAGGTAATCTGAATCATGTACATGATGATGTTTGTGTTTGGTTAAATTTAAAAGAACAAACATGTATATGCTGATGTTTGTGTTTGTTTGGTTCGTTTACGGGCTTAAAATAATGTACATAAAGAGGTCAATCGTATCAATGTGTAGAATAAACACCTTGATTTAACACTTTTACCTAGTATTTATATAAACTCCAACGTATATATAGTTATCTTTCATTAAATTTAAAACTTTTAGCTAGTGTTTATATAACCTTCAATCTTAATAACACACCTTGATTTGAGACAATGTGACCGGTTTATAATACATTTTTAATATGATTATTGATTATAAAATTATGAGGATAGAAGATATTATAGCGTATGCTCTTTTTTTATAATAAAAATTATGAAAGGTGGTTTATTGTCGGCCATATCCCCATCTTATTTAACACACACATTTATAAATGTTTTTTTCTTAAAATGTTTATCTTAACAATATTATAAGATATATAGTTTCTTTTTTCATGATGTCCACATCATTTAAAAAGGGTATTCAATTATTAAAAAGGCATGCTAGGATAATTTATTTATGGATAACTTCATAGAATACTAATTACACTTAATACTATTTCAACTAAATTATTCAAGTTTAAAGTTTATTTTAATTATTACTCAACTTTCATATTTATATTTATATTTATATTTATATTTATATTTATATTTATATTTATATTTATATTTATATTTATATTTATATTTATATTTATATTTATATTTATATTTATATTTATATTTATATTTATATTTATATTTATATTTATATTTATATTTATATTTATATTTATATTTATATTTATATTTATATTTATATTTATGTTTATGTTTATATTTATGTTTATATTTATGTTTATATTTATGTTTATATTTATGTTTATATTTATGTTTATATTTATGTTTATATTTATGTTTATATTTATGTTTATATTTATGTTTATATTTATGTTTATATTTATGTTTATATTTATGTTTATATTTATGTTTATGTTTATATTTATGTTTATATTTATGTTTATATTTATACTTATATTTATACTTATATTTATACTTATATTTATACTTATATTTATACTTATATTTATACTTATATTTATACTTATATTTATATTTATATTTATATGAGTTAATTACACAAATGGTGCATGTGGTTTACCCAAAGTAACAAGTTTGGGTACTAAGGTTTTTTTGTTACAAGATTGGGTATTGGTCTTTTAATTTGTAACAAGTTTGGGTATTAACACTAACAAATATTAGTTTTATAGTTAACTTCAAGGGCATTTTAATCTTTTCACATTAGAAGGGCTATTTATAAATTAATTTATGATTGATGAACTTGTTTTGTAACTTACATAAAATATTATACTATAAAATTTAAAACAAAACACTCCTTTTTTTCTTTGCTTTTTTTTTACAAACCACTAGTTAGCACCACTAATATATTCATAAGCCATCAGCTAGCACCACCTTATATTTTTTACAACTCTTTAACATAAGTAACTTAACTCGGCTATTAAGAGTTATATTATCTAGAGACCACTTCATCATCATCGTCAACCCGTATTATTTCCCTCACCACTCGGCACCCTTTAACCTTACCATCCACCCCGATTCACCGAACCACAACCATCCATCACAAACCCCAATTACTATCACCAACAGATTCACCAAGCTCCAACCTTAATTAACACTCATTTGCCACTGTTGAAACCCATCATCGTCCCAATTTCACGACTTCTTCACCATTCATTACACCACCACACTCCGTGTTACCCTAATCGTCACCATCCAACTCTTACTAAATGGTTAGGTTGGTGCTACTAGGCTTATAAATAGGGTTTGTGGTGTTAGCTAGTGCTTTATTTAACACTTTAAATTTGCAAATGATTATGATCAATACTCAAACCTTTAAGGACAATTCATAACAATAAAATGTGAAACATACTTAAAGTTTTACTTGCGATCTCAAGTTTAGTTTGAAATACACCATTTTAGCTCATATTCTTTTTAGATCATTAAAATCCAGATATGAACCAATTACGAGTAGATCCAATTAAAAGTAACCAAAAAATTATCAAAAGTATAGGAAATATTTATATATAGTCTAGATCACATCAGTAGTGCTAATTAGTGGACAGTGAAAGAAAATAAAGTAAGAAAATGAATATGCTATTTTTTATATTTTTATCTTATAATATTTTAAGTAAATTACAAATAATAAATTTCATAAATAGCCCTTCTAATATGAAAATATTAAAAAACCATTGAAGTTAACAGAACAACTAACGTTTGTTAGTGTTAGTACCCAAATTCGTTACAATTTAAAAGACCAATATCCAAACTTGCAACAAAAAAACCTTAGTACCTAAACTTGTTATTTTGAGTAAACCATAGGACCCATTTATGTAATTAACTCTATTTATATTTATATTTGTATTTGTATTTGTATTTATATTTATATTTATATTTATATTTAGATTTATATTTATATTTATATTTATATTTATATTTATATTTATATTTATATTTATATTTATATTTATATTTATATTTATATTTATATTTATATTTATATTTATATTTATATTTATATTTATATTTATATTTATATTTATATTTATATTTATATTTATATTTATATTTATATTTATATTTATATTTATATTTATATTTATATTTATATTTATATTTATATTTATATTTGTATTTGTATTTGTATTTGTATTTGTATTTGTATTTGTATTTGTATTTGTATTTGTATTTGTATTTGTATTTATATTTGTATTTATATTTATATTTATATTTATATTTATATTTATATTTATATTTATATTTATATTTATATTTATATTTATATTTATATTTATATTTATATTTATATTTATATTTATATTTATATTTATATTTATATTTATATTTATATTTATATTTATATTTATATTTATATTTATATTTATATTTATATTTATATTTATATTTATATTTATATTTATATTTATATTTATATTTATATTTATATTTATATTTATATTTATATTTATATTTATATTTATATTTATATTTATATTTATATTTATATTTATATTTATATTTATATTTATATTTATATTTATATTTATATTTATATTTATATTTATATTTATATTTATATTTATATTTATATTTATATTTATATTTATATTTATATTTATATTTATATTTATATTTATATTTATATTTATATTTATATTTATATTTATATTTATATTTATATTTATATTTATATTTATATTTATATTTATATTTATATTTATATTTATATTTATATTTATATTTATATTTATATTTATATTTATATTTATATTTATATTTATATTTATATACATACTAATAGGGAAGGTCGGTGCTTTGCACCGGCCTTTCCCGTTCCGCCATGCCGCGTTTAAACTTTTTCATACTTTAACGTATTAACGGTTTTAATACCCGACTGTTAACGATTGACGGTTTTAGTCCCTGACTTTTACTAATTGTCATTTGAGCTCCTGATGAGTTTTTGACTTTGATCTCTTACTCTACTTTGATACATAGTACGACTTTTACTAATTGTCATTTTAGCCCCTGATAAGTTTTTCGAGTTTGCTTTCTTACTCTACTTTGACATATAGTACGACTTTAATATTGTTATCGTGTTGACCCCTAATTTTTGATGTTTTATCGTTTTTTAGCATGTGACGCGTTACGTTTTTTCGTCGTGACGTACGAGGCATGATACTTTTTTTTTCAACACATACGACGAAGTCCAATACGCAAGACCTGACTGCGTGACCCGGCCGCTGCAACGCGCGGCCTGATGTTAAATCTTGTTTTATTTAAACTAAAGAATTTAGTATATTTTTTAACATATTTTTTGGTTTAATTTCATATATACCCCTACAAAGTTGCATAATATCATATTTACCCTTAGTACAAGTTTTTAATGCATAATGTACAACACTTTTTAAGCATGCAAAGGGTAAATATGATATTATGCAACTTTGTAGGGGTATATATGAAATTGCCCCTATTTTTTTCATATTTTGATTAAAAACTTTTATTTCTTTTTTTCTTCTTCTTTTTATGTTGATGTGAAGTTGTGTTTATTCTTAAAGTAACTAACGCGTTTTAAAATATTTTAAATTATAAGTATATATATTGAAAATTTCGACCCTCACATCTTCTTTATTTTTTTCTTAACACCAAAAGTTTTTATGATGTTTCGATATGAAAGTTAAGTGATTCAATTTGAGAAAAACATGCATGAGTGACCTAATCAGAATATTTTTAAAACCAAAAGTTTTTATTATTTTAGGAAATTTCTTAATTAATTAATTAAGTTTAACTATATACACTTCATTTATGGAAAGCTTCATCCATATCCGGTGTTGGCATTTAAGCAAGTGGGTGGAATTGATAAGGTACTAAATCCTATTAATGGAACCAATAGATATATGTTACGTGTCCAATATGACCATAAGTACTCACATGTATATATTTCACCACAAAGCTTCCAAACCCATATTTCATCACACAATTCAATTGCTTCTTGTTTTTGACTATTTATTCAATAAGGGTCATCAAGATTGAAACTTTCTTCATTTATCTTCAAATTTGAGTTGTTATCTTATGATGGAAACAATGAATAAACACAACAAGCAAATCTTTCAAGATCATCATCATAACTCATGGGGTTTGATTGCAAATTTTGATCAAGAAACCATTGAAGAAACTTCAACAATCTCAAATGAATCATCATCTTCATTTTCATCATTAGTTTCTTCATGTTCTTCACTTGATACATTAGATGATGCTTCATCTTTAACTTCATCATCATCATCATCTTCTCTACATGACTTATCAAACCTCATGATCCAATTACCTATCAAGTAAGTTTCTTTAATTTTAATATGATATGATTTTAAATAAAAAAAACACTAATTTATAAATACTAAATTTTAATTTTTTTTAATATAATTATTATAGGAGAGGATTATCAAAGTTCTATCATGGAAAATCAGAATCATTTACATCTCTTGCAAGAGTAATGAGCATTGAAGATCTTCCAAAAAAGATGAAGATTAATCCATACAACAAAATGAAGAAGAAGAAGAAGAAGATGAAAGCTAACACCCAACCAAAACCAATCATTTCAAAAAAACACTCATCTTGTTTAAGACAAAGAAGCTTTGCTAGGTCAACGCTGGTCAACAAAACAACAAATATTGGTATTTGAAAATTTTGTGTTGGATCATTATTAGTAAAAGTATTAAGGAAGTTTTTGGATCATGTGTTGTGTAACATAGTTGAGGTCATGCATATTATCATAATCAAAGGCTTGTAAAGAGTTATTTTTTTAATAGGCACTTAATATGATTGTTTCTCCTTGTTTCTTTTTGTATCTGGCCTTAAATTATGGTTGATATTGTGTGGTATAGATGAATTTAAAAATTAAAAGTTTAACATAATAATCATTGTTAAAAAAACATCTCCAAAGTGTATTTTAAACAAACAAATGAACTATCAGTTTCATTAAAGTTCACAAACACCCCCTAAATGCATCATCATATATATTAATTAAGGTTAAATAAATTCTAAAACAATTACCTTTATATAATAAAGATAAGAGCTTTTATCATTTTAATTTAGTGATTTTCTTATTTATTCTTGTTTTTTAATTATAGTTGTGTTTGTTCTTCAGAAAGTAGAAACTAAATACAAAGGCAACGTGATGGGGATAATTAATTAACCTGTTTACAGATAAAAAAAACCTTAAGAAACGTCTTCATTGTAATATAATCAGTTGCATTTTTTTAAAATGATTATTATGTTTGTACTAGCAATTGTACTAAAGTTGTGTATTGATCAATTATATATCATCATGACTTGTTTCTAAAATGTTTACATTTCAGTCCTTTTGACTATATTTATATTCAAAACAATACAACTTTATTAAAAAGTTATTCTTTCGTACGTAGACTTTTGACAATTCTAACCAAAATATAAACTTCTATAACACGTTAACCATATCCCTTTTTAATGGTTGGTAACCTTGATACTATATATACTTTTCTAAACAACAATTTGTATTGTTGAGATCAAAATAAGTACCAGTACTATACACAACTAAGAATAGGCCTCTAGCTAGACGCTAAAAGAGAAACCGTAAACAAAAAATAGAGATTACAAAGACCAGTGAGTAAACCACGCTTCCCAAGCTGAAGTACCATTGCTAGTGGCGAAGCCAGGATTTTTGTCCCGAGGGGGCCAAAGTTAAAAAAAACCCATAACTTTTTTATAATGCTTTGTTTCGAGGGGCCAAACTCAATATATGTATAAAAAATCAACCATCAACCAACAAAACAACACTTCGGACGGAAAAAACTGGGGGGGCCCGGACCCTCCTTGGTCCCTATTATGCTTCGCCCTTGATTGCTTGACGTACCTATTCTTCTACCAAATGCAACTCCATATCTCTCCCCGAGTCGAGAAACGTTCCATGAGTTGTTTGAGAAAATCTTGTCATACCGAGCGTTGCATAGTTTCGAACTTTCGATTAGAAGTTAGTTGAATAAAAAAACTTCTTTCTAAATGTTTGGGCCATCCGGATTTGTTGAAATATCATTGGGCTTTTGGAACCAGCCAACTGGCCAAGACAAAAAAGCCCAAAATATGACAATGAGTTAAGGAAACAACACATGTTTTATGGCTTTCTGGGCTTTTTTTATTAGTCCAAACCAGAGATGAGTGTAAACGTGTAGTACAAATATAAAGTAGTTAAAAGTTAAAAAACGAAAATTAAACAACTTAAGACTTGACGCTCTAAAATCAAATGTGTTACAAGTTAAACAACAACCTCGCTATTGTTTTTACATTGTTAAGATTGTGTCTACTCAAACATTTTGTGTAGGTAATATTTTTGAAATATAGTTTCGAATTATTTATTATATATATACATAAGTCATTTGAGGGGCTCTAAATAAATAAATATACATTTTCTTAAGCTACCTAGCTTAAAATTTAGACTATTAACGAAAAAAATAGCCCATGTAAAAGATCCACATATCCACCCCACATCATTACAAGTTCTACATATCATTCTTAACAACCTTTTAGAGCAATCACAGTAGCCTCCTCTTTCTTATTCGTATGATTACACTAAAATCACTACATTTTCCGTCCCGTTTCAATTAATTGATATTTTTTTATGTATTTATCATTTTACTTTTTTCTCTCTTACACATACAACCGCTTTAAAAAATATTAAAAAAAATAATAGGAGTAAAAAGTGTTTTCCCCAAATATGATGGCAAACAGTGTTTTTCCCAAGTATTTTTTTTCCTTACACTCACAAGTCACAACTCCCTTAAAACATAACATTTCTAGTCCTTTATTGAAATAAAAATAGGCTGTATTATGAATGGTCTTAAATCTTAAACCATTTGAATTTTAACTAGAGATCTATTTGTTATCGAAGGGGATAATAAGATAATTGTCATTGTACATAAGTTTTCCAATATATTAATAAAAAATAGGGTACACGGATTTTGGTAATTAAGCCCTTAAATTATGGTTTAGTATGCTATTAGCATATTATTTTATACGATTGTACAGAGTTTTTTGAATTCTGCTGACGAAACCAAAACATCCTCAACCAATAATCACGATCTTACATGTTTTATTGTATCCCGAGCCTATATTTTAATGTTCTTAATCAAGGGTTAATTACTAAATTATAAAATTTCTCGTTCAACAACTATATTCCTTTAATATTTATTTTTCAAATAAAATACCAAGAAATATTTTAAATTTGTTATAATGTATTGAATATTAAACTGATGATATAGCATGTAATAGTTAGTATATATTTAAGATGATGAGAAACTTATATATTGTGAAAATAACAACAATCTTAAATCACTAAAAAGGCTATTAAAGGTTTTTTTCTTTAAAACTTCAATTTTTACTTACAAAGGAGTATCATACTACATAAAAAATGGTCCAAATAATTTTTATATGTATTTTTAATGTTTAAATATGTAGGTTTAACAAATAAACAAAAGTTGTTCAATTTATTTTATTCATTATTTAATTTCTGAATCGATAAATATATATTACATTTCAATTAATTTTTATATGTTAAAAATAACTTTGTTTAAACAAATAAGAATGATTTAGTTTTTTCTTGTAATATTTAATAACAAACATTTTCATTTTTAAAATTGATATGTTTTAAGTCCAACTTACACGTTATAAATTTAAACCCACATACATTTTAACCAAATAATATAATTCATTTACAACAAAGCTATTCCATGACCAAGTTATGATTAAATAATTTATAGTGAGCTTTTTGAAAAAGTCAATAAGTGAATAAGTTATTTTAAAAAAGTCACAAAAAGCAAGTGTAAATATTTGAAGTTTAATTTAGAGTAGGAATATGATCATTTGCCGTTATAAAAAAGTCAATAAGTCAATCCCAAACTGTACAAAGTGTATTTTCGGTATAAAGTCGGAAGAATGATATCAAACGAACCTCAATTGACCTTATTTTGACGGAGTAGAATCGAATTTGTCAAACCGTTCCCCCAACCTTCCCACGCCCAAAACTACCCCCTCCCCCCCCCCCCCCACACACACACACAACAACAAAAAATCACTCCATCCTCCGAAAACCTAAACACCCAAAAAAAACTTAAAAGCTAAGATTATAATTTTTTATAATACATTTTCAACACCAACAGAATAAGGTCAATTGAAATTCGTTTGACTGTTTTCTCACGACTTTATATCAAAAATACATATTCTATTTAAAAATTTATCATAATTTATCATTTAAAATTTCACGATAAGAATACATTTGAGGGGATATGCTTATCTATTATTACACACTGCACGAAATATGCATTAATCGTGATGCAATCCAAGGGAATAATGATGTAGCCGTGGATCACACACTTTGCCTTAAATTAATCTCATCTATAACGATTATATATTTATTAATTTGTTACAATATTTAATATTTGATTTCAAATAGATTAAACCAAAACCAAACCAGACCAAAAGAGATACTTAAACCGAAAATAGTTTTTTTAATACAAATTTTCTGTTTTAAGAATTTCAATTTGGTTCAAATCAAATAACACAGGTTATTTAAATCAAATATACTTCTTTTTTTTTCTTTTTATTATTATTATAGCCCCATTCTTAATCATAGACGAACTAGAGCCCATTCAATTTTTTTTATAAATATTTGGGATGCAACATATCAAACAAGACATGATAGGTGTCATATGATAGAGTTATGGGACCGAAAGTGTGTTTGGATGATGAAAATATAAAATCATGAAATCAAATCTTTGGCCAAAATTATTTATACCATCCAAATCTATAAGTTTTTGGCCATGCTAAGCATTGTTGAATAATGTTGTTATTGATTTTAAATATAAAAGGAGACATACAAATATGAAAGACAATAAAAATAATAATTTTACAATCATTAATTTTTACAACAAATCTAAACATCCTTGTTTGCATTAAGATGAGAAATTAGATTAATAAAAGAAGGCTCCTTCAACCAAAACAACTTGGCCCATAAATTAAAGAAAAACAAGCCCTTCTTGTTTACTTACAAGTTAGATCACAAACACCCCTAAAGCAATGATAAAGATTAAAGAACAAAGTTAAATCTAACAAAACAACAAAACCCTTCATAAGTTTATAGCCTCTTGAGCTTTAGAACAAGACCTTTGCATCTTCAAGCCACTTAAACTACTTCTTGATGCCATTATTTCAATAAGAGATTGCCTCTTTTTAGTACCCAACTCTGGCCTTTGTTTAGGAGCACTATGAGACCTCACTTTTGCCTTGAATGATTGCGTGTTCGCCATGTAACTAGGATGGTTTCCATAAGACTTAAAAAAGTCGTCCCCACAAACGCTTCTTGAAGGCGTTGGAGGCACATTTGAGCCATATGACATGGCTAAACGAGGCGTGCTTTGAGTGGTGTTTGAAAACTTGTAATCTTCACCCATGAATCCCCATTTAGGATCTTGAAAATGCTTGCACTCGGTTGACATGCGTGTAGGGATATTGCAAGGCAAGGGAGATAACATCATTTTGTGATGACAATGTGATTCATCACTAGAATCCGTTGTGCACGTGTGTATACGCCTTGATCGTGTGTGTGGTCTAAAAGTATCGATTTCCACTATTTTCAAACTCTCGTCTTGTGAATTAGTCGTCGATTCATATGAAGTTGAGAGTCTCTTGCTATGAAATTCACTTTTTGTCTCTTGATCAAACCTCTCCTAAAAATAGTTAACATTTGACATTTAGTATTAAAAAAAATCACAACTTTATTAACTTAGTTACATAAAACAAGAAAAATAAATCTTACAATGGATTTTCGGTGACGGGTTTCAGGTTGAACCCCGCAACTTTTAAACGAGCGACGGGCCCGTTGAAGGGCCCGTACTGCGGTTTGAGCTCTAAGGAGTGCTTGCATACTATATAGAGTTGCAGCTGCTCTTTTCCTAACAAGAAACCCTCTAACAAGAGCTTGTAGCTTCACTAACCCTCTTAAAGCTCTTAGAGCCTTTTTTGCCTAAAAACCACAAAATCAAAAACATTAAAACTATTTTCAACATAACAACCACAATAATAAAAACAGGGTCAACAAAAGTTTGACCAAAATTCGTCATCAAACTTTTCAAACGTGTCATTTACGTTAAATTAAACCAAAATGACAAAAATACCGTGCTTGGTGATGAAAGCATAAAAAAATAAAAATTGAAAATGCACTATATTGAATATTTTTAGGAGAGGAACAAAGTCAACAATGATACCTTGGTAAAGGCAATTTCAAACTAGCATAAAGAATTTATAAATTATAATATATATACAAAATCTATGAGTCTTGAAGTTTAACACCACTAAAATAATAAAATATTCAAACATTGAAAATTTGAAATTACAATGCAAAATATTTAAGTTTGGAGCTAATAAACAGTTTGATTTTAATGGTTTCACAGTTTGAGACCAAACTACAACTTAACCTTTAATTATCGTATATGTATATTTTATTTACATATAACCGCAGTTGAGATTATTTTAAGTTAATTTGACTATGTGCAAACTGGTCAACATTTTATTAAAAAAAATCAGTTTGAACCCTAAAAACCAGACCATCATACGGATAGAAATAGTCAGTAGCGGTATCAAGGTGTCTAGTAAAATTCGAATGGAAAGGTACCACATGAACATGTATGTACATTTATTAATATAAATTTAAAGCCTTTAATATTAAGTTATTTTATAAAAACAAAATTATAAAAAAATATACAAGCAATCATTTATGAAGTACTTTCATCCCCAGTCTACTAGTGCCACCAAATAGGAAACAAGAACATAAAGCATCATCTATGCATAAACACAAGCCACTAAATACATATATTGAAATGACTAACATGCACACATACTATACATACATACATACATGATACATACATGTGAAACTATTGTAATTATGAAAACCACATTTACCAAATAATAAGCATTAGTGATAAGTACTTACCAAATGTGCTCTAAAGAATGTTTGAATCTTGACGGCGGCCCATCTTTCTCCGCCGCCGTTAAACCGAGTTCCTCTGCTGCTGAGGCTCGTGAGCCTCACTACCGCCACCGCAGCTTGTGCGGCAGCAACTGCCGCATCAGCTGCAGCGGCGGTAGCTGCAGCAACAGCAATTGCATGTTTGGTTCTTTCCTTTTCTTTGTATGATGATCTCATCCCAATGAGATCGATTTCAGCCGTCACCGCTGGAGTAAATTGATGCAGCAGCGGTGACGGCTGTGAATGTTTACCACCAAAGCTCCATCTTTTCTTCTCTTTTTGTTCAAAATTGTTGATGTTTTGTGTGTCGTTTTTCATACCCAACAACCGTTTAAACCAGCGTGAAGCTTTTCCCATAGTGTCTCAAAAATCAAGAAGCAAAATCTAGAGAGAGACACACATGGGGATAGATAAGAGGGGTTCAAATTGGACAAAATGCCAAGTGTTTATTTCATGGAACATTTGGAAGAGTATTTATAATCCTTTTTACATTTTTGCGTGTGTACATTGCACTATTTAACACATATTTAAAACTTTTTATTTACCGTGACTGAAATAAGTAAATAAGTAATAATAAAGTTAGAAAACTAGCTGTTTATTTTGAATTTTGGTTAATATTATAAAAATGCAGCATATTTTACTATTTTAATAAAAAAAGTTATTCCACATAGTTATGGTATGTTACAAATAAGATGGTATAATTTTCTTTTACAAAAGTTTTGAATCATTTTCTAAAAGGAATAAAATTATATGCATTTTACACAAGTTTAAAGATTTTGATATGTAAATCTATAAAAGATAGTTTAGTCACTTTCTGGTTATCCTTTTTACATGGGCTTTAACATGCCAAGACATGCCTAGAGAGTTTATCATAAAGATAAAGATGAATATTGATTTTAAGGTACCATTTTATCATGGTGGAACAATACATGTAATTTTTTTTTTGAAAGGGAAATGTACTGATATCATTTAAATAATCCATTGAAATTTACAATAGCGTGTCAGGTAAACGAGCAACAAGTTGCGCCGCAACCCCCTTTTGAATCTTTTGAATAGCAAACCCTAGCCTACTGAAAATATAAACGAGCAACATGTAGGGGCTGTTTGTTTCACCTCTTAATGATTTAGTTCAGTGCTTAATCATCCAGATTCAGCATTCAGAGCGTTTGTTTCATAAAAAAAGAGCCTCTGAATGGTTCAGTTAAGTGCTGAATGGTTAAGAGATAGAAAGATGCTGAATCGAACTGAATGGAGCATGTACCAAACCTACTATAATCTGAAGTTTTATCCCAACATCCCTCTCATTTATAGAGCCGCTTAATGGTTCAGACCTCTTAACCATTTAGCACTTAATGATTCAGAGTTTGCCAAACAGCCCCGTAATCTATTTACTTATTAATATATTGTTTGCTAGATAATTATAAACTAGACATAAATAATTATAAACTAGATATTTGTCGGCCGTATGATGCGGTGGTTGGGTCTTATGTATATGATTTTGTTAGAAATGTTTATGAAAAAAGTTTCATGTCTCGCACGTTACCGTGATAAGTTGTATTGCATCATGTATTAAAAATCGGAGATATATCCAAACATATATATCAAAATGATAAGTAACTTAATGTCGGGGTGTTAAAGCTGTAAAAAATATGTCAAAGTAAAGTATGCGTTCAAAGTTGTAAGTTGACTAAATTATCAGATGTCAAAATGATAAAAAGTCAAAGTTTTGATGGGTCAGATTAAACAAAAACATGTGAAAGTTTATTAGGGACACGTGTCGAAAAGACGTTAAGAGCTACCGACTGACCTTCAAACATATATAGTATTATAAGATATATACTCTTTTTAGTAAAATACATGTATCATCCGGAAAGTACATTATTTATACACTCTCCAAGATATTGAAATACTTCTATTAATGAATGAAAGTAAAAAAGAAAATACAACTTATTCAAAATGTTTAATAGTAGTTATTATATGAATTTACCACTATATACGAATATATATTTTTAAAAAGTGATGGGTTTGAAGGAGAAGACATGAAATAATGTTGCGAGAGAAGAGGGAGTGTTTCCTTTTGCATTTTGATTTCAATAATAATAAATATGAAATATAATTATATTTCTATTTTTACTGACACAATCTCGTGAAGAAATGCATTACAAGACAAAAGGAAAAATCGAAAGAAATAATAGTAAAATTGGAGAAAGTGACACAACCTCGTTTGTCTTAATATTGGAGAAGATGCTTCTTACATCTACTTTTAGTTTTGAAATCAATAACAATAACAAATGGATTTTAATTTCTTTTTCGTAAAAAACTTGTTACCCATAAACTTACGAACCAACCATTACTCTAAAAAACAATATATTTATAATATCATAGAGTGTGAGATAACATGAAAAATATGGAATGTAAACTCGTAAATGAGTTTAAGAGCATTCACATTTAGTTCTAAATATTATATAGGGAAAATGTCATAGAAACATAACCAAGTTTCAGTTTTGTTCTAATTAGGTCACTCAAGCATATTTTACTTGAATTGGATGACTAAACCTTCAAATCGAGCAATTGTTGGATTTTGTTTGTGTCAAGAAAGGAATTAGGGATAGAATGTGGGGGTCGGAATATTTAATATATGTAATTATATTAAAAATTTTAAAAATATGTTAATTATAATAAAAAATAAAAAAATAAATCTACAATTCACATTACCGCTTCACATTAGCATAAGAAAATGTAAAAAATAATTCCTAACTGAAACGTAAAGAAAAACATGTGAAAACAACATGTTAAAACCTTTAATTTGAATAAAATATGAAGGTGAGTGACCTAATTGGAACAATTTTTAAACTTGAGTGACTTAATTAGAACAAAATTGAAACTTGGTTATGTTTTTACAAAGTTACCCCTTAAAATTACACTAAAAAGCGCTATATTTCTCTCTTATTTTCAATTAAATAAGATTTTTTATACTTTTAGCATTAACTTTATATCTTTTCTATTCTTAGCAACTTCAAAAAAATATTAAAAATTTTCATAGATAAAAAATGTGTTTGTCAAATATGCATGTGAAGGGCAAACATTTTTTAAAAATTTCATTTTCTCCCCTCACAACTACTTTTTAAATGAATAAAAGTTCTAGTTACGAATGCTCTAAAGATATTTCAATTTAAATGATTAAAAGTTCTAGTTATACTATAGATATTTGATATAGATCGAGAACATATTGATATCACATTATCACTACATATTTATAGGTTTAAAAAAGTTTGACTTTACATATTAAAAGAAAAGGAACTCATTTTAGTACACATGACATGAAGACCATTCACGTGAATTAAATGATGAAATTAAATGAAGTTTTAAAATAAGGTTGCAAAATCTCATTTTTTTAAGACATGTAGACCACCCAGTATTAAATCGTCTCTTTGAACTTGAAGATTTCAAAATGTATGTTACTCCATTAATTAATTAAAATAAAATATAATTTGAAAATGCCATGTTTACAAAAAAAAAATAAAAAAAAGTGAAAATTATAAATCATGACTGCAAAGAATCCTGACTCAGTCCAATAAGAAGGCATGGATGAAAAAGGTACAATTATTACTCTGAATATATATATAAATATATATACACATAATAATCGTCAACTGCAGTCAAACATGCCATGAAATACATACTCCAAAATGGATTTTGTTCCTGGTCAATCGTTTTTAACGTAACATTTGTAAATTGTAATGTACGTACTAGATCAAAATAACAAACATGTGAGCCAAACGTGTTAACTACAAAATATATATATATATATATATATATATATATAGTCATCGGTAATCTTTTTAGAGTATTAATGCAACGTATTAATACCATCAAATGACGTAATTACCTACCTCATGGGCACACAAAAAGAGTAGTAATTTTACGTAATAACACGTATTAATACCATCAAATGACGTAATTACCTACCATCAAATGGATTTTGGTCCCTATGAATATTTTAGTCAATTACCAGTAAACTAACAGAGTTTTTTTTAACGGTGTTAGGCCCGATGACTAATTTAGCAACAAGTTTGGGGGAGTATGGACCATTTAGGTAAAAAAAAATCTAAAAAGTGTATATTTTGACAAATCCGTGCAAACCTTAGGTACCATTTTGGTAATTAACTCAGAATAATTTATAAAAAAATATATATCATTGGATATTTTATTGGAAAAAGACGATCGTATGACGCAAATTATCCACTCAAAATTCAATTGATTTCATTTGAAGTCGATCTAATAAGTGGCTTTGTCATTTATCAAAATTTTAGTCTATAATATGATCTCAAATCATTTCTCTTGTTGAAATAAGAGGCATACAAATCCAAAAAATTGATTCAAACTGCAAAAAAGTATGGACGCAAGCAATGGTCATATCAGGAGGGTAAAACACTCATTTGCTTCACATGCCCATCTTCCTAGATTTCAAAAACCACCACTACACCTACCTTAAGAAAAACATGCAAAAAGAAAATAAAAAATGTCCCGCAACACGTTTACGTTTATAATCGTGAACGTTCGGTAACAATGTAGTACGTATGATGTGTTGGTTTACATTCATAAACGTTTGATAATGTGTTTTATTATGTACGTTAATTTGTTTATGTTCTTTCATTTTAAAATTTTAATATGTTATGTTTCTAATTAATTGGTGCTAGTTTTAATAAGTTAAAAACTACTTGTATTAATTATGTTTATGATAATTATGTCAACCATGTTCTGAAAAAAACATATTTATTTTAAAATGAATGAATATATAACTACATCTATATATTATGTTCATGAATATTTGTTTGTATTTATTTACATTCCTTTATATTCGGTATGTGTTTATAAACAGTTTATGAAAAAGTTTATATTTCCTTAACAAACGAATACAAATGAAAAATCTCGTTCGATAAGTGTTCGCGAACATTTTATAACAACTTCATTCATCAATGAACGCGAAAAAGACCTATTTTATGTTTGTTTTGTCCGTTCACAATCATGCCCATATATACATATAATAAAAAGATTTTAAGATATTTAGAGGTGTTTTCGTGAATCAATATAAAATAATGCAAGTAAAAGGAAAAAAAAAACTAAACGTTTTTTTGTCATGTGATAATTGAAACACAAATCCTCCATTGCATGATAATTAAGATCGTACGATTTATAAAAATAAAAAGGGGCATTTACATATATCCCCTTCTTAAGATCATTTATTACGTATTTACCCACTCCTTAAATTCAATTACATATTTCCCCTTCCTAAACCATATATATTACATATTTACCCAATTTATTTAAAATAACCTTTTGATTTACTATTTTACCCTTAATGATCTTCATAAATATATTTTTATATTTTCTTATGGTTTGTGTAAAAGAAGGGGTAAATGAGTAATTTATTATGTCAAAGGGGATATATGTAATTAAACTTTAGGCTTGGGTAAATATGTAATTGATGGACTTAGGAAGGGGAAATATGTAAAAAAACCAAATAAAAACTCTGAAAATCCCTGCCACTCAATCTTCATCAATGACAATAATTGAT
Organism: Tagetes erecta; assembly: GCA_030867185.1. Classification (NCBI taxonomy): domain Eukaryota; kingdom Viridiplantae; phylum Streptophyta; class Magnoliopsida; order Asterales; family Asteraceae; genus Tagetes; species Tagetes erecta. The sequence goes on from CM061492.1 coordinate 1,507,559, forward strand.
AAGCTAAAAGTGTCATGCATGATATTTGGACATCTACGACTCTATAAATGTATACTATGAAGGTAAATCTTGAAATAATAGTAAAGTTGAAGGTTTATTTTTAATATGTTTTATTTAAGTAAAGTATGTTTATTTTAGTTAATTGAATCCTAGTAGGTTTATGAAAGGTTTTAGGTAACTTGAAGGGGAAGTTTAGTATTAACTATAAATAGAGGTCTAGGTTATTGTTTTTATTAGTCTCTCTTCTTTGTAAGTCCGTTTGATTATATAAAAAGAGTCGAGGGTTGTCTCCCCAAATATCTCGTGTTCGTGTTTGTTTGTTTGTTAGATCTGATTGTTTGATCCGTCTGGGCCAACAATTGGTATCAGAGCTAGCTTTGGCTCGTCAAACATATGTTCGCATAGAAAGAACTAAAGAAGGAGAAAGAAAGTTGGTGGCGTTTGCTTATTTTTTAGAGATTTGTTTCGGGCATATGAATCAAATCTAAAACTAAAAATAGCAACCCATAGAAAGTAAAGATAAGAAAGAAACGATGATGAATGAGGGACTTCTAGTATTGACAAAATCAAACTACAAAGAATGGGCGACCAAGATAGAGAGATATATGAAAGAGTATGGATTTTGGGATGTTATTGAACCTACAGTCGGCGTAGCTGTAGATGAAAGAAAGATGTACACAGCTTTGGGGTGCATATGTCAAACCCTACCGGAAGATGTTCTGGTACAAGTTGGCATACTCATGGACGCTAAGGAGGTATGGCGTGCTTTGAGGATCCGATTTCTTGGAGTTGATCAAGTACGAAAGGAAGAAGAGGAAAAAGCATCTCAAGAAACCGCTGGGAAAGAAAGGTTAGATGAGATCATTGAGAAAGAAAGGTTGGATGTGAATGTTCAAGTAGAACAAGCACGTAATAAGGAAGTTCAGGAAAGTGCAAAGAAAGAAGAAGTTTTGCAAACTGTTTTGGAAAGTGAAGAAAATGAAAGGTTGAATCAAGAGAAAGAATATATTGCTTTGGAAGAAGAGAAGATGGTGAATCTTCAGGCATGTTTTCCTGACTCAATCGTCTTTGAAGGTGAAGAAACTGTTAAGGTTAGCAATCAACATCGAAGTAAGAAGCTTGCTACTGATCTTGATGATGAAAGAAAGAATCGAGTAATGAATGAAAGGAACGATGCAATTCATAAATCTACACATGTAGAAACGTATGTGAAAGTTAACGATCAAGCATTTGTTGATGAAAAATTTGAACCGAATGAAAGGTTTGAAAGAATAGTTGGAAAGAAAAGCCCAATAATGTCCGGTAAAGAAAAGAATTCTAATCCAGTTGCGAATTTTAGGTCAAAGTCGGATTGTCAAGTATGTTTGGATAGACAAAGAAAGAAAAGAATAATGAGAAAGAAGAATGTAAAGACTGAATGTGCATCTGAGATGAATGTGGATGGTTTGAATGATGAGTGTGAGAAACGTATCAAACAAGTTTGTTACAGACAATTGAAAAGAAAGAATAAAGACGGACCAATGATTGGAGTTGAAGAGTTAAGAGTGCTATTAGAAATTCAAGACCTTGGCGGGACAATTCAAGATTAAGGGGGTGAATGAAGGTAAATCTTGAAATAATAGTAAAGTTGAAGGTTTATTTTTAATATGTTTTATTTAAGTAAAGTATGTTTATTTTAGTTAATTGAATCCTAGTAGGTTTATGAAAGGTTTTAGGTAACTTGAAGGGGAAGTTTAGTATTAACTATAAATAGAGGTCTAGGTTATTGTTTTTATTAGTCTCTCTTCTTTGTAAGTCCGTTTGATTATATAAAAAGAGTCGAGGGTTGTCTCCCCAAATATCTCGTGTTCGTGTTTGTTTGTTTGTTAGATCTGATTGTTTGATCCGTCTGGGCCAACATACTAGACGTGTAGACTCATAACCGTATTATATTGGACATTCTTCCGGTAAGGGTGAGGGGAGTCCACCCCTCACCACCCCACATCACCTCACACTTTTTACTTCACCCCACATTCACCCCAAATCACCCGGTATCCACCCCACACCACCCCACATCATTTTTTAATTTTTTATTTCTCAATTATTTAAAACTTTTAATAATTCATTAAATATAAAACACAAATTATAACTAATAAAAACACAACAACTTAAAAAGAAAAACACAAATGACGTACATAATTTAAAATAACTTAAACATAAATCAATTGGGTAACATCCCACGTGCCCTAACAAGCTGCCACGATTCAATTTTGGTAAAAGGGCGTTTATATATCTCTTGGTATTCATTCAAGGCTTTATTTATGGCATCGGCTTCGGCGACTCCTTCAATATGCTCATGAAGATAAAGACGATTGAAGTTGGTGATTAGATTGAAATCTTGCCTCCACATTGAATGAAGTTGGTCAATTGTTCGGCTGGCATACTCTAGTTGATTGTAATGTTCAAGAACTCGATTCCAAAAATCACCTCTACTTTCGTTACCATCAAATGAAGCATGTAACCATGCTTTTGACAAGTTCACTTCTTGAGCACTCGTCCATGGAGCACTCATTGAGAGATTGATGAAAAGAGTGTGGTTTGAGAGTGATGTGTAAATAAAATTATGATTTTTGAGGTTGAAAGAAGGGTTGTATTTATAAAAAAAAACAAAAAATAAATAAAAAAAAGTTGAAAATAGCCGTTGGAATGGGGGCCCCCACATGCTCAAACGGTCAAAACTCGGGGAGTGGCTCGGTGAACACACCCCAAATGGCACCCCAATCTTCGGGGCCGCAGGGGGTGGGGCGGTGTTCCCGCGCGGGGCCGCATCGGGGCCGCACCCACCCCGAGTCCACTCCACCCACTCTAACAAAGATATTAATTTATGAAGATCTCGATTTAAATTCAAGCAAAAAGTTTTTACGTAATTTGGTTAAAAGTTTCCACTATATATTTCTTTTGAAACGGTTGGTTTATAAGTTTATGCTTCGACCAATTTGATTCTGAAAAGAAGGATCAAAGTGAGCCTTGAAAAAAAGAAGGGTATGTCAGGCTTAAAGTCAGTTAAATATTTTTCGTCTTTAGTCTCATCTTTTACTGTAAGTCTAAAAAAAGAAAAACCCTATATGTCATGGCTATAGCGATTTAACAACCCGTTGAATTTTCCTTAGTCTTTAGTCTCATCTTTTACTGTACGTCTCGTATAAAGAATACACGAGACTTAAAACCCTATTATAACACCCTCCTAATTTCTTCTCGCCTTCATGTAAGTTACACAATACACACCATACATCTTGTATAAGGCTTTACAAGACGTATAAAATGTATCAAAACATCCGGTTGGGGTATCATTGTATCGTAACAATAGGACGAAAAGGGAACGAATTTAATGTATCTTGATACAATAGTACATGGATGATACCATATTATATCACCTTTAGAAATCACTGCAACTGAATCTGGATGAAGATCAATGACAATAATTGAAAAGATTTAAATCGATTTTTTTGGCAGAAAATCTTCAAGAAGAAGGGTGCAATTGAGTTTTAATTTCCAAAAAGAGTAAAATAAAATGAAAAATATAATAATAGGGTGGGGATCAAGTAGGGTCAGGTCCATGGGAGAGTGAGAGTTTAATTACATGAAACGCGGAAGGAAACTGTATCATGGACCCATTTCTGTACTCCACATCTCAACCGTCTATTTTAGTTAATGACTGTTAGCTTACGCTGGTCCCTATCTCTACACACTTCTACGTCTCTAATAAATAATCCTTCCATACTATTTTAAATATTTAAATTTTATTTTTTGATTGTCTTAATTTAAATGTTTATTTTAAAAATAAAAATATCATTTCTAATTTTACCCCTTATTAATTAACATAAAATATACTTTATGACTAAAAGACAAAATACTTTAATTGTATTTTTGTCAATTTATAAGTTAAAATAATATAATAATCCACTTTTTCTTAATCTTTGTGTTATGGGTCCCATGACACTTAAATTGGGACGGAGGGAGTATATTTTTATTCTTACACATTTTCTAAAAGTGATTTATGAAAACAAATTATCTATTCGAAAAAACTTTAAATTAAGGCGGTACTATGCGATAAGTTTGTAAAGTTCGTTACGCGTTTCAGAACGATGATACTAATTTGGTTAATTGTAAAAATTAAACGTGTGAAACTAACTAATGAAACAGATTAAAGTGTAAAAAACTAACTAAAAATTAAACGTGTGAAACTAATTTGGTTAAGTGTAAAAAACTAACGTGTGAACGGATTATATAAGATTATAACCTGGTTCGGTTTTCGAACTTGTTTGAAATTTAAATGTCCGTCTATTAATGGGCCAAGCCCAACAAAGAGTAAAAGATTGCTAGGATAATGAAACAGTTTAAGCCATGCAAAAGTCCACAAACGTGTCCTTGGCACAAGACCGGGTCGCGCTTTCGCCCAATGGGACTCCCTTAAATTTGTAATCATAGCGCTTACCTCAACCGTCCTTTTGGGCCAAGTTAATCGGAGTCAATGAATTGTCAATTAACCGTTCAAGGGAAAAAAATCTTTCGTCTTAGACTTGAACCTGGGTTAGCTTCATTACCATTCCGCAAAACAAATGAGGAAGTGAGATTTAAACTTGAGTCCCTAAGGATTCTAAGTCTCTTCCCAACCACTCCGCCATCAAATGAGGGCGTTTAATATACTAATTGTTAACTACTAAAAAGTAGTTAAAAAACTAAATACACATGAAATACTTTTGATGTCAAGTTTAATTTATCTTCCTATTCTAATAGATGGGTAACTCACCACATGCAAACTATATAATTACTCCACATAGGATTTTGCCCAGGTATCACACTCTAATTTAGTTTGATGGAGAATTTCAAGGCGAAATAACCTAATATGCTCAAACAAAAATTTCACTAATTATCATAAATTATCTCATAATCCGATATGTTCAAATAAAAAATTCACTAATTATAATGAATTATCTTCTAACCCGATATATTCAAATATAAATTTATCAGTTGTCATGAATTATCTCCTAACTAGATATGTTCAAATAAAAATTTTACTAAATTCATTTACATGCCAACTATTTAACTAGTCCACATATGATTTTGCTTAAGTGTCACGTTCTAATTAGGTTTTATGGAGGATATCAAGGCGAGTCATGACAAACTTCATATTCAAAATAATCAGATATGTTCAAATAAAAACTCACCAATTATCATGAATTATCTTTAACATGGTATGTTTAAATAAAAAATTCACAAATTATTATAGATTATCTCCTATCCCAATATATTCAAATAAAAAAATTACCAATATATTTAAATAAAAAATTTATCAATTATATATCATGAATTATCTTTTAAACCAATAGTTTAATATAAACTTATCAATTATTATATATCATCTCGTTTATTTGGTTTGTATTCGAATAAAATTGCTGCTAAAATAAAATAATAATGTGTTTGTAAAGAAAACGCGATTTTGATAATATGTTTTCAAGCAGACTAATTAATAAGATTAACCTTGTTTTATTTCATTAAATTCCACCGCCTTTTTTTTTAATCTTGTATACTTAATTGTATATATATATACGCTCCAACTTAATTATATATGTTCTTCGATCGATAACATACGTTTACTAGCTTCAATCTTTAATTTCCAATTAAGTATCTATTGCAATGGCGAAAGTGGCGGTGATAGGCGGTGCTGCGGTTATGGCTACGGCATCACAGATTGAGCGTCATAGCATGCATAGCTCGATAATGTGGTTTAAAGTGGAGGAAATTTATAATGAGTTTGAACACAAGTGTGGTATAATTAAGTTGAAAGAAGTTGCTGATGCTATGACTATGGAGATGCATGCTGGACTTGCATGTGAAGATGGTAGCAAACTCAAGATGCTTAACACCCACCTTAATAATCTTCCAACCAGGTAATTAATTAATTATTAATTACTTTGTTTCATTCTTTTTGTGTGATCGAACAAACAATATATGTATATAATTGCATTTTTGTTTGGGTTTTGTTAATAAGTAGATAATAAAATTATACGACCATGAGTTTTGCATACGGACAAATGTGTAATGTGTATGACCTTAATTAAAAAGTTGTAGGTTTAAGTATCACTTGAGACGTGGTATTGAATAAATATGTAGTAAAAATTTGTTGTTAAAAAAACATGCAATCATTCTAATTAGAAACCGGGCTAGCTACACTAACTGATCGATGAACTTGAAAACCTACACTATAGCGACGAGGAAGGTGTGTATTATGCACTGGATCTTGGAGGAACAAACTTTCGAGTATTGCGTGTGCAGTTAGCAGGGAAATCGGGTATAAAATCTCAAGAGTTTGTCGAGGCGTCGATTCCTCCACACTTGATGGTTGGAACATCACAAGTAAGCCTCTCATTATCTTATCATAAGTCCATTCATTAGTATTAATATGAGCGGGTTCAATATAAAACATAACGCAATTTTACATATCTTTTCAGGCACTTTTTGACTATATTGCCGCGGAGCTTGCAAAATTTGTTAATAACGAAAGTGACAAGTTTCATCTGCCTAAGGGCCGACGAAGGGAGTTAGGTTTCACCTTCTCATTCCCTGTAATGCAAACATCCATTGCTTCTGGGACTCTCATCCGGTGGACTAAAGGATTTTCTATCGATGACGCGGTAATTACATCATTTTGCTATATGAAGTATATATATATGCATTTAAAAACTTAACCAAAGTTAGATAAATGTGATTAATGATGAAGCTAACAAGTGTGTACATTTTCTTGTTATAGGTTGGTCAAGATGTGGTTGCGGAATTGACACAAGCAATGAAAAGACAAGGCGTAGATATGCATGTTTCCGCTCTGGTAATTTCATCAGGGTTGATTTTTTTTTCTCGTCACAGCAAAATGTCTAGCGTCTTGCTAGTCTTTTAAATATGTTATTATACACGTTTCTTTGTAGTTTTATAATCTTCCTTTCTTTTGCAAATAACGTTTCATGTTGGGTTTAGGTCAATGATACAGTCGGAACATTAGCTGGAGGTAGATATGACAACAACGACGTTGCCATTGCTGTAATTTTGGGTACGGGAACAAATGCAGCTTATGTGGAACGAGCCGAGAGTATACCAAAATGTCACGGCCCGCCACCTAAATCGGGAGAGATGGTGAGCACCACTATTAATGTTTCAATAGTAAATGCTCTAAAGCCATTTAACACATGTTAAACTAATCTATATCATACTTGTTTTGCTGTGCAGGTCATAAACATGGAGTGGGGAAACTTTATGTCAAAACACCTTCCATTGACGAGTTACGATAGCTCACTGGACGCTGAAAGTTTAAACCCCGGTGAACAGGTGAATGTTCTTGCAAATGCTTTTATTCGCATATACGTACACATTATAACGTTATTAACATATACATAACGACATTGGCAGATATATGAAAAAATGATTTCGGGTATGTACCTGGGCGAAATTCTTCGTAGAGTTTTGTGTCGGATGGCTGATGAAGCTGCTCTTTTCGGTGACACGGTCCCTTCGAAACTAAAAACGCCATTTGTGTTGAGGTATTAATATATATTACTCTTCTATGTTAAATCATTTAATTCTGTTTTAACTTCCACTACAAACATGTTTGATCAAATGGCTGATGCATATATGTTCTGTTTTGAATTTGCAGCACACCTGAGATGTCAGCAATGCATCATGACACGTCCCACGATCTGCAAGTCGTCAGGGACAAATTAAAAGACATTTTAGAGGTACATATTTCAAACTAGCTAACACATTTATGATTAACATGTTAATCGAGTCATTACTAAACGAGCACTTTTGTTGCAGATATCTAACACGTCCCTTAAGACACGAAAGCTCATAGTCAATCTGTGCAATATAATCGCCACACGAGGAGCTCGTCTTGCTGCAGCTGGGATATTGGGCATTTTGAAAAAGATGAAAAGGGATACTGCTAAAAAAGGGGAGACACCAAAAACAGTGATAGCAATGGATGGTGGTTTGTATGAGCATTACACCGAATATAGAACGTGCATGGAAAACACGTTACATGAACTCGTGGGAGACGAGCTATCGGAACATATCAAGCTTGTACACTCGAATGACGGTTCAGGCATTGGAGCCGCTCTTCTTGCTGCATCTCACTCTCGGTATTTGGAAGCTGACGGTTCATAAGAAAACCGGTTAAAGTCGTACATAATATGGTTAACTGTACCATTTAAGTTTCTCTATGTGTATCTAATGACAGATTAATTTGTGACTTGAAAATACTTATGTGGTATCAAAGTATGAGAATGAGACAATAAGGTGTAAATTAACTCTTGAGCGCGTATTAGTGGACGACGATAATAACGTAACATATAAAAAGGTGTTTATGAAAAAATGGTTAGTGAAAAAAACTGAATGATTAAACACTGAACTGAACCATTAAGAGGTGAAACAAACAGCCACTTAATGATTCAGATTTTGCCAAACAGAATCGTAGAGTTGCGGTTTAGATCGGCTAGCAAACCGCGAAAACGACTAGTGCCAGTTCTTTGTTTTGCCATCACAGGCCACATTCACAATCACATCATTCAAAAGGAAACATAGTAAATCAATTTCAATTCCTTGCATATCCATGATCGGTGGATTTTTAAATCTGCAAACAATTTGAGCTGGAAATTTCTTTTAATGTTTCTATTTCCTGTCGATATTAGCATGTGTTTGTTTGATTTTCATGATATGGATCAAGATCATTTTTAGTAAAAGATTTCAATATATTGGGTAAAAGAGGAGCGTCTAAAAAGTGTGTAGGTTTTATATCTGCAATGTGGGCTGTGTAAAGTGATGCACACAAGGTGTTTGTGAAATTGCCTCACTGAACAAATCTGCATTATTTTTCACTTCTATAAAATGCAGTTAAGGCTAGTGAAAATTGCCACATTGAACTCAACCAGAACAACAAATCAATCCAGGGGTTTCCCGATGAGAGTACTCGGATTCATGTTGTTGTTTCTAGGCATTGTGATCGGTGTTTCGATCATAAACATGTTCAAGATTCGATATTTAGGCATTGTTGAAGGAGCACACACCTTGATACAGTCTTGTTTTAAACACCCTGATAGTTTACAAGATTGGATTGAACCTCCATTAAGTTATATGCACACATTGGATGATAATGAGTTGTTTTGGAGAGCTTCATTTGTTCCTCAAATTGAAGGATACCCTTTTAAGAGGATTAGTAAGATTGCATTTATGTTCTTGACAAGAGGACCTTTGCCATTTTCACCACTCTGGGAGAAGTTTTTTAAAGGCAATGAGGAATTTTACACCATTTATGTTCATACTATGCCTTCGTATCGCGCTAACTTTTCGACGACTTCAGTTTTTTACAAGAAGCAAATTCCCAGTCAGGTTTGCCACCAAAATCCCACTTGTTTCATTCATTTTCTATTAATAGCTAAAATATGTCAGCTTCAATACAAGTTCTACAAAGTACTTTCTAGGATGTTCTCACCAACAGTAAATTGTACATATACAACATCCTCTTGAATGCCATTTTATAAAGTATTGGTCATTGGATGCTACATTAGAGCTAGTTTTCTCATTTAAGTGTGCATTTAGAGACTGGCATTACGCCTTGAAATCATAGGTATCGATTAAATGTGTTTGGCAAAAACCGATTCTGATTCTGGAGTTTTAATTTGTAGAGTTGAAACAATCATGAAAGGAGCTTACTGATTATTAGGGGTGTTCATGATTCAGTACTGATTATTAGGGGTGTTCATGATTCAGTTTGAAACAGTAAAACCTTCAAAATCAGTCATCTGTTTGATTTAATGGTCGGTTTTTAAAATCTTTTTCGGTAGGTCAATTTAACATTTTTCAAACTATGTCAGAGGGTTTGGTTTACGGTTTATACTCGCAAAACAGTCAGAAAAAAACGAATTAGACCATACGATATTGAGCTATGTAACCGGGTATATTTTCTTGAACTTCATATTATTTTAAGTTGAGGTATTCAGATGATGAGGCTATGCTTAAGTATTTTAATCTTTGAATGTTAGGACATTATTTTCACTTATGTACTTTGATAGTAGTTTATGAGTTTCTTTATAATAAAGGCTTAATAGCCCTGTAAACTAAATCGAAACCAAACCGTTAGTAATGGTTTAGTTATAATTTTCAACGGTTGGGTTTACAGTTTGACCTACAAACCATCAAAACTAGAAGGTATTGCACCTGCTTATTACTGAGATGCATATAAAAGTATTTAACTTACTATCCTTGATTGTATAGGTGGTAGAGTGGGGAATGATGAGTATGTGTGATGCTGAAAGAAGACTTTTAGCCAATGCATTACTAGACATCTCAAATGAGTGGTTTGTACTCTTATCTGAAGCCTGCATACCTCTTCAAAACTTCAAAATTATTTATCGTTATATATCAAGATCCAGATTTAGCTTCATGGGTGCATTTGATGAACCCGGACCATATGGTAGGGGTCGATATGACCAAAGAATGTTACCAGAAGTCAACATTGCTCAATGGCGAAAAGGGTCCCAGTGGTTTGAAGCTAATAGGAAACTAGCAATTGATATCATAAAAGACATTGAATATTATCCAAAATTTGAGCAGTTTTGCAGAGATTTGTGTTATGTTGATGAGCATTATTTCCCAACAATGCTCACAATTCAGTCTCCATTTGCATTGGCTAATAGGACACTTACTTATGTTGACTGGTCAAAGGGTGGTGCTCATCCTGCTAGATTTGGGAAATACGATATTACGGCTGAATTTTTCAGAAAAATTCAACAAGATCATACCTGTGTTTACAATAATCAGCCAACTACAGTCTGCTTCCTCTTTGCAAGAAAGTTTGCTCCTGATACTCTGAATATACTGCTTCAAAATTCCACACAATTTTTTGGCTACTGATTTAAGGTCAATTATGATCTTTAATTCTTAGTAGATAAATTTACCGGCTGCATTTTCTGTGCCTAGAAGAACTGATAAAAGTAGTCATAAAACCTTTAGTATATTAAACATCACAATACAACTAATTATCCTTATGTCATTCTAGTTGTATAGCAAAATACAAGAACAGATTTGGGAATTTCGACCCATTTACATATGAATGGGTCAATGCTATCAGTAGAATGAACGGGTCATAGAATGGTTTGATTAAGAGGGAAACAGGTCAAACGAGGTTGAAAGTCACTTAATGTTTATATTTAATAATAAAATAATGTTTTTCTAATTATAATCTCACAATAATATTTTTTTATATATATAATTGGAGAAAAAAGTGTTTGCAAATCAACCCAACCCGTTACCCGGCTTTAACCCATATCAACCCAAACCTGATCCATATTGATACCTCTACAAAGTAGCATGCAACTCTATCATTGGCAACAAATAAACCTAAAAGTATGCTCAAATGGATACATAGTATACAATATCAAATATAAACATATTCCATAACCATAATAATGTATCCTTATCATTTGCAGGTAAGATAAATGTTCTGCAAATTACGCCAAATGATACAACAATGGCCTGTGAACCAAACTGGTTCGTAAAAAAAAGTGATTATATCAAATAAACATAAAAGACTTCACAGTTCATTATGGTGTTTTTCATTCAACTGTGTTTCTGAATCTTGAATTTCAGTGAGGTAATTAGCAACCAGGGAAGCATGCATTGCAGCACCAAATGGAAGTATATCTTCATTAATTTCAAAAAACGGAGAATGAACTGATGTGGGTTTTTTGTTTGATTCGGTCTTCATTCCAAGAAAGTAGAAATAACCAGGTATTACCTCTTGATAAACTGAAAAATCCTCTGATCCCATTAATGGTAGCATGCTTTTAACATTAGAAGGCCCGAGAACATCCCCTGCAACATTTTGGAAGTACTTGTGCAAATTGTTGTCATTTATCGTGACAGGAATAAAAGGTCGGTCTTTAGTGGAGAATTCAACAGTTGCATTACACCTATGTACTGTTGCTTGCCCTATAATAACCTGTTTATTTATAAAAAATAGCTTTTGTTATATAGTTATCATTACAAAATTTCACAAGTAGGTTTGCATATGTATTGTGGGTGTTTGGATTCAAATTTTGGAATATATTATCTGGTTATTTGACTTCAGATTGCAATAACTAGTTTTTAATGTTTGGACACATGGATAAGGATCAGATAATCAGTTTGGTGTCAGCTGCAACAAATTTTATCTAATTCTAATTATTTAATATTAAATAATCACTCTCATTTCGAATAATTAAACACCCTGAATATGTATAAATACTAATATAATTACCTCCTCGATCCGCTGCTTAAGTTGCATGAAACTTTCTTTAGAAAAAGCTCGAAAGGTACCGCCAATGGTCACTGAATCTGGAATAACATTGAAAGCACCACCTCCTTGAAACTTAGCAACTGTAACTACCTACATGAGTTCATATTTTAGTACCCATTATTAAACCGCTTGATGGGTCGGATTTGAATCAGATACTAATCAAGACGTGACTCACTTGACAAATCTGCATTGAAAAATAATTTTTTACCTGAGAATCAAGAGGATTGACTTCTCGTGAAACAAGATGTTGTAAACTAACGACAACATTTGAGGCTGCTAAAATCGGGTCAATAGCATGCTGAGGAATGGCTGCATGACCTCCTTTTCCAGTTATGACAGCTTCAAAGAAGCCACTACCAGCCAAAAGAGTACCCGGTTTAGACGACACTTGACCTAAAGGTAAACCTGGAGATACATGTAGACCAAATATTGCTTTCACGTTCCTAAGAACACCGCTATCTACCACCTGTATTGCCCCACCACCGCCTTCCTCGGCTGGTTGGAAAACAAGAACTACTGTACCCTGCAAAATCAAGAAATATATAACCATTTTAGTAAAGGTGGAACTTTTTGATTTTTTACCCACCGATTTATTCAGATTATGTTCAATCTCTAACGGGTCAAACAAGACTGATTAAAAGACAGCTAAAATGGACATTGGTTAATCAACCAAAAGTCAACAAAAGTATAGTTCTAATGCATAAGGCCTTGTTAAAGATAAGTAGGTAATATCCCATACATCTTGAAATCCATTTTCTTATTGCGGTCTCTTTTTTTATTCTCCAATTGTGATTAATTTAGAATGATAATAACTTTACCGAAACACTTGAAAATCTGTTGTCGAACTAAATAGTTTAAACGCACAAACCTTCAAAAGATGACTATGGTCTTTAAGAATCTTGGCTGCCCCGAGAAGCATAGTGACATGAGCATCATGCCCGCAAGCATGCATCTTTCCAGGTATCTTACTCTTGTGTTCCCATTCGACCATTTCCTAATCACAAAAAAAAAGTCGAACTCATAACAAAAGTTCATGTTTCAATCAAAAGTCAACATATTTTGCTAACTATCACTTCCAATAACCTCAAACACAACTAATTAGTCTTACACAAGCAATCAAAACTGTATATGCTCTTAATTTCTTAGAGACAAGATGAAAGTCAAATACAAAACAAAAATCTAAGTTCCAATTAAAATATCAACATAATTTCTATCCTTGCCAACTTCCATAACCTCAAACACAACTTAACAATTAAAATTGTATCAACTCTGCAACTGTTCTTATAATCAAAATGAAAGTCAAACTGACACCAAAAGTCAACAAGTGTCAAACTGCACACATATTAATAACTAACAGCATCATAAAAAATGAATAAAACCTGCAAAGGAAGAGCATCCATATCAGCTCTAATTGCAACAAAAGGAGGTTGACCAGAGCCTACAAACCCAACAACACCAGTAACTGCAACTGGATGATTGTAACCAACACCTAACTTATCTAACTCTTGTCTAATAACTTGACTGGTTTCAAATTCTTGATAACCCAATTCAGGATGCTCATGTATCTTTCTCCTAATCCCCACCATCCAACTGAAAAACTCATCTTGTTTAGCAATTTTGAGAAAATTGTTGGAGAATTGTGAAACCCCAGTTGAGATTTGGAGATTAAAAAGGGTGAAAATGATGAAAATTTGAAAGACCCATTTGGATAAATTCATGTTCTGGTGGTGGTGGTGGTGTTTAAAGATTTAATGATTAGAGTGAATGTGATGGTATAAGTGAAGTGGGATGGGTCGTTGGTTAAGTGTCTCCGGCGTTGATTGGTGTCTCCGATGGCTGTGGAGCATAGTGCGCATGTGCAAAGGACCCGTTTCTGATTTTGCATCTATTTTGGGTAAAACAAAATCTATCTTTCTTTGTTTGTTTCTTCAACATTCTTGATAAAAAAAAATATATGTAATTTTTTGTTTATTTTACCTTTTCTTGACTTTTATACATTCTTGAAAGTTGATGTTTGGTTATTTAAATCATGGAATTTTAATTGATATATTGGTTTTTAAACGGTTCTAATAATTATTTTTTGGTTTTTGTCGGTTTTAATTATTAACTTGGTTTTTAACAGTATTAAATTTTATTACTTTGGCTGCCAATAAGCCGAAGAGTGTTGTTTCGAGATAATTCTTACATCAATCGACTCGTATTCTCCTTCCGATTAAAAGCTCTTAAACATCGGTGATGAATTTGAAAAAAAGTTAACGCCGTAAAAAAAAATTAACGTTGACTTGTTAGTAGTCAAAGTGATAAAAGTTGGGACTGTTACCAGCCAATTCGATAGTTGAGACCGTTACTGTTCAATTCAAATAAACTACTCTCAGATCCACTATTGTTTGGCTCGGATCAACCCGATTCGAAGTCGGAAACGGTCCGATCCATACTAGTTCGTTATGTGATAGGAAGATCGGTCGGTTGTCCAGTCGAACTAGGTGGTCAAACAGGTGAATATGGAGGTCCGAACGGGATTCGACATGAAAATTGTTTACGTATTAATAATAATTTGAAAATGCGTTCTAATCTCGTCCGGTTCAACCAGTAAACCAGTAGATGTTTGATTCAAGTCCGAACCGGTTCTAAAAACATCGCTCAAATCAACTTATTTAGTTTACCTAAGAGTATCATTTACACGATCTCTTGGTATGTTATTTGGATTACGAACTAGGTTTAAAATAATATAAGTAGTGGTTTGGAAAAAAAAAAGAAAAAAAAAAGGAGTTGATAGAATGATGGTCTCAACGGGGGGAGTCTCTTTTGTTCACAAGATAGAGTGAAGGTCACTCCTCATCCCGCTAAAAAGACTCAACGTCTATCTTAGATACCGTCTACTGTTGATTTTTACTGAATATGTTTGTTTTAGTAACTTTATTCACTATCTATGAATATAAGTGATTTTTGTTTCATTCTTAAAGTTAACATGTTTTGTTTTACACTTGAGGAATATTGTATTTTGTCTTTAGGGAAATTTTCTCTTCTCGTGTTTATTGTACTCCCGAAGCTGATGTTTTTGTTTTATTTGCTATATAGACATTTATTGTGACTCATATAACCTATTAAGTATTGAGAGAAGGGGTGTGATTGGTATCTACAAATACCAATCATATGGGAAATGAGTGAAGAAGAGAGAGAGTTGTGAGTGTTTATCTACAGGTATGATATCGAACTGAAAATACTGGTATTGAAAATATGGAAAAGTGGGTACCGGTCCCGAAACTGAATCTATCGATACAGTATGGTACCGGTACAGTATAGGTATGAAACAAGTACTTTAGGTAAACTTAAGGTATTGGTACCGAACTGGTACCGATGCCGAAAATACCGATACTGAATTTATAGAAAAATAAATACCGGTACCGAATCTATCGGTACGATACCGGTTTGATACGGCACCAGTTCAGTACGGTACTGATACTGATTCGGTATTCGTGTACCAAACGCTCATTTCTATTTATCTATGTGTGTCTAGGCAGAGAGGATAGTTGTCACAATGAAGACTAGAGACACCATGATTGTACCCATAAACCTTGTTGGCGAAGTAATAACATAACCGGTAAAAACGTCGTTAAATGTATCCTCTTTTTTATATGAGACCACTTTAATTAAAAATTAGGTACGTTCAAGTCTTCAACTACTCAAGATAAATTTAGACTTTAGACTTACCCAACTTTGAAATTTGCTTACCTTGAAAGCTAAATTGATGAGACCACTTTGAAAGATATCCACTTGTAACAATGACAATAAACAAATTTTTTTAACGGCCAATGATAAACAATCTGACTCCTCAACATCCATCATTGAACCTACCCACTAAAAGGCTCATAATTGCGAGGACTAAAAATGGTAAATAGTAGATCGAGTCAGGTTCAAGGAGCATTCAAATATTTTATTTTAATTTAACTAATAATAATAATTTCTCTAACATTTAAAGAATATTTAAAAGCCTCTAACATCTCATTGCTAGTGCCCAGTCATACATTGAGTGTCGAGTTTCATAAATAGTAAAATAAAATGGTATGGTAACAAATTTTATTAATTAATTTTTTCTGTTATTTTTTCAATAGTTATTTTTTTCCATGCATTATTGTTTGATTTTGATAGTGACATACATTTGTTTTTTTATTTTTGTTTATTTATTGATACTAGTGTTTATTTGGTTATTACTTTTAAGAGTTAAGTGCAAAATACACCTCTAAGGTTTACACTCAATAGCACTTTGCAACCCCGTATGAAAATTTAGACCATTTGCAACCCCAAGCTTTTTAAAGTGAGTCATTTGCACCCCTTGGTTAAATTGACCGTTAGTTGACCATCCAAATAGTTATAAAATTACATATCTACCCCTCTCTTATATGTTTAATAAAACACCACCCAGGTTGAATTAGATCTATCCCCGTCTCCCAAGTTCGAATCTTCACATTAATCTTCATATCAATAAAACAAACATACAAATTCACAAGGTTCAGGTTGATAACTTATCCACTCAAATACAACATTTCCATAAACGCAAATCAACGATCAAACACACACACACGCAAACATTGTTTCACTATTTAACCTACCAGACTTCATGCTCTCATCTCTAACAATTCCATATTCAAATAAAAAAAATCTAACAATCATGCTTCAATTTCAACAAATCTAAATAAAAACTCATCAAAATCCAACCAAAAAAGTTACTTGATAACTGATAATGACGTAGTTGAGTTGTGAAAACAGATTCCAATAACCAAAGATTGAATCGACTGGTGGAACACAAAGGTAGGACGGATGTTAGATTAATCGCCATCGCTTCCGTCTGGCAGAGCTGGAAATCACACATCAAACATCCTTCATTGCCGCATCCATATATTCCATTGAGATTACACAACTATAATGAATCTAAAATTATTAACCTTCAAAAGTGTAGAACAAAGAAGAAAATAGTCATGAAATTATAGTAGTGGTTATCGAATCCATCAATGGCGATTTGCTTCATGGCTGATAATTAATTGCTCGATTATTTGATTTGGTATTTAACTTGACTTTTGATGTTCTAATTTGGCATGAGAGTGAGCCATCGACTTGCTTCATTTTGTTTTCCACTTTCATGGTCTTCTTTTAGCATATTGGGTTTATGTTTCTTTTGGTTTGTAAAATGTCTATTTTACCCTTTTAAATAATAGTCAACTAACGATTAATTAACGGTCAACTTAACCGAGGGATGCGAATGACCCACTTTAAAAAGCTTAGGGTTGCAAACGGTCTAAAACTTCACATAGGGTTGCAAAGTGCTATTCAATGTAAACCACAGGGGTGTATTTCGCATTTAACTCTACTTTTAATCTCTCTTAATTAATAAGATAAAATATTTGTTTATCGCAGAGTGGTTGTTTAATGGTTGTGTGATATTTTGACGATTGCTTTCTTTTAATAAGATAAAATGTATGTGAATGATAAAATACCCAAGCAACAAATACAATAATAAAAATTTGAGTAAACTTCGTTTTGCCTCCCTAAAGTTTATTTAAAATAAGAGTTTGCATACAATAGTTTTAAAATTGCATTTTGCGTCCCTGAGGTTTACATAAAATAACGGTTTGCATACAATATTTTCAAATTTTCGTTTTGCCTCCCCAAACTTATCAATTTGTCACCGTTTGCTACATCTGGATTAACTTCATCAAACTCAAACGTTAGTCAGTCCAATGTGCCCATCACGTACCTTTTCTTTTTCCTCTTGCTTAAATGGGTTTTGGCTTGAAAATGACAAAAGTGCCATCACGTGAGAGGCACATGAACTGACTAACGTTTACTTTTAACACAATTATTTCAAATGTAGCAAACGGTGACAAATTGGTGAGTTTAGGGATGCAAAACGCAGATTTGAAACTATTATATACAAACCGTTATTTTAGATAAACCTCAGGGAGGCAAAATGCAAATTTAAAACTATTGTATACAACCGATATTTTAAGTAAACCTCAGGAAGGCAAAATGAACTTTACTCTAAAAATTTTATGTAATACACTCATAACAGTATTTGTAGGCATGAGAAACAAAAAATACTAGGTTATATCACATTGAAAATAACTGTTTTTAATCTACTTTTTTCCACCCAGAACCACCCACATAAAATAAATATAAGGAATAAGTATTTACATTTTAACGACCCCTTTCACTTTCTTTAAGATTTTTGAAATGAGTACTAATTTTAAGTTGTTTTTAACTTACGAACAAAAAAAATTTCAGACTTTATACTTCTTGTTACTGTCACTAGTCTTTTTTAGAACTTACTCATAAGTTTTCCAACAACCTAACCAGAATAAAATCGCAAACAAAAATAAAATTATGATCTATTCTAACATACAAAAACTGTTGTTTATTCTAACGGAAACACACGACAAAGTTGTCAGGCAACCACAAGTCGTTTTTGTAATAGTGAAACATGTGTTCCATATAAAAAAGACGTCGCGGGTTTAGAAAGTGTGTGTTTGTAAAAACGGAAACTGAAGCCAAAACCATGAAAATATACTTCAAGTCAGGCAAAAATAACCATCTTTAACACTCTGCACTCGAACATAGAGAAATACAGAGATTCAACAAATGTCATGACAAAAACTCAGTTCTCAAACACCGATACACTTCCTACCTTAAACCCTTGAAGCCTGTCTGTTCTTCTTCTTAACACCAGATTTTGAAACCTTCTGGCTCCTGTTCACAGCACTCAATCTTGCAAGTGCGGCTTTTTTCAAATCAGGTCTGTAGTGGTTCTCAACAACCTGCAATACATATATAGATACTTACAAGATCGTTGTATAAATCAACTCTGTTTTTTTAGTTAATATAACCACCAATTAATGACATTAATGAGTTTATACAAACAAAAGATATCAAACAATTTTTATAACTATTATACAATACAAATGATTCCACTAAAAGGGTACAATACCTGGTTGATGACGGTCTTGGCCATGCGGTGAAACTCCTTTTTCAAGATCGACTTGTGAAGTACACTGGCAGGTTTGGTCTGTTTCTTGGTCTTGGTTGTTGCAAGCAGAACAGATTGGTCCTTTCCAGCTGGCTGAATGGTAACAGTCTTCTTGTTGGCCAGTCCTACAAAGAGTAATTCAAAAATAACAAAATTGTAAACTTGGCGTAAACTACTGTAAATATACCAATAATCAGATCAAGTATTGATGAAGCATCAAAATTAAAAAATAAGTAAAGAACAGAAAAAGAAAAAAAAATATAAAATCAAAATAGTAAAGTGAAGAAGCCTTGCTTAATGCTGTAAAATACCAGATGACGGTAAAGAACAAAGCAAGATAACACTGCTATTAACCATGAGGCCTCTAGTTAGCATTATCTTGCAAAAAACTCAATTAAGCTTAATCTGAAGTTGATGCCTGAACTTAAAATCAATTAATAAACATAACAAAGCTTAAAATACACCAGCATTATGAAAGAGCTGAAAATTATAAAAATAAAATACACTATACAGTCACATAGTAAAAAGGTGCATACTGGTTGCAAGAGAAAATTAAACTTAGCCCCCAACTCAACCTCATTAACAACCAATGGTATTTGTTAATGAACTTCTAAAGCAATTACTAAATGTAAAGTTAAGCCTAATAAGTCCATTTAACTAAAAAATCTCATCCATGAGCTTGAGCTTGATCTCTTACAAATAGAACAGACAAAATATTACAGCAAATGTTAAAAAGTGCATAGACAACAAAATAACAATGCAATGAAAAATTTGCAAATAAGAACTGAACTAATCTAGATCTTAACCAACAGCAGTGATAAACCCAAAAAACCCTCATTTACAAACCATAGCAAAACACAAACAATAGTGACAGCAAAATGCACTCAAAATGTCACAATATCAAACACCTGATCAATCAATTACAATTCCTTGCACATTCATGTTCCTCCTTTAAAAAGCCACAAAACAGTTGCACAATCAATGACAAAATCATAAATCATCAAAACACAAAAGTTCCGATCTAATAAAACTATTATCAGAACGAACAACAATTTAACCAACCAGTAATCAAAATAAAAAAAACGCGCTTGACGAAAACAAACAACAATTACCAGAGTGTTTGTAGGAGTTGAGATTGTAAAGGTTATTTGGCTCTTTGCTGAACTGAACGCTTTGAGTTCCATTACCAAACTCCTTGACGAGAAACGAATTGTTCTTCTTCACGATCTCCCAAATGAGTTGTCCTGGTACGGTCGTCATTTCTCCTAATTAAACCTGCAATAAAACCACAATGTTTAGCTGAAATAGCAGATGAAAACACATGCGATTTGTGATGAACGAAGATTGTTCACCGTCTAGGGTTTTGCTACGGCGGCGTTGTTGGTAGTGAGTATGATTTAAAGCGGAAAAAATGAGCTGGTTTGGTTTTATATGCAAACCTTGTGTGGCAACCCTAAGTCTATAAACTGTTATTTTCATTTATACCCCTTTTATTTTAGTGGTTCACTATTCTAGCCCTTTTCAATTATTTGAAACTGGACCCAATAGATTTGGGCCGGGTTATTACTTATTACTAATTAGCTTGTTTAGCCTCTAAGAAAGCTTGATCTAATTACAATTTTATAGAAAACTAATTATTACTACATGAGATTTCGGTTTTATATATTTTAGACTTTTATCTAAATTTAGGCACTAAATGAATTTTTAACATATCACTATTAAATCGGTTTGAAAATTTACAAATATTTTCCTACAAAGAATTATATGCTAAAATAAATAAAATTATCTATAATAATTGGTAAACTTTTTATTTGAATATATCGGGTTATAAGATAATTCATAATAAGTGGTTACTTTTTAATTTGAACATATTGGGTTACGAGATAATTCATGATAATCGGTAAATTTTTATTTGAACATATCATATTAGGTGATAATTGATGATAATTTGTGAATTTTTTATTTGTACATATCGGGTTATTTTGAATATAGAGCATACCATGCCCCGTCTTGAAATCATCATTCAAATAAATTAGAGGATGACACTTAAGCAAAATCCTATGAGGAGTACTTAGAATGTTGATATGTGGATGCGTTACTCAATTATTAGAATAGGTAGATTACTATTGCCCAAGAGTTGTAAAAAATAACCGGTTATTAACCGATTCAGGAAGCACCGGTATTTAGTGATTGTTTTAAATATGATATTAGACATGCAAGTTATGTAATTCGTTACATGACGAACATATATTATCAACGTCACAGCAAATGTTGATGTGCTACGAATAATCTATACAAATAAAATATATCCTAAACTAACCTAGACACTCAAGTTAAACTCTATGCAGCCCTGAAGTTAGATCGCACGACATGTAAGTGTACATATCGAATGTATTATAACTTTAGAGGAATTTAGATATCGAACTCTAAATACACCACAAATAAAGAAGCTAGACTAAGAAAAGGAATTGAAATGTTATAAATAGTGAAGGGTTAAATAGAAGCTACAACCAAACATGAAGACGAATTCAATAATGAAAAAAAAAAAACCAACTAGGCAAAAATAGAGAAACCTCATCTTAGACCGATAAATGAAAATACCTAACCACAAGAAACATTTTGATTGTCTATCACATTTCAATCTCAAGATATGTTGAATAAATAGTTTCAATAAACTTTCAAATAATGTTCTTATGGAATATATCGACATGACCCATAAAACAGTAAAAAACACAAAATAAACAACCTAACATGCATTTATAACTGAAAGGTATTTAACAAGATAACATACCGAATAATAACCACTCAACACAAAATATGCATAATTATATCAACCCGATTGAATTCGACTTCTTTCCTGAAGCATTAATACATCAACATGTAACCATAAACCGAAATCATCCAAAATCCAATCAATATTTT
Organism: Tagetes erecta; assembly: GCA_030867185.1. Lineage (NCBI taxonomy): Eukaryota > Viridiplantae > Streptophyta > Magnoliopsida > Asterales > Asteraceae > Tagetes > Tagetes erecta. Next base: position 1,529,860 of record CM061492.1, read on the forward strand.
TTCTATTAAAGAGTTGGGTTGTAATAATCAAATAATGTATGAAAAATTGAGTTAGATTGAGTTGTAAAGATGGATGAGGGAGAAACTATTTATATAAATGTTAGGTTGGATTAAGGTGTTCACCATAATGAGTAGTCTAAGTGTCTAAACGTCAAGGTGTCATAGCAAACAAAAATATAAATTAAAGGTATGATTTAGTTATGGACTGTTTGTTTCAACTTTTAATGATTCAGTTCAGTGCTGAATATTCAGCATTCAGAGCGTTTGGTTCATTAAAAAAAGTCTTTTAATGGTTCAGTTTAGTTCTGCAATGGTTAAGTGACAGAGATATGTTAAATGAAATATATATCAATTTTACCCTTACCTGTACTTCTACCTCAACCTCTACTATCGATAAAGCTTTTTAACGGTTCAACATTTAATTATTCAGATTTTGTGAAACATGAGTTTGATGTTAAATACAAGAGTTGTTACTTTGATGGGCTTATTTTGTGGATTGGGTATTTGGGTCTGTTCTATATCTTTTCTTCACGAAGATAATACATTACCACTGAAGCCCAAAAACGCGAGGGTTTTTCTTTCCGATTTCGCCGTAAAATTCACGGCGATCGTAACTGCTCCGGCCACCGTCTACCGCCTATCGCAACTCTTAATCTGAATAGGTTCGTACGATTAAATCCTCTTTGTTGTTTTAGAGTTAATTTACTGGTAATTTGTTGTTTTATGTATCATCAACGAATTTGAAACAATGCTCATCATACGTTGATTATCAGTGTTTTTCCTCTTTGTTTTGAAATTTTGTATCAGTGAAATCAATTTTGAAAGTTGAATCAATGTCGTTACCCGATGAAGAAATCACAAGGCTGCATAGAGTACGGAAAACATGTTTTGAGATGCTTAGAGATCGAGGATATGAGGTTGAAGATACAGAGATACAAATGACTAGAAATGAGTTTATTGACAAGTATAATGGAACTATTAGAAGAGAAGATCTTACTTTTCTCAAATCTAAACCAGATAACACTGATCAGGTTTGTTCTCTATGATCAATCAGTTATATACTTGCATAATATTGTCTGTTTGTGTGATGATTGTATTTGTAATCATACAAGTGTTTGTTGATACAATGATATGACATGTTGAATTATGCAGATTTAATAAAGATAAACACTTTATTATCTTCATTAATGCATCTATTTGCAGCATTATTATGAATTTTATGATTTGTTCAGTAAACAACCTGACTGATGCATTGGCAGCATTGTACAAATAAGCAAACATCATTGTATGTATGTATAAGCGGTTTTGAAGTTATATGATTGAGCTGAAGCTATTTTTAGTATAATAATGACTCTTTTATTTTGGAACCAGATATATGTTTTCTTTCCTGATGATTTGAAGATTGGTGTAAAGATAATTAAGAATTATGTAATACGTATGGAAAATGAGAACATACGAAGAGCAATTGTAGTGGTACGACTTGGTTTGACTCCCAGTGCTAAGGCGTGCCAGACTGAAATAGCCGGAAGGTTCCATGTGGAGGTGTTTAAGGTGACGGTTAATGATTTATCTGCTAGTATCATATTAATGCGCATATCATATATAAATGGTAAAATGGCCAGCCTAACGGGTTGGGTAACCAGTCAAAACAATATAGTTTCTACAGTAGTGGTCAAAACATGACATGGGTATTTGACTTGAAAAGCTGTTTGTCCGAGTCACTAGTACGTACACAAAAAAACTTCTTGTCTTAGTCTTTAATGGATGGTAAGGGTTATCTTGAGAACTCTAGATATTGTCAGAACCGCTTAAAGTTGTGAGAACTCAATCAAAATCATTTTTTTTCTCCGAGTCACTATTAAATGGTTTTCTCTCCAATCAAATAATTCTTTCATCTTTTCTATGAATGTAGTGTTTAAATGACTTGGTTTTGCTATCCAAAAAGGGTTAACGGCGTAACTTTTTGACCGTTTACTATGTAAATAACTTTTATCATCAATATGAATGAAAGTGGATTTTCTAAATTACTCTTAATAAGTTTTGTACACATATAAATGACTAATGGAAGAACTTACACAAGTGTAACATTTTATAATATACACATAAATTTATATAACAATGTTGTATATTTAAACAATAATGCTAGTATTATAGATAAAATAATGATTTTGATGGTCTACATGAGTGTTGATACAGGAAGCGGAGCTGCTAGTAAACATTAGATATCATGATCTTGTTCCTGAGCATCTCCCACTTACAAACGTTGAAAAGAAAGCTTTACTGGATAAATACACCGTGAAAGAAGCACAGGTCAGCAATTGTTTATGTTCTGGAAAAGAAAAGTGGGGCTGACTTTCGTGGTCAAATGGAAATTTTAAGTTAACGTAAGAACTTGCAAGTTTCAGTTGGTGTTTTTTATAATTTGTTCTGTTTTTTGCAGTTACCTCGGATTCAGCAGACAGATCCGATTGCCAGATATTATGGGTTAAGGCGTGGGCAGGTTGTTAAAATCATGAGACCAATTGAGACGGGGACTAGTGAGAAAGACAAAGATGACTTTGACTCCAATCATAGAGATCGTAAAGAAGAGATTTGCTATATCACTTACAGAATTGTTGGCTGACCGTTATTGTTAGTTAAACCATGTCATTAAAATGTGTTACTATGTGGATGGCTTTTTATTGTGGATGGCTTTTTATCGTAGTACAACGGTTTTTCGCCTATGAAGTTTATAGACTTTACATATAAAAATGTAACGGGTCAAAATAGGAAGTTCTTAAATATAAATTTTTTTAACTACCGTCCCTTGATAATATTAACCTTAAAATTATTGCTACTAGTTTTAACTTTTTAGCTATTTTTCATCAATGGTCATAATGTTACTTAATTTCTTTAAACGTTTTCTAACATGGTTGTTGACATGACAAATTGACAAATGACATGACAAATGATAATTTATTATTATTTTTTTAAGGTTTTTTTACATGTCTCTTTCTTAAGCTCATCAATTACATATTTACCCAAGCCTAAAGTTTAATTACATATATCCCCTTTGACATAATAAATTACTCATTTACCCCTTCTTTTACACAAACCATAAGAAAATATAAAAATATATTTATGAAGATCATTAAAGGTAAAATAGTAAATTAAAAGACTATTTTAAAGAAATTGGGTAAATATGTAATATATGTGGTTTAGGAAGGGGAAATATGTAATTGAATTTAAGGATTGGGTAAATACGTAATAAATGATCTTATGAGGGGATATATGTAAATGGCCCTTTTTTAAATCCAGCCATAGTTCAATGACATCTCTCTTGGTCATTGAAAATCGAATTCTTCATGCTCTAAAATTTGTATCCTCATATTGATCTAGACGAGATATCGATTGAATTAAGTATTATTTGTCATGTCAGCAATAATAGAAATTGAATAAATGTCACAAAGATTAATTGAATAAATAAACACTTAATAGTGTGACTATTGATGAAAAATAGTAAAAAGTCAGACCGGTGACAAGAATTTTTGAAGTTGAGATTATTATGGATCAATAATAGAAATTTGAATCATCCAAAATTTCCATTAATAAATTAGCTGATCTTAAACCAATCACGAATATGAAAAACTTGTGTAAGTTTAAGTTTGTGCTTGAAGTCAGGTTATCTATGCATTGGTTCTAGTTATTGAAAAAAATATTTGTTAGCTCCATGTTGGACAGTCGAGAACCATTTACTTTGTTCCGTCCTCAGGTTGCTGTCACGTTAAGAATCGAGGCGTCTTGGGATAACAATAGGGTTGGGTGGTAGAACTAGAACATATTGTAGAGTTGACATAATAAGGCATGAATATGACAAGATGGAGAAATAGGAATTGAACATAAAAGGATAGTAGCCTAACCATGTGGGTTGATTGCATATAGGAGGCCTACATACCTTACCGTGGTCCCTTAAATAAATCCCTCATGTCATGAGTATGGTTTGTGGGCCTTTTTTTATGACCGAAACTTACGATAACCAAACATTACATGAACTTACATGACACTCATGCTCCTTACATAAATACATAATCATTCCTTCACTTCTTTTATTTTAACCGGCAACATTATAATGGACAAGACCATAGGATATAATACAACTAAAGAAAACTAAATGAAAGACCGAGCGGGGTGGGGCTAAAGTGGCAAGGCGGTACCATTTGAAAGAGCATGCTCCATGGCTTTTGGTACGTCAAGACTTAAGAAGCGGGGGAGTACACTCCAATTTGAAGGAAATTTTGTGAGATATGGGGGATCTCGGGAAAGCCATGTTGTAGGACCAACGAGCGAGGGATAGAGTGATAGACGAGCTAGACGGGATGAGATGTATGACTTTTATCTCGATCAAGTACAAACTTGTTCACTGTGTGTGTGTGATAAAAATAATTAAATGTTTTGAAAAACCAATATAAAATCTTATTTTAGATGGCAACTTTTGTGTAAGGGATATTAAGTAGAGAGCCAAGAATGGCTAGCTTTTAGGCATGTTTATATGTTAACTATTATAACATTAATTATATAAAATTTTCATTTCCTTCCACGCCATTAAATAATGTTTCTTAAAGAAAAAGGACAAAAAATAATATAAACAAACATTTTTGCAGCATAAGTAAAAAATTTAGGCTTTTAAGACACTTGTTATGAAATCAAACATAAAGTAAATACGTACACAAACTCTTTTAAGTTGTATTTCATAAAATTATAGGTAACATTTATCATTATGATATAATAAACACTAAATACGATGCTTAACACTTCATAAAATCTAAAATATTTAAGTTTAAATTACATCTAAAAAAAGTGAAAAATACAGATGATCGTGTGTTTCAATTATTCATAAATGATTTAAATTATCATTAAGTTTTTTTTAAAAAGTCACCACCTTTTCTAATATAAATTATACTAGTTTTAATACACGTTAAATAATAATATTTATAAAGAAATCATAACGATATGTTTAAAGATTTGTAACTATTTAACATTTAAAAATATAGCTTTATCAACTCATGCATGATGTAAAATTCCACTTAATTTTTTATCTTCAAAACTTCTTATTATAGACCAAAAAAAATTTAGCCTAAAACTTACCCTCTAAAATCTTAAAATATCATATAGAGATCTTTATAAACATCCGGATACGATAATAAGAATAGAGATTATAACTGACAACGTGGGACCAAGTTTCAAAGCCGCTCTCTGCCTACGTAGATTTTGTTCAATTTGTATTTTTTTGAACGGCAGGTTTTGTTCGTATTTAAATATATATAAAGCATTGTTGATCGTCAATTATAAATTCTAGGTTGTCAACATTAAATCTTGTAACTCAAGCAACAGACAATAATTCATACCAAAAATGACATATTACTGCGAGAAATTGCATATTTTTTTCATTAAACCTAATCTATAAATAAATGCATTATATATATCAAAGAATTTCTATTGTTTTCTCACTAAAAAATATTAGATAAAATAATTTGATTATTTGTTTACGTATATAGCTTGCATATCGATAAATCATTTTATAACAAGCCTATCTTTTTTAATGACGATAATAATTTGGGTTCAGTGACATGAATTTTTATTGTCTAGGTATGTCTATATCTAGGTAGGGATTTCAACCGTCAATCATTAGTTTGATTCTCAAGAATAACGCCAACTCATTCCAGAAGGAAGCGACTGACTCTGACTTATATATTCCTGAAGAGCTCAATGATAACCCTTTATTAATGGATTGCTACAAGATTTTTGTTAAGATTTAAGCTCGTGACCTTTAGATCATAAGACTCTTCACCTCACCTTAACAAAATGACCACCGACTTTTCCAAACAGGGTCACGATTTTTTATATGCATAACACATGTATAACATGTAGTAGGCAAAACATTTAAAAGGGTGTTGCCAAACTATTATCTCCTTTTATACATTTTAAATTAATCATATCTTTCTTTTTTAAGACACGTTAACAAGTAATGAAGTAAACACGTAAAAAAAGCTATTCGGATTAATTTTCTTTGTAGCGTTTTATAACCCTGAATTTGTTTAGTTTTCAAATTAATATTGATTATTGCAAATCCACTTGCAGCATAAATATCCATTCATTCGTTCATATTCATGATCAAAATCGACAAAGCAACGTCAAATCTCACAGGCATATATTACATCCACAGTGTTAGATATGATATGATCAAAAGATCTAATAATTTGACATATATATTAGTATAATAACTTCAACTAAACCTAGATTTTTTAATTAATGGAAGCTCGAACCTGGTGTGAAGATCGAAAGATCAGGCCAACGTCCATCGTTATCATTGTTGCCATCATTCAACCTCAACAAATTGCTTCTAAAATCATGATCACCAATCGGATTTCGAATCAACACATCCTCATCAGATCTACTCACCAAATTGAAATTCAATCCTTCCATTAACAAATTCCCAAACGGTCCCATACTATAACCACCACCACCACCACCACCTGGTACACTCGATTCCGGTTCCCGATCCACTTCCGGTTTCGGCTGAACCGGAATCGGAGTTGAAACCGTCGGAGGTGGTGAAGGTGGCGGTGGTGGTGACGTCACTGAAAACGCGCGTTTGTTTGAAGAAGCAGACGCGCGTTTGGTGAGTTTACGAGTACCGCCACCAACAGGTATGTTACGAAGAGTACCGCCTTTGGTCCAATACCTTCGGCAGTTTTTGCAAAAATGGCGAGGCTGTGAGAGGTTATAATTGTTGTAGTAACAGAACTTTGTGTTGCTAGAGTCACATCTAGGGCATTTGAGATGCTCGTGATCTGGAAACTTAGGGTTTGGAGATGGAAACGTTGTATCTCGATGCATTGAATTGAAGCTTAATTATTGTGAAATGAAATTTTGAGATGATGAAGAAATGAAATTGAAATTAGTAATAGTGAAAGAGAGAATTGAAGATATTTGAATTGAATTGCGTGAAAACGACGAGCTCCACACGACACCACTCACAAAATCAGTCGCTTTCAAAATGGAATTTTGGTGGGGGTTTTTGTTAAGTGCAATTTAAGACAACATAGCATGTTATATATTTTTCTAACACTTCAATTTTAATGTTAAAACTTTATGATTTTTTGTAGACTTCACTAGATTATAGATTTTTAGATAGATTTTTACGTTTAGTTTAAAAATAAGAGTAAAGTAAAAAAAAATTCTTTTGTTATATTAATTAAAATTTACTTTTACGATGTTAAAGACAAGATAAACATAGATAAATCCAATCCCTTAATTCTTTGATCCCAATTCATTGCGTGCAAATAGGTGTGTAGCTCGGGACTGTAAAACTTACAATGATCGATCAACATAAAAAACTAAAATCAACATAATGAATCTAATAATATCTAAATTTACAAATTAAAAATTTCGTTTGAGTCATTTTCAGTCTATCAAATGATCAAACTGCAAAATCAGTTTAAAATTGGGCGAAATAGGGTTCTACTGGTCAAGTCATGCATGTGAAATAACATTTAGGCGGTCTAGGTTTTGTATAAAAAAAGAAAAAAACATAAACACACACCCGTAGGCTTTAATAGGTTCATCGATCGAGAATCCCAACCCACCATCTATGCGCTTTGCCAATGACAATTACCTGCTCAACCCACATCAACTCGAGGGCGAAGCCAAGGCCCGTCCAACATTATAGTCAAAGAGAGCAAATACGTCATCGTTTATAGATCTAATTTATGAAACTCAAACTTAGAATGAAGTAATTTAATAAAACCACATTTGAATATGTCGACCAATTTATAAAGTGTTTTGATAGTAAGATTTTAGTGAGGTGTGTGAGGATAATTTATTTAATATATAAAATTGTTATAGCAAAAAAAAAGCTTTATTAACGCAAGAGCCGTCAATCGTGAGCTGCCGTCGTTGCGTATACATTGCGTCCAAACAAAGCGGTATAATAACAATTAAATCCTGACCGTTCATTTGGTGGTAACTAGTAACGTGATGACCAAGTTTAACTTGACGTGGTTGATCCCCAGGCTTTAGTCACTGACACCACAACTCGTTTTCACAATTCTCAATTTTTGTTGGAATTTTAATTTTTGGACCTGTCACAATGAGCTTTTATTTTTGTAATTTAACACATTATATATATATTATTTTTACTTAATTATTGTTCAAACCAAGGGGTTTTGCCGGTTTGATAAATACATGAGTCAAAGGCGTGGTCGCAACGGTAAAACCAGAAGAGAAAAAGAACCCTCTTCGCACCTCCCTTCACATCATTACGTTTGGTCTAATATTATACCGTATGGTTGATAAATAATGGCTATTTTTTGTGAGTTATTTTTAAGGTATATTGGTTCTATTGATCCCAATTATTACCTTTTGGCTTCTATTGGTCCCAACTATTGAATTGACTGTCATTCTGTCAACGATCCCAACTTTTATCACTTTGACAACCAACGGTCTGTCATTAAAATTTTTTTAACATAGCTAAGTTTTTCAAATTCAAGGCTGATGTTATAAGCGTTTCAAAAGGTGATAGTTAAAACTAATATAACCAATATACTTTTTTTTTAAATCAGTTTCTTTATCCTTTTATGATTGTTATTCCAAACTTTTCTTATTGACATCTTTATTTACTTTGTTATTATGTTTTACTCCTATACTCGTCTTAACGTTTTGTATAAAAATGAAGACATTTACTAAAAAAATAATAAAGCACTCTTCCTTTTTCGTTAACATTTATTCTCACAACAACATAACGTCTTTTAAGTTTCCAAAAATACTTTACAATCCAAAAAACATGAGTAACCACCCGCTACTTGTGTTTAAAGTTGAAAAAAAAATATGTGAGAATAGAATTGAAATACATATATGACATTTTGATTATAAACGTATATTATAATAAAAAATGATATAAATAAATAGAACCAATATAGCATGACAGTTTGTGGTGTTTACGAAATGACTAATAATAGAGGATAACATAAACTCTAAAATCATTGAATTTCGTGTGTTACTTGTATAAATAGTCTTTTGGGACCATTAGATTAGATATGAATAAACCCGTCTTGACCATATTTTCTAAATTTAGGTTTTTGAATTGCTTTTATGAATATACATGCTAAAAGAACATGCTTTTAAGTATAGATTTGAAACCTATAAATATGTTTACTACTTTTGCGGGAGAGCTATAAGTGTATATATACTAGTTTAGATATCCGTGTAATATACGAGTTAAATAAAAATATATTTAGATAATTGTGGTAAAAATTTACCTTTATTATTATTATATGAAATGAGTTGACTGAGTCGTTCGAGTCTATTGAATAATGTTTTTTTTGTTAACTTGTACTATTCTCATTTCAAGTTTACTATTTATATGAAATTGATGAAACTTTTGTTTTACAATTTAAAGACTAAAGGTAAAGATATTCATCTAAATTTAGTTTTTTTAAAGGTCAAACTTTTATTTTAAATTTATGGTTGGGTTTTATTTATTGTAAGTTGAATTTTAAATCTTTTTTAAGAAGCTAATTTCTTTTTTGAATTCGATTACATAAGCTATATAATTAGGTAGTTATTTAAAATCGTGTAATTTGAAGGAATAAACCAGGCCAACAAATCAGTCATCTAATGTGACAGATGATATAGATGACCTTAGAGATTGACACGTGACTATAATTAACGATATATTAGTATAGGTAGATATAAACATTAGCCTTGGCAGTTGGCAATATAAAAATATTTACATGTTTTACAAAGTATGTTAAACGTCTTAATGCTACACGAATGAGTAATTGAACCATTACACGAAAATGTTCCTCTTCGAGTTGCCTATTCATGTACCATTATTGTGAATGGTTAATTGAAGTATATTGAACCTTATTAGACTATCGAGCCATAATTGAGTTGTTTCTTGTTACCATTGTTACTAAACAAAAATGCATTATTTTTATGCACACGAAAGTAGAACATGCTTCCGTAGACCTGAAGTAAAATATAATCTATTTATATTTCAACAACCATCCAACTAGAAAAAAAACAGTGTAAATATTATAGCCAGTGACAAAAAAATTTTAAGTTCGAACTTATTAGTGGCCAGTATTAAGAAGTTATTATTGGCCAATAGTAAAAAGTTGTGATTATTTAAATCTAAATTTCCTTTTAATTTTAAAAAGTAGTGTCGAAGTCACCCTTGGTGTGTGTTTGTGTGTATATGTATAGTAACTTATATATAGACCAGTGAATGTGTTAATGGTCCACTCACAAACGGGTTGAGTTTCTATTCAGTACTTTTAAGAGTTCAACTTCAAACTCGACTCGAACTCAACCGAATTGCACTGGAACATAAAATATCGCGTTTAGTAAAAGAGTATAATTGTAGTGTAGAAATGTGAGTACATGTAAAGTTGTAATATGTTTTTTTTGGTACCTATGAGAACCCAACCGATACCTTGTTGACCAATAGGAATAGATAAAATGCAGCTTACACCAAGCACGTGGCTTTCGAAGGTTTATAAAAAACCAGTGGTAGCTAGATTTGAACCTGGAACCTCTACTAAAGGGAGTCAAACGCTTACCACAACGCCACCCCATTGATGGTCTGTTGTAATTATATTTGTATCAAAGTTTTCCACCAAAACCGTGACTCATGGTATTACTCGAAAGATGACCAAGCTACTCAATATGTCAACCCAACTTCAGCTCATCAAAACAAAGCTGCACAAGAATAACTGTAATCCAACTGATTATTTCAGTTTTAAGATAAAAAAATGTATGCCTATATAAATGATCTTAAAGATACAAAGTGTACTCACCAGTTTTGGGACATGCAGAGTGGCCAAAGCAACAGTATGAGGTCCTGCCTTATCGTTCTCGACAGACGCTGAATCACCATGACATGCTGGTCAACCTGAAGATAGTGTAAGAACAAAAAAACAGCTACATGTGAACCATCCACACATGTTTTTGTTTTGTTAATTCTTGTTTGGTTAAGTATCTAAAAAATATTCACCTGAAGAAAGGACTATTATATCTTATTCAACTTAAATTAAAAATAACAATAAACTAATTTAATCTACATTTCCGCAATTTAAAATTTTCTCTGGCAAGCACAATACTCTTTACAAGTAGTACCAACCTGTCCTCTAATGATCTAAGTGTTCCCTATAATGGATCTCCATGCTTGCTTCTTCTTCTTCTCCCTCATACGCTTCACCCGTTTTGCTAATTTCCGCTCTCGGAATTTATCTCGACCCTTTATCCAACTGGCATAATCCTTATCCTTCTGGCACTCGATAAAGTTGGCTAAATCATCATTATCACGGGTCACATTTCTGGTCTTGAGGTATGCCTCCCCACTGCAAGTTTCTTTTCTGGCAGCCAACTTGCTTGATAAGTTCTCCATACTCATATCTTCTGTTTGTGTTGACTCGTTGGCAATACAAATATTGCTGAAAATGAAAAGGAGAGAACTAAAGTGTTAAGTGTAAGTGAAACTACTGTGAAAGTTTTTACTGGAGGATAATCTTGAAAATAATGTATTGAGGGACCGCTGTTGCAACAACGGGTATAAAAATACATAAGCGCCCTAACAGCCAAAAAACAATATAACATATGCTTACTGGAGGGATCTAAAATATCTTTCTGTAACGATTAAAATCCAAAGTTGGTAAAACCAAACTGAGAAAACCTGGTTGGCACACGGCACACCACTGACCACTGCTCTTTTGGTTAGGACAGGTAAAATTGAGTGATATATCTAGTTTCTTTTAATAAAACATTAGAAGGCTTTGCCGGGATAGATTACACCCTTGAGTGGCCCCCACCCACTCTTCATAATTACTCCTAAATTATACCCTTGCCCGGGATAGATCCCGGGAAATCCAGTTTAAGAGGCTTGCACCTCTACCACTTGGGTTAGTCCCACTCTAGGATCAGCTAAAAACTCATTCCAATTTTGGCAAAGATGTTTAAAAAGGGCACCTCTAACTATAGCAAAGAATGAAACTTTATGTATGTTTCAATAGTTCCATGATAAACATATATGATGCATATTTCAGACAAGTAGCATAAGAGGGCTAACTGCATATTAAGGTAACCAAGTCAAATTCTTATTCAAAGTACCCAACTATATTCCCCAAAAAACAACAAAGGTTTAAGATTTATTATTGAAGATGCCAACTTTCAATATTTTAATTAAGATATCGTGCCCAATTACTCAGCCAAAGGATGAGGTAGTGTGTGAAGAGTCAGCTATAAACAAGTTAATGCATAAGGTTACCTAAACAAGAAAGTTGACATAAACTAACTTTTTATACAGCTTTACTTTGCTTAGATGGCATGTATTACAATTTACGATCATACCTCACATATAGTGTCCGTGTCCTTTGAAAGTTTGCAGCCACTACATGAGTAGGATTCTGGGAAACGAAAGCCTGCACCATTTGATAAGGCTAAGTTTGTGCACAAGTACAAATTATTCAACATACTGAAACAAACCGAGAAATAAAGACAGAACAAAACACTTACCTCTTTGTAAATGGTAAGAGCTCCTTCCGATGGTAATAATATAGGGTCAGCTAATGACCTCAAGGAATCTATATTACCCTCTTCAAAAACAAGCAGATTACACAAACTCATAATCACTGAAATGCAACTCTTAACTAAAAATCCAAGCCCGCTCTCAAAACTCAATGATAGCAACCCTAAGAAATGCAAAAGCATCAGCCTTGATTCCTTATGAACTGATGGATTCCTTTCCATCAAATCGTAGGAGAACTTTTGAATGGGAAGACGAATAGTGAACTCTTTAAAACAATCAATAACTCCAACAATAACATCATAATACTCCTTAGTTATGGAGATGCCTTTTAAAGCTTGTATAAGTGAATTACTCATTAACATCAACAAAGATGCTAGAAGGCAAATATCTTGTAAACTAGCGTCACCATGAAGAGGCAGTTTGATATCAGTAACATCATTAGCAGCTCTCATGATCATGCATTTTAAGAAAGATAACATCTCATCTCTGCATGTTACGTCAATTATGCACTGGTTCTGCTGTATATAATCAATGGAAGAGGATATAAGGTCAGACTTCATCTGAAAACACTCTCTCCTAATCTTTGAGTTCCACAAGTTGTTTAAATTAGTTATCATCTGCTTGAGTTTCTCAAATTTACCCGTATCAATACAAGACTCAAATGATGGCTGTAAACTATGATTGTGCAGATTGACCAAATTACCCCTAGCATCAGCCGGATGGTTCTCTGTTTTCAAGATGGACATGTGTTGTGTGTACAATATAACTGAGCTTTCAAACACTGAAAGGTAGCAATTAATTAGCATAGGATCTGGTGTGCAAGTTTCAAGATCTATGCCAACACTGCTGACCTCAGCAACTAATGAAACAATATGAGCCTGCAATAACTTGGGTGAAGAAAGCACAACAGGGTGTTGCAGCAATGTTTTCGCTGGAATGATTCCCAGTGCTAATGACTTGGAATTATCAGAATGGGCCCATGTTAACCTATTAAGAAAGTCCTGAAGAGTCACATCATCAGAGATTGAAAGTGAAAAATGAGAGCATATCATCTCCATCATCAATCCAAAGTCAGCACTATTCGCATTAGCCTTAAATAAACGTTCATTTCTTGGAGAAAGGGAATCAATTATCTGCAGATACTTTCTCAGCTGACCATGCACCAAAAGCTCGTCTATGATCACCTGTTAAGATGCACATAAGTTACCATTAGAAATGCATGTTATTTCTGTGATATTTTTCCCTCAAATGCACCAAAGATCTATATAGCAATGAAGTAAACAAATCAAGCATTATAAGTACTTGCAATGGAAACCAGATTATAAACAGGAAAACGATAAATCTAAAATTACCTCAAGCATCGCTGTGATAGAAGGAATGCAGGTATCAAAAATCTCTAAGGAAGATAAAGATGCCACCTCAGCAAAGTGGTCAGAGGTTCTTTTATCACTATACATGCATTGACAAGAACATGATTTTTTAAAATCAACATTTTCTGCTACATCAAGTAGACTCAACTTTTTGAATAATAAAAGCAGAAATCGTCCACTTTCCAAAAGATGTTCTTGGGGCAAACTAAAGGTCAAGGTTACCATGAAACATCTTATTAATAGACTTAGTTCTTCCAATTCAAGAGATCGAGTGGCAGAGACGTCATGTTTTGAAAAGTGCAACTGCTTCAACCGCTTTTGAAGTTTTTTAAAGAGAACACTGGAGAGCATATAAACATCTCCTAAACTCACCCTAACTTCACCTTCGTTAGTTTCAAGAAAATATTCATTACACTCAGCTCCTTTGCATGTACAACTTTGTATCTTTGAAGATAACTGAATGAGTAAATAATATGAACTTTTGAGGAGGTGTGACTTGATATCCTGATTACACAAGAAATAAAAGAATTAAGTTGAAAAAAGCCTAATAGAAGTATACTAATTAATAACCATGCTAGCCATGTATAACAGAATAACAAAACCGTACCACGGAAGATTCGAGGGCGGAGATTAAATATTTGAATATGTTCTGCTTTGGTAGACTGTCTAGAGGTTTGTTATGCGTAGTGAACTTACTCCTTGGGCAAACCATTTCTGCTGCATACAAGAACATGGAAAAGACATTAACCAAAACCATCTTTAAATATAAATATGTTAAATTCATTACTCATAACAACCTGTCTGATAAAACCAATAAGTGTCGAATGAAAGAGGTTTTATGTAACCTGATTGAAAAGAAAAACTAGCACCTTGAAGTCAGCTATATATGAGAGCAGCTTATCATGCAAAGAGTAGATAACATAGCATGATAATCTGGTTAAATTACTTAAACATAGCTTGTGAACCGTATCCAAACATAGATGAGCATAAATATACATCTATTTTACAGGCTTGGCGTGTAACATAATGCAGGAAATAAGATTTTCTTAAACCACACATCTCTGTCAAGCATTTCATCAAACAGTATATGTGGTAAAGTTAACCATCTATACGTATACAAAACATATGTAGTTAGTAACTAAAAAGACTAAGCTCATTCATCAACTACATTTATAACTTTTGTAAGAAATTTCAAATTAGCAGAAAATGCATATTCACAAAAGGTTGCAACTTAGCCAAACACATACTCCATAACAGTTATAAATTGAAGTGTAAACACAAGTAGTTGTCTATAATTGTTTACAGAACCACAAAAAAATAGGACATGCATCCAATTAGGGCTTTTGTAGTTCAAACAATTTAACCTCAATTAAATCGTTTCTTTGCGATAAGGATTTGAAGCAAATGTAAGGCAGCAGCAGCTTTATCCTTAAGACTATTATATGCATGAATATATCAATTACAGAACCACAATGCGAAACGAAAAGAAAAACTTACTCTGCAGAATAAATTAGGGCACAAATGAATCTAAGGTTTGCACGATCTTCCCGTCGATTGGCGATTGTGGATTGTTTTGTTGCCGATCTGTAAACTTTCCCGCCTTCAAACTCATAATTTCAATCTGAACAAGCACAGCTTTACATATGTTTTTTGTATGTATGAAAACATTAAGAATCGTCGTTTCGAGATATATTTTACATTAATCGACCTGTATTCTCTTTCCGAACAAAAGCCTAAAACTTTGGCCTTGAATTCGAAAAAAACATATCGGCATTAAAAGAAATTAAAGACAGACCGTTAGGTGCCAAAGTGATAAAAGTTGGGACCGTTGACAACTAAATAAATAGCCGAGACCGATGGAAACCAAAAAATGATTAGTTGGGACCAGAAGAAACAAATATACCTAAATAAAATTGTTCATTGAGGTTTGGGCGATTTTACGGTTTTAAACCGAACTGCGTTTTTCGGTATAAACCATAAATCAAACCGTTTATACAATTTGAAAATTTTGAAACCGACCAAAAGTGTAGGGGAAAAAACCAACCATAAAATCAAACAATTACCAGTTTGGTAGTTTCATAGTTTTAAACCGACCGTCTAACACAATAGGCCATCGACCATGATGTTTATGTTTATGTGATATGGTTTCAGTATGGTAGTGTTTGTTCAATGCTCTTAAGTTATTTATTTTGCTATAAAAACACGTATATTGGATTGCTTGCATTTACGCCCAAATCAATTCGGAGATGTTTTCAAGGTTAGTGTAATTGCTACTCAATTTTTGCCCCCATATCTTTCATGTCGTAGATAAAACTCCGCTCAAAATACTTTCCCCCTCATTTTTACCGCCCTGTAAACCCAGATTTATTAGAGAGATTTGTTCTGCCTTATAAAAAAAATGAAATATTGAAACACCACTGCCATCACAATCATTTCGCCACAATGTACGCCCTCTCAAGATATGCATGCTCCTATATCTCCTGATGTGGTTTCGACATGTCAATTCCAGTTCCAATAAAAAAAAGAAATGGTCACAGCCTAACAGATGAACCAGATATATTATGAACTTCACAACACCAAATAAATAAACAAAAAACTAAAACTTGAAATGCAAGAAAAATTTGATACATAAAAAAGGGTATATGTTTAAAGGGGATTAACATATATAAACATAACGCGAAGAAGAGCTAAAACTACTACATCTTTAACTTTAAGACCCTAAATTCCACATATTCATAAAGGTTGTAGGAGAGCTACAATTTGAATCTTTCTTCCTCACTTCAACCCAGCAAAAAAACAGTTATTTTCCAACAACAGAAAAAGTAAATAAAAAGGAATAGACGTAGAATCGTTGTTCGGAGCCCCTATGGCTTTCTTGTATCGTTTCTAGCCTTCAGGATAGAGTTGGCCAGCGAAAGAAGCCATCCATCTGAGTTGGCAGGACATATTTTTAATAATGTTACGAGTCGGGTGCTTTTCAGGCATAATACATGTACAAGCTGTTTGCAGCAGCACAAGCAATAGAGTTTTCACTAGGATGCCAAGCCAGGTGGAGGAGCTTCGTCGTGAGATCAAGTGAATTCCCATTGGCATCGACCCCTGGGCTCTCTCCTCCTCCTGTACAAATAACCATTTTATTATATAAATATGAGACCCATTTTGATGGGTTGGGCCAGGTTGACCCGCAAACACTTTGAACAAACCACTTAGGAGTTAGGAGGTTCCATGCATAAGTTTTTTATTTGACCCTTTGAAATAAAACACAATCCACATCGACCCATAGACCATAGTTTCCACCTCTAGTGTTATGACATAAAAAAAGAAAAATGCTGACCTCGTCTCACTGCACGGGTTATGCTACTTAGGGATCTGGAAGGCCTTGCAGGTGTCTGCACTTGTCTCCTACAGTTTTTATTCGACAAAAATCCTCTTATCAAATCACATTTACAAAAAATAATAATAAAGAATGGTGAAAAGTTAATGCTATTACCTCATTGGGTTTTTGCTAGCTTCCAACGTAGTAGATTCATTACTGCCAGGACCGCACCCAAACACACGAAATAAATTGCTGAAAATTATAAAGATGTGAAAAATTAGTGGGTATCCAAACAATGTGTGTGAGTGTGCATGTGTGAGAGAGAGAGAGGGAGGGAGAGAGACTGCGCATATGTATATGTGTGTGTTACCTGTAAGAACCAGTTGCAACTCGCTGGCCATCACCACTCAAACAGCATTCAAATTTATCGAAAATTGAATCGTTTTCATATAGATCACATAACTGAAGAACAATTTGAAAACATCAATGCACAAAAAAAGGCTAAAAGTTGGTTGTAGTGTTGTACTATTCTAGAACAGGTAAAAGAAAGTATATACCTTAGGTCTTAGGTACTCATGCACCTGGAATGTTGAAACGGGACCAGAGTCCATGTTGATGTCCCATAGCTACATATAAACCATTGAGGTTCAGCAAATGTAATTGCTCGAAACCATAGGATAATTCAGTCTAGTAGTTAAATATATATAATATGTTGACTTTGAACTTGACAATCACTGGATCACACACCCAACCCGATAATAATATCTAATCAAAGATCATGGTTTTTGTGGAAAACCTTCCACGAATCTCTTTAATAATGACTCCATCCAACCCTATGTGCAACCAAGCTACCTAATTAGAATCAACTTAGGAAAGTAAATCATACTCAATCTCTATGTACCAATAACCAAATATACAAAACAGTAGACTCAATACCTAACCTAAAAGGACTCAGACCAACACAGTCATCAATAACTCGACTCAATAAGTTTAAGCATAATGCATGCAATCATCATTAAAGGTGGCAAATGATCATTTCTAAAACTAAAATAATAACTTGTTGGTCAAGCTATTTTTTCCTTATCCTTTTTTTCTTTTTGTAGACATAAATCATATGTCCATAATCAAAAGTGCAATAGATGAAAAAAAAACAGTATCATCATAAGTCATAGCATAGCAAAAGGAGATATATCACGAACCTTAAGGGTCATGTAGTCACGACTAAGTATATATCTTCCATCCCTTCCAAATTTTATATCAGAAGTAGAGGCTATTATCTCAGTGAAAAATGATTTAGAACCAGGTGCTTCCTGTTCCACGAACCTACAAAAAAAATATATATATTATTGCTTCTTTTAATACTGCATACAGGCCACAATGCATCTACATGTAATAATGTCTTCTAAACTGTTTCATAAAATCCACAAGTTTGCTGTTAATAACTCTAACAAAGCAGTAGAAAAAACATAAGTAAGACTGAAAATAGTAAAAGCATAAATGTGACATAAAAAACACTTACAATTTAGAATGTTTGTCGCATAACGCCGACTGACGCAAATCAACGAGACGAATGGATCCTTTTGAACTACTATAAGCTAGTGTGCTACAGTGAGTAGGATGAAACTCAGCACATGTAATCACCTCTGCAATAGAAGTTGATTCGCAGACCACAGTTAAGGTAAGTATCATAAATCAGCAAAAACAAATGGTTGATGCTAAAAGCAGAAAACAGAATTGCAAACGTGAAACAAGAATTGCTAGTATGTGTTGAAATGGGCCAGGTTGAGTTCAGTCCACAAACAGGTTTTTGTATATTTGTGATCACTTTTAAGTAAATAACTATTACCTCATTCATGATCACTTTAGATAATGTTTAAGGATGTTAATAGGAATATTAATAAAATAAAATAAAATAAGACTTAAGAGGCCATACCATTAAAAACAATACTGTGACAGTGACATTCTAGAAATTTTCACTTGAACCATTTGGAAGAAAATAAAAGAATGCTCAAATTGACTGGCCGTAACAGGATTGAAATTGCCAGCTCTATCTATAGCACATACAATTTTGTTTCTTTTGTTATTACATGGCGTCTCAAACCGATATAAAGGAGGGGGCATGCAGTATGCCTTGTGGGTCCATCACCCATCTGTCACATCTCTTCCCAATAACAAGATCACGTGTTCAACATTGAGTAACAATCAGATTATTGTTAAATAAACGTACCAGTAAGATCTTCCATGTTGACAGGCTTAACATCCACAATATTGAAACTCTGGTTGCTAATTTCCAAATTCCAAAGGTTTATCCGAAGATCATCAGCTGAGATGAATGTTTCGCCATCACTGATGCATAAATGAGGAAAAACAGATATCAGAAACCAGCATATTACCGGGAACACAGGGAAAAAGATTAAAGTGCTACATCTGATTTTCCTTTCTTTCCATCTCAATAACACGAAGAACAAAATTAAACACAAAAAAAAAATCTACTGCCCCTTTCTTTTCTCTCTCCAGATTCAAGAACGCAATGTAAGCAACACATACTAGAGACTGTAACCAAAATTCCTATTGAATTGCTAAGAATGAATGAATGACAAAGACGAGAGATTAGGTCCTTTAACTCCTCACTACGCCAAAATATATCAAATATTTGAATAAGCAACTACTTGTTTTTGACACCATTTACTTAACGTGATATGTGGACTAGCTTCACAACACAAAACACGTGCTGAAGACTAATACCAATCAACATCATGTCTTCAAGGGGCATCATATCCGAATTTCAAGAGAGATTCAGGCAATGAGTGGGATCTACTGGGTATATGTGTTTGTTTGTTTTTATGTTATTCAAGAAATCATAATAAGATGTGTCTCTAAGCAAAGCTGGTGGTATTATTTGCAAGAATAAAAATCCAAACCTGTTATTTGAGATCGAGTTGATATGATAGTCATGTGCATGAGCATACACTCTTCTACATCTGGAAACAAGACTGGTCTCATTGTAAGTCACCTGCAAAAATGTTTTATTTTTTAGTGTCAAAGCTTTTTAAAAAATAGCCATATGAAATACGCAAAAAAAATAATAATAATAAAAGAGTCATTAAAATTTAAAAGTGTTAAATGGAGAACATTTAGGTTTTCCAGAACTATCTGGTGGTCTACTAAGATGATTCGTTAACGAGGCAACGATTGGGTGATTTTGAGAAAGAGTATAAACTAAGATACTATAACCATGCAAAAATATACAGCATGAGTTGAGTAAAATTACCACAGGTAGACGCAATGATGGGATGCCACCTGCCGGAAATTTGAAGTCATTAATCAAATTTGTGGAAGATTTATCTTTGCATCCCCCATTTGCAAGATGGGAGTTGGTACTTGAAGAAACAATTGAACTGCCAATATTGCCCTTTCCAACAGCTTTAGAAGGGTCCACGTTCATGCTTGCAACTTTCTTGATTTTCTTCTCTTGAACCTGTATATTACAGAATGTCAGACCCACATGAAAGTTGCATTGCCAAATAACAAATACAATAATAAAGAAAAAAAGATGACGAAAGACGTAAAGTCCCATTTAAAGGAAATAGCTACAGCTGTTTCTCAAGAATACGCTTGATTACCCTTGACTAAGAGCATAGTAAGTAAACTGACAACTATTTGATAATAGATTAATATCTCTTGAGGTAAACATCACAGTAGAAAAACTCAATACCAAAAGAAATACCATAAATGGAAAACAAAGTCTACATCTTACATATATTAGCATGTTACAAGAAATGTAGCTTAGTTGACAGAAATTAGAGTGGTTACCTTCCAGTACTTTATGGTTTTATCGTTAGTCGATAAAAGAAAAAGGGCACCATTGGATGTTTGGCACCATCTAATTTTGTTAATTTTCTCCTCAATCTCCAAACTCTTTAAATAATCAAACTGACAGAAAAAATAGAGATGTATCATGAAAAAAGATATCAATAAACTAGTAAATAGACATGATAAAGAGTTCAAAAGAAACCTCGGGTTCATGGCTCTGGAACTCAGTTTTGTAACGGAACTCTGGATGCCTACTTGTAGGGTAATCAATCTTCTCTATATCTCTTCTACTTCCACCATTCTATAAAATAGAGAAAATGTGGAAGTAACAAAATAAACTTAAGAATATGCAAAAATGATAAGTACAAAACCCAAAACAATAGTAGAGCATAATTAAAATCTCCAAAAAATTACAATCTACTCTGGCACAAACCTCCTTCGTATCTGATCTCTCAAATAATACCACCCTGCCCCCACGATCACCAGTTGCAAGATGATCACCGCTTTTATCAAATTCGATTGCTGAAATGATATCAACTGCGAAATAAAGTGAAAATGCATCAGAATAATTAGATAATGCAAACAAAATCGCAAATCTAAAATTTGGGTGTTTAAGAAATGTTAATGTAAAATAAGGGCTGTTAAATCAACAATTATAAAAATGATACTGCATTATAAATTGTTAAAAACACAAGATACAAAAACAATACACTTCAGAGAGGGAAAAAGGTTACGAAAATAAGAACTAATGATTGTTTGCGTCAGAAGGCATCTACGCATGACATGGAAAGAGGTTGAGTTTTAAAATTCAGTTAAATAGTGAACAGGGAGATGATTGATTGCTAGAAAGATCATCCTACTTGGCATTTGCTCACTTTAACAGTTTGAGACTCTTAAGATAAAAAAAGCTTAGCTAGTTGTCTAACATACTCATATAATAACACTAGAAAGCGATAGCGATTTTGATAGGTGTTAACAACTGTTAATCAAGGAAGCATTTGTTGCATCATAGCAAGTTGTCCGATTTCCTACGCATAGGGTATATCCAAGTGACAGCCTCCCCCGTATAGTAACGTCAAAAACAAGGCATCTAACAATTCACATGAATCAACTTTTTTCCAGGTCAGCTTTGCTTTTAAGAACGCCAAAAACAGTGAATGTTGAACTAGTTTATTTACAGCAAGTACTATTTTTAAAATCTATAATTCAACAAATAAAAGTATCAAATGTGAAAACACTTGTCTATAATTCTACATACATATGTCAACCCACAATATCATCATTGTACAAAATGCAGGACTTGGAGATAAAATTTCCAACTTATAATAAGATTCCGGAAATGTTTAGCTGAAAATAAGATATAACAAATATATAGAAACACCGAGCACATGAACCTAACTCGTCCACCAAATAAATCTATGTCATAAGACTATAGAACTAGAAAACAAAATCGTGATATGGAAATTGGAAAGTACAGTTAACCAATAAAGCATAATGCCATAGTGGGTTGAGATAAGCACCATTAATAAAAAGGAAATATAAAAAAATTTAACCACCTATCTAATACCACAACCAATCATCCAATTCCTCCACTTGTCTTTTTTTCATAAAACACTTCAGACAGATGTTCATATACTCATACGTGCAGCTATTACATTATGTACACCAGTAACCAGTTGAATATTATGTTTTCTACACATACAATCATTCAAAGTTATATAACATAACCAAAATCAAAATCTCTACAAGCTCTAATAATGGTTTTAAGCTACAAAGTACAAGTATTTAACCTGTCCTAATTGTTTAATTAATCAACAATTTATCATTAATGAGTCGATCAGGTTAACAAATCAAAAGCAGACTTTAACGAAACCCTAACATAAATCTACGATCCACGTAACAATACAACATAAAACTAATTTACCTTCCTGAACTTCTTCACCGGCGGTGCGTTCACCAAACACCTGAGAAAATTTCCAGTCAAGCGGCGGTGGTGGACCCGCCGGAGCTGCCGCCACATCTCCTCCATCACCACCGTTCATTTCTTCTTCTTATTCTCTGTTAAATCAACCGAACAATAAACAAATCACCGAAATCTCTACAAACTACAATCAAATCACGACCGAATCACCGGATCACCGAATCGAAATTTGTTTTCCGATTAGCATTTCAAGCATCGTGGTTACGGGATCGTTAGAGAAATTGATCAACGTAATGTAGCATTTGCAGGTTGAATTATGCATTAACGATTATTATCATCGCCGATTGTTGATATCAGAACATCGATTTGTTGATCGATTGAGATTCAATTTTGTCGATGTTGTTCTTGCACACACTCGCTATTTTTTTCCTTGTAGTCGGAGGGATAAAATTGGAAAAACAAAATGAAGTGACCAAACCCTTTTGCCTGTTTTCCCTATGTTTTTTTTTTCTTTTTGTCTTTGAAGACTTGAAAACAACATTATGTTTATATTAGTCATGTTAGGTTTTATTGGTTAATAATTTAAACAATAAGTCAAAGTGTTACTAACATTTTTTATAAGTATCAATTATCACCAGGAATTGACACGATCACACGATATTTGGGTTAGCCATAAAATGGAATATACGTCACATATTGGGGTTTAAATATTTTTATAAATTAAATATGTTTACGTTAGATCGTATACTGTGCATGAGTTGAGAGCCATCTCATGGTAACATACATGAGGAAAGGACCAAGTCGTGACAAAATACATCATACATAGCTATAAATACAAAACACAAGAATTGTTTAAGGCGTCTATTATATGACTCTCTTTCTTTCTTCCTAAACTCATGTTCGCTTGCAGATCCTCATTTTCACGTCAGAAAGGCCGTCATATGAATATTTCCATTAACGTGACGCCCTAACAAGGTGATTTCATATGGCTCAACCCTGGTCTCTAGAATGGCAGATTATGCATGTATGCTAAAACAAAATTCTTAAAAGTTAAAGACAATATAACCAAAGGGTTTTCTTTGTATTGCATGATAATCATTTGTGATATTACATGACATGTGTGTTAATGGTTTTTACGCGTTATTTTATTGCTCATTACGTGTATGTAAACGCATCTTATAATTCACTTGTTACCAGTAAATATTTGATATTTTGGACTCTGGGTTTACATTTACCATTTTGGGCCTGACATTTGGTAATGACACATTCTATGTTCTTTCTTGTGTTGGTCTTTCCTTGTTTGATTCACATAATTCGATGGAAATGAAGTTTGAACTTCATTTCTAGGCATGTTTTGTTCACATAGCTAGCTTAATGGATGGTAACTTTATTCCATTTCTAATGTTTGGTTAGCATAACTTAATGGATGGGGATTGATTCCACTTCTAGTACGTTTGGTTGAATGATGGTGGAAATTTACATATTATCCAAGAATGGTTTGGAGATCAATTGTAGTCGTTTACTAAAAGTTACATTTCATGGTAGCTCATTACACGTGTAACATCTCACTATGCATTGACTACAAATTAGACATCAAACCATTACAATATAACTACAAATTATGGTCGAATTTGTATATTTCATGGTAGCCCACTATACGTTATACGTTGATTAAAACTTAAAAGTTAGATCAACGACGAAAGTGATTGTGAAGTAGGATAGAGGGGGCATTTATTAGGAAAAAGACTGTATCTAATAAAAAAAAGGTAATTTTGTAGAAATATAATAAAGTTTGTCAAGTGTTCCAATATAATACCCATAAAAAAAATATATTCATTATAATTTAAATATTTTATGAATATAAACAAAACACAACTTTAAATATATAGACTAAAATAATAATTGAAAATATATGTGATGAAGATAATGCAACGTGAAAGATTCCAATTAACAAGTTGGTTCAAACTCCTTATCCCCTTAACATCCATTAGCCTCCATGATTTCACAACCAACTGCCGAGAGATAGGGGGATCACAATTCAATATTAGTCATATGGTCACAATAAAATTTATTGATATCATTCCATCCCTCATTTGAAACTATCAAAATTCTTCTAGTCCATCACTGTCCTGTTGTTGTTCGAGAGGCTAGCGGTTGTCAACATATCACCACTGGACCACACACCAAAAGCAGTCTCCGCAACACCGTCTCGACATCGAATCAACATTCCGTCATCAAACATGTTTAGATCTTTGAGACGTCTTTGGCTTCAAGCCAGTTGCGGTTCTCGTTGTGCGTAGTACGTTGCGTCCTTCTTGTCCGTTTGTGTTCTTATATCGTTCAAGAAGTTTAAGCTTTTGAAATCAGCATGTGTCGCTAACCGACTACAGGTAACGAAACTAACTATTCGTATTTGCTCCGTATAAGCTGTAAGTGTTTAAAATGTTACCCGTAATTGTCCGGCGATTGGGTTCCGTTATTAACAAGAACAGGAATAATTGAGCATTTATTTATATCAATACCTGGATATCAATCCTCTAGTTTCTGTTGCACATATCAAAAAGTTTTTTTTTTTTAAAAACTATATATGTTGGTTTTGCCTTTAAGTAAATTTATATATACACATTTTTTTTTACAACTAATTGAATACTAAATTAATTCATCATCCTTAGAGTTCTAAGTATAAAGGAAGCTAACTGTTGGTTATGTGGGATGGATCGAATGCACTTGGGAACACAGGCTTCATGTGTGTATATGTGTGTGCTTGAAGATATATACGAAGTATATATGTCATATGTGTGTGATAAGCATGCGTGAGTTATGTGGGGTTTTTAAGATAGAAATATGTGCATGGCTAAATTCACATCTAAACATTAACCATGATTTTAATTCTATAAAACTCTAATTTAGAAGGTCGGTTGTTTTCAACCGTGCCTCTCACGTGCGTCTTCTTTACGTGTTTTTATTTTTCTCTTTTGATTGCCACGTGTATTTTCTTCCGTCTTAAATTGCTGCTGCATTTTTAATCCTTTTTGTTTCTTCATCGCTCCTTCGTCTTGTGTTCTTGTCTTTTTTGTGTTGTTTTGTTGTTTGGTTTCTGTTTTTTGGGTCTTTGTTTTTATGTTCTTATTCGATTTCTGGTTTGGTTAATTTGTGTTGTGTTTTGTAATGTCCGGTGTTGGTTGATTTTCTGCTGCCGTCGTCGATGTCTTCTACAAAATCGGTATTTTTGCATGTTGATTTCTTCGTGTTTTTTGTTTTTTTTTTGGGTTTTATGGGTAATCGTTGATCTAATTTTTGTAATTGTTTGTGGTTGTAGGTTGATATCAAATTGGGTATTGCTCTCTATTCGATCAGATGGTTTTGATGGACATGCATTAAGCGTTGGTCATCTTCTTTGTGATCTTTGGTGTTGGCTGATCCTTAGCGGTTGACTATGGGGGCTTTTTAGTGTTGTTCTGATCGACTAAAGGTTGGTAAGCGGTACTTGCTAAATCTTTTTCTCTGTTATATGGTTGTTGTTAATAGATCGACACTTTTGTTATGTAATAATCTAAATATGCTTTTAGTGTCACATGTTGAAGTAACTGTCATTAATGGATGTTTACTGTCATACTGGTATGTGTTGTATTTGATTATATAAACCAGGATTTTGGTAGTCATAGGCCGACTTTGATGCGTGATTGCGTGAATGTGATATACATATACAACTACCAATTAAGAACTGAAAAGTATAAAAGTTAGTTAACTGTATTTTTTTTTGAACAACTTAGTTTTCTACCTAGCTTGTACGGTTTGGTTTGTTGTGACTTTGGCTGTTTTGTAACTTTAATTGACCTTTGGTATTTGGCGTTTATCGTGGCATTTCTAACGTTGAATGATTGTTGTTTTGGTGACTTCTGTTGTTTAGTTCTTTGTATTGTTGTATGTTTCATTGTTTAGTGTGTGACGATATTTCTAAGGGTTCAGATATGGTTGTTTTTGCTATGTTTCGTGTTGACCTTTGTTGCTTATTGTGTGTGTGTTGGCATTTCTACTGTCTAAAAACGTTGCAGAAATACTATTGTTAGGTCAACTTCGTTTTCTACGTACTCTGTGGCAAACGAGGCAGAATCAGGTAAGACATTTTTTATATTAGCACAACATTCATTATCCAAAAGTATGCAAAGCTAACCATAATTGCTAACAGAACATAAACTTCAGCAAACAAGCGGCTCAAAGGCACTGCCACCACCAACTGAATAAATTATTGAAGTCCAAGCAAGCTTACTTTTGACGCAGTAATCAAATGTAGGAAACACCTATGAATTCCTATAGCCTTATCATGTCTAGAAAGACACCTGCAACTCTTTTGATGGTCAAATAATAAGCATCTTTTGATTAAGCTTTAAGAAGAACCACAAGACAACTTTTGATCAACACTCAACAAAGCTTCTGATTGCCGAATAGAAGACAAAAGAGTGTTTGATAAATGAAGCCACCAATGTAATCATAATGACTAAGAAAGGAATGAACTGATGATAGAATGCAACTAAAACAACTAGAAGTGGTAGTAAGCACTAAAACCACATAACTCGACACACTTCAAACACACCAATGCAACACTAAAACCACTTACACTAACACACTTAAAACTGTCCCGGCCGCCGCAACGCGCGGCCCCGGAATAAAAACTAGTTGGAGAATAAATTGAAATAAAACATTGGTCGGTAAATAGATTAAACCAATTCTTTACAAAATAATAATTATCATTTTGTTAACTTACGGATCTGTAGCCGGAAACCAATATGCCAACGATATGGTGATATTAGTAGTATAATTAATTATGGGTTCATAAACAGGTTAAGGGCGATTGATTCTTTTGCCACATATGTGTTTATTTGGCTAAGGTACGGATTCCGTGTCCCTTTCATCATAGTATATATTTTGTCTCTTTTATTCTGTGGTATGGACTTCGACCCTTTTTACTCGTAGTATAATTCTTATTTTCGCTACCCTTTTTAGTACACATTCGTTTACTTTGACTTCATAGTATCATTTGTTCTTTTGAGTCGAACCATTTGACATGTCCGTTAATTTGTTTTGAAATCTATATTTTGATTTGACACGCATGTGGTACTTATTATATTGTACTCATTACCGCATGCTCCATTATAGATATTTGCATTAGACCATTTGTTTAGACTTTGTTGTGAAAGTTATTTGTTTTGACTCTGATACCCGAGCAATTAGCCTCCGGTAGGAATTCTGCCGGTGCGTCATTGGGGCATCAATGGCGTAGCACTTTCCGTGACGGTGTGACTGGTTCACGGCGTCTCCATATTTCTGGCACTCGATGAGTGATATTTGGGGAGGCGTATGGATCGATCCTAGACTTTTGTTTTGTTCAGTTTTGGTGAGTGATGGTGTTTGCCCACATACAGCTCACAGTACTCAAGCCGACGGGTTTGTTTACACTATTAGTTTTGATTTGTTTTGTGCTCGATGGGTATTTCTGGTCATACGGTATATGTGACTTAGTATTTGTTTCAGAGAAGTTTGATTTGTTAACCGTATGGTTTCTGTTCTGGAATTTGTTATGCTTCATATGTATCTGTATTTGCTGCTTCCACTGACCTTTGTTACTCTGATAATCGTTACTCCTTTGACGTATTATTACTATTGTTCTTTCCGTTACTGAGTGTTTTTGGCTCAGCCGTATTTCTTTTTGGTGTTTTCTTTGTTATATGGCAGGTATTCAAGGGGATTTTTGGGATGTGTGAAGAGTGCAAGAGAACAGTAAAGATTTTGGAAATTTAGAGAAATAGATTTTTGATAAAAAGTTAAGACCTTGAAACTATTCTTTGTAAAACAATTATTTATTTAGTAATAATAGAATCTTGTTATTGTTTCTGACTACTGTGACAGTGACACGTCAGCCATCTTCGGGTTGGGGTGTTACATCCAATTAAGTACCTCAAACATATTTTGTCTATCTAAAGTTGTCGAAGTTTCGTTTAAGTCTATTAATATTATGTAATAATTTTACTAGTGATTGAATTTTTAAAATTTAAGCTGGTCAAACAAAACATATATAAATTGTATTTAAAACTTAAAAACATTTAACCACGCCAAATAGTCAAATCCTTATATAATATACAAAAACATAAAAAGCTTATGTGGCATCATTTTAAAGCTTTTGGCTTATGTGACATTATTTGAGAGTTTATCTCACTTTAATAATTTTTTTATTAAAATATGTATATAAAATATATTATAATAAAACTAATTACATTTTTGGTCCCATAATATTTTGGAAAATTCTGAAAAATTTAAGAGTATTTATATTTTTAACCCTCTACTACAAGGGTTGTACACGAGTCGGTTTATATTTGATAGAGTTTAAAAATTAAATTTATGGGTAAAGTTAATAATAACATACAATTAAAGACCTCGATGTTTTATAAATAAACGTAACATTTTTATATGATTTTTAAAAAAGAATAAATTACACCATAAAACTGAGTATTTTATTCTCTTTAATTTGAGTATAATATTGATATACTAAAAATTTAATTTTTAAAAATATATCATGTGCTTCGGTTTACTACGGTTTTGTCTCAAAACTGATTGAAAAATTTACGAATATCCTTAAAAGCATCACTTGAATGTTCTGTTCCCGAGCATAGCACGAGGCACTAAACTAGTACAGTATACATGATAACATATTAACATTAAGACATGAAGTCATGAACTTGTATTTTGGGCTATTGTGAAGAGTCACGAGAGACTATTGATCCATGTTTCATGGGCCATAACCCACACACATAAGTTTTATTGGGCCTCTTTAGTCTATTAAAAGTTAAAACCATTTACTAAACCTTATGTTTTATTTTTCAAGAGAAACAAATTAACAATAGTCTCGTAAAGTCCAACCAATGTACCAAACATGCCGAGGAGGAATCACAACAACAAAATAGCATAAAAACAACCCTTTTGTAACCGAACTGGTTAATGAACTGGTCGCTTTACAAGTTCACTGATCAAATCGATTGGACTAGTTTGAAAAACCAAGTAACGTGATAAATAGTTTGAAAATTAAAAAATACGTATACTTTTTAAAAAGACATAATTTACTGTATCTTTTGATGTGAATTTACAATGTTTACAAAATAGGAAGCTATAAATGAACTAGCAAACATAATACACAAGAAAAAACTAATAATGTTATTTTTTTATAGAGATCTAGTATAACCACCAATATGGACAGTCTATTCACCGGTTAGCGTCATAACTAGTTGGTATATTGATTTTCATTGGTCCCAACTATCACATGTTGTCTTCTACCGGTCCCAACTATTGAATTGGCTGTCAACGGTCCCAACTTTTATCACATTGGTAACCACTGGTCCCGTCGTTAAATTTTTGATCGGAAGTTATAAGCCTTTTGATCAAAAGATCTAAAACATCAATCGACACGTATTATCCTTCCGATCAAAAGATCTAAAACATCGGTCTTGAATTTGGAAAAAACTTAACGACGTTAAAAAAATTTAACGACGGGACCAGTGGTTACCAAAGTGATAAAAGTTGGGACCGTTGACAACCAAATTAAAAGTTGGGACCGGTAGAAGACAAAAGGTGATAGTTGGGACCAGTGAAAACCAATATACCTAACTAGTTGGTCTAAACTAGTTATTGACCAACTAGTTATTTTAATATTAGGGAGGAGGGAGTGGTGGTGGACGAGGGTGTGACGAGGAGGAGGGTGGTGTTGCTCGTGGACGAGGAAGATAACTCGTTTGGGAGGCTGCAAGAAGAAAACGAGAAGAAGAGGAGGCGAGGTCCACCCCTCCTCCGGCGAGGTGCCTCCTCGTTCCTCTCCTCGTTAACGACTCCCTGCGCCCTTACACAACTGAACTAGTTGTGTAGGTACTTTTAGGTTTGACCAGCCTACTCGTTCTGATTCTAATAACGCTGATACACGTAGGATCCCTATTTACATTTCATTGGAAAAATAAATTTAGATAAACTGGTTTTTGGGTAATTAAGAGATGAAAAGGACCAACCATGGTGTTTGATAGGGGGTGAATTGAACTTTGAACCCCAAAATATGAGTGACACATATACAAACATAGTGCACCCAAAGTGAAGCCAGAGTAAGTTTTCTGAGCTCTGATCATGTGGGGTTAAACCTTCTGTTAGGAAAGATTGAAGAGGAAAAGAAAAAGTGGTCTGAATCAATGATAACAAAGAGACATTATAACTTGTGTCTTCTAGTGCTTCATATGCCCTTTTCTACCTTCTCCATGTAATATTTTAATACTATATATTTTCTAATTAAATAAATAAAAACAAGACATTAATAATTCGAACTTTTGACTATCGATCATTAAACACTAAAAATTTTAAATTTCTTGTCACCAATTCTAATTTTTAAACTACTTTTTCTCACGGGAGATCTGTTAAACAATAAACTTGAATTTGTTAAGTTTTATTAGAATTTTAAACTGATGTTTTAGGGCTTTTAATGAAAAGTAGAGTACGAGTTGATTGATGTAAATTTATCTCGAAAACATGATTTAAACGATGAAAAGGTGTAAAAGATTCAATTCAATCGGGTGTTTAAGCTTTCAATTAGTCAAGTTGATCGTTAGTTGAAGCCCTATTTCAAGGTAAATGTTACATCAATCGACTTGTATCATTTTTCTGATTAAAAGCCCTAAAATATTTTTTAGCAGAGGTTCAATGTGAAAAATAGTGCGAAAATGAGGATGTGAAAAATAGTGCGAAAATAAGGACCGATGACAAGAACTTTTAAAGTTAGTATTATTAAAAGTGGAAAGTTTGTGTTATTAAAATTTGATTTTCCTTAATTAAATAAAACAAAAGATCATGTATATACAAAATTGCAAACAACAATTGTAGGAAAAGATATAGAGAGACAAACTCAAATGATTTATTGTTCATACGTTGAAACCGATCGAAATTGCTCAGGCCAAAACAAAAGACTTGATTTTGTTTAAAACTTGAAACTGACCGTTTAACATTTATGATTTATGTACACATACGGATTTTTGGAAGATATGTACGTAGTAGTGTATAAGTATTATGATCATGAACCATCTTTTATCATTTTGAAAATTCAAGAACAAGCTAATGTTTTTGGAAAAGGAAATTAAATAGAAAGAATCAATTTAAACCACCAAACCAGTAAACCGTCATTATAACTTATAAAAGCCCGACTAACCCACACAACCCAACCCGACCCAACCTAGTCATTGCCGAAACTGTAGCTAGTGATTCGATCTCAAATTTTTATCAAACCCCGGCTTAAACACTATGAATTATTGGAAGAAAAATTCTTGAAACATTTTTATTTTTGTGAAGTATTATTCTATTAACGAGAAGTGAGACAAAAATTATATACGTAACTGATTCCATAATTGCAAAAATAGTACGTGAAAAGGTAGCCCTACAACACATGAATAAATGAGTGAATAATAAATAAATAAAAACAAAGACTGTCCAATGCCAGAAACTAGCCAGGCCTGCGACAACCATGGACCATAAACCACTTGTGATTTACTAACTTTGGGGCAGTTACTATTTGATTTGATTTTTTCTAATTGTATATATACATTTATTTAATCGTTATGTTAGCCTTTAAGTAAGTGACTGTTTGACATAATCTAAATCATTAAAATCTCTATCAATGGAATGTTCTATCCATTCAGTTTTATTCAGCAACTCTCTGTTCCTTAACCATTCTGCACTTAACTAGACCATTCAGAGACTATTTTTTTTATTAAACAAACGCTCTCAATGCTGAATGTTGAACGATTAAGCGCTGAATGTTGAATGATTAAGCACTGAATTGAACCATTAAAAGCTGAATCAGATAGTCGCCAAGTCTTACAAAATACAATTTACTAGTAAAAAGAAATTGATGCGTTTTTAAAGGATTTTTTAACAAAAATAAAATAATATGAACTGAATTGAAATCTCTCACTCCCTTTCCAGTGTCACCACCACAATCCCCCAACCATAGTCTCGCTTTGTTATCACTCGTCACCAACCCTTGTGGCTCTCGCTACGGCCATAACCACCACGAGCGCCACCATCAACACCACTATATTCCAAGTTTTTTAACAAACCAAAAGTATGTTTATTTTGGTTGTTTAATTCTCTTGTTTATTCACAATCTTTTTTGGCGTGCTGAAACAATGAAATGTTCTTAGGTTCGTGACCCGTAGCATGCATGCATTCATCACTTCTACAATCCAACATATAAGATGACAAATTTAATTAATATATAATATATTATGTTAAACGTATATATGTATATATATATTTTGTTTAGCATAACAATTAAATATTAAATAATATATATCTAAATCCTAATTCAGATATACCAATTTAGTCATTAATTCATTATATCTATCGGACTTGGCTAACCTTTTTATACTTTTAGGCGTTTAACATATTACTATAAACTATTTTTGTTTTATAACTAGGGTGGGCTGTTTTAAATCGAGAATATATGCATCCAATTCATGATTATGTAATGGTTAAGGTTCATAAGGAGAATTTATGACATATGAATGATATCTCATTATAGGGCATCATCACAAAAATAAGTGTAATGGATAATGTCTTATTGGCAAAAGAGATAAGTGAGGAGATTTTCATAGAATTCCGTGAGGACATAGGCGTTATTTTAAAAACGTCTGGATCAGTGGCGTACCTAGGAATTTTTTTTATGGGGTGCAGATTTGTTTAGGCCATTTAACTAATGCTATATAATAATTTTTTCGGTCCATCGGTTCAGGTTTCGGGTTTGATTTATTGACGAAAACCATGGTGAAAATAGTTATAAACTACTATATTTGAACGTCTTTAATCATATTAATACAATAATGTTCATAATTAGTAAAAAAAATTGTTTATAATAATAGCTTTAAGCCTTTAACTTTCACATCGTATATTTGTAATTGCAGCAAAAGTGCTATAATTTGACATTATATAAAGGGAAAATATCATAAAAATATAATCAAGTTTACTCAATGTTTCAATTAAATACCTCAAATTTTTTTGTCTCTCTAAAGTCACTAATGTTTCATAAATATTCCAATCCTATATAATATTTTTACAAGTGTTTAAATTTTTTAAAATTGAGTTGGGCATATGAAACATACATGAATTATGATTATAAAAAAGTGAAAGTTTTTTTTCCAATCAATTTGGCTCGGAATCTAAAAGTGAAGACTAATAATTTGCAACTTAATAACAAATTACATTTTTATAAAGTTACCCCTTGTATAATTATATCTATTTCTTGCTATAACAAATTACACAACATCAATTAATCATGATGTTACCAAAAATGAATTCAATAGAAAAGATACTTGTGTGAATGAATAGTATACCTGCCTTAAATATCTAAAAAGTTAAAATAAAAAATCAAATGAGATCGTAATATCGTAACAAATATAATAGCAAATACATACATTTAAATTTAATTAATATGTTATTATTGCTAAACTTAAATACTTTTATACAATTTCATTACTTTTAAATTTAGAAAATATTTAAGCTCATTTTTCAAAATGTACTATACTGCAGGAGGATATGATGACTTATCCATCATTGAAAGTTGTAATAACAATTAAATATTTATAATTATAATTTTTTATATATAAACATCTCATTCTTTCTTCTTCTTCATTGTTCTTTCAAACACTTGCAGACCACCTTCAAACACTTGCCACCGTACGCCATCATATTGCCTTCGTATACCTGAAAATTTTGCTTTCTTCTTCGTTTTCTAAACTCCAAGGGGGACAGATACAAAAAAATATGGGGGGCGTTAAGGATTCTTAAGTATGTATAACACTACAAGAAATATTTTAGGGGGAGCGGCCGCCCCCCATCGGGTACACATAGGTCCGCCCCTGGTCTGGATAGTTTTTTTGCCCAATAACGCCCCCGTGTAGTGGTGTTAGGGCGTTATTGGGCGTGTTGGGGCGTTAGTGGGTGTGGATAATGTTTACTACACATAGTCTAAGCTCTTACTATTAGTATATTATGAGCAATTAAACTTCGAGAAAAATTAAAATACACAGCGTATTTTCGATAGAAAGTCATGAGAAGAAAGATCAAACAAACTCCATGATCCTCATTACAGTGTCTTGAAATCGTGTCGTCGAACTTTACAATTTTAGTTTTTAGTTTATAGCTTTTGAGTTGGGGGTGATGGTTTTGGTTAATCTGAATGAGATTTTTTAAATGTTTGACATGACAAACGCCGTGAGAATGGAAGTTCGATTGGTTGTCTTCTACGTCTTTGTAGATTCGAAAGACTTTGTATTTACCTAACTCAACTTTTATATATATCTAAAACATATTCGAAATCAAAACCTTAGAAGTTTTACTAAAAAAAACCGAACTTAATTTATGATTTATTACGTGGAAAATGACTTTAAAAAATGAATGAAATTGTAAAATGACAGGAGGCTTACAAATCGTACACAGATGGTTACATGGGTGGAGGGGTAGTGTTGTTTTCAGCACATGGACGACTGTACCAATGATCATATTGGCCCCTTTTTTTGGAATTAAAATCCATACATATTTAATTTAATTTAATATAAAGAATAAATTAATAACACATGATCTCATGCTATCAATTTGTGTATGAAACTTATATTTGAGTTGTGTTTCGGGTCATCATGATAAATAAATGTGTATGTTAAATTAATAAATTTTATGTATGTTAAATTATTTTTTAATTAAAATCTAAAACAAGGGCCAAGGTAGAAGAAAACATAAATGATTTTATTTAAGAAAAAGGTAAAACAAATTTGGAAAAAAGAATAGGACACATTCAAGTGGTCCAATTAAGAGTTGGAAAAGGATAACGTGACATAGTATAGCATACCCAAATGATATTTTGAAGATATAGCTAGGGAACATGATATGGACAATAGAGATGATGGTCCTAGGGTTTACAACGTTCATCTAATGAAAACGACCATCCATTC
Source organism: Tagetes erecta (assembly GCA_030867185.1). Lineage (NCBI taxonomy): Eukaryota > Viridiplantae > Streptophyta > Magnoliopsida > Asterales > Asteraceae > Tagetes > Tagetes erecta. The sequence continues at coordinate 1,565,867 of CM061492.1, forward strand.
ACTCATAATGCATGTCTTTACATATAGAGTGAATTATGCTAGAAAGATAAATTATGTACTTTATTATTTTTTAAACGTTTACACGTACTATGTATGTACAAAACTTCTTTTAAATGAGTTACGGAGTAATGTGTATTACAGTACATCAAAAATAGTAACACGGTTACACGGTGCATTAAACTCTAGTGCAACTTTAACCCTATACAACAATGCACCATCCTTATGTGCTGTATTTTCATGTCTTAATCTAACAGTTCAATTTTAGAAAGTTTAAGCGTCTAATAGATAGACGGTTAAGCGAAAAATAATTGAATTTTGACTAACTCGGTTTAGGAGTTGCTAAACCTTATTGAATAGGATTGTGTTAAGAAACATAAAAAGAAAGAGGTTCATGTTGGCAACACTTTGGAGCAGCTAAATAGTGAGAAACAACAAAGGTTTAAGCGGGAAACCTATGTCAACCATCAATTGTTTGGGAGAGATTAAAGAACTACTGTACAACCGTACTCATGACTTACAAACATATAAAAGATCCAAATTTCGGATTAGGAATTGTGTGTTTTCACTTTTTGCTTATGTTATTATTTGCCTTTTTGTTTATGTTTAGCGCTTAAATGTAATGGTTCTTTGTGTTTTTCCATTAGGTTCTTGCTAATGATGCTTTGAATAAAATCCTAATTTGTTGTTAAAAGTATATATATAAAAGATGCATGATTGATATTTTAAAAGATTTAGAAAAACAAATAAAAAATGTGTTTAAATGTCTGAATAAGTTATTTAGGGTGGAGGGAGTGCAAGACGAGGAATAAGACGAGGCTGACGAGCTCCAAAGCACACCACACCCACTCAAATGAGGTTAGAAACGAGGTGTAGTACTCACTCAAGTTCAATTCCCACAAGCCCAATTTTCTAGCGATACCAGTCAATGATCTAGTTAATGCTGGTGAGACAAACATGTTTTACTCATGGGCGAGGATTCGATCCTCTATAATGGTTGTTACGCCAACCTCTATGGGGTTTTCCTGTGAGTGCCTTGTCAAGTTAGATGCATCACGCGGGCCCAGTTAAGACAACGTATGTGGTTGTCAGACTTGGTTTAGGGACCCCTCAGGTAACGGGGAGTTGCGTTCGTCACAATTCATGAAAGTCGCGTTAAAAAAAACATTTTTTTCAACTTAAGCTTTTTATATATTTTTATTATTATACGGGATCTAAACTAGTATAATAATATTTATATCTCTTCAACCGAACTATAAATCGAATTACAAAATGAGTTTGTTTAAACGTAACTTAAGCTTTCACGCCTATATTTAACATACATCCAAAAGAGTTTTTTCCAAAAAAGGTGTACTTACAAAACTTATTTACCAATATGGTGTAGTTTGAAAAGTATTTACCAAAATGGTGTATTTTTCCTTATGCATTAAATGAGTTTTGATTTCTCTCTCATAATCTAATTGGATAACTTTAAATATTTTTTTAAAAGCAATCTATATGCATATATTTAAATTTTTTGATAAATATGTTTTAAAATAAAAGTTTTATATTTTCTTTGTAAAAAACGTTTAACATATTATGTTCACAAAAAAACGTTACAATCGTTTCTTGCAGTTCAAAAATAAAAAAGCAAAACATTTCATGATATTATAATTTAATTTTTAAGAGAGCTAGTATATGTAAGAAGTATTTTTTAATGGTATCTATGAAGTATTTTTTTTAACGGTATTTAAGAAGTATTTTTTTAATGAGGCATCTAAGAAGTATTTAGTATCGTTTTATTTATCTTTATATAAATGACAAACAAATAGAACGAAAATGAACCAACATAAGGAAATTTTTAATTAAAAGCGAATATAAATAAGAAAATGCTTGTTGGGTTGATTAAATAAATGAAAATAGACAGAGGACGTGTTTGTTCACTTATGTTCATAAATATATGATAATGCGTTCGTTTAAGTCCAATCATTTGATACATGAACGGTTCGTTTATTTGTTAATAGTTTAGCGAACGTTTACAATTCTAGATACTAATACTTACTACATATAAATAAAGATGTATCAATTCAATTTTAAGGGTATAATGGTTTGAACAATTTTTTATTTTAGTTTTTAAATCGTTTGTAAGAAAAAAGAATAGACAAATATTATGCTCCAAATTGATGATGAAACAATAAAATTGCTTTAGATCTGGTTACGAGTTTGAAACCATACACCTACTATATTATAATAAAATTACAAATTTGTGTTTTAAATATCTTTTCTTTATTGTAATTAGTGAAACATAAATGTGATATTTTTATGTTGAATAGGTAATCTGTTAAATATTTTCTATTTGATAAAAAATTTAAAATGTTTCTCTTGAAATTTATTTCTGAAAAAGTTTACGCAAATTATTTGGGGTCCCAAATTATATAGATATTGTTGAAAAACTTATTATTATTATAAGTAAAAATAATTAAAGTTATCCAATTATATAATGAGAGAGAAATCAAAACTCATTTAATGCATAAAGAAAAATACACCATTTTGGTAAATATTTTTCAAATTACACCATATTGGTAAATAAGTTTTGTAAGTACACCTTTTTGGGAAAAAACTCCATCCAAAATTGAAATGACGAGTCGAAACATAGGAATTAGGGAAGATGTAAGAAGGTTTGGTGAATGTGCATTTAATTTCATTAAATTCGATGTACTATAAAATAAACATATCGGACCACATGCCATGGCCCGTTGTTTCCGGTTTTACAAATACTTAACATTCATTTGCCTTATTCTATTAAAAAAAGCATTTTCATCTAAAGTCTTCTATTTTTAACCATTTTCCTTTCTGACATTTAAAAAGTTATTTTTTTCGTTCACTAGGGTTAATCCAATTAATTTTGTTAGTTGAGTTAGGTGCATTTAAGTATTTATAAGTTTTTTAATTATTACTTAATAATATCACTTACTTGAATAATGACCTTGACAACGTTACTGGTTTTGGTGTGTCACGATGTTAGTTGGTGAGTCGGCCACTATCAGTTTGATGAATATATGGGTGTTTTGGATGAAAATGACAGAAATGACTAAAACTGATATATGAAGATGACAATTTAGTCTTAAATAAAAAATAATTGGATTTTTATGATTATTATGTAAGTGTGATTGTTTTGATAACAAAATTAAAAGGTAACCTGTAATTGTTTAAATTGTTCGTATAACTTGAAACTAAGTCAATTACACATTGTTTAGCTGTTTTTTTAAATCAACGTTATTAAAATAGGAAGTCCATTAGCGAGATGTTAAGGACCGAAAGAAACAACCCGAAACAACAATAAAATACAGGAAATTAGAAATACGGCATATTAAATCAATTTTACACAACATCTACATTCCAAGCCCAAATTTTAACCAATGGAACGATTACATTTTAATTTTATCAACCACACCTTCCACGATAGGGGGTCAAATTAAAGATGATGTTGTTCATCACGCTCCATATGTATCAAGCAGTAGTCATCAAAATCAAAGTGTATAGTCTCTCTTTTCTTCGGACTCATTCAGTGACATGGGCAAATCAATTAGTCCCCTAATTTCACATGACCTCCCATGACCTCGCTTTCGCCCACCCACGCCATCCGAAAATCAAGTTCCACATTGTTTAGGTGTTAATTAAGGGAATAGTTGTTAGTCGAAATCATCTCGAATTCATTGTTGTTTACTCTTAATATAATATTATGTAATCGTTTTCGTTTTCAATCATTTTGAAGAATAGTTTGATTTCGTTGTCAAGTATAGAACAATACAAACAAAAAGAGCAAAAAATATTGAGACGTGGGTGTTTATGGTGCGACTTAATTAAAGTCCAATGATTTATTTATTTATATTTAATTAACACTAAATAATTTAAATATAAATTAAACAAATTATCAACAAAGACGGCGTTGGTCCATATATGACAAATAAAGTGAACGTAAAATGTATTATAATTAGACACATCATTTCAAATGATGGGGCTTAACTTATTTTGTACCAAAAAGAAACTTAACATATAATGTCGCACAATTATATACTAAAGTACATCAAAACTTTTCTAAAATATTGTTTTTTTTTCTTCTTCATATAAGCAGTTGTGTGTGAACAGTTTTCATATTTTAAATGAGGATTTAATCATAACATATGATTTATATGCTCAGCTTTAAACCTTTAATTGTTATTTATGTTACATGATCATAAGTTATATCATCACTAACGAAAGATAGTTATCATAGAATCATCAATAAATATTCATGATTTTTCATTAATAATTTCTTGTTTTATGCAGACATCATGGTTAGCGTTAATTGTACCTAAGACTATAGATAATGGGCAAAACCCTTTGATGGACATTTTCTACCATTCATGTGTCAACTAGCTCATCAAAGGTTTATTTAGCCTAAAGTGACGTAGTGGAAAGAACCTCTTACAACATCTATATTGCAACAACCACTTTTCAAGTATTTTTCAATTTGAAGGTGTTGACGCGTTGTACGTAAAACGCCATGAAATATTTTGACTTTGAAAGGAGGTGATTTGGGCACTTTAGGGGCGTTTTTTGTTGGGCTAAAAAGCCACTACGCATGATCTAAAAACTAAAAAGATTGGAGTTAAAACATGAAAAATGCAATTTGTGATGTAGTTGTTTAGTTAAAAAAAACATATGTTATCATATCAATTAGTTTATTTTATGTTCTCTATATATACAGACAATATAAGTGCATCCTTGCGTCGTACTTTCAATTTACTCGACACTATATATTAAACTAGTTACGAGACATGCATTAAATTCCCAATGCTTTTATAGTTTAAACAGTAAAATAAATCTATAAGGTGTCATCTATCTCATTAGCTAAAGTACTAGGGGTGCAAATGAGCCGGCTCGAGTCGAGCTAGGTTGGGCTAAGGTTCGGGCTCAAAGATATCAAGCTCGGCTCGAGCCGGCTTGTTTTTTTTTAACGAGCTTGAATTTTGGGCTCGGGCTCGGCTCATAAAAAGCTCGAGCTTGGCTCATGGCTCATCGAGCCAACTTGATTTTTTTCTTACAAATAATTAGAACATTCATTAGATTAAAAATTAGAGTTAATTACACAGATGGTCCTTGTGGTTGTCCTTATTTCATCTATGGTCCTTAAGTTTGGTTTATTATATCTATGGTCCTAACTGTTTTCTAGTTTGTAACACTGATGGTCCCTACCATGGATGGACGTTTGTTTCCATCGTTAAATCTCATCACGTTGGACCCGCGTGAGGGTATTTTGGGTATGCTAAATCCAACCAGAAATACCCAAAATACCCTCACGTGGGTTAAACGTGATGCATATTAACGGTTGAAGCAAACGTCCATCCATGGTAGGGACCACCAATGTTACAAACTAGAAAACAATTAGGACCATAGATGTAATAAACCAAACTTAAGGACCATAGATGAAATAAGGGCAAACCACAAGGACCATCAGTGTAATTAACTCTAAAAATTACAAATGAAATAATCATTACCTACTACAGAAGTAGTTGCTTAAAAAGAGAATGAAAAAGAAATTATGGTTTGAACTTTGAAAGTTAAAACTTGATGTGAAAGATTAGATGAGACGACAATTAAAAGGGATGGAGTGACTGAAAATTTAAATTATTGAAAACGCAAAAGGATTAGGGTAACAAGTCTTTTATTTTGTTTAATTTTTAGTATTGAATTATTTATAAAAATGAAATAATGAGTACTGATCTATATTTAAATAAATGGTAATATAAATATATCTCTATCTTCTATCTATATATATGTATATTATATCAAAGCTACGAGTCGAGTCGTGAGCTGAGCCAACGAGCCGAGCCCCGAGCGAGCCACGAGCCGAACCTACCCTGGCTCAGGCTCGGCTCATTCAGATGTTGAGCCGAGCCGGGCTTTTTTCGAGCTTTTTTCGAACGAACCTCAAGCGAGTTATAAGCCATGAGCCACGGGCTTCTTAAACACCCCTATAAAGTACTATCATTTAAATAAAAAAATGAAAAAGACATGACATAGTACGTAAAGATTTGAAATAGACATAATAATGTATTTTAGCGGTAACCGAAACTCCAACAAAGTTTCTACAAAAATCTTATGGTACACAAAAAAAAACGTAGCGCAAATTTATTTTTGACAATTTCGCACAACTTTAACTATAAAACTATGACAATACTAGGTTGTCACAACATTTGTAAAATTTTACAACAAAACTAGTTTTTATAATAATGCAGCTATACATTTTGATTTGCAACAAAATAGCGAAAATTGTGTTTGTTTTGTTGAAAATTTGTGGGATAAATTATAGGTTTTATTGATTTTATTATCTGACAAAACTTTGTCACAAATTTTTAGTTGTTGGGAGTTTGTTGGAAACTGTTGCAAGAAAAACATTATTTTCTAATAGTAAAAGTCACAAATAAATAAATCATTTTCAAATTGATACTCATGTTATTGCAATATCCGCCTATGACCATTTCGTCCAATGATTTTTGATGATGAGGGGTAAAGTCTGTTTTGATGATGTGATGTCTAAAATTCCTTCTGACCTGTTAAGTGACATAAAAATGCTTATAGGGGTGAAAGCTGGTAAGTATATTGAATTGATCTTATTTGGTGCTTCTTTTACCATCCTTAAGATTCTATGTTCTAAATTCTAATCTATCCGTCTTCTATAATTTTCCCTTAATCTACTTCTTATCCAAGAAGCACATCAACTACATTAACTAACTAGGTTTAAAACCCGTGTATACACACGGAATAAATCTAAAATATATAAATAAAAAAGATAAAAATAAAAAATATAGAACACAATAAATAAAGCTTCAACAACCGGATTGATTGAACATACTATCAAAATCGAATAATGGTTATATTGAAATTAGAGTTTATTTATAAGAAACAAAAAAATAAATAAAGCTTCAACAAATGGATTGAATGAAACATACGTATTACCAAAAATATAGAACACAATTGATTGGAAAACATTGAGTGAGAGTTGCCGTAAATAACTTGGAAATATTAGATAGATTGGATCTAAGGCTGGTAATTTCTGACACGGACACGATAATACGACACGAAACGACACGGAATTAACAGGTTTCGTGTTTGACCTTAACAGGTGCCGTGTCATTAACAGGTTAACACGATAAAGACACGTTAATTATCGTGTCTTAACAGGTTAAAGATCTGTTAACACGATAGGTCACCTGTTAATATTTATTTATATGAAATGTTAGTGGAGAATGGAGGTGGAGATGGGCTTTAATAGACTTTTAATTTTTTTTCATATTCGTTTATCAAGTATTATATTGGTTAAATACTATTTTTATGTAATTTTGTTGTTTTAGGTCTTAAGAATTATCATATTAAGTCATATTTATTATTTAAAACTTATAAATTTTTTTGAAAATTTAATTTTTTTAAAAATGGGTTTTTATCGTGTCATATCGTGTAACCTGCTTTTTATCGTGTTCGTGTTCGTGTTTGGAAAAAATGACACGATAAGTTATCGTGTCGTGTTCGTGTTTGACCTTATCGTGTTCGTGTCTTATCGTGTCGTGTCTGACACGATATGCCAGCCCTAATTGGATCTATTTAGATTTTAAGACTAATTTGACTGGTCAAAAATTTTCCCGCTCAAATTTACCCCCCAAAAACTCTGAAATATTAGATGGATTGGATCTATTTAGATTTTAAGAAAACTTTATTAATCAAGTTTGTTATAAGATAAGACTATAATTAACCAATTATCCTTATATTGAATTTTTTTAGTTAAGTGAAAATTATAATTGACTTAAGTTATTAAAATGTATTTACAGACCATGTTTTTTTAATTTACAGATATAACGCTAAATAAAGTGTGCTATTAATTTTTAAAACACTTTGATATATTATTAAAATGTAAAGATTATTTAAGATTACAACATATATTATTTCTCTCTAATATTTGATAAACTGTATATCTCGAATAACTTTCCGTTGCATTTTACAATTTATAAACATATATGATAAAAAATAATCTACATACATCACAATTTTAAAGAAATGTTTGTGTATTTGAAACATCGTTCGTCTTATTAAATGCTTAGTTTTTTACTTTATCGATTGCTGATTTGATAACCCTATTAGTTGTCGACTTGTCGACCCCAAGCTCCAAACTTGAGAAAGGGGCCCAATTCCGCTTATGCCTTCAATACGGTTGAGCCGCCTTTACAAGTGAGGCTGACCGAAGATATTGTAGTTAAAAAATGGTGAACATTTATGTTAAAAATTTGAAGGGTGCAACAATATATTGATAAAAAGTTATATATTATTGTCATGTCAATTCTGAAATGCTAACACGTCTTTGTACTTGCTATATATTCTATTAAATTAATATATAATTCAATATATTTTTTATAAACTAGAAGGTTTGAGGTTGTTGAAAACAATATAAAAAAAACACAAATGTACGTATAGCAATAATATTAATAAAATGTTTAGGAGGTTCGAAAGTTGCATGGGACATGATCCGTGGAGTGTGGACCGGACCAACTCCACAATCACAACCACGACCGTGTCAGACCATTGCCGTTCATTAATTACTTATTACCAAAATTGCCCTTTAGTTTTTTAATGTACAGGAAAATGGTGAAACATATATGGGATATGACTGTTTGTTTCACTTTTTAGCGTCTTAGTTCAGTGCTTAATTACTTAACATACATTTAACATTCATATTTAGAGCGTTTATTTCATAAAGAAAGAGACTCTAAATAGTTCAGTTAATTGTAGAATGGCTAAGAGACGAGAGATGCTGAATATAACTGAATGAAGCATATACCAAACTTTCTATTATATGAAGTTCTACTTCAATATCCTCACATTGATAGAGCATCTTAATTGTTTAGACCTCTTAACCATTCACCACTTAATGATTCAGATTTTGCCAAACAGCTCCTATATGTACTAACTAGTAACAATTTCAATTGAAGTTACAACCACTGGTTTAGTTTATTTGAAACATATGATGAAATAAGTGGAGAAAAAGAAAAAAAACTGTCATTCAAATAAAAGTTAAGGCGAAATTAAATTATATGAAGATAAACAATTAACATGAAATATGCAGGCTTGGGTTTTGTGTAGATGTGATAAGGTTAAATTCGACAAACTTGCAAATTTATATAAGTAGATGGGTAATGTTACGGTAAAATCTGGTGGGTTGAGGAGCTGACACTTTTAATCGCTTTTTATTCAATATTGAAAAAATAATTTTAAAATATTAATACGTGAAACAAAATAATAACTCGAGCCAAAGGGGCAGTGTTGTATCAACTCGTGAATTTCATGTCGAGCTCGGGTTTGCATGTGAGTAATTTTTTTTACTTAATCACCGTTAAAACTATAAATTTACATGAAAATAGAAGATAAACGGAAAACAAGCTGCGTCGTTAACCCTAAAAATATCATTGTGACAGGTAGAAAATATGACGGTATAGATTTGGTTTGATACCTTCTGTTAGGTTGGATTGACGGAGATGCATAGCGGTGAGTGGGTCCATTAACGGGATTTGAATGTGTCATGGGGATGGTCACCGTTGCTTCATTTATGACATTCAAATCTTGTAAGCAAATTATCCATGATTTACGCTTTATTTACGATTTTACCCTTGTTCAGTTTTGTTGCATGGGAAAAGATGGGGTTATCGATTTACAATCTTTGTCTACGCTAAGATTTGTATTGTATTAATCGGGGAAGGTTCCGGTATAAAATGAATTTTGCTTAAAAATCTAAACTTTTCACCTGTACTTGTAAAAAAACCTAAAATGTAAAAACTAAACCCTAAAACTCTAAAAGCTAAACCATAATGTTAAAACTAAATTTTAAAACTAACACTAGAAGCTAAGATGATAAAGCTCGACGAGATGGTTCCAACACCGCTTGAATGAGCTAAAACGAAGTTCGTTTGACCTGCTTTTGATGTGATTTAAGTCATTTCTCATACATTATTATCTTTCTTGTCGGTATAAATTTACTCCTTCAAAATTTGCATATGGATCTCACCTGATTTTCCCTTGTTTTTTCCATTTCACTTGTATTTATCCATGCGAGTTAAACCGAGTTGAAATTAACTGTGAATACGTGATGATTATGTTATTAAGATTTTCTTTGATAAAGAAAGTAAAAACTAGCTAGTAGTGTTATTATTAAACTATTATTATAAAAAGCACATTTTTTTGGATTTAAATCAAATACTTAGTATTTCAAACATATCAATTAACCCCATTGATTTATAATACATGGGTCATAAATCATATAATAGGATAATTATAATACTTTATCAACCTCAAGAGAATAATACATGGGTCTAATAGGATAAACAACTTTAACTTTATTAGTATGATGAATGATCTAAATTGTATCTACACTTAATTTACACCTCTAATTTGTCTCCACATGATATTGGGCCCCTCAAATGCAACTCAATATTCATATCAAATCAAATGCAATACAATACTTATATTATTAATATATGATTATGATTAATTGATTTATCATTGAGTTAATGATTATCTGTTAAGTTTTTTTTTTATTAAGATTAAATTTAACATGTTTAAATTGAAAATTGTATTATATTTTCTCACACACTCTCCAATGGAGACAAAAAAAAGGATTCACAAAGCTCAAACTTTTAACCTTTTCCTTTATCTACGCTGCTCACTGTCTCATTCAAAATGTTACTTATTTTACTTTCAAACCCTCATCTTTTTGGTGTCTTACATAACATGCACTCTAGTTCTATTGTTTTAACAACTTTAGTATTAATTCTATAATATTAACAATTTGCGAATCGGAAACCTTAAAACTATCCTAGAAGAACCAAACGTGAAAAGATTTTTTTATTTGTTTTGTATCATTTATTACTCGTAAGTTGTAACCATACGAACTAACAAAACTGAAGAAAGTTAGTGGATATGATTGGTAATCATAGTTCAGGTTTAATGGTTATAAAATCTGATTGATGGGTTGAACCCTAAAACGTGTCACTTAATTTTTGTTATGATTTTAATTTTAACAATAACGCCTAAAAGTAATTAGATATATGATAGTTGATTACAAAACTCGTTAAATTTATTCTTGATTTACTAATAAAATATTTATTTTATTTTATAGTATATGTTTGATGTTTCTATAAGACGTATAAAATATATAGACGTATAAATTTTATAGAAATATGTTTTTTTAATTAAATTATATGGACAAGAATAAGAAAACTCATGTGAATGTTCTAACACGTTATTCACCAACAACTTGATAATCTATTAAAATACATCAAATGTCACCAAAGTCATATTGTTAAAACAAAAGTGATTTTTCTTTTACATAAAAATATTAGCTATGATAAAAATATTAAACTTTTTGACGAGACACTTTGTAAAATTGGTTAAGAGTATATATTTCAAGGACCATAATTATCATCATAAAAATGAAAATAACATTGATTTAAATCCAAAATGTTAAACGATCAAACCGCTAAAATCAACATGTTCAACTAACCACGTCTAAACCAATAAGTTTAACCGACCGTTTCTTAAAATCGTAGTTAGCAGTTCAAACTGAAGTTTTCGTCAACAAGTTCGGTGCAAAAAGACTATAATCCAAGTCTTGAAGGTCAAAAACAAAAATATCCAATTTTCGATAAGAACTTGTCGTGAGTAGAATTCGGTGCACATTAAATTAATAAATCTTTTTCATGTTTCTCTAGGTCCGTTTTACTGAAAACGAAAAATGTCAGTGTAGTAAATCTCTCAAAACCCAAGGGCATTTTCGTCAACTAAATATCTCCAGCAAGCACAACAAAACCGTGAAGATGAAAAACAAAAAACACACTCACACACCTCACACCTTCACACACAAACTCAAACACATACACAGAAAAAGAAGAAGATAACCGTTTTCATGCTTTAAGCATCTCGATTTGCAGAATTTTTCTGAATCTAAACTACTTTACAGACGGTATTGTTCACTGTTCAATTGTTCATTTATGCGTTGTTAACACTATTGTCGTTTTTGAATTTGATGCTTTTGTGAGTTTGTCGATTATTTGAGATGTTGTAGAGTTGATATAAATGGAAAAAAAATGATGCTATTATTGTGTATGACAGACGAATTTCATTATTGCATGCTTGTACGTTTGTAATCTGTTACGTTGAGTTATCTTCTCAACGATTTGCTGTCAATTTGTTTGTATGTACCAACTCGGTATGAAATTAATTCCGTGAATCGGTATGTTATTTTGTATTTGTGATTTGTTTGATGTGGAATTGTAATCTATGGTGGATATTTAACGAACGATTCAGATGATCGTGAGTGGACACTGTTAGTCATATCTGTGTTAAAGTGAAAGCTACAGACACAGAGGCAATCACACTGTGAACAACGTCATGTCATTTGAATATTTGATTGATTGAATTGATTGTGTGTTTGCTTGCACTTAATTATTATGCTTAATTATATTTCAGATTTCAGTATTTCACCTTTGATTTGTTATCCTAATAACAGTTGATTTACGAAAATTTTCATTATAGGTTTGGATCGTAAGCGTGTTTTGAATAGATCCGTTGAATTTCGTGACGAAGAGGTCAAATCAGCTGAAATTGCTTCGTTGAGCACGTTTATACGTTTGAAGGTTGTAACTTGTAAGGACATATCATGTGCTTAAAACCTGTGCATTGAAAATTGTGTTCAGGTTTCAGAGATCCTACTTTTGGAGTTATTTGGTTATAACTTTGCAGATACGAAATATCCTTACCAAATTGAGCGAGTACGAACTCCCCCCCGCCTGTTTTGATTCCTTTACAAAGGTTCTACATTTTTGGAAACAACTTTAGTAGTGATAGATATACTGGTGTAATTTTACCAGTCAAAAGGGTCTTTTCCCTAATTTTGGAGGTATTCAGTTAAGCTTTTTGTTTCCAGACAGCTTGCAAATTTTTACTCATATACATCTATGAAGAATCAAAACTTTGTGGTGGGGGCTGATTGACTTGAACACAATAATGCAAATGAGTTCTTCTTCTAGTTATTAAAGTTTATGTATAATACCTTTAAATCAATGTATTGAAATTGTCCTTTGAAGAAATGTTGGGAATTGGTGTGATGCGAATTTCGGGTCGGGTTGATTGAAGTAGGGATCATTGAAAGTGGTGGTGTTAGTATTGATAATGGGGTCAGTGATTAGAGAAGTGAACATGGAGAAGGTGGAAAAGGGTTCAGATGCTGCTGAGAAAGTAGTTGTTGCTGTGAAGGCATCTAAAGAGATCCCCAAGACTGCTTTAGTTTGGGCTTTGACTCATGTGGTACAACCAGGACACTGTATTACATTGCTTGTGGTCTTGCCTGCACAAAGTTCTGGTAAACATAATTTCTTGTTTGCCACTTGCACTGTATGCTTTTAGTTTATGACCACATAGTGTGTTTTTCAACTACATAATTGTAGTTGCATGTTGGTTGATTTTGTCTAAAATATTTTAGTTTATGGTTTTGGTAGATTATGTTTTGTAGTTTTGGTCAATCAAACAATATGTATATTTTCCACTGTAGGTAGAAAATTATGGGGGTTTCCAAGATTTACTGGGGACTGTGCTAGTGGTCACAGGAAATCTTTTGTAGGAACAAGTTCAGACCAGAAGGTTGATCTTACTGATTCCTGCTCCCAAATGATTCTTCAACTTCATGATGTTTATGATCCTAATAAGGTTTGTTTGTCAATGCAAAGGGTTGTCTGTTTATTGATTTTTAATTATGTTTTTGGCTTGTAATGTAATCCTCATTGTGCCCAACTGCTGATTGTATTACAGATAAACGTAAAGATCAAAATTGTTTCTGGGTCGCCATGTGGAGCAGTAGCTGCAGAGGCCAAGAAAATTCAAGCTAACTGGGTTGTATTGGACAAGTATGTTTAAACTAAACAGTTTAAGTTTTTTTTCTTAATGTTGCTTTCTTTCATTCCTTTCACTTAGCAAAATTCAACTTCTGCAGGAAGCTGAAACATGAACAAAAGCGATGTATGGAAGACTTACAATGCAACATTGTGGTAATGAAAAAATCACAGCCAAAAGTTCTTCGTCTAAATTTAGTCGGGTCACCGAAGAAGAAACTTGAAGCTGACTGTCCATTGCCTTCAACAAATCAATCATCTGAAAAACAAACAAAAAACAAAAACTCATCTCTTGGTTCTATTCGTGGGTCTGTTGTTACACCAACAAGTAGCCCAGAAGTATTCACTGCAACTGAAGCCGGAACCTCATCTGTCTCAAGTTCTGACCCGGGCACTTCACCGTTTTTTGTCCCTGTAACCAACGGTTTGTTAAGAAAGGATAAATCACTAGCCGAAGAAGAAAGTCGAGATCTCATTGACTCAAGTTCTGACTCTGAAAGTGAGCATTTATCATCATCTTCATCTAGCTTAAGGTTTCAACCATGGATGGTGGATATTATCACATCTGGCTGTCAATCATCTCAAAACAAAGAAGAAAGTTCACACAGGTATAATTCACTAGAAACGTCTAGATCTCAAGACATGTTCAGGAGGTTATCAAAACTCGATAGAGACAGCGAGCATGGAAGCCATAGAAGTGATGTGGAATTTAATGGTAATGTTAGAAAAGCAATATCTTTCTCTAGAAATATACCTTCTGGCCCACCTCCTTTGTGCACAATATGTCAGCATAAGGCACCGATATTTGGAAAGCCGCCAAGGTGGTTCACTTATGCTGAGCTGGAGCTTGCCACCGGAGGATTCTCTCAAGCTAATTTCTTGGCTGAAGGAGGATTTGGGTCAGTACATAGAGGGATACTTCCAGATGGTCAGGTTGTTGCTGTCAAGCAGCATAAATTAGCAAGTTCTCAAGGGGATCAAGAATTTTGCTCAGAAGTTGAAGTGTTGAGCTGTGCTCAGCATCGAAATGTTGTTATGTTAATTGGATTTTGTATTGAAGATGGAAAGAGGTTGCTTGTTTATGAATTTATATGCAACGGATCTCTGGATTCGCATCTTTATGGTATTTTCTCAACTACAAACCTATAGTATCCATAACAACATCCTTAATTTTGTCCATAAAGTTATGTTTAAATTTGTGATGATGAAACACTAGATCTTTTTAGGATGTAGGGTGCATAACATTTTGGTGATTGTAACCCTAATCTTTATGTTATTTACAGGACGCCATCGAGATCCATTAGAATGGGCTGCACGGCAAAAAATTGCTGTTGGAGCTGCCCGAGGCTTACGCTATCTTCATGAAGAATGCAGAGTTGGTTGCATTGTTCATCGTGACATGCGGCCAAACAACATCCTTATCACCCATGATTTTGAACCTTTGGTATATTCTTCGTTTAATTACATAACATTTGATATCTCAACGTATAATGCATTCATGGTTTATAAATTTATATAATCTCTTCAACTTAGATGCAATCCCAACAAACTTGTGCTCTTTAGAGATATATGGATATGCTATATTTGTGTGCAATTTTTCTCAGCTTTCAAAAACTGAAATATGGACCTTTAAGAGTTGTACAAGACACCTTATATTTCTT
Organism: Tagetes erecta; assembly: GCA_030867185.1. Taxonomy (NCBI): domain Eukaryota; kingdom Viridiplantae; phylum Streptophyta; class Magnoliopsida; order Asterales; family Asteraceae; genus Tagetes; species Tagetes erecta. The sequence continues at coordinate 1,581,474 of CM061492.1, forward strand.
TTTTAAAAGGTAGGAGATTTTGGCCTAGCAAGGTGGCAGCCTGATGGTGACACTGGAGAAGAAACAAGAGTAATAGGGACATTCGGGTTAGTCTTTAATGTGAATTTGTTTCTTCTGGTTTAGCCATCTCCATAATATTGTGAACACTAAAAGTAATAGCAATGTTTTTGCGGTTTAATTAGATACTTGGCTCCTGAGTATGCACAAAGTGGCCAGATAACTGAGAAAGCCGACGTGTATTCCTTTGGAGTTGTACTAGTGGAGCTTGTTACAGGACGAAAAGCAGTGGATCTTACCCGACCTAAAGGCCAACAATGCCTCACGGAATGGGTGAGTCTTAGACAACAATTAAGATTTCTTAAATTGGTATATGCATATAGATGTAAATTTCAACTCATTAATTTGTGTCTGGGTCAAATTGAGTTATGTTTTAACCCAAATGGGTGAAATTGTAAAGACTAGCTAAAAATGGACAAAGTTCTGGGAAGCCATTAAAAGTTCATAAACTGGTATAAAACGTAGATGTGTGTCGAGCTGTTTTGGCCCGTGCAGTAGAAAAACACCCTTATGAAACCCAACCTGTTTTAACCCATCACCTGACTTACCAGGAAAAATCTGTAGATATATAATCTCATATTAGAGTAAAAAATAACATGTTTTAGCAATCAAAAAAATGATTTTAATTTTAATTTTGGTTCGTTAATATGTAAATAGGCACGTCCATTGTTGGAAGAAGACGCCATTGATGAGTTAATTGACCCACGGTTAGAGAACTGTTACTCAGAACAAGAGGTTTATTGCATGTTACAAGCTGCTTCTCTGTGCATTAAAAGAGATCCACAGTTACGTCCTCGCATGTCACAGGTACATTTTGGTTTTAGTAACATATAAACTAGTTCAATAACTTGAAGCTTCCAATAACATATACCACCTTTAAAATATGCTTGCTCATTTCACTAGTTGATCTGAAGTAAAATATATAGTCGCTTAACTTTTGTTTCATTTACTAAAATATTTCACCATTTTGTAGTAGCATGTGAAATAACTTGTACAATTTAAATCTGACCGTTGGTTTCTCCTTGACTGTACTTCAGTTTTAACCTTTGTCAGGTGCATTTAAAATCACAATTTTCACTTTTAGGAGCTTTTTTTAAAAGCACAGTAAAAGCACTTTACAAATGAAATGACTAGGAAATAATCCAGCTCATGTGAAAACTGATAGTCAGAGCAATAGCTAGGTTGAGTACTTGTCAGTTAATACGACGGACCCGGCCCGGCTCACCCCCACTTGCACACCAGTTAGGTTGACTGGTTGAGTACTAATCAGTAAAGCCGACGAATCGGTCCCATGGTCCGATAAAATTTTCAAAATATTTATTCTTTTGCCTTCCAATACAACATCTACCCATTCATTTACTACTCCAAGCTCTATATTTCTGTTTATTCTAGGCTTCATATTTTTATATTTTGTTTTAAATTAGTTACATGTGTATAAATATTTTTAAGCTATATATGATGTCAACTGTCAATTAATCCGACCAAGAGACCTGTTCGGTCCATCTACTTGAACATTGTTAATACAATATGGTCCAATTTTCTGAATTTTGGATTTATCACCTTTGACCCAATTCATCCAACTAGTTGAAGGGCCAATCCATGGGCATACTTTGACCCAAGTAGTAAATGTCAACAAATGACAGCTTTAGACCGAATTGACAAGTTTTTAAAAATGATCGTGTGTATAAGGTGCTACGGATACTAGAAGGGGACATGATAATGGATTCAAGTACTGACGTTGGAAACCGGAGTGGTAGGATTTATTTGGATCGTCAACTGAGTCCAACAAGGGAGACATTAGCGGATGGGTTGAGTAGCAAAGTTTCTCTAGACTCGATGCGGCTCTTATGTAAGAGAGAAAAGACCAGAAGAACTGCATGTGAAGATAGAAGGTAATGGTTCAAAAACCTACCTAATGTCCAATATGAGTGGCCTTTTTTGTTCATCTTGTATGCTTTTGTCCTTGTACAGGACATGATTGGTTAGTGTTTTTGTAATCATTCTGAATGAAGAAACAACTGCACAAAGTGTTGGTGAATATATTCTTTTGAATCTAACAACCCCTCATGCAGATCAAGATCATAACATTCAAACAATAATCACTTAAACCAATCCAAATCAGACGATATTTTGTAATCGCCCTTCAAACAAATCCGTTTGATCAAATTCGAATTTTTGTGTAAAATCATCTCTGTTGCCAGGATAAGGTTGAACAGAGACGCATGTGGGCCATAGTGACCCGTCCTATGTAGAAGGGTTCATGCTCATAAACAAGTGTAATGTTCTCATTTCACTAAAGGTCAATATGCCCACAACTCAGTGACTTAAGAGACCACATTTCTTAAAAACCAACAAACAATGTCTGAATCACAATCGATGCACGCTGGTGATAAACAATCTAACAACCAATGCGCCCAAACATGATGACATTTAAGACCTTACATTTCTTATGAGCCAAAAACAATGTCTGATTCTCTGTCAATACGCCCAATTGCGTTGATAATACCTACGGGCTACGGCATACATTTCTTATAAACCGACAAACAACGCGTCATCCAGCTAAGGCTAAGGCTTACTAATTTAGTTTCATGCGCAAAGTCAAATCACAAATCATGTGTCTCACTCAATACAACTGATCGGTAAAACTGAAAACCTAACAAACATAAATCGCATCAATTAACACAGAATGATTAAACAAATAACTTTGATCAGTATCATCAATTCACATATAACCACACATAGATACAGAACCAATTCTACTGAAACTCAAATCAACAAAACTAAAACTTGAAATCAACAAACACAAAACAACTGTTATTACCTTCTACGAAGACGAAGCAACCAAATAACCACCAGCTTCATCTCCATCTTCATCCAAACACAAATCATCAGTCCTTCTCAAAACACCATGAACAACGACCACCACAAACCCTACCAAAACCGCCACCAGTATATTCACCGTCGCACCAGTCAACAACAACAACACAATCGTCACAACAGCGAGAACAATTAACACAGCACGATCATCAATCACACGGTGAAAAACCACAAGCGGCTCATCACGTAGAAAGTATAGAAACAACCATACAGCCATCAACACAACAAACACGATCAACGAGATCGGATGCCATAACAAGCTTAGAAACAGAATTAATAAGATGATGATCGCGTAGTTCATACGGAAGTAACCGATGTTTGTTTTGATACGTGGAAATGATTCGGAGATGCTGTGAGGTAAATTGATTGATCGGAGATTGAACATCTCCTTCCATGGGCGTCGTGTACCGAGACCTGTTTTAATACGTTGTTTAGCGCGGGAAAGGTACTCGAGATTTGTGGTGGCTCCGGCGGATGACGTCGGAATTGTACCGTATGTTGTCATTGTTGGGCGGTGAGTGAGTGAGGGTTTTGAAGTGAGTTTTGTTTTATTTTGTTTTGTGTTTTGGGGCGGTGAAAGAGGGGGTGATGATGTAGAGGAAGAAGAAGTTAAGATGGCATGTGATTGGCGCCTCAATTAGATCTTGTTTGCTAAAATTTGCAGCCATCACGGGTTATATGTATTTTTTATTTTTTTAAGTATGAAATCTTAAACCTTTACGCTAACATGTCTATGAAGATAAGGTTAAAAAAATATATTTTTGATTTGAAAGTGATGTAGCGTAAAGATTTACTTATGATTTAAACACGTTGATTCTGTGAATACCTGTGACGACCCAAAACCTAAACCCTAAATTCACCTGAAACGTGGGGAATTCGTAATTATTAGAATAGGAAGATATGATTGAACTTAACAGATAATTTAATGATTGTTAGTGGAAAGGACGTAATGTATTATAAAACATGAATATAAAAAAACGTTTTTTTTATTTCTTTAGTTTAAGAATAGAACGTGAATTTTAGGTTAGGCTTTTAAAGGACAAAATGCATAATTTACTCTAAGTTTTTTATTGGTTTTGAACCAGACAAACTTCAATTTTTAATATATTTATTTTGATTGATTAAAAAATGTGATTTATTGTACATGTTCGAGTAAGAAAAGGTAAACATATGGTCGTCATTAGGGGCATAAAAACATGGCAAAATGTAATGACTAAACATTGCTGACAACATGTTAGCTGATGGTAGTGTTGATAACATACGTAACTTTATATAAGAGAAGGTAAACATGAATGTCCTTGATGACATTCGGATGTTCACTAATAATTAAATCGAGAAGAACGTGTGAGTTGTGACGAAATTTTTGATAATATTTGAAATTTTATAAAAGATGAAACCACTATTTCCCTTCCATAAAATTAGGTTAAAGTGACATGTCAAGAATTTATAGGATGAGCTTAAAATAGTGATATTAATTTCTTAAAAGAAACGTATAAATATATTAAGTGGTATTAAAACTCTAATTGAAGTCAAACAATGAGTCACCTCCTTATTTCGTGGATCAGATGATCTCTACAAGCTACGCGAGAAGCTTGGTTTATTAATCTCTTTTAACAAATGCTATTTAAAACATAATAACAGTAGTTTTGATCCTCGTATTTTAATAACATTAACAATTTATTTTCATCTTAACAGTTTTGGTCTTTGTGTTTTTATTTTCTAAAAGAAATGGTCTCGAATACTAACTTAATTCTGTTAAGTCTCATCTCATATGAAGTAAAAAAGTCATTTTCCCACTCTTTTAAAATTTGGATTGTATAAAGATGGTTTATTTATACATATCTATATTCTAAAACTAAATACTAAATAATATATAAATAATAAGTTCCTAACCAAACCAATAAACCGTCAAAAACCGAACTACTTTGAAACCAAACCGATAAACCATAAAAATCGAACTACTTAGATAATATGCGAATTAGTTTCGGTTTGAATGGTTCTGTCACTCCCGTCTACAAACATTAATCACATTTCCGATGTTTTATTATTTGATAAGCTATTTAAATTTGGTCATCATAAGCTTCATAGTTACAAATAGTTCGACTCGTTAACTTATAGACGGGATCATTTTTAACTCAACTGATGAAATGGGGTTTGGAACCGCGAGAAGGAAATTAGAGGGCACCAACCCCACATCACGTAGGACCGTGAACATGTAATGAAATAGAGAAGACAATCAACATGGGTCATGCATTGTCACAAGCAAGTGGCTCGAGCAATCAATCGAATCACATGTGGTTGGGTCATAACTTAAAAAGCCTTTAAATATGTGGTTAGAGACAATGATTTGGTGCCAAAAATAGCATATACATCCAAATACAAAGTTTTTAGACGTCTAGATAATTCTGTCTAGTGAGCCACAACAAAAAACAAAGTGCTATTTCTTATATCTCCACTAGATTGTTTATGGCATTCAGAAATTTATAATATAGAAAGAAAGATCATCATGATAACATGTTCGACAAGAATGAAAATTTTCGAGTAGAGTGAATTACATTTTACGTCCTTGTAATGTAAATTTTACTATTCATCCTTAATCTAAGAAAATAACATAAATCAAACTTTACGTATATATTTTGCTTTTAGTTCTTTCTTTTAAACAAAATTCATATTTTATGCTTAGGCTTTTGTGACACTTTTCATTTTGTTAACCGCATTTATTAAGAAAAGTTAACTTTACTACATACATAAATTACGTAAAATGTAACTTACCCTTTCGAATACTATACCTTAAATAGTAAGATGAGTAACTTTTCATTTTTTTGTCTGTAAATTCTATTGGTCTTCAGACAAAAGGAACTCTTTAGCTAAAGCACCCTTCAGTTGTGACGCCCTAGCCGGGTTAAGTATAGGTATAGCTTCATGCTTGCTTTGGGTTTTTTACAAGTTAGGTTTGTTAACTTTCACTTTAGAACCTAGTTAAGGAGAAACATATCAGACACTCACTTAGGATAAAAAAAAACTAGTTCATACTTATTCTAAATTATAATTTATCATTTATTCATTTTAATTTAATACTTCATGACACAGATAAAACAACTATGTATATTTTGTGTTGTTAATGTGTAAGAATATATGTTTAAAAATAAACAAGCTAATTCGGCTTAGTTTATGACACAGTCCAAGCTTAAATTCACAAGCAATCAGATTTTAATAAAAAGAATCCACTAAAATCAAGTGGCCCAAAAATCCAGTCCATCTCAAACGAGATAAGCCTCTTAGGAAGTTGGTCATTTCAATCACCAAACTTGAAAAGAAACCCACCTAAGTGAAGAAATACTAATCACGATCAATATTCAAACCTAAATTTACAAAATCTCAAGCTCTATCCCTCATTTTCACATCGTCAAGTCAAAACACCACATAGCTCACTTAACAAGATATAGTAAACTACATTATCTAATTTGGATGTATTTGTGTTGGAAGGTGCCACATCTAGACTATATCAATACATTAATTGATCATAAAATAACAAAGTCGTGCAAATAATCAACGTGTCACACCCTTGCGGGGTAAGATAGCCAATTCTCCAAAGTTAGAGATTGTGAGGTATATTGTCAAAATCACACTCTATTCGCAAGTATCAATTAAGTACTTTCAAATAAAAATAATGATAATGTATTTTAATAGTAACGTGCCAAACTAAAAACATAAATATATATTCCAGATTGATTCTCACAATTCTCACATTTATTTTAATCTTTTCACACTATATGTTTGCATACAGAAATGTTCATTTATAAAGTTATTTTTTGATATAAGAGAAGGCCTTGTCTATTCACACACCCTAAAATTCTATTCACACACCTGTTTTAAAACCAGACGTCACGGATCGGCCTTGATGCGGCGTCTAAGTCACTTTTCTGTCAACGTCAACCGAGGAATGTCGTAAACGAGGTGGAATTTGGTCAAACCTGGACATATGCGCCGCATATATGACCTAGGCGCCGATGATGTTGTTGGCCGCATATATGACCTAGGCGCCACACCGAGTGTCATGCGCGGCGCATAAGGGTGTTGAAGCGTGATTGACTACGTTCGAGGATGTGTCTGGGATAAGAAGTAACCCAGGCGCGACGCCGAGGTTTATGTGCGGCGCCTAAGGGTGTGAGAAATAAAAGCATGGGGTGTGTGAATAGGATATAGGGTGTGTGAATAGGATGACCCGAAGAGAATGACACAATAGTAAAAAATAATTACAATTACAAACTAAAAAAAATTATAACTCACAATATAAGTTGAATTTTAAAAAAGTACTTCCGAGACCTTGTTCTTCACTCCGTCTTCCTTTAAAAAATAAACGAAAAAATAAAAAAATTTATGTTTTCATTGTCTTTTTTTATAACTTTTATTGTGTTTTTTGTTGTGTCAAAATTTACAAAAGACACAATGAATATAAAAAGAAGACAATGAAAACTTTTTTTTTTTGTTTTTTTATAAAGGAGGACGACATGAGAAGATCTCCGAATCACTTTTAATATTCAACTTAATTTGTGAGTTATAAATTTTTTTAATCCTACATTGTCCTTCTCACACTTGTGTACCATATTCACACTTATAGGATAACTCCACCATTACATATATAAATATATAACCTTAGGGTTTACATCATATAAAATCATATTTACATCAATAAAATTTATTTCAAACAATTATTTACACATTAAACACCGTCTTATGTGCCTCTGGTTCAATATGATCGTTCCACACTTTAGTTTCCCTATGCCGTTTTAACCGTTTTAACAGAAAACCAGTAAAAGTAAGATTTAAACCCAACACCTTAAACATCATGCGTTTCATGTTTGTTTGATCTAAACTTTGACTTCAATAAGATAAACAAAGCCAAGAACCTGTACTTAAAAGAAAAGCAAACAATTTAGTCTTGAAGGTTGCCTCTAAGATTTAACCTATAGACTTGTATAAGTTTTCTAAAACTGTAGCTCCACTCAAAATGCAAAATTTGCTTTCAAACTTTCATTCATATTTTACATCACAACAACAGATTTTATTCATTACCTGCTTTTTATAAAGATTGGTTTGATTTTGGTGGACAATTAATGGAGAGAAACCCAATGTTTCTTCATGGAACACTAGAAGCTACAATCTTCCATGCTACACCTTATTCACCGCCGTTTCTACTCAACGTACGTATCTTATAGCTCATACTCGTGATTTATGATGGTTTTAAGACGGTTTTGTGTTAGTACAGCTCGTAAACTTGTTAGTGATTTAAATCTGATGATGTTTGATCTCCAAAAGGATAAACAGGTGATAAATATATAATATTCTTGTCGCGGGTTGATATAAATATATTCTTTTCGCAATCCTATATGACAAACTAAACGCTATTAACTTCTTAAAATTGAGCCCAAAAAGTGTTTCGGGGTCGATTGAATTCGCATGTTTTGACCTGATACCCAACACGTGCATTTTCGAACCTCTACCATTATGCCTTAAAATGATATGGGGCATAAAAAACTTACTTATTGGTGTTTAGCTTTTACAGTGCATAAATCCAACTGGAGCACCTGCATATGTTACCATCAAAATAGATCACAAAAAGATGGCATCAACCAGTCATGAAACTAGCAGGGTTTGGAACCAAACGCTTCGTGTGCTTTGTGCGCATAATATAAATGCAGCATTAACAATTACACTCAAAACCAAATGTTCAATCCTTGGGAAAGTCAACATTCGAGCTCATCAGTTGTTAGAAAAGTCAAACCTGATTGATGGTTTGTTTCCAGTGTGCATGGAAAACGGGAAGCCACATCCAGAACTGAAAATTAGACTCATGTTATGGTTCAAACCTGCAGAACTTGAACCAAACTGGGGAAAGATAATTGCCACCAATAAATTTAATGGACAAAGAGATGCTACATTTCCTCAAAGGATGAACTGCAGTGTTACACTGTATCAAGATTCTCATCACTGTGCTATGTTTCAACCGCCATTTGATGTTTGCAGGGCACCAAGAAACCTTTGGGAGGATGTTTTTGTAGCCATTGAAGGTGCCAAACATTTGATTTATATTGCAGGATGGTCTTTCAATCCTAACCTGATTCTGGTAAGCAAACAAAAAACCTTGTCAAAACTATATTGGTATATATTAGAGATCACAAAATGGGTGGATCCAGTTTTTTTGCGGGTGGGTCATGTTATGTATCTCTGCGGAAAAATGTTATTTTTGTAAATAATTACATGCAAATTATGATTCATTAATTACAAAACTTCAGGAACAATCTGAATGTTCTAGTAAACAATATATAAGGTTGTATGCATTAGAAATAGACTTTTGGTAACTTTTGAGCCATTTGAATTGACTTTTTCGCTAACGGTATGAATTTTACGTCTGAGACATAACCCAAGTCAAATGGGTAGAAACCGACGCGTTCTGTACAACTAAATTTATGGCTTTTCTACACAATTAGTAACTAAAAAAATACAAAAATAGGATTTTAGTGTTCACGTCTAGTAAAAAAATACTAGTTAAATTACCTTATAAAAATAATGTACCACACAGGTGAGGGATTTGGAAACAGAAATTCCACATGCAAGAGGAGTAAAGCTAGGTGAACTGCTGAAAAGAAAAGCAGAGGAAGGTGTAGCAGTAAGAATCATGATCTGGGATGATGAAACTTCATTGCCAGTTATCAAAAACAGAGGCGTAATGGGAACCGATGACGAAAATGCCCTTGCCTTCTTCAAAAACACAAAGGTGGTCTGCAAGTTAAGTCCTAGATTAAACCATAATTTCCCAACAATGTTCACCCACCATCAAAAAACCATTACGGTTGACACACACGCGCATTCGTCCTCAAGCAAACGAGAAATCATTAGCTTTATCGGAGGCATTGATCTATGCAACGGTCGATATGATACTGAACAACACTCACTTTTTAGAACCCTAAATACCGAACTACAAGCACATGATTTCTACCAAACAAGTATACCTGGAGCAAGTTTTAGAAAAGGAGGGCCCAGAGAACCATGGCACGATGCACATGCCTGTGTTATGGGAGAAGCTGCATGGGACATAATGCACAATTTTGAGCAACGATGGCGGAAGCAATTTGACCCATCTTTACTAGTTCCAGCCAACAAAATAATCGGTCTTGAGCATGACTACTCAGTTACTGCAACTGAAAGAAATTGGAAAGTTCAAGTTTTTAGGTCAATTGACCATGTGTCAGCTTCTGTCAACAGTAAGTTTACAGTTGAACGTAGTATACATGAAGCATATGTAGAAGCTATTAGGCGAGCCGAGAGGTTTATATACATTGAGAATCAATATTTCATTGGGGGATGTCACTTATGGGAAAACGACAGACATTCAGGATGCTGGAATTTGATCCCGATTGAGATTGCACTTAAGATTGCAAGAAAAATAAAAGCAAAAGAGCGGTTTGCAGTGTATATTTTAATACCTATGTGGCCAGAAGGCGACCCCGAGAGTGAATCTGTGCAGGCTATACTGCATTGGACGCGGGAAACAATGAAGATGATGTATGGCTTAATAGGGGAAGCAATTAAAGATAGTGGTGAAATATGGCATCCCAAAGATTATTTGAACTTTTTCTGCCTTGCTAACAGGGAAGATGAAAACAGAGGAGAGTATGTCCCTTTGTATTCACCTCATCATGGAACACAATACTGGAATGCTCAAAAACAGAGGAGATTCATGGTTTACGTACATTCCAAACTCATGATTGGTAATCATTCATCCATAAACCTTTTTAAGTCCGTAATTTGATCAACTTTTTCATAATCTAATCTTTTTTTTTGTCATCTTGTTTATTGAATTTTCAGTGGACGACATTTACATGTTAATAGGATCAGCAAACATAAATCAGCGATCCATGGATGGACAGCGAGACACAGAGATTGCAATAGGATGCTACCAATCAAGTGAAAATGGTAAACAGACAAATAAAGATATTCAAGGTTACCGTTTGTCATTATGGTATGAACACACTGGACGAGCAAAAGAGACTTTTCAAGACCCCGAGACTTTGAACTGTGTGGTGATGATGCGTGAACTTGGGGAGCTGATGTGGCAGATTTATTCAGGTGATGAGGTCATTGACATGGAGGGTGTCCATCTTGTCAGTTACCCTGTTCACGTAACACAAGAGGGGAATGTTAAGGACCGGGTGGATGGCGGTGGCCACTTTCCTGACACAAACGCACAAATAAAGGGAAAAACATCTAAAATTCTACCACCAATCTTTACTACATAAACCTAAAGATATTGCAGCATCAAGAATCGTGTATATATCTTGAGAGTGCCACGGGAGTTGAAACTCTTATAACACAAACTCCTATCTTCATAAAATGTATGTATATTGAATTTCCATATTTACTTGAATCTCACGATTTCGATAAATACTTGTGTTCATCTCAAATATGAGTTAGCTAAGCAAAGTGAAGAACACAAGAACAAGAGTTCAGATAATTTGAAATAGCATGTAATATTGAGCTCAATCCCATTTGCAGCCTATAACACAAGCAATGTTGCATGTTCTAGATTATTACATTTACGATTACATAGGATGATAAAGCAGATATGTGAGGAAAAGGCAGATACGAAAAATCATTTCACATATTTCAAAACTGAGTTTATACCTGAAGATGATAAGCATATTGTTTTCGAGTATTGTACCGATTTTCCGATTTTTTTAACATTTCCCTCTCACTAATTTGACCAATTATCATCTTCCAGTGTAATTTCAGTTGATCTTTGATGAGAGAGAACCATATTGAAGATCATGACTTGAGTTTAACTTTCTCCTAAGGGTTTTATGGTAAATTGTGATAGCTAGAACTTTGGATCTTACCTATTTTGGAACTTCAGATGTAAATCAAACTTGCTCTTCCCAAATCACTAGGAAATGTATTTCCAGCATCTAGAACCACGTTCATCTGCAATACAACACAAACAGAACAAATATCACAAAAGTAATTTTGAACAATATGCTTGATTGAAAAACCTCCGCAGGAAATTCAAACTGTACAGTATTCTCTAATATCTCACCAAAATACGCATACACAAACACATGAAATTAGGGGAGAAAGAAAAACTGAATATGAGCCTAATAGGTTGGTTTGGTTTGTTTCAGTTTCCTAGTTACATTTATCTGGTTTCCTTACTGTAGCTGTTTACCTTATATATATACAAATACACTTACATATATACGTATAAGAAGTCATTACCTCATGAAAAAGAGAGATAAAATATATGTACCCAAAAATCCATTTCTAATTCATCAGAGTCTGAGCCTTAGTTCTAGGTACGAGTCTAGTCAGCAAAACCATAGCTAGTCGCCAGAAACCTAATCAACAACTGTCCTGCTTATCAAGACCATAGTCATCAGTTCTCTTGTCCACATAGTTAATTCCAGTTCATGAAAACGAATGATCTGTTTTATCGGTCCGCGCCAGTATCTTAGTGAATCAGGCATTCCCAGACATGTCCTAGGTTCATGTTCTGGTTATAGGTCCCTTGTTCCCAGGCCCACTGCCCACTACTTTGTTTGCCATGAAACTAGATCCAAGTGGTCCGTGATCCTACCATTCCAACGCAGCAGTCTAACTCCAACTTCCCATATGACTAAGATTCTGGATTTATAAAGCACGCCATTTGTGTTCCAGATCTGATGAAAATTGTGTGTTGTTTGTTCATTCACATTAACATCCACGCCAATATTCACATCACTGAATAAAATGATCAAGAAACCATCGATCTCTTTTGTTGAATACTATTCTCGATAATAGGTGTTGTTCGTATTTTACTGTCTTGTCACAATTGCTTCAGGTGTTGGTCAACTATGGTTCATGATCCTTGTTCCAGTTCCTTTCTTGTTCACGTCCCCCGCTCCCAATGGAGTCAAAGTCCAAGTCAACTAATGCAGCAGTTCCATACAAAATGGATCATGAGCACATTAGAGTTCTCTTCCTTGTAATCCAGGAGTGGTTGACTAGAATGGAGATGACCTTTTGTTTGTAACAAGTTGCACACGATAAGCATCCGTGCTCCAATGTGAGGAGGATTGTTAAAAATGTTGCAAGGATTATATGGGAAGAGTTTACTTTTCCACATCCACTTCAGGGAGGGAGCAAGTATAAGTCATAGCTTTAGGCTTTCGAGCCTTTCTTCCTAGGACAAAAGCCTTCACATGAACTTGAGCGGTTGTCTGAAACAGATGCTACGCCTTGGGACTGCAGTCCCTTCTAGTCTTCTACTTAGCAGGGATGTCCCTCTTCAATCCCCTGCACCTACCATTGAAACAGCTAGGGGCTAGTAGGTCCTGCCAATATCAGGGAAAGAACAGCAACCAAAGGGTTCCTTCTTTATCTAAGTGACTAATAGGCATGGTATTCTTAGTTCATGTTCCATAGCCTTGTATCTTATGCAAATGAGAACATTACCTCGTTAGAAAGAGAAATAAAGAACTCTTAAGATCAATGTAGTCCTACAGGGAACAAGATAAAAAAATTCAGGTTCAGTCCAAACCATAAAACCCAACACAGAATGATCCAAGAAGCATTGTTGAGCCCTAGGCCTTCTCATGCACAAATGATGAATCAGTTAGCTCCCATTAAGATGAAACCTAGTCATTGATGGTTATCAGGTGACTTATGGTAACTGCTCAAAGGAAAAATAACAGGGAGAAAATGGAAACGAGTAAAAAAATACAGTTTTATTAAGATGCAAGCAAGAAATAAGCATAACAAACTGAAGCTCCAAATTTACCCTAATGTGTAGAAACCAACTTTCCAGAAAGACAACAAAGAGCTATAGATCGAAGTTGTAACAATCTAGGATATATAATAATCCAAGTGTATCAATTATAACATGTACATGTAGCTCAAGATATGTTTATGTATACTCTAGAAAGAATTTCACCCACGAAACGGAGACAGAGTACTTGTCTAGCATAAAGTACATACCAGATCTCAGCCCACGTCAAACGCCAAGCCAGCCTTTCTTCAAGCTAGCCACCAGACAGTGCAATATGAGCAGCTCACCTCTGATTGAATTCTAGCAAAGATGTCTGACTACTCAGCTATATTACAGCATTATTAGATGAAGATATAAGCAGAAGATCGCACAAAACAAGATATACGAAACTGGAAAATGTGTCAGAACTGCTGCAGACAGATCAACATGAGATGTCTTCATGAACAAGCTTTAGCAATGTGATGGACTCCAACAAAATTCGTCTTCAAAATTTTTCCATATGAACTCCGTTACAAACTGGTGAAGGGTTTATGGATATATCACTTTATCACCTCAAGAACCTAGACTATAGTACTGTTAATAAACTTATACTGGGCTTTTTCAGCTATTCCTAGTAACGCTAAATCTCACAGACATATCGAATTCCCCAAATCATAAAACGATATATCTGCTAAATCTTAATGAAGACGCATCGAGTCACTGAATTTTAAAAGGCAGGAGATTTCAAAGAGCTCCACTATCCTAGTCCTCAGCTGCATGACATATGCTTCTATGTGATTAATTTCCATCCTTCTAGACCAGCGCCCTAAAGGGTTCTGAGAAAGACTATATTGAGATAACATGTACATTATCTTTTGAGATGAAGAGAGCAATATGAGTTAGATGTCTGATTTTACCACTTAAGATGCTAGACTATATAACTTAACATACACGATTTTCTTCGGAACCTATCATGATAAGAGCTTTGTGCTAATACAAGTCTTGATTCAATAGAATCTCCAATTAGCTTTCTATATCTTAAATTATCCAGATGATGCTTTCAGTCTCCATGCTCCAACACAAGGAAAAAATAGTAGATAAGATATTTAGTAATAAGGTCTCACAAGATTTAAATATGTGGCCATATATATAACCATAATGATATCAAGAATCAAAAAATGGAGCCACGTGCTGTAAACAATACAATAAAGCCTAAAAAATCTTGTAATATTTAATAAATATGCAACACAAAAGGAACGTCATCTCCATGATTTATAGTAAAGGCACACAGTCTCCCGAATGCACTTAGCTAAATAGCCTAAAGTTCAAATAAAAAAACTACTTATTTAAAATGCAAACATAGAAGAACCATACACTTCCACAAACCCAATATGTCTGTTTTGCAAATTAGAACACGGGCCGTCCATATTTCAACGACGGGTTCGAGATTTATCAGGCCCAACCCTTGGACCAGAACTCGAACCATATAATGGACCCTTGTCAGCAGCACCCTGAAGGAACAATAAAATACTTCAATCCAGCATTTCAAGCAAAAACTACAACCCGAAACTGACCAACCAGTCCGCCCCTTTTAAGAAAATATTTGTTCTGATCCAAGCCGGCCCGCCTATTTTTCTATTTAAGGCTAAGTATAAGTTCAAACGATATAACAAATAATACCAGGTGATATGTCGGAATCCCATATCCATCGCCATAAGGAGGAGGAAAACGGCCATCTGAACTTCTGTAGTTCATCCCATATGAACCGCCTAAATAACCAAATAGCAAAGAATCATGAGAAAATACAAGTGATACTAGACATCCAATCCTTGTCTTATTCAAACCAAAATGACCTCCACCTCTGATATGTGTGTGTGTGCATATATATGCATGTACGTAACTATATGTTCTGTTTTCTCTTATTAAGCAGACTAAAAACAACTGTATAAGTAAATGGCATCCATAAAGAAAGAAAGCATAGGAATAAAAAGAAACTTCAGCATGTATTTGGTTCCTATATTCTATAACTACAATGTACAAAAATAAGAAGAAGAAAAACTTAGTGGACGCTGATAATGGTTTTAATGTAGGCTGCCTGGAGGTAAGCAAAGGAAGCAATTAACTTTAGCCAAATACAAAGACAGTTAAAAAGGTATAGGTCACTAAGGAGATAGCCTGGTGGGAAATAGGAGTATTGGTGTATTCCCCAACCAACTGGTTGTGGGTTCAAATATTGCAAAGTGCAGGTGTGGTGATTTTAGTCGTTCAGAAAAATTAAAAAGGTATAACAGTAAATACCAGCACCCCATGGTCCAACATCCGAACTAGTAAGTTCTGCACGGAGCTTTTCAACTTCACGGGCCATAGAAACCAAGTTTTTCTCCATTGCTTGTCTTTGTTCCAGTAGTTCTATACCTCCTTTCTTTTCATACTCAATGGCAGCTCTACAAGATACAAAATAACTTTACTTCATAAAAGTATCTTAACTGAAACTTTGGGCCTTTTAGGTCTAAGAAAGAGAGGATATAAATTACATACCTAGCATGCATAAGCTCCCCATGAATTCTCTCATGCTCTGTTCTTAAAGCCGAAAGTTGCTTATTTTCAGTTTGCAGATTTGCAAGGTCTTTCTTGATAGTCTTAATCTGTCCAGATAAATCATGCCTTATAGAATTCAACCTCTCAACTTCGGCACGAAGTTGTTTAGCCTCATGTTTTAAAGGTTCAGTCGCACGAAGATCAGCCTCTAGTTTCCGAGCGTTTTCAATAAGCTTCCTTGAATGCATTTCATTTTGTTCTTGAATATCAGCAATTGCAATATTCATTCGCCTAAGTTCCTCTTTAGCAGCACCCAACTCTCGTTGTAGAGCAACTCGGTCTTCAACTAACCTCCTATTTTCACCCAAAAGCCTGCGGATTTCATGATGTTGGATTTCAAGTTCTTCCTCCAGCATGGCAGGATGAGGTGGCATAGGTCGAGCTGCAGGTGCCCGTGATGGAGGCCCTCCTGGGAGATACCCATGTCGGTGGTCATACGCCTCACGAGGATAACGATTTCTCCCTGCCATCCAATATGACCCTAAGCCCTAAGGGAATGAACAAAACATCTGATCATGTAAAACTAGATCATACAATTTATGCATTATTAGTAACAGATCAACAAAGAGATAGCATGCCAGCATTTATAGGAATTAGGATGTGCATATAACATTTATCTGAGCTTGAAAACAATTATATGCATACAAAAGTAAAAGTGTAAGAGCGACAACAATCACGCAATGTGTTTATCTCAAAACCAATGTATATCATTACAAACATTCTTAACTGTACCTATAGTCACAGTCTCACAAACATCTAAATCATCAAAGAAGCTACACGAAATATAAATTGTCTTCGCGCGTTTATCATAACGGTCATGTTAGCATTAACTGTAAATAAAAACCATAACTCAACAACTATATTTGTGTTTTTTCCCAATCAGTTGACCTATCAATCCTAAACACAAACACAACTCATTCATTCAGCTATAACTACAGTTCAAACATGTTACATACTCTACAACCAAATCAATCAGATCATACGATTAAAATCAATCCAGTTAACAACAATCCGCGCAAGTTCCCTATGAAACGAAAAATTGTGCAAACAAATCGAATACAAAACCCTAGAATTACAAACAAACAGCGAAATTACGCAACACGAACCTCGATTTTATGATAAAAGTATGGCGAATTTTGCGATGTTGTTTGTGTTAATTTGATTGTTGAGTTGAAAATTGAAACCTAGACACCTGCGTGCGATTCATGATTAAAATTTAATGAATAAAAAATATTTTTCAATAAAGGTTTATTTTAGTGCAGTAGTGCTGTTACGTTACGACGCCGTTTGGCGTTTATTTGGTTGTTTGGTGTTTGAGTAATGACTAATGAGCCCATAAGAGAGAACTTTTGTAAAAAACCGGACCCAAAACCTTACATGGTTTTAAATTTTAAACTTGATCAACACCGATTCTTGTAATCATCAGTTACTACCTTTTGCATAACCGTTGGGTACAATCTGGAACCACTGAACACTATAGTGTGGTTTATAGTTGTTTTTTATGACTTGTGTGTAGGTATAAGAAGACATTGGGTGTGTTGTTTAGTTTTCATAGGCGTCATTTTAAAAATTGTTATGGATGTTCAAATTGGGGGTTAGTTGAAGTATGTCATGTGTGGCATGGTCTTAATTGAGCAATGATTAAAACATGTAGTTGTATTTATCAAATATTTATACGTGTACATGTAAAAAAAATTTGCTCTTAAGATTCATGCCATTGAAATGTGAACCTGTGCATGTTCTAAGTCGCGGTAAGTTGAAATTTAGGTTACAACAATTGGTAGCATCAATGTGAACCTGTGCATGTTCTAAGTCGCGGTAAGTTGAAATTTAGGTTACAACAATTGGTAGCATCAATTGAGCATTGATTTGTGATTTGTATATAAAGTTGAAGTAAGTTTGAAACCATATTCATTAAGTCCCAAAGACAAAACTAGAGTCTAGTCCACCTACGATGAATATGAATAGCTCGTCAGCAATGATAGGAAATCTTATTATTTGTGCTTACTTCACCTTTATATATGATGATTAATAACATATTGTGCTTACTTAACCTTGATTAACATAAAAATCACTACCTATTATCTCTAATTTTATTTTAATATATATTTTTTCTTTATTATTTAATAAAAAAAAAATAGTTTACTAACTTAAAGTAATAATTACAATGCAAAAAAGTTATTGTTGAAATAACTCAAAATAATAACCTTTGTGTGGGGGCGAATTTGTAGGTTTGTGACACATAACCCCATCAATCCATATCATAGTCTTGATGGACATACTCCTAACAGTGATTAAAATGATTTGTTAACAACATGTTACTTTAAATAAACCGAATGATTTGTGCTTACCTAATTACTTACGTCACAAAAAACAAAAAAAAAAAGTAAGTTACACAAATAATTATCATGCATGTATGTGTATGAATGGATTTACTAATGTTAGTCTTTTTCCTATAAATTTTATTATATAAAAGAGACCCAAGAGGAGAGAGGAAAAAGAGATAATAAAAAATAAGTAGAGTGATGGTGGCGTTCAATACAGATATAAAAGAGTCGATTCAAATCCGAGCTTGCTACTAACCATGGAGATGACACATGGCTAGAAAACAAGAGGAGAATGCGTGCGAGTGGGGTAGTGTGCGAGTCAGGCTCGAGTGCTCGACTTAAAGCAAATTGTTGAAGCATGCCACTACCTAAGGAAAGGTAGCCTATGCTTCAAAGATTGATCTTTTTTTTCTTCTAACGGATATGAAATATGGGCATGTAGTCAAATATTTTTATAATTCTAACTGATTTAACTAAGAATAATTCAAATATGTTTCAGGATAAGTACATCACAACATATATACATCTGGCATAGCCTTTTTATAAAGGATTTTTATTGTGTACAATCCAAGTTTTTGCTTGGTATCAAGGATGAGAAAATTATCGGTCATGACTTTTAAGACCACCAAATTAAGTCGAGAGATATATAGCCAATCCAAATATATATATTTAAGCACTAATACAAAGCTCTAACCAATATTACGCGTGTCTTTGTAGCAATGTATAGTGACATTGTAGACACATATCAATGTTCCAACAAAAGATTCACATCAACTTAATTATCTAGGTTAAAGAAAAAAATACAACACTAGCTTACAGATTATAAACCAGTCATAAACACTAAACAAGACTAGTTTACAGATAATAAACTAGTCATAAACACCAAACGAGAGTACGAGACTTTACACTACAAAAGGTAAGTAGAAGAAGTACAACAAAATTTATTTTTGTGATGTAATTTCACAAATCTTGATAGCAAAAAACCCATTCCTACAATATTGTCTACACTTATGTATATGAAGAATGACGAACGTCATACGTTATACATTACTAGCAAGACGTTTGAACTTAGAATCAAACTATAAAAAATATAAATTAACGTACGTACCCGTAATTACTCAAGTATACATAAAAGCTAGCTAGGTTCTTATATATATTAACTGCCATCCACTTGTGATCAACCTTTTTAACAAGCACACATGTGTGGGTAAGTTTGAAGATGTGACAAATATATCACCATCATATATATGATATCTCATGATGCCATGGACACCCACACGTGTGGTTCTTCATCTCTAATTGCTTTTTTTTCTTTTTCTTTAGACAAAAGGGCCCATGAACATTCTTCAATAATCATAACCCCATACCCTACTCTTTAATTCTCTCTTTTGACCCATATTGGCATCCTCCTCTTCATTCTTACAGTTGGGAAGTTAATTATGGTGTCATCCTCAGCTACCCACCTGCATTTGCATACATGCCCGCCCACATTGATCAATGCTACAAGTAAATACAGATCGATATAGAGGTGTGCATGGTTCTGTTTGGTCAAGTGTTGTTTTGTGACATGTTTTTCTTGTTTAGTTGTTCGGCATTGACGGTTTAAACTGATTTTTTTTATAAAACAATAGTTTGTAGTAAAGCTATATGTGCATGCAAGTGTTTTGGTAACGACCCACGGGTGAAATTACCGTTTTATCCTTGGCGTGTGATAATATTTACCTGAACTCAGTAACAAAGTGATGGAGGAAGATGGAAGCTTCTAATCTGGCTAAATCAAGCCCAGGACATAACCTGAGCCCTCCTCCGAAAGGAGTGAAGCTACCATTGCTCATATCCCTATTCTGTTTATCACAAAAGATCCAAACTTAATTTTATAAGATTTAATAACATACAAGCTAGAGGTCTAACATAGTTTAAGGAAATTATTAGTTCACACGTACAGTCAGTAAAGAAGATAATTTTATGATAACATACTCGTGACAGAGTAATATATACTAATTAATTAATTACCTGCCACCTCCATGGGTTGAAGTGGTGAGGAGATTCATGGTGATCATCATCTAAATGAACTGATCTGAAATGTGTCAACACACACCATCCTTTTGGTATTAGGTACCCTTTGATCTCAACATCTCTCATAGCCTTTCTAATCACTCCCATTATTATATTCCCTAATCTTAGGGTTTCACTAATCACCTGTTTAATTTTATAGTTATCATTAGTAATTAGTATGACTAATCATAGATTGAGCTTGATAGAATTAATTTAACTTACATTTTGCGTAAATTGTAACGATAGATAATCATCCCAACACATCACACATCCGAGATTCTTTTTACGCCTTTTTAGCTCCAAATTTTCCTCCTGGTCATCATCATAGTTAAATAGTGAAGTGGGTAAGAAAATGATTATAATTAAAGGCTAATTATAGCCATAATCAATCATTACAGCTCCTAAATTACTATGATCATGGATTAAATAGTAAATTACTTTACAACTATTAATCATGCATGTCAACTTAACTACTTGATTAGTTGCTATGTTCATGCAACATGCTGATATATTCGTATACATGACTACTAACAAATCTATTATTATTTCACGATTTATGTTTAACGCGTATAAGGGGCTGTTTGTTTCAGTCTCTTGGTGGTTCAGATGTCTGAATGGTTCAGACTGTTTGTTTCGCGAGCAGATGTCTGAATAGTTAAGATATTTGCCTCTAAATGGTTAAGCATTACACAAAGTCTGAATGATTGAGAGCTATTATCTGAATTGTTCAGACATTTGCCTTTAAATAGTTAAGCAATATACTAGCTCTTAATGTTTCTGACCTCTTACTGATTCAACACTTAATGGTTCAGACATCTTATTGGTTCAGCACTTATCCATTCAGATACTGCCAAACAGCCCCTAAGTATAACAAATTTATATGAAAGATGCAAGTACCTTAAGTTGATGGAGAGCTTTGGGACAATCTGATAAGTATTTGATGGCTAAAGTTATAAGTAAAGGGACAGAGTCCTCTCCAGGGATCATCAAATCAATCATATTATCCGATATTAATTCATCTGTTAGTTTTTCGCTCTTATCATTAAGCAACACGTCAGCCACATCCTTTGGATCTTGTAAACTAGCACCACTGCGTATCCTTTTATCCGCTATAATCTTCATGACTAGTTTCACCATCTTGTTCTTGGCTTGTAATGATCGATGCAGTTGCGTTCCAGGTAGCTTTACGGGTAATGACATGAGACCCGCAATGAAATTTTGAAAATGGACCCTTAAAAACTCCATATCTTCACCCGGATCCAAACCGATTAAAGCTTTGGCCAGTACTTGAAACGCAATCTGACATATAGTAAAAAATGATAAAATACCAAATAAGTTATTTGTGTAAATTTTGTTACGTATTGTTTTAATTTTTAACAACTGTAGAAATTGGAAAATTTGTAACAGGGACATGTAGAAGAGATTGGGGACAAATAATTAGTAACATGGACCATAGGGTGGTGAAATTAGTAGACAAAATAATTAAAATATAATGATTATGTAACCAATAACAAGGGTTGTAATTGCTTTAAATCATAAAAGTTTTGAGAAAAAATCAAAAGTTACATTTACTTTTTTGTAACTTGTTTGCCTAAATACCTTTTCCCTACAATTAGACACCCAAACAAACTACTTTTTGTTTGTGCGATGTTGTTTTTGCTTTTCACAAATGGCCAAAATAGTTTACAGTCGATTTTGTTTACATTATTAAACATAAAAAACAGTTCACAAAATTTCAAAAGTGGCATTATAAAATTTCAATGCATTAACGGAATTTTATTTACCTTTACAGATTTTTTAAAATCAAGATAATACGACAAATTTGAAATTAAACAAATTTAAAAGTTTTAAATAACTATAAATGGAAATATCATATAATTGTTTGCAAAGCATAACATTATTTAAACATGGTCAAATGAAGCCGCTTGCTTTTGGTTTTTGGTAAATAAATAATTATTTAGTATAATAAGAAAACATGAGAGGATTTTGGCCAAACTTTTGTGTAGTGCTTTGCAATCATATATTGAAAAAAAAAATTAAAAGCAAAATAAAAAAATTATGTACAAAAACGTTACGTAGTTATTAATACTTTCAATTTAAAAAATTAGTTCTTTATGAAATGAATTAGACCATTGAAAAAAAATACTATTTCTCAAACCATTACAAATTCATGCTCTTGACGTGAGAAGAAATTAGACAAATTAAATATGTAAAACTAGCCGGATTAATATCACAAATAGTTAATATATTATAATGAAGTAATTAATGATCTTAAAGTTTGGCACATTAAGGTAGCTAAACTTAAAAAAAGTACAAGAAATAAATATAAACCAAATTTCGGCATATCAAAATCCTTGAGGTTGTTTAATTACATGATTTTGAAAATTTTAAAAGTAATGACATTTTTTTATGAAGTGCCATTCAATTTTTTCTACAACCTTTTATGGAGTTAATTAACTAACAAGTAAATTTTAAGCTCTTTAACATGATACAAATATAATTAGTCACTTTTCGAGAAACGTTAACGTTGAGTCGTTGACAAACTAAACTAATCAAATCAATTGTTATTGTATCGAAATCATATACTGTTTTCATGAAATTAATTAAGAGAAAGAAAGAATATATCATACATGTTTTGTTTCATCTTGAATGTAAATTGGACGATCTTCTTTCCAAGTAGCCATGGATTGCAAAACAAGTTTTCTCATATCACAAGTTACTTGAGCTTTAAGGTACCCTGACTTGAAGAACGAACCAATAAGACCATGAATCTTCCGGTGTAAACTTCCGTTTATTCGCAAAATCGACGATTTTCCCATCAATTCCGTCAACGATTTTGGATACGACGGCACGAAGCTGTTTGCGTCGCTTTGTAACACAATTCTACTCACTTCTGCATCAGTTGACACGATCGTAGGGCTCCCGAACAAATGAGATTTGAACACCTTCCCATACCTACGAAATTTTGATTTTATATGTTTTTAGAATTATAATCAGATCAGCCAACAAACCAGACATAATAAACTACTCATATTAACGTTCAATAGTATCGGTGGAACCAGATTTAAGAACCAAATGATTGTAATATGTAAACAAAACATTAATTTATTTATATATTACCCGTTTAAAAACATAAAAATAGTTTACTTTTAATGCATATTTATGGTTTTAAATTAGCATTAACACTTAAATAGCTAAAATATAATAGACCAGTTTAGACGTTTAATTAGTGACCAGTTTAAGGTTCATACAGGTCTAGTTCTGAAAACATTGGTTAAAAAAAACACTTACAATCGTCGACGTTTATCCATAAACGACTGAGGACGATCGGTGTAACCGCAAGAGATGAAATCTAGGGTTTCACCTATGAAGGGCCATCCCATGGTTCCTGAGAGAATTTTGTTAACTGCTACTGGCGATTTCAAATGACGGTGTTTGTCGATAAAGAGTATCGTGAAGACGACGACGACAACGACGGAGACGAAGAGTGGCGCGGTGGTGATTGATCGGAGGAAGGAAATGAACGTGAACTGATCATCCATGAGTGATGGTTTTGTTTGGTTTGTGGTTGAAATGGTGATATAAATTAATATATATATTATTGAATGAAAGTGAGATTAAAATACGCACGTACGTTTGTGTGCACGCGTGCAACTCATTCATGACTCATCACATATTACCTTGATTTAAAGCCTTGTTAACCAAAAGCAATCATCTACACTTCTTTATTTCCTTTTTGTTGTTAAAATAATACAAGTTTTTAATTATTTTTTTTATTTTATTTTGTTTACGCGTTTTGAAATTAGTTTAAAGTGTAAATGACAAAAATAAGCTTAATTTGAATCAAGTCTTAGTTAGTTAATACAAATTAGCCTTTTAGTTAAAGATAGAGAAAGAAGTGTGTTAAAAATAGACCATGCATGTGTAATATTTCATTCATGATACGTATATGAAGCCCACGAGGAGCCGGGTACGTACAATGTTTCACACCCCCGCCATGTCATGCATGTTTCATTTCCTCACAAAAGTATAACGCTATAACATGTAATCTTGGTATGAGACAATAATATATGAGTATCGATAAGTCATTACTCGTTATGCTTCAGTCACTGCTAGATCGAAGAGTTATTAATTAAGACGTATCAATTTAAATGTAGCTCGATTTCGAATTAAAGAATATTTTAGTGTTAGATATGATTCAAGTGTTTTTTTGTTGGAGCAAATTAACAGTTTTTTAATTATTATAATTTCCAAAATAAATTAATTAATTAAATACGACCAATCTGACTTCATGGAAGAATCTATCTGTACCGATTCAATGTTCTTAAGCAAATGAATAAATAAACTTTTTATATTCATGTTAATGATGCTTATCCTAATGATTTTAGTTTGTTTTTTATTAAATTTTTTTTTCTAATCATAAAAATAATAATTCAGATTTAAGTTGAAGAGCAATGAACTATGGAGAGCGAGGAGGATAACCCACGTGGCCGTATCATATGATTAGATGGGTTTATTTTCTTTAATAATAAATTAAACAAAAATCAAAACTAACACCTAAATCAATTTATATATCCCCAAATATATACATATTAAAACATCATATGTTGCATACTTGTCCTAATCTATGAAAACCTATTAATTTCTCTTTTGCATTGCATAAACTCACTAGAGTGATTATGTATATACTTAATATATATAAAACTCTTTAATTTATATTTACAAATACTTACACAGTTATATATCTATATACAAATTTACGTGACAACGTGTGTGCATGTGTGTGCATGCAAACATGCGTGTATAATTGTGTGTGTGTATATATATATTCTTCACACACGCGCTCAATGCCTCATTCTATGAGCGGGAGCTAAGATTTGAGAATTGAGACGGATCATACGAGCTATGATACAAAAGATGACATAAAGATATAGAATAATATATAAAGTGTAGAATTGAAATGGTCAAAAGTGTAGGTTTGGGAATAGTGAAGGGGCCCTTTTGTATAATTTTGTGAAAAAGGGAACTCATAGGTTGAAGGAGTCCCCCCCCCCCCCCACATAGTCATAAATCATAATGGTTGTAGGGTTTCATAATGTGCTTCATGTGACCATATCATTATATTTCTTATTTGTCATATAATCAAAAAATAGAAATAAATAAACATATAAAATTAAAATTGCAAAAATAAAAAAGTTGGCAACCATTTTATTCATCATCACACACGAAATTAATCATTCATCATCCAACACATATTTAATGGATACGGCGGACGTTCCCATGCTTCTTCTCTTTCTCCCATTATTTTTTTATTTTTTGTTTTATCAAATTATATGTAGTGAGGGATAATCCAATCTTTTAATATAAGTAGTATATAACCAACTTATATAATGTATAAAAACTTTGAAAGTAACTTTTTTATTTTAATTGTTAACTGCCTAATGATGCAGCTTTGAATTATTAATCATTGACTATTAAAAAAGGTTTTTATTATGGTCTACTTACTACCTAAAAGATGATTGTTAACTATGATTAACATTTTCTTTACTTTACTGATAATATAATACGTTTTTTAAACCATTTTAATCCAAAAGCTACGTATTTCTATTCTTTTACGATTATTAGAATACATGGCATCTCTGGCTAACTATGGAATAGATTAAATAACCACTTTTATATTTTATTTACGGTAATATGGATCGTTGGTGGGTCAATCATCTCCAATATTTTTTTAGGAGGAAACACATATTGGATGAGAAAACTACCTCACCGAACTTGAGACCTTATTTTATTACATGTGATCATATATTTATAAACTCAAGTCTATCATATTTTAATGAAGTTTTAGGTACCTCAGCTCACCTTGTACGTGTTATATGTAATCTTCAACCGATCAGGTCGTATAATTCTATACGAGAAAAAGATTTATTGAAAAAAGAAATCCAAATCCCTCTTAATTTAAAAAATCAAAATTCTCACGATATATATTTGAAGCCTTGAAGGCATGGAACCCTTTTAATTGATTAGTCAAAAAGATAACATTATCACAAATAAAGTATGGTTTTGTGTATTAAACTATTATACAACATTCAAATCACAAACGGAAAGTTTTCTATGGGTCAATTATATTTTTCCAACTCCAAATCTTTTGTACTTGAAGTCTTGAACTTAGTTTTATTAATTGTTAATTTGTTTGCTCATTCATTTTGTAATCTCATCCATATATATAATGATGAACCTGATTACACTTTACACTTTTGTGTAGAAAGTTGTATAAAAATTAAAATGATTTAATCAACATGATATATGTTTAGCTTGTACGCTTGAACTTTGAAATAAAAGTTCATAATAGGTATCATGTGTTAGAATTTTAAAATCTTACATTTAGAGAAATATAACCCAATAGTTATTATTATTCTATTAAAATGAAAAATTCACAGTCGATAACTAGAGACTAAAAACTTCGCAGGTTTTTCAGTACGAAAGTCTTTTAACTAGAGACCGTCCTTGTAGTATAAAGAGAACTTTGTGAGAGCGGATGAAAAAGTTTGTGAAAGCATTTTGATTTCACAGGCTTTAGCCGGAGAAATTTACGTGACGGTTTGTGCCCGTCGACAGTTCGACCCATTTAGATGCTGCAAACTTGCAAAGGAAAATCCAATGTCTGTTATATAGAAACATGTATATTTTCCAACTCTTATTTCTAAGTTGCCACAAGTTGTTTCAATTGTAGATCACCAAGAAGAATTTAAAAGTATTATTTATAGTAAGACACAAGCTTATATTCTTTTTGACATAATAAATGCACATGTTGACATTTAACTTGCATAGTCGCATGAAATTATTATTTAGTGGCAAAATTTCCTGTTGATGCTTTCGAACTTCAGTTTAATAAGAACTCTATTTAGTTCAATGTTACCAACACTTCAAACCAGAAAAAGTTAGGGGGGTTGTCCCCCATCCCTTAGAAGCTTCGCCAATGCTCATCCAGGTCAAATTTAGTATGGTGTTACTTGAGCATTTATAAACTCTTTTGAGCCGTAGAATTAGAATCTTCCTTGAGTAAATCTCAAGTACAAGCTCGATGTTCATCATGAAGGTATGTAGAGATCAGACGTAAGATGATTGAGTTGAGCTCAAGCTCTACTCGTCTCCAACACCAACTGATGGTTGAGTTGAGCTCAAGCTCTACTCGCCTTTATTGAAAGACTGACCGTTACCCGACACACATGATACGACCATTGTGCCAACATGCAAAATGATGGTTGCCATCCTCATATCATATGCTTATAAGGAATCAAATATGCAGGTCCAACAAGTGTAATAATTAAAGGCAGCCAAGCAGAGGCTAACCGGTATCAGGTTAAAGCAAGTATGATATCCAACATAATCCCAAACAAAAACTAAAATGTACAAACTGCAGATGAAGAAGAATGAACCAATGATTTGAATTTCAGAGAGGCGGAATGGACTTTGCTCGGATAAATTGTTTCAAAATGGCTTTCTCTTCATCGATTTTCTTTTTCTCTTCAGGATCCTTTGGCTTTATTTTCCTTTTTTCTTCCAATATCCACTTAAAAAGCTCGCGTTTCTGATCCAATGGTATCGGTTCACGTACTTTTGGGGGCTCCACAACAACAGGGTGGGATGTTGATGAATCGACTACTGAAGCAGTTGAAACAGCAGATGTAGGAGTAGAAGTAACAGTTGTCACATGTTCCTCTATGTTCTCCTTCTTCTTTGTTCTCATAAAAAGGTAAGCTACAAAAGGATAAATATGTCGCGTTGAAATATTAACCTTTAAAAATATGGGATGGGGGTAATGTATAATTAAGCAAAAGAAAGTAAGGTTTATATTTCTTTCTTGTATATTCACACTCAAATTTTTCACGTGATTGTTCCTAAGCTGTATATGTTGCTCGCATCACACATCATTTTACCATGTCTAATAGCTTGTAGTTAGCAATGGATCATTGAGCCTGTGAAGATTCCTAATTTAACTTAGTTTAAAAAGAGAGGCTAAATGCTACAAATATTATTAAAACATATGAAACTGTGAAGTATCAATTGCAAAAACAGTCTAATAGGCAAAAACAATAGACCGCCAGATATAACATACGACCCAAATCGAACCGCTTAAACTGAAAACTCCACTCACATGGAATAAGAAGGAACCTACTGTAAGGGCTTCTGATATAGAAGATTTCTATAGCCACCCATATACTAGGGTGCCGGTAAATACTTTCATAAACAAACCAGATAGCCTCTGCTAGACTCTAGTCTACTATCTAATACAAGAAAAAAATACACATACAAGTTCAAACATGGTTTTTCGGCTTTCTATAAAAAAAAGGTCCTAATGAAAAGGCTCATTTTGTATTATGCATCTTACCTATAAGGTGTCATCGGCTTTAATAGCAAACCAGTTAAACTGGCACCATAAACATGAGCAACATACTGATTACATTAATATCACCTGAAAATGTATCATCAATGTCACTTGTGTAGTTGATTTAAATTCACCAAAAATACTTGTAAACAAGCTGCAATTTTACAGAATAACACAAGGATTGAAAGCTGGAACTATGTCATATTTGCATCAAATAAAACTCTAGAACTTCCTCATAGCGGCACAAACAAAAATTGCAAACTGTGTAACAAGAAATGATCTAAAAATCTTTAAGATCCCCAAGTATACAAGGACCTGACTTAACGCAAACACAAATCACCATATCAGAACACATTAATTAACCTATATCACGATCATTGTTCCAATCTATTATTCTAATCAATCATTGAGCAATTCTCGAGTGTTTAATTGATGGATTCGATCATTGTTCTAACAAGTTCAGTACCAAAAATTCCAATCCATATAACCTAGAACTATATTGATCCTAACAAGTAATAACCTCAATTCCTAAAATCGTTTGAGCAAAATAAACATACCTCCAATGCTAAAATTAACCGCTAGCAGAAGCGGCCAGAGGAACTTATAACGGCGAGCAAATGATTCCTTCGGTGGCGTCGGAGGCACACGCGAAGACGAAGAAGTTGTAGATTGACTCGCCATTGACGATGAGGATGTCGCCGGTGACGGTGGCGGAGGCGGAGACGGACGTGATTGTTGCTGTTGTAGATGTTTCTTCAGTTGAGCTGTTTTACACAGTACAACAAATCATCTCAATCATTGAATAACAGATATATGAACAGAAATTTTAGAACTAGCGTTTCGATTTTAACGATCTGGATTTCGGAAATGGAGAACGGATTGAAAGTTGGTATATATTTTGAAAAAATGAGATTTGATACCTTTCTTAGGCTTGTGAACGTAGAGTTTGGGAGCTTCGTTACTCATTTTGTTGTGTTTTCTTCGTCGTCCACCGGTTGCCCTCTCTAGAAGCGATGAGTGACGCCGTGAAAGTGGACCGATTGAGATGAAATTGAACTGGGCTGGGCCTGCATATTTTGTTGTAGACTGCCAGACTGGTAGTAGGTTACACCGTTACAGGTTACTTACAACTTACAAGTTACAAGTAGTCAAAATCCACTATACAAAGTGGTCATTGCAAACAAAACATGACGGTTCACTTGGTTGCGTGAAAATTTCATATATTTTTAAAAAAACATTTAGATGAAAATAGCTCTAACTCTTGATTAAATCGGTTACGTGAAAATAAACATGATTGCGTGATAAATTTTGAAATTACACAAGTTGAATAACTTATAATGCAAACTTTTGTAACATGTTTTGCATGTCAATTATTAAAATCATGCAAATTAAATTTATGAAATTACGTTTTGAATGGCTTAGTACAATGTTTTGTAGTTTTGTGAGATTGGTGTTGAATATTACGCTATCAAAAGCCAAATAAATAAACACGTGTTGATTTTATAAACAAGTTTTCTCGTGTTTAGCAATTTTGTATGGTTCCACCTTCAACGTAATCTAACACGCAACAAACTCAATATCCTTGAGTCCAACAGGTTCTTAAGGATAGACTAATACTCCAAACCCAGCACATAGGATAAGTGTCAATAAATTCCAAGTGTGAGGAGCTTGAAGACACTTAGACATCTCTTTCGCAAGTGAACAAATCAAAATTCACTTCCATAGTTGGGACGATTATAGCATATAGAGTACTCACTAAATCATGTTGGCTTCATAGGGAGTGACATTTTTAGAGAATCTAATAAGATCTAAATCTAAATGAGGATATGTGCAAACGAAAAATAATTTTGTGACTCTCATATATATAAACATAGCAAAAACATTTTGCATTGAATATATTATAGATGCGAGAAATAACCCATGAGTTCTAATACGACATGTCTTTTTCATAACCAAACTACTAATGAACCCACATGTTTTCAGGAAAAAAAACAAAGCAATGGTTTTATGACTAAAAAAATTCTTTAGTATACTATGTTACTTCGGTTGAGCAATTTTTTTTTCTTTTATTATTTTATTTGCTAGTTTCTTTTTATCATATTTTTTATTCTTTTGGTCTTAATAAATGGTGAGACATGACGATGTCGTTGCAACGTGCAACAAATTTCAAAATCTAATTGTCATCATCTTTAGGATTTTGCATTGCAGCGTGTAAATATAAAAACTCTTTTTTTAATTTATGTATAACTATGTTAAATATAAAAACTCTTTTTTTAATTTAAGTATTTGAAATTTACAAATTGTTAAACATAATAGTTACAATTTTTTTACAAATATTATTATTTAACCCGTGTGTAACACACAGGTATTAAATCTAGTATCCAATATATGAGACACTACTAATTCTACGTGAATAAAGTGACTATACGCTGCAACAAACGATAAATGTTAAAATCATAATATCATAGTTTTAACGCATGAAATAAATACGTAGTTTTCCTTGTAAAGAAAATAATAAACCGACACTTAAAATACCGTGACCGTTATAAAAAACAAGTCACAAAACCAGTATCCCGAACAAACTTGAAGCTAAATCCATGGCTGCTTCAGTTACTGCTCTCTATGCATTATCAGTGAAGGTCAGAGCTTCATGGGACACACAACAAAGACCATCTTACAATCCCCACCGTACTTACCCTAAACTTCCTATCACCGTCAATCCCACCCCTTCAACCACCGGACAAACCTTAAAATCTAACTCAACAGATCGCAATTCGTTATCTGTATCGGCTCTTCTCAGTCGCAGATCCCCAAATCCAAATGAAGGTATTGTTTTTTGCATGTTTTGTAGTTCGGCATTTCGTCGAACACCTGGTGTGCAAGTAACCAGTAGAGATGTATGCCGTTTTTTAATACATTAATGAGTTTTTTTAGCTTGTGAATTAGATATTTCGTGGTATTTTATTCGTTGCGTGTGTTAGTATTGATTGAATTTGAGTATTGCACTATTGCAAATACACGCATAATACAGTATTTAGTAGAGTTCAGTTTTTGCATGATTTGTGTAGCGACATTTTGTCAAACACCTGGTGTGCACGTAATCAGTAGAGTTGTTTGTTGTTTTTTAACTGACTAAAAAGCATATTTATCCGTTGATGAAGAGAGCGTCACGATCTGTACCCGTTGCGTGTGTTATTATTGATTGAAATTGAGAATTGCATTCGAAATAAAATTGATGATCACTGTTATGTGTCAACTTGGAGGTATCATGGTTAATTGGTTATACCTGTCGCTTGTGTTGGTTTTGATTAAATTCAGGACCTTTAATGGTTTGGGATCTAGAAATGCATGGTTACATGCATGAAGAATTTCTCCGAACACCTGGTGTTCATGCATAATGTATCCAGTAGAGTTGTATCTTGACTATTTTTTCAGTAGCAAAGTAACTATCATTGTTTCAACTGTTCACACGAATAGTATCGGGATTTTATCACTTGCATGTGTTTGTTCTGATTGAAATACTGAAATTAAACAGTGTGTTTGGAAGAAACGTATCTGGGATACGAGACATGGATGCCGAGTGCACCGAAAGTAGAAAAACCCCGCTCAACGTACAATGCTGCCTCACTAGCGTACATTGGAGATTGCATATATGAGGTTTGTCATAAATCATGTTGCAAAGTTATGCATAGTTAGCAAATATGGTTCTTTTTGTTATCTAACATCTATCTTACGCTAGTTAAGGGGCCTTGGGATGTGTGAGGGATAGTAATTATGTGATATCGAATCATCAGAATCTGATCATTAACTGTAATGATGATGTAAATATAGTGCTTGAAGCTGTAATAGTCATAGTTGATGGTGCTGAGTGCTATTATGGGTATTTTAGTTATTTAAAAACACAATAGAGACATTATGAGTGTTTAAGTCATATTACTTTTTATCATTTTTGGTGGAGTTCTTACTAAACCTATTAATCAAACCTCTTCTTTTAGGTAAGCACTTACCTGACTCGCTTTCAAAAATAATTATAAATTATGTCTTGGTCCATTTTCAGAAGAAAAGGTACCCTCAGGAGGCTTTTGTTGTGGAACCGAGGGAATTTAACATGGAATACCCTTTGTGGGTATAACACTTAATAATTGATAATCAATATCATATGATCCTTATGTTATATGTGTCTTTAGCTTCAACTTTTTCGGGATGCATGCTTTGTG
This sequence comes from Tagetes erecta, assembly GCA_030867185.1. NCBI lineage: Eukaryota > Viridiplantae > Streptophyta > Magnoliopsida > Asterales > Asteraceae > Tagetes > Tagetes erecta. The sequence continues at coordinate 1,614,774 of CM061492.1, forward strand.
ATTTTTTTATCTAATAAAATCCTGCTTAGCTTCAATGAATCGTGTAGAGTTCACATAGACCAAATAAATCTGAACTTCAAGGTTGTGTGATTGATGAAAAGAAAGTATAGCTGTCAAGAAATAATGTCTGCAACAGAATGGTAAAATCAGATCATTTGAAGGCACACACTTACCATACAAATGAATAACATGCCTTTAAATAATTCAATAATCAGTATCTACATTATGTGTTGGTTCAGGCCTTAAATGCACACACTCGAACAAAAGGTTTTACTGCTTTAACTCAGTTACTTTCATTCATTCAAACTCATAGACCTTTAAATAGAGATTCTTGCAGCTAAATCCAAGCTAAAATAACTACCCGCTAGGTTCTGTACTCGTATCACACAGATACAATTCGTCTTCTTCCACACAAGTTTTTCTCCTTGATCATGTTCACACAATCACACGAAACCAATAAGATCTTCAATCTTGGGCACAAGGCCCTTTTCTTTTCTGATCAGTCCCACCAGGCCTCCGTTTCATCTACACCACTTCGACTTTCTCTTTTGACCACACCAATCAACAAACAGCTTTCATTTCCTGCTTTCTACACAATAGCATGTCTTGATGTATTCTTCTTCTACGTATTCAGCCCTACAGCCAAAGGGTTACTCCCCTCCAAAAAAAAGACTCAAAACCACAGGCACCAAGCTCTTATAACAGTTGTTGGATCGGGCCCCAAATACACGCATAGACAGTTAAACACACACTCGAACAAAAGGTTTCGCTATCTAACTCATTAATTTCATTCATTCAAACTCATAAACTTACATATAAATATATAATACAGACCCTTGCAACTAAATCAAAGGGAGAATAACTACCCACCAAGGCCACTAAACTAACCCATGATCTAGACACACTACTTGCATAACTAAAATGAATAACACGTGACTAAGTTAACTCTCGGAAACCTTCTGGGTGGCCCATACCCATTTGACCTGGAGGAGCTTTCTTGTTCAACTTTTTAACATGTATGCAAAAAAGTTACATGAAGAATAAGTGAGAGAAAAAAAGAAGTCAAGAACTAAAATTTGCTATTTTGAAGTACAACCCTGAGTGCTTATTTAGAACTCTGGATCCTTTGCATTTAATAAAATTCCACACTTTATTTGTTTACTTGCTAATTTTTTAATGGGCCAACTCCATGGGCTCTTACTCTTTCTGTATATTTGCATGTGTGTAGTTATACGCTCGCAGGCATTTTCTGTTTCCACCATTAAATATTGAAGAGTATAACGACCGTGTGATGGCTGTTGTACGATGTGAAGCCCAAGTATGATATGTTGATTATTTTCTATATTACATTACTATTTTCATTTTGGGCAATCTATTGAAACTTTTGTTTGGTGCATATCAGGATGCAATGCTCCAAAAATTAATTAGTGATAAAGTTCTCTCAGAAGAAGAAAGGTTAGCCTTACCATGATTTGGTTAATTATGCACTATGTTGTCACCTTTGTGGGGTTAAAATTTGGAACACATGCCGAGCTATGAGCCCTAACAGTGTGATTTGTGCTAGCTTGGATAGTCGTTTTTTTAATATTCATTGTAAATATAAAAAGATAAATTTTTTTGGTCTAATACAGGGACATTCTTCGGTGGGGAAAGAATTTATCTTCCTCCAAAACACGGACCAAAAAACGTGCTGGTGTAGCTGTTTACAACAGAGCTTCATCTTTGGAAACACTGGTTAGTTCATATATGCCCCATGGTTTTTATTGACATATATTCTGCATACTTTTTTACGAATTGCCGGTCTTAACCTTCAAGGGGCGGCATTGTGGAAAGAGTGATTTTCTGAGTTGGAAACTTGTTTCCACTTGATTCTTCCTTTACCCCTTAAAGGCCACTGACTAGTGCAAGTTGTGTTGGTATTTGTGGGACGGGGCCGTGGGTTTTCCAATGACATGGTCTCAAAAAAGTTTTTCCGGCTAGACTCCTTTTTGTGTCAAGCGATTTTCTTGTCACGATAATGATGCCCACAATAATATCTTTATTTCTCTTCACATCATACAACACATTAAGAATCTTGTTCAAACAAATAGCACGTAATTCGACATGGTGACAGAAGTTTAGTGTCTTCATTTTCACTTTGATAACTTATGGTTATTCACCCTTTATGTAGGTTGGTTATCTATACCTTACAAATGTGAAACGTCTAGACGAAATCATGCTAAAGATAGGATTTTCATTGGGTGTCTCAAATCAAATGATCCTGGAAGAAGCAAACAGTGAGTGCAATTAAATATGACATAGCATATGATACTCTCACCTTTTAATTTTGCTACTTAATATAATCAATCCACATATTTTACCGTCTATATGATACGATCTAACAATCTATTATCCTGCTTTCTAACCAATATGTGAATTAGCTTCTTTAATAGAGAAGTAATTAGTCAAACAAGTAGTTTTTCTTTTCGGGTCATTTATCAAGAAATGGTTGGTTGTTGGTTTGTCAATGGGTCACTTTTATAGTTTTATAGAACATGCTAAGTTAAAGTGAGTTCAGATGGTTCATCACTACCTGGTTACACTACCATTTCCGCTGCCGCCACTTCCACCTCCACCCATCGAACCAACTTAATACCTTTCTAAAATGACTTTCGACACGAATCCACTTTGGCCTGTTGCAATACTTAAATGAGTTAGTATATTAAGCATGATTGCAAGACCTTTATTGCAATACTTAAATGAGTTAGAAAGTTTTATTCCATAAAACTTTTAAGACTTTTATACCTATTTTTTCGCTAATATATTTCTTTAACTCGTTCTGATAGTTTTAAATGTATTTGTTATCCTTAATATTTTTCATATTGGGTTTGTTAGATGTGATATAAAAAATCATTTAAAAAAGGATGGTTGAAATGAATGTGATAAGATAATGAAGGGAGCATATATAAGAGGCCTTATCACCTCATTTCATATATTGTTTATGTTGCTGTCCCTGTTATGTGTTTTTTTTAATTATTTTAAATAAAGTGTTTTCAAAAAAGAGAAGGTCGTGGAATAAACTAATAAAGAAAGAAAGATAAGGCAAGTATTTTAAGAAGCCCACATAAATATTTAAGTGGATCAAGTTGGCCCACACCCAATCCTCACTCACACCCTACAGCTTCTAGTTCATGGATAAACATATAATCTTATTATCTTAACCACATTTCTTCTACCACACGGCACACGCGGCCAGCCAAGATGTTTTTGCCGGAAATGGGAGGCCGTGGTCCACTGTTTCGACAACACAAATGAACCAAAAACCTTCACTTAACTGAACCATTTAGATGATTATTTTTCATTAACAATCACTTATTATCGTGGTTGCAAAAGTCACTAGGCGCTATCAATTCGGTCGATTGTTGAGTTGTGATTAGTCTGTCATAATAGAGAGTACTTGGAAATAAATCGCGGAGTACTCAGCCTAGACGGGTTACTTGACAACTCGGTCGGCTGGGAAGTTACGAGTACTTGACGCGTAATCGATGCGTAGGCGTGATTTTTATAGCAATGCTTGTTATGCAACTACGGTGTTACATAACTTTATAAATATACAAAGTCGTCTTTTAACAATATCTGAATTTAAAACACTTAATATAAGTGATTGATAATGAATACATTCATCAATTATTGTTCTCGTGTGCTGACTGTATGATAGTACATATACAAAGATATGATTCGCTTTTCTAAGAGAAGATCCAAAATATCCAATAACTTTATTATATTCATACGTAACATTGAATTGTTTACATTTGATTTTTTAAAGATATACATATAAACCTTTTAACTTGTTCTATGTGTGTCCTATCTATATGGATAAGTAGTAGTTATCCTTTTCTGAAAACTGTATAAGATATGAACATTTCTGCGCTACGAAAGACATGTTACTAAGCCAAATTGGCATCACTTTAAAAAAAAAAACTATTAACTACCAATATTATCATCCCCATAATACAAATGGTACCAATTGAAGTATATTTGTAAGTTGTAACACATATTTGTGGTTGATAATATATTTATTATTTCTTAATTATTTATCCTCATCGCATCAAGTGGTTTTTCAACAACATAATGAAAGAAGTGCACATGTAAAATTGGTTGGAAACTAGAGGTTAGTTGAGCTTGAATTTGGGCCCATAGATGATGACATATACACCCATGGAACATGGGTTTGGTCCAATTGATTAACCAACTTAATTAATACCCTTCAACATTCTCATTAATACTTTCATTCACAAAAAATAGGATTCATATCCTTCACATCCTATCATCCAAAAATACATTTTAATCAAATCAAATGTGACAATACAATAAGATAGAATTGCATTTGCATATTTGCATTATTGCATGCAAATGTAATGAAGAATAAAAATAGGGCCCAACAAGCAAAAAAGGTAAATAAATTTGATTCTAGAATGTGGCCCACAATCACTAGTGAATTGGATAATAAAAAGCCAATCTATTGGGGGCCATTGAAGGATGTGGACACACATACCTATCTACATATCTACTCTTGGAAATGAGTGGCAAACTCATCTACAACATGATACTATTTTTCTTAGATTCACAACCATATACTCTTTCAATTTTTCACATAAATAAATGTTCTTTTTTGCTATATGGTTTATCAACATGAAGTAGCGTGTGAGTGACGTGACGAATACATTTTGCAAAACAAACATAATGTGGTCTTCAATAGGTGTAGTGCTAAACACCCGATTCTTCTCTGGAACAAGTTGAACAAGTTATAGGTTCGAAACGGCTTTTCCGGTCATAACCACAAAAATTCATATGTCCAATGTTGCGATTTAACTAATCATGTTATTGGTCGTTTAGAAAAATGAAAAACTAATAATGTTATTAGGTCCTGTCAGCTAAGCTAACTGGCGATAAATTCTGATATACACTAAAATATAATCATTGCGTATTTGAATTTTTCGTGTCTATATTTTTGGACAGCTAAATCTTACTTGTAATGTTTTATAAATAATAGTATGTGTAATGCATGTTTTACATTTATAAAGATAATTTGTTAAAGTTGTATTTACTATATCAACATGTTTTCATCATGTTGGCCTTCGATACCTTTGGATTCTTAGCTCCGGAAGACGTAAGGAAGTTCAACGTGTCATTCATTGCAATATTTCAACTTTTAAAGGTTACGGTTTTATTTTAGTAGACTTTGTTTTACTATTCAAAAAAGGATGCAGCACAGTTTGTTGCATATTACCTATCATTTTATTGTAGAATTTGTTCCGTTTGAAAGTAAACTAAAACTTTAAAAGATATTGTTGGCCATGCTTGTCATTGTATTCGTCGTCCTACGTGTCTAGTGGCCCCACATGTTGATGATGTGGCATCCCAACCCATTGCACTTTTATTGATATTATCTGATGTGTCACTCATCATCCTTAGCTCCTTACTTCAAACAATTATCCTTAAGAACCTTATCCTTAATAGTTAATACTACAATGTATTTGAAATGGTAAAGACATCTAAAATGAAAGTTGATCATTACATAATTATGAATTGAAAACAACTTTATAATTTTTAAAACATTTTTGGAAATAATGATTGAGACATCTATTTGAAGTGTTTCCGTTCACCGAATCTGATTATTTGGTTTATCTTCCGTAGTCGTTATAAATCAAAAGCTAAAAGATAACTTATTAATCGTTTGTTTTTCAGCCTATTAAAAGTTCAGATGTTTTAATGGTTCAAACTGTTTGTTTCGCGAATAAATATCTGAATGGTTCCGACATTTGTCTCTAAATGGTTAAGACATCTTATTTGAATTGGCCAGACATATTCCTTTGAATAATTAAACAGTATACTAGTTTTTAATGGTTTAGAGCTCTTAATAATTAAGCACTTAATGATTCAGACATTTTACTGATTTAACACTTTACTAACAGAGAAGTCGCCAAGCAGCTCCTAATTTTATATTAGTATACTAGGTTATACCCGTGTGTTACACACGGGTTAAATAATAATATTTATAAAGAAATCATAATTATTATGTTTAAAAATTTGTAAGTATTTAAAATTTAAAGATTTTGCTCCATCAACTTATGCATGGTGCAAAATTCAATTTAATTTTTACCTCTAAAACTTCCTATTATAGAACAAAAAGAATTTCCCTAAAAAAATTTACCCCCTAAAACCTTGAAATATTAGATAGATTTTTCATATATGTAGTATTTAACTTTAGTACTATTTCTTCCTGTTAACATTTAAAGGCAAGACTTGACATGGAAAAATAATTGATTTATGTAATTTATTCCAAACTAAATAATTGATTTTAGCAATTAAGGAATGTGTTAATTTAAACAGCATCTGATTGGCTAAGAAAAATATATGGTGTGTGCTATTTCGTTACCATCCGGATCAGCTGTAACACACCATGTATAATAATAAACTTTGATAACGACGTCGCTTTGGCCGCCAGGCTGCATGGGATGGGACAATATTATAAACTTTAATTTAATTTTTTCCTTCTTATAAATACGGGTTTAAGTTCTAAACATTTTTTTAATGCTAATCCATATAAATCCTAATTTACATCACAAATATTTGTTTGTGCTCTACTCTTTTACTGCACCACTAACCTAATAATTTTAACTTTTAACTAGAGATGTAAAGATCAGCTTCAGTCAACAAAAGAAAGAACTGAACCGGTTCTTGTGAAATTGATTTATAGAGGGAGGTTATCGATCGACTCAGTTTTTGTTTCTTAACTAGTTCAATTAGTATTAAACATGTTTCAAACCGGTTTGGACGACACATGTTGCAAATTAATAACGGTTCATTTGTTTCAAATCAAATCAATTTAACGGTCTGATCAGGAACTGATTTTAACACCTTTAGTTTAGATGCATAAAGTTATTAATTATAGTTGGATAAATATTCAAGAAACTGTAAAAGAAACATAATATTCTCGAATTAAATATGGAAGTGCCGCTCTTTAAATCATAATCTAGTGATAACTTTAAAATATAATCACTTAATAACGCACTTACATTTTTTTAATTGTTATATTAATTTTTAATGGTCACGACTATCACTTTTTGGTTTCTATCGGGTCAACAATCGAATTGACTGGTAACGGTCACAATTTTTATTGATTTGGTAACCAACGGGCCGTAGTTAAATTTTTTTAACAATGTTAAGTTTTTTAAATTTAAGACCGATGTTTTAAGCCTTTTGATTAGAAGTAGAAGATGAGTCAATTTATGTAAAAATTTATCTTGATCGGAACGACGTTTCGAGGTAATTTTTACATAAATCGACTCGTATTCTCCTTCCGGTCAAAAGCCCTAAAACGTTGGCTTGGAATTTGAAAAACCTTAACGCCGGTTTGTTGGTTGCCAAAGTAATAAAATTTTGACCGTTATCAACTAATTCGATAGTAGAATAGAAACAAAAAAATAATAATTGAGGCTATTTAAAACCAACATCGCAATATATACACTTTAATTCTTTTCAGTTTTAAAAGTCTAATAAAGTATTTATAAAATAATTAAATATGAAGAAAGGGAAAGTGAGAAGAGATAATGATATTGCTTAAAGCCTTAAATGATATGAGATGTAACTTGTAAGCTACCCTTAGAAATTATTGGCGGTTGGGAACTTACTAAAAGCAATAATATCGTTAGTTAATAACTTAATATATCCCTACTTCAAAGTTCTTTCATTTAACCACATTACTATTACTATTTGTTAAATAAAAACAGATAAAAGCTTAATATTAAACTTTTTAAGTTTTCAGGAATTTTTTTTTTGACATATCTCTTGACGTTCACAATGCAAATTGTATAGATTAAGTTTGCATTTGAGTATAATACAAGTATAATTGAAAACGGGTAATAAGCTGTGACACAGTTCTATTTTAAATTGCCATTCAGATTATACTAATCATTAGGCAATATACGTTTAACGTTTCTTGTACTATAATTTAAAAGCTTTGAAAAACACTTATTGCTATCATATAGACATAGTGATGTTATTATCAAAAGGTCTACATATTCAACTAAAGTTTAAAATCTATCATATTTGGTAACTTTGTCGCATCGGTTATAAGATATATATGTTAATTAAAATGTGGAAATATTATATTCTCATTTCTCTCTCATAACAAACTAGTAATTGATAGTTGATACCAACTAGTTCTCGCGGATATTAGCATATCGGGGTTGATAGTGAATTTTTCAAACATATACAAGTCATTATGTTTTACGAGCTATCTAGTCGGTTTTCTTCTTAAATATGTTGGCATCGTCTTCGAACGTCAAAGTAACGATTAACGGTTAAAATTTTGTATGAGAGATGAACATACTTGTACTATATAAAAGTATGCCGCTAAACTTGAACTGTCATCGCTGTTAAAAACTAGTAGATTACCTTTGAGTTTGGTGGTATCCAGTTGACTTCTAATTGTTTGATTACATTTTTATGTCGCACTCCTGAAACATTAAATCAAAAGGATTTTTATGTCACTTAGTATGAAAATGACTGCAATTTTAGAGAGACGCGAAAGCGAAAGCCTATGGGGTCGCCTCTGTAACTGGATAACCAGCACCGAAAACCGTTTACATCGGATGGTTTGGCGTTTTGATGATCCCTACCTTATTAACCACAACTTCTGTATTTATTATCGCCTTCATTGATGCTCCTCCAGTAGATATTGATGGTATTCGTAAAAATATTGATGATGCAACAAATATAAATACATTAGTCAAAATAATATAATCCAACTAATGTACAATCTCTCATGGTCTTTAACTTGTTATAAAGTTGTATATCTTTATGCTATGTTCCCGAGTTCATTTAATGAAAGAAAAGAAAGGAAAACAAATCTTTTTGTTCTTGTTTTCCTTCCATTTCCTTCTATTTCTTTCCTTTAATGAAACTCGGGAACAGAACCTCCCTTAATTTCCTTTCTTTTCTTTCTTTTAGTGAAACTCAGGAACACATCTATACTTAGTCTTTCCTTCCATTTCTTTTCTTTTCCTTTCTAAAGTAAACCCAGGAACACAGCGTTAGTGACAAAGGTAAGGTTTATTTTACATTTTATTATTCTTAGTTTTTATCAATAGCTTTAATATGAGTGAAATCTATCAGGACACGATTGTTGTTGCTAATCAGTAACACAACTATGTTTAATATTTTACATCGAAAATATGTGTAATATTATTTATATTTTTGTTTTCTATTTAATCTTAAAAGATATACATGAAGTATTTTATTTTTATTTTAGTTTATCATTAAAAAGTTGAAACATATAAAAACGAATAGTTGTTGGATTGTGGTTGCTTGCCGGCCGGACAAAGAGATCAAATCACCACACCATGACACAAGTCACTTTTTAATTCAATGCATCAACCCAACAAATTTATCAAACTAAGCTTTTTATTATTTAATAATATGATGTATCTTTAATAATAATCATAATGTGAATTCTATATCAACATTAAGACTTTGCTTGACAAACTTTTATTGATTATGAATCGACTTAGAATATTAACTAAAACAAAATGTATAATATATTATTAATAGAAGCCAAGCTATGTTTATTTATAAATAGTACGTGTGAACCAAAAGATTGAAGAAATAAATATAAATAGAATAAGTTGGATATATGTTTCAAAGATAATTAGTTTGCATGCACTCTCCTAGCTAACAACCACTCAAGTCTTCCAATAAAGGAGATTAAATGATGGCACCGATACCTAACTTAAGGGAGATATGAGAAAGAAAAAATTAAAGAAATAGACATCTTAACTAACAAGTTTTAAACTATGTATATTGAAAAATATTTATGTTTTTTAAACCGATAAAAAAGACACATGTACGTACGGGTGAGAGTGTGTTACATCTAAGTTCGACAAGAAGAAGCATTTTATGAGTAAAGGGTAATTTAATTACGCTTTGTTATTTAAACTTAATCATGTCACGTGTCATAATTTCATTACTTTTCTATGGCATCTCTCACTTGTCTATGTTATATATATAGAGTATGTTTAAAATTCGTGTAAGTGTACGGTGGCTATAGTGAATTATTGATTTCATTTTGTAAATATGTCATAATTTCTTAATTTCATAAATATGTCAAAGCTTTTACTTTGAAATCACAGTTGAAGACGAAAGTCATAAATATGTCAAAATTGAATTGAATGACCAAAATTATTAAAGGAGAAAGTCGACTGATAATATCATAACCACCGACCATGCATCTTAATATTATAGTAGTTTATAAGAAATAGACACTCAAAACCTATTTGTTAGTTTATCCTTAAATAAAGCTAAGAATGACGAGGCGTGGGAGCACAATGTGAATTTAAGATGAGCGGGGTTTGAACTAAAAGACATTTTTAAATAATGAAATGATGTGAAAGAACTACAAGGCGGTGGAAATATTTGAATTAATTTTATTTTCTTTGGAACAATTATAAAATATGCTTGAGTGACCTAATTAGAACAAAACTGAAACTTGGTTATGTTTCTATGACATTTCCCCTTTTTTTAAAAATCTTTACTAAAATAACTAATAATCGCGGATGTGGTCAGGTTCTTAAGATTTTTTTTATTAACAATTATTCATAATGTCTATTAGGTTTTACTTGAGCGATAATTATACAACCTTACTTTAGAGTCTAGAATACATGCATAATCTGAATCAAACTTTTTATTTGTCTTTCAGTCCCAACCACATCCTAAACCCTCACATAAGAAAAAGATGTTTTAGGTGAAAAACCATTTGATTCAACCCTAATCTTTTTTTTATATGAGACTTGAACATAATACCTTTATATTTTTATAAAGTTGTTTATGTCTTATTTCAACCATTTGAACAGAGATCATTGGTATGTTTATGGCCAGAAAGTTATAACATTTGTAAAACAAGTATGTGATATGAACATTATATAAGTTTCTTAAGATCGCCTTACCTCGGTAATTCGGTAAATACAACATGAAGCCGAACGTTAATTTTTGCCTATATTATTTTCAAACTAAATTGAAAAAGTAATGTTTATAAAATCAAAAAGGGGAAATGTCATAGAAACATAACCAAGTTTCAGTTTTGTTCTAATTAGGTCACTCAAGCATATTTTGCTTGAATTGGATGTCTAAACCTTCAAATCGAGCAATTGTTAGATTTTGTTTGTGTCAAGAAATGAATTTAGGATAGAATGTGAGGGTTGGAATATTTAATATATGTAATTATATTTAAAAAATTAAAAAAATGTTAATTATAATAAAAAATAAAAAAATAAACTTACAATTCACATTACCACTTCACATTAGCATCAAAAAATGTAAAAAATAATTTTTAACTAAAACGTAAAGAAAAACATGTGAAAACAACATGTTAAAACCTCTAATTTGAATAAAATATGAAAGTGAGTGACCTAATTGGAACAATTTTTAAACTTAAGTGACTTAATTAGAACAAAATTGAAACTTGATTATGTTTTTACAAAGTTACCCCAAAAAAAAAAGGTGTTATCTTATGAAAATAATCATATTCCATTAGTTTAATGATTGTATATTTCAAATTCAATAACCTAGACTCATCAATCAAGAAGACCAAGTTTTTTGTTTAAAATTCAAATCAAACGATTATTGTTTTTATTTATTTCCCACTAATTTGGACGAGTTGGATCCCGCTCAAGGTTAGAGGATTTGCGTGGAAGGTAAGACTGAACCGAATTCCTAGTAAGAAGCGTTGCAAGATCGTGGTGTAAAGTTGAGCTCTCATGAGTGCTCGATGTGTTTTGGTAGTATAGAAACTGCGGATCATGTTTTAAACCGATGTTTGTTCGCAACTGCGGCTTGGAAGCGTGTATGTCAATGGTGTGGCTGGGATGTTAATGAGAATATATATATATATATATATATATATATATAAGGGATCGTATTGACAGTTTTAAAATAGTGGTTGGGTCGGATAAGATTAAAGGGGTGGCCAAATCCAATGATGTAGTTTGTTGTATGTTTTTTTTTAGTTATTGGTCCTAGCGTCTTGCTAGTGACCGGCTTTTTTAATAAATTGCGGTTAAAAGAAAGTTTATACTTTAATATGGATTGATGATAACTTTAAGTGACAAAAATAAAATAAAAAAGGATTCATGCCAAACGCGCCCAGATAATAAGTACTCCAAATTCACAGGGAGCGTGCCACTATTTTAAGATTGTGCACTTTAATTACTCCCTCCGTCCTATTAGAAGTGTCCATATTGTCTTTTTTAGTTGTCCCATTTAAAGTGTCTACTTTTAAAATTTATTGGTAAACTTCCAAATTTGCCCTTAATAACATAAAATAAACAATATGATGGACCCACAATAATATTTATTGTCAAGGGTATTATTGTCAAATGACAAGCAAAAATACCCATCATTTAATGTGCCTAAAACTTTGTGTTTTTCAAACTAGGACACTTCTAATGGGACGGAGGGAGTAATAAATACGGAGTAACTATTATATACTTAAAATATTGAAAAAATAATTTGTCACAAATAATCCTGCTAATAATGATGATTAAACATGTAGAATTTAACAAATTTTGGTAACGCTTAGGGGCTGTTTGGTAAGTGCTAAATCATTAAGTGATAAATGATTACGAGGAGCTGTTTGGTTGGACATCTGAATAAGATTCTAATTTTTTTTTCACGTGTCCTACAAAGGAGTGGAGACAAACCATAGTTACCTTTATATATACAAATCTTAATTCACTATTAAGTTCTTATGTTACATTTTACTCTAGCACATATCCGCATGCATGAGGGTCTAAATTTGGTTCGAATTCCTTGCCTTAATGTGACGTTGATTTAACTCATTCATGTAGCTTTAGGATCGTGTTGTCAAACTCTCATATTTTTTAAACAAAATCTATTTTGTATTTGATCTTTCATCAATATTTTAACATTTCGGTGTTATGTTAGAAGTGAATGTAGCCACACTCAAACTACATAACTAATGTGTTTTTTTTTTCTCACAATTTCAAGGTTACATTCAACATTATTATTGTGTAATATTCGACAGATAATTATGTAATGTCCGTCTTTGTGTAATTTCCATTACATAATTGTGTATAATACTGATCAGTGAGTTTTCTATTTTTGTTTCTACTAGTATCATTGTGTTATGCGGTGCCAAAACGTGTAACACATCTTTGTTAACTCCCCTTGACCAAAGATAGGATTAAACGTGAGTCGAGACATTGCATCGGGCAACCTTACGATTTTAATGTCCACTCGATCACCTACAAAATATATCACACCGTTATAAAAAAGTATTAACCGCACGTACATATTGTTTTATTACCGAAACAACATTAAGACGTACGGAAGTTTGAAAAGATGTTGTTGGTTGACATTGTAGTGTAGTTGTAGCGATCATGTGACCTCTGTAAATAAACCCACCCTTTTATGCAAAATGATACGTCCAATCCTGCACTTTATGTCAACACCTTTCGTTAAAAAAAACAAACAAATGCAAGCTTCATGGTTCACTGACTTACCAAAACAGCCTTTGACTAATAAAGTTTACACACCTAGCCATATGAGCTTTGACAACCAAATGCCATGGTTATGGTTATTTTTTTGTTTATGATATATAAGTTTCTACTGGTCCTAATTATCACATTTTGGATTTAATCGGTTCTAACTATTGAATTGGCTGTTAACGGTCCCAACGTTTATTACTTTGGCAACCAATGGTCCATCGTTAAATTTTTTTTTTTCAAATTTAAGATCGATGTGTTTAGGTCTTTTCATCGGAAGGATAATATGAGTCCATTGGTGTTACGTTTGCTCGAAAAGACCTTCTGAACGATAAAAGTTTTACATCCGATTGAAGTACCGTTAGGTTTAAACACCCGATTGAAGCACTATTTCGTTGTTCGGAGCGCCGTTTCGAGGTAACTTTTCCATCAGTCGACTTGTATTATCCTTCTGATCAAAAGGCTTAACGACATTAAAAAAATTTAAAGACGTACCGGTGGTTACCAAAGTGGTAAAAGTTGGGAGCGTTGATAACCAATTCAATAGTTGGGACCGCTAGAAGCCAAAAGGTGATAGTTCGGACCAATGAAAACCAATATACCAATTTTTATTAACGAGGTTAAGTTTTTTTTATTTAACATCGGTGTTTTAAGGTTTTTAATCCGAAGAAAAATACGAGTCGATTGATGTAAAAATTACCTCGAAATTCCGAATGACAAAACAGTTCTTCAAGCGAGTGTTGAAATTTTATCGTTTGGAGCGCAGGTTCCAAGTAGCTTTTACATCAATTTTTCTTATGATTAAAAGCCCTAATACATCGACCTGAAACTTAAATAAAACTTAATGACGCTAATTTTTTTAACAACAGTCTATTGGTCGTTAAAGTGATAAAAAATGGTATTTGTAAAATCTATCACAGATTTGAATGTGTTGATTTGGCTTCACGAGCTTTGTTAAAGAACAATATATTTCAATAATTATCGTTGCAATATGCGAAAAGGTTTATTTTGTTAGTAAAACCTATACAATAATTAGACTGAAGTTATAAACTTTACTTAGCCACTTTAATTTTTAAATAAAATAATTTTATTTACATAGTTTGTAAGTAGCAAACAATGAACATGCATAAAATATTCCTCAATGGATAGCTTTTTGGAACAAAATTTTTGTAAGACACGGACATGAGGCATGACACGAGGAGGATAATTGGTAACGCCAAAAACAAAATTATAATATATTTTATTTTATTTTATTAGTGTGGTCTCACACGCAAAATTAAATAATACACCACCTAACCGGTTTATAGCCCAAATATAATTAATTCATTGATCAATTGGTTTATAATCTTTTTTTTTAACGAAAATCTATCATATTTTACGCTATTTGAAACAAAACTACACCATGTCACCTTATTAAGGTTTAAAATCATAATATGTTTGTTTAAGAAGCAAAATATTTATCTAATGGTAGCCCCGTATTAACAACCAATTTATTGTATTAGATAGAGGTGTTCACGGTCTAATCTAATAATGAGGCTTGTTATAAAAAAATCAATTTAAATCACTGACTATATTTTTGAAAAATTATAAAACGAATTAGCTTAGTTGGGCGTGTTGCCTAAACTAACCGGTTTTATTGTTTATTGGCTCGTGATGATGTACATATATGCATGAGTATTTATTTAAAGAAAAACTAAAAGGCTGATTCAACTAATATTTTAGCCTAATGGTTAAAAAGTAGGTGGAAATGTTTGTCTCCCTTGAAGCTCCTAGGTTTTAGTTTAGATATTAGCATTTTTAATGTAAATAATTATAAACTCGTTATAAAAAAGTCAAAAACAAAAAAAAAACTAGTTGGTTTCAAGTTTTAAAGCGTCCACTAAACTAATAAATAGTTGAATTTTAAAACCCAACCACATTAGTTTTAATTAACCTAAACCGGCCAATTTGCTTTGATTTAATTATATGGTTGAAGACTAGTTTTAACGATTTACGTTACGCATGTTTGATATATAATGTATTTATGAAAGAACTAAAAGATATGACGTTAATTGCTAACACATTTTCTCTCTTCAAAATAGAATATGATTGTCTAGCTTCATAAACCACCACATGTTTTTGTTTGTTTTATTATCTACTTATTATGATTTATGAACTTATCGTATAGGAATGAGTTATACTAAAAATGACATCTAGCTACAAATTTTAAAAAATCGTTTTAATCATTATTTTTTCTAATCAACGTTGTTAAGATCACTTACAAGGAAAAGTTTGTAAGATGATATTTTTAGTAATTGCCGCTCTTTTAAAAAAAATAATAAAATTTCCCACTTGTTTTAGATTCTATTAATCTTTGTGATTATTTTTTAAATTTAATTTGAGTTAGAGGGTAACCGTGAAGAAAAATAATTCTAATTATACTAATAGCAATCAAGTTCTATGGCTGGTTACATTTATTTAAGTTAAATTAGAAAATATATATATCTAAATTTATTAACACTAACCTTTTGTAAGACTGAAAAACTAAATAAAGCTTTAATGTTGAGATTGTCTTAATTAAACGAAGATAGATTAAGTCATCCCAAAAATCAAATTCTCATTAATACTTTAGTTAAACCTTGTTAAAACAACAACCCAAGTTTCAAACACGAAACGTGTATATAAATACACATTTATTCATACAACTACAAGAGAATCCTTATATTATATAACAAAACCAAAAAAACTTATGTGGCACATTTTTAAAGCTTCTGGCTTATGTGGTATTATTTGAGCGTTTATCTCATAATAATGATTTTTTTATTTAAAATATGTATATAAAATATATTATAATAAAACTAATTACATTTTTGGTCCCCTAATATTTTGGGGAATTTTGAAAAATTTAAGAATATTTATATTTTTAACCCTCTACTACAAGGGGTGTACATGAGTCGGTTTATATTTGATAGGGTTTAAAAATGAAACTTATGAATAAAGTTAATAATAATATACAATTAAAGACCTCAATGTTTCATGAATATACAAACATTTTATATTTTTAACCCTCTACTACACGGGGTGTACATGAGTCGGTTTATATATATTAGGGTTTAAAAATGAAACTTATGGATAAAGTTAATAATAAAATACAATTAAAGACCTCAGTGTTTTATAAATATACATAACAATATTATACGATTTAAAAAAACTACACCATAAAACTGAGCACTTTATGTTGTAATAAATTAGAATATAATATTGCTATACTAAAAGTCTAATTTTTAAAAGTATATCATGTGTTTCGGTTTATCACAGTTTTTTCTCAAACTGATTGAAACGTTCATGAATATCCTTAAAAGCATCACTTGAATGTTATGTTCCCGAGCGTAGCGCGGGCACTAAACTAGTTATTATATATTATACTATTAAATCATTCACGTGATCACGTCTCTGAGGTGTCATATTACAAACTGGTTTACAAGAAGATTTATCCAAACGGATTACAATTACAAACTTGTTTACAAGAAGAAAAAAAATTCAGCTTGAAACAACTAATTTTAATTAAACTTTACTAGTACGTGGTTTTGAGTAGAATATATACTATATAGAATGCCGGTTTATAAATATGTATATGAAAATGAATATGATGATATCTTTATTTATTTTCTGGTTTTCAAGAGCTTAATATTTTGACACTTTAGTCCAAAATTATTATTTTTTTCAAATACTATATTATATTATTTTATCCATATGTTTTAAAAAATTGTAGCATTAAAAAGAAGTATGGACAAAGACAGAAGTAGAGAATCTTATTGGACATTGGATTGGGGAAAAAAAGTATTTTCCTCTTCACAGCTTTATTTTGTGTTTATTCGTTTTTGTTTTTTTTTCTTCTTATTTTCTCATGATTTTTTCTTTTTTTTCTTAATGGACATAACCTTTGTGGTTAAGGGGGGGAGGAGTGGTACCGGCGAGGAGCAGACGAGGAGAAGAAGAGAAGAAGACGGCGAAGCTTGTGGACGAGGACCGGAGCTCGTGGGCGACGTTGGTGTGTGAGAGGACCTGTTGATCTCGCCTCGTTTTGCTCGCGAGGAACGCATCGCTGGTGGCGAGGACTAGACGACGACCTTCCTCGTCGTCTTCCTCGTCTCTTACTCCGTCCTCCCTAACAACAAATTATGAACTTTAGGACTCTAACCTATCACTAAAGTGAATAAGTATTTTATTCTTGTTAATCTATATTGATACTATTTAATAGAAAGAGTAGACTGCAGTTTTGGTTCTTATGTTTTGATATCATTAACAGTTTCAGTTTTATCTTAACAGTTTTGGTCTATGTGTTTTTATTTTCTAACAGAAATGGTCCCAAACACTAACTCCATCCAATTTTCCGTTAAGTCCCCTCACATACGGAGTAAAAGTGTCATTTCTCTCACTCTTTTTGACAGCGACTGAATAAAAATGTTAATCTACATGACGACCTAGTAAAAAGAGGGGAAGAAATGACATTTTTATCCCTCAGATGCGGGACGTGTGTGAGAGACTTAACGAAAAATTGGATGGAGTTAGTGTTCGAGACCACTTCTGTTAGAAAATAAAAACACAAGGACCAAAATTATTAAGCTTGGACTAAAATTGTTAATGGTATCAAAACACAAGGACTAAAACTGCAGTTTACTCTAATAAAAAAGTAGAGATGGTGTTATATGAACCTTTGCGGTTACGTTTTATAATCTCGTTCTTTATGTTTGTGTTCTTTTATGTTATAGTATTCGTTTAGAATATTACTAAACAAACATAAACATGTTTATATTTTTAACGACAAAACATAAACACCCATTCGTATAAGTCTCTGCATGTGTGTTGTTTATTTGTTTGATTATATAGGTAAAAATGATAAACGTGAACGATCTTGTATTTGAAGAAGTACATATATATATTCTTTGACACAAGCTTGATATTGGTGGGTTTCTTTTTGTGGTGCCTTACTTATTTTATTATTTTTCTAAATGATACGTTTTGTTGCAAAAACATTTTCATAGTGAAAAAGCATTCTCATAGTTTGAAAATATTGTACTTCAAGCATCTTAACAAAAAACTAGTACTCCTTTTCAAACTATACTCAACATAGTAGATATTTAACTACTAATTAATATTGAATAAATTTTAAACAAAATACATAGAAATATAATTTGGATAGATGGTTTTAATTACATGTATTTTTTCAGCACACCTTTTACACTTTTAAAAAACTGTTTGATAATTTCTGAATGTGTAAATGTCTGAACCATTCAAACATTTGTTCAAGAAACAAACAGCTTGAACCATTAAATACTGAACCACTCAGACATTTGAATCATTAAAAGACTGAAACAAAATGCCCTTAAAAACTATCATAAAAATAATTTTATTTATGTTCACATTTTATGACCATTTTCATTAGTTCATATAAGAAACACACACAAAAACCATCATTTATAAGGTCATATTTTTGTAACAACTTTTATCATCTCCAAACAAAACAAATAATGGTTAAAAAAAAGAAATAAAATTGTTAGAAAACATCCGAACATAAATAATAATTTTTATTGTTTTTACCTTAAATGAAATTTACTACCTACTTAAATGATGAAAAGTATAATTACTCATACTGGTCCAACAGTTTTGATAACTCAGTATTTACAACTTCAAAATAACTAAAAGATATTAATATAAACTTTTATTCCAAATCTATTTTTGTCATATCCTGAAAAAAGTAATTTATACATTATAATGACAAAAATATTTTTTTTTGAAGATGAAAAAAACTTTTGTATATAATAAACTTGTTAAATTATTAAAAAATACTGTATGATTATTTGTAATTTGAAATGTAAAAGGAACCGAAAAGTAGGACCTTCACTAATCACTACAGCAGACAAAACCAATCTTCCCTGCTTAAATGCAGCTTCAAAGCACTCATTTTTTCCTCAACATTCACACACCCACCATTACCCTTGTTTCATCTTCATTTCTTTCTCCAAAAAATTCAATCTTTTTAGTATTTGGTGTAAGTTTTTTGTGTTCTTTCTTTAATTTAAGATACAACAATGGAGAAAGATCAAAGAACAGAGTGATTTTAAGTTAAATATTTGGAAAAAAAACAGAGGATTAAAGGGGTTGTGATGGATTTTGTGTTCAAGAAACAGGGGTTTATGAAAATGCAGAAATTTAATTTAATGTTGTTGGTTTCATTGTGTTGTTGTGTTTCTTTATGTTTTGGGTCAGTTTCATATGACCATAAAGCTATCTCCATTAATGGCCAAAGAAAAATTCTTATTTCTGGATCAATTCATTATCCAAGAAGCACCCCTGAGGTACAGTACAACTGCTCAATGCACTTTTTTTCTTCATTTTTATTTTTATTTTAATTCACCCCTTTTGTAATTTCATATTTCTGGGAATCTTTTTTTTTTTAATAAATTTTTTTAATAAATATTTTGTTGTTTCAGATGTGGCCAGATCTTATTCAGAAGGCAAAAGAAGGAGGGTTAGATGTGATTCAAACTTATGTTTTCTGGAATGGGCATGAACCACAACCTGGTCAAGTAAGTTTTTTTTTTTAATTAATTAAATATTTATTTCATAAATTGTTCTAATTTCAAGATAATTTTTTCTTTGTGTTTCAGTATTATTTTGAAGATAGATATGATTTAGTGAAGTTCATTAAGCTAATTAAGCAAGCTGGACTTTATGCTCATCTCAGAATTGGTCCATATGCTTGTGCAGAATGGAACTTTGGGTATATATATTTTTCAAATATTAATCTTCCAATAATTTAACCTTATAAAAAAAAGAAGTAAATTTAACTTTTATTTGCATTTCAATTTTAGGGGGTTTCCTGTTTGGTTGAAATATGTTCCTGGAATTAGCTTCAGGACAGACAATGGTCCTTTCAAGGTCTGTTTCTAAGTCCTTACATCAATATTTGATTTTTTTTAATTTGAGTAAACTGCATTTTTGGTCCATGTGTTTTGATACCATTAACAGTTTTAGTCTCACCTTAATAGTTTTGGTCCCAGTGTTTTTATTATCTAACAGAAATGGTCCCGAACACTAACTCCATCCAGTGAGAGAGACTTAACGGAAAATTGGATGGAGTTAGCGTTTGGGACCATTTCTTTTAGAAAATAAAAACACATGGACCAGAACTGTTAAGATGGGACTGAAACTGTTAATGATATCAAAATACATGGACTAAAAATACAGTTCACTCAATTTTAATCAAATTATTATTTCAGTTATTAATTTTGAATTTTGGAATTGAGCATGTAATGATGATTATATATATTTATAGGCTGCTATGGAAAAATTCACAAGGCACATAGTGAATATGATGAAAGCAGAAAGTTTATATGAGACTCAAGGTGGTCCAATTATATTATCTCAGGTAGTTAAAGCCACTCATTTGACACACTTTTACAAAAAAAAATGCAAAATTTGTAAAATAAAACAAGTTAATGTGATAGATTGAAAATGAATATGGGCCATTGGAGTATGAGTATGGAGCACCCGCTCGAGCATACACGAAATGGGCGGCACAAATGGCGGTTGGTCTAGGAACCGGTGTACCGTGGGTCATGTGCAAACAGGATGATGCCCCTGACCCAATTGTAAGTGCATCATCTAGTTATAATACATGTTTTTGTGCACATATTGATATTGACTTTTATATGTTGACCTTTTTTCTTGTCAATTACTTGAACACATGACTGTTTCCTTTATGCAATGCACATGGGCATTTTTTTCATTATGCATGTGTATGATTAAAAAGATATTTTTAGTGTAAAAAGGTGAATAATATATGTTTTTAGTGCATACTATGGAAAAATGTTTGTTCTAGTTTGTTACTTTTTTTGACTTTATAATAATAATTGTATGTTGGGTTTTTGTTGACAGATTAACACTTGCAATGGTTTTTACTGTGATTATTTCTCTCCCAACAAAAATTTCAAACCTAAGATGTGGACTGAAGCCTGGACAGGATGGTAATTTACTCTATTTCATCGTGTATACGATATATATATATTTATATATATATTTATTTTATTTAGTCTATTTATGTATTGATGATATGAATGAATACAGGTTCACCGAGTTTGGAGGTGCAGTTCCTTATAGACCAGCTGAAGACTTGGCATATTCAGTTGCTAAATTTATTCAGAGTGGTGGATCTTTTATCAATTATTATATGGTAAGTTACAATTTTGTTGTATATTTTTTAATTCTTCATTACTAGATTATATTGCATAAAACTTTAATTCTTTTTTTTTTCATGACAGTATCATGGAGGAACTAATTTTGGGCGGACTGCAGGCGGTCCGTTTATTGCTACAAGCTACGACTATGACGCTCCTCTTGATGAATATGGTATGTTACAAGTTCATGGCATATATATTACCATGCTTGCAAATGTCTTATTTACAAATTTAAAATTGAATTATGTTGGGTGGGCTTGTAATTCGGGTCAACTACGTATATTAACGCACTTTGGAGTTTCTTTTTAAAATTGTCACATCAGGGATGAAACGCTGCGTATGTCACGTCACTAAAAGTGTAGATTGATGAAAGAACTCACTATCATGTAGTTATGCATCATGTCTGTTGTTATCTTCTTTGTGGTTACTTTAAATAGCAACTTGACATGCATATTATATGTTTCTTGGAGTGTTTTTAAGTTAAAATTACATTTTCCCATCATGGGCATTACAAGTCAACTAAAGGTATTGACTTTTACTTGCAAGACTGTCTTTGACATTTTTTAACAGATATCATCATTAATTCATAATAAAATTAAGTTAAGCTGACCTATTTGTCGTTATCATTCGTCTAAAAAATTGATGGTGTCAACTTTGGATCAAAAGATTCTTTCGCTTACGTTTGATAAGGGCTGGTTTAGATATTTCACAACAGTAAACTTTTAGCTACCGTCGAATTGCTCATTCAAACAGCTAATATAAGCAGAAACAGGATATAAACTTGATGTAATAATATAAATAGCTTATTTCATCCTAAATACGGAAGGGTGATGAATGATCTTGTACGTATGAGTACACAAAAAAATTGAGTTTGAAATAAGCAAATCTCAAACAGTCAAACTTCCAAGTAAAAACAACTTATTAGTTATTAGTAAAAACAACTGAACTAACACTAACGCATTTTATTTAAACTTGCCACGAGGATATGTTACACTTAAGAAAATTCTGCTTTAATGATTAGATATTTTGATATTTATGACGTATGTTCGTACACAATATTTGTTGCCTAATTTGGATACATTAAGGTTTATTCGAATGCTCTATTTGTAGGACTAAAACGCGAAGCTAAATGGGGACATCTGAAAGATTTGCATAGAGCCATAAAACTATGCGAGCCCGCTTTAGTAAATGGTGATCCCTCTATTATCACCCTTGGAAACTATCAAAAGGTTCGATTTTTTTGTTCTGTTATATTAATTATTGATCACATTATCCATGTCAGCAGTGGACACCACCGCTTACATTTGTTGTCTTTATAATTTATAGGCGTATGTTTACAAATACAAGGCTGGAGGCTGTGCTGCTTTTCTTTCAAATAACAACAGAGCTGCTTATGCAACTGTAAACTTCCGAAACCAGCGTTACAATATCCCTCCTTGGTCTATAAGCATTCTCCCTGACTGCAAAAACACCGTTTATAATACGGCAAGGGTGAGAACGATTACAAACTTTTGTTATTGTTTTTTATTTTTAATTGAGAATCACCTCTTTCATTTATAATTAGTGATGATGTGTGAATGTGAATGTGATTAACAGGTAGGTGCACAAACCGCATTGATGGAGATGACGTCAGCCGGGGGAGGATTTTCTTGGCAGTCATATAGCGATGAAACTGAATCATACGATGACAATTCATTTACGACCGTTGGATTGCTAGAGCAACTTAATGCCACTAGAGATTCTTCAGATTATTTGTGGTACATGACAGAGTAAGTGCAACCTTTTTGTTATTTTCATGTATCTTGTTGCATTAAGTATAATAGATAGAGGTGGCACTTTCAACCCATTTACCTACAAATTGTTGATTTGAGTTATGTTTTATCTCAAACAAGTAAAAAAAAGGTTTAACCCAAATTATGTTTTTAATGTATACAACCTCCTTTAGTTGTGTGCTCAATAATTTAGTTAACTTTTTTTATTATAGTGTAAATTTTAAAAAAAGTCATTTCATTAAGTTTTGAAATAAGAATAGTAAAAAAGAGGTTGCGGGTGGCTCGGCCCTGTCCGACCCTACTAGTACTAAAAATGACGTGTTTCATGCAGTGTTAGGGTTGGTTCCAATGAGGGGTTCTTGAGAAGTGGGAAGTGGCCTACGCTTACAGTCTTGTCTGCGGGTCATGCTTTGCATGTTTTCATCAATGGTCAGTTATCAGGTAAGAAGTTTAAGTTGAAGAAACTAGAAAGACTCTTTATGTATTTTTCTTGACTATGTACCAAACAAAGGATTGAACCATGTGAATATTATGTTTTGTTTTTCATCTCTTGAAACGATCATTATGCTTAAATATCAGCACTAACATTTGTGACCCTCTGGGTTTTTCATAGGAACTGTCTATGGAAGTCAAGCAAATCCAAAATTAACTTTTAACAAACCTGTAAATCTAAGAGCTGGCGTAAACAAGATTTCTCTACTAAGCATTGCTGTTGGTCTCCCGGTACGCTTTCTTTTTTATATGAATTTACAAACACACGAAAATGCATGTGTCTTATGGCTCTTTATATGACTTTACAGAACATTGGTCCACATTTTGAAACATGGAACGCGGGTGTTCTTGGTCCAGTCATACTCTATGGTCTCAATCAAGGAAAACGAGACTTGACATGGCAAAAATGGTCATACAAGGTTTGTCTTTTACAAGCTTTTATCAGTGGGCCCCGTCCCAGTTCTTGAATCAAATAAACGGGACCCACATTCGCATCATCATTTCACGTCTTAAGGCGATGAAAATGATGAGTGCTAAACATGCCAAGAAAAACAGACCCATGTTCTTACTTGACCTTTATTGACCAGGTTGGCCTTAAAGGTGAAATTTTAAGTCTTCACTCACTCATGGGAAGTTCATCTGTTGAGTGGATTCAAGGTTCTTTTGTGTCTCAGAGACAACCGTTAACATGGTACAAGGTAGGTTTCCATTCATGTTATGACCTTTCTTGAAATCACTAATGTTTTATATTTTTAGATGTTATTACTATACGTTTTTTTGCATGATATGGTGAAATTAACTTCGACTGATTCATGTTCTTTTATTTTTCAAGACGATTTTCAATGCTCCGGGTGGGAATGAACCTTTGGCTCTAGACATGAGCAGTATGGGAAAAGGTCAAGTATGGATAAATGGACAAAGCATTGGACGTTATTGGCCTGCATACAAGGCGCGTGGATCTTGTAGTACTTGTAGTTATGCTGGATATTTTGATGAGAAAAAATGTTTAAGTAAATGTGGCGAATCTTCCCAAAAATGGTAAGTAAGATTAAATATTTTCTTTTCAAATCTTGAAGTTTTTCATGATATGTATGATTTTTTTCAGGTATCATGTACCGCGATCATGGTTAAAACCTAGAGGAAACTTATTGGTTGTGTTTGAAGAAATAGGTGGAATCCCAAATGGAATATCACTGGTGAAAAGATCGGTTTACAGTGTGTGTGCCGATATATATGAGTGGCAGCCTTCATTAATGAATTATGAAATGCAAACGTCTGGTAAAGCGACTAAACCGTTGAGACCCAAAGCACACCTTTCATGCAGCCCGGGTCAGAAAATATCTTCTATCAAGTTTGCTAGTTTTGGGACCCCTTTAGGCGGTTGTGGTAGTTATAGTGAGGGTGGCTGCCATGCTCATCACTCCTATGACGCATTCAATAAGGTACTTTTTTTTTCTTTGTTGAATAACTTTTTTTTTGTTATTTATGGTGCTAGGGAATCACTATAGATTCGAATGCAGCTTCCGCTGGTTTTGTATTGAACACCCTTAAAAAGCCACCTGCATTTCGTAAAAAATAATATTTTGCTATGTTTAACATTTGTAGTATTGCGTCGGACAACAATCATGCACAGTACCTGTAACACCTGAGATATTTGGAGGTGATCCTTGCCCTAAAGTAATGAAGAAACTTTCAGTTGAAGCTATTTGCAGCTGATGATTCAAGAACAGCAATTTGGTTTGAATTTATTTAAAATTTTTATACTTTATTTAAAATATAACACGAGGAACTTTTGCCGAAAGTGAAGTTGTACAGATATGCAACACACTGATGTGGTTCAAAAGTATCCGTCATATATAGACTTCGAAGATCTGTGTAAATAAAATTGCATGCACGCGGATGTAATATTATTAGGTATATGCCTTTTGAGACTCATGATTCGAGTCCATGGGCTTGATTGATGTTGAAGTCAATTGTAAAAGCTTCCTTGCTTTTTTCTCATCTTTGTTTACTCTGTAAAAGCAATCTGTTATTGCTTGTCATCATTGTAATAACACTGAAGATGGTTATATTTCATCAAGTTTCTCAAATTTACTATGTCTTGTTTCTCCTTTATTATTGTCCGTTGGATTCAGCTTAAGTTTCATTGAAACTTATATGTTAGAGCCAAGATTCATTTCTGATGTAGAGGACATCATATAACTTGCGGTTTATATTTCTGGAAAAAAACTGAAAGGGGGCATAAGCGAACTCGTCTAAGTTGAAAACGTTCACAGGCGTGGCCACATAATGGAGGGTTAGTCGAGGATCATCTCTGGTTGTAGGCTCCAAAAGGGTCTTAGATTACATATATCACTTAACCTGTAAAATGTCGCTTACAAGGTAAAACGCAATCTACAGTTTACGGTCATCAGTGATGTATAAATCCAGAGCCCCGCTCATCACACCGGTTATAAGTGCTCTATCAATAAGTGTCAAACAGGATAACAATGATGTATTGATGTAGCAATCACATTTGTCAAAATGTTAATAATGATCAACATACAAGTCCTTATACAAAATTCTTCATAGAATATTTAACCAACAATAACTGAGTCAACTCAACTCTACACTGTTTCCTTGTATCTCATATTACATTCATTTCTTCTTCTTTTACATCATCAGTCTATCTTCACAGATGAGTAGATCTTACGAACAAACCACAGACACGCGAAAAACCCAATTGTACCCGTTAACACGAAGAAAGCATACGAAGCAATCAGCATGTAGCCGAAATAGAGGATACCTGAAACCACCTTCGTGATTTCCAGTTTCGTCAAATAGTAGAAGATTGAGTACAGAAAAAGGTACAATGCGGATGAGCCGGCTGTCAAATAAGCCCGCCACCACCAATGGTAATCTTCACTGCATAACTGGAAGTAACAGAGGACAACGGTTATCTCTGCACACGTAATGATCAAGATCACAAACACAATGAAAAGGAACCCGAATATGTAGTAAAACTGGTTCAACCATATGGAGGTTAAAATGAAGAATAACTCGATAAAAACCGCCCCAAAAGGAAGGATTCCACCGATCAGAATTGAGAAAACAGGTGTCATGTACCAAGCTTGTTCCGGTACTTGTCTTGGGATTTTGTTAGTTTTAACTGGATCTTCGATCCCGGGTTTCTTGAAACCCAGATAACTGCCCACAAAGACTAACGGGACTGATATCCCGAACCATAAGCAAAATAGAGCAAACATGGTCCCAAACGGTACTGCTCCGGATGACTTTTCGCCCCAAATTAAAGCATTCAGAACGAAGAAAACTGCAAATAAAATACCAGGAAACATGAAAGATGTTTTTAACGCAGTCTTCTTCCATTCTGTGCCCTTAAACATTTTGTATATTCGCGCTGAAGAATAACCACCGAATAGCCCCATTAATACCCATAAAAGAACCATGGCTGTCATAAGCCCGCCACGGTTGGATGGTGATAAGAATCCTAGAGATGCAAATATCATGGTGACTAGTGTCATTCCAAAGAGCTGTACGCCTGTCCCGACATAAACCGATAGCAATCCAGAATATTCGGGAGCCCTGAAAACGTCTCCATGAACTAGTTTCCATCCGGTTTCTTCTTGAGCTTCTTCTTGGGTATCTAGCTGATTATAATTAGCTATATCTCTGTAAAGTGTTCTCATCATGATCATAGCTACCATTCCTGAAAGAAATAGGACTATCATCAATGAGTTTACAATTGAAAACCAATGGATTTGATCATCGTTCATAAGAAGATAGGTGTCCCAACGTGATGCCCATTTGATATCACTCTCCTGTAAATTAAAAAAAAAGTATTAGAAATTGCGCCTTATATTTATAACTATGTAGTGTAGAAACTAAGAACAAGTGGCAGGGCTTTATAATATAGTACCTTGAAAGTGACATCATATGTGAATACAACCTCTTTATCTGTATCAACTTCTTGAGGTACGGTGCTTCCTGGAATTATATTTTTGGTATTTTGGTTGCATGTTGTGAGTTGAGGGTTGTTTTCATCCCAATCTTTATACTCGTGATTGATACTGTTAGCAAAGAGAGTCGATTTAAAAGAAGATTATAAACAATGTTAAGGTTTCAAGGTGGCTAAATTACGAAAATGACAAGCTACCTGTTCGGAGTAACTTCAAATCCAACTATTCGAGCAGAATCAGTATCTTGATCTGTGTGATACATGACTTTAAAGCTCAAATGATTATTGATGAAATATCTTTCCTCTTTGCTCTGAAAAAAGTAAATGATGGGTTAAATTCATATGATATTCTGGATCAAACAAGATATCAAGTTCTATTATTTTATTATCTCAAACTCATTACTCACCCCAGCATAATTTCCCTTAAAACCGACACGAAAACCATGTTCATAAACGGTTGACTGACTACCATCTCGTCTTGGTCTAGGAACAGCAACAGGGAGGTTATCTAATATCCTGCATAACATAGTAAAAATTCCAACAAAAAGCATTAATCGTCTCCTGAATCTATTATGATGGAACGAAAAAATTAAAGAAGGGTGACTGCGGCGTATACATGTTAACTCGGTACTCATCATCGATTTTTTCTTTAAATTTCTTTGCAGATTCGGCATCAATCTTTACTCTGCAGCCAACTTTGCAGGGTTGCTCCTTTCTCATGGATAACTACAGTGGATATTAGAGATGCACATGTTAATACACAGGGGAAAGAGTGATATTGAATTAAAAAAATAAGCCAATTTAAGCTCACCATGAAGACTGAATTCTCAATGCGGTCACCTCTTAGCACCTCCCCCAAATTCTCAGCACTGTTTTGAATGTGCTTAGGCTTACAGTAGTTCAAGTAATAGTAGTCATAAGGAAGTTGTGTTTTTGTAGAAGAAAGCTTGTTGACTTTAACTTGAAGGGGATCACCCTGGTAAGACGATTAACACTTAGCTTAACAATCAACCAAAGATTAACAAACTTACTAGTTACTATATAAAAACACTACAAGGTACATTATAGTTAACATACTGGTACGGTGGTACCATATAAAGAGTTAAGAGCCAGTGCGATAAAAGAATGACGCATTTTTCAAGTCTCTTAAACCCTAAACAGTTTCTTCTGCACTCATCATGCACTCAAGTTACTTAGCAAACTCTTGATTGACTTAAAATCTATGTTCACTAACTCACTACTTGGCACTTGCATTGATTTGTACTTTACAAGTTTTAACCATAATTAACCACTTAACTGATCTGCACTTCAAAATGAGTGACTATCACTTACCAGGTACCACATTACAAATGCAAATATGCAATTACTCTCAAAACCTAAACAACATAATCATCATTGCAACTTTGCAAGCATGTTATGTTACAAACCATATGAAAAAAAATCTACAAGTTCATTTATCAGCAACAAGCTCATTTAGGAACAGAAAGAAGAAAATCAAACTAGAGTCAACTAATTAGATCTACACATCATCAAATCTGCCAGTAGAAACTAGTCAACTACTAAACTAGAAACAATTCCTAAATTAAGTCACTAGTTCACTACAATCCTATCAATCTATCTATCATTAAGTTCGATTTGTACGAATTAGTGACTACAGAGTACAAATTTAAGATCCTGAAGTGAAATAAACGAATCATTCAGGTTAAATGCGTAGACAAATGGCGATTTGAGCTGTTAAAACCAAAAGTAAATCGGAAAAAAGGTGGTGATAGATGTAAATGATAATGAGGAGTACGTACAGTTTGAAAATCACGAGGAGCAACGCCAGGAAGATAAAATGAATGAGAAGATGCGATGAATGAGATGAAGAAGATGATGATAGTATGCAGCAATGTTCGTCGCTCCATTTTCCAGATCGAGATCGAGTGTGTGTGGGTAGAACAAATCCGTGATTTTGTGTGTGTGATTTGTGATTATAATTGACCATCTTCTAATACCCCAATTCTACGCTTATTTTTTATTTATTTGAGAGTCACTTCTAACGGTATGTCTCTTTGGAGTTTAACGGTATGTCTATCTGGGATTTAACGTTATGTCTATGTAGCCTTCATGTTTATCTTTTATTATTATCAGTTTTATTGAATTAAAAAAAGAGTCCGTAAAGTATTTCATAGCTCGAGTTAATAACATAAATAGTCCTTATGATATAACCGTATAAAAGTTATATTCTAAGATGACCTATCCGGTCTAAGCTTTCATTAGCATGTAACATCAAATGTACTCGCCCTTTCATGCAATAACTCAAATAAGAGTGAAGGTTGTTTGGTAGCATCTGAATAACCAGTAAGAATCCACATCTTAATGATTCAAAAGTCCATTATAAGGTAAGTTTTAAAATATGATGAATTATGTGAAGTTTTACTATTTAAAGACCACATTTTAACCATTCAACATTTTTTTATCACTTAATGGTTCAGAGATTTTGAATCATTAAGAGATAATTCTTTAAATGACTATTGAAAGACTACCAAACATCTTGTAAACCTTGAATGTTTTATGAAAGAATAACATCAAATGTTTTCGTCGGGACTTTTCATGAAAGTTTATGTGACAACCTTGAAATGTATTATTGAGTGGAAAATTCGATGGAAATGACCACACAAACCGTTAAACAAACCTTTAAAATAACATAATCAATGGAAAAATATTAGTTCTATGTTGTAGATCACTGTTGATAAAAATAATATTTTTTAATATTTTCTAATTGTCAATCTGCTTTTTTTTTAATTCATAGGTACAAGAAAAATTAAATTTATACCAAAATTTAGGGCACAAATAAGTCTGTCACGGTGGTATAATCGAAGCATAAAAAACATAACATTGTTGTATAATTTATACTTTATTAGGGTGAGGGGGTGAGGGGAGTCCACCCCTCATCACCCCACACCACCCCACACTTTTTACTTCACCTCACATCCACCCCACATTCACCCCAAATCACCCGGTATCCACCCCACACCACCCCCACATTATTTTTTAATTATTATTTCTCATTTTTTAAAACTTTTTCATCTTCATTTCACCATTAATCACTTCATCGTATCTTCATCACCACCCCAACTCAATTTCATATCTTCATCATCAACTCAATTTCATCTTCATTTATCACTTTCAATTTCATCAGATTTCATTAGATTTTGCACCACCACCGCTCAATTCCAACTCAGATTTCATTTCACCAACTCAATTCCATTTCATTTCAATATCTTCAATCATGAAGCTGATTCTACCACCACCACCACCGTCGCTGCTGGTTCCGGTAACCGGAACAACAACAACCGTCCTCGCCGTCGACCTGATTTAACTCCCCAATTACCACAACGCGAACCGCAAATCGCTGTACTGCTTCCTCTTCCACCGTACAGCAGCAGCAAATGGAAGAGGATGAGTGAAGAAGAAACAGATGGGATACCTCGTACAGCAGCAGCAAATGGAACATATATAACGGTCAAAAAAATGCGGGGTGAAGCTCGGGAAAGACACACCAAATTGGACCCCAAAGTTCGGGCCTGAAGGGGGGTGGGGCGGTGTGCCCGTGCGGGGCCGATTTGGGGCCGCACCCACCCCACATCGACTCCGTCCACACTTATATTTGACCCGTAGTTATGGCCATGTATTGTGAGATTCGAAATTTCGAATCCAAATAAAAAGTAACGTAAGTGGAAATAATCACGTCGTAACGTTATATTTGGTATTTAGGAAAGAAAATCTTGAGACTTTAATATATCAAAATAAACTATGAATTACATTAATTAATCCTTATATAATATAGCAAAACGGAAAAAAACTTATGTGACATATTTTTAAAGCTTCTAGCTTATATGGTATCATATGAGGGATTATCTCACAATAATGATTTTTTATTTAAAATATGTATATAAAATATATTATAATAAAACTAATTACATTTTTGGTTCCCTAATATTTTGGAGAATTCTGAAAATTTTAATAGTATTTATATTTTTAAACTTCTACTACAAGGGGTGTACATGAGTCGGTTTATATTTGATATGGTCTAAAAATGAAACTTATGGATAAAATTAATAATAACATACAATTAATGACCTCGGTGTTTTATAAATATGCATAACATTTTTATACGATTTAAAAAAAACTACACTATAAAACTGATTGAAATATTCATGAATATCCTTAAAAACAACACTTGAATGTTGTGTTCCCGAGCGTAGCGCGGACACTGAACTATTATTTAATATATCAAAATAAAGAAACGCTACACAAGTACTTGCCTCTTCCGTCTTCACAAGTAGTTGTATCTTATAAACAAATTATGTAGCTTTTTATTTTTTATTTACAGCAAAACAAATAAAGATCAGCTATCTGAGTAACCCAATGACGAAATATTATCTGATGTTTCGCAAGCACAAACAACGCTAGGTAGTCAAAGCCCGTCTATTTCGAGGAAAACCTGACTTCAATTAAGAGAAAACTCACTAATTAACCCGCCCGCCCGTAAAACGACGACAAGCTAGTGGTAAAAATCCCTCCGGCTCAAGAATTGACTGTTGTTAGCACGAGCCTTCATTCATTGCTCTCATTGCTCATCTAAGAGCGTTATTAATAAAATAAAACCTGAGTCTATTTTGAAAAATCTACTTCACAGGTTTTGTATCTTATAAACAAATCAAGAGAACTTAGGGGCTGTTTGTCAAATCTGAATCATTAAGTGCTGAATGGTTAAGAGGTCTGAACCATTAAGAGGTTCCATCAATGAGAGAGATGTTGGAGTAAAACTTCAGATGAGTATAAAGTTAGTATATGCTCCATTCAGTTTCATTCAGCATCTCTCAGTCTCTTAATCATTCAGCACTTAACTGAACCATTCAGAGTTCTTTTTTTCTAAAACAAACGCTCTGAATGCTGAATGGTTAAACACTGAAGTGAACCATTAAAAGGTAAACAAACAGCCCCTTAATATATCAAAATTTGATACAGTCTTCCGTCCCCGTCGCACCACGTAGGCGCTTGCAACCCAAAGAACCTCCTTCGCATTGATCAGGATGGTCTTATGCTTTTGGCAGAAGAGTAGGTCTAAGAATTTACTTCACCATTGTGGTCATTGATATATGTTGTACTGCGTTGTCCCCATCACATTATAGTTTCTGATGCAATAGTGGCTTGTACCCCGTGTAATAAAAGTTGTACTACAGTTGTTCTGGTATAAAGCATTGTGTTACCGTGTCATGCTTCAAATGGGAATAGCTTGAAGATGGATCATATGTGTGACACATTTTATTGTACTTTTATATTTTTGTGTTACTTAATTCATGATAAAATTTATAAATTAATTATGTGGGTGATATTTAATTTTATTTCAAACGTGTTTCAGAGGTGGGGTGGGGACGAGGACACATATGAGGAGCCAACAAGCTCCATGCTCGGTGACGGTCCGGAGTGTCTTGCGACAAAGACGAAAAAGCAACCATATCTCCTCTCATAAGTTATGTCTTCTTCATCTATCAGGAGGCAAACGAATCCCTTCCTCGGTCACCACCTCGCAACTATCTCGTTCCTACGCTCCCTCCATGCACCCTAGCTTAGAGCTTTAGATTATAAATTTAAATAGTTTTTTTTCATTCAAGGTTAAATATGTCATATATTTATGTGTTGTTTGATGCTTAATTTTGTCACCGCTGCTATATTTAAAGGAAGTTAGATATGATAATTCTTATAGTGTTTTTAATATTTTTTTTACCACATTTGATATCCTTTTACGGGTAAAGAGGTAGAGGTGCATTGAGCGTTTTTAGCCCTTATTTGTGTAAGTTATGGGGTTGAATGGGGATGGGGCCGGGGTGTTTTTTCTATTGATGTTGTCACACATCTAAATTTACACATGAAATATTTTAATTATGTAGTTTTGATTAAAACTTTCAAATAAAAAACTAAAACAACAAGTTTCCAATGCATTAGACGTATAGTTTTTAAACATAACTCGGTAAGTACGTAACTTTATGTAATTTTATAACTCTAGAAAATAATACACAAACTTTCGATACATAATATAGAGTGTTCTTCAATCATAATTTGAAAAAATATGTAATTTTATAACTCTAGAAAAAAATACACACAAGTACCCCAACATCATTTTTTATACTTGCGTGTTATCACATGTTACATTTTGAATACACGCAATTAAGTGATAAACCTACATTATTTGAGAAATTTTATGTTTAAGTCTGAGATACAACATTATATTATACGTATTATCATAAATAAATTAACGAAGTGGGATGGTCTTGATTTTTTTACAAAAACAATTGTATTTATCACATCAAATAAATTACATGGCATCTTATTTGTGATGTTAATCATGTTAGAATCTAATATATAGTGCTACAAACATAAGTATGTTATCAATGATCTACCTATCTCGTTACAAGTACATTATAGCATTAGTTATTAAAATTCAATTTATTTATTTTATACGATGCTTAATACTTGCTTAGATAGCCACGGCTTTGTACCATTTTATCTTCGAGAGACTACAATTAGGCACCGATGGTTGAGGTAAAGTTTGGATGGTGCAACACATTTAAAAAAAAAAAGTGATGTTGACCGTACGATGGGCAAATGAAAATTTGAGATGAGATTTAATCAAACGGTCATGAATTCATTCACCAACCTCCATCCTTCCAACTCCATACTCTCTAACATTCACCCACTCCCCCACAATATTTATTACCATATTCCTCCCCTAAATTAATTACATCTCAATCTCTCTAACATTAAATTGAAATAAACAAATATATAAAAATGGATAAATGATACTCACTTCTCGGCCGGTGAGAGACTGCTTTATATCCAAGACACTGGAGAAAAAACTCATCCGTTAAAGACAACACGTGTTGGGTTCGATCGTGAAAAGGCTATTCACGAAAACTAGGGGGCTGTAAACGAATTGACCAAACACGAAAAATGTCATTTTCGTGATCATTTGTTAAGGAACCAACATGTTCATGAACTATTTACGAAAACTTACCGAACAAGAATTTTTTATCTGTGTTTGTTCATTAATTGTAATTGACGAACACTTACAAGGCGTAAATGAAAGCAAACAAACACAAACAAAAGTTCATAAACATAAATGAACGCACAGAAAAACAAAAAAAACATGTATTTATTCTATGATAAAATTTGCATGTTTCATTTTAAAGATAACAAAGAACCCATAAAAAAATAAATATTATTTTCCATTATTATCTGAACATATAAAACCATTTAATGAACGAGCACATTAACAAACATTTTTACAAACATAAATAAACACATTACTGAGCATTCACAAACATAAACGAACAAACACGGTTGTTATTCAGATTATATCTCAAAGTTGTTTACTTCTTAATAAACACAAATGTGCTATATATATAACAAAGATTTTAAATTTTTTCTAAATATGCTATATAGATATATCAAAGTTGTTTAATGCTTAATAAACATCATAATATTATTACCATTTTATTTTTATCTCTAATTACATGTTTATAAATTTTTCTTTAATATAGTCAGACAGGTAGTATTTGTACTTGGCTTTTATTTACTATACATTAATGGCATTCATAGTTGCTAGCTATTGATCTTTAACAAGTGTAGGACAACATTAATATTGTGAGTGTGTATATATAATATACATACACACACTACTCATATTATATATAATATACCATTTACTCCAAAGCAAATGTGAATAATATTATGATATTCATTGTAATGAAGTTTACACAGAGAAGAAGACCAACCAGAATTGGCCACAAAAGTGAAAGTTGAAGGTCCAAAAAACTGTTTTCTGAAAACATTGTCTCCATTTTCTGAATTGCTCTTTCTCCAATGGCACTCACCAACAACCACCACCTTCTTTCTCTATCTTTTTTTCTTCTATCTTGTTTTCTTGCCACACTCATCACCTCTTGTCAAGGTTACATACCTCTCTCTCTATTTAGATCTTTCTCACTCTATATGTATATGTGCATGCATATATGTTCTTGGTGGGTTTTGAATATTTCATCAGAAAATAATGATCTTGGTTGTTTGATTAATGGGTTTTTGATTTTAGCTTGTTTGATTTGTGGGTTTGTGAAAAGATTCATGTTCTTGGCATAAAAGGTGACAACTTTATTATTTGGTAAAGATTTATACATCATATGTGTATACATATATACATGTTCTTAAGGTTTTGATTTGTGGGTTGTTACTATATGGTTTGTTCATCTAATGGGTTTTTTATTTTAGCTTGTTTGATTTGTGGGTTTGTGAAAAGATTCATGTTCTTGGCAAAAAAGGTGACAACTTGATTTGGTAAAGATTTACATATCATATGTGTATATACATATATAAATGTTCTTAAGGTTTTGATTTGTGGGTTGTTACTATATGGTTGTTCATCTAATGGGTTTTTTTTTTATTTTAGTTTGCTTGATTTGTGGGTTTGTGAAAAGATTGATGTTTTTGGCATAAAAGTGACAACTTTGGTAAAGATTGATGGTGTTTTGTTATTCATATCATATCTTTATGTCCAATAAATATTAATGTTCTTGAAGTTTTTATTTTTTCAGCAAATAATAATGATCTGGCCGGGTTGATGTTTAATTAATGGTTTTTTTGTACCTGCTTTGATTTGTGAGTATGTGAAAACATGGATGTTTTTGGCATAAAAGGTGGCAACTTTGGTAAAGATTGATGGTGTCTCACTGTCTTGTTGCTGTATACAGTATATATACTTGTAAATATTCTTGAAGTTTTGATATTTTTTTCTAGCAAAATGTTATTTGATTTTGTAATTAATGGGTTTTTGATATTACCTTGATTGAATTATGGGTTTGTGAAAGATTAATGTTTTTGGCTTAAAAGGTAACACTTTTATGAGGGAAATAGAAAATAAAACAGTTTCTTTAAAAAAAATGAAAATTTATGAAGAAAATAGTTGGCAATTTTGGGATTCGAAATCCTTAATTGTAGTAATAGGTGCAATTCAATAATATGACGTGGCATGCGATGTAGGTGATTACAGGTTATGGCAAGATGAGTACCCATTCATCCGACGGGCAAGCTTGTTTTCATCATCAAGGTCAACTCCATCGGACGGTGGAAAAAAGAAGTATGACTACATAATTGTAGGTGGTGGGACCGCTGGATGCCCGCTGGCTGCCACGTTGTCACAAAATTACAGCGTGTTATTATTAGAAAGAGGTGGTGTCCCTTTCACAAACATAAATGTGTCATTGTTGTCAAATTTCCATCTTACCCTTGCTGACACGTCACCAAGTTCTGCTTCTCAATTTTTTGTATCCACCGATGGGGTTTTTAACGCTAGAGCAAGGGTGTTGGGTGGTGGTACTTCCATCAATGCCGGGTTTTACACGCGAGCAAGCACAAGGTACAACTCTTGTTTTTACTGTCGTGTTAAGGTGTTTTATCATGTCATTTATCTCGAGTTATTTGAATTCGAAAATTTTGAACTGAATTGGAATCTGGATTTGAAACCCAGGTTCTTTGGTTTTATTTATGGGTTAGTTACAAATAATAAGTTATATATTCATGTGATTTAGATTATTATTTAGTTAAGACTAAATAAGCAGTTAAGTACAAGTGAATTATATTACTACATGGTTTGGTAAAATTAATATACATGTATTTCTTAAAGGACAAAAGCTTTTAATGATTTTATTCTAATAAAGTAATAAACTAATTTTTCATATTTTTTTAACAAATATCATTCATATGTGTAAATCACATCATTGTGATGAATCTATACATACAACCACTAATGAAACTTTAACATTTAAATTGATACTGGAAACATTAAATATTAAATTTAAGATGGATTAAATCCAATACATATAGTTTTTTAGTTTTTTTTTACACTTATAAGGAATATTTATATATTCATATATTATTTAAAGGTATACCTAAAATGTTGTATACACTAAAAAAATAATCAAGATAACTTTTAACTATTTTTATAAACATAACAACAACTCAAATCTAACTTATTTAATATTCTAGTTATCTGTTTAGGGGTTGCACCTGTAAATGTTTTTAACCAATTGTTAGAAATATGATATGTTGATATACCTTCATTAAATTCTTGTCGTTTTGGGCCGACAACATAGTACTAATGGGCCACAACTAACACGTTTTGGTCATTTCGAAGTTAATTGTCTTTTTTTTTTTCTTTCCGTTTTTGGGTTTGATAATTGATAACTATTTATTTTGATATTGATATAGGTCCAATGGGCCAATGGCCCACTAACAAGTATGTATTAATATATTATGCAGATATGTTAAACGGGTCGGGTGGGATGCAAAGTTGGTGAATGAATCATACCGATGGGTAGAAAAGCAAATAGTTCATGAGCCCGTGTTTGAACCATGGCAAAGGGCGGTTCGAGATGGTCTTGTGGAAGTTGGTATTGCACCAAACAATGGGTTTACATATGATCACTTGTATGGTACCAAAGTTGGGGGTACAATTTTCGATAAGTATGGTCGTCGACACACTGCTGGAGAGTTACTAGCCTCCGGGAACGTGAGAAACCTTGACGTTTTGGTTCATGCTCGAGTTCACAAAATCATTTTTGACACAACTGGTATGCATTATTAACATTTCAAATAAGTGTGTTTGAAATGTCATCTTAAAGTTAGACTAAGATTAGACATTAGTACATTACTAGTTATAAATGGCCTAGTTTATGTGTTTAAAAGTTATAACAAGTTAACAAGTGGTTACTTTTATTTTTCTATAATAACATGACTAGTGATACTAATATATAACTTCATTAATGTACAGGATTGATACCTAGGGCGGTTGGGGTACTTTTCAAAGACGAAAACGGAGCACAACATGTGGCGTATATCTCAAAAAGGCGACGTAGCGAGATAATAGTAACTTGTGGGGCCATAGGAAGCCCGCAACTACTATTGCTTAGCGGAATAGGACCAAGGGCTGATCTTGAGAAGCTAAACATTTCAGTGGTGCACGATAACAAATTTGTCGGGAAACATATGTCTGACAACCCTTTGAACTCCATTTTTGTCCCGTTTAGTACGTCTGTCAAGCAGTCGTTAATAGAAACAGTCGGGATAACGAAAAAGGGCGTTTACATTGAAGCAAGCAGTGGGTTTAGTCAGTCCCCTGATAGCATACACTGCCATCATGGAGTCGCCTCGGCTGAGGTAATATATTAAGTCGTCGCTTAGTAATTTTATAACGTCAACGGGTAACATTATGATCTTTATCAGATGTAGCATAATGGATATTCATATATCAGATTAATAGATCAAAACAATTTCTAGTACAAAAACTTAAGCTTAATGTTATCCTTAAAGGTGAAAACACATACATTAATATATTAGGTTGTATGCATAAATAATAAAACAAGGGGTGTCAGTCTTGTGGGGTTGACAGGTCAGCGGGTTGGACCCACTCAACCCAAACATGACCAACATATTTGTTCGTATCTTGTTGGACCCACTTAAAAATTGGTCGTGTTTGGGGTCAACTTGTTTAACGTTTATTTGTTACTGATAACAGATTGGACAACTTTCAACAATTCCACCAAAAGAACGGACGCTAGAAGCCATCGAAGCTTTCAAACGAAACAAGAAAGATCTCCCACACGAAGCGTTTCACGGGGGTTTCATTTTAGAAAAGATCGCTCGCCCAAAGTCGAAAGGTCAACTTGTCTTGAACAACACAAATGCCGACGATAATCCAATTGTCACGTTTAATTACTTTAGCCATCCAAGAGACCTTCGTCAATGCGTGAAAGGGATCCGCATTGTGAAGAAACTCGTACGGTCCAAACCTTTCCTTAATTTCACCAAATGTGACAAACAAACGGTCAACATGCTGCTTAACATGAGTGTAACCGCAAACATTAATATGATACCACGACACGCAAACGACACAAAATCACTCAAGCAGTTTTGTAAAGACACCGTGATCTCCATTTGGCACTACCACGGTGGATGTCATGTGGGTCGCGTGGTGAACACGGATTACGAGGTAATGGGGGTCCATAGGCTTCGAGTCATTGACGGATCCACTTTTCTTGAATCCCCAGGCACGAATCCGCAAGCCACAGTTCTAATGTTGGGCAGGTAAAGAAAATACTATTTTATGAGTTATGACGGGTTAGGCCCGTCCAAACCCGTCAACCTGTAAACATGACCCGTTAAATGAAATAGTTGTTATGTGTTAACAAATGTATATGGTGTGATGTAGGTACATGGGTGTGAAGATATTAAGAGAAAGATTAGGAACATCTGCCGGTTTATAAAGTGGTGATTATTTCCCAAGTGTACCAGTATGTAGTGTGTGTCAAAACTCAATCATCAGTATGTAATGCAAGTATCTAGAAATTTAGGGACAAAAACAAAAAGAATGAAAAAGTCAAAGGTTTGACTTTTACAATCTTTTGTATTTTGTATTTGTTATTTAATCAACATTTACTTGTGTTTGAGGTGATTTTTAATATTTCCATGTAATATGTTTGGGAAGATATAAATATTAATTAATTAGTATTTTTGTTAAAGTATCACACATGATGACACTTGTCGTCACCACAATCAAGTTTATATTTCTCTATAACAAGCTTGGTGCATTATTGTTTTTATAATGAAGTGATAGTGTGTTTGTATATCAATTCTTGTTTTGTTATTCTTATACGTGGAGTTTCGGAGATCCTCGCGCAACTCACGCGTGTGAATTTAACTAGTGATCTTTAGAACGTGTTGGGTTTGATAAATTTAGGGAAGTCTAACAAAAAAATGAAATATGCATGTGACAGATTTGGGTATAATTAATGGCCAAACAATGTCTAATACATCAAATTATCTTATTATTTTTAGAGGGGTTTCTAATAGTCTAAGTGACTCTTTTTTATATGTGTGTCAAGATTTAACTTGAGAACTCAAAGTCCCAAGTTCTTACCATTATTCACATGTTCCTGGACCAGCTGGATCATGAACGATGAATGATGAAAATCAATATTAAGTTAGAAGAAACAAATACTAACTTGGTTTAGAGTGTGCGGATACGTTTTTATCGGGATGATCTTCGAGCTCTTATGAATTAGTTATCGCAATTGAATCTAGAAAATAAAACATGGAAACATGTTTAGCCTTGCCACGGAAGGGGGTTCTAGCTCCTTGCATACGGCGCCATGGGTTTACCGATCGAGCTCAATCTGAATTTTGTTGAATCAGATACCCTGAGTTGTGTTTAATTGGGGACGCTGGCTTGATACCATATCTCTTCAAACTAAATGGTCCATAAGTGAGTTAAAAATATTAATAAATTGTAGCTCGCAATCTACAACTATTGGATTGATTATAGCTCACAAATAAAATACCTATATCGTTCAGATATTACCTCGTATTAATCTTACCAAACTAGTAAATATAAATAATTGTTAGATTCCCATGCAATGAACCATGAGCCGATCCTTGGCCTGAACCAAGACCCGACCCATAAGAATGACTAGGTATTTTTGTTATTTTTAGATATTTGTATTGTTTTAATTTTTTTTTCTGTCTACCAAACAACAAGAAATATTTATTCATGTAAAGTAACCAAACATGATAATTTATTTCATTCATTTGTCAATTATTTCCATCGTTCATTCAATTCACTCGTTCATTACATTACCTTATACCAAACAGACGGTAAGTTATAAAGAAACATGGCGTTAGATGTTTAAAAGAATAAAATAAAAGGAGAAGAATATATTTTTGTTTTGTGATTTGTATATATGGGAATGATGTGATGGAATAATGCATATATATGTATACTTATTGAGTGGAGTAGAAACAAATAAACAACTTGCAACCGCGTATACATACGACTTTATCTCCTTTTCAGTATCTCTCTCTCTCATCTTCTTCATCCCCCACCATCTCCGCTTCTAATTCACAATCACCATCTTCATCTCCATTTTCTTATTTCTTTAACAACAATAACAACAACAACCGTTCACATACTTTTCAACCAACACAATTCTCCATCAATGGCTGACAAAATCCATCCTTCATTAAAACAATCCACCGGAACAACCACCACCAACCCTACGTTTCCGGCAACCAAAGCACAACTCTACAACACAACTCGTCCAGTCTACCGTCCACAACCTCGCCGCAACCGTCGCAGCTGTTGTTGCTCATGTTGCCTCTGGATCACCTTCACAATCCTCCTTCTAATCATCATTGCCGCCGTCGCCGGCGGCGTCTTCTACGTCCTCTACCGTCCACACCGACCTTCATTCACCGTCTCATCTCTCCACGTCTCTCAATTCAACCTAACTTCATCAAATCACCTCAACACCAGGTTCAATTTCACTGTTACGGCTCGAAACCCTAACAAAAAACTCGAGTTCAACTTCGATTCGGTTTCCGTTTCAATCGATTCGAAAGGAGTTAACGTCGGTGACGGATCTATTTCACCGTTTGTTATGCCGAAGAAGAACACGACGAGATTGAAAACAATTGTGTCAACAACAGGTCGTATTGTTGATGATAACAGTAATTTGAAATCGGATCTGAAGAATAAGAAGAGTTTGCCGTTAACAATTCGACTTGATACAAAAGTGAAAGTGAAGATCGGAAGTTTTAAGACGAAAAAAGTGCCGATCAGAGTTGTTTGTGACGGAATTAGGGTTACGCCACCGTCCGGTCGAACTCCGACGACGGCGAGTACTTCCGATGTGAAATGTAAGGTGGATCTGAGAATTAAGATCTGGAAATGGACGATTTGAGTTGAAGAAAAATGTCAAAAACAGGTGTGATTATAATCATTATATGAATTTGTCATGATTGTTATGAAGTTTTTGAGTATAATTGGTGATTTTTGTTCTCATATTATAGTTTGGGATGATTGATTGAGGAGATTATGTGTATTTAGTATTGTGATTTGTTTAGAACATAAAAGTGAATTTGAATGTCTTTTAGCTTTCAAGTTCTTGGAAATTGGTTTAGTGTATAACAACAATAGGTTGTTTAACAAGTTTTCAAGAAAATGACATGCTTTGATTTTAGTGGTAAAAGTGTACGTTTTTTTATTCAAAACGTGTTAGGTTTTAGCAAACTATGTCTAAACATACTTTATTTTATTATTTTTAGTAGTAAGAGATTAAAAAACGTTAAATCACAACCTCTATCAAAACCCTCGACTAATCGAACGTTATTAGTCGTTTTCCAATCCATCGTCTGTTTAATTATTTTAGGCGTTCCCTCAAACCCTCAACCCAATTTTGACAAGCGTACCCTAAATGATATTGACAAAACATATACAACATTGTTTAAGGTAACCTAAAAATATAGTAATTGCGTAAGATTGTAACAAGAAATGAAATCTTATAGTCTTTGGTAAAAGGAAAATAAGAGCGGTTGGTCATTTGGTCCAACGGCATTCCAATGATTGGCTAAAACACTTGACTTCCTAGAGGTCATGGGTTCTAGTCTTGAGGAGAGGGGTTTTACACAGAAAATGTTAAAGGTTCCTGCTATGGTTTTCCCCCGGGGCGGTTAGTTGTCGAGTCTTAGACTCCAACTTTCCTGCTCTTCGGAAGGGTTGGTCGGGGCCCTGAGAAGAGCATTCTTCTCTTAGGGGAGCTGTCACACTCTGCCGCAAATAATCTCTCTTACAGGGGATAGGCCGTGGGCTTCTAGGCTCGATCATTGCACTCCCTTGAGCCACCGGTTAGCTGGTGGTACAACTGCCGTTAAAAAAAAGGAAAATAAGATTTAGTGAGTTTAGTGAAACTCAAGCAATAAAAAAATACGACACAAACATAAACATTAATCCTCTTATGGTTTTAATTCGAAGTAGTTAAGGTTCGTGGCCAAGAAGACACTTCTTGTCCTGGATAACATGAAATGGAATGATTAAATGATTGACCAAAAGATTGCGCATGAGATGTCATTGTATGATGGTTTGTTAGGATCACATGCGAGACTATAGCTTTGGATCTTGATAATTTAAAAGCTGACAGTGATATGTTGAATTATATGTCACACAATAAAACCTTGAACAAATGCTAAGTTTTTTTTGGACGGTAAATATATATTATAAAAAGGAGGGGGTTAACAAGTAGCTAAAAACCCCAACAAACAAATGTTAAGTTACTACATTTTCTTACAACTCCAAGTCTCTAAGAGTCCAACTACGTAGCATGTTTATGATATCATTAAGCTATAAACCTTTTAGTGACTACATAATTGTTTCTTATAATCATTTTATTTATTTAAGGCATGATTAAAAACTAATTGTATTTGTGACACTTTTTAGTTGTATTTTTAAATTAGGCAAACTTAGTTTAATAACTCAAATTATGACACTTTGATACGTAATCCATATTGACAATTTTGTTGATGACACCATTAAATATAATTTGCGTTGCTTAAGATAATATCACTATACTTAAGATAACTCTAATTTGTTTTTGTTTTTGTTTTCTATAAAACCATTTAGTTCTCTCTTTATCTCTACAACTCCGGATGGTCAATGGCACATTTCTTCTCATGTTTGTTAAATGTCATTAAAAGAAATAAAGAAAAATTCAAGTGTTAACTTCATGTCAAGACTCTAAGACAATAATTTTAATTCAACTTGAGGCTAAAATCTGAGTTATTTACATAAACGTGGTGTTGATTTGGCGTTATACTATCAACGACGTTTGGTTTGTTATTACTCATTAGCCACTTATTTAGTTAATTAGTTGATCAAGACTTTTTAGGTTGAATTATTACTCCCTCCGTCCCATTAGAATAGTCTTAGTTTGAAAAACACAAAGTTTTAGGCACAATAAATGATTGGTATTTTTGTTTGTTATTTGACAATAATACCCTTGACAATAAATATTA
The DNA here is from genome assembly GCA_030867185.1 of Tagetes erecta. NCBI lineage: Eukaryota > Viridiplantae > Streptophyta > Magnoliopsida > Asterales > Asteraceae > Tagetes > Tagetes erecta. The sequence goes on from CM061492.1 coordinate 1,659,694, forward strand.
TTGTGGGTCCATCCTATTGTTTGTTTTATGTTATTAAGGGCAAATTTGGAAGTTTACCAATAAATTTTAAAAGTGGACATTTTAAGTGGGACAACTAAAAAAGGCAATATAGACACTTCTAATGGGACGGAGGGAGTAGTATTTTGCCAATTATTACATTCCTCTTTCTATGAGTAATAATTGAGCACAAATGATTGAACATTAGTTTACCAATTTCTTATTAAGTTTAGATATTTAGATTTTTTCATTAAAGATAAAGATATATGACAAGTTTTGTTCTCACACATGTTTTACTCCCTCCGTCTAAATTTTAATGTCATGGGATTCACAACACAAAGTTTCAAAGTTTAAGAAAAAATTGAGTATTATATATTTTCAACTTGTAAAATGACAATAATGACATTAAAATATTTTGTCATTTAGTCATAAAGTAGCTTTTAAATTAAATAATCAGGGGTAAAATTGGAAATTACACTTTTATTTTTGAAATAGACATTTAAATTAGAACAACCAAAATAGGAAAGATGAACATTTAAAATAGGACGAATGGAGTAATATATTAGGCCGCTAATTTAATACTAGGATCATACATAAAATTTTAAATTTGGTTATTTGACTCTCATGAGAAAACTTAATGTAATAAGAAAACAAAAACTACATATTACTACGTATGTACAGTATAACACATTACACATATGCAATATACCGCATGTGTTTATCGTACTACATATATGTAGTACGATATATTGCATGTATGCAGTTTTATAGTTTTCTCATGATTCTGCTCAATAGTACATATGATTAACGGTTTAATGATCACGTAAAGAGTGGTTTATTTCCATGAACAAATGTATGTGTCATATTGAAACATTTGTATAGGTAAAAAGTTATAACGTTCACTCTTTTAAATCTAGAATTAAATCAGTGGATCACGTGCTAGTGAAGTTGTTGGAGTGAAGTGTTTCAAGTCAAATGTTTAAAGTTAAGTTGTTGTTTAACTCAGTTGGTGAATTGCAATGGATCAAGGTGTGGTTAGATGTGTTAAATGCTCTATTTGGTTTAGGTAATAAATTCAATTATCAAAAGCATGTGTCAAATATTTAAATGGGTAAACCAAAGAATATTTTTAATTTATGAAAGACATGCTACCTACCAAACTATAACTAATGCAAGTGGCTTTCACATCTTTAAACCATGAAATATGTGTAGAAATGGGTGGGACTTAGGTAACATGTCAACAAACACGATTCGGGTTAGATGGGTTTGGGTTAAAACGAGTTTTACACTAGAATATGTTCGCGTCAAATTTATCTGCGTTAGAACGTTTGGGTCACAGGCTTCTGACTAAACGGGTTTGTTTTAATGAGTTTTTGGTAAGAAAAAAAAAATGACATTAAAACAAGTTCATCCATTACATATCAAAATTGAAGGCAAACAAAAAACAATGTTTCCTCTAGAAACACATCAAAAATCCAAATTCACTTCAGTTGATGCTCGAAAAAAGCAGTCAGCGTCGATCTAGATCGTAGCGATGCTTTCAAAATTTTAAAACCCTGCAAAAAAAAAAAAAAAAAAAGTGTAATAACTTTAAGTAACATAAAGAAGTTAACTTCAAAAAGATCATGACTATTACTATGTGATATACTGATACCTCTTCCAAGCCAATGCTAATCTCATGTCTCTCTATATCATCAAGTTGAACTTTTAACTTTATCAAAGCATCAATTGTCGAGTATGAAGATGATGGTGTTACGACTAAATCATCCGTCACAATAAACATTCCAGAATGTTTTAGATACTCTTCATCTATCCTTGGATCTTTAAGTTTGAAATTACGACGATAAAATGGTGTGCCTTCTAAACCAAAAAGCTGGTTTTTTGAAACATAATGCTGCCCGAAACGAGTTTCAAGTAACATATCCTTGATATGTTGTGACTTAAGGTAACTTCCAACACTCATATTTGAAATGCTGTTAAAAATATTATCCATGCAACTAACACCAGAAGCTCCCTTCATCAATGTTCCGGTTACTGTCGCTAACGATATTGAGAGAAAACCAAAAAGAAAATCGACAAAATCTTTTTTGGCTTCTGCAAACAAAAGTTTTCCAGATGACTTCAGCAAAAATAGTTCCACAACAATCTTTGAACTGAAAGATATATCTTTTTTCATTTCACCATGATCATTAAAAACAGATAACGGGTCAAGGTTAGATAACGCCATTTTTGAGGTATCTTGAAAAGAACAGTTTTGACCAAACACTAAATGAGTCAAAGGAGAATCAAGCGATAACGAGAGCTTTAGAAGATGAAGCATCTGAGAATCAAAACAAATTATGCAAGATTAGAGTCGTTACAAATGAGTTATAATAACAATAAAAAAAAAACTGTTGGAAGTTTTTTTTCCAACTTGCTATACCTGTGTGCAGCCGATATCTATTTTTAACTCTTCCAGATTGCTCGTGTCAGTGATTCCGAGGTCTGTAAGCAATTGAATGCAACCTGTTGCAGTATAAGGCGTCACAGAAAGATCATCAGTGACCATAAAAGTTGCTATCACTGAAACAAACACACCACCATCAACACAAGCTTTGTGATTAGGTATGCAAATTGGTGGAGAAGATAATGGATCACATAAATCATATTTATTCATCATCTCGCCACATTTTAAGCATTTAGCTTTATCAAATATGCTAAGTAAGCTCCCCCTGGGCAGGCAGAATTCACACACATAATATTCTACAGGCTCTGTGTCATCTACTATAAGTTTAAGCTTTCTGGAGCGATCATAACTACGTATGTAATCAGGTTCATCAAAAAATGAACAATAAGATAATTCATTCATCATCTTGCCACATTTTAAGCACATAGCTTTATCAAATATGCTAAATAAACTCCCAGTGGGGCAGCAGTTTTCACATACAAGGTACTCAACAGGCTCTGTGTCATCATCTACCATAAGATGCAGCTTTCTGCAGTGATCATATGACACACTTTGAGGGTTAAGAAGCATTGATTTGCATTGTTCTGTTGCGAAGTAAAGATCAGGAAGATCCTTGAGACTTTGATAAAGATTGTTGAAGCTCGGAAGAGCCTCAAACTTTGTATCATCGTGTTTTTCCAAGAGTCTGACGATAGTTCCCATGGGCAAAGTCATGAAGCTGAAGAGAATGTCGAGAAAAGTGTGATCGGCTTCAGTGTACAACACTCTCTTTTTCACTTTGTCTACAAATACTTTTATAGAGATTTTAGCTTCTTCTGGCTCCATCTTGTCAGTCATAATAATTCTTGTATCCTGATGAACTGCTTTTGGTGAAAATATATGCAATTGTTTGATATGTAAGATTGGTATATAAACTGTAACTGTGAGGTAACAAAAAGGCTGTATTTAATGGTAATTATATCCTCAATTGTCTTTAAATTAGCTTTGTGATATGTTAAAACTTGAATGGTGACCTTCTGTTTCCACCAACAAAACCAAAACAAATTAATATTTTCATTATGTTTTGTGCAGTTAAATCAAAAGAAAAAATAGTCAAAGGGTTACTGTTAAGTAAAATATATTCATATGTGAAAGGATACAAATCAATAAGTTAACAACACTTCTTCATCTATGTTCTTCATCTTCATTTCAAAACTCAAAATCTTGACCACTGTTTCAACTTCCTTAATCTCATTTTCTACAAACTCCCCTGCTGCGAACATATGCACCCTTTTATTCAATTCAATCCAGCTTTGACCTCGAGTTTTTGTCAAACCTCGCGCCCTAGCTGATACTCTGACTTTTGCAGAGTCCTCCCATTGACCGCTTTGCGCGTATATATTCGACAATAACATATAATTCCCAGTTTCTGAACTAAGATCAAGTATCTCTGAAACTGATTTTTCATCCCAATTTGCATTCTTATGCATTCGACTCGAGTTCAAAAGCGCACCCCACACACATACATTGGGCTCTAAAGGCATCTTTTTTGCAACTTCACTTGCTTCTTCAAAAAGCCCGGCCCGCCCAAGAAGGTCAACTATACAAGCATAATGTTCAATTTTTGGGTCAATTCCAAACTCAGGTTTCATTTCATTAAATAGCCTGCGTCCGTCATTAACCAAGCCCGCATGACTGCAAGCAGATAGTAATGAAACAAAAGTAACACCATCAGGCGTATATCCATCGCTAATCATTTGATTAAAGATTTTTAAGGCATTTTTACCATATCCATGCATTCCATACCCTTTGATCATAATATTCCATGAACATAAATCTTTTTTCTTTATGTTCTTGAATATTATATACCCTTCTATAAGGCTACCGCATTTGGCGTACATGTTTATCAACCCATTAACAACGAGTAGATTATTGTTCATTAAGTTTCTAACTATATAACCGTGAATTTCCTTACCAAAAACAACTGTAGACAAATCTGCACAAACTGATAAAAGAGTTGATATGGTTATAACATTGGGACTCACTTTTGCAAGCTGCATTTTTCTAAAAAGTTTCAAAGATTCATCTGGTCTCCCATTTAATGCAAATCCGCTTATAACTGCGCTCCAACTTATCACATTAGGCGTAAGATTTTTTTCATTCTTCAAGTTTAAGAATGTAGAAAAAGCCTCATCACATAGACCACTTTGAGCATATGATGAAATCAAACCATTCCAACTCACTAAACACTTGTTTTCAACTTCTGAAAACAGCTTTTCGGCAGCTTCTAAACAACCTCCATGCCTTCCATACGCGCATAAAAGCGAGTTTTTAACAAACAAATAACCCTCAAGACCAGATGTTGTTACATATCCATGAACCTCCTTGACTTTATTCAACATATCAGAATCATTACACGCAGATACCACAACAGCAATTGACTCAGCACTAGATTTGACACCTTTGTTTCTCATCAAATTGTATAATCTCAATGTTTCCCAATAGTGACCACATCTAGCATGACTTGACAACAAAGAGGTCCACGTCACAAGATTCGGCTCCCAACCATCACCTTCCATTCGTTTAAAAATCTCCAGAGCGCGATCACAGTCATAGTTAAAAGCAAAACCCGAAACCATAGTGTTCCAAGAAATATAATTTCGAACAGGCATTTTATCAAACACTTGGCGCGCAACACCCATTCGCCCTAGTTTTCCATACGCAGCCAACAATTCATTTGCAACATGAATGTTATCTTCAAACCCTGTAACAACAGCATGACAATGAACTAAAGAACATGAAATTAGATGACCAATTGCAGCGCAAGCTCGTACAACCAAAGGAAAAGTAAACGCATCAGGCAAAATTTTAAACTTCATCATTTGGGCATAAACCCTAAGGGCTTTTCGATACTCTCCATTGGTTAAATTAGCTCTTAACATCGTATTCCAGATAATTGTGTTGAAAAGGGATTGAATTGGAACAGATTTAAACACTTTTTGAGCATCATTAACCAGCTCAAATCTGCCATAAACAGATATGAGCCTTGAAGGCAAGAACGTGGTTGATAAGCCACCAAAATGCAGGATTTGTGCGTGTATTTGTTTCGATTGTTTCGAGTTGGAGCATTTGTGTAGAAGATGATCAAAATAATCGAAAAGATGGTTGAAGTTGTTTGGTTCAAACTGGATTTGAGCGATGGAGGCGTTTGAAATACAATTACGAGGAGATAATGCATAGGAAACATTACGGAGTATCCTTGAATTTGAAGGAGAAACATGAAGCATGAAGCTTGTTGATTTTTAGTCACAAGATTTGGAGAATTAAATTTTGTTATCAAATCAAAAGCAAACAATAGTTGATACCCACCGCGGCAAACTGTATTGTTGATTTTTCAAACTTTTTTTACAGACGTTTTTTTATCACGTATCATGCTATCATCTTTAATTTTAAAAAAAAGCTTGTATGATAGGGATTTTTTTCAGTTTTTATTATTCTTAGACCGGTTAAACCTAAAACCCTTATTTTATCAAAGGTTATACGTGAACACAAAACATTTTTTAGTTTAGTGAAGTGTCAAAAAACCAGAATAACTAGCCTTAAGTTTTCAATTAGTTTTGAATGAGATTTTATATTTTATTAATTATATTTTTCTTAAAGTAATAATGTTGCCATAGTATTTAAACTCTAAAGTTCGGTACTTTTACCTCGTTAATGTATTCTAATTTTGTAAAGGATTGATTTTTGTGTGTACAAGTTAATAAACATCCAATTAGGCTCAGGAACGGAATCGTGTATGTTTGTTTAACTTGAACTGAACAAAAGCTCGAACACAAACATCAAATAAACGAGGTTTTGTTGCCCATATTCTTTTGTTAATTAAAAAGTGAAACAACAGCTTGGAAAAACCACTTCATCAAGATTCTTTGTGGTGCAAACATGAACACGTGATGAGAAGCCACTTGTCAAGAAACCCAGAGACCAACTTCCATCTTTCGAACTTTTACCTTACGACTAATCAAAACTTCTTTGATTAGACTGGGGCGTGAAGAACACAGCCCCCTTGTTCTATTTATGAGGTGTTGTCCTTCCTCTATGAGCATTGTCACGCCCATTTTAAGTCACAACTCAATACATAACCACAAATGAGTGACATCCACATCATCAATTACATGAGTTTGGCAAAGGATAATAAAAAACACCTATATGATTCACGGATGAATACAAAGATGATCAAAACAACACGCATAAATGAACAAATTGAGTTGCCGCGTGTTATATTCCTCTGTTTATTAGATAAACCGCAAGATGCTTCTAGACAAAACATCTGTCTCATTATATGCTTTACGTATATAAATACACAAAGCAGCTGTACAAACTTATAAACAATCAACAACTTGGTAAAATTGAAGACATGCAAGACATTCATTCAACAAAAATGGTACCCCAGTTTCTGAAACATGCCCAGTAAAGATGAGCCAAAGCCTACAAACTTAACTGTTCCTTCTCGACAAATCAATAATGTAATACCAAACATATAAACCAGACATTTTAACAAACAAATATAACTCCCAAACACAAAATCATAAAACCATTAAAAAAACAAAAAATAGGCCAAAACTATAAAACCAGCACTTCCAAACTCTCAACCAACGCAGACCTTCAAAGTTACTGTTGCTTGCATTCAGGAGGTCGCTCACCCTGTTCTCCTGTCGCACCAGTGTTCGGAATGCTGTCCTTCTGCAGTTCACACGATTACTAAACTGTATAAACTTAAATAAGTTCGGAGTAGTATAGAAGACTTGATTTGAAAAGAGTATTTATTTTAATGCGCGACAGTTTGGGTCAACTCTAGTGTTTTGTAAGATTGTTTTTAGTTTATGAAAAAGTACTGTGCTAAATATGATTTGCAATAAGTAAATATTATAATAGAATAATCCTACTTTACGTAATGATGCTGTTAGAAAAAAATATTCAGATCACTTTCACCCAGATTGACAGCGTTTTCTTTCTCCTGTTTATTAAACAGGTCAAATTATCATGTCTAGAAGAAACCCATCATCCAATCTTCCATGAAGGTGTCAGCATATCCTAGGATGTAAAATCACAAACAAAACTGATTGTACAACAGATAAGAAAAGTTCACCTTTGTTTGTCTCTTACTCTTGCTCTCCTCTTCATCCTCATCATCATCGTCATCATCATCCTCCTCATCTTCATCAACTTCATCCTCATCATCATCGTCGTCTTCCTCGTCATCGTCATCTTCTATGCCGTCAAACTCATCGTCCTGTGCGGCCTCACCCGTAAACCACGAAACAGCATGGGGTATAATTTTGTCCCGTATGGTTGAACTATATAGCATATAAAACAAACACATCGTTTTAGTTTCTACCAGTTAAAATAGAGGTGAAGAATAGACAGGTCTCATGGCAAACACATCGTCCGCGCTAATTGTGATTGTATAGACTATCATTACATTAAAATCTAAATCTTTAAACAAAGACAATTGAGAAGGTTTAGAGTGTTGGCCTTGATGAGCACATTTGACTCGCTGCTAATTTAACCAATTATTTATTTCATCCTTTTGAAATAAAGCACAACCAAAATGGTTCCAAATTGCCACCTAAACATATTAATAATATTATGCCACTCACCCAATATCATAATCTTGTTCCATTTGATTCTGAAGTTCTTCAGCCTGCCAGTAACAGTTTTCATAATTAAATCTAATAATCAAATGGCTATATCTGTGCATCAAAAAACAAATAAATAAAATACCTCTTCTTCATCAATATCCTCCTCATCTTCAGGCACTAGTGGAGGACTAAAAAAGTTAAAGAAACTTTCACATTTTTCGGTCTTAGTGATAGGTTTAGCATTCTTTGATCCCTTCTTTGGCTTTTTCTTCAATATCTTCTGTGTCAAGCATTTCCCTGGTAGCCATTCAATATCTGTCCTGTAAAGTATCAATCATATCACGAGTTTAAGAATGTCATTTCTACCAAGGTCTAATTACAATAAAACATGTGAAATACAGAATGATGGTTACCCTATTGCCTTCTCTAAAATAGGCTCATCATCGTCAATCATATGATATACTTTGGTCAAAACTGAATTTTTAAAAAATGGATTGGTATCGAAAAAAAACTCAAGCTTGAAACCCTTGGGGTCATCTATCTTGCACCACTTAATGTCCTTCAGATATTTGAGAGCTTCTTCATCACGTTCTGTAATCTGATGATCACACCAGAATCAATAAACTCTAGAAACAAAAAAAAATAAACATGGCAAACTGTGTAACAAAAAGTCCAAGTTATTAACAGAGCTACTACCTCCTCTGCCAATATTTCATTGCTCTTCATTGCAGTTAGCCAAAAGTCAGGCACCCCTTTAACTGGAATTGTTTAAAATAGTAAATTAGGTTCTTTTACTGAGACACGAGGTGGGAAACATATAAGAAAAGCAGGGTAAGATCATACAGAAAGTATGTTACCTTCTTTGGTGTTGCCATCTGCCTGGTCAGTTGTAGTTTCATCCTTTAATTCATCAACTTCAACAACACCATTTACTATATCATATCTCTGTGGTTTCAAAACATAAAAACTTAGTATGTACAACGTCATTTAGAGCAAATAGTACACTATTAAGAGGTGTTGTCCATGACAAAAGGCCATTGTTATGTTTTGTCCACACCTTTGCATATAGTGGCTCGTACAGTTTCTGGTATTTAAGTTCCAGTGCTGCTCTCTCTTCAAAAAACTTCGCCTCTAACTCATCATGTTCACTCTGCAAATGATAAAATATCAGAACCAGTTAGCATGGAGCAAAAAAGTTCAAAAAATATCTCAACAAGCCAACCATATAAGCACATACTTAAAAAAAGTAAAAACTATATTGTGACAAAAGTGGATGTTTATGCACATGAGTTGTAACCTGCGACTAAAAGACAAGTTAACATGGAGAAAAAAAGGTATAAAATATCCCCCATATTATGAAGTTATGAACATGTATGCACATAATAAATACATAAAAGGTAAAGACTAAAGAGCGACAAAAGTGGAGGTGTATGCACATGAATCGTAACCTGAGGCTGCAGCGAAAAAAAAGTAAGCACACGTCTTTAAGCTTTTTTCAGATAAAATTTCACATGATTCATGAGTATGCCAATTTATGCTGATGTTGACTAAGGCATAATATTTAAAACTAAGTGATTCATGTTTGATTAATGTGCATCTTTCCAAAAAATAGTGAGGACGAAGCCATAAATATAACTTATACTTGATGTAAGGTTACACTTAACACAAACTAAAACATCATTACATTAATTAAAATAGCATTTACTCAAAAATCAGCCACTTGAAAATAAGTAATTAAAAACGTTAATTATGTGATAACTAGTGTAACAAAAAGTAAACCTAATTAAAGAATGATTCAATACAATAACAGTAATTAACAGCTTCAATTAATAACTCGATAATCTCGTTTACCTGAATGTCTCTCAAAACCTCAACTCGTTTCCTTACTACGGGAGACAAATTCTCGAGAACATCCGAGTGTTGTCCAGCTAGATTTTGAAGTTTATTCTGCAAAATCAGCCACAAAACAAATCAAAAACGAATCTACAATCAATCACTTTGATCCAATGAAATTATGAACAAAGGTGTGTAACAGATTAAAAGACGTGAAAGCTGATCTGAAAGTATCAAACCTTAAGAGCGTTGACGAGTCCGACACGATCCTGAGCACTAAGAGCTACGAATTAACGAAAACGATAGATTGAATTCGAAGCTAATGTTAAAACTGAGCAAATAGCAATAGCGGTGGTTATTATGAGAAGAAATAATGATGAATTGATGATGATACCTGCGGCGGCGGCCGGTAGAGAGGCGGCGAGATCGGCCATATCAAGCTGATCTTTGGTGTTGTTTGCCATGGCGGGAGAGAGTATTAGAAACCCTAATGAAAAACCCTACAAATGAAGCGAAAGTTGAAGAGATGAAGTGTAAAGCTTGTATGATAGTTGTTTTTGTATTGGGAGGAGGTGTGACCTAATATATAATCGGCAAAAGTCACTAAATTGTTTCTTTTTTACACTTTAAATGTCTAATTTATCTTTTTTTTTTTTACAGCGAAACGAATAAAGCCCGGCTATCCAGGGTAACTCAATGGCGAAAGACAACCCCAAACGCTCTGTGAACACAGACATCGCTGGGTAGCCGAAACCACCTATTAACCTGACTCCAATTCGGGGAAACCCACTAACCCGTCCGCCCGTAGGCACGACGACAAGCTAGTGGTAAAACCCGTTTGGCTCAGAGATCGAACTTGTGTTGCCACAAGTCTCCCTTCATTGCTCCCATTTGCCCCTTTCAAAATGGTGGCAGTGAGACTAGAACTTGGGGTCTCTTTAGAAGAATCCAAGCCTCTTACCACTACACCACATTGAAAGTTGCAAATGTCTAATTTATCTATTTTTTAACAACAACCCGGACCCAACCTTATCGAAGCCCACTAAAACAACAACAATTAGGTCCTTTTAATTGTTTTTAGAAGAAAACTCATTTTGGTTAAAAAAAACCTTTTAACATGACATGCATCTTCGTTATAACTGATGTCATGTGAAACGTAATTCTAAAACTTTCTCATTTTAAACTTTTAATTTATAATTAAAATTTGGTCGGTTTTAGATGTAGAAACTAGATCTTGCTTTCCTTCGATAGGAACCTACTTCGTGATTTGATTGAATCTCAAACCCAATATCATTATTTGGGTGGAAGTATACACCTTTATAATTAGGCTAATTTCAAGTGTAGGTGATAGTGACTAAATTGTGTTTCATATAAAGGGTAATTCGGGTAGGTTATCAAAATATATGAGTGTGCTTACACGTTAAAGATATAATAGGTTTACACACAAAAGCAGAAGAAATGGATAACGTAGTTGTAGGCATCGTTTGACGTGTATTATATAAAGTACTAAAAAATGATGATGGTGAGGGTGGATCAAAACTTCGAGCTTCGTATGTGACTGATTTATGTAAATAATTATACCAACATTCTAATAAATGTTTTTTAACCACAATCTATCCTAATTCTACCAAGTGGGTTAGTCACGTATTAATTTTAGTGGATGTTTAAGTGGTTATTCAACATGACATAGTTCTATGGTGTAAGTATTAAAACCTAATCAAATATGTCATCGTGTATCATACAAGTTAATTAGACCACCATCAAACACAAAGACCGTTTAAACCGACTTTCAAACGTTAGCCCTTTAATGTAGTTTTACACTCCAATTTCACATTACATATTCACGCTTACAACATGAAGAAGTTAATATTGTTTTATTTTCATTATATATGTGACCAGAGATGCATTGAAACTACACATCACTTGTTCGGTTGTTCCTTTGTATTTAAGTTTTTATATGTAAATGTAGTTTTCTATTAAGTTTGAAAATAAAAGCGTCTAAATGAGTTTAACATCAACGAAAGCGATGTAGTTGTCATCTTCCACAGATAGTCATAAGGATTGTTTTATGTTTGTGCTAGTCAACAACAAGATTAGTGCCTTAACACATGGAACACCTACATTCAATTATTATTATCCCATCAAGCAAGTGGTTGACGCTCTTTACCCGGCCAACTAATATATCCATCAAAACCTTATAGCGATCTAAATTTAAATGAGCTCGATATTCAGCAAGAGTTCTTCTAATAAACAAGCTCGAGATTCTTATACCGACTTTGAGTGGACTCACAAGCTTAAACTATAGTGTTACCTTTATAAAACAATAATCATCGTTATTCGTTAATAAGCTATAGAAGCTGCGATAAGGGAAAATATGTCACTAATTAGGCAACCACGTAAACAGCGTATGATAGTAAAAACAGTGGTAGTAAGTTCGAGATAGTAAAACAAATTACAAATTTACAACTACTAGGTATTATGAGATCTACCTATTCTAATAATTGAGTAACACATCCACATGTCATCATTTTAACTACTTCACATAGGATTTTGCTTAGGTGTCATGTTCTAAATAATTTGATGGAGAATTTTTAGACGGGTCATGGTATGCTCCATATTCGAAATAACCCGATATGTTTAAATTGAAAATTCTCAAATTATCATCAATTATCTCCTAACCCGATATGTTCAAATACAAAATTTACCAATTATCATGATGTATATCTTAACTCGATATGTACCACTTATCATGAATTATCTTCAAACATGATATGTTCAAATAAAAACTTATCAATTATTAAGATTTATCCTAACCCGATATGTTCAAATTAAAGTTTTACCAATTATCATTAATTATCTCCTAACTCGATATGTTCAAATAAAAAAATTAAAAATTATCATGAATTATCTCATAACCCGATATGTTCAAATAAAAATTTACCAAGTATTATAAATCATATCCTTTATTGTAACATATGATTTTTGATATGAATATATTTGTAAATATCCAAATCGATTTAATAAGAGATATGTTAAAAATAAAATTGATTTCTAAATTGAGTTAAAACTTATAAAACTAAAATCCGTGTAATACACGGGTACTAATCTAGTGTATTAACATGGTAATGATGAGGACAACACTTTACTACTATGATAAGGGTCATTGTTGTAATGACCATGCACATAATTATAACGTCTCTTTAATAAATAAGGAAGACAATTTACTAATATGATAAGGGCCAATGATGACCGGTCTAATAGTCTAGGTGGTGGCTGTGATTGTGATTTTGGTTGTGGTGGCGACCTGTTACGGTGGTTACTTGAGACAAAATAGAAAAAAAAGTGGATATAATAAATTTTGTCGTTGTGTAATGGTATATTCCATTTTCTTCGACAACCAAACATTTGCTTTCCACCTCACCTTAATAATTTATTTATTTCCACATCCTGATCCTGCATACGAGCTTATTAAACATTAGAATATATTAATCATGGTCGGCTCTGTGCAGGGGCGGGGGTGGATGACCGCCCAAAGCATCATTGCAAAATAGGGCACCAAATAAAAAAATTATTACATATATAAAAATAAGATGCAGGGATGCATAAAACATTAAAGATACAAAAAGAAGAAAACATGATAAGTTTGTTCACCGAAAACTATTCTGACATCAGAGGCTGGAGAAGTATGGAAAAGTCGTAGAGATGAGAGAGATAGATAAGTGATGAAGAAATATAAATTATATATAAGGTATTATTTTTTTAATTAATAAACCTACTTTCAATTATTAACTGTCTATCAAATGAATTTGGGTGGAGTGGTAAAGCGGTTTCTTAATGTACCAAAAGGTCCCAGTTCTACTCCTGCAAGCCCGTTAATGCTGATGAGACAAACAGGTTTTACCCAGGGCGAGGGTTCGATCATCGATAACGGTTGCTACGCCGGCCTATGTGAGGTTTTTCCTGTGAGCGTTCTACCAAGTTAGATGCATCACGCGGTTCCGGTTAAAACAACGTATGTGATTGCCTGACTTGATTTAAAGACCCTTATGTGACGAAAGATTACGTCAATCATAATTCATAAAAGTCACCGTTCAAAAAAAATTATTAACTGTCTACTCTAATTTACTAGCAACAACGTTGCTTTTTATTTTAATTTTAAGTTTGTTTTCACAAATGGTTGAAAAAAAACTGTTATCCGCAAGTAGATAGAAAATGCATAGATATGCGTGAAAACATTGGCGCAACAACAAAGCTATGGTGAACTTGATCAGAAGCGTCAATTACAGTCACCATTACGCGGCTATGGCTGCAACCTTTTGTCCTTCACTCCCACAACACTTCAAACCATCACCTATCATCAAATTTCCCCGATCTTCCTTCTCCTTTAAAGTATTTTCATCTCAATCTTCCGCAGGTATCTTATTCTCTCTTCAATTTGCATTCAATTTACTCCATTCAAGATATATAGTTCTTAACCGACGTGGCTGTTAATGTCATGACTAGTGCGTAGGCTTTGATGATCGATTAGAGCTAAGTTATTGGTTACAGTTTGAGGTTGAGTTCAGAATTGACACACATACTTGCAAAATTTTCAATTCTCAATGAAATTAAGGATTTCAGCTACTGTTGATGATGTGTTTTCGATAGTTTGATTGAAGTTAGATGATAATAATGGCACTATGTATACTTGCAATGTAAATCATGAAAATGATGTGAAAGATAATATTCTTGAGAAAGTTTTGGTAAATAGATTTTGATTTAAAAATTACAAAGCTTAATGAACCAGCTCAAATTGCAGCTATTATTGTCTCTTGTTGTTGTACAATATCTGTAGATGGGATTTTATTCTGTCTGAAAACGTTGCGTGATTGTAAAAGTATGGCTTTATCCTGAAGTGAGAAGTACTAAGTATTTGCACAATGTTACATTCGTGTCAGTGTTACTAATTTCATCAATTTAGTGCCGTTTATTGTGGGGAGTATCTTGTGCATATTTCACTCATTGTATATGTTGTCTGGCAGATGAAACTCCTACACGTGTGGGCTTTCTTGGTCTTGGGATTATGGGTTCACCAATGGCACTAAATCTCATAAAAGCCGGGTATGTTAGTTGCTTGTTTGGAGGCATGTTTTATGGTGTATGTCTAGCAAATATATCATGTTGTTTTGGTTTGTTATTATGCGTTGTGCTGTTTATGATGCTGTTGTATTGTCTTGTTGTAGATGTGACGTGACTGTTTGGAATAGAACCAAGAGCAAATGTGATCCTCTCATCGATCTTGGTGCAAAGTAAGGTTTAAAGAGCTAATTTAACAGTTTTGTAGCATGATAATTGATCACACTCTCTTGGTCATGAGGATCTATAAACTGTTTCTAAAATCATCTGGCTCTTGAAAACCATTATAAAACCATCCAACTTTATCAGCATGCTACAGCTTTCTTAGTCACCATTACTTAGAAGTTAGAATTATCAATTCAGAAGAGTCCACTGGTTTTAGTAACAATTTAAAGCCCAGTGACCACATTAGAAATGACCACACAGAATAACTGCTATAGGAAAAGAAAATTCAAAAACACGACAGCCCACAGTTACTCTGCATCAATAGTCATTTCATGGACTGTTATTTATCATGTGTATTTTGGTAGATTATTGTGACTTAAAGAGTCATACTGTTATAATAATCAAGCACTTAAGTCTTAAAGTTAAGAATAGTAATGCAATTTTACATATATTTCAATCATTTGTTTTCTTACATCAACCTTTCAATTGCTTCTCCAAATCTCATTAATTGAACCTATAAATACCAGAAAATCTTTTTCTTAAGGATCAGACCCTTTGGTCTAAATTTCTCGTTTTGTATGTGCAGGTATAAACCATCTCCTGCTGAAGTAGCAGCATCTTGTGATGTCACATTTGCCATGCTTGCTGATCCTGAAAGTGCAGTGAGTATGTCATACTATCATGATTTTTCAAATAATATAAGGCCATGGTGGATAATTGTGGTAACTTTTACAATCAGCTGGTTGTTGCTTGTGGAGAAGACGGGGCTGCCAGTGGAATGAGTCCAGGAAAGGGGTATATATTCCTCTTGCTCGGGAATAAAGTTATTTGATTATAGGTTGTTTAGATGAGTATCGAAAAATTTATAAGGAAAACTAGGATTTCATTACATAAAATCAAAGTTGATGGGATGGGGTGACTAACCAAACTTTGTTTGTCCATGTTTCTGGTTACATATAATTACAAAAACTACCATGTTAGGATGATATTCTAGTTTATTCATGAGCAATTGCATAGGTTGTAAGCATTTGAATAAACTTCGGGTGGCATTCGACCTGTTCGTCCCATTTGAATAAACTTTGGTTTATATTTTAATTTGAAAATTTTCTTTTCATGGATGATTTTAGGTATGTAGATGTCTCGACCGTTGATGGGCCCACGTCCAAGTTGATAAGTGGACAAATAAAAGAAACTGGAGCACTATTTTTGGAGGTGACAAATTCTCTTCTATTATTTTCTTTTAAAAGAAAACTCTCTATTTTTAGTTTTATAATTTCATCATACACCGGAAAAGTAAAGGGATCTGTTCCATTGATTCAGGCTCCAGTTTCAGGGTCTAAAAAGCCCGCAGAGGACGGACAGTTAATATTCCTCACTGCAGGTATAATTATATGACCTAAAGTTATTAGCTTAAATCTCGGTTTGGAATGTTTATTTTTGTTGCTAACGGCGGTTTGGATAATTTAAGCACATACATGCCCTTTTTTCAGGTGACATATCTTTATACGAAAAAGTGGCTTCCTACTTGGACATTATGGGAAAGGTACCCCTTTCTTATTTAGCTTACTTAGAAATGCTTTAGAAAAAAAAGGGGGGGGGGGGGGGGGATTTACAAATTCATTATGATTTCTATTATCGGAGGTGGTAAAGGTTCTTTAATTTATGATTTTGTTAAATTCTTTAAGCATCTATATAAATTGCAAAAACTGGAGATAGGTTTCAGACCACCAAGTTCAGTCATCGATCCAACCGCACCAATGCACCTTGCTTCAGCTGGTTTTTAAACTACTTAGAAGCTTGGTTTTTTTAAGAATCTAATAGATGTTTCTGCTGTCACTCCAGTCAAGATTTTACCTAGGCGACGTTGGAAATGGAGCTGCAATGAAACTTGTTGTAAACATGATCATGGGAAGGTCTTGCGAATTCATAGTTTCTTCATTTTTCGTGCTTAGAAATTCGTTTCTTTGTGTATTTACCTTTTTTAAAACTTAATGCCATTTGCAGCATGATGACTTCTTTTGCAGAAGGATTACTTCTTAGTGAGAAAGTAGGACTCGATCCAAGTGTGGTTGTGGAGGTACTCTGAAATACCAACCTTTTTTTAAATCGAACTGGCTTCTGAAAAAGTGTAATAAGTAACAATGGGTCACTTAGGGATTGGTTATATTTCTAACCAATTTGTCGGCTTGTCAAGCGTGCTTGATTAAAAAAGGGACCATTGTTTTTTGTTAAATAAAAAATAAATTTTTTTTGGATCAACTCAATGCAAATGTCTTAAAATCGTACCTGTTCGGTCCAACACTGTTTTGACACATGCCCTGCCCTGCATGTTTTGCTACCTATGCCAAAACGTTTTAACTTCCATTATTATTTTTATCATGCAATAATTGGCGATAAAGAGTCTATATTACCACATATTGGCAACTATATTTAAAGTTAAAAATGCATATTTTTGCAGGTAATCTCACAGGGTGCCATTAGTGCACCAATGTTCTCACTGAAAGGCCCTTCAATGGTGCAATCCAAATACCCTACTGCTTTTCCCTTGAAGCATCAGCAAAAGGTACGGTTTTCATTTTTTTCAGAAGTTCACAGAAATCGAATCACAAATAGATGATGATTGTTGGCCCTGATACGATCAATAACACAAAAAATACGAAAGAAATAATCACCAGAAAACTTTATTCAATACTTACTTTCTCATACCGAATACATGACTCAAGACTCTCTATTATACTAGAAAACTTGCAAAATAAGACTCCTAATCTCACTTAAATACTAACTCAACTTGCCAACTCAAACTAAAGATGTATATACTAATTAGACAATTGAATAAAGGACTCATTAACATACTAAAGTACTTCCTAAAAACTCTCCTTCAAATTCTATTGATTTTTCACATTCAAACTAATTAGAATCAACTTCTAATATTGACTAATGAGATTTGACCTGCAACATGTCCCATTTAATCTAAACGGATGGATTTCAACCCAGACTGACCCGTATGATTTATAACATTTTGAAAGTGGTAATGATATAATTAGTTGTCTGGGTGTTGTCAAATTCTTTCTATTTAAGTATTTCATGTAAATTGTAACATGACCGGCTGACCCTTAATGTAAATAGAAATTTAGAATCAGTTTGATTGTATTTAAAAACTTGAAATTATCATATCTAGGACTAGAAAGTGTGCAAACATATTGAAAACACAATACTAAAGTACTAAACACCCCCTTATTTTGGGGTTTTGTTTGCAGGATATGAGACTGGCTTTGAGTTTAGCTGAATCTGTTTCTCAATCAACACCAATTGCAGCTGCTGCAAATGAGCTTTACAAGGTGGCTAAGTCTCACGGTTTAAGTGACAGTGACTTTTCGGCAGTTATTGAAGCACTTAAAGTCAAATCAAAAGATTAAAAATTACGAGGTCACGTAAAAGTTATCTTGGCCTTTTTTCTAGTAACATTCATCTTCTGGCTAATGGGTTCGGTATGCTATACTCCTGTGTTTTTTGTATTTGTTTTTATTGAGAAGGTAAGATGCTATGCTCAATGTATATGTGCCTAAATGAACATAAAAATTGTGGCACTATGAAGTATGAACTTGTTTGGTATTAGTCTTGGATCATATGTTAGTTTATGGGAATTTATATATTTCATCATATCCATTACTAATCCAATGAGGACTTTGTAGCACTCTTAACTGTAACCATAAAATGACCGCATGTTGACCACATGTTGGTGTATATAAAAAGCTAGAAATCAGAAGTGTTTAATGATGTTATTTCAACCATCTACATCCTTGGATAAAACATAAAATCACTTGGTAGCTTTTAGGATTGCTTATTTGAAGAATTGAAGGAACTTATAAGTTACTAACTTGTGAAAAAGTTAAAAGAAACATAAAAGTGTTTGACAAAGTATAAGTTCTTAGAGAAAAATTACTAAAGAAGTCACTTCAAACAGCACCTTAATTAGTTCATATACAATAAAGGATTAGAATGAAATAACTTATATCTATTATTTAGTTTTTATTTGTTTTTATGTGTCAGCGTTTAGAAAAACATGTTATTTATTTTAGAGTAAAGTGTAGTTTTGGTCTCGTGTTTTGATATCATTAACAGTTTCAGTCTTATCTTAACAATTTTGGTCCATGTGTTTTTATTTTCTAACAGAAATGGTCTCAAACACTAACTCCATCCATTTATTTTTATGTGTCAACGTTTAGAAAAACATGTTATTTATTTTAGAGTAAAGTGCAGTTTTGGTCCTGTGTTTTGATACCATTAACAGTTTCAGTCTTATCTTAACAGTTTTGGTCCATGTGTTTTTATTTTCTAACAGAAATGGTCTCAAACACTAACTACATCCAATTTTCCGTTAAGTCTCCCTCATATGCGGCGTAAAAATGTCATTTCTCCCACTCTTTTTGACATGCGATTGAATAAAAATGTTAACCTACATAATGACCTCGATAAAAGAGGAGAAATGACATTTTTACCCCTCGAATGCGAGGCGCGTGTGAGAGATCAACGAAAAATTGGATGAAGTTAACGTTTTGGTCCATTTCTTTTAGAAAATAAAATCACAGGGACCAAAACTGTTAAGATGAAACTAAAACTATTAATTTTATCAAAACATAGAGATCAAAACTACGGTCTACTCTTTGTTATACAAATATTTTTATACGAGAAGAAATATCACTTTTTTTAGTAAACTGCGATTTTGGTCCCTGTGCTTTGATACCATTAACAGTTTCAGTTCCACCTTAACAGTTTTGGTCCCTGTGTTTTTATTTTCTAACATAAATGGTTCCAAACACTAACTTCATCCAATTTTCCGTTAAGTCTCCTTAACATGCGGAATAAAAATGTCATTTCTCCAACTCTTTTTGGCATGCGACTGAATAAAAATGTTAACCTACATGATGCCTTAAATAAAAGAGGGGGAGAAATGACATTTTTACCCCTCAGATGCGTGACGCGTGTGAGAAACTTAACAGAAAATTGGATGGAGTTAGTGTTCGGGACCATTTATGTTATAAAATAAAAACACAGAGACCAAAACTGTTAAGGCGAAACTAAAACTGTTAATGATATCAAAACACAGAGATCACAACTGCGGTTTATTTATTTATTTATTTTCTTAAACAAGAAAAACAGATGTTATTATTTAAAAAAGAAGATCTAAAACCAAAAATTGGGCGAAAACGAACTGTAAATTTAACTCCATTGTTATTCATTCATTGTTTTCTCTCTCTCTTACACACACAGTAGTGGTACCCCATACAAGCAACATACCCAACCACACTCTCTCTCTACATCACCATCACCATCTCCATTTTAATTGGGTTTGAGTGTAAGAGCTTGGTGTCCAAAGTGACCCAAGTTCTAGTCTCACTTGAGACATTAAGGGGGAAATACTAGGTTATTTTGTGGTGGCCAGTCACCAGCAATGAATGGAGAGACCACAACCAGGGTTTGAGTGTTATGCGAACGGCGGGTTAATTCTCGCTCCCTTGGTTGTGGGTGACCTATGAGCTGATTGCTTCCTGTGTCTTGCTCTTGTGACGTGGGTGTCACAGGCCGGTTAGCGAGTCCGGTATACTCGTTTAATTTCTTCTATCGTCCCATTTCATCATCAATCACACTTTTCCCCCTTTTTCTCTCTCTAGGGTTTCATTTCCCCCTAATCCAATTCAATTTTATAATCAATCAATGACAACTCCAGGTATGAAGAAGAATAACTTCTTGCCTCCAGGTTTAGTTTCGAATCTACAAGATGTTCTCAGGAAAAAAGCAAACAACAACAACACTGCACAGGTAAACAACGATGATAACAACAAATTGAATAGTAGCAAAGAAGAAGAAGATGAATCCGCTGTTCAATCGTCTACTTCTGATACTGTTACTGATGAGTTTGATCCTTTGAAGCCTGTGATTTTTGTTACGAATAGTGACGGGATTGATTCCCCTGGTCTCACGTCTCTTGTTGATGCTCTTGTTGCTCAAGGTCTCTATAATGTTAGTGTCTGCGCACCTCAACTGTAATGTTCTTCTCCTTTTACATTGTTTGGTAGTATGAATTGCTAGGTTATACATATGTGATTTGTTTTTATTATTGTTGGAAGAAGAAGGAACTAACTGTTAGGCATAGATCAGACATGAACTGAACACACACACACACGAAAGCAATAACGAACAACAGAGATTTAAAGTGGTTCTGGCGGTTGATGTGATATAAGCCTGGTGTGTTTTTTTATCATTCTGGTGCGCAAGGAGTTACAAGTACAACGGTATCGATAAATAGAGACTAATCAGGGTTAGAAAACTTAATCTCCAAGTTAGGCCCTAGCATGTGTAGGATCCATTAGGGCCAACTGCAACTAACGAGCCTACATCACCCGATAGAAACTGGATTCTGGTTGAAAATGATGATATCATATTCGGATAATGTTACTTTTTAGATGTGTTGTTATGTTCATTTGAATTGAAATATTATTTATGGGTGAAATTTCGAGGTTTGTTGATGGTTTCTATTGGTTTTGAAGGGATAAATCATTTTCTGGGCACTCATTTACACACCAAGAGTCGATTGCGGTATGCAGTGCTGAAATCAAAGGTGCCACTGCTTATGAGGTTACTGGTAAGCTCAGTTTTATTTCTATTTACTACTGCATACCAGTTTTGGTTTTTCTCAATCTGAATGTAGCAATAATATTTTAACATAACCATTCAATGAGCCATAACTATATACCAACAAGTTTCTTATCAGTTTGATGACGGTCTTATTAGTTTCTTAAACCAACGTTTTTTGCGATTTGGATGTGTAGGTACCCCTGTGGATTGTGTTTCATTAGCATTATCAGGGGCATTGTTTGCATGGTCAAAGCCACACATGGTGTGTTTTTCAGTTTTTGTAGGTGTCATCAATCATAATGCTTTCATAAATTTGACGCATTTTTATTATTGCATTTTGGCATGACAAACAGGTGATTGTTGGAGTTAATAAAGGTCCAAGTTGTGGCCATGATATGTAAGCCGTTTTTCTTCATCAAACCTTTTCATGTTTATGTAATTGATCAAATTGTTGTTTTAAGTGCTAACGATGTTATAATATACAGGTTTTCATCGAGTGCTGTGGCTGGAGCTAGACAAGCCTTAATTAGTGGGGTGCCATCTTTATCAATCTCTTTAAACTGGTAAATTATGCTTTGGCTTCTGTTATGTTAGGTCCAATGCAGTAAGAACATTTAATAAATTGAGCAAAGTGTTAATTGTTTCAGGAAAAAAGGTGAAAGTCAAGAAAGCCATTTTAAGGATGCAGTCTCAGTTTGTTTACCAGTAATAAAAGCAGCCATAAGAGATGTAGAGAAAGGGGTTTTTCCTAAAAGCTCATTACATATAACTGTTCCTACACCCCCTACAGAAAACAAGGTCTGTCACATTTTAGACCATGTGCTTTATTGTTAATGTCACCACCACAAATATGTGAAAAATTTTCACGGTGAATGCAAAGGCGTAAATTAATATTTTTTGCCACACTTATAAATGCGTAAATATACTTCATGTAAGTGTTGGGACTGGGAAATATAAAAAACTCTACAGTCTACTACTCTACACTCATAAGTTCATAGAAATAACGTAGGCTTGTAAATCTGTAGATGGGATGTCATGATGTATTTCCCCGTGCACACTCACAATTCCAAACGTTTTTTTAGAGTAATATGCCTATAAAACTTGTGAAAGTAATCAAATCGTAGTATTTGCTAGTTACCTTCCCAGTGTTTTTCAGATTCTTGATTAACATACCCTGGTTCTTTGTTTGTAGTGTGAGAAAAATAGAAAAAAATGTTATTTTAGTACACACTTTGAAATATTTTTTTGTGGTGGTGCATATTCTTGCGAAAACCTTGATCCAGTTTTTTTTTTCTTTTTAAATGCTTTGATCTGGCTATGAAGTTCTGTCTTACTACTAATGACACGGAATTAGTTTTGTTTATCCCTTATTTGTGTTGTGTCTCCTTTGCAGGGGTTCAAGCTAACTAAACAAAGTTTACGTAGGTCCAAACCCATTTGGCAAGCAATTGCAGCCAACAGGAATCCTTCAGCAGCCCGTTTTATGGCCAATCAACCAAGCATGGGTTTGCAACTTGCACAGCTAGGGCGAGATGCATCTGCAGCAGTATGTATTCATAACTCATTTTTTATATCTTAGAAAATCACTTTGCATCTTTTGTTTGATTGTTTTATTGTGTGTTATGTATAAGGGTGCAGCAAGACGGTTAAATTCACAGAAGAAAAGCTTGGAGATTGTTGAATCGGTTGGGGTATCCGGGAAAGTTGACCGCACCAGGACAACCAAATACTTCAGGCTAGAGGTAGGTAAACGACCAGGTTGGTCCTGGTTGACCTAATGTGTTATTTATGATTACCAAAACAATATTGTTAAATTGATAATTTAAATATTTGAATGAATCAATTTACGAGATTAAACTTGTTTTGCTAATTTTCATTAACCCTTTTGGGATAGAACACAACCCTGTTAGTATTATAAACCATACGAATATACTAAAAGCTTCTTTAACTGTGATACAGTTTCAAGACAGCAACCAAGAAGAGACTGATGAAAATCTTGATTTCAGAGCCCTTGAGAACGGATTTGTAAGTATATCAGCTTAATTAATTTATTTTCACTTGTGAAGTCAAGTGTTGAGAAGTGCTGCAACTAGAACCATATGTTATCCCCTTTGTATCTCAATTTGGAAAATACTTGGATTTGATATCTAAAGTCGACATGCACCCTTGTTTAGATGAGTAATTTTGGCAGAATATTGCATTTGTTTGATTAAATATTTTCAAAACTAATAATTATAAAGCATAATCTTCATGTGAATGGATCCCACTTTTGTTTTACAACAGGTATCAGTTACTCCAATATCTATTTCTCAACTGACTGAACCAGACATCGAAAAGGCTGCATCTGAATGGATTTCTGATGCGATTTAAACCGATGACTGAAGTGCGGTAATCATGTGTGTATATTTGGAGATGCAGATTGATATTTCAGCTTTTAGAAATTGACATCAGTTTGAGTTGTGTTGTTGAGGTAAATTTTTATTTAAACTTTCATTTAATTTATGTTGGGTGAGTCAAAGTCCTTCCCCACATGTTTGTGTGGCATGTTGTAAAAGGCCTTTTTGGCCTTTTGATAATTTATTTATTGATGACAAACTTGTCACCAATTTGTATTTTTTTTTATTTGGAATTGTAATTTTGTAGTTTGGTGTTTAAATGGATATACATGGTGCTAAGTTATAAGGTTCTTGGTTTTTTTTTTGGTTGAATGTCTTTTTATGGGCAAAAGTGTCCTTTATGAGAATGTAGATTCAAAATCTTGACTTTATAAGTTTCTGTTAAGATGGTTGGTGCCATTGATGAGAGGGGGCCATAAAGATGGTATGATAGTTGTTTCTTTTTCGTAATTTTTCTTGACAGTAATGATTTAGCCAGGTAGTTTAACCTTGATGGAACTGTTGAAAAAGGGTTCAAAATGATTGCCCCTGTTTAGTGAATTGGTCAAAAATCTTCAAGGGGAAGTTGATAGGAAGTGTTGTTGAACACTTATTATTCTTCAAAGTAACAACAGCTCAGCATGTATTAATTAATTGTTTAATAGCCAGCTAATTCAGATGATTATGATAGTTGAACCCCAAATATATTCTTATCAATAATCAGTCAAATAATGTTGTTCAATTTAATGAAACAGGTGGGTCATGTAATTTTTCTTTCCGACCAACAGTTTAATATTTGTATTGCATTTATTTTGAATAATGTTAGTGTTTACTGCTTGACGTTTAGATTTTGTGACATAAAAATGTAAAATTACATTATACATGCAATGTATGATGTAACATTGACAACATAGTTTCATGGATCTTTCTTGTATATTTTTAGAGATGCATCTGCAATGACTGAGCATTTGAAGATTGATTAAAAGTTATGGTTTGGAACTACAATGTTCTTGACACAAACCTGAGTTGTGTTGAGCCAAATGATTAATTTGATCTTTTATGTAGGAATTCGTATTTTCTAAATTATAACCTAGTTTAGATACGTGTGTTTGATTTAATTTTATGCTTTGAACTATTTAAATCGATTCATAAACGCTTAATCTACTGTCTTGTATAAAATGATCAAAACTTTCAACTACACATAACATGAATTATTCATGTCCTCTTCACAATTTTAGGTGGTCACTCCTTAAATGGTTTCATGCCTATTGCAAATCCTATTGTTTACATCAATGATTTATAGCTGGTTCTAAAATTTAACTTCCAAAAGTAATTCATGTATATAAAAAACGGTTTTACATGTAGCATTGAAAAGACATGATAAACTTCACTTAATATTATAAATCAACGATTCAAATCCTATAAATGTAAGACCTAATAAAAAGAAACCCAAGCAAGATATTGAGCCAAATCGCCAATGACTCCATCATTAACTCGCACCCTTACATTAATAAAAATGTTACACGTTTAACACGAATCGAAATTAATTATATAGACATCAAAATATGAAACCCAGGTACATATACAAATGATTATAAAAAGTACAGGGACCAAATGTGTAAACATCCTAAACTTTCAGGGCGTTGTATCACAACTTTATTCTTTCCACAAAGTTGAAAATTTAGATCAATATCGAAAAAACCCTCAATCGTCTGTGACTGAAAAAATGTCATCTAAAACCCTAATTCGCACCGGAGCTTCACTGATGAATCGTTTTATGAATCCGGTTATTCAACAAGATCCGACTCGTATGATTGTTCCTCAGATTTTCGAAATCAAACAGAAGCTTTTCAATCCACCGCCATTTCCATCTCTTCCGAAGCTGCAAAATGAGGTTAATTTGATCCAAAATGATGCAGAAACGCTGAAAAAAGTTTGTTCTGAAGGTTTTTTGTATCCCTGTGGGCTTCCTTCTCTCAGATTTTTCCTTCCTGACGGTAATTATATGTTTCCTCATCTGATTTTACGCATAGTATGTTGATAGAGGATTAAAGCCGAAATGTTGTGATTAAACAGACGTGATAGTGTACTGGATAGTGAACAAATTCGGTATTGGTTGTTAGGTTTGTTGATTATTTGCTTTTAGGACATCAATGAAGTTATAGTTTTAGATTTGAAAATCATAAGGTTTGAAAATATGCCTGATTGTGTTAAAGTGTTAAAGTTGTGAAGTAGGTTATCACTGAAGTGGGTCAAACTAACTTTGAAATTGCATAACCACTGGTGATATTAGTGGTGAAAGGGCCATTTTTTGAATGGAAATATGAGGAAAATTTATGGGTATGGTAATGGAGATTATGCTCCGTGTCTGTTGCGACAAGCCTATTTTGTTGAGATGTGAGTATGTGGTGATGTTATATCTTTTCAAGCTACTTCTTAATAAAGCTGAATCACATTGGTAATTTTACTGTTTTTCGGTGCACCGCACCACTCAGGAGTAGAAACTATGGCTGTCAAAGGTTCTAGGGGCACTCAACCTCTAAAGGGTTAGCATTGGGCTTAGACGCATGGCTTAAAATAGCGGCGCTTTTTTCCTAAACGAGGCACATAGTATAAAAAGTTACAAATACCAATTTTTGGGGGTTTAAACATGTATTAAGCTTGTTTTGAGCTAGTTCGGACTTTTTGTCGTTGATTTCAGGCTTGTTTGGAAATAGTGTAATTGTTTCAAACTTGTTTTGTAACATTTTGGCTAGGACTTGGCTTGAAAATGCACCCACCTGAAAATGGGGCTTTTGAAGCGAGGTGAAAAGGCTGCACTAGGCCGTGCCTGGGTGCCTATGCGCTAACTTTGTGTGCTTTTGATGACAGAGATAGAAACACATTTATGTTCATGTTATTATGTGTTATAGTTGTAAAAGACATTCAGTTTTAAAATCAGCCATATATATGCAGCTGCCAAGCACTACAAGAATTTTAAAGAAGCACATCTAAGTTAAATGTTGATATACATACAATCATTGAATAAGGCATGTGAATGATGAACTTAAGAAGAACAAAGATAACATTTATTTATTTATTCAACCAACTCCATTTTGAATTCCATCGCTTCACTTTTAGATGTATTCTGGGACCTAAGTGCCTAGGGTGGCTTTTTAAATCCAAGAGCAAGCTTGAAGCTGGTTACAAAACACAACTGTTTAGATGTAAATTGTGATTGTTGTGTTATGTTGCATGGATGTATCACTTATTGTGAGCTATTTCTAGCTATATCCTTTGCACTTTTCTGATTCTGATATGAATCTTTGCTGATCAGATGCTATAACATATAAAAAGGTATTAGTTGTGGTCACAATTACAACCCTTTTACCTATAAATTGGTTTATCTTGGGTTATGTTTTACTTCTAGTGGGTCAAATGGAGTATGATAAAAGATTTAAGTTAAAAGGAAATGGGCCAATTGGGCTCTTAAATCACTGTATTAAAAGAAGTTATGTTGTTAATACATTTTGCCACTCCTAGGAAATAATCATCTGCTTACTGCTCATTGATGGCATGAAGCTACAGCAATCATCTCAAATTGGTTTTATCTCTGTTATATCTATTTTTTCAGGAGATGATTCATCATCAAGTGAGCCATTATTATGCATCAAAAGAACTTATCAGCCTAGCAACCTCAGGCGCAAAAGGGTCCATGGTTACTTGGTTCGGTAGGTCAATTTCTAGTTAGCATGGACTTGTAACTTACACGCAATTGAAACCTAAATTGACACTGAAATTTATGCAGTAAATCAACCAAGGGAGGTAGACGCGTTATTGCTAGGAGGATTGCCAAGGGCCGATACAGAATCACAGCTTAAGAAACTTTTGATTTAGCCTTAGTAACATGTTATTTTGGATTTTGAGAATTTGGTCAGAATTGCAGAAATAAATTTTATTTTCTATATGAAGCGTTGGAAACACGATCAATCAAGCCTTCCCATGATGGTTGGTCATAGTTTGCTAGTTAGCTTAAATGCGTCACTTGTTCCGCTTACTTTTCTAGATCTTTTCATAACATTGTATTCTTGAACTTGTGCAAGTTACTTTTGTCGGTTTGTCATGTCATTTTGTCGACGTTTATTAAATTTCGATGATACACGAGTATTACATTTCGAAAAATGTCATCATGGTCAGCAGTAAATTTCAAAAAACTTGCTACAGGTAATGATCTGCAGGATTTCAACTTTGTTACTGGGTTGTCCAATGGAACAAAAGCGGGTCGGATCAAACTTCTGTTGGATAACCATGTTTTATACCGGTTTTTATGGGAATCACCAAATTGGCCCATTTGTTCCATAAATTTGCATGGATATGTGAATAACCATTGCCCATTGGCTTTTTAAAATAAATTTGATATCAATTTATGGCTGGTACAGTGGTACTTGGTTGATGTGTTTGACCACCTATGAGCCTTATGAACCTTTGTTTTCTTTCTACTTTTCCTTTTGCTCCAGTTTGTCCCAATTGAACCCTCTTAGTTAGGGGTGTTAATTGGGTGATTGATGTCTTGTTGCCGGGTTGAATTGTTTTACTTGAGTAAGTTCATGTCTTTGTTCATCTCAAAACGATATCAACACTTATTTGGATGGCCTTTTAACTAGTAAAAAAAGGTTGTGATTAAAGTTGTAAATGTGCTAAAAGGTTAGTGGGTTGTAATATATATGTTAAACGGGTTGGTCCGTTTATATGTTATACTTATTACATATTATCGAGATTAAGTATGGCATCCCGAACACGACTCGTTTAATTAAACATGCATACTTTTTTAAATATTAGGGGGCATATTACAGCTTTGAAACTAGAGGGACGCAAATTGCTAAAATTGACAACTCAGGGACGCAAAAGGCAATTCACTCAAGGTTTGATTTTGACAACCCAAACATTAGAATTTTAGATTATGTTTTTTTCAATAGCAAACCTTTTTTTTGAAGGGCGATTTTATTAAAACATAACCAGACACTAGCAAGATGCTAGGGCCACACAAAATAGAGCAACAAAGACAAAACACCGCTATCTCCACCTATGTCCACGGACTATTACACCGTTTATGCCAAATCATATCTACCCTATTCGATCGATGCTTGAGCCAAAGATAAGAATTTACCACAATCTTCTCCACCACACCGTCTACCGACAAGGGGATAGAGCTAAAGGTTAAAACATATCTAGCAAGCCAAAGAAACCAAGTCGTAGCTTTAACACTCAAACGACGCCGTATCTTTCGTCTCTTCCGAACCATCCAACTTATGTGTAATTATGAAATTACATGATAAAAGTTTTAATCTGTACTGTGTACATGTTCATTATTTCTTTTACATTAATTTATCACAACATAAACTTATTTCTCTTAATTAATTTATCAAAGTATATATAAAGCAATAATAAGGTTTTTAAAGGAGCATGAGGAAGTATTGAATTAGTAGCAAGAGAGAGAATTTTAAAAATGAGAAACATCACCAAAAAAAGCCTAATCTAATAGGGGGTAAGACAACTAAAAGGCTACAAACATATAATATTATTATAATAAAAACTCACAGCCCCATAGGTTTGACAACACTTGACTCACACAGCCAGTTGACAGGGGATGGGGGCTGGTCCTGCTACAAACTCTTCAATTGAGTGAGTTGTCACTAAGTATTAAAAGAAACAAACTGATTTGATATTTTCATTGTAATTGTTTTAATTTATATATTCAAAATTTGTGTTATGCTCTAAGCTCTTGGGTGATCCATTAGGAGCCGAATGAGAAAGATGAAGACGGAATGCTCGTCGGGGGAGGAGTGTTCCTCACGAGGACGACCAGAAAGGCATGAGGAGCCAAACTCGTCTACGACGTCGTCGCTACCACCTTATCACCACCACTCCCTCCATCCTAAGTCAGTCGAGTTATATGACCAGTTCTATACATGTCATTGTTTTAACTTTAAACATTATAGTATACCTCAAATATGAATGTATTAGTAATTAGTAGTTTAGTACACATACATGTTGGAACTATTGAATGCCAATTATCACATGTTAATACACAAATTGTTACCTTTTATCATTACTTATAAAAACTACTCCGTAGTTTGCTATATAATTAAAAGAGAATCAACCATTGTTAATTATGTTTATTTAATTATTTTCCTAATTTCAAAGTTTTAGTCTAGTCATCATCTATACTCTAAAAGATTATTTATACATGTGTGCCTATATATTATTGTATATACATAGATGAAAATGAAAACCGCACCTACTAGTAAAATAACTTAATTTATTTAGAGGAGACTCAAAATCCAACTTGTGTCATTTTTAGGTCGAATTAGGCAATGAATCTCGTCTCGAGCTATCATCATGTTCGGTTTTTCTCTTGAACAGTTGGTTAATGAGTTTTTACTCCGTTCAATTTAGTCCATAAAGAGAGTTGTGGTGAGCATTCGTTGCGTTTGCCGACGAAAAACATATATTGGTGTTAAAGCGAAGTTTCTATCTCAGTCTTTGTACATATGAGTACATCGGTCATAGTTATTGCACCGGTTGTTGTTAAAAATAAGAGATATGAAAATGATTTTTATTCCATAACTTTTTTTATATAAAAGGAGACTCAAGCACATTTTTAGATATATAATTAGAAAATTAAAGAAATTTATTCCATAACTTTTTTTATATAAAAGGAGACTCAAGCACATTTTTAGATATATAATTAGAAAATTAAAGAAAATAAAAACTGGAGATGACGTAAATGAACACTATTACTGAATCATGAATTAATTATAGAAAAAGAGTTATATAATAAGACAAAGGGTATAAAAGTAATAATAAAAAATAGGTAGGACAAGTTGGGTCTATCAGAGTTGAAAATATATGTTCTTGTTCAATATTCAGGATCTGGATGATATCTGTTGCATGCAATGCAGCAGTCAACACTTTGCCATACTCTATAGATTCGATCACAAATGGCAACTTTGAGGTGTTTTACAGGTGGTCGAAGTCATGAAACTTGAAATTTTTTTTTGTTATTATGTTTCGGGATATATGTCTAGGTCGGGTGTCAAGCAATAAAAACTTAAAATATCTAATTTTTATTCATTTATTTAAACAAAATCTTTTTACACATAAAAAAATGGACACTTGTTTAAGAAACACATGCTTAAAATATGTTAGATACTAGCTGTAAATGAAAAATCAACTTTCAAGGTCGTTGGTTGGTAAAGATAAATTTACATCTTGTCTAAGATAGGTGTGAAAACAAAATTTATTATAGGTTATATATTTAAACCTCCAAGTTATATTAATTTATTGTGTTGTCTTTTACTATAACACATACTCGCGTCTAAGGGGTGCAGAAAACGGCTTTAAGGTTAGAAATTCTTTAAAACTTTTCGACGCATGTGCAACTTGCTGACACGAATGCAATTCCAAAAAATGAGACGTTTTGTGTTATTAAATATTTTAGAGGAGGCCCAATCCAATAATATAAAAATTTTAAATACGAAATCAAAAAATCGGTACTTTTGACGAAAAAAACAGTAGGGGTCAGGGCACCTCCCACTGACACTAACCTTCGCCCCTGATGGTCACGAGTTGGAATCCGGATCCCAGCGGGTTCAGACGTGGGCTTTCGAGCGTGGTTTCCTCCTAGACTGATGAGTCGTGGGTCCGACTTTGGATTTGACCTCTTGAGGAGATGCCCCCCATTACCCCTTCTCGGGTAACCGAGTTAGTATTTATCAGGGTCAAAGCCTCGTGTTGATATTAAAAAAATAATAATGGTTCTCCCTTAAAATGGATTTTATCTTACAACGTAAGAAGTGAAATTTAGTCACACCTAACTCATTTTGCCGCGTTACAAATGTGACATCAAACCCAAAAATCTAAACTACCCCCTCCCTCTTAAAAAAAACTAAACCCACCTCACTTCAAAAAAACCTAAAATGTAAAAAATTAAACCTTAAAAAAAACTACTCCTAAATTTTAAAACTAAATCCTAAAAACTATGATGATAAAATTCGACAAAAATGTTTCAATCGTTTGACCCGTTTTAATACGATTTAAAGCACTTCTCACATCTTTTAAAACAAATTACTTCTTATTTATCATATTAACATTTACACCATAAAAAAATAAAATTTGAGCCCACATGAGTGATAAGCAGGTCCCAATTATATTGTGGGTCCAAGAATCACTTCTGTGAGAAGTAACATCTAACAACAGCAGCAGCTGCACAACTGATCACTCTCCATCACCTCTTCAAATCAACCAACTACAACTATTGCTGCTTCATATCATAGATTAAATCCCAATGAAATCTTTCAACTCTCTATCATATCATATATATGTCACACTATATATCCATACATACATACATTCAAATTAAAAAACAAACAAACATATATCTCCCTCCACCCACACCATCATCATCACTTAATCACCACCAACCCATAATGAAACCAATATTCTTCTTCACTTTTCTCATCATCATAATCATCCATGTTCTGAGTGTAAAATGCAGGCATATGACCATGCTTTTACAACAGGTATATATATATACATATGATCCGGGTTAATTTGTTATTGTCTTTTGCTCTTTTGTTAGTTTGTCTTTCTATTTTCTTTTATACTTCGTTGGAGTTTTTAGCTACTGTTAGCCTTATATTTTTTTTAATATATATTTGCCGTCAAAAAAAATATATAGTTTCGACTAATGGGTGTGTTTAATTAATTTGTAGGGTGATCAAAGTGTGGTTGAAAACAGGTCAATTGGTTCGAGTCCACCCAGGTGTGAACACAAGTGCTTTGGGTGCAGCCCATGTGAAGCTACACAAGTGCCCACGACTAATAGTGGTCGTGTAAGGGTTCAATACTCCAACTATGAGCCAGAGGGTTGGAAGTGCAAGTGTGGTCCGAGCTTTTATAGCCCGTGATCATGGTTCGGTTGAGAGTCAACCGAACCAATGTCTTTTATTGGTATAATTTATGTAGAATATGACATGTGATGTTGGTACATTTTTGGCTCATGTAACAATTAGCATTTAGTAGCGGAGTATTGTTATTGTTTTGAATTTTTTATTTAGGATCTAGGTGGTTGTTTATTTTTAATTTTGAATACACGTAGAATTTATGTTTTTTTCGTTTTACTTTTATATGAAATGAAATTGTATGTAACCAAAATAACCGAGGAAACCAAACTAAAATAACTATATCCAAATAGAAACCATGAGTTTTGCTTTTATTTTTTTTAAAACCGAAATCTTTCTTAAAACTGAAATTTCGGTTTATGTTTTCAAAACCCATTCGTATCAATTTTCACGTCCTATGAATCTTTGTTTAACATTACACATGTTTAACCACCTTTAGCATTACGAGTGTTTGTATAACAATACTAAGTACAATTTTACAAAAACAATTAATAACTAATAACATGGTCACTAGCTTTTTCTTTGGCCAAAATTCAAGTTCCCATAATTCTCCATCGGAAAACTATGTCCCGTACAATTTCGGGTGTTAGGTGTCACGCCCCAATCAATCGATGACATAAACCTCAAAGCGGCCGGTCAAAAGTAAATATGTTGCTCGTAACTAATTGTGCTAACATGATTAAAAATAATCTTAAATTCAAATTACATTGTTAGAAAGCATTTAATTTCAAATAATAAACAATATGTCAAGAAATGCAAATCTTATTGTAAAATTGAAAGAACAAATACAAAAGATAACAATAGATGACAACTCAAACAAAATAAACTAGCAAAGATGCTTAATACTAACACCATACAAGTGTTTGCAGGTTAATTACATTTTGGAATTAAGATGAAGCTTATGTTTGTGTATCGTTCTCTTGTTCCCGAAGTCTTCATATGATTTTTCTAAATCATCAAGTCCTTTAGTCCTCCAAGAAAGAACCTAGAACAAGATATATTTAATGAATTATTATTAATTTAGGTTTAATATGATGTAGATGAAACATCTTGATAAGTCATATAACTTCATTTTCTAAAAACATATGAAAATATTTGTTCAATTAACGAATTAGTTGGTGAGTAAACACATTAAAATGAGTTAAACGATTAAAAGAAATAAAATGATTCAGTTCATATGTTATATCAAAACTTATAAACGCAAATGTGTAACATACAAAATAAAGTCACTAATGAGAAAAAGCATATGAATCTGGCTTACAAACATCCTCTGAACAAAAGCATGGGTAACGGGCCGGGTTGACTAAATTAATGATTGTGCTATGAATGTCTATCAAGCTATAAACACATAAAATTATTTCCTAACAAAACACATGATTATATATATATATATATGTCTTTAATGTGTGATGCATTACGGCGGTTCGCAGTAACTTGCAAAGTATAAAACCTTTTTAATCAACGTGACAAAATCTTAATAATCTATCTAATAAATCAAACTTTTAGGGGGCAATTTTTGGAGGGATTTTTTTTTCTATAATAGGAAGTTTGGGAGGTAAAATTTAGCTAAATATTTCATCATGCAAGTTGATGGAGCCAACTCCTTAAATGTTATATATTTACAAATTGTTAAATATAATGGTTATAATTTGTTTATAAATATTACTATTTAACCCGTGTATAACACACGGGTATTAAACCTAGTTTAATATAAACGTAAAATCCAGTTGGATTGCCTTTGGGCCCAAGCATCACGGAGAATTTGTTAGAATATTTTGTTTACATAAATATATAATAATAATAATATTCTCGATCTATATGGAGGATTTAATTAATTAATATTTGGCGTCTATATATACCAGAAACGTAGTCGTTAGGGTTTGTTGTAATCGATCGATCGAGGAAGATAACAATGGCGGGTGCGGGTGCGGGTGAGTTTAAGATATACAACTCCATGACCAAGCAAAAGGAGAAGTTCGAGCCCATTGTTCCAGGCAAAGTCTCCATGTACGTCTGTGGCGTTACATCTTACGACTTGAGTCATATCGGTCACGCTCGTGCTTATGTCGCCTTTGATCTCCTCTTTCGGTACAAATACAATATATCTCATCTTAAATTGTATATCATATATAGCGTTTCGTTATTGACTGATCCAAGCTTTTTAGTTCAAGAGCTTCATGTTAATTAATGCATGCACAGGCCGGTTTTAATTATTAGTTATTATAATCTTGTACACAGAATATAGCATTAGCATGCATTTACCCGAAAACCGGACCCATATTTTAATTTTAGTGGTCGGACCGGGGGTTGGACCGGGGTCGGATAAAGTATATATTTATCGAAGTAATACCATAAAAACTCTAATTTAAAACAACATAAGTTCATTAATGTTAAGTTATACAACAAAAGTAATAATTCAAACAAGTTCTAACGTCAAAAATCACAACAAATCATAATTTAAACAAGTTTTAGCGTCAAAATAAAACTAGTTCATCATCTTTATCACTTAAAACATCTAACATATTAACTTTCATTACAAAAAAAAACACAAAAATAAATAGATGTAAACATAAAATCCAAGAAAATCAAAGATAAAAATATATATTTTTTAATGCTAATCCGGTTCAACTCCGGTTCCGGTCCGACCGGACCGGTTTGAGCGGTTCAATCCGGTTCATATACACGTATCAAACCGTGCCTAGTTGAACAGAGATTCTAAAAAAAGCGATCCAATCACAGTCGGACCGGCAGGTTTAATAACACTGCATTTACCTTATTGTTCATGGTTAAAAAGGATTTGTTTTATTTTATCACATTATAGTAACATTTATTTATTTAGTTTGTAAAGTTGAAGTAACCAATTCATGTATAAGCAGGTATTTAAAACATTTGGGCTATGAAGTTAAATACGTCCGGAACTTCACAGATGTAGATGACAAGGTAATTAAACAATTAAGATGCTCAAATTAAGCTTATATAGATTAATCATCACCCTTGTGTATTTGTTTCTGTTATTGATATTTGCTTATGGTTCTTATATATGTTAAAGTGTGAGCATTGCATATATAGTTTTTTTGGATATAAATCTAAGTTGTTTACTTGCACAGATTATTAGAAGAGCAAATGAGGTAGGGGAGGATCCGTTAGCTTTAAGCGGTCGGTTTTGCGAAGAATTTCTGAATGATATGAGTGATCTCCAGTGCATGCCACCAAACGAGCAACCACGCGTTTCAGATCACATGGATCAGATAAAGGATATGATACAAAAGGTACGTGATATATGATCGATGTTTTCAGATTTCAAAACGATTATCCATGTTTTCACACGTGGTTTTTGTTTGCCATCCGCAGATTATTAACAATGATTGTGCTTACACCGTTGACGGGGATGTCTACTTTTCTGTTGATAGTTTTCCCAATTATGGACGGTTATCAGGACGAAAGCTTGAAGACAATAGAGCTGGCGAGCGGATTGCTGTTGATTCAAGGAAGCGAAATCCAGCTGATTTTGCTCTGTGGAAGGTGTGTTTAAATATAAACTTATTTTTATAAACATGACCAAAACAGTTATATTTATAACTATTTGACGAATAATCTTTTAGGCTGCAAAGCCGGGGGAGATTAGTTGGGAGAGCCCGTGGGGTGCCGGAAGGCCTGGATGGCACATCGAGTGCAGCGCAATGAGTGCAACTTATTTAACTTCAACGTTTGATATTCATGGTGGTGGGATGGATTTAATATTTCCACATCATGAAAATGAAATTGCCCAAAGTTGTGCTGCATGCCCAACTAGCAATATAACTTACTGGATGCACAATGGTTTTGTAACTACAAATGATGAAAAAATGTCAAAATCAGTTGGAAACTTTTTCACTATTCGTGAGGTCACAAAACTTTATCACCCGCTCGCCTTGAGGCATTTCTTATTAGGCACACATTATCGATCACCGGTTAATTATTCATTTGTCCAGATCGATAATTCCTCATACGCTATCTTTCACATATATCAGGTATATCGTACGTGTGATTTTTTAAATACTTTGATATTTATTGTCGCTTGACTTTTTTTTTTTCTGGGTGGTAGACATTGGAAGATTGTGGCAGTGCCATCTCTCAGTTTCAAGAGGAGATCAATACTAGTGAAGAGAAATATTCAATTACAAATGATGCACAAAAATGTATCATGAATTTGAAAAGTCACTTTGAAGAGAAAATGTGTGATGATTTGCATACATCTACTATTCTAAGTGATGCTCTTCAAGAAGCTTTAAGATTAATAAACAAAATTTTGGGATTGCTTAAGGTTAGAATATAGAATTTTACTAAAATCACACTTTCTTAAAAGTTCCAAAATGGGTGGTTTGGGTAACGGGTTGAAATGGATTTTTTTTGAGTTGTTGATCTTAAATTCCTTTTATAAACTAATTTTTTTCATAATTATATTATTAGTTCGTTGAAAATCTATATCATTTAATTAAAAGATTTATAAGGTATTTATTTATTAAAAAATACAACGCCTTTCAACCCGTTAAGTAAATTTACCAAAAAACATTGTTTTTGTAGAATCGGGTGATAATGTCACTTGTATACTTCACTATTGCTGACATGTGGTGTGTGTGTGTGATTTACTTTACTGACTTGCAGACCAGGCTTAATAAACCAAAGAGGTTATCAAACATTGAGTCTCTTATTACGCTGGAGAAAGAAGTGAGAAACGTTATGGATGTTTTGGGACTGCTTTCCGGTTCAAGTTATACGGAGGTAGCTGCATAAATATCCCTTTTCTAAAAAGTATAAATTTTGAAACTTTGTGTTTGGTTAACCGTGCAGGTTCTAAAACAACTAAAAGGGAAAGCATTAAAAAGAGCAGATCTAACCGAAGAAAATGTATTGCAACTTATAGAAGAACGAGCCTTAGCTAGAAGGAACGGACACTTTGAACGAACATTAGAGAGAAAGAACAAATACTTCAATGCAGGTGATAAAATTAGGAATAATTTGACTTCAAAGGGGATCGCTTTGATGGATGTTGGCAATGAAACCATCTGGCGGCCATGTGTACCTTGTGTATCGGTCAAACCTGCCAAATCATCATTTAGTTTGTCATGATATGTGAAATCTTGATCTGCTAGCTAAATAGTTAAATACTTGCGTTCTATATTTGTCAACAGGAGGGTTTATCTAGGTACAATTGTAATTTGAACTTTTGTTTTGTGTTTATATACGTAACCCAAGTGGCTTTTTTAGATGCTTATATAGTAATAGTCAACTACACAAAGGGATAACAATGGATGGGAATTGACGAGTTTTGGTAGTTATAGTTTCATACCTGATTATTATGAAACTATGTCTCATACCCGTTAGGCACCCTTCACTGTGTCTGGGTAGGCCAAATAACTAGGTAGGATTAAGTTCCAAATAAGGTATTGAAAGGGTTAGAACCTATATACCTGGGTATGGTTGAGTCTGAACCGGAACCATGTACAACTACATATTTTTTTTTGTGTACAATACGAAGTTGCCAAATAATTATGAGATTCAACTAGAAGCTTAAATTTTGTAGAAAGTCTAATAAGACAAATAGACTATTAGATCTAATATTAACATAATGGTTGTTCCCTTTTCAAATTTCACTATTTTATTTAAGCTTCTATAAGTTTACATACGTCATTATTTTTTTAATAAAAAATTACACAAAAAACGAGTTTTTTTGTATATTCAAAACTAGTGTTGACGTATAAAAAATGGTTTTTTCATGTTTCAACACAATGTGTTATTTCGTCAGGTCGTTAATTCGTTATGTTATTTAATCAAGTCATCTATATCTATATCTATATCTATATATATAATAAAGGAACAAGGTTAGGGTGAGTTGTCACAATTTTAAGCAATTAGGGACACATGTCAATCTCTAAACACATGTACGTGGCTCATTGTGGAGAGAGATCCATTTTGCAGCTTTCAATTTCACGCGGTCTGACCCGTTTATGCCTCTTCACCCGGATTCAAATTTCAAACGTGTTTCCTCTTCTCCATCTACTGACTTACGGTCCTTTTTTCACTTTCACTTTTTCGTTCATCTTCTCCTCTGTTGTTTCTTCCATCCCATTTCTGAAAGGTTTGTGGTTCATTTGCTTCATCAACATCACCTTTTCGAATCATTTACATGTTAACATCATTCTTCATCTCCTCTCTATCAAATTGTGTAAAAATTTACCCTAATTTTGTTTTTCGCTTCTTCTACGTTTCATCTACCGACCGCAAATCACCACCTTCTGCCGGAATCGTCAAATCAAGGTATGATTTTACGCTATAATCGTTTTTTACCTGCAAAACTTTGAAACCCTAATTGATTTATCTTCTCTGTTACACTCATCAGCGGTGCTATTCTTCTCCATCATCCACCGGAATTGTCGACTAGAGGTTTGATTGTTCTATATTTTCATTATTCAGCACTTTTCGTTTCACATCTCTTTTTTCATGTTTAACGTTTGAAACCTTAATTTTGTTGTTTTTTTTGCTACTCAATATCATGTCCTTCGTTTGAAAGCAGC
This sequence comes from Tagetes erecta, assembly GCA_030867185.1. Classification (NCBI taxonomy): domain Eukaryota; kingdom Viridiplantae; phylum Streptophyta; class Magnoliopsida; order Asterales; family Asteraceae; genus Tagetes; species Tagetes erecta. The sequence continues at coordinate 1,699,375 of CM061492.1, forward strand.
AGCTACTATTGTTGATTCACTTCTTTTTTACTTTGCTTTTAGGTATGGTTAAGTTTTTTATGTTCTTTGTTTGAAACCTTTTTTTTTCATATACTTAAACATTATCTATGGCTATTGTTAGAATTGGTGTTTTGTGGATAAACTTATTGCACTTGACTTTGCGAATTCTGAGATCATTTGTATTTTGAGTTTTGTTTTTAATAATCTTTTTAAAAACCAACATATCTAATAGAACTAAAATTTTATTAAGTATCAACTGTCATATGATGTACAATTGTTCAATTTCATTAGTATATTAGTATTACACTTGAATTGAAAACAATCTAATCATTCAAACCGAATAAGGTAGATTTGTTTGTTTTGTTTGATGCGTTTGAGATGTGATGTGATAGTTTGAAGATTATTAAATGTATTTATATGTTTAATGTAAATAGTGTAAAGATTCATACTTTGTTTCTGTTTTATAAGTTATCAATGAACTATATGTTTATAATCCAATGACTTGGTTTTATTATGAAGATAGTTTGTGTGAAGAATCGGTCAACACAAAAAATGGCAAGCTATGTTAAAGTGTTGTTTATTTGTAGCGAAGAAGTTGTTCCGGTTGAGGCAACCGCTCCAGAGTCCGGCCAGTTCTTGGGTCTCCAGTTAACGCACCAGCTCCGGTCAAGGAACTTTGTGTTGATCATAATGTGAGCTTAATAATAGTTCCTGCTGCAAAGACTTTTGGCAAGAGGGCTGGTGTAAGTTCTGCTTTTGATGCTTTGTACTCATTCAATACCAATCTTTGAGTGTTTAACCAGTGCGTTAACTTCTATAAATTAACGTTTAGAAATGTCAAATTTTTAAGTTACATACCCAGCAAAAATAGTTACACACTTTGTATATGTTATAAAACCAAAAAAGCTTCTTTCTTGGTTAAAGAGTTTGATTAATGTTTGTGAAAGATTGAAAATGGTTATATCATATTGAATGATGAGATGCAAAGACTCAATTTTAGTCAAGACTAGAGGGTGTAAAGAGTGTAGAGAATAGTGTTTGGAATAGTTTTACTGTTTTAGGTTCTGTTGTTATAAGAACCTAAAGTTAGATTCAATGTTTGGAGGTATTTTGATATTTTATTGAATTTTTTGGTGCTTTTTGTTCAAGTTTTGTTTGTGTTAGATTATGAATTTGTTTAATTTTTTGCAATCTTTGAAAGATAAGAAATTCAAGGGTCCGCTTGCTGATAAAGAACAGTTGATTAAAGTCGTGATCCCTTTAATGAAGCCATTTGCTCAATGTACACGAGTACCTACACTAAGTTCACGGGTGGGAAGACTTAATAGCAAGTGAAATGTAAGTATGATTTTTAAGTCTTTTCACACCCAATATGAGTTCAAATAGTCTTACATGTCTTGTGATAACATAAAAAGTAAATTTTTTAAAACCAATATAGCATTTTATTTTCAATTTTTATGATGTGTATGGTTTGTATTTTACAATAATATCCTCATATTTTGGTTTTAAAGTAAACTATATTAAGCTCATTACAAGATTTTCAGGCAAAGAAACTTCAAAATCGATAAACATGTTCATTGTAAAAAAAATTATAAATGGACAACAAGATTTTAAATTATATAATCTATATATCATTTCCTGGAATCAAAATTACTGTATTTCAAGATTTACACTAAAAAAGTATCAAAGTCTCTACCCAAAAGACCTTACACTATCTGTACCATTTAAGCCTTCCTAAAATATATAATCTATTTTGAAATTTTGAAAATCAAATATATACAGACAACCTTTAAAGGATAAGAGTTCTCATGGGATTAAACAAATCTTACAAAGTGAGACAGTTGTAGCATTGGAAGAACTGGTAGTTGAACTTGGCCATATTTTCTACATGGATGTTTGCAATCTTACAAAGTGAGACACTTGATGCATTTAGAAAGGTGATCGCTTTCTTTTTCTTCTTGACTTTTGAAGTTAAACCATGACTTCAAACTAATTACTTTATTTCTATTTTATGCAGGTTTTATCACATATTAAAGTCCATTTATGTTTGTTATTATTCTTTTTGTAATTTTGTTTGTAAGTATATGTTTGATACAAGCATTAGAAAGAATGGTGGAATTATGTACTTGCTTACTTTTAAAGTTTTTGGACAAATATGACAGCTTACCTTTTGTGGTTTTTAAAAAATTTTAGTGGTGAATCTCAACATTTGATTTTACAATTTCAACTAAATATACAAATGTGTTAAGTTATTTTGTACATCTCAAAGAGATAAGTTAAAAAGTTTTATTGTAATCCCATTTGGTTTGTATGACTGATACGAATAAAACTACCTTATTTTGTGGATATTGAGCTAATTGTAAAAGGTGTAGAAAAATGTGGTCAAATCCTCAAATGTCATTTTGTTGGTGTTGAAAGATTTTACTCATACTCAATTTTAACTACGGATCATTTTATTATAATTTTATTTGTGTTGAAAGATTTTACTTATATTCAGTTGTAGGTGACATTATCAAGAGTTACAAGAAGAGATTGACATAAAATTTGTAGTTATACTAAATAGTGATGTTAATGTTTTAAATACAACAAACATCTAATGTTATATACTAAGAATTATTTAGAGATTTGTAATAAATGTTGTATTCATTATATTAGACTTTTTGTATCATGTATTTTAATTAATTTTATAAAACTTTCATTAACATATGACAATATAATTTTTGTTTCGGCCCGTGTGTTAACACGGGCATATAAGCTAGTTGTGTTATATTATGTCACTAGCTTAGAACCCGTGTGTTGGAAAGATAAAAAAGACAAAATTTTGGTTATTTGTTTATCATTAGTTTCTTTAGTTGACCCATAAAAGACCACACGTTTTTTCAAACCACTCAACTACTCCCGCATCTTTACATCAATACTCAAGATTTCTTCAAATACAGATTGCAAAAGAGCACTCCAGTCTTCAGCAGGTAACCAACCAAGAAAATAGCAAACTGGAAGATCAATGCAAGCAGTGAACATCAAGCACATCCGAAGATCTAAGAAGCCTACACAAAGAAACTTCCGTCAAGGACAATGAGGTACTTCATGGTGATGCCCCAAAGTCGAGGCATACTTCCTTTAAACACACAAGCGAAAAACTGTGGAACTTCATATAATAGGTTGTATGTTCATATAGTTGATTACATGATCAAAGCAACACATGAACCATGAGACAATAATCCTATTCATGTATAAGCAGGTATTTGAAACATTTGGCCTATTAAGTTTAAATACGTGCGGAACTTCACAGATGTAGATGACAAGGTAATTAACTAAGATGCTCAAAGCAAGCTTATATATATATATATATGCTGCCTCTCATACTCTTTATTTGTATAGAATAATCACCCTTGTGTTTTTGTTTTTGTTATTGAGCATTTGCTTATGGTTCGTATGCTCAATGCAAGCATTGCATTGTCTGTTTGGATATAAATCTAAGTTATTTACATGCACAGATTATTAGAAGAGCCAATGAGGTAGGGGAGGACCCATCAATCACAATTAAGTGTTGTTCAATAAACCATACCTAACTGAAAATTGAAAACTGTATATAAAACCACAAAATGGGCACTAATAAGAGTAAGTACTATTATGCAAACAATTAGAAAAAAAAATAAGAACAAAAATTACCTGGGTTAGCTATGTATTGGTATCAAGGTGTTCCAACACTTGATAGTACATTAAATCAGACACCTGTTCCCAAAAAAGAGTTTGTAAAAAAATGATATTTATTTTGGCTTTTTATCTCAAATGGTCCGATTAAAAAAACAGAGCGCATCAAATATGAGTTGAAAAGGTTGAGCCTATCCTAGTGATAGGTGCCAAACCTCACACGACTCATGATATTAGTTTTGGCTTTTTATCTCCACGTCCATGATGCATAGTTAGATTTTTTTGCTTTCATTATTTGTTTTGCGTTAATTGGTAGTTGGTACCTTAGCCTCTTTTCCGTTACATCTGTGTACTAAATTAATGACTTTGGGTGTTTAACGTATGAGAACAAAAAACTAAAAAAATACAAAATTACTGTCTAGTTTCACTTCTTTATATTCTTGGGGCCTAACCCACTCAACAGGTTTATCTAATAAGAGATCGACTCTCACATCGGTCGTTACCTAGAAACATATCCCTAATGCATACAAACTCCTGATTGTAATCTTAACAATACAAATTAATGTTTTGACCCTAAAGTTGTATAGCATTACCATTTTTATCCCTTATCAGATGGTCACAGAGAAAAGTTGTTTAAGATTACTATTTTAATCCCTTATAGCCTTGTTTTAACATTTAATTACCATAACATATTAGCTACTTTTAAAAAAATTTAAGATAGCTATGGCAACACAAATGATAAAGTTACAGAATTAAAAAGAAAAAGACCTGATTGTCGTTAACAATCCTGGTGTACTGGCCATTGTCACGAGTATAAAGCATAATTTTGGATGGGTCTTCAAGTCCAAATTCGTAGGCCAGTCTCTCCAGCAAGTTATCATAAGGATGCAACCTTGACCTATCAAAATATTTATCATACAAATCAGTGAAACATTTAAAAAACAGGAAAATAGAGAGCAAAACTCACCTTTCCAGATAAAATTGGCCCTCCCTAGGTCGATATTTCTGCATAAGAAATACCATATAGAGCAGAATCTTTTGCTTATAACAGAAAAAAAAAATTTGATCACTCGCAATAACCAACCTTTAACGCGGGTTGCAAAAAACCAGTACCATACGGGATAACAAAATCATGAAGCTTCTGACAGCAAATTATAGTACCGCTCTTAATCTAAAAAAATATAAAAGAAATCAGTTCAGATACCCTAAAAAAATGACCGAGCATAGAGATTTAAGAAATTACCAAGCAGTCTGCAAACGAAGCATAGATATTGAGAGGGTGACAAATGACTTTTGGTTCATACTTCAGTTCCTGACCAATACTCAAGTGTATTCAACACAAATACATAAAATCCAAAATTGTTTAAACATAAATTACAGTGAGAGAAACAGACCTCATAAAGTTCAACTGTTTCATCAAAGTTAAATCCAGCCATTTCTTTCAGTTTAGGTATAACAGAAGCCACATCCCAATGTTTGTTTACAAACAACCTACCAACATAACTGAAAAAGCAAAAACATATTGTTGACTCGCATCAACCTAATTTCAATCTTAGAGAATAAAGTGAAAAACAACTAGAACGGAGAGGGAATTACCCTTGGGGGCAACACAGCCCCTACCTGCTACATCCATTTTTTTCTTTATTAACATGTTAAAAAGTATATAATTACAAACACAGCCCCTACCTGCTACATCCCCGCCACCAGCTAGGTGTTCCCAGCATATCTAAGCTACCGGCCACTACCCAATAAAAGTAAATAACACCTACACCTACCAAGGTATTATCTTTTCAGATTCAAAAAACTTGAAGAACAGAAGAATATCATCTTGGGTTATTTCAGGTGGTGGAAGAAGTTTTTTATCCTGCAACAAAAACAAAAGTTGCATTAAAGCATGACAGTTAACTGCACAAGAATAGGAGGTGGTGCTATTACTGGGCCTATTTCTGTCTCCAAAAAAAGTACTAAGTCAGCTTCTTGTTTTTTAAAATGAGTGCAGCTTAATTTCCCAATCTGCAAATAGAAAATGAGTGTAAGAAATTCTATTTTAATGAACATAAAAAGCTTATAAAAGGTGAAACGTACAGTTCTTTTTTTCTCTCTTGAAATCAGAGGTCTAGACGGACGATATGTTTCATGTTTTCTCTTTGCACACAGCCAAATGCGCTGGAATTCAACCGGGACACCAAATTCTTTGGCAACACATTCCTGCATCGAAAAACAAAACATTAAAATATTATATTGCACGTATAATAAAAATATTAATATCTACATCAAGAAAAAACATTATTGAGTCCGGTTACATTGATAATCTTTACTGGCGTATCACTGGTGAGAAAAAAATTCTTCACGTATTCGATTTCAGTAAGATCAAAATAATCAAACCCTTCCATGTTTTGGCGGTATCTTGTATCTTCCTTATCAAACCTCCACTTGCTCTGAAAAAAACAAAAATTCAATTCTTTTACTTCATACTATTTACCAAACAAATATAGTAAACAATATGTATGCTTACCTTAATGTGATCACCAATGTAATCCCCATCCATGTTGAAGACTATTTTTTCTTTATCACACTCACGTACATATACAAGCATATATACATTTGAGTTTCTTCCCTGGGAAAACAGATGAAAAATGAATCTAAGATAAAGGTCTGTTAACAGAAAAAAAAACAGGTAATTCACTACCTCCTCGCCAGCATATTGCTCTTCTAACGCCATCTTTGAATCTACTTTGGCAACATTTTCATCAAACTTATACCTGGTTTGAAACAAAATAACCAAATTAAAACATATGAAAAGGCAGCATTTAAATAGAAAGAAAAATAACTAAATCATATCATAGAAAAGCACCATTGGTTTGAGAGAGTGGGCCTGACAAATGAATAATAATGTCTACCACACACGTCATCACTATGAACCAATACGCTGCAAATAAAAAAAATCAGTAAACCAAGTAAAAAGTAGCACACAAGCTAATTAGTTACCTATGAAGACTGTAGATGTTGCGAACACTTTTATTAGCATCACGCAGGACATATTTGCGATCATCCCTGTCCAGATCAAGCTCTAGGGGAAATTCATAGCGGTCATTAATCTGCATTCATTTTTCATTCAATCATGCACTTTTCATTCAACAAGTACAATTTACACATAATAATGAAACGGATAATACTCACATTCACTGAATCCAAACGATTTAACTTGAGAATCAAAACAGGGGGTAAATCCACAAAAAAGACACCCTTATTCACAACATACTTGTCAAATGAGTCGTATATACTTTGACATCCTTCAATCTCCAGTTGAAGATCTGAAAACGGTAATAACAATATTATAATAATTTAATATACAAACAAGCTGAAATTAAATTGTTTTGCTTTTCTAAAATAAATAGCACAAACCAAGAAATATCTTCTGTAAACAGCCTTCTACTTCGGTTCCCTGAACAAAAAGCAACCATAAGTTCAAACAAAGCTCGAAAGTTGAGTTTGGTATGCATGAAAATTCAAACCTTACTTACTTTCATCTGTTCATCGAGTTTGAGACACAGTGATTTAAAAAAATCCAATGCGTCGCGTTGAACGAATGCATCAACGTCAGTCCAACCAAGACAGTTTTCCAAATCTACTGTATCAGGAACTGTTCCTCCGTAATAAAGTTTGCAGAAAATAAGTTGAAGTGTCAGAGCAACACTCTCACAATACATGTCCTTCTTTGTTGAAATTTGAAACAAAGCTTTTCTAAAAGCCGGAAGACAATACAGTGTTTGGAGAAAAGAGCCACAAAAATTTTGATTTTTAAACCCACCATAGGCGGCCTTAGGTAACCAAAAACCTGATTCGGAAGCAAGGCATGCCACAGAAACTTTAAGAACGTCTGATTCCATTCTGCAAATTTAAATACATAGCACACATTGTCAATCAGAACTAAAAGTATTGACCAGAAAACAACAATTGATAACAAAAACCTTGATATAATCATGTGTTTCAAGCTTCTTCTACTATAACGAGAATCAAAACAAAACAGCTTTAACAGCTTTTAAAACCTAGTTCATTTACAATTTATCAAATGAACAGCCAAAATACACACTGAGAATCAGAATAAGAAACAACAACTGATAACAAAAATCTAAACATAATCATAATAAGACTAAAAAACAGCTTTCAAAACCTAGTTCAAAATCAATTTTATAGAATGAAAATCATCACTTCTTCACATTAGCAAAATCTATAATAACAAAAACTATCTATTGCACTTGAAGCTTCAAATCTAACGAAAATTATAACAAAAACAGATTTATAATCAAGTTATTAAAAGCGTTGAAGCTTCTAATCATAATAACGTTTAAAAGTTCACGAAAATTAAAACAAAAACAGATTCGTTACCAGTTAACAAAAACAGATTCACTACAAGTTATCAAATGCATCACTTCTTCACATTAGCAAAATCTATAATAACAAAAAATTTCTATAGCACACGAAGCTTCAAATCTAACAAAAATTATAACAAAAACAGATTTATAATCAAGTTATTAAAAGCGTTGAAGCTTCTAATCATAATAACGTTTAAAAGTTCAAATCTAACGAAAATTATAACAAAAACAGATTCATTACTAGTTAACAAAAACAGATTCATTACAAGTTACTAAATGCATCACTTCTTCACATTAGCAAAATCTATAGTAACAAAAACTATCTATTGCACTTGAAGCTTTAAATCTAACGAAAATTATAACAAAAACAGATTTATAATCAAGTTATTAAAAGCGTTGAAGCTTCTAATCATAATAACGTTTAAAAGTTCACGAAAATTATAACAAAAACAGATTCATTACTAGTTAACAAAAACAGATTCATTACAAGTTATCAAATGCATCACTTCTTCACATTAGCAAAATCTATAATAACAAAAACTATCGATTGCACTTGAAGCTTCAAATCTAACGAAAATTATAACAAAAACAGATTTATAATCAAGTTATTAAAAGCGTTGAAGCTTCTAATCATGATAACGTTTAAAAGTTCAAATCTAACAAAATTTTTAACAAAAACAGATTCATTACTAGTTAACAAAAACAGATTCATTACAAGTTACCAAATGCATAACTTCTTCACATTAGCAAAATCTATAGTAACAAAAACTATCTATTGCACTTGAAGCTTCAAATCTAACGAAAATTATAACAAAAACAGATTTATAATCAAGTTATTAAAAGCGTTGAAGCTTCTAATCATAATAACGTTTAAAAGTTCAAATCTAACGAAAATTATAACAAAAACAGATTCATTACTAGTTAACAAAAACAGATTCATTACAAGTTATCAAATTCATCACTTCTTCACATTAGCAAATTCTATAATAACAAAAACTATCGATTGCACTTGAAGCTTCAAATCTAACGAAAATTATAACAAAAACAGATTTATAATCAAGTTATTAAAAGCGTTGAAGCTTCTAATCATGATAACGTTTAAAAGTTCAAATCTAACAAAATTTTTAACAAAAACAGATTCATTACTAGTTAACAAAAACAGATTCATTACAAGTTACCAAATGCATAACTTCTTCACATTAGCAAAATCTATAGTAACAAAAACTATCTATTGCACTTGAAGCTTCAAATCTAACGAAAATTATAACAAAAACAGATTTATAATCAAGTTATTAAAAGCGTTGAAGCTTCTAATCATAATAACATTTAAAAGTTCACGAAAATTATAACAAAAACAGATTCATTACTAGTTAACAAAAACAGATTCATTACAAGTTATCAAATGCATCACTTCTTCACATTAGCAAATTCTATAATAACAAAAACTATCGATTGCACTTGAAGCTTCAAATCTAACGAAAATTATAACAAAAACAGATTCATTACAATTTATCAAATGCGTTTGAAGCTTCTAATGATAATCATGAGTTTAAAGCTTTGAAGAGAATCAAAACTATCAGAAAAAGACATACCGTTTTAACAATCACATTAGAATACATGCAACGTACCAGTAGCTCTAGATCGATCACTGACAGAAACTCGTACCTAGCTCAAAATCGATCAGTGACAGAAACTCGTACGGTAACAGGAGAGTGTGAGAGGGAAAATGAATGAATAACTAACCTTGAAATTGTTGACTTATATAACTAACCTCCAAACTCAAATTGTTGACTTGTAACCTTCAAACTCAAAACTCACATTTTGACCATTTTGACTATTGTTGACTGTCAAAATTGCATGAAAACGTGGATGGGAAACAAAAACGAATAATCAAAATAGTTATGTATATGGTTGATGATAAAACAAAAACAAAAACAAAACAAAAACCACATATAACATAATTTCAAAAAAAATATGGAATGAAAAGATCAAATGAATAATGATGGGAATAGACACCATCGTTTTTTTGATTAAAATATTCATTTTTTTGAGAACAATTGCATCAAAAGAGAAAACCAGTTCGACGACGACTGTGTTAAGTTGGTAGAAGATGAATATATGGAGGGAGGTGGGGCTCGAAAAAACCCTAATTGATAGATGCAACTATTTAAGACAAAGATGGGCTGAAGATCGGACGGCCCATGTAACTCGGTTTAGTTTAATAGGCCTTACAATAAACTAGTAGTGACATCTACAACTCTACAAGTAGAGGTGTAAAAAAAACACAGTTTTTCAACCCGACCCGACAATCCGACCCGGACCCGAACCGGTTTCAACCCGGTTCGGGTTTTTAAAAACCCGTCGGGTTGAAACCGGTTTTTATATTTTGTATTGAACCCGGTTTGTACCCGGGTTTTTTTGAACCCGGTTTGAACCCGACCCGGTCCAACCCGGTGGAAAATCACTTTTTTTAACGGGTTTTTGACCCAACCCGGTCCTAACCCGACCCTAACCGGTTTCGAAAACCCGATTTTTATCCCCTGGAAAACCCAACCCGACCCGAACCGGTTTGGTCAAAAACTCGGTTTGGATTTTGTTGACCAAAACCGGGTTGGGTTAAAACCCGGTTCGGGTTGGGCCCAAAACCCGATTTGTACACCTCTATCTACAAGGAACCCTTAGTTTCGTACTCGGTTTACGTAAACTCGATTCATACTCGTTTAAATCCGTGGGTTCCTATCCGATTCTTAATACTTGAAATTTGACTAACTATTGCGACGCTTGGGTCTCGTTTGTGGTCTCATTACACGCATTACAATAGTAACATTATCATTTTATTTCACTTAACATGACCAATGTGACACTCTTAACTTATAACCAATATTTTGAAAACTAGACCGGACATCGAACTGTTATTTTAATTTTATTGGTCGGATCGGGTTCGGACCGTGGTTGGACCGGGGTCTGACGAAATATATATTTATCAAAATAATTCCATAAGAATTCTAATTTAAACACAACGTAAGTTTAATAATCTTAAGTTATAATATAAAGTCATAATTTAAGCAGATTTTAACACCAAGAATCACCAAATGTCATAATTTAAACAAATTTTAACACAAAAATAAAACCAAAGCATCATCATAAGTTCTAATTTCAAATGTCACGACACGTATCTAGTTTTTCATCATTAAGTAAAATTAGTTCATCATCTTTATCACTCATAACATCAACATATTGAGTTTCATAACCTAAAACACAAAAAATTATAGATGTAAACATAAAATCCAAGAAAAAACGGTTCAATAGTGGTTCAAAACGGTCCGGTTCAAGCGGTTTGATAAAGGTTCGAGCGGTTCACAAACACCTATCAGACCGTGACCTATCAAACCGTGATTCTTAAAAAACACGGTCCGACCAGTCAAACCGGCTGATTTAACAACACTGCTTATAACCTCCATCGCAATGAATTCTTCATCCTCATCTTTATAACCTTATTTAAGAATTTCAAGAATCTTTAAATATTGGTACTTTTTCTAAAACCTCCATCCCATTTGTTGAAATATTATCATTAACATAATTTAGTATTTTAGTTATTTTTTTTCACTCTCAAATTATAGTCGGAAAGATCTAAGGAGTGAACAACGAGAAAATTCACATATATTGTGTTTGATAGTTAAAATTTAAAAGGTGGAATAAAAAGGACTATTATTACCTTGATAAAAAAGGAAGAAAAATAACATTATTACCCTTCAAATGTGGGGGGCGTGTGTGAGAAAGATTTAACGAAAAATTGGATAAAGTTAGTGTTCGAGTCAATTTTGTTAGAGAATAAAAACAAATAACTAAAACTGTTGAGTTTTTTACCATAATGGTGTACTTAAAAAACTTATTTACCAAAAATGTGTATTTTGAAAATATTTACCAATTAAGTGTAGTTTTAAAAACTATTTACCAAATTAGTTTTAATTACATTGATTATGGGTATTAAAGATTGTAAATAGTTGTTGCATTAGATTCTAACATCTTCAAGGTTGACTGGTTTGGTAAAGTCATAACCATAGCTGCAATCTTAATTCGATAGCAAAAGAAAAAAAATTGCAGTATATAGCTTCCACTAATATTCTGAAGTGTGAAACAATTTATGTTAGTTATTAGGTCCTAGGAGGTAAGAGGATATACATGTCTTAATATATATTCTGAAACTGCTGTGCATCTTTGTGTATATGTATGCTTGTGTATGTGTATTTATATAGATATGACAATTGATTAACTGCATGTTTATAACACAATAGATCAATATGACAATTGATAAGACTTGGATATCTAAAGAACGGGGTTCTCGAGAATTCAAGAACGGTCTTCTTAAGTTTATAGAGATTGCAAAAAACCATGTTGATAGTCTAGGAAGAACGTTATGCCCGTGTGTTCGGTGTTGCAATGGGTTTTGGCAGTATTTGGACATAGTTTATGCGCACGTACATGACAATGGGTTTCAAAGAGGATATACGACGTGGAATTATCACGGTGAGAAATATGCTAATGCTTCAGAAATAGCTGCCCTTTTTGCTCCAAGAGCACGCACTCAAGCCACACGGACACAACATGAGATGTTTGATGTAATTGATGATGTTATGGCAGAGATAAATACAAACACGGAAAATGTGCCTGAAGATGTAACTAGATTAGACGGGGAGTTTGATGCACTGTTTAATGAGCTCAATACCGAGTTGTACCCTGGTTGTAGTTGGATGTCATCTTTAAACTTTATAGCAAAACTGTTGCATATTAAGGTTCTCAACAAATGGACAAATAGTTCGTTTGACCAACTTTTAGAATTTTTAAGAGTTGCATTTCCGAAAGAAAATCATATACCGGCCTCACACTATGAAGCTAAGAAGAAGCTAAGAAAGATTGGGTTAGGATATGAATCTATCCATGCTTGCATTAATGATTGTGCTTTGTTTTGGAAGGAGAATGAAAAAATGCAAAATTGTCCGGTTTGTAAAGAAAGTAGATGGGTTGACAAAGACACGAAGGGTAAGAAAGTACCACAAAAAGTGTTACGCTACTTTCCTTTAACTCCTCGGCTTCAACGAAGATATAGCTCCAAATTTACTGCAAAAGATATGATTTGGCATAAAACCGGACGCTCAACAGATGGTATGATGCGTCATCCAGTTGATGGGAAGGCATGGCAAGAATTTGATGAGAGATATCCTTCGTTTGCCCAAGAACCTAGGAATGTCCGATTGGGCTTGGCTGCCGATGGCTTTAATCCCTTTGGTAACATGAGTCAGTCTTACAGTATGTGGCCAGTAGTGCTAACAAACTATAACACACCACCATGGTTATGTATGAAAGAGTCTTCTTTCATGTTGACCTTGCTAATTCCTGGCCCGAAATCACCTGGAAAGGACATTGATGTTTACCTAAAGCCTTTAGTGGATGAGTTGAAAGATTTATGGCATGAGGATGGAGTCCAAACGAGAGATGCGTCTACCAATACCATATTCAGGATGCGTGCAACACTATTATGGACTATCAATGATTATCCTGCACGTAGCTATATGTCTGGATGGAGTGGTCAAGGTTATAAGGCATGCCCTACCTGTAACATAGACACACCCTCGTGCCCTGTAACAAATAAGATTGCTTATGTTGGTCATAGACGATTTCTATCTAAGAAAAATAAGTTGAGGGATGATCTATCGTTTAATGGAAAAAAAGAGACAAGAGATCCTCCTAGACGATTGACTAACACACAAATACTAAACCAACTAAGAAAGGTCCATGTTCGTGTTCCAGGGAAACATCCGAAGTATGGAGGTGTGAAAAGAAAGCGTGAAGCTTCAGAGTTGAATTGGACCAAACGAAGTATCTTCTTCGAGCTGGAATACTGGTCTTCTCTCCTTCTAAAACACAATCTTGATGTTATGCACGTGGAGAAAAATGTGTGTGAAAGCTTGTTGGGTACTTTGTTGATGAATGACAAATCAAAAGACACACACAAAGCAAGAAAAGACTTGCAAAACATGGGCATTCGAAGTGATTTATGGCTAAAAACGATTAACAACAAGGTATACCAACCGCAAGCTTCTTACTCTTTCAAACCCCAAGAACGAGAACGTTTTTGTCAATTCATTAAAGGAGTGAGACTACCTGATGGTTTTGGATCAAACTTTAGAAATAAGGTGATTTCTAATTATTCAAATCTAATTGGGTTAAAGTCTCATGATCATCACATCCTCATGCAACGATTGCTACCAATCGGGGTCCGGGCAGGTCTGGCAACTTCAAAAAATGTTATAACAACCATCAATGACCTCTCTACATTCTTTCAAAAGATTTGTGCACGGTCAATAAATGTAAGTGACATGTATAAAACAAATAAAGAAGTGATAAAACTATTGTGCAATTTGGAATTAATCTTTCCTCCAGCATTTTTTGACATCATGGTTCATCTAATTCTTCATTTACCCGAAGAAGCTATTCTTGGTGGGCCTGTACATATGAGATGGATGTATCCGTTTGAAAGATACATGAAAAAGCTCAAAGCGTATGTTAGAAACAAGGCCAGGCCTGAAGGCTCAATAGCAGAGGGTTATGTAGCAGATGAAGCATTGACTTTTTGCTCAATGTATTTGGAGGGTATGCAAACTAGATTTAACCGACCTGATAGAAACGCAGATTCCGGCATGCCAAAGAGGTGGTTGCATGTGTTTTCATCACAATGTCGACCAATGTCAAAGAAGAAAATCTTGTCACCATGTGATGAGGCCATCAACTCATTACATTGGTTTGTACTAGATAATTGTGTTGAAGATGAAATTAAAGTCTACAAATCGTAAGTTTTTCATTTCTTTAACTTATTTGTTTCTCATCTAGTGAGTTTGTATTATGATAACTATCTTTAACTTATTTGTTTCTCATCTAGTGAGTTTGTATCCGAACATCCTGGACTAGATATGAAAAAAGAATTTCCATCTTGGTTTAAATTGAAATTACCATCCTCATCTTCGCGTTTATCTTCATCTTCATCTTCATCTTCATCAACTCCAGATAATACCAAAGAACTAAGAGTGTTGGCACATGGACCGTTAAGTGCTTATTCTTACAGTGCTTGCATAGTCAATGGTGTTAGATTTGTGGTACACAGCCGTGATGTCCGACGCACCACTCAGAATAGTGGTGTTTTATCAGTAGGAGAAGACAATACTCCATTTTATGGTCAACTAGAGGAGATCATAGAGTTAAACTATTTAGATAGTTACTCGGTTGTGATATTTCGTTGTAAATGGTTCAAAACGTCGGGTAAGAGATTGATTAAGCAAAACAATATGACTTTTATCAACATCAGCGATGAATGGTATAAAGATGATCAACTTATTTTAGCCACTCAAGCCAAACAAGTGTTTTATCTTGAAGATCCTTCTCGAACCAATAGTAATTGGAGAGTTGTGGAAGAAGTTCACCATCGAAAACTTTGGGATCATCCAAGTATAAATGTTGTTAACGAGATAGATATAATGCACGACACACAATCATCTGATTATAACTTGGTTGTCGACTCAGGTTGTGAAGTTGGTGAATCAAGTACACAAATCGAAAGGCAAGAAGTAGATGTCTTACCAGACAGTGAACCATTTTTTGGTAAATTCGTTGTCGACTTAGGCTACTTGCCATGTATGACAACGACTTTAGAAGAAGATGGTGACCCAAATGTGAATGATGAAGGTTTCATTGACGATGATAGCGGAGATGAAGATTCGTACCATTCAGATGAGGATGATGAAATAAGCGAAGATAGTGACGACAATGAACGTTGTGCTAATGGTCTTGTAGAAAGTGGTTATTGTAGTGAAGATTCTGATTGAATGTATGCATTTTTAGTAAATTAGTTTTGGTTAAATTTTGTTTATTATATTTAAAAGTTGTGCTTCTGTTTTTAAGGAATGGCGGATGTTGCTGGAAGTTATCACGGAGGTGACGGTGGTGGTCGACCTCCCCACGAGAACACACGCGGTCTTGAGTCGGCTTGCGAGTCGTGTAAACGCTTTAATATTTGTTGAATTTTAATATAATTTCTTTATATGCAATATATTTTCAGTTTCTAACTTTTAAATTTGTATGAATGAATGTAGCCAAAACTAACAAACGTGGGAAAGGAAGAAACCTCAACACTATAAATAGGAAAGCTGCTGAGGGTAAGCTACCAATTGTGATTGACACTAGAGGCGGGGGATGTCGTTTTGTTGGCTCGAATCATTCAAATTTTATTAGGTGCATCTCTAACACTGTTAGAAGGACCATTCCTTCATACTATGCCAGTTGGGAAAAGGTTCCCATGCATTATAAAGAAGACATATATCCGGTTCTTTTTGTAAGTATATAATGTAATGGTGTATTTAAAACATAATTTTTTAGTGTCACTACAAAAAGTTTCTCTTTTACAGGACTACTTTGATCTTGATTCTTGGAAAGACAAACCAGAGTGGATTGATATAGCACGTGGGATCAACGCTGAGTGCCAAGCGAAGTATTCAGGACGGAAATCTGAGCTAAAATGTCACTTTGATGATGTCGGCGGCTATGATGATGTGGAAACCGCACTTCAATGTCCCCCAGATGGTATGGATCCCGCAGCGTGGGCAGAACTTCTTCACAGGTTGTTCTTAACTGAAGATTTTAGGAAACGATCAGAAGCTAACAAGAAAAATAGAGCGAAACAAAGATATCCAAGTCGACATGGAAGCAAAGCATACGCATGCTCACGACGCGAGGTACAGAATATGATTTCTAGTATGATCCAAATGTGTATTAAATATTATATTGAAATATACTTCTTAATATTTCTTTTGTTGTCAGGGAATGGATGATTTTCAAATCTTTAAAAAAATGCATACATATGATAATGGAGATTGGATAAACGCAGCTGCTGAAGAAGATTATGTAAGTAAAAATTCTTAAAGTATTAGTTTAAATGGGTCAAATGACCCGAATCACTATAATATAATTATTATTGCACGTCTTTTAGTTTAAATGAGTCAAAATAACCCGTTTTAGCCTAGCTATTTGTTAGTATTTATTGCTATTGATGGAATGTTGGATGGTATATTTAGTAATTGTTAGTATTTGTTGTTATCAGTGTTTGCTAGGTAGATGGTTTACCTTATTATAGATGATAATATTGAACAAGTTGGTTTCTCTATTTTACAGCGGTTATGCCGCCGAATTTTTAGTAAATCACTAAATGCATTTTTATAATGTAGGGAAAACTTGAAGATGAGGTTGTCCAGATGACAAACGAGTCCGCTGAAGATGCTAATGTAATTGATAATGTTGAACTTTTTAAGCGTGCCTTAGGACCAAGACGTGGGCATGTTCGGGGCATGGGTCGTGTTACAAGACAACCCAGCTATGACATCTCCATTTCACATCCTCCCCCACCACAATGGCACCAACAAATGAATCAAACACAAGAGATACAACGACAACAAGAAGAAAGAATTAACCAACAACAACAAACAATCCAAGAATTGCAACGTCAAATGCAAGAACAAGCGGAGATGTTTCGCCAACTCCAACAGCAACGCCCACCAGGTGGGCCTTAGCCGATTTGTGTTGAAACTTTGAAATGTGTGGTTTTGTTAAAACTTGAAACTCTATGTTTGAAACATGAAAACTATGTAGTTTGTATGTGTATGTTATAACTATGTGGTTTGTTTAATATGTAAGTTGAAACTTGAAATTACATGTTTTGCTTTATATTCACTAGTTTGTTAATTATTCATAAAAAAAAATATAGAATAATACTTATGCCAAGGACATGTCCCTAGTAAAAGGTTTTTTTTATTTTTTATAAAAGACCTATACCGAGGACAAGTTGTCAGGAAAGGAGTAATATAGCTTTCTTTTAATTCACCTGTACCAACAACATGTCGCTAGCACATGATTTAATTAAATTTTTTTCCTTTTCTTTTATTTAAGCTATACCAAAGACGCGTCGTTGGTATAGGTGAAACTATCCCAACAACTCTGTCCCAACGACCCAAATACCTATAACGACAAGGCTATCCCAGCGATAATTTATGCCAGCCAAATGTCGTTGGGACAGCTTTTACCGAGGACATGTCCTTGGTAAAAGTGGCATATTTTTCCTCGGTTTACGTAAACTCGATTCATACTCGTTTAAATCCGTGGGTTCCTATCCGATTCTTAATACTTGAAATTTGACTAACTATTGCGACGCTTGGGTCTCGTTTGTGGTCTCATTACACGCATTACAATAGTAACATTATCATTTTATTTCACTTAACATGACCAATGTGACACTCTTAACTTATAACCAATATTTTGAAAACTAGACCGGACATCGAACTGTTATTTTAATTTTATTGGTCGGATCGGGTTCGGACCGTGGTTGGACCGGGGTCTGACGAAATATATATTTATCAAAATAATTCCATAAGAATTCTAATTTAAACACAACGTAAGTTTAATAATCTTAAGTTATAATATAAAGTCATAATTTAAGCAGATTTTAACACCAAGAATCACCAAATGTCATAATTTAAACAAATTTTAACACAAAAATAAAACCAAAGCATCATCATAAGTTCTAATTTCAAATGTCACGACACGTATCTAGTTTTTCATCATTAAGTAAAATTAGTTCATCATCTTTATCACTCATAACATCAACATATTGAGTTTCATAACCTAAAACACAAAAAATTATAGATGTAAACATAAAATCCAAGAAAAAACGGTTCAATAGTGGTTCAAAACGGTCCGGTTCAAGCGGTTTGATAAAGGTTCGAGCGGTTCACAAACACCTATCAGACCGTGACCTATCAAACCGTGATTCTTAAAAAACACGGTCCGACCAGTCAAACCGGCTGGTTTAACAACACTGCTTATAACCTCCATCGCAATGAATTCTTCATCCTCATCTTTATAACCTTATTTAAGAATTTCAAGAATCTTTAAATATTGGTACTTTTTCTAAAACCTCCATCCCATTTGTTGAAATATTATCATTAACATAATTTAGTATTTTAGTTATTTTTTTTTCACTCTCAAATTATAGTCGGAAAGATCTAAGGAGTGAACAACGAGAAAATTCACATATATTGTGTTTGATAGTTAAAATTTAAAAGGTGGAATAAAAAGGACTATTATTACCTTGATAAAAAAGGAAGAAAAATAACATTATTACCCTTCAAATGTGGGGGGCGTGTGTGAGAAAGATTTAACGAAAAATTGGATGAAGTTAGTGTTCGAGTCAATTTTGTTAGAGAATAAAAACAAATAACTAAAACTGTTGAGTTTTTTACCATAATGGTGTACCTAAAAAACTTATTTATCAAAAATGTGTATTTTGAAAATATTTACCAATTAAGTGTAGTTTTAAAAACTATTTACCAAATTAGTGTTATAGTTATTAATGCAAAGAATCTTTGCTTCTCACTCCTAATTTCATTGGTTAAATTCAAATAATATAGCTTTTTTATTTGATAAAAAAACATTAATATTAAAGTATCTATATTACTTATTAATTTAAACTAGCTTTAAATCCCGTGTGTTACACACGGGCTAAATAAAAATATTTGTAAAGAAATTATAATCATTATGTTTAAATATTTTTAAATATTTAATACTTAAAATTTTAATTGGCTCCATCAACTCATGCATGGTAAATGGTTTCACTCAATTTCCCACCAAAGCTTCCATTTATAAAACAAAAATATATTTCCCCCCCCTAAAAATTGCTCCCCCTAAAAGTTAGAATTATTAGATAGATATCCTCAACAATGTTTACGACTTTTTTTGAAAAATATAATTTATTTTTGTATGTAAACTAAAATCAAATCTTTCCATAAAAAAATGAATTATTTTTTAATATAATTATTTAGTATTTAAGAAGAATAACAATGTTTATTATAGAAGAGTTCATATCCTTGAAAAAAAAGTAAATTAATTTCTTAACATACTAAAGACGTTAAAGAAACCAACATAATGCGTGTAACAAAATAAAAATAAAAACGTAACGTCACACATGATCACACACGTTAGTGTCATCAACGTAACGCATGTAACGAAGTCACAAACACGTTACGTTTTTATTTTTATTTTGTTACACGCATAATGTTTGTTTCTTTAACGTTTTTAGTATG
Source organism: Tagetes erecta (assembly GCA_030867185.1). Taxonomy (NCBI): domain Eukaryota; kingdom Viridiplantae; phylum Streptophyta; class Magnoliopsida; order Asterales; family Asteraceae; genus Tagetes; species Tagetes erecta. The sequence continues at coordinate 1,719,584 of CM061492.1, forward strand.
TTAAGAAATGAATTTACTTTTTTTTCAAGAATATGAACTTTTCTATAAGGGTGAGGGGAGTCCACCCCTCACCACCCCACACCACCCCACACTTTTTAATACACCCCACATTCATCCCACATTCACCCCAAATCATCCGGTATCCACCCCACACCACCCCACATCATTTTTTACTATTTTTTTAAATAGTCGTTGCATATATATATATATAGCTTTGGGAGGGGGGACCACGTTTCAAAGGGTCAAAAATCTCGGGGTATAACTCGGTGAAGCCACCCCAAATCCCACCCCAAAGTTCGGGGCCGCGAAGGGGTGGGGCGGTGTTCCCACGCAAGGCCGATTCGGGGCCACACCCACCCCGAGCCCACTCCGTGTACACTAATAAATATTGTTATTCTTCTTAAATACTAAATAATTATATTAAATAATAATTCATTTTTTATGGAAAGATTTGATTTTAGTTTACATAACAAAAATAAATTATATTTTTTAAAAAAAGTCGTAAACATTGTTGAGGATATTTAAATTAATAAATAATATACATACTTTAATATTAATGTTTTTTTATCAAAAAAAAAGTTATATTATTTGACTTTAACCAATGAAATTAGGAGTGAGAAGTAAAAATTCTTTGCATTAATAACTATAACACTAATTTGGTAAATAGTTTTTTAAAACTACACTTAATTGGTAAATATTTTCAAACTACACATTTTTGGTAAATAAGTTTTTTAAGTACACCATTATGGTAAAAAACTCCAAAACTGTTAAAATAAAACTGAAACTATTAATAATATAAAAACACAAAGATCAAGTTTACTCTTTTAAATTACTTCTTATTTGATAATACCTTTGCCATAAACATCTATCTAATAAATTAGAGTTTTTAGGGGGCAACTTTTTTGGGGGAAAACAAAATTTGTTTTATAAAAGGAAAGTTGAGAGGGAAAATTGAGTAAGTGAGTTAATAAAAACAAAATTTTGTGATTAATAACAATTTACAAAATTATTTATAAGTTTTCAAAACCCATTTGTATCAATTTTCACGTCCTATGAATCTTTGTTTAACATTACACATGTTTAACCACCTTTAGCATTACGAGTGTTTGTATAACAATACTAAGTACAATTTTACAAAAACAATTAATAACTAATAACATGGTCACTAGCTTTTTCTTTGGCCAAAATTCAAGTTCCCATAATTCTCCATCGGAAAACTATGTCCCGTACAATTTCGGGTGTTAGGTGTCACGCCCCAATCAATCGATGACATAAACCTCAAAGCGGCCGGTCAAAAGTAAATATGTTGCTCGTAACTAATTGTGCTAACATGATTAAAATAATCTTAAATTCAAATTACATTGTTAGAAAGCATTTAATTTCAAATAATAAACAATATGTCAAGAAATGCAAATCTTATTGTAAAATTGAAAGAACAAATACAAAAGATAACAATAGATGACAACTCAAACAAAATAAACTAGCAAAGATGCTTAATACTAACACCATACAAGTGTTTGCAGGTTAATTACATTTTGGAATTAAGATGAAGCTTATGTTTGTGTATCGCTCTCTTGTTCCCGAAGTCTTCATATGATTTTTCTAAATCATCAAGTCCTTTAGTCCTCCAAGAAAGAACATAGAACAAGATATATTTAATGAATTATTATTAATTTAGGTTTAATATGATGTAGATGAAACATCTTGATAAGTCATATAACTTCATTTCCTAAAAACATATGAAAATATTTGTTCAATTAACGAATTAGTTGATGAGTAAACACATTAAAATGAGTTAAACGATTAAAAGAAATAAAATGATTCAGTTCTTATGTTATATCAAAACTTATAAACGCAAATGTGTAACATACAAAATAAAGTCACTAATGAGAAAAAGCATATGAATCTGGCTTACAAACATCCTCTGAACAAAAGCATGGGTAACGGGCCGGGTTGACTAAATTAATGATTGTGCTATGAATGTCTATCAAGCTATAAACACATAAAATTATTTCCTAACAAAACACATGATTATATATATATATATATGTCTTTAATGTGTGATGCATTACGGCGGTTCGCAGTAACTTGCAAAGTATAAAACCTTTTTAATCAACGTGACAAAATCTTAATAATCTATCTAATAAATCAAACTTTTAGGGGGCAATTTTTGGAGGGATTTTTTTTTCTATAATAGGAAGTTTGGGAGGTAAAATTTAGCTAAATATTTCATCATGCAAGTTGATGGAGCCAACTCCTTAAATGTTATATATTTACAAATTGTTAAATATAATGGTTATAATTTGTTTATAAATATTACTATTTAACCCGTGTATAACACACGGGTATTAAACCTAGTTTAATATAAACGTAAAATCCAGTTGGATTGCCTTTGGGCCCAAGCATCACGGAGAATTTGTTAGAATATTTTGTTTACATAAATATATAATAATAATAATATTCTCGATCTATATGGAGGATTTAATTAATTAATATTTGGCGTCTATATATACCAGAAACGTAGTCGTTAGGGTTTGTTGTAATCGATCGATCGAGGAAGATAACAATGGCGGGTGCGGGTGCGGGTGAGTTTAAGATATACAACTCCATGACCAAGCAAAAGGAGAAGTTCGAGCCCATTGTTCCAGGCAAAGTCTCCATGTACGTCTGTGGCGTTACATCTTACGACTTGAGTCATATCGGTCACGCTCGTGCTTATGTCGCCTTTGATCTCCTCTTTCGGTACAAATACAATATATCTCATCTTAAATTGTATATCATATATAGCGTTTCGTTATTGACTGATCCAAGCTTTTTAGTTCAAGAGCTTCATGTTAATTAATGCATGCACAGGCCGGTTTTAATTATTAGTTATTATAATCTTGTACACAGAATATAGCATTAGCATGCATTTACCCGAAAACCGGACCCATATTTTAATTTTAGTGGTCGGACCGGGGGTTGGACCGGGGTCGGATAAAGTATATATTTATCGAAGTAATACCATAAAAACTCTAATTTAAAACAACATAAGTTCATTAATGTTAAGTTATACAACAAAAGTAATAATTCAAACAAGTTCTAACGTCAAAAATCACAACAAATCATAATTTAAACAAGTTTTAGCGTCAAAATAAAACTAGTTCATCATCTTTATCACTTAAAACATCTAACATATTAACTTTCATTACAAAAAAAAACACAAAAATAAATAGATGTAAACATAAAATCCAAGAAAATCAAAGATAAAAATATATATTTTTTAATGCTAATCCGGTTCAACTCCGGTTCCGGTCCGACCGGACCGGTTTGAGCGGTTCAATCCGGTTCATATACACGTATCAAACCGTGCCTAGTTGAACAGAGATTCTAAAAAAAGCGATCCAATCACAGTCGGACCGGCAGGTTTAATAACACTGCATTTACCTTATTGTTCATGGTTAAAAAGGATTTGTTTTATTTTATCACATTATAGTAACATTTATTTATTTAGTTTGTAAAGTTGAAGTAACCAATTCATGTATAAGCAGGTATTTAAAACATTTGGGCTATGAAGTTAAATACGTCCGGAACTTCACAGATGTAGATGACAAGGTAATTAAACAATTAAGATGCTCAAATTAAGCTTATATAGATTAATCATCACCCTTGTGTATTTGTTTCTGTTATTGATATTTGCTTATGGTTCTTATATATGTTAAAGTGTGAGCATTGCATATATAGTTTTTTTGGATATAAATCTAAGTTGTTTACTTGCACAGATTATTAGAAGAGCAAATGAGGTAGGGGAGGATCCGTTAGCTTTAAGCGGTCGGTTTTGCGAAGAATTTCTGAATGATATGAGTGATCTCCAGTGCATGCCACCAAACGAGCAACCACGCGTTTCAGATCACATGGATCAGATAAAGGATATGATACAAAAGGTACGTGATATATGATCGATGTTTTCAGATTTCAAAACGATTATCCATGTTTTCACACGTGGTTTTTGTTTGCCATCCGCAGATTATTAACAATGATTGTGCTTACACCGTTGACGGGGATGTCTACTTTTCTGTTGATAGTTTTCCCAATTATGGACGGTTATCAGGACGAAAGCTTGAAGACAATAGAGCTGGCGAGCGGATTGCTGTTGATTCAAGGAAGCGAAATCCAGCTGATTTTGCTCTGTGGAAGGTGTGTTTAAATATAAACTTATTTTTATAAACATGACCAAAACAGTTATATTTATAACTATTTGACGAATAATCTTTTAGGCTGCAAAGCCGGGGGAGATTAGTTGGGAGAGCCCGTGGGGTGCCGGAAGGCCTGGATGGCACATCGAGTGCAGCGCAATGAGTGCAACTTATTTAACTTCAACGTTTGATATTCATGGTGGTGGGATGGATTTAATATTTCCACATCATGAAAATGAAATTGCCCAAAGTTGTGCTGCATGCCCAACTAGCAATATAACTTACTGGATGCACAATGGTTTTGTAACTACAAATGATGAAAAAATGTCAAAATCAGTTGGAAACTTTTTCACTATTCGTGAGGTCACAAAACTTTATCACCCGCTCGCCTTGAGGCATTTCTTATTAGGCACACATTATCGATCACCGGTTAATTATTCATTTGTCCAGATCGATAATTCCTCATACGCTATCTTTCACATATATCAGGTATATCGTACGTGTGATTTTTTAAATACTTTGATATTTATTGTCGCTTGACTTTTTTTTTTTCTGGGTGGTAGACATTGGAAGATTGTGGCAGTGCCATCTCTCAGTTTCAAGAGGAGATCAATACTAGTGAAGAGAAATATTCAATTACAAATGATGCACAAAAATGTATCATGAATTTGAAAAGTCACTTTGAAGAGAAAATGTGTGATGATTTGCATACATCTACTATTCTAAGTGATGCTCTTCAAGAAGCTTTAAGATTAATAAACAAAATTTTGGGATTGCTTAAGGTTAGAATATAGAATTTTACTAAAATCACACTTTCTTAAAAGTTCCAAAATGGGTGGTTTGGGTAACGGGTTGAAATGGATTTTTTTTGAGTTGTTGATCTTAAATTCCTTTTATAAACTAATTTTTTTCATAATTATATTATTAGTTCGTTGAAAATCTATATCATTTAATTAAAAGATTTATAAGGTATTTATTTATTAAAAAATACAACGCCTTTCAACCCGTTAAGTAAATTTACCAAAAAACATTGTTTTTGTAGAATCGGGTGATAATGTCACTTGTATACTTCACTATTGCTGACATGTGGTGTGTGTGTGTGATTTACTTTACTGACTTGCAGACCAGGCTTAATAAACCAAAGAGGTTATCAAACATTGAGTCTCTTATTACGCTGGAGAAAGAAGTGAGAAACGTTATGGATGTTTTGGGACTGCTTTCCGGTTCAAGTTATACGGAGGTAGCTGCATAAATATCCCTTTTCTAAAAAGTATAAATTTTGAAACTTTGTGTTTGGTTAACCGTGCAGGTTCTAAAACAACTAAAAGGGAAAGCATTAAAAAGAGCAGATCTAACCGAAGAAAATGTATTGCAACTTATAGAAGAACGAGCCTTAGCTAGAAGGAACGGACACTTTGAACGAACATTAGAGAGAAAGAACAAATACTTCAATGCAGGTGATAAAATTAGGAATAATTTGACTTCAAAGGGGATCGCTTTGATGGATGTTGGCAATGAAACCATCTGGCGGCCATGTGTACCTTGTGTATCGGTCAAACCTGCCAAATCATCATTTAGTTTGTCATGATATGTGAAATCTTGATCTGCTAGCTAAATAGTTAAATACTTGCGTTCTATATTTGTCAACAGGAGGGTTTATCTAGGTACAATTGTAATTTGAACTTTTGTTTTGTGTTTATATACGTAACCCAAGTGGCTTTTTTAGATGCTTATATAGTAATAGTCAACTACACAAAGGGATAACAATGGATGGGAATTGACGAGTTTTGGTAGTTATAGTTTCATACCTGATTATTATGAAACTATGTCTCATACCCGTTAGGCACCCTTCACTGTGTCTGGGTAGGCCAAATAACTAGGTAGGATTAAGTTCCAAATAAGGTATTGAAAGGGTTAGAACCTATATACCTGGGTATGGTTGAGTCTGAACCGGAACCATGTACAACTACATATTTTTTTTTGTGTACAATACGAAGTTGCCAAATAATTATGAGATTCAACTAGAAGCTTAAATTTTGTAGAAAGTCTAATAAGACAAATAGACTATTAGATCTAATATTAACATAATGGTTGTTCCCTTTTCAAATTTCACTATTTTATTTAAGCTTCTATAAGTTTACATACGTCATTATTTTTTTAATAAAAAATTACACAAAAAACGAGTTTTTTTGTATATTCAAAACTAGTGTTGACGTATAAAAAATGGTTTTTTCATGTTTCAACACAATGTGTTATTTCGTCAGGTCGTTAATTCGTTATGTTATTTAATCAAGTCATCTATATCTATATCTATATCTATATATATAATAAAGGAACAAGGTTAGGGTGAGTTGTCACAATTTTAAGCAATTAGGGACACATGTCAATCTCTAAACACATGTACGTGGCTCATTGTGGAGAGAGATCCATTTTGCAGCTTTCAATTTCACGCGGTCTGACCCGTTTATGCCTCTTCACCCGGATTCAAATTTCAAACGTGTTTCCTCTTCTCCATCTACTGACTTACGGTCCTTTTTTCACTTTCACTTTTTCGTTCATCTTCTCCTCTGTTGTTTCTTCCATCCCATTTCTGAAAGGTTTGTGGTTCATTTGCTTCATCAACATCACCTTTTCGAATCATTTACATGTTAACATCATTCTTCATCTCCTCTCTATCAAATTGTGTAAAAATTTACCCTAATTTTGTTTTTCGCTTCTTCTACGTTTCATCTACCGACCGCAAATCACCACCTTCTGCCGGAATCGTCAAATCAAGGTATGATTTTACGCTATAATCGTTTTTTACCTGCAAAACTTTGAAACCCTAATTGATTTATCTTCTCTGTTACACTCATCAGCGGTGCTATTCTTCTCCATCATCCACCGGAATTGTCGACTAGAGGTTTGATTGTTCTATATTTTCATTATTCAGCACTTTTCGTTTCACATCTCTTTTTTCATGTTTAACGTTTGAAACCTTAATTTTGTTGTTTTTTTTGCTACTCAATATCATGTCCTTCGTTTGAAAGCAGCAGCTACTATTGTTGATTCACTTCTTTTTTACTTTGCTTTTAGGTATGGTTAAGTTTTTTATGTTCTTTGTTTGAAACCTTTTTTTTTCATATACTTAAACATTATCTATGGCTATTGTTAGAATTGGTGTTTTGTGGATAAACTTATTGCACTTGACTTTGCGAATTCTGAGATCATTTGTATTTTGAGTTTTGTTTTTAATAATCTTTTTAAAAACCAACATATCTAATAGAACTAAAATTTTATTAAGTATCAACTGTCATATGATGTACAATTGTTCAATTTCATTAGTATATTAGTATTACACTTGAATTGAAAACAATCTAATCATTCAAACCGAATAAGGTAGATTTGTTTGTTTTGTTTGATGCGTTTGAGATGTGATGTGATAGTTTGAAGATTATTAAATGTATTTATATGTTTAATGTAAATAGTGTAAAGATTCATACTTTGTTTCTGTTTTATAAGTTATCAATGAACTATATGTTTATAATCCAATGACTTGGTTTTATTATGAAGATAGTTTGTGTGAAGAATCGGTCAACACAAAAAATGGCAAGCTATGTTAAAGTGTTGTTTATTTGTAGCGAAGAAGTTGTTCCGGTTGAGGCAACCGCTCCAGAGTCCGGCCAGTTCTTGGGTCTCCAGTTAACGCACCAGCTCCGGTCAAGGAACTTTGTGTTGATCATAATGTGAGCTTAATAATAGTTCCTGCTGCAAAGACTTTTGGCAAGAGGGCTGGTGTAAGTTCTGCTTTTGATGCTTTGTACTCATTCAATACCAATCTTTGAGTGTTTAACCAGTGCGTTAACTTCTATAAATTAACGTTTAGAAATGTCAAATTTTTAAGTTACATACCCAGCAAAAATAGTTACACACTTTGTATATGTTATAAAACCAAAAAAGCTTCTTTCTTGGTTAAAGAGTTTGATTAATGTTTGTGAAAGATTGAAAATGGTTATATCATATTGAATGATGAGATGCAAAGACTCAATTTTAGTCAAGACTAGAGGGTGTAAAGAGTGTAGAGAATAGTGTTTGGAATAGTTTTACTGTTTTAGGTTCTGTTGTTATAAGAACCTAAAGTTAGATTCAATGTTTGGAGGTATTTTGATATTTTATTGAATTTTTTGGTGCTTTTTGTTCAAGTTTTGTTTGTGTTAGATTATGAATTTGTTTAATTTTTTGCAATCTTTGAAAGATAAGAAATTCAAGGGTCCGCTTGCTGATAAAGAACAGTTGATTAAAGTCGTGATCCCTTTAATGAAGCCATTTGCTCAATGTACACGAGTACCTACACTAAGTTCACGGGTGGGAAGACTTAATAGCAAGTGAAATGTAAGTATGATTTTTAAGTCTTTTCACACCCAATATGAGTTCAAATAGTCTTACATGTCTTGTGATAACATAAAAAGTAAATTTTTTAAAACCAATATAGCATTTTATTTTCAATTTTTATGATGTGTATGGTTTGTATTTTACAATAATATCCTCATATTTTGGTTTTAAAGTAAACTATATTAAGCTCATTACAAGATTTTCAGGCAAAGAAACTTCAAAATCGATAAACATGTTCATTGTAAAAAAAATTATAAATGGACAACAAGATTTTAAATTATATAATCTATATATCATTTCCTGGAATCAAAATTACTGTATTTCAAGATTTACACTAAAAAAGTATCAAAGTCTCTACCCAAAAGACCTTACACTATCTGTACCATTTAAGCCTTCCTAAAATATATAATCTATTTTGAAATTTTGAAAATCAAATATATACAGACAACCTTTAAAGGATAAGAGTTCTCATGGGATTAAACAAATCTTACAAAGTGAGACAGTTGTAGCATTGGAAGAACTGGTAGTTGAACTTGGCCATATTTTCTACATGGATGTTTGCAATCTTACAAAGTGAGACACTTGATGCATTTAGAAAGGTGATCGCTTTCTTTTTCTTCTTGACTTTTGAAGTTAAACCATGACTTCAAACTAATTACTTTATTTCTATTTTATGCAGGTTTTATCACATATTAAAGTCCATTTATGTTTGTTATTATTCTTTTTGTAATTTTGTTTGTAAGTATATGTTTGATACAAGCATTAGAAAGAATGGTGGAATTATGTACTTGCTTACTTTTAAAGTTTTTGGACAAATATGACAGCTTACCTTTTGTGGTTTTTAAAAAATTTTAGTGGTGAATCTCAACATTTGATTTTACAATTTCAACTAAATATACAAATGTGTTAAGTTATTTTGTACATCTCAAAGAGATAAGTTAAAAAGTTTTATTGTAATCCCATTTGGTTTGTATGACTGATACGAATAAAACTACCTTATTTTGTGGATATTGAGCTAATTGTAAAAGGTGTAGAAAAATGTGGTCAAATCCTCAAATGTCATTTTGTTGGTGTTGAAAGATTTTACTCATACTCAATTTTAACTACGGATCATTTTATTATAATTTTATTTGTGTTGAAAGATTTTACTTATATTCAGTTGTAGGTGACATTATCAAGAGTTACAAGAAGAGATTGACATAAAATTTGTAGTTATACTAAATAGTGATGTTAATGTTTTAAATACAACAAACATCTAATGTTATATACTAAGAATTATTTAGAGATTTGTAATAAATGTTGTATTCATTATATTAGACTTTTTGTATCATGTATTTTAATTAATTTTATAAAACTTTCATTAACATATGACAATATAATTTTTGTTTCGGCCCGTGTGTTAACACGGGCATATAAGCTAGTTGTGTTATATTATGTCACTAGCTTAGAACCCGTGTGTTGGAAAGATAAAAAAGACAAAATTTTGGTTATTTGTTTATCATTAGTTTCTTTAGTTGACCCATAAAAGACCACACGTTTTTTCAAACCACTCAACTACTCCCGCATCTTTACATCAATACTCAAGATTTCTTCAAATACAGATTGCAAAAGAGCACTCCAGTCTTCAGCAGGTAACCAACCAAGAAAATAGCAAACTGGAAGATCAATGCAAGCAGTGAACATCAAGCACATCCGAAGATCTAAGAAGCCTACACAAAGAAACTTCCGTCAAGGACAATGAGGTACTTCATGGTGATGCCCCAAAGTCGAGGCATACTTCCTTTAAACACACAAGCGAAAAACTGTGGAACTTCATATAATAGGTTGTATGTTCATATAGTTGATTACATGATCAAAGCAACACATGAACCATGAGACAATAATCCTATTCATGTATAAGCAGGTATTTGAAACATTTGGCCTATTAAGTTTAAATACGTGCGGAACTTCACAGATGTAGATGACAAGGTAATTAACTAAGATGCTCAAAGCAAGCTTATATATATATATATATGCTGCCTCTCATACTCTTTATTTGTATAGAATAATCACCCTTGTGTTTTTGTTTTTGTTATTGAGCATTTGCTTATGGTTCGTATGCTCAATGCAAGCATTGCATTGTCTGTTTGGATATAAATCTAAGTTATTTACATGCACAGATTATTAGAAGAGCCAATGAGGTAGGGGAGGACCCATCAATCACAATTAAGTGTTGTTCAATAAACCATACCTAACTGAAAATTGAAAACTGTATATAAAACCACAAAATGGGGACTAATAAGAGTAAGTACTATTATGCAAACAATTAGAAAAAAAAAATAAGAACAAAAATTACCTGGGTTAGCTATGTATTGGTATCAAGGTGTTCCAACACTTGATAGTACATTAAATCAGACACCTGTTCCCAAAAAAGAGTTTGTAAAAAAATGATATTTATTTTGGCTTTTTATCTCAAATGGTCCGATTAAAAAAACAGAACGCATCAAATATGAGTTGAAAAGGTTGAGCCTATCGTAGTGAACAATGTTTTCTTTGTTTATGGGTTGTCTTTTGAACAATGCTCTAAGTATGTTTCTTTGTTTTATGAGTATGTGTTTTGAACAATGGCAGGTAGTTTAATGACTTGGATATGTTAGGTGTATGGTATGGAATATGCATGTTTGTTAAAACATGCCTTTTGAAATGGTTATTTACCTACGTGTAATTTTTGTACTTTATGTGTGTTGAAACATGTTTTATATAACTTGTTTACAAACTTTATTTCAACCAACATAGCATTACATTAGACATCAAACTTGTTAGCATTGTTTCATCCAAAATACCACTATCATTAGATACCAAACTGCAAAATACAATGATAGTGACCCATTACATAAAAAACCAAAAAAAGGAAACTACTGCATAACCACTAGCATACTTAGATCACTTAAACATAGCATTACATTAGACACCAAACTTGTTACCGTTGTTTCAGCCAAAATACCCAACTAAAAACATAGCATACTTAGCTCACTTAAACATGACACGTATTACAAACAAAACCCAACTAAAAACTAGAGAAATCCAAAGTCTTCTACGTTGAATCTCCAACCTCCTTATCTTTCTTTCTTACTGTTGTTGGATCGTAGCGAACCATTTATGATATCATTAGACCTTGGGGACAAACCAGCTTCAGCCCAGCTTACAAAACCACAACTTGGCCCTTGTTAAAAGGAATATGATCAAACAACTAATAAGATGAAAATCAACTAACTATTCGAGCACAACAATGAAATTTCCAGCCTGGATTTCTTGGCGTCCAAGAGGTACGAATTATAGTCCCAGACCCACATGAACACACCACAACCACATCTTGATTAGGGTTTATCCTATGGTTTGAAGAAGAAGAAGACATACAGATGGAAGAGAGTGTGGGAGAATGTTAGCGATGATATGTGTAAATGGTTGGATAGTGATATTTAATAGAGGGATGAGTGAGAGAGAGAGAGAGACTTGAAATGACGAAGTTACCCCTCATGGGGAATGACTGTTAACTGTACCGCCTAACGGAGTTAGCCTCAAGTATACAAAAAGAAACAAAAGTGAAAAGTCAGGCTTCAAACAAACGAATTTAAAGTTTAGGTTTCAAATGATTAGATTTTGAAAAACTCAGGTATACAAAAGGTAATTTATTATTAATAATAATAATCTATACCTTATAATAAAAGAAGGTTTTTAATGCCACGTGTCGTGCAATTAAGCTATTATTGTCATAATTTTCCCGCCATTAATATATTACAAATTTAATCCCTATACTATTGCACAACTTACAACTATCAAACTAATATATTTCCCTATCAATTACAAAAATAAATATTATATTCTTAGTAAAGGTATCATTAACAAAATATATATTCCAACATTATACCATATTCTTAGTAAACATATCATTTACCAAAATATATATCAATATATTTCGGTCCAAGAATATGTCGATTAAGTAGTTTAAAAAGTTGATAAATTTTAATAACTTATTTGGATCAAGGTTTTAGCAAATTTATCACATAAATTTAATAACAGAATATTTATTAGCATAGTTTAGGTTGTGTTTTCTTGGCATTATTGTTGAACTTTTGTTGTGAAGGCAATAGAACAAAAAATCATTGTTAATGCAATAAAAGTTATAAGTAACAAATATACATATAATATGTTTCTTGATTATTTGGTATTTGAGTAAGAACGTAAAAAACTCTATTAAATACATACTATTTAAACCCGTTGTTTTTTTATAGGTTATTAGGCGATTTCTTAGCTCTATATCAAAGCATATGGTTCATAGTAGTACAAGTGATCATTCATTTATTTGCAAGATTTTGATAAGATTTTTATGGTAATATTTGGCTTCTAATATTTTCATATGTGGGTTTTTGGTGTTTGTTTGTGTTAGAGAACGTACTCAAGATGATAATAATTTATAGTGCATTGCTTATTGTCATATGATTTATTGTTTACTATGCTTGATGATCATTACATTTTTTAATTAATCATCGCGTGTATTAATACATGGGGTATAATCTACTACTACTAATAATAATTATAAGTTGGTAAACAAAACATTGGGTGACCAACTGGGTCGGGTGAAAAGACCCAATTCGGATCAAATCAAAAGAAGCGAACAAAGTGTTGTGTTGTGTTGCGTGGGTTGAGTTGGGACCCGAATGAATGATATCATTCACAATGCCTCTTCGTTTTCTCTCTCCCCCAAATCCCATTATCATTTCAATTTCAACCTAAACCTTCATTCTCCACAAATTAACAATCATCTCAATTCAATTTCATTCCACTTGATCTGTATATTTCATTAATCAATCGTTTCATTCCAAGCTTTAAGCTCACTGTTTGTTCATGGCGGTCGGTGGTGCTTGACGTGGAAATTGTGTATTAATCATGTTTCATCATCATCCTTCATCTCGATCGGATGATTTCATTTGTCCAAAATGAGGCGGTGTTTGGACCTGATTGGTGTTTTTCGTTGATTTTTGTGAATTAGGGTTTTAATTTATAGGTTTGACGATGGAGCCTCGTGTGGGGAATAAGTTTCGGCTAGGGCGTAAGATCGGAAGCGGCTCGTTTGGAGAGATCTACCTCGGTTGGATTGATTGATAGATGATGTTTTTTATGTTGATCTGTTTCGTTTTAGTGGATTGTGTTGCTGATTGTTGTGAATTTGTTTGTTTTGTAGGTACTAATATTCAGACCAATGAAGAAGTTGCCATCAAGCTTGTGAGTATATGATTACTATTTAGTGATACAAAATTGTGGCAAAATTGGTGCTTTAATTTTCAAATACTATTGTTATTGTTGAGTTTTACATTGGATTTTTTCACTTTAGCTTCACATTTACGGTGTTGTGTTGAAATAACGTTATTTGAACAAGAAAATGTCTATTGAGATAAATGTAAATTGCATAATCATACCAAACATAATTAGCTGGAAAGGAAAAATATTACTTGGTTGTGTATTTATCTCAAGAAAATGTCTATTGAGATAAATTTAGAATTAGAAAGGTATGGTTCAACAATCTGCTGGTTGGGTTTTTTTTATCATAGGGGAAGATGGGGTTGATGATAAGTTGATAACCTGATTTAGTGTTATTTTCAAGTTACAGTCATTGGATGTAAGAGGATATATGTATGCCTAAATATTCTGTAATCTGAAACAGTTTTACGAGCTTTGTGTATTTGAAACATATTGAATAGGTATAGTTCTTATGTATCATATGAGATATATAAAGAATACTGGGTGCTCTTGTTTGCTTATTTTGTTATTGTTATTCTGGCTGTTGCATCAATACAATAAACTCAAATTTTAATTGGATAGATGGTAAGTTTACTCGGAAAGTTTCAAGTTTAAAATGATTTGATTTTTTACAATATAGAACTGTTGAAAGGTTACAAAGAGTTTGAGTGAAGTGCTTTATGAGTGGATTGTTTGAAAGTGATGAATATGGTTACTCTGCCAACTAACAAAACATGCTACATTAGGCACATTGTTCCGCTGAAAACCACAATTTTGTAAAGTATTGTTTGAGGGCACAAAGAATGTTTTTGTATTTCTAACTTTGTGTTGGCAACGTTAAAAAGCGCAATGAAAAAGAAATAATTGGAGAGAACTTTAACAAGAGAAAATAAAGGTCGTGGAGGGAAAGGGATGGCTAGTTTTCTCTTAAAAAGTTGTTTCCAAATATGGGAATATTTTGAGAGAAAGGAAAGTAGAAAGTTAAGCACACTTTTACTTTGTCAAAAGTACAAAACCATTCTTACATTGTCCATTGTTTTCTAGTTGAAACATTCAACCTTATTCCGTGTGTCTGGATGATTTTAAATATTGTTTTGATGTATTAGTGTCTAATGATAATAAAATTCAAGCTAAAAAGTATTAAACCGAGCTAAATACCTGGGGGACCTCAATGCTATGTGGTCTGGTATTGGTATATTAGTCTTGTATGCTTGCAATGAAGATACGGAGTATTAGT
Organism: Tagetes erecta; assembly: GCA_030867185.1. Lineage (NCBI taxonomy): Eukaryota > Viridiplantae > Streptophyta > Magnoliopsida > Asterales > Asteraceae > Tagetes > Tagetes erecta. The sequence continues at coordinate 1,734,644 of CM061492.1, forward strand.
TATTTATGTGAGCATAAGAACTACTAAACGCATGTACATATTTGAGTAAGAATATATTAAATATATGTTTTTTTGTTTTGTTTTATTTCTATGTTATTGTTTGTTATCCTCATGCAGTATTTCGATGTTATTTTTTTATTTAACGTGCATTGACGTTTAATCAATAACCCATCCAAATCAATGCGGCTCGCCAATGTGGCTACTTAACAAGTCCAGTGTATAAGGTGGTGTTAGAAGTGCATTTAAATTGATCATTGTTCATTAGTATTTTTAAGTTTTAATGCCAATTTTCAACTTGGAGTGTTTGGCAAAGACGGATTGAAATTCTGATTTTCAGATTATGTAGGGCGAAAATATTTATCTGTCAAAGCTGGTAAGGAGTTGCTATATTAAAAATGATTCATGCTATAGTATGCTTTTACATAGCTAAATGCACCCATAATGCCAGTTTCTCCATTCCTCTAGGAAAATTTTTAGTAAGCGTGAATTGTGATGCCAAAATCCTAATTTTGATTCAGTTTTAAACTAATACGAGATCAGTAGTAATCTTGTTTACGGACTTGCTTTATTTCTATTTTATTGAGACTTGTGAATATATCTAACTTGACTATTTTGTTGCATTGTTTTATTTCCAGGAAAATATCAAAACAAAACATCCACAGTTGCTATATGAATCGAAGCTGTACAAGATACTACAAGGAGGAAGTAATAGGCCCCTATAAATTCTCTTCTACTTTTTATTATCTTAATAATGTATTTATTTTTCTTACTGCCTCCTGTGTTTGTCAATTTGTTAGCTGGAATCCCGAACGTGAGATGGTTTGGTGTTGAAGGAGACTACAATGTTCTTGTGTTGGATCTGTTGGGACCCAGTCTTGAGGATTTGTTTAATTTCTGTAGCAGGAAGTTGTCTTTGAAGACCGTTCTTATGCTTGCTGATCAGATGGTATGTCTTCTTTTAAGTTTTTTTCAAAATTACAATTGTTTTATCTTGTTTTCTCATGAGTGTATTTGCTGCAGATCAATCGTGTTGAATTTATACATTGCAAATCGTTTCTGCATCGGGATATTAAGCCAGACAACTTTCTTATGGGTTTAGGGAGGCGCGCTAATCAGGTTTTTTCCATAATATTTTCTTTTTCATTGCGCATCTCTGTTTTTTGTCAGTTGTTTTTAAAAATTAGTTTATGCCTACAAATTACAGGTCTATGCTATTGACTTTGGGCTAGCCAAGAAATATAGGGACTCTTCAACTCATCAGCATATTCCTTACAGGTAAGGGATTTCTATGCATTTAGAGGTGGAATTTTTGACCTCTAAAATATGTTGATTCGTAGTATATTTTTCAAACAGGTCAAAGTTTAGAAATTTGGCTTGAAAAGTAACAGGTTGAAAGTTAAAAGTGTAATCAAATTCATGTTCTAGTTTTTTTCAATTGTTGGATTATTACTTTACTAGTATAATAATACGTTGAAGAGTTATAGAAGAAATTATAAAAGGATAAAAGATGTTGACCGGCAACTCAACTTGGCCTGTATAACATGTTATTATACAGACTTAGTCTGTGTAACTGTTTTTTAGCTACGCAGTCCACGAGTAAATTTTAATACAAAGGAATAAAAGTAGGAGATAGAAACAACAAGTAGAACATAAGCGAAAGCCGAAATCGCACAACAGATTAAGTAACAATGGAATAAGCAATTAAATGACTAAAACCTAAAACTGATTGTAGTAATAATGGAACAAGCAATATAGAGAATTCTGTTTTTTAGCATGTAACCTAACCATTTCAATCTGTGGCAATATGAGAATGAACGATGAGTAAAAAACAATGATAAATCATGCTAGAGTTTTACTTCTTTTGAATGCGCTTGACCCGTTTACTTATCAATTGGTCAATTTTGGGCTATATCCATTTACAGGGAAAATGGATAAAACCAAAAAAATAGACATAGTAGGTAAAAACAGCCCAAATCAGTCAAAACGGATTTGAAGTCAACTAAGGGTTGTTATTAATGCACACAACCTTCTAAATTGTTACATTGCTAAAACTGCGAAAGCATTGCAGTGATCTAGTATTTGTAACCATATTCCTACATTAACTAACAGAAAGTTAGAAAAAATGGATAAAAATGTTTTTGGGTCAACCCGTATGATACATCTCTCCCCATATTGCTTATATATTTCTTGAGTACATGATGTCATCCATTTTTTGTTTTATTTTATTATGCAATAAAACTGCAGAGAGAACAAGAACTTGACAGGGACTGCTAGGTATGCCAGCATGAATACTCATCTTGGAATCGGTAAGCATGTGGTGGTCAAAATTATTCAATCATGTAAGACTGCATAATATCAATCTTATATTTTAATGTATGAATTCTTTAGAACAAAGCAGAAGAGATGATTTGGAGTCACTTGGATTTGTTCTCATGTACTTCTTAAGAGGAAGGTAGATATACTACAACTACTCTACAAGCACCATATATATTGTGTGTGCAATTAATTTTGATGCATGAATATAATTTATTGGTTTTACTACTTTCCTTTTGTACATTGTAGTCTTCCCTGGCAGGGACTAAAAGCCGGGAACAAGAAACAGAAGTACGAAAAAATTAGTGAAAAAAAGGTTTCCACCTCGATCGAGGTAAAACTGTTATATTCCATGATGTTTTTGGCTGCCAATTTGCACTGTGCTATTATTATTAGTTATTTATTATTACAATTTTTGCAGTCCTTATGTCGGGGCTACCCTACAGAATTTGCATCTTACTTCCATTATTGTCGTTCGTTAAGATTTGATGATAAGCCGGATTATGCTTATTTGAAGAGAATCTTCCGTGATCTTTTTATTCGTGAAGGTAAGTTGCTGGAAATAAATCCAATTTATTTTTTAATATTTTCTTCCTTCCTAAAAAGTCAACTTTTGACTTGGTACATACTTCAAATTAGATCAGATTATTCAAAATCACATTGTCACTTTCGAATAACACATCCAAACAACCAAACTAGATCAAACCAATGGAGCAAAGTCGAAGTCACCAATATTTTGTAAATCAAGCTGACATAGCAAAGATGAAGTCATCAATATTTTGTAACTGTTATACGTGGAGAATAAGTGATTTTGTATTGAAACCACACACCTAAGGATGTACTGCCTGTGCAAAATGGATTTGTTGCAGCTATTTTTGGGAGCGTAATTAGTAACTGTTGCATTTTGTTTGGACAGAACTGGGTATAAGACTATAAGATATAAAATTATTAATGCCTTAACTTTGATTGATTTAGGCTTTCAGTTTGATTACATCTTTGATTGGACTATATTGAAATATCAGCAATCACAGCTTGCCAATCCTCCATCCCGTGCTATTGTAAGTTGTTTAACTTTTGTTATTTTATATTTTTTTACGAGGGCATTGTTAAGGAATCGTAGTATATCATTGAAATATTGAATTACATAATGATTTTACAGGCTACTGGTGCTGGAACAAGTTCTGGTGTACCTCCTGTGGCTGCCAACCTTAGTAGGCTATCTGGTGAGCTATAGTATTTTAAGTAGTTAAAAAAATTGTAAAAAATGAGTAAGCACTTCAGAGTGAAATGTTTGTCTGTGTTAAGTATCTCAATGGTCAATTTCCACAAGGCGCGCATCTAGGCTCTCAGGCGCATCCTAGTGCAGCTTTGTCGCCTTGCTTTAAAAGCCCCATTTTCAAGCTCTTAGGCACATTTTCATGCCAAGTTCTAGTATCTGAACAGGCTTGAAACATTTACACCAGTCTGAAACAAGCTGAGAATAAACCTAAACTAGCCTAAAACATGTCTAAAACCTATGCAACCCTTCACGCCTTCGACAATTATGTCAGTTAATATTGATAGACGATAAATAGATTTTGTTGCCTCACTTCATCTGTAATGCTAGTATTTTTTAATTAATTATGATTTATAGTATAAAAAGTGAAAAATTTAGCAGGTGGTGAAGAAGGCAGGCCTTCTGGCTGGTCCTCGGCAAATCCCTCCAGGACTAGAAACGCCGGGATGCCCTTCAATTCTGGGACCCTTTCTAGACAGAAAAATCCAGCTTCCAGTGATCCATCCTTGAGCAGAGAGGTATCTATATTTTTTATATTACAAGGCGTTTGGATGGAATTGCATCATATGATCCTATATCATGTATTCATGTGACTTCTTATCACGATAATGTATAGAAGTGGCTTGGTCGGGTTGTCTTAATAATGTGCACACAAGTCATATGATTACAATAAAAAAAGGATACATATGACAGATGCAAAAGTAGGTTTTTTTTCTCCTATGTTACTTTAACAGACACAAAATTAGCTGTCATATAAAGTTTGGCAATCTTGTATTGACTATATATTAGATACTAAATGCTCATGGAAAATAATAACATGTGTAAGTTTTGTGAAAGAAATTGATTGATAGTAGTTCAGAATAAATAAATAAATAAATAAAACACTTTTTGCTTTTTTTGAAAAATAATTTTTGGATAGAATATATGAAGTTGAATGCCGAAAGCCAAAGTTTTTATGATGCTATTACATGCATGGCTTGTTTCCTTTTTGTTATGTTTTTTTATTTTGACCATTAGATGTAAAAAAACAGTATGCCAATCAGTCTATTCATTTTTTTTGGGTTATGCAGTTATCAAGTAATATTATTTTGCAATCAAGTGGATCTTCAAGGCGACCTGGTGTCTCTAGCAGCCGTGACCCTGGTGGTGAACCTGAGTCATCATACGGGCGGACCACAAATGCAAGCCCTGGTGCTCTTCGTAGGGTCACAAGCACCGGTCAAAGGAGCTCGCCGGTTGTATCCTCGGACCAGAAACGGTCAACTAACATAAAGAACTTTGAGTCAACCCTTAAAGGTATCGAGGGTCTGCATTTTTAAACAAAGTGGAAAAGGGTTTGGATCTTGTACCATATAAATTTGTTTTTCAAAAGTAAAGCTCGCGGATCATGCAATAACAAAGAAATGATGAAAACCCGTATATGTTTTTCGATGCCCGTGGTTGTTTGTGGATACTAAGATGATGTGTTGTGGATATCAACTTTGTAATATGGTTTATCAACCATTGTATGTTTTCTTTTTATCGATTCATTATGAGACTTTTTTGTTTTTATTTTGTGTGTTCTTGGATGCAAATCAAATTGATAAAATAATTATTTGGGTTGATTGTGAAATTTTAGATACAGAAAGTGATGTATTCATGTTTGTTATTTGATGTTTAATTTTAGGAAAGTTTTCTCAATCATTTTGTAGAATCTTTACAATTATTTTAGAATATAAACGGCTCATTTTTAATGTTATAGTTTTATGATCTTATAGTCAAAAGTTTTCATGTAAACTATTTTTTTTAACTGAAAAAATAGTATTGTTATTGTTTACTTTTGAAAATTATTTGCGGTTAAGTGACCTATGTCAATCATATATTGATAGTGGGTCAATCATATTGATAGTTGTTCAATCTTCGCTTTTTCCGGTTTTAGTTGATTTAAGCAATAAAACTTGTTTCAGCCTATCTCGCAGCTTTGTCCAAGCCTAAAGTTTTTACGAGTTTTGACACCGATTAATTTGGCCCGTAGAAGGAACCTCAATGCCGATGAAAAACACTTACTGGTGTTAGAAGCGGTATTTGATCTCGGTCTTTGCACTTTTAAGTGCATTGGTCATAGGCTGTTGTTTTAAAAAAAAAGATAATGTAAAATAAGCAAAAAAAAAGTGAGATTTAAATAGTTTTAGTATAGCAATGTTGAAACATACTATTTTGTGGTTCCTAAAAATCGCAAAGTACATATTTGTGTTTTAAACAACTATGGGACGACAATTTTCCTTCTCTAAAGTTACTAATTTTTTAGAGTAAACTTCATTTTGCCTCCCTGAAGTTTGATTAAAATAACTGTTTGCGTACAATAGTTTTAAAATTACGTTTTGTCTCCCTAAACTTACTAATTTGTCGCCGTTTGCTACATCCAAACTAATTTTGTCAAAAGCAAACGTTAGTTGGTCTCATATCTCTGTCACATATCTCTACCATTTATTAGGAAAAAGCTTGAAAATGACTAAAGTGCCCCTCACGTGAGGGGCACATGGGACTGACTAACGTTTGCTTTTGAAAAAATTAATTTGGATGTAGCAAACAGCGACAAATTGGTAAGTTTAGGGAGGCAAGACGCAATTTTGAAACCATTGTATACAAACGAAGTTTACTCAGTTTTTGAAACCATTGTATACTAAGGAGGCAAAACGAAGTTTACTCAGTTTTTTATTTGATCTCTAGTTCTTTGAGTCTGCAGTCGCGTTCGTTATATCTATGGTCTCAAGTTCTATGAGTTTGAAGTTGCATTCATTGTGTCTCGGTTCAAAATAATGCAACTCCTCGAATTCTTTATGTTCTTGATAATCCTTCATAGCTGCGCATATCTCTGATCCTAACATCCAGATGTAACTAAGATTCTTCATCTTTCTTTATAGAGTCAAATTGGGTGTATTTTGATGATATATTTATTTGGGTAGTGGTATTTAAATTTTGGCCTCCGGCTCTTTTGGGGTGCAAAAGGCCATTAGTATTAATAATGAGGTGGTGGTTACATTTTGATTCCAACTTAAAGCTGCAAACAGTAATTTAGCCTAGCAACTATATTTATCTCCTAAAATATATAAGAAAGTAAACCACGTTAAATACTTTTTCGCCGTTAAAAAAAACTCTTTAATCACGTTTAAATGTGTTTTTTAAGTGTTATGGTTTATTAATTTTGTATCGGTTATAGAAGGGAAACAACATATATCACTATAATTTCATTTAATGTTATATGTTATAAGGCTTGACAATGAACAATTAATCCATTATGATGACCTTTCATGTCATCACCATTATACCACCCACCAAGTGACGAGGCGTTACCCCAATTCGTGACTATGATCACGTCTTCATCGCATGATTCCTTTTTTGCTTAATTTTTTTATTTAATCAACCACGTAAATGCACCACACTCTATGGGTAAGTCCATCGTCACTTGGTGATCAAGCCTCATAACACACTATTTTGCTATCAAACCCCCCATCAACTCCCTCATGGGGTGATGATAACACATAGTCCTAACGACGATTGACCTATTAACTGAGAAACCGTAGGTTAGATTAATAAATTACTGATAAGTTTACAACGATTAAAAAATGCAATAAACGGTTGACAATTTTTTAAAGAACGGTTGAGAATTATTGATATTTGTCTTCACTTTTCTATGGTGCTATTTCACTTGACTAGCGTGACGAAGAGATAAAAATATATCTTTATTTTGAGTAAATTGTCATTTTTAATATTGTGATTAACTGATTTTCACTATTTTCATCTAATTTTTTTCTCGCATTCAGCTCCTCAATGTTTTCAAAACTTGTCATTTCAATACTCAAGTACATTTATGAAAATTTCGATCATTATTTAGAAATTTAAATCACCTTTTGTGTGTCTTACATATTATTTTCACCACAACTTATTTTTATCTATGTTTTCATGTACAAGTTATGTAGTGTAACATACGGATGGCTCCTCGTACCATCAATATTGTCCGATTTAACACTTTAAAGCTCACTCATCATGAGATTGTTGCTACCTGAGCACGTTTAACTGTGTAGTTATTCTCTTATTCACTAGCATTAAGTCCAAAACGCGTTGCTTGTATGTAAAACTAGACATTTCTCATGAACTAAGAATCTATCATGTCCACGGCTAATGTGAGATTTACATAGGGTGTTACATGCAAAACGCTAATTATCAGTGTCGTTTAAATTAAAAGAAAACAAAAATCACCAAAAGTAAATCAAAAAAAGCAAAAAAGCCCCCTACACTTTCAACTTTTACACAAAAGACCCATGTATTAACCAAAAACACCGATCTAGACCTTTTCTGCCTTAACAATTTGACTTGTAGCCCTAGCAGCTAGAACAATCAACACATCCATCACACCAATTCAATTCCTGATTCTCTTCATCGGCGGAGACGTACGCCATTTATTCCGGCGAACAATTACTCTACTCAACCATGACTGTTGCATCTCACGTCTTCCGTCACTCTAAACAGGTTCCGATCACTCTCCCTTTTCATCTTTGCACAATTTACTTTACTACTGTTATATCTATGTTTGCTTTTGTGTTTGCGTTTTTTCGATGTTCAGATACCGTGTTTGGTTTGTATGAACATGCGATTGATGTATATGTATTTATGTATTGACGTTAGATTCGTTACGCGATTGACTAATTGTACTTCTGAAATCATTTTGAGATCCATTTTGTTTAGAGTATGTTTCTAAGAGTAACCTAGTGTGTGAAAATTGAGCAATTTAGGTTACAGGTGATTGTACTTCTGAAATCGTTTAGCAATTAGGTTGCAGATTAATTGAATGAATAAAGGAAGATTTCAGATATGAGCTTTTATTGTGGTGATTGTTTTTTTATTTTGTTTTTTCAGTTGAGAAATGCTTCTGGATTACTACGGCAGGATCATGCTGTTCTGGTTCGGTGGTTTACTCACGGTACTCGTTCTATCACTAGCAAAGGGGATGGTAAGTTGTAGTTTATTTGCACCAGGTTCAATTTTGTATAATTTAGTATGGAAGAAACTAAGCTCACGTGATGTTTTTTTAATGAAATTTTACATTCGTGTTGTAGATATGCTGAAGCATCGCCAGATTAACAATGTTTTTGGGGAGAATTTTTGTTTATGTAAGGCTTGCAGTGGATCCGTGTCTAGTACACCCATGCTCGCTCGAGGTTATAGGGCCGTGAGTTCTACGAAGGTATACCAAGTTAATCAAGCGTTGCACCTCTGTGGGTCGTTTTCTTTTGCATTTTGTAAAGTGGGCATGAATTTTAATTAGAATATTGTTGTCAGAAAATTACTGTTGCCTTATGTTTTTAGGTGCAAAATGGACTTGCTGCTAGAATAGAAGGCAATTCAGTTAGTGGCCTGGTGTTTAGTAGAGGAATTTTGTGGTAATTTTGAAGCATCCTAAATACCATTGCAATTATCGGGTTCATGATACATGTTCTGATTATATTATTTTTGAATGACAGCTCTGATGTGCAACTTAGAAGAAGTTTTGCAACCAATTCAGGTAATATTTTATGGAACCAGAACCACTCATTAAGGGTTTCCAGCTTCTTTCACCCAGTACCTGGCTTACATTGTTGTTTCGTCATATTTGGAAATATCTATACATCTGTTGAGATGTGAGTATGTGACCATTACTCCATTAACTGATTCTGTACCGATGTTGCTATTGTTCCAACTTACATCATGCTTTGACCAAGTTCTAGCTAGGTACTCATTTTATCAAAATACCAAATTGTGGTATTTTATACATGCTTTCATGATGTAGGCCTCCCCCCACACCAAGAGCTTGGGATGCCTTCTCTTTCACCTACGATGACAGAGGTCTGTGCTATACTAAGTCTCACGCTGCTTCATTTTGTCTTTTTATAATATACTAGCCTATATGCCCGTGTTAACACACAGTCCGGAAGAAAAATTATAATGTAACATTTTACTAACATTACTATTGTTTGTATAAAGTCAAATAAATACGTGATACAAAAATAGAGAACAAAAAGAATAACATCTTAATAACACTTGTGCAGGGTAACATAGCACGCTGGTTAAAGAAAGAAGGTGATCAAGTTTCACCTGGTGAAGTTCTCTGTGAAGTTGAAACAGTATGTCTGATTTACCATTGGGTTTTCTGTTTACCATTGGTACATTGGAGAAGAATTTTGTACAGTCCTGCAAACTTACTGCTAACATGTGCTCTGATTTATTACAGGATAAAGCCACTGTAGAAATGGAATGTATGGAGGAAGGATATCTTGCTAAGATTATACATGGAGATGGAGCAAAAGAAATCAAAGTTGGCGAGGTATTTTATCTTGATATGAGTGTATCTGAGCTTACAGCGCAGAAATGAGTGATTTGGACGGGTTGGGTAACACCGCAAAAGTGGTTTCATTTCATAACTGTTATTTTATTGTGATCCAATATTGAGGTGGGCTGGGTTGGCTGGACATACACAACTTTTTTTTTTCATATTAAAATGAATAACAAATCTTTTAGCTACACTCGTATGATCCACTCAATTTAAAGTGCAAACAATTAAAATATATTAATGTGGAAATGAATATTTACAAAAACAAGCAAGCTTAAAGTTAAGCGCTTTAGGAGGTTATATGCATTTAAATAAACTTCGGAAGACTCTCAACACATTTTACCTTAGCTCAATCCATCTGACCCAATACATATGTAACATAACTTCAAATCCCATTTGTAGGTAACTGGGCTGAAAATTCTAACTCTTGCTAATACATTTCTGCATGATTCGAGTTTTATAAACTAGATTTTGTTGACATGCAACTTACTGAAATATTGAATGTCTTCTAAGTGGTTTAGTTATAGCAAGGAAGGGCTAAAGTGATTATACTTGTGCAGGTTATTGCAATAACTGTTGAAGATAAGGATGATATTGAAAAATTTAAGGATTACAAACCCCAAACATCAGATGAAACCCCACAAGCTGCCCCAGCAAGTACTCCTGCCAAAGAGGAGGTAGTTGAAAAGGCACCCAGCCCACCTGAACCAAAAGCTGCAAAGCCCAGTACATCACCTCAAACGGACCGTGTTTTTGCTAGTCCTCTTGCAAGAAAATTGGCTGAAGAAAACAATGTATTTAATCTTATATATTCTGTCTACAACAATAAACCCAATTTCATCTTTCAAGTTTGCTGTTTTTTCATGTTTGTTTTATGGTCATGGTTTTCTTTATACTTAGGTACCTTTATCAAGTATCAAAGGTACAGGTCCTGATGGAAGCATTGTGAAGGCTGACATTGAAGAATACTTAGGTATTGCTTTGCATAACTAACTGAAGCTGGATATTTTTAAGCTTGTAGTGTTACTGGATTTCGTTAACATAGCTCTTAGCATGGCATAATAGGTGGCAAATTTGGTGGCTGGGTCAAATAGGCCGGGCACAGTTGGGTTGGCCTAAAAATTTGTACAGCTCTTTTAAAATAACTAACTTTAAACAATTTTTTTTTGTGTTAAAATCGATTACCAGGTTGTCAGAGATAAAACATCGCCCGAATTAATCCATTCAATAGTAAATGGATCAAAATTGCCACCTAACATGGCACCCACAGCTTATGTTAGCTGCTTAATTGTTTTGTAATTGTTTCAACTCACCTCCACTCCTCCCCTTTTGTAGCTTCTGGTAAGAAGGAACTTTCAGCTGCACCGTCAAAGGCTGATGCTAAAGCAACAGTTTCTGCTATTAATTATACTGACATTCCAAACTCTCAGATAAGAAAGGTCATTTATACACTTATCCACATGACTTCCAATTTGGTTCAAGATTTAATCACTCGTTTTAATCAATTTTAAACTAACTCTTGTAACGCTAGCAGGTCACCGCTTCACGGTTGTTGATGTCAAAGCAAACCATTCCTCATTACTATCTTACTGTAGATACATGTGTTGACAAACTTACAAAGTAAGTTTTTATATGAACTTATAATGGAAGTGTTTTTACTGCTATTCAGTATCTCATAAGATGAACTGATTGATGTTGTATGTACAGGTTGCGTGCAGAACTCAATTCATTACAAGAAGCTTCAGGAGGGAAGAAGATATCCATTAATGATCTTGTGATTAAGGTATAGAAAGTTTGATTTCACATTTTGTATGAACTTTGGGTGATAAAGTGTCAACATCAAACTGCTTTGTTCTGATCTTTTTTTGCAGGCTGCAGCATTAGCTCTTCGTAAAGTTCCTCAATGTAATAGTTCATGGACTAATGATTATATTCGTCAGTAAGTATATGCAGTTTGGAAGTTATATTCTTTTAGTTTGTAACAAAAAGACAAAATATAACTATGGTTTTAATATAGGTTCCATGAAGTGCACATCAATGTGGCTGTGCAGACCGATAATGGACTTTTTGTCCCTGTCGTAAGGGTTAGTCATTGCTCCTTGTGTTGCCATTACTATAATATACAGGAGGCAAAATGGGTGAAATATGCAATTTCTGGCACCGCTTGGGTTGACCCAAACACATTGGCCAAAAAGTGAACTTATTATTAAATAATTGACTTGCCAAATATGATTACAAGTTTTTTAATATTTCACTATTTCAGTAATGATCGAGTGTATATTATATAGTTTTAGATTAAAAGATTATGTACATAACAAATAAAGTTTGAGAAACTTTTGACCTGTTGAAGAAACAACATAATTCGCGTTGGGTTGGGTTGAAGTTTTTGCCCTTATTATATCTTCATGTTTGTGACTTAACTCTTATTATAGTATATAACCGACTAACCGAGTGTATAATTTTGGATTTGTGCAGGATGCTGATAAGAAGGGCTTGTCAGCAATTTCAGAGGATGTAAAGGATTTAGCCAAGAAAGCTAGAGAAAACAGCTTGAAACCAGCTGATTATGAGGTCTGAGTGATTTCCCCACCTTTTTGTTAAACTATTTGCGCTGTTTTCAAGCATGATTCAGTAGTTCATATTCTCTTTTCTTGTAGGGGGGTACATTCACTGTTTCAAATCTAGGGGGGCCATTTGGGATCAAGCAGTTCTGTGCCATCATAAATCCACCACAGGCGGGCATTCTAGCAGTTGGATCTGGTAAGTAGATAAATAAGCTCATCTTAAAATCATGTTTGTAATATAGTTTATCTCTTAATCCTTGTTCAATGGTAATCTTTGATTGAATAAAACTTTTTTGTGCAGCTGAGAAGAGGGTTGTTCCCGGTTCAGGGGCTGGAGAATTCACGTTTGCATCATACATGTCTGTCACATTGAGTTGTGATCACCGTGTTATCGATGGTATGTGTTAAGACAAAAAGTAGATGTGGCTAATAGAGCGGGTTGGGTAATGGATCAAATAAGTTTAAGTCGTAAAAACCAATATACTAACTGATAATGGAAGTGTCCCTCAACCTCTTTTTAGTATATTAATTTCCCTTAAACTTGTAAAAAGTACATTAAAACTAGCTGAACTAGTTTTTGCATATCATTCCTCAGCTTGTCTAAATTGTAGGTACGTGCATTTATACGAGTTTAGGTTTTTAACTTTACAAAAGTTAGTTAGTAATGTTTTTGTGCACTCTTTACAAGTTGATGGAATTTAGTATACCAAAGTTAGCTAGAGGGACTTTTTCATGTCAAGTATGCTATGGAAGTTTTACTGTTTCAGTGATAATCTTTTTTTTTTATATAAATATAATTCACTTTGGCCGAGCCGTTTCTAACAGTTTGGTTGGAAAGTATATAAGATGAGAAGCTAACAATTTGTATGGGATTTTTGGGTTATTAGGTGCCATTGGTGCAGAATGGCTAAAAGCATTCAAAGGCTATATAGAGAATCCAGAGACAATGCTGCTTTAAAGGCCATTGATTTTTCTCCTTTTTTATTTTGTTTTCTTTTGATTTGCAATTACCAATTTCTTTCTGGGACCCATGTGTTATTACCCACTGGTTTTTGCTTGATTAAATCATGAAATCTTTGTTTAAATAAAGAAAAAGAGGAAGGCTTTCTGAGCTTTTGAGTCATAAAAACATGAACTCAGTTTTGGTCATGTATAGAGTTAACATCTTTGTATCCTCTAATTTGCATGACATAATTCTCAAGAGTCTATTTTTTCTATTGCTTGTAACCTAAATAATACTGTTGTGTCTTTGTTTAATTTTTTTCTAACTCCATCACGTCAGATTGTTTGTAAGTTAAGCAGCCAAGTAAAAACCAACTTTCATTTCTTCTATGTGTAATGCTAAAGATTGATTTATACAAGGCATGCTTTACCTACTATTAATCTTGATTGACATGATTTTTTTCCAAAAAGATGCTTGTATTTGGGATTAGTTGCATCAAGTAATGATAGCTGATAAGCATAATGGCAATAGGTACCTTTATTTTTTCTGGTGCATCAGGTTTCAGACGGTTTTTGTTATAAATTAATTCTTAAGGGTAGTTTTGTGTATATTTAAGATGGTTAACTTTTATTGGTGAAATATAAAGCTAATGTCATGTGGTTGGCGGTTGCTACTTCAACATGAGATGAAGCATTATAACTAAAAATAATATAATGGTTAATGCTTGTATAATGCCCTAATCATTATCAAGTAATTAAACTATTAAAAATTATATTACACTGATTGGATGACAATGATTCTACATGGGTAGTCAAATGTAGGGGAGGCCGCTTTATACATCACACATTTACAAAAAAACTTCAAAGATAACGCCCCCCATAGCGGTGTTGGGGTGTTAATGCACATTGGGGGTTGGGGGGATAACGCCCACTACAGTGGTCTTGATGGTTTTTTTTAATGGTCTTGGCCTCTTGGGTTCAAGCCTCCGGAGCATCAAACTAATAACAAACAAATGAATTTCATCTCTGGTCTTGAACTCGAGTAATAATAGCTGATAAGCATAATGGCTCAATGGCTTACTGCAAAGGCAAAACAAACTATGAGTCATAAAAATTTTCTCGGCTCTCATAAAATAACGATGTAAGAAAATCTATTCTATTCTAATAAATCAGTGTTCCACATGATATGTGCTATCTTTCTAGACAACTTCTAGCAAACTTTTCCGGCTCAAATCTAAACTAGTCTTAGGATCACAATAACTGTTTCAATCTAGATATTTTAGTCAATGTTAAATTATTCTAAATTTCTAATAATGTACTAGTGATCACATGAGTTATTTTAGGTTACCTTACAAGAAAAAAATGTGTTTTTGGCCATTAGAAGAAGAATTAATGAAAACCTTCAATCTGTCTCGTTATTAACCATTATTGTGTACAAAACAAGTCGTCTCATATCCCATCTTCTCTCTCAAGTCTAATCAACAAAAACAACATGTCAACATGCACTGATTGAAGATCATTATTATTATTATATACTAGAAACAAAATTCATGTATATCATCACTCTTTACAATACAAAAATATAATAATATATTTTATAAAAAAAAACAGACAAAATACATACATATAAAATTCACACATCAAAATCATTCCCAAGGAACACTCTCGTATTATCTTCCATCACGTTCCAAATAAACATTTTGTTGACAAAAACACAACAAGCTCAAACACTCAATCTTTTTTTCCCTTTTTTCATTCTTCAATTACTACCTAATTTGCAACTTGTTTTGATCTCTGGTTTCAGTTGCCATTAAAAAGCACAAATCTTGCACTTTAGTTTCTTGAAACCCCCAATTTGATTGCAGTTATATGAACAATGAAACGAAAACCCAAGTTATCTTGAAAATTTGAGTTGGGTTGCTTCAGATCCATGAAACCCAGCTTCCATGTGTCAAATCTTGAAAAAAGGTTCGATCTTTTTGTAGGGTTTTCATAATTCTTGATGGGTTTGTTTCTTTTGATCTTCATAGATTGATGTGTGAAATTAGGAATTAGGGTTTTGATTATGTTTTTTTATTGAAGTGTCTTGTATTGTGTAGATAGATGTTAAAAAAGTTAACTTTTTTCAGATCTGTTGACCTGTTTTGATTGGTCAGTTTTAGGATGTATATTGATGAATCTTGAACTCTTGATCACCCAAACTGCCATTTTTAATCCTTGATATTAATTTAAATATAAAGAAGTTTAAGGAATTAATGGGATTATTAGAAGAGATGACACCAGCTGCTTCGGTTGCGATTAGCTTAACTAGTCCCATATCCAAGATAACCTTGCTAACTGGCGCAACAAGCTTGATAACTGATCATGTTCCCATGTTTCTTGATGCGTCGAATGATGATTTGAATATGATTCAAGAAATTGGAACCAATGGGTTGATTGATGATTGTATAATGATTCAAGAAAATGTCCCAAAAGCATTTATGTCAATCGGGCATCAACCAAGTTCAATCAGTTTGCCGTTGACTGTTGCGATCACGGATGTAGATAAGGGTCAAATAGTTGCAGAAGTGATAAGTTTGGGGAAAGAAACAATTGAGGGTGCAATCGGGCATGCTTTAAAAGCGTCTGTGGTGGTTGTTGCTGATAAGAATCGTAGTAAAACTGTAAGGAGTGTTTTTGAATTAGAATATGTGCCACTTTATGGGTTGCATTCGGTGTGTGGTCGAAGACCAGAAATGGAAGATGCTGTTGCAAGTGTTCCTGCATTTATGAAAATTCCTGTTAAAATGTTGGTCGGGGATCGTGTGATTAATGGGATAAATTCAAATTTGAATGAGATGACTGCTCATTTCTTTGGAGTTTACGATGGTCATGGAGGCTGCCAGGTATTTTTTTTGCCCCTTGTTAATCACATTGTAGCGGTTTCATGATTTTAATACGGTTTTTGATACATTTGGATGTTTGATGTGGTTTCTACATATATAAAATGTTCTTGATTTTGGCGCTGTTGAATCATGGTATCCTTGAATTATACACTTGTTTCTTTGCACCTCAAACTTAGTTCTATATATAGGTGTTAATTAGACCGATTTAAAGTGTAAAAGAGTGGATTTGGGTTATATTTTATTTTTAACATATCAAATAGGTTAGGCTAAAGGATTTAACTAAAAACAAGTTGTTCTAACAAGTAGGACTGTTGGCCCAGATTGACACATTACTCAAATGCATTAGAGCCTTATAGACACACCTTATTAAAAGAATTAGCTTATTTTGTAATAATATAGTTTTTGAATCCGAAAATTGGATAAAAAGTTGTTTGTGGGTCTGTTGGCACAAACACATATAGTTTTAAAATCTTTCTGTTCACATGTATGCAAAGTTCTAGGTTACATTTTTTGCTTGTGGATTATGTTTCTTTTGCAGGTGGCCAATTATTGTCATGACCGTCTTCATGTTGCTTTGGAGGAGGAAATTAAAGTTATGAAACAAGAACTGATCAAAGGAACCATGAATGAGACAGTACAAGTTCAATGGGAGAAAACATTCATTAATTGCTTTCAAAAGGTTGATGATGAAGTTGGAGGAAAAACGAGCAGAATCATAAACGGGTCAAATGCAACTTCTGAACCCGTAGCCCCAGAAACCGTGGGGTCCACTGCTGTGGTGACATTGATCTGTTCATCACATGTTATAGTTGCAAATTGTGGTGATTCAAGAGCAGTTCTTTATCGTGGGAAAGAAGCCATTGCTTTGTCAAACGATCATAAAGTAAAAAACTTAAAAATCTTATTTTTTGTTATCTTCTTGCTGTTGTTAATATAACTAATCATTTATCTGTTTTCTTTTTTCATTTCTGGTTGTTATAACTTATAACTAGCCGAATCGTGAAGATGAGCATGCAAGGATTGAGGCAGCAGGTGGCAAGGTCATACAATGGAACGGGCATCGTGTTTTTGGTGTCCTTGCAATGTCAAGATCTATTGGTGAGTTTATTCTAAAGTTTACCCTTCATCTTTCACATGTGCACAAATCTAGTGGAAGTTTATTGTGAAACGTCTAAAATACTCATAAAAACAGCACAATAAGTGACAGTTTCTTGTTTTAGATCCGTTTTTCTTAACGTTCTAAAATTGATATTGTTCTCAGGTGACGGGTATTTAAAGCCTTGGATAATACCTGAACCAGAAGTCACTATTACACCCCGAGCTAGAGAAGACGAGTGTCTTATTTTAGCTAGTGACGGTTTATGGGACGTGATGACAAATCAGGAAGTATGTGAAGTTGCTAAAAAACGGATTTTAATTTGGCACAAAAAGAACGATGGATTGCCCATTGAAAGGGCGGTTGGTGGGCCCGATTTAGCAGCGCAAGCTGCAGCCGATTATCTTACAATGCTTGCTCTTCAAAAGGGAAGTAAAGATAATATTTCTGTGATTGTGGTGGACCTCAAATCCCATAGGAAGCTGAAAACAAAACCTGCATAGTTTTTTATGTTCACCCACAGTTTGTATCTTGATATAGTTTTTGTACAATATTAATAAACAGGAACAATTATGATGTGTGTTTCTTTGTTTACATAACTTGACCCATTTGTTTAAATATGACATGATTTATAAGGGTTCTGCAAGTTACCATGTATCACCTGATTTATTGTATATGACATGTATGCACTGATGTCTGAATTTATTTAACTCTTTCTAATTATGATTGAAAGTGCATTGTTGTATTAGAAGAATAGTTATACTGATTTGGTATACTCTAACAATCTCCTTCAAACAATAGTTATACTGATGTGTACGTTTACTGATTCAATCTTTTACTAAAACTGATTTTTTTGCAGATATTTAATCCTGTAGTAATAAGATGAGTTAGATACTTAGATTGTATACATGAAAGCGTAAGAGCTCACCAAACTGCATCATTGGACTATAGCCGATTTGAAGAGTTTTGGATTCATTTCGTTTAGAGATTAACTGTTTTTGGTGTGTTTTAGGAGCAAACTAATACTAAATTACTTCTACATTTTATACCATATGCGTACAACAATTACTTCAAAATTTTAAGCCATATGCATTATGCATACAAGGGTTAACCCTCACCACTTTAACAAATGTAATGTGTTGAAAAAGATAAAACTTTAACAAAGTAAAGTGCAAAACTACTTGTTAGTCAATTCAACCCAACGCAACCCATCATAACCACATGACCTGTCTAGGACTCGAAGTTAACTGTTTAGGGTTGTTGTTTTTCAGTTTATCAGTTGAATTCATCAGACAAATTAAAAATCCAGATCAGTTTTTCGGTTGGAAAAGCAAATTACAAAGCCATGCTATAGCTCCAATCAATATAATTTATAAAGCTCCAAAAAAAACCATTCACTTTGTCAAGTGTCAACCTCAAGAGTTTTAAATCTGAATTACATAAAAATGTTCATAAATATCCAAATAACAAACTTACATAGCCATGTTTCTGCTACCATCAGTTTCAGCAGCCAAAAACTAGCACCAAAATGATAAATTCATGTCTATCTTCGACGCCTATTCCTGATTTCTGGGAACTTAAGAGGAGCAGGAAGTGTGGCCAGCATAACATTATTTTCTCTAACAAATTTGCATCCCAAAAATTCAAAATGAGGCCTCAATGCAACAGTAGGCATTCTCAGATCTTTAGCAATGTCTGAGAATTCGGTTTTGAAGTTATCAACAAAAAGAGTTAGCACCAAAACGTAACTAATAAGAAGATCCCTTTTGTCATCAGCAAGGCGCTTTGATTCGGTAGTGTTGGCAAACATGGACTTAAATTTCTGAGTTAATATGTTTGGAAATTTATGATGTTTTGCTGAGGAAAATCCATCCATGCTATTCTTATCCTTGAACTTTATAAGATGAGTAATGTATGAGAATATGCAAGCAAGACTCTCCTTCACCTCCTCATCCTACAATATGAACAAAAACTATTATTTAAGAAACAATTTAGACAAAAAAAGACTATTTTAAACTGTATATGCATGATTAAATCTTAAACAGAAACAAATATGTTTTTCGAACTATGTAGTAAGAGGCGTCCAGCACAGAAATAAGGCCTTGCATCTGTCATAGAACAAAGGTGCAAAGTACGGCAATATTCTGCAACATCTAAACTGGTCTGAAATAACTAAAAATGACCTAGAAACAAATTACAACAGCCTAAAATGTCTAAAAATATTAGATAAAAAAAGTGTTTAGGGGTTAAGGCAACATATTTCAGCCCATACAAAGTACACAAGTTGTCCCTTTAACCAACCCGCCCGCCCCACTTATTTTGCCACATATAAGCTAATCTAAGTATCTAACAGTACACTAAAAAAAACAAGGTTTCTGAGTGAGCATTGTTTATACCTTGACCTCCTCGATCTTATGCATTCTGTTACAAACAAATAGAGGGTAAGCTTCCGGTTTTATATCTTTGCCTTCTTGAAAAAGCTCAAAAATATCCGTAAGGTATCTCCATTCCCCCTTTAAAATGATCTTTTCTAGCGGATAAGCCTGTTGAGGCCTAGTTGCTGATATATCATGAGGTGGAATGTTACGAGCAATACTAGTAGTTCCTGCAACAACTTCTATGGCTTCTACGTTAACCATTACATCAGCCATCTTGCTATTCAAATCTTCCTGAGCCTCAGGTTCACGATAAGCACGTTGGGCCCGCTCTTTCTTGGCCTATAATATCTTACTTGTATCAGTTTGATGTCCATAAGGATTATAGATATTTACAAATGAAGACGAAAATAACATAAAAATGAAGATCAACATATGTGTTTGTACGGTGACCTACACCCTATGACATTGCCACTATTTCTTATGAGTATCGGTTAAAAAAACAGATTTCTTCTAGATTTTCTAAATTAAATACACCGCCACATGCACCTTGCGTCCATGCAAGAATTGAACAACATTTTTTCTAACGAGTTCTGTACCCTATGACAATGCCAATACTTCTTGCAGTTTCCCCGCACCCCTCGTGATTTACAACTAACAATGCGTCAAAAGCTTGCAACTTTTATTTTCAAGAAAACAACCACTTTGTTAATCTCGTGAACCAATATTAAATCCAAAACTATTACCTAAAGAGTAAAGTCTTAAATTTTACGTAAAAGTTCCATACCGTTAGTTCAGACTTCTTCGTTGAGAAGTTGTAATTTAGTCTACTATCTTCAATTGTCGCTTCATTGTCCACCTTTTTAGACGCTTCATCTGCTGCATTACCATGACCCTCAAACTGTGGTTCTAGTCTGAAAATCTAAACTCAATACAAAGAACATCATCAATCATATGAAACACAATCTCTATGGATAGGGCTCTGCAAACATTTAACAAAAAGTTCGTTAACTGTTCAGCAGAAAGTTTGTACTTTTAATAACTAAATAAACACTAACAAATCGTTTTCATCCGTTTAGCTAAATGTATGAACGTGAAGTCGTGAACACAGACCTCGATTGTGTTCATTTATATTCATTCATTTAAAAATTTATATCCATTCATTCATTCATTTATTTCATATGATTGGATAGGGCTGCAAACGTTTAACAAACAGTTCATGAACCATTCAGCATAAAGTTTGTACTTTTAATAAATAAATAAACACGAACAACAAGTTTTCTATCGTTTAGGCGTTTAGCTGAACGTTTTCGTTCAATAATGTCCGTGAATGTGTTCAATTACATTCATTCATTTAAAAACTTATACTACATGTTTTTATTTTAACATATATGAAACCCTAGTTATGATAATTATGTTCATAAAAATGCAGACTTTATCCTAACATAACATATAAACGTACTCATAAACTTTCGTTTATGTTCATGATTGTTTGTGTTTCATAAACAGCTCACAAATCACTAACAACTTCAAATTTCAATACCTTATTAGCTTCAATCTGAACAATCTTCAACGTTTGAGTTTGCTTATCAAGCACACCAAGAGCATACGAACACATCTGAGGAGCCGTCGCTTCACCGGAATAATTAGTACCAACAAAATTCACCGAAGAAGATTGGCTAGGGCTCACAACAACCTGCAATCTATTGTTACGTCTCGCGTGCTTCAAAACCCTAACAACAGGTTCTTCAGCTCGTTGCCGCTTTTGGGGATCGTATCCAGAGGGGAAGTAACCGATTAACGGTAGGGATTTATCGGAAGTGGAATGAATGGTTTCGATTTTGACATCAATTGGTTGTTGTTCTTCTCTGTTGCGGGTTTTTTTGGTCTTGTGTTTCTTCTTTGAATGTTGTTCTGGTGGTGGTGTTGTTATCGGTTCGTCTTCGTCCAAGAGTTGTGTGTCGAGTTTGTGCTTCTTACCCATGGTTGTGTGCAGAGGATGTATGGCAAATTTAGGAACAAGAGTGGGTTTGGGTTGTAGAAGATGATCAAAATGTCATGGCGGCGACTGATAACCTTGTTCTTGTTTCACCCTACGATGGGTGTTAGTGTTATTTATTTTAGGGTGATATCAAAAATTATTTTGTTTTAGGTGTTATTAAAAAAAAGGAAATCATAGTTTTGGTGATTTAGTTTGTATCGATTTGACTACTTTCGTGATTAGATTATTTTGTTTTTTGGTATTTGATTTTATAAAAAAGTTAATATTTTGATCTTTTTACTTATGTATATATGTTAGATTTAACCATTAACTCCATGATAAAATAATAGTCATTTTACATTCCATGAATCAAATGACAGTTTGTTGTTGGTGGTGGTGGTGGTGTTGTTGTTGTAAAACTCATCATCATCAAGCAACCATTCTCTATGACACCACATTCATTGACCACTCTCTTCGTCTTCTCCGTCGTTACACACCTCATCCACAAAAAAACATTATCGTATGCAAAATCAATTTAAGATATTCACACCCTATTGATTAACCATGGTCTTTAATTCTTTGAAATTGATTTTTGGTTTTAATTTATATGTGGTAAAAATTGATGATCTTTTTATTCAATTGTTATTTAATTAAATTGTTGTTCTATGTGGATTGTTTCCTTTTGTGGTGATGAAACTAAGGGTTTAAAAGAGGTTGGGTCGTCTTCTCTGTCCAGTTGTGCGGTGGAAGAGGGTTGTCATGGTGGGGGCGGTTTTTATGGCGTTGTATGAGGTAGAGATGGTTTTAAAGGTGAACGTTCTAAAAAGGATTATATGTCCGAAGGTAGGAAAAAGACAAAAATGACAAAAGTTAACAAAAAGATCAAAATGGTATAAAAAAAGTTAGGGAATAAACAAAAAACATATAAAAGTTGAAAAAATGATCAAAATATCATAAAGAAGCCTAGAAAATGACAAAAAGAAGTTGGGAAGTTGATAAAAATGACATAATAAGTTAGGAAAATGACCAGAATGGTCATTAATAAACAAGGGTATTCTCATCATTTAACATAAATCTAATAGAAAATGCTGACGGAAGTGGTAAAAAGACCAAAATGATAACTTTTTACAAAAACAAACATCAAAATGACAAAATAAAAATTAAGATAAGCACCAAAGTGGTTGATCAGTACAAACAAAAAGGACTAAATGGCAATTTACTGGAAAAAGGTTTTTGTGAGGTTATGCTAGCAATAAGGGTGGCATGGTCGACCGACGATGTGTAGTGATCGTGAAGGAGGTGGCAATGAGAAGGAAGCTAGTGTAAGCTCATAGGGTGGAGAGGTGGGTGCTCCAACTGCGACAAAAATCAAGAAAGGTGGAGCTCGCGTGCCAATCTTGTTTAGCACTCCCCCCCATGAGATTCAGTTAAAACTTAACATGTTACATTCCCAACATTTTGTGTTTGTCTATGACCTAATCTTGACCATGATTCTATTAGTTGAATAAGGTTGATTTTAGTTTTTTTTTATTTGCAGATAGTCTGTGCGAAAAGAAAAAAAACAAGTATACCAATATCTTTGTGGGCCACGTGGAGGAAACTAACAATATAATGGCCGGAATTAGACTATGGACAATTTTTTATTATTAAAACCTGAAATGTTAGGGACGTAATGCGTTACAGTTATAATAAATCCTTTTAATACTAGCAAAACTCCGTAATAAAACGTCAATTTACTAAAAAAAGAAATAATATGAAAACCGAACCCTAACTAAAAAGCTTAATCTATCTGTAAATTTGATTTTTTTTTCTTTGGTTTTTAACTAGTTTTTGGCTTTTAGTTCGATTTCGCATAATTTTGTTTATTTGGTCTAGTTATCTGGTTTTAGCTGACTTTTATGAATTCGGGTTAGTGGTTGAATTTAGTTTGTTAGTCATATTTCTATTTCGGTTCGCTTATACAAGTCATGTAATATGTATTTACCTGACAAAACATTAATCTACCGAATGAATATACTCATATTCTTTTATGATTTGTGTAAATCAAAGTGTTTATAGTCCATCAATATTTATGTGAGTTGTAAATGTGTCTATTGATGGTGTGGTGGACATTTTTTTATAGCTTTTAAAGTAGATTTAAAGGATGTTTGAATTTGTTAGTGTTTAATAAATGAAATTCCAAATACACCTTTGTCATGTACATATTTTAACATGAAATGCATAATTATTGTTGTCATGTGTGGGTAATTCAACTACTTATTATAATATTAAGGCAGTAGTCATTATGTATCCCGTCTAATGGGTAACAGTTATCCCTTAAAGGTTTTCTTTAGAGAAATCTAAGGTTCAAGCTTGAAGCGTCACGAAAATAAAGATGACATTGAACCCTTCACATGGTTCGAACCAAGGTGATGTCAAGTAGTACTCAAATAGGCCAAAGATCTCTTAATGGTTCAGTTCAATGCTCAATCATTCAGATTCGAGTTTCATAAAAAAGAGGCTCTGAATAGTTCAGTGAAGTGCTGAATGGTTAAGAGACAAAGAGATGCGGAATGGAACTGAATGGAGTCAAACTTACCAGAATATGAAATTTTACTCTAACATTCCTCACATTGATAGAACCTTTTAGTTGTTCAGATCTCTTAACCATTCATAACCGAAACCATGATCTAATTTATGACTTCACTCATGTATTGACCCACGACCCGACACATGGCCCAAACCAAGACCCGACCCATAACCATGAAAATAAATTTTTGTCATTGTTAGTGTAATGTATTATATTCATTTGTCTTTTCCTTCATACCAAACAAAACAATATAATGATTCATTTTATATCTGTAAAGCAACCAAACAAGGATATGAAATGGAATGATCATTTTTATTCCTTTGTCCATTCCTTTCCTTTGTTCATTTTATTTCTTCGTCCATTCCATTACCCCACACCAAACAGACCCTTAATAATTCAGATTTTACCAACAACCCTTGCAATCACACAACGTTTAAAAAAAATACATTAAGCTAGTTATACACCTTAGTTTTTTTATTTGAAGTAAATAAATTTATGACATAACCTTTTACCTAACACATCCTGGTTATCTTACTCCGCCGGCCACTAATCCAGTCAAACTCAACTCCGGCGACGGTGCGGCTTCGTTTCAGCCGGAAGCTGGTATGTTATCTCCCTTACACATTTGTTCTTTTTTAATCAACTTTATTCTGTTCGACAAATTTCGATCAAATTCACTACTCTGGTTTCGTTTAATTCGACACATTTAACCTAGGGTTTTAGCAAATCAACACTACATTGTTTCGCACAGTATCATAATCGTGTTAATGTTCATTCTCTAAGTCCGTTTGTTGTTATTTACAGAAAACCTAATCTCGTTGATCTTCAATCTGCAATTAACTTCCTGTTACGGCAAACGAAACGGTAAGTAACAACCAACTGAGAACGATTTCATGTTTAGAAATGATTTAAGCTGTCAGTTGTCTGTTTTAGCTTTGAAATGATTTGATTAGTTTGTGTAAACTCTAATCATGTTATTGCTTGAAAATGTTGATATTTAGGGTTTTGCCAGGTTGCTGATGCACCATGTATGATAACTGTTTATTATGTATACCTGCAACAGGTCTTTCGAAAAAAAAAGAAGCTGAAGAAATTGATTTGCCTTCCAAAGTAATCATTTCTAATGTTTATCAAACATCTGCTGATTTGTTAATGCTGTATGGTTTAACGATCGAAGGCGATATTACTTGTGTCTTTTGTTTGTTCTGGTTATTTTGTGTTACAGTTTGTTCTATTGGTGTATGCAGTGATTTCATCTGATTTAAAGCAACAGAAGAATGGAGATTACACATTAATCGGAGATGCAGAGGATAATGAGCTGGGATATTTTGACAAACCCCTCCCTTTCTTTGGCTTTGGGATAGGATGGTTTTGGTGAGCAGTTTCCGTTCCACTGACCTTGTCCGATATATATTACACTGAGCTATGTTATATCTCAAACGGGTCAAATGAACTTTGGTTTGTGTGCGTTTTCATCTCAAACAGGTCAAATAAACTTTGGGTCGTGTGTGTTTTTATCTCAAACATGTCAAATAAACTTCGTGTGTTTCTCCCAATAGGGTCAAGTAAAAAAAATAACAGCTAAAATTGAAGGTTCAAACAGGTTGAAATTTGAAATCACCTGACTGTTATTTGTACTGTATGCAACCTTTATACCATCTTTTATGAAAGAGTTGAACTGTTATAGTGAGAAACTAAGAATGTTGCTTTGGTAATCGTAACTACCAGGTCAACCCAACCTGCCGCGTACTTAAATTTACTTGTTACACACTTACACAACCTGCCGTACTCGGTGATCCCCGTGTAGCCATATGTACAAAACATAAGATCTTAATGTGGGTATTTATGTGCTTCTGCAGCCTGTTGTTTGGGTTCATCTTCCCTTTGCTTTGGTATTATGCAACAATCTTGTACTTCAGAAATTACTATCAAAAGGATCCAAGGGAGCGCACAGGACTTGCTGCCAGTGCAATAGCTGTATGTGTTGAAAAAACTTTTTTTCTTTCTAATCAAAGTACTACTTGCACTCATAAGTAGAGTGTTTCGCAAACTAAATCCATCATCATATTATTCCATTTAAATTATTTATTGTTAGAAGGAGCATGTTTGACTCTAGTTATTCAAGGTGCAAAGGGTTTGACTACTATGGTTAGACTCTTAAATAACGCTCAACATTTATGTTAACCTTTACAATCACTTAATTGGTTCTGGAGTCAATAAACTGTCGTTGAGCTACCTATCGAAAAGATAAGTTTTTCTTCAGTTATGTTTGATGTTAATTTTTTAAAGATTTTGTTTTGTTTTCTCGTATAGGAATTTAGGTCTCGTAATTCTATTCTGGTCTCCATACTTAGTTGATGTAGGTTGAGTTTTATGTTATATTCTAGTTTCCATTTTTTGAGATATTTAGGTTGTGTCAGATGTTAAACTTTTGTTCTTTGAAGTTGCAATTAAATCACATATAGTTTTTGTCGCTACATATTTCATATATAGTTGGCTAGTCAACTAACCCAAGATGGGTTGCATTGCAGGCTCTGATATGTACAATTGCAGTGCTTATTACAATACTCATCATGGTCATTTGATTTTTAGCTCGTTGTTATTGGTAACATGATGACCCGTATCAAAGAAAAGCTTGAATGTGACATCTTAATATCCTATGCATGGATTAAAAGGACCGGGAACACGAATAGAGTAGTAAATCGTAAGGTGAGTCTTCATATCCATTCTGATGTTTTCCATACCAACTCATTGTAAAGTACTAACCCAGTTCAAACATGTAATGCCTGAAATCTTGCATGAAACTTCACTAGTTAATGTTCCTATCAATGTCTTGTTATCGATGTATGAAATCTTGCTTGAAAATATCGTGATCAAAGCGAACATCTAAGAATCGACATCAGGTTCCTACAAACATTAACATACGTAATTAGAGCTGAACCATGAACCCTGTCAACTGATTTTATGAACCCAGATGAAATTTTATAATGAGAGGGATTGATATGGACAATTGGACACGAATCATAGGACGTCGATCTTTTCTGACCCGCATGTTTGTGTTAATCGATTTGTTAATATTTGTTTTTTCAAAAATAAAATTAGACAATTGACAAACAAGCCGAGCTTAACGTGTTGTTAAGCTTATTTTATTTGTTAGATTATTTTATTTATATACATTCAAGTTACTTGTATATATATTTTGTTAAATATTATGTTTGGTTTAAACCAAAACAATAGTTAGTATTATATTATGTTACACATGTGTAAATAGTGTAATGGGTCAAAACAAATAATAGTGTATATGATAAATACAAAACTTAAGATTTTCCGGCTTGTTTAACTTGAAGAGAGCTCGCCTCTAGCTTAACTAGTTTAATATTTATTTGATCCCTATATTTGTCAATATTTAAATTACTTACATATAGTATTAAAAAGATATTATACATAATTAAATAAAATAATAATTAAGCTATGAGTTTAGTTAAGCTAAATATGTAAAATTTCTAGACGATTTAGACGTTTGATTTTAAGATATTCATTTTTATTTTATTACACTCGTCTTGTGTTGTTTTCTGCCATCCTGGTTTCCACAAACTTGCAGCTGCCATCAGATTGATAACAACAGTGACCTTTTTATTATTTTAACAAATATATTTTCTACTTTCGATCTATTGACCATAAATTTGTAAGTCAAATATTTTTTTTTTCATATTAAGTCTTACCTGCTATAACAGTATTATAAAAGGCGTGATTACTAAAAGATATAATAAATAATAATAATAATAACGTATGGTCTCTTTAGTTTAGCGTACCTAATTATCAACAACACCTTATTATTACAACTTCAAACCGTAGCATATATTCAACCTCATAAGATTTAACTTACGACTAATTTATTTTTTTAATCAATGTATGTCACTAATGCTTGGTACAATATTTTTTTTATTAATCTATATGTGTGTATATTATATATTGAAAACTTGACAATATAGTAAAAAAAAGTTAGTTTGACTATATTTAATTTATTTTTAAAATTTATCTAATTTGGTTTTAAACATTTTGCATTGTAATTGAAAGGTAATAATGTTTTTTAAACAATAATATAAAATAATCGATTTAGTGTTTGTATAAGTATTTTGTATTTTGTATATTATAAGTCAATTAAAATTATAATCCAATCAATCGTTCAGAAAGAAAACAAAACAAAAAATGATTTTTTTTTTATAAATTATCAATTCAATTTTCATGATTGTAGAAATTTTTAAAAAATGCATTATTATGCACATAAATATTTTTCGGTCAATGATTTCATGGTCTAGTTGCCAATAGAGAGATGCTAGATTTTGCCTATTTTGGAGGTCGTATGATCAAATCCAGATAGTGACGTTTAAATGTTAATTTGTTGATACCAACTGGTAACTCCTAACTGCTTAACAACCGTCGAAAAAAAACTTAAATATACTTTTTATAATTTGTGGCGCTTAGCTAGGTGTTGATGACCTTTTGAATGTTAAGTGAGAAATTATTTATTTATTTTTTAGTATTATTTATAAAATTGATGTTAGTGTGTAGTGAAATTGACAAATTGTTTTGGATTATAGATAAGAAGTTGTTTGGGCAATTTGGATGTGATGGTGATGATGATGATGATGATGTTGTTGTTTGGTTGTAAATGCACATAATCACGATACGCGGTGATCCATCTGTCCATTTTCTAACAAAACAAAAACAAAAACAAAACAAAAACAAAACAAAACCACTCTCCCTCTACACGCCAATGTATTTTAGTATTTTACTTTCAATTTCAACAATATGGTCAAACAAATTCATCCCCCCACAATATAATTTTTTTCATTTGTATACCATTTCACAACTCACTACACAAATACACAATAAACATATTCATCCACATAAATTAAATAAAACGTCAATCTTTCTCAGCTTTCAAATTTTAAAAATAAAAGAAAACAAAATAGTATAAACATGCGTGTAATGCTATCACCTACCTCTTTTAGAAAAATTTAAAGTTACAATAATTAAATCGGTTTGATTGTTTGAATATTGTTTGTTTATGTATATGTGTTCAACTTATATTTATTTACGTAGGTAAACGGTACAAAATTTATAAACGTGTGAATAAAACTTGTTTGTTTTTCATGCATATAATTGATGCTTACACATTTGTATGGAATAAATATGAAATTTTAGCAATTAGATGAAAGTAATGTTAAAAGTTATTTAAAAAATCATTACGTATATACACGTATAGTATTTTTGTATTCTAGTAACAATTAATGTTCGTTCGAATATTAACGATTTGGATAAATCTTACTCTTTCTCTTTCTTTTAATATTTGTGGTTTTTAAAAATACTATTAATAGATATAATCAACACAAGTGGCTTAATTTTAGTTTAATTAATTTAGTTCACCATATTATAAGACTCGTATAAGTTTTAGATCAGATTATACATATATAGCTTCTTTAAAAGATGTAATATGCTTCTTAATTTCTTTGTTTTCATATACTTTTTAAGAAAGAAACTTGCGTGTATGCTCCAATTTTGAGTTTAATTTTGAGTCACGGGTAAGTTAATGAGTAAAGGCAATCAAGTGACGTGTATTTTAGAATATGTACAATAACAATTCTAAGCATGAACTAAAAAGAATATTGTAGCAAGTACATATTTAGATTGTACAATGTATAATATTAATATATTATCGTCATGAGTATTTGACCTTGTGTGTTTTGTTTCTAGATCAACGGGTGTGGCTATTTCTCTCTCTTTTTAGGCTTCTTTGGAGCGAGATATACTCGGTTAATCAACAATTTAAAATGTTTTTCTCGTGTCTTCTTGATAAACCACATTGTCTCAACGTGTGAGGATCTTGTGAATCATGTATTGCAAAGATTCATGTGGTTCTTGAAAAGGCCTTAAAATCTGGTATAATCTGATATAATTCATATTTTTAAAATGTTAGGCTACGTATAAATTATATTTAACCATGCGTTAATGAAGATATGAGAGGAAAATAAACTTATTAAATTACAACAGATGAGTTATAAAGATCGAAAGTCACATAAAACCGGTAAGATCAATAAATGAGATATATACACTAAAATCTACTTTCATATTTCATATTCACTATGTACTAATTGTTATGTCACTTTTCTCACCCAACTTTTGGAAAATATGTTAATTTATGAAGTACACAATATACATCACTCGTGAGGAAATGTTCTCTAATTTTTGACGTGAAACATGACAAAAATAAAGAAGATTAATGATTAAACTTGCACAACAATCATCACCTAACGAATGTGAAACAAGTTGTTATTTAAAAATATTTGAACCTACAATTTCTATGAGTTCACATTAATACATTATTAAGCTACAAGCCTACAACTATATAATAACAAAAAAATAATATTTTATATTTCCATGGTATTTTAATTTTTTCCTTATTTTAATCCACTACTCCAAAATGTTTAAGTAAATAACTTTTGTATAATATATATCACAAAAGCTTAAAGCAAACAACTCAAAAGCTTCCTCAAAACCCTTTCTCCTTTTTCTTTCATTCATCCTCTCACCACAACCAAACAAACACACCTCACCGGAGCTTATGGATGACGATGGTGATCAAACACCAAAAACACCATTTTGGATCCAAACCACCACCAATGTCCGCCGTACCGAACTCTACCGCCGCCGTGCCTCCTCCCTCTTCTTCAACTCCGGCGTCCTCATTATCCTCCTACTTATATTTGCAATTCTATCAATGGTGTTTATCATCCCATCAATCATTTCATTCACATCCCATTTTTTAAAACCAAATTTGGTTAAAAGAAGTTGGGACTCAATTAACTTGGTGTTGGTTTTATTCGCTTTGGCATTTGGGTTTCTTTCAAGAAACATTAACAATAACAATAATGATAATGATAACAAATCAAGATTTGAAAATGGGTTTAATCGGACTGGATCCGATTTATCAACCGGAGCTCCGGTTACAAGTCCGATTGTTTCAACACCAAATCAACAATGGTATGATTTCCCTGAACAACCGATTAGTGGGTTAAGAAGACATCGGAGTACAAGTTCATATCCTGATCTCCGGGAGCTTTCGCCGCCGTGGAACCACCGTGTTGAACAACCACCTTGGCGGTTTTCAGATGATACCCATTTGAATAATAATAATAGGGTTTTGAACTATGATAGGTTTTATTTCCGGCGAGAATATGATTTTGGGCACAAAGATGTGAACTTTGATCCGGTGGTGGATCTTGATAAAGATTTATATGCTCCGCCATTACAGCCGCCGGTGATTGAAGAGGATATTCAATCTCCGCCGCCACAACCACCTTCTCCGGCGTCTCCACCGGAGCCACCGGCACCGGATGTGATCAGAACATATCATAGTGTTGGTAAAGATGAGGGAGTTAATAAAGTTAGCATCTTGGAGGTTAATGAAGTGTTGTTGCCGGAGGTAGAAAATGAGTCGCCGGAAAATCAAGATTTTGAACAACGGGAAGAAATGGTGGTTAGAAAAAGGGGAAAAAGAGACCGGAGAAGAGCAAGAAGCTCTGAACCCAGAAAAATGGTGTCAAAAAGTAATGAATTTGCGCCGGAGCCGTCAACGCCGCCGGCGATCTCGCCGGAATATCAAGATTTTGAGCAAAAAACAAGCAAAAGTGAACGGAAAAAATCCGGAGCAAATGCAACTAAAGAGTTTTTCACAAGTTTTTATCTTAAAAAGAAGAAAAAGAGACAAAGGCAAAGAAGTGTTGACAATTTAGACATTCTTTTACATCATTCACAACCACCGGTAAAAGTTCAATTACCACCACCATCTCCACCACCGCCACCACCCCCACCACCACCACCACCGTCAATTCTCAACAACTTATTAACTTCCAAAAAAGAAAGACGAAAGAAAACCCCATCATCTTCAACCCCACCGGTTCCTCCACCTCCGCCTAAAACAGCGCGTGTGCCAAAACCCACTATCACGGCGGCGGGTGCACCAAAAACCATAACGCGCGTGTCACCATTTGTAACCGAGAAACCTCAAGCACCGGTAAAAATGAAGTTCTTAATCGATGATAGTTCAAGCGGCGGCGAATCTCCGATGAGTCGGATTCCACCGCCGCCGCCAATGCCGCCGTTCAAGATGCCGGATTGGAAGTTTGCGGTGGAAGGTGATTATGTTAGGGTGCAAAGTACATTAAGCTCCGGCAGCGTATCTCCCGACGGCGATGAAGCACAGTCGCCGTCGTCCGCCGTGGCGTCGCCGGTGTTTTGTCCTAGCCCCGACGTGAACACAAAAGCCGATAAGTTTATTGAACGGTTTCGGGCCGGGTTAAAACTTGAGAAAATTAATTCTTTTAACCAAAACCGAATGTCCAATTTGGGCCCAGGACCAGGCCCAAGTAGAAGTTATCGGTACTAATTAAATAATAATATTACTGTATTTATTTATTATATTATATTATATAATATAATTTGTATTTTTTTATTTGTTTGTTATTATTAAATCTCTGAAATATTGATAGCGTGGGTTTTGAGATGACAGTTAAGATTTTGTTGGTATTGGATTTGGTTTGGGTGGTGAAGAGCATGTGAAGTTTTTTTATATTGGATTTTTGGGGTTGTTTTTTAGCTGTCTTTTGATTGAAAGAGACTCATACGAGTAATTTGTTACATCTTTAGTAAGGAGTGTTACAAACATGATCGTTTCTTCATTTTGGTGTATAATCAGGTACATTTAATGCGCATTATTTCGTCACACTCAAGTTCATCTGGTGGTTCTTCTTTCGTCTCAAATTGAGACAACTTAAATGAACTCAAGCCGAGTCTAAATACGAGTCTCTTATATACTCGATAATAACGTTAAAAATGCTGCTAAAAGTTATGTAACTACTTACTTGGTTAGATAACATACCAAGTGCATACAAGTGTAGTAAAATATTAAATCCTTTAGTTGAATCAAACAAACATGATCTGCTGACTAATTATACACCAATCGAGATCAAATTCACGCATAAACAAGCTAAAGTAAACCGTCGTCACTTTTCACAGACTTAACAACACGATATATTATTATATAAACACAGTGATTATCAAGGCCGAGCTCTCTTGTTGCTGCAAGATGGACACTTGTACTGCTTGATATGCTCTGCTCTCGCTGGTGTGATTTTTACGCATTTGCCATGAAACCATTTCTCACAAATGTCACAACATATCCAAAATTCGTCTGATGCGTAGTTCTCCCCACACGACCCACATAAAGTTTCACCATGTTCATCATCATCGTCTTCTTCTTCATCTTCGTCATCATCATCTAGGCCTTCTTCTTCTGCAGGTGGTGGCTGCAGGAAAACAAAATTGTTATTAATGAAAAAAGATAAAATTTGGATGAATTGATCAGTTTATCACCTTTGGATTTGACTTTGATTTGGTGCTGCTGTGATTCGAGACGGATGATTTCTCCTTTTGGTTGTTTTTTGCAGCACCGTTTACAACTTCGAATACTGTTGGGAGATCATTTATCATGTTGAAAAGTCGTTTCCTGCAACATGGAACAAAAAAGGCAGTTATAATGGAACATGGCAGTGTCGCATATACAGTTTTGTTTGGTTGGATGAAATGGAACCGAAAGATAAAGGAATGGATCTGAAAGGGTACTTGAATAAGCAAGGTAACAGAATTAATAAAATCATCGCATTCATTCCATAATCATGTTTGTTTGGTCTCTAAGAATGAAATGAAATGCTAACTATCTCAAGGCACCTCTTTTCGCTATTTTATACATTACTTAATTATACTTCATGACGTTTTATGTTATAATAATACAAATTAGACAAAACTCATTATAACCTAAAATAATAAAACTCAGTATTCGAAGATAAAGGGGTTCTGTAATGATCCTCACCCTATATATATATATATAGGGGCACGTTTTTAATACATAAACAACTTTAAGTAGGGAACCACGAGATAGGCATAAGCACTTGTACGTTGTGCAGATAAAATATAGTGGGAAAGAAAAAGAGAAGCAGTTAAAAGGTTCGTATAGAACTCAGATAGTAAACTTGGTAAAGAAAAACGCAATTTAACTAAGATTTAGAATCATCGGATAAAAGGCGTATGGTATTAAAAATTACAGAAACATATAACTGACGCTCCCAATAAAGGTAATGTAGACCATTTCAGTACCATATTCACTGTTTTTTTATAAATGGAAATTGATATGAATTCAGATTTGTGGTTTACCTGTCGGATTTGTCGAAACCAAATCGGGCACCGAAATAAAAGGAAACAGCAAGCAACCAAGCATCACTGTGAACAGCAACTAACGATAGCCAGTCTTTTTCTTGCATTCCATCTCTTGCAAAATTAATTCCCAACGCTGGTTCCGGCAGTTCTGGGGGTACCTCTTCGGCAGGCAAGTTCACTTCCCATTGCTCACTTGGAAATCCATACAAACACAGATTCTCCTTTTCTGCACATACACCACCCACGCGATCATACACAGCCGCACCATTTTCACATTAGTAGTAAAACAAAAACTAATGTATCAAGGAGTGAACAATGCACATTTATACACGTGACAAAAATTGGAGGGTCGGGTAAGGGCTCGTTAGTCGGTTGCATCGACCTGAAAAACTTTTTTTCCAAAACTGTTTTGATTTTTACCATATAAAACATTAATACATGCTTATAAATGTGCATATCATAAGCAAAGTTAATGATTTTTACCATATAAAACATTAATCAAACGAAGTAAATTGGCTTTGTTTAGTGAATAGTTGACAGCATGTGGCGATATGCCGATATATAGCAGCAAATGTTCAGCCATTATTAGTGGTTGTTCTTATAACACTTCAAACTTTTGTAACTTCAAATTTCAACTATAAAAACCATAGAAAGCGGGCTTTCCCTGTGCATAACAGTTCACGAGGATTTCGAATGTTTGAGTGCAAATACTATAAACAGTAAAAGCATAGGTGGTGAAACTGTAAAAGCGTAAGAGATCATATAACAGTTATAAACTAGACAACAAGGATATGACATCAGTCAACAATGGCTTTTAGAAGAATATGTATTATAAATATATTGGGTGTAAAGGAAGCTAAGATAATATGTTTAATGCCAATAAAAAAATATCATAAAAAAGTTACGAAAATAGGACACCATTACGTCACCCAGCTAAATAAAAACCATGACGACAAAACATACCATATGCTACATAATCACAAATATAGACCATAATGCCCGAAAAATGTAAGAAGAGGCATCAAAGCACATAATGGAAGACAAAAACTGAACAGAAAATTCACTTTATGAAATTAAATAAAATAGATAACTAATTAACTCTTTTCGTAGTAATTATCTAATTACATTGAAACACTTGATAAAATTTTATCACATTCTATAGCGTAGTAGGAGATCATTACGTGTCTATCAACATTTTTAGTTTTTTAGTATCTCTCAATTATTCAGAAAACAAAACCTATCGGAAAATCTTGTAATCGTATCCATAATAAATGTATCTACGGAAAATAGTAACTGAAACTGTTACCATCAAACTTACGAACACACTAACTAACTGCTTCTTCAGAACAAGGTAAACGTAAGGGTTTAATAAAACTATTGCATACACTATCTTTCCATGTTCCATAAAAGGCGACACAAACACAAGTAGCTATAAGTAAAATATGAATTCGTTTTTTCAACAGACGACGTAAACGCGTACTGATTTATAAGCAAATGCAATGACTCTGATATCTTATCAATTATGCTTTAAAACATGTAATCAGTACTAATCTATAAATTTAAGCTGCCTAACTTCATTCACTCACTGTCACTTACACCAAAGTATATCACATCATAACATACAAACCAGCAACATATAAGGCTAAAACACACATATTTCATGGATGAATCATATCAACAGTAACATTAAATGAGAGAAAAATGAACAATTTCAATGAAGGAAAAATAGCATGCAGAAACAAGGAATTGGTATAAAAACAAGAGAAAAAACAGAACAGAACCCTAACCAGGATCACACTGCTGGTAAAATTCTTCAACATCTGCAAAATTGATTAAAACAGAAGAAAAAAGTAATTAAGCGAATGAATGAAAGATGAAATGAAAAACAAGTGAACTGACCGGTGGTTAGAGCTTTGATTAATCCGGCACGGCGACCTTTAAAATCCCTAAAAACTTCTTCAACTGTGCGAGGATTGTAGTTTGCTCCGACACCGTCCATCGTTGTTGTTTATGGTTAGAATTGAAAAGCAGTTTAGAGATGGAGATGGAGATGGAGATGGTGATGGTGATGGTGATGAAGGGGCGGATTTGAATGTGTTGATAATCGAGGGGTTTAACTATATTTAATTTACGCCTCACGAGTCCGATACGAGAAAAGAAAAAAAACCTATGTTGTAACATATATGCCACTTTTTAACCATTTTTTTAAAATAAATACTAGGTGAATATTGTTTAGATGAGATATTAATCGTTGATATCAACGTTAATATTTCAGAGTTGACTTATTTAAAAATATTATTAAGAAAGAAAATTATTAGTGTTTTGAGTAAGGATTAAAACTTAAAATCTTTAAGATTTTAAGTTTTTATCAATTGTTATATGTAATTGGTCTTTTTGTTATTGGAATAGAAGATTAATTTTTGTTATTGGAATAGAAGA
Organism: Tagetes erecta; assembly: GCA_030867185.1. NCBI lineage: Eukaryota > Viridiplantae > Streptophyta > Magnoliopsida > Asterales > Asteraceae > Tagetes > Tagetes erecta. Next base: position 1,771,705 of record CM061492.1, read on the forward strand.
TTAATTATATGTTTTTTTCATTTTGTTACATGACTTTAGTGCCGTTATAATTATAAACTCAGCCGTTTAAAAAGAAACAAAACAAAAAATAAAGATAATTATAGATATCAATTCAATCCACATGTGCTACTTGAAATCTTAAAAAATGTTATTATTATGATTTTAGAGTCAAGTTGCTCTGGAATGAAAAAAATTACAAATTGTGAAATTATTTACAACCGTTAAATCTATTTTTAATGGTTGAGATCCGGTTGTAAAAAACAAGTTGGTGGAGGAGTATGTTGACATAGCTATTCTTTCTCCATATGTAAGTCACAACTGAATTCTTTTATTTGTTTGAAATGTTAATAACTTATACATAGGACATTATTTTTTAATAAAAATTACTCCAAAAAAATAAATGCTTTATAATCTTCAAAACGCCTATAGTATTGATATACCAAAATGAAAATTTTTTCATCGCATTGTGTAATATAATTTTATTATGTTATATTATAACTTGTGCAATACCATGAATTTTTAGCTCATTATGTAAATATAATGTCATTGTGTTATACCATGATTTTCTTCAGTTCATTGTCAAGTCATTGTGTAATATCAACATTATACGTGTTTTTACTTTTAAAGATAAAAAATACTCCGCTATTATCATGCAATTATTTAAAAATAATAATTTTGTATGTAAAAATTACTACACTTAAAAAAATTGTGGAACTTGAAAATACGAGGGATACATTACCAATATTTCAGTCGTTCTAATTTACAGAGAGTGACATTTTTCATCCCTAAAATCCACTTATACTTTGTATCAAAATAATACATTATATTCAAACCATTCTCTATAATTTATTATGCACATAAATACTTTCTTTAATTTCAATAAATATTCAATCCAATTTTCATGATTTTAGTTGAAATCTAAAAATGACATTCTTATGATTTTATACACATAAATAATTTTCATAACTTTTAACTTTAGGTGGATGACCTACTTAATGTTAAGTAATATATTATTTACTTCTCATGAGATAACTAGGTTTGTTCAGGGAAAAGAATATTTAAATTTAAAGTTACCCATATAATTATATAAACAAAAGATAAAGTGTCATTATAAAAATACCGACTCGTGTGTTTACATAAATGTTAAAATATTGGTTTGTGAAAGGTAGTAATACCGTAGTGTAGACATCTATTTTTTTACATCATATAAATCTCACTTGTAAGAATAGGATGATAGCAACAACAATAATAATAATATAAAAAATATGATAGTTATAATATACTTAAACAATAATAAAAATGGTAATGATAAAGAAAATTAATACTGGTATAATAATAATATAGAAGTAATGATAATCATAATAATTTGGGCAAGTTAAAGTATTTATGTCACATGATGGTCCTTTTTAAGTAATATAAAGGTTTACAACAACATTGCTCGCGGCATTTTCTAAAAGTTACTATCATTAGTTATTAGGTTTAATACACATGTGTTACAACGGGTTAAATACTAATAGTTATAATTAAATTATAACCATAATAGACGGATTAAAAAGTAATACTAATAAAAAATTATAACAATTCTGTTTAAAAAATTATAAATATTTAATATTTAATGATATGACCCATCAACTCATACATGATAAAAAAAATCCACTTAATTTCCCTCCAAAACAATTTATCATAATACAAATATTTTCCTTAAAAGATTACCCTCTAAAACTTTAATTTATTAGATAGTTTTTTTATTGTTATTTTATTGCTACCACTATTGATGACGGTGTATAGATCCAGATGTACGGATACATACAACAAAATATCGCAACAGCCTCATACTATATCATATACAAAATAGCATATCGCAACACTCAATTACCGTAGCCTTAATACGGTTCGCTCAAACCAAGGTATTTCCCAAATAGGATAAAGGTAGCAAGGAAAACATGTCCATTTGGACCTAGAATAAGTTATGTTGCATTAATGACACTATCATCAAAAGACTTGATATTATAGATACGCCTCAACCACCAAAGGTATGGACATTCATTACACACTGCTTACTCACTGACTTTCGATATATCCACATATACTCTCACGTCTGAGGGTGGTCAAAGAGAAAACACTTCCCTTTGACGACTCTTAACGACGTTGTTGCTTGTGCAGGCTAACCATGATGTGGTCGTCTTCTCATACCTAAATCCTTGTGGGTACGGTGCCCCTTGCTAGGGTATTGTATCAATATCTACGCCATCCGCCACAAACACAAAAATAAACACCGATTAACATGGTGATTAAACCAAACTAATCCACCAACACCTTACTAGATTTCGCAAACACTACAAAAACCACGTTGTCCAACACAACTACAACTAATACACCACACTCAGTTGTCAGCTCTCACACCACATCCACTCCACAATTCCTTCCGATTTCACCAAAAATGGTAAATGTTAGAGAAGCAAGGGCGCCATCAAAAATGGTAAATGTTAGAGAAGCAACTGTCTTTTGAAGACGAGCAACAGGTTACATCCGCACCACAACCATTCATCCAGTTCACACCTGATCCGAGGACTACTTACAGGCAAACCACTAATACCACACCTCCCCCAACAATGGAGGTCGTTACAATCTTTTGCAACCACCATAACAAGATGCGAAGAGCCAAAACTCAAGAGTGCAACAATCTTTAGTACACCTCCTCACCACCAAACGTACCATTACACAACCCAAAACACCAACCAGCCGTGGACCCAAACCACCTCCGCGTTGCAACATTTCGATCAATATTTTCTAATGTTATCTCATTATTATTAGTGTCAATACAAAAACTCGAGTTTGATTCTCCAATGGGTTTTTAACTTCGAGCTTGAGTTGGACGCGATTAATTTATTATTAAGTTTTCTACATTCATAAATGCTTTTATACAAACTAATAATTATACTTTTAATAAATAATATATGTTGGCAATTGATGGTGTTATATATGAAACATTAATCATTGAAGATGTACATTAAAAAAACAATAAAGAAGATTTTAACCCAACAAAGAATGAAAAGTTGACCAGTAAAAGTCAAAGGACCAAAATCATACTTTTTCAATATTAGGAAACAGAAGGGTAACAAAAAGTACTTTCTTTTCAAACTTATGTGGTTCAAATAACATAAAATCTAGATAAAAAGCATCACCCTAAAAGAGATAATGAACAAAGGTTACAGTTATGCAGCTTTTTCCCCTTCATGTTTCAATAGCTTTTGAATCTTGCAAATCATCCTGCTGATTTCCTTTCATCAGATACTTGTGTTGTTTTTCATCAGCATAGCGCGGTCTGATTATTATCAACAGCTTGAATCGTTTCACCATCCTAAAAGTCTCGTCCTTTATACGGCATTTCCTGCATGAGATAAAAAGGCCACTTTTTAGTGTATAAATGAAAAAAAAACCTAAAAATCAACCAAAATACAAATTTCTCAGGTTTTTTTATATACGGGTGTAACAAACTTTCATGTTTCGCCATTTGTAACCATTTGATGCAATGGACCTGTTATACGGAACAAGTGGTGAACACACAGATACTATATAGTGGTATGTCACCACTCACCAAAGATTACACATATATGCCGGACTATCATTCCATCCTCCAACATTGGTAGACACACGCAACAAGATTATGCATAGTAATAAGATTACACATATAAAGCATTTTATTTCACTCCGTAATTAAGCGACATCGCTTTTTGTTTACTTTTCCATTACTATCATGACATACTCCCAATCCAGAAAAAAAAAAAGGAATCTGCTCTATCATCTAAAATATATTTTTCTCTTAAAAACCCATGCTGCATAACTATTAGATATATCCTCAACCGAAACTTTAATTTAAAGAAACTTTAAAAGGAAAGTGATAGATAAACATAAATTTACATGGAAATAGAAAGCAAATGCGCAACACGTTGTGCTGCTAGCCTTTTTTGGATAGCAAAACTAAGTCTTTGAGAACAACTTTCATAGATCTTGGGGTCATAACATAACGATGCATACCCCGTTGAACTCGGCTAAGTAACTCCACAGCCTTATATTGATTCTCTTACTCTAAACAGACAAGTTACAAAAGATCTTACTCCCTAGAATCATGTATCCAACTTCTGTTTTCTATGAATTGTCACTAATTCTTTGGGAGTTAAAATAAAATGCATATAATTCAATTTATATGCTCTTTCATTCCGAAATCAATTCTCAAATATTTGTATAAGGCCAAATTTCAACTTTCTTACCGGAGGATAAGTTGGCATGTATACCACCTGCCGGGGTTGACCAAGAAGCATCTGCTGCCCATACTGCAACACATTTATCATTTTACCATCTTAAGAGTTAATATTGATTTTTATTAATCACTCCAGTAGAAAGTCGAAATAAAGACAAATGAACACAAACATACCTGTGGACCATTCGGATGAAAATATGTCTGTGGGGGTTGCATAGGTGTTCCTTGTGGACCAAAAATAACAGGCTGGTGAGATGGAAACGCAGGTCCCATCTACAAAAGTAAATTTACATGACACTTGAATTAATTACGAGAAACCGTATATATTATTTGACGCCATTCCATTTGATCAAATCCAAGGAGTTAAAGAGTGAAAATAATTGTAATTATTAGTTAGAGCTTACTCCGATGCCAACAGGCATGCCATGCATATGTGGGGCAGGTGTTGCATTAGCTGGGTAGTAAAAGGAGGCATCAGATACAGGGGACGCAGCCTTTATTGGAACAAAACTCTTGGCATTTGGGTTCAGTCTAAATTCCTGGAAATATAATGATAAACATAAAGTCAGATTAAAAAAAATAACTTTTCAAAGTAACCAAATGTATTCTTAAGATAACGAGTAATATGATTGTGACCAGCAGTGAGAAGTTATTACCGTCAAAATCATTTACAAAAAAAAAAATTATACTATCAATACCAGCATTAAAATAAAGGGCAAAGTTCGAAAAATAAACAACAAACTTCCATTTTCAGCAAATAAGTCCCTGAACATTTTTTGCATGATTAAATGTATTCACCTACAAAATTTGACAAAAAGGTCATTTCTGCATGATTAAATCCCCTTTTACCTGTTAAAACGGAGATTTTCATTACATCTTAGAAGTTAAGGATTTCAATCATGCCAAAAATATTCACAATGCTTCCCTTAGTATTAGTATAGCATTGTCATTCTTATTTTCAAGGACGACCAGTTATTATGTGTTACCTTTGCATGAGGATTCAGTGTTGATTTTTCTGAAGTCAAAGAGCCCATTGATGAACTAGGTGATAATCCAGGCCCACTTGCAGCAGTGGGGGCAGCATTACCAGATTCTGAAGTGGATGATACTTCACTAGAACTGGTCTTTTCTTGAGCTTTAGATGAGACATTGGTTGGTGCATATGCAGTAGCAGTCGCTGAAAGTGCTTTATCAGTGCTTTCTTTATTTGGCAATAATGACGACTCTGCATCTCAAAAAAAACAAATTCAAAGGGTAACATAAAATCCACTTAGAAAATGCACACGGCAGAGCAAATGCTGAAGAGACGAATGCTAAATCACAGCACGTGAAGCACCAGAAAACATAAATGTACAAACTCATCCATGACTTAGGGGACTGATGATTATAAGAAGTAATGTACAATAGCAACCAAATAATGTATGTGTGTTGGTGATACACAAATGCATGTAATGCATTCTGAAGTTACCAACTAGATTTTTATTGATAAATAAGTAAAATAAACGATATACAACACTTAGTTGTGCTTTTATGAGGCACCCGGCTCTTCAAAATACCTACTCTTCAAAGCTAGGAACACCCTAACTGACACAAAAAATTTAAACCTGACAAATGATCAGGCACGTGCTTGACTGTCTTATGTAGACGGTTACCGATAAGGAACAAACTTACTTGCCCTAATCAAAGCTAATTTACAGCCACGTGCTGTCAGTTATTGAAAAATTATATCATTTCCATACCTATAGTCTATCAGTATTTATGTTGTCAAAATTCCAGCCAAGCGAGGTGAGGTGAAGGGAAAGCGCCTTGCGAGGCCATCCAAACACACCTAAGAGGCTCCAGAAAATTCTGAAGAGATTCAGATCAGATTCCGGTCGATTCTTGTAAATTCCAGCCAAATTCTGGGCAAAAATATTCAAAACATCCAAAAATGGCCCGGAACCAGCCTAGACTAGCCCTAAACAATCCTAAAACATGTCTAAAACCGCTAAAATAGCATCATCCTTTGGTATACACATCAACGATTAATAAATTATGCTATGCACTACATAAACTTCAATTAATAAAAATAATTGCAAACAAAACAGCCTTTGTCATGTATATACACATCAACTACTGGTATTTCCAAAAAAATAAAAGCACTAACCCTCAAATTGTGAAGTCTGGTTTTGCTCATATACCTGCATTAGTCAAACAGAAAAGAAATAGTCAGGAACTACTACAAAAAATACAGACTAGCAAACAGGTGGACATCTAAAAAAGTATTAGATTGTCAGCAGTAAAAAACTAATTTACCACGTGCTTCTCTGTATCCTTCTTGGTGTAATTACCACCAACACGTTGTTGATTAGTCTGATTGTTTTCAATACTGAAACAACAAAGGCTTCGTGAGAAACTAAAATTTTAAAACAGATCTTAACGATTCATCATACATAAAACATAATTTTTAAGAAAAAAGCTTAGTCAATATATATACATGTTTGGACCATCTAAAGCACCAGATGGATGAAAGTCATTGCTACTACTCAGATGAGAAGATTGAACCTCAACCTGCATAACATGGGGATGTTGACAAATCATATCGCACTATAGCTAAGGCTCAACAAAAAATTAAAATAGAATAAAACAAACATGATGCACATATTAAATCATTAAACGGAAATAAGACTGTTAGTTGATGGATTAATAGTTCATTTAGTAAAATAGATTCCATCATACGACAAGAATGGCATAAAATATAAGAAAATGATATATAGTTATATACCAAAGTTGGAAAACGTGTCGCTACCTGAGAGCCATTGTTTCGGAGAGAATCAGAAATATCTCCAAATGTTTGACTATTTTGTGAATAAAAAATATCCTCATCCTGATCATAACCGCTATCATCAACCCCGCGAAAAACTGATGAATATTTAGTTTCCTCATCGAGATCAAACTTGTCATGAAAGTTGATGCCTCTTTCCTAATTACAAGAAAAGGTAAAAGAGCTGGATATTCACAAAATCAATTGATACATGACGAAAAGAAAATTGATTGGGAATTGTGATATTAAGAAGCAAATCCCTTACCTCTGCTAAATGGAGATCTTGTGTGTCCTCACCCTCGATTTCCCTGGCTAATCTCAAGGCTTCTTTCTCTAATTCTCTCATTTGAGGACCTCTATCAAGCTTTGTTGTGTAGAGTTCCTCATTAAATGTACTTTTTACTCCAAATAATGTGGCATTTGCTTCAAATTGATCCCAGCCCCTAAACATTGTAAGTTAAATAAGTAAACTAAAAGAGATAAAGGATTTGATATATAATCTAACTGCATATAACATTATTTGACATATTAACTAATGTTTTCCGATTATCAAATAATTCCCTTCAAATAACTGTCTGCACCACCACATGCGGCAGTGCACATACAAGGGTCAAGGGGTAACAATCTCAAATGTTTTATCACAATTGTGATTACATTATCACATGTGGATACTAACAACTAAAAACAAGAAAAGAATCTGGAACCTGTTCCAGTGACGATCAAATGTATTGTCTAATTCAGGACATTCTTGATTATCATCGTCAGGGACCCACGGTTGCAACTCTCGGTCCAAGTCAACATGCCGAGAATGAGAAATCGTAGAGTCTATCATGATGTCATGCGGTTGATCATTCTGAAATTCATGCATCATCACATCCCTAGTCACCGATACACTCTGGCCCAAAAATTAATAGCTTTCATCAGTACATGTAAACAGAAAATCACCTATACTTAAGTTATCCCTGTATCTCTCCAGAGAGATAATCATTCCAGATAAATAAATGATCCAGATAATTCTGAAAAAACCATGAGACGAACTTTAAAAGAAAACTGAACTATAAAACAAACCTTAGCTAAAATTTGAACAAGTTCTTTTGCAGGTACTATTAACGTTTTAGAAGGGGGCTTTTGAACAGAATCTGAAATGTTTTTCTGTCCACGAGATGAACCAGCCTTTGTTGCACGAGCCATTTTCAAGATTATTCCTGCAAAATAGCGATCAATAATATCATCAGATCAATCAACTATGCATTACTTTAAACAGCATTACAAGTGCTATAGAAGGTACCAAAATCTTTCTCTGCATTTGTGGCATGTAAAATTCCAGTGAACCAAGATCCATCAATGACCTGGACTTCCACCTGATGTCCTATTAGGCATGTTGATACATACACTACTCGATCACGTGATGGGCTTTCAGTTCCCCCTTTGTTTCCAGTTTGTATACCTAAGCAAGCTTAAGTTAATAACTTAAAATAAAAAGAGGTAATACATTGATACAATTAGGCAAGAAATTCTACCTGCAGTTGGTATTCTGTTGAAGTTTGTTTTTCCAGGCTGGAATTTATTTTCCAGCCTAGTCCCCATTTCATTTTCACCTCTTCTACGAGTAAATCCATTTGCAGATGATCTAGACTGTACAGCTTGTTGTGGGTTCATTCTTGAACAGAATCTCTAATATGTCTACCCAAAAAATTATAAAGATATGTCAAAGGTCTCAGTGGGGTCATTTTGTAATTGACATTGAGGAAAACTTAAACAACTGTCATCTGTATATAGTTATATCAAGAACTACAATATCCGTTTTCATTTATTGCATACCGAATCATAAGTGCAACATATCAGTCACTCAGTGAACACCAGAGATAATATCAGTTTTTTTCCTTGATCGGTGGTGTGGTAACGTTATCATTAACCATCTACTTAAAAGGTAAGATTAAATAAGACTCTAGTTAGTGGTAGTATATGAAGTTAAATAAAGTACGTTAGGTACATCCACCTCAGATCTACCAGCTTTCTCTAGTTTTTTTAAACAGCACACTGAATTTAAGCAATTCGGCATCCATCACAAAAGTGATAGATCTTTATTTTCAGGACAACTTGCAGTTTAATACTTTGTAAACATGATCACATTGCATTTTGCACCAAAGAATAATTCACTTTCGCATTGCCTAGACTCAGAAGCTTTAACATCATCCCACTGTTGGGAACTAACAAATGGTTCTTGCTAAGTTTTTCATCTGTCTCTTGGTCCCTGTACCTCTAACGAGTATCACAACTTCAAATCCAGACAGAATTATGTTGTAAATTTGAAATAGGTGTCAAGGTGTTATCAAAATTAATCGCATGATTATATAAAAGTCAAACCCAAAAAATGAAACCCCAACTTGTCCTTACCATCAATCCGAAAATGCAAACCAAATGTGTTCGATTCATTAAACAAGGGTTGAATATATCCATGTAAGTCCATTTAAATGAGGGGTGAATATTTCCTCCACGTACAACAATACGAACTATGAGGCCAATTTTTTAAATTCCATGGGCAAAGGATGAGAATCATAGCATCCAAGTATAATGATATTGGCTAAAAATATGTATTAGCATATTTCTAATATTTATCAGAAAATTAATAGATATATTTATAATCAATAATGTATATTGTTTATTCATGCAACCCTCAAAAACATTACTATGTCCCAGAAACAGCTTTGGTCTTTGATTGTGTGAACTGTGAACTGTGAACTGTAAACTTATGAATTAACAGCTTAATTTATAAAAGGATCCTATTGTTACTTTCATATGAATCTCTATCCCGCACCTTCTCCCAAAAGAAATCTGTCCTATTTCATATTATCTTGTTCAACATCACACAATGTGTTTGCACATATTTATATAAGCACCAAATCATTCCAATAAACAGTGCTCTTAACTATACAATTGATTTCTCCATGTCGTTTCAATCTTAACGCATGGTTACCCTCTTCCAAATTTCTTGGCAATTGCCAGTAACTATATAGACAGCTATAAACGAACCGAAAGCAAATAACGTATCGTCTGATAAACAATAACTTCCCCAATCCCCATGATCCCCTCCTTGAAACCCTATAACTATAATTCCCATGCGTCTTATTCTAGGGTTTGTTAATCTATAAAACGCATGAGGATGAATAAAGTGTTCTAAATTCAAAACAATCATTATATCTAATCAGTACTACAATGAAATCGGTATAAAAACGCAACGGCCCTAACCTAAACCTAGACTGTTGGCATCCACATATCGCATGTAACCGATCCACGCAATTATAAAGTTCCAATTCATACACAATTCACTACGATAATAAAAACCTAATCCACTAGTATGCATGCGTGCCGTTGTACATGAACATACTGCGATCGATTGAAACGTATGAAAGAGAAACTGAAGTGCAAATAAGGGTTACCTGAAAGCAATTGATGAGAGAAGAAAGTGTGTTGAATTTGGTCGTCGGATCGGCGGCACTGATTTATCGGTGAGATGAGATCAAAATTGAGACCTCAAATCCAGCGAATGAACAAGAGTTGGAGGGTGTGAATGTGTGATAATTTTCTTCCCCAATTTTACCCATCAAGGCCTTAGGTTTTGGTTTTTGTTTACCACTTGTATTTCACGCTCACGCGCACCCTTTCAGGCGCGTCGTACTTCCTAATCTCCATTGACATTTTTATACTCCTAATAGCATTGACAATAAATATTATTGTGGGTCCATCATATTGTTTATTTTATGTTATTAAGGGCAAATTTGAAAGTTTACCAATAAATTTTAAAAATGGACACTTTAAATGGGACAACTAAAAAAGGCAATATGGACACTTCTAATGGAACGGAGGGAGTAGTTTGATTGAATTTTTTTTAACGGCAATAGTTTATTAGTTTGATTGAATTATCTCCATATATGATTTTAGAATTGAAAGTTATTTTAAACGATGGGTTATAAGAGGAGACGTAGCGGTAACGGGTGGGTGCAGCCTGGCGCGCCCGTGTTGGAACACGCTCTTCCTTACCTCTTTTGGTCTTGGAGATTAGGGTACGGTTTGGTGTCTTCTTTCTGAAAAAACAAACGTTGATAAGGTGGGCATCCCCCAACGTCTCTTTTAACGGCTTCTTTTTTAATAAAAAATTACTTTTTCTTTATTACATAGTATATTATATATACCAAACCAAATCAAATATAAATAACACTAACATTTATTTTTAAAAAAAATCAACCACAAACACACAAATCTCTCTATATTTTTACTAAAATGGATTTTTATCAAGAAACTCATCAACCCGAGGCAACAGTGTCACTCAAGGCAGTATTTCACAATGCGGTTGAGGCAACCGTGTTGGCTCATCCCAACCCAAACCCTAAAGTGCCAAGTTTTCTCAAAATATTAATAAAGAAGCCGAGTTTTCTCAATTCTCTAACTTTGATTCTGGTTTTTCATAATTTAGTGGTGGTGATGATTATACGCTCGTTCGAGACTTTCGGTTGGTGGATGAGCGAATGGATCAAGAATTTGATCCCTTTTTAGCGGATCACGTGTCTTTCGGAGATGGAGGTGAAGCAATCCTAGAGACCCAAGAACAACAACAAGAAATGTATAGCAACAACAACATACCAAGGCAAAATCAAAGCTTTGGACTCCTCAAGAAGAAAAGGTTTTGTCTAAAGCTTGGATTTGACCTCCGAAGACCCATATAAAGGTAACAATCAACACTATTCGGGTTTTTGGAGAAAGATAGTAGCCGAGTTTGATGAACAAACTTGGCTACGAATCCGGGAGAACCTTACATCAATGTAATTCAAAAAGGAAAGATTTGAATGCGAAGGTGTCATGCTTTGGAGAAATTTACAACAATTTAAAATCGGACTGGGGTAGCGATCAAAATGACGTGGATATCCTAAAAGGCACAATCTAATTATATGAAAACGATGAAGATGAACTTGTCATTTAATCATTTTGATGCATGGAATGTGTTCAAAGAGAGTCCCAAATGGTGTGGCGTGATAACATTTGAAATAAATAGAGGAGTCGAGCTCAGAAAAGAGCAAAATGAGCGACTCAACCATCCCGTCTTTTCAAGAAGAATGTGCTCATTTTGACTTAAATGAAGAAACGGAGGATCGGGACATGTGGGAGGAGCAGGCAAGACCAATACCTCCATCGAGACGTAAAGGAAAAAATCTAGTGGAGTCATGATCAACCGAGCATGAAAAATTGATGAAGATGGTGACCGAATTCAACACATACAGCAAAGACGATGTTGCAGACAAAACGAAACCAAGAGGAGAAGAGGAAATTGAAGGAAAGGAATGCCGAAGTTATAAAAGGAAAAACTAAATAACATATTTTCACATGTTAAAACTTCCCCACTTAAAAAAATGTATTTTGTATCGAATTATCCCTACGTCCCTGCTTACTAAAAAGCGAAAAAAATATAATAATGAAAACCCTATTTAGCTTCAACTGGTTAAAAAAAAACCGATTATATATAACGGTTTAAATTTTGATAACAAAGTAGATTATGACAGTGTTACATAGTTAATATGTTTTTTTAATAACATGAATCTTCCTACATATGTGGCATTACCTAATTATTGGTTGGCAAAAGTTAATTATTGATTTGTGACTTCGTTACACATATTACGATAGGAATATTAACGTGATAACGTGCGGTGTCCACACATTTATGAATTCGTTACCATTATTATGTTCGTGATAATTATATCGTTAAGTATTAATTTAAAGAATAGTATTATGTCTTTCACATTGTTTTGTAAAGTTGTAATAGTATTATACATAAGTTAATGAAAGGAAAATCACCAAAAAAAAAAAACAGAAATAACAAAGTTAGAAAAAAATAAGTTCAAGAAATAGAAAAATAAAACACAAATAGGAAATGGGCGGAAAGGTTACTTTGAATTAAAAACATTGATAAAAAGAAATGTATATTGGTTTTCATTGGTTCTAACTATCATCTTTTGTCTTCTATCGGTTTTAATTATTGAATTGGCTGTTAATGGTCTCAACTTTTATCACTTTGGTAACCATTGGTCCGTTGTTAAATTTTTTTTAACGCTGTTAAGTTTTTTTCAAATTTAAGACCGATGTGTTTAGGCCTTTTGATCGGAAGGATAATACGAGTCGATTGATGTAAAAGTTTTCTCGAAAAGGCTCTCTGAACGATAAATTTTTTACATCCAATTGAAGCACCGTTAGGTTTAAACACCCGATTGAAGCACTATTTCGTTGTTCAGAGTGCCGCTTCGAGGTAATTTTCCATCAACCAACTTGTATTATCCTTCCGATCAAAAGGCCTAAAACATCGGTCTTAAATTTGAAAAAAACTTAACGGCGTTAAAAAAAATTTAACGACGGACCAGTGGTTACCAAAGTGATAAAAGTTGGGACCGTTGACAGCCAATTCAATAGTTGGGACCAGTAGAAGACAAAAGGTGATAGTTGGGACCAGTGAAAACCAATATATACTAAAAAGAAAAAAAAATGGTAGTATAAAACTTGATCCGTTGCTTTTGCAGGCTTCCACAATTCAAATTATAAAAATTACAGAAGATTGAAAATCGATTTGAGATTTACCACATGTGATTTGGTTAGATGATGTATCTTGAAAACTAGACCAGTTACTTTTACAGGGTTTCACAATCCAATTTTTGGTTAGCTGATGTGTCCTGAAAACTGAATTAGTTACTTTTATGATGTTCTGTAATTCAGTTTTAAAATCTATTTGAGATTTGGCATTTGTATAAGTTTAAATAGCATGTTATTTGAGTCAGATAGCTTAAGATTTCACATCTAATAACATGAGATTCTAACTAGCATGCGTAATTTTACCTTTAAATAGAATGTGATTCAGGTTTTTAACACGTGATTTTTGGTAAAAAAAAATTAAATACAAATGAGATAGATATGAAAAATTTTAATGTGATAAATAAGCTTTTATATAGCTTCAAACTATTAAATTTAAGTTTCAAGATAAGGTGAACGAAAAAATAATAGAAAATATGTTTAAACTGTTCTTGTTAGTACAAGTGTACAATCTTGTCACACATGGTTACAATAACAAGATCAAGAGAAGTAAAAAAATCCACATATAAATCTTTAGTCCTTCCTAGTTCCTACTACTGATTTCAAACAGCAAGATACAACAAACAAATTCTTTATGGTTGTTTAAGTAAGCAACATGCTACGAATTACAAAATAATCTACCCACATTACATATTTGTGGATAATAATCTACATACATCTTCACAGTCATGTTTGTATAAATTATAAAACATAAGTCAAATATTTCATAACTTCAAATTGATTTTCTCGGACCACTTGAATATATCTGTGTACACCTGATCGCCTCCCAGTTCTTCACCCGTGGCTCCGGCTGCAACTCTTATAACATCTTCAATCAACTGGAAATTACCCATAATGTCCACGTGAGCCCCACTTTGCGTGCCCCGGCCTTCAAGAAAGTTGGACGGAGGATTGTGATTGTATTCCCTGACATATGTTTTGATTCCTGAAGGATTGAATCGGGTTTTCCCACGCCAACCTTTTGCACACATGTAGCCTGCACTTAATGCTGGTACTGTTTCATCCCCGTCAACTGTATAAACTCCGTCTTTTAAACATCCGTCCTCGTTTTTGTCCTTTGCTGACGTGTCAATTTGGAATGGTATGTAGCATTCTGCTGCAGGTGTGAGTCTATAAACATACGCTCTTTCGGTTGGGATGCCAACTCCATACATTGAATAGATCTCCATGTCTGGAGCATTTGGTAACCTGAAAATGGATATCATTGCTAAATACTAAAGGGTAAAAGGGTAACTTTGAATTATAAAGTTCTGCCATAAAGGAAAAATAAAAGGTTTATCCTGGGATAGAATTATAGAAAGACTACCTGCTCAAAAGTTTTTTTTATCGTTTTTCTTTTCTTATCGACTTTCCAATACTAGAAAGCTCACGGGATACCACCAATACACTGCTAACCAATGGAATCGGACAAACCATTGCTTGCACTATGCAGGTAACCTTCAAGAGGGTTAGAGGCAGAAAACGAGTGGAAGCTAGACTCAAAACTAAGACATCTGCTGGTAGGACTCAGACGTTTACCACTATGTCACCCTTGAAGGTCACTCGCATTCATATTGGACTAATTGAAATGTTAAAGTTTGCAAGATAACAAACAAAAGCTACAAGGATTCTTACTTTGTCTCCAATGGATTGGACCAATATTTGTAATGTGAATACTTTGGATCATCCAAATTATCAGCAATACCATATGAAAAATGAGCACTACCCCGCTCCATCATTTTTGGAGCAACAAACTCGAGCAAATCAACAATCTCGCCAGCTGTATATACCTTGTATTCTGCAACAGCCTTTATTCCACCAAATCCCATGTCATGGTATTCAGTCCACACGGCTCGACATGTATTGTTTGCAACATTGTTACCCTTCACAGCACCCTAAACATCAACAATTACTTTACTATTCGGTGACAAACAGAAAATATTTACTATGGGTCAAAACACGCTGGGCTGACCCGGGCCGCTCTTTAAAAGAAAAGGTCATCTTTTTGTCAATAATTTGTGTGTCATATAGTTACTGTAATAACGAGATTGTTAGAATAAACTGATATAAAAAAAAGGCTTACCCTAAATTCTATCCTCTCAATCTCTGAAGACGGTGCCTCTGCTACATCTCTCCCAAATGATACTATCCTTCCATAATTTGCATATGTTGTTTCACATTCTTCACTTTCTGACTCATTTTGGGATGAAGATTCAGTGTTATTTTTTCCATGTTTTCTGTTACTTGGACTATACCCTTCTTCAGGCGACCAATCAAGACCACCCCAAATGGTGTCCCCGCCTTTTGGTATCATAGACATAGTCGAATCCCATGTGCGGCTCATTCTCATTACATGTTGTAACGTTTGTATCTGAAATAAATCAGAGTCCAACACACCTGGTGCAAGAGCCCTGCAATCAAGTTGCATCCAGGTATTGTAAAAAGGTAATGTTACAATAGTATGACTTCTGAACATTATTTATATGGTATACATATGCTTTATTCACATAGTTTTCTAACTCACGCTAATGTACAATTATAGTGTACTTAGGAGGGCTAGTTAGGCCTGGCCAGGTCGATACAAGGCGGACTCAATCTCAGCTTGAAGCTTGTTTAATAAATGAGCTCGTAACGAGCTCGGTAATACGTGCGAGCCTAAACTAGCTTCTACATATAATTTTATATATTTGCTATACAAATAATATGTGTATATATGTAATTATAAATAAAAAAATAATAAATAGAAGTATATCAGTTTACTTTAACATGACAAATGAAATGAGACAAGCTTGAGTCAAGCTCAGCCTGTAAAACAGTCACAGGCCAATCTTAATTTTTAACATAAGGTTCGAAATGAACCAAGTTTCAGCTCTCTTGATATAAACAGGAAGTTTGTCAAGCTCAATCTCGCCTTGTTTAGACCTCTCATACGTACTAAAGTTCATAATACAAACCTGACTGATGCAACATCTTTGGCTTCAGCAGAGAAAAGCCCGGCTATAGCTTTTGGGACACCTAAAAAGGGTCCACCGATGTTCATCACCGCCTTTATGTGTTTAGCACACCAATCTGGTCCACCTCCTCCACCCATTGGAGCTGGTGCCTCGACCCATTTCATAAAATGCAAAAAGTAGATAACACCCATTGAATGTGGGATGACAACCGCCTTTTTACCGCCATTTGTAGCAACCATCAGTTCTATATTGCTCTTTATACGACTCAATGTTTGGTCTCTTACCTGCATACAATTAAATGCAATGTTTAAGTTTGTATGAGAAGCAAAAACCGACAACCAGGTAAGAAGTAGCAACTTTGACCCATTTAGTAATGAATTGATCAATATTGGTTGCGTTTTATTTTATGTGTCAAGTAAAAAATAGCTAAAAGGAGAACATGTCAAGACATAGTTAAACAGGCAGAAAGTCGCATGAAATCTATATCTGGTGCATACAACCACCTAAACCATTTAATTCTAACAATATTATTATTGAAATCAGACTACCATTATTAGCTAAAATCTTTAAAAATATGAAACCAGATGCTTGTAGGTATACCCATCATGGTCCATTCTCGTTATAACACGACATGTTTTGACTTGTTAATCTGTTATCTGTCACCCTTCCCCAAAGGTTAAACAAAAAACCAACCTCTGTGTTTTGAAATGAAAGTCTCCAGTCATATGCAGCCATATACATATTTTTCTCTTCATACCCAACACGGGCCAGGTTGGCAATCAAAACAGCCCATACAAAATATCCTGGGGCGAAGTAATCAGCAGCTACAAGTCCATTGACGGGTCTGACCCGTATACCTGGTGGATCCATCCCAGTTTTGTTGTCCAGTGACATATGTTGTACCCAGCATGAAGGCCTTCAAGAGTTCAAGAATAAAGATAACACACAATTATACAAGACATGAAGTTTTTGTCATACATATAAGCCACTTCACTTCCACATTGTGCAATTAACAAATGATGCAAACAATTGATGAAAAACCAAGAAAATGAGCAGTTTCGAGTCAACAATTGCATCTTAAATATTTTGTACACAAAGCATTTAAAATACTAAAACAGACAAAAAACTACATTTACAGATATTTTAGAAAATAATTTGCCAATAGGAAGCTTAGATCAAAGCCTGCAGTCCCGTCAATATGACAAAAAAACTGTGTCCATTATCTAGAAACCTACAAACTTTTAACTTTTACTTGGGGAAAATATGAACATGTTTCATAAGAAGAATTCACATTTGTATCATATATAGCTTTCAAACATTATAATCCAGTTGAAACTTCTATTTTCCAAAAGCTCACATGACATGCACCTAGATCCTGATGCGAAGCCATGGTGTGTCGCTACAAAAGCCCACTTTTTGGACACTTAGACGTAATCTCAGGCCAAGTTCTAGCCAAAAATCGTCTGAACAGGTCTGAAACAATCACACTGGATCTAAACAAGCCTGGAGAAAACCTAGAACAGTCTAAACTAGGCCAAACAAGCCTAAAACACGTATAAAAGCACCGTCAGACTTCAACTATGGTTGGAACAAATAAACATAATCAAGTTCAAAGCAAACCAAAACTAATCACAAAACATGTATGACCAGATAACCAAAATCTCTAATAACATGCTAACCTAACTCTGATTAGTCTAATCAGTAATCACTCAATCTAACACCTCACAAAACCAGATCTACATCAACCAATCATATTTCTCAATTACGTACGTCAACTAACAAAAACAATACGTCAATCAATCAATCAATCAACTAACAATAACAATACCTCTTATAAACTTCGCCAAACGTACCGCCCCAAAGCCTCTTCCTAAACAATCCATCCATACACTGATGCCCTTCCCATAGCTCAAGTCCACCAGTCACAATTCCAGGCACAAACACCACCGGATGCTTCACCTTCAACCCTTCCTTCATACACTTAACACCAGGAGGATCCGGAAACGGTCCAGATATCGCTTCCGTAACAAACTGAGGAAACGACGCCGGCATCGCATTGAATAGGAACAATAAAAACCACCATACCGAGCATACGATGCCAACAAACCAGCAACAGTTATCAATACACGAATAGTTTTTGTGTTTAATCCTTTTATTACCTAACGATTTTCTTGCCTTTTGTTCCTTATCATCGTCATCGTCTTCGTCTGGTTTTGGATCTGGATGTTGTTGTTGTGATTCATCTTGTTGTTGCTTTCTTCTTCGAAATATCGCCATTGATAGTTAAGTTTTGAATGAAGTAGTGAATAGATATGGAAACGTGAATGATGACGTATGCGACCGGCGGGATGGTTGACCGGCGGCCGCGGATGATGGTGGTGGTGGTGGAGACATTGGGTGAAGATTTGTGTGGATGATTTTGTAGGATTGGGTGATGGCTTGAACCGGCACTTGTCGTGGGTCCGGTATGGGTTGTTATTATTATTATTTTATATTTTTTGATGATTTATTATCTTCACAACATAATAAAATCAAATTGTTAAATTAAAAGGTACATATAAATAAGAACCACGTGTTAAGTTTTAAATGATTTATTTACTTTAGGTCACGATCAATTATTTTATTTTTATCTTTTGAAAAAAAGTTACATGTTTTACAGCACATATTAGGCTGTGGAATATGGTGTTTGGGAGAGGCTTTGTAACGCCTCGTCACGTTCTCACTACCGTAACTTCATCTAGTTTTCGTTAATGGATACGATATTTATATGATATAAGATATTAGTGTAGTGTTGATATTGGTATCATATCTATCGATATGAGTACTCGGGTATCAAATGTTTATCTCTAGCAAATACTAAACATGTTTTTTTATTCAAATACAAAAGAATGATTACATTTCCGATGTCTTAAAGGATGTAGGTTTTACTTTAATCATAAGTTAGTTTTCGTTTTTCTTTCTAACAACACATAATTGTTTTCTATGTGTAAGGCTAGTGGTGTTATAATAGGTTAAACATAACGTAATAAGACACAAAACAAAAACATGCTACATACACAATAAAACATATCACTAATTATGTCATCTTTCTCCAAAATAAATACAAACCAGTTTAGAAATGTATGTAAAAAGTAAAAATTCATAAGTTAGAAAACTCTCTATTATCTATGTGTGTATATAGTTGTATGTATATGTGTTACATAAGTTAAAAACATAGAGTGATAGAGAGCTTAAAATGAACCAATAATCAAGTTCAAAATACACTCGTCACATTTTCGTAAAAAAACGAAGAATCGTGTATTGATTTTGTTCTAAAACAACAATGACATTTGAAACTTGGCTTCTAGTTAGTAGTTTCGCCAACGAATAACACGGGACCGTTTATCTTGTTTTCAAAAAGTGACAATAAAACATTGGAATTTTCTGGTTAGATTTTTGTGAAATACTTTAGTGTTAGACACATCAAGTCAATTACTAAATTGATTTTGTCATAACTAATTGCATTTTTTTAACACACATATAAATAATAATTTACACAAAAGTTCTCACTCGTTAAATTTTTTAACACTTCAAGCAGAAGAGTGTTACTAATTCACATCAAATCTATATTAAGTATTAACATTGAACTAATTGCATTAATCTAATAAATTGAATTTCAATAATTTAAGTGGCCAATACAACATTTGGCTAATATACTCTCATAAAGTTTCAATAAACGAGAAAGGTGATAAATTTGGTAACAATTACGCGTGCAACAATTTTTTTTATAAACAATCTCTATTATAACATAGTAAAATATAATTTTTAAAATCTCTTTCCAAACAATAATACTAAATCTTCAAATAAATTGGAAAAAAAAACTATATATTTTCCATCTTTATCTTCATTGATTCAAATATGATAACTAATGTACCAAATCTCATAGAATTTTTGATCATGACCTCTTAGAACATGAATAGTTAAATTTAAATATAAGAGTTTAATTCTTCAAGCTATGTTTTACACGTGTGATAGCACTCATGTTCGTATCGGTGTATGTGTTACACGAGTGTATAATCATATATAAAAAAAGACATAAAAAAAGACACGTCTATTGTTATTTATCTTATAATATTTTTAATGAAACTATGTATAGGCTAATAAATAGTCTAAATACATGTTACTCTTAGCCATTTAGGTATCGTTGGATCTACTACAAGAAGGAAGAGGGCCAGGCCTAGTGGCCCAAGAGAAATATTCAACACATATTTAACCAGCCCAACTGGATTGTATTGTTATTTTCTATTTTTCTAATAGAAATTGTTAAAAGTTTTTATGATAAATGGACCCTAATATGTCAACTTTTAGAATTTGAACTTACATGATGACTTCAAACACAAAAATATTACGAGCGAGTTATAAACCATATTGATGTCTAAGGAGATATATGTTAAGTTTTGAACGATTGATGGTTGCATGGTTAAACGTTACTCTTTCGAACTATGCCATGATTTATTTATTAAAGTAAGATTAATGATAGTTTATTTGTTTATTATACTCAAGACAAGAATTAGAATTGATGGTTTAAGGATACATTGTGCTTAGGAAGTTCCACAAATGAGTTAGTGTTTCATACGTTTTCATGTTAAATATTGATAAAAATATGTTTTACTCTTATTCTTCTTTATCGTTAGATCATACAAATGTCAAATGATTGACATGTCTAATTTTTATGAATAAATTTTGCAAAAGATCACCCTATAAAGCTGATTATAAGACCGTGGTGTGTGATATTCGACCCTTAACGGCACGAAGACGTCACATCAGTCACTTAAATCTATTTCAAGTACTCCACTTCACCTCACGAAAATGATTTAACCCTCGTTAACTTATCTCTTAAAAATATTTTACAAGAAACGAAGATCTATTTTTAAAGAGATAATAATAATCTCATAAAATGCTTTAAAGAAAAAGTGTTAAAAATTGTATTTTTAACTAAAAACAAACAAAGATCTATTTTTAAATTTATTGATGTAAAACATTATACTTACACATCTCATGAACATGCCAATATACCGATTTGTAAAAGTTACATGACAAAATTTGGTTCAACATGTCACGTGAAGCATGATTTTACTATTTTGGAGAAAGATAACAATAAGGGTGAAGAATAAAAATAAATTTACACGCACATTGCATGTCCTCAAAAACGTGTTTCCTGAAAATGCACATGCATGTACACATCATCAAATTTTGTAAAAGATAACAGAGTAAAAAAAATATATAACCAACTGGATTAATTTAATGTTTTCAAGTTCTTACGATAAATGATTAAAATCGACGTACGATAGTATTAAAAGTGACGCTCCAACACTTATTATAAAAAAAGTTGGTCGCTATTTACTACACGTATATGAATTAATGGCTCACAACAGTTTCACAAGTTAACTCTCCAACAACCAATGTTCATACAGTATAACAAATGAACTTAATTATAACATTTATTGGATCATGTAAAAAGGTACCGTATAAGTGACATGCTAGTGGTAAAAGTGTGGTTCCTTTATTCAAAAGGCCTAAGAGACGTTTGATAATGTAATATGCACATGGACGGATTAGTGATTTATATGACTTGCTAGTACTGACTACGTAGATTTTGAATCATTTAAAAAAATTATCTATGAATGTATTAAGAAGGTATCTCGTTAAAACTATGGTGAAACGTTTATCATTTCACTTAAGTTGACAGGTTTTACAACTTGAGAATGGACCGGAACGACCTACTAGTCAGAACGGTAGGATCGATTTAAAAACGCGATTATATTTACAAATATTAGAAAATCTAAAAGCTAGGGAATTTTGAATACCAATCATTCATAAATGAATAAATTCAAACATTGTTGAGCACAAAACACATTAGAAGATCATTCACCCAAACAAGAAATGACCCTTTTTGTTTATTATAAACTCAATCTAACCACACTTCAACCCACAACATTAATTACATCAAAGTTTTGGTGAAAAGTTAACACGTGTTTATATAATAATAGAGATTAAACATCAAATTCTGTCCAAGGGAAAAATGACAAATTAATACTAGAACATTGAGAATCAAGTTTTGTTGTAAGGTAACCAAAAGGCTTCAAAGTTCAAGGTATAGGTTTATTTATTTGGTGTTATTTCTCGTGGAGTTACTAATTTTTTTAAAAAAGAACTAAAAATCTCTCTAAACCTAGTTTTTAACGGTTGAATGATACAAATATTTATTAATGATTTGATATAAAAAAAAGCTATAATGGCCTTTATATTTTACATCTAAAGTCATAGTATTTTGATTTTGTAATATTTAAAGAATTAAATAAAGTCATGTTACCTTAAAAAAAGAGGCAGTTTGACGAAAATGTAGATAAAATTTGATTGATAACGGTTGACTACTTTGGCTTCTAGTTATTTGTTGTCACCTTTTTTTAAACGGCGACTTTCATTAATTGTGACGGACGTAACCCTCCATCACATGGGGTCCCTAAATCAAGTCAGACAACCACATACGTTGTCTTAACTGAGCCCGCGGTGCATCTAACTTGGTAGGGCGCTCACAGAGGCTAGCGTAGCAACTCTTATCGAGTATCGAACCCACGCCCGTGGGTAAAACTTGTTTGTCTCACCAGCATTAACTGGATCATTGACTGGTATCGCTGGAAAATAAGACTTGTGGAAGTTGAACCTGAGACCTTTACATCAAGTAACAACCTTACTACTCCATCCAAATTCGTTTGATTTATTTGTTGTCACCTATGTGTCAAAATAAGCTCGTTGTTATTAATTCTCGCATTTATACTAGAAATACAAATTAGGTTGAAGTTTGTAAATAGTATGTTCGTATGGGTGACAATTTATATCAGCTTTGGTGCCATTTAATTTACATATGATCACTTTATTTATCCATATACAAATATCAATCTGAACCCCATCATGTTTAATCTCCTTATTTAAAGAAATCAAACATAATGTTAGTAATTTATGAAGTTAAAAAGTTGTAAAATGTAATATAAATTGTATTTACAATAATAATATGTCATTAATCCAAATATATTGATTTTGAAAGAAAAAAAAAAGTTTAGGTGTCCATTTGGGTCTACAAATGTGTGAAAACTAATCACTTTGATTGACCATGTTATAGAATGTGCAAAAACTTATCATTATTGTAAGTTTGTTGAATGAAAATGAGTTCAGATACAAACATAGCCAAAACACTATCTTTAACCAATAAATTTATATTTCTTTCTAAGAAAATCATTCCTCAACCTAATTGAAGTACCTTAACTTGTAAGGATTAAGATACATGACAAAAACAAAACCACCAAACTAATATTATTAATACATTAAATGTCCCTATACTTGTTTAAGAAGCATACATATTTAATTTTCTTACATGATAACATCTTAACTTTCAAATTAGTCAAAACAAGTTGATGCTTTCTTTTTATAAAAAAGTAGAATGTCCTTTGTTAACTTTTAATCCAAGTTTAAAGTCAACTAAATATTAATAAACTTTTGATCAAGTGCATCTTAAACATGTGACGGTTAAAGGAGTGAAATTCAGATACCACAATGTGAGTTGATACGTGAATCATATAGTAAATATAAGAATAAGAATTAGTGTTCAGATAAA
Source organism: Tagetes erecta (assembly GCA_030867185.1). Lineage (NCBI taxonomy): Eukaryota > Viridiplantae > Streptophyta > Magnoliopsida > Asterales > Asteraceae > Tagetes > Tagetes erecta. Next base: position 1,795,983 of record CM061492.1, read on the forward strand.
AATAATAAGATCATTTGTAATGAGCATTATGTTCTATTTTTTTTTGCTTGGAAATGCTTAATAACACCCTCATCACCATTACGGTGAGGTGTTGTCAACAATTTATTTTACAGTAGGACGTTATCAACAAAAAGAATTTGGGGCACTATACATATAACGTCCTTGCTCACACTCAATCCCATATAATTCTCTTGCTAATCACCCAAACATCACATCTCTTTCCTTCTGCTAACAATTATACTATTTTTTGATATAATGTCTCTATCCTAATCGGCGTTCACGTTAAGTATTTTGTCACCATAACATATATACATCAATCTCATAGGCTAAGATTCAAATATATATTAACTTCAAAATAAAACTTTATAATTTATATTTGATGACAGGCAAATAAAAAAACCTTAATTCCGGTCCATGGTCCGGTTTAAAAAACGAGTCACCAGTGTGGCGTTCCGGTCCAGTTTTGACATTTCAATTCAATTGACCGGTTCACAACCGTACACCAATCACAAGTACAGTAGTTATTCTCATACTCACACTATAAGCAGCAGCCATAGCACTACAACCAGTAGCATTATCACCACCACTCGCCACCGTACATTCCAATCGTCGCCGTCTCCGTCTCCGTCGTATGCCGGTACGGCCGTTATCTTAATCACGGTGGCTCACTTCACGTGATAACATCATTCTCTCTCCTCTATTCATCATATAGAAATTAATGCACAACTATCGCAATCAAATCGATATTTTGTTAAACGATCTACTAATGGAGTGAAGATTGAAGAGGTTTATGTGATTTGTGTATGTTTTTCATCGGTATTTGAAATTTTGAAGCTCGAAGTTTGAGCAACTTTTACGATTCGTTGCTTGCATCTTCATCAATCTCCGTCATTGCCGTTTCTGTAACGGTTTGCTCATTTACTTCAACGCGTAAACCGCGTGAATTTGAATCTGTGTTTTGGTTACTTTAAGTTTTCTCCGATCCGGTTGTTGTGATGGAAACAATTGCATTTCTAAGCGTTGTGTTCGATTTGGAGATTTAACTCGTTCAAGTTCGATTATAATTTGCATCTGACCTATTTTGAAGACGAGTGTTGAGATCGGGGATTAGAAATTGATATGTTGACTTGTATTGCTTGTTCGAAGCAGCGAAACGGTGGATCTCTTCGCGAACAGGAAGAAGATGAGACCGTTGCTACACCTCGCACTACGCCAGCCATTAAAGCTCTCACATCTCAGGTTAAACTGTTGTTTTCGTTGTCCTATTAATGAATCGTGATGAATTGAACGATTGATCATTTGATTGAGTTTTTTTGTAATATGTGTATTGTTAATTGTTTTTTCAGATCAAGGATATTGCAGTAAAGGCATCAGGAGCATATAAGAACTGCAAGCCTTGCTCTGGATCGTCTAATAATCCGAATGGTGATTATGCACACTCTGAAGCTGGTTCAGTGTCCGATAGATTTCACTGCGGGTATCAGAGAACTTGTAATTCTACACCTAGGGTTTGGGGGAAAGAAATGGAGGCGAGATTGAAGGGGCTTTCGAGTGGTGGGAGCACTCCAGCTTCGTACAGTGACCGAATTGAATCGATCAAGTTTATTGAGGAAGATGAGGTTAAAGAATGGGTTGCTCAGGTTGAACCAGGGGTTCTCATCACATTTCATTCATTACCTCAGGGTGGAAACGATCTAAAACGAATACGATTCAGGTATTGGTTCTTATTTGATTTAAACTTGAATTGCAGTTTCAACTTTTGATCTGTTTTTGGTAGTAATGATGTTTATTTGCTGTTGTTAAAGTCAAATTTGGAGTTGCATGTGAATTGATCCATAGGTTGCATAATGCCCTAAATTATGGAAGTGGCCCCCAATTGGGTGTGGGTTAACATCAGCAATACCACTTAGCCCCTCTTACATAATGAAAACAAATTATAGTGAAGACAGATCTAAACTATTGTAAAGGCAACATATTCAGTCAACAAAACTTCAAGTTCTTTGTGGGACCATTACATCCTTTTTTTTAGACCATAATGTTTTGTTGGTTTGAGTCATCTAACATATTCACTCAAGGGTTTCACTTGTATGCTTATATGTTGAAAAATAAACTCTTGATTTGTAAAAGTAACTAGGGCCACATCCACAAAGTAGACAATAAGAAACAAGGGGAACAAGTAACAACATAATTAATGAAACCTAAATCTGGAGGCAAGATACAATTATAAATCCCTCGTTTCTTGGGGGTCCAGTATATTTGGTTAGAACACAAAGTTTTGCTTGTTTTAGTTATCTAGCTTTTTCTTTTTAAGTCTTGTTTGTTTCTCTATATTCTGCCAAAAGGAATAAATATGTGATCCTAGGACCATTTATTTGATGGACAAAAATGTAGATGAGATCCATGACATAGAGAATTGACAAAAGAAAATGAGATAAATTGATGAACCCAGACTTGTAAGTGGCTAAATGTTTTTCTTAACTTGTGTTATTTTATCATTTTGGCAAGAAACATCTCACACAACTAAACTACTTAAGAGTTCTAGTGTATCTTATTTGCTAGTGCAGTTCCTAAGGGTTGGTACATACTACATGGTATAATGATTGGGGAGCAATTACATTTGTTTTGTTATCTGCTGTTAGCATCACATGGTGAACCCCAGCTTATCCTAAAGATGTTCCCAGATTGGGATATTGATTGCGTAGGAGCATCATACTCGCCTTTTTAAAGCACGTGTAGCAAGAAATACCACTATGCATAGGAATTATGAATTTCAAGTTGGGGGAAAGATTGTCTCTTGTAGATTTGTATGAGGTGCTACCTACCATGCCCCCGTCATTGTTAGACAGCGATTGCGACTCTTTATTCTCTGGATTATGAACTGAGGGGACCCCTCAATTCCTGCAGCTCACTATAATTGGTTTAATAAATATCATGGTCCAAATAATGCAATGGGGTCCTTTGAAATTTCATTTCAGATCCAATGTTTTATTATAACTTTCATCCAAAAATGAAATATAGCTAATTTGAACTGCTCTCCTTGAAAACTTAGGGGACCATACTTTATTTTCAAACTTTAGATTGTGTGTTATTATTCCTTTTTTTATTTATCGTATGGTTCTTGAGAAATTTGAATTTATGCCATTTAGTTCATAATTTGGTAAGTTACATATCACTGCAAATGAATAGAAAATGCTTATCCTAAGTAGGAGTCCTTTTATGCATCATTTTTCTTGATTTTTGTTACTTGTTAATGGTGACCATAACACAAAGGAGAAGTCTTGTTAAATTAGCATGTGATATAGTTATAAGATCCTAGTAATATGTGTATGATGACTTCTAAATATGTGATTGAAAAACAACGCGTATCGTAAATATATGTTAGTCAGTTATATTCATAAATTTTAATGGTGTTTATGTTATTATACCATGTTCAGATCTTTGAACAACTGTATTACTAGTAGCATTATCAACGTTCATTCTAAGAATACTTGTCAATTAGTGTTTACTGAGTTAAATTCTGATTTTTGTCACATTTTATGGTGTTATTATACAAGTCGTGAAATGTTCAACAAAAGGCAAGCTCAAAGGTGGTGGGCTGAGAACTCTGACAAAGTCATGGAGTTGTATAATGTTCAGCATTTTAATCATCAAGGTGTACCAGTACCCGCTCCACCAAAATCCGAAGAGGAGGTTAGCCTTCATATCCCTTCCACCATTAACTCATGCTTTTGTTTGTCTGGTTGAGGGTGAACCTGTGCATGATTAATATGGGGTTTAGAGTGGGTTTGGATGTGCATTTGGTTACCGGTTATTGGATATTAAATAATCAGGATCAAATAAATGCTGTAAAAAAACGTGTTGCTTAAGATAATGTTTGGATGCATTTTTGAGTTTGTCAACCAACTGTTTAAGTGTTTGAAACATTTGAATCAAAGCAGTTAATGAATAAAATGGCTAAAGTGACGTTTATAATGTGATAAAAAAATTTATCAACTGTATTCCTAATAAACATACAAACTTACCCGGTAAATTCTTTTTAATACATGCTCTTGAAACGTTTCCTGTCTATAATTATATATTTTTGAATTGCAACAGTCAATAGTTTAGTGTTTTTTTAAGTTTTACTTTAAGAAGTTGATATATAAAAGGGTAAAATATGACCTTGTATATTATTGAACATATTTAAATTTAAAATGTAATAATGCTTTTATCAACCACTATAATTCTATTGACCTTGCTTTTACTATATATAATAATAATTGTGGTTAACAGTTTTATTAACTATGGTAACAACAAAGGGTATATCAGCAATTTTAGTGTTTTTTTATGATAGTCAAATAATTAGTTTCACAACGTACATCCCGACATTTTTTGTTGCGTAGCTGATATGTAGATGCTTATTATCCCCTTCAGATCTCAAAACTCGGGTCTTTTGAGAACAGCCCAGTGACACCACCACTTAGCAAGGAGCCACCACCTAGAAACTTCTACCCAAAACAAACCTGTAATGTCTCTACGGGCCCCACATCAACGCCTGCACTATCCAGCATAAGTGGGGCCAAAACTGAAACATCATCATTGGCTTCTGCAAGAAGTAGTTCATCCAGAGATGGTGATGATCACTCTGGAGAGCTTTCTATGAGTAATGCGAGTGATTTGGAAACCGAGTGGGTTGAGCAGGACGAGCCAGGCGTCTACATCACCATCAGAGCACTGCCAGGTGGCAATCGTGAGCTCAGGCGTGTTCGATTCAGGTAAATCAATGTTTTTCAGTTTGCTACACTAAATCCTTAAAGCCACAGAAAGATTAAAGTATCACTTCATAAATTTTCATTTATGTCAATTCCGACTGAAACTTACTAGGAATTTGCAAAATAACATGTTGACACTTCATCAGAAATACTTACGAATTTTCGTGGGTGTTTTCACCATCTAGTATCATTTTTGCTAACTATGGCTAAAAACTTGCCGGAAAATTGTAAAATGACTAAAATGTCCTACCCAAGAAAATATGTCTTGTTTGTAAGTATGCTACAAATTGGTGCTGTAAAACCCATCTTTTACTAACAATTTCAAACTATAAAATGATGATACCAATGAGGAGTATATATGTCCTTTTGAATCTATAGGACATTTTCGTCATCTAACAAGCTTTTGTTATCATATTTTGTTTCATTTTTGCCACGTATGGCTAATCTCGCTAGAAAACTGTAACATGTATCTTCTTAATTGTCAAATGTTGTGTTTCCTTTGAAAGTAGGCAACATTAGTATGCCGTATAACCTAGTTTTTTACTTGACAGTCTTTTTTCAACCCATAACATGCTTGAGCTCAAATTGAAATTGTTTGATATTTGCATACGTTTTGAGTACTTTAGTGTAGTAGAAAACGTTTTGATATGTTATCCTATGACATTGTTGGATGATAATAAAAGGGTGAATATTTGTTATGCAGTCGAGAAAAGTTCGGGGAAGCGAATGCAAGGATATGGTGGGAACAAAACAGAGCCAGAATTCAAGAACAGTACTTATAATAAAAAGCTTTTGTTTGGAGACAATTGTTTTTTTTAGGTGTATGTTTAAACTCCACAATTCAATTTTTGTGGTGACTTTGTTTTTCTTTTCCAGAGATGACTTCGGGGCGGTCACCATTCATTTGAAAATCATAATGGATTGTGTGTGTGGGATATTGAAGCTTATATTATAATATTTGAGATAGTGTTTAAGTTTTAATAACGGTATGTTGTATGTACGAGCCGGTTTAGTTTGTGTGGGTTATATTTTCAGGAGATAATATAAAAAATCACATACTTTAGCCATGTTTTTTTCAACATGAAGTCACTTAATGTTGAAATATAGAAGTCTTTAAAGTTGTTCAAAATGCATGCTCATTTGAATTCTTTATAAATAATTTGTCAACTCTTAAATTGGTGAAATAAGATGATATGTATTTTGTTTGACAAAAATATTTAATATTAAATTTGTCAAATTTTAGTTTCGTTACTCAGTTCCAGCCTTCCAGAGACTTTGCTTGTCGGACTTGGGCCATTTTAGCCCAATAAATTTATAAATTCTATTTCAGCCCAAAAATAATAATAACCAACCCAAAAAAGAATATTATTCCTCTTCTAATTTAGTAATTTACTTTTGTTGGATGGACATTAGCAGTAGTACTGACGTATCAAATTATATAAATTAATTTTTTATCCGAAAAATAAACTATTGATAAATAAACATAACAAAACCAAAGTACTAGAAATATACACCGTAATACCTAATTGATAACTCGTGAAGCTCTCTAAACATTTTTCATAGCAAATTAGATTTAATTCACGTTTTTAAGTTTTAATCCATCTAACCATATCCTTTCGGGCTTTTTTAAATTCACTAACTTCAAATACAAAGTTAACTTTTAAATTTTTTTAATCCTTCTATCTATAATCTATAAACCATCTAAGTATCAACCTTCTACCAACAAATCCTAGTTAGCTTAGTGGTAACAACAAATCCTAGTCTTGCTAGAGGCAAAATCTTCTAGTTTATTCTAGTTGTTGATGTTCAAAACTAATTATCTAATCCTTATAACTATTTTTTATAGTTTTCTATATATATAATATATATATTTTTAATTTGATGCCCTCGTCAAGTTAGTACCCAGGTGGCTGCTGTAAGTATTAATAAAAAAAAAGAAGCTTTTCACAAACAAGTGTAGATCAAAGAAATTAGAGTGTTTGCAAAGTGTTGATGGTTGGATAATTACTTGAGCTGTTGAGCATTGTTGATGTCCATGAAGCATGTGATGTAAAGCAAAAGCGATGATCTTTTTATGAAGTTTGTTTTGTTTTGCTTCTATTCCTAGAAAATGAGATTGTTATTTATCGGGATTGGAGACACTCTTGTCTGGATACAAGTTTTATTCCCATTAGTCACAAAAGAGATAAAGCATCTCTTTCAATTCAAAATTCTAAAAAGAATCACCATAAGAATCTACCTATCTTCTTTTTAAATCTTTAATTAATCCCTATGTTAATGTTTTTGTATGCCATCACTCTTTATCACCTGCATAACTGATGCTTGTGTTTTCTTGTTCTTTATTTTAAATATTAAACAAACATAATCTCTTTACTTTTTTCGATTCTTTGGGAAGATTTGTATGCTTTTATTGGAATGAATTTTGAATATTGTAGCCAGATTTTTTTTATCATCCTCCATCTCTGCAAGTGTGTTTAATTAAGGATCAGTCTATATATAGTTCGGTTGTTAAAATCGCTGTCTTATATGGTGTCACAAGATTCACTACATAAATTTGAGGGTTCAACTGTTCAAGTCTTATGCTCGACATGTGGTGCAGATTTAGAAGTGCTTTAAACTTTAGAGAGCGGAAAAATAAAATTAAATAACGTCACTAGATTCGTGATATTCAAGTTCTGTGGCAGTGTTTAGAAATGCAAGTTAAAATCTACCATTTTCTATAATCATTGGTATTTGGTAATAACATCTAGATATTAACATTAATATCGCGTCATAATGTAATTTGGGACTGATTTATCAGTCTAAAATGTCTATTTTGCGAAGGCTAGGAGGTCACAGAGAGCCTTTTGAGTTGCACTGGTTAGAGGATGTAACTAGTTAGTTTTAGTTTACTGATTTATTTTTAATTTTCATGAGAACTTATTATCATTGTACTTACTCGATTTACAAATATCCTACTAAAAAGGGGCCACGTAATACAAATACCCTGTTAAAAAAGGGGTCATGTAAATCTTAGTTTGCGCAGAAAACTAATAAAAGTTGTATTACAGTTTGAGATCTATGCTAGAGAGGAATTAGACGTTAACCACTACATCGTCTCTTAAAAGCTAAGTTAATTATTAAAAAGGAGCATATGTGTGAAGTTATATTGATGTATTATGTGTAATTTGTACTTTTATTTGATTGTAAGTTAGGTTGATTAGGAATGTTATGATAATTCATCAGACATAAGATGACAAGGTAGGTTAAATCTGAGAAGATGCATAAAGTTGTCACTTGTTTTTGTTGTGAAGTGGGCCATGTGGAACCTATCCATGGTTTAGGTTTTACATTAGTAACATGGCATCCAACCTTAATGACAAATTTCAGGATGGCAAATCAATATTTGCTTGTTGTACCCATGTTTGAAAAAAATTATACATCAGTTCTTGGTTAAAACTGTTCCGGTTCACTTACTAGTCACCCCAAAACAAGTTTTTCAACATACTAATAATGACGGTTATTCTTGGGTGGTTGATTTCTCTGTTTAATTGCATATAATCATATGTTTACAGAAGATGATTCCCAATACAATGTGGATTTTTTCTAAGTATTAGAAATGATATTTAGCTACATCAAAACCATGTCAAACAAACTTCATTGAACTCATTGTTGTGGTATCCGTGTCATCAAGCCTCACGGTGGTGAGTGAGATAACTAAGTCCTTAGCCACACCCACCAATTAAACCCCCACAACTACCATATGTGGTTGATGTGACATAACTAAGAGTTTATTAAAATGAGGTCTTTGATTCAAGCCTTACAGTGGTAGTTTCCTCGCTTATGGTGTTCATAGGTGAGTCATGTCTGGAGCATCAAAATAATAAGATGATTTCGCCCATGGGATTAATTCAATAGTTTGTGTTTTTACCGTTAATTGAAACATATGGCTTCAACTAAATTCAAGTGCATTCATCATTGATTTACTTTATTATAAATCTAACGTTGTGTGATTGTTTTATAAAGTTAACTAGTTTATATGTAGACAATAACCTAGCTAGCATTTCTACTTTGTTTTTCATATCGTTAGCTAGGTCAAGTTGCTTTAAAAGTGTAGTTAACTTGTGTGAACCCCTTTCGTAAAGTAATAACTAGGTATGTCTATGTGGTAATCACATAAAACCTGAATCCAAGGGTGATCAATGTGTTACTAACAAACTATTCGCGGCAACTTGGTCTTAGCAACAAATGTCTGAAAATTTGAGCAGAAACTTTAGATCACCTACCATTGGAAAAGCGTTGCCACATACCACAACCAAATGTTGAGTTACCAGAGTTGGTGCTCCGTCGGTTATCAACTCATTTTCATGAGCTTTGTGACTCGTGAGTACGTAAGTAGTGCTAAACTACCGACAACTAGTATATTTTTCCATATTTTAATTACTTGCGGGGATTTTGGTCGATTACATTGTTGACTTGTTGTTAACTTGTCATCGTTGATATTTGTTTGTGTAGTAGTAACAATTTGAGCAAATATGAAGTGATTATTTTTAAATGAACCTAAAACACAGGTAAAAAGCGTAACGAAGTCCTTTATACTATAGTCTGCTCGTATGGTTGGGCGGTCATGATTAAATAACTTTTGAATTAGCTCATTCAATAAACTTGTCATTTTCTAAATGTTGAAGGAGCATCCATGGGCTCGTATTCGGGTGCTCATCAACTGGTCAGGTTTACATTCGAAGAACGAGATCAAAACTTTGTCTCTAACATCAATATGTGTTTTTTGTTAGCATTGGGGCTCCCCCACTACTACGAATATAACGGAGGCTCACCACAGCCCTCCTTATAGGCCAAGTTGGTCGGACTCAAAACTTGTCAACCAACTGTTCCAGTGAAAAATCGGGTAGGAACCTTTAAACATGTCACGTAAAACCCTTATGCTCAAACACGAAGCCGGATGGTAGCCTGAGACGAGCTTCATTTTCAATATCCACCAAAAGTGACACGAGTGAGGATTGAACTTAGGTCTTCTATGAAGAGCTAAGTCATCTTACCACTAGTTAGGTTTTTTAAATTGTTATCGAACTGTAAGAACTATGTTCTTGAATCTTTCGGTTTGTTTGTAGACTTTGAATGCTCATTAAACATTGAAGCCATTTAATTGATTGCTTCCCTAACTAAGAGAACGATTTTTTGCTCCTTTATTGGATTTTTATATATGATGTTAGATAACTCTGTCTTGCTTTTATGTATCTAGGGATAACTATGGTAGCTAGAGATAAACACATCAAAAGTATATTATATATGTTAATGGCCTAGCTATTTGGTTAAATTATTAATGATATTGAAAAAAAGCTAGGATGGAGAAGCCACGAGTGAAATGATTATATTCCCACTAACGATAACTACTAATCGTAGATCCCCCATGCACACGCACACGGACACACATGTATTTGTATATACATATATATAAAGCTAAGCAATGCTAGGTGCATGCGCAACACATTCCTTGTGTTTTAAGGCTACTACCACCACACTATTCTAAATCGACCATCTTTATGCTTTTATCACTAATCCTATTCACACTAACATTTGTTTTCATAACGACTCCTAATCTATTCCACTGCCTGCTGCTTGTGAGATTTATACAATTTGATCTCTAGTATATATGGACGCAAAATATTTTAATTACTACCCCAAGTGTTCTTTTGAGACATATTACATGCAGAAAATTTGTATATTTAGGAGTACGATTAGAGGCCGTGTGAATAGTAGTTCTAAGAAACATATAGATTTTAGTTGGAATTTAGTTTTATCTCCTTTTTTGCATGCCATGATATCTTGGCCATCAAATCCATGGGTTAAGGTTTCGGGAGCCTTTGCAATTTCATGTTTAATCTACACGTATTTTATTGCCATAGTGAATAGGTTATCGTGATTTTTAAAGTGTAGTTAATTTAGTGTACTATGTCTAATTTTTCGTTTGCTTTTATTCGGTTATTATTAGTGAGAAAAAACAGAAAATGATACTTCATCCGTCACATTAGCAGTGTCCATTTTTTTTATTTGTCTCATCTGTCTATTTCTAAATTTTATTGGCTAATTTTCAAATTTACCCTTAAAAGTTAAAAACACATAAGCAAACAATTTGATGGACCCACATAATATTTATTTTCAAATAAGTATTATTGTCAAATAACAAAAAAAAATATCATTTAATGTGCTTAAACTTTATATTTTTCAAACTAAAATACTTGGGAAATAATAAAGTGTTTTTCCATGGGATACTTAAATATTGAGGGTTGATGGCTACTACCTACAAGGCTACAAGCCTACAAGATAGGGTTTATTGAATAATATTTATTTTTGACTTTTAATCATTATATACTTAAAAATATATGTTTCTTTTCTATTGTATACGTTTATAAACAAAACAAAACCGGGTCTAGAAGAAAGGTATATGTGGTTTTAATTCTAAGTTGATCGGAGAAGCAATCAACAATCTAATGTTCTCAATTTAATTAGTGGAAAGGGATCGATATTAAACTATCATTTGGGTCAAGTACAAGGATGCTTTGTAGGTTGGATGAAGGCTTGTGGGTCGATGTAATTCATACCCTAGGTGTGTGCATTTTTTAATAAAAAAAGTCTACAATTTTAAATAACTCAAACCTACAAACAATTAGGCATGTGATCAAACACGATTTTATATGGTGAAAGCACCATCAAACTTTGAATGACTCTTTTTTACACTAATTTTTCAAAAGTGTTGTATGAATACGGCTCACTCAACATTTAGTTATATACGAAACATAAAGACATCCTTATATAATATAGCAAAACAAAAAAATCCTATGTGGCATCTTTTCATAGCTTTTAGCTTATGTGGCATTATTTGAGAGATTATCTCACAAATAATGATTTTTTATTTAAAATATGTATAAAAAATTTTTTATAATAAAACTAATTACCTTTTTGATCCCCTAATATTTTGGATAGTTATGAAAAATTTAAGAGTATTTATATTTTTAGCCCTTTACTACAAGGGGTGTACGTGAGTCGGTTTATATTTGATAGGGTTTAAAAATAAAACTTATAGATAAAGTTAATAATAACATACATTTAAAGACCTCGGTATTTTATTAATATACATAACATTTTTATATGATTAAATCATGAAAAAAATAATAATAAACTACACCATAAAACTAAGCACTTTATTCTCTTTAATTTGAGTATAATATTGCTATACTAAAAATCTAATTTTTAAAAATATATCATGTGTTCCGTTTTACCCGGTTTTGTCTCGAAACTGAATGGAACATTCATGAACATCCATAAAGCATCACTTGAATTGTGTTCCCGAGCGTAGCGCGGGCACTAAACTAGTTTATCATATACCAGATCTCACATTTAATTTTTAAGGAGAAATACAATATAACCTGCTGATCGCAGCAGAAATATAACTCCTGACCTAGTGTTCATAATACAAGTGTGTTACTAATGGGTCACTAAACTCATTAACAATATTATTTTTAGTTTATTTAATGTAGTTGAGGATGATGAATGAGATGTTAATGCTTAAGTTTAGGCTAGGTTGCCTGTTAAATTCTCGATTCAATTTTTTAAGGTCCCATATTTTATAACTGGTTTATTAAGTTGGTTATTATTAAATGGTGTTACCTAGTGTTCTTGGTTTTATTTTGAGAAGGTTGTGATTTTAGTCATGTCATAAAAGAGATGTAGATTTATAAGTAGGTTTAAGATTGTTTAAGTTGAGTGTTAAAAAAATTGATTTTAAAGTTTACTTTTTTACGCAATATACTAAACAGCCTATAAAATTGAAATAAAATTGCAATAAACTTTAGTGAAGAATAAGAGATGATGGTGAAAGGCGAAATAGAGGGAGGTAAAGTAAAGAAACATACCTCATGACAATCATATCTCTGAACCGTAGTAGTTCCGTTCCAAGAGTAAGATAAAGGCATCAGCATCACAATCCCATCACAACGTCTTCTCCTCATCTCTCTTTATAAAAAGCCACCATAACATTTTGATTTTGAAGAAACCTAACACCCAACACCAACACCAACACCAACACCAACTCTTTCTTTCATTCTCTCTTTCTCTTTCTCATCATCATTATCATCATCATCAAACCCATGTTTTCCACTTCACTCCAGTGGCTTCTGTAAACCCCAAACAAAAAATCATTCACTCTTGTCCACTGTGTCCCCAAATCTCACATTTTCACTCATTGTAAACTAGACACACAATCAATCCCCTACTTTTTCTTACCTTTTCTTCAAAATGTGTTCCCATTTCCTTTTCTCTTAGTTAATTATCTCTTCAACAATTTCACTTCATTCGCATCTGTTCAACAATTTCACAATCATGTACAAACCAGCCACATATAATCCTTCTTTCTCATCCTCCTTGCTTGATGAGATCTACCGCTCAATCGATGAACGACCTGACAATGAATCAGCTGGTAATTATAGAAGAACTTGTACGGAAAAACAGAGGAGTTATAGTTATGATCGTGATGTTAAACGGCAAGGTAAGGACGTAAGATCGGTTGTTGATTTCAAAAGAAGTGTTCATCGAAGTGTCAATTCGAGTTCAAGCTCGTCGGATTCAAGCAGCGGCGGCGGTTTTTCATCGTCGGAAACTGAATCTGTTCACTGCATCTCATCGAGACCTAAACCTATCCGTACGAGCACGAACAATGAGTACAACACAAGAGCGAAACAGATGAACATGTATCAATTTGAAGATCTGCAATTGAAACAGAAACATGAAGGCAAATTCGTGAAGACGAAATCACGAGCAATGAAGATCTATGGAGATTTGAAGAAGGTGAAGCAACCGATTTCACCAGGAGGTCGATTAGCAACGTTTCTAAACTCGATTTTCACTACAAACAACACGAAGAACAACACGAAGAACATGAAGCTTTCATCCTCCACCGCTGGAAGTTACGACGACGGCAAATCCATATCCGCCGGTGGATCAACGTGTTCATCAGCATCGTCGTTTTCACGATCGTGTTTAAGCAAAACTCCATCATCCAGAGGAAAATTAAGCAACAACACGAAGAGATCAGTTAGGTTTTATCCGGTAAGTGTTATCGTTGGCGATGATTGTCAACCGTGCGGACACAAATCTGTACACGGAGACGAATCGAATCTACATCAACATGCACTCAAATTCGTCAAAAAACCTAACGACGGTGAACTTAGAGTTTATTCAAACGACAAAACTCGTCGTATTGAAGAAGCTGCAAGGAATTTGTTGAGAAATTACCAGAAAAAAGTTGAATGCGAGTTCAATTCGAGTACAAATAATCTAAAAGTTGAAAACGAAATCGACCTGAATTACGACGACGATGATGATGATGAAGATGATGATGTGATCAGCAACACAAGCTCCGATCTGTTCGAACTGGAGAATTTTTCTGCAATTGGAATGGAAGATGATGAACTGCCGGTGTATGAAACAACTAATCTGGATACAAATTTAGCCATTGGTATTGGTAATAGTTTTCGTATGTAATTGAACAAAAAAAAAAGTTAGGTTATTTTGCTAGTTATTTGGTGTGGGGATATTTTATTTTCGTGACGATAAATTAGAAGTTAGAATAATTTCTGTTTTGTTTTGTATTTGGGTTAAATTAAGTAATTTGGAATTGGGTTTTACTAAAATTTAGCTATAAATCTTTTATATTACATTCTTAAGGTTTTATGTACATGATATATAAAATATTAACAATTAAACATTTGGTTTTCTTTAGTATTTTTCTACAAAGTATGAGCAAAAACCAAGGTTTTCGTAAATATTTGTGTTTATAATCAGTTAAGAACGGATATCATTTTAAAATATAGATTTATAATACCATATGCATTTAGGTGTGAAAGAGAAAGGTATATAAGAGAAATTACGTCTACTATAAAAGTAACGTGTGAAAGAGAAATCACGTCTACTGAAAAAAGAGAAAATGAGGTTAAAATTATCTTTTGAATAGTATTTAGGATGATAGATGTAGGTTTCTTTGTGCTTCTCATATTTTTCCACTTAAAAGTTGACATATTATTGAAAATAATTTTAGACATAAACAACTTATTTACTACACATGGTTGTACATATTTTATATGGAGTTAGAAACATACTGGTTTTCCTTTTTTTAATACAAAGTATATTTTTTTTAAAATAAAGTTGGAAATCATATTTATTTTTTTCTTATTTCTAGGAACTACAACATATTTCAAGTACTTTGTATTAAATGAGATTTTCGTATCAAATCGTATGTCAAAAGTAAATCATTCTTTTTCATATTTAATTAATAAACACCTCATTTTGTAACGAAAAAAACACATAAACAAGTAAGATATAAAGATGGTGGTGTGAATAATGTGAAGGAGAATATCGAGATTGATACACAAATATATCAGATTGAAATAGATGTTAGCAGAAGATTATTACCTTTTTAGCTTTATTTTCTATATGCTACATGTGGACCTTTTTTCTGGTTTTTTTATTGATTTAAAAAAATATAACTTAACTAATATTGAAACTTTTTTTCATTTGGCTTAAAATGAATTAATAAGTGACTAGACGAGGTAAAATAAGAAGAGAGAATACCACAAATAGTGTCAAATACGTAAAAATAGTTTAAATACTATAATTGTTTCGGCCTAGTAGTTAAAGGAAATGTGAGAAATTTAACTTCTTTTGAAGATTTTGATTTTAAATCCAGACAAGGATGTTTAATATTAACTTATTGATGCTAACATACTAACTCTTCTAGACAAAGTCTTTATGTTAGTGTTAAAAAATAAAAAAATAAATATGAATTACATTAAATTTTGATTGTTTTATTAGGGTTACTAGATTAGTACCCGTGTGTTACACGGGATTTCAGTTTTATATGTTTTAACTAAATTTAGGTATCAAATGCAAATATTTTTCTATCAAAAATCATATGCTAAAATAAAGCAAAATTATTTATAATAATTGGTAAATTTTTTATTTGAATATATCAGGTTAGAAGATAATTCTTGATAAGTGGTAAATTTTTAACTTGAACATATTGGGTTAGAAGATAAGTAATAATAAGTGGTAAACTTTTAACTTGAACATATCGATTAGGATATAGATTATGATAATTGGTAAATTTTTATTTAAATATATCAGGTTAGGAGATAATTGATGATAATTTGTGAGTTTTTTATTTGTATATATTGGGTTATTTCGAATATGGAGCATACCATGACCCGCATTGAAATCCTCCATCAAATTGAATTAGATGATGACACCTAAGCAAAATCCTATGTGGAGTATTTAGAATGTTGATATGTGGATGAGTTACTCAATTATTAGAATAGGTAGATAGATATATTGTTAATTTGTGTGTTTAAAATGATAATAAAAAATTATTTTTGTTGTTAATTAACCGTTGGAAGTGATAAAGCAGAAACACGTTAACGAAATGATGAACAAGATAAAAATGGTGTTGGTGGGTCTCCTAAAGTGTGGGGAACATTTAGATTTTGTGTGGATTTTTCTTTCCGGTTTCACCATCCTCGACTCCAAATGTTACTTTCTAAGCAATCATATTTGAATTTTAATTGTAACAAACAAACACTTTATTTATTTATTAGTTAGAATGAGTAACTTTTTTTTATGTAACTGGTGCATATAAGATATAGAATTATGGATGATAATGTCTTAACGGGTCTAGGTGGTCGGTTTAACTTTTGATTAAAAAAAATTCTTAATTTTACTAATCAGAAGAACGAACATCGACGATCATAAATTGACTCAAGGTGAGGTTGATTCAAGGTGAAGCAAGGTGAAGTTGAATCGAGGACGAAAGGTGAAGCAGAAAACGACGATGAAATCGGAGTGAAAGAAGAAGCAGACAACGGTGGTGGAGAGTAGACAAACACTATGAAACCAGCTATAAAAGAGAGGAAAAACGTGATATGCACGTTACATACAACCGACCTTCAAATTTAGAAGTTAGGTTAATTTGCTTTTATTTCAACATTAAAATGTGTAATGAAATGTTCGTCGTGTAATAGACTTTTTATAGAGTAAATTACATTTTTGAGCCTTTATAATAGGTCATGTTTGAATTTTAATCGTAACAAACACTTTTATTTTATTAGTTACAACTAGATTAGTACCCGTGTACTACATGGATTTTAGTTTTATAGGTTTTAACTAAATTTATATATCATTTATTTTTAACATATCTCTTATTAAATCGATTTGGATATTTACAAATATATTCATATAAAAAATAATATGTTACAATAAAGGATATGATTTATAATAGTTGGTAAATTTTTATTGGAACATATCGGGTTAGGAGATAATTCATGATAATTGTAAAATTTTGTATTTGAACATATCGAGTTATGAGATAATTAATGATAATTGGTAAAACTTTAATTTGAACATATCGGGTTAAGATAAATCATAATAATTGATAAGTTTTTTATTTGAAGATATCAGGTTATGAGATAATTCATGATACTGGGTACATATCGGGTTAATATATAGATCATGATAATTGGTATATTTTGTATTTGAACATATCGGGTTAGGAGATAATTGATGATAATTTGTGAATTTTTAATTTAAACATATCGGGTTATTTCGAATATGGAGCATACCATGACCCGTCTAAAAATTCTCCATCAAATTAATTAGAACATGACACCTAAGCAAAATCCTATGTGGAGTAGTTAAAATGGTGACATGTGGATGTGTTACTCAATTATTAGAATAGGTAGATGAGTAATATTTTTTTTTATGTAAGTTATGCATAAAAATATAGAATTATATGGATGATAATGCATTAACGGATTTAGGTGGTTTAACTTTTGATTTAAAAAAAACATTCTTAATTTTACTACATTTATTTGGTTTTATTTCAACCGTAAAATGTGTACAGAAACGTGCATGTAATAGACTTGTTTATCTTAAGTTTTATCATAATGATATGATTGGCCATCGACATTAGCTGGTGATATCACGTCCTTCACCGAAATTGTTACACGATAATATTAGCTAGTCAACATTTTGATCAAATATATATGATTTTATGTTAAAAAAAAAGAGAATGTTAAAAGTTTTCTGATAATTCATGATATCAGTCAATTCTCGATTGTACCACATATACTCCATTAAACCAAAATATGATAGATAATTAAAAATCTAGTATATATATATATTTAAACTTAGAGTTGAGTGTTTGCGGGATCCATTAAACCAAAATATGATATAAGTTCATTAAAAATGTGTTAGCGTTTGTTAATTTTTGTTATTATATATGTAAACTAAACTCTAGACTTATTAAAAATGGGTATACACGTTCTTACACCGTAAACCGTAAAGTATGGTTGCGTATTCAAATCAAATTCGACTAATCGAATACGAATTCGGTTTTAAAACTTCAAAATTCGAGCTCAATAAAAGCGAAATTCATTTTTAAATGTTTTTAGGAGCCGAGCTCAATAGCTTAAGATACCAAGCCGAAAACTAACACTATTGAGGAGAAATACGGAGGCAGTGCCCTAGACCCCTACTAAGATCCGTCATTGACGCCATTATTAGCATGAAATATGTTTTTCCATAAGTGGTTGATGTTTATATCTGAAAGTAGACAAATATATAAGATTTAGGTCTATGGTTAAATCTCATGTAAAAAACTACAATGAACTATTTACCATGTTTTCATGTATAATAATAATAATAATATAAATATAACTAGGTGAATATAGGTTGTCAAGCGATGCGCAACGATTGTTAAGCGGATTATTACCTTTTGCATACCCTACCAGCACCTCACAAATAAAAGTGTAGCTAAAAAAATTCAAATACAAAAACAAAACACCAAAAAAATAAAAAAACAACCAACAAACAAACACACTCATAACATCAACTAATGACAACATAACACATCAATCCATTAACCAATAGCAACATAACACCTCAAACCACACACAAAACACTATTTCATAGCATCAACCAATAGCAACGTCACAACTCTTCAAACCATCAACCAATAGAATCACAACACCTGAAGCCACAAACAAAACATCAACTAATACAACACAGCACATTTCAATATAAAAAAAACTAGGATTATACGGCGCTCGCACGTTGTGCGAGCCATTTGTATAACGTTAAGTTTCCATTATTACAAGTGTATAAAGTTAAAACTATACACGTGCTAAAATCAATGAAAAACAAATGTCATTCAACCTCGAACAAACATAATGAAACAATTGTACACAGCATCATCACAATGAAACACATTAAACAACACTACCTTAAACTCAACTTATCTACAAAAAAATCATTCTACTTTGCTGGTCAAAATGCAAAATCTACAAAAACTATAATAACAAAAATGCAAAACATAAAACAAAACTACCTTAAACTCAACTTATCTACAAAAGAGTCATTTTACTTCGATGGTCAAAATATAAAGCCTACAAAACTATAGTGGCAAGTTACAAAACATAAAAGTTTACTATTCATAAAGTTTCTATTTAAATATATAGTAATAAAAACAATAAACACCAATAATAAAAAAAACAACTCAAAACTTTTACCAATGGCAACATCAAACATAAAACCAACACCTAAAACACTATCGTCCAATAACTAAAACACATCACAAAACACCTACCAATAACAACACCACACTTCATCCAACACCAAAATACTATTCATAAAGTTTGTCTTTTCAGTATAGTTAAATAGTTTAATAATAATAATAATAGTAATAATAATAATAATAGTAATAATAATAATAATAACTTTCATTAATTTTGCTAAAATCACAGGGAATCCAATGAACACAAATGAACAGAAGGAAGCTTACATCATAGTCTGTGTAGGGGTTTGTTGAAACAGGATTTTTTAGGTGTTTTTGTCGTCTAAAAATCTATTGTTACTTACTTTTCTATTTATAATGAGACCCAGCATATTTAATAAATGTCTTAATAGACGTACAATTATTATTATTATTATTATTATAATCCAATATATATTAAAGGTCCATTTTTGTCCATATGTTTATCTTGTAATTAATTGGTTAATGATTTACCAATATATAGGGTTTTTTATTTCTTAAAAACATATAAACGGCAATCGGCAAGTTCACAATATAGGGGGTTGTCTGTGAAGAACGTACACACGACATTCATAGCGGATAGTTTTGGATGGTCCAATGATTACTAATGTGACATTTTCGTTGTTAAAAGTTTTTAAAGCGGAAATCTATTTTATTCGTATGCTTTTTTTTTTAGAACGGCAAGTTATCATACTCTTAAATTAAACTCCAATATTTACAGTTGCTCAGGTTTGAACCTGAGACCTCCCTCCAAATGGTGCTCCTAGATGCAAAGCCTCTCCCACTGAGCCACCAACCCCAATGGTTTTTATTCATATGCTTAACTAGCATAAAAGACTAATGGCCTAAAATTGAAAGGGTACATAGCATCATATATGCAGTTCAAAAAAACATAGCTTTATATCCTTAATAGGCAAACACCATAAAATAAATATTTCGTTTACAATGTACTAGACTATTGATCTTACGATAAATATATATATGTAGAGTTTAGTCATAAACGAATCAAGAGTTTTATTAAATGATTCAAGGTATATCAAGAAACGATAAATATATATCTATCAACTCTTTCTTAACTCAAATACTTCAACTAAACTAACTAATGTTGGAATCTAACTTGATTTATTCTTATATAAATAATATAACATATCTAAATGCTTCCATTTCTTTTATCTTTTAATGGTTATGGCTATTTGAACTCAACGGTCTGTCTATTCATAGCCATACATGCATGCCCATCCCTCAAACGAAATTTTAACTGTAAATCTTCAATTTGTCTCTAACTCACCAAGGAAATACCTGCAAGACCTTAATCCTAAAAGGCAATACTTACTATTCTATGAATCGATATACTATGGATGTTACTTTTTTTTCATGACAGGTAAACTGTTACAAGTTAATAACATCTATTTAGTATCATTAAATGTCATTACCTGAATTCAAACTCAAGATATTCAGAAAGGCACAAGTCTAAATAAGGTATATTTTCGAGTGAAAATCAAAACTAAAAGTACTCACTCATTAGAGTCTTACATTAAAAACAATAACTTTTCAAATTGCAGGATTTCAAGCATACTTGAACAATTTTTTAGTTTAGCTAAACTATTTTACTTTATTTTGTGAACTTTATTTAGTAAAATGAGCTCTAAATAAACTTTCATTGTATGATGAACGTGATTTTGTTACTTTTAAATTCACAATTTTAGCTGAACCAAGATCGTATAAATCAAACGCTTTTGATAAAAATATAAATTCTGATATAAGACAATAACCAAGAATATTATGTATGTGAAATTGTGAATAGAACACACTTGTCTGTTTTGGTTAGTTTGATTTTTCAAACAACTCAAGATTTTATATGCATTTTATATTGACAGTAGAAAATCATTGTCGGGTTTATACGAACAAATCTTTGACAAATTTTTAAATGTTCAAAATGTATTAAATAATTATTCACTATACTTTTTAATATTTTAGCATTTATTTAAAAGTAACAATGTTTTATAAATTCACTAGATTATACCCCGTGTATTAATACACGGGTTGATTAACTAAAAAATGTAATGATCATCAAGCATAGTAAACAATAAATCATATGACATATAAGCAGTGCACTATAAATTATTATCATCTTTAGTACGTTCTCTAGCACAAACAAACACCAAAAACCCACATATGAAAATATTAGAAGCCAAAGATTACCATAAAAATCTTATCAAAATCTTGCAAATAAATGAATGATCACTTGTAATACTATGAACCATATGCTTTGAGCCTTTGATATAGAGCTAAGAAATCACCTAATAACCTATACAAAAACAACGGGATTAAATAGTATGTATTTAATAGAGTTTTTTCGTTCTCACTCAAATACCAAATAATCAAGAAGCATATTATATGTATACTTGTTACTTATAACCTTTATTGCATTAACAATGATTTTTTGTTCTATTGCCTTCACAACAAAAGTTAGCTTAACAAAAGTTCAACAATAATGCCAAGAAAACACAACCTAAACTATGCTAATAAATATTCTGTTATTAAATTTATGCAATAAACTTGCTAAAACCTTGGTCCAAATAAGTTATTAAAATTTATCAACTTTTAAACTACTTAATCGACATATTCTTGGACCGAAATATATATGGTATAATTTTGGAATATATATTTTGTTAATGATACCTTTACTAAGAATATAATATTTATTTTTGTAATTGATAGGGAAATATATTAGTTTGATAGTTGTAAGTTGTGCAATAGTAGAGGGATTAAATTTGTAATATATTAATGGCGGGAAAATTATGACAATAATAGCTTCATTGCATGACACGTGGCATTAAAAACCTTCTTTTATTATAAGGTATAGATTCTTTAGGTTATTTAAATAGTTTTCTAATAAAGTCATACGATTTTCATTATATGTTACAATTTTATAAAAGCTAATTTTTATAATATTAGAGCTAGAACGTATATCAGTTATATTTCTGAAATAATCCGACTCGCTTATTTGAACTTAAATATACATATTTTAATTTTTTATGATATGTATTATTTATCTATATATTTATTTTCTCATAATTGGGTCTAATGGTTAAGAGAAGGTGAGAGATTTTATCTCTTTTAAAGGTTGTGAGTTTTAGTCTAGATATGACAATATTTTATGTAAATAATTATAAACAGCTGTTGTTAGAAAAAAAAAGAAGTGTGGATTTCAAATCATTTGTCCAAATTTCATAGTCGAATGAAAACAAATAACTATATTCGTATTAACCTGTATATTTAACAGTCTCCTATTAACCATCACAAGATGTCCTAGTGATAATTAAAGTTGACGTAAGAGCTTGGTGTCTAAAGTGACCCAAGTTCTAGTCTCATTAGAGACATTAAGGGGGGAAATCAGGTTATCTTGTGGTGGCCAGTCACCAGCAATGAATAGATAAACCATATCAGGGTTTGAGTGTTATGCGAACGGCAGGTTAATTGTCGCTCATTTGGTTGTACGTGGGGTGATCTCTAAGCTGAATGACTCATGTGTCTTGCTATTGTGACATGGGTGTTACAGTCCGGTTAGCGAGTCCGGTATATTTGTTTTTAAGAGTCTCCTATTGATTGAAAATATATATGAAGAGGTACCCTTGTGTACATGTAACAATTAATTAATATTATATTGTTGAATAGATGATACATATGAATAGTCAGTGAGTGACTAGTGGCATGTGCACCACGTCCACGAGTGGTGGTGATTAGGTACTATAACAAAGACAAGTCTGATGAAGGCCATTGTGTGACTTTATTTTCAGCAACGCACATGTACATGTGTGGGTGGCCAACATGTTCATATTATGTCGCCCATACACACGTACGCGTGTTACTCATTAATAAAGATACTCACCCCTTTATTTGTTTTTATTCATCGAAAACGACCTCAATCGATCCATATGTTTCTTATTCATCTCCAAATCGCAACCACTTGCCACCGTTTTCATCAACATAAACTACAATACTTCTTCATACGTCGACATCACTGTTTCAAATCCTGATCATAATTCACGCCCCTTGTGTACTTCTTGTTTTTCTTTTCTCTAAACCGGCTTTCGAACTCATTCGGTTTGGGTTAACATTGATTTAACCCGTTCTTGGTGAAACCGGTTTATAGAGAAGACATCCGGTTTGGTTTTTCGGTTTTGAAAAACGTTTACTTACCGGTTTGGTTCCAAACGGCTTTTAAAATGGTTTGGGTTAAAAACCGGTTCATATTTTCAACACATGGGACTAGAGTGTTCATAATCGTTGTTTGATGAAACCGGTTTTTGAAGGAAAAAAATAAAGAGATGGTTCGGTTTGAATACAATTCGGTTTAAAATGACATTTTTTATGTTCGGTTTGATTTTGACCTGTTTTAAATTTACGGTCCGGTTCCAAACTGCTTTCTAAAACGGTTTTGGCTCGGGTTGGGATGAAATCCTTAGTCGTTTCCGGCAATTGCACCTCCTCCCGTTGAATTGTGGGGATGGTGGCCATGGTGTGGTGCATATATGGTAATGATGGATAGATTGTGAAGGTTTTCAAAACGTTGCCAATAGTAAAAGTTATATTTTTCGTATCATTATAAACAAATGGCAAATGACAATCTATAAACGTTATTTAAAATAACTCTCACTTAATGCGTGAGAGTGTGTATAAACCTAGTTGTATATCAACACACACAAAACCTAAAAAGTTTTCTTGGAAAAAAAAATAAAACTTCAATTTTTTTAGTTGTCGTGTTTTAAAGGGTTCCATAATTGAATTTATTTATTTATTTATAAAAGAACCTTCACTATCTCATAATTACAATTGTCACCCCTCGACCATACAAAACTAGTATGATACGTCGTCGTCTATGGACCGACTTCTTCTTCACCTTCAACTTTCACAAACAACTACTAATGACCTTCCTAGTTACGAATAGTTTAGGGGTCCCCAAAATGGGGATATATCCTGTTAGAAAAAGTTGTTTTCATTTCTAAGCTTGAATAAAATTAAATTGGCCCGTTTTTTTAGTGAAAAATAATAAGTAAAAAACAATGTTGAACTACTTGAACTTGAACATATTAATAAATCCCAGGAGCTGCCTATCCAACTTTTAAAACTAACTAGATTTAACATCAGGCCGCGCGTTGTAGCAGCCGGGTCACGCAGTCGGGTCCCCAAAATGGGGATATATCCTGTTAGAAAAAGTTGTTTTCATTAAATAACACTTTTTAATCTTCTTGTCATTACATTTCAAAATACACTAATAATCACTATATTTTTATTTTTTTAAAATAAATAATACCTTTTAATCTTCTTGTCATTACATTTCTAGATTTCCTCTCTATACTACTCTACTCGATCTACTCCCACATATGAACATTGCATTTCTTAAATACATAGTTAAACACTAACATTTCACTTCTTATAATATAACAACCTCACCTACATGTTTAGGGGCTGTTTGGTAAAATCTGAATTATTAAGTGCTGAATGGTTAAGAAGTCTGAACCATTAACCGGCTTTATCGGTGGAATGAAGAAGAAATGTTAGAGTTTAGTTGTTGATGAAATACTAATAGTAATAGTAATATTATTGTTAATGTTATTGTTGTATATTGAAAAAGAAAAAGATGAGGAAATAATATAGTGAAAGTGAAAAAAGAATATTGGAATGAAGAAAACGTACAGAAACTAAAGTGAAGGAAATGCAGCTTTGAAAAAGTAAAAGAGGGATGGTAAGGTATGGTATATATGTGAAAAAAGAGAAAGGGGATGTGTTAAACAGATCATCTGATCGGATCCCAATAGTTTCCGGTGAAGCGTGCGGGTCTTGGATTAAAAAACAAAATCATCTCCGATCACTTTATTCCATCTGTTTCATCTCAAAATTACATACATACATATTTTACTTTCTTTTTACTTCAACATAGGTATACAGGACCACATACACATCCTATTTATTGGCTGTTTTCATGTGGAATTTTCAACAAAGTGTTTTTCGAAGATTCATTTTTGAACTCATGAACTCTTTAAAGTTTAGATATTATCTCCAATACCCGAAAAAAATACAAATGATTCATTAGTTTTCTTTTTAATAATAATCGTGTGTGAGTCACACACGATTATTATTAAAAAGAAAACTAATCGGTTATCACTAAAAGGGTGAGGAGAGTCCACCTCTAGTCATCCCTTATCATGGTTGTCTCGGGTTGATGAGTTTCTTGATGGCTCTATTTTTGTAAAATATAGAGATTTGTGTGTTTATGGTTAATGAGGGTTTGATTTATATTTGATTAGTTTGAAATATATAGTATATATTGTGTAATAAAGAAAAAGTAAATTTTTTTCTAATTCTAGCCGTTAATTAAAGAGACGTCCACCTTCCAAATGGTCAAAAGCTCGAGGAAAGGCATGGGAAATCACCCCAAACTTCAGGATAGTAAGGGGGTGGGCGGTGTTTCCGCTCGGGGCCGCACCCACCCCGTGTCCACTCCACCCATTTTAAGAGCATCACTGATAAGTTCATTTTTAGATGAGAAAAAACATGTATATATGTACACTGTCATCACCTCTCTTATGCCCGACCAATCAAAAGCTTGCCCAATATATTTTCTTTCTCACTCTTTAAAAACTACATTGTCTCTCCTTTCTTCTCTCTCCTAACCCCCTCACATATAGTGGCGAAGCCAGGATTTTGTTAATAGGGGGGCCTAAAGTTATGGTGCCCATAACAAAGGGGGCCTGATTTTAAAAATGGGAGGGCTCGTACCCAATTTATATACCAAAATCAACTAAAAAAACTGACAAATCGCTACTACTAACCGGAAAAAATGGGAGGGCCCGGACCCTCCCGGGTCTTCACTTGGCTGCGCCCTTGCTCACATACTCGTTTTTGAACGTTTATGGATATAAACTAGTTCACCATCTCTCACATTCATGTCATCATCTCTCACATCCACATCACCCTCTCTTTCTTTAAAAACCATCCAAGAATGAATCATTGGTGAAGGTCTAAGAAAACTCTCTTTGGTCAAGCTTGAATTAGAGACCTAAAGATCATGGAGTCTTACCGGTGGACACGGTACAATCTAGATGATCGGAGTTTATTAAAGGAACTCATGATTTAAAGGAAATCTTAAATGAGGGTAAATGATTTCTAAAAATCGTTTTGTTTTAGGGTCATCCTATTCACACACCCCATATCCTATTCACACACCCCATGTTTTTATTTCCCACACCCCCGGGCGCCGCACATAAACCTCGGCGTCGCGCCTGGGTTACTTCTTATCCCAGACACATCCTCGAACGTAGTCAATCACGCTTCAACACCCTTATGCGCCGCGCATGGCCCTCGGCGTGGCGCCTGGGTCATATATGCGGCCAACAACATCATCGGCGCCTAGGTCATATATGCGGCGCATATGTCCAGGTTTGACCGAATTCCACCTCGTTTACGACATTCCTCGGTTGACGTTGACAGAAAAGTGACTCAGGCGCCGCATCAAGGCCTATCCGTGACGCCTGGTTTTAAAACAGGTGTGTGGATAGAATTTTAGGGTGTGTGAATAGACAAGGCCTTGTTTTAACTCAATTCTTTTTTGGAAATACAAAAACTTGGATCGAAAAAAAATTCGGAATGGTTAAATTTGAATGCACATTATTATAAAAGAAATCAACTTATGTTATACAACGGAACAATTTGAGTTGCTGTTAAGATATCTACGGGCCCAAAAAAGATCCAACCAACAAACCTCACTCGATATTATTATTGTGGTTGTTTAAACCTTTCCAGCTACCGTCACCTAAGTTTTATTGTACACTTGCTTTATCTTGCATAATACATTTGGATGATAGTTACTAATAAAATTGAATCATTTTATTTATTTTAACCATTTCATTCATTTTAATCATTATATATATATGTAAACCTGTGTATATTTTTTACACGTTTTCAGAAAAAGCAGCTTAGGCCTAGATTGAATATTTTATGTTGTGATTTAGTTGTTTGTTAGTTGACGTAAAATCATGTAATAATTTAACTTGTATTTAATGTTATTTAAATCATTTTAGTATCATGAGCTATAAACAATCTGTTCAGTTATGTCCATTCCAAGATTTTCTCCATCGGTCGAGGTGTGAGACACCGGACTATATATTTATTTTTAGCTGTTTTAATCAACTTGATTTTTAACTATTTATATGCAAAAGAATAATGACACAGAAAGTCAGAAATCAATACCAAGTTCGTTTTCAAAAATATATATATTATACCAAAATGTATTTGTAGTGGATTTGATTAATGGGCCGAGTACATGGGCCAACTGAACCCATTGGACTAGTACACATGTCATATTGTATTTGATCTTCTTTTTTAATAAAGCCCAAATTTATTCCAACATTATAATTCATGCACTCGGTATTTTATACCATTGTTTTGATAGAAAAAGTAATTGCATGTTTAACTATAGATTTTTATTATTTTAACCACAATAAACAGAATAACATTCCTAGAGCATCTGCAATAAGAGACTAATGACTCATATATTTACAATTTATTATTTTTAATATTCGGTAAAAATACTTTTGAGCTCCCAAAAAAAAGTTCAATAGCGCAAAATTTGAACACAAATTGCCGTGGACACTTTGTACGTGTCATCATCCAAATTGTACAAACCGTCATACACAAACACTTGATTCAGTTTAAATTCTTAAACTTCGTTTCTTTTGTACTATTTTAACAGTTTTCACATGAACTCTTCTTTAGGGAAGGAAATGATTCGAGCGGGGGCTACTTTTGAAGTCGCAAATTTATCTACGTACCTAACAAAGCCCCGACAGTTAGCTTGCTCGTTGCACTCCTTAATAAAAAGCTTGGTAATTGGCATGAGATTGTATAAACAGTTGCTAAACAATCTTACATGTTATTTATATATCTCCTATTTGACAAAGTCGGTGTTTTGCACCGGCCAGTCACATGGCATCACATCACGTTCTAACATTTTTTTATTTTAACGTAGTTACGGTTTTAATCTCCGACTTTTGACATATTTACGGTTTATAACCCGACTTTTACCAATTGTCATTTTAGCCTCTGATGAGTTTTGGACTTTGATCTATTACCCTACTTTGACATACAATATGACTTTAATATTGTTCTCATTTTGACATCTAACTTTTGATATTTCATCCGTTTTTTAATATATGACACATTACAGTTTTACGCCGTGTCGTATGGGACATGAATTTTTTTTTATCAACGTATGTGACGAAGTCACATACACATGACCCGATCGCGTGACCCGGACGTTATGACGCGTGACCCGATCTTAAATCTAGTTGAATACGATATAATAATATTTTTTAACCAAATCATTATTGACATTGAGCAGCAAACCTACATATGCTATTAGTAGCATTTAACCTTTATTTTCATTCAAGATTTTTTTTAATACTATATAGGTTGAAGTTTATGTTTGTATAATATCTATACCTTCTAATAAAAGAGGGTTTTTGATGCCACATGTCATACAATAGTGCTATTGTTGACATCATTTTCCCGCTCATTTGTATATTACATATTTATACCTTCTACTATTGCATAATGTACAACTCCCAAACTAACATATTTCCATATCAATATATTACAAAAATAATTACCATATTCTTAGTAACATATTATTTACCAAAATATATATCCCAAAAATAATTACTATATTTTTAGTAAACGTCCCATTTACAAAAATACATCGATATATTTCGGTCCAAAAATATGTCAATTAAGTGATTAAAAGTTGAGAAATTTTAAAAACTTATTTGGATAAGGTTTTTCAGCAAATTAATCGCATAAATTTAATGAAAATATTTTTAGCAGCATAGTTTAGGTTGAGTTTTTTTGGCATAATTGTTGAACTTTTGTTAAACTAACATTTGTTGAGAAGACAATAAAATAACAAATCATTGTCAATAAAATAAAGGTAATAAGTTACAACTATACATGTAACATGCTTTTTAATTTTTCCTATGTGGGTTTTCACTCTTTGTTGGTATTAGAAAACGTAATAAAGATGGTAATGATTTATAGTATAATGCTTACTTGTCATATGATTCTTTGTTTACTATGCTTGATGATCATTATATGTTTTTAGTTATTCAACTCGTGTAACACACGGGGTATAATCTAGTAAAGGTCTATGTTAAAGCTATTTGGTTAACGACAATTGTTTAACAACTTCGCTTAAATAAGTAATTCCACATAATCTCTTAACCCTACTTTCCCACATTAGATGAATATCTTCTTAAAATATGTTTTAAAATAAAATAAAATAAAAACTTTAATTTCATGTGAGACTTAAATCTAAATATTTTTTACGAGATGTCATCTTTTATAAATATCTTGTTAATGTTCATAGTGTCAGGCAAACTGTCACAACGAAAGACACACTCATACACACAAGAAAGAAAAAAAGAATAGGAAAATATTACGTGGTTCGGTGCAAAGATGACATATATTCATGGTCTGTAACTAAGGTATTTCTATTAGACTCTGTGTAATGGGCGTTATATCCCATTGATAATGCCCTATAACGCCCCGCACACCACTACGCGGGGGCGTTATGGGCGTTATGCCCCTTTGGGCGTTATAAATATAACGCTGGTGCCCCCAACTTTTGTCCAATCATTGAATTGCTTTTGTTAATGAATTAATTACTAACTAATGATTATGGGGCATTATAGGGGCGTTAACCATTACACCATTTTTTGGTATAATGCCCCTTATCTAGTCATCGTCCACATGGCGGAAAACGCCCCCAAAGGGCATTAACCATTACACATAGTCTTAGCTCACAATTTTATGACCAAATTGCAATGTATGGATATATATGGGGTTTATATATATAGAGAGAGAGAGTTAGAGTTATGTTTAGTGACCAAGATGGCTTAAATAAACAAACTCCAAAGAGGTCACAAACTTAAATTCAGCTAAATTTTCTTTTTAACCCGTTGTATTTTAAAAGGCCATATGCCTAATGTAAGTGGAGTTTTATCTAATCCCATTTTATTTAAGGCAAAATAATAGCAAGCAATCGAACCTTTTGGTTGTTGCAAGTTACTTATCGGACACATATGTTGTTTTCATTATATTATTTTATCGTCCTAAATTAGTTTTTTTATTGACCCCCTAGCGTAAAACAAAGATGAAAACGTATATTTAGGAAGTCAAACAAGAAGACACATTTTTTTTCTTCGCTTTTTCATTAAAAGATTAAATTTTTGATACGATCAAGTAATAGAAGCGGGTGTAGGCCGTGTGGTGTGGCACTCTGACACCACGTCACCACTAATAAAAACCAACACACTAACAAAGATCTATCATTGGTTTTCTTGCTCAACAACATGGAGATGAGGACGAAACTTAGACCTTAGGTCTCATGTTTAAATTACTATCTTGGGGTATTTCTCTTATCTTGGTGTGTTTTTCTTTAGACTTAAAGATTAAGGTGATTTGATTTCTATGGGTCAGTCTTATCCTGTTTAGCGTAGACTGGATTTTTAGTTGACCCGATTTGTAAGTGGTGATTGTGGATTTATTAAGATGTTAATGACCTAAGTTAGTCACATGAACAATAATTATGATCATTGATTATGATTAAATCCCTATTATATATTTTAACATAAACCCTCAATAAGGCATGTCCTATTGTGTATACTTAAATCTTTTTTGTTGGCAATAATATATATATCTTTATGTATCCTCGACGGCTGCTGATTGCAAAAAGTATATATAAACAAACTTTTATTGGCTCAATTTGCATTTTAATTAGTGGGTTGGACAGGTATGAGAAGTTATTAGAAAATGTAAATTTAAAAACTTTAATACACTTTTAGTTAACGTGTAATTGATTTACTTATGATTTAATGAGAAGAGACAGATTAGAAAAAATTTCACACTTTCTACTTTGTCCTCTATGAATTTATTGGGGATGATATTACCCGATATTGATTGAGAGGTTTTGGAAAGAGGTTTTTTTTCATTTTTGCACGTGTTTGTTTGTAACTTTGTATTAAGGAATTGGATCTTCAAATAGTTTTAATATGTTTTATTATTATTTTTTAGTTAATAAATAGATCATTAACTTAAATATCTTTGATCCTTAATGGTAATTATTTGATGGAAATAATTGTCGTTATTACGTAATTTAGGGTTTCTACTGTGTGTATATATAAAACATTAGACGAATCATTAAAGATTGATTTATCATAACACTAATTGTTAGTTAAACCATCATAACCAACACCTTAGCAGAGAACATAAACATGTCTTCATCAACATCCAACCTGACTACAGTTGCTGAAATCACAGGTACACATGATTACGTATTATTTCTCATAACATGTTACAGAATCAATCAACAATCAACATTCAACAATATAAAAACAGAGAGAGAGAGAGAGAGGCTCAACTAATAACATATTATAGATGAACAAAATGAGAGTTAATAATCATATCAAGATTTGTTCGCGAGTATTGCAAATAATCTTCTTATCTATACACTATTCTAGGGGTGTCAATTCCTGATACCACATGAAACATGACCCGAACACGACACGAAAGTAATCAGGTTTTGGGTTGGAAAATATAACCCGTTTAAAAATACGGGTCATGTTCGGGTTGATCCGTATAAAAATGGGTCGCTTTCGGGTTAAAAGTACTTTTTAACTTATAATCATGCTACGAAATATAGGTGTTATCGTAATTAAACTTACATAACCTTTTCTCAGGATCGCACATCAAAAAGTCTCTAACCGAATATAAAATTCTTTATTTTATAAATATGACTTGAATCCAATACCTAGCTCTCATGTATATAAAAATCAAGATCAAATTTTTATCACATAAATATCTAATTTGTAATCTATCTAATAAATCAAGGTTTTAGGAGACAAATTTTGGGGAGAAAACATACTTTGGTTTATAAAAGGAATCTTTAGAGGGAAAATTTAGTATGAAAGTTGATTTAGACAAAATTTTGTGTTTAATAATTTATAAATTTTTAAATATAATGGTTATAATTTTTTAAAAATATTGTAATATAACCCGTGTGTTACACACGGGTGTTAAACTTAGTGATATAATAAAACAAAGTTAAGATAAAGTATAGTGCATCTATGGTTTTATTCCAAGCCATTTGATAAATTATTGTTATGGATTCTATTCCCCAAATGCTAAAAATCCTTAATCATTGAGTAACACCTACCCACCTCACCCCACCCCCCCCCCCCCAACCACCAAAAATAATCATTCCTACAAAACCACTATCCCTTCATCCTCTGTTCATCCCCCTTGTTTTAACACTCCATCTTCTTCACTCCCCATTCACTCATTCTCATTTCAAATCTCATTTCACACCAATTTCATTTCAATTTTGATTTCACAAACAAACCTCTAACAAACATACCTGCTGCTAACACTGCTTTTCAATCAATCTTCTGAAAATGCATTTCCATTTGTTCTTCCTTTTTCCTTCCAAATCGAAGCTTCTAGACGAAGAGTTTCAAAACCAGAGATAATATTAATAATCGGTAACAAACAATCTTCGTCTTATTTCAACTCAATTTCTCCAATCGAAGCAAATCGTTGCTCAAATTCATCTGTTGATTCGCTCACTTCCGTGCTGGTAAGTTACTAATTAAGTTTTCGTTTCTGTTTATACGATACTTATTTGAAACGATTTTAAACGAATTGAAATGAATCAGTGAGTAACAATATGTTTTGTTTTCTACTTTTCTTCTACAGAGATGTCTACTACGGTGATGCCGGCGACTGAATCGGCGCCGGTGACGACGAAACTGATAACAGAGACGACGGAAGTTACATCTGCGACGTGCGATTGTTGTGGATTGACGGAGGAGTGTACGCCGGAGTATATAGATCGGATTCGTGAACGGTATCAAGGAAACTGGATCTGTGGATTATGTGGAGAAGCGGTTAAGGATGAGATCGTGAGGAGTAAACGGTTGATAACCACTGAAGAAGCTATGAATCGCCATGTTTCGTTCTGTAGATCGCCGCGTGAGCCAACTGTTAGTCTTATTGCCGCCGTGAGACAAATTCTCCGGCGGAGTTTGGATTCACCGACGTCTGTGAAATCGATGCCGTGCACTCCAACGACGAAGATCTCAAATCATACGACGACGATGCTTACTCGATCGGAGAGCTGTATGCCTGATATTACACTGGTTGTTGATTCGTCTTCAGGTCATGAATCAGATGAAGATGATGATTGATATTCAACTTTTCAACGTCTCTGTGAGTAAAAATCTGAATTAACTGTTTTTGATCAAAAAATATGCATGATTTCGAAATAACATATTGATATCAATACATGATCATCAAGGTTAAATGCATGCTCAGTTGTTGATGGTTGTTTTGATTGAGAAATAATAATTCAATATCAATGGATGAAGTGATGAATTAATTACTATGTGATGCAGATATGGTTAAGTTACATCATCATGAGTTTGAGTTTAATTATGATCATGTGATTGATTTATGACTTTGTATGTAAACAAATATCGAACCTATGGTGGTATAATAGAATCATATTTTATTATGTTATGTAGTTTTAAGTTCTATTTTTGTGTAACATATGCTTCACTTATGTTTTGAAGTTAACTTTAGAGGAGGGAGTATCAGTATAGTGGTTGTGTTGATTCGTTTCATGTGGTGGAAATAATTCTCGTTTGAGGCATTACAATCATTTAGTTAAGCGTACGTCATTTGTTGCGTGCTACCCAAATTATTACCGCATGTGTGACGTGGGTCACCAAACACTTGTGCCGCAACGATTACCAACATAGGTGGGGTGGCGATTTTTTTGCTTCCAGACGTGACCAACTAGCCATGGTCTCTTGCACTTGTCACAAAACCATTCTCTCCTCTCTTATAAGATGCATGCAAATATATATAATATGTTGTTTAATATATTTCTATTTCTTATGAAATATATAATTCACGTACTTTTACGATATAAGATTAATGTTGTTAATCAAAATGATTAAATATTTGAAATTGACATATTCACAACTTTAGCGATTAAAATTCAAAACTAATATATTCTGAAGTTAATTGCCTGCAACGACTTTATTTAAGAAATTGTTATCAACTGATATACTGTGACCTATATATAAAATCGGTTTGTCCGAGTAGTCTCGAACCACATTGATCGTTATATTGGCGAAGCTAAGTGGTGGTTGAACCAAATTATAAACTATAACTTTTTACAAGAAGTTAAACTCAAATGGACCGTCTGTGATCACCATTCAGTCATTCACCAATATCACTATTTAACGATAATTTTTGGCATGTAAGCGACAATCAAGTCTCCTTTAAAACCAAACATGACAAGGTGTCCTTTCAAAAAGGCCCGTGGTATCTCTTGATCAACAAATATGGTTCCTTTTCATACTACTAATATCATGAAATTAAAAGCATCTACCATCTCTTTGATAAGAGCATAACTATTTGAAATACCTCCAAAATCAATAATAGGGACTTAAAATGGAAAGTTGGAAAATGGTTGTGTTTCTAGATTGGTATATATTTGTTTGTATATATGTACAAGAAAACCAAATCACATGGCACCACCTACAAAAACAGATTGACATTATGTTACTAATTAATTATTGATATTATTTTAATTATTTTTGTTTTATATAAAAATATATTCCATAATTCTTTTGAAATGATTGGAAAGATGCAAGTAGGTGGGATGGTGCATGATTAGCGTCCAAATTTTACTAGATTAGGTAAACCACCTCACATAATTGAGGTTTATGTTCTAGATACATCATACATGTCAATTGTCACTAGTTTTCTCCATGTGACATGTTAGTGGGTCATCCAATATGTTTTAATATTTATGTTAGTCCTAATCGAAAGTTTTAATTATCAAAACCAAAATGATTTTATTAATCTAAGTTATTACTTACTAATCAATAAAAATACATACTTTGAAAATATTGATTCCAATAAGCTTTGAATCAGTTAATTTTATGAAGATTTTGATCAAAATCTAAATAATATAAAGAACAAGATGAACAATGATAAGAACACTAAATTTGATCGTGTATTGATCGCAAAAGATATTATTTACATGAAAACCCTTAATTTAGTTAATACAAATGTGTCCTAATTGTCATTAACACTTTCTATAAATAACCTAATGACTTTGGACTAATGACAATTATAAACATAGACTTAGACTACAGCAACACAAATTGAAAAAATACAAATAAACCCCTAATGTTTATTCTAATATTTATTTTATCATAAAGACAAAATATATTTATATATTAAAATACAAAAATGACTAATTAAAATTAAATATATTTATCAACTCGAAGCCCCGTAGTCTTTCACGTCTTAAACATCTCGTGTATAATCTTCCTCCGAACGCGTCTTGTTGACTTTCAACTTGACTTTGACGTTGATGTTGACTTTTGTTGACTTCGAACATGTTGATAATATTAGACTAAATTTCAGATCCAACAATACCCACATAGTTTATTATTATTAACGTCTTTCATCGCGTTCCCTGTTCGATCTTTAATTTGGTAAGCTTTAATCTTAATTTCAGAGACAATAAAAAACTAATCATAACTTCCATTTTTGTTACTGGTTTAGTCCCAGTAGAATAGTAATAACAAATTTACACTCAATTTTATACTCAATTTCACTTTCAATGACGCTTAGTGAAAAATATGAAAACGTGCAAACGAAATTAAGTGAAAATCATGTGTAAACCAAATATAAATTTATAATTATTATATTATTGGAACTGCTTTTGTAACAAAAACGAATGTTACAATTAAGACTGGTCAAATATTAGTTTAATCATTATCCGTGAATATATAATAGTATAGATAGATTATTAAAATTTAATTTTTTTTATAAAAAATATACAAGTCATCTCTTTGGGTAATCTTGCTTTTTGATTATCGTTTTAAAAAAAATTATTGGTTAAAAATATCGTAAATTGAGTCATTTATCTATTAAATAAAGATGTTTTGGTCTTTTGGACTCTATTTTTCGAAAGGAAAATTTTTTTTCCTACAAAAAAGTTTTTGAGAGAAAGTTAAGTGGAAATTTTTTCAATTTGTGGAGAAAAATTTGTGATTAATATCATATGTAAACAAATACTATAAATCCTTAATTTTAAATATTTAAAAAATTTTAAATATAAGTTATAATATTTTTTTAATTGTATTATTCTTATTTTAATCGTGTGTAACAGATACTAAACCCAGTTTTAATAAAAACATGGGCTTTGACAAAAGTAAAAACACTTCATAAAAAATTAATCTGGACTGGATTTTTAAAATTTATCATTAAATAAAAATCTTCTAACATCAATCGTAATTACATCAAAAACAAAATAGATACAATAGCATGCATGTAATATATCTTGAGGATGACGTCACAACCCATAACAAAGCTAGCCAACCATAAAATTCATAAAGGATTAATTGATATCTTTGTTATTGTTTGGTTCACTAATTCGATTCGATTTTGTAGATTAATTTGGTTACGGCTCATTTATTGTTTGGCTCATGTACAATTCCTCACCAAACATATGTCCACTAATCTGGAATTGTTAGTTCTCACCATTAATTTGATAGTATTATTTCCGGCATAACTTGTTGATTTGGAGTACGGGACTACGGGACTATGGGTTACCTAAGCCTTCATACAACGGGAATGTACAGGGTTCAAGTGTCATATGCAATAAAAATGAGGTTTTCAGGGGCCATGGGGTTTTCTAACCTAAAGTCTTTTGATGGGAAAATGAAGATAATCGCATGGATCAATGATTTGTGAGTGATTTAAATTGCCGTTTAATGCACGTGAATAAGTAAGTTGCAATAAGTATTTGAAGGTTGAGATCATATTTGGTGTTTGGAATAAGTAATTTGAAGGCTGAGATCATATTTGGTATGTTTAGTTGGTTGACAAGAGGTATTTGGTACCATTAGGCCAAATGTCTTTTCATTGTGATTCATTATTCAATCCAAATATCTTCAAGTTGAAATACTATTCACTATTGATATTGCTTTCACCAATGTCAATTTCAATATATTAATATTGAAACAAGTTATCTTCTTATATGTATTTTAGCAAGTCGAAAAAGGTAGTAAAGTAGAAAAATAAAGTATAAATTACACTCATCAAAACACACATAATTTTAGACGAGATGTGTATGTGTTTATAAAGTAACGTGTTTTTTTAAGTCGATGGCAATGGTTTTTCTCACTTTTGTAATGTTCTAGATGTATCATTATAACTAGTTTAGACACACAATATAATTAAACCATCTATATGAGGCTGTTTGACAACTTTTGAATGGTTAAGTGCTGAACCAATAAGAGCTCTGAACCATTAAGGGCTGAATCATTAAGAGGTCTAAACCATTAAGAGTTAGTATATTGCTAAACTATTCAAATACAAATGTCTGACCAATTCAGATAGGAGGTATTAACCATTTAGACTTTCTATAATACTTAACCATTTAGAGGCTAATGTCTAAACCAATCAGACACTTACTCGCGAAACAAACAGTCTGAATTATTAAATGTTAAATCATTCAAACATATGAACCATTAAAAACTAAAACAAACAGTCGCATGTTTCATTTTAACAGTCTAGATGTACCGTTATAATCAAGAGAGTGTCAACATTTCTTTTATATGTAACTTATTTTTCAAAAATACTATAACAATATCATATTAAAGGGATAATGATTCTAATTTCTATAGCCTTTTGAAAACAACATGGTCTATTAAAGTTATGAAACCACTTTTGACTTATAAAGTGTTGTAACAATTAACAAGAGAGGTGAGGTTGTTTTGTTTTCGCATTTTCAATCGCTTTTGACTTTTGTATTAGTCATTCTCATAAGTGTCACAAGTCACAACTTTAACCATTAATTAAAATAGTTCGATCAAAACACCATCCGATTTTGCGTCGATAATCACCATCCAAGAGTCGCTTCCTGCTTCTCGCCCGCCCCTAGTGCCCATTTCACCACCAAAATGTTGATTAGTGAAGCAAACTATTAACAATTACACATGTGAAACAAATAAAGGACACCTTTGGACCTTCATTTCACACATGTTACTATCTAATAAATCAAATTTTTAGGGGGCAATTTTTGAAGGGATTTTTTTTCTATAATAGGAAGTTTGGGAGGTAAAATTTAGCTAAATGTTTCACCATGCAAGTTGATGGAGCCAACTCCTTAAATGTTATATATTTACAAATTGTTAAATATAATGGTTATAATTTCTTTATAAATATTACTATTTAACCCGTGTGTAACACACGGGTATTAAACCTAGTGAACTTATAATGCTGACTAAGGGTGTCAAAGAGGTATGTTTTAAGGGGGCCAAAATGGGCCGGGTAAAGTTGATACACAAAACGTTAAAAATTTTGACGCCCCTTGTTGTAAAATTCTGACTTCACGATTGCCTTAAGCAACTTTTAAAAAGATGCATACCTGAGATTTAATAACTTTTATTCCATTCTCAAATTTTTCCCATGACGCTCGAGTGTGCAAAGGTCCGAGCAATGTAGTTGATCAGCAACAGAGTCGTAAACCTTTTCATGAACAGGCTGAAATAATATAAACACAAAATTAGCATCAGAAAACATCATTTCTGTTAAACAAAGTTAAGTTCATTATAATACTTACCAGTCTACATGTGCAGCGTTGGCCAGTTGTGCCAACAGCAGCAAACAAGACAGAACGAACAACAAGTTTAATGTCGACATCGTCCATGACTATTAAAACATTGTTACCACTTAACTCAAGCAAACACCACCCCTCCCAGACTATCTCTCTCTCTCTCTCTAAAATGTGTGATGATGAGTGATGAATCTAACTGTCAAAAGTTTCTTTTATTTCACCCCTCAAAAGAGTAGGGTTGTGTTTTCGTCTACGTCGCAAGGGAGGCGCACGACGCACCCACCCCTTGTCTACAACGTTTACCCTTATTATAAAGTATAAACATGAAATATGAGGAATTTCAAAACGGTTACACAGATGTGGTAAGATCTAGCCGTGCACAAAAAAACTGGTTCCGGAACCGACCCGGTGTACCGAAACCGGAACCAGAACTAGTCGTACCCGAACCGTAGGGTACACATGGGTTCCGGTTCCTCCAAGAAAATGGAACCGTACCCGGAACCCAACCGGAACTGCTGGAACCGGTTCCACCTCAACCCGGTCGAAACCCGAACCGAAAAAAACCCGATTAAACCGGTCAAATACCGATCATACCCGGCACCGAAACCGACCATATCCGGTTATTGACTTTATTGACCAAAATCAAACCCATTTCCTACCCGGAACTGATTCCTAAAAAAACACAGTTTGCAGTAAGATCGTTGCATATTCGCATGGCCTAAATCTTACAAATCCCAAGTCCACATAGCCCAATTCTTACAAGGCCCAGCCCATTAGATCTTAAATCCCCTAACGCTTAGGAGGCCTAAAAACGATATACTATATTAAATAAAAATATTATTAAATTAAATGGTAGAATAAAATTTGTTTTAAGATTTTTAAGGAAATGTCAACTAAAAAATAAAGAAGAATTTATCGTAACAAAAAAAGTTTTGAAATTAAATGTCACATACAGTTGTTGCACTAAGGGTTGTTTGGCAAGTGTTGAATGAATTAAAAGAGCTATTTGGTTGGACATCTGAGATTCTAAATATTTTTTTCCACTTTGTCTCACATTGAAGTGGAGACAAAATTATAGTTATCTTTATATATGCAAGCCTTTATAACATATTAAGTTTTTATGTTACATTTTACTTTAATACCTACCCACCCGCAGGGGTGCAAATTTGGTTCGAAATCCTTGCCACGATGCGACGGCCGCGCGACCTGCGAGCACGAAAACAGCTCCGAAAATCCAGGTTCGTACGAGAACAGTTTTTAAACGATTGATATTATATATATAAATAACATGCTAACAAGTTTTATACCTATATAATACACGGGTAATCACCTAGTTAAGATTAGGGTGATGGGAGTCCACCCCTCACCACCCCACACCACTCCACACGTTTTATTTCACCCCACATCCACCTCATATTCACCCCAAATTATCCGATATCCACCCCACACCACCCCACATCATTTTTAATTATTATTTCTTATTTTTTAAAACTTTTTCATCTTCATTTCACCATTAATCACTTCATCATATCTTCATCACCACCCCAATTCCATTTCATATCTTCATCATCAACTCAATTTCATCTTCATTTATCACTTTCAATTTCATCAGATTTCATTAGATTTTGCACCACCAGTCCACCACCACTTAATTCCAACTCGGATTTCATTTCACCAACTCAATTCCATTTCATTTCACTATCTTCAATCATGAAGCTGATTCTACCACCACCACTGTCGCTGCTGGTTCTGGTAACCGGAACAACAACAAGCGTCCTCGCCGTACTGCTTCCTCTTCCACCGTACAGCAGCAGCAAATGGAAGAGGATGAGTGAAGAAGAAACAAATGGGATACCTCGTACAGCAGCAGCAAATGGAACATATGTAACGGTAAAAAAAATGCGGGGTGAAGCTCGGGGAAGACATACCAAATTGGACCCCAAAGTTTGGGCCCGAAAGGGGGTGGGGCGGTGTGCCCGTGCGGGGCCGATTCGGAGCCGCACCCACCCCACATCGACTCCGTCCACACTTATGTATGTCTGAGTCTCTAGTTGTGAAATCTCTTTATCAACATTTATATCAACTTTAACGCCCAAAGCTTTGGTTTGGGAAGAAGATGAAATATGGTACGAAGAATATGAATTTGTGTGGGTGAGGGGTGAGTTTCGTTTTTTCTCTTCTTTTTAGGGTTCATGTATAGAATTATGAAAATTTTAAGTCTATTTTCTAGATACTTGGTTTGATTTTCACTAATGATAGGAATTCTTCTTTCTATCGAAAATACAAAGAAATTGAACAGTAACTTCAAGGGTATTTTGGGGTTTTTAGAAATGTGATCAGGTGGCTCAACACGACGCTCACACATGTAT
Organism: Tagetes erecta; assembly: GCA_030867185.1. Lineage (NCBI taxonomy): Eukaryota > Viridiplantae > Streptophyta > Magnoliopsida > Asterales > Asteraceae > Tagetes > Tagetes erecta. The sequence goes on from CM061492.1 coordinate 1,837,494, forward strand.
TTCTTCCTGCTGCATCACCATCATCAAAGAAAGAGATAAGAGAGAGTGAGATCTGGAACCATACACCGATGACGGCAGCTATTCGACATTTTTCTCTGCTCGCCCAAGTTTTCTCTTGCTGGGTTGACTATCGCTGCTAGGGTTAGAAGAAGAAAATCGGTTTGAAGATTAACTGATGGATGGAGTACTAGCTATCAGGTGTGTTTCAGTTACTATATTATAGTTTAAGGATTTGATTGCATGTTCGATTTATGAGTCTTCTAATTTGATGTGTTGAGTTATTAATTAATTGCAAGATTTTACGAGTTATGACGAAGCACGCGGTATTTGATGGCCACATCATGCCGGGTATTTTATCTATTGGGGTTTTTTGGTCTTCCCATTCATGGGCGTTTATCCTTTATATCTGATTTAGGATTTTTTAAACTTTCAGGTTACAATTTTGTGTGTTTTAAGTTTAGGGTTTGATGGAAAGAAGATCAGTATACGTATATGAATCTTTGCTACTTCTTCGTTGTTTCTTCTGTGTTATTGTAGGTTATATGCTACGTTTTGGCTAAAGGATGTCACCAAATGAGTTTTTAACGAATTAAACTACATAGAAGCCGTAATACACGGCAAGAAGTTTGTTTACACTCATGAGAATGTCGAACTTTGACTCAAGTTATTGTTAGTACTTCTTTCCTCAATTTTGCATACGTTGGTTGAAATCACCTCATATGTGCATATTTGAAGGCATCAAATGTTGATAGCATATTGAACTGTAACAAATATAAAATTCTTTGCACCCTCAAGAGTTCTGACTTCTAAAGCATATATGCACATTATGTTTATTTGTTATTTTCTTTTTGTAAATGAATCGCTTTGAATATTTGGGTAAAATTGACAGTTAGAACTAAATTTGGTTTGAAGCAGTATGTGTGGTTAAAGTTTTGTGTACTATGAGACCTTTAAAGCTATACTAAAGTTATGTAGGTGATCTAAACTTTATAACTCCTATTGTGTTGAAGTCCTTGAAACGAAAGGTTTGAATTTTCAATCAATCAGATGCATATTGTGGAGGTTGGCTTCTTCTTTCATTCGTGTTTTCACTGACCATTATAACCATGTTCCTTTAATGTTGCAGGATATATATTTTTCTTTCGTTTCAGTTGCTAAGTTGAGTCGCTCTTCGATAGTAACTATGGTACATTGCATTTATTAATATACATCTTCTTTCCCTGTTTGTACCTGCAAGCTGTTTTATCGGAAATTTTGTGCGTGTATGGCTTAAAATTAGGGCTCATTGTCAAAGATTGGGGAATAGATTCAGCTTTCTCATATGTTTTGGCCTATAATTCGACTATTTCGCAAATGACTTTTGAGTTCCGCTTGAACAACTCTTTCTTGGTTTGCCTGTATCTCCTTTACTTCATTATTATTTCTTTGAACATCATGAGAAAATTTGATTGGAATTAGGGTTGGGGTTGAATTGTTGAATGGCTGAAAAAGAACAACGATGGGTGTACAAAATTTTGGCATACTTTATCATTCCTAATGTCAACAATCACTTTGCTAGCCTAACTAATTTTGGTTCGCTGTAACTTGCTATTAATCTTAAGCTATTGATTTAGTAGTATTGTGTTGCTGGCATGCATACAACTATGCAAACACACCTCTTGAAGTTTTTGATTTGTTTTTGTAGTACACTATGTTTATTAAAATTTCATTTCCATACTAACTTATTGAGCTTTTTTTGCTTACTGAAAACTAGGTGTAAAAATGGCTGACGCTCCTTTTAAGATGTGGGGAAATCTCCCTCCTGTCCTTACAATGGGCCAAAATCTTTTGAGTATGTTATTTCATGTAGTACATGATAAACAAAGTGGATCGATAATGGTGAACACAAGGCTTAATGGTATACAAACACTCCACACACACTGTTTACTGGAAATCAACTTGATTAAATTGAGAAAATGACAAAGTGCAGTACATAAATAACAAAGAAGTCTACCTACAAATCAGGAAACAAACTCCACTATCCCACTGTTCAACTAACGTTAACTTACCTAGTCTTTAGGAGCAAACAACTTGGAGAAAAAGTAAAATAATAAAGTGCAAATTAAATACATGTTGAATCAGGTCACTTGGTCAAATGGGTCAACATGTCTACATGTGCAGCCAGCTATTCATTGTAACTTTAACTGTACATGGTTCATATGCCATATTTTTAATTTAAATGTCTTGCTTTTATATAGTACAAAGCTATACAATATAGTTCATATTAGTGATGCATGTTAATAAAAAAAGATTTCATTTTGTTTTCTTTACAATAATAACACGCATGATGATGAGATGATATGCTTAACTAGATCGAGATTAAGTATATTTGAACCATTTAGATTATAGGGCTTCCAAGTATTTATGAGTTTGATATGGCATGAGAGTGTTTGTAGGTCGAAAAGTTCTCTACTTTTCAGCTTTGTATTTTGATTGATAAAAACTACACAAAAGGTTGTTGCACGTACGTTTAAAATATAAAACTTGATTTTTTGCTTGCTAATTTGATGATGTAAAAAAGCGCCCGCAGCGAAGCGCGGGCAAATGTATATTACTAGTTGATTTTAACAATATTAATCTTGTCCTTTATGAGTGTCTTAAAATTAGGTTCAAGAAATAAATTGAAAGGTGAAAATGATGGCTATTTAGGTCATTTTAACTCCATGAAAGATCCAATCTGTAATCAAAATTTTGATATATAGAGACATAATTAGTTAAAAGAACCATAATAAATTATGTGGATAGAGGACATAATTAATCTCCAACACCTACGTAGGCAATTCTTGTTAGTTCCATTCTTACAAAAATACAAATAATTCTCAAAACATGTTTTTTTCCCTCCTTTTATAACTAATTATATCATTTTTAAAGATGCGTCGAGTTCGCGTAAAATTTATTATTTACCATTAGTCAATACACAGTGGGTTTGAATATATTCATCGAAGTTGACACTAATGATAATTAAACTTAGCATCTTATGGAAAATTCAAGTCATCTTATCATTACTCCATTAGAAGAATTTTACTGAAATACAACTTAACTAATATCGTATGGGCTTAATCTTTTTTAATAAAATGTGTTTCAGTTGCCTAATCAAATTCAATTAATTAATAAGCAGAGTGGATTATATAGCTATTTGCTTGAGTACGTACACTACTAAACCTATATTTTTATTCTCAATGAATAAGATGCTCACTTGCTCATTGCTGTTAATAAACAGCTTATGGGTCTTTATCTTGTTATAAGCTTATAGATAACGTGGCACATGGAGTATATCTTGAAGATCAATTAATTTATTTAATATATCTTTAATCTCATTATTAATAGTATATGTTTAAAAATAGAAACAAGTTAAAGATTTTATTGTCGAGGATCGAAGATACCTCTCAACCTCGTTTTAAGTAAAATAAAAGAAATTTAGAATATTATACAAACAAATATATCCCACACACACATGAAATAGGAATGTTCAAACTTCAAACAACTCTAGATTTAAATTTTGCTAGAAAATAGTTAAGAAAAGACGCACTCAAAACCACGATATACAAACAACTTCAAGCAAAACCGAATTAAGACGTTGCGTTTAATTTTTTGTCATTTTGACATGGAGGTAATCGTTGTCTCATAATTTATATAATTTTAGTTTTATACCCAATAGACCAATGGTACGACACTAATTTCTTTTCAAGGAGATGACAAAAACTTACTTACAAACCAGTTGACCTTTTATAGGTTTATAGCTGTTCTAAGTACGATAATCAATTAAAATCAAGTCGAAATGAACTAACATGAGTCACTAACAATAAGTCATATTAATATACATATCTCTGATTATAAAAGTAACATGAGTTGTATCTAGGTTAAATTTTAGCTTAATTTCATCTAAAATGAATATTCTAATTTGAGATGAGTCGAGTTTACTTTGAGTTTAAGTTAACATGATCTTTAGTTTAGATATTTTAAGAAATCCCAATAATTGAATTCTTTAGTAGAGAAAATAAAAAGAAATATCACTAAAACCCAATAAAATACTAAAAACAAAAGAAAAATAATTATTTATAGCATGGGCACTTTTGATTGGCCAATCCAATTATTTACAAGTAACCAAGTGGTAGGTACTACTTAACAACGTTACAAGTGGCCCATTCTTCTTATCCAATCAAACTCTGACACGATCCAATCCATCCAACCATTTATTCATTTTTAATTATTTTCATTATCCTTTTAATCATCTTCTTCTTCATCTTCTCCAAGAATATTCAGGCCACCAACAATGGCGACTTCACTCTCATCTTCTCTTCTTCTTTGTTTTCTGTTCATCTTCTCTTTTGTTTCTGTAACTCAATCGATTCACACGAAAACTTACATCATCCACGCATCTAAATCAGTAAAACCTAACACGTTTTGCACTCATCATAGCTGGTATTTATTCCTTCTCCAATTAGTTTCATCTTCAAATGAACAATCGGAGATTTTGTATACCTATGAACGCTCCGTCAACGGTTTCTCCGCTAGGTTGACTCGACGTCAAGCCTCGCAGCTCCGTCTTTTTCCAGGAATAATCTCTGTAATTCCAGATCGCCGGAGAACGCTTCACACAACTCACACACCTAACTTTTTAGGTTTAGCGGATAGTTATGGTCTCTGGCCTAATGCTGAGTACGGTGATGATGTTATTGTCGGAGTACTTGACACCGGGATCTGGCCTGAACGACCTAGCTTCTCCGACGAAGGTCTTCCGCCGGTCCCGTCTAGTTGGAAAGGTAGTTGTGACGTGTCGTCGGATTTTCCTGCAACTGCTTGTAACCGTAAAATCATTGGTGCTAAAGCTTATTACAGAGGCTATGTATCGAGTTTAGAAGGTCGATTGAATGAAACGGACGGTTGGCTTTCTCCTAGAGATACAGAAGGTCATGGAACTCATACGGCTTCAACCGCTGCTGGATCTGTAGTGAAGGATGCCGGATTTTTTGATTTTGCAACCGGTGAAGCTAGAGGTATGGCTATTAAGGCTAGAATTGCTGTTTATAAGATCTGTTGGAGTGCAGGTTGTTACGATTCCGATATACTTGCTGCTATGGATCAAGCTATTGATGATGGTGTACATATCATCTCCTTGTCTGTTGGATCTAGCGGTTATGCTCCACAGTATTATCGTGATTCCATTGCTATTGGAGCTTTTGGAGCGATGCAACACGGTATACTCGTTTCCTGTTCAGCAGGCAATTCTGGTCCTGGTGATTATACAGCTGTGAACATCGCTCCATGGATTTTTACAATCGGAGCTTCAACGATTGATCGAGAGTTTCCGGCGGATGTTGTTCTCGGTGACGGGAGAGTTTACGGCGGTGTATCACTCTACTCCGGTGATGGACTTGGTGAGGTTCAGTATCCGTTAGTTTACGCAGGGGATTGCGGTGATCGATATTGTTACAGCGGAAAACTAAACGCTACATTAGTCGCTGGAAAAATCGTGATCTGCGATCGTGGAGGTAACGCTAGAGTCGAAAAAGGACTCGCGGTTAAGGAAGCCGGAGGTGTCGGGATGATCCACACGAACCTAGACGAAAACGGCGAAGAGCTTCTCGCCGATGCACATCTTATTCCTGCAACCATGCTTGGTGCTATCAATGGAGATAAAGTCAAAGAATACTTGAAATCAAATCCATCACCCACGGCTTCGATTGTGTTCCGCGGAACGGTGATCGGAACATCACCATCGGCTCCGCGTGTAGCATCGTTCTCAAGCCGAGGACCTAACTACCGCACTCCAGAGATTCTCAAACCTGATGTGATTGCTCCTGGAGTCAACATTTTAGCTGGTTGGACCGGACACACTAGTCCAACCGACTTAGATGTTGACTCTAGACGAGTCGAATTTAATATCATTTCCGGGACGTCTATGTCGTGTCCTCACGTGAGTGGTTTATCCGCTTTGTTGCGAAAAGCTCATCCCACTTGGTCCCCAGCTGAAATAAAATCTGCACTAATGACTACTGCAAAATATATAGACGATATCGGAGCAAATATTACAGACCTTGCAACTGGGGTTCAATCCACACCGTTTGTTCATGGATCTGGACACGTGGATCCAAACAGAGCCCTTAACCCGGGATTGGTGTATGACGCAGGATTCGATGATTACGTGGCTTTCTTGTGTGCTATTGGATATGATTCTAGCAAAATAGCAGTTTTTGTGAAGGATCCAGTGGATTGCAGTGCAGGGAAGTTGAATAGTCCTGGGGATTTAAACTACCCGTCTTTTTCGGTAGTGTTCGATTCCCAAAAGGGTGGTGTTGTGAAGTATAAGCGAGTGGTGAAGAATGTGGGGAGTGAGGCGGATGCGGTTTATGAGGTGAGCGTGAGTTCGCCACCAGGGGTGGAGGTGGTCGTGTCTCCAGAGAAGATTGTGTTTAGTGAAGAGAAGAAAGAGGCGGAGTACGAGATCACGTTCAAGTCTAGTGGTGGTGGGACGAGGGCGTTTGGTGCGATTGAGTGGAGTGATAAGGTGCATAGTGTAAGAAGCCCGATTGCGGTTGTATGGAGTTCGAGTACATGGGACATGAGCATGTGATTTAGCCGTTTAGGATTGTGGTGTTCGAATGGTTGGCTCAAACAAGAGATGAAGCCTTTTTTTGGGTTTTTTCTTTTGATGTTAGTTGGGTTTTAATCAAAATAATGTATCAATTTCTCTCTTGTTGTAAAAATAGCAAAACACGTTTTAAAAAATGTCAGTTTACGGTTTTCTTCTGAAATAATGTAGGTGATATCATATGGATGATAGTTGGGTACATGAAATAAGTTCATATAGGAACATACTCCACAAGAGAAGCTTCCACCAAGCTTTCAATCACAATGACAATTTGATTGATGCACTTATGTTGCTACAAAAGGTATATGATATATCAATCGATATCGTCAAGTTTCTATTTAATACAACCAATTACTCTATCCAAAAGTAGACTTACTTGTTTTTTTAAACGGGTTAAATTTATTAATCATTAAATGATTAAATCCAGCATGAAGCATCATAGTCATGACCGTAAATGTTATTTCCATCACATATTCCTTTTGTTGATGATGTTGATTTGGTCATTTGACGAAGGTAGTTGGATCTAAATATCATTCTCAACTCACATAATTTCAATCTATGTCTGATGTTTTTGATAAAATTCACATCTATATTGACAATCACATGCTCTTGTTGACATGTCTAACACAGGGTAGTTGGAGGTTATAATTGGATTTATAACGTATCAAATTTTCAGAATTCAAACATACAAAGGGATATCAAATGCTGTAATTGGACATCAATGACAACAAGGGCGAACCTATTTTTTTTAGGATTTATTTCCCTTAATTTAAGGTTGGAGATATTGTTGAACTAAAGTGAAGCTAACAATTTGAACAAACTCATTCGACTCTTTTTATTAGTACGAAACTTAATAAAGATACAATGAAAGTTGACACATAACCTATCTATTTATACTAATAGACTCACAATTAAAACTCCAAAACCAACATACTCAAACTTGAGATTAGCTTAAACTTGATAAGCAAGAATAAGAAAGTTATTTTTAGTACATCGTGGCATCCAATATTTGTAGTTGCACACTTGCACTTGCAGACTTTAAAGGCGGGCTCAACAGCTCATGGCCCAGTTATCAATTGGGCACCAAAAAATTATAGTCTATTATTGGCTAACAGGCCTGGTTGAGTTATTTTCTCTAAACACTGTTAAAACTAAAAATATTGTTCTTTGTTGGGCTCATGAATGTATTTAACTGCATAGTTGGCTTGGCTCATAAATGTTTTTGACTTTTGACTAAAAAAATCAACCGAACCACCATTTTGGTTCAACATAGCCCCAAATCCCAATCAAGCATTTGAAAAAAACGCTAATCGGGTTTACCCTAACCAAATAAAGATAAAGGGATATATACCTTTACAGCTTTACTGGAGATTGATAGCAACAATCTAATGTTTATAAACACACTCAAAACACCATACATAAGGTTAACGCACCACACAGAGTGAAAGTTTTTTAAGACAACCCTCGAGTGTGAATGTGTGATGATAAACTTTTGTTTGAACATAGAATGAGAGATTATACCATATCTGATGACAATCTAAATTATTCATCATATGTATGGTCTACGTGCATGGGTAAAAGTTATCTTGAAACGGCGCTCTGAACGATGAAATGGTGCTCGGATGTTTAAACCTAATAGTGTTTCAATCGAATGTAAAAATTTCATCATTCGGAGCGCTATTTCGAGATAACTTTTACATCAATCAACTCCTAATCTACTTATAATAAAAAACATAAAGCATCGGTCTTGAGTTCGAAAAAAACATAACGGCGTTAAAAAAATTAACGACGGGTCGTTGATTGCCAAAGTGATAAAAGTTGGGACTATTGACAGCCAATTCAATAGTTGGGTCCGGCAGAACCAAAAGATGATAATTGAGACCGGTAGAAATCAATATGCCATATTTTTAATATAAATATTAAAAAATATATATATTTTACCTTAATCATTCAAAAACTTAAAAAAAATTATTTACTCCCTTTTAACCTTTGAATGTTATATTTACCTAACAACTATATTTTCCCTGTCTATATATGTGATTTAGCTATATCGGGTGGTGGGAGTGGGTTAATCTACTCTCCCACTACCCTCACAACCCACCAATAATAATACTCCAACTCACAACTACCCTCACACTACCCTCACACATTTTTTTTGGTGGGTGTCAATACCCTCATACCCTCACTTTTTTTTTAAATTTTTTATTTTAATAACTTTAAACTAACAATTAAAAATATATAATAAAAACCATTCATTAAATAAAAAAAACTAACAAAGAACATAATTAAAGAACATAATTAAATAAATAACTAGTCTTCGTCTTCGTCTTCGTCTTCATCCTCGTCCTCGTCCTCGGTAGTATCCAAGTAGTCAAGATCTAGAGTTGCAAGATGTTCGGTTATATCATATCGAAGTCGGTGATGTATCTCGGAATCATGCAACTCCTCAAGTGCATCATCATCCTCAACTGGTTGCACCGGAGGATCTCGTATGTACACTGGCGATATAGCATTTCCATCATCTTTTAGTATCATGTTGTGCAATATCATGCACGTGTACACCAACTTTCTAATCTTGTCTATACTCATTGCACGTAGGGGGCGTTTAAGAATACCCCATTTAGACTTCAAAATCCCGAAACCTCGCTCGACGTCTTTTCTGGCCGACTCTTGCACTTTCTTAAATCTTTTATCTTTTGGATCGGTTGGGTATGGAGTCGCTTTCACAAACACGGACCAAGTTGGGTATATACCGTCTGTTAGATAGTACCCGCGTTTGTATAGTCTTCCATGCACATACATCGGACACTTTGGCGCAGTCCCATTTTGCTCCGGGAGAAATAGTGGAGATTGGTTGAGAACGTTAATGTCATTGTTGGACCCGGGGGTACCACAGTAAGCATGCCACCACCACGTATCTTGTGAAGCCACCGCTTCGCACATGACCGTGGGGTACTGGTGATCACCTCTCATATATTGTCCCCGCAAGCTGGTTGGGCAACTTCTCCAAACAAAATGTGTACAATCGATGCTACCGAGCATCCCGGGAAGGTGGTGTTTTTCTTCGTGGGCTTGGTATAAAAGTGCAATGTCATGGCTAGTGGCACGTCGTAAAAATTCGGTACGATATAAATAAATTATAGAATCACAAAAATATTCTAAACTTTCGCTTGAAACTCTAGCTGACATGCATAAATATTCATCATATTCATCGGGCGCATTACCCGTTGCAAGTTGTTTGACCGCGGACGTGACTTTTTGTAGCGCCGTGAAACTCTTTTTTTTCCTCCCGTCCAAACCTTCTTGAAAATATTCATTTGTTGCTTCAACGTCTTGTACAATTTTTAAAAACAAGCGTTTCGACATACGAAACCTCGTGCGAAACGTCTTCTCCGAGTACTTCGGGTTAGCATTAAAATAGTCCGCCATTAGAGTTCTTTGTCCTTCTTCACGATCTCGTTCAATGTAATTTCGTGAAGAGGTTGCCGTGTCGTCTTCTTCAGCATGATCCAACACCATACGCAAACTACTATCATCGGAGAAAAACAGTTTGTTATCCGACGAGCTGGATGTGTAAACTAATTTCTTTCGATGCATTTTTTTAGAATGAAAAAGATATAGTAGAAAGATAGTTGTGTAGAAAGATAGTTGTGATAGTAGAAAGAAAGTTGTGATTGAGTATGTTAATGTAAATGTATATATATAGTATATATAGGTTTTAAATAAAAAAAAAAGTGGAAAGAGCCGTTGATGGTGGGCCAGCCCAAAAAAATAGCCGTTTAAAACACTTTGTGGCAACGGGTACCGGTGCCCGTGACCCCCTACCCGCAGCCCTACCCGTGGGGGCGGCGGCGGTGTTACCGCGCGGGTACGGGCTACCCGCATAGGTACCCGCACCCCACACCCACCACCCTAAAACAAGTTACATTTCACCCTTTTACTCATATATGGAGGAACCAATTAGACAAGTAGTAAATGGAAAGTGTCAATATTCATTATTTTTAACACATACTAAAAGAGGAGATAAATATGTTACACGATGTAAACGACAATCGCTAGAAAAAGTAGTTAGAGAAATAGAAAACCCATAAAAATACAAATTGAGAGCATCAATTGTCACGAGTTTTTGTACCCTTTTTCCCATAGCCTTTTACTATTTGATATTTGATATGATTAGAACATGTGTAGTGGGCGTTTTGCCTAATAAAAGCGCCCGAAAACACCTCAAAATCACTCCTCCGGGCGTTTTTAATGTCCGTAATCAGTCTAGGCGCTTTATAGAATGCACTCCCTTGAATATATATTGCTGCTAAATGCTGAGGTGAAGAGAAAAGTGAGACTATTAGGGGTTTTTTGAGATTTATCATTACACATAATCTTAAAAGCTACCAAACAACCCTTAAAGCTGAAACACATTAATGTTTCATACCAAGACCTAACATTGCATTGGTCTTCCTATCACTACACAACTCGAACTACATGTTAAAACTGAATGATGTCATAAATATTTTAAAAACAAACACATAAATTTTAAATAAAATTTAAAATTTCCAATTCTAACCTTTTGGTTTTCCGGTTCAACTGATTGATCAGACTGAAAACATCTCAAACACTTTAAACCAAACCCGTTCAATGAACAGTTCCCGGTTTAACCAGGTAGCCGGTTTGATTTTCAACAAACGTAAAGAATTGTTTTTTTAGTTTTGTTGTATAAAACATAAAGATTTGGTTGTTGTAAAAAGAGAAGTGAAATTCATTTTTAGTGGTGGTGGGAACAGCCGTCGGCTTAGTTGACTGATGACCAACGTGGAAAATGAAACATTTCCACTTTCCTTTTCATTATCAACTAATTTCTATGAAATTCCTAATGACTTTCAAACACTATGCTAATTTTTAATTGACTTTTGATCCTTTATATTTTGTTTTATAATTTCTTTCACAAATATAATATATATAAAAATAGAGAGACAAAGGTAGAAATATAAGATTTCCTTACTCGTTAATTGTAAGAGATCGATGTTATAACATCTTTCGAAATGACTTATTTGTTTTTAAAAAGCCAGCAAGTCATCAAAAGCCTAAGTTTTTATGTTTTTAAAGATAATTTATTGACTTATTGTCGTTTTTTAAAACCTTATAATCAATCACTTATGACCTGTTTGTTTCGTGATTTAGTCTATGACAAGTGTGCTCTCTTTTGCCATTTGGGATTGGTTTAGTTTAAGTAGTGGATGTTTGTGTTTTCAATAATTGATATGACAAAAATCAAGAGAAGACTTATTACGATTGTAACAAAATTTAAAGTTACGACCAAAACTATTTAGCATTTATACATAGGGATGTTCATGGTCTTAAAGGAGTGAACCGAGGTATATATGAGTGTTATGCGATCAACTTATCAATGTGACCCAAGTAAAAGCTTGGTATTCAATGTGACCTAAGTAAGAGACTTGTACGTGTCCAATATGACCCATATTCTAGTCTCAATAGAGATATAATGAGGTAAATGTATGTAACCGTACATCTTGTGGTGGTCAACCACCAACAATGAACGAGGAGGCCGTAATAGGGTTTGAATGTTATGCGAACAACGGGTTGATTCTAGCTTCATTGGTTGTGTGGGGGGGGGTCTGATTAGCTGATTGCTTCACGCGTCTTGCATTTGTGGCATTGGTGTTGCAAGCCGACTAGCGAGTCCAGTAAAGTCAATTTTTATTTAAAAGGAGCGAACACTATCATGTTTTTTTCCTTATTTCCAACTTGTAGGTCTTTGTTATGTTATTGGCAGAGGGGAGCATATTGTTTGATTGTTTTTAGATCTTTTAATTTACAATTTTTTTTCTTATTTTTTCTAAAATATCGACCATGTCTTGCATTTACAATGTAAAAAAACCATTAAAACGCACAAGCCATCCTTACTAATTTAAACAAAAAGTTGTGCAGAATCATAAAGCAAAAACCTTGCAGAATTTATACATACTAGTCATTATTCTTTTCAGTCCATATATAATATGTTGAGGTATGTTGTTACAACAGAAGTGTTGAAGTAAGTAAATAAGTAATAAGACAAAACAACAGTTAAAGGGAATTATGTATTATATAATGTGACGATGTGAGTGGGTTTTTTTTCTTGAATTTAATTATAGGCACTTATAATTGTAAGTGAACTTTCAATGATAGTATCATAAGGCTGTGATATTATTTAATTGATACGGGAAGTATACAGGGCTCACTTTCATCTCTTATATTTTTATTTTAATATTTATTTGTTTAATGTGAATTGAAGAAAAAGAAATAATAATAAATTAACACGGGGAAGTATACGAGAAATGGGATGTGAGATGTGGAGGTTTGTAGAAAATAATAGGTAAATTTAAAAATTAATGTTTTCTTGTTAAGAGACTGTTTGGTAAAATTTAAATCATTAAGTGCTGAATGGTTAAGAGATCTGAACCATTAAGAGACTCTATCAATGGAATGGATATTGGGGTAGAACTTCAGGTGATGTTAAGTTTGGTATATGCTCCATTCAGTTTCATTCAGCATCTTTTAATCTCTTAACCATTCAGCACTTAACTGAACCATTCAAAGGTTCTTTTTTATGAAACAAATGCTCTGAATGCTGAATCTGAATAATTAAGCACTGAACTAAACCACTAAAAGATGAAACAAACAACCTCTAAATTTTAAGAATGAAGATGAAGTAGAGACTATGAATGCTCTTAGATGGGTTAATGGTTTATTGAGTTTATTATTTAACTCTTGAGTAAGTTAAATGATTTAATTCTTTAAAAATATTGTCATTTATATAAGATTTTTAAATGAAGAAATTGAACCTTGCAAGTTGCCATTTCAAACTGAAGAAAACATATTTCTCATATGATAAATACATAAATTTAAGACTCGACAATTAGTTTCACACCGTAAACTGTCAATCAAACCTTTAAACTCGGGTTTTCAAACCTTAATAATTTTTCGGTTGGGTTTTATGTATGGCTTTTTGACAGAGGTGGCTCGACATACTTATACCCGGTGTAAAAGGCGGTATGCCCACCTATTTTGGCTTTGATAATGCCACATAATGTCTCTCACAAACTCATACCATTACATATTTACATGGGGACATGTACTTATGTATGAAATTTTGTTTTGGGTTATGTGAATAACGTTGGTGCCTTTTTTTCTCATTCATCTCTTTTCAGTTTCCACTTCTTTTCCACTCTCTTATTTGTTTTTCTTAGCAATGACTAATGGAGGCATTAATTAATTACAATAATTTTTATATGGTGTCATCCATATGTCATAAAATAACCTTAATGAACATAACACTTATATATAGTGTTACAGGTTTAAAGCTTGATTTACTTAGTTATTTTTATATTTTTTTAAAATGACGGTTCAGCTGGTTTTTTTTTTAGTTTTTCTTTTCTGTGGTTAATAACCGTTCTCTATCTAAAATTAATATTGATATAAATAGACTAATAGCAAACCTCACCTTGACTGAGACTTAGAAGGTCGTGTGAAATAAGTACAAATAGCCCTTTATCATTTTTTAGAACGGCGGTTGGTGCAACGGCCTATGACCAAAACACTCAGAGGTGTAAGTATCGAGATCGAAATGTCGTCTCTAACACCAAAAGATGTTTTTTTTCGGTATTGGGTCTCCCCCATTGTTGCGAACGCAGAGGAGGCTCACCACAACTCTCCTTACATGCTAAGTTGATCGGAGACGAAACTCGTTAACTAACTGCTCTAGTGAAAACCGAGCAAAAAATCTTTAACTATCGCAAAACCAGTAGACTCGGGCACGAAGCCGAGTGGTAGCCCGGGACGAGCGTCATCACCAATATCTGCCAAAAGTGATACTAGTAGAGATTGAACTTAAATCTCTTATGAAAAACTCAAATTATTTTACCGCTAAACCACAGGTCACATGTGGAAAATAAATAGTCTTTAACATAGAAACTTATATTCTAAACAAAAATATTCTTACTGTGGTAACTCTTTTACATCACTAAACAAAAGAAGATTATTATGACTAATGCACTTACAAGGTCACAAATAAGAATTTGAAGCAGAGAAGAGTGCTCACATCACGATATAAAATCAGGAAATGATGTTTCAAACACAATTGTGTTATCAATGAGTCATTAATTTAGAAACAAATTTGGCCCCATGAACATGTGGTATGTGCGCGCGGTCCCTCAAGAACAAGTGGTGTCGTCTACCCTCATTCTACGTCTTTACCATACGAGATCTGCTGCCTGAAAATCTTCAAACCGGATCGGCCAAACTCGAGTAAAACAATAGTATCAATTTTCCCCTGCTGTACAACTTAGGGGTTTTGACCATGCGGCTCCTTGCTGTTTTCATCTTTAAAAAAATAGCAAGTTTATAGTTTATAAAGTTTAAACCAATCCTCTCATAACTCATAAGTTAATACTTAAGGTTGGCTCAGTCCTTGATTTAAAACTGGTTCTAGTTATCACTTTCACAATTCATTGATAATAATAGACCTATGACCAAACACATACTATTTTGTAATTATAACTTCTAGTAAAATAAATAAATATGTTGTAACTTCCGGAGAAAGTTTAAAATAGAAATAACACTTTTTTTGCGTGATGAGGTTGGAATTATCATGCAAGATCAATTTTAACTTGCGTGATAATTATCACGCGATGGTGGAATAATCACGCATGTGTGATAATAAACAAGTTGTAATTATCACACAACAATCTAAGCCACATGTTGGAATAATTGACGAACCATATCACTTCACACGTAAATCACACTATGTATAATAACCGTCCAAGATTATAACTTTTTTGTAATATATGACAATTTTTGCCAATTAAATGTACCTTTAATTATTACATAATCTAAACTGTACCGACTTTTTAACGTTAAACATTATACGTCAATAGATCATAAAAATATCATCATGTTTTTAGTCATTACACTTCTCAAATTTCATATATTTATTTCAAAACAATTTAAATTTCTAAGAATTATCGTGGGAAATTGGTAGCATATATTCCATATAGTGACTAGTATTTAAGTCAAAGCAAAATACTGTAAATTTCTTTTAGACAAGAAGGTGTTTTCCTAGAAATTCAATAAAAATCAAAGATTCAAATCAAAGTGTTTTGAAAATGAAAAAAAGGCATTGCTAAGAACTTTCAATGAGGTATCAGATAGTGAAACAGCAAAAGAAATATAAACCATAAATACTTAAACTGATAATTAAAATTAATTAAATAAAGAGATAACTTTATAAAAAAACTGCACACGATTAAATAAAAAGCAAAAATAAACATTGTCACATTGTCATTCATTTTCAGCCAACCTTAACTTTACAAGTACCCCAACTAGCATACGTATGCAATAGTTAAGCCGACAAGTAAACCACGTGTAGAGGTCAGCTCTGGTTGAGTCAACATCTTCACGTGGCTTTCCTTTGTTGAATTTCTCTGTCTTAATTTCCTCGTAGTTTAGGTCGGGCTCGGGATCAACTTGTGTCATTTAGTTTCTCGGCTTTATTTTGATGCTTCATTTTTCTCTCTCGTAGTCAACCGTTTTTATTCATGTAAATTTCCTTAAAAAAATCCACAAAAGTTCAAGTCAATGTATGTTTGTTATTCAATTGACTTGTCATGTTTACACTTACAACAACCAATCAAGTAGTATACCACTTCAGTTTAAAAATATAAAAATATCACCCTTTCACTACAAATCCCATCTATAAATAGCCACCAAGTAACCAATTTAATACCATAAACCTTCACAACAACAAAAAAACACACAATCCCAAGTTCCCAATGGACTCACTTTCATACACTCAATACACCTTAGCATGGCTAGCCACTGTGGTTCTCCTTCTTTTAGCTAACCGTCTCCGTCGTCGTCGGACCCTCAACCCCCCTCCCGGCCCGAAACCCTGGCCGATCATCGGAAACCTCAACCTCATTGGCGCCCTCCCCCACCGTTCCATCCATGATCTTTCCCAAAAATACGGAGAAATCATGCAACTTAAATTCGGCTCATTTAACGTCGTCGTTGGTTCCTCGGTCGAAATGGCGAAAGTCATCCTTAAAACACAGGATGTTAACTTTGCCTGCAGGCCGAAAACCGCAGCTGGTAAATACACAACTTATAATTACTCGGACATTACGTGGTCTCCATACGGGTCGTATTGGAGACAAGCACGTAAAATGTGTGTAATGGAGCTTTTTAGCGCGAAACGACTAGAATCGTATGAATATATCCGTGTGGAAGAGACGAATTCGTTGGTGAAATCGATATTTAAATCCACGGGGACCGAGATTCTGTTGAAGGATCTGTTATCGACCGTTAGTTTGAACGTGATTAGTCGAATGGTTTTGGGGAAAAGGTACTTGGACGAGTCGGAAGACTCGGTCGTGAGTCCCGACGAGTTCAAGAAGATGTTGGACGAGTTGTTTTTGTTGAATGGTGTTTTTAATATAGGTGATTCCATTCCATGGATCGATTTTATGGATTTGCAAGGGTATGTGAAACGAATGAAGGCGGTCAGTAAGAAATTTGACCGGTTTTTGGAGCACGTTTTGGATGAACATAATGAGCGTCGGATGGCCGAAGGCGAGAAGTTTGTCGCGACGGATATGGTGGATTTGTTGTTGCAGCTTGCTGATGATCCAAGTCTTGATGTTAAGCTTGAAAGACATGGTGTTAAAGCTTTTACACAGGTTTGTAACATTTTATATTTTGTTCTTCTAGCTTAGCTAAAAGATATAAATATAATGTGTTTAAAAGTCAAGAAACAAAAGATTGATAACGATTTATAATTATTAAAAGTTATGGTTTATTATTAAAGGTCAACAGTTACAAAACATTAGCTAACTTTTTTATTAAAAACATTTTTTTTTTTCGTTTTTGGAACATGTAGTTGTCTACTTGTCTACTTGGGTAATATTATTTACATTTTTGGTGCTTGCAGGACTTGCTTGCCGGTGGAACGGAGAGCTCGGCAGTGACGGTCGAATGGGCGATTGCCGAAATCTTAAAGAAACCGGAGATATTCCAAAAGGCAACCGAAGAGCTTGATCGGGTGATAGGTAAGAATAGGTGGGTTCAAGAAAAAGACATGCCTAACTTACCTTACATTGAGGCAATTGCGAAAGAGACAATGAGATTGCATCCTGTTGCACCGATGTTGGTCCCAAGAAGAGCTCGTGAGGATTGTAAAGTAGCTGGTTATGACATTACTGAAGGGACACGGGTGCTTGTTAGTGTCTGGACCATTGGTAGAGACCCGAAGTTGTGGGCCGAACCAGAAGAATTCCGTCCTGAAAGATTTATGGGGAAGGAAATTGATGTCAGGGGTCACGACTTCGAGCTGTTGCCATTTGGTGCTGGTCGAAGGATGTGCCCTGGGTATAGCTTAGGATATAAGGTTATCGAAGCGACATTGGCTAACTTACTCCACGGGTTCAACTGGAAATTACCGGGTAAAATGACTAATGATGATTTAAATATGGAGGAGATATTCGGTCTATCGACGCCAAAGAAATTTCCACTTGTAACCGTGGCCGAACCACGGCTTCCACTTGATATGTACCATCTCTAGTGTGTTTTGTTGCATACTTTAACTATATACGATATGAGTGTCTTGTATTTCATATTCATTATATTGACGTAACGAATAAATAAATACCATCGTTCAGTTCTTTGCGTTATAAACAATACACAAGAATTAGTATACATCTATGTATTAATGTATGTAAGCCGTAAGCGTATATGTATTTAAGTGGTTGCGTGACTTGACCTTTTAAACCATAAAATAAACAAGTAATTTGTTATTTCAGTAATTGCAACTTGCATAATAAGTCTTTAATAATTTTATTTATAGTATTTGTAAAATAAAACTTCAGAGTTATTTTGTTTTGAAAGAGTTATGTTATATGATAGTAAGTTGTAACGTATTTATCCTAAAAATCTAAATTCTATTTGTTAAAAACGTTAATATAATCTTTAAAAATATACCTTTTTAACAACGATATTTAAATAATCAAAATGTCACACCCAACTATTTCAAAAATATAACGGTATTAAATTCCTTACACCATATTAGGCTTCTTTAAACACAATAATGGGCCATCCAAAGTTCTAAACCTTCTACGATAAAAAGCCGAAAACATAGAAAATAACATCTCTCTTATTTTTGACATAAAAGAAACCTACCATACCTAAGTGATTTGAAGATTTAACTAATTTTGATAAAATATTTATTTTGTTTTAAATCGTGTTAATGGTATAGAAAAGAAAAGTATTTATTTGATATATTTTCCGACTATGACGCCTTTTGATGTTTACTGATGTCGAAAGCTACTATAGTTATTGAGTGAAGAAGGACCATGGTTCACTTCGAAAAGAAAAGTTGATGCCCGGATCAAGTGTGAACATACCTGGCCTAAGTGAATTTGTAATGGAGATATGGGCTAAATGTAAACGGACTATGGGCTATAAAGATGGGCCAAATTTAACACATATATAATTCAGTTTATCTGTTTATTTAACTGTCTATAACTCTATATAACTAGCCATGCAAAAAAAACCCTTTTCAAAACCGACCCGGTGTACCCAAACCGTAGGGTACACATGGGTTTCGGTTCCTCCAAGAAAGTGGAACCGTACCCGGAAGTCCGGAACCGAACCGGAACCGGTTCCACCTCAACCCGGTCGAAACCCGGACCCGACCCTACCCGGTTATTGAGTTTATTGATCAAAACCGGACCCGGTTCCTACCCGGAACCGGTTCTTAAAAAACCCGGTTTGTGCATGGCTATATATAACCATAAGTTCTATAACCACCGAATCTAGGTTCTTGAAACCGAGAGCCAAATATGGTTTTGATTTAAAACCATATATCGAATATGAAATGGTGTCTGGTCTTTTAAATGGTTTTGGTTCGGTTTAAATTCCGGTTTAATCGGTTTAAACCGAATGTTTAACATTTTTCTCGATGAGTTTTTAAGTTCTCACAAAAAATAAGTTAGGGAAGTATAGTTTACATACTATAAAAACTACGAGTGTTATGAGAGCCAATCAAAACCATTTGTTATATTTTATGTTTATTTCGAGTTCTAAAATAAAAATGAATCGTTGTAATGTGAATATACTTTTGTGACATGTACATCAGTACATACAGAAGTATTGCATTGGCATAAAAGATACACGTTTAAATATCACTGGTGACACAATATCGTTGTCATTATCAGAGAATGTCGTTAAGCTCTCCATGTATATACAAGTCAGGTGATTTTGCGAGTCAGTCAGTTACTTTTTAAAACGGGCTGAAGTCATCCTCTAACGTTAAACTAATGATTGACGATTGAAATCTCGTTTAATGTGTAGCTATACCTTATAACTGGACTATGAAAAGATATACCGTTCACCCGAATTGCCATCATGGTTGTAGAAAAGTATTACATTCAGAATTCTAAATATCGTAAGAAACGTTGAGAAAGAATTAAAATATCAATATATTAATGCAAGATGACAAATTACGTATGAGCCTCCAATTAGTTAATTATTCTCTTCTCACTCATAAGTCAATTAGTGTTTTTACACATCTATAAAGTGATTAACTTGCATAAGCGTAAATTTTTTATAATATAAAAATACAAGCAAATTTACACACACAAATTCATACAACAAAGTTGTATCTCCTCTTCCAATACTAGTAAATAAACAAATTTGTCCTGTCCTTAAGAATGAACAAAGCATTAATGTCACGTATTTACATCACTTTATGTTATATGTTATTTTCACATTAATCATCACAATTAAATTAAATATCCAGGTTATTGATTGAATGAATTTTGTTTAATTATTTATTAAAAATCTTTTCATTTAATCATAAAGCTTGAACTTATTAAAATTCAACTATGATTTTTATTACTTAAACCACCTTAAAGAATTTTATACTTTGAAATTGAATGGTTCTTAGTAAGTTCTCATAGTGTTTATGAAAATTACAATTTTGTTGTAATTAACAATGTTAGTATTCTTTATGAAAATTACAACTTTGTTGTTTTTCATGTGTTCTTGTAAGTTCTCATAGTGTTTATGCGTTTTCGATTGGTCTTTTATATTTTTTATTGATTCGGTTTCTAATATTTTAAAAGTTATTATAGTACTTCTAGCATTTATGAACTAAAACCAAGAGAACTAAATAATAATATCAGTTTTAAGCATAATATTTTACCATCGCAATTATAATCGTTATTAGTTATTACATACAAACAAATATAATCGACAAAAGGACTAATCAGCCAAGCACGCGTTGTCCTACAGTCAAAGGTAGAAAGCTTCATATTATTGTTTTTACAAAATTTGGCCTATAGTATTTGGAATAGTTATCAAGTCAAAAGAAAAACGTATCTTTATTTTTAATTTTTTGAATGACCGTTAGTTTTATTTGTGCAATTTTTTTATAAAAAGATCTTTATTTAATGGGAAAAAAACATGCATGTATTTTTTAATATCTTATAGGATGGAGGGAGTGGTCTTCTCTACATTCCCGATGAAATATTGACACCTCACATTTCATATCCCCGTCTCTATTGTCTTCTTGAGAGAGAATGATACTTATGTTTTCACCTCTTCATCCTTTTCCCTAAAGTTTTGGCTGAAATAACATATTTGCACGATGTTGCTGGCGAGTATTGAAGCTCATTTAGCATCTCGGTTTTGGTTATCGTGAAGTGGGTGTGATGTACTCGGGTGACCTCGCGAGCTCATTTCGTGCTCGCCAAATTTGAATTGTATCGTACATATGTACTCTTTAATAAACACAAAAACAAAAATGAACTTAAAAATCTCACAAGTAACATATCAGATTTGAATTGTATTGTACTCTTTTTTGTCCTTTATACCAAAGCTTTTAAACAAGAGTAAACTGACACATTTGGTCATTGTGTTTTAATACTTTAACTAGATTTAAGACTGGGCCGCGCGTTGCAGCGGCCGGGTCACGCAGCCGGGTCTTACGTATCATCACATGCGTTGATAAAAAAAAAAAAGAAGTCTCATGTCCCGTACGTCACTGCGCAAAACCGTAATGTAAACTGTATATACGTCAAAAGTCGGAGATTAAAACGGTAAATACGTCAAAGTAAATAAAAATTGAAACGCCACCTGGTGTCACGTGACTGGCCGGTAAAAATTAGTTTGGTTTCACACGTTGAATAGTAATCACGCATAGAAAAAAATAGTTTTATATTATGTACGTTACGAGTCTTCATGGATTGCAAATTAGGACATTGACATATGTCGTGCATTGTGGCGACAACGTCATGTTGTAGCTTTGTTTAACGTGTTATGATGAGAGTGTTTGTGACATTAACATGGTTGGATATAGATAAAAAAACATAATGTCTAGAACGTGATAATGTAAAGTCATAAAGATTATTTTAAAAAAAGCCATAAGAGAAATGTAAAAAAAAAGTAAAAACAAAGCAAAAAGAAAAGAATGAATCGAACCCGGGTTGAAATGTTGATTGAAAACATGCATTACCGGCGCGCTGCATTGAGTTTGTTTGTCTGATTCCAACCACCAACTTAATTAAGAGTAAATAGTTTGTGAAAAAACAAAAAAAAACAAAAAAGTGAAAAAACCAAAACCTAGGTGGACCAATCATAAACGAACACGTGGCAGGCCGGTGGTAACCCACCGACCTTGTGTTTTAGTAGGTATATAAATAGGTTTAATCTCATATTAATAGTTTTAGTCCTTGTGATTTTTATTTATAATAAAATGTCATTTATTCCACTCTTTTATATAGGTTAACAAGTAAGTTAACATTTTTATTATTCAGACGCATGTTGAAAAGAGTGAGAGAAATGACATTTTTACTCCGTACTTGAGGGAGACTTAACGAAAAATTTGATAAACTTAGTGTTCGAGACCATTTCTGTTAGAAAATAAAATCAGAAGGACCAAAACAGTTAAGGTGAGACTGAACTTGTTAATGGTATCAAAACACGAAGACCAAAACTGCAGTTTAATATTTAAACAACAATAAAACACTTCTTCACCTTTCCATGTTATCGGTTTTTGGTACAAAGTGTGAGAATAACACAACGATAAAAAAAGACACAATGACACATTATAAAATTTATAACTCACAATATAAGTCGAATTTCAAAAAATTGCTTCGGAGACCTTGTTTTCCACCACGTCCTCATTCATAAAAAAAATAAACAAAAAATAAAAAAATTAACGTTTTCATTTATTTGTTTATCTTTATTATGTCAAAAATTTATAAAAAACACGATTAAAGTGAAAAAAAAACATGCTAAAAACTGATTATTTTTTAATTTTTCGTTTTTTGTAAAAGAGGAATAAGATAAATATTTACTCTTTCTAACCCCTTTTATGATAACCGTGTACGAAAATCGAATCTTTGAGTTTCGCGCGTAGGTTATAGACGGTGATACGGTTTGAAAACAAAAACACAAGCAGTTACACCCCGCTCGTTTTGCCTTTAGTTTTTATCATACGTTCGCCAATAAGTTTCAGTTATTCAAACGATTTTTCTCAATTGCTTGACGATCCCGGTATCTGGTGATGATATTTAGGCAACCACATGAGTTACGATGATCAGCGTTTGTGTAGATTTAGTAAATTGAGCTTCGCCTTGAAGGTGTTCGACGAATTGCCTGGCTGAGTTATCTTTTATCAATGCAATTGATCAAGCTCAGATCATCAGATAGTATGATATGTAAGTCAATCATATTTTCAATTTTCTGTTCACATGTGCTCAATCAACAAATCTTCAGCATTTTTCACATCAAATTTGGGTTTCAGCTACAAACAGGAGATATCGATGATCTAACTGATGATAACTGCAGTTTTTGAAATAGATGAAACATTTGATACAAAAACAGATAAATTTAGATAATAGTTCTATTGATGATCATGGCAGGCAAAATTGATAAACCTTTAGGTAGTAAATACAAACGGGAAGTAGTAACGATCCAACGAGTGATAATGAGAAACTAAGAACTGCGGTTTTACGAATCTAGGCTTACTTTTGCTCTTTCCTTGACATGTGCACAAGAATAGATTAAGAATTTGATACAACAACAGATCAATCTAGACTTATTCTAATATAGCAATTGTTCGAGGGTTCACGGTTCACCAGTTTTTCTGATCTATTTTCCATAGAGAACAAAACGAAACAGGTTGCGCTTTCCACCATAATCCTACAGACCCATCTTTATCTCCAACTCTCATTTCCCAGTGACTATCATACTTCTTCAACAACGCGCGGGCTTGATCCACAACATCATCTGCAAACGTGTGTTCTATGAACCCAACACCAGTCATCCTCTCTCCCCATTTTTCTTTCTTTTCGTTCATTTCACACGTGTTAATCAGTGCCTTTGCAGCTTCCCCTTCTACAAGTTTTCTTTCTTCTGTTTCTTTCCCTTTAAATGCCACACTTGTTGAGTCCAAAAAGCTCCATAAATAGTCTAAGCTTTGAGAAAATCTTGAATCAAAGTTGCTGCAGTTGTTGCAGCTGCAATCCATGTTGTTGTCAGTCAAAATCACTCCTTTTGGCTCCATACGTCGCATCAGTTTCAAGAAATCTGTTCTGCTGTCTGGTTTTGTGTGATTGAGGTTGTGAAGTCTAAACTGCGCACAAATGATTAACGTTTCATCCGGGGATGAATTGATGACTTGTGTATTTAGATTTTGCAAATGGAAGTTGTCGAGCTTGTTGATTTGTAAATTAACATTGACATCTTTAGCAAAACGGAGGATATTTGAGGCGAAGTCATAATCAGGTGGACAGTTTGCAAAGGGAATCTGTTGGTTATCGTGTGTTGACGGGACTACAGTGAGTCGAACCAACGGTGGTGGGCCCCCTGGTCGGCAACTCAGTGCTTCTAGAAGCGTGGGCCACTGGAACCCATGGGAGACCCCGATATCTAGTATGTGAAGTGTCTTGGATGAATCATAATCCTGCTCTGATAACACCTGGAGGATGGCGTTGTTAGCAATATTGTTAGGGACAGTGAACCACGGACTGATGTCGTTGAAAGTGATTAAAGAGCGTTTGAAGAAACTAGGCGTTGATGTGGCAAAAGTGATGGTGGGGGTCACTGTCTTTGCAGGATTGTTGTTGGTGGTGGAGAGATGACGGAGGAGGGCTTGCATCCCGTGATCTGCCAGCCGGTAGTTGGCATCTCCAGTTGGTGACGCCAGTTCTTGGAGAACAAACAGAAGGTGCTGGACACGTGTCACGTTCCCAGTGGTGATTGCTGCAGCACACGGGTTCAACAACTGTTCCGCCCACCGCCCGTCTTTGTTGCTACCAACATTGCCATCGCCCTTTGTTGATTTCCCGTTCCCCTTCTTGTTTCCACTCGGCTTTTTCGCCATTTGAGGCATATGATCCTCAGTTGCTTTCCGTTTCTTTGACACATCAGACGACAGCTGTGTCGTCTGATCTGTAACAACAGCCGAAGAAGTAGTTGTACTGCAGACAGTACTCGTTAAGTTATCTACCGACTTAGAAGTGGAAATAGTAACATCAATGGGATCTAGACCCCACCAAGGATCATCCATGATATCCATGGAACAGTATAGATCATCTAAGATCAATGGCAGTTGTGGCATTGAATCTTCCAACCAATCAAGGATTTGACCCGAGTTCAAATCTGGTTCTGGTTCCTGAAACATGATCGTTTCAGGCATCGTGGTTGAGTTTAGAGGAAAAGAAGGTAAGAACAATGAGCTTTGCTTAATCATTTCACTTCAAACTAAACTAAAGATAAGTGTGTGTGTGATTACTAATTAGAGAATGGTTTAGAATATATAGAAGGTGGTGCTGTCTTTTGGAAGATATGATGTCTTCTTTTGAGTAGTTCAAATCTTGTCTGTTAGTTAACAGTTAATTAATCTTTAATTAGTGTAAATGACAAAGTGGTAGGGCTAATTGATTAAAGTGTATAACCAGGACGGCAGTTCTGTTTGCTTGACTGGTTCTGTGATTATTAATTTTCACAAATTGAGGTTATCAAACAATTGACTGAATGAGATTACGTCATTATGTTTCTGCTGGCTGTATTTAAAAATTAATTAATTAATAAAGTTTGGTTCAACATCATAGTTGACTTATTGTCTGTATAGTTAAACCCAATCCCAGCTATGGGGATTTCATTTCTGAATAATATTTTTCAAAGAGGAAAGAGCCTTAGGATGTTTTCTAATTAAATATAGAATATGCCTGTATATATACTTTATGTTAAATATTTAATGTGCTAGTTAATTAGGCAAGTTATGTTTGCTGTAGCTTTATTTTTGTAAATAAATAAATAGTGCAACTGGCTATCTTAAAAAATAAAAACCAAGTTGTAAAGTTGCATATGCATGATATGATGTCAATGGAACATGTATATATGTTTATATTTTCTTAAGGAACGGGGTTATTGGTTAGTTGGTTACCTTAATAAAAAAACTCATCTTTAACTAAAATTTATGATGTAACATAACACACTTTTAGCTCATAAATAGGATAATAAACTAATAATCTGTTTAAATAAGCTATTTCAAAGTCTCAAAATACCCTCTAAGTCCTAGGAGTGCATTAAGCAACTTAGTGCACCAAAGTTTAAGTGAGTAGGGGAATGAAATATTTCTACAAGACCAAAAAAGATGCGAGATTGAGTGCACTTGGGGACATAAACGAGCCGAGTCGTCTAGGCAGCTCAATCTCGACTCTTATCAAGCTCTATTACTAAGGCCTGATTAGTTAAACTCATATTATGGCTCGAAATTTGGGCTTAAACTCGTCTAAGCTTGGCTCGATTCGAGTTTTTAGTGACCGGGTTTCGAGTAGTTACAAGCGGATTGGCTTGTTAGTGCACCAAAGACATTAGTGCTCCAACTATTTGACATCTTAAAGTGTCTCAACAGATTGTAATTTTAATATACAACAACTGTGTATAAATCTTGGATAAAATATATAATGAAGATCATTAATGGAAAAGAGATGATGATTTGCACAAAAGAGTCACCGTGAGTGTGATGTGACAAAACTGAGGGGTAACATTTAACATAATGCCATCTTCACCACATATGTGGTATGCCATATGATCTGTTAGAGTATTAGTCAACTGCAAAATTAATTTTAGAGTGATATAAGATTTATTGTTAAAACTTATAAGTTCCATGTTCGTTGGTAGAATCTTTTGGTACAGAGAATCATAAACATGTAATTAACTGTGCATGGATTGTTAGGCTAATTATTTAGGATTGTTTATCTGATTTGGTTCTCATTTGAATTTGTTTATTTCATAAAATAATTATATAATTCTTAGTGTGTATAGATAAGAACAAGGGATTAAGCTATGACTCTTTCATCTTAGACTAAGTACGGTACGTATGATTTGGTTCTCATTTAAATTTGTGTATTTTATCAAGTAAATGTAATTCGTCGTGTGTATAGATAAGAACAAGGATTAAGAAAGTATGACCCTATTCACCTTAGACTACATATGGTAAGTAGGGTGTCGATTATGTGGACGGCACTTAATTTAATCTGATTGTAAGACATAGTTGTAGTTTGACTTCGGTAATATATGTTTTGTCTTCTTCTTGAAGACATTGCTCAAAATGATGTGCTTCAAATAACATTTGTTACAAGTAATGGACTATAAAGTTGTCACATATAGTGTTATGGACCGAAACCGTTACAAGGTATGGGACTTGTCTCACATCGGTTGTATGGGCAATTGATGTGGGATTTATAACCCAAATGGTTCCCTCTTCCATCAGACTAGTCTATTGGGATGAGTTCTACCGTTTGGATTATAACATATAGGTGAGAGAATAGACGCTAAAGTTGTTTATATGCAAGGACTAAATATGCTTAATCGTCAGCTAAATTTGTTTTACTTGTCCTAGTGGCCTAGATAATTGGTTATATCAAATGATAGCATATTACAACAATAATAAATTAATAACCATACCTGGTAAATTAAACATATAGGTGAGAGAATAGATGCTAAAGTTGTTTATATGTAAACTGTAAAGACTAAATATGCTTAATCGTCAACTAAATTTGTTTTACTTGTCCTAGTGGCCTAGATAATTGATTATATCAAATGATAGCATATTACCACAATAATAACCATACCTGGTAAATTAAACATGTTATAGTTTCATTACATTTTCATTTACTTTATCATTTAGAAGTCACAGATGAGCTTAATTATTTATGTGTTTCTAGCAAATCAACATTATAAAAGAAAGTAAGGTGAATTTAAAAATCTTTTACAGCCTTTCAAGATAGTTATATAATCACTAACAGCCGTATAAAAAATATACCTGTAAATAACCACTAACAGCCATTCTAACACTTTTGTAAATTTAACATGAACACAAGGTGACTTTGTAAAATAAACTATAATTAAAATGATAGCATACATCAAACTTGCGAACAGTTTAAAGTCCTCAAGTTCAAAACAAACATAGAATGTCATTAATCATTAATAAGGTTAATGACGACATAAACAAGAAAAACTGATAAATAACACAAAAGAATGATGTGCACATGAAATAAAATCAACAGGTTTAGCCAGTTCCACCAAGAACAGCCTTGAGCTTCTTCACGGTGGCATCATCAAGGAAAGTGGTTGCCTCCACAAGTTTCGATGGTAGATCATTTGCAAACAATGCGAAATCAAGAATCTGTAGGCCAGGTGTTGCGCTACTGAAGCTTGCAAACGCAACTGCGGTAACACCACCAGCATTCACTTGAAAATGCAACAACCCTTCTGGGAACACCATTAAATCACCCTTCTTTAAAGTCTTTACATAAACTGTATTAGCAGAGGAGATAAAACCAGCAGTGATAAACCCTTGAGTCACCAACAAAAGCTCAGAACCACTCGGGTGTGTGTGCATTGGAACGACACCACCAGGAGATAGGTCCAACCGAGCAATGGAGATTCCAAGCCCATTCACACCAGGAAGCTGCTCAGCGAATGCTGGAGTGACAGCTGCCTTGATGATGTTGGAAGTGTTTCCAGCAAACCTCAAGCCTGTTGACACAAAGTCATCTACAGTGACTTTGGCAGCGGGCTTGCAGGTGTAGCCTGCTGGGGTGTCTGGACCTTTCAAGTCTGCGACACAAAAGTCTTGGACCGCTGCATTAGCGGAGAAAGTGAAGAGAGAGCAAACAATCAAGAGAATGTGAATCATTTTCAAGATATTTGGAGTGGTGATGAGTGTTGTGGGAGTTTGGAGTTTGAGGTTGGTTTATGTAAGGAAGATATGATGAGCGTGGTTTGGCGTCACTTGAAAAAGGGATTCATGCAAAACAACCGCAGCCGTACGATCAAATTATCTAAAAGCCAAAAAGCAAGCTGGTCTGGTAGTGACCTCCATGTTCTAATAAAGATGCTAGAACAAATTATACCTTTTATTTGAAGGAAATAAGTAAAAAAAGAAAAGAAAATGTTGATATTAATTTGCTATGAATTTCCAATGATTGGTAAATCATGTCCTTTTTTACCATGAAATATAATCTGTTAGGAAAAAGATGTTATGTTTCTTGACCAATATGTGTGTGAATGGTTACTCTCTTTATCATTGATAAACTGAAAACCTAAACTCCATTACTGTTAGAACAAATATTACTACTATACTGAGTCATTCATTTGATCACAAACCAAACTACATCCGGATAATGAGTAAGCGAGCAACAAGTTGCGCCGCTATCCCCTTTTGAATCGCAAAGCCTATTCTACTAAATACAAATCCTTGGTTTCTCGGGCTATGCAGAGCGGAAAAACAATATAAAATGATATAATATTTAATGTATAAGCTTTTACATCAAACATTTTTTTATAGTTGGGATACATTTTGAAAAAGTGAAACTTATTGTGTAGTATCTAAACCAATTGTCTCAGATAAAAAAATACACGTTTATGCAGTATGAAGGATAATTTAGTAGTGAAATTTGAAAAATTCATGAATGCCAAAATCAGGGCTTCAAGTGGTGAAAAATTTGTGTTGACAGTTGGGGAAAACCACCTATGGCCATTTGTTATATGGTTCGGTTTGCTGAGAGGTTTCGTCAGTTACTTATGACCCATTAACTCTACCAAAAGTTATGCCCGTTTAAGTCGCAGTATTTTCTAGCCCCTTAGCTATAGTTTCCCCACTAAAGGGCATACCACAATGGGTACTAGCCTACTAGGGTCAAATGATACCTCAAGAAACTTTTTGTGCCATCTAATATTCATTAGTCATTTTTTATGTGTTATATACCGTAAGTGACTCTGATTCGTCACACATCTATAGTGAGTGACCTATTATGTCCATTTTCGAGTTGATTCAATAGTCAAAACTAAAAATTGATATCCATTTTAACTTGGAATGTGGCTATGCTAAAGGCTTAAACCCTGCAATGGCTTAATCATCATGTGCATACAAATATATAAACAAAATGGGTTATTTTAGTAATTTGTTTTTCAACTTGTAAGAAGTGCCATAGTTGAAAATCATGTTTTGCCACCGGTATATTTGATTGAGAAAATGAGAAGATAATGAATGAATGGATGGATGGATACAACTTCCCTCATCTACTTAATGTTTATGGCCACAACTCTCTATCTACATATCCACCTTTTTCCAGCAATTATGGTAGACTTCTTCAAACTTTATATAATTTTATTTGTATCGTGTTAAATGGTCAATTTAAACTTATATATTTTTATTTGTATCGTGTTAAATGGTCACAACTAACTAATTGGTTCTTTGTGATAGCAGAAACCATCGCAATGACCATTGTGACAGATTTACGACTGAAAGTTCTAGTTGCAAATATAGACTTCACACTAGTCTATTTAGCAATGAACTTGCTACTTATGGTCATAAAATGATTGTCGCTTAGACCGTTGAATGTATACTAATATTACTAAACTTAATAATGTTTGTATTGAAACCCTTTATAACTTAACATATCAGTAATATATTATACTACATATGTATAGAGAAAACTTTATTATACTGGTTCGGTTGAACGTGTAAATTTCTATATGCTCATTCATGTCATCACTTATGACATATGATAAGGTTGTGGTCCTTGAGTGCACATGCCAATGGAGTTAAGAACTTCATAAGATGACATAGTGAGACAACTAATATCTATTGAGATATTATTTCCAAAGTGTATGTAGTGTGCTTTTATGCATTTCCACACAAATTTAATAGCAAATGGATTTATTCATATATGTAGTATGGCCACACCTATAGTTTCCCTCTGGGTAAGGTGCTTCCTGATTGGCTAAACAAATCCAGAAAAGGGTCCACTCTATCTTTTTCTCGAATTCATGTTTCTTGATTTTCAAATCAATCACAAAATCATAAAATTCTAACTCAAAGTCATAGATTGTGT
This sequence comes from Tagetes erecta, assembly GCA_030867185.1. Taxonomy (NCBI): domain Eukaryota; kingdom Viridiplantae; phylum Streptophyta; class Magnoliopsida; order Asterales; family Asteraceae; genus Tagetes; species Tagetes erecta. The sequence continues at coordinate 1,868,583 of CM061492.1, forward strand.
GTTAAAGTTCAATTAAACTACTTTACCAACGGTAATTTAAGATGAAATTATACAAAACTATAAGCGTGTGTTAAAAAAGTTAGATTTTTTTTTGACAGCGAAACGAATAAAGTCCGGCTACCCGGGGTAACCTAATGGCGAAAGCAACCCTAAACAATCTGCGAACACAGACAGCGCTGTGTAGTCGAAACCCACATTTTTCGGGGAAAACTCGACTTCAATTCGGGAGAAACTCACTAACCCGTCCGTAGACACGACAACAAGCTAGTGGTAAACAACGTTTGGCTCAGAGATTGAACTTGTGTTGCCACAAGTCTCTCTTCATTACCCCCGTTTGCTCATCCAAAGTCGTGCTAGTAAGAATAAAACTTTAGTCTCTTTTAAAGAATTCAATGCTATTACCATTACAGCACATTAAAAGTTACGTTAAAAAAATTAGATACACTCCATCACATAAAGGAGTGTGTACAGGTAGGTTTGGGTTAATTTTCAGAAAACTGATCAGTTTCTATTTTTGGTTTTATGTGTTGGTTCGGTTAAGTCAAGAGTCACTTTTTGGTTTTACATTTAGACATTGAAATTTTTGGAACTAAAACATAAAACAAATTGCCCAATACAGAGAAATTCATGGGCTTACTATTTGTTATGACCCAAAATCCACATAACGCCCCGGGGCTTGTGGAGCGGTGTATGAGGCGTTATGTTTAAATCAACGATTATATTTCTCAAGCTCACTGTTTTGACATTATGTATGGGGCCTTACATAACGCCCGGAAGAGGGATGTATTGGACGTTATAACGCCCCTATAAAGCCATGATCTTAGTGTTCATAAACAAAGTAATATTATCCATTAGTCCAATATCAAAGATGAAAAAAATTTCGGTGAGTTTCATAAAGACATGTAACTATTTATATAATACAAATCCGAATAAATTGTTATTAGTTTGAGTAAAATATTATGGTGTGGGTGTTTTGATTAATTTGGTTTAGTTAATCGGATTTTTCTCACTCTTTATATATAATGAGAAAAGTGAATATGATGCTCTAACACATTTACCTTAACTTTAGATGTGAAGATTTTGAAGGAGAGTTACATTGAGATATAAATGTTAAAATAAAAGGATTTAGGTGATTGTCTTCAAAGTTAATTCGTTTCAGTTATTTGTGAACAAATCCCTGATGTAAGCAATTGTTATTCGTTCATATATAAATGAATAAAATGAAATAATGAATCTGTTTGTAATAAAAATGAATTCAATGTTAAGGTATTTTAATTCAAGCATGAAAATAGATAGCATGCAGAAGTGATTTCGATCAATTGAGGAGGAAGGTTTTTTTTATTTAACACCGATAAAGATTGATTAGCAAGAAAAAGACCGAACATATATAAGAACAATTCGTAATCGGAGATCATTACGGTGCTGCACTTGATGTTTCGCATGATGTGTTATAGCCTCATATTCACTTTTCTCATATATAATTTTGATTTGTGCAACCCCTTTGGCCCACGTGTTATTCAAGTTAAGAAAAATACCGGCTATTCTGAATTTACAAATGTGCACTTTTTATGTTGTCAAAAGCTACAGAAGTTAAAACAACGACTTTCACCAATATTATTGTACTAGGTTTAATATCCGTGTGTTACACACGGGTTACATAATACAATAATATTTAAATTAATAAATTATATCCATTATGTTTAACAATTTGTAAATGTTAAATACTTAAGAATTTTGCCTTCATCAACTTATGCATGGTGAAAAATTTCACTTAATTTCCCACCTAATTCTTATTATAAACCAAATATTTTCCCCCAATAATTGTCTCCTAAAACCTTGATTTATTAGATAGACTAGGTTTAATACCCGTGTGTTACACACGGGTTAAATAGTAATATTTATAAAGAAATTATAACCATTATATTTAACAATTTGTAAATATATAACATTTAAGGAGTTGGCTCCACCAACTTGCATGGTGAAAATTTAGCTAAATTTTACCTCCCAAACTTTCTATTATAGAAAAAAAAATCCCTCCAAAAATTGCCCCCTAAAAGTTTGATTTATTAGATAGATAAGGAGTTGGCTCCACCAAACTTGCATGGTGAAAAATTTAGCTAAATTTTACCTCCCAAACTTCCTATTATAGAAAAAAAAAAAAAGCCCTCCAAAAATTGCCCCCTAAAAGTTTGATTTATTAGATAGATTCATTACCATGTAGGCTAATCTCAAGTGATGACGTTTTAAGAGTAGAATATTCAATTGGCTTGAAAGATTTTAAAGTTGTAATACAGCACATTGATATTGATTTGAATTTTAAGAATCTGTTAGGCTTGCTATTATTAGGTTTTCGAGTCATTGGTGATAGTTAATTGTATGAAAATGTTAACGCTTCATATTTGTCTCTACATTCTTTCATTAAACCAACTTATTATTATCAAAGGAATTTGGGTGGAGTGGTAAAGTTGTTACTTGATGTATCAAAAGGTCTTAAGTTCTACTCACACAAGCCCCATTTTCTAGCGATATCAGTCAATGATTCAGTTAATGCTGGTGATACAAACAAGTTTTACTCACGGGTGAAGGTTCGATCCTCTGTAACGGTTGCCACGCCGGCCTCTGTGGGGTTTTCCCTATGAGCGCCCTGCCAAGATAAATCCACCACGCGAGCCTGGTTAAAATAGGGGTTGCGTCCATCACAAATCATGAAAGTCGGCGTTAAAAAAAACTAACTTATTATTAGTTGAGTTTGAAAACAGTTAATGGGCCAAACTTATCAAAGTCCACAAAGCCCAACTATTACTTCGAAGTGAGCCCGATCCGTTATAAGTCAGTCAACGTGAACTTAGTTTTTTGTTTACTAAATGTGATTAGCGCTCGGTGGTTATTTATAAAAAAATTACATCAACAATCGAACTAGTAGATTAGTTATCCGTGTATTACACGAGTTAAAAACTTAATATGCAATATGTAATAAAAAACTAAAAAAAGATGATAATATAATATTTTGACTATAATTGAGTTATTTTTAAAATTTAATTTATGTGTTTTTAAATAGTTTGCATTGAAATCAAAGAGTAGTAACATTTTTCTAAAATCATATTATAAAATAGTTGTTTTAATTAGGTTTGTTCACGATCCGAGCCGAACCGAGCGAGGGCTTGCTCGTGCTTGGCTTGTTTACAAATCGAACCGAGCCGATCGGCTCATTTACAAATCGAGCCAAAATCGAACCGTGTATTTTTCAAGCGAGTAGCGAACGAATTTATAAGGATTACTTTTTTGTATTGTTTTTTTTCTTAAAATTAGTTTATAGGAAATAAGTTTAAAGTTGAATATAATGTACATAGATACAAATTAGTAGCTTTAAGAAAAATTAGTACTAACTTTATAATATATATAAAACAATTAGTAACTAAAATAATTATATATATAGCTATATATGTACAAATATATAATTTATTTTTATTGTTATGTGAAATATTGAATGATTAAATATTATAAACAATTATTTTTAATTATTAATTACATTTAAAGTACTTGAAAATATTTCAAGATATTTTTTAAAAAAGAAACGATTATTATTTTCAAATATTTCAAATATAACAAATAATTTTAAAAAAATAAATTGAAAATATATAATTATATAAAAGCAAATATCAACATAATTATAACACATATTATATACTTGTGCATATATAATTATATAAAAATTAAATTGAAAATATTCGAGCCGAACCGAATCGAGCGCACCTTTACTCGTTGCTTGGCTCGTTTACAAACCGATCCGAGCGGAGTGGCTCGTTTACAATCGAGCGAACAAACGAGCATGTATTTTCCAAGCGAGCGATGAGCGGGTGGCGGACAGCAAACGATTTGAACAGCCCTAGTTTTAATGTTATATAAGGAGTTAATATATTAGATGTCAATTGAAATTATAAAGCGAGTCTGGGGATAATGACATGCATTCTGGTACTATAAATAAAAACTTAGATAATGACTAATTAAGGTTGTCATCGTCATCAATTCACCTAACCTCCACATAAAACATAATTGTAACCTAACCATTTGGTTGCATACTCTTGTTTGCACTTTTATGATAAAAACAAACGTCCATCACCAAATGGTTGATACAGGTAATAATAAGAACTAACATTATGCCAAACTGAACTTTCACTAATACATGCAGCCCATGTTTGGAAATTTTCCAAGATCCAGATTATTAGCTACCTTATCATGTTTTTTTAAATGATGATGACAATTTGGGCTCAATGACATGTTTCTTCATAGTCCAAATATGTCTATGGAACCCTGTTAGTGGCATATGTCTGGTGAGCGCAAATACACAACGGAACCCTGTTAATGGCAACAAGTTTTTAACGCTAGTAGGATTAGAACTGGTGACCTTTAGGTCATGACAAAGCTCCTCGATCATAATACATGATTAGAACTGGTGACCTTCAGTTTACCATATCGATCTTTTGACCAAAAAAGTTTTTTAAGATTATCAATATTTTTTTTACAAAATCTTTATAAACATTGGAACCCAAAAGCATTTTGTTAATTTATATAATAAATAGTATCAGAGTTGAAATAGTTTTTAACTTTTTACAGTTTTCAACATATATTACTGTTTCTGAAATGAACGTCTCTCTCAACACTCATGTATTATATATGTATATATCAATCAGCCCATGACTTTTACAATAGATATATGTCATGGTTTGAAGTGCTTTTTTTTAAAAGAACATCTTTATAAAATCTATCCTTTATATTACATCTAAGAAATCAGCAAGCAGGGAAAACATATGCACTCATTCATGTATGCATAATTGCATTTGAATGACATCTGAGTGACTTGCTTATCAAGAAACACATATAACCAATGGATTCAAAGACAAGCAAATCCAAGAATAAAGAGGTAAATAGGGGAGCATGGACAGTAGAAGAAGATGAAAAGCTAGCTGAAGCAATCGAGATACACGGTCCTAAAAAGTGGACCGTCATTGCAGCTCAAGCAGGTACGAATATGCAACTAAACCACATAAACGTGTGTAGTTAACTAAGAAGTTAAACATGGCTAAACCGCGTAGTTTGCAGGCTTGCAGAGGTGCGGAAAGAGTTGTAGGTTAAGATGGCTAAACTATTTGAGACCAAATATCAAGAGAGGGAATATATCTGAGCAAGAGAAGGATTTGATTATTAGGCTGCATAAACTTTTAGGAAACAGGTTTAATTTCATGTTTTCTTTCTGGCCCTACTAATCTTACACCACAATACGTGTTGTATACGTACCCCTTAACTCAAACGGCTGTTTGACAAAAAAACTCAAACAGACGTTTAAGCATAAGGGGCTAGGACGCATTTGATGAAAACTCAAATAACCATTTAAGGTAGGGGGCTATGACGCAACCCCTGACCTTAAAACGGTTGTTTGAAGAATCATCAAAGATGAAAAACTCAAAAAGGTTGTTGAAGGTAGAGGCCTATGACGCAAGCCCTAACCTTCAAACAGTCGTTTGACTAGCAAATATCCGTTAGAAAAGTAAGGGGGAGACGACATGAGGTGTGAATGTTTAAAGCAACCTCAAATGGTTGTCTGAAAACGGTGTGAGATTAGATTGTTAGTGGCGTGTGTAAAACATACCCTTTCTTATACTTGATTAAGTATTCTTGTTTTCCGAAAATTATGATTAGGTGGTCGCTAATTGCTGGAAGACTACCGGGTCGAACGGATAATGAGATCAAGAATTACTGGAACTCTCATTTAAAAAAGAAGGAAATGACAGAGAAAAAAACCAGTAATTATTCAACAAGAGACAGTTCCAAATCAGTCGAGATGAGGGAAGTAGAGCTAGGCGGTCCAGAGATGAAAAAGGAGGATGTTACCAATGTCGATAAACATGGAGTTGAAGGTTCAAAGATCAACTTCAATGTTGATGAGTTTTTTGATTTCTCAAATGAAGACCCTTTGACTTTGGATTGGGTCAACATGCACCTTGCAGATGACACCAGTTGTGTATTTCTGTAGCAAACTTTTACTTCTTACTTGATATGCATCATCTAGTTCAGAACATAATTCCATCTTAGTATAATTCTACAAATTATTACAATGTAATAAAATTAAATAATTACATGCATATCCTGCAAAGTTGTTAAACTACCATATCAAACAAACATTACATGGGCGGTCAAGCGGGTTGGATAATAGGTTAGGATTGAAAAATGATCATATTAGTACGGGTCAGAATGAGTCAAACATGTTCTGGTCGACCCACAATCAAATTTTATTGATTTAAAATAATAAACATCACTAATGGTGAGTTATGATTATAAAAACAACAATATAATAATTTACATATCCTGGTAAAAGTGTAAAACGATTCACAGTGTTACAGTTAATGAGACTTTAGCTACTTTCAACTAGTTCAATCCATTTGACTCCTTCACCGATTTCTTTTTAGCTATATATTTAAATTTGACTCATGTTAGCGTTAGCTAACATAGACTCAAATCGACCCGTTCATAAGTAAATGAATTGATCAAGCCTTTTGGTTTTGACCCTTCACCTAAATCCTTGTATCCCGTATGCTTCATGTTCCGACACACAAGCAAAAAATAATGAAATTAGATGTATGCCTTAGTTTTCTAACTTATAACTAACTGATCATTGGGTCTACACAAAATGCACGAATGATACTTTCGATGTAGAGAAGAATAAGAAATCAGGATTTTTCAAATCGTGTAAGCGTTTGTGTGAAGATAATGAATAATGATGAACTTGTCGCCATGATGAGAGGATTCAGTGACCTCATTATTGCTTCTTTCATGGATCGGTTTTTGGATATCCAACGAACTCGTGTCTCCAGGTATGTTGTTACCTTGTTCTGTGTATGGTGTTTTTTTTTGTTAACGACTTCTAATATAAATTTATCTACTTCAACTTAACTCTAATTCATTGGAATAAGTCTCGAATCCACAATATTAAACGAATGATTGCATTCACAATAACTTAAAAATATTTGGCCCAATAACTTAAAAATAGATAATTTTAGTACTGTAATAATTTGGGGGCGGAAAGGGTTGCGGCCAGCTCCTTGTTTTTTCATTAGCACCGTAATAATTTGGCCCAATAATTTAAATATATTATATACATTATCCCATCTAAATTTCATCAGATTCACTACAATCGTCCTTATACATCATATATAATGTTATACAAAACGTATAAAAGATGTCATTTTATTACGTATTTTTTAAGAGTACTTACTAGTTACTACTTACTACATATGAGTTCTAAGAGCATTCACAATGAGAGAATCAAATATATGTGAGTGAGGTTTTTATATTTTAGGGGGTGAATATGAGTGGTTGGGAATTATTGTGAGTGAAGGAGAGAGAAAATTTGATGGTGGATGAGAGAGAAACTCTATATTTGAAAAACTACTGTTTACCTCCTATAATTTTTTAATATTTTTTGAAAGTGTTGTGAGTGGAGGATAGAGAAACTGTAATGATAAATGTATAAAAGTATTATTATTTAAATAGAAAGAAAGAGAAAATGTAATGATTCTTAATATAAAGGGAAAATGATAGACTTCTACCGAGAATGCTCTAAGATTAAGTACATTTTTAGTTGCGGGGGCAATTATGTCAAATCACACCCGTTTCATACGTTCAGCATCGCACATGTACAATCACGACACGCGTGCACAGTAGCCGGCGTTAGCCACCTCCTTCGACTCAATCAAGCTAGCCGGACGCCAACGCCACATTTATCAACCCAATTCATAACCACTTTCAATTCCGAAACTGTACATTTGCCTTGATGAACACGGCGTACTTAAAAAGCGCATCAAAATACTTCAATTCCAGAATCATTTTTCAATTCCATTCCCCTTTACACAACCACAATTCAAATTTTCACCATCTAATTCTTCAAATTCGATCAAATCACCTCTCACAGCTTACAAATTTACAAATCAATCACTACTGATACATTTTATGCTCATTTTATGATGAATTGGTACCAATTGGTACTGATTAGAGCAAGTAATCGTGGCGATTGAGTTGGTGCAAATCAATTAGGTTTTTGTGTCGAAGATGTGGGAGTAATGATGCAATGTGAAGATGTAAAAGTGGAGAAGGTTTAATTTGGTCGATTTGTTGGTGTTGTTTTGGTTTTGGTTTTGGTTTTGTGTGTTGAGGTGCATGTGGTGGAATGTTATATGGAAACTGTGGTGGAAGTGGAAGAAGGTGGGGGGAATAAGGTGGAGGAGAGTGTTTCTGCAATTGTTATAGATTGTTGTCAATCCTCAAAGCAGATTGCTGATCCCGTTGTTTACAAGCTTGCTCGGGTAATATTTTGTTTTAATTTGTTAGGGTTATGTATTTGCAACATGAATTGAATATTTATAAAATGAATTGAGTGTTTAGTTTAGTGGATTTAAGTGTTTGAAATGTGATATTGGATTGGGATGATGAAAACACATTATGTCCTTTGGTATTAGAAGCATGCTTTTGCTATTAGTTATAACTTTTTTGTAGTTATAGTTGAGCTGAAAAGATTAAGGCTTGGTTATGAGCAGGCTTGTCTTTTTGTGTTTAGAAGTTATGGTGGATTTGGCAATTTGACCCTATAAGAACAAAATAGGATGCTAAGGTTATTTTTATTTGTATTGAAATAATGACACACCCCTCACACATAGCATTAATGTGCATCAACGGATGTTAGTTCTTTGGTTTTTTGATGATATCTTTGTTATTAGATGGTTAGGGGGTTAAAATAGTTGGAAAGCATTAAAAAGTTGTTGATTATGTTTTTAAGTTGACGAGAGACATATAAATAGTGTATACGGGTTAAACGGATAGATTTGACCTGTATGTATTCGCGCATAGGAGTTCAGCATATTTCTCAGCTTCTCCAAATCTTTAGCATCTTGAAAAGTAAATTAGCCGAACAAAGAACCATGGAGGTACACTTAAAAACTAAGAGAGGTGTCATTTTATTATAACATGGAGTGAAGATAAAATTCAGTGGTCCTGATCGAATAAACATTACTTAAAGTTGGGAAGCAGATCATTTACAAGAACTGAGTGCTACTAGAGCAGTAGCTGGCTATAAACCAGATTTGTTGTTATTTTGTGATAAAGGGTTGACACTTGACTCTGCTGAGGGCGTGTTTTTGTTATTATATTTATTTTTAATAGAAAAGCAGGATAGACACCACCTAAGTTATTCTTTCACACAACTTCAACTTCCATTTCATATTTAATCTACTATCATCTCACATAGCAAAGCCTAGATCTCTAACACAAACCCTTTTAAGCATTATTTGGAGTTCTAAATGATACGTTTGAAAGTTCATTTACTTATTTTTTCTTGTATCCACACCCACAGAAGGAAAAGTAGATTAGTTGTTACTTGTATGTCAAGTAACCTCACACACCAATGTGTTTTGGCTAAGGTGGCCATTAAAATAGAGGTGGCTACTAGTTTGGGAAAATAGAGATAATTCCTTTAATTGCACCTAGGAGTTAGATTGGGAGATGACATTGTAGTAGAGTGATTGGTCACATTGTTAAATACCTTGATTAGCAATATTATGCTGAGTTATCCAATTAATCCAGTGCATATGTGCATGTGTGTTCAACGCATTATGCAAGACATCATCTCCATAAGCATGTGGCTCGTCACTCTTCTGCACTGATTTAGCATATAAAGAAGACTGACACAGAAAAGGATATAAACTTTATGTAGGTGGGCAATCACTTTGTTATTAACTAATTAACTTTAGGATATACATTATTTGCAATTTTTCTCTTTGATAATGTTACAGGATGCTAACATAATTACCAATCATTATTGTTAACAAATATTAATAACCCTCATATCAGTGATGGTCAATTTGATGTGCTGTGTACTTAACAGGTTGTAGGTGATGGGATATATATACCTGCAACTGATGATGAGGTGATGAAAGCTGAGGACTTGATTGATCACAACAGTTCGCTGCATTTTGTTCTCGACAACAGTCGGACTGCAGTGTGCACTTCAAATGATGACACTTTTGGTCCGGAGTTCATGCCCATTGACTGTGAAGGTCTCTCTAGCTAAGCTTTTTCCATTATTGTTTCTCATGGTTCCTTTATTCGCATAATATGCTGGTTTCTGCCGCTACTTTGCTAGTTAATCTTTAATCAGGTTCTTAAATGCTCTTGCCATTTTATTCTACATGTAAGAAGTGAAGTGTAATGGTCTTTTTTTTTTCTTTTTTTTTGTCTATTTGGGCTTGCTATACAGCTGCAATCTAGAAGTTTGTTTACCTCTTGTGTTTGTATTTTCTTAATTTCTTTTAAGCTTTATAATGCTGTTCTGGATATTTCTATCTATATAGATTTCTGTCTACTTTTTGTTCTATCTTCATGCTTATAGTTCTTTTGAATGCAAAAAACATCACAGGCCTCTTGGACTTCGAGGACCCTTCTACTCAAGGAGAAAGAACAGATACGGTATTTGAAACAACGGTTGATCTTGGGAAGTTAAATCCCCGATTTGAGGTACTATTTTGTTTTGAACATCATATAAGTTTTTTTTACTATTTACCAACTATGATTCACCATCTAATAGTTTTCAAGGTTTTTTTTTTTTCAATGGTTGCTTTCATTATTTAGTTTGTTTCATCATGAACAGATAAGATTCTAGTACTCATTTAATAGTGCAAGTTGTTTTATATTTATTCTGCATATATATTTATTTGCAGGAAGTTACTCGATCAGAGGCAATTCCCATCGAACAATCTGGAGATAGATCACAAGCAGACCCTGTACCAAGACCAGCTGAGAGTGCACCATCACTTTCAACCATATGTGCTAGTTGGAAACCTGATTTCTTTAAGCTGAAAGGGGAGATATGTTTGGACAATCTTTCAGTTAAAGAACTTCATGCAACTTTCAAGGCTACGTTTGGCAGGGAAACTTCTGTTAAGGACAAACAATGGCTCAAGAGAAGGATTTCCATGGGGTTGTCAAATTCATGTGACTTTTCTGTTACCACTTTCAATATTGAAAATAACGAAGTAAAAAAGAACGAAAAAATAGAAGGCTGTAATAAAATACATGAGGACCTCAACAAGGATTCATTCACTGGGCCTGGAGGAGGAAATGTTAGTGGTGATGATAAAATATTGGTTGGTCAAAGTCAAACTAATCAAATGGAAGATCATATCAGTGGTGGCAGCAAGAGTGTGCAAAGTGATTCACCCAAGCATCATATTGCTCTTGAAGATGATAGTCAGGGCAATAAAAGAGTTAGGAAGCCCACAAGACGGTATATTGAAGAAGTTTCAGAATCAGATTCCAGGGAATATAGTGGAAGACCAGTCTCTTCTGTTAGAAGTTCTGGAAACGGGCCACGAACACGGGTCAGGTCTCTTCATAATATCCAGCCCATTAGGAGACCACTTGTTACTCGTCAAGATTCTCTTGGAGGGTCTGGGGTTGAAGTTCCATATGTTTCTAGGATCCGAAGAGGACGCCCAAGAGAAAACTTCATGTCTCTTATGGTAATGTTGAATTAGTAAATTGGAAATTGTGCATGTTGATTTAAATCTTGTTCGTAGTCGTACTTGGATTTGATTTCTTCTGCTTGCTTAATTGTTCTCTTGATTACGCTGTAGCTTCTTTACCTATGTAGCTGCTTGTCCTTTTTGCCATTTGTTCATTTGTTTGACAGGGTGTTCCTAAGTTTTTTTAGTGATATTTAATACTTAAAGTTCCATGTGATTTCTTACATTAAATAATATTATTATAATTATTTTCTTCTTTTGGGGGTGGGGGTTATTCTCGATGCAAATGAGCTTCTTGGTGTATGTACTCTGTTGTTTCAGCTGTAACATTGTCAGATTTCATATCTGACTCCTTGCTAAGTTATACTTCCTAATTTACTATTGAGTTTTGATTGTCATATTTTTAGTTTTTTGCACAGAACGTGTGATCAATTTCTTTTTTAGGTTTATCATACTTTTTACTTATCGATGTTGTGTGTGTAAGATAACATACTATACAACAGTATTAGTATAAATCACTGTTTTTTAAATGATGCAGAGTGTGGTAATGTTGCTTATTTGTGGTTGAATTTGATTGTAGAAGTTTCAGCCTAATGGAATGGGAATGACAAGAAGACTGGTGAAGAAGGCTCATGATGGACATGATCGTCGGTCAGATAACGACATAGAGAACCAGGAACTTAAAGCTACACCGGCCACTGGGTGGCCTCTGCAATATGTAAGCATTTATTTATTTTTTATTATTGTTTTGGCTCATTAAGTTGCTATGATGAGCGCACTGTGAATTATTTCCTTTGGATGTTTAATGAATGACATAAAGCCCTTGTGATAATACTTTTCACTCTTCACATTGGCAGATAATTTTGTATTTGTTATCTAATATTATACAGAACGTCAAATTGGTTGTGGGAAGCGGGGACATTAATAAATAGCTTTTGAAGCAGAATATGCATTATCTGCTTCTCTACGATCAGAATTTTTATATAATACTGCCACCATATATGTAATAACAAATATAAAGTCTTCATCAGTGGCTATCTATGATTTTCAGTACTCTTGCCACCTCATGACTATTATCTTCATTCTTCAATCTTTATAGATTAAGGAACCACGGGAAAATGAACAGTACTCGGAGCAATCAACAGACTTAAACAATAATTCAGATGAAGGACACATGGATTCATACGCAGATGTTGACTCAGATGAAACTATATTAACCGTACCTACAGCAAAAGGTGGGATGAGGAGGAAACATCATAGACCATGGACTCTTAGTGAGGTTGTTAAGTTAGTTGAAGGTGTTTCTAGGTATGGTGCTGGCAGGTGGTCTGAGATAAAGAGGATTGCTTTTGCAACATGCTCACATCGCACATCTGTCGATCTCAAGGTATGTTATTCTCGTCATTCATAGTGATTCATGTTGTCTAGAGGTGGTAATTCTGTCGGGCCGATTTGGGATCCTATGTTTCATCTCTTACGGGCAAATGGGTAAATTAAAAATATTAGTCCAAAAAGGAACCAAGTCGATAGTTTGATGAAGTGTACCTTTAACGCATAAAACCTCGTTTTACTCATTGAGTTGCATTTCTTTGAATAATATAATTGACACTAATTAATTGTAGAAAAATTCAAGATTTTTTTGGACAAAATGTGTTGTCAGCCAACCTAACCGGGTCTGTTTTGACCTGAATCTCATTGACTCGTCCATTCTGCCACCATTAATGCTGTATCTTCATGCATTAGGATATATGTTTAATTGTTTATACATTATCTCTAAGATGAACAAGATGACCTTGTATTAGCCAATTACTGATTTTTGCAGGACAAATGGAGGAATCTACTGAGAGCTAGTTTTGCACAGTTACCAGCTGACAAAGGGGTAAGCAATTTCCTTTCATCAACATTCATGTCTTGGGTCGATTTGGATTGTGGTTTATCTCGAAGGATTAGAAGTCAAGCATATTCTTGTTAATGCTTAAAACTCTGAAGATCGTTTCATTTCAAGGTTTAAATTATTATTGCAATACTTTGTGAGTCATAATCTAAGCGTTAAGTTTTTAAATGGCAAGAAAAAGTGTTCACGTGCCAACTGAACCCCATGCCATTTGTTTCTTCCTGCACCTAAAATGAATTATTCATCCCATCTCCTTTTGACCCATTACAAACCCCTCCCAGCTCACACATCTTGCTGCCTCTTGTTGGTTTAACACCCTGCTTCTGTTTTTGTTTTGCTCAGAACATGCCTCGCGGTCGTACCAACAGTGTTGTATTATTTCCTTTGCAGACCATGTAATGGCCCTATGAGTGAGCCTTTATGGTTGCTATTAAAGGACTTGTGTGCCAATGTTGGTTTTGTTACATGCTTATGTAGTTATTTTCTTGAAACAGGTTCAAAATTCCAAGAAGCACCCGTCAATCCCGATACCTGCTCCAATTCTGTTAAGAGTGAGAGAGCTGGCGGAGATGCATTCCCAGGTTAGCCCGGATTTGAAAGCAGTGAAATTTAATGGACATAGCGGTAGTAGAAATGTAAATGATATGAAGTCTGGATTTTTGTAAAGGTGTAAATTGCTTGTCAAAGTTTGGCTCAGGAATAAGAATGTCTGGTTGGTTACACCAATTGATGATAATTTCTTTGCTTCTTGTCTGGAGTATTTTGTACATAATTTTATGGATTTTTCTGAACATTGTCAAGGTTCGTTCTTGAGTTTAACATCATGTATTTCTCCTTTGGTCACATGCTAACCCCAAGTGGAGCTCTTAATTTTACTCACAACATTTTAAAAATTAAATAAATAAAACACCCATATTTACTCAATGTTGTTGCAGCTTCAACAAGTTTAGAAACCTGCTGGCTTTACCTATTGTTGTGGCGGTGGTTAGCCGCTCAACCCACCTTACCCGAGGCTTAAGCCATTGGCCTCGTAACTTAAAAAATGGCTAGATAGCTTAAAAATTGGCATTCGCCCCTACATTTATATGAAAAAGAATTTTGCCCCTCCTATGTAAACTCTCAAACTCCGCCACTGCTTAGACGGGTGAAATCTTGTTTGTTTATTCCGATGAGAAATTTCGGATGACAGAACTTTCGGACACTCAGCCACACATGAGCTCCAATGAAAGAACTTTTGGATAGCAAACTCGATCTCCTCAACACTGTACTTCAAATGTGCCTCCAAACGAGCTCCTTTCTTGGTATGCAAAAGAAACAAAGTATACGCAGGCACCACCGTTTCAGCAACTAATCTACGAAGCTCCGCCACAAGTTCATGATCTGAGACAACTAGTTTTCCAAGATCCTTTTGAAGTTTCTCAAACCCATGATTGAATCTCTTCAATCTATATATCATTTTTGACACCCTAAAACTAAAAGATAAAATCTTGATCTTATTCAGTCCTTCGTCTCTCAGACTTCTCAAAACCACGTTCAAAGTCAACTTCAGGTACTCGGATCTTGCATGTTTAAACTTGCCAGACAAGCTCATAAAGTTGTCGTATGATACATTTCGTTGCAATTCAGGATGTGCATGAATCTCCTGAATGATGAAATGAAAGTTGTTCATAGCAAAGAAGCAACTAGCAGGAGGATCTTTACAGAGCTTTGATTTATCCTCTAGATTTGACACCAACCTCATTATGATCCAATCCACATGAGCTGAAAAACTTGTAGCTTCATTTCCATCAACATCCATAAATGGAAGATTTGGTAGAGACAATCTCATCAAAGTTATCTTGTGATCACATAACTTGTAAACATAGTTCAGCACATACTTCGACAAACTGTGGATTGGTTCAGCATGATCAAAAACTGGTGATTTCTCATTAACCAAAGATTTCTCAAAGTTTCGAAAAATTTCATTTGCTTTATCGGCAAGTTTGGGTATAGTCTGATTTATAGCTTTGGTACTTAAAAACTCTAATGATTGAATCCATGGTATGAGATCAAATAACGCGCGATGAAGGTCTAATATCTTGAAAAGCCTCTCAGATGCAGGAGGAATGGAACAAAGCGCTTCGGCATTGTCAAATAGTTGAATTGTATGATCTGTGACCGTATCCATGAAACATGAATCAGTCGTTTTGTCTCCGAGACCGTGGAAGATTTGGTCACACAACTGCTTCTCATTTACAAAGTAATATCTAAAGCATATTATTGCAGCCCGGATCAAAACTTTTATCTTGGGTTTCAACACTGCCCACTCCAATCTCCTACAACTATCTCTGCTCAATTTCTCTATATCCATATGTCGCAAACGAGCTTCGATTCCGGACTTGCGTTCGCTAACATACACCTTCAAACATTCGTGAATGAATCCACATGAGTTCATCCTCACAGCGATACTTCGGAGATCATTAATTGCCTCAGTGCTTAATGTATTACGCTTTACGTGATCATCTTCGTATACTTCGATGTTGCTGGAAGAGCTGTCGCTCATTGTTGTCGAATCATTGAAAGAGTTATGGCCTGAAGACATAAACCCACGCTTTGCGTTGAGATTGTTCATGCGACGAAAAACCTGTAAGAAGGATAAATTGCAGCTCCTTATATACAAAAAAAAAAACTACAAATAGTATAAATAATTTGTACATTTGGGCTTGGATTAAAATTAAAAAACGTATGATAGAAATGGTTAACAACCGTTTAAAATTTGCGTTGACCTAAATAACAAAAAAAAAATATTGGACCGGTAAAAGTGTTTATTTGTTCCTTTCGGTTTATTCGGTTATTTGATTTTATTCGGTTTGGTTTTTAATTCCAACCAAATACACGGGATTCATTTGATTGGATTACCGACTACATATAAATCAAACTTGTTTTATTCGGTTCGGTTATAACCTATGTATTTTTAAAATATCATCGTTTTTTTCTTATTTTTGTAATAAAAATTTCTCAAATCACTATCTACGTTTTGGTATGCTAAAAGTTGTTATGGGTTTTTTTGGGAAAAACAAAAAAATGTGATGTGTTTTTTTATGATATCTACTTATTTTTTTAGAAAAATAAAAAATGTAATGGGTTTTTTATGGTCAAACTTCAAAATATAATAAATATATTTATTGGTTTAAAAAACTAATAAGCTGATAAATATATAGCACAAAGTCCAAAGTATATTCTACATTTGAAAAAATAACAGGTTTGAGGTTACTTTTAACATACAAAGGTTTAATGGTAACTATAACTTACCTTAGCGTTGACTTTCAATATATTGTGAAACTCTTTTACGAGCCGAGAAACAGCAATCTGTATCACAGATTCAGCTTCTTTCCGTTCATCTTCGGAGCCGGTGGAGTCTATCGTCTGTTGAATTTCGTCCATCGCTTGTAAAAACGGAACAATTTCGTCACGACAGTTGTCAAATATGAAGAGTTTCAGGTCTGCAGTTGATCCCCAGCGGTAGATGATCTCGGTGGCCGAATCAATCGTCATTGCAGTTCAAATGTTAGTATATATATATAAATATCGAATTCAGAGATTGATAAAATGAAATCATGGACACAACATCTTTAGTTAGTTTGCTCATATAAATATCGAAACAAATGTGTAATGACTAATGAGTTTGACTTTTCCATCAAATGCCGCGTATATGAAATCTAATCACAATTTCCTAAACCGCTTCACGTCGATCACTTGTTATTTATATAAGAGTTAGTAGTTACTATTTTTTATGAGTTAATTACATAAATGGTCCCTAAATTTTAATGCGATTCACATTTTTGGGTAAAAAAATATCTTTTTTCCTTAGTTGAATGCCCGACGTTTTAAAGTTGTAACACCGTCATTAGCACCAAGTTACCCAGTTTCAAAATCAAAAGAAAAACGTGTTCTCCATCATCAAGCCACCACCACCACTACCGGATCTGATGTGATGTTCGTCATCGTCCAACATCAAAAGCCACGTACCACCACCGTCAACAAAGAAGGTGGTCGAACTGTGGATATGATGATGTGATCCCGATTCACGTTAATTGAAAAAAACATTCATTTTTTAGTAATAATAATTTATATAAGTTTCATTTGCCTAATTCAATTTAAAAAATTCAAATATTTATAAAACTATTATATAGGTATTTAACTGAAATAATAGATAAATTTGATTACATCATGTCACATTTTTCACTTTAATATATTAAACTTTAAAAATTGGTCATTGTTTTATTTTAGTCGTTCGACTCACTTTAACCGAAAAATAACAAGCGTTAGACTTAATATAAATGGATGTTAACATAATCCTAAGTTTATGTACCATATGTGAGATAAATTCTTATTTATTTATAGATTTAATTGCAAATTTCTACTTTATTTTTTGTTAATGTTGACAAGTTCAGTCCAACTTTAACAAATTACGTCCCTAACATTTCACGCACGAAGGTTAGATTAGGATCGGTTTCTGTTATAACGTGGAATGATAGTGAGGTAATATGTTAAGGTTGGACCGGACCTATTATGAGTTTAACACGAACAAAACACAAAGATAAAAATGCAATTTACTCTTAATTATATTTGATTTTATATATTTTTTATTTTCTATTAACTAGAAGACAAGTGTGTTTTTAAGGAAGCTAAAAGATTGATATGAGTTAAAATGTACGCTAATATCTTTTTCAGAGTTAATAGCAAAGAACCGACGAGCAACAGGATCTTTACATAGCTTTAATTTAACCTCTATATTGGACACTAACCTCATTAATTATGATCCAATCCACATGAAGTGAAAAACTTTTATCACATTCTCATCAAAGTTTGCTTGTGAACACATAACTTGTAAACATAACAGCATCAATGACAGATTTGCGTTCGTTAACATATACTTTCAAACATTCTTGATATGAATGCATCCTCACAATGATGCTTCGGAGATCATTAATCGCGTCTGCGCTCAATGTGTGACGCTTTATGTAATCATCTTCGTATACTTCGTAATTGTTTGTAGCACTATCTGTCATTAATGTTGTCGAATCAATGTAAGAATTATGCTCTGTGGCGTCGAAGGTGTTCATGCGATGTAAAACCTGTAACCATCGGCTTAGAATAAAATAAGTGTCACGAATAAAATAACAAAAGTAAATCGTGTTTTATAAAAAAGTAAACTGCAATTTTGGTCCCAATAAAAAACATAAAATCGAAATTTATAATAAAAGTGGTCGATAATCTATTAATTAAAGTTATAAAGTATACTTCAAAATGTCTGAAAATAAAAGTTAAAATATCTAATATTTTAGTTTTATGAAAGTTAACGGGGCAAAAAACACCTTATACCCAAACTTAGCGATACAAAAGTTTTTTACGAAGAATAACAAGTCGTTAAATGTATGTCGTACAAAATTATAGACCATGCAGAAGTTTTGATCGGTTTATAATCAGGGAAAATATACTACACATTTAAAAAAATAAAAACTTTGAGGTCAAACTTTGAAGTAAAAAAGCCTTTGTGGTGGTCAAAACTGAAAAATAGCGAGGCAATTTAGTATATGTTATTATAAACTTGTAAAATTACATATTTTCTAAAAATATAATGTTCCGTGTATTAAATATAATTTTTTTTCAAGAGGCAACAATAACTTACCTTGGTTTTAACTTTGTCTTTCAATATATTGTGAAACTCCTCTAGGAGCCTAGACATGGCGATTCGTATCACACGTTCAGCCTGTTTCCGTTCCTCTTTGGACCTGGCACAGTCAACCATCCGTTGAGTTTCCTCTACCGCCCGTAAATAAAAAGCAATTTCATCACGACAGTCGTGGAATATAAAGAGTTTCCGGTCGGCAGTTGTTCCCCAGTGGTATATGATCTCGGTGGCTTAATCAATCGTCATTGCAATTCAAATGTTACAAATACGACGATGGAACTTATTGTACGTGTATCAAATTCAAAGCTCCGTAAAATAAAATAAAATAAAGATTAATCATGAATAAAACATCCTGAGTTTGCTCATATAAAGATTGAAATACAAATAGTGTGTAGTGAGTAATAAGTAGTAAAGAAGGTGACTTTGACTATTAATTCCAACAAATGCCGCGTATATGAAATTTAATTCCACTTTCCTAAACTCGGATCCGTGGCTTTCGTAGTTATTTAATTAATTCTTTTTCTATATATTTAATCATTTTAAAATATTATATGAAAACTTTTACGTAAGCTCATCCAAGCCACATTTTTCACGTTAAATTTTCACTCACTGTAATATTTAAACTTTGTTAGAAACAAAATCATTAAAAAAATTTACTTTGATTAAAAATTAAATTCCTTAAATCAACTAATCATTAAAAAGCAATTGGACTTTGGTCATTGGTGGCGAATGGAATTAAAATTTAAACTGAAAGAGAACTTGGTTCAATGACTTCAATTCATTCATAAAGTTTAATGTGGTTTAGTAAAGGTTTCTATTATAATCGTTCGCAAGAATGGTAGCTTCTAACCAACTTGGCTTTAAAAAGATGAGTTTTATTACGGAGAAACCTCGAAAGCGTCGTTATTAAGCGTCATTAGATGAGGGCAGACTGAGGTTTCAAACTCTATCATTACATTTAGTCTTTCTGTTGTGTTAACCGTCAATCTAAAAACTAATCATTAAAAATATGACTCTTCCCAAAAGATGAAGTTTAGTTTCACATGAGAAACAAAGAGTATAAATAGAATATAGATGGAGTAAAAGTAACCCTTAAAAAAAACTTATTCGAATATAAATATAAACAAAAATTCAGATAAAAGCTTCTTGGGGTGATTGGCATCACTAAGACCATATGTAGTGGTAATTCATAAAGAGCCCCAAAAAGTCTCACTTTTATCACCACATCAGCATTTGTCAGATTTTTTCTTTCCAAAAAACCAAGCACAATTTTAACGACGAAAACGCCCCTATGTAATGGTTGGGGGCGCTTTAGACGCTTTGGGTTGGGTAAAACGCCCCCGTTACACATGGTCTAGAACAAACACATAAATTAAAAAAAATATATAAACAAACAAATATAAATACACAAATACAAATGTAAGTGAACAAATACAATATAAACATAAACTAACGAACAAATATAAAAGCACAAATACAAATGTAAGTGAACAAAACAAACATAAACATAAATATGAACCAACATGATGTGTTCATACCTCTTCATATAATGAAATGCACAAATTTTTTGCTCATGTTCATTCGCTAAATAAAGGAACATATGAGCTTCCCACCCGTCAATTCACAAAATAATGAACTCCACGCCAAACAATCCACTGAACGTTCGATTGAGCCTAGTTACTATACATCAGGCCTCTTCCTCTTTAGGGACAATGTAATAAAAATACAGACAACCTTGTAAAAAGTGTGGGATTTATTCTGAAATGGATATAGAACAGTGAGAGGTGATACCATGGCACAAAACTATATAACCCTGAGAGATTGTAACTGGAAAACAGACCAAACAAGCATACATCTCTAATGTTTGAATGGGCGCAAATCATCGATTCATCGGTCTGAGTTGCAATCAAAGAATCTTTGGATGGCAGACTCAATCTCCTCAACAGAGTACTTCACATCAGCCTTCAACAAAGATAGTTTCTTTGTATGAAGAAGAAAAGAAGTATAAGCAGTCACCACCATTTCAACGACTAATTTCCGAAGCTCCAACACAAGTTCAAAATCCGGAACAACTAGTTTTCCGAGATCCTTTTGAAGTCCCTCAAACTCATCATTGAATCTCTTCAATCTGTATCTCAGTTTTGAAACCTTAAAAGATAAAATCTTGATCTTGTTCAATCCCTCGTCTCTCAAATTCCTCAAAACACCACCAAAAGTTAAGTTCAAGTAATCAGATCTTGCATCTTCAAACTTTTTAACCAACTTGTTAAAATTGTCCTCTGCTACAAATTCTACCAATTCTGTCCGCGCTTTGATCTTCTGAATGATGTAATGGAAATTGTTCATAGCAAAGAACTTACTAGCAGGAAGATCTTTACACGAGTTTGATTTAACCTCTAAATTGGACACCAAGCTCATTATGATCCAATTCACATGAAGTGAAAAACTACTAGAATCAATTTCAGCACCATCCATGGATGGAAGATTAGGTAGAGACAATCTCGTCAAAGTTTGTTTGTGATCACAAAACTTGTAAACATAATGCATCACATATTTTGATAACCGATGGATCGGGTCAGAACAAACCACTGGAGATTGCTCATTAACCAAAGATCTCTCAAACATTGACAAAATTTCATTTGCTTTATCAGCAAGTTTGGGTATAATCTGATTTACAGCCCTAGTTCTTAACAAATCTGATGATTGTGAATTAAACAGATCATCAATGGATGAAATGAGGTCAGATAATGTATCATACAGGTCTAAGATCTTAAAAAGCCTTTCGGATCCAGGACGAATGCAACTAAGTGCTTCTACAATATCAAACAGTTGAACTGTATGATCTGTGATTGTATCCACGAAACACGTATCACTAGTTTCGTCACCTAGACCGTTAAAAATTAGCTCACACAATTGCTTCTCATTCACAAAATAATATCTAAAACATACCTTCACTGCTTTGATCCAAATTTTCATCTTCAATTCCAACACTCCCCAACCTAATCTCCTGCAACTATTGCTGCTCAATTTCTCTACGTTCAAATGCTTCAAACAATCACCGATCACGGATTTGCGTTTGCTAACATACACTTTCAAACATTCGTCAACAAATCCATATGAATTCATCTTCACAGCGATTGTTCGGAGATCATTAATAGCTTCCGTGCTCAATCTATTCCGGTTTACATAATCATCTTCATATATTTCGAAATTGCTAGAAGCACTATCAGTCATCGTCGTCGAATCAGTGTAAGAATTAGGGTTTAGAGATGAATTTACCTTCCCGTGAACTTTTAATACATTGCGAAACTCATCGGCGAGTCGAGATACAGCGATTTGCATAACAGATTTCGCCTGTTTCCGTTCATCTTCCGAGTTTGCAGAGGATACTGTTCGTTGAATTTCATCTACTGCTTGTAAATACGGAACAATTTCGTCGCGACGATCGTGAAATATGAAGAGATTGTGGTCGGAAGTGGATCTCCAACGGTAGATGATTCCGATCGATGAATCAATCGTCATTTCAGTTCAATTTCAGCGATGAGGATTGAAGTAATTAAGTAAATGTATGCTAAATTCAGAGCTGTTGAAGATGGAATTATGGAGTTAAAAGCAATTGTTTGTTAGTGTGATTGATTGTAATGAGGTGATCAAGAGTGATGATGAACGCGACAACTGAGTTTGATGATCGAAAAACTGGGAAACAGAGGCGTGCTTGACTAGAAGAAAGATGAGACCGAAATGTATGTTTTTCTAATTTTGTGTTAAATTTTGGAAGCAAACTTTGTTTTGCCTCCTTTTGTTTTGTTAGAATAATGATTTACGTTCAATCTTTTCAAAATTGATATTTGTCTTTTTAAATTTTACCGTAGGGGTGCTCAATGGGTCAGGTTATCGGGTTGGTGGGTTGAACCCGACCCGAACCTGAAAAATTTATACAAACCCAAACTTGACCCGAACCTGAAAATTTAGACATTACTTAAACCCAAACCCGACCTGATTTTTAGCAGGTTGACCCGAACCCGACCCATTTGACCCGAATTATCACAAAATACATTCTCCAAGAGTTAAAAAAATCAAAATTACCAAGAACTGCATTCTTTAAACGAGAGCGAGCTTATGGAAAATCGCGAATTGCCACCCAAATGTACGCACAACCATATAATACATTCGATATTGTTATAGTTTTAACGTCAAGCACCCTAAACTACATGTATATTTACACAATATACCATAAATTTTATATTTATATAAAAAATCAGGTCAACCCATGAACCCAGTGGGTTGACCCGAACCTGACCTGTTTTTAAAATCAGGTCAGCAGGTTCAACCCGAAACTGACCCACACCCATTCAATGTAAACCCAAACCCACGATTTTCAGGTTAGGTTCAGGTCGGGTTTTCAGGTCGGGTCAGAAATTCCCAGCCCTACTTTACCGTTTGTCTATCTTACCTTCAACTTACTAACACGGCTATATAAATCTCTAGAAAATAAGAGTGCTTTGGTTTTTTTTATCGATGGAGATTAACTATGTAAATATTTGTTTTTAAACTTTACCGTTTGTCTATCTTACCTTCAACTTACTAACACGGCTATATAAATCTCTAGAAAATAAGAGTGCTTTGGTTTTTTTTATCGATGGAGATTAACTATGTAAATATTTAACCTTAAGTATTATTATCACGAGTTAGTTTGCTAACAGATAGTAGATTTTTTTGAAGAATGGGAATAACCAATATATCATTTAAAGCCATATGAGGTAACAGATGTGTGTTACCAATATGTGAGACCCGTAATTTTTGACCATTGCCAAAAGTAACATTAACCTTACCGGAATGAGGAGTAGCATTATTGATTGTTCCGAATACGGGGTCATGTGATCCGTAGCCCCTGAGTCCACAAACCAATCAGGACTCGACATGTTACATTGGGCTTGAAAGGCTTTGGCAATGTCCATATCATTAGTAACAGCTTTAGAGGCATATTGTGCCAGATTAGGGCATTGGTTTGCATAATGACCATCATTACGACATAATTGACAGTGAGGTGGGCGCCTGCCACGTCACATAAATGGAACATAAGAATATGTAAATTACATACATTACATCAATGGAATAAATGCTATGTATTATAATTGAAAATTATGAAAAGGATTAAGGTGTAATTTGATTAAACTTATGTTATTATTTGATAAACTATTAATTAATTAAAATAGTTTAAAGCCTACTATTCTGAGCTTTTTGTTTCTGGTTATTTTAACAGCAATTTGAATCACTAATAGATCAGCGCTCAACATGATCATTTTCATTATTTCATCAGAAGAACACTCACCAAAGGTAAAAAAAGCATTTTCACACACCTTGAAAATTTGATTTTTT
Organism: Tagetes erecta; assembly: GCA_030867185.1. NCBI lineage: Eukaryota > Viridiplantae > Streptophyta > Magnoliopsida > Asterales > Asteraceae > Tagetes > Tagetes erecta. Next base: position 1,893,097 of record CM061492.1, read on the forward strand.
CCCCAAGATATAAGACGTGTAACGCTAATCCAAAACACATACTAAGTCTTCAACTATAAACAATACAACAATGATAAAAAAAAACAAAAAAAGGTTTTGGGCCAACGAGCTTTTGTATATGTGTTACTCTTAAGCCTAAACTACACACCGTATTCAAGGTTCAAAAATCAAAAGTTGTTTCATTGGGCCATTGAAACAAAAGTTTTGCTACAAATTTTCAGTATGACACACTGTCATTCAATCATTCATACTGGTTAATGCCGTTAATACTTAATAGAGGTGCAAAAAAACCCGGCTCCCTATCTATACCCGGTTCCCTACCTCACCCGAACTAATGCTATTTTCACCGTGCGTCTCCACCCCAGTTCTTGACTGATAAAACTGCCTATTCGTACCCAGTTCCACGTCCTAATATTGTGCCCAAATCCTCATCCTAAACAGCCTGATCCTACCATGTACCTCAACTGCAAATTAAGAAATTTCAAATTTGATTGCTAAGATTACTTCTTAGATTTTTTAACCTAAATACCTCTTTACTGTAACTCAATTTTACTATTATATCATACAATACAAGCGAAAACTACATTTTTTATAAAAAAAAACTTATAGTTATTCATTCATTATACTATTTTAGTCATCATATCATATATATATCATGTAAAGACATTTTCCACAATAGAATACATACCTAACGCACCTTATTTTTATATGAAACACAACATTTATTTCCCTATTGTTTCTTCTCAATCAGTCTACATGATCATGTCACCAAATGTATTGAATCATTCCTAGCCCAATGCTATACCAAAATTGGTTTGAAATAAATGCCATGTTTTCGTATAGTATACCCGTACACCACATATTAATGATAATAAGTTTTTACTCGATCTTATATAGTATAAATAAATAAATGAATCATAACCATATGAACAAACATGACTAAAAACGGAGTTGATATTAAGGAATTTTCAATTTACTTGCAAACTTGTCCTTCCAATTGACGATCGAATTTGATATAAAATTAATCATATGAGTTCATGTTAGTTTTAGGAATCAGGTGGCCAAATAACCCGTGCCTAATCTCATGTTTTTTATTATGTACTTATGGAAACCTTAGTTAGTAACCACATGTCATGAAGGAATAACAATTAATACTTTCTATAATATTCGCATTAAACTAGTTGTTTAATAGGGTTTCACGGTGCGACGATCAAGTCTTAGTTGTCACGTTTCGACTACAGCATGTTTCGTGTGTGTTATGATGACAGAGGCGGCAGAGTCCCACGTTGACAACCTAGCCACACACGTTCATAAAAAAAAGTTTATTTTTGTCTAAAGTAGAGTAAACATCCAAAATTAAGGGTTAAACCCATACTTAGGTCAAAGTAGGAGATAGAAGTTGTAAATATGTCGAGTAAATGAACCAAAGATGCAAATATTTGAAAATCAAATTATGAGGATTAAAGTTGGTAAAATTTAAAAGTGAGGGACCAAAACTACCAAAATCTAAAAACATACAGAAAGACAAAGAGGGATCACGGCTGACACCCTCTTTTAGTGGTTAAAGAAACGTTTTAAGTTTAAAATGGTAATATTAACTTGACATTTTATTTAAGACACTTCGTAAAAGTTTTGCCTCTTAAATAAAGATATACGTCATGGGTTTTATTTTTAACATGGTGATATATTGCGATATGTGGTGTTTTTTAAGTTATAAACTTATAATAGTGTAAGAGTATGATAGGTTGTAATTTAAAAAGTCAAAGTTATAAGATAAAATGAAAAACTAAGTAAATTTATATTTATTTTTTTCCTAATTGACAAGGTTGGTGCTTTGCACCGGCCAACCATGTGGCGTTTCAGTTTTTTTTACTTTCACGTATTTACGATTTTAATCACTGACTTTTAACGTATTTACGGTTTTAATCCCCGATTTTTATTAATTGTCATTTTAGCCTTTAATGAGTTTTTGATTTTGATCTCTTGCGTCGTGACATACGGAACATGAGACTTTTTTTTATTAACGAATGTGACGATATACGAAGACCCGACTGTGTGACCGGCTGCTGCAACTCGATGTCCGGTCATAATTCTAGTTAATTTTGATAAAGTAAGTTAGTATTTTGACTCTTGTACTTTGGTTATTTATCGCCTTGGTCCCAAAAAGATATTTTCTAACATATTAGCCTAAATATTTTATATTTTAACTTTATTGGCCCCAGAAAAAAAAACCTGTTTTAACCCTATTAGATTTTCGATATAGTATGTACATACTAGTATACTACATATCATACTAAAACCATAATTTTTATCCAAATAGATAGACTAGAGCAACTTACTATTAGTTTTTTTAGAGGTTAAATATTAGTTTGATTAACAGTTACACTTATACTTATAACACCAACCTCAAAAACTATATAAACGTACTCAATTTCCGATATCGATATAACCAGCATATATTTCCTATTCTAACAAGCTAACCATCAAATACACCTCAAACTCATACCACTAAAAACTTTCCGGCAACATTCCGATAACAAAAATGACAGTCGGCGAGTTTTCAAAATCAGTTGAAACAGGACTTAGACTATCCAAACGTATCTACTACGGAAAAAACATGTCTCAAACACATCATCCTCCAACGCCACCAACAATGACCAAATGTCCAACGTTACAATCACAGTCTTCTTCCACATCATCATTCAATTTTTCCGACAAGCATCATCCAACCGCTCCGATGGTATACGCAATGATTAGCGACCCTGATGTTGTCGATAATCCGGATATCCGAAGCTACCAGCCGCATGTGTACGGACGTTGTAATCCTCCTGCGTTGATACCGCTTTATATGCATGGGGTGTCCATGCACGTTGAATGTTGTTTGGATACTGCGTTTGTTGAGGTTACGGGTGCTTGGCGTGTGCATTGTGTTACTGCAAGTGCGTGTTGTGATTGTCGTATCGCTATTCCCATGGGCGACCAGGTAGTACATACTCCCTCCGTCACATATTAAGTGTCATGGGACACACAACATAAAGTTTAAGAAAAAATTGATTATTATATATTTTTAACTTATAAAATGACAATAATACCATAAAAGTTTTTTGTCTTTTAGTCATAAAGTATCTTTTGTATTAAATAATTAGGGGTAAATTTGGAAATTATGCTTTTATTTTTAAAATAAACATTTAAATTGAGACAATAAAAAAGAAAATATGGACATTTAAAATGGGACGGGGAGTAATTTATAGGCCTAAATGTGACCGCAAAAGTATTAATTTATCAACATGTAGGTGTTTAGTCGAGTAGTTGCAGTAGCGCATTTGCGACTGTTTTGATAGTCACAAATGACCGTTTTTGTAGTATATTGCCATACATATTATGGTGTTTATTATCGCTATTTCTTTTGGTTTAATTGGCTAGCAGGGTTCAATTCTAGATGTTGATGTTGAGACCATCAAAAGATCATATTTTACCAAATTGATTATTCCTGACGATGAAAAAGATTCAGATCAAGTAACCAAGATGAAAGACGGGTTCATGATGAAACGTAACACGTACACGCTAAAAATTCCTCAGGTTTCACTTTATATATTCTACTTTGTTTACAAAAATGTATAAATTTTGGTCTAAAGTGTTTCGTATAAATATAGGACGTATTAAGACTATCATGTATTAACTATGAGATTTTACTAGCTAGGTTTTGACCACCCTGCTCTTACACCCCATCATGCCCCACCCGCTACCTGACGTGACTAGGGTGTGAAGAATAAGGTGGTCAAAACCTAGCTAGTAAAATGGTATTAACTATTATTTATATATGCATGTTACAAGTTAACATTTTCAGGTTGAGGGAGGATCCATTATCCATGTTAAAGTTAGATGGTCTCAAAAATTGTTGTATCAAGGTCATGAATTTTGCATCAATGTGCCATTCACTTTCCCCTCATATGTTTTACCTTTGGACAAAACAATTCCTAAAAGAGAAAAAGTTTCGCTAAATGTGAGCTCTGCTATTGAGACAATGGTTACTTGTACATTTGCAACTCATCCCTTAAAGGTATATATACATGTCTATTTATGTGTTTAAACTTTTTACCGATAGATAAATAAATAAACTCGCTACGAGGGGGAATAATTTCTTCTCATAATTTTTAACTGCTTTAATTTTTGTATAACTTTGAAAGGTGTTGCAGCAGCAACAAGCTGAGGAAGCAAGCTTCTTATATGAGGCTGAAGTTCTTAAATGGTCAACTCAAGACTTTTGTTTTGCTTATTCTGTAAGACCTTAATTAATTGGATCTTATATCTTTGATTAAGCTGCAAACATTTTTTTGCCCATTTATTTGATAACACAATCAAAATCTTACATCTACCTATAAAGTTTGAACAACTTTCTTTACACATTCACCTATTTGACCGAGTCGTTATTAGCTAAACTTAAAACACAACCAAATTTCACCCTGCATGAGTAAATGGGTCGAAACTGCCACCTTTATTTTATGTGTATGGCATGAAAAAAGATCTTGTTTCAGTTTTGATTCATAGGCTATTTGCTGTAATATTTCTAACACGGGTTTTGTTACATCAATCTTTTGAGTTATGCTCGAATGAGATCATAGGTGGTTTGCTCCTGCAGCGTCCGTCTATGTATGATTTTGATCAGAGAGACATATTTTGTTTTTATCTTTTCCCAGGGACTAAAAAAGACAGCAAGGTCAGTGACAATCTTTAGGACGTCGTTAACTAATGATTGTTGTCGTACACTAGTACATAACCTTGATTTGTGATCGTCAACTCTAACAGGTTTACAGAAAGGAAATAGTATTTTTACTGGACATAAGTGGAAGCATGCGAGATGCCCCTCTCGAGAAATCAAAATATGCAATTGGAGCCTCGCTCTCAAAGCTTAATGACGGAGATTCGTTTAATATCATAGCTTTTAATGGAGATATTCGATCATTTTCATCTTCATTAGAGTTGGCAACAGAGGAAACAATCACTAATGCAACTGAATGGATGTGGGAAAACTTAGTTGCTGAAGGAGGAACAAACCTTATGCGGCCATTAAAACAGGTACATGATCGTTTATATTGAGATCATATAAAACACAGTTTGTGTTGGACAGGTGACCATCAAGTGGATTAAAGTCTAAAACCAATGGATTTGTTTGATTAATGTTTTGATGATCTTGATAATCAGGCACTTGACATGTTTGGTGAAACTTGTAAAACTATTCCTTTTATTTTTCTCATTACCGATGGCACTGTCGAAGATGAAAGAGATATCTGTAATATGATCAAACGCAGCAGCATCGACAGAGGCATGAATTCTCCACGAATTTGCACATTTGGCATAGGTCGGGTCTTATAACTTTTAGTTAATATTTTTTGAAAATACGCAACGTCTAGCTCGTCATACCAAATAATATTGTCAATTTTACCCACAAAAAGCTCACCCATCATTGATTGTCCCCGCCCAAACACGCTTAACTATGTAGATCTCATCTAATTCACAACGAGTGTGCCCAAAACACATTGATAGTTTTTTTAAATGAATTATCCATTTCCAGGTCCATACTGTAATCATTATTTCCTGCAAATGCTTGCATATATTGGAAGGGGATACTATGATGCTGCACATGATGTAGGTCAGTTTTCAACAAATTACCAAGGTTTTAGTACCATGTTAAAGTTAAAACCATGATCTGAGCTTACATACAGTCACATTAGTATTAATTTGCTTTTATCAACATTTTCTGTACGTGCCAGATTCGATTGATGATCGTATGCAACGGTTGTTAGATAATGTTTCATCTCCTATGCTTGCAAATGTAACCCTTGACGCATTAGAAACTCTCGAATCATACGAGGTGCATTTACAACTCTATTTTACTTAAAATCGTGCTTTTGATCCATCTTATGTAAGTTTATCTCCATTTTGTACGTTATATTTGTTTCTTTGTTGCAGTTATATCCATTTCGCATTCCAGATTTGTTATCCGGAAGTCCCTTAATTATAGCAGGTCGATACCAAGGGAAGTTCCCTGAATTTACGAAAGCTAGAGGTTTACTGGCCGATCTAAGTACTTACATGATCGGTATTAAAGTGAGACAGATAATGGACGTACACTTCGACACCGTAAAATTTCTTAACTTATATCATTTTAATCCAAACTTGTCATAAAGTTCAATAAATTGGTTCATTATTTTTTAGGTGTTACATTATGTTTTCATTTGCAGGTATGTGCTAAGATGGAAGTGGATGTACTTACAGCACATGCATGGCTAGAACAAAACAATCTTATGGAAGAGAAGGTTTTATTTCTATTTCTTGATCTCCATTTAAACTAAAACACATTAAATGTGTAGAATATCAGTCAAACAGTAAAAAAAAGTGATGTTGAGCCGCCTCGGTCTATTTGACCTGACCCATGTGCTCATATCTCGATACACATGAGACATGTCCATGAGTTTTTTAGCCGTTGAATTCTTGTCATGGTATCAGAACAGGTTAGATATATATAACTCTCCAACGATATTGACTTCGCTTAGCTTAATTTTAGATTGCAAAAATGAGCTTACAGAGAGGAGTTCCTTCTGAATACACTCGCATGATTCTCGTTCAGAACGACAAACTAAACCCGTCCTTGAACGCACTTATGCTAGATGAGGTACAAATTCATCTAACGATAAGTTAACTAGCCAATTATCATATGAATTGTGACGTTTAAACTTGAATAACTGTAAAAACTTGCGCAGAAGCTTTCAAAATCGATGAACAAGAAGATGATACACTTGAGGAATATATGTGTTGGATTTGGTAACTTGAAGGCAACAGTTGAAAACCTACCTCCAGGAATTGAAGATGTCAAGTTAAATGAAGCTGTAAAAATTGTGATGAAGGCTGCATCATCATGTTATGGTTACATGTCTAGTTGGGGCTGTTGGAGGTGCTTGATGCAGATTTGGTCTCAAGTCAGAAATGACCAATGCGCCATTGCTGTTGCGCAACTTTGCACCGCACTTGCTTGTCTCGAGTTTCTTGATTGTTGCTGCGAGTTGTGTGATTCGTGTATCGATTTGTGCCAGTAGAACCTCTATGGTAAAACTCATACCTGTTGTGTTATCATAAATGATTATAATATATGTGATGCACAACGAAACCACAAGAATAAACAGAGAATAATTCTCAAAGAAAACCGAGTGAGTAAACTAATTACATGTTTGTCAAATTTTCGCAATCACAAACTGAATGACACATTCAATTTATGACTATCAGATACATCAATCATGCTAATTAATGATGTATGCGTTTTAGGCTGAAAAAAGAAACGACAACAAACTGCTCAAATGAGGAAAATTGTTGTTTGCCGAAATCTGAACCCTTAAGAAAGAAAATATTAGGTAATTCAGGTCTAACAGTCATGAGCCACTTGATCCGGCTCGTCAAGACCTTTCAATCCGCTGGTTATGAGCCTGTAACTTCGCTCCTGGCCGAGTTATGCTCCTTTGAAGTTTGGGCCTTTCCTGTCATGTTTCTCTTTGTTAAATTGGTCCAAATAAGAGCCTCACAGACTCTTGAATCAACTCCTCATCTAAATAAAACCCACAACCATATATTCAATAACTTGCAACAGCACCATATACAAAACAAGAGACATAAAAACAGCATTGCTGAATAGCTTATGCAAGAAGCAAGTAACATTATAAACTTGAGGAAAACCACTCTATGAATGTTATGTTACGTGTAAACCATGTATCAATATGCATCCAGATCAGTAACAAATATCTGAACAATCAAAAAATGGTATACTACAGAAACCTGATCAATTCATTCACTGTGATCTTCTTCTAGAATGTTGAGAAACTGCATATCCTTCAAACAAATCCAACACGCCGTTTTCAAGATCTTCAACAGAGTACTTGATATAATTGTCAGAAATATGATTCCTGAATCTCCCAAGAAACGATCGGTAAGCCGGAATTAACTTCTCTAGTATCGAAATCCTTAACTCTTCACGAAGTTGTTCATCAGGCACTAGCCATAATGCTTGTGTCCGATGAACTTCATCAAATATCGCGTTGAATGATTTGAATCGTTCTCTCAGCGCACTCTTTGACACACCGGATGAAAAGCTTCCGGTTGAGTGTAACCCTTGATCTCTCAAACAATGCAGCACCCCTATCCAGGTTGCGCGCTGGTGGTTCGTAGCGGCCTGTCGGAAAACCCTGGTGAGAGTTCTCAAGTAATGATCACCAATCATTTCCCTCAGTTCTGATGATCCTTTGATCTTTTGAACAATGTAATGTACATTGTTCATTATGAACAAATGAGCTAATGAATTGTCTTTGTAATGTTTTGATTTGCCTTCTAAATTGAACTGCAGTATTGCAATTATCCAGATTAGATGCAAGGCTAAGGGTGGTTGTCCTTCATGTTCATCGAAATCCATCTCCGGAGCTGCGAAATCGCAGTGTCGAGATCCGGTTGTAGGTTTGGAGATTATCAATTCACCTAGGGTTTGCTTGTAATCGGAAATTAAGCTAATGTAATTCATCACATATCTAGTTAATGGATGAATTGTACCTCCTGGAACAGGAACTTTCGAAGGTTCTCGAAGCACTGCGTTTTCAAACTCCGATAGCATACCTCTGGCAGCTTCTGCTAATCTCGAAAGTATCTCCGGCGCCTGAATTCTGATCGATTCCGCTGGTTTAGAATCAAACACGTCATCAATATCAGGCAACAAATCCTGTAACGAATCGTGTAAATCTAAGATCTTAAACAGCTTTTCCGGCGATCTCCGGCTAATACTAATCGCTTCGACAAAATTGAATAGCTGATTCGCCGGAGCTTTTACAGTTTCGATAAAACACGCATCGTCCGCTGCCGTTGTTCCGAGATCTTCGAAGATCTGTTTGCATAGCTTCTTCTCGCTTGCGAATAACACTATGATGCATACTTTTGCAGCTCGTATCCACCTGCCAATTTTGGCGTTCATTGCCTCCCATTCAAGGCGCTGGATATCGCCGATGCTTAGTTTCTCAACACCGAGCTTTTTGAAGCTTCCGTCAACGACAGATTTTCGAACGCTTCCGTACACCTGAACGCACTCTCTGAAATAACCGGCGGCGATCATCCGTTCCGCGATTGAGCGGAGATCTGAGATGCTTTCAGACGGTAACAGATCCTGTTCTCGAATACTGTTCATAGATCTACAGCTCGCAAACGTTACACTGCGTTCGTTACGATCTGTAAACGAAGCAGAACTGATTTTCGAAATCGATTCATTATTCCTTCCATTGCTGCTATCTTCATTCTCCGGTGAATCACTCCGGAAACTGCTGGTTCTCGGAGTTGTTCTCGGCGTCAAAGAGATCGAATCAGCTAGCGGCTCAGTTTCGATCGGAGTTGAGTTCGTGATAAGGATATTGCGAAACTCGTCTTCCAGACGAGCCATAGAGATCTGGATTGCGTTGTTGAGTTTTTTTGACTGTTCATCGGAAAGCGTCGTTAAGTTCATCGAACTTTGAATCTGATCAACTGCTTGTAAGTAACGGTTAATCTCTTCACGATCGGATTCGAATATCATTCGTGTTCTAGCATCTTCTGAAGCCGTGGTGTCCCACCGGAGGATGATTTGCTCCGCGGTGTTGTCGTTCACCGGCGATGCCATTATGATGATGAGGATGAAGAACAATGAAACAGTTCTTTTAATGGTTATAATAGTGAATAGAGTTGGATATTTGTGTGGCGAAATGTGTAATTTGTTTCAGATTTCTGCAACTGGTTATGGGATGAAGAAGATGACAGATGAGTCTGATGCAAGAGATTAAAAAATAACTAAAATACAAATTATCCTGAAATAAATAACTATGAGGAATTAGTACTTGTTTCAAGATGAATATTTAAATGATATCATCTTAGAAAAAGGTAATATCTATCTAATAACATGACAAAGTTATGAATATGACTTAACATGAGTTAATGATAACGACCTTTTAGTTAAAGGTTATGTTATGTGGCCAACCGTAATGTCGCTTCGAAATGGGATGTATTTTTCTTGTTTTGGATTCAACTAAACGAGAGAGGAGAGCTCATGTCATTTGTGATTGTTTTTACAGTCTCGTCTCCCGTTCAAGCTGGAGTTTATGTTTTATGATTGTGTTGGTCATGCATCTTCTCACAGAGATATAGCTAGGGTTGTAAACGAACCGGACGAACATGGACGAGGCTTGTCTGTATTCGTTTATTAAGGTTTAAGTTGTTCGCGAACTGTTCGTGAACAAGTTCCGAACAGAAAAATTTGTCCGTGTTCGTTTGTCAAGGTTTTAAAGTTGTTCGCGAATGGTTCGTGAACATTGTTCATGGACACAAACGGACAAAACGAACACACACGGCCACAAATGAACGTTTGACTAGAAAATATTGACAAAACATTGTTAATCTTTAACATTCTATAACCAAAATAATAAATTAACATTGGCCATATTACATAATTATCCAAATTTAATTAACATGACAACTAATCAATAACTCATAATTATCCCAAAAACTATGCTCAACCACATCAACACCCAAAAGACCAAGATCTTTGATTTACTGGGATTCTTTACAATAAAGACAAATTAGATAAAAAAAATGATATAAAACACAATTTTTTTAACTAAACCTCATAACCTCAATTAAGCCACTATATCAAATTAGTATCCAAATAAGCAATTTTATCTTGATTAAGCTTATTTCAATTAAAACTTCATATACAACATAACCAAATAAGCCTTAAGAAGCAAATAGTACTTTTAATCACACATTCAAACCCATGATGCATGATCATAATTTGATTCAGCAAGAATAATGTTGTCATGACCATATTTGTCACATAAGTGTAAAAGTATTCACCTAAATATTAAATATAAAATTTAAAAACATAATGACCTACCGAACTTAAACGAACGGACATAAACGAACATGTTACCGAACGTTCACGAACGTAAACGAACGAACGCAACCTCTGTTCATGTCCGTTCGTTTAGCCTAACGAACCGATTTTCTTGTCCGTGTTCATTTGTTTATTAAACGAACAAACACAAACGAACTTCCCGTCGAACGGTTCACGAACTGTTCACTGAAAGTTCGATTTGTTTACAGCCCTAGATATAGCCCATGCTACATGGTACATGCTTGGTGTGTGTGGTTTGAATTCATTTTAAGAGTTGTTTGTCAACTTTTGAATGGGTAAGTGTAAGACCATTAAGAGTTCTGAAGTCTGAACCATTAAATGTTGAATCGGTAAAAAGTCTGAACCATTAAAAGCTATTATTGTTGAATTATTCAATGACAAATGTCTCTCCAATTCAGATAAGGGCTCTTAATCATTCAGACTTTGTATAATGCTTAATCATTGAAAAACAAATGTCTAAACCATTCAGACATCTGTCTGAGAAACAAATTCAAACATCTGAATCATTAAGAGGTTGAAATAATCAACCCATAAGTCTTAATTTTAGATATAAGGCATTAAAAGTAAAGTAGACACATATAAAGTACCTTATGAATTATTTATTTTTCTTTAGAAGCTATAGAAAAAAATTCATGGTTATACATATTTATGCAATATACCAATATGCTTATCATACATAAAAGTGTACACAAAGTTACATGCCTTAAAAGCTTTCGCAATGTGAGTTGGTGCTTCTTGTTGGATGCCCAGATAAGGCAAATGTGGAAGAAAGAGACGGTTGTTATGGTCTATAGAGGATAGAGAGAACTTTAACGTCTTTCCACACCGGCATTTCTGGAGGAGAACGGAACATTTTATGAGAGAGGAAAGGAAAGAGAATGTGTGAGGTTCATATAAAGAAATTTTTGCCTCTGATAAGTTACTGAAGTTTTTATTTACAACTTTTTTTAACAGTAAATGTGACATTCTGATAATAAAATGTGACATTCTAATAGTAAAATGATTTGCGGTAACATATGGACAAAAATGGTCACAATGAGTAAATGAGTGGATTAAGAGTTTTTTCAAAGCAAAGAGAATGAAGAAAAAAAAAGGATAAGAGGAGTGGAAATTGAGAAAGCAAGAGGGGGTATCATGAACATATTCCGCCATAAAACCCGATTAGCATGTGCATTGTTAATAAATTACAGCTAAGCATTTCGATACTTAAAATTCACATTATTCCTTTCCTTTTCATAAATAAATGACAAAATGTATTTAAATGAGTGTAAGAAGGTGAAGACTTGATATATGTTAAATAAATAGAAATTATCGCAACTTCCATAAACATGTACACTTCGAACATCTTCAACTTCATATATTTTCTTTGTTTGAACACTATTTTCTTATGTGTATTACATGTCTCGTTTTTTAATAACACGCTCATGAATTCTTTTACCAGCGTCATGTTATTTTAGTATTAGGAACCCTATCAAAAAGAAACCTTTTACCTTTTGTTGGGTCGGACATCAAAAGAGAGATCGCTTTAAGAATTAAGATTATGGGGAGTGATGAATGGATTAATTAGTTGTCAAATTAATTAGTTAATAATTAGATAGATTATAGATTGTGCTACTCCTCTTCCACGAGGCTTTGGACAGTATCTCTCTGAATCCGCTGTGCACGTGTGATGTACAGCTCCCATTTTCATTCATTCATTACTTCTATTCACCATCTATTAAATACAAACAAACAAACAAATGAATGAATGAATGTAATATTAGATGATGAACTCGTCATTAACTAGATTGTTAGATCCAAAGATTTACAAGCTAGGATAATTCATAAACATGTTATTAATCCATCAATCTCTTTTATCCATTTATTCTAACTAGATACTCTGTCTTCATGTGATGTAACACGTTTTTCACACGCACTACGTAGGTGATGTTAATGTGTAGTGTCCACGCGTGACACGACACTTTTATCACTTGATTACATGTGCTACGTTGGTGGTATTAATCATTAGCGGGGGAGGGGTGGTCAGGTTGAAACATTGGAAAGTTGAAGGTTTAAGTTAAAAAATTTGTTTGTTATACCTAAAGTTTTCAAAGATTTGAGATATCAAGTTGAAATATTAGAGAAATATGATGTGAAGTTATCAAAGTAGAAACCTATGGGGATCAGAGTTGTCAATTATAAACATTTCAGGGTCAAAATGTTAATTACTAAAAGAAAGATGGGCATTGGTGAGATCGATCAATCATGGTCATGGTTCTTCATGTGGTATTTAATAATTTGTTTATGATGTTTAAAACTTATTTATAACGTGTCAATTTGCTAAAATGTTTGATGGAGTTATGTAACATAGTTAATGAAAAACGTTGAGTTTGAGTTAAAAGTTTATAACTATTTGACTTGTTTAATACTCCCTCCGTCCCATTAGAAGTGTCCACATTTCCTTTTTTATTTGTCCCATTTCAAATGTCCACTTTTAAAATATATTGGTCAATTTCCAAATATATCCTTACAAACATAAAACTAACATAAACAAACAATGTAATAGACCCACATAATATTTATTATCAAGGGGTATTATTGTCAAATTACAAACAAAAAAAGCTATCATTTAATTTGCCTAAAACTTTGTGTTTTTCAAACCAAGACACTTGTAACGGGACGGAGGGAGTAAAACATGTTGATTCATCAATTTGTATAATTCTTTGATTATAACTCATTAAACCAGTTGACTTGTTTAGATTACATGATTTTTATATGTGTTCTTCATGATATAATACGATGTGTATATGATGCATTATTTGAAATTAAAAGAAAAGAAAATACAAGCTAATCAAAGAAAACAGTGGTGGATCTTGAACGTTTGAAACACGGAAGCGGAAAATCACAGTACCCATAAATTGTATTTTACACGGAGGCGAAATCAATATTATATAAATTTAAGGTAACGGGGTAAATATCGACATTTTTGTTGAAAAAACACACGCGAGCCGGCGCCCATGCTGGCCCCCATAGGATGCGCCCTTGCAAGAGAGTGAAACAAGTGTTTTCGGAACAAAACCCAAGTTTGATGAGTTTTATAAAAAATAAAAAATAAAAACATATCTTTATGATTTAATAGGCATTGTTTAAACGTAGACCTTAAACTTAATACTTTGTTGAACTTTAATTCTCAAATGTAAAATATGAACTTTCAAAACAGAATTAAAATGCTGTTTTGCACAAAAAGGTTGGGCTAATTAAGATTCATGAGCGATGAGCCCGGGTTATGGGCTTCAATTTAGTTAAAGTCGGGAGTTAATAGCCAAAATGGTCCTTAAGGTTTAAAAGATTTTACAGTTTTAGACACTTTTAAGAATTTTTACATAAATAGTCCCTACATGCCAAAACCTGTTACGAAATCGGTCCACGGCACTAACGGAGTTAAAAAAATTATGTTAGTTGATTAGGAATTGACCAAAATGCCCACAGGGACCATTTTGACAATTACCTCATTTAAAAACAAAAATCTCTTCCACAACCATCTTCAACCACCACCACCACCACATCACTGCTGCTGCCCAATTCATAGCCCGAACGCTTTAGATTTTTTCCGGCCACGGCCCGGACGCTTCAGATTTTTATTTTTGCGGCGCAAGTCACCGGAAATACGCTTGAGCAAAAAGACCAAAAAGGGTATGAAATAAGAAGCAACACAACAACATTTGAAAATTAAAGGTTGTAATTAACTAATTATAATTCGGACCGGTACCCTCAATTCCCCAAGCATTACAATTATATTGCAAAGCTTAATTTCATCTTTTTTTCTTTTTTTTTCAACTTAATGCCGCCACCGTACTCCGGCGCCGCCTCTTTCGCCACCCACTTCCGCCGTGAGATTCCGGTGACTTGCACCGTTCATCGCCGGTCATTTCCTCGCCGGAATAATATGTATATGTGTATATATATAGAGAGAGAGTGAGTAAAAGAAGATGAGATTCCGGTGACTTGCGCCGTAAAAATAAAAATCTGAAGCGTCCGGGCCGTGGCCGGAAAAAACCTGAAGCGTTCGGGCTGTGATTGGGCAGCAGCAGTGGTGGTGGTGGTGGTGGTTGAAGATGGTGGTTGAAGAGTTTTTTGTTTTTAAATGAGTTAATTGCCAAAATGGTCCTTGGGGGCATTTTGGTCAATTCCTAATCAACTAACAGAATTTTTTTAACTCCGTTAGTGCCGTGGACCGATTTCGCAACAGGTTTTGGCATGTAGGGACTATTTATGCAAAAATTATTAAAAGTGACTAAAACTGCAAAATCTTGTAAACCTCATGGACCATTTTGGCTATTAACTCTAAAGTCGGGGTGTCCAAATCTTTGGATCATACAAAATAATTGAGAATTATCCAAATATATGATGCTATAACTTCTTACATCTTTATAATCTTATATTTGAACACACTCACTGACTTAAACATTTATCAATTGTAGCTCGAATAAATATTGTTGAACATACGAATTTCATAATTGTTGCCACATACCTAAAATTAAATACATTTGTTTAGGGATACAATCAAAGCATAATCTCATTTTATAAACATATAAACTTGTAATGCATGTTTGCACAAAACGTAAGCTAGTCCAAAACCATTCCATAATCAAGCCCGCATACAAAAAATATCAAGGCATGTCGTAACTTAGACCTAATTGTCTGGTATTGAAATTAAGAATATGAAAAAGCAACATTTTTCTCATCGACTAACCACTTAATCTTTGTCCAAATCACATTGTATTCACTCCAAGTAGTCTAATAATCACAAATTAACAAATGCAATTTATAATTTCATTAACACAACTGAAATGTTGTTGTTTAAAAAAGTGTAAAATCACATTGTAATTTATAAGTATTTTAGCAAAACAAAAAAACAAAACATGTATGTACGATTCAAGAAAAATGAAGCAACGATTAAAATGTCAACATATTACCTTGTGGCATTTGTGGGAAGTGAACAGCAACGAACTTTGAGATATCAATATGAGTACTTTGCATTGGATTAGAATAAGACGAGCAATTGAGATATTTGGTTTAAGTGTGTAACTAGGATCATCTTAGTAGTAGTTCTTTTATAAAAACGTGTGTATTTTAAAGTTTAAAAAAATATAATTTTCAGTATTGACTACATAACATCTTTGACATCCAAAAGGGAAGGTGACATTGTAAAATTTGAAGTTTTTTTATTTTTGTGTTGTGTTTGGGTGGTTGTGTTGAATAACAAGCAAATAAATTAGTCAAATGAGAGCTAAAAATCTAAAATGAATATACACTTGAAATACACACCATATGAATCTCGAATGTGACATTCAAACAAGAATAATTCAGTAAAAATATAACATTCATAAATTAAGTTGTTAAAATTCAATACATTAACATGTCAACCCGTTATCCCGACACCCTAATAGTAACATATATTAACAACTTCTTCATCAAAACAAAAGCTACTGAATATCTTCACATAAATAAATAAGGATTAAAAAGATTGATGAAATGAAATTAAGGCGTTAATCTGATAATTAAGTAAACAAACTTCATAAATACATCTAACTTTCACATCAAAAAAGTTTTTTAACATTTTCTCTTATTCAACCCCCCTCTTCTTCCTCTTCTTCATCATCATCATCATCATAATCAAAATCATCATCAGAAACATTTGAAGCTGCTCACACGCATTTTGATTCGATCAACAGAGGCTGATTGTCAACTCACTTCATGAAACCGAGTTTTCATTTTCATGAAAATCGAACAAACAGAAATGGCGTCAATCAGTAACCTCCTCCTTCTCCCGTTGATCATCTCTGTAATTTTCACTGTTCAATCCCAATCCGATGAACAAAGTTCGTAATCATTCTCTTCTTCTTCTTCTTCAAGAACATTTGTCTATAATCATCATCATCATCTTCTTCTTCTTCTTTATCTAAAAAAAGTATCTTCTTTTGCAGGTCCGGCTTACATGGAGTTCGTCGTCAATTCAACGCAACTTCCGGCGGAAGACAGTTACGATTACATAATCGTAGGCGGTGGCACCGCCGGTTGCCCACTGGCAGCAACATTATCAAAAAAATACCGTGTATTGGTTCTTGAAAGAGGCGGTCTTCCAGGTCTCTCAAACCCTAACGTCATGACTCGCGAGGGTTTTCTTCCAACACTCACTCATTACGATCAATTTGAATCACCAGCACAATCATTCACTTCTGAAGATGGTGTCCCCAACGCCCGTGGCCGTGTTCTTGGCGGCAGCAGCGCCATTAACGCCGGCTTCTACAGCCGTGCAGACGACGGTTTTTACAAACGATCCGAAATCAATTGGGACTCACGTGTTGTTCAACGTTCGTACGAGTGGGTTGAAAAAGCCATCGTGTTTCAACCAGAGTTACAGACATGGCAATCAGCGATACGTGACGGCTTATTGGAAGTTGGTGTTGAGCCTTATAACGGTTATAGTTTGAACCATACTCTTGGCACCAAGATTGGTGGCTCAACGTTTGACACATCCGGTCGACGACACAGTGCTGCTGATCTTTTAAATCTGGCTAATTCATCCAATATCAAAGTGGCTCTTTATGCGAGTGTCGAAAGGGTTTTATTCGCTCCTTCGTATTCGTTGATGTCCAGGCAGATCGCGATAGGTGTTGTTTTTCGTGATCGGGCAGGGGGGTATCATCATGCGATGATTCGCGATAATGGGGAGGTGATTTTGTGTGCAGGGGCTATTGGAAGCCCGCAGCTGCTTCTATTAAGCGGTATTGGTCCACGGCCTTATCTTTCGTCTTGGGGAATACCAGTCGTACGTCATTCGCCCTATGTCGGAAACTATATGTATGATAACCCTCGCAATGGAATATCGATTGTGTCGCCGGTTCCTCTTGAGCAATCTCTCATACAGGTGGTGGGCATTACTGATTCAGGGGCTTATTTGGAAGCAGCCTCCAATGTTCTCCCTTTTTCGTCTCCTGCATACTCCGCGTTCCTTCGACCTTCGTCGTCTCCCTTGTATCTCACTGTTGCCAGCATCATGGAGAAGATCATCGGGCCACATTCTTCTGGTACGCTTCGGTTGGCCTCTACAGATGTCAGAACCAACCCCATTGTGCGATTTAACTACTTCAGTAACCCGTTGGATTTGGAGAGGTGCGTGAATGGTAGCCGGAAGATTGGTGACTTGCTTAGAAGTCGGGCCATGGACGATTTTAAGTTCTGGGAATGGTCTGGAACAGACTTCAGGTTTGTGGGTCCTGCATTGCCGGTTGACCAGTCAAACAACGAACTGATGGGTGAGTTTTGTCGTCGGACGGTTAGCACGATATGGCATTATCATGGAGGATGCGTGGTGGGGAGAGTGGTGGATCATAGTTTGAAAGTTGTGGGTGTTCATTCTCTTCGTGTCGTAGATGGTTCAACGTTCACCGTCTCCCCAGGGACGAATCCGCAGGCTACTCTTTTGATGCTTGGCAGGTTAGTTATTTAATTACTAGTTTGTTGAATGAATTGTATATGTATGTATATGACTGAGTAAATGCATGCATAATGTAGGTACATGGGGTTGATGATTTTGAAAGAGAGGATGAACAAGTGAGCTAATTGCATATACACTCAGATAAGTTGTACATAGATCATGTAATGTGTACAGAAAAGATTGATTCATCCATCAAATTAGTGTTTGTTTACTAGTAACAACGGATATTGAACCAAATTTGTAATTTACACTATTTGGTTAAACTGCACATGTTACACAGACACCTCCTAAGCATGTTTTTGTTTGGAGCTTTGCTCTTGATTGTGTCAATTGGGTTACAATAAAATTATTTGTTTGATAGGCAATAACTAGAATCATGTCTAAAGAGTATTTATCGTCCATTTGCGAAACGAGATTGGTCAAGTGAATGCGACTAGTGTTATAAGTCGTTGATATTGTTTGAGATCCATAAACAGTTCCAAAAAAGCTTGATCCTTTGCGCAAAAAGGGTTGTAGTGGATCTTCTTGGAAACCTTGTGGCATTTGTGGGAAGCGAGAAGCGACGAACTGTTACGAGTGAGTCAAAATTTTCTGTTGGAGTCTTTGAGAATCAATATGAGCACTTTGCATTGGATTAAAAATAAGACGAACAATTGAGATATTTGGTGTAATAAGGCTCTAGGATCTTATTAGTAGTAGTTTTTTTATTTGAAGTACTTTTAAAGTTTGTAAACACGTCCTTTATCATAAGTGCATGTTTGGGATTGCTTATTTAAATCAACTTTTGACTTATTAACTTTTGAGAAGTTAATAAGTTAAAAAATAGTGTTTGGATAGTGTTTTGAAAAGGAGTTTTTGTGCTTAAAAAAGGAGAAAAGGAGAAGTTAGTGATGAGTGACTTTTGAAAGAAGGAGAAAAGGAGGTGGAGAAGGAGATAATGAGAAGAAGTTAATAAGCAAAGCCAAACATGCTAAGTTGATGTAAATTACTTTTAAAGTGCATTAATAATAACAGTTGACTTAATTTTGAATATGAGACGAAGAGCTCGGGTGTAGTGATGGTGTTTTCATTCCAAACAAAAGTTATGTGTTTAGTATTTTGTGTTAATTTATCCTAGATTATCTGGATGTTAGATACTATTAATAATTGAATACACTTTAAAAGTACTATTTTCTTCGTCTCGTTAGAATTGTTTTGGTTTGAAAACATAAAGTTTTAAGCATATTAAATGATTGATTGTTTTGCTTGTCATCTGACAATGATACTCTTTAATAATAAATATTATGTACGTTCATCATATTGTTTGATTACGTTTGTTTTGTGTTTTTAAGGATAAATTTAAAAATTGACCATAAAATTTAAAAATAAACACTTGAAATGAGACAATTAAAAAAAAGAAATAAAGACACTTCTAATTAGACGAATAAATCATTAAAAACGTTAGTTAAAGAGTACTACTAAAAATGTAAAGGTAAAAGTACACATAGACAAATGTATGGGCATACCAATGTGTAGTATGGGTTGAGGGTCACCACCTCAATTATTTTTTTCTTCAATAGTTTTAATTTTTGTTAGATGGCTTAAAACTTTTTAGACCTATTAAAGTTCGTTTCTTTAATAAGATTTTAATTTTTTCCGTCTTAATGTCTTATTCTCTTTCTCTTGAATTGTTAGTATCTAGAATACACATGAAAGTGAACACATATGTGGTTAATAATGAACACGGGATATAACAATTTTTAATAGTTCATTCGGTATGATATTTGTCCACTTTATTGTAATTAAGTATTTTATTTATATTATTATGACAACATTCAAACCTAACTTTTTTTAAAAATTTAAAATTGAAATGTGCAATGTGTCGGGATTCACGTGGAACTAGATTATGTAGAGTTTTTAATGTAACGCGAAATTGACGGTAATTAAGCAAATGCACGACCTCTTTCTATTGTCGGCAATATTTAATACATTTTTAAATAATTAATATTATTGTTGTATTTTAATTTTTTTTATAGCCAAAGCTAAAGATTATATTATAATTTTTTTTATAGCCAAAGCTAAAGATTATAGTTTTATAAATAAAGTAACAGCAAAAAAACATAGAGATCAAAATTTAAGTTACACTAGTTTTTTCATACTAATTTTTTAATGTTTGCTCTTGTTTAAAATCAAAGAAAAGAAAGTGATTTTATCTCATCCATATCGTCTCTTTCATTCTTGTTCTTTGTTGTTGAACATCTCAGTTTATAACCTTTTAAATACCCCAAATCCATGATAAGAAATATTGTTATGTTTTAATTAGAGGTTGGTTGTTAGCCCCTCATGGGAATCAGTGAATCACGAAGGAGGTGTAATGGATTACCCTCGGAACTAGAACACTCTAGAATGCTATACATCTTTAGGTTATATGTAATGGCTATTAAAGCCTCACTTTTTTACTCAATAACGCCCCACACGCCCCCCCCCAAAAAAAAACTACGTGGGGCCGTTATGTAGCAACAAAAATTTGGTCGTTTTAGTTATAACGTTGGTGTCTATACTATTTCCACACAAATAACATATATTTACCTTTTAATCAGTTATTATGTAATAATGGACATTATAAAAGTTTTAACCATTACATAATTTTACCTCATAATAACCCATAGAGTAAATTACGGTTTTCATCCCTGTGGTTTGGGCTTTGTAACGGTTTTCATCCAAAACTTTTAAAATGCTTAATATAACCATTGTGGTTCTAGATTTGTCCCAATTAGATCCAAACCTCTAACACCGTCAAGTTTAACCGTTACTCAGCCCTCACTTGCATATCACGTGATGGGCATTTTTGTCATTTAACTCCACCATTTGCATATATCAACCAAGAAACCTATGCAAATAGTGGGGTTAAATGACAAAAATGCCCTTCACGTGAAGCGCAAGTGAGGCTGAGTAACGGTTAAACTTGACGGTGTTAGAGGTTTGGATCTAATTGAGACAAATCTGTAACCACAATGGTTATATTGAGCATTTTTAAAGTTTTGGATGATAACCGTTATAAAGCCCAAACCACAAGGACGAAAACCGAAATTTACTCTAACCCATATAACATGACATGCACGTGACACAAAATGTCATGGTGTGTTAGACCACTACAACCAGCATTCTTATGTGAAAAGAGAGACAGAAAATTGTGTTTTTATATCACATTGGAATTTGGATCCTTATATAATATAGCAAAACAAAAAAATCTTATGTGGCATCTTCTCATTGATTTTAGCTTATGTGGCATTATTTGAGAGATTATCTCACAATAATGATTTTTTATTTAAAATATGTATATAAAATTTATTATAGTAAAACTAATTACATTTTTGGTCCCCTAATATTTTGGAGAGTTATGAAAAATTTAAGAGTATTTATATTTTTAGCCCTTTACTACAAGGGGTGTACGTGAATCGGTTTATATTTGATAGGGTTTAAAAATGAAACTTATAGATAAAGTTAATAATAATATACATTTAAAGATCTCGATGTTTTATAAATATACATAATATTCTTATATGATTAAATTATTAAAAAAATAATAAACTACACCATAAAACTAAGCACTTTATTCTCTTTAATTTGAGTATAATATTGCTATACTAAAAATCTAATTTTTAAAAATATATCATGTGTTCCGTTTTACCCGGTTTTGTCTCAAAACTGAATGGAACATTCATGAACATCCATAAAGCATCATTTGAATTGTGTTCCCGAGCGTAGCGCGGGCACTAAACTAGTGTTGTATATATAACAACATTAAACAATAAATAATTTAATAATATATAATATAATACTCGCAGAAATATCTTTTCCATAATTTTCTCCCTGCACTTCTGTCACATGGTATCTGTCACGTTTATTTCATGCACACACTTTCTCCGGAAATGTGCAGACAAAGTTCATGACTAAAGTAAGTTGTAAATAGTACTTCATATGTATTTTAGCTTTTTTATTAACAAGGTAACTAACATGTTAAATACAAAACTAATTTTAAATTAAAAAATATTAAAACCACAACGAGTGCTTATTAAATTTAGTGGAAATTTTGTGTTTTGATTTAAAACTTTAAATTTTGACTTATTAGTTGGTAGAGGTCTCAATTAAAGAATTTACCAGTGGGAATTTCACTTTTTAAATTTTTAGTAAAGATACATTGTCAAAAAACACTTAATTCCATTAAGATTTTTTTCGAACTTCAAACTAATGTTTTAGAGGCTTTTAAACAGGAGAATAATACAAATTAATTGATGTGAAAATTAACTCGTACCGGTGCTCTAAATGAAGAAACAATGCTTTAATCGATGTAAGTTTTAACGTTTCATATAACCGTTTTATCGCTTGAAACACCGTTTCAAAGTAAGTTTTTATCAATCGATTCGTACCCTCATCTCGATAAAACCCTAAAACATTATTTTGGAATTCGAAAAAAACTTAAGGGCGTTATGTGTTTTTAACGGAAGCCTATATTTTTAAAGAAATATAAAGTTGGACCTCTTCAGATAATTTCCTGAGTTAAGACATTTGCCGATCAATAAGTCAAAATTTTTTGAATTTTTTAAATCCAACATACTTCTTTAAAAGTGTAACGTACTCTTTACATAATCTTCATGTATTATTTTGGGTAAGCGGACTGTGTTTCACATGATCTCATACTCGTATCTAAACCTGAAATTTCTTAAAATTAAAATCTCCAGTCTTATACCCAACATCCGGGCCATTACCCTACCCAAATAATTTAAGTTTCGGTTTTTCCTATCAAACTTAAATTTTATTGTCATCCCTAATCCTAATCATGTTATTGGACTCCTAATAATCATGTTATTGGACAGGAAGACAAAATGCATAAGTGATTCAAATTGTTAGCTTCTTTTTGTCACATGAAGTAATTAAATATTATAATCACGTACAGCTTTTCAAATAAATAACCAAAATAAATAATTAAATATTATAATCACGTACCGAGTGAAACTCGTGTTTTGTTCCCGCTTTATTTTCCCACCATAAAACCGTTAGGATCATCTTATATTACTTTATCTTCATGATCGCAATTTAACACGTGCTTTTTCCTGTGCAAAAAGTTGCGTGTCTCAGTCCCCACAAATTTAATGATTATATATAAAACTGAAAAAACCCAAATTCCCATTTCATTCCACATTCACTCTTCAATCTTCATCAATCATCAATTCATCACTATCACTAGTCCCAAATATACTTCATCAAACTGATCATGTCGACTGATAACAACTGTTTCCCGGTCACTAGCAAGGCCAAGTCTAGTTTCGCCATGACTTGTAACCGGTTGAGTTTTTATCTTAAAGAGAAACGTAGTCTCACTAATCTTGAAATCGATGAAAAATTTGATGTCAAAGGTAAGATAAAAATTTATTCTCTCCTTTTAATAAGTCTTTTCATGATCGGGTTTTGTTAATAAAACTCGGTCTAGGAGGGTTGTACTTGGAATTGTACAACTCAAACCTCAAGTTGGATTTTTGTTGTTTTCATTGATTTTTCGTTGTTTTTCACATAAAAAAGAGGATTAAACGATTAATAAAATAAAAAATAGTAATATCTTTTTGTAACATAATTCAATAAGGTTATTAATGTACTCGCAACTTACCAGTCGACTAATGACTTTTGTAAACACAATCCGTATTGATGTGGATGTCTAATAATCCGATTTTGTTTCAGGAACGGAGAAGAACACGGAGACTGTTGATCTGTTAAGCGGTATAGAAACTACGATCCAAACGTCCGTAAACACCGACAAATCGATTAACCGTCTACCTCGATATGTTAACGTAGATTCGTTCTGCGAGCCAGAAGATTCTACGGGATCAAAAACCGCACAAATGACGATTTTCTACAGAGGAAAAGTATTGGTGTTTGATTCTATATCTGCTGATAAAGCAAGAGATTTGATGTTAGCAGCAAGTGGAGGTTCATGTTCCGATAATCAAATTCAAAACTCGAATCGAATTCAATCGGTATCAGCAATTACGTCGTGTGAAGGTTTGGGATCACAAGTGCAGATTCATCCTAAACAAAAAGTAAATGGATCGGATTTGCCAATTGCTAGACGAGCATCACTTCACAGGTTTTTGGCGAAGAGAAAAGACAGAGCAACTGAAATAGCTCCTTATCAATTACATAATCCATGTATGGCTGTTGTTGCATCTTCAAATCACAAGTTTGATCTCAATTTATGATCAATCAAATATCTGTTTATCTATATATCCATGGATATTAATCATTAATCAGTGAATTGCACTCCTCTTTGCCCAATTTCAGCTTCATCTAATCTAATATATCAAAATTTCTCTAGTTAATAGTTTTTTATTTTTTATTTAAATAGAGTAAGTTGCAATTTTGGTCCCTTTGTTTTCATATCATTAACAGTTTTAGTCACATCTTAACAGTTTTGGTTCATGTGTTTTTATTTTCTAACATAAATGGTTTTAAATACTAACTCCATCCAATTTTCCTTAAGTCTTTCACACGCGTCTCACATCTGAGGTGTAAAAATGTCATTTATCCCTCTTTTATCAAGGTCATCATGTAGTTTAACATTTTTATTCAGACGCATGTAAAAAAGGTTGGAGAAACGACATTTTTACTCCGCATGTGAGAGACTTAACGAAAAATTGGATGGAGTTAGTGTTCAGGACCATTTTTATTAGAAAATGAAAACACAGTTACTAAAATGTTAAAGTGAAACTAAAACTGTTAGTGGTATCAAAATAAAATAATCAAATTGCAGTTTACTCATTTTAATATTAAGAATGTATGGTTGATGTATATATATATTAAAGTTGTTATTGCTTATTACTGGTTTTCAATATTTTATTCCTTTTTTTTAATAATTCTTGAATTTAGATATTATTAATAAGATTTTGGTTGGTTAAATTTGACAATCTTCATATAAATCATAGTAAAATCTTGTTGTGATTTGTGTTCACCAGTATGGTTGTCAGAAATGAAAATTGCATGTATTTGCATAAGTATGGATTTTGGAGTTGAACGTGAGTTATCACTTCGTCAATCATCATTTGCTTTAAGTAATTGAGTTAGATATTTAAAACTTCATAAAAATAATGGATTTTAGGTTTAATTTTCATCTAAGATAATAAACGAAGTTTTAAGGTTGAGTTGAGGTGTTTTCTAGGTTGAGTTGAGGTGTTTTCTTACCTAATGTAAGTTTTTTTTTGTGATGATGATTGAAATGAAGATGATTGAACTTACTAGTGACTTGTTAGTGATTCAAATTGTCGTTATAAAAATCAAAGTTATCATTTTAAAGACAAACATTTGGAACTGATTAGATCAATTATTATAAACATGTATCATGATACCTATATGTATCTAAAGTTAGTGAAATCATAAAAAAACTTTTGTATATAAAAACATATTTTGAGTATAGATATAGATCTTTAAGCATGCCTGACCAAATTATACATCTTTTTTTAACTGCGGAGTATTATTAAGAACCAAAGCAACAAAGAATAAAGAATACAAGCGAACATGAAAAGTTAAAAGTAGGGCTGGCAATTTTGTACACGGGCACGAATACACGACACGAACCTACACGGTCTTAACAGGTAACAGGTAAGGCCTTAACAGGTAACAGGTACTAAACAGGTAGACACGAATCTACCTGTTAATTTTCGTGTATTTAACAGGTATTTACCTGTTTACCTGTTAGTACTTGTTAATACCTGTTATGATTTTTTAAAAATAAAAAATATAATTTAATATAACATATTTACCTTATTTACCCTTATACTTATCGACAATTTTTATTTCACTAAATAGGTTTTTGAATACTTGTTTTTAAACAAGTCTTATCGTGTCTAATCGTGTCTTATCGTGTATACCTGTTATAAACAGATACAGGTACAGGTAATGGTAACAGGTACACGATAGCTTATCGTGTCGTGTACAGGTAATAGCTTAACAGGTTCGTGTCTTAACAGGTACAGGTATACACGATTTGCCAGCCCTAGTTAAAAGATTACATCTCTAAGTATAAGGGTAAATAAGGTAAATATGTTATATTAAATTATATTTTTTATTTAAAAAAAAATCATAACATGTATTAACAAGTACTAACAAGTAAACAGGTAAATACCTGTTAAATACACGAAAATTAACAGGTAGATTCGTGTCTACCTGTTTAGTACCTGTTACCTGTTAAGGTCTTACCTGTTACCTGTTAAGACCATGTAGGTTAGTGTCGTGTATTCATGTCCGTGTACAAAATTGCCAGCCCTACCGTAGCATGCAGGAGGAAAAGCTTTAGTGCGTCTAGAAATTAAGGCGCCATATCACCGCCAAGGAAGAGCAATTGATCAAGATATGCCCGGCATCGTCCTTTTCAGCATCACATCTCTTACATCGTGGGTTAAAAAAGTTATCTCTAAATCCAGAAAACAAAACAATTTTCATGTTTATTTCATGTATAACCAAACATATGTTTGGACTTACAAATTTATCCCCAACTAATATTTCTTTTCTATTTACATGCTAACTTTTTTGTTGAATGTGTATTTTTTTACATATCCATTATGTTAAAATTAATAATAGGATTCATACATGAAATTTATCATGTAATATGTTTTTCTCTTGTCCCCATTAACAATTTCACTATCTACCAGCAACTTCATTCAAAGCTAAATGATTGCAACACTGGGCATGTTCAACAAAACATAATGAGTTTCAACTTTCAAGTACATAGACATAGCACTTGGTTAGTACAGTACACTTTTTTAAATGTTATTTGCTTACTTTTTCTTTATTCTTGATGCTGTTTTTAATTTTCAACTATCTAATTCAAATGTAGAGAATGTGCATTTAGATCAACTAGAAGTTTGAACATTTGCAATCGGACCATTTCAAGGGTACTGATGTTGATCTTAATACAACGCCGATGATAATGAGGTTGGTTGCAGTAGCCATGTGAACAAAGGTACCTCAAGATTGTAATATGATTTGATTAGTTCCTACATTAATTTATGAGAGCTTTTATGTGGAACTTTAATTCTACCTTTTGGAAACATGAGGATAAATCTTTGAAAGTGACAATGTTTATGTGATGGTTTAAAATTTGCAAACGCATCCTTCATCATACGTTAATTTCTTCTTCGTATATATAACGTGCCTCCCATAACGTTCGGGCAAACTTAGCTCGTTCACAGAAAAAATACAGCTTTTTCTTTACACTTATGTAGACAGTTTAAAGTTTAAACCCATGAGGGTGAAAACTATAAATATATGAGAGTACTAAGGAATGAATGTGCATTAAGATGGAGGATAGTAATAAATAATAGTAGTAGTTTTATTTAATGCGGCAAGTGCTCACTTCAGTCTTCAACAACTTTAAGTCATCAAATTAATGACTTTTTTTATAAAATAACGAAAACTAGATTAATGGTTAGGATGCTTGATGTGTCGGGTCTAGTTAATTTCGTCACACCGATGACATTAAGATTTTTTTTGCCACGTGTTATAGCATGAGAGTTTTTTGACATGGGTCATGTGTTGCAGCAACACAGTTTTTTGACTTCGTAATACGCATTAAGAACGTTTTTTACTTTGAAGTGTGCGGCATGTCGTGGTGGTGAGAAATGTCAACTAAAGAAGAGAGCCATGATATAACATGTAAAAATAACAATTAAGATAAAATCAAAGTTAAAGTTGTATATATGTCAAAGTTGAAAGTTGAGTATAATTCAAAGTTGCAAATGAGAAAAGTCAATGAGTTAAAGTCGTAAAATGTCAAAGTTGAATGTCAAAATTGTAAATAGCTTAAAAATGTGAGAGTGGCAAATTTGCAATTTAATCAAACTTGATGATCTAAACACACAAGGTCTAACCAACCTTGTATTTTAGACTTTTAGTAGTTATGTAAAGAGATGTCAAAGTCGTAGATACATATTAAAGTTAAATGTCAAAATTGTAAATAGCTTAGAGTGAGTGACAAATTTGTAATTTAATCAAACTTGATGATTTAAAGACAAGGTTTTAACCGACCTTGTTTTTAAGTAGTTATATAGTTTATATGTATTGTGCTTATGTTGCAATTCCAGTTTTAAATGAGTCTTATCTTTGTATGCTTTTTTAAGTATAAACTGTAATTTTGGTCTCTATGTTTTGATATCATTAACAATTTCAGTCTCACCTTAATAGTTTTGGTCCTTGTGATTTTATTTTATAACAGAAATGATCACGAACACTAACTTCATCCAAATTTCCGTTAAGGAAATAAATTTGACTAAATTACCTGGATTTTTAATTGAGAGGGTTAAAGGAAAAAATTATAATAAATAATTATGCAAAATTTATTCAATCAACTGGATTTTCAATTTAATTGAAAAGGTTAATGTGAGAGTGACATATACGATAAAATGATGTGTCAATGATGTATCATGTTTAAGAGAATGACATGTGACAAAAAATTAGTCCTTTATTATTACTAGAGATAGTCATGTTTAGTGAAAACATATCTTTACTAAATTGGCTAAGATCTAATGTATTAGTCATTGGGTTCAATTAAAACAAGTTCAAGTTTAAATTAGCCATTCAGGTGTTTAGGTTAGAGATTCTTATAAATAGAAGGCTCTCACACTCTAACAAGGGTCTTCAACCAAGTTTAGATTAGTCATTTAGGGATTTATGCTCCTCTTTTTGTTAGAGTCGAGTTCTATAACTCTTCACTACTATTCTCCAGTATAATTCTACTTCGTGTTTTAATTAAGACTCGAACCAACACCTCTTAGGAGATAGTTTTACATCTTTGCCACTAGATTAGTGCTAGTGATCATAAGACTGTTATATATTCTTGGTGCTGCCAATCAACTTGTTAATATAATTGATCACTCGAACATGAGGTCTTAAGGTTATTTAATCTATAAAAAACTAAGGTTTTCTTGCACCTAGAGAGACATTTATCCCAATAAAATCTTTATTTTTTGTTTATTGAGAACACAAATGTTTTATTGAGTCATAGATTTATTTATCTTGATGCATCATCTCTATTCCACAACACATAAGTAAAATTTACTCACATTCTATCCTCTCCGAAATCTAATTGTTGAATGATTTCATTTGTTTGTTTGTCCATCATTTATACAAAAATGTTAACTAAAAACACGTATGAATTTGGATTGGTACTGATTTTTCCTGAGAAAAAAATATCACCTTGTTCAATGGAAAGGGGAATGATAAATGCAGAACATGCTGATAATGACCGGAATAAAACATGGTACAAAGACAACTCATAGTCATGTTTAGTTGTTACAATAATATATTTCATAACATGTTGATTTTGGTAAAGGAAATTAGTTACATTCAAATTATAATCTTTATCATCCAAATTCATTAGTAAACTTAATTTGATTCGGTTACTAGTCACACTACCTTCACCGCCATTATCGCACTCATCACCACCGTAAACACAACAATTACCATCTTAGTTTCCACCATCTTCACGCATCTCTATAATATTTATTTATATTTATATATATATACCTACTAAATGGGAAGGTCGGTGCTTTGCACCGGCCTCTCCCGTCCCGTCACGTCGTGTTAGTATTAACGGTTTTAATCCCCGACTTTTAATGCATTGACGGTTTTAGTCCCCGACTTTTACTAATTATCATTTGAGCTCTTGATGAGTTTTTGACTTTAACTTACTCCACTTTGACACATATTACGACTTTTACTAACTGTCATTTTAGCCCCTGATACTTTGACATATAGTATAACTCTAATAATGTTATCGTATTGACCTCAAACTTTTGATATTTCATCGTTTTTTAACATGTGACACATTACGTTTTTGCGTCGTGACATACGGGGCATGAGACTTTTTTGTCAACACATATGACGAAGTCAAATATGCAAGACCCAACTGCGTGACCCGATCGCTGCAACGCACGGCTTGATCTTAAATCTAGTTCATATCTAATAAACAATGATCTTATCAGTCTACATGTCAATAGTTTAAGCT
The DNA here is from genome assembly GCA_030867185.1 of Tagetes erecta. Taxonomy (NCBI): domain Eukaryota; kingdom Viridiplantae; phylum Streptophyta; class Magnoliopsida; order Asterales; family Asteraceae; genus Tagetes; species Tagetes erecta. The sequence continues at coordinate 1,923,574 of CM061492.1, forward strand.
CTTCATGTTAGATTTGATGACGTATCAATCCTACGATCAATTTTAATTTTTCACATGCGGATTATAAAATATTATATATATATATATATATATATATATATATATATATTATATTTTAAACTTACATAGATAAGATTTTATATATATCCCGCATATAATATCAAATATCATATATACATGCATACTAAATTTTGTATTTTATGTGGATAATATTTCATATATATCCTCTGAGTGCTTCGGTCATAGACCGTTGCACCAACCGCCGTTCTAAAAAAAATAATATCAAATAACATATTTATCCAAACAAATTTTTACATATATAATCTATGTATTTTAATAATTGAGTAACTCATTTATATATTAACTAGATTTTGCATAGGTGTCACACTTTAATTTAATTTGATGTTTGATTTCAATGCGAGTCATATAATGCTTAATATTCGAAATAACCCAATATGTTCAAATAAAAACTTCATCAATTATCATAAATTATCTTCTAACCAGATATGTTTATATAAAAATTTGATGAAGGAATTCTGTCTGTTTTTCCATTGGAACAGTTGGTTGACGAGTTTCGACTCAGATCAACTTGGCCCATAAGGAGTGTTGTGATAAGTCTCTGCTGCATTAATAGTAACAAAGGAGCTCCAATACCGACGAAAAACACATATTGGTGTTAGAAGCGGAGATTCAATCTTGATATATGCACATATGAATGCATCGTTCATAGGTCGTGTGCATCAACTACTGTTACAAGAAAAAGAAAAAGTAAATAACAATATATGTTTTTAAATTTAAAAGTCAAAGGACCAAAAGTTTAGTTTTACAAGAGTCTAGGTACCATTAATGTTATTTAGGTAAAAATATCTGGCTGTTTTGGTACCCTCTCCATTTCTTTCTTCCCCATCATTTTTATTTTCCCGAGGGCTCGTTGTTCTCTCGATCAGTATTTTGAAACCCTAACCCCCAAATTTCATCAAACAACAATTCAATTCAATTCATTTCAATTCGATCACAATCGTGATAAATAAGAATGCAACATCAACAACATCAGAGGCTCAAACAACAACAAGCCTTGATGCAGCAAGCTCTCCTTCAACAACAATCGCTCTATCATCCTGGCCTCTTAGCACCTCCACAGGTTTTCAATTTCATTTCATTTTGTGTATTGAATCTCCATCGCATGTTCGTCATGTTGATAGATTTCATTTCGTGATTGATCGTCGAATGGATTTTGACCGTTATGCCTGTAATTGTTTGTTAGCTGCGATAATTTCCGGGGAATTTGGATTTGTTTATTTTTATGTGAAATGTAACGTTGTGGATGATCTATCGTAATTGATTTTGGATAATTTTGTCGCCATGTTCGCTGACTGAGGGAAAGCTAAATGATTTTGATTATATGCTTTCGCAAGCTCAATTTACTATCACCGTTAAAATATATTTCATTTTGTACTTTGATACTAGTTTAAAACTGACATTATCAAATTTGTAATAATCTATAGATAATATGTTTTGTCATCAGTTTTTTTTGAAAGCTTAGGATGCTTAAAGTTGTGTAACTTTCACAATGTGATATGATTTTTTATAGCCAATTGGTAGCTTTTTTGCTTGGCTGAGCTGGTACTTGTTAAGTTCTGACTGAATTTTTTTTTTTGATCTTTGCGCATGCCTTTGAATGCGTCTAATGGTTGTTATGTGATCATTTACTAATTGGTTTGATGAGTGTGTCTAATGGTATTTATGTGATCATTTACTAACTGGTTTCACAGTTTAGTGGTTTGACTTGTAGGGGATTAGGTGATCATTCACCTTGTTCATGAGACCCTTTTTTTCTTCATAGTAGGTGTCAGCGTATTTTTTGGTTTATTGCATATTGGGTTCCCTTTCATATCTAATTATATAGCTTTTCATGGGCGGGGTGTGGCAACCATTGCTTCCGGCCACTGAGTTTTTTTGGATGTGGGAGAGGTGGAACTGGGAAGTTGGGTTGACCTAGTTCTATTTTTGTGCGTGAGCTTTCTGCTTGAACATAAGGCTTATGGTTGGCTAATATGCAAGTTCTATTTTGTTTGCCACATAAAGATGCACTATGTGACCAGATCCTTCTAATTTTGTTTTGATCATTCTAATTTTGGAAGGGCAAGGCTTCTAGTTTACTCTTGGCTTCTAAGCATCTGGATTGGGTTTTCCTGTTGAAGAATCACCCTTGTGGAATTTCCCTGATGGCATTGCGTTCGTTGGTTCTTTACTTCATTAGTGAAATACATAATTAAATTATCCCTTAGAAATGGTTTCAAAATAGGGTTCTAGACAACAAAAACATGTTATCGCTGTATTTGTCTCAATGGACACTTTTTTTAATACTTACCCACAGTGGATGCACATTAAATGTTCGTAAGGAATAGAGGTAGTTTGAAAAACTTGTGATTTATGAGTTCAGAGATGCAGCAAGTCTTTTAATCTAAAGTTAGTATTTGACTCTTTTCATCTTGCATGGCGTCTCTTGTACTTTTACCTATTAAGCTTATATAGTGGAACTGTTTGGACATTTGTGTGTTTTGTTAGTGTGCTGCTTTTGTGGCTGGTGTTTAGTTTAGTTGTCGATACACTTTGACTTTGCCTTTTTAGCCGTTCTTCGTTAGTCCTGGTTTAATCTAGTTAGTGGGGGTTTTTTTTAATCCTTTTTTTACTCTTAGCTTTCTATTTCTTGGGTTTTTCCTTTTTTCACTTTTTTATTTTGCAGATTGAGCCAATCCCAAGTGGAAATCTGCCTCCTGGTTTTGATCCAAATACATGCCGCAGTGTGTGAGTGGTTTACAGACGATTTTTCAGTTTTTCTTTTTTATTTGATTGTTCAAGCATGACAAACAACTTGATCTGTTTCTGTTAACAACTATGTGTTTTATAATTTGCTATATTTATAAAATTTTATTTACTCATCTTCTAATACTAAACAGTACGTAGGTTCATAGCTGTGGTGTGCAAAGTGTCAATTGTAGGATCACTATTTGTTTTGTGTACTGGAAATTGGGAAACCTCCGATAGCTAAAATTGTTTTTTTTTCTTTTCTTTTTCGAAATTTCTAGTTCTTTTATTTTTGAGAAATTGCAGGTATGTGGGGAACATTCATATACAAGTGACTGAACCACTTCTTCAAGAGGTTTTTGCAAGTACCGGTCCAGTTGAAGGCTGCAAACTCATAAGAAAAGAGAAGGTAGCCGTATCATTTTTCAATGGCTTGAAAAGTTTGACAATGTTTGCATGTTATTCATATCAATGTTAGCACCAGGGTATGCGTTGTATTATTACACATTTATAGCTGCTTTTTGTTCTTTTTCTTCTGTGCAGTCATCTTATGGATTCATTCACTACTTTGACCGTAGATCAGCTGCACTTGCTATATTATCTCTAAATGGGAGGCATTTGTAAGTGTTTTAAATAGAGCTATTATGCTATGTGCTCCTCTGCTTTCTTATGTCACCTCTTTTTATGAATGTTGTTTTCAGGTTTGGACAGCCTATTAAAGTTAACTGGGCATATGCCAGTGGACAGAGGGAGGACACATCAGGTAGGTTTAATCATTTATGTGGTGCTTATCTTTTGTTTGGATAATTTGTGTACGCTTTATCAGGTGATATTATATATATTTTTTAATAATTCTATCTTTTGGCACTCTTACTTTTGGTTTGCAGGTCACTACAACATATTTGTTGGTGATCTTAGCCCTGAGGTTACTGATGCTATGTTGTTTGCATGCTTTTCTGTTTATGCTAGCTGTTCGTGAGTACCTTTCGCTCTCACTCTCACTCTCACAAGCATACATATGGTCTCACACACAACCATATACTTTTCTTCATATCTACTGGTCATTTGGTCCATTGTAGGGATGCGAGGGTTATGTGGGATCAGAAAACTGGCCGTTCGCGAGGTTTTGGGTTTGTTTCATTCCGGAACCAACAGGTTTTTAAGTTACAACTGATCATGAGGATTAAATTGTTACTCATTATTATCTTCATGCACAATATTATTTTTTAATTAGGATCTGACCTTATTCATTCTTTTCAGGACGCCCAAAGTGCTATAAATGACTTAACTGGTAAGAGTTTTGATGACGGTTTTTTTTATTTTCTTCTATTTTTCAAATGCCAGAGTTTACTAAATTAGAGTATTTGTGTTAATTTATTTTATTTGTAGATATTGGTTGATATTCCATCATCATTTGTTCTCATCTTACCAGGGAAGTGGCTTGGCAGTAGGCAGATAAGGTGCAATTGGGCTACCAAAGGTGCGGGTATTGGTGATGAAAAACAGGCCTCAGATTCTAAAAGTGTGGTGGAGCTAACAACTGGGTCTTCAGGTATACAGTAGTAATAATAGTTTCAAAATCTTTGGTTTTGAGTATCTTGTTTTTGCTTAAATATTTTATTTGGTGGAGCTAACAATTGAATCTTTATTTTTTTGCAGAGGAAAGCAAGGAGCCTGTTAATGGTGACGCTCCTGAGAATAACCCACAGTATACCACTGTTTATGTTGGCAACCTTGCTCCCGAAGTAAGTAATCAGTTTTTCAGCTACTCTTAAACTGGCCGCTCTAAAGTGGTTATTTCACCTATATAGATGATCAGATAAATAAAACCAGTGTTAGCATAATACCCAAACGGCCAAACACTATAAAGTATAAGCTGATATAAGCGATTGCTCATTTATGATCTATACGTTTTTATTTAAAGGTTCTGATCGATATAAGTTAAAAATACTTCGTTTTAATTTCAGGTTACTCAGCTTGAGCTCCATCGACACTTTCATGCCCTTGGTGCTGGAGTAATTGAGGAAGTCCGCGTGCAGCCTGATAAAGGGTTTGGTTTTGTGAGATACAATAATCATGCAGAGGCCGCTTTGGCTATTCAAATGGGAAATACCCAATCCATTCTTTACGGTAAACAAATTAAGGTAAGTTTTTTTATTCCAAAAAGAACTTTTTTTTTCATTGTAATGAGTAATCTCATTCGATAGTTTATTTCATGTTTGCAAACTAAACTATTGATATCTTTTAATTTGTTTTGTATGCAATTTAGTGCTCTTGGGGCAGTAAGCCGACTCCACCAGGAACAACCTCAAACCCACTTCCGCCACCTGTGCCCGCACCAATGCTGTCAGCTGCTGACTTGTTGGCCTACGAGAGACAACTAGCACTGAGCAAGATGGTTGGGGTTCACGGGCTCATGCACCCGCAAGGGCACCATCCTCTCAAACCTGCAACTCTGGGCGGTATGAGTATGGGTGCTGCTGGAGCAAGCCAGGCCATCTATGATGGTGGTTTCCAGAATGTTGCTGCTGCCCAACAACTCATGTATTATCAGTGAGTGAATACGTGGCGTTATGTTGTTTGTTTTTTTTCCTTCCGGGTTTGTAGGAGGCTGTATGATGTTCCTCTTTGTTTTTTTTTGTTTTTTAATCTTTTTTTATTATTTTCTATTTACCGCATTGTTGTTCTACTTTCATATGCTTGTCATGAGTATGAATACATTTGATGTCTGTTTAATGTTAGTGATGGCGATGCCTGCTTTTGTACTTGTATCAAGTGCCTTTGGTGGTTTGTTTGTTCTGGGATACGATTAGTTTCGACATGAACAACACATTTGTCATCTCTTATATGTATATATAACAATGCTCTAATAATTACAGTTTGTCATGTCAAAGTATCTATTCCCTAGTCTCTCTACCTTCAATCATTTCATCACATGATGCTTCACAATTAGGCTGAGTCTTACTCTAGTTACCTGCATATGGCGTTATGATTCATAATATCAACACCTTGATGTTTATGTCTTCGTCTCTACGAGTCAGTTTGACTTATTTTCATAAGATCAATTAGTTTCAACTTGACCTATCTGGTTTTTTTACCTTTCAATCTTAAACTTTTACTACGATACCCAACAGCACCATAGATATTTTACCCCTTGGTGCTCAAATTTTCTTTTCATGCACCAACTCATTTTTATTAGTTTTCTTACATTTATAATACCCATTAAACTTTTTTCCTAAAAAATAAAGTTTTCACAACCAGAAAAAGATAGTGAATTTATAACAACTCACCTTCCAAATTCATCTCTGTTTTTATGTTTAATTGTACTTCAACACTAACCCTTGAAACAAATTTGTTACAAAACAACATTCTTAGTCTTAATACTTTACATGTATGATCAATTTCTTCCTAACTTGCACGTGTGTTTCTGATTATTTCTAGATATTTTTACGAGTGTCTCAATGGCTTGATTAATTATATGCACTTGAAGTACTTACTATTGTAGGACATCTTATTGGTCAGGGCGACTCTCCTAACTAGGCTTATGACAGGAAGAAACCAGTGACCTTGTTAGGGTCGAGATTAATTGAAAACTAAAGGTTAACAAAGACTACTCATCAGTAGTAATTAAATTGAATAGGAACCGATTATTAGTGGTCGTTGAGATCAATGAGACATGCCCATTAGCAACCATTAAGCTTCAGCGACAACCATGCAGTAATGACAACTTGTGACAAGAGACTAACAATAGTACTTTGATCACCAACCATTTACCCATTTATATAACAGAATAACCGCCGTCAGTTATAACTATAATAATACTTACAGGTGTATAGAATCCAAATCTTATAACACGAGATAAGAAATATTTTTTTTTAATGATCAACAAACGTTTCAGACAGACTACTAGCGAAATTCATCTCATAGAGAGATATTCGCTCCGGGGAAACCCTCTCCTTGGGGCGAATCCCGTTTGGCACCCGTTCAAAGACGGTACAAAAAAATAAAACCCGTTAGATTCAAGATTCATACCTAAGTCTTTTGAAACTCAGATCACTCATCACCATCCTAAATGACTGCTGCAGTTACAATATATGAAATATCTGTTCCAGAGTTGTACAACGAAGTGATTAGCATACCATAGTGACAGAGGTTTAAGCTCGTACCAGTTTAGGTGAATATTTAATGTGTTTTTCGACGTGAGAAGCTAACGGCGAAACGAACCGGAGATATGAAATATCTAAACTAGAAAGAAAAGCTAAAGCTTGGTCGCTAAGCCAAAATCGATTGATCCCGCCCCCACCGACCTATATAATTATCCACTAACCAAATCCCCAATTCAACATTCAACAAACACACTACAGCTTCATCTATGGCAAAACCGCTATACTTCAAAAGCCATTGTTGAACAATCAGCGTTTCAGTTCTCAAATTCATTTCATAAACTTCTCCGATAACTTGTATTTCAACGATAATGGGGGTTTCATTCAAGGTTTCGAAGAAAGGTGCTCGATTTCGCCCCAAACCTAAACCTGATCCCCCTTCAGTTCTACAAGACGAAGATGCCGACGCTCGTTCTGAAATTAATAAGAAACAAATTGTTGTTTCTAATCCAAAACCTTCGGTATGTATGTTGTTTCGTAATTAGGTTAAATTGTGTGTTCGTTGTGTAATTTGACTCGTTTCTGTTGTTAAAAGTCAAAATTAAACCCTATTTGTTTCAAGTTAGATTGTTTATCTATATGATGGCTTAATTGATCGAATTGAGTATATTTTAACGGAGTTATTGATTACGGGAAGTTTTTGAGGGAATTTGTGTAGTGGTCGGATGATTTTGTATTGAGCACAGAAGAATTGTTAGGTATTTACAGAAAGTTAAAAAATTTCTGTAAGAGTGAAAGAAATTTAGGTTTTTTTAGAAGCTAATACTATTATTGGTACAGTTGTTTGTTTGTTTACTTTGAGTTATGTACTTTTAATCCTTTTGTGGCCATTTGAATTAGGGTTTTGGAAAGATAGATCTTTGCTCATGGTTTGATTCAGTTTGTACATTCTAAAACTTATTGGTATAGTTTATTTAATACACCTTTCTTATTATATGCTGATACTACAGGTTGATGCCGTTGAAAACGGCAAGGATGATTCTGAAATTTCAGGTATCTTGCTAAAAGCATTAACTTCCAAGCATCTGTTTGCCTTCAGCGGCTTTTTAAATTCTTGGATTGCTAATTTTTTATCTTTATTTTTGTTTTTGTCAGATGCTGATGTTTCTTTCTTCATAAACCTCTTTCCTGATGGATATTCAATTGGAAACCCCTCTGAGGTTTGTTACAGTATTATGCAAGATTGTTGCTTTGGTTTTAAAATAGGAGGCTTTGATTTCAACTAACGTCTTTGTACACACTTTTAGAACCGGATTGCTGTACAAGATGATCCAAAGTTCTTGCACCCATACGACCGGACGTCAGAAAGCCTATTTGTGGTATTTGTTAATCTTTATACTTATATCTAGAGGTGGCATTTTCGACCCATTTACTAATGAATCGGTTAATTTGCGTTGGGTTTTATCTCGCATAGGTTCAATGATGCCAATAAAAATAATTGTAGCATTGTAGTAAAAAAAGGAATGCGTTAAAGTTTTAAATGGTTAAAAGCAGTCCAAAGTCTATTTTTCATACAACCTTCTAAATCACTTTCATTTAAGTTATTGTAGTTATAAGTAATACATTAGTTATTTATAAAAATGGGGATCTGACCTCACATGGCTTGTTTTAACGGATAATAAAAAACTGCTCTTTCAACCTATACGCGTGACCCGGCCCATTCATCTTGGCATCTCTATCTATATAGTATTATAGTTATATCTAATTATATGATAGTCTATACAATTGAGTTACCTTAACAATTAGGAATTAAAAGGTTTACCGCTTATGGAGATACCTGTTTCAGTAGTTAACTCTGGTTGTCTTTTTAAATTGTGTTTTGACTTTTTAGTTATGTCACTGGAAACAAAATAAAGCTTTTTATCTGCGTATACATTCAAGGTTTTTATATTAGAAATGAGTGATTATTTAGGAAGTGTTCCTTTACCTGTTTCTCTTGCTTTTGGTACTTGAAGGCTATCGAGCGTGGCCTGCTACCTGCTGATTTCTTGGATGATATACCATGCAAATATATTAATGGAGCAGTTGCTTGTGAGGTGAGCAATCACATTAGTTAGGATTATAGTTAAGACATATATGCGTTCTGATGAGGCAATATTGCAGGTGAGAGATTATAGAAATTGTGCTTTTGAGCCTGGAGTTAATGGTTCTTCTGCAGATTCATCACGCCCTATTACTACTAAAATACGTCTTAGAATGTCATTAGAGAACGTGGTTAAGGACATCCCTCTGATTTCTGATAGTTCTTGGACTTATGGTGATTTAATGGTGAGCTTTACTTAAGATGATTATAATCAAATGGAAATATACTACAATCTAACATTTAGTTGGATTTGGGTCTTTAGGAAGCAGAAGCTCGCATATTGATGGCTCTACATCCGAAGCTAGACATTGACCCAACTCCCAACTTTGACAGACTTTGTAAACCTCCAACACGCACAAATGTAAGTTTTTTTAACTTCTTAATAATCTTGTTGATGTAGATAATTTCTTTTGTCTGATTTTTTAAATCTCATTTTGTTGCAGCTAAACTTGAATATACGGGAACTTAGACTGAAGAGGTTGAGGCAGATGGCAGGCCCGGATACATCGGTCAACATGAAGAAGGTTTGCATGGACCGAGTGTCAGAAAACCCAAGCTCAAGCTTGATGGTGCAGCCATCTGATCTTGTGAATCTGACTTCCCAAAACATTGTTCCTGCATCTCCATCATTATCATATCAATCAAAATATCAAATTGGGGCTGGAAATACTAGAGTTATGCAGGAGCATGGATCAGGGCTTGTACAAGACATGATGAATTCATATTCCGCTGATGGTATGAATTCAAATTTGGGTAAGAGGGAAAACCAAGATGGGCAATTGTCCCCTATGACTGGTTTGAACAAAAGAGTTAGGTCAAATTCAATGGGGCTTGATGGAAATCAACAACAACAAATGGATGGATTGAATTCACTCATGCAACAGCAGCATCAGCAATCAATCGGGAGAGGGATTCAGGCACCTTATAACGCTGGAATTCAAAAGTATCCGTTTGAAGGGAGCTTCAATCAGGATCCGTTTACAATGGGTCAACCCGGAGTGAGATACAATCTAAAACAAGAGCCTGTTGACTCTGAGCTAAATCGAAACATGCATATGGTGGATTCAGATGTTGACCCGCGACTGCAGCAACAACAGAGGTTGACTCAGCAGTTCACAAGATCCAATTTTCCTCCAACTCCGTGGAACACTCTGGATAATTCTAGAAAAGATGAACATATTCAAAGAAGAAAAACAGCACAAAGCCCACGTGTATCTTCTGGGGCATTGCCTCAATCACCTTTGTCATCAAAATCAGGGGAATTTTCCAGTGGGTCTCATGGTGGGCAGTATGGGGCACCTGCACCAATGGGATCATCCCAAAGGGACAAGTCAGCGGTCACTTCGGTTCCAACAGCTGGCGGGGCCGGATCATTGACATCCAATGCTCAAATGGCAGCCAGGAGATCAAATTCTCTACCCAAAAACCCTGCTATGAGTGGGGTAGGATCACCTGCTAGTGTCAGCAACATTGGTGGGCCCTTTAATGCCACCAGTCCTCTTGTTGGAAAAGAGGGTGAAAAAATCATGCGTGATAGATTCTCTAAAATTGAAATGTTGACCATGAGGTATGAAATAAAATAATCTTTAATTGAAGTATTTACAAATTATATACTTCCATCGATGTTTAGACTTTAGATTTTCTGATTTATTTATTTTATTGCAGGTATCAGTTAAATATGAAAAAGAATAAGGTTGATGAAAACCACAAGAATATGGCATTTTCTACTAAACAGTTGAATCATCTCCTTAATGATCTCAATAATGAAAACCCTAAAGATGAAGCCTGTAAAATGCCTCTGTCTAAGTCGCTTGTGGGAGGGAGCATGAATGTTTGCAAGACCCGAGTTTTGAATTTTGTGCAGACAGAACGTGTACTGCAAGGTTTGTTTGTTGATGTAACCATTAAATTAAGTAAAATAAAATTAAAAAAGTTAGTTTTTAGGAATGCTGACTTCACCTGATCATTTTCCGTTGACTTCTCTTTCAGGAAGCGGGTTCTTTAATGTGCCAAAATCAAGAACTAGATTGATATTGTCAGAGAAACGAGACAATGGCACTGTTGCAATGCATTATGGAGAATTAGATGATTGTGATTACTTGGCTTCAGAAGAAAGCCTTCCTACACTTCCAAATACTGTTAAGAGTTCATTTATTTATTTATTCAGTTATATAAACTTGAATTTAACAAATACTGTATTGCTGACTTCTGATTTGACTTGATGTTACAGCATATTGCAGACCTGCTTGCAGCTCAGTTCTGCACACTGGTATGATCTTTAAAATAATGAATTTACTAAATTAAATTATCTTATCAGTACATTTTAAACGCTATTACTACCTGTTTATGCAGATTTTGCGTGAAGGTTATCAAGTTGAAGGCGATCATCTCCAACCAAAACCAACCAACACCTTTCGATCATCTGGTGATCAACAAAATAATAATGCAGCTGGAGTTTTATCCCCAAATAGTGAAATGTCAGAACCAGTTACAGGCCAGCCATCTAATGAAATTTCAAAACCATCTGATAGTGGAACAAACAACAATAATGGATCAGTAAATTCATTAGGTGGAAGGATGCATCCGCCTGCAAATTCACAAGCGTTACAAACCTCTCAGGGTGGGTTATTGCCGCCAGCACGTCTATTACAACCTGAGTCACAACCATCCTTCCAGCAAAATCAAAATAACTTAATGCAACAACAGCTGCCAAGATCATCAGCTATGATGTTTGGATCACATTTAACTGCAATGGGACCGAATTCAAACATGCAACCGTTAGGTAATATGTTAAATAAGACTTCTCCCCTACAACTTCAAATGTTACAACAACAACAACAGCAGCAGCAGCAACAACAACAGCCTCAAATGCAGAGGAAAATGATGACGGGACTTGGAAATGTTGGAATGGGGGGTAATACTGGTAATAATATGGTTGGGCTTCAAGGAATGGGGAATGTGATGGGTGGAATGGGAGGAACTCGTGGAATTTCACCGCCAATGTCAGGGGTGCTTACGGGAATAGGAAATAATATGGGTCAGAACCAGATTAATATGAACCAGGCTGCAAACATTGGTAATGTTATTAGTCAGCAGCTAAGGAATGGGTTGATATCACCAGCTCATGCTCATATGTTGACTGCAAAGCTTAGAATGGCACAGAGCAGAACTTTGATGAGTGGGGCCGGGGGACAATCTGGTAATATCACCGGGTTGCCAGGTGCTAGCCGTCAAGTGCATCCAGGGTCAAGCAACTATTCCATGCTGGGCCCTGGTATGAACCGGGCAAACAACATGAACCCTGTGCAACGAACCGCTATGGCCCCACCAAAATTGATATCTGGCATGAATGCTTACATGAATCAGCCGCAGCAACTGCAGCAATTGCCGCAACAGCAGCAGCAACAGATGCATGTGCAACAACAGCAACAAATGCCACAACAGCAGCAGCTGCAGCAGCAGCAAATGCCACTTCAGCAGCAGCAAGAATCAACATCCCCGTTACAGGCGGTTCTTTCGCCACCTCAGCAGGTTGGTTCACCATCAATGGGACTACCACAGCAACAACAGGCTAGCCCGCAACAAATGAGCCAGCGAACACCAATGAGTCCACAGCTAAGTTCTGGTGCAATCCACCCAACAATGAGTGCAGGTGCAGGTAATCAAGAGGCTAATTGTCCTGCAAGCCCACAGTTGAGCTCACACTCTCAGACTATGGGTTCTGTTAGCAGTATGACTAATTCACCAATGGATATGCAGGGTGTTAATAAGAGTAGTTAGCGCGAATTGTTTTTTTTTCTTTCTGATTCCGGTCTTAAATGTTTTTAGTGGCTGTATTTTGTTAAGTTTGTGTAAGGGAGAATAGTATTTAGGAGGATAAATGTATATATATATATATGCTTTTGAACCTGGGACAATATAAGATCTAATGATTACATACCAATGTTGTATGATATCAACATCTTGTGTAAAACTTATGTGCAATTACTTTGCATGTTGTTTTTTATTTCTTCGATTAATCGAGCTCATGGTCACATGGTTGGAACCGATGGATAGGAATAATACATTGTTATGGGTCATCCGTTTGCCACCCGAATGATTATGAAGTGTACATAGTTGCTAGATGAAAAGCTATGAGCAGATTATCAAAGTATGAATACTCTCTTATTGATAATCATCAAAGGTTACTAGTTACATGCTTGCAATAACATGAAATAACACAATTTATTTATCCAGTATATTATTACTATTAACAATTGGTTCTTGATAAGATTATTTGAAACTACAATCTACAATGACGATTATCGACCTGCGTTCTGACATGATTTCGGGTAATATCATTCAGAGTTGGGCAGCCAGCAAGAGCCATTGTGAGCTCAAGTTCATCCTTCAACATTTCAATCACTCTTTTAACACCATACTCACCCTTTGCAGCCAATCCATACACAACCGGTCGCCCAATCTGCAATATTACATAATATCATGAGTATAACCAAAGTAGTCAAAGGCCTCAGGCGCCTCGGGTGAGCCATGAGCCTAGGTGCTTATACAACGAGGGTCTTTTTAAGTAAAGCACACATTAAGAAGCCTTTTTTAGGGGCTCTAGACATGTTTTAGGCTAGTTTAGACATGTTCAAGGCCACTTTTAGATACTCTGAACCATTTTTAAATGTTCCGGGCTATTTTTTATGTTCTATATATAGACTAGTTTTGACCGGAATATTTTCTGTGGTGCAGCGCCTTGATGGACACGAGGTGGTATGGCTGCGCCTAGCAGCGAATGCTTTTGACTACTATTTGTATAATTAGTTAATTACCATAACAGCTTTTGCACCAAGAGCTAAAGCCTTGAATACATCTGTTCCTCGCCTTATCCCTCCGTCAAAGAGAACCGTTATTCTTCCTTCAACTGCAAGAACCACCTGCAAACCCGACATTTTTCTTAACAAATGGTAAAATGTGAATTTGGATTTGTTATGTAACAATTAAACACATATAATTACTTCTTCAAGCGCATCAATGGTGGCTGGAACATAATCCAGTTGACGAGCTCCATGGTTTGACACTATAATTCCTTCAACTCCTATTTCCATAGCTTTAATGGCTGCCAAAAAACACAGGCAAAGACTAGAGGTGGCAAGATGGATGAGTCGGGCAAGCTAAGCAACGAGTTGAATCGCGTCTTACCATCCTCGCGAGTGAGTACACCCTTTATCAAAATTGGCAATTTTGTAATGGACTTCAACCAAACAATATCCTGCAAACCATAAAAGCATATTACTATGTACTTCGGTAACCATGAATAAGACGTCAAAAGTAACTGTTTATTATACCTTCCAAGAAAAAGAAGGATCTAAGGTGTTAGATGCAAACGCTTCAAGATTTGAACCCTCACTCTGCAAGCCACATATATTCGATCATTAATATAGATCCATAATAAGCAACCTTAACAAAACCAACGAAACGATAGTGGTTTCACTTGCATCATGAACTTCAGTTGACAAAAGTCCTTCAAAATTCTTCAACTGAGGTGCAATCATTCTGCATATAATGATGTCAGGTTAACTATTTATCTAGAAAATAACAAAAAAAAAAATTTACGCCATGTTTTTACTTGTTTTTTATATCAGCCTCCCTACGACCGAGTTTAGGAGTATCAACAGTAAGAAGAATAGCTTTGAATCCAGTTCTTTCAGCTCTTTTAACCATCAAAGCAGATATTTCACGTCTCTTGTACACCTAAAAAAAATGCATAATAACTTAACGTTTGACAAAAATGAAAAACTTAATTTGGGATGCAACGATGGAGTCATGAAGACTGCATACGTATAACTGAAAGAATCTAACAGCGTTGCAACTGGATGCAACTTCCTCAATTGTGCACGTAGACGTGAAAGATAATCCCTGCAACAGAAAAAAGACGAAAAATAAAATAGAAAGCAATTTAGCAAGCTGCAGTTGTAGCAACACAATTACCATTATCACATTGCATGCAGCTGCTGCTTTGGCTGTCAAAACCTCTCCTGGACAATAAAATACAAAATAATATTTGCTAGACATAACAAGTTTTAGTAGTGTCAAATGGGTCTTGTTCGCGGGTTAGCGAGTCAAACTCAACAGAAACACTGTATTTAAACCGAAATATATATAATATATATGTGCGTCTATATAATTACTTTTTGCAAAATTTACTCTAGATTATAAATTTACAACAAAAAACATGATTATATTTAAAATAATTATGTTTAAAGTATAAAACCTGATGCACATTTCTTTACTATTGAAATTTTTTGCATAAAAATCCCAGTCAGTATAAGTCATTAAATAACAATTTTTTTTTAATTTACAAAAATAAACAGGTGTTTGTGGGTTCGACCCAAAATGAGGCCAAACTCGTTTAGACTAAACACAAGCCCGCGATTTTTGTGGCAGGTTCGTGTTTTGTCAGCAAATCACACACATAAATGAAATAGATTTAATTTTAACACAAACAAATACTTTGGATGTTATGAATTGCCTACATGATTTCATATTGAAAAGAATATATTTTGAAGGTTATTTAATAAGAAATTATGACTTGCCTACCTTCAGGATGTGCCAACTTATGCATAGAAGTTGGAGCAATCATAATGGGTGCTGAAGTTTTGTAACCCAATATGCTTGTTGACATATCTATTTTGCTCACATCCAATAAAATTCTCGGCCGAAGACTGTTAACAAAATGTAGTGAAAAAGAGAACGTATATGATCACGAAATTGTAATGAAACAAAAATTTTAACATATTACGTAATTCGTTGAAAAGCTTCTACATTTTCTCTGAGTGTGTGTTGATCCTCAGATCCACCAGCATAAAAGTCATAATACATCTTCGGAAGGGCTTGTTTCGCCAATTCTTGATATTCCTTCACATTGACTGGCTCATCACCCATTCTCACTTTTGTTTCTGTATCAAGAATTAGATTAGTTAAGGTTTTTTTTTCTTATATTTTTTATAAATGAATGTCAGTAGATTTAATTAAATATCGCGATGAACCAAAGAATTTACAGCGAATAAAAACTAAAAGCTTCGCTTTAAAAGAAAGCATACATTTTTTTGTGTCCATAAACACCCATTGATGATAAACTTATGGACCCAATTCCATACCCTATTAGCCAACGAGATCAGATAAATCGCAGCTTGCGCCAAACAGTTTAAGTTCAAAGGTTATGGTAGTGGAAACAAGATTAGAACCATCATAAAAGTAACTTAACTTTCAAAAACCTTATAAATATAATCCAACTTTTAATGATGAGTTATCAAAACCATTTTACTAAAGTTTGTAAAATTCCCAAAGTAACAATATTTTCAGATGTCAAAGATTTTGAAAGTTTGATTGACCCATTTTAGAAATGAAGCTGTTTATGACAATCATAATTCATGAAGTGATGTTGCATTAAAACCCTAAAACTAAACCAAGATTAATATGCATAGAAATAATCATACCTTTTTAAAGTTGTATTGATTTGATCTGCAGAAGAGGTAATTGTGAGGAAAGTTTTGGTTGATAATCAGACAAATGAGTCCAACATTGATTGCATGTGATTTTTGTTTTATGCTTATCCTTATCAATTTTGAATAAAATCTTTGTACAATAAATTTTTAATTGGAATAACTAGATTTTTCTAATAGTTGAAACCATATAGGAGATATGTGATTTAGATATTTAATCACCACATGTTTCATGGTTACTTTCGGGTACAAATCATGCCAAAACTTTTCATGTGAGGTTTGATGTTATATTTGGGCATTTAAGACTTTAATTACTACCAGATTTAAAATCGTATGATACATTCATAAATGTGATAAAGATATACTGATATAGTATGTTGATGACATGGAACTTATATATCCTAAAAACTGTATTTTACCGTAATAACTAGATATAAGACCGGGCCGCGCGATGCAGCGGCCGGGTCTCGTGGATATAACATCGTCACCCGCGTTAATAAAAAAAAAAGTTTCTCATCTAGCATGTTACGGTGAAAAGTCAAAATGCCGGACATATTAAAAGACGGAAGTATATCGAACAAAATGTCAAAATGAAAACGAGTCAAAACCAGAAAGTTAAAAGTCGCAACTATGTCAAAATAGAGTAGAAGAGCCTAAGTGGTAAATATATTTTGAGACCAAAAGCAAAAAAATATGGAAAACAATTAAAAAAAGCTGAAAAAACCGTAGCTGTGGGTTTCAAACCCAAGGCGGCTACTGTATGAAACACGCCCAAACCAGTTGATCTACCAACATATTTGTTGTAGAAAGTCAAAAGAATCGGTATATGCGTAGAAAAAAAGTCCAATTTTTGAAAACTAAAACCGACCAATTGTATCACGACACGTGGCCGGTGGTGGTTGTTCGGTCAACCACCGACCTTACATTATAGAATTAGAAGGACGTATAATACGGTTGTATGTGTATCGCTTGTCTTCACGTTCTGTTTCGTCACCAGATTTGTACGTGCGGTTATATGTGTTCAACCTAACTAAGGTATCCTCCCGACGGTATGTACTTCCATAACAATGTGTTGGGTATGGTTCTCACGTTCTTTTTTTGGTACATTAAGAACGTTTAAACGTTATTTAAACCTTAATATAAATTGATGCATGTTCAAGTATCATAAGCGGACAATAGGTGAAAGTTAAAGTATCAGACGGTTAGCATGTTCACCGTTCAAAAAAGATAACCAGTGGTATGAATTTATTCATTAAAATCGATGATGACTTAGTAGTCTTGTAGTGGCACAACAATGTGCCATGAGTAAATATTACACAACACGACAAATCGCCGTATAAATCCAACACCAGATAAAGTAAAATACTTTCTAAACACAGATTTTTTTACTTGTAACATTTAGCTGTTGCATGAAGCTAGCAACTATATATATATGCTGAAAATACAGCCATCATAACTTGTAACATTTCTAGTTGAAGACTCAAACAATTTATAATTTTTAAGCCCCCAAAAACAACTGAATACAGACCATTGATCACCATATCTTATTTTTGGCCCAGAAGAGTAGAATGACCACCCCAAGAACAATTGCAACAGGAGCCCACTTCCTTATCAATGCCTACAATTTCATATTTTCAACAAATGGTTATTGCCTTTTGAAATAAGGCGTTTCGAATAAACAACCTAAATCCATTTATTTCACTCAGTGACAATTGATGAATCAAAATACAACTGTTGGTGGGTCAGGATTTTAGCATCGGTCTATTATATGAAAACTAGTTTGCAGTCGTTGATCAATTTACTAGTATTAACATGCAATGTGGCAAAATTCACTGACAAACTAATCATTTCTACATGATATTCATTCTTAAAGTAAAATCATACTAACCTGTCGATTTAGATCTCTTGCTTTGTCAGCATAGACGCGAGATTCCGAAGTTAATCGATTTGACATTTGGCTGACCTCTGTAAAAAAAGATTCAAAAATCTCAACCAATGATAATGATTCATCAAAAGATGACTCTTACAGGTGAAGAAATCGTAACTAACATCAATTGAATAATGAAACATGTAAAGATTTATGCATTTTGTAAATTCAATCATTAGGTTTCGATAAGGCCCAATACTAGTTCTTGATTTTATGTTTGCATTCTTATTAGCAAGACATCAATATAATGACTTCCTTTGAGTATCAAGTATAATTTAAATGACAAATTAAAACTGGTCACATTAATAATCCCTTAAACTTTCATCATGCAAGCTGTTCTGCAGTACAAAATCAGCAGCTAGGATTCTTTATGAACATTTACACCACATGCTAATTTTGCAGACTTCTATATTTTACAATTCTTATTAAATACCGTCTATATTTTAGTAATGTATATCCATTCATTTATGCTCTCTGGGATCGGGAAAAAAATCTGTCAGCAGTTATGATCATCACATGAATCAGTTAAAAGCATAGTAAGTTAGCATTGATCGTGAATTTATAAATGTAGGTAAGGGGATATTTGAAAGCTTTTTCTAAAAAAAATTAGAAACAAACCATGTGCTGCAATAAATTTAATGAAAAACAAGAGAAACATATATGTTTGCAATGCCAATAACTTCACCTTTACAATTCTAAGAGCCCATATTAAAAAATAAGCAATGGTGCTACATAAATCATAGAACAGTAACTATTTAAGAGAGAAAAATAACTTACGATCCAACTTTTCACCAACACCAAGAACTTCCTGCACATTACGGGTCATTACTTGGTGTACTTCATAAAGTTCATCATTCAACTTAGCAATATTCCTTTGAGTTCTAGTGTCCTGGTACAATTTCTTAGTTCTCTGTATAAATGTATCTATTCAAAAAGAAGGTTAATCAACAAGAATGTAAACTGCTCATAAACAAAAAATCAAAAGAGGTAACATTTACCAAATTTTATAAAAGCATAAGGTCTTGCAGCAGTTTCAATTTGATTCCCATAACCACGTTCAAATTCATTCTTAAGATCTTCAAGGTATTGAAAAGCAAGCTTCTTTGGATAAGCACGGTCACACATCGTCAAATAACACACCCGCCCTTCAATAATATAGCTGAAATTTTTCCCAAGTTAAAACCATTACCAACAAGAATTACACCATACACACAACACCACGCTTTAAAAACAAACAAAGGTAAACGAAATGAACTTACTGGAAAATGTAAGGGCCTGTTTCAACAGACATCCGTGAAGCTTCGTTTTGTCCTCTTGAAAGGTTTTTAAACAAAGCCTTAACTTGCTGTTTATAAAACTCTGCATCCTGCATATCACGCCCATCGTCTAATCCTTCAGCTAGCGGAAGACCATCGGTAACACGAGCAATCATCGTCAACTTCACCATACTTACTTTCAGAAGCTATAAACTATATGTAACTCAACAAAACCTGTTGTTTAAGAGTATCATTAAAAAATCCCCCAAAAAAATGTAAAACCAATAGGATTTGTTTTAAAAGCTACAAATTGATTCAGTAAATTTTCCAGCTCAGAAATTTATACACAGATTGATAACTACATATTCAACAATTTAGGTTGTAAATTAGAGCTGTTATAAACTTCAAATTCAACACATAATTGATGAATCACAAACAGCAGGATAAAACTATCAGTATAAAAAACAGATCAAATCAATTGTTATACAAACGAAATTAGAGATACGAATAATCACTACGAACGAAGATCAACATTCAACAAATTAACTGTAATGATGAAGCCAGAACAAAATCAATATCAAACGTATGCCTATGCTAACACGTAGCTACAAATTCATCTAAATCTAACAACAACAAGCAATTATATGAACGAGAAGCAGAATAAAAATTACCTGAAACGTTATTTTAAGTATTTATCATGCGTGTGTAAGATCAGATGTTTTGTGAATTAGGTTTTGTGATCTGCATTGATCGATGTGCGAGGTTTACGACAATGCAGATAACGAGATCGGATCGATCGAATTGTAGGGTTTTGGAAGAACGATGAATTGGAAAATTGGGAATAAATTTCTTGTTCTTCAAGAAGAAACGCAAACATGCCAAAACTAAACTTAAAATTTGTATGTATGTATTTATTTATATTTATATACATGCCCTCTAATATATAGCTTTGTTGGTTATTGGTCCCTTTGGTTCTTCTAATGTACAATCCACCTCCACATAAAGCTAAACTGTTGTTTTGGTCTGTATGGTATATTGTTTTTTTAGCATCTTCGGTCACACTCTAATGGTTTACGTTCTTGTGATTTTTGTTTTTAACAGAAAGGGTCCCGAACATGAACGTCATCAATCTTTTCGTTAATTCTCCGGCACGTGAGGGGTAAAATGTCGTTTCTTGCGCTCTTTTATCCAAGTCAATATGGGGAGAATTAACGGAAAAATTAATGAAGTTAGTGTGCAAGACCATTTTTGTTAAAAATAAAAATTATAAGGACGTAAATTGTTATGTGAGACTGAACTTGATAAAGATATAAAAACACAAGAATTAAAATGCAATTTAATAATCTAAATTATGATTCATTTTGCTGATAGAAATACATATAGTTACCGTAAGGTAAAATGTCATAGAAATGTAACAAAGTTTACTCACTGTTCCAATTAAATACCTTAAATTTTTTTTATCTCTCTAAAGTCACTGAAGTTTCATAAGTGTTCTAATCATGTGTAATATTTTTACAAATATTTGAATTTTTTAAAATTGAGTTAGGCATATGAAACATACATAAATTATGATTATAAAAAAAATGAAAGTTTTTTTCCAATCAATTTGAATCGGGATCTAAAAGTGAAGACTAAAAATTTGCAACTTAAGAACAAAGTTCTAAATCTATTGAGTTTAAGTCAAATTGAACAAAAATAATCACAAAATAGTATCCAAAGTTTATATATATTTCATTTGCCCAAGTCAATTTTTAAAAATTCAAATAATCGTAAAATTAATGCATAGGATTGTAACATTTAATGAAACTTCAGTGATATTAGAGAGACAGATAAAGTTTCAGGTATTTAATTGGAACAGTTGACAAACTTAATTACATTTTTATAAAGTTACCCTCGTACGTAATGATAATCCTTCCACTTTTTTTTCCATATATTTACTCTTGAATTTCACGTGTATGTTTCACCATTTTGTTCACTAGTGTCATTTTATAAATGAAATAAAGAGTAATATTTATAAGGAAGCATATTGTGCACAAATGTGAACATATCCATGAAACCATAGAAAGAAGTTATACACCAAGCAACCAGAAGCGAAACAAGCATTCAAATATCCGAGTTCGGGTTCGAATAACTGTGCAAAAAATGGAAAACTTGACTTGCTGCTTCATAAGAACTAGAGCATTCAACAATAAGGGGTTTAGCCAATTGGCTAATTCAGTTGAAGGAATACAACAATATACAACCAAAAATACTTGGACCACCGCGACATGAGGAACAAGGTCTACCACACTGTAGATCTTAAACATATGAAATGTTTGCCAACTCATTTTCTCTATTTTTTTAATATATACCTATCCACCCACTCTCTGTTTTCATCTCAGCTTCGAGTCGCTTCCTTTGCTCCTGAATGATGACAGTGAGAAGAATGATCGAGGCGCTGTTGTGTTTAAACCAAAGTGTAAGTTAACAATAAATTCAATTTTCACAAGGCTTAACTAATATCTCATAGTAAAACCAATCTAGTGTCTTATTTTTCAACAAAAAAAGTCCATCAACCTAATATATTAGAGTCCCATAACTTGTAAGCAAACAAGAAAAAATCACCAAGCTAATTTTACATATATTAGTCACCAAAATTTCATGAAATTCACATAATGGTGAAATTTATCAAAATTTAATAAAGTGACATTCAACATTTTTTTTTGGAAAGGTCTTACATTTTGGCCAATTTAAAAGTGAAGTCATTTTATGTAAAGAAAACTAAAACTAATTATTTTTTAGACAGGTTTACAGAAATTATATTATGGCATGTATTTTTTACAAAAATTACATTTTGGCCAAATAGTTGGATGCCTTTAATATAACAAAAATAGGTTGAGGGACTTTTTCGTAAAAAAGATGAAGCTATATTGGTTTTTAAGGTATTAACTATTTTGAAAACACTAAACTTAAAGTTCATATTATACCTTTGATAGAACTTCCAGAAAGAAGATCCTCCCTCAGTCTAAAATTTGCTGGTGGTGTAGGGATTGAGGTCTGCAACGTATGCACTGTAATAAGAAATGATCATATTATCAGAGAACATTAAAACGCGTGACAAAACTGAAAATCATATGAAAAGATCGGTCTTTTTAACAGAAAAGAGTACTCACTTTGATCGGTGTAAAAATCGGTTTCATTGAAGCTACCTTCATGCAAATATCCCATTCTTGATTTTCTAAGCTCATCCGATGACCGATTAGAAACATCTCCTCTACCATCTTCTGTATCATCATCTCCTTCAGAAGTTGTAGCAGAGATCCAATCCGCCAAATTATCAGACCCGCGCCCTTTTCTCCCGAATTTTAATAACCGTTTAAATCCTTTTGTCATATCCTTGCGGGATTGACCACCAGAAGACGAATTAGCAACAAGAATATTTTTTTGTGCACTTCCCCATTTCTTCCTCATACGTGCTACATCTGCGTCTGTTGAATTTAGATTCCAAGATTCAACCGAAGCATCATTATCAGACGTCTCGTGAGTATAAGAAAACGGATAATGGATTTGGGAATTCCATGACATTGGGCTTTCATTAGGTAAATCTTGCGCAGCAAGTATTTCGGTTGCCAAAGTCGGGTCTGTTTGTCCGTTTCCAGATTCAGAACTTAACAAACTCTCGTTTACGGCGTCCTGAGAAGCTTCTACTTCCATGACATCATCAAACTCTTTTTCCACGTCATCTTCCACATACTCTTTCGGTACTAATGGCACCTTCATTTTTCCACCAATGCTGTTATTCCTCTTATGAATTGGCTTTTTATAAACACCTTCACTCTGCTCTTTTTCCATTTTCAATGGAGTTAAAATGCCAGGTGGTCGTCCCTGTTTCTCTTCCTTGACAGGTGGCGTTTCGTCATTGGTACTCCTGCTACGCGTATGGTTTCTCATCTGAGAACGAGCAGCTGCTTTGCTGGTTACAGAGTAAGGTTTAGCTTCTTCTTTTCTCAAATCTGAAAAATTTGGAACAGATTGGGCGAGAGGATTTTCGGATTGTACCCTTCGTTTCCCAGAACTAGATGCTATTTTGGAGCCCGATCTTGGAACCTGGGTCCGTGGGGTCGATGTGGATGAATTTTTGTTTGGTAACTGTTTTTTACCTCTAGAAGCACCATTATTATAAAGCTTGAGGTCTGAAAATTCAGACAAATCTTCATCTTCTTCAACTTGTCCAAAATCTAACGGTTGATCTCTTTTCATAGCCGATCGGGCATTGAACGACCTTAATCTTTCAGCACGTCTACGGGCACTAGAGACAGGATCCTGTGTGCCTGCAGACCATGAGAGTTTGGTCTTCATTTGAGCACTACTTTGCTCAAGGCTATCTTGCATAGCTTTCATTCTAGCTTCTTTTTCTGCTTTATTAGAATCCCATTGTTCCCTTAGTCTTTCTTCTCGTTTCTTCGTGTAACTATCATAAAATTTTCCTCTCGGGGCATCAGAAAAGCTTCTCTGAAGTGGGGTCCGCTGATTCTGCTCATCGGTTTTAGTTTCTGTTTTCGGTTCAGGAATCTGAGTGGGAACAATTTCTTCAGAAAGCTTAGGGGCTCTAAGCTTATGCTCCGCATATAACTTTTCTAATTCATTTACTTTCAATTTAAGCTCATCATTGTGTTCTTGATTCCCTTTAATTGGCCTTGACTTATGGACTTGGTCAACATTAGGTTCCAATGGCATTGACCCAGACGACCCCACCTGAACAAATTTCCCAGATGGCGGTGTCGGTGTCTTACTGTACTCCTCAACGTCTCTGCTCTCGTCTCTCGAAATATTGTTTTGGAACTTCATTTTGTGTGACACGGATTCACCAAATTGCTTCTCGGTTGGTAAATAATCTTTACGGTCTACTTCCGCGGTTTGTGGTGAATAATTGGGCCGGGTTTGAGACCGTAATGAACCAATCTCGAGCCCTCTATGCTGAGAAGCAGCTACAGCTTCCTGGATCTTTGACCCGGAACCAACTCTCTTTGAAGGGGCCTTTAAAGTCATCGGTTTGGAATCGGGCTCAAATGGTCCATCAACACCAAATTCTTCCTGATTACCACCATTAAAAGATTTGATCTGAGTATGAGGTTTTAATCGCGCCTCCAATGAATCATCCTCAAACTTGGTTAAAGATGACCAAGACTGTGTCTTTTCCAAAGTGGTAGTCGGTTGGTTAGAACCAACAGATTCTTCAGGTCTAACAGAACTTGTCTCCACTTTAAAATCAGGCTGACTTTTCTTGACCTCAAAAGATTGACTTTTGTTGACCTCAAAAGGTTGACTCTTGTTGACCTCAACTGGAGACTCGTTTGAAGGCGGTTTTGGGCTGTTGATTTCCTTCTTCTCGCCAGTCAAATCAATGCTCATATCACTAGCACCACTCCATCTTCTCAATACAGCTGCATTTGAATGTGAAACATCCGATGAAAGCCTACGAAGATCGGGCTTAGCGGTGGCTGCTGGCGGTTTGCCGCCACTCCCGGTGGCAGAACCAACCTCTTTCTGCTTGTTTTCAAAAAGATTAATCCGATCTTGCACACTTAGCCGCCTAGAAGATGGCTGGGGCGCAGTCTGAGCCAACGGTTCCTCCACTCCAGCGCCACCAATATCTTCTTTCTTCACTTTTTGGTTGTCAGAAACCGTTTCGTCTTTTCCAGTGGGTCGTGACGGAAAGGTGTTGGAGGGTGGCTGAGAAGCGGCAACGGCAGGGACAGCAGGGGTGGCGTTAGATGGCGATTCATCATCAATCGACATGTCTGAGCTGTAAGAGCACCGGATGGCGGCTTGATCTCCAAAGCTGGATTTAGATGAGTGGTTGTACAACTCAGGCCATTTTTCATAAAGTGATAGGTATTTACAGCAAGCTTCACTGAACAAAAAATAGAAAAAAATTTACAATTTCAAACAAAACAAGCAAAATAAAAATATGCACATATTATTTAAAAAAAGGACGAAGAGATTTCTTACTTTAGGCGCGTGGCACGAAACCTCTCAGCAAATGACTGAAGGTCAGTTACAGTATCATGGTTAAAACCAGCAGCAGCAGCTCGAGCACAAGCTGTATCCAAGTCCTGCTTTACAGCTGTCAGCCTTACATCAATTGCCCTCAAAAGTTCCTTCCTGTAAATTACCATAAAGTGTGCCATATTAGCATGACATTGAACATGCTACTTACATGCGTGTGTGTGTGAGTGTGTGAGGGAGAGAGGGATGTTTACTTTGTTGCATCAGCTCTGGCAGCTGTGGTTGATCTACCATCACCTGGATTATATAAAAAGCACTAAATTAGTCCGATATATTAGCACCATCAAGTCCGATTTGCATCAAGTTCAGGTCTTGGAAATCCTACTGTTAGCCTTTTTAACAGCAATTCTTAAATTTTCTATACATACACCACACCCTGCAGGAATTGATCACGTAACCTTTTGGTCGTGGCGTAAAGGCTTACACCACTTAACCACCAGGATGTCCCCTTGGGGATTCCTAGTACTAACTACAACTTAGTTTCACTAAGCTTTTAATCAAAATCACACATTTATGGACAATATAATTCAAGACCTTCTATAGTTAGGATGGAGGAAAAGGGTTAAGCCGCTAATATAAACAGACGATTCGTTTGTTTGCTTTAAAAATATCAAACATTTAGTAAATCCTTTATCATAAACTAATGGTATATATTTTTCCATTTGCGAGTGCAGTATAAAAAGAGAAGTATTTGATGTAGAGTGATGATCATAAACTTGTAAACCTAATATGTTAAATCGAAGGAAAAGAATATTTCACAAAAGACCAAAGAGAGGAGATTAAGAAATAATGTCGAGGTATAATATATGTTTTTTCTTACTTAGCAACAGATGCATAATGTGTATCAAAGTCTTATAATATGACCCGTAAAATAAATGGCTGAAATGGTAGCTATATCAATTATCACATACCTGAGTTGTTTGAATGCTGATCAGATGAACCCTGAAATTATGATGGAAAACATCAAGTCAAGATGAAAACTTTGCGTGTGCTTATCCGATTACAAAAAAACATGATTGAATTTTAAAAAGCCAAAGTATGCCATGTCGGCTGATAATGGTTTATACTAGCAATTTGCCAATGTTGCTCCTATTTTTCACTTTAGTTACCAAGGGAAATCCCGGTAGCATAATCATAAAATGACTACACTCGATTTGCACTTAATTTCCACTCGATTTGCTTTTAAGTTATTCAATTTCGTTTATAAATATCATTATGAACGAAATCATGAGGCAATCAAGTGTAAATATTTGATGATTGTGTTATTGTTATTGTCATTGCCCTTGCCAACAAAAGTGAAAGTTAGGAGTGTCGTTGGTCAAATTGTCAGTATGGATTATAACCAGGTTAATAATGTAGTCACGTACCTGAGAATATATTCTTCGTGCTGATTCTAGCTGAGCCATCTCGGCATCTAAATTTATCACATGTTCCACAATTTCAGGTGTACTAACAAAACGCACAAATCTGGTAACAAACACATTTAGCCAATAATTACCAAAAATAACGTACTAAACCATTTAGTAATAACCAATTCATGAAACGGAAAATACCTCTCAAGCGTCCCCTTTGTAAACCACGTGTCCACATTTTTTCTTTTATCCACTTCAAGCTTTATAGATTGAACTGATAATGCAACTTGTTCCTCTACAACCTTTAAATGAGTCATGAATGGCTTCACTAAACCCGAAGCAAGTTTTTCAGTGTTTCCATTACTGGAAACAAACAATTCACATCTGCACAAAAAGCAAACAAAAATTTCAACACAAAATCAAACCAATTTACATTATCCTATAAATTACACTATTATCCAAAACCTAATTTACCTCGAATGTTTCGGTGACAGCTGAAATGCAGCATAATCAAGAGGAGTATCAAATTCCATCTTTTTTCAAACATACGAAACTTGCACACCAACTGTTCGACCAAAAGATCCCTAACAACAATGTGAACAATTTAAGTTCAATAACAAATACAAACACAAATTTAAGCTAATTAAACAATCAACATCTAACTAAACACCAATCAAATCAAAATGCAACACTGCATCAGATCTGATTGTAAACAAAACAATCAAGCATTCAAAATGCCAATCAGATTGTTATTCAAACAAAACACCACCATTTCTAACTAAAAACAAGCAGATAACCTTATCGTACACAAAATCCCCAATCAATCGCCATAAAATCAACAAAATGCGAAACAAATTCAACACAATTCACACAAAACCCTAACAAAATTCAACTTACAAATCAACAAACTAACCAAACACTAACACATACCTTGCTAACAACAATGCAAAGATCTTGTATTTACACAAGCGATCTTCGATTCAGTTTGAAAAATGAAGCAACATTGCTGTTCGTGTATTGAAACAAAAGGGGTTGTTAAGTGGGTGTTTTTTGGGGGGGTTTTATATGAAGAAAAAAAAGTTGAAAACCCTACAAAGGTAAATTAGCTGTCTTCTGTAGATGGGGCTTGCTTTACTTCTCTCTCAAACCCCATTATCTTTCATCTTCAACATCTTCAAAATCAAATCTTTTTTGTTTTTTAATACACAAGTACGCATACAAAATACAATACAATACAGTATTATTGAGTTATATGTATGTATGGATGAGGAGTTGGAAGCATGTGATGATTTGTGAGTGATAACATAACCGGGTTGATTTGATTAAAAATGTTGACTTTAAGTTGAGATAACAAGACAAGAAGATAATAACATGAAACAAAATTTGGGTGAGTTGGTGTTTCTATATTTAGTTTGTGAGTAAATGTGATAGAAACAAAATGGGTATGGTTGGTTATTAAGAATGTTAAAAATTTATTATTAGTTTTGTATTTAATTTGATTTTATTTTTTTGGTTATAATGTGGTTAATTTGTTTTTCGAGTCAGGAGTTCGCTTTAGGTATAACAAGTTATATTTGTAGTTAGCTATAATATGCATGTCTTTTGCTTAGAAACAAATTTAATTATGTACTTAATTATGTATGTTCCATTTGTTAGTATTTTCGTTTTATATTCTTGTTCTAAAAAAACTAAAGTAATGAATATTTACACTTGTGTAGCATTTTCAAACATGGTGACTCATAAAAATAGACCACTTGAATGTGAAACTTTTTATCATTTGTGATTCCTATACATATATACATATTAAATCGTGTGTTATTGTTTTTTTATTTTTATTTTTTTTTATCCGGTTAACTTGTTTTTCTAGTCACCTAATTAAACGTAAAAAACAAGTTAATTAAAGCTACAACATATACAACCTTACTAAAAACACCAAAACAACACATTTATATTTCTACACTAGTGATATATGTGATACTCATTTGTACATTCATTTTATTCATTTTATACGATTTTATATTGATATATTAGATTGCTTTTATTAATTCATATTAAACTTTTCACTCGTATAACATCATGTACATGAATACTTAAGCGAAGGAGCACTTGGGATGATGCGAAGCTAGGAAATTAGAACTTATAGTTGGTCGCTATCACGTTGCAAGGAGCATCAACAACTCATCTATGAAGGAATAAGTTTGTTATACTCACCAATCGTTTCTTGCTATAGTCGGGAGAACCATACTTGGCTCACCTCATCCTTAAAGATCAATAACTCACGAGCTATCGATCCACGATTCAAAGCATGGAATCCATGAGAAGGTAGGCGAGCCTAATAAAACGTATGATCGAGTTGCTGATGCTCCTCGCGATATTTCATCAAAACAAGTAACAATTAACAATGATACACGAGTGACATGTTGATGCACTTTCATGGGACGTGACTCATATGATTTAAAGCTAGCATTATTGAAACATAGGTTGCTAATAAATATTAATGCATGACACAAGTGAATGTCATGTATAACCTAACAATTAAAGATGAGTGGTTAACTCATCAAAAAGACGACTAGTTTCATTCATAATTTCTTGAAACAATTAATTCTTAAGAAATTAATTCAAAATTCTTTTAGATATGTTGTTCCATGTAGTCACTAAATCATTTGGCTTTTAAGACACATTTTCTCTATTTTCCTTTTTGGTTCCATTGTCATGTACTCATAACATTGAAGACTAACAAACACCATAACAATTTTACACCATAATTTTATTGATTAAAGATAAGAGGAAACACCTGGTCAAGTCTCCATCACCACTTAGGAATTGAGACCATATGTAGATGAATACAAACTAGTGAGTGCATCAAAAGCAAAATTTATGAATTATGGAGCCCATTAAACCAAAGTACCGTACTTTATTCTTTTCATTAAAAAAGAAACCATTTTGAAAAAAAAAATAAACAGAATAAATCAAAGAAACAATCAAGTAAATTATGAGAAAGTTTCTTTGTACAACTCCACTTAACCCCTTTATCTTTATAAATACACTCAACCAACATTTTTACTTCAGAAACTAGAACCTAAAGAAACACTTGTTTGCAACTACATTAGCATTAGCTTGCATAAAACCAAGCTACATTTCTAATTATACGATTATGGCACGTGTGACACGACACGACGACAAAGGGCAAATTCGATATAAGACGGTACCTTTTTAACTAGTTGAATGGTGTCAACACCATGATACAGATAGCAAGTCCTTGTTTTAAAGAATTAAGGATCACACTAAAAGAATAACACAACCACAAAATGAACTAAAGACTTATGTTAACCATTCAATCATGAACTGATGAAACCCCGGTCCGACTAGACTTGTGTCTGGAAACGTTTTTCGTGCTTCATCGTTCTCGAGCACCGCCTCCTCTTTTGATGTCTTCCATGTTGTTTGTCTGTCTTGAAAAACAACATTCACAACTCGCATTGTTAGTATGCGGTTTGAAGAAAAAACAAGAATCAAAATTGAATAGAGAGACCGATGAACTAACCCCTACGCAAAATCCTTGTACACTAAATGTGAAAGTTGAATGGTCTTCAACTGTGGTGGTTGACATAGCCGAGGAGCCTCGTTTGTTAGTGGACATGTTTTCACCGTAACTTGAAAAGAAAGTGGGACATGTGGTGAAGCTTTTTGTTTCGGAAGAGGAATCAAATGACTTTATGTCGTTTTCAAACATCTCTTCGAACAAATCTTTTAGCTCTTCAAAACTTGTCTCAATGTTTTCCTGTGTCGTTTTCATCTTTAAATGTGACAATTTCAACTCATTTGCTTATAAATTGATTAATAATTCTGGTTACATTATCTCTTCTAAGAAAACACTTCAGAAAGTCTCTCAAAGTGCATTTTTAATGCAAAAAAATTTAAAAATTCCTATATCACTTTAGAAACTCAGTAGATTTTAGATAAACATATTCAGCATATTAACATTTGTGATCATCGACAATGTTGGGTCAACCTAACATGTTTCAACTAGTATCTAAAGTAACCCGTTTCGACCCATTATCAACCCACCCATTTTGCTAGCTCTGTTGATCTCTATTGTTTTTTGTACTATGTAATGATTAAAAAAGGAATAAGAGAACATGATCTTACATTGGGTTTGGTTTGCCTCATCATTGTTGCCATTTCGCTCAAAAAATCCGCCATTCCCTGCAAATTAACCAGTTAGCACCCCACATTATAAAAACATGCTTTTGTGTCCAAAATATGTTGACTAAAAGATGAACAGGTAACTTGCAAGAAAAACAAACTCTAAAACTTACATTTTCGTCATCATCATCGTCATGCATTCCAACATCATAAAGAAGTCTTTTGTTTGCATCAGAAAGTACTAAGAAACAGAAAAAAAAACGTCGAATTTATAAACTAACAAACACAAAAATCTGAACACCAATATTTCAAGATTTACTCACTTCCATGGGGCTTTTTTGGATTTCATCTTTGTTTACCATCAATAGTTGAATCTGAAAGTGAGACTGATAAAATTAAACCGAGACATGAAACGCGGTAGACATATGGAATCCAAAAAATCCCAGGAACATGGTTCTCATACAAACTCACAAAAAATGGCCACACCAACTCAAGATCAGATTTTTATCACACCCGAGAAAAACACAACCAGACTTTAAAATTTGTGTATAATGCGACGATGAGATCACATCGCTGCAGTTGATGCGATGCGTTTTCATGATGCACTCTTATATGTAATGTGACACATCATGCAGTTAGTATTTGAACAAATTAGACCATCAATTGTAATGGGTCTGAGCTTTTCAAATCTTATTGAACATATCTTTTTTTTTTTCAAAGAGCTCATAATCTACTCCTATTAACAACCTACAAATGCACTTTGAAGATGTTTTAAGTTAACAATTCAAGATATTATCTACAACTAATTTTAAGGTTCTTTTATAACGAACCCATCGCGCATCACCTTCTGGTAAACATGTAACATTCATAAACACTAACATGGCACATTTAATAAACATGTCACACTACACGACTCGACATGTTTAACACATTTAATGATTTAAATACAACCACACCAATATCTAACACGAACAACGCGACAATTAAACAAAAAACACTTAGCACATTTAAATACCAGAATATGCTTCTTGTAGTGCCTGAAACTTCTTGTTTGCCTCTTCTACGTTTTTCGAATCACCGGAAGCTAAACAACGATCAGGATGCCATCTCTATACACAATAACAACACAAAAACAAAACATCAAACCACTAATTATCCACCCAACAAAAAAAACAACATCATTATTCATCAATTTCATATACTCACATACAACTGCAACTATTGTAGCTTGATCAAATACACAATCAATAACATTATCATGAACAAAATAGTAGAAATTCAAAAGTTCTAACCATTGCAAGCTTCCTGTAGGCACACTTAATTTCTGCTTCAGAACATTCTTTTTTCAACCCCAAAATCCCATAAAAATCGTTGCTTTTTCCACCATGAAAATCCATTTTGAAAACCCTTAAACACCAAGATCCAATGTTCTTGTTTTCGTCGACAAATTGAAGGATCAAATCATGAAAAGATCAAAGCCCAATTTGTTGAATCTTGAAGCTATGTGATTGAGTAATTGTTGATGTAAACGTTGTAATGATGTGGTTCATGTCGGTGATTAGAGAATGAAAGATGCACGTTGGGTTGGGTTGGGTTGGGTTGGGTTTGGATGTTTTTGTAGGATATGTTATGAACATGAGGGATACATACATCCGATGTTTATGGCCGCAAGAAGTCTCCAGAAGCAGGAATAAATGATATTTTTTATTTTATTTTATTATAAAAGTATTTATATTGTTAAAATAATAATAGGGTGTGTGTTGAAATGGGTGAAGATATTTTTGACAAAGTGGATCCGGTTGTTTGGTTTAGATCCATAACCTTGTGTTTATTGGGTCTTTAACTTGAGTAATGAGAGCAAAATTTATTTTTTTTATGGAAAGGGACAAAATATATCATTTAAATATAATTCATTGAAATTTATAATAGAGTGGTAGGTAAACGAGCAAGTTGTGCCGCAACACCTTTTTGAATAATAAACCCTAGCCTACTAAAAACAAAACCTTGGCCTTTATGGGTTGATACATTGTTATGAATGACCCGTTGACCCTGGTCAAGAAGTTCACTACCCTAGTTGCTAGGAAGCCAAATGTATTAAAGGCTAATGGAATAAAAACATGTTGATCATCCAGGCAGGTTTTCTCGTGTTTAGCAATCTTCCATGATTCTGCCTTTGACGCCGCCTGTCCTGCAACAAACCCATTGCCCTGGAGCGCAACCAAGGGGGACACTCCCGTAAGGTCCACACAAGCGTGTTTGCCCCCTGTCCAACCAAATACTAGAATATCAGCTGGTCTTAAAGTAGACCTCCCTTCTAGCGAATATGTTAGAAAGTTCGTAGGGGCTTTCTTTTTAGCCGAAATTCCTACTCGCTTAAGGATATCACATATGGCATCCCTCACCAAATCATGTATGTATTTGAATCCGGGTAACTTCTTGCAATGGACCGCATGATCACCAAAAGCATATAAGCAAACCTCACGGCAAACGGGACAAGGCTCATCAATCGAAAACAAATGAATCATTGACCGGTACTTAAGGATAGCCCGGTATTCCAATGGCGACATATGCTGCCCTAGTCCTTCAATGGGATGACAGTCAAAAAATCTTGAGCTCGATGAGCCTTGAGACATGCAACCACTACTTTCTGATGGGGTGATAGATCAAATATCACTTCCAAACTTTGAGCGATCCTAATAAATAAAGCCCTCGCCAAAACATGTTGGGCTTTAGGGGGCGGTGTCCTTTTTAGAGAACCCGCTAAGTAATTATTGATCGATGTTTGGACTTTATTTTTTTAAGTAACACGTTCGATTTTAAGAAACAAATATACCATAACTTGCTTAATGCTTATAACAACACACATGTTTAAATAGAAGACTAACCTCATTGGAAGGTAGTGGTCTTTTAATCTGAAAAAATTGTTATTTACTATTTTATGACATAAAGTTGTGAAACATCGTATGTGGTTGGATTTTAATTTTAACTAGTTAGATAACCTGGGTCTTGTGATATGATGATTATGTCTTAGTTGATGCGTTTTTGTTTTCAAAATATGTCATCTGTCTGTGACTTCGTTACATGCATTATGATGGTGCCTCGTGTTACGACGATCACATTAACATATGATTCTCGCATGATAACGGTACGTGTTTGTGACTTCATTAAAAATAGTATTATGTCTAGCACATTACGTTGTAGGGTTATGTTTAGTTTTTTTTAACCTTCACGCGTGATGCTTCGTGTTTATGTCTTCGTTAAACGCCCTTTGTTAGTAGCATTAACGTCGTTAGATAAATATAGAAAATAGTATTATGTCTCGCATGTTGTGACGTCAAAGGATCATAACACTAAAAAGAAACTTTAGACAGTGAAAAATATTTCGGTAACGTCGATCTCAAACGTTTATGACACTATCGGTAAGCTAACAATGTACAATTTTGCAACGATTACAGCAAAACAACTCTTAGCCGGTATCTGTAAGCTAACAATGTACAATTTTGCAACGATTACAGCAAAACAACTCTTAGTCGGTACATCTTAGGGCGGAGGGAGTGGGGCAGCGAGATCCCCACGAGATCCCATCTCGCCACCACATCGTTGCAGCCGGAACGACACCTCGCCACCACCCCGTCCCTCACAACCACCACATCAACGAGCTTCTCAGCGAGGAGCAGAGCTCGTCCACGACCTCCCCACCACCTTCCTCGTCACACCCACTCCCTCCGCCCTTACATGTACTTTAGCCCATATACCAACCTTGTGGATTAGGTCCCAAACACCTTAAACACTTCAATTTACATGTAAGTTATGAGTTTTGATAACAAATAGAAAAATATTGTTAAATAACTTTGCAAAATAACTTATA
This sequence comes from Tagetes erecta, assembly GCA_030867185.1. Taxonomy (NCBI): domain Eukaryota; kingdom Viridiplantae; phylum Streptophyta; class Magnoliopsida; order Asterales; family Asteraceae; genus Tagetes; species Tagetes erecta. Next base: position 1,958,715 of record CM061492.1, read on the forward strand.
AAACCTGAATTTTTATTAAATTTGCTATGGAGATTAGAATTTTTGAAATTATACGTTTCAAAACTCACATTGAACGAGGAAAACCATACAACTATTGTGTTTTACGTAACAATCTAAAAGTTTTAACTATCTGGGTTACCCTTTAAATCCATTTATAGAGGGTAGTTTTTGCCTCACCAAGCTTTGATATCAGAATATATATTGGGGTATTTGAGATAAATATATAAGTAAAAACATACTAACTTGCTTCCACATCGAAAGTATAATATGTCTATAGTCTATACAATTGAGATGAACAAAATAGTTTGTCTGACATGACATGTGGTCTTATATCACAGCTGAATTTTAGTTAGGGGTTATTTGTATCAACTTTTAATGGTTCAGAATCATTTAAATTCAGTATTTAGAGCGTTTGTTTCATAAAAAGAGTCTCTGAAAGGTTCAGTTAAGTGCTGAATGATTAAGAGACAGAGAGAGCCTATTAATGGTTCAGACCTCGACATTGATAGAACCTCTTAATGGTTCAGACCTCAACATTGATAGAGCCTCTTAATAGTTCAGACCTCTTAACCATTCAACGTTTAAAGATTCAGAATTTTATCAAACAACCCCTTATTTCTTACTGACCTTGACCATCTGAGTGTTACTATTATAAGTCCATTAATAGATATAGGTTTTCATATTTATTTATATAGTTTTAACTTTTAACTTGACACATTTACGACATTGACTCTTATACTCTAGTGTAAATTGTAATTTTAGTCTCCCTGTTTTAATACTTTTAACATGTCTAGTTTCACCTTAACAATTTCAGTGTCTGTGATTTTTATTTATTAAATAAATGGTCCCGAATACTAACTTCATTCAACTTTCTATTAAATCTCCCAACGCGTCCCGCACGTGAGGCTAAAAATGTCATTTTTTCCACTATCTTATATTGGTCAACATGTAGGTTAGTATTTGTATTTAGTCCACATGTAAAAAGAGTGGAAGAAATGACATTTTTACTCCGCGCGTGATGGAAACTTAACGAAAAATTGGATGAAGTTAGTGTTCGGCCCATTTTTGTTAGAAAATAAATCACAATGATCTAAACTGTTAAGGTGAGACTGAACATGTTATTGTTGTTAATGATATTAAAACACAAGGATTAGAATTGCAGTTTACTCCATACTATATTTTGACATATTTACGACCATGAGCCTCTAACTTTAATTTATTTATTATTTTGAAATCTAAGTTTCAATATACATCCGTTTTTTCAATACGTGACACATTACGACATAAAACTATACGACCCGGTTTTATAAGCTAGTTTAAGCTACAAAATATAAATTCAGTGTAACCCAAAGATTGGCTATATTATCGTTTAGTGTGGGTAAATAATTATAGTGTAAAAAAAGTATTTATATACTTACATTTTGAAACGAGGTTAACAGGGTTTTACACATTTTATTGCATCTGGTACATACTTTATAACGTGATGTACTATTAATGTTGCATATGGTACTTATTTGTATGTTTGTGTCTCCTTTTAAGCACAGAGTACAATCCTTAATGCATAGTGGACAGGTGTTGAGCTCTTAATTTCCATACGACAGGTGTACGTTTCAACAACATGACTCATCTCTTTATTTCCACTTCCTCTAAAGCTATGATTAGCCATTTACTTTTCTCTGTCATTTTTGTATATAGAGAAATAGTTCTTTTAGAGTTAGAGACAGTGGTGCAATAGAATGTCGACGGCGACCGACGGTTGTGACATTTTGAAACGAGGTTAACAAGGTTTTACACATTTTATTGCATCTGGTACATACTTTATAACGTGATGTACTATTAATGTTGCATATGGTACTTATTTGTATGTTTGTGTCTCCTTTTAAGCACAGAGTACAATCCTTAATGCATAGTGGACAGGTGTTGAGCTCTTAATTTCCATACGACAGGTGTACGTTTCAACAACATGACTCATCTCTTTATTTCCACTTCCTCTAAAGCTATGATTAGCCATTTACTTTTCTCTGTCATTTTTGTATATAGAGAAATAGTTCTTTTAGAGTTAGAGACAGTGGTGCAATAGAATGTCGACGGCGACCGACGGTTGTGACATTTTGAAACGAGGTTAACAGGGTTTTACACATTTTATTGCATCTGGTACATACTTTATAACGTGATGTACTATTAATGTTGCATATGGTACTTATTTGTATGTTTGTGTCTCCTTTTAAGCACAGAGTACAATCCTTAATGCATAGTGGACAGGTGTTGAGCTCTTAATTTCCATACGACAGGTGTACGTTTCAACAACATGACTCATCTCTTTATTTCCACTTCCTCTAAAGCTATGATTAGCCATTTACTTTTCTCTGTCATTTTTGTATATAGAGAAATAGTTCTTTTAGAGTTAGAGACAGTGGTGCAATAGAATGTCGACGGCGACCGACGGTTGTGACATTTTGAAACGAGGTTAACAGGGTTTTACACATTTTATTGCATCTGGTACATACTTTATAACGTGATGTACTATTAATGTTGCATATGGTACTTATTTGTATGTTTGTGTCTCCTTTTAAGCACAGAGTACAATCCTTAATGCATAGTGGACAGGTGTTGAGCTCTTAATTTCCATACGACAAGTGTATGTTTCAACAACATGACTCATCTCTCTATTTCCCCTTCCTCTAAAGCTATGATTAGCCATTTACTTTTCTCTGTCATTTTTGTATATAGAGAAATAGTTCTTGTAGAGATTAGAGACAGTGGTGCAATAGAATGTCGACGGCGACCAACAGTTGTAATATTCGGACCTAGCCGCAATCTCCTGTGGGTTTTGGTGAGCCAAAAATCACCTACATGACCTGTTTTTAGTAGATCGTCATAATCCAAGGTATTGATGATGACACTAAGTGTAAATCAAAGGTTTTTTTTTTCATGTTTCAGGCGAAATGATGCAGACTGATAGAAGAAATCGGAGCTCTTAAGGTTTTTGATTTTGGATCGATTGTTGTTACACACCAGATCCAAGCAGACGGATTGTGGTATACATCGTGCGCGATTGGGTTTTATCCGACAAATGTTCCATCAGAAAAAACTTTATATCTTCGTTCCCTTCATCTTCTTCACGTCTGTGGCATGTTCTTTCTCTGTCTCTCTTTTTCGTGTTCTTCAATTTTACAAAATCAATTTGTTTTTTTTGTTGTTCTTATCCCTTCTTCCCTGTTTTTGTTGTTAGGATCATGTCTGTGTGAAATAATGCTCCAAATCAAATTGGGTTTTTGTTGTTACGTTACTTTCTGGTTATTTGTAACAAACAAGATCAGCAAGAAAGAAGGTGAAGATGGAGAGCAATAAGAAGCATTGAAGGAATAGATTTGTAGAAGTTTCTCAAGAACATGAAGAAGAAGTCATATTTTAACCTTATCTTTTGGGTTTTAACTTAAAAACATATCGAATAGTTTATTATTTTTTTGTTTTTGTTTTTTCAAAACTTATCTGGAAGTGCAATTGCTAACTTAAATTAATTAAGAATGCTAATGAAGTTAACCTGGTTAAGAATGCAATTAACATTACTACAAATATCGCCTTCATGAAAAACAACGATCAACCCACAATGAAAAAAACTAGCACGCGCTCCGCCGCGAAGCGCGAGTACCATAACTAGTTTAACACAAACAACAAATAAAAAAAATCCACATTGCATCGATGACGTACGCAAAAACTTGTTTAACATTATTGCTTAGAACATTAGTCGTGACTAATATTTCTGATTGAAAGCAACACATTAAAATACAATTTTAAGTTTCAAAATATCAATCTTGTCTTACTGTATATATTTATTACAGTCACATATCTAAATCTACCGTAATATAATAAGATATATGTAAATTTAAATAAACTCATTGATGCACATTGAGTCTTGTTACTAAACTATGACTCTATGTAATGGGCGTGATGCTCCATTGATAATGCCTCATAACAACTCGCACACCAATACACGGGGCCTTATGGGAGTTATGCCCCTTTGGGCGTTTCTATAATAACGCCACTGCTCATTGTCTCCTTCAATCATTGAATTGATTTTGCTAAATCTCCTCTTCTAATAAATCGCTAACTCATCTCACCACACTGCGTCACGTGTCACCACCATATTCATCCTCATTTTAATGGCTAAAGATTTGATATCCATCCAAAATTACTAAACAATGACAAACATTATTTTCATGCATGCAAATGGTGTTAACCAAGTATATTGATATATAATTATATATATATATATATATTTTATCATTCAATCCTGTGTGAATACACGGGTGTTAACCTAGTGATTAATAACTAACTAATGATTATGGGGCGTATTATAAGGGCGTTAACCATTACACCATTTTTTTGTATAATGCTCCTTATCTAGTTATTGTCCATATGGCGGAAAACGCCCCCAAAGGGCATTAACCATTACACATAGCCTAAGGACGTGGAAACTTGTTTTTATAAGCTTTCTATGGTTTTATTGTTAAAAGTTAGGATTTCGATAAAGCAATAAAATCGATCAATTAACTTGACAACTTTTATGTGTCGTTTGGTATTTGAATCTGAGTTACTTATTAGTGTTTAGGCTTATACATGTAGGGATTGTTTGTTTACCACTTTATGAGGAGGCACCTCTGACCGATTCAGAGGAATGGGACATTTAGCGATTTAGAGGAAGGGGACATTCAGAGGTGTTTGGTTGCATTTGCTGAACGAGACGTTACTAACCGACTCAGAGGTTAAGGCGCCAAACGGTTCAAACTTGGGGTATTGCTGAACGGCTCAGAGGTGGTGGAGCTGACGAGACAATAGTGTGACCAGAAAAAAGCGACGAGATGATGTTTAAAAAAAAAAAGAAAATGACTCAAAAACTCACCTTGTACAAACCTGGGTTTTTGGAAAATCACGCACAATTTTAGATTCTCAAACTCATGACATCCATGTTAGATGCGTAAGTTTTAACCATCTAACTAGAGTTTTTTTTTTAACTATTCTAAATAATGCATTCATAGTATTATTATTTATTTATTTTTTGTTATTTTAATGATTACATTTTATTTTTTTATTACTTAGGTTATTAACCTGGTCCTATAATACAACCATCAAAGACGACATATTTGTTACGGCACAAACAAGCCAACAACCCCAAATGGGTGACAAATTTGATTCATACGATCGTCCTATTCATGTACCATCATGTTTTTAAACAACGTTCTTCCCAAACAAACAATAACAAACAAAATAGAATAATAATCAGTTCGTACATCTTATATATCTTATAACATGCCAATGATTAATCAAATCATAATATCTTCATATGTAAATGATTTTGATTCCATCACTAACCAATAATAATGTTAATTGTTTATTCATAACTTTGATGTTACGTTATGCCGGCCATGTCAATCACAATCTAAAAAATTATTTTACCATAAAAAATATATTTTAAATATATATATACATGTTCGAAACGACATCGAGGTACACATTCGTACGTACCTTCGTATTCTAGAACCGAAGTTGTGACCGAGTATAAATACAAGACGAATTTGCTAAGCAACGATATGAAACTTGTGTGCTTAACCATGGGGATAAAGGGAAGTAAGTTGCACAAGATTATGAGACATCGATCCTCGTTGGTGCCAAAAGGGTATGTTCCCATCTCAGTAGGTGTGAATGATGAAACAACAAAGCGTTTCATCGTTCATACCACTGCTCTTAGTCATGCGTACTTTCTGGAGTTGTTGTGTAGATCAGCTGACGAATATGGATTTACAAACACTGGGGTGTTGCGGATACCTTATGAAACAAGAGCGTTCGAGGAATGGATGAAGAAAGACGGGAAACATAAGATGGGAAAAGTTAAACCAATCTAGGTTCCTTTGGAGATTTAGTGTGGTTGGTACATATTATGGTTATGTTCATTTGTTAGAAGAAAGTTGTTTAGTAAGTAGAAATGTTGTACATATTGCAATATAAATAATTAAATACATATGTTTATTATGTTTAAAGTAGTTTAGATTACACACATAACCATTTGTATTGTGGGTATACAAGATATTATAAATCATGAATTCATGTTCTATAGGCAAAGTTATCAAGTAAGGCTTGATTCGAGTAAAGCTTGATAGAGAGAATCGTTTCTGTGTGGTGAAAGAGGGTACATTCAAATAATTAATGTGTCAGTTTGTCTATAGAATCGTGGATTTAGAGTGTGTATGAGTTCATTATTAAAAAAAAATATATTATTTGGATTCTTAAAATCTAAGTAATATTTTCGATGATTTTTTCTAGTTATTATTTTTGGTTGTATTATCCATTAGCATGTTCGGAATGTAACTTTACTAGGTTTTTTTTATAATAGTAACACCTTTTAAAGGAGAAACACACCACAACATGCTCATAGCATGCTTTAAACCCAGGACATAGTACTCCAAACATAAATATCTTAACTAGTTCTAACACTGTGCCACGCTTTGCGACGATTGGGTCTCGCGTATGTGATTTCGTCACACACATTGATACCAAAAGCTTCATGTGTCACACTTTGCAGTGTAAAGTTGTAACCTGTTACATATTAAAAGACAAAAACATATCTAAAGTTAGAGTCTTAGGGAGTCAAAGTTGTATGTATATGTTAAAGTATAGTATTGGTTAAGTTTTTAGGGGCTATATTGATTATACGTCAAAGTCAGAGGGTCAAAGTAATAAAATTGTAAAGTCTTCAAGGGTTAAAATTATTATAAATTAAAATCAAGATCATCATTGTAAATATGTCAAAATAAAGTTAATAAATCATTAAAAAACAAACTACAGGGTCAAGGTGAGAAAAAAGATGGTGATCATGTAAGAACTAAGAAGGTGATGGGTAAACACATACCTTCTTAATAGAATGTATACCAATGAAATGGTTTAAGAAATATATACACACATTGTGTCACATAGTAATTGCATAAGTAATAACCAACCAGACACCATATAAAATGAGTTGTGAGAGGTGCTATAAATTCAAAGTTGTGTTACGATGAAAGAATATAATAATAGTAAAATAAGTGTACACAAGTATCATGTGATTCTTCTTTTCATATACTAATGACATGACATGGCATGACGCCCAAAGAGGTAGTCCAAATGTTTTCAAACTTGGTTCGCTTTGACCGATTAAACCAGGATTTGGATTAAACTCGTGGTATTTTGTTTGATTTGGATTAGGTTTGGTTAACGTTTAGAATTCAAACTTGGATGTTTATTTAACATTATTAATATGTTTGTGTTATGATTTTAAAACTTAAAATTGTTGTGCCTGAGAGTTTGACTTATATTTGAATTTATAATCTTTTGAAAAATATATATTTATTATTTATATTGTTCAAAACTTATCGAGCCGGTCTGAATAGTAAAGCAGTAAGACAACCAATTCGTTAACCGATCCGGTTCTAAAAATATTCAATCTAACACAAACCTACCACATTTGACATTAAGCATAACTTGAAGTACCTAATTGTATATAACGCATTTCAAAGGTACCTAAGTGTTACATCTGCTAGGGTTTTATTGTTCATCTTTCATTCATCTCCATAACGCCGTCACTTCAAACCTTCAATCTTTCACTCTCTCATCGTCTCCGATCAACGCCGATCAAGCTGCAACAATGGCGCAACCAAAAGCTCTATCAACAAAAGAAGCGGATATACAGATGATGTTGTCCACTGAAGTTCATCTCGGTACCAAAAACTGCGATTTTCAGATGGAACGTTACGTCTTCAAACGCCGAAACGACGGTATTAATCGTTAACTTCACGTTTTGAATAGTCGATTTATAGTTACGTGCAGATCTATTCGTTGATTTTGTTTGCATTAGATCATAATCTGTTTAGTTTTGTTGATTTGTTTGTTATTTCTAGTTTAGTGTGTGATGTTTTCGATATGAAGGTGTTAATAGTGTATTTATGTTGATTTGTTAGGATTAAACGCAATTGTTGTATTTAATTGTGTTACATTGGAGAGTTGAGTATGTGATGATGCTGAATTAAGCTTGGTTTCTCATTAGATTTGTTATATTATCATCTAATATTATCCTATGATTATGTTGATGTATCATGAAGGAGTTGTTATTATTTTGCTAAATACTAATGAAGATTGAAGAAGACATTTTAAGAATAAAGCATGTTGATGTCAAATCTGATCAGCAAGTTTCGTTTGTAATCACATTTTTGTAGTTTTAAGCTTCTGATCAGTGAATCCTGTGTTTATTGATGCACTTGTTTGTTTGGTTATGTGTGGTGGTTCGATTGTTATTGGGTCTGGTTCATCTAGAAGACTAAACTGGTAACCTTAATCTTTATTTATAAGTAATTATTATGTGGGGGTTGGGGGTGCGGTCCTGACTGGGAAACGGATAGATGGGTCCGATTAAGATAAAATCTATCTTCCGAAGCAGGTCCTACATTTGCCGTTAAAAAAAAAGAGTAATTATTATGTGTCACGAGTGAGGCAGATGGTATCAAAAGAGAAATACGCTGGTTGCTGCCCATGGACATAGGTGATATGTTGTATTGACCGAACCAGATTGAATCTCATGTGTTATCTTTGTTATGATTTTTTTTCTGCAGTTTTGGTTGTGTTTGCGTGTGTCGGTCAATACTTGAAATCCTAACATTTTTTTGAGTATATTTATTTCACATATATATGACAATTCTAGTATCATTTTTGTTCAGGAATTTACATAATCAATGTTGGAAAGACATGGGAGAAGCTGCAAATGGCTGCTAGGGTGATTGTTGCTATTGAGAACCCACAGGATATCATTGTCCAATCTGCTAGACCTTATGGTCAGAGAGCCGTGCTCAAGTTTGCTCAGCATACTGGAGCTCACGCCATTGCTGGACGTCATACTCCCGGTACATTCACTAACCAGTTGCAAACTTCTTTCAGCGAGCCACGGCTTCTCATTCTGACTGACCCACGAACCGATCACCAGGTTTTAATCAAGTTTTTGGATAATTGTTTTACATGTTCTTATCTATGCTGCAATCATGTTTTAAACTGTTGTTGATTCTTCACAGCCCATCAAAGAAGCTGCGCTAGGAAACATACCTACCATAGCTTTCTGTGACACTGATTCTCCTATGAGATATGTTGATATTGGTATCCCTGCTAATAACAAAGGGAAGCACAGCATTGGTTGTTTGTTTTGGCTTCTAGCCAGAATGGTTCTTCAGATGCGTGGTGCGATCAGTCAAGGGCATAAGTGGGATGTCATGGTATTAATCGAATAACTTGGATCTTTCAGTTTGCATCAACCCAACCAATCCAACACTTTTAGATTCTTTAAAACTAACTTGTTTTTGCAGGTTGATTTGTTTTTCTACAGGGAACCAGAGGAGGCAAAGGAAGAAGAGGATGAAACAGCTGTAGCAGAGTATAAAGATTATGGAGCTGGTGGTGCCATTGGACTGGATGATTGGTCGGCCCAAATTCCTGACGCTCAATGGGGTGCTGATGCGGCTCAATTACCAATTGCCGGTGCTCCTGTAGCTGCAGCCAGTTGGACTGGTGCTGATGGTAAGAAACTAGAATTGGACGCATTAGTTGTTTCAAATCCGTAAAAGTGTCGATTTCCATTCATATAGGATTTTGGAATAGTGCTTTTTATAAAATGGTATAAAAGAAAGCACTGTGAATGTGTCAAATCGGTCAAAGTCATCCAAAGGTTATTTTTTTAATGCCTAAAGTGTCTATATCACTATTCTATACAGATGAACTATATTTGCAGTAACTTACTATTATTTTTTTAAAACTTTATTTGTCAGACAGTATTTTTGCTCAACTTGATTTTTTAAATTTTTTGTATTTTCAGCTCCAGTAGCTGCTGGTGCGGCTGATGGATGGGAAGCTGTGGAGGCACCTGTACAAACAGCTGAAGGTGGTGATGCAACTGGTTGGTAGTGAACTTAATACACCTTAAATGCAATGCAAGTTTTTAACTTTTTAGTACCAAGAATTTTGTTATGTTGCTTTGTTGAGGTGGATACTGTTATAAATTTTAACTTTTGCTTAATTTTTTCTTTTAATCTACTTTAAAACATGAGTTTTTGTTGAATTAAATGAAAAAGTTTACTTTATTGGCATGTGTAAAATTTATTGGAGAAACCATGAAACCATGTGTGGACTACAAGATTTTACAGCTTATGTAAACACTGTTTGGTAAGAGCAATTAACAAAATTGTTTCTCATTATGCTCGCTAGTATTTTATATTTAAAAGTAGAATTCGACCGGGCAGCGAGATCGTTTGGCACTATTTTGCATGACAAAGTTCTGTCAAAACAAGCAACATGGTCACGGGGCATTCAGTTAATCTCACCCAAAACTCTAATTCTTTTGAAATGTTTTTTATATACTTATATTCAGTTAGTTTAGTGTTGTGTTTGTCTAAGCTACTGAATCAAGTTATAACATTTTATTTCAATAGCGAAACAAAGAAGTCCAATGCCATATATCTGTAGTATATTGGTAAACTAGTGAGAAAGACTCATTTTAATCCTTAAACCATGCGTAATAGACATTACCTCATCACGTCCAGATATCGCCCCATTCTATTACACATGAGCGTATGTACGGGTTTTTTCATGCGCCGTTATAAATAAATAACCCCTTTTGTCCACCCCATATTCAACCAATCAACCGTTTGCAAACACATATTGAGAAATTTTATCGTTTGGATGAAACGCTTCAATTGAGTGTTTAAACCTAACGATGTTTCAATCGGATGTAAAAGTTTTATCGTCCGAAGCGCCGTTTCGAGTTAACTTTTACATCAATCGACTTGTATTTTCCTTTCGATTAAAAAGCCTAAAACTTCTTGAATTCAAAAAAACTTACCGACGTTAAAAAAAATTTAACGACGGACTGCTGGTTGTCAAAGTGATAAAAGTTAGACCGATAGAAACCAAAAGATGATAGTTAAGATCGATAAAAAGTAATATATTAATGATGAAAAGGTTGTATGGAGACATTAACCATTACTATCAATTTTGAGTTTACATGCATTATGGTGATGACAGCTACATGCCAATATGACACAAGATGACTTAACTTAAAGGGCATTAGCCGCCACATGACAGTTTAAACCAAACCCATCCAAATAAACACCCGGATAAAACAAACGTCATCAAGAACTACTTGCAAACATATGTGCAACCATCAAAAGAATTTCCAGTGTGACTAAACTTTAAAAAAAATACCACCAAAAATTATTTACAAAGATTTAAATTGTGAGAGAACCAACTGTAGTATGTTTACGCTTTGTACTAGGGTTTTAATAGTCTCATGTACGCTTTTTAATACGTATATAACTTTTTTACATTAGTTAGCATACTTAATTTTTAAAGTAACTATTATGTATCTTCATAAACTTTGCTGCAGGCACTTCATTTCTTTTCTTTTCTTTTTCTCTAAAGTTATTATCTTACCATTTATTTCTTCTTTGCAACCCGCATCCTTTGGAGGGGATGACTAAGTTCAATGGCTTATGGGTAAAGATACCTTTTCTTTTTCATTTTTCGTTTTTTACGGTTTTGCTGACAAAACTGGTCAAGGGAACATAATATCCCCATGGGTCACCCATTCCGCAAATCTATCTGAAAACCCGCTAACAGTCGGGCTTCTACCATCCTGCGACAAAGTTTCAAAATAATAATAAATAAGATTATAAAACAAAAAACATATAAGCAAGTAACAAGTAGGTGGAATGGGGAAAACTGACCTTAACATTAGTACATATCTCAGAATCACTAGCGAAAGTGCACATTTCATTTACAACATTTTCAGATGATTGACCGCCCATCGGGGAGCCTACGAGCGTTGATCTGCAACCAAAAAGTGATGACAACAATCAAAATACAGGCTAAATAGTAGCTTACAAATTGTGGATAAATGTTAAATCACATTCCCCTCAACAATTACCTTTCAAATGCTTCGTCTTCACATGAATTTCCAGACGATGAAAGCCAATCAACATCAAGAAAATTTGAGCAGTTGAAAGAATCTTTTCTGTAAAATACTCCATCACTATTGGGGCTTTCTTCAGGAGATGCTGAGTTTGTATACCTGCACAATACCACAATTTTTTAATAATTCTTTTTTTAATTTGTAACATACTAAATTTAAAATTTATCACCATGGAAAAGAAAATCATAAAAAATATGACCTTGGATAAGATGAATCATTTTCAGAGTTGATTTCAGGTAAGGATTCTTCACTAGTTTGAGTGGTTCCGATAGATGAATTAGTATCACGGATAATGTTGTCATCATAAAGAAAGTTTCCAACAGACAATGACCTTTTAATAAGCCTGCATTTATATATAAAAGTAAGCACATGTATAATACTTTCACCTAAAACATATGCTTTTACTGCACCGTATCGTTTAAATTCATAAAGCACCAAAAGAATCTAATATTTTTTCTTTTTAAAATTTAAATATCTTTGTTTATATATATGTTCTTAACAATTGATAAACAAATAGCACAAAATAGTACCTGGCTCTTTCCACTGAAAAGTTTTGACTACCAACATTGTAATGTTGATCTGAATCTAATTCCCACAATGCAGGTCTACCGATTTGGGGCTGATAGTGGCCCAGGAACCTGTTGAAATAACGACTCGTATTAAAATCACGGAGAGTGACGGGCAAATAAGATATACTTATGCAATCCAAGATTTATTTCACTTACACATTAATGGCATCCTGCTTTTCAGCATCCATGTATGCATTACTGTAGTAACGCTGTAGGGTTCTAAAGAATTCCTGAGACTGAGTTGCAGCTTTCCATTGACCTCTTCTCTGACAGAATATCTATGTAAAAAATATCACACAACATGAAAAATCGGTTAATTACAATGCATTTCAACAAATAAAGGTCCAAAATTTAAGATAATTAGCTAAAACGATACGGAGTATCAAAGTAAGGAGGGCAACGAGCGAGAAAAAAACTACGACCATGAATACCTATGGGTGATGGTGTGGGTGAAAAACATACTCATCAACGAGTGACGGGAATGCACCATCTTTTGTGGGCAACCCAACCCTCAAAACCCATTTGCTCTACCCATGGGTATACTCATAATCCATAAAATATTATGTGTATCTAAGGATATATATCTTCAATATACTATAGTTAATAATTCAAATAGATAAGGATAAAAATCACATAGGGATAACAATTAGTATTAATTTTTTTTAGTATCGTACTATTTGTTTGAATTACAAGGTTTCAACAAATAACTCGCTATTTGCATTTGTCATTGGTTGTTCTGGGCACATTTAGAAACAACTTGTTTAAAATTTTTCAATATGAACTATTTGTTTGGATGTTTTGATGATAAATTCCTTTGTGAAGGGTGTCTGTGCTCACCACCCATAGGTGTCAATCACAAATTATGAGCCCAGCCATAGATTTGCTTCAACCTTCTCTAAAGAGCCAATTGCATAAATAGGTAACTGATTTTTTTAGGGAAGAAAAATCCATCAAAGTTTAAAAAATTGGATTTGAGGGTGACAAGTGTTTATTACTTTATTAAAATTTCAGCTAAAGATCAAGTTGAAGCTGTGGCAGCTGATGTTGTCCATACAAACTTTTTTATGCTGTGGTGCCTGATACCTTTTTAAAATAATTCAAACTTTGATGGGTTTTATACTGCCTTAGAAAAGCTGGTTACCCATAACAGAAATTTTACCAGAGTTCATTATCTTTTTATGCAAATTAGCCCATTAAATCTGATAACTCTAAACCGAAACTTTTTGTATTGAGAGTGCATTACCTTATTGTGGGCTGCAGAACCACCATACTGTAATGCCAAAGTGTCACCCATTTTCTCATAAAGCCTCATCAAATCATCTGCTAAAGTGGAATCCAGCTCAATAACAGGTGTATCTATATAACCTATAGTATGCAATTGACGACCAAGTGCAGCCCAACCATACGCAAATTGAGCAACATTTGTACGATCCAAACAATCTATGCAGTTTGTTCTTAGGACCCCTGTTTGATGTTTAGGAGGCTTGAAACTAAAGTTCTCCGCATTGTTGTTCTTATCATCCCTGCATCATGACCATGAGCACTAATGACACTTTGACAGACCCAAAAAGCAAAACTAGCAATATATTAAAAAAGTACAGGATTGCACTGTTTGATAAAATAATATACGTATTTCAAATGAGTCTCTATTTATAGAACCAATTATTATCTATAAGTTATTAACGGTTGCAAAAATGCATGTCTATATATATAGAATTCCACACCAACTAAGTTACAATTGAAGATTATTAAATTAATAAAATGAATAAAGATAACATTTCTATAAAAAAAAATTTAACAACAGATATCATTTGATGGTGCCTCAAACACTACAGTAAAACATTTACATGATAATATGTATATTTCATAATTAAGGTAAGAAAGTTGTTAAAGATATACTAAACAAATAATATCCAAGTAGCAATATAGCACTTCGATGATTTAAATTCTTTTCTAGATCTATCAGGAACAATTATACAAAAAAGTCCAACTAAATAACGTTGATCAATATAAAGATTGGAATAACTATGCAGAATTTGCTATGTTTGGCGATCCCCAAAATTTTTACCTATATATACTGAATTAATGAAATATTTAAAAATACTTAGGTTTAAGTCCAGTTAACTTTTCTCTGTTAACACATTAAGATAAATAGATATCTGTAAAATGCTCAGATTAGTTTAGCTTTACCTGGAACAGTTTGACAGCTCTTGGGACTTTGAATTTGGGACTACTTGACAATAGAAGAAGCCAGTTAGATTCAATGCATAAGTGGCTACTTTTCCCAAAAGTGCCAACACATTCGTAGATTTGCTGAAAAATAAAGATAAAAAGGGTCATCGCTGGATTAACATATGAGAATAGTGAAAAAAAAGCAGGGGCAGGCAGCATACTTTCTGGAATATTTGTTTAAATCCCAATGAAGAAACTTTAAACGATTTTCCTCAGGCAAATCTTTATTAATCAGCTCGATAGCATGAGCAAACTCCACACGAAGAAGGGATTCTCGAGGTTTCTTTTCTTTGGTCTGCAAAACCACATGATGATTAAATATTGATAAAGAGCACAGCAACGATAACTGATAAACATATGTAAATGGACATTTGTTATCATATATAAACTGTATTTACCTTAATCAAATTCAATATAATTATTGGATTTCCATATCTCTTGGTAAGATTTTCAAAGTGAAGTCTGGTGGCATCATACTTGTGGTCCTTCTTCGACACTAAAAAGATAAACAAGGGTTCAATCAAAAGAATTTGGAAACTTTGTAGAGCTATTACACTAATTTTATAGTCTTACATATGATATCAGGTTTGATATTTAATCTTGAAGTCTCTTGAGACCAAAAAAGTGGTATTGAACCCCGATTCTGAACAACAGAACTGATTTGCACAGGACATCCTTCAGGAACGTCTTCAAATACTATTTGTTCCGTTTCAACATCATTGGCAACACGACCCTTCTCATTTACACCTCGTTTTAGATATCTAAAAAAAGAACAAGCATAGGTCAAATTCTTACTTGATGACAGAAAGAATATATAGTTTATAATTTATAAATCAAAGGTAATCATCATACCTGGTTCCAGCATAATGGCGAGACCGTCTAGCAATGAGGGTCAGCTTGAAGTCCTTTTCGCCTGCTGAAAGTTTGACCTAAATTGATAACAAGGGCATATAATCATTAACAAGAATTATCCTACGCGTCTAAATGCTGGCATGATATACCATTTACAAATAATTAATCGTAAATATACCTGCTTAAAGTAGCCATAAACAAGTTGTACTGTCCAGAGATTATTCTTCAGCTGATTTTGGATTGTGCCAGTTAAAAACTCATTCCAAACAAACATTGTTTCATTTCCTGACTCATGGGTAGATAAATTCTTTTGAAAACTATGCATTAGACGGTATGAATAGCTGAAATAGAAGTCCTTTGTAAGATCCACTGAGCATAGGAGCTTCTTGTATCTAGAAAACACAGTCAAACATTAAACCAAAGTTAGCACCAATTATTATATCCAAATGCTTAAGGTATAAAATTCTGCAAAAATGTTAGCTGTAAAGTTAACAGTAAAAATATTCCAAATAAAACTTCGATTTTACCTTGTCTCGTTCAACAAGTTAAACTAATATCACAATAACCATAATGCTAGAGAAGAATTATAAAAGCAGGAGCTAGATAAATGTTGAATTCTTTCATATATAATCGCTATCTATGAAGATACACATCAATACATAAACAAAGTAAAAAGTTTGAGCTAAAAATGTTCCCGATAACACCCTAACTTTACCTTGTCTCATTCAACAATATAAACTAATACCACAAAAACAGCAATGCTAGAGAAGAATTATAAAAGCAAGAGCTAGATATGTGTTAAAATCTGTCATCAGCAATCACTAGCTATGAAGATACATATGGATAAATAGTATATCGGACTTCTAAATGCTATAGTTGCATCCAATAGAATTATCGACCACGTTTTTACATTTACATGCAGAATTGACAAAAGACCTGTTTTCATTCTTAGAGTAAGCCACACTAGGTTGAACAGTGGAATTGGGAATTGGTAAAATCTCGCTCTTGGTAATTGCATAAATGGCATGACCACATATTACACCAACTTTCCTTCTTTTTGTAATAAGTAACATGTAATAAGGTCCCAGAAACTTTATGAAACCTACAAACACAACAAAAAAAGTGTGAGAATCAATTAGTGTAGTAAACAATCATTTATTAAAAAAATATCAGCATAGAGCATACCAACAATCCCATAACAAGTGCAAACAAATCTAAGCCCTCCTGTTGACTTATTTCCATCATGAATACGCTTTAGAAGCTCGCAGCATTCAATTTCAGTGTATGTTGTGGGATCTTCTGTAATATTTAGCTCAGTAGGTTCTGACCTGTCAATCTTTAACACTCTCCAAGTGGATCTATTCTTACTACGTCCAATCATATAAAAGTTCTGTCAAAAATAAAAAATTGTGTTAATAATCTAAAATCTGATCAAGTGAAAGAAAAAGATAGAACTGTGATGAAAAAACATGTCATTTAGGAAATAATTATTTTAGCATGTAGCGATAGACAACAGAGCACATGACAAGTGTGAAAGAGTTAATATCATGTGTTGCCTAATTAAGAGTTCTATGAACAGCTTTAAAAGGAAATTATTGGACTGAAAAATGATTCAGAGTTATACAGGGGGGGGGGGGGGGGGGGGGAATGTTTACAATAAAGGAACACCCGTAAACTGCCTCCTTCTGCTTGGGTGTAATTAGACTTAACAAATAAGAAGTTGATTTGCTATTCAACTTAATTGATACATTATATAATTCTAAACTTCTTAAAATCATACTACAATTACTCCAGGGTTGTTGGTGTCTCTTTGTCTGACGCTGTTCAAGCAATGAAGCCT
Organism: Tagetes erecta; assembly: GCA_030867185.1. Lineage (NCBI taxonomy): Eukaryota > Viridiplantae > Streptophyta > Magnoliopsida > Asterales > Asteraceae > Tagetes > Tagetes erecta. The sequence goes on from CM061492.1 coordinate 1,976,245, forward strand.
CAAGGTAGGGGCCAATGAACACTTAATAAATTCAAGGTAGATCACACTCTTTAATCTTGTCCCAAGCTCCCTCATGTCTAGCCAACAAAATAATAAGGCGCCAGGTATACGTATAGAGCATAGACCATAACATTTAGTCAACGTATGTAACCCATTCTTGATATCAGCGTTATTAAGAGCATAAAAGATGTTAATCTAATAAGATCCTAACATACGTGAACTAAAAAATCAACTGCCTAAGCAAGCATACATGACAATCCCGGTGAGTACAGAACTGGCTTTATAGTTTATACTTTGTGGATGTGCACGTCCATATAACAGCTACAATATGCTGATTACGTGTTGATTGTTGACGAATTTTAACATATTGATAACAAAAAGCAGAAGATCATACAGTCCAAACAATATAACAACACAAACTTGAAAAACGCAGAAGAGAACTGAAAATATACAGAGCGAGTCTCGTAGAGTCTGAATTTCTGCAAATACGCATTGCTAACTTTAGGAACCTCCGTGATCCAATCCGGTTGCTCATTTTCTGACGTCATTCTTCCGGATCCCGAGCCTCAAGCCCGGGCTATATCACGTAAGCATACAATCTCAAAAAATCACCGTTGAACACCTGAAATATGCCGCCGGAAACCTAATAATTGCATTCTGTCAAAACTAACATACGAAAATGAAAAGTGAACTAGATGATAAGCAAAACAAATCATTCATTCATTCGTACCAGGAATATATGTGTAGAAAGCCTGCGCTGTTGAAGTTCACCGGAATTGAGTAAAATCTAGCAGCGAATCGGATCGGAGTTCAGCGTTGAGCTAGGCCGCCGGAAACCTAATTTTTTGCATTCTGTGCATCATTTACAGCATAAAACGTCGAAATTAAGATGCGAAGATGAAAAGTAAACTTAATGATATGCTAAACAAATCGTTCGTACCAGGAGTATATGTGTGAAGATAGGTTGTGGTGTTGAAGTTCGCCGGAGTTGACGAAATCTAGTAGCAGATCGGAGAATGAAACAAACAGAGATCAGAGAGAAACAGATGGAGATTGGATATGGAGAAGAAAATTAATGCTGAGAGGATAGATTTGAGTTGAGATGCAGAGACAGAGAGAGAGAGAGAGAAAGATGGAAACGAAAATCACAGCTCCGGCGAATGTATCCACATAAAATTGAAATTAAAATAAATAAACAAATATATGTCAAATTTAGCTAGAAAAAATTGTGAACTTGTTATGTTTGAGGGACCTACACATGATTTTAAGTTGCGAGAGGAATCGTCTTCAATAATGATAAATTTATACATATGTGATAGATTAACTTTCAAAGGGTCTCCACCGTTAAAAACTCCGAACCGGTAACAGGTTTGAATAAGCCTGTAAATAAACCAAACGAACATAAAAGTATATATATTTGTGTTGGTTCATTTAACTTTAACCGAACACAAATACGAATATATAATTGAACATGACTTTTGTGTTCGTTCGTTAAGAAAACGGAAATGTTTGTGTTCGTTTATGTTTGTCCAATACAAAGTTAAACAAACAGTTTACGAACATACACGAACACTAACATATAAAAAAAAAATAAACATAAGCAAACAAGTCTAATACACCATAATTCAACCAAAACATACTTGTAAATTGATTGTTTAAATATACATACTTCATCAAAATAATAAATATATGAAAATCGTTCAAAATGTTCATCGAGAAGTTAACAAAAGACTAAAAAGAATAGACAAAAAAATGATCCAAATGGAATCAAAATCTGAAAAGAGCAATATGTATATGAAATTTTGTTTAGTAACAAACAAAAACGAACACAGCATGTGTTCGTTCATTTTTACTAAATGAACAAAAAAAATCCATGTTCGTTCGTTTAGCTAAATAAACGAACGCAAACGAACTTCCCGTCCAACAGTTCACGAATTGTTCATGAACAGTTGGTTCATTGACATGCTAGGTTCGAACCATTAAAAGCTATTATATTACCTAAATACTTAAAAGTAAATGTCTGACTAATTCAGATAAAAACTCTTATCCATTCAGAGGCAAATGTGTGTACCATTCAGACATCTGTTCACGAAACAAACAGTCTAAACCATTAAGTGATGAACCATTCAGACATTTAAACCATTAAAATGCTGAAACAAACAGCTCATGTGTCTCTTTAGGTTTTTTCTAACTTAGAGGGAATCGTTTTATTTTCTGTTACTTTCACCACATTTTTTATGTGCATGTGTTAGGGTACAGTACAAGAGATGATGCATTGTGGTGTTCGGTTAGTCGTGGGCATTATTTTCTGGTTTGGTGAAATGGTTAAACCCTCATATCCGAGGGTGGTATTCCTTGTTGGGAAAAATCCGGAAGTTTCGAGATTGTGTTTCTCCGGTAATGACTTTGTGAGCCCTTACCTGAAAGTTAATAACATATTTGGGTTTCAAAAAGCTAAAAAATAACATGTTCAAGTGTTCATGCACGAACTTATAAATATATAAGTTTAAGGATGAATGTCTGATAATAATTCTTAAATTATATATGGAAATAAACGTGGCCTAAAATTTGTTGTAATAAAATTAATAAATATATTTTACAGAATTTAAGTAAGTTTGTATATTTATAAGTAATAACATATATAATTTTTAATTATCCTTGATAAACAAACATGTAACTTGCATTAGAATCTTTCAATGGGAAATGTTCCATTTTTTTTTAATTATAGAATGGCATGTTATCTTACGTTACGTCTATAGACTTCGTTATTAGTTATTATAATAATTTATTGTTATATATAAATGACATATTTTTTGAAGGGTAGATTTATCTACACATCCCAAATTAACTATACACACATCCCCTATATGAACCGTATTGTCCAATACGGTTCCTATTGAAACATTTTGGGTGTATTGGCCAATACAGTCATATTACACACCATATTAGGTTTATAAGTTTTTTTCAAGTTTTTGTTTTATGTAATACATTTTACATTTTTTATAAAAAAAAAACTTGTTTTATATAAAATAATCTTAGTTTTTTTTTAAATTAAGTTGGTTTTTTTGTTATAAAATGATTTTGCTTTTTTTAAATTAAGTTGGTTTTCTTAAAATTATAGTGAAATAAAAAAAAAATTAAACCTACAAATATAATATAACTAATCAAATATTCCTCATCCATCAGATACTGAAAGTTTAAACAAATATTCCTCGTCCATCATCAATCCTCATATAATATAACCGTTTTGTGGTTTTGTTTGAAAAAACCCGTCAAAATGCGTTGGGTGTTTAGGAGACATCTGGGTGAACGGGAACCGTATTGTCCAACAGGAATCGTATTAGGTTAATGGCTCACCAACCAAACCCCAATAGGAATCGTATTGCCCAATACGGTTCCTATTGGGGCTTTTGAGCTTGTTACGCGTATCAGCGGTAATAAATTCCCTGCATCAAATATATTTCTTTGGGTGTATTACCGTATATGGTTCCTATTGAAGCTTGCATTTAATGATTTTAACCCTATAGAAACTGTATAGGGCAATACGATTCCTATTAGGAATATATGAATTATTTAAGGGATGTACATATAGTATCATTTTTTTTTTAATATATTCAATGCCATGTTTAAATGTATCTATTTCGAATACCCAAATTTAGGTTTTGATACTAACTAAAAAGAAACTGTCCACATATATTACATCATTCTTTTTTTGTGTCACATGTTTCTCATGTGGCGTGTTTTGTCTTTACCCTTTTCACATTTCATTTATTTTAAAGTTAAAGAAATAACAAAAGGTTCTTTTATCTTACTACCTTTAAATATACTTTTTAATTTACTGAACTACAATAAAATTAACATTTTAAGGACCTTTATCAAAAGAAATGTTAATTACTTTGAGTTTCCTTTTTAAATTAAAACATTATCTAATGGTTGTTAAGTAATCAGAAATTCATATATCTTTTTAAGGCTTGTAAAATATTATAATTTCAATTATATGATGTTTATATTTAAAAGCATTACTTGAAATATAACGATTCTCGTTTGATACACATACTTGATAATCAAATATTAGATTAAATAATCGTAAGGTTTTATATGATGAAATATATGATTAAGTTTACATATAACTAACTACTTTAGGTATGAAATTGTTTCTTCAGTCAATTTTTATTTTACTTTATGATCCAACGCCTAAGTTTATAACATTAAGGCCATCTACGATTATCATGTGAGACGGTGGTTGTTGGTGATCGATGTGAAAAAAAGGAAACATGCAACGATGATGTGGACAAAAGATATAGAAATTTATCTGGAATGATAGGTAAGAACATGAATCATGAGGGGAGGAGATAATGGTTGTGTGTGGAAATTTTCCACACAAACCAACATGATAGTATAGGACTAACAATTTTAGACAAATACATAAATACATGACCATAACATGTATCATGTATGAACTTATTATACAGATAATACTTGTTTACCTGATAAGTATTCTTTAGCATCTGATAATAACTTTTAAAAAAATTAATATATTTACCCTAAATAATTTCCTCGAAACCAAAGCCATCGCATATCGAAGACTTCTAAAAAACGCAAACTCACTATTCACTTTATTTAAGACTTTTGTGAACTTTTAACGGCTTTTGCTCGTGAAGAAGAAGAATTATAACAAGGTATTACCATTTATTAACATGTTCATGTTATCAAGATGTTAACATGTCTCTTTATGTCAAGGGTTATTTGTCAAATTCGAACCATCAAGGGTTAACACATTAAAATGTTGTATCAATGAAAAGAAAGTTGTGATAGAAGTGCAGATGAGAGTAAAGTTAGTATATGTTTCGTTCAACGCATATTTGTTCCTTAATCATTCAGCACTGAACTGAACCATTAAAAGACTATATTTAAATAAAACAAACGGTCTGAATGTTGATTGCTGAATGATTTAACACTGAATTGAATTATTAAAAAGTAAACAAACTATCATATTTACCAGGTTCACATTTGGAAAAACATATACGATAATTTATTATGCTATGTACATGTTTTAACAAATAGAAATATAGCCAATCGTGTCAAAGAAAACGTGTGTGGTAAAAGACACAAAGATGGCCTAATATTTGATACGGGTTTAAAATTTAAATTATATACAAATAAAAACATGGAGAAGACGTGTCCACATGAGCATGGTAGGACTTTGAGAGGTCCAGCTGTACTTACTGACGTGTCGTTGTTCGATTGAAGTTGCCATCCCTTAGCTGTCACCATTTGCCAACTAATATTACCTATTTTCTCACTCTTTGTCTTCATTTTATATTGCTTGAAAAGAAACCACGAATATATACTATTTATTTATTAAGTAATTACTAATTCTTTATTATTATATTATACACTATTAACTTAGAAGTTAGAACACGCATGAGTTAATTGTATTTAATTATATATAACAAATTAATATATAAATATTTAGTTTTATTCGCCTGTTTAAGCGACCGACTAACGAGAGAGAGAAAAACGTGAATATAATATTTACAGACAACATAAGTCTATATTTTCACTATCAAATAAATAATAATATTTACAAGTCGTCAACATATTATTTAACTTTAGTGTATTTTCAAGAAATGAGGATAACTAAAAATATATAAATTATCTCAAGCACAACGATTGATTCGACTAAAGCAAATGTCTAACTAGCAGTCTAGCAGTATGAAATTACGTCAAATAATGATCCGCATATATCCCATTTATTTTACGTTGTTGATGCTCGATTTTTGTGTGTAAATTCAAAACGAAATATTACAGATTTAGGTGTTGTTTGTTTAGCATCTAAATCACTTAGTCTATTGTTGAAACATTAAACATTAAGAGTATCTGTTTTATTAAAAAAAAACATCTTAATAGTTTAGCTCAATGCTGAATAGTTAACAGACATGAACATGTTGATTGAAACGTATACAAACTTTAAATTTTTCGGCACTTCTACCCCACCCGATTCCATCGATAAAGCCTCTTAATGGTTCAACACTTAATATTAAGATTTTACCGAACAACCCCTTAGCTAGTGTTCTTAAATGTTTAGAAAGGGCATCTTGGTTAAAAACAAATTTCAATAAAAGTATATATGGTCACAGGAGTGGGGGTGCAGTCGACAATCACTGATATCTCGTAAACATTCTTCATTGCCGGATGGGATACCATTATCTTATCCGAGCCTTGCGGTGAGGTCATTGATGAATTATAAAAAAATTTGAGCAAGATAAATGTAAAGATTGACAAAAGATTAGATTAGATTCTTGGAAAACTTCGTTTTTATCCGTTGGTGATAGACTCACGCTAATCAAATCAGTTTTAGAAAGCATGCTGATCAAAGACCAATGGGGTGAATGGGTTTAGAGATTTCAAAGAAAAAGTATTAAAAAGGGGGCTAAATGTGTTTTGGAAATCTATTAGAAAAAAAGAAATATTGTTACTCAATTGACTCCGATAAAAAAAAGAGTTTAGGGCAATAAAAGAACGTTATGAATGCTAAAAAAGCTTGGAAGATCTTGAGTTAACAGTTGAATCTTAGATTTATGAATCATGTTTACTTTTTTACACCAACAAATTTAGAAGCTCCATTAAAGAATGTTTAGTTCAGGCGGAATAATTGGATCACGAATGGTCGAAGTGAGTCTCGAGCTAGGTAGAAAATCGAATATCATATTTGCTTGGGGAGCCACTTTAGATCAAAAAAAATTTCAAATTCAGTTTTGTGGCACATAATATTTTAAACACCAGAGCAGGTAATCATTGTGGTTTCATAGTAAATGTGCATATCACGTCTTACTAAATTGTCGTTTGGCCAACTTAGTTTAGGCCGACATGTCTTTCTGGTTCAAATTGTTGAGCTTCGTGGTTGTAAGTGTTGGGAAGATCTTAATTAAAGGTGGTTGATTCATGGTCTTTATCCTACAATAACAGTTTTTTAATGACACAATTCGAACTCAACAACATGTCTCTTCAAAGCTCATATATATTCATACCTCAGAAGAATTTTAACCTTCAATCGTTAGTTTGACGCCAACTCGTTACAAAAGGAAACCGAATAACTCGTAAAGTACCAATGTAATATCTAACAATATTCTCATGGTAAAAGGTGTATATAAAAGTCATTATTTGTTCTGGAGATAGTATATCCTCACAACCTTAAACATGACATAATCACGGTAAAAAAATCATTATTGAGTTGGAATATCTATATTGTTTAAAAACGGATCATGCTTACATGTTTAATCTATTTATTTTAACGAGTAGAGATGACAACTTGCTTAATGAAACAAATCCATATATTAACCCGTTTAAATTTTTATTTTATTTTATTTTATTTTTGCTTTGCATCCCACCAAGTAAATTAACATGTTTACAATTTGATTATTACCCGACTAACACATTTTAACGAACAAGTTAAAAACATCATGATTAGGTTAAACTATTTAAGAAAGTAAGGTCTACATTATAATTTTTTTAAACAAGTAAAATAAGAACCAATTTTTGTGATAATTTAAATCACTAACTAGTGTTATAAGGGGCAATTTTTGTAGGGGTATATATGACATATGCAACTTTAAACAAGGGGCAATTTCATATATGCTACTAAAATCAAAGAGATATTACTTTTTTAACGATAATTTAAATCACTAACTAGTGTTTGGCCATGAAGTTTTTGTTGATATTTGAACTCCAAAAAGGAAAAACTTCAACGAGTCTAACATTGGCAATTAAATTGTGTAAACCAAATTCTACCCATATTCTTTTAATTCATACGTGTATGTTGAAAATTCTATATATGATCTTTAATTATGATCATCCCTATATATTGCCATTAATTGAAGTATATATACTGCATGATGCATTGATGCCATTAATATGCTATGATTGTAATATGAGTAAATTAATTAAACTACTTTTGCGTACATCAAATATTATTTTTTGTATGTTTAATTATAGATCATTCTACACATATATTTGAAACGGATCATGTTTCCAAACAGACGTATGAATATAATTGATTGGTTAACCTTTTCAATCACACTTGCAAAAATGTTTCACTCGAACACATGTGGTCTTGTTTGTTCATTTATTTAATCAAGCATAAAATTTCCTTCATTTATTAACTATACTTTCTAACAAACATGGATCGTTTGATGTTGAGTCATTTACAAGCATATATGGTCCATGTTGCAAACACTCAACTTGAATATCTTGTAACAAACAAATAAATATTAACATGTATATATGTTTTGCAAAAAATATGAGCTAGTTCAAAAAATATTATTCGTACAATCACACACTTGTTATTTGTTATGTTTTGCAAAAAATATGATCAATCAAACTAACACACCTACATTAATGCTTACAACATAAGTTGATCGAAGTCGCTAAAATCCCGGAGATAAAATGTATTATTTATATTCAAAAGGGTGAAAAGGTTTAGGGTTCAAATTTTGTAAGAGGCATATGTAAACGGTTAGTAGTAATATTTAAATTACGAGTTAGTGATAAAACATTATGGATGTCTCTAGGGATTGTTGGTCTAAAGTTTTTAATAATTAGTAAGTCGACATTAAACGTTTATTTATTTCAAAATAAAGAAGTACGTTTTCTATCATAAAAAATATTGATAAATGGATGAAAGTTTAGATTAAACCCATGTGATGCGCTTTAATTTAGATTAATTAAACTTCAATACTTAAGCCCGACATTACTACGTCCATGATATATATGAAGGGATTTAGGCAAAACCTAATTAGTCAAACGTGAGAAAGAGACATTATAGTATAATATGTTGTCTTTATTTGTTTTGTGATATATCATAACTCATATGATCCATGTGTTCAAGTTTGTGAGGAAAAAAAAATCTTGATTATTACCTAATTCACAACAATGTAGTTTGTTAATTGATGTTAATGCACGACAGAAGATATTTTTTAGGCAAGTCATCATATAAATCTTAAGATACATATCTTAACTAGGTGTTTTCAGTCATCATACAAACAAATTAGTGATTGCATTCATTGCGTGAGCTTTTTTCATATGCGTATTCGGGTGAGGCTTTTATGATGTCGGTTGAAACGTAAAGGAAAAAAACAAACTATCACAAAAAATATTACTAAATTACAACCAATGAAAAATATGTCATCCACGTCATTAGTTTATATTAAAAGTGTACAAATCACACAAATTAATTAACATGATTATATACATTCTACTCGACCCATAATTCATTTGTGAAGTGAGATTCCGGTTTTTCTAAAACATGTCACTTTAACCAGAGAGGTTACCTAGTATAATATAAAAATGTATGTAATTCGTGACATTAGATTACAATTTTCATAATACGTGTCACTTTAACATGAAAGATTACCTGGTATAATATCAAAGTTTTATATGTACCAGTTATGACTTACGTGAGATTTATATAGGTAATAATCATCCTTGAAAATGTTTGTCTCCTCATTTAAAAACTTATTATCCATTAATAATATGATAAATGCTTATCCTTAAATAAATTATCCATAAAAATCAAGTAAATATTTAATCACATAATAATCATAGATAGCACATGTAAAAATTGTCTATGTGGTCTAAAATGAAAATATCACCTACTTACCTATGATTTCAAACATGCATTCATATTTAAGTATTTGTTCCTTGATTAAGTAATTGATGATAAAACTTTGTTTCAATAATGATAATCGAATATGAAAATGACAATTATTATTGTATTTAAGCAAATAATGAGTATCATGTGGAAATATATGTAGGTATAAAGAGACTCGGCCCTCAGTGCCTCAAATATAAAAATTGACATTTACTTAAACGTGGCACCCTTTAACAAACCGGTGGCCTGTTTTGAGATATGATTTGAAAATGATTAAATTGACAGTTTTAATAAATTATTATTGGGTCGTCTGTATTATATCGATTATATTATACAAAGATACAAATGCAAATATATAAAAATATAAAACGACGTAATATTCTTACTTAGACCATATATAATGGGTCGTCATATCTTTCCTGTAAAATTTCATAACATCTCTTACATCACCCTTGTGGCCTATGGCTGTATCAGCCTGTATGGGACGTTATATGGCTGTATCACCCTTGTGATCTAATATAAAAATTTTAAATTAAAAAAAAAAAAAAAAAAAAAAAAAAAAAAAAAAAAAAAAATATTTTTAGCTTAACTAAAAATATCATAAAACACTGTGCAATTATTAGCAGAGGTTTTATGAGGCTTCATCTAATACAACATTTTGTTTAATTTGTCATATAGCAACTTGATAATGTGTTTGTCACATGTTACGTAATTTAATCTACGGAGCTCCATGACTACACATAGTCTTAAAACTATAATGATCTCTTTTGATACCCAAGCTACTTATTTATCTAGTATTTATAGCCACAATTCACAGTTATATAAATATCAAAATCGATGTTAACAAAAAAACATCTCCAAGGATCTAACCCGGGATGATTAAAACGCAAACACATATTCGGGTTTAAAACCCTCAATAACTAGCCTCTTATATATACATCAAAACCGGTGTAACAAAGAAAATTGATTCAATTTCGTAATGACAAGTGTTTAGGTGGTCTAGTCGGAAAGACTTATCATCGTATGTGTGTCACTATTCATCATTATTTATAAATCATATATAGAGATAATGAAATCATAAGGAGAAAGCCGAACATGTGTGAATTGTTGGTTTCATATACAGTACAATGGGTATTTGTGTTAATTTATAAGTGTATAGAAAACGACACAGTTTTAACCCGTACAATGTAAAAAAAATATAACCACTCATTATGTATATTAGAAAAAACATATAACCCCATAATGTAATGGTATATCATATAACACTTTACATAATGCATGCTCTAATATACTCAAATTATACGTACAAAGTTTCTCGTTTTATGCTGTTTTTTTTAAAGAATAATGTATTGAAAAGTTATTAATGGTTAAGAAATAAAAAATTAAAAAATGTCAGCAATTATAGGTTACTAGGTTTAACACCCGTGTATTACACACAGGTTGAATAAAAATATTTTTAAAATATTATAATTATTATATTTAAAAAATTTTAAATAATTTTATAAATTATAATTAATCATAAAATTTTGTCTTTATTAACTCTCTTACTTAATTTTCCCTCTCAACCTTCTTTTTATAAAATAAATTATGTTTTTCTTCTAAAATTTACCCCCTAAAAACTATAATTTATTAGATAGATTAAAAAGTATCGATCCAGCTCTTTTATTTTACTTTTTTCAGGTATCATTTCAGCAATTGAATTTCTTCAATCAATGCTCAATTTTGTATTTATTTTTACTATTGTCATATAAAGTTTATTTACTTTATAAAGTGTGTATGAATCAAATAAAAGGTGACATTTCCAGGTAAAGTGCACAAAACAACTAAACAAGGGACTATAAATTATATTTTTCAAATGACCATTGTTATAATTCTAATTGTTTAAATTGAGACGGTAACAAAGTTATAAACAATAAAGAATTAAAAGTAGTTCAAAGGATAGAAGATAATTAACTTTTTGTTGCTTTTTCTTGTTTAAAATAGAGTTTGTTTTTTTTACGCTGCTATTTTTTACATTTCTTACTATCTATAAAAAAATATCATACAAGCAAATTTTTTTCTCTCTAGTTTTATAGCAACTATATTTTCAATAGACATTTTTAATGCACTATGACTACAAGGGCATTCTAAAAAGTTGCAACATTGCATCTAAATAAGTTACAACAATGCTACAACAATAAATCTAAAGAAGGTAGTTAAAATATTATGTCTTAACCAATACAATGTGCTTAATGTTACAATGGCTCATCTAAATTGTACACAAACATGTCAAAAATATCTTGAATCGGACGGAGAATCTCAAAGCCCAAAATATTAAGGGTTATTGGATTTAATCACCTTCAACTATTGGTTATTGGCCGCTGTCACCCTAAAGTATCATTTTGGCCAATATAACTCCCAACTAAACACTTTGGTGTCTGTATCACCAAAATTTAACAAAAAATTAACAAAAAGTGACTTGAATTGGTTAACTTTTGGTGATACGGTGTCCGTAACACCAAAAGCTAACCAAAAAATAATCAAAAGCTAACAAAAAAATAATCAAAAGTTAACCAAAAGTGACTTGAATTGGTTGACTTTTGGTGATACGGACACCAAAGTGTTTAGTTGGGAGTTATATTGGCCAAAGTGATACTTGAGGGTGACAACGGCTAATAACCAATAGTTGGAGGTGATTAAATCCAATAACCCTAAAATTAAAGACAAGTCATTGAGCAAGTTACAACTATGACTCTATGAGGCTGATTATGAAATTATTAGTTTTATAGAGTTTTACGGGTTTGGCGGTTTTTGTATTAGTTGATACCGAACCCGATTTCCTAAAACAAATAGGACTAAAATGTGGGCTTTGTTTGAGCATTAGAGGTGCATATTTCGGTTATTTTGAAAACCTGGTTCCGGTTCTTGTTCGTAGTATGAAAACCGGTTCTAGATATGGTTTTTTTTAAAAAAAACTAGAACATATGTAACCGGTTCTGGTTTTACAAGAATCGGTTCCCGTTCTTAGAAAACCTTTTTTTCATTGGCCGAGCTGCTACAAATCTACAATCTCCATTGTGTTTTTAGTTAGAGTAAAAAAGTGACATTTTCGGTTATTTAATCGGTTCCGGTTATTTTGTGCACCTCGAGTCTTTGTGAATCCATTGAACATTTGAACTCTAATCCGGTACACAAAATTGTACTTCCTTCGAGTCCTTGGTAATTATATTAGGAAACTCAAGCCCACCTACATGATATAGCCCAACTATCATAGATTAAATCAATTAAATTCCTAACAAAAAAACTCATCAAAAGACAAGTGATGTATTTGAGTCATGATAATCGAATGTGTGACAAAGATCTAGTTTTTCTAGCTCTATATTGCCCAATCCAGTGATGTATACGGGTCGTGACATTCGAATCTAAATTGCAAAAAGATCTAATTCAGGTGATCGAGCTTAAATATGAACTATGAATTATGACATCATTGTGAATCTCCTCTTGTAAATATATTTCCTGAGTGTTTACAGATAACTCCTTTTGTAAAATGTTCAAATTTCGTTGAGAAGTACTTTTCATAAAAGGTTAGAAGTATATTTGGTTTTAAATTATGATGATAAATGATAACTCTCTCTGCCTAACTTTTAGCTCCATTTCATATAAGAGAGATTGTTAAGTTGGAAAAGACATATGCTAAACAAATCTATGTGGCTAATAGTTATGTAACATGTGTTATCACATGCATATATAAATATATTCATTAATATAATACACGTACATGCCTCTTATTGATGCAAGATGCTAAGAGTCCCTCTACTCACGCAAACACAGAGACAAATATATAAGATAGAGAGAAGACAGCGTCTACGGTTTTGAGTTTTGTTAGCATGTTTTATGAAAGGGTCAGAAATATTATGGCACGCGGAGAAGAAGGTTGGTTTCTAAGTCATTTCATCGGGCATTGATGATGTGATGGACTTGGTGGTTTGTCGACCGCCTTTGATTGCTGATGCTCTAACCATCTATCATAGAGAAAATTGACCATCTTATTTTCTTCAAGTATGATTACTATAGCCTAATTGAATTAGACAATGATGGAAGATTAGTGACTTAAGAGAAATTTATGAATTAGATCATCCCATCTTCTCTAAATACAATGATGAAACATTGTGTAATTCTCTCTCTTGTTGGGCCTTATTTAAATTTTTTGAGTTGTATAATGTATGAAGATTTTTAAGTTTGCCGCAATACAACAAGGCAATAAGCATCTTTTACAAATAGCTTTTAAAGATTTTTAAAAAGGATTTATCTGTGAATAACGTAAATTTTTACCTTTTTTGAAAGAAAATTCATATTTGAGAGGTATCTGTAAAAGCTTGAAAACTAAAAATTTTTAAAAACAGTGTATTTGTAAATTCCAATGCTCATCAAGATTTTTGTTTATAAACTAACCAAGTAACCATGTATGTTTTAAAATTTTATATGCATCGTGACATTTTACAACGTTTCAAAGTTGAAACGAGTTCAAATCTCTACAAATACAAGTTGATTAAGTAGTATTTAAAAGTAAATTAAACATGTTAAAAGGATGTATGTCAAAAGACATACTTTTGTAAGAAAATCATTAGAAGTTTAGAACAAACTAGAAGAGTCCAATTTTGACCTTAGTCAACACAGTTTCACAAGCCAAAGTTGAATTAACTTCTTTAAAGTGAAACATTTGGTTCATTGTATCCAGGTAGATAAAAAGATAATCACAATCACAAACAGAAACAGAAACACCCATTAGTTTTTAAAATATTACCATCCATACAGAAATATAATAACTAATACAAAACATAACATTAAGGTCTTACAATCTCAACACACTTGATTGTTAAGCTATATACTCTGCAAGTCTGCATATAACCGAACCAAATCGAGACGCACGCTTATTCGTTGGTCCATCGTCACCAAACCTGCAACCGAAAACATAGATTAATAGAGAGAACACATAATCATCTCCTTAAAAATGACATTTTTTCAAGAAATAAATGAGAAGATCTACAATCGCTTAGAAAGATCCTTCCATGATGGCAGGAAGGTCATTAAAGCTCCAAAGATCTACTGCATTGCCGCCATCTTGAGTTGCATCTGCATTCAGAAAAGCATCAACTGAAGAAGCATCCCAGCTCCCTTCAAAATACGGCATCTGAAAGAGCGGTTCATCATCAGAAACCACATTTGCAGGGTCGGTTTTCAGTTTCTTTGCAGGATTGGCAATTTCCATGAAGCTAAGATCATCACTCTCAGAGAAAACAGATGTGATTTCAGGAGTAGTTGAGCAATGATCTCCCCAACCAAAGTCAGAACAACCAAACGAGTTGCTACCCTGATCAGAACTAAAATGGAAACCAGCAGGACCATCCAAAGAGCTAAATGGTTTGACCCCAGTATCCACAACAGTTGCAGGGAGCTCAACTTGAAGCTTCGGTTCAAAATACCCAAGTGACCCGTTACCGTCATTACTGGCCTTTTTGGTTAGTTTCGGGTTAACCTTTTGGCGATTCAGGTTCATGGATTCATCAGGGAAGTTGACCTTAGCCTTATTCCCTCGGATCCTTCGGGCTTCAACATCATAAGCCCTAGCAGCTTCTTCAGCAGTGTTAAAAGTTCCAAGCCATACACGAACCCCTTTTCGTGGATCACGGATCTCAGCAGCCCATTTGCCCCATGGGCGTTGGCGGATGCCTCTGTACTGGTTTTTCCTTTTTCTTGAAGTTGAATTGTCCGAATTACTATCAGTCTTCACAGATTTTGAGCCTAAATCAGGTTACAAAAAAAGTATTAATCTTTTAGTTCTGTAAGAAATGATCCAGTAAACAACATTTCTTATGCAAACAATTTGAACATTATAATTGATCCTGTAGTCACATATGATAAGTAAATTTAACCTAGTTCTTCCCTTTAACAGATGATGAATCAAATAGGCTTCAAATTTCTTAAGAGACCACTTAATAAGATAAGTAATTAATTGTTAATTAAAAGACTAAAAGTAAGAACAGATTTTTAGGTATGCTTTTAAAAACTAAAAAAGGAAAAGAACCTTATCAGTTTATCATGATCATGAGATCATCACAAAACAATAAATAATACTAACACTAAAAAAAGGAAAAGAAAAACCTGATGAATTAAAAATATTTTCATCCAACCTCCTAGTTCAAGAAATTAAAATTTTCTTACCAGACAAAACAGAAGTCAAATTTACAAATTCTAGCTAAAAGATAAGAACATAATCAATTACCTCTGTATGAAATGATCCAGTAAACAAAGTCCACCTTATGCAAATAATTTACAAATAATCTGAACATCAGATATGATCCTGAAGTCATAAAAGTACCAAATTCTGCAAATTTAACCTAATTCTTCCTTCTAACAGATGTTAAATCATATAACAGCCTTCAAATTCCTCAACAGATAATATAAGCAATTAATTAAAAATTAAAACTAAAAAAAACACCTTTTTAAATTAAAATTAAAATTAAAATAAAAATAGAACCTCTATCATGATCATAATATCATTACCAAACAATTATTAATATCAATATTTAAAAAACAATAAAAAAAGGATAAATCAAGTCAAACAAAGTTACAAACCCTAGCTAAAACAAAAGGATACAAATCAGAGAAATTAAGCATACCACGAGATGATGCAGATCCTTTTGAAGCAGAGAAATGAAAGCGATTAACACGGTTTTCAACTTCAGCTTCAACTTCATCTTTAAAGCCTAGAAAATCAGCCTCAAACTCATCTTCAAGATCGAAGATCTCAGATCGAAGTGGTTTTGAATAGCATTTGGTAGGGTTTTTGAAGAAATCAGATTTGGCAAGAAGATCAGCTGTCAAACGGCGAGATTTGTTGGCCGTTGGTGCTATGAAATCGGAGATGATTGCACCGCCACACATAACGAAGTTTGATTTATGAAATCAATTGTATTGTAGGAGATGAAAATTTGGGGGAGAAAATGATGAAGAGTAATAATTGAGATGAAAGAGAAATGGTTTGTTGAAGAGTGTGTATTGGGAAGAGATGTGTTTTATACCATCGAGGTACATGGCGCAAAGTGCTTTTACTTTTCTGCCCTTTGAGTTGGGATTTAATTACCATGTAATGGTCAGGTGTTGTCCGTACATTAACTTTTGATCCAACTACCCCTAACTTTTATTTTTTTAACAGAAGCGTTCATATTAAATTCTGTATCTCTTGTATCTATAACAATTTATAAAAAAAATTATATAAAGTTAAGGTAAATTCGACCTTGTCTTATGATAAATATAATATTGTTCGGGTTTTTAACTAAAAGTAAAGCTGGTTGCGTGGTAGCATGGGTTTTGTAAGATGTTTGGATGTCGGTGAATTCTTAAGTTAAACTACGGCTTTTAAATTATTTGGTCACATAAATTATTAATTTTTTATAAGTTTAGGTCGTGATGTTAAGTTAATGTCAGCATCACACGTCAAAGTTTCATTCTTTACTCTAAAGTTATATTATCAAATTCGACGCCTTAATTAACACGTGTGGAACCAATTAACGTCACATTAATTTTTTTTACACCTCAAAAAACCAATGACAGGGTAAAAAGCCAATGACACGTTAAAGAAATATAATTCACACAATAAATGAATTTTAAAAAAAACTTCAAAGACCTTGTGTCACATGACTTCTTTTTTCATTAAAAAAGTAATAAAATAAAAAAAATCAACGTTTTTATTGGATCTATTTTTTTACTTTCAATTTGTCTTTGTTGTGTCAAAAATTTACAAAAGACACAATGAAAGTTAAAAAAAGAGAAGACACAATGAAAAAGCTATTTTTTATTTTTCATTTATTTTTTTATGAATGAGGACGGCGTGGTGAACAAGGTCTCAGAAACACTTTTTTAAAATCGATTTAATTTGTGAGTTTTGACTTTTTTTTATCATCCATTATGTTTTTTTGTGTCTTCGTGTCATTTTCACACTTGTACTATTTTTACACAGTTAGGATAACTCCACCCTTTTCAAAACGCAAATAAGTCAATAAGTTATTTCCAAGCTCAATCCCAAACAACCCCTGATATTGAATTTACTGTGAACACTTTAAGACTCGAGCAACACAATTTTGCACAATTCCTTTAAAATTTGAAGATGAGGATGAATATGAGGTTTTTGTTGAGAATGCTTTAAGGTATTGTTGGATTTTATAATTAAATTTGATGTTTGAGGTTTTTCGAGGATGCAATAGGGCAATTTAGTGGATAAGTGGGTATGTGTGAATTTGATGTTTAAATTCCAATTTATCAAGGATAGCATAAGGTGTCATTAGGCCAAGAGGTTATCGACACTCTCTAATACTTTGAAATCCAGACCTGAGGATAACATAAGGTATGTCACTAGGCCATATGACTTGAATCGTGCATCAATGATCAATCACTTTGAGATAAAATGTTTCTCCTTGGTGGTTGGTACTTCACTACTACTTGACATCATAAGTTTAAACTTAAATTTACTTTTATAAGACATATTTGGCTTCTTAAATCACCTTAAACTTTTGAATATTTTATCTCATTATTTATGTTTTCTACTTTTTTTATAATGGGTTATTGAAAAAATTCATGTTATATTGTTAATACTCTCTATTAGCAAATAGATTCGTGCAAATAGTATTACTTATTATTATTACTTTATATTTTATATTAAAACATTCTAATAAAAAAGAGAAAAAAAAGATATTAATTAGACTTTTATTTATAAACTTGCGTAGTGTGAGAAGTGTAAATGTCGTGTTAATTAAGCTATTTTGGGTCATTCTTAGCTTTTTTTCGCAACGTAAAAAGGAAAAAATGATGCATGATAAAAAAAGGACACACATTAAAGAGCAAATGTATGTATGATGGAAGTTTCAAATGTTATGCGTGTAGATAAACGTTTTCTATCTCCTTTTGTAACGAAAAGTATAACTTTACATTGAATCTAATGTAACAGTCAATACAGTTCTCGGGCCTAAAAAATAATAAGCGAAACGATTATCCTGGATTTTTTATGTTAGAAATAATAACGTACACATGTCAAATATAAAAAAAAGGATGTAAAACACATATTTATTAAAAATGTATTTTAGGATATTAATTCATATGCCGCGTTTAGAAATAAATTATACCTTTATAACTATACATGAAGTATACATGTATTCTAAGCCTAAACATATAAATTTTATTTTAGGTTCTTGTCACGTTTTTTTGTCATATCAGAAATTCACATATCTAATAAAAAAACAAGATAATAAACATTAATCTCTAAAGTTACATACTTTGATAGAAAAATATTATATTAATAGAAAAAACAAACACAAGAGAGACTCTATGCATGATTACAAGTTTCGAACACAATGCTTGTAGATACACGTTTCTATCTTTTTGTAACGAAAATAATAACTTTAGATGAATCTAATGTAACAATCATGATAATTTGGGTGATAAGAAAAATAAGAAGCAAAATATGTCGACAGGTTTAATATCGTATAATTTTATTACAATTACTTACACGTAAAATACACAAAAATAGTATATAAAACACATACTTATAAAAAGGTATTTTAATATATTAATTCACGTATCACTTATAGAAATGTATTATACCATTATATCCATGACGTATTATAGCAATGGAGTATAGAAGTAAAACGAGCTCGTATTGTACTTGCGTGCTCATAATCACGACTTCAATTTGTGACTTATTTTTGTATTATTGCAACCACTTGACAAAAAAGTTGACGAGATAAAGACAAACATCTTTCTATTTTTGAATAGTACAATAAGTTTTGTTTGTTGTGACGTTAACAAACCCATAATGATAAGTTTGTTAAATAGTTTGATGGGTCGGATTCAAAACAAACTTTCAATGCTTAAAATGATCAAGAATTTTCTAAAAAGGCTCAAAACACGGAGGGGCGTTATCGTCATTTTACGCGTTGACGCTGCGATATGAGATCTGTTCTCATGGTGTTTCTTAGCACTTCCTGGTTATCACTCTCGATGTTCAGTTATGGTGTTTTTTGACGTTTATTAATTTTGAATCCATAATCATTCATCTGTGGCGAATACTGAAAGCGATGATGTTTTTGTTTGTTTTTGACGTTTTCGTTTACTAATTACGAACCTCCAATCAATGTTCTGTTCTTCTGAATCATTGTGTTTTTAACATTCTGAGTCATAGTGTTTTTAGTGATCAGTTCGAATGTTAAAAACACCATGATTCAGAAGACATAGATCCCATTTGAGTGCTAAGAAACATCGTGAGAAAAGTTAGAAACGCCATGAAAAGATGTGTGAAAAATAAAACACCAAAAATGTCAACTGTTTTTACTGTGATCAGTTCAAGCGTAAAAAGCACCAAGATTCAGAAGACACGGATCTAAAAAACACCATGGCGTTTGAATTGTGGTGTTAAAAACGCACAATGACAAATCCACCCTCAAATCCATCTCGCGCGTAACCAAAACATCAAAATAATTACAAAAATGCCACCGCTTCCATCTGGGCCGTAAAACACCATAATCCGACGTCCCAGATTACTTCTTAGGCTTTTTAGAGTTTTTTTGTCTTTTTAGAAAATCTCTCCTCACTTAAAATAACAAAATAAAAAATATATATAAAAGTTATTAAAAACTTTTAACGTAAATTTGGTTCCAAAAACGTTATGAAACATTAATTAAGCCTCACATAACACATTCATTGTAGAATCACGGATCACCCCATCATGTATATTTTCTATCACATAATCATTACTTGTTTGAATATTGTTATCTAATCTATAGATCACATATTCATGGGTTGTGATTAGCATAGGTTGTTTGGCCTAATTCTATCTTGGTGCAAATTATCACATATGCATTAGAGCTCGCGGTGAAAGTGGTTTTAGGATACCCGAATATAATGGTTGTTTTCAAGTTCTACAAGAATATATCACGAGCAGTCTTCGTGTTAACACTGTGGTTCATTTGAAAAACAAGAAACGACATTCCAACACCACGGTTGGAGGGAATAAGACGAACCCATTCGATCTCCTTAGTAAAAAATAAAGCAAAGTTACATTTTCTATATTGGAGCTTGTGGTATACGTTTAAATTTGTATAAATTTTTGTTAGAAGTTTAGTTTTTCCCTGCCGTTTGAAAGTGTGCAAATAGTTTCAAAATTAATCTACGTCACTTTTCCATCATGTTCAACCACTTGGGAGATGTATCATTACAACACGTATACTCGACACCCTAGGAAATCCAGGAAAAAAATCAGCTAATGAGAACTTGATATGAATTTATAATAAAGAGTGTTGTTAAACGTACTCTCCTGTTTTATAAATTTGATGAATCACCTTTATATTTGATTAGTCATGTCTCTCAAAGAACACATTAAGCATATAAAGATACATTTTACTGATTTTGTATATACTTATCTATCATATTTCTAAGTCGTCACAAACTAACACATGATTGAAACTTAAACGCTTGATCTCATAGTCTCGTCTTCGTGGCTATCAGTGTATGACTTTCATACTTGATGAAATCATAATCCCAAATGCCCATGCCACTATGTGCTTAAATTTGCCTTTTGTTGGGGACAAAATTTCACAATTCAACCACTCATTTATTGTGCATCTTTCTTGATAGAAAAATATATAATTTTTTAAAAATATTATAGTTGTGACTTATGAATGATATATATTTTTTTATTGAAAGGCAATTATTTATAGTTATGTTGCCGATACGAAAATATTTTACAAATTGAATTTGCGCACGTATTAATATTGGATGAAAAGAGGGCACAAAGGTTAAGGCAGAAGGCGGTTGGCAGAGGGTGTTGGGGATGGCTTCACTTTGTAAAGTTGACGGTACTTGAGTGGTCCAAAAATTTCATTATATTCATCTTTCATTTATTCTTCAAAGTCTCATAGTTCTCGCCAACGATCCTTAGCTTAAGTGGTTAAAATAAGGTACCTAAGACATATAAAAGTTAAGAGGTCTTGGGTTTAAGTTCCACTAAAAAAATAGAGGTTATAGGTTGGGGGTTGCGTAGAAAACGGATAAATGAGCTCGATCAAAATAACATTTATCCTCCGAAGTAGACCCTACATTTTCCATTTAAAAAAAAAACCTCCTAGTCCTCGGCCATCAACATATTAGGGTGTATAAAAGTTATCTTGTATCTATAGGTTAATATATATAATAGATTTAAGTACTAATTGGGTGGTAATTTATCGGTAAAGATAAAACCTTTAAAACACCTAAAGTTACGAGTTCAAGTACAACTAAGTAAAAATTTGCCATTAAGAAAAAGAAAAACAGATCTAAGTGCCGCAACATCGATTGAAAAAAATGATATGTCTTTATTTTCTAATCGATTGTATATGAGACTAGCCCTTTGCTAAAGTTTATCGAATTCAATCTTGTTGTTAAAAAAATTAATACCTTTTACTTTAACTTCACTAATTAAAATAGTTATACTTAAGGGTAAGAGTGAATTTCGGTTTTGGTCCATGTGTTTTGATACCATTAACGGGCTCAGTCTCAGATTGACAGTTTAGGTCCTTGTGATTTGCATTTCTAACATATAAATGGTCTCAAACACTAACTTTATCTAATTTTTCGTTAAGTCTCTCTCACGTAGGGAGTAAAAATGTCATTTCTCGAACTCTTTTAACATGTGACTGAATAAAAATGTTAAGCTACATGTTAAAGAGTGAGATGAGACATTTTTACCCCTCATGTGCGGGTCACGTTGGGGATAAATAAAGAAAAGTTGGATGAAGTTAGTGTTCAAGACTATTTATGCTAGAAATAAAAATCACAATAACTTAAACTATTAAGGTGAGACTGAATCAAAACTACAATTTACTCTAAGGGAAATTTAAAATCCTCACGAGGTACTAAACCTACGTAACCATCCATGTTACTTTGTCAGAAAGAAACCCACTTTAGGTGGAAAAAAAAACTCATTAACTTAACTTGAAACTTTACTTTTGATATACATAAGATTTAAACCCGATACATGTTTTTGTTATGAAGTCTTTTCTATTAAATAACTTTTTATGCACAATCTTCAAACTAATAACCTTTTTGTTGTAAAAAAAACAATTTTACTAAAAATAAATTTTACTCTTTAGAAAATTTATAATACCTAATATTTTAAAGTAATTGTTCATAACTTTAATAAGATAGTGCTCTTCGTAAATATACCCAAATAAAGTATGAGGTTAAAACTGTAATTAGGTCATTTTTCATGAGTTAAAATGATATAACGATAAAGTTGGGTCAAAGCGGTAGGAGAGTTAAACCTGTAAGTTGGTTAGCTTATAGGCGTCAAAATAATAAAAACTCAAAATTAAGGGTTAAAGTCGTAAATATGTCAAAGTTGAATTCGAAAGTTAAAATCACCAAAGTGCGAAAGTCGGCGACACCCCGTAGCCACGCACATATTTCTTAGTGTGTTTAGGAATCTACCAGCACAATTAAAATATCATAACAATAACAAATGTACCAAAAAATATACATGATAACCAATAACCACCAAATCATTATATTCAGTAAATTATCAAACATCTTCCTACTCCACTAAAGGAAAGTTCCAAATGATGTCAGCAAGCTGACGTGTCGAATTTTTAGCCTATCCACGCCTCTCATTTACTACATTTGCTGATGTCACATATGCCCAACCCATATTTTTTTAATTAGATCCATTACTCCGATTCCAAACCCGGTTCCTTTGAAATTCAAAATATGTCCTTCACTCACTAGCTTCCTCTACAATTTTCCCCTTTTCTCTTTCATCTACATCGGCGATCTCAATCAACCCACTCCAAATCCACCATTTTCTACTCCGATCGAGGTATCTTTCCATGATTCTTTACCTCTATGTACTCATTTCAAACTGAGAGATACAGAGTAGACGATCAGCAGCAGCGGTGATTCGATTGTTCATATTCGTTTGATTGTTCATAAACCTTTGAATTGTTTATCGTTTCCATGTTGTTGTTTATTGTTTTGTTTTTCTTTTAGATCTGATTGAAGTGGTTTGTGTTGTTGCTACTGCTCACTCGCTTAAAAAATATATAGGTTTGTGTTTCTTCTTTTCTATTCGATGGTTTCATCTGTTGAAATCCACGCCTATCGTTGAAATTTTTAGATTTTTGTTGTATTTTACAATATGAATTTTGGGGTTCTTTTTGAAATTTTAGTTGTTCTTATCTTCAATATGTTGTTCAATTTAACCATATTTTCTTAATTTCATTCAACTTTCAGGAAACAAGGTGTGATATCTCATGTTTTGAAGACAGGTTGATAAAGATGATGATGTTGAAAATGGATGTGTTGAAGACAGGTTGATAAAGTTTGCAGAAGACCAGGAAGATGATGATACTTTGGTAATACTTTCGTTCTAACAAATTTTTATGATTTGTCATATTCTCTTATTTTGAAGGGGCAACAACTGTTGATTTGAGAACTGTCCCTGTTGAAAACAGTTAATTTGAAAAATGAGCAGTTGAAGGAAGAAGCATCACTGAAAAATGAACCTATGGAGCTAACGCGCATAATTAACAGCTTACTTGACTTGAAAAAACAGGTGATTGTTGTTACAGTTTTAGATTGATTACTGTGTATTTGTTAAAGTGCTAAAAATTCACTTCGATTTGCAAGAATAAGATATTTATCTTAAATGGTGATGATGCCGTATGAAAACAAAACTAAAGTAGTTTGGCATTTTTTATTTAAAATTTCACATTCTTATTAAATATATATTGGCTTTGAAAAGTCAACTGTTCTTTAGTTTCATATTTTATTATTATTACATCTAAAAGTTATTCTTACAATTAACCTTATCACCAGAGCTTAATAAATAGGATCTGTAGTGCTTTTAAATCTTCAGTTTTTGTTCTCAAATTAAATATTTACTTTGTAGATGTTTAGACAAGTATAGGTAGAAGTGGTAAAGAAGGGTGAGTCGTGCCAATGTGGTAATGGGTTAACGTATGCTGATGTCAAAACATGGCACATTTGGTTGACCTGCGCCTACTTATGTGTTCAATTTTTATTGATTTTTGATGTGTAAAATATAGGTTTAAAATTATAATATTGCAAAGTTTGTTTGTGACCATTTTATATTTATTGTATGTATAAAAGTTTGTTTGTGATTGTGTTTGTGTTTCTGTTTTTTTGGTCCCATGTCAAAATCTGTTTCAAATTTGTCGAAATCCTTTTATTTAGTTTTGATTTTTTCATATGTTCAAATCTTTTAGTTTATGTTGTATTTTGTGCTTTTGTTTTGAATCTTTTATGTAATATCTTGTTTATTTGCTTAACTTCTGGTATGATCATTTTGTGCTTCTTGTATGTATCAAATTTTCTTTTGTGATTGTACTTGTGTTTCGATTTATATTCTTTTTTGTATTGTGTTTGTGTTATGGCAAGATATAATCCCTGTCATTATATATTTCTGTTTCTTATGTTGAAGTAGCTGCAATGTGTGTTAGGGTAGATATATATATAGCTTGGAAGAGAAGATGTATAATTCTTCTCATGTAAGTTTGGTTATAAAAAACCAACTTTCAAGAAAATATGAAGGTAATGAGTGTTTAGGGTGGTGTAGACTGTAGATGATGACTATTGCATGGGGAAACAAAGAAGCATTTAATGAGCCTCAAATCATGTTTACATCAAAGGACACAAATTGTTGTTGAGATAGAAATTTTAAAGTTTTTTTAAACAATTAATAATCTTTTTTTTCTTATTAAACAACTTCTAAAAAAATGCTACATGTTTCAACTTTTGTTGAATGTTTATACTTTGCTTATGTTTGCTTCCAAATTTTCTTCATTTATTCTTGATTTGTGGCATTTGCTTCTGTTTGTGCCTTTATATGTGTTTTATTTATGTTTTTTACTATTGTTTCAAATTTTTACCAATGAAAAAACTAATTATGTTTGTAATTTCAGATTTCTAACTACATTTTCATGAGTTTGTATTTTTGTTTATGTTTCCATTTTTGTGTTTTGTTTGTGTTCGATGTTCATTAGTAGCTTCATCTATGTTTTTTTCCAATGTTTCATTAATAGCTTCATTTTATTGTCTTTTATACGTGTTTTATGTATGTTTTTGACCATTGTTTCATAATTTTCTATGTACTAACTTCTTATTATGTTTGTAGTTTTAGATTTCTTTTAGATAATGTTCATATTTTTTGTATTTTTGTTTATATTTTCATGTTGGTATTTCTGGTTATGCATGTTTTTGTTTATGTTTCTACATATTTTCTTCTTTTTGTATTATAATTTGTTGAATGTTCGCACATTTTTATATTTATTTCTTTTACTTTTGTGTCTTTTGTAGCTTTTTTATGTTTGTTGATGTTGATTTTTTATTCTACACCTTGAAGACTAAGGTATGCTATTTTGTATTATGTTCGATGTTAATGAAGGTTGATTCTTTTCGTTTGTTGAAATCACTTTAGGATTTGGTTGAGAATATAGAACTCATTATTTTTTTACACAATCTTCACTATTCTAACTATATCCTTCTCCGTTTCAGTCCTATTCACTTAAGAGCTAATAGAGTGTTAAGTTTATGTTTATGTAAGTGATAGTTTAGTTATCATTTTTAACTAGGTGGAAGTTTTGGAATGTCCTTAAAAAGATTGTGTGTCTTTAACGAATAGTTTGTGTCTTTTGTAGCTTTTTATGTTTTTGGATGTTGATCTTTGATTCTGCATCTTGAAGACTAAGGTATGTTAATCAATGTTAATGGAGGTTGATTCTTTTGGTTTGTTGAAATCATTTCAGGTATTGTTATTTATCAAAGAAAATAAATTCTATATGATTTTTTAGCTTTACTTTTTAGATGTGGTCGAATTTATAGGCTTGTATAGTTACTATTGAAATTAATTGATGGTATATTTTAATGTACGGATTTGTATTATAATATGATGTTGTTTGGTTTTGTGGTTATGGAAAATGACACTCTGAGTTGTATAAAAGCATGTTAGTGCAGAATTTATAATGGATACAAAAGAAGGTGTGCTTGATATCAACGTGAAGACCTTTGAACACAAGAACACAAAGTTGTATGGTAATTATTATATTATACTGTATATTTAAGGATAATTTAGTTATTACTATATGCATGCCGTGTTCTTATCTAATTTTTAGATGTACAGTATATAATTGAGAGCTGGAATTAAATCTATAGTGAAGGATAATCTCTATGCATCAAGTTAGTTTCAGTTTGTGGCCAATATAAATCTTATGATTGGATGCAATTGATTTTGTACTGTTTCATAGCCGAATTTGTTGTATTTTTCCAGCTATGTTTGCTTGCGGTTTTCAACTGATTTTGTTGTTTTTGATATGAGTTTGCTGCATTTTTGTAGCTATGTTCACTAAGTTTGCCAGCTGCACTTTGCACCTATTTTCATTGTTTTTCAAAATTTCGTACCCCTAATTTCCAATAATAAGATCATCTCCAACGCTCTCTTTATAAAGAATTTGTTGGAGGCCTTTCCCAAGGGCGACATTGGAGTGCCGGTGGATTTTGTTGAGAATGATTTAAATGGAATGTGTAAAGTCTCAAAGTTAAGTATTTTAGGATTGTGTAAAAAGTCTTAATAAGTTTGTTAATTATTTTAGGAATCTATAGTCTCATTACTTTATCGATTTGTAAAATGGACTATTTTTACAACAAATTTTTGATTTGTAAATTTGTAAATGGATATTGTTTGTTCACCCGATACAACCCGTGTTTCTACACGGGTCTAACACCTAGTACAAAGATATAAGAAAGAACGGAACAAATTGTGATTGACATTACAACAAAAAAAAAAAAGAAGGAACGGAACAAATTGTGATTGACATTACAACAAACCCTTTTTAACCCTAATAATTTTTCATGACAAATAAACGACAAAAGGAGTTTTGGCATTGTCGTCAAGGGGCCACCAGCACAATGAAAAAAAAGGACAGGCCCAACCCAATATCTATTAGTTTTTCTTATATTATATAAAACTAAATTTAACATTGGGCGCGGGCAGGAGCGGTCAGATCATGCAGTCGGGTTTTGAGTATGTATTTTCGTCACATGTGTTGAAAAAAAGTTTCATGTCCCGTACGTCACGACGTAAAACCGTAATGTGTCACATATTAAAAACGCTGAAATATAAAAAGTTATACGGCAAAACGATAACAATATTAAAGTCGTAATATATGTCAAAATAGAGTAAGAAATCAAAGTCGATAACTCATCAGGAGCTAAAATGACAATTAGTAAAGTCGGGATTAAAAACGTAAATACATCGAAAATCAGGGATTAAAATCGTAAATAAGTTAAAGTAAAGAAAAGTTGAAACGCGACATTACGTCACGTGACTGGCTGGTGCAAAGGACTGACCTTGTCAATTAAGAGATAGATAAATTACTACATATTTTCTCTACTTATATTCATAAAATAAAAATAATTTAAATATACTTCTTTCAAAATCGCATTTAATAATTTTAGTGTAAAATAATTTGTTTTATAAAAATATACAGTTGAAGAAAATATTTTCTTGTTTTTATAAAATTTGTTGCTGTACATTTTAAAATAGAACAAAAAAATAAACTATTATCTGTGGTCAGTGGCAAAGCCAGGATTTTATTAATAGGGGGGCCTAAAGTTATGGTGCCTATAACAAAGGGGGCCTGATTTTAAAAATGGGAGGGCCCGTACCCAATTTATATACCAAAATCAACTAAAAACCGACAAATCGCTACTACTAACCGGAAAAAATGGGAGGGCCCGGACCCTCCCGGGTCTCCACTTGGCTGCGCCCTTGTCTGTGGTTTCTTGGTCGTGACTTGAGAGAGCGTCGATGGTCCAATTAAAATGAGTTATTCAAGAAACAAAGTTAAATGATTTTAACAATTTAAACTATAATTACCCGATTGGTAATATGTTAGCAATTTTACCAATAAGACTTCCTCAACTATCAGTTCTGTATCCATAAAAACTAGTAACATAATCATCATATATTCACACTTGATTAAATTTGTACGCTTTGCACTTTGTTTACAATTATCAACTATGAATGGAATTGAATGAAAATCAACTGTAAAAACTTATGCCGGTGGATTATCAATGGTAACACAAATGAAAGTTAACATGTCATAGTTTGGATTATTGTACTTTAATATAAAAAATAAATAAGGTTGCTACGACGGTAACTTTATTTAACAATGACTTTTTTATGAATGAGTTAATTAAACATAACGTATGTGGTTGCCTGACTTGGTTTAGGGACCCCAATATGACGGGGGATTACGTCCGCACAGTTCATAAAAATCGCCGTAAAAAAAAGATCGGCATAACCAAAAGAAGGGATCAATAAAATCTTTTCATCCCTGATGACGTTAACATATTTTTATAAGATTACATGATATTCTTCCGTTCGTTTTTTTATAACTCAAGATGAAGCATTATACTTTGTCTTGTCACTATTTTTATATACATACGCTTGTCATTTATATTGTTTGATATTATTATATTTTTTTTAAAGTTTAATAACATATCCTGTCACATTTTGTTACCATTTCATCAGATCATATTTATATCAAAATAAAAAAATTCACTATCATTGTCTAGTGTTGATTTAACATAAGTTGGATTTTAATTCATTGTCTTACAACATTTTTAACATATCATATTAGAAAGTCAGGCATAACCTAGGACGAAGAAAATAACATAATTATTGTACTAAGCCTTTTGAGTACAATTTTAATGTTCAAATAATTGAACTTTGACAAAGCTTTTGGATTACTTGATGAGTTGATGCTGGTAAAATCCTCACAACAAAAGTATCATTTATGGTTTACCAACACCAACGAATGACTTTGAATGACCACTAGGACACACATTGTTTGAGAGCTTTTTAAGCATACACGAGCTTGTGTATTTTTAGTTCATGGTTATGTTTATACCAGTTTTTATCATTACGGTATATATAATATCTATTTATAATAAATAAAATATAACAGCAGACGATCTATAAAAAAGATTAAAAAAATGCTTTATCATTGTTAAATAACGTTTAAAAGATAACCCGCTCGAACTCGTTCCTAACCCTTTTTTTCAGGCCAGTTCACAAATCAATTTGGGTCAAAAGATTTAGTGTTTTGATATGATGTTATGTTAAATGATTTTTTTATAAATAAATTAATTAAACATGTCAATCTTAGTGAAAAAAAGAGGAAATGTTTCTACAAAGTAAAAAGAAATTGCTAAAACTTATATAAAGAAAACAATAAAACGTGACTCATTTCAAAGGGGTCCAATTTAGGGTATATAATTAATAACATCTTTATTTGTGTAAACTATTATTATTATATTTCACTATCTTATATCATAACATGACAAATGAGTACATTACAGGTAAGCTTATATGAAAATGAAGAGACGTAAATGAGATTATCCACCATCATCACCACCACCACCACCATCATCACCATCACCATGTTATCGTCGTCACCGGAAATAGAACATGATGATCTGTGTAACAAACAATACAAAGATATGAAAAATATTCACGAATAATGTCAACATCTATCATCCTCACATTTCATTCATGGCCAGAGAATAACAATTCAATCGTTTTGTTAGTAACAACATCATTGCACGCTTTCTCTTTCATAATCATTTAGCCGATTCATTCATCGTAGGTCCGTTCTCGACGCATGTGATTTGTTCTTATTTGTTTATTAGTTTTTGATTTTATATGTTTTTTCATTCAATTGTTTATCATTTTATAGGTTTCGTGGATTGGAATTAGGCGTTTGACGACAGATGAATGAGTATGATTTCAATCTCTCGTAATTGAATCAGGTTAAGCTGTTTTCTAAGGTTTTAATAATTTCTCGAAATATATAGTTTCTGATTGTTTGATTCTGCAACGAAGTTTGGGTTTCGATTACACAAGTTGAATCTGATTTGAATATCGTAAGTGGTTGCTTGCCTGATTGAGTTATTGGTGTATCAAAGTGTTATTGTTTGATTATGCAACGAAGTTAGGGTTTCGTTTACACGAGTTGAATTTGATTTGAATGTGATAAGGTGTTGCCTGATTGAGTTATTGAAGCATTAGAGTGTTATATGTGGTTGTGAGCAAATGAGAATATCATAATGAGTTGGATTAGAAATTTGTTTGCCAATGGATTCACCGGATAAACATTTAAGTAATTTGATTGGGAACCTGAGATCATGGATCCCTCGGCGAACCGAGCCAGCTAATGTGTCGAGGGACTTTTGGATGCCCGATCAGAGTTGCAGGGTATGCTATGAGTGTGATTCGCAATTCACTTTGTTTAACCGAAGACACCATTGCCGACTTTGTGGTCGAGTTTTCTGTGCTAAGTGTACTCATAATTGGATTCCTACTAGACCTAGTAATAATACTATCATCGATGAAGAGTCTGAAAAGATTAGGTCTTGTAATTACTGCTTCAAGCAATGGTATCAAGGCAGATTAGTTGCATCTGCTGATCATGGAATTCAGGATTCCAATATGGATCTCAGCACATCGCCATCGGCTGCAAGTCTTGTCAGCACTAAATCTAGCTGTACTGCTGATAGTAGCAGCATTACTTTTGCTTCTGTGCCACAATCAGTCGGTTCTTATCATCAATCTGTGGCGATGGAATCAAATTTAGATGAACAAACTGAACTAGCAACGAGCAATGAATTATTACTTGATGCAGCCGTTCAATCTCCAAGCCACTTTGGGTGTTACATGAACAGGTTCGTTTTTCTTTCTAATCACTTAATTTCTTTGTCTTAGTGTCAGTAAATTGTTTATGTGCTCTTGACGCAGGGCTGATGATTTTGATGAAGAATTTGCTTATCAGTTAGCTTCTGGCGGAAGGCATATTTTGCAGATTGAAAATGGATATTATGATGAGTTACAATTGGATGATATAGATAACGACTATGAATCTCTAAAAACTGCGGATGAAAAAAGTGTAAGCAGCTGTTCCTTACAAACTAGTTTTGAGGCTGGGCAACAACTTGAGAAAAAAGAGGATGTGAACGATGTTAGTGATGAATGTGAAGGTTCATCATCTATGTATGTTGCACAAGATGTACCTGAGCCAGTGGATTTTGAGAACAATGGGGTCTTATGGTTGCCACCTGAACCTGAAGACGAAGAAGATGAAAGAGAAGCCCTTCTATTTGATGATGATGATGATGATGGTGATTATGATGATGCTGCTGGAGAATGGGGATACATGCGTTCTTCAAGCAATAATGGAAGCGGGGAGTGTAAAAACAGAGAAAGATCAAATGAAGAGCATAAAAAAGCCATGAAGGCTGTTGTTGATGGGCATTTTAGGGCTTTAGTATCTCAATTGTTGCAGGTTGATAACCTTGTTGCTAATGAGGAAGAAGATGATAAAGATAGCTGGTTAGAGATAATTACATCTTTGTCGTGGGAAGCTGCATCTTTGCTAAAACCAGACACTAGCAAAGGTGGTGGGATGGACCCAGGTGGATATGTCAAGATAAAATGTTTAGCTTCTGGGCGTCGTTCTGACAGGTCTGGAATTTCCACCGTCTATAATTCTACTTTGGAAAACTGCACGAAAAAGAAACAGAATTTACACTTTTTCCAGATTTTACTATATTAGCTACCAACTCTTAGTTAGGCACAAACAAAAAGCAACTTAAACTTGTTACAACAATCGTTTTTTTGCCGATATTCTTGTCAATGTAGTAAGTATATACAGCATGACATCAACTCTGACATCAACTCTGGGATTAAATAATGATTTTATATATAAGTTTCTGATAAGGGATCTTTTTTAGACACTTGTTACTAAAGATGTTTTTAGTTTTTTCCACATAAGCATTTTTTTTTGCATATGTGCCACTTTCGCAATTCACAGGTAATAAATAATATTAAGTAAAATTAGGTTGTTGCTAATCAGTAATATAGCATAAGTTAATTTCTATTTTGTGCCTTCTATACACTTCCAATTTTCTGTTTTTTCGATTCTAATTTTTTAATTTTTACAGTATTGTGGTGAAAGGAGTTGTTTGTAAGAAAAACGTGGCTCATAGGCGGATGACATCAAAAATAGAGAAGTCCCGTTTCTTAATCCTTGGAGGGGCTCTTGAGTATCAACGTGTTTCTAACCACCTGTCAAGTTTTGACACTCTGTTGCAGCAGGTTAGTTTTTTCTGAAAATCTCAACCAGGTGTAACATTATGCAACATTGAATTTATCTTTATAAATATATTAATATCTTTTTCAAGGAAATGGACCATTTAAAGATGGCTGTAGCAAAAATAGACGCACACCAACCTGATGTTCTTTTAGTGGAGAAATCCGTTTCAAGATATGCACAAGAATATCTTCTTGCAAAGGACATATCTCTTGTTTTGAACATCAAAAGGCCATTGTTAGAACGAATAGCTCGGTGCACGGGGGCCCAGATAGTTCCTTCAATTGATCATCTTTCTTCTCAGAAATTGGGATACTGTGACATGTTTCATGTTCAAAGGTTCCAAGAAGAACATGGAACAGCTGGACAGGGTGGTAAGAAACTAGTCAAGACACTCATGTACTTTGAAGGTTGTCCAAAACCATTTGGTTGCACTGTAAGTGATTCCCATCAATTAAAAGTTCTAAAATATTAGTCGCCTGATATATAAATGTACTTATTTGCGTTTTAGATATTACTGAGGGGTGCTAGTGGTGACGAGTTAAAGAAAGTAAAGCATGTTGTTCAGTATGGAGTTTTTGCTGCTTATCATTTGGCTTTGGAAACTTCTTTTCTAGCTGATGAAGGCGCCTCACTGCCTGAACTCCCTTTAAAAGCCGCACTAACTGTTGCACTACCTGACAAACCATCAAACATTGAGCGGTCAATTTCAACAATTCCTGGTTTTACTGCCCACACGAATGAAAAACCTCAGGGATCTGAGGCACATAGTGTCTCCATGTCAGAAATGTTCTCCATCATCAGCCACAAGCCTGAGACTGACATAAATGGTCCAAAGCACAATACATTCTTACCATCTGCTTCTTCTTTAAAATTGAATGTTCTAGAAGGTACAGGCGGTGACCTGAATTCTTGTAGGACGCCTAGGGAGTTAGATACTACAGTTTCAAACGGTTTTGAGCTCAAGTGCACCACTAGCATGGATCGTACCACTTCAGATGGATCATTTCTCCAGTTGGAAGGAAAAAATGCCAAAGAGGATTTTCCTCCTTCGCCGTCTGATCACCAGAGCATTTTGGTGTCCTTGTCATCTCGGTGTGTATGGAAGGGAACTGTGTGTGAGCGGTCTCACCTGTTTCGTATAAAATATTATGGCAACTTCGATAAACCACTCGGCCGCTTTCTCCGCGATGATTTGTTTGACCAAGTACGCCAATACAAACTCACACACTCTCTGTCTCACCCACCCACCCACACACACACACAAATACACACATATGCTATGGTTTATGGATAACAAAAGTTATTTTTGTTGGCCAGGGTTACAGATGCAGATCATGTGAGATGCCATCAGAAGCACATGTACAATGTTACACACATAGACAAGGAACCCTAACCATATCTGTTAAGAAGTTACCTGAATTTTTGTTACCAGGAGAAAAAGAGGGTAAGATTTGGATGTGGCACAGGTGTTTGAGATGTCCACGGACTAGTGGTTTCCCTCCTACAACTCGAAGAATAGTGATGTCAGATGCCGCCTGGGGTTTGTCCTTTGGGAAGTTTCTAGAACTCAGTTTCTCAAACCATGCTGCTGCCAACCGGGTTGCTAGCTGTGGTCATTCTCTTCATCGGGACTGTCTTCGCTTCTATGGGTACTTATACGATTATACTTAGCAACACCCTTAATCACTTTTTTTCTGCATTTTCTGTCTTTTAAAGTTTATGGTTAAATGTGCAGTTTTGGGAAAATGGTAGCCTGCTTTCGTTATGCATCTATTGATGTCCATTCTGTGTACCTTCCACCTCATAAACTTGATTTCAGATATGAGAATAGGGAATGGATTCAACATGAAGTAGATGAGGTTCGGTTACTAAACTGATCATTTGATCGGCTGAAGTTACTTCATTCTAATAGTATGCTATTAACAGGTTGTTCACCGATCAGAGCTATTATTTTCCGAAATTCTTGCAGCTTTAAGTCATATGGCAGAAAACCGAGACATGAAAGTGCCACAATTGAGACGACAAATAGTAGATTTGGAAGTTATGCTACGAAATGAAAAAACAGAGTTTGAGGTGAATCCCACTTTTCCATTTGAAATTTCATTCAGTTACTTATAGTTCTTAATTTTGTGATATGCTTACAGGAGTCATTGAAAAAGATTTTAAAACAAGATGTGAAAAAAGGGCAGCCCAAGATTGATATTCTTGAGATCAACCGGTTGCGAAGACAGCTTCTTTTCCAATCTTACGTTTGGGACCACCGTTTAGTGTATGCATCTAATGTCGATACTAATAGCCCACAACGTGACCCGAATGATATGGGGTCAGAACATGGTGATAACTTGAATGAAATGGTTCCCGACTCGAAATCAGTTATAGATTCATGTAAAGTTTCTGATGTTGGTGAGAATGAAGCAAGTGTTCTTTCAAGTCCAGTGGAAGAACACGAACCGCCTTATCCATTAATACCAAATGTATGTGTCCGCAGGGCCATATCTGAAGGGCAGTTTCCGGTTCTAACAAGTTTATCGGACACTCTAGAAGCTGCATGGACCGGAAACCATCCAAATTGTTCTGGATTGCCTGATTTAGATCTGCATGATCCAGATAAGCTGGAAAAAGCAGACCGTATGGACGAATCTAAAACATCATCGGCTTTATCTCCTGTATTTTCTACTAAAGGTTCTGAAGCTACGGAAGATTCAACTAGCTGGTTAGGTGTACCATTTTTAAACTTTTACCGCTCCGTGAACAAAAACGTTTCAACAACATCTGAAAAACTTGACACACTCAACGGTTATAATCCCGTCTACATCTCATCTTTTCGTGAGTCAGAACTCCAAGGTGGGGCCCGGCTGCTTCTAGCTGTTGGCATCAATGACACAGTGATTCCCGTGTATGATGATGAGCCGACAAGTATCATATCCTACACCTTGGTATCACCTGATTACATCTCTCAAGTGTCTGATGAGTTTGACGCCACTGAGTCATCAACATTTCAATCATTTAGTAATTTTGATGGGATGTCAGTTGAATCTTTTAAAGGTTTCGGGGATGATAGTATCTTATCGATGTCAGGATCACGTGCCTCTTTAATGCCGGATCCTTCCGCTCAAACAAAGTTATTGCATTCCCGAGTTGAATTCACAGATGACAGTCCTTTTGGTAAAGTGAAATACACAGTGACTGTTTATTATGCAAAGAGATTTGAAGCTTTAAGGAGGATATGCTGTCCTTCTGAAATGGATTATATACGGTCTCTTAGCAGATGCAAAAAATGGGGAGCTCAAGGTGGTAAAAGTAATGTTTTCTTTGCAAAAACTTTAGATGATCGGTTCATAATTAAACAGGTTACAAAAACTGAACTCGAGTCATTTATTAAATTTGCTCCTGCTTATTTTAAATATTTATCTGAGTCCATTGGTACTGGGAGTCCTACATGCCTGGCAAAAATTTTGGGAATTTATCAGGTACTTTTTTTTATTCTTTATATTTTCTGTTTTTCTTTTCGGTACGTGTATAATGTATTAAATATTAATGTTTATATCCCCATATTTGGCTTGTGTTTGTGTGAAGGTTGTGACTAAGCATATGAAAGGCGGGAAAGAAACAAAAATGGATGTGTTGATCATGGAAAATCTTTTATTTGGAAGGAATTTATCGCGTCTTTATGATCTTAAAGGGTCATCAAGATCGCGGTATAATCCTGATTCTAGTGGAAGCAACAAGGTTTTATTAGATCAAAATTTAATAGAAGCAATGCCAACTTCTCCCATTTTTGTTGGTAATAAGGCGAAACGATTGCTGGAACGAGCTGTTTGGAACGATACTGCTTTTCTTGCTGTAAGTTTTCCTTTTTCTTTTAATAAATAAAATATAAAGGATTTTTATAACCAAGTTGTTGAACTTATTTTACAGTCTGTTGATGTAATGGACTATTCTTTACTGGTTGGGGTAGACGAAGAAAAACACGAACTTGTACTCGGGATTATTGATTTTATGAGACAATACACATGGGACAAACATCTTGAAACATGGGTGAAAGCTTCAGGTATTTTAGGCGGTCCGAAGAACGCGTCTCCAACTGTAATCTCGCCAAAACAGTACAAGAAAAGATTCAGGAAAGCAATGACAACTTATTTTTTAATGGTTCCTGATCAATGGTCTCCTCCTACCATCATTCGTAGCAAATCCCAAACGGATTTATCTGAAGATTTTAGCCAAATTGGGATTTCTGCACCTGATTGATTATCAAAATTGGGTAGGTTTTGCATTGTATATTTTTAAATCTATATCTCTTTTGCCCCATTGTAAATTTCTTTTCTTATTCAGGCTTCATTTTTGTTGATTTAAGGGGTGTTATATTGTTTTATTATTTAAATTAACTTGCAAATATAGTTTTTTCTTTAATATTTTTTTATATATCATTTTTTTTTTGGTATACTTTCACTATATTCCTAAAGGTCATCATGGTACTTATGTTTGGCTAAGAAAAGAAATGTAATTGCCGCACATGGGCCGTTAAATGTGCATTTAGTGCATTGTAGACTTGTAGTGGGTTTTTTTTCATTATAGTGGTTTGAGTGTTGTTTCTCATTATGTTTTAAAAACCTTAAAATCAAAAGTATAAGCTGAGTGTACTCAATCCTATTTGTAATCCATTTTCAGATTGTTGGTAACTTGGTATCAGAAAAAGTTTAACTGTGTAGTTCTCTTCTCATCTGCAACCAATACGCTTAAAATATGCGTACTGGATATTAGAGGTAGAATGTTACTTATCAACCTGGGTCTCTTTCGTTCACATCCGATGTAGATTTGATTAGGGTGTTACTATTAATAAAACACTTCCTAACTTTGCAATATATTTGAGTCATAGTTCAAATAATTAAAATACTTTTATATATATATATATAAAAAGCTAAAACAACTGTTTCCAACTTTCCGTCACAATTTCAAACAATATAAAAACATCCAAACAATAATTCATCCTTGAAATCACAATGCCAACACCCTTTAAATGAAATATAAAAATATAAAACAGAGGAATTGAGTTTATTCATTATTCATACACACAGATATATATACACATGAATCCATTTTTGTTTGTTTTCTCTGCATACAAATTTACAGCCATGTTTCTTCTTCATCTTAGATCAATTATTATTCAACGGCTAAGATGGTTTCTCCCTCCATCTTTACATATAAAGAGTTAGTTCAAGTGTCTACAACCATAACCATAGTTAGTTGAGTTTACCACCATCTGTAACCTGAAGCAAACTCCTTTTAAGTAGATCAACAATATCTTGATTTCCTCTACAAATTTTCAACAATATAAATCAAATTTTAATAATTCAAACTATAATAACCGGCAGAAAATAATCATACCGCCAAATTGATTAATTACACTCTTAACCTTCAATTTTGTTACTCTCCCCGTCTTATTAATAGTGTATATATTTCATTTTTTGTTTGTCCCATTTCATGTGTCCACTTTTTACATTTATTGGTTAATTTACAAATTTACCCTTAAAAAAACAAACTAACATAATCAAACAATATGATGGACCACATGATATTTATTGTCAAATGGCAACAAAAAAAATCAATCATTTCATATGCCTAAAACTTTATGTTTTTTAAGATTGGACACTTCTAATGGAATGAAGTAAGTAATAATTTACATAATCATCATAGATTTACTTTTATTTTAACTTACGAAGAATCAATCGAATCGAGTAAAAATTAAGTATAAAATCCAATTTAGAGTATAAAATAGTATAATCGATAGTAGTGTTTTTTTAATATGTATATCGAATAATAAGCATTTTTAAAAAAACGAAAAATTACCTCTGATAACAAGAAAATATTGAAGATGCTTGATGAAGACGAGGTCCTTCATCAAAACCTTCACATGTAATCTCCCCATTATCATCCAAATAACATACTATGCCTCTAGATTTGTCTTCAAAAACCTGTTAAAGAAAAAAGGTTTGTATAATATTAATAATATAATAATGGATCTAGATCATAGATCAATAGTAAATATAAGAAAAGGAAAAAGAAGATATATACCTTTTGAATCTTGATGGGTGATCCGACCCGAATGAGAGAAGAAGATGTGTTTGATGAGTCTTTGTTTGCAAGCATTAACACTGATTTTGATGGTTTTTTGATGGGATTAGAGTTGGGATGAATGAAGAAGAAGAAGGGTGATGAAGTAATATTTGCAGCCATAATTTTGATGATAAGAAAATTATTGAGAGAAATTAAGAGTGTGTTAAGGAGACAAAAGGGTATGTGTTATTGTGCTATATATCAGGGAAAAAACTAGCCATTTAATCGACTTCTAGTGCTTTGACATGATTAGACATTTGACATTATTAGACACCAATCATATATAAGATTATTGAACGTAGACGTACTCTCATGTATTCAATGTATTTCTTATAATTCGTTCTTAGAGGCGTGTTTTTTTAAAACCTATGTTATGTATGCTCATTTTTAAACAAGATTTCAGCGATACTACTTGTGTCATTTATGTCATGTGGATGATGACTAGACAATGAGCATTATATTAAAAAGTGACGTAGTGAGATAATGCCTCATAATCATTACTAAAAGAGAGAAGTGGGAGAGATTGTGTGAGAGAAGTGGGGAATAGAGAGAGGGGTGCAAACGTTTTAATAAGGGCTCAGAAGTTCTGACCTGACTTGAAAATGCGACCTAAACCTAACCTGAAAATCGTGGGTTTACATTGAATATAATGAGTGTGGGTCAGTTTTCGGTTGAACCTACTGACCTGTTTTCAAAAACAGGTCATGCTCGGGTCAACCCACCGGGTTCACAGGTTGACATGATATTTTATATAAATATAAAATTAAGGGTATATTGTATCAATATACAAGTAGTTTAGGGTGTTTTACGTTAAAACTGTAATAATATCAAGTATTTTATATGATTGTGCGTACATTTGGGTGGCAATTCCCGATTTTCCATATGATCACTCTCATTTAAAGAATGCATTTCTTGGTAATTTTGAATTTTTAACTGTTGGAGAAATGTATTTTGGGATAATTCAGGTCAAACAGGTCGGGTTCGGGTGAACCTGCTAAAAATTAGGTCGGGTTCAAGTTTAAGTAATGTTTAAATTTTCAGGTTCGGGTCACGTTTGGGTTTGTATAAAATTTTCAGGTTTGGGTCGGGTTCAACCCACAACCCGATAACCTGGCCCATTAAGCACCCATAGTTTTAATGGAAACGCCCACGCCCATTACGCTCGCGTAGTGGTGTGCGGGGCGTTATAGGGCGTATTTTAAGTGGCATAATGCGCATTACGCAGAGTCTTATTGTAGAAACGCCCATAGTTAGATTAATAAGTTATTGAATTTTATTACTCCAGCTATTAGGTTTTGACCGTTGTCACTCCCAACTAACGCAGTCACTCTCACAACTTCTAACTTAACACTTCATTGTTGTGTCACTCCGTTTTTATGTCACATAAGAATGTCATGTAAAAAAATTAATGTGGATAAACAGAGGGACACAACAAGTGAAGTGTTAATTAAAAGTGGTGAGAATTAATGCGTTAGTTAAAGTGACAGCGGCCAATACCTAATAGTTGAAAATAATAAAATCCAATAACTGTAGACTAATAGATTGCTGCCTTTTTTATCAGCAACAATTTTTACGTTAGAAGATAGGCAAAACACTCACCTCTCTCTTAGACCACTACACCAAGACATGTATGAGTATGAGTATGAGTGTATGACTAATAAATTGTTGCCTACCTCATACAATTTAGTATATAAAAGATTAAAATGACGATATATATTTTTAGACAATAAATGTTAGTAGCTTGGGACCTTGGGTTACTCACTGATGAAAGACACTCCCATGTAGATTTGTTGAACATGTTAGGCCAACTACCATTGTTGATCAATAGAACAAAAATCCCACCTTAGGTTGAAGCCCACTTCTGCCCGAAATCACAACGAAACAATGTGATAAAACCTAGGCAACTCAAGAATACGAACTCGCAACCTGTGAAGCCGACTCGATGCATTTATCCTCTTTAATGTCACAAGCAAATGCCTAGAAGGTCAAATTTTAATTTGAGTATCTAAGAACCAAAATCTAGCCATAACCATTTCACCAAATATTCATTGACACTAGCACTATTATTTTGTCGAGCTATAAATATTATTATGTACACATTACTTTTAAAGTAGGATATAAATACAATAATAATGCCCTGAAATACACATGACATAAATTACCTTATACAATAAAAAACAATTACTTTCAATTATTGGACAAGAAATAGTATTAGTGATTTATTAAGAATAATATATGGGTGGGGTATGGCTTATCTTTAAACTGTTGATATTGACATTTTTAATTTTGAACTTTGGTTTTGTATGTCATAAGTCCCATCGAGTGGCCTTAAATTAATTCTATTTTAATAATATCCATTTGTTTATCTTAATTAGTTAAATTCTGCCTCATAGAACAAGATTATTACTATTTTATAACATGGTCATGATATTATTAATTAAGAAAAAGGAATAAAAACAATATATTACCTATCTTTATCATCCATACATAAGTGGTTAAATTTGCATATATAGTATTTTATAAAATTTTGTTTTTGTCTTATTATATCCTTAAGGTAGTGTATGTCAAATGTTTAAATAAGTAAAAAATAATAGAAAAATCTTTGTACCAATTTCTTTAACATCTAGGTTTGTATAAATTATTTGGATCTATGCAATTGAGCTCACAAATCCATACGCTGACTAAATTCAAATATTGGGTAAAGCATCTAGGTTAAAACATACAAAATAAAACATATGAGAGAGTTTTAAAAGACACTACATTATCATAACAAAGATGAGATGCACTCTTAAATCGGAAGGACGGTATTGTGTTTGCAGAAGATCGATCGAGAGCTTAAAAAGATTAATGGCATTATCTAAAGGACCATAAAATGGTTTGTCGCAAACGTCTAGTTTTGTGAGATGGCGTTTTGTCATTATGATAAAAACGTTAATGGACATATCACTGTTGAATTCGTTGGCCTATATATGCATACCCCTCTTTAGAGAGAATGCAAACGTTCATTTATCGTACATTCTGCACTTAACAACCAACTCATTAGAAGTGTTATCCAACTTACTTTTACCTAAAGCTTGATCACGAGGCTAATGATGCTTTTCTTGTCTTATGTCGATCCATTAGAATCTTTAAAAATCAACCAAGTCGCGGGAAATTTGTTTGCAACAAACACATGACAATAATGAATGACCAATTAAAATGAATTGTTAAAAATATTCATTTGATTAACAAACTAGAAGATGTTTGTTTCACCTCTAATGATTTAGTTCAGTGTTTAATCATTCAACATTCAGCATTCAGAGCGTTTGTTTCATAAAAAAAAGTTTCTGAATGGTTCAGTTAAGTGCTGAATGGTTAAGAGACAAAGAGATGCTAAATGCAACTGAATGGAACATATACCAACTTTACACTCATCCGAATTTATACTCCAACATCCCTCACATTGATAAAGCATTTTAATGATTCAGACTTCTTAACCATTCAACTCTTAATGTTTCAAATTTTACTAAACAACCTCTTAATATATAGCCTAATAAACAGTGAGTATTTTGAAACAAAATAATATAATTTGTATCAAGAGAGGTACACCAATACCTAACTCATATTCACCATAAGATAGAATAATAATTATTCTGCTTAAATTCCTATGTATAAAAGAACAGATGAGATGGGTATCATGTCAAACTCTTTTTTCAGCAAGATGGGTCATCACACAATTATTATTATTAGCTTTGTTTTCTTCTAGAAATTTTATATAAAAAAACGTAATGCAGTTTACTTTATTTAGTAAATAGTATTAAATCATTCATGTGTAACATATTGA
This sequence comes from Tagetes erecta, assembly GCA_030867185.1. NCBI lineage: Eukaryota > Viridiplantae > Streptophyta > Magnoliopsida > Asterales > Asteraceae > Tagetes > Tagetes erecta. Next base: position 2,019,062 of record CM061492.1, read on the forward strand.
TTAAAAAACATTTATGTGGCGTAATATATTGGTCACAAAGTAACTATTAACGGGGATCATATATACATTTAGTTTTTATGCTTTTGAATTAAAATAATGAACAAAACTGTGACGAGAAAAACCGTCACAAGGTATTTATTTCTGCTTAAATATTCGTATTTATTTCATTTAAATCAAACCATCGTAAATCACGCTATCTCTTTTATTGGATTTTACAATTATGCATCCAAGAAACATATGATATGTCAAAATGTTAACTTATTATACAACAAATATTTTATCATAGGAGTTTGAATGGTCAAAATTTTACTTTTTGCTGTTAAATTTGTACACTTATTTTTTACTTTGCGTTGTTAACTTTTTACACTTATACTATATGATATATTATGATATCGATAAATATTAGTTATTGAGGACTTATACTATAATACTATATGATATTGACAAATATATTATTGAAGACCATGTATGATACTAAAATATATGTCATACGTGTATACGGTTGTAAAACATATACAAACAATAATTATTATATTAGTAAAAGAGTAAAGAATCTGTTATTTAACATTTAACTAGAATCATGTATGATACTAATATATATCACAAGTGTATCTATCTAATAAATCAAGGTTTTAGGGGGGTAATTTTTGGAGGGAAAATTTTTTTATTTTATAATAGGAAGTTTAGGAGGGAAATTTTTCACCACCATGCATAAGTTGATGGAACTAAATTTTTAAATACTAAATATTCACAAATCATTAAGCATTAATGTTATAATTTCTTTATAAATGTTGTTATTTAACCCGTGTGTAATACACGGGTATTAAACCTAGTACGATTATAAAACATACACAAACAACAATCTTTATACTTCAACTATAATCATGAAAACCAAATTAGATATTTATAACTTTTTTTTTCTTTTTTCTGAGTGATTGAAATTATAACTATCATTGACTTTTAATACGCTAACTCATTTGTACAAACACTAAAACAACGAAACTTAGATTTTAAGAATCCAAACTTTCAAATATTGGCCAGCATAAATCCCAACTGAAAAAAATCTCGGTGGAAATCCCAACTTGCAAATATTTTTTTTAAAGAGCCCTCGTTAAATAACATTTAATGCCGTTAGGTTTTTTTCGAATTTCAAACTAATGTTTTAAGGCTTTTGATCGTGAGGAAATACGAGTCGACTGATGTAAAAGTTACATAGAATAAAAACAAATCGAATATAGTCAAAATACCACATTATCATATTTTTACTACATATTATCTTAAGTGTCAACCTGCATAGTGTAATATACGCAAACTAACCTAGTAAATGATTAATATACGATTGTTTAATGGATTGTTATATAAACACCTATTAAATTTAAAAGTTTTAATCGGTCTATAATTTGTTATGGTATCATGAACATATATTACTTTGGGATAATCCATACGTCCTCTTTTGTCTTTGGCAGAAAAACAAAAACAATAAACACGAACAATTTACTAGAATTATCATCATCAAATACTTACGATCACATTTATTTGTTTTTGTGTATATACTGATCCGGTTTTTATAGGTATATAATACAATCAGCGAAAACATATTTCACTAACTAATTACTATTTGTATCAGTTTATATATCGAGTTGTTTTTAACCCCTAGCTTAATCTAGTAGCAAAAGAGTTAAAAAAAAGTATCGTTAAAAACAATATATATCAAGTTATTGTCCCTTCCTCATGAATAATCGACTAGGGACCACCATATAAAAGGAGGCTGTCTCTAGACTCTACAAGGAAGGACAATGCTCTTATCCTCGTATAATTATGACACTAGACATGTATTGTTAATCTCAGGTACATATCTTATTGTAAACTATGCTTCATGTTTGACCTTAGTCGTCACGTACCCAATTATTCATTGCCCTCGACAAAGAGTATATCCCTTGCTTTACTATAATACGTTCGGATCCTAAAATACGTCCTTTAATTACTATATTTTTATGAACAGCTTAAATGCTTTAAAATTGAAAATATAAAAACTTGAAAATTGTGTAGTAGTAGAATATATACTCTATTATGGTAGATATTTTTTAGGTGTTTTATGCAATTATGTTACCATGTTTTTTTTTGATAGTCAATGTATCTTTATTGCTCGACATTGTGTTTCTATACTCATCCTTGTGTCTTATTACACGTAATTGTTATGTATTTTTTACTTTTCTTAGACTATGTATAATGGTTAATGCCGTTTGGGGGCGTTTTCCGCCATGTGGACGATGACTAGATAAGAGGCATTATACCAAAAAATAGTGTAATGGTTAACGCCCCTATAATGCCCCATAATCATTAGTTAGTTATTAATTAATTAACAAAAGCAATTCAATGATTGGACAAGAAATGGGGCAGCAGCGTTATGTTAAAAACGCCCAACGGGACATAACACCCATAACGCCCCCACGTAGTGGTGTGCGGGGCGTTATGAGGCACAAAGGGACATTATCTAAGAGGCTTCACGACCACTACATTGAGTCTTAAAATAAGGAAATTTTTATAGTAATTAAAAGAGATAATTGGTGCTTAAGTGGATATTGTATCATAATGAATGTGAAAGAGATGGATGACACGTGGAAGCCATGTGATGTCGCATACACTAGCTTTAATTATTTTGTATGCCTTTTCTAATTTATACGCATTCAATAATATCCATTTATTACTCCTTCATAAGGGTAACGTGTCGTGACATATAATACAACCTGCATGCCCCAATCAAAATGCATGAGTCCATTTTGAAAACAATTATCGGTGTTGTAACAATATAAAACGAAGCCTGCTTGGTTTGTAACCTCGTCGAGTCGAATCGGTTTCATTTGCAAACGAGTTGCTTTTGGTCAAGCTTTCTTCGAACGAACTTTAAGTTATAGTAACAACCCTAGTTTGGTAAACAACACCTGCTCCCATATCTACCCCAATATTCATCACGAGACTAAATTTTTAAATGCTTTGAAAAAACATATTTACTACACAGTACACACCATTGTATATTTGTATCAATCTATCGTCACACTATAAGCCCAATACTAATTATCCGTGTAAACAAGACAATATAAATAACACAAGAGGCCAAGGCCCAACAACATAAATCAAGTAAATTTCAAATACTTTTAACTCATCACGTATTCACACACCATAAAATTCTATTTTGACACTATATGTTGTGTAATGGTCATAGCGTAGCTGTCGCAGCATATGAGTGACGCATGTTAGCAGACATAATAATTATCTCTAAACCTTTTATGCTGCATATATGCCGTAGCGTAACATATGGGTTATTTTACGGTGTTATTTTTGGAAAGTTTGTAATGTTATGGTTGTTTTAGTTATGTTGAAAAGTTGTAGATTTTAGTTTTAGTTATGTCTCTGGACGCTATATGCTGCATATATGGTATAGTGTAAACATATATGGGTTCTTTTAGGACAGTTTATAATGTTAGGGTTATTTTTTGTTGAAAAGTTGTAGATTTTACTTTAAAAAAATGCGTTAACTTATCAATTTAAAAAACGTTAATTGTTATACGTGATAAATAAAAAGTTAACTATTATGCGTATAAAAATGCCTTTGGGTTTAGTTAAAAAAAACTTACCCAGTTTCTTTTTAACTATTCAAGTTAAATAACGATACCTATTCAACTTATAATCCAGTTAAACAGTAGAGGTCTTTGTTCGTATTATTTTTATAAATTTTAACCCATTTCCATTGTTTCATTGGTTTTATATTATTTATTTAAAACATGTTTGATAAAAAAGATCATAAGATATGTGTGAAATAAACATTCGATGGAAGATTAAAAACATTCGAAATAAACATTATAAATAAAAAGTTCAACTACATAAATATATAATTTGTTTATACATACATAACAAAAGTCCAAGTAACCCAAATGAGTAAATTCTTATTTGCATTCATGTGATTTGTCGATTTTTACCATTTGCATTCCTACGGTTTCAAAATCTCATATTCACCTTTATATTTGCAGTTTATCCCCATTTGCATAAAAAAATTAACTCTATTAGATTTTCCAGATAATTTTTTCAGTAATGACCAAAACTTCGGTTTTTGCGTTTTTAACCATTTTGAAGAATAAGTATTTATTTGTATATTAAAAACATGTTTTAAATATGAGAACAATGACATAATAATAAAATAAAACTGTAATAAACAGTTCTAAAGATAAAAATAGTTTTTATAAAATTTACAAAACTAATAGTTTTTTACGTATAAAATAATACACACACTTGTATAATATATGTTAAAAGTTGGGGTAACTTTATAGAAACATAACCAAGTTTCGATTTTGTTCCAATTAAGTCACTCAAACTTTGTTTTGTTCCAATTAGGTAACTTATCTTTAAGTTTTGTTCTAATTAAGTCATTCAAACTTTGTTTTGTTTCAATTAGGTAACTTATCTTTAAGTTTTGTTTCAATTAAGTCACTCAAACTTTGTTTTGTTTTAATTAAATAACTTAAATTTACTTTAATATTTCAATCATATATATGTGAATATTAATTTTTTTAAATTATGAAACATTTTTAATAAACGGAAATTTATACAAATTCCAAAAAAATTTAGAAAATGGCAAAAAATGTTTTTTCAATTATAATTTGTGTGTTAAAAATCAAATTGTACATGTTATACAAGTTAATTATTTATGATTAAAACATATTTCTAAAGTCAAGTTACTTAATTGAAACAAAACATAAAGATAAGTTACTAAATTGAAACAAAACAAAGTTTAAGTGACTTAATTAGAACAAAACTTAAAGATAAGTTACCTAATTAAAACAAAACAAAGTTTGAGTGACTTAATTGGAACAAAATCGAAAGTTGATTATGTTTCTATGACATTTTCCCTTAAAAGTTCAAGTAACTTCTACCATTTGTATCTCTGAAGTTTTTGTTTTGAAAATTTGCATCCCTATATATATTTTGATCATTAATTAAAAAGTTAGCTAGAAAATCTAACAGAGTTAGTTTTTGAATGTAAATGGGGATAAAATGCAAATGTCAGGGTGAATATGAGATCTTGAAACCGAATGAATGTAAATGATCAAAATCAACAAACCATGAGAATTTACTCAAACCAAAATAAAAACTAATGCTATTAATAATTTTAACTTTTAAGAGATTTAGTAATTAGTAGTAGAAAAAGGCGTTTATTTATTTATCCTTTTATTTGATCCGTTGTTTCAGGAAGAAAGTAACAATCACAAGTTCTAAAGCATACATTGCCAAAATTCATGGGCCTCTTTGAGTGACAATTTTGACATATTTATTCAAATGAATAGATATTAAGCTAGTTCAAAAAATAAAAAGTTTGCTACAAGGCATGTTAGTTGTTATGGTAAATACTCCTTAATAACTTTGATGGGTACTCTATCGATTCAAGGGATGGGGGCTCAACGGGTTAGGATGGCACACACTTGTCAATATCACGGATTCGAAATGGTGGGTTTAGAGGGTTCAAGGGGTGGGTGTTCAACGGGTTAGGATAGAACTCACATGCCCAGTCAACATTAAACTAACAATGTTAAAAATTTGGCAAATTGGCCTAAAATAATCCCAACTAACACCCATTGGCCGAAAATAATCTCAACTCAGTTTATTCCCTCCAGTGGTCCCAAATCCAACTTTTTTGGCCTACAGTGGTCCGTCGTTAAGTGCACTTAACGGCCGTTAACTTTTTTTCTATTTTTTTCGAATTTCAAACCAATATTTTAGGGATTTTGATCGGGAGGAGAATACGAGTCTGTTGATGTAAACCTTACTTCCAATTGTTGCTCCAAATGGTTTAATTTTGATATCCGGTTAAAGCACCGTTAGGTTTTAAACACCCGATTGAAGACCGTTTTGTCGTTTGGAACACCAGTTCGAAGTAAGGTTTACATCAATTGAATCGTATACTCCTCCCGATCAATTTCCATAAAACCTTGTTTTGAAATTCGAAAAAAATCAAAAAAAAGTTAACGGCCGTTAAGTGCACTTAACGACGGACCACTGGAGGCCAAAAAAGTTGGATTTGGGACCACTGGAGGGAATAAACTGAGTTGGGATTATTCTCGGCCAATAGGTGTTAGTTGGGATTATTTTTAACCAATTTGCCTAAAAATTTTAACCAGAGACGACTAACGAAAAATATTATTAAAGTTGTGACTGTTGAAAATGATTTTTAAAGGTTAGACTATTATAACCTTATAGTTAAAATTTAACTCCGGTTTTTATTACTTATTTTATATTGGAGGCAAATCTTTAATACGTCAAATTTTTTCGATCTAAATATTTACGTTAATATATTTTATTCAACCTAAGGAGTATCTTACATATATACGTCAATAAAGAAGTTTTTTAGTTGTTTGGAGAAATCAACTCGCTCATTTTTTTTTATTTTTAAATAAAGAACAGATAGCTAAAATAGTATAGAAAACTTTATAATGGAAAAAATGGTGTAGTTATTTTTTGTATTGTTTCGTTAGCTTAAGGGGCTATTTGTTTCAGCCTCTTAATAGTTCAGATGTCTAAATGATTCAGTATTTAATAATTTAGACTGTTTGTTTCCCGAGCAAATGTTTCCCCCTGAATGGTTAATGATTATACATAGTCTGAATGGTTAAGAGCTATTAGCTGAATTAGTCAGACATTTGCCTTTAAATAATTAAGCAAATATACTAGCTCTTAATGGTTCAGGTCTCTTACTCATTCAGCACTTAATGATTCAGACCTTTTATTAATTCAACAGTCAGCACCTATTCATTTAGATGCTACCAAACAGTTTATAATTAGTAGGTTAAAAAAAAGTGAAAGAAAAAAAGAAACAGGGCGGCCACCGCTGAATCACCCTCTTTCCTAATTTATGCCCTTCAGACCATTTGGGGCTGTTTTTTAGATTCAATCACAACATGTTTTCAACCTAACTCTAACTCACACTCACATCTTCTTCTTCTTCTTCCATGGATATTATCAAACTCAAAGGCAAGTTTATGTTCATCTTTTTAATCTTCATCTTCCACTTTTCAACCACCACTTCAACTGATCCCGATCCAACACAAATTGTAAACGTATTGAACCAACACATACAACAATTAGGTAAACTCGATGAGCTTATTAAAAACCTTACAGATTTAGTAACTAGATTAGAATCTCGTGTATCACCTCAAATCATAGATGTTAATGAAAAACCCATCTCCGATTTGAAACAAGTTGATGTGGGTTTTGTGAGTGATGTTAAGGCTGAACGATTGGGTGCTGTTTCTGTTACTAAACATAGTTTGTTTTGGTCTGAAAGGTTTCAGTTTGTGTCTGCTGTTAAACTTGATACTAAACCAACTGCACTTAATGTTTTGCCCTTTAAAGATGTTGAAAAACTTAGTAAATATGTTGCTGTTGGTGATGATGTTGGGAACTTGTATATATTTACTAGGTATGGTGAAGTTATGGTTCAGTTTGATACGGGTACCAACTCCCCGGTTACGGCAATGTTGTCGTATCTTTCGGCTGTTAGGAATGAGAGTATAGTGGTGACAGGACATGAGAATGGTGTGATTTTAGTTCATAAGGTTTGGGAAATACTAAATGGGGATGAGTCGAGTTCGGTCCAGAGGGAAACGGCTCATGTAATTGATCAAAAGATCGGGTCTGCGATAAGTATTTTGGAAATTCATCATGTTGGTAGAACAAGATACATTGTGTCGATTGATGTTAGTGGGGCGATTCGGGTTTTTAAAGAGGGAGGTTCAGTGATTGGTACAATTGTTCCTAATAACCGTCCACTCGCGTTCTTGAAGCAAAAGCTTTTGTTTTTGACGGAAACCGGAGCAGGGTCGTTGGATTTGAGGAGTATGAAGCTTAGAGAAGCTCCTTGTGAAGGTTATAACGGATCGTATGCTTTGAATTATGTTTTTGACGCGTCGGATAGAGGGAAAGCATATGGGTTTACTTCAGGAGGTGAATTGGTGCATCTACTGATTTATGGTGACTCGATGAACTTTAAGTGTCGTGTGAGATCAAAGAAGAAATTTGATGTAGATCATGGGCCTTTAGCGTTTGAGGCGATCAAAGGTTATTTTCTTGTTGTTAGTCAAGAAAAGGTGTTTCTTTATAATGTTTCTTCTCAGCTTTATGTGAGAGCGGGTTTGCCACGCCTTGTGTTTTCCGCTGGACTTGATGAGATTGTAGCTTCGTTCTTGAACTATCGAGCTATGGGGCGTTTAGATTCTAGTAAAGCTGAAGTTATACCGTTGATAGCAAGCGACCATGAGAAGTTAGTGATTTTAAGCTTAGGAAACGGGTATATCGGGATGTATCATTCGAATCTTCCGGTTGCAAAGGGTGAGTTCAGCACAATGTTATGGAGCACTCCTGTTTTGTTTTTCATACTCTTCCTTTTTGTAGCTTGGCATTTCTTTGCAAACAAAAAGGAAGCTTTGACTTCATGGGCCCCGGATGACCCGTTTGCAAATGGACCTCCAACCGGACCCGGGGAGAGGTCTTTTGGTGATCCCATCATGGATATGAGAAGTGGCGGTAGCAGTGGAAGTGGTGGCAACACCAACACTAGTGGTGGTGGTGGTGGTGGTGGTATAAGGGGGATGCCAAGAAGATATGGTTCGCCAACACGGTATACGGGTCCCGGTACGAATTCGTTTAGACCAACTGGTATTGACACGAACCCGCCAAACCAGTTTAGATCAACTGGTATTGACACAAACCCGCCAAACCAATTTAGATCAACAGGTATTGACGCGAACCCTAGAGTGGGTACGTCGGACTCGGATTTTATTGGCTCGGAACTGAAATACAGAGGGCCGAGTATGGAGTCTAGTGGTTTTGGTAAAAGAAGAGAGGGTTTGTTTGTGGATGATCATGTTCATGGCAGTTAAGTCGTTAGTTTTGAGTGATTGTAAGTTGTTTAAAAAGGGATATTTATGTTTTACTATGTATTTGATCCGTTGTTTCAGGAAAAAGAAAGTAATAATCACAAGTTCTAAAGCATACATTGCCAAAATTCGTGGGTCTCTTTGAGCTTTTCTAGTGATAATATTGACATATTTACTCAAATGAATCGATCTCAACCTAGTTCATAAAATAAAAAGTTAGCTAAAAGGCAACATAGTTGAACTTTTTTTTTATAAATGGTACTTTTTTAAGGAAAAAGTGGCAAATGGTAAGGTTAAACAAAAAAAGGGCAAATGATCAGTTTACTGATTAATTACTGTGTCAGTAACTTTGTAAGAAAAGACACAGAAACCGTGGTTTCCTCTCACGGTTTCATTATTCCAAATTTAAAATTAGCACATTACCCTTTCAACTAAGTTGTAAGTTTGGAATAGTGAGTGTGGGTGGGAACCACGGTTTTTGTGACAAAGTTACTGACACAATGATTGTTGAGTATTTTTGGTGAAAAAACCGTGGATAAGATCCATGGTTTTACCATTTGCCTTTTTTTAGCTTTCTATTTACCACTTTTTTCTTAAAAAAATTCCATTTTACTTGTTATAGTTCTAGAGATAATTTTGACATATTTACTCAAATGAATCAATCTCAAGTCTCAACCCGCTTCATAAAATAAAAAGTTAGCTAAAAGACACATGAACTGTTATTGTTAATAACAGACACGGCCCACGGGGGCAGAGATGACTAACGTCTCAAGGGGTGGGGTTCAACGGGTTAGTATGTTATACGCTTGTCTATGTCGCGGATTTGACTCAAAAATAAAATTTGTGGACTTATTTTAAACTTGTCTCGAATGTCACCAAAATTTAAAATTCTAGGAAGCTACACTAGAGTCAAAGAATTTGTTTGTTAGCATATGTATGTCCTATGTCATTTCATTTGAGCTACAATTGGATGAATATTTTGATTCTGTTTTGACCAGTCGAATCTGGACCATTATAGTTCATACATAATCAACTGTACTCTTTTTTTACCTCTCCAAATTATTATTATCTCACTTTTTTTCACCTTCAAAATTCACTCACTCACAAATCATTACATTTCTTTCTTTTTCATTTTTCACCATTAAAATGGACTTGAAAAGTTCCAATTATTGTCAACACTCTTCTTCAATCTTCCATCAAGATCCAATGGGTAAGAAAGATGGAGCTCAAACCCGACCCGGGTTCACCTTCAATATCGGGTCAAGAAAAAGCTTTCCTTCAAAATGGGATGATGCTGAAAAATGGCTGATTAGTGGCCATGATTCACCTGCTAATTTCTTGCTTAAACAATGTGGTATTAAACAAGATGAAACTAGGGCTGTCAAAACCACTTCTGTTTTTCAACAACCAAAGATTGTGTCTTTGGATCATCATGTTCTTCTCAAAGGTAATTTTACCCTAAATTTTTCATCTTTTTATGTTTTGTTTTTCCAATGACTATTTGAAACACCACCCCACCTGATAAAAAAAACAAAAAATTCAAATTTTAAGAAATTTTGAATTTTGTGTGTTTTTTGAAATTAAATAGTTGTTTTCAGTGGGCAAATGGATTTTTAGTAGTTTTCGAGTCGTATCTGTAACATCCCACATCGGTTGGGATTTGGGAATAGTGCGGACTCCTTCTGATGGTATTTCGTTGTTAAAGCAGACAATATCATGGTGCGGTTTCGCTGGGTTGTTACATACCTAAGAAATCACGTGCCAAAAAGAGTTTAGGACAACGAGTTCAGTGAGGTGGCGTGCCAGGTGGTACTACATGTAAACTCACCACCTTTATCCGGTCAACACACCACCTCACTGGACCCACTTGACATGTGAGCAAACTCTAAACTCCGTTTGGCACATGAGCAGATTAGTTGTAAAAAAAGTCCGAGTCCGCTTTATGTTGTAGCGGACTCCTGCAAAAGTTTTTAAACCATTAAATTCTCATTTTTTCGGGTAGAAACAACTATTTAATCTATAAGAGAAAATTTAAAATACAAATTATATTTTTGGTAAAACGTTAGATCGAATTCTTAAAGGAATAAAAATTGCACTTGCCTGATGGAATTATCACGCAAGAGAGCGGAGAAATAATAATGCAATGATCTGAGCCGAACGTTTGAATGATCAACGGGCACGTAACGAGTAATTTGTACAAAATATTAAAAAAATAAAATTGGTGTAATTTTATGCTTATGATGTTAATATGCAGATAAATTTACAGATGAGGTTGAACCAATTTTTACAAAATCCAAATATTTGGGGACAATGGAAGTAGTTCAAGAGGTTAAAAACCGGGACACGGGGACAGAGATGACTCCGGCGGGAAGCTCAACTGTCTCGCAATGCCCGACGCCGGTGAAAAGCTTATCACCACCGCGACACAACACACCCGAAAGTCGGTTACTCGGGCAGGGGTTGATGGAACAAAGTAGCTCTCAATTGGAGTGTGATTTAGCTAATAAGTTGCAGCCATGGACACCTTTTGATGGTATGAATTGTAATTGGGAATCAATGGAGGATGAAGAAGAAGAAATATCAAAAAGTTTGAGACATTTTGGGATGAACAATGAAATTGAATCTCAAGAAACTATTTCTGGGCCTAGACCATCTGCATGGGAAGAAAAAGATATGTTGGAACCTTGCTTGAGGTGAATTTTTTTATTTGATTTTATTTCTTTTATATTTTGTTTGATTCAAAATTTTAATTTTTTGTCATAAAAAACCGTTGGAGAATGATTCAGTTCAGTGCTTAATAAAGTGGTTGTTTGTTTCACCTCTTAATGGTTCAGTTCAGTGCTTAATCATTCAGATTCAGCATTCATAACGTTTTTTCATAAAAAAGTCTCTGAATGGTTCAGTTAAGTGTTGAATGATTAAGAGACAAAGAGATGCTGAATTGAGCATATACCAACTTTACTATTTTCTATATTTTTACCTCAACATCCTTCTTATTAACAAAGCTTCTTAATGGTTCAGACGTTTGATGGTTTAGTTTTTCTGGTTTGATGGTTTAATGGTTTAAGCTTGATTTTTTATAAAATTTTATATATTTCAATTCAAAGTAATGATTTTGAATAAAAAGATCACTTCAAACCATCAAATCCTCAAAACCAAACCGTTAAACAATCAAACCAGTAGTAGTTACCTTTGATTAAAACATTTTTTTTTGAATAAAAACGGTAAAACCAGCTGGTCGAGCTAATTTGGTTTGTTGTTTCCCTAAATAATAGTTAATGGTTTAATCATAGTTTTCGTCAAAACAGGCTTAAATTAATGGACCTTGTACATAGGTGACTCAAACATTTTTTTGAATTTAAAAAGACAAGTAAAACCAACTAGTTCAGCTAGTTTGGCTTGGTTGTTTCCTGAAATAGCAGTTTATGGTTCGGTCAAATTTAAAAAAAAAAACATCAAAACAAACCGTGAACACACGTGAATGAAACATTTAATTTTTGTAGGAAAAAACAATTTTAACTTTATACACAATCATGTTTGCTTTTTTGCAGGTATCAAATAAAGGAAGCAAAAATACAAGCTTGGGTGAATCTCCAAAAAGCCAAAGCAGAAGCTCAGTCAAAAAAGCTGGAGGTAAAAAAACAGTTTTATTAAACAAAACAAAATCATATCTTCATTTCATTGATCAAAACATGCAATGATTAAATGGTTAGTGACTGTGAACTCCGATCAACTTAACCCGTAAAAAAAGTTGTGGTGAGTCTCCGCTGCGTTTGTAATAATAGGGCAGCCCCAATACTAAAGAAAAAGACCCACCGCTGAGTGCATCGGTCATAAGCTGTTGCACCGATCACTTTTTACAAAAAGGCTCACAAAGTGTAATGCAGGTGAAAATTCAGAAGATGAGATCAAAACACGAGGAAAAGGTAATGAAGAAGATGACAATTGTCCATCGAAAGGCGGAGGAGTTGCGAGCCGCAGCGCAACTCGATCACTCTGAGATGGTTGGTAAATCGAACAAGACACCGAGCAGAGTCACAAACGTGCAGTTTTCTGCGCAGCAAGGTTCATGTGGTTGCTTGATCAGTAACTAACTGATGGTTAATTAATTGAAGTTGGCGTGTGGTTGAAGTTTTGACAGAAGTGTCAGTTTAAGTTAACAATTGTAGTTGGTGATTGTGATGTGATGTGATGTGATGGTGAAGTAGGTAGTGTTTGTTTTGTTAAGCTTTGTGGTTAACCTTTTACTTTCACGGCATGACTTTTGTTTGTTATAAGATTTTTCTTCTGTTGGCCAATCACTGTTTTAGGTTAATAATACAGTAGATGATTGCAGACAATTTGTGGCCTTTTCAAACACACATATCTGACACTTAAAGTTACACCTATGATGACAATGAATAAGAATAGGATGCGTAAAACTTGCTACCATCACGGGTGTACTTCGGAAATTATTAATTTTTTTTATATCCGACTTGGTTTTTCGATTCTTGTGTGTATTTCAGCTCGAAATGTAAGTCTTGTTCGGTCGGGTTGGGTCATATAATAATGAATGATTTGAGCTGAGATCTGTATAAGATTTTAGTTTGAATTTCGAGTCCGTGCTGGCTTTCATCCCATCGTGTGTTACGTCAGAGAGTTTTTCTCTTGTAAAGGCAAAACGACTGTCAAGTGATAGCCGAGTTTATGGTTTCTAGGAGAATGTCAAGTCTTTATGGTTTCTAGGAGAATGTCAAGTCAAACTTTAAAGCAATATGAGCACGGTTAAAATAACAAAATCTGACCGGAGTGGAACAAAATGGATATCTATATGAGTAAGGTGACTTAATATTAAAAAAGTCTTCGTTCTTTAAAAAAAAATGTTTTTCTGTATCTACTATCAATCAATTAATATGCTTATCTAGACACTAAAAAAGAGCTTGAACATAAAAATATCAAAAAGTCATATGCATCACTTGAATCTTAGAGCATTTAAACAAAAATCACTAAATTTATAATAAAAATCAATAATTTTCTCTATTATTATATTTAAATAATACTCTGTAATATTATTTTACATTTAGCACTACAATTTCTTTCTTCCACTCACTTTAATAATTTTTTACATCTATCAAATTTCTCTCTTTCATTGACAACAACTTACAAGTCACAACCACCCACACTCAAATTTTCTCTCTCCGTTCAAAAGATATTTTTTTCGAAAATGATCTTCCTAGGTTTGTAAACGACTAAACCGCTAAACGGTGGCAAGGGCAAGCCGGCAAGGTGGTTGTAAATTTTTAAATGAAATTTTAAAAAGGCTGGTGAGTGTTAATGGGCTAATGTAATATGAAATGGGCTTTAATTGAATATAAGATGCACATTGTATAATGTATATTAGTGTCTTACAGTCTTAGTGATATAATCCTAGGGTTTAAGGGTTATAAGGTTTTTCGTTTAAGGGTGTTTTTTTTAAACGGGCTTTTCTTATAGTCTTATTGGGTAAGTATGTTCCATAAATATTATTTGGGTTTAGAGGTATTTTTTTTGTGAGAGTCGCATTAAAAAAAATAAAAAAACATAAGGATGATCTAGAATGTTAGTTGTTTCAAAATCATTGCATTACATAAAAAATTTTAGGGAGTAAGTTGTGCTTTTGTTCCATGTTAGGGCATTTTGACCTTTTCAGTTTTAAAAAAAAATCTTTTGGCTAATCATACTCGACAGTTTGTATTGTGTAACACCGTTTATTTCATCAAACTCCGTTGGTGAAAAGACCGAAAACCATATGACATGATTTGTTTAAAGTATATTATTTTTTCAGTTAAAGTTTAAAATGCCCAAACCACATAAACCAAGAGCGTAACGTATCTCTAAAACAAATAATAAAATGAATAAAGTAACCGTCCGCAAACTGAACCACAAAACCAAAACACATAAATCTCAAACCACCAAACCTGGCCAACTTGCTTTAATTTTAGTCAATTTAGACTGTTGGTTTACTTAGGTTTAATACCTTGGTACAAGGTAAAATATTGTCTAACATGAAGACTGGTTATAAATAAAACCAAAAAACAATTACTCATGATTTAATCACGAAACTCATCCATAAACTTCTGGTGAAATTCAGTCAGTCGTGAAACGATGGCCGGGATCTTCTCCTCTTGTGGCAATATTGTGCACCTAAAATGCCACGTTCCAGGAAACTGTTGTAACCCAACCAACAACAATTCATCACCTTGTTTTACATAAACAGAAAGAGTTAACTAATATCACAAAAGTATTTAAAATTACCTGACCAAAACCAGAACCGGGAACCACAACGATACCGGTGGCATATAGAAGGCGGGTCGCATAATACGCATCTGGCTCTTTCTTACGTGATTCGGCTTCTTTTATTGCTTTGTTGGGCAATCGAATTTGCGGGAAAAGATACATCGCACCTTCTGCTTTGTTACAGGTAACACCTTCTAAGTTATTCAATCCATCTTCTAGCATCTATTGTTCAATTAAAAGAATAAGTAACAAAAGCCCAAGTTTGAAAATTATCCTCCATTTAATAATATGATTCAAAATGACCTTTGCACGCCTCGCCATTGATTGTAGGATGCCATCTTTCTCAGCTAAGTAGGATTCGTATGATTCATCTCCAACCTGCAAACATGCGCGTAGTTGAACTATAATCATAACTAGTTAACTATTATATCCGTCACATTATGAAAAACTAAACGTACCTTTGGAGGGCTCATAACAAGGGTTGCAAGAATCTGACCAGAAATATTCGAACACGCGTTCAATGTTGCTAACTTGTAAACTTGTTCCATAACTTCAGGACTAAAGCCAGTCACCTCCATATAACCACCTCTTTTCCCACATTCACCATGATACCCTGAAAACCGAAAACACTTTAGTCATTTCACCTTGTTCCATAACGTATGTGTAACAATAAAGAAAATAAAGGAAAAAAAACACCACCTTTAGACACAGATTGTAAAGAAACCAAGGGGATAGCCTTGTCACCATACCCCATAGAGCAACAAACTTTCTTGAACGAGTGAAATTGCTTCTCCGGGACGTGGATGTTTTCCTGGTATACCTTCAAAATCACCACATAACATCGGGCTTGGTTATGTTACGTATCCATAGCTTTGCTATGATGAGATTTAATCGGTTGATGTTATATTTTTTGAACTAAACTAAAACATGGACATTATTTACCTCATCGGCAAGAAGAACCAATCCTTCTTTCTTGCAGAACTCAACAATATCGCGTTGGTTCTCCTCAGCAAGAACCTACATAAGTATTATTAAAATGTAGATAATATATTGATCAATGTTTACAAAAGTATAAAACCGAATATAACTACCTGGCCAGTTGGGTTCCCTGGATTGATCACAACCAACGCCCTAACGTTAATACCCTTTTGTCTAGCAGTTTCCAGTTGCTTCTCGAGCTCACGGATCTCAAGTCCCCACCCTGTTGCTTCATCAAGATAATAAGGAACCTGATAAACATTACATGTTGTTCAGTTACGCTTCTATATAAACTCGAAGGTTAAATTTTTTTCTAAAACTCAAACACAGCAAAAAGACATACAAGAGTGCCACCATAAAGGGCAATTGAAGCAGAATAAAGCGGGTATTGAGGAACCGGACAGAAAATCCCATCATTCTCTGATCTTATTAGTAACTGCATCATCATTTGGATCTGGTATAGAAACATAATACAACCCGTAATCAAATTGACATGTTACAGTAGTTTCAAAAGATATTTTATTCAACAAACAATAAGAGCGAAAGTAAATCTTTACAGCTGGGCTTGCACCATCCGTCAAGAAAATATCATTCGGGTCAGCAGGAAAACCATCGCGAGCTTCAATGCCAGCAGCAATGGTGTCACGCAATCCCTTAATACCCTGATGTCAATTCAAAATAATTCAAGTCAATATAACATAAGCTCATTTAATAGTATAGCATGTACTTAAGTTAATGTTTTTTTAAAACTATTTTAAAGATGTGAAAGACAGCAGTTTTACCTTACTGTGACTATATGCACCGGTAGATCTTCCAGGAATTTGATCAAGGATCTGTCGTGCTCGTTCAATGGAATCTGAACTGTAAGTTTAACGATCATGTTAACATGCTTGAATTTATATAGGACTTGGTAAAATTACAAATGTGCATACCTAAACAAACCCTGTGTTTTACTCTTATCCAATATGGTAGGATGATCACACAAAGCAAGAACCTAGCAGATTTAATTCACATTCGTAAACAACAAAAGAATTACAGAAAATAAAAGCCGCAAACTTGTACAAATAGTGTTGTAGAATGCAAACCTCTCGGAAGAAAGTGATCGGTTGTTGACCGAGAGAATGTGGATTTCCGATGTTACAGTAAAGTATCTGAAAAATATTTAAAAACGAAAGCAATGAAGCAAAATTTAAAGTTTTCGAACAAAAGAAAACGAAAGATTATACCTCTTTAAACGGATAAGAACCTGGATTTGCTTGCAATTGTTGCTGCAATTTCTGTAGTAAGTTAACATAGAAACATCAGAAAAAAATCATTCAAAAACTTGTATGTGAGCATTTAAACATAAGGTAAGGTTTGTCCTCATCTCACGAACATAACTGGTTACGTCTCTTTGTTTGTTTGTTTTTTTGTTCTATAATAATGCATTGTTAATGATAAAACTCACCATACTAAAAAAATCGTTTTTAGCATAGCAACATTAATTCAGTATATTACCTGAGCCAAGGAAACAATTTCGCCACGAACAGCATACTCACATTTCAAAACCTGGATATAATATAATTATAAAGCAAAAAACATTAGCATAAATTAAATTAAGGTCATCCTGGCTACAATTTTGTGTCTTGTTTTATAAAATTATTTGCCGATTGGGCATTAATTAATCTATATGCAAATAAACAATTTTGAGAGTCATTAAATTAATTAAATTAAAAATTACAAGGTTAATCATCGTATATCCATGTCCGATGACAACATTATGGATCCAATTAAATGGTATGAAAAAAAAGCGATTGAAATTGTAAAATGAGGAAGATGGAAGACCTTAGGATTGAGTGAATCAGCAGTAAGTGAGGGAATTGATCTGTCGGAGCCCATTGATGTGATGTGATGTGATTTGGTGGCGGCGGTGGCGTTTGTTTTGGGTGATGTTAGAAACAAAATTGATATTGTCTGAGAATTTAAACACAAACAAATGAAATGAAAGAAACATTAAATACGGCTCATGCAACATGTGACTATAACACGCATAAACGCAGGAGGAGAAGAGAAGAGAAACAACAAAAACGCTCACTTGTCATGTGTCAGATTTTCTTTTTTTTTTTTTTAGTTAACTACATCAAAGTCTAATTGTTTGTCCATGTGACACTTAAGTCACATACAAATTGTGTGTGGTCCAAAGTAAAATGAGAGGAAGCTTTTAGGCTTTATGCAATTAACTTTAATCTAGGCTGTTAATCCATGTGTACGTGGACGTTTTATGTTGGGTCGTCCTATTCTCACACCTTCTATATTTATTTTCACACCCTCCAGGCGCCGCACATAGACCTCGGCGTCGCGCCTGGGTCACATCTCATCGGAACACATCATCGTACGTAGTCCGTTGGCCAGTCAACCCCCCTTATGCGCCGCGCATGGCCCTATGTGCCGCGCCTGCCATATAATTTTATTTATAACCAATTTGTATTTATAAAATTTTAAGGATCTTGATTGTTATATGGATAAACCACTAGACCTTTCATGTAATTAACTCTTAATTTTTTACTTTAATAATAATATCTTTATTTAAACATTGTTTTAAAAAAATTGCAATGTTATATTATATATTATCATACATATATATAAAATTCGTATTTATAAAATTTTTTGATTGTTATAAGGCACAAAAACTGGTTTGAAAAAAAAACCCGAAAAAACTTGAACCGGTTTATGAAAAAAACCGATTAAGTTAAAACCGAACCGGTAGTTCAAAATAGGTTTGGGGATTGGAGCAAGAAAACCGGTTAAAAAACCGGTTTTATTTCAAAGAACCCGGTTTAACCGGGTAAAAAACCATTTTTTTAAAATCCTGGTTAAAAACCGACCCGAATCGATTTGATAGGATTGAGTTTTCACTTGAAAAAACCGGTTAAAAACCGACCCGATTTTAACAAAAACCGGTTTATTTGGTTTGAAAAAAAACCCGATTTACCCACCTCTACTCCTCTAGTATAATATGTGTGACATAGATGTGAGAACTGGGCCCACTTCTGGTCATCCAGCCTCCAACATGGGACGTTTGAAACCAAACTTCAGGCTGTCTTTTTTTTTTTTCCAGCATTAGCATTGTTCTTAGAAAACAAACCTTTAACAAGTGGACAATCTAATATAAAGACCACGAATATAGTTACACACCATGAATTAATTGTTATGATGACGCATTTGTCCTTACACGCACCATAACTAGCTCATGTCATGCTGGTATGTGTTTCGTATCTATACCTACTCAATTAAGAGAGGTACTTTAGGTGAAATGAAACGACAAGGGTTACTTGGCGTGGTGTGGATCGGTTGGGGAGTCATGTATGCCGGTTTGATTTTGTCTTCAATGAGCTTAGCAAGACCGTACGTTTGATGAAGGGACATAGGATGATAGATAGTCATCTCGGCTTGAATGCTGCGTTTAATACCAAAGAGGAAGCAATTTTGCAAGCCTTGTGGCAACTCGTTAACGCGGTTTGATATGTTTCAACAATCGTTGTTTGACTTAGTTTGAAGACAGTTGCCTTTTCAGTCAGTTGTTTTCAACAAGTTTAACTCAAAACAAAATTAGTCAACCCTGTTTTCAAACAATATAAACATACACATACAATGACACATATCAGATGTACTTGTTACACAAGACCAAACTCAATTTACTCATCTGGAAAATGTCAAATTGTTCACTGATGAAGAACCACTTAAATAACAAATCATATGTAGCCTTACAGCATATGAAAATACCAACTAGGCCACTATAACCAAATCGACCCACTACTACATGAGATAAGCAACAAAGGGTAACTAGCAACTGACCACTACTCATAATTGACCAAAACATCTACAAAGGAAACTAAACCCATGTGCTAGGGTAGCATGGATGCATGGTCTACTGTGTGCGTCGCACAAGCGGCACAACTTCTACACACAACAGACCATGCAAAAAAAACAAGTGGCAATATAAGAACCCTAGATTGTCATCAACGAAATCTTAACATTCATATTTGGGAAACTTGATTGATCTAAAGGCCTTCTTCCTCTTCTACCTTTAATCGTGAACATCAATTTCTACGGGTGACGTGCGTGGGGCGCGTAACAGATCTTTTAACACCTGAAACTCTTCATCCTTTTCAAGCACACTCAATATGTTCACCTTCTTCAGTTTCGGTGACCTTGCCAAGATAAACTTCACAAACTCCAACACAGATTTCACGTTGGTGTCAAACATATAATAAATCTCCAATTCATTCAGATGCTTCAACCAAACATCCGAATATTTTTCCAATGTATTCGGGGGGATAACGTCATTTTCGCAACAATCATGAGGATTATATGGCTCATCTGAATCAGTCTACACGAAGCGTTGTCATTATTTTTGGCAATATATTTTTGGCATGAGAATCAAAACAATTCAGATACAAAATAAATTTACCTTAATCTTAATTTTCTCCAAGTTTGGGGAAAATTTGAGCATAACAGCAATAAAAGTTAACCCTTGGCCGCAATAAAAGCACATTTCTTTGAAATAAAAGTACTTGAGGTTGATTAAGGTTGGAAGCTCTTTTGGAAGTGGGTCAAGAGCAAACCACTTCAAAAATAGGCAAAAACAAAATTTAACAACACAAGTTTATTTTTCTTTCTTGTTAACTATATATATAATGTGGAACTGTGGATAAAAATTACCCCAAGGATTAAAGGCCAAGTAGTAAGATGTTCAACCACATGTAAACACGCGAATAGCTCAGTAATGGTGCATTCTTTACTACCAAGTTCCCAATGCTCTACGAGCTACAACAACTTTCAGTTATCAAGTAAATTTCAAAAGCCCATGATAGCAGATATTAAAGTGAGCACTTACCAAAGTGAAGCTCTTAAGTGATGGAGAGTTTGATAAAAGATGTAGAAGGGTTTTAGTAGGTATTGTTCCATACTTCAAGTATAAGCTTCTAAGGCTATGAAACCCTCTGAATGTTGGTTTATGGTCAAGATCACAGTACTCGAGATGTAAGTTAGTTAAGTGATGCATTGAGAAGACAGATAAAGGTACCCTATACCGGAACTCATACTCAGACTTAAGTTTTAATTTCTTGACAGCATGGTTCCTTGACAAATGAAGTATTATTTGATCAAGTTCAAAACAATCACAATCTGCAACCACGTCAAGGGTGAACTCGTGGATTGGAGCCTGGCGCAGTAACAGAACTTGGTATATAGCATAGAAAACTTTAGAAATTGAGGTCATGTTTTCACTTGAATGTCGATTCCATGCTTTCATTTGAACTTTGCCTAAAGATTCTAAACTGTCCACAACAGAATCATCAAACACAAGTTTAGGAATTTTGGTCCACTTGTATCTCCATTCCTTTGAAAGGATACTTGTCCTTGCCGCCTCTTGAATTGATAGAAAACACAGAATGATTTCTATTATTGTTTGTGGAAGTGTGCTGATTCTATCCACACATAATCTTTGCACTTTAGATCGACGTGTAGCTTTCATCTTAGGTTGTTTTGATACTAAATAACGCTTCAAAAAGCCAAAATAGCATTAAGAGATTGTACGATGATCCAACGATCCGAAGAAAAAAGGCTACAAATCCGTGTTAGGATCATATTCATGGGTTTTTTTTGGATGTCTGCACTGAACCAAATTGATTATAGAGGCTGTTTGGCAAAATCTGAACCATTAAGAGGCTCTATCAATAAAAGGGATGTTGGGGTAGAACTTCAGATAAGGGTAAAGTTTGTATATGTTTCATTCAGTTCCATTTAGCATCCCTAAGGGGCTGTTTGTTTACCTCTTAATGATTCAGTTCAGTGCTTAACCATTCAGCATTCAGAGCGTTTGTTTCAGGAAAAAATAGCCTCTGAATGTTTCAATTAAGTGCTGAATGGTTAAGAGACTAAGAGATGCTGAATGAAACTGAATGGAGCATATACTAACTTTATACTCATCTGAAGTTGTACCCCAACATCCCTCTTATTGATGGGACCTCTTAATGGTTCAGACCTCTTAACCATTCAGCACTTAATGATTCGGATTTTGCCAAACAGTCTTCAGAGGCTTTTTTTTATGAAACAAAGCTCTAAATGCTGAATGATTAAGCAGAACTAAATCATTAAGAGGTGAAACAAACAGCTGAATGATTAAGCAGAACTAAATCATTAAGAGGTGAAACAAACAGCAGCTATAATATCTTGAACCATACACCAGTGTATTGTTGAGTGATCATTATAAAGGGGTCATATAATCAGTTTACACAAAAAGGATTTATCAGAAGATGAGTTGAACCTGTTTTGATCAATTAATTAACTTTAAAACAAAATCACACATATAAACACTCAACCAGATAAAAGTGAAAGAAACACATCCAAACACCAACTTAGTACCCATTTATGGCAATTCTAGATAGATTCATGACTCGATAGAAACCTGTTTAAACATTGAAATAGAAACAAATTAACCCTAAAATCACAGAACTAAACAAATAAAATTAAATCAATTCAAACAAACTATGGTCACTGAAAGGATGAAACAATATAATGATATGATAGGTAAATCGATCAAGGGGAGGAGATACAGATACCTCAAGTACGAAGAACCCTATTTAAATTTTACACTCCGTGAACAATGTGTGCGTGTGTGGTGCATAAATAAATTTGATTTATCTGTTAAGTTAGAGCCAACGGGGTTAGTGGCTCATTGGTAATATAATTGTGTTAGAAGCACTACGTCAGTGGTTCTAGTCCGTTAAAAAAAATCTGTTAAGTTAGAGCTAATAACATAAATAGTCCTTTTAGTTTGGCGGCAATCACAAATTTGATTAGTAACTATTAGTAATAACTTTAAGACTTAAAGGCGGCGTTTGATTTTAATTTTGTAAGAATTTTAGACTAAGGGACTGTTTGTTTGATTCTGAATGGAAGGAACCTCCGAACCCTTTAGAGGAAGGGAGCATTCAGAGCAAACGACAATTTTTTATCTCTCTAGATTTCTTATATATGTCTGTTAGTTGAGTCATATGATGGTTCATTCGGTTTTAACAGTTTAGTTTCAATAGTGTGAGGTAAATTACTTTGTATGTCGTATAATAAATATAACAAAAAGTTCACTCTAGCTCATGATTTAATCACGAAACTCATCCATAAACTTTTGATGAAATTCAGTCAGCCGTGAAACTATGACTGGAATCTTTTCCTCTTGTGGCAATATAGTGCACCTAAAGTGCCACGTTCCAAGAACCTGTTGTAACCCAACCAATAACAATTCATTAGCTCTTTTTTTACACAAATAGAAAAAGTTAACCAATATGATAAAAGTATTAAAAAAACTACCTGACCAAAACCAGAACCAGGAACCACAACGATACCAGTGGCATTTAGAAGGCGGGTGGCATAATATGCATCTGGTGGTGTTTTAAGTAGTTCGGCTTCTTTAATTGCTTTGTTGGGCAGTCGAATGCGTGGGAAAAGATACATTGCGCCTTCTGCTTTGTTACATGTAACACCCTCTAAGTTGTTCAATCCATCTTCCAATATCTAGTGATGGTCAGCAGTATAAAATAACAACAACCCAGATATAAAATTATTCTCAAGTTAATGATCCATTAATATGATTTAAACTGACCTTTGCACGCCTCGCTAGTGATTGTATGATTCCATCTTTTTCAGCATAGTAGGATTCATATGATTCATCTCCAACCTGCAAACATGCGCGTAATGTTTAGCGAGTTAACCAGCCATTTGTCATATTGTAAAACCAAACATACCTTTGGAGGGCTCATAACAAGACTTGCAAGAATCTGACCAGAAATATTAGAGCATCCATGCATAGATGCCACCTTGTAAACTAGTTCCCTAACCTCAGGACTGAAGCCAGTCACCTCCATATAACCACCTCTTTTCCCACATTCACCATGATACCCTGAAAACTGAAAACCCTTTAGTCATTCAAAAATCCGTAACGTATGTGTAACACTAAAGAAAGGGGAAAAAACCACCTTTAGACACTGATTGAAAAGAAACTAAGGGGATAGCCTTGTCACCACATCCCATAGAGCGAGAGACTTTCTTGAAAGAGTGAAATTGCTTCTCCGGGACATATATGTTTTCCTGGTATACCTTCATATGACCACATAACATCACCCTTAGTTATGGTATAGTGATTTGGAGCTTTGGTCATTAGAAATAAGGTGTGCATGCATCCCACTGATATAATGCTTTGACTAGTTTGTTGAAATTATTTACCTCGTCTGCTAGAAGAACCAAACCTTCTTTCTTGCAGAACTCGACAACTTCACGTTGGTTCTCCTCAGCCAGAACCTATGTAAATGTTATTAAAAATAAATTATCAAAAAATGGAGATAACACAATGATTATTAATACTTTTAAAAACTATTTAGTAAAATCACCTGGCCTGTTGGGTTTCCTGGATTGATCACAACCATTGCTCTAACAATTATACCATTTTGTCTAGCAGTTTTTAGTTGCTTCTCAAGCTCAGAGATCTCTAGTCCCCACCCTGATGCTTCATCAAGATAATAAGGAACCTGAAAAATCATCGCATGTTGCTCGATTATGATTCTCAAGGACAAAAAAAAGACGGTTAAATTATAAAAAAAAGGCATACAAGAGTGCCACCATGAAGGGCAATTGAAGCCGAATAAAGAGGGTACTGAGGAATTGGACATAAAATCCCATCATTCTCTGATCTTATTAGTAACTGCATCATTATGTGGACCTGATATTAAACATAAAACCAACTGTAGTTATATTGACATGTTACACTAGTTTGATGATATATTTTTCATAACACACAATAAGAGAAAACAAGATAAATCTTTACCGCTGGACTTGCACCATCTGTCAAGAAAATATCATTTGGGTCGGCCGGATAACCATCACGAGCTTCAATGCCAGCAGCGATGGTGTCACGCAATCCCTTAATACCCTGATATAGATTATAAATAATGTGAGTCAACGTGTCATACGACTATATAATTAATATAAGCTCATTCAATAGAGTATTAAAGATGCAAAAGACAGTAGTTTTACCTTACCATGACTATATGCGCCAGTAGACCTTCCAGGAATTTGATCAAGGATCCGCCATGCTCGTTGAATGGAATCTGCGCTGCAAGTTTAATGATGCGCGTTAAGATGCTTGAATCAGCTACATAATTGACACATGACCGTTAAATGTGCATACCTAAACAAACTATGTGTTTCACTCTTACACAATATGGTTGGACATTCACATAATGCAAGAACCTAGTAAGTTTAAATCACATTAGTAAGCAATAGTTATAGGAAAAAAAACCGAAAATTGTTACAAATGGTCTTGCAGAAAGAATGACACAAACCTCTCTGAAGAAAGTGATCGGTCGTTGACCAAGAGATTGTGGATTTCCAATATTACAGTAAATAATCTGAAAAAAGCAGAATTTAAATCTTTGTAACAGAATAACAGAAGAAAAGGAAACGTTATACCTCTTCGAAAGGATGAGAACCTGGATTCGCTTTCAAGTCTTGTTGTAATTTCTGTAGTAAGTTAACATATAAACATCAGAAAATGATCAATATTCATGCAACGTAATTATAACTTAAGGTAAGGTCCGCCCTCATTTCACCCTCACCAGACCCTACTTGACGAGTCGGATATTACTAGGTACTTGTGTTTGTTCTGCCACTAGCTATATTCATTGTTAATGATGGTTAGTTAAATTTGGTTTTAAGCAGAGACATTTCAGTTAATTACCTGAGCTAGGGAAACAATTTCGCCACGAACAGCATACTCACATTTCAAGACCTGGATATAATTATAAGAAAAATATTTATAAATTTATCAACTGAATGGCATTTTATAAGCAACATTTAGTGTATGATTTCAAATGCATCCTCCATCTCTGATCTCAATTCTATGGATCCAATTATTATAAAGAATGAAAGACCTTAGGGTTGAGTGATTCGGCGGTAAGAGGGGGAGTTGATGTTGATGTGAAGAATCGATCAAGCTTTGAAGAAGAAGACGGAGATGGATGACTGGAACGTGAGACGGTGGCGTTTATGATCAAACGTTTGGCTCTGTGGGCGTTAGATGCAAATTTATAATTGACAATCTTCATTGAAGGTTAAGAATTTAAAGAGAAACAACGAAAGGACGTAAACGTTATACAACATTCATGCATGATGTTATATTGTGATGTGTCTGTCGAGAAACACACACCTCGATCAATTGTTATATCATATTTCCATTCAATATAACATCCTTTTTCAAACATCTTTTCTATATGTTTTTTAAGGGCTTTTCCTAGTACACGTGTGAGTTTTTTTGAGACAGAATGTCAATCGTTCATATTGATTTTAATGTTCTAGACCCGACTCACTCACCACAAGGAACGAAAGTCATGCACCACTACCAGAAAACCACATTGAGTCAAATAAGAACTTGAGACCTCATGGCGGACCTCACTTATGGCCATCCTGCCTCACTCGAACGTGGGACATTTGAAACGAAAGGACTGTTTGGCAAAATATGAACCATGGACAGTTTGACAAAATCTGAACCATGGTAGGAAGGTTGTGGTAAAAGTGTAGATTAGGATAAAGCAGGTATATGCTCCACTCAGTTTCATTCAATATCTAGTTGTCCTTTAATCATTCAATTTGTTGTCCCTTAATTATTTAGCACTGAACCAAACCATTAAAAACCTCTCTTTTAATGAAACAAACACACTGAACGTTGAATACTGAATGACTACTTAAAACGAGTCATATCCTCACGACCCACGCATGTTGCAGTTACACTAGGCCGTGGCGCATCAGTTTCAGGTTTAAAACACAATAACAATGTCTAGTGCCCAGGTTGGATTCTTGTTGTCGCGGTTGAAACAAATGCCAACGACTTTCTTGGCGCATATCTAAACTTGAGTGAGGCGTTTTAGGGAAAAAGGAACAATGTGATGTGGGTTAGTTGGGAGCCAAGTATGTTGGTTTGAATGTGCGTTCAATGAGCTTAGCGAGACCATAGGTTTGGTTACAGGATATAGGATGTTGAATTATCATCTCGATAACTCGGTTTGAATGTTGCAACAATCCTTGTTTAACTAAGAGAGTTGCCATTCAATCAGTTTAGCTCAAATCAAAACTGACACTTTGTTTTCAACAAGTTTTAACTCAAATCAAAATTAGTCAACCCCTGTTTTTAATCAATATAATCATACACATACATAACAGTATCAGGTGTACTTGTTACACAAGACCAAACACAATCTACTCATCTGGAAATTAATGTCTAATTGAACATTGATGAACAATCACTTAAATAAGAAGTCAACATATGAAAGCACCTACTATAACCAAAACCGACCCAATGCTACATCAACTAAGGGTAACTAGCAACTCACCCCTACTCGAAACTACCCAAGGAGACTAGATCAATGTGCACAGGGTTGCATGGTTTGTTGTGTGCGGGTTAAACACTCCAGCACACAACATACCACGCAAAAAACTGAAGAAAAACAAGTGGCAATACAAGAACTCTAGATTGTCATCATTAATATTCGGGGAACTTGAGTGGTCTAAAGTCCGTCTTCTTTTTCCAGTAACTGTGAAAAATGATTTCTACTGATGATACGCGTGGAGCGCGTAACAGATCTATTAGCACCTCCAACTCTTGATTCTTGTCAAGTGTGCTCCTTATTTTCACCTTCTTTAGCTTGGGTGACCTTGCCAAGATAAACGTCACAAACTCCAACGCAGTCTTCACATTGGTATCACTCAAACAATCAATCTCTAGTTCATTCAGATGCTCCAACCAAACATCCGAATATTCTTCCAATGCATTGGGGATAACTTGATTTTCGTAACACTCATGAGTATTATCTGACTCATCTGATTCAGTCTAAACGAAGGGTTGTCATTATTTTTGGAAGTATATATTGATCGACATGAGACTAAAAACAATGTGGATACAAAATAAATTTACCTCAATCTTAATTTTCTCCAAGCTTGGTGAGCATTTGAGCATAACAGCAATAAAAGTTAACCCTTGGCCGCAATAAAAACACATCTCTTTGAAATAAAAGTATTTGAGGTGGATTAAGGTTGGAAGCTCTTTTGGAAGTGAGCCTAGAACAAGCCACTTCAAAAATAGGCCAAAACGAAAATTAACAATACAAGTATAAATTTTTTTCCTGTTAAGTTAAACTATATATATATAACGTCAAATTGTGGATAAATATTACCCCGAGGAACGAACCCCAAGTAGCCAAATGTTCAATCACAGGTAAACACTCGAATAGCTCAGTAATGGTACAGTCTTCAAGACCAAGTTCCCATTGCTCTAGAAACTACAACAACCTTCAGTTATAAAATAATTTCAAAAGCCCATGATAACAGATATTAAAGTGAGCACTTACCAAAGTGAAGCTCTTAAGTGATGGACAGTGATAAAAGATGTAGAAGGGTTTTAGTAGGTATTGTTCCATACTTCAAGTATAAGCTTCTAAGGCTACGAAACCCGCTGAATGTTGGTTTATGGTCAAGATCACAGTACTCGAGATGTAAGTGAGTTAAGTGATGCATTGAGAAGACAGATAAGGGTAACGTATACCGATCCTCATACTCCGACACAAGTTCTAATTTCTTGATAGTATGGTTCCTTGACAAATGATGTATTATTTGATCAACTTCATAAAAGCGATAATCTGCACCAGCGTAAAGGACGAACTCGTGTATTGGACCTTGGCGTTGTAACAGAACCTGTTGTATTACATATAAAAGTTTAAGCCTCAAGTCCATGCCATTCCTTAACTTGTCTTCATCAGTGGGTCGATTCTTTTGTTTTGTTCTATCGAATAACATAGCCAGCCAATTAAACTTAAGTATAGGAATTTTGGTCCACTTGTACCTCCATTCGGTTGAGAGGATACTTGTCCTTGCTGCCTCTTTAATTGATACAAGACATAGGATGGTTTCTATTATGGTTTGCGGAAGGGTGCTGATTCTATCCGGACACAATTTTTGAACTTCAGACCGACGTTTAGCTTTCATGTTAGGGTGTTTTGTTGTATTGATACTAAATAACACTGCAAATAAGACAATTACAGCATTAAGAAAATGTATGATTATCTCTTAAGTACTTTAGTTATCAGTTTAACAATTACTGCACAGTATACAGATACACAGAAAGGATTATCAAGTGAGGAGTTAAACCTGTTTTAATCAATTAATTCTAATAAAAAAAATCACAAATTATAAACACTCAACCCTATAAAAGTGATAGTAACAAGTAACAACAGCAAGCAAAAGAAACACATCCAAACACCACAACATTAGTACCCATTAAACAATCGAAACAAACCCTAAAAGTATACAAATAAAATCAAATCAAACAAACTTCTGTTATTACTGGAAATGAGAACATAAGGCGTCAAACAACTTCTAATAATTACTACAGCAAATAGTGACAGTTAAATCGATCAAGAGAAGGAGATACCGTTGTTCTTCAAGTTTACACTTCTCGCCGCAAGTCAAGAATGTTTTGATAAATTTCATTTGTAGTATTTTTACCGGGCTTAAAACTAGGTTATGTTATATTGTTACGGGTAAAATCGTAACGTGTAATATATTAAAAGACGAAAAAATCCAAACTTAGGGGCTGTTTGGCAAAATCTGAATCATTAAGTACCGAATGGTTAAGATGTCTAAACCATTAAGAGGTTTCATCAATGAAAGGAATGTTGGGGTAGAACTTCAGATGAGTATATAGTTAGGCCCTGTTTGTTTTTGCCTCTTTTCTCTGAATAGAGGAAAACGTCTGATTCGGTCAGACGTAATCAGACGTGGGGCTGTTTGTTTTTTTCCTGGCATTAAGAAGTTCAGCGTCTTAATAGCATCTAAACCAGTAAGAGCTTTTAGTGGGTCTGAAATCCTCTTAACCCAAAAAAAACATACGTTTCTCTCCGGCCTCCATTAACTTCTAACCCGGAGACTAGGCTCCATCTCTGACGACTAGAGGTTCGTCTCTAGCCTCCACCCCTTAATGATTTAGATTTCAGACATTTGAACCACCTCTTAACATTCAGATGTGGTATTCAGATTCAGACTTAAATCTCTTAAAAAAACAAACGAGGCCTTAGTATATGTTTCATTCAGTTTCATTTAACATCTCTCAGTCTCTTAACAATTCAGCACTTAACTGAACCATTTAGAGGTTTTTTTTTTTCTGAAACAAACGCTCTGAATGCTGAATGCTGAATGGTTAAGCACTGAACTGAACCATTAAGAGGTAAACAAACAGCCCCTTAGACTTAGAAGCCAAACGATAGCTAAGTTAAATCCGTGGAATTAAAGTCGTAAATACGTCAAGGTAGAGTAAGGGGTCAAAATCGTAATTGGATCATAACATGGTTAATTCAATTTCAATAGTACGAGATAAATTAATGTGTTTGTCGTATAAATTTAACAAAAAATATCCCTCTCATGATTTAATCACGGAACTTATCCATGAACTTCTGGTGGAATTCAATCAACCGTGAAACTATGGCCGAGATCTTCTCCTCAGGTGACCTTGCCAAGATAAACTTTACATTCCTGTTGCTCAAACATTTAATCTTAATTCATTCACATGCCCCAACCAAACATCCAAATATTTTTCCAATACATTGGGGATAACCTCATCTTGCAAACATAGAAGATTATCAAATCCAGATTCACTCTACACGAAGGGTTGTCATTATTTTTGGCAGTATATTTTTACATGAGAATTAAAACAAATCAGACACAAAAAAAATGTACCTTAATCTTAATTTTCTCCAAGTTTAGAGAACATTTGAGTAGCAAAAGTCAACCCTTGGCCGCAATAAAAACACATTGTCTTGAAACAAAAGTATTTGAGATGGATTGCAACTGGAATCTCTTTTGGAAGTGAGTCTAGAACAAGCAACTTCAAAAATAGGCGAAAACAAAAACTAACATCACGAGTATAACTTTCAAAATGTGAATTGTCAATAAAAACTACCCCAAGGATATTATACTCCAAGTAGTCAAATGTTCAATCATATGTAAACACTCAATTAGCTCAGTAATGGTGCAATTCACTGCAATCTTCACTACAAGCTACAACAACTTTCAGTTATCAAATAAATTTCAAAAACCTCATATATGCGTGCAGCTCTTAAACACGGGACAGTTAGATGAAAAATGTAAAAGAGTTTTAGTAGGTATTGTACCATACTTCAAGTATAAGGCTACGAAATCCGCTGAATGTTGGTTTATGGTGAAGATCACAGTACTCGAGATGTAAGTCAGTTAATCTTTGTGCCGATATTTCTTTCACCGTTAAGGCGTTAAGCCGCAACAACTTACAATATTTAGACGAGTTTCAAAAGATGAAGAAGGTCTTTTGTATTGGTCACTACCCTATTCAACCATAAACTTAATCCTAAGGCTACCAAATCCACTGAATATATATAGGTTGATGGTCAAGAGCAACAAAATCGAAAAGGCATAAAGGGGTAACTTATAAACATGGAGCCTGTTGTCAAACTCAAAATAAAATACAAATGTATAATAGATTTTGGTTAATCTGAATACAAATATCCCATAAATACTACAATAATGGTAGCCGTGTTAGAAAATGACGTATTACAAAATATCACAGAAAAACAAAAAAAAAAAGTTGAGGAACAACCATTAAACAGAAGTGTACAAAGATGTGTATCTCATGATTATAAAGCTGAGTCAAACATCACTTTCGTTTGTGGTAGCCACATTGAGCCTTCGATGAATGATGCCACAGTAAACTTGCTCGCATCGCTACTCGTTAGGCTAGGCTTATACCCAGCCCATTTGACCCGCTTATCAACACCAGCACCTAGGCCCTTGTTCATGTACTCGCCGTAGTATATAGAAGCAGGCGGGTCAACACCGCTGACCCATGAAATCCAGCCCAACGGGTTCAAAAACCCTCCGATATTTGACTGCATAATGACCGTCGTTGAGTATTCCTTCCATGGCCTACCAAGGTACGTAGGAGCTGTGAGCGTATCAAATGCTGAAATATCACATTTCTGGATTGAAATACCCGTGTTTTGATTCGGGTCTTTTTTCCCCTGAGCCGTGATGGTCACAAACTGATTCGATAAAGGCTGGCGTGGCATGATCTTGCAGTTTTGGAACACCACGGCCGCATTTCCAAAGATGAAATCAATTGTTCCGGTTACATCACAATCACGATAGAATTGACGGTTTGAATGGGGATAAAGTGTGTCTTGAAACGCATCAAAAGAGCATCGGTAAAAGACCGAGAAATCCGAACCCGATCGGAAGGCCACGGCTTGATGCTTTGCTGCACCAGCTGTGTTCTCAAATCTCATATCCATTGCTACAAACCCTTTCCCGGCAACAGCTGATGATCATAAAAACAGATAAAAATTGAGTCACTTAGATTGAAAAAAAACCAAAAAATTTATTACTTTTATTCCCTAACTAAAAAGTCAAACTTTGATGCAATGAATGATACTAACACAATGATGATATGCTTCATTATGTTGTCATGTGATTATTTATCTCTATCAAGATATTTAAAAAGCTAAGTTAGAAAAAAATTATACAAATATAACATGTTAGATGATATTTTTTAAACATTATTGAGATCACGTCCGAAGCCTAAACGGCTAAACCTGCACATGGTTCTGTTGGTGATGTTTTCAAGTGTCAGGGATCGGGATAATGCCACGTGACATCAAGAATAATAACAAACCATGTGCGTGGGGTACGTGTATACAAACCAATTTAATAAGGATGGTTGTGAAGTAGATAGCTTAAATTTACTCAAAACACTCTCCTCGAAACTCATTTGGAAAAACTTTGTTTAGTGTTTGTTCTGTTTGCCAGTTCTTGTCCTGGTTATATTTTAACATTTTATAATATAATCCACTTAAAATACATACCATAAACTTATTTATACATCACTAACAAGTATAATTCATATCAATGTACTTTATTTTTTCATTTAACTTTGCTAAATTAAACCTAATGTGATTCATAGCCGAACCAAGACAAGTCAAGTATTTTAAAAACCGAGCCAAGCAGGTTGAGCAAATCCTGATTGGGCTCGTGAACAACTCTGATATAAACTCCGTTACTAGTTAAATACACCCATTTGATTGAGGTTGTTTTGTTAGAAAATTTATCAAAACAAACATTAGCTCATTTGTAAAGCTAAAAATAATATTTTTCTTTTTAGCATATTTTTCAGTTTGAACCAATAAAACGGTAACACGTTCCTGGCTAGCTAGGCTTTGTTCCTCATGACTAGCATAAGTCGGCCTAAAAGTAAGTTGTAGGTCGTTGAGGCGTAGCCAATGACAGCCAGAGTGACTACCCGAAGTGAGCAAAAGAGTACTAAAAAAGTTTTATTTCGCATTTTAAGTCGGTCAACTTTGTATTTTGGTGAATATATTTTTTTCCAATAAAAAAAATCTAAACGTCCCATTCATATCACTTTCAAGTTTCAACTGTTTTTCTAAATAAAAACTACAATAATAATCTCACAACCTAATGGAGAATGCACAAGCCAATAAAACACTATTTTTCATAGATTTTACTAGCGTTACTTCAATAGCTTTTTCAACTTTTCATACTTACATATCTAAAGTCAAAATCAAGTTTAACATAATAAAACATCATTTTATTTTAGTTTATTTTAAAGGATAAAGTGTAATAATCCAGTTAAAAACAACTATTTAAACTCACTATGTCAAGTTTCTCGCTAATTATGTTAATTAAAAAAGAGAGAAAAAAAACTTACCAAAAGTAGCTGTGGAAAAAGTGGGTGTACCGTCGACGAAGTTCAAGCTACCGGAAACAATGGACAGATCTTTCCCATCACCATAGATCATCACATTCCAAAACGATTTATCCAAAACAACATTCTCTTTATACTTTCCCGCCTTAATATAAACAATAAACATCGATTTACTCTTCTTCGGTACCATCGCCATCGCCTCTTTGATCGTCTTCACATTTCCACTTCCATCACTCGCCACCGTCACATTCGGCGTCGGCCGGCCAGATTGAAGCAACCTCCGTACACCAACCGGCATCCATTCCGGATAACCAGATAACTCCGATTCTATTTCCGATTCAGATTTCGTCAACAGTTTACGATGAATCGGGAGATTTAGCTTTTGTAGTATCCCGGAGATTTTTGAAACAATTGCTAGACTGTTACTAGTGTATTCAGTTGAATTTTGCATACGAGATTTAGTCTCTGTAACAAAAGTTGAATTGATTTCGTCTAAAGCATCTAAACACGTATCCTGATTTGTAATTGCAGTGCTCAGCCATGTTTTTAAGTCATCGATTTTGGATTTGGTTAATAACTTCTCGCCGGATTTTACATCCATGGCGGAAATTGAATCCTGAGCGTACTCAACGGCGTCGTTTAACACGATCTGGCATACATTCAACGCTTTTTTCACCGTTAAATCGTCAGTCATTTTCTCTAAACTCTCCGGCAATGACTTCAACTCCGATAACGAGTTGTAAACAACTTGCAACGAGAGCTTCAACAGCTCTTCTGGATCTGTTGAGTTTGATTTATTAAGCTCCGATATGCTGTTGTAGCATGAATCAGGGTGCAGTGTTTGGCTACATACGGCTTTGATCGATTGAGCTGCTGAATTAGAGTTTTGAACGGAATTTTTGTCGTCGTTGTTGTTGCTTTTGTGAATTAGGGTTCCCGCGACGGCGCCGATGATGACGGCGAGGAGGAGGACGACGGAGACGATAAGGATGATGAGACGTTTACGTGTTTTGCGACGAAATGCTTGTTCTTCTACGGGATCTACTTTACCGTAACCTTTGAAGGATTTGATTGTATCCATGGAGATTTGAGTTTGATTGAGTTTGTTTGTGTTTTTGAGTGTGTGTGAAATGAGGTTTATATAAATGAAGTTGGTGATGGTATAAAACGCGTATTTATGATTTGTTTATTGGTTGTTTTGTTTTTTAATTTTTGTTGTGTCTGAAATGATATTTGTAGCACTAGGTTTGCCGGTTGACATTGTTTTTTCTCTCAATCAGATGACACCTTATTTTTAATAAAAGTAATATAAGAATTTTTGGTTACTTAGGCCCCGTTTGTTTTTGTCTCTTTTCTCTGAATAGAGGAAAACGTCTGATTCGGTCAGACGTAATCAGACGTGGGGCTGTTTGTTTTTTTTCTGGCATTAAGAGGTTCAGCGTCTTAATAGCATCTGAACCAGTAAGAGCTTTTAGTGGGTCTGAAAACCTCTTAACCCAAAAAAAACATACGTTTGTCTCCGGCCTCCATTAACTTCTAACCCGGAGACTAGACTCCATCTCCGACGACTAGAGGTTCGTCTCTAGCCTCCACCTCTTAATGATTCAGATTTCAGACATTTGAACCACCTCTTAACATTCAGATGTGGTATTCAGATTCAGACTTAAATCTCTTAAAAAACAAACGGGGCCTTAGTGTTCATAATAGCCTCTATAACTATTTACATCAAATTATAAGGGAAAAAACATATATACAGTTTTATTATATCAGACATCAAGTCCCTTTCTACTTCCTATAACTTTTAGAGAAAAACTTAAACATTCCAACAAATGTAAGGCCGGTCACCATAAAAACCAAAAATTAAAAGTACGTGAAATTCAATATGAAAGGTCTGTGAATAATGTGATATAAATTTAGGATATGATGATTTTTAGGTAATTTTAGATATGAGGATATGATATTTGTTACTTGTTATATTTTGAAAATAAGATTGCATTTTTGGTGTGTTTTTGTTATGTTTACGCCATATTATGTGTAGCATAACCACATTACTGCATTAGTGTGGCCATGATAACATGTGTAGAAATTTTGGATACATCGCACCATGGCTTTAGCAACATATATTAGTGTTAGTATGTTACTATATGGTTATGTATGTGGGTTATTGTGCGGTGTAAATTTTTCACATTTGAACATCATTGTTGGCCAAACACGACGCAATTCCAATAACTATTCTGCTAGTAATTCATAAGTTTGTTTGTAGAGATTTTTGTAACTTTAGTCCCTTGAGACAAGACCCTTGTTTGATAACCAGTCCAATTAAAGGGCAAAAGTCCAGCTGTTTACACTTGTGTTTTGAAGTCAAAATCAGCCGGAAAAAAAGTTTATTATTATTATTATTATTATTATTATTATTATTACTACCTTTTTTTTTTTTTGTATTCTTTTTATTTTTCTCGGTTTTATAAACTTTTGTTAAAAATAATATGTTTTTCAACTTTACTAATTTTCATTAAAAAACGATAATATTTCATCATCTCCTTCACATTATTTGTAAAAGTCAACGAAACATATGAACAATGGGGACCCTTCCTTGCATTGCCGTTGATTGAGGCAAATCATGTATGTTTCCCTTACATCATTTCATTCTTCTTTTTATTAGTATTTTGTTTATGTTTCCTTGCATTGCCGTTGATATTTTATTTAGAGATTAAAATAATGCAATTGTGGACTGTTTCCTTTGATGTTCAAGTTGCATTTATTTAACGACAGTTGTTTTGTAGCAACTTGTAATGACGTGTGACATGTTCACCAATTGTAAAACATCTTGACCGAGTAAGACGTTTGATAGCTACTGAAATACTTTATTTTATATCTCCGCGTATCTCCAAATGTCATGTTATTAAGAGTAAATAGTGTTATTATATTCAAGTTTATGTTGTTTTCTATCTTAGTTCTACACAAGTTCAAATTAATTCACTTTCATGTTTGGATTTAAAAGAATTTTTACAAAACGTTCTAGTTTCATAATGACTACTTACTAGTGATGTTTTAGTTGTTTAACCCGGTAAAAGCAAACTAAATAAGAGCGAACGGTTCATTTGCAAACCGGATCAAACCAAACCGATCCCTTTGTTATTGATCTTTTTTCGAGCTAGCTACAACCGAATCATAACCCGCGATCTTTTTGAAAAACTCCATTTACAACCATTATTTATCATCGATAAATGCCAATATGGTTGATGACTCATTGATAGGACCGGAAACCGGGCATTGATCAGTCCAGTTCGGAGATTTGGACCGTTTTGATCCTAACCCGCTAATCGGACTGAAAATTGATGGTCAAACATAAAAAAAAAAAAAGAGGAAGGTTCGAAACAGAGGGGGCTTAGAGGGTGTGAGGCATGTGCGACCGCACATGACAGTCATTTGACAGGGACACCAAATTTTAAAAAAAAATATTATATGAATTTTTTTTATAAAACTTATATTTAGTCAATAGTCATGTAACAAATAAGCAAAGATTTAAAGTCCACACCTAAAGGCTAAAGCCCACTACAACTAATTAACTAAACATCTAAAAACCCACATAATCAAATGGATTATAGATTAATGAAAGCTTCATTGCTGTAAAAAATGTAATTAACTAATTTGAATACTTTGATTTTTTTAAGATTATTTATCAAACATTTGTTTTTTGATTAAAAATTTAGTTTATATAATTTACTGCGCTGGTGCTTCAGATTGAAAGGACGGGGGACTTTTTTTCTCATCTCGCATAAGTCGCTATAACCTTTATTATACTTTATGTGTTATATTTAAAAGGTTGGTCCTACATCTGGTCCATTTTTTAAATAATATCTAATGATTTATAAAGTGGCCTTCGAGAACTAATGTGCACAACGCGATAAAACCTAAAATACAATATAACCTAAAAGACACTATGATTTTTGGGACCACTCTTTAGGATTGGTTACTAGAACCACTTGGTATCGCTTTCTGATAGGCCTTATGAAGCAAGACATTGTTTGCGTAGTTCTTAATTACGCCGTGTAACATCATCTGATTGATCCGTCAAGTTAACGCTCGTTGCCAATTCGGCTCTAGACTTACGCCACTATCTTTGCGTGATTTTTAGTTACAACCACAAGGTTGAGGGTTAATTTCTATCGTAGAAGGTATATATTATGGTGTCAAACGGTTGTTGTTAAAAAAAATTATAACCAATCAATGGCTCTATCTTCTGGGACTATAATCTTCGAATCTCCTCTTCTAATAAATTGCTAAGGCTTACCTCCACACAATGCCACTTGTCACCACCATATTCATCCTCATCATTTAAGTGTAATTGATGACTATTATATTGTTTATGATCCTTACATGTTTTGAGCAAAATAATTAAAATATCGGAATCTTTGTTTTATTTTATCTATTTTGAATATAAAGTTATATTAATTTTAATTTTTTTATCATTTCATCCGTGGCTTACACTTTTTTTAACTGTTTAAAAGTTAAAATTATGTTAATTTTAAATTAATGTTACAAGAACTTGCATATTTTTTATTTTACTTATTTAAAAATTAAACATATTATATTTCCATTTTTACCGTTTTATCCGCGTAAACACGCGGGTGTTAACCTAGTTGTATTATAAACCCATATCTTAGGCTAATGGGATGGTTGTATTATAAATCCTTAACTTATGCTGATGGATAGGTTGGATCACCGCATCGGTGATCTGTCAAGAGAGTGGAAGGTGGTAAGGACCACTTTTTGACCGTCGATATGTTTGGGATGTGTGTATAATGGGTGGATTTTGGTTGGGTTGGGTTGTTTATTAAAAAAATGTTTTTAACCTATAAACACCTCATTTTACATCTAAAACATTCATATTTATTTCATTCTCTCTCTTATATAATTTTAATTTTTACCTCCTCGTCTTATTTTATAAACCCAACAATATCTAGCTTATCTTTGGCCTAAAATTGTCTCTCGTCTTCAAGCAACGGCGATATCGATACATTTTTTTTGTGTGTTTTCTTACTTTTAATGAAATGTAGCTATTTTTTTATTTAAATATATGTTTTTATATTTATTAATTAAAAATCAACGAGTTTAAGGTGATGGAACGGTTGTGTCGTTTTGGATCGTTAAAGTTTTAGAGATGAAATTGTTGATAACTGAATTGATGGGTGATGTTTTATAATTAGTTGAGTGTAAGAAGATAAATGATAAAAGGTATGAAATGAACCATCCCGTTCATCTTTATATACTTCCAATTTCCTTTGCAATAATGGTTCAAATGAGTGTTAGAATGATTTACACTTCAATAGAGCTCACAAATCACAATCTCGTTGTTAGATCGTTTTTTTATTTAAGCTGTCATTAAAGATACAAAGAAAAAACATTGAGACCTATGTGTTATCAAGTTC
This sequence comes from Tagetes erecta, assembly GCA_030867185.1. NCBI lineage: Eukaryota > Viridiplantae > Streptophyta > Magnoliopsida > Asterales > Asteraceae > Tagetes > Tagetes erecta. The sequence goes on from CM061492.1 coordinate 2,058,478, forward strand.
ACGCTCATAGTTGTTATAGATGCATATCGTTAAAAAAATAGCCCTTATAGGTGAATAAGATATTATTATTGTAACATCCATATGATCAGATATCAAGCACCAAAACCAAATTATTTGTTGTAGAAAAATATCCCTAGTAAAAGAATCATGAACCAAAATCATTTACATATTAACAACAGAAGAAACAAAACAAAAAAATTTACTAGATAGTATACCAACAAATTATAAAATCACATTAAGAAATTACCAAGATTAACTTTTATATGAATTGTTCAATTTGTTGGAAGAAAAATATGCTAGCTTTTATTATATACTAGATTAAGCCACAACATTTAATGATAATTAAGCATAGTAAACAAAAAATCATATGACAAGTAAACATTCAACTATAAATCATTACCATCTTGAATATGTTTACTAACACAGACAAAAACTGAAAACCCACATGGGAAAAATTAAAAGGCAAAAAAATACCATAAAAATCTGATCAAAATCTTGCAAATGAATGAGAACGTGTAGCACTGTAAACGATTGTGAAGGACTAAAAACACGGTAACGTTTACAAAGTACATAACTTGTTTGGGTTAAGACTAATTATGTGATTAGATTTATGGTGAGAAAGTGGGACAAACTGATAGTTGATCGATTTTAATTGATTTTATTAGTAACACGCTTCCTTTTCCACCTAAAAAATATAATTGTATTATTAATGTGTTGTTTTTTTTAAGGCCAATTAGATACATATCATTTAAATCGTATCTCACACGTCTTACATGATTTTAAAATTCACTTGACCACAAAATAAGAGATAGAACCAAATCACCAATAGATGCATCTACATGATTAAGAACATTGGGCACAAGTCAATAGTGAGCATTATATCACTGGTATATAACTAGGAAGTGGAGACTTATTTCGTCACCATCACTCCCTCTCTGCTCTTCGTATACGATCATTGTTGTTATCACCCACAACGCACGATTGACAGAAGGTGTTTTGCTGAAAAACACTCAAATACAAATTACATGACAGAGAAAGTGTTATCAACCACCTCGTCTCCTCACTCACCTTCTTTACAAGCTTCACAACAAAAACTCCTCATCCACGAGCTCCCAACCACAATCTCGTCACTTTCACTCCGTCCACCCTTAGAATAGAGTGAAAGCTTAAGTCTATCATCATAGCATATAGAATTTAATTTATGTTTGTTACTTTGTTAGTTTGTTAGTTTGAACCATTACTCAAATCTGGGCCTTGGGCTGTACATGGTCCAGTTTCTAGAAAGCCCAAACATTTTACAAGCCAATTTAAAAAAGATTCTTCGACATGTGATTATGTGAAGACAAATATAATTTGTTTTTGACATACAATTATACAAATATAATTTAGTATAGCCGTATTTTAGTACCACAAACAAGAAAAATGAGAGAGAAAAAAAAAAAGAAAAAGTGGCGTACTTCAGCTTAAAAATTAACTAAAATGAAAAAAAAAACAAAAAAACTCACCAATTTAAACCCTCACGTTACTTATAAAAATTAAGCTTTTTTAAGAGTACACTACTAATTACTTCCTTTATGTTGTATGTTTATTACAGTTTGTATCCTTTAACAAATTAATCTACAAATAATAGCCTTATTTTCAGATTTTATATGAATTTGATCATGTATACTAACTGAAGTTAACTTTGTCAGTTAAGTTAACATGCATAACCATTTATTCTTTCTGGAAAACGTAACAAGTTAACATGCATAAACTCCCAGAAGGCATAAAAGTTTTGTTTTGTACATGCTAATTAACGTTCGTCTCCCCCAAAAAAAATTTGTTCATGTGTGTCTCAGTATATAGTAAATTGTTTTTTTCTTCCCTAATTGGCTAGTTATGGTCTTATATTTAACAACTATTTTTATAACGACTATTTTGAAATAACACTATGAACAACCAAATCTATTCTCAATTTTATGTTACATATCTAAAATATGTTAATCAAACAAATCAACATCTTTCTATTTTGAACCTCATTCGTAGGACGTATAAACACTTGACGTTTAATTGTTTATTCCCAGAAGTGTATCACCCACCATAAAAAACTCATGTCTGTTTTCCAAATAAATATTAAACTTAAAATATATAGAGTTTAAGTCGTAAATATTATAAATATATTTACTTTGTGTTTCATATATTAAATATTAATTATAAAATAATAGTTATTATAATATTATTAGCGTAAGTTGCAAAAATGGTCTTTTATGTTAGTTACAAATATAATCCTTTAGGTAAAACACAAAACTGCAATTCACTAACTAAAAATATTAACTTCGGTGTGAAAAAATAGTCATTTATATTAGTTACATAAATGACGTAATTTATAATTTATTTTTTTTAAGGGATAACTTGATGATAAATAATGTATTCTTTTATTTATTGACTAGGTTAGTAATGTTTGTTTAGGTAGGTCCTGAAACAAGCTAAAGTCTCGTTCTCTATAAACTCATTAAGATGAACTCACTGTCCTACGTACTATAAAAAAAACATTCTTAACATAACGAAGGTTCAACTCTCGTAATATCTAGTTCACACTTAATTTACACACTCATAAAGCCCATGACGTGACTTGAGCATCAAAGTCTTCACGAAAGCTATGGCGATTTTCCTTGTCATTACAACCAACTCAAGGAGAGGAACGAACCATGGACATGATGAACCGAGATGAGGTTGTCTGTCTTTTTCCCGTTGAAATACTGACTTAAATCCATGTAAAATATTAGTTGTCGATAAAAAATTATTAAAATATTATACACTATAACACAGTTTATTTAAAACTGATGGGTTGTGAAGGCTTTGTTTGGGTCGGACTTAGACACGAGACCCTTGGTGGTTGTAATATGGAAGACTGAAACAATAAGGTGACCAACCCTAGCTTGTTATGACTAATTTTGGTATTGTTTATAGACCAAGAAGTTGCATTGTTTAATAACCCTAATCTAACATTATAAATAGAACCATTGATGTAATTGTATTATTAAAGCACCTAATAATATTAACCATAGTTGCAAAGTAAAAGTATGTCAATTGAAACCGAACTACTATAATTTTTGTATCTATAAATTTATCCGTGTGTGTTGTTGTGCTTTCGTATACGGCTTTATTTCTGTCAAAAACCTCACACGGTATAATCTATCGATAATAAATATAAAAAACGACGGTAGATATGAGTCGGCAGTCGCAAGTACAGTGTACTTAATGATAGTGGCAGCCACGAGCATATGTCCTTTATTTGTTTGTATGTATTGATGTATATTTTGTAATAAACATTGCCCTACCATAAATTTTAAGTTATAGAAAAGTCTTCTATTAATCTATTATAAATTTTTTTTTTCAAAAATCTTCTATTATAACGTTTTTTTTTTTCAAAATCAAGTTTTGGACTGATTATAAGTGTAAATATCCTGTTTTTCTTTGCATGGTAAATATAGTATTTCAACAAAAATAATTGGCTGTTAACTGTCTTAATTTTTATCACTTTGTCAACCAACGGTCCGTCGTTAAATTTATTTTAGCGTTGTTAAGTTTTTTTCCGAATTCAAGACTGATGTTTTTGATCTTTTGATTAGAAGGAAAATACGAGTCGATTAATGTAAAAATTATCTCGAAACGATGATACAAACGATAAAAATAAAGATATGAATAAAAAGACGTTTCGGAATGATTCAAGAAGCTAGAAAATAAAAGTCGTAATTATTAAGAATGAAAACAAACGCTACTCCCTCCTAAACCCATTAATAAATTATGTGTGCCTAAAATAAAACATTGTGTTACAAATAATCACTATAATGATCCAAATCTAGATATATGTTTTGCTACAATATATCTATTTAAAAAAGACAAAGATTAGAAGACTTCAATAAATATCGAAGTGGCCAAGCGACCTCCCCTTCTTTTTCTATTTATTTTAAAAATATATATTAATAATTCTAATTTTTAATTTAAATACCAACTTGAAAATTTTGTAATTAAAATAGCAATACTTTTGTGTTTGTTTATTGTGACGGGTACGTTGATTGGACCACCCTTGTCTCGCATATGTACTATTCTTCTACATACCAAACATTACATGATGTCGAAAGTTCATTGAATTTTATGCATAATTCAAGCAAGGCAAACATTTAGTATAATTTCTCTTTTTAACCTCAAATACGATGTTAGTATCCTTTTGGTTTTAATCACTAAAACGTGTGACCAATGCAACATACTTCATATGAATTTTACTCATTTTATATACTTTTTATCGTGTATATGAAAAAATTGTTAAACGTACATATATATTGAGTAGCTTTTGAGCTAAAACATACATTGAATTTACGTGCATTAAAAAATAAACACAAGTCAATATGAAAATGTCACAACTTAACCCAACTACTCTATAGAAAAAAAAAGAAAAAATGAGAGAGAGAAAGAAACACGTAAAGTCACGAAAATAATCAATCAGAAAATGCCACATAATCTAACTCAACTTAAATTTTGTCGACTTTTTCTCAAACCAGCTAAAGTTTAGTAGGTCTTCCAAAGGTACTCCCTCCGTCCCATTAGAAGTGTCCATATTGCCTTTTTTAGTTGTCCTATTTAAAGTGTCCACTTTTAAAATTTATTGGTAAACTTCCAAATTTGCCCTTAATAACATAAAACAAACAATATGATGGACACACAATAATATTTATTGTCAAGGGTATTATTGTCAAATTACAAGCAAAAATACCCATTATTTAATGTGCCTAAAACTTTGTGTTTTTCAAACTAGGACACTTCTAATGGGACGGAGGGAGTAATATTTAGTGACCCGCTAATAATAATACACTTATATTATAAGCATTAGATCAGAGGTTTTAGTCATGTTTTGTTTAAAAAGATAATACACATAAACAATTACACGATACAAATGACAATACAATATCATTGTCACAACTTATTTGAACAACAATTTCAACCACATTACAACCCAAGAGAAAAAGGAAAACCAGTAGCCCTCAACCAATTCCCACCACCAATAAAATTCCCAGCAGTAAACCCTTGAGCTTCAGTAGCACTAGTGATCACCCTATACCCTCTCCAAGTCACCCGATTCGCGGTACTAGCCCCCGCCCCAGTGTTCTGATACTCGCCATAATACAACGTGTCAAGTGCGAAATTCCCACTCCACATAAACCACCCCGCCGGGTTTATAACGTCACTTATAGTAGATTGCATTACAACCGTTCTCGAATATTCCCTCCACGGCCGCCCTAAATACGATGGAAAACTCGATTGTACTGGTCGAAGATCCGACGTGGCACCAATTCTACATTTTTGAATCACGATGCCAGTGTTTTGGTTTGGATCGCTTCGGCCTTGTGCGGTGACCATGTTACGTTGGTTAGGGCCAGGTCGACGTGCGTGGATGTCGCAGTCTTGGAATACGACTGCGGCATTGCCGAAGATAAAGTCGACGGTGCCCGAGATGAAGCAGTTGATGTAGAATTGACGGTTTGAGTGGACGTATAGTGTGTCTTGGAATGCTATCATGTCGCATTTGTAGAATGCCGAAAGGTCGGATCCGACCCGAAGGGCTACTGCTTGGTTCCCGGATGGACCCGCGGTGTTCTGGAAAGTTATGTCACGGGCTAAAAACCCCGCTCCGACAGCAGCTGCATAAAATAGTTGGAGTTATTAACATTTAATAACATGGAACATGATATGTGACAATTTTAATTTTTATGTACCATTTGAATTGAATTACGAGATGTCATAAGATGATTCACACGTGCGATGAGTGGTTGAGTTCAAATATATCACATATTCGATAAAATTTGAATTTTGTTATATAAAAATTAGTTTAATATATATAAAACTAAACTGTACTCATGCAGCTTTAAAAAACTAAATTAAAATATTATACTCAAACTAGGAAGATAAATACTTATTTTACAATGTGTTTTTTAAATGATAACATAAGAAAAATTATAGTTTTTAAAATCAAGTCTATATGATATTGACATGTGTTAAATGTTTTTAAAAAATAACAAACCCAAGATATGATTTTCATTATATTTTTAACTATTTTAGAAAGAATATAAAATTTTAATAATTCAAACTATAAACTATTATATTCATAAGATTTCACTTAATGATACTTAGTAACGAAAATGCTGGAGTTGGGAGGGGGACACACCAGTAAAATAAAATGTAAGCAGAATGTAGTAGCTTAATTTCTACGTGTTTACAATTGATTTTACTTGATTTCAATTCAAATGTGAGTCGAGTATGAAAGCATAATTGTTACGTATTTATCGTTGAGATCACACATAATGATAATTATCAGCGAAACAGAAAAACGTAGAAGTGAAATTGACTATAAAATCAAATCGAGTAAATAGTAAAGTGACGATGATTATGCTACTACGCCTCTCATAATAAAAAATGCAAATTTAAAAACAATAAGAAAAAAATTGAAATAAAATCAAAAGTAAAAATCATATATATCATCTTCAACCACTACTGATTCAAATTATTAAACTAAAATCCAATTTTGTTTTAAAAAACCATAACACGTCGTTTTCTATTGTTTCTTTAAACTCTTGTCACAATAATAATAATATAATTTTACCAAATGAAAAGTCTCTTGAAAATGTATTTTTTAATATTAAACCAATGGTGGAAAAATAGTGTACTAGTAACTCACCGACAGTGGCGGAATTGAAGGTGGTGCTGCCGCCGGCGACACTTCTACTTCCGGTGATAATCGTCGAAGTTCTACCGGAACCTAAAAACATCAAGTTCCGTTTACCACTTGGTATATCAACATTTTCTCTATACACCCCTGCAGCAATTCTAATCACATATCTCGTCGAACTTGACGACGGAGCTGCAGCCACGGCGGCAGCAACCGTCGTGAAATCACCACTTCCATCCGCCGCTACAACCACATTTGCCGTCACTGTTCCTGACTGTAATAATCTCCGGTCACCAATTGACAACCACTCCGGCCACTTCACACCGTTGACGTCATCAATTTCATCTTCTATTAATTTTCTCCCGTTGTTTGATGACTCGTTTATCATATCTGTTTCTGTCATGTTCTTCATCATTGCTAGTGAGTTGCTGCATAGTTTCTCGGCGTGTATCTCGCCGGCGATTAGTGATTTTCGAAAATCTCTGTCGTGCTTATCGTGTGAAAACCCATCAATACATGTTTCCTGATATTGATAAAATACGGTAACATCTTTAATACGAGACCATTTTATCAAACAATGTTGAAGTTAATAACATACTAGTTAAGTCGTTTTTCTTGCATAAACAACTATACAACAGGGCCCGAGGGCTCACATGTGTCACAATAAGTTGATATTTGTGACACGAGTCAGCCATTGGACCCTTAACCGGGTTGTTTATGTAAGAGAAGTTGACTTAGCCTACGGGTTGAATAACAGATAATAAGACATGTATAAACCGGAAAAGTTATTAAAAAAAATAGAACATTTTGGTAAAAGATTTGCGTCTGTTTGGTAAATTCTGAATTATTAAGTGCTGAATAGTTAAGAGGTCAGAACCATTCAGAGACTCTATCAATGACAGAGATGTTGACGTAGAAATGCATTTGAGAGTAAGTTGGTATATGCTCCATTCATTTACATTTAGCAAATCTCTGTCTCTTAACCATTCAACACTTAACTGAACTACTCAGAGGTTTATTTTTTATGAAACAAATACTAAATCTAAACGACTAAACACTAAATTGAACCATTAATAGATCATAGGCGAAACAAACGGTCTATTAGTTAATTAGGAAGTATGATAATTAACTGTTGTTGGTAATTATTTACTTTTATAAATAAATTTAGTACCTGATTGGTCAGTGTAGTGCTAAGCAGCGTAATTATATCGTTAACATGCTTTCGAATCCCTTTTTTCGTCTGATACGTTTCTAAATACCCAACGACTTCGTTTAATTCTTCAAGCGTCTCAGCTACCATTTCAAGGCAATCATGTAGAGCGATCTTCTCGCGTTTACTTAAATCGGATCTAGTCGTAAGCTTCTTAATCGTGAAATAATTTCTTTCGATTATCTCCTTCGTTTTACTAACCGCCAATTCAATAACATCCTTTAGGCTTTTTACCTTTTTTGCCATTTCCGGGACACTAGTGATGGTTGAGTAGCATAACTCAGGATGAAGAGTAACACTACATGACGATTTCACGATAGCGTGTGCTGTCGATGCAGCTTGAATGTCGTCCGAATTAGCTGTGTTGGAGTTTGATCTTTTAGAGTTAACTCCAACTGATATGCCAATGATAGCGGATATAAGCAAGATTGAAGCAAGGATAGTATAGAAGATTTTTTTCTTCTTGCCGGAATTTGACATTCCGGCGAAATGATTTTTGATCATGATATTGTGAAGGAGATGAAGTGATGAAAAAGGGAACTGCTCGTGAATTTTGAATGAAGTAGATGATGTATATATTGTGATGTATTAATTGATACTTGTTTTTCTTTATTTTATTTTTTTATTTTTGGTTTTTGGTTTATTGTAGACCACACTATATACAATTGGAACATAATTGACTAGTTGTCAATAATTTGTTCGAAAAATCATTGTTATTCGAATATTTAAAATAATATCCGATGGTTTTGAATAACTTGAATTATCAAGTTATAGGTTATTAATTTGGATGTCACATAATGGTGTTTTTAAGGAATGTTTGTTGATATTTGGTTATAAGTTGTGTAGATATTTGTGATGAACCTAAATGCTGTTGTGTTTGATTAAGTACTAGATTATACCCCGTGTGTTACACGAGTTGAATAGCTAAAAATATTTAATTATTATCGAGTATAGTAAACAAAAAAATCATAAATCATTATCATCTTGGGTACGCTATCTAACACCAACAAAGACTATAAGCCACTAAAGTTTCATTAAGGGGCTGTTTGTTTACCTCTGAACACCTCTGAACGAAAGAGGGCTCTGAATCGGTCAGAGGTTGGAAGTTGTTTGGTTGCAACGCGATCTCTGAATCGGTCAGAGGTGAGGCTCTGAATGGCTCAGAGCTGAGGAGGTGCTGAACGGTTCAGAGGGGCGAAACGCGGGCAGATGGGGGAGACGAAGATGAAGACGAAGGCAGATGGAAGATCAATCGAAGCATGGCGACTGGAAGATGACGATGAAGAGCAGGCAGCAACAAAACCTAAAAGAAAAAAAACAAGCGATGGGGGAGACGAGAAAAGAAGTGGGCCAGAAAACCTAAAATAAAATAATTTGTTTTATGACATAAACGAAAAAGAGGGCCACAAAACCTAAAATAATTTGTTTTATGAAAAATTTTGAGATTTGTTAATTTTAAATCTCATTCAGACGTCCCATCAAACAGATCCTTTTAACCATTCAGCACTTAAACATTCAGACCTCTTAACCATTCAGACCTCTTAATTATTCAGCACTTAACCATTCAGAAATTGCCAAACAGCCCCTAAGTCTTCTAATCCTATGTAATAATTTTATGAATATTTGAATTTACTAAAATTGAGTTTGGCAAATGAAACATGTATAAATTTTGGATACTATTTAGTAATTATTTTTATTCAGTTTGATCGTCTTAACTTAACAATTTTATAACCTTGTTATGAAGTAGCAAATTTTTTTCTTCACTATTAGATCCCGATTTAAAATAATTGAAAAAAAACTCACTATTTAGTAATTGTAATTGATACATGTTTCATTTATCTAACTTAATTTTAAAAAACCAATAATTCAGATGATAAATATCCGAAAAAATTCACGGTGACACTCATATGTAACGGGCCGAGCGTACGGGCCGGCATGCATGGGTCTGGGTCGTAAATTCCGATACAGTTTTTTTTTTTGAACAGCGATTTTATTAAAACCATAAAAAAGGACACTAGCAAGAAGCTAGGACCAAAAACACACCAATACACAACCCGATAAAACAGGAGACAACCAACACTACCCCCACGGTGAATTACACCACAAATTCTGATACAGTTATCTGAATAAGTTGTTTGTACGTTTTCCGTTTTAATAATTATTTCAGAAATGTAAATAAGGTAAACTGAAACATTGAAAAAGAAAATTATTCGTAATTTAATGTTATCGATTTCCTTTCATACATAGCTTAAAATAATATATTTTTAGTTTTGGCGGGAAAATACCCCAACACCCTCTTCATTGAATGACAAATGTCCTTAAAAACCCTCTTTTATTAGAAGGTATAGATTATTAAAAATTAATTATTGTGTGATAAATTATAACTTAGTCATTTTTATATTTGAGTTGGTTATAGATGTTTGGACAAAAAGAGTATGCATTGAGTGGATTAATTTGTCTTGGTTAAAGGTCATGTATATACGGTGCCGGATAAAAAAAAGTTGAGTTATAGCTTGAGCTACGGCTTAATTTTTCACATGTAATGTAAACTTTTATGTTATTTTCCCGTTTTATATTTACAATACATCTGAGCACTTAAAAGAATACATTTGAACAATCAAAACATAGTTTTAATGGTAAATTTAAAAAAAATGTGACAAGAAAATGATGATATTTGTTAAAATGTCCAAATATTGTTACTAGTTTTCAAGAAAATATTGATAAAACTCTGGATATTGTTAATGATATGCAGGAAAATAATGTTTTGTATGTGTGTACGCAAAAAACACTTTTAGTACGAGTGTACGAAAAAAAATTGTATAAGTGTAGGGAAAATTTTTGAAGAAGACACCTCTGATATTTTGGACTGGCTCCGCCGCCGATATATGTTCATATTTTCAAGGAACTAATACAAGATATGTTATAACAGGAGAATGATGCATCAAGATTCATTTATCTACCATAAAAACAAAAATATTATTTTTTTATTTGATGATACCAGGCACACGTAACAAACAACACTTTAGATGGATTTTTTATTGACGAAGTATAACAAATAACACGTTAAGTAAGATTCATAATGCTATAATTTGTAGTCGGTGTTTGAAGAACCATCATATATAGCATAATTATCACTTTGTCACCCTCCTAGCAATGCACTGATCTAACCACCACTTTGGTCTTCACTCGTTGTTTCGCGTGTTTTTTATTTGAATTTAGCCAAATACCAGTCTGCCATGCACCCATCCCATTCACCCGCACGTACAGGGACGGATTGAAGCTTAGAGCAGGGGGTGGTGAGGCACCCACTGAGATTAATCTCAATAGTGTAAAATTTATATTGATTGTTTTGAGGCACCTCATAAATATTTGAGAGGCACCCAATCTTAAAAAACTTTGAGAGAGAGAAAGAGAGAGGACTTATTAAATAGTTTTTAGAGGCAATAGGAGTTGCAGGTTTTTAAGGAAAATGTTTGGGAAGATAATTTGTTGAAGATGATAGAAGTGCATAGATGGGTGAGGTGGGGGTAAAGTAAAGATAACGTGTAAAAAAGTTGCAAGGTAAATATAAAATTCATTACAACCCCTTTTGATTCAAGAAGAGTTACACTTTAAACCTTTTAGTTTGATTTGAATTTCAATCAACCCTAGACTTTGAAACATTTCATATTCAATATTAATCATAACTAATTTAATTCATAGAGTATATAAATGACTAATTTAATTCAGTAGAGTAGATAAATAATGTGTTTTGTTGTTGTTTGAATAATAAACTAATTTATAATATAATGTTTTTCATTTTACTACTTTTGGCTTACAAAAGTGTTATTTTTTCTTTTTTGTTACTTGTATTTTATTGTTACATGAGTGTATAAGTTCAATCTACAATTAGACGGAGTTTTATTTATAGGTTAGCTGGATTTATATTGCTATAATCACTATAAATTTCATATTCGTTGAATCGTTGTCTATATGCATTTGAGTTAGAATAAAGAATATAACCAAATTCATTATGACCCAACCCGTTTTAACTAAATTTGTTCAAACTTACTGCTTTTTTGCACCCCCTGAAAAAAATTTCTGGATCCGTCACTGCGCACGTACCTTCAAAATTTGCCCAAACGTATTACATCAGGTTTTCCATATATCTCGCTTGCTTTTATCGTTGTGACGTCCTTGTAGCATCACGTACTTCACGTCCCCATTGATCATACCGAGTACTTTGCATGAACCCTTACTACCTAGGTATTAGGTTGAACATTTAAGAAATACATTAAAAAAGTCAAAGTTAATGTTACTGAAACACATTTAACGTTATACAAATTCTGATATTGGCAACTGGCAAATAATGTCGGAACATGGGACATTGGTCTGAGTGGTTTGGGTGATAAATGTAGTAGTGATAAAAGGTGATTGAATGAGTACAGTGTAGGGGACTCTTTATTTTTGTAAAAGAAGAAAAGTACTTTATATGAATATAATAAATTTGTTAGACCTTTTTTGTATAGTTAAAGCAGATATTTTATATATCGACAAATTAAAAGGAAGAAATAATCGAAACCATCAAACAAATACGGAGTCATCTATTTTTTTATATGCATAACTTTATAGCTATATTAGGAGATATTATATCTTAATTTCCGGTGGATTTAGGTTGTCACGAGTGGCTTTATACGAATCCATCATGTTTTAAAATTTTAATAGAAATTACATAGAAAAAATCTTGATTAAAACCAATACGGACTATTAGGATTGAAACCTATCTATTAAATTAAAATCCCACAGCTCTCCATGTCAAGAAATGATAAAAATGGTTAGTCATTGAGAAGTTTATATCTTGAAAGTATTAAACTCTAGATTGAGAAATGAAAACTATTACATGATGATGAATAGGAGAAGATGACCATGGGAAGAGACGAATTTTTTTCTTGTAACAGGCTAGTAGGCTACAAATCATCAAAACGACAAAACCCTTCAACGTGATCTACAATAAAAAGCCCACTTATAAACTTCAATAATCCAGTCCAATAACTGATTTAAATTTGTAAATAAATAACCCAACATTAACACAAATAAAATAAAATAAATGGCGTTTGATATTGAATTGTAGTGTATATTTTCAACACTCTCATTGTTGCCGCCCATTGTTCCCACACACTACGCCACATCATCTCCCCCTCAACTTTACCATGCCGCCTCACGTTTCGTCCTGATGCTCCCCCAGAGCATTCCGTTCACCCCAAATGACTAACTTTATAGATCCAAATTATGTTTAGAAGCCCATTTAACATGCAAAACTTAGCAAAAAAAATGTAGACATGGGAATGTTGACAATTAAAAAAAGCACCTCAATAATAATAATAGACCTTGTTAAATTTTTTTACCATAAATGGAAAGAGTTTAAATTTAATATTTTATGACATTATAAATGTTTAAGAGCTTAATCAGCCATGCCCATCAATGTCCATAAAGTTAAAGAAAATGATACATGATAAACCTTTTAAACCTGTTTCAAAACAAATAAATCACTTCTTATAACAAACACAAGTATTTTAAATTACAGACAGTACACGTACGTCTTGTATTGGAGCACATGCCTTGTTTTTTTTCTTTAAATTCAAATGAAGGATGACATGAGAGTGACATTTATTTTTGTTTTTCTGGTTTAGTCTTTATCGAGACATCAAAGAATAAAGGATACATGTTTGAATGATCGATAAAAAATGGATGGATGGATAGATAGAAAGGTAGGTAAGGTTATGGTGGTGAACTGTGAAGGCGGCTTTTGTTATGATGGACCACGTACATTTAATATCTTTTTTTCTTAGTTATATTAGATTTTTGGTTATGAAACTAAAATTCGTAGGTTTTATAATATCTATCGAGCCAAGTGATTTGTATTCATAATTGTTGCCCTTATTTGTTGTCTTTTAACTTATGGGAAAATTAATTAGTTATAGAAGTTTTTACATACACACGCGTAAAAATGATATCTCTATCCAATATTTCATCCACGTAACCATAATAGGAACCTAACTGGTTGGGACACTAACCTGATTCAGGTTGAAACTTGGTTGGGTTATGGTCAATGTATTGAAGACCATGTGTTGACTAAGGGCCGACTAGTTCATGTGAGCTTAGGGAGAGGTAAAATCTTACCTAATAGGAACCTAACGGGGTTGGATGGGATCAAGTCGGGTTTAATAAAAAAGGTTTTTAAAGTATAATTATATAAATTAAAAATCAGGTTCCTTTGGGTTAGATTTTACTTGAACCGGGTTAGGGTCATGTGGTCGGCGGATCGAGTCATGTAAACCAGGTTTGATGTTCACCTCTAGTTGAACATTGATGGATCGAGGCCCACATAGGGGGCAAGTGAGCAATACATTATAAACCACGTATAATAATGAATAACTAAAAAAAATGCATGTTGGGCTGAGCAAGTCTTCTAGAGTTCTAGCCTTCTAGGTTTCTTAATCATAATTTAATTAACTTAAAAGTTAAAACTAAACAAAGTTTATTATTGTATCAAGTTGAATATAAAATTTCGTTGAACAATGACACTAATCGGAAATAAAATATAGATAGTCACATTCAATATGTGTGAATTTTGGTTCCAATGATGATTGTTTCACATCGTTAGTCGATCCTCGATAGCGCTAAGCCCACTCAAGACACACACCGAAAAACCTTGTTTCAAACAATACACCCGGAAACAAAACAGTTAAAAGGTTAAAATCAACTCATTTATAAATCTAGTCAGCTCAACTAAATTACTAAACTCAATTACACAATAATCCGAGAAAGAGCTGACCCTGACTCGGCTATGTTGGCTCGTGAACAACCATAGTATCTGATACGTCTTAGGTACAACCGCCCCTCATCCGTCTCTCAAATAAACATAATAATCTTGATCTCGGGCTAATCCGGTATAAAGCGGGTTCAACCCGGTCACAGCCCAATGGGCCGGTTCAATTTGATTGCTTGTTTATTTGCAAAAACCAAATATTCCCCCATCTTCGTCTTCACCGCTCTTTGCAGCCGCTGCTGAAACGTTTGTGCTAAAGTTTAATTGCTGCTTTCATGTAATCATATTCAACTCTTTTTTACACTTCCACGTTATCGAAACACATATTTTCGTTTCAGTGCGTTATATAATGCTTTATTGCTTGCTGTCAATTTTCTTCAGATTATGTATGTATGCATGTATTTTTCTAGGGTTTAGTTGATTTGCCGTTGGCCGTTGATAGTATGAGGAAATGTTGAACACTATATAGGATACATTATTACATTATTTCATGTTGAAGCTTTTAACTGACATATTTGATTGGGTTTATGCTTGTTTTGAACACAAAATGTGAACACAGGGGTTTTGTTTTATAGTATAGGGTTATTGATGATAGATTTGGAATGTAAAAAGCTTATTATTTGGTTAGCTAATGGTTGCTATTGGCTCAAAAGCTTTGCCATTTAGAAGACCTGAAATTGCTATTGGTTATTGATAATCGAAACACACCTTTTTTTTCTTTATTTCAATGCGTTGTATAATGCTTTATGATTTAACGGTTTTTGTATGTTGATTTTTGCTATGTTAGGTTTTTCTTAAATAAGGATTTATGTGTATTTAGGGTTTAATTGATTCCCCCCTTTACTTAATGATATTAGGAAATGTAGAACACCAATTCTCTCTGTTATAGATGGGGGTGTAAACGAGCCGAGTCACTCGCGAGCTACTTGAGCTCGGATCGATAAAAAGCTCGAACGAGCCAAGCCTTATCGAGCTCGAGCCTGAAAAAAGACTCGTTTGTTTTTCGAGCTCGAGCTTGGACTATAAAGATCGTCAAGACTCGTCAAGCCTAATCGAAAACTTAGATGTTTTTATAGTATTTTTTATTTTATCAGTTTAACTAAAAACTTTGAGTGAAGCCCAACTCAACTTATATTTCCATTTACTTTTACTTTTATTGGTTTACATTATTAACCTACCATCTCTAAAAAAAACTTAAATGTTAAAACCCTAATTTAAAATCCTCCTCCATCGTCTCTGAAACTCATCTTTGAGCTTCATTAATCATCATCCTTCATATTCATAATCCTCTGTTACAGGTACTATTCTTTTGTCTTTAAGAAAATGATGTTTGTGTTTATCAATAACTCGTTACAGTTACAAATCAATGTTCATGATGATTTTGTGTCTTTTAAATTTAGTTTAATAATGAAGCGAGCTTATGCTCGTTTGATCACCTTGAAAAGAAGTTCGAGCTTTTTCAAACCGAGCTCGAGCTTCATAATTTTCAAACCGAGCTCAAGCTGGAGCATTAGAAAAATCCAACGAGCCTAGCTCGAGTAGTGTCAAGCTCGGGCTCAGCTCGTTTACACCCCTATACATGTAACATGTTCAATTGAGGTTATTTTTGTTTCTTTACGCAAATGGTGAATCCCTGGGGTTTGTTTAATAGTATGTTATTATTTATTATAGATTTGGAGTGTAAAAAGCTTCTGCTAGGGTTTGCTAATGGTTGCTGTTGGCTCAAAAGCTTTGCCATTGAGAAGAGGTAGAATAGGTGATTCAATAGCCGTTTGCAGTATAATTGGGGAGGATAATAGTTACAACCAGGGTGGAAGAAGAAAAAATATGGGTAGGAAGTCAATGAAGAAAAATAAAGGTTCTGAATCTGGTGGTGCTAACAGTGAAACTCACAAATCTAAGCAAAACTCGAACAATCAAGAACCATCTGTGCCGCACACGTCATTTTTAAGGTTTGAGCACTTTTTTTTACCCATTTTTTTTATTGAAATATAAGTTCTTTAAGCATGTTTTTATTAGTTTCATGCTGTGTTTTAGACAACAGGTGGATCCAGAAACAGCGAAATACTTCTCGGAGATTTCGAATGTTATTGAAGGGACTGAAGTTGATATGGAAGAACGGGTGTCTATTTGTGGCAATGCTTTGGAAGAAACAAGAGGGAAAGAAGTGGAACTTGCAACAGATTATATCATAAGTCACACTTTGCAAACGCTTCTTCAAGGGTGTGATTTAGACCATCTTTGCACCTTTTTACAAAACTGTTCAAAAGATTTTCCTCAAATTTCCATGGATAGATCTGGTTCACATGTAGCTGAAACAGCTCTCGGGTCTTTAGCTTCACATTTACAAGAAAACGAGAACCAATCTCTTATTGAAGTGACTATGAATGATATTTGTCAGGTATGAACATCTTTTGAACATTCTTCTACAAGTCTAGAAATTGAGTAAAATATTGAACCATTATAATAATAGAAAGATCATTATTATGACAGGCAATTGTTGTTAATCCTGTTGATGTGATGACCAACTGTCATGGATCACATGTTCTTCGAAGTCTTCTTTGTCTTTGTAAAGGGGTACCATTAGATTCATCAGATATTCACTCCAAGAAGTCATCTTCTGCTCTTGCCCAACGGTTGAATTTTAAGTCTTCACGATCAGATGGAAGTGGGTCTCATGGGTTGCATCCAGGTTTTCCTGATATGCTAAAGTTTCTTGTATCAGAGATACTTAAAGCTGCTAAAAAAGATATTGAAATTTTGCAAGTTGATCAGTATGGCAGCTTGGTTTTACAGGTGTGTTTTTTGGTCATGTTTTACCTTTATATGGTCCTCCAGTGTATTTTGTGCTTTATTTTCTGTTGTAAAAATATGCAGACTGCTTTGAAGTTATTGGCTGGATATGAGCAGGAATTAATGCATGCAATTCCAGTTATTCTTGGTTGCAAAGGGAGCCATATAGACAGCAATGTTGTCAAGAGACTTTTGAGTTTAATGAAAGAAACTGCTTTTAGCCATTTGATGGAGGTTTGATTGATGATTTAATTTGTTTCCCCACTTCATAACTATTTAATTAATCTTAATATTTCTGTCTTCATAATGCAGGTCATCTTGGAAGTTGCTCCTGAAACCTTGTATGACGAGTTAATAACAACTGTTTTTAGAAATTCATTATTTGGCATGTCTTCTCATCACTGTGGAAATTTTGTTATCCAAGCGTTAATCTCTCATGCTAGAAGTGAGGATCATGTAAGCAGACTAATAGTTTAGATCATTATATGTTTGATAACATATCTCATGGAGATGTTTTTTTTCTATTCTTTTTGGGTTTAAACTTTAAACATAATCAAGTGCAGAATAAAAATATAATCTTTCTCTAATATCTAGGTGGAGCTAATCTGGAAGGAACTTGGCACAAAATTTAAAGATCTATTTGGAATGGGCAAATCTGGAGTTGTTGCTTCTCTTCTTGCTGCTTGTCATAGGCTCAATACTTATGAACACCAAGTATGCAGCTTTAACATATTTCTTTTGAGTTATTGTTTTCTAATCATAAGAGTTTTTTTTTCTAAATCATAGTTGCATTTTGGTGACTTGTTTTGCAGTGTTGTCAAGCACTCATTGGTGCTGTATGCATGGAAAATGAGCCTCCTAGATGCATTGTTCCTCGAATACTATTTCTTGATAATTACTTTTACTGCAAGGATAAATCTAACTGGGATTGGCCAAGTGGTGCTAGAATGCATACAATCGGGACATTGATTCTTCAGTCAGTCTTTAGACTTCCAACTGTATGTGCATTTATATCATGATGGTTTGCTAGGATTCATGTTTTCGCCTCCGTTTTTCCATTTTATAATCATTGTGTGTGTGGTATGTGTTATACAGGATTTCATCCATGCGTTTATATCGAGTATGACATCTTTGGAAGAAAATCAACTTCTTGACACGACAAAGGACTCTGGTGGGGCTAGAGTTATTGAAGCTTTTCTTAATTCAGAAGCTTCTGGAAAACAAAAACGTAAACTGATCGTCAAGTATGTATGCTTAGTTTGTTTTATGATGGAAAATCAATTTTTAGAATTGTTTTGAGTCACACCATAGGAAATAAATACAAACTTTACATCTTTTACTGATTTTGGTGAAAAGCAATACACCTTTGCACCAGTTTTAGCAACCACGTTATATATTTTAAGATTAGTTGGTTAAGTTTGTAATGCAATATTGGCGACGGGTCATGTTTGCACCAATTTTAAAGTTGGATCAGGAATAAAGTAAACTTCTTTTTTCCTGTTTCGTGCAGTTGACATTATTTTTGTTGTTCTTGATGTTTAACATGTTTTTTTTGCTCTATTGTTGATTTGAAGATTTAAAGGGCATTTTGGAGAACTTTCAGTACTTCAATCAGGTTCATTTACTGTAGATAAATGCTTTGATGTAAGTAGTGTGGCTTTGAGAGAGACGATTGTATCCGAATTGTTAGCTGTGCAAGCAGAGCTCTCGAAAACAAAACAGGGCCCACATCTCTTGAGGAAATTTGATGTCGACGGGTAATTTCCTTTCTACATTCTAAACTTAAGATTCACATTCGATAGAAAAAGACATTTGAGTTTTATTGTTTTAACAGGTATGCTAAACGACCTGATCAATGGAAGTCAAGACAGACTTCAAGAGATTATGCATACAACGATTTCATTTCTACTTTTGGATCAAATACAACAAAATCATCATATAATGATGCAAATTCAACACATAATCGTCCAAAATCACAGCAAGAGAAGCTCAAAGATATGAGGAAAGAGATTGGTGCTCATCTAACTACTCCTCACACTCCATTCCTGGCTAACAAACCTTCTAAGTCATCAGGCCAAAAACGTCACTCAAATGAAAATGATAGTCGTCCTGGAAAATTTACCAAACACACAACGGAAGACGTTGCCAAAAGCAAACAAAAATCTCATCGAAAAAGAAAGCATGACGTTTGACTTCAACTGAAGCATAACTAAAGGTTAAAGATTGTTGTTTTATTTATATACCAAATGTTTTTTTTCACCTTTTAGTCATATTCTCAGAATTTTGCTCCATTACTTCTGCAAGTTATGATAATTGAATATGTAACAGATGACTTGTATTTACATATCTAAACTGCTTGTTACATATTTGTTGGAATATTAACTGCTTTTAGTTCAACAAGCAAGAATTTTGGTAACTAAACTGCAATAAGTAACTAAACGGCAAAGTTGCATTAACTGATAATGGAAAATGTAATAGATGACTTGTATTTACATTTCTAAACTGTCTGTTACATATAAGTAGGAATATGAACTACTTAAAGCTCTCAACAAAGCTAGAATTTTTGTAAAACTAAACTGCAAAAAGTAATTAAATAAACTCTGTGTTACACTGAACTTGATCCAAGTCTTACTCTTATTCTACTTGTTCTGGATTGGATTTGATCTGCTTGGTGGTATTTTTCTGAAACTTGATTTCACCTTCTTGAAATGCCCATTTGCTCCTGCCTGCAAATTTTTAACTGTTTGTGATGTTGAAGAAGCTGCATCTGCAGTTTTCGACACTAATCTTCCTTGAACTTCATTTGGGTATGCAGCAAGAACAATGAGTAGGATTGCAAAAAAGATAAGAACAATGGTTTTAGATTTATGATTCATGATTGAAGATCTTGATGTGTATAAAGGGTTATAGATGTGTGTATATATGTGAGTGTGTTGTTGTGGATGGGATCTTTGACTGTTAATATTCAACATTAGTTGTTACAGGTTTAAAAGATTGTCACGTGATTAGGCATGTGATAAGAAGATTATTATATTCAATTCTGTGTGATTCACTGATTTAACTTTGGTAGTGTTGACGTGGTGCCTTTTTGTTTTTGAGGGCATGTGTTTGCACCATTTGTCAAACTGTTCTTATGTTTGTTTCTTTGATTATATATTTTTGTTCATTTGTTTTTAATTTCTTTTTAGGGTCTCGATTCATACACTACTGACATACTCTAAACAATCTAATTTAAGTACTAATGTAAACCGTTTACAGTGATGGTGCAACTACCGTGCAAGTGGCGTGTGTAACCTCGTTTCTATTGGTAACATAAGCGTGTTACATGTTAGATTTAGGGCTTTGAATGGTGGCACCCGCCGCTTTAAGAAGGGTTGTGGGTATGTTGTTTTTAAAAAAATACTCCCTCCGTTCTACTTTAAATGTTTATATTTTCTTTTTTGGTTGTCCTAATTTAAATGTCCATTTCAAATATAAAAGTATAATTTCTAATTTTACCTCTAAATATTTAATACAAAAGCTACTTTATGACTACAAGACAAAAGATTTTAATGACATTATTGTCATTTTATAGGTTAAAAATATATAATAATCAATTTTTTCTTAAACTTTGTGTTGTGGGTTTTTTTTAGAACGACGGTTGGTGCAACGGTGTATGACCGAAGCACTCAGAGGTGCAAGGACCGAGATCGAAACCCCGCCTCTAACACCGATAGGTGTTTTTCGTCGGCATTGAGGCTCCCTCATTACTGCGAATGCAGCGGAGGTTCACCACAACCCTCCTCAGGCCAGTTGATCGGAGTCAAAACTTGTTAACCAACTGTTCCAGAGAAAAACCGGGCAGGAGGAAGTACAAACATTTAACATTTAGCCTGAAGCTTCATATATAAGTCTGTTTGATCCCATTGTTTGTAGGATCTTAGTGTTTGAAGTTCAAATGTTAAAATACTGTTTGTCAGAGGTGGTTTGGTACCCTATGCTACAAGGGTTTTAGTGTTTTGTTTCTATATCTATTAATAGTTAAGAAAATGCATAAACCATCTTTAAACTACAAATCAAACCTAACTGAATGATTGAAAATAATTTCTTATATTTTTACATGCACATACATTGACGGCCAAACCTGCTTGTTTTGTGGTTGTTTTTCGTAATAGCGAATTCAGATCCTTACAAGTGTAAAGTTAGACGAAACCAAGTGCTCATAATTTGATTTTAAAAAAGTTGTAGCGTCTACATGACTTAGGCTCGTTGCTATCGTCGATTCATTGATTTTGGCTCGACGGGTTCACTAATACAAGAATATACTATTAGGGAAATAAATATTATTAATAGTTTAATAATCATTTGTGAATAGAGTAAATGGACAGAGTTACACTATGACATGGAATTAATTTCATTGCTAGTCATACAACTCAAACTTGGTTGCTAAAATTATCTTAACTTGCAATGTGCTATACAAAATGAATCTCGCAGTATATGCTTAACATAATGAAGATGATTGATCAAACTTGTTCTAAATTCGAACCCTCCACCACAACGCTTAGCGATTCTTGTTGGTCGACTGTTATTTCCAACTGATCACCGACAAATTTTCTACAAACAGGACAGGTCGAGTGTGACCGAAACCACATATCAATGCATTCAAAATGAAACCCATGATCACATTTCGGCAACACTCGAATTTTCTCCCCTACGTTCACCTCCGATAAACAAATCGCACATTCTAACCCGTCTTTAAACCTTTCAGGATCAAATTGTATGACTGGTATGGTGTTTAACAATGTATCGTCCACTCCTTGTTGCTCACATGCACAGTTGTTGGCATCTTCCGTTGCTTGACGACGTCGTCGTTTGGGGAAGCAGTGAACTACGACGATGCAAGGGATGACGATAAATACCATGATGATTAAAAGTATGATGATGTTTTTGGCTAGTTCTAACATGCCTGGATCATTGGAGTTGTTTGTGGCCATATTTGGTTTTGGGGTTTATGGTTAGAGTTTGTGTTGGGTTTATGATTAGAATTTGTGAAAGAAGTGGATGATTTAAGGAAGAAAATGGAGATTATTCGAAATCGTGTAATTCACTTCACTATGATTTGTTTGACTTGTTTTTCGTTGAATGTGATTCTCTATTTGACCTGTTCGTCCCTCCAAATTCCATTTCTTGACTTTAATAAAACTAGAAATTAGATATCTGATAGGATCGAGCGATGTGACGGCTAGATTTTCACGTATATGACTTGTCACATAAGTTGATAAAACAATTTAAAGTCTCGCACGTTACAACAAAAAATTATAATGCGTCACGTACTAAAAATAGAGATATATCTATCTAATAAATTAAACTTTTAGGGGGCAATTTTTGGAGGGATTTTTTTTTTTTATAATAAGAAGTTTGGGAGGTAAAATTTAGCTAAATTTTTCACCATGCAAGTTGATGGAGCCAACTCCTTAAATGTTATATATTTACAAATTGTTAAATATAATGGTTATAATTTCTTTAAAAATATTACTATTTAACCCGTGTGTAACACACGGGTATTAAACCTAGTCTACCTAATAAATTAAGGTTTTAAGGGTTAAATTGAGTGGGAAAATAAGCAAGAAGATTTTGGGGGTCAAACATTTTTAAAACAAAAGTAATTTTAGAAATAAAGCAAAATCAATTTTTTTACATTTTAAAATAGAGAAGATTTTTGTTGCAGAGTCAACGTTGAATAACTAAACGTCGACGAGTGATTTTGAATTCCAACAGTTTTCAATATTAATTTTTATTATAATAATTTATATTGTTACATCCTATTTTCAATCGTGATTTCTCCATTCAACTGATCATTTGTTTTATTCAACCCGTGTGTCTACACGGGTATTAAACATAGTCTAAACATAATATAAGCTTGTGTGATGCGATGAGGCTGCGAACTTTGTCACAAGTGTGACGTAACATTAACGTGGTTAGATGTATAAAAATAAAAGCGTAAGAAGTTCAAACAACTCAGTAGTTCTAGATATCAAAACGGAGAAAGAAAATATAGATCACGATATAAATAATCATTTTCTTCTAAAACCAGCCTCGTTTTTAACCAAATTTATACCGAGACGCTTAAGGAAGAAGCCAAAGTGAGAAAATCTCACAGGCCAATGCTGCCAAATGGGCCGACCCAGTAAGACAACTTTAATTTTAAACCCTCATTTTCAAAGGTGTTAAGGCCTAAGGGAGATAGAGCAAGTCAGCAAAGAGTGAGCGAGCGAAATATATTTCGCTAAAGTTGCAAAGATTATATTAGGATTTAGGAGTAAACTTTAGTTTTGGTCAATATGTTTTAATACCATTAACAGTTTCAGTTATATTTTAATAGTTTTTGGTCCTTATGTTTTTATTTTCTAATAGAAATGGTTCGGGACACTAACTCCATCTAATTTTTCGTTAAGTCTCTCACACGCGCCCGCATTTGAGGGATAAAAATGTTAACATTTTTAATGTTAACATTTTTATCCATATCATCATGTATGTTAACATTTTTATCCGGTCACATGTCAAAAAGAGAGACTTAACGAAAAATCGGATGAAGTTAGTGTTCGAAACCATTTTTGTTAGAAAATAAAAACACAAAGACCAAAACTGTTAAGGTGAGACTGAAAGTGTTAATGGTATCAAAACACAGGGACCAAAATTGCAATTTACTCTTATATTAATGTGTGATATTCCCATGTAAAGTGACAATTTTTTAATTTGTTACACATGTTATATTCGTGATATTAAGATGGTTAGGTATAGTTAAAATATATGATGTCTCGTACGTTGCGTTGTAAAGTTGTAAAACTAATTTAAACAAAAACAAAAAAATTGAAACGTTAGAGAAGATGGGGTGTAAAGATACGGGTCACAATGGTATGTTACCAAAAGTTATAGGTCAATATGTCACTTACCAAAAGAAAAGAGTTTGAATTATAAATTATAAAAAGTTAGAGGTGAAAAAAGTTACAAGACTACGGTTAATGATTTTAAACATTGGACTTGATGGGGGGGGGGACTTAACCATCCTCTGTTGTGCCCCATCACGCCTCAACTACCATAACAACACCCAAGTGATGAGGCATGCCACCCTCTTGATCATGATTGCGTTTGCCTAATTCAATTTTTATTTTTGTTTTTTTATTTTAACCATTTATATAAATGCATTTTATCAGTGTGCTGGTTAAGATTCTCATATTTTGGTAGTCAAACCCTATAACATATTACTTAACCGTCAAACCCTATAACACATTGCTTAACCGTCAAACCCCAGTCTACGAGACATACGGTCAAAAAACCATCAAACCGAACATGACCTAACGGGTATAGGGATCAAATCTGTAGAGCACTTATAGCACAAGTACTATTCATGTAAATTATTTCCTTAACACTTGAAAACACTTATGTATATATCAGCATCCTCAAAACTCATAAACC
Organism: Tagetes erecta; assembly: GCA_030867185.1. Classification (NCBI taxonomy): domain Eukaryota; kingdom Viridiplantae; phylum Streptophyta; class Magnoliopsida; order Asterales; family Asteraceae; genus Tagetes; species Tagetes erecta. The sequence continues at coordinate 2,083,447 of CM061492.1, forward strand.
ATTCACACTTTTTTCTTCACTTTGTTTGTTCCTCAAGAAACCTGCAATTCATCTTCCTCTTATCTCCGGCGAGACGATGCCGACCGACATTGAAGACGAGATCAAGGACGAGAAGAACCCTCCACCACTCGATGAAGACGATATCGCTCTTCTCAAAACATATGTAACAAACACCTTTTTTTCCTCGTTTCCGAACAAAACCCTAAAATCATTTCATCTAATGCTAGTAACCGGATCTATGCTCTTTTGTTTCTGTTAATCTGTATGTATATTGTTAGATGAAGAATTGGTTGTTTGATTAGATGTACGCTGTTTTGAAGCTAGGGCTTAGCAGCTTATCTTTTGCGGTAAAATTGACGTATTTGTGTGTTTTGTGTAGGGATTGGGGCCTTATTCTACCAGCATTAAGAAAGCAGAAAAGGATGTGAAGGATAAGGCCAAAAGGATCAATGATTTGTGTGGTATGTTTGCTTTGGGAAATTTGGGATTGTTTGTTACTTATATATGATTTGGTTACTGGCTTTTGATAGTATTTTACTGCCTTATTGCTTATGGTTGTCTGCTTGTTTGAAGGTGAATAAGAGAGTTTAGAGTTGCTTATTCAATTTGTGTATCTAATTCTGATTGTTATACAACTAACAAGCATTTTAGGTAGCAGTTTATCTGATGATTACAAATGAAAACCATCTCCTGTGTTACAACTTATTTTCAGTCCCATACATGTCTATAGAACTTTGTCACGTGTTTCTAATTACTCGTGAGGTTCATGGGGTATTGAGTATACCTGATTATTGTATTATGTGGTTCAAAGTTACCTGTTGAGATGGCCATTAATATTAAATACTCAACTACAATCTCAACAATTTTTTAGTATTAATAACATTCAGTTTCTAACAACTCAACATACTGTTTATTCTACTTTTTAAACTTGTATAATATGTTAGTATATTTGATTTTGATGCGGGGTTATGGATTTGCATAATCAGGTGGGTATGACCTAAATACTATACGATTCCAAACGTGTGAAATTTCTTAAAAGTATCCATACCTGAATATTCGTCTTGAATGTTTGGGCTTTCCTTCCGGGTCCGAGATCTCTGTAGCCCCTAATCGCAAATACTCTCTAAGATATGGTTTATGGCATACTTAGCACACACACACACACAACGTGGATAGTTAACCATTGTGACCATTTTGTTCCTGAACTGCAGTTTTGTTATCTTTACCCTTTGATAGGTATTAAGGAGTCAGACACTGGTTTAGCTGCACCCAGCCAGTGGGATCTTGTTTCTGATAAACAAATGATGCAAGAGGAGCAACCCCTTCAGGTACACACTATCTTCCAATTATAAAGTAACCATTATATGTTTTTCTTCTTCTGTTAATGCTATCTTATTTATGTAAACAGGTGGCTAGATGCACAAAGATAATTAACCCAAACACAGAAGATGCAAAATATGTTATTAATGTCAAACAAATTGCAAAGGTATTGTAGACTATGGTTAGAAACTTAGGTTTATATTTGGACCAATTAATCTGATGTGATAAATTTATAAATTTGCAGTTTGTTGTTGGGCTGGGTGACAAAGTTTCGCCTACTGACATTGAAGAAGGCATGCGTGTTGGGTAGGTTGCAGTGCTTATGTTTTAAAAAAAGCTTTTTTCATTTTTACAAAAAAAGTTATTTTTTTTAATGCTGGCACTCAATTCTCCATTGCAGTGTTGATCGAAATAAATATCAGATTCAGATCCCTTTGCCTCCCAAGATTGATCCTAGTGTGACCATGATGACGGTTGAGGAAAAGCCGGATGTGACATATAATGATGTTGGTGGATGTAAAGAGCAGATCGAAAAAATGAGAGAGGTCCGTGCATAGCAGTTGCTTGCATTTTTTTCTAAAATAACGTTAGAACTTTTGTGTAATAATTCTTTTCGATGTGATTGCAGGTTGTTGAACTACCCATGCTTCACCCTGAGAAATTTGTTCAACTTGGAATAGATCCACCCAAAGGTGTTCTCTGCTATGGCCCGCCTGGAACTGGCAAAACACTTTTAGCCAGAGCCGTTGCTAATAGAACTGATGCATGTTTTATTCGTGTAATCGGAAGTGAATTGGTTCAGAAATATGTTGGTGAGGGTGCCCGCATGGTTCGCGAACTATTTCAGGTTCGACAATCATATTTGACTTACATCACCATTCATATTAAACACCAGTGTCCCGAATGACTTGAAAATACTAACTCTTAATCAACAGATGGCACGGTCAAAGAAGGCTTGCATTGTTTTCTTTGATGAGGTGGATGCAATTGGTGGTGCACGTTTTGATGATGGTGCTGGTGGTGATAATGAGGTTCAACGAACCATGCTTGAAATTGTGAATCAACTTGATGGTTTTGATGCTCGTGGTAATATCAAGGTTCTGATGGCAACAAATAGGTATGTTTATACAATATATTTTAGGAAACTGCATAAAATATAATCGAGCTCTTAACTTTTTCCTGATTTAGCAACCAAGTAATAATTAGTTGGAATGTAGGAACCAACCTAACCAAGTTAATTCCTATTTCCAGTGTTGCAACTTGCAACAAGTGACCTGTTCAGCAAGTAGTAAATTTTGTTTGACTGCATTTTTAAAATTGCCTAAATTGTTACGTTCTTTGTCCAAATCCCAAAACCAAGACGTGACTTATTGGATTTAACTCAAGAACCATAGTTCAAACATCATAAACCATAGTTCAAACACAAACCACATAGCAAGTCTAACGGCAACATCTGAAATACAAACCATCCCTTTGATTTCTAACCAAGACTCCACCAAGTTTCCAAACCAAGCCATGCCCATGCTCATGCTAGACCCCTTACCTTTTCTAGACAAGGTCTCACAAGTCATAAGTTATTCCAGGCCCCTTACCTTCCTGTAATACATGCCAAAACACGTCAGCTTATTGTAGTGAGTTATAAGCTACATTTAAGAATAAACCTCACGTTTCATACCATTACAAGTTTCCAGCACGCATGTTCAGTCTGGTTACCTTCGCAACCACTTCACATTGGAACACCACCCACTTTCCTAGTGACATTGATCAGTCTCAAATAACTTACACGGTTACACCCCAAACGCTAATTACAACACACATGTATACAAGCCTATACAAACAAGTCATAGGCGGGACTCGCTACAAATATACATATATTAAAACACCACTACAATTGTAGTGTAGCCCAACATCACCTCAAGTGCAGGTCTGCACTGCAAGCGTTAAACAAATTTGCATTTGTTTTGAGCTCTTGTTAAAGCTTGAGCTTGGCGCATGAGTATTTTTTCAAGCTTGAGCACTGCTCGTTTATTATTAATTAATAATCTAGTTATTTTATGTATACGCACTTGTGCATCTATTCTGATACACATTTTTAAGTATATTTTCATATAACAAAACATATATTATCTAGTTATCTTATCGTAAAAGTATATTTTCATATAAACATAACATATAATAGTTTTTTGTTATATATAATAGTTTGTAAATACAAATTTAATATAGCATACTCGACTAGACCCGCTAGCCTAGTCAAAGCTAGAAATATAAAGATCTGGCTTGAGCTTGTTTATTGAATATCCTTTAATATAGGCTCGAGCTCGTTTCAGTTAGAGCTTTTAACAAGCTAATCTCAAGTAGCTCACGAGAAGCTTGGATCGGCTCATTTACACCTCTGCTTTTGATAAAAATGATTTTAGGATCTACAGCTAATTTGCTTACCTACTAAATTATGTGTATTCCAGACCAGATACCCTGGATCCTGCACTGTTACGACCTGGAAGATTAGATAGAAAGGTGGAGTTTGGGTTACCCGATATGGAAAGCAGGACACAAATATTCAAGATTCATACACGGACAATGAACTGTGAAAGAGATATTCGATTTGAACTTTTGGCTCGCCTTTGCCCTAATTCTACTGGTAACATCTCTTACATATCATTTGTAAAAACTATACGTAAACGGGTCATGAAGTTAAAGGTGACACAAATTCTGAAAATGCAGGTGCAGATATAAGAAGTGTGTGTACAGAGGCAGGGATGTATGCGATTAGAGCGCGTAGGAAGACTGTTACTGAAAAAGACTTCCTTGATGCAGTCAACAAGGTGATCAAGGGTTACCAGAAGTTCAGTGCTACTCCTAAATACATGGTTTATAACTGATGCATTTAGGTTTGTTGGAATTTGTTTTAGCTTTTACATGATTTGGAGTTTGTGTATCAACTTTTGATGACAATGCTTATGTATGTTTTGTCCTTTGAAAGTTCATTGTATTTTGATCATTTTAAGGATATTTCTATCGCTAGACAACTTTTTGGCCAAATGCTGTTTAACCGACCAAGCTAGGTTGGTTTATACACCCTTTTACTATGAGCTTGACTTTGATTAAAAACACGCTACAAATACATAGTTTCTTGCTCTTACAGTTAAATCATGGACGCTGATCTTAGAATCGGGCTGGCGACCTTGATGAGTACTGATACATAGTTTCTTGCTTATACAATTAAATAAGGGACACTGCTCTTAGAAACGGGCTGTTGAGATCGGGAACTGTTTATGCAATTGGCCTGGTTGAGTACTTTTGAGCCGTCTTTTTATATGGACTGGCTAGTTATGACATTGATAGCTTGAAGCGTTGAATTGGCCTAGTTGAGTACTTTTCAGCCGTCTTTGTTTCGGCTGTTAGGCTGTTAGCTATGACATTGACTGCTTGAAGCGATGAATTGGCGTGGCTGAGTACTTGTAAGCAGTCTTTATTTGGGCTCGTTCGCTATTACATTGACTGCTTAAAGTGACGAATTAAACTAGTAGTTGGATAGGGTTTTCAAGATTTCTTAAATATTTTTACTTACAATAATCTTCTTAATTACTGCTTCATGCTACATTTGTGCTTATTTCATATTCTGTATTATGTCCAGTTAACCTTCATCCTGAAACCATCATACATACATGATAATTCGCTTTGCAGATAATAAAAACGTGTCCAAAGCTTCAGCCATACATCAATATTAATTAATACATTCCAATAGACAAACACATGCAATGAGACTCACATCACATCACAGCCCAAATCTCCAAATAGATCTTGTATAGGGTAACAATATAACTAAATAGAATCAAATCTTGTTATTTTACCGTTAAAAATCATCTCGCAGATCATGATCAGATCAAGATATGCATTCAAGATTAATTCCACACTTCTAAAGCAGCTGTCTTGATGCTTCAGTATCTAACTACATTAATTAAGGATTATGTTCCAATGACACAACCTCCAAAACACAAATAATCATTAAATTAATCATAACTGCCTGCTGGTCAATGCATATAACCCGACATCACGTTCCTAATTGTTTTGTCCCTATTACAACATCCCCATTTTTTACTTCACCATCTCAACTATCAACCTCATCTCTTTGATGGCAATAATATCTTTTTTTAGTATAAATACATCTTCTCCATTTCAAACTGTTCAAGTACACTTTTTATCATGGCTTTTGAGATTGCTAAAGTTGCCAATCCAAAGAGAAATGGCCATGGCATAACAAAAAAGTGCGCTTCGTTGGTCAAACAACAACGCGCCCGTATATACATTCTTCGTCGTTGTGCCACCATGCTTTTATGCTGGTACATCCAAGGAGACGATTAGCACGCGTCTTCCTTTTTTTTCTTTTTTAGAGTTAATTATATACAGAAGGCCTTTGTGGTAAACTCATGCAACAAGTATGGTCTCAACTTTTGAAAAATTACAAGTTTGGTCCTTACTGTTCGTTCAATTGCACGGGTTTACCTCAAGAGTATCTGTGTAATTAACTCTTTTTTTATAAACACATATAGACATAATATGCCTACTATATATATGTTTTCTGACCCGTTACGTAACTGTTTCTTGCAAAAGTCCGGTTATGGTTTTTTCTGCTTGCCTTTGTCCGATTTAGGCCGGCCTTCGTTACGTCTAGTCTCTCTCTTTCCATTTTTCTTGTTTTTCTTTATTAAAGAAAGCACGGCACCTTTCGGGTTTTTTTGAGAGAGAAGTTGGAAAGTCTTTATGTTGACCGGAATCTTGGACGTCAAGGAACAATGCCGGAACGAAGAGTTTGACATCAAGTTAGTTGCCTGAGAAAGAAGTTAAACAATTTACATCTTTTGTGTATTTAAGATCTGCAGATTGCAGCAGATCTTCTAATTCTCCAAATTGTATGATGAAAAAAACAAGAAAAAATATATCTTTACTGAGTTGAATGTTATATTTTTTTTGTTCTTCAAATTTGTGAATAAAATGCCAGAAAAAAGGCCACTGATCTGATTTTAAAACATTTTAAATGCAATAATCTACATTAGTTGATTACAAAAGTGGTATGTTATACAGTTACATGAGGTTTCACTACATTTTCAATCAGACTTGCACAACAACAGTTCTACAACACATCATTTATCGATCCAATCAGCGAACAGGAGCATTATATAAATAGGCACATTAACTGCAGCAACTACTGATAACACTTTGAAAACGCGTACCAACCTCCTGATTACAAATCTAACGTTTGACTTGCTGGTTTTCAACGCTCCCAATTTTGCAGCACCATCTGGTCCCAGTTGACCGCTTACATCTTGCGGCATTAAAACATTAACCTCGTGCATTGCCTGCTTTTTAGCTGCTGACCGCATCGTAGCATTCCCCCTGAAACCAAAAAAAAAATAAAAAAATAAAACACAACTTCTTACTAAAAACTGACATTGAGCTCGCTCTTTAGAGAATTTTACCTTTCTACCCTCTCAGTTGAATGTGAAGGAACCGTCTTTAACGGTTTTTTGATTAAATGCATAGATCCTTCGGCATCCCAAACCATCTCATATTCACAGTTTTCATCTTCATCTTTTTCTTTGATGTTACTTTTGAAAATACCAAGAATATTACTCATATATTCACCGATACGCAGGGGAATGTTCAACCCAGTCGTTGGCCATACAAGAATCGCAACAAGAGTAACCACAAATAAGAAGATATACCTGAAATTTTTCACCAAATTAGTATATACGCTAATTCTTAAAACATAAACGGGCTAATAGCATAAAAACCAATATTCTTTCTTATTTTTCACGAGACAAGTCCCTCGACCTATTTTTGCTATATTAAGTTCCTTCAACAAATTTTTAAGATATTAATCTAACAAAGAAAAAAACGGCAACAATATATGTACCATATATAAATGAAAGTCTGTGCAGGAAGTAAACACAGATGAGTTGATACAGCATCAGATGCATTTGACAATTTTAGTTTACTTGCGGTTAGTAACATGAAAGATGGATATAAGTTTCCCTGTTGCCAGCTAATCGTCCCGAGAGTTTGCTACACATAATTAAAAAAATAAGACGGAATCCTTATATAATATAGGAAAACAAAAAAAGCTTATGTGGCACATTTTTAAAGCTTCTGGTTTATGTGGCATCATTTGAAAATTTTTCTCACAATAATGATTTTTTTATTTAAAATATGTATATAAAATATATTATAATAAAACTAATTACATTTTTTGTCCCCTAATATTTTGGAGAATTTTGAAAAAATTAAGAATATTTATATTTTTAACCTTCTACTACAAGGGGTGTACATGAATCGGTTTATATTTGATAGGGTTTAAAATGAAACTTATGGATAAAGTTAATAATAACATACAATAAAGACGTTAGTATTTTATAAATATACATAACATTTTTATACGATTTTTAAAAAAATAAACTACACCATAAAACTGAGGACTTTATGGTGTAGTAAATTTAAGTATAATATTGCTATACTAAAAGTCTAATTTTTAAAAATATATCCTGTGTTCCGGTTTACCACGGTTTTGTCTCAAAACTGATTGGAACATTCATCAATATCCTTAAAAGCATCACTTTAATGTTGTGTTCCCGAGCGTAGCGCGGACACTAAACTAGTGAAGTCTATAGAAACATGTAGAGACTAAGATTAGGACATACGTTACCTCTACTACAGCCCCGTGTTTGGCTATATGAGTAACAGTACACTGATCGTGATCGTGACCAGACAAAACAAGTACCTGTTAATTTACATTTATACCCTCAGTTGTTTTATTGTATATAATTTCAATCAACTGCGATTCAGATTTTATGGAAATAAAACGAGAACATACAGGTTTGATTGAATCCAGTAGTTTGTTTGTTGTTTCTTCTGTAACGTAATTTTGGTACCTGCATCAGTGTCATGTTATTAAAATCGCAGCCTTATTCAAACGAGAATATTGTAAGGAGAGAGTACGAGGAAGCTACATTATTTCTTCGTCATCAAAGGCACGAGAAATTCTCTGAAAAATGAAAAAGTTAATTCGAGTAAAACAACGCAAGGAATATGAGAATTTATAAAAAAACAAAAAAAATAGAACCTGATTTATAACAGGCGAAGAACGTTTTGAACCACATGAAGTCCAGTCAGGTCGATAGAGCGGTATATGAGTTAATAACACCCTTGGAGGTGAAATAGAATCTATATAAATTTTGATCATAATAACACTTAAGTATTCGAAAACTGCGAATTAGATAAACATGCAAACAAGTGTAACATACCTCTCGACACATTGTTAACAAAAGTCCATGAAGCAGAGGTCTGTTTTTGTTGTGGATGACCTGTGAATAAACATCATCACTGTTTATATTTTATGTTTTATAATCATATTACATATAATAATGAAGTTTAATTATTGAAAACTTATTTACCATCCAATGTTTGGGCATCAACAGCAACAAATTCCACTTCTCCTGCTTTGAAATGATAGTTTCTTGAACCAAATACCTTTTCATAGCGGCTAATTACCTATATTTTTTTTAGTTCAAAACACAATGAAAACAAGTTATCATGTTAAAAGTTACCAGTTTAAAGTGACTAAGCATTATCATATGCAACTGTTTTTTCTTCTCAAACAACTTCTAATATACTCCTATTAACCATTTATAAATTATACATGCACCTTGCAGGATTTGTACCCTTAACCTCTTATAGATAGAGCCTCTCGGGGACATTAAGGGGCTGTTTGGTAACATCTGAATGGATAAGTGCTAAACCAATAAGAGGTCTCAACCATTAAGTGCTGAATCAGTAAGAGGTCTGAACCATTAAGAGCTAGTATATTGCTTAACTATTTAAAGGCAAATGTCTAACCAATTTAGATAATAGCTCTTAACCATTCAGACTCTGTATAATGCTTAACCATTCAGAGGCAAATGTCTTAACCATTCAGACATCTGCTCGTGAAACAAAAAGTCTGAACCATTCAGACATCTGAACCATTAAGAGGCTGAAAGAAACAGCCCCTAACTTAAAATACCCCGTAAAAATCCCACTCACTTGGGGCCATTATTATATGAAAAGATAAATATACCTCAGGCTTGTGAGAGTGATATGCTGCATAACCAATATCATGGTTTCCGGAGAGGAAGTATACTTGATTATTTGTAACTTTTTCAAGCGTCTTAATGTCAAAAATATGCCTAAAACGATTCAAAGAATCCTGCCACCTGCAACACCGAACAAAAAACAAACTTTAATGTCAGAAAGTAAGAAAAAAAGAAAAGAAATTATTTTTTTTAGCCTTACTCTTCATCAGAAAGAACGGGCCCTCCATCAAAATAATCACCCAAAAACAAAACCATGTCAGGTTTAGTAGGCATGATGGAAGCCAGCATCGCTCGGCGCATGAAGATGTCAGTATAGAATTGAACTATCTCGAGGGCTAATGATTTAGGAGCTAAATTAAGAGATGTTCTATCCATGAGCTGTTAAGAAGAGGTAAATCATGTAAAACATACTGGAGAAACATGTACATTACAGATGATGTTCTTCGAATACGAATACCTGTGGATCTGCTATCACTGCAATTTTCACATAATCACCAGGATTGTCGGTTGTTTCCATCTAAACACACCAAAGAGAAAATGAGTCCCTTGAAATAATAAAAATGCAGACACAGTTTGCAAGTATTTGAATCAAAGATAGTGGCCATAACGCGAATAAATTTAGAAGAAGATAATAGAACATTAGTTAGAACTTGAAGTTTGTTAATGTAGTTGGGTATGACTGCTTGATATTTCCTAAGTTGATTGGTAACATTTTGTCATTTCTAACTTCCTACTTTGTAGGAAGCTTGTTGTTTCCATATTTAACTTTGACTTATTAAACTCACTTGCATTCAAGTCACCATAAAAGATAGCAAAAGATTCGTTTTTTACTTCCCTTAAAAACAGGAAAAAAGACCAAAAATCAAATCATACTTCTAAAACCATTTAAAATGTCAACTCATATTTGCGTTGGACGTATCTTGGCAAAACAGTAACGACTAAATAAACAGATCCAGGAAACCATACACAAACCGCCACAACTTACAAAGCAAGTTCAAGAACACCTTTATATCAAGACAAAACCAAAAATCAATAGAGAAAGAACGATACCCACGTCAAGAAACTCGCACCAGAGCCATTTCTAAAGGTAGTTACTTTTCCAAAATCAAAGTCTACCCATGATTCAAAATCTATAAATCAACAACTTACTTTTTGTATCAAAGTATGTTCTAAATACCATTCATCTCTAAATACTTCAAACTTACCCCTTTTGTCGCCAAAAACTCGGCACCTAGACTAGTTTGAGTATACAAGTAATGTAGATTGATGACATTTTGATCAGTTGCAGCTAACTACTTAGATCTGTACATGCATCAAGTGCCACAAATTGGAAACATCCCCTTTGTCCCATATCAAAGATCCCAAGAAACTGAAGTAAAATCTTGTTACCTTTGAATGTGAATTTTAACTTAAATCAGTCATAAAAATCTTTCCTTTTGAAGTTAAAAATATAATCTTGTTTGGATCAAGAATCATTTTTACTGTTTAGGTAACCAAATCCAGCATCCAAGATGATATAATATAAAGATTTATAGTTTGAATCAACAAAGTAAGAGAGGTGCAGATATAATAAAGAAATAGTTGAGTGAGAAGATAATAAAAATGACCGGCCATGAGCAGGTCCAGTAAGATGGCAGCCAGAAACAAAACTTTTCTCCGGAAAAAAGTGCAGCAGCCCAGATGATGCAGAACAACACTGTTAGATTTGAAATCATCTTCTCTTCTTCTTCTTCTTCAGACCCTTGTTGTTCTTGCTTGCAGAGTTGCAGGTTTCATGGTTTCCAATTTCAGATGTGTTAGTGTTAGTTACATTACATCTCACTTTTTTTCTTGTTTGTTTTTTACTCTTGGTTAAGTTACCTCTAGATCTCTGTTTTCTTACTGATTTGGTAAAAAAAAAAAAAAGAAGTCAACTTTCTGTGGGAGTGTTTTTCTATTTGTCTGATTATTTTTTAATGTATAAATTACACTTTTTAAACATTTTATATGAGATGTATAATGATAATTACATTGAATTCAATGAAATTTTAGGGGCTGATAGGTTTTAGGGGTATTTACACATATCTTCTTCCTAAGTTATTTTATTACATATTTACCCAACTCAAAAATCAATTACATATTTCCTATTCTTTAAGCATATATATTACACTTTTACCCATTTTACTAAAATTAATTAATTGAATTACTATTTTACCCTTAATGAACTAATTAAATGATTATTTACATATTTCCCTTAATTTTAATATAATTCAAATCCATTATCTAGGCCATTATGTTTACAAATCATTTAAATTATTTTATTTTTTGAACAACGTTACATAACACTTGTTTATTAAAGCACGTCATGGATCTAGCTTTGTTATTTGATATAATAATAGCAATTTTTATCTAAATCCCATTTACACACACACACACATATATATATATATTTATATTTATAAGAATTGATAAAAAGGGTAATTGTGTCAAATTTTAATGGAAGGGAAAATATGTAATAAAATTAAGGGTTGAGAATATATATAATTAAGAAGGTTAGGAAGGGGAAATATGTAATCTCTAGTTTTTAATATGACCCACATATCTTTATACAAGATACCTATAAAAGTTACTAGTTTATAAGGAGAAATTAAATAGACATGTGCTCATCAAAGTTTATTTATGGACATTTATAAATTACGCGAAATACTATTTATGTTTGTAAAGTGTATATGTTATTTCGGTAAATATGTATGAAAGACCAATAGATGAAAATACAAAGACTTGGGTTGAGCTTTTTCAATAAACTGGACATATGATTTTATTATTATAGACTAGCAAAGTACATGTTACATAACAATTAAAAGTTGAAATTACACCATTGTTTCCATGAAAGATTCCCCAATTTAGCTCTAGTTTAACTCACAGTTACGAGAGTGATTTGATTTCTCCCGAGAGCTCACGATCCGATTTGATAATGTTATTGAAACTCCTTTTGTTTCTAGCTTTCCATTGTTTCAAAGAGAGTTTAAGAAGATAAATTAAAACTTTCTTCCCCGGTTGAAATGGCCACAAATTAGGAAGTGTCACGAGTTTCTTCACACTTGTAACCGTGAATGTGAGCAACTTACACCATGTAGCAGTAGTCCCCCTAATCTGCAAGCAACATTGCAATTAATCAAAATATGATCCGAGTTTTCTTCCGGTTTTTTTTTTTTTTTTTTATTTGCCACTAATCTTATTGGATTGAACAATTTATACTTAAAAATGTTAGTTAAAAGAAATAATGAAGTTTTGTTAAAATCATAAATAATATTTTTTGTCACAATTCAAAATTTCAAGCACGTCCGATTGAGAAATTATCAGCTTAGTGAATTTATTCATGAACATGCTTGCACGGTACATACTACTACCACTACTTATGAACGTTTTTTATTTCAATTTTATTTAACTGATTTTCATTTTTTTAAACGTTTAAAGATTCTCATTAATCTTTTTCTAAGAGTTATGGTATTTCAAATGAATGCAAATTGTGAGGGTTGTTGGAATAACGATACAAACTAGAACATGAAAAAAAAATTGTTACTTATGAATTATTTAAGAATTATTGGTAATGTCTTCGTACTTTAAGTTTCACCAAATTTTAAAACGTCCACAACTTTTAAAAAGGATGTTACTATTTTTTTCAAATGACACCATAAAAACGAGCATTTTTTAATTTATAAAAACACGTATAATATTGATATATAAAAATTGAATTTTTTTTTTCACATTTTTCATGTCATTGTGTTATTTCATCAGGTCGTTGTGTTATTTCATTTAGTCATTGTGTTGTTTCATCGGGCCATTATGTAATCATCTGAACTGACAAGAATTACACAGTGAGCTTATAAGAATTACACAACTAAAAGAAGTAATAGATTTGATATGTTATATTATGGCATATGTTATGTTAACAATGAAAACAAGATATAAGATTTGACATATTGTATTATTTTGTATGTTTTAGGTCGTATTCGAAAACAAGTTATAATATAACACTATGACCTGATGAAATATTACAATGACATGGTTAAATAACACAATGATCTTACTAATTAACACAACGACGTGACGAAATATCACAATGACATGAAGAATAACACAATGAACTGAAACGTAAAAAACAAGTTATAATATATTTTATATGTTACACAAATAACACAACCAATAGATTTTAGTTATTATATTATTGCATATAGTTATGTCAACAATGAAAACAAATTATAAGGTTTGACACATTGTGTTATTATGTATGTTTAGTTTGTATTCAAACCATTTAGTTATAACACAATGACATAATATAACACAATGATCTAACAAAATAATACAATGACTTGACGAAATAACACAATGAGCTGAAACATAAGATGCATTTTTAAGCTTTTTACAAAATTTAAACTTTTTAGTTAAACCCAATTCCTTGTGTTACTACATTGACTCTCTTTTAAAACTGAACAAATAATATTTTTCATAAGTTTTTTAATTCAATTTTTTAATATATATAGTAAAAAAACTTAATGATTTTATTATAAAAGTGTAAAGTTTTATAACCCCGCATAGTTTTGTTATGTAAAGGTTTTTTCAACTTATCCTAATTACCATTAGAAGTTAGAACATCCAACAATTTTCAATGATGTGTTAAAATATATGTTCAGAGTTTGTTTTTTTTCCATTTCTAGATCAACAAATATTATTCTTATTATTATTTATTTTATTTATTTATTTATTTTGTTCAGATGCCCCCTATTGAAAACTAACAATGCCTAGAGTTAAGATTTTCTTTAAAATGTTTTAAAATTTGAAGATGATGGCATGGCTGTACACAACCCCTATTTCCCCACATGGGTTTTAAAATTCACTTTTTTTTTTCGAACGATAAATTTCATTAAAACGAGAAAAGCAACTTGAGCAAGAAACTCAAGAAGCTAAAGAGAACAAAGACAAAAACAGATTACAATCGCATGGCTATCCAATCCTTCCAAACTAAATTTCTCATGTTAGACCTATTCTTAACCCATGTGAATCCTTGAGATTTAATATCTTGTAAGAGTCTTCCGAGATTTATCTCCTTGTTATCAAACACTTTGTCGTTCCGTGCTTTCCATATGCACCAACACGCTGTGAAGATAACCGCCTGAATGATTTTCTGCCGCTTAATGGAGACGTTGACAGTCTTATGGATTTCAAGAAGGTCCTTTACTGAGAATGCGAATATGGGTTGAATCTTACACCATGTAGAGACAAAGGACCAAACCATGTTGGCAATGGAGCAAGAAACCAACAGATGTTCAGCGTTTTCGTCGTACATCTCACATAGCGGACATAAGGAAGATGGAAGTTGAACACCCCGGATAGAGAGCGCAAGTCTTGTAGCGATTCTGTCCTTCTCGGCCCTCCAACAAAAAATATTCGCCTTAACAGGGACCCAATTATTCCAATGTAGAACAAAATTCACTAAACTTCATTAATGACACATTTCCCAACCAAAAAATTTAATTGTATATTTCCCTTTATAAACCTTTTTAATTGACAAATTTACTCAATTTTAATTTATTTTATTAAATTTTTAATGTAAATTAATTTATTATTGTATTTTTACTTGTTCTTTATGAATTTTTCAAATGTTTTTTAATTTTTGTTTGTGTTTTGTTACTTATAAATCTTGTCACATCCACAAATTGGGTATATATGCAATTAAACATTTTACATGGATATATATATGAATTTAAAGTATATATGCAACTAGTTTAGTGCCCGCGCTATGCTCGGGACACAACATTCAAGTGATACTTTTAAGGATATTCATGAACGTTCCAATAAGTTTTGAAACAAAACCGTGGTAAACCGAAACACGAAATATATTTTTAAAAATTAAATTTTTAGTATAGCAATATTATACTCAAATTAAAGAGAATAAAATGCTCAGTTTTATGGTGTAGTTTATTTTTTTAAAAATCCATATAAAAAAGTTATGTATATTTATAAAACACTTAAGTCTTTAATTGTATATTATTATTAATTTTATCCATAAGTTTCATTTTCACACCCTATAAAATATAAACCGACTCATGTACACCCCTTGTAGTAGAGGGTTAAAAGTATAAATACTTATAAATTTTTCAGAATTCTCCAAAATATTAGGGGACCAAAAATGTAATTAGTTTTATTATAACATATTACTATATATTAATAGAGAAGTGTATTCCACAGTTGTGTGTTTTGTCTATCTACTTTTGCCACAAAATGTTTGGTGGTTTACATGTTTGGTCCCTCAATCTTTGCCGTTAGTTTTGGTAATTGCAATTAAACTTTCTTTTTTTTTTTTTTCTGCTGCCAGCTGTTTTTGGTTTGTTTGAGCTGTTGGTTTTTTTATGTTACACGTGTCTTTGTGGATACGTGTGTTGTGTATGTTCATTTGTTTGTTGCTTTCTTATTGTTTACACGTGTACTTCTACTTTCTCATTTCTTTGCCAGCAAGCCTTCACCGCTTGAACACATGGAATAAATAGAGAACAACCAATGTTGTCAGGCTCGGATCGGTTCGGCCGGTCGAACCGGTCGGACCGGGATTCGGAGGGTGGACCGGGCCGAACCGTATAGGTTCGTTTTTAGTACAAAGGATCGGCCGGTTCGAACCGGTCAACCGGTTGAACCGGGATTCGGCCAGTTCGGACCGGTTCGGATCGGTTCGGAAAATTAATTTTTTTAAAAAAATTTGATTTTATTTGGTTAAATTTGTGATATTTTTTATTTAAATTAAGTTTGGTTAAGGTTTAACCTTTAAACTTTAGATAATATTGTCTCTGTGTTGAAGTTTAGAACTTAAAAAGTTGTTTCTGAGTATCTGACTTATATTTTAAGTTATATTAATACTTTAGAAAAACATATATAATTATTTATTATTTATATGGTTCAAAACCGATCCAACCGGTTCGACCGGTCCGACCGGTTCAACCAGTGAACCAGTAAGACGACCGATTCACTGTCCGATCCGATCCTGAAAACATTGAGAACAACACAATGCTAGCAGATGGCGTGAGAAATCGACAGGAAGCCGACGAGGCCGATGGAGCATTCGATGGTATGTGGCAGCATTGATGAGGATTCGTAATTACGGCCGGCTGTTGTTGGTTACGGCTGTCGGAAGCGCGCGAGAAAGAAAACGATGATTGAAGAAATCGACGGTGATTCTTCAACAACAAAGAAGAGGATGACGGTTATGTCTGTGTGTGTGACGAACCGTCAACATGCATGTGACAATGGTGGGGGAAAGCGGTTGCTCCGTCGTTGACGGATTTCACTACGATTCAGGTACAAATTTGTTCTTTGAGCCGATCGGGGGTAGATCGATGTAGGTGAGCAACAGTTGTAATAGATTCAGTTGGCAATGCGATAGGGATCAATTGTAGTGATCGATGGTTGTTTTGTTGATAATAATGATGGCTAGGGTTGTTGTTAATAGGGAGGAGTGTACCTGCTGGTTGTGGTGAAGGCCGGATATATGGTGGTGGCGCTTAGGGTTTTAGTAGGATGAATCCAAAGGGCGGTGGTGTAAAAGGCTTTTTTTGTGTCGCAAACAAGTTCAATTCGGGGTAGATGGCCGGTGGGTGTGTAAAGGGGGTTTTTGTTGGAATGATGAGGACTGAGGGTGAGGAAGATGGAAATGGGGTGGTGAATATGATGTTCATTGTTAATGTATGGGACGAGTTATGAACCTCCTTTTGTACCTTTCTTGAATGTTCGTGTCTTTGTTTTCAGCTGAGGGTGAGGAAGATGGATGTATCTTGATTGCTGTTAAGGAGCATTTACAATAGTTAAGGTTATTTAAGCTTATTGATTTGTAAACGATTTGCAATATCGTTTAAAATTTATTAAATGATATTAAAACATTAAAACGAATGGGTATATATATTATGTTATTAATTTTATATTTTAAAACATGTGTACGTGATTTTATTTTATTTCGAACTAGGTTAGTATATCAAGTTAGTTTTTAAGAGAGTAGTATTTGAGTGACACGTCCTGTATTTGAATGCATGTCTTTTAAACGGCAAAGCCTTCTAAACTGAAAAGCGAGTCTAGATTTGATCGAACGCATGCCTTCTAAAAGGCGAAGTCTCTAAGATCAAAAGTATGCTTGATTTCTCTAATGGTTATGAGAAAAAGCACATAAAAAATGGCTCGCGCAACGCACGAGCCTCGCATATACCTAGTTATATATATATATATATATATATATATATATATATAGGGGGAGGTTCTTTTAAGAAGACCAAAAATTGCAAGAAGAAAAAGAAATAATCTCAACCCTACATTTATCCATCCAATGGTTGTGATCACATGGGTTGTTTTTGTAAATTAATTTAAGAGTTATTTCTATTTATAACCCAAATGAGGGTACAATAGACAATTAAAATGTAAGCTAATTAAGGAAGGATTATGACTTTTATTTCACATAAATGCAATTTACGTTACTTTTCACTTTTTCACCCAACATCATAGTTTCCTCATAATATAATATGTAAAGAAATGTTTCACTACATCATTATTTCCTCATTATATATAATTAGCTTTTAAAAAAAGCAAAACGATATCTAAAGTTTATATACAAAAAACCAAAACAACTTCAAACATATATTTAATCTCAAATTCCTACATATAGATCGGATTATGATTACGTGTAGGAATTTTGTTTTTTTCACGAATCGAAGAACCATAATTCGTGTAGCTTTAAGCTGTATGTCGATGTGTAAGTAGTGTTTTACCTCATGTAGGGTGTTTTACGAAAACTTAAAATCACCTACATTAATTTAATATTTTCCTACACAAAAAGTAAAATGTACCTACATGCGCAATTATTTCATGTGTAGTAAAAGTACAGGAAAAAATAATGTGTGCAGCTTTAAACGATATTTGTAGCTATTAAAAATATGTTTAGGTAATATTATTATGTGTAGATACATACATCACTCTAACTTTAATTATCCCATGTTCACTATAACTTTAATAAAACTGTAACGTTATTTTAAGAAAATTATATTTTACTTTTAATAAATATAAAAATGAACTTTTTTTACATTCTTGAATCAATCCAGCTAGAATTGATGTATTAACACTAGAATGTTTCTTATTTTGAAAATGTGAGCGTAGGCCAAAAAGAAACAACCTACACAAAAATGTTTCATATGTAAGTAGGATCAATACAACTAGAATTGATGTATTAAACTTGTTTGGTATAATTTGGTTGCATCAATGGAATGTAGAATTAATCACAAGTGTTCTTCCTAAGTTGAAAATGTGAACGTAGGCAAAAAGAAACAACCTACACAACTGTTCTTCACAATTAATAGCCAGCAACAATTAGGACTTGAAATTAAAGAGGACTTTAAATCCAGAAATTAATAAACCCATACAACCTATTAAAGAAAACCTACACACTTAGCATCAATCTGCTTGTCAAGCTCAATCATTTGAGATTCATGGTTGAACATCAAACAATTGTATTGAATCGAAACTTTTAAGATGTTATAATATACCGGTGAAACTTGAAAACAATAACATGTGTGTCAACATTGAATCCATTAAAATCTTCAATAATAATGGCGAATTAGAAGATATGGCTTCGATTACGATTTTGAATCTTCTATTACAATGTTAAAATCCTCCATAATAATGGTGAATCAGATGATATGGCTTCTGTTTACGATTTTGAATCTTCGATTACGATGTTGGTTCTTTAGAAATAGGGAATGTTCGATTACGATTTTGATGGGTTCAATTACGGTTTCATACATTAAAGATGATATCAGGTGCAAAATGAAAAAGAAAATGCTTCTTCAATCAATCGATATATTTAACAATATTTTGTGATTTCGTATTAAATTAGATAAAAATTCATGAAAAAAATATATTATATGTTGTGCAATTGAAAGTGATATAAATCTTCAATCACATAAATTATTTTAAATAATAATATAAGAAAACAAAAGTTAACAATTAGTTACCAAAATTAACAAAGTAACATATAATTAATTGCAATGGTAAAGTACCAAACTACCCTTTTAATAAAAATAAATAAAAATATTGATTGAAAAACTATGATTGGTTAATATCTTTTCTTTTTCTTCTTGCAATTTTTATCCCTTCTCAAATGATCCTATATGAGATAAACTCTCAAATGATGCCACATAAGCCAAAAGCTTTAAAATTATGCCACATAAGCTTTTTTGGTTTTGCTATATTATATAAAGATTAATCCTAAATTTTTTTTGCATACGACTTAAAATGGTACTGCATGCTGTTATTCCTTCTCAAATACCCACAAACAAAACACTAGTTTTAAAACTAAAATATCTTGAACCTGAAAAATAAACCATGATATCCTTTTGATGATATACTCATTCTACCCTACCCCTAGTTCCCCACGGTAACATGAGTAGATCAACAGTAACAACATCCTGGTAATTTGGTAAAAGCATCTAGTTATTGAAAAATGAAAATATGTGGGCGTAAAAGGTCCGCCTAAGCATGTTAGGTGTTTTTGGATCACAAACCACAACCAAACTGTGACACTCAGAAAACATAAATCAAACAGAGTGGAAATTTAAAATGGTTTGGTCAGTGTGACCTGCGTTCATATTCGCAAGTGTTTCCAAGTTAATTCGTAACAATTTGTCAATTCTAACTTCGTCCTTTTGTTGTTTCCATAAAAGGTAACAACGAAAATCCTTTTTCACTTCCCTTAAAAACAGGGCAAGTACTAAAATTCAATCTAAATTCTAGAACCATTTTAGAACAACTCATTTGATTTGTACAAATCTTAGTACTTGCAAGACAGTGACAACCAGATAAACAGATCTAGAAGGTTTCAGCATACACAAACCACCGACAAAATGCCTAACAAGTTCAACAACACCTGTATACCCACATCAAGAAACTCGTATCCGAGTCATTGCTTATAGAAAAGGGAGTTGATCTCCCAAAACCAAAGTCAACCCATGACTGAAAACCGATAAAATCAGCAACTAATTTTTGCATCAGTAAGTCTTTTGTGGATTCAACATGTCATTCATCTCTGACTACTTCAAACTTACTCCCTTTGTCACCTAGACTACTTTATGTATACATGTAATGTACATTGATAACATTTTGATATGCAACAAGTGCCACAAATTGGGTAACTTTTTAGAATAAACCTATATATCCCCTCTATCCCATTCCCATAGTAAGGATCCTCTGAATTTAAAGTCAAATCTTTATGCTTTTGAATGTGAATCTTTACCTTAAGCAGTCATAAAAAAAATTCCCTTTTGTAGTTGAAAGTAGTCTTGTTTAGATCAAGAATTATATACTATCAACATTTATAGATTAAAGACAACAAAGTAAGAAGAAAGATGAGTTGCAGAAAAAAATAAAGAAAGCAAAAAATAGATGACCGGAGAAGATAATAAGAAATTACTGGCCATGAGCAGGTCCGGTAAGAGGGCAACCAGAAGGCAAAAACTTCCGCCCGGAAGAAAGTGCAGCAGCCCAGATGATGCAGAAGATTACTGTGAGATTTGAAATCATCTTGTCTTCTTCCTCAGACTCTTATTTTTCTTGCTTGCAGGTTTCATGGTTTCCAATTTCAGATGTGCTACATCACTTTTTTCTTGTTTTTAATCTGATTTACTGCTAGATTTCTGTATTCTACTGGTTTGGTAAAAAAAGAAGCACCTTTGTGTGGGAGTGTGTTTCTTTTTTTATAAAAATATGATCTTTATAAGAAAGTTTTAACTAGTTTAATCCAGGTTGATTGTGTA
Source organism: Tagetes erecta (assembly GCA_030867185.1). Taxonomy (NCBI): domain Eukaryota; kingdom Viridiplantae; phylum Streptophyta; class Magnoliopsida; order Asterales; family Asteraceae; genus Tagetes; species Tagetes erecta. Next base: position 2,104,712 of record CM061492.1, read on the forward strand.
CAAAGTTAGTAATTTAATAGGGGAAATTCAATAGACATGTGTTGATCAAAGTTCACGGACATGTATAAATTATGCGAAATAATGTATTTTTGTATAAAAGATCTTTTGAACTGTAACCGTGGATTTCAGTAAAATACTAGTTACCTTATATAAACATGTAAATGGCCTCAAGCTACTTGGCTAGTATAAACATTCAAACCAAGTTCAAGCTGAAGGCAACTCACACGGGGGAAAAAATCCATATACAAGTGTTAATCAGGGTTGCTCATGAGCCGAGTTTAACACCAACTCCATATACAAGTGTTAATCAGGGTTGCTCATGAGCCTAGTTTAACACCAACTTGGGTTCAATGCAGTAATAATATGAACCAAGCCAGCTCAACACGATCTTACAACCAAACCAGAAAGTGAGCCTTATTTGTCTAGCTTACAATGCGAGCTAGCTTGTGGTTCAACAAGCTCGCTTGCTTTTCTGAGTTTTGATGATCTTAAATGTTCATTTTATATAAAAAGCCTCAAATAACAACTTACAAGTCACAAATAACAAAAAATCACATTCCCATTTACCAATATACAAGGAAGAAGCTTACGAGACATCCAAGAGTTACCAAAGACAAATCAGCTCCTGAGCCAAATCAGCTAGAGTTTTATGTGAGCAAGAGCTACCATCAACTCAGGACTTCATAGGAGCAAACAAACTCGAGCCAAATCAATCTGAGCCAGTCCTTCAGTTTTCAACGACTTAACATATACAAGTCCACAAACAAGTTTTAAGGTACGAGTCGTTTAACGCCCTAGCACTAAAAGGTAATACTATGGAGTTCCTAAAAGAAAACCATGGACAAACAATTAAGATGGCCTAAGTAGGTTGAGGTCATAATAATCACTATAAAACACATCCAAACACCTCTTTACTTAGACCATAAAAGGCATCTTGATCTGTTTGTGCATCAGAAGATCTATAATCTGATCATCATCACAACTGAATCATGTCAACATAAACACATCCAAATAATCAGCGATTGTTACAAGTATACTACTAGTCCAAATAATTCATAAAATAGGCATCTTAATCAATTTATAAAAGCAAGTAGTATAACAAAAGAAGCAAATAGGCAAATATTGCAATACAAGTGCAAACACAGAAGATAATAATGTAAAGCAAAATCCAGAAACATGACCTTGATCAAGGCGAAGCATAGAGGCTAGCATCAAAGACGAAGCCACGATACAATCCATCTCCATTACCAGGAACACCATCAATCCACCTCCATTCTTCTTCCTTGCCATCATTCTCATTACATTCCCACAACGCCAATCGCCCGATCCTCTTAGCCGAGAAACAAACCCAATTCCCACCTCCAAACACCTTAAACTTGCTTGATTGTTGAAAACACCTAAACATTTCCAACGGCATTCGACCGGCTTCAGCCCATTCCAAACTAGACAAATCCAACTTCAAAATCAAAATAGTCGAACAGGAAGCATTCAACGAAAACGACGATTTCAATCCCCCAATCATCAAAATCACATTCCCAAATCCCTTCAACAAACGAGGCCTTTTAAGTATATCAAACACATCTCCCCATTCATGTTTCTCAAGTGTGTTCCATGGCTGTGATGTTTCAAGGCTTTTAAGCGTACAAACAAACAGCTTCCATTGACTCCTCCACGGCGATCCAACATCACATAACGCAATTATTGATTTGTTAATCAGGATCGGGCTTCGAGGTTTCGCTGGTAAATTAGATGAAAACTTAAGCCACGAATTGTTCGAATTCGAATAGTATAAAGCTGCAAGTTCATTAAGAACAATAACTCGGTTGTTCACTGAGTCAACCAGGACAGAACCGTGTCGTGACCAGGCAGAACCGAGTTGAGGTAGGGTTTTGTGTTTTCGAGTTAACGGATTACAAACAACGAGTGATTTGTTGTTAGACGAATCTGAAGACGGAGAATCAGCCCAAAGGTATAAAAACCCTCCGGCGCCGGCGATCGGGTGAACGGCGGAGAACGGGAGGAAGGAGAGAGGGAACTGGAGCCATCTGTTGTCGATTGGATCGAAGAGGTGGAGAATCGGCGACGGTGAACGGTGGCGGAGGGCGAGAAGGGGGAACGGTGAAGTGGATGCAAGGAGATGAGTGAATGATGGAGATGATAAGGCGGTGTAAAGGTGTTTTGAAACGGAGCGGCAGATGATGACTTGCCGGAGAGAGATTCGAGAGAAGATCTGATGGATTATGTCTTGTGGAAGATGTGAAAAGATGTTGTCCATGAAGCAGATCACCGGAGAAGATCACCGGAGTAGATCGGATGGTTTCAGGAGTGAAGAAGAAGATCGGAAATGTGTGTCACGTGATATCATGTATTTGACTTCATTGGTGTTATAACTTAAGTTTTTATTTGTTTTGTTTGTGTTAGGAAGTGGTAAAATTATGGAACCACCTAGTCTAAAAATGCATCTACTAGTCTTCTTTATTTTTGGTTGTGTGTACATAGAGTTTTTAATTATTATACTTGATAAGATGTATAAGTTAGATAAGTTATAAATAATATATATATAGTGGTTCATTCTTTTGAGAACCAAAAAATTGAAAAGAACCAAAAGAACCTCTCTCAACCAATCAAATTATTTCTAATGTTTTTAAAACTTTTTATTTTAATAATTATGTTTATGGACAAAATTTACATGTTCTTGGAAACTTTCAAAATTAGTAACCGTTCCCGCTAAAAAAATTCCAAATACAGTTTTCACTTTTAAATTAAATTGATTACATATTTGATTACGGTGTTTTAATTTTTTTTTTTTGACTTTTATCTTCATTCGATTCAATCCGAATGAATATTGTTAAAAAGAAATTAAGCACATGTGACATGAATAAAAGACTAAGTATGCTGAATCAATACATATATGAAATACGCATACATCATCAATGCACAAAACTCATGCATGCAACAATGCACATACATGCATCAATGCACTACTCAAGAATAAATGCATTATTTAACATTAGCAATCATGCAGTATAAACATTTGCAAATTAAAAACGAAATAAAATGGTTAAATTTACTAATATTACATCATGGTTTTGACATCTTTCACCAATTCAAAATAATTCTAAAAAAAGTTCTTAACGTTTGCAATAGAATAAAACTGGAAACGGTTAATTTTTTTCATGTTAAAATTACTTTATTGCCCTAGAATGAATTTTTATATAAAAATTAATTAGAAAAAATCATATTAATTTAATTGGTTAATATTGGTTCTTTTGGTTCTTTCCTAAAATAGAGTTCTCAAAAGAAGGTACTATATATATATATTCTTATATAATATAGTAAAACAAAAAAATCATATGTGGTTTTTTTTCATAGCTTTTAGCTTATGTGGCATTATTTGAGAGATTATCTCACAATAATAATTTTTTTATTTAAAATATCTATATAAAATTTATTATAATAAAACTATTTACATTTTTGGTCCCCTAACTTTTTAGAGATATCTAAAAAATTTAAGAATATTTATATTTTTAGCCATTTACTACAAGGGGTGTACGTGAGTCGGTTTATATTTGATAGGGTTTAAAAATGAAATTTATGAATAAAGTTAATAATAACATAAAATTAAAGACCTCGATGTTTTATAAATATACATAACATTTTTATATGATTTTAAAAAAAAAAATAAACTACATCATAAAACTAAACACTTTATTCTCTTTAATTTAAGTATAATATTGCTATACTAAAAATCTAATTTTTAAAAATATATCATGTGTTCCGTTTTATCACGGTTTTGCCTCAAAACTGAATGAAACATTCATTAACATCCTTAAAAGTATCATTTGAATTGTGTTCCCGAGCGTAGCGCGGGCACTAAACTAGTATATATATAAAGAAAAACACATTTCACTGCATGTGAAGGGCTATTATGTCTTGTAAGACTTTCTGGGCAATCTATTCAAAACACGAACAACCTACATTTTTCTCTGCAAGACCTTCTGCTCGTTTTCTTCCATTGTTGCTTCTTCATTGTTTCGGTTTGTATTAACAGATCATCATGTTGATGATTCATTTTTGGTGTTAGTATTTTGTTAGTCTATATTGGTTCGTTTCATTTCTTCTTGATTCAAACACTCTTTGGTTTATAAATCAGATTTGGTTTGTTTGTGATGGTATTGCTGAAGAACAGGCATACATGACCACCACCATGGTGGATCTTGAAACCGCCGATCATCACTTACTAGTGAAGATCATTTATTGAGTTATTATTATTAATATTTTTATTATTAATTAGAAAATAGATAAAATATAAAGGCCAAAACAAATTACATACATAGTCCTTTAGGTAAAATGATAATATTGCCCTTATGTGCTTCTCACATGATCTCATTTAACTGACTTTTCTAACGAAAGTTAGTTTAAAGGACCAGAATGGTATAAAAGTGCAAAAATAAGGATGTTATTTGTAGATATTTTCGCTAAAGGACCCAACTTGCAGGTAATCATAAACATAAATGACGTTTTTTTTAGTTTACTCTTATTTCTTTTTAAGAGTAAACTGCAGTTTTTGTGCTCATGTTTTGATATCATTAACAGTTTTAGTCTCACCTTAACAGATTTGGTTCCTGTGCTTTTATTTTCTAACAGAAATGGTCCCGAACAATCCATCCAATTTTTCATTAAGTCTCTCTCACATACGAAGTAAAAATGTTATTTCTCCCACTATTTTTGGCATGCGACCGAATAAAAATGTTAACCTACACGACGACCTAGATAAAAGAATGAGAGAAAATGACATTTTTACCCCTCAATTGCGAGGCGCATGTGAAAGACTTAACGGGAAATTGGATGGAGTTAGTGTTCAGGACCATTTCTGTTAGAAAATAAAAACACATGAACCAAACTGTTAAGATAAAAATAAAACTGTTAATGCTATTAAAATACAATGACTAAAAGTGCAGTTTACTATTTTTTAAATTTTTATTAAGTTGTGACAATCATTAACGTAAAAAAAATTATGTATCAAGTCACCCTATATCTACGTAAATTTAACTGTCAACACTAACTAAATTTCCCACCAAAAACTAAATTCAACGTCTCCACAACACACTTCTTGATCACAACAATCATCCACTTTCTTCTTCCTTTTAAACACCATCAAAATTAGGGTTTGTTAATTCCGCCATTAATGGCGTCAATCACTACCATCTTCTTCACATTCATAACATTCTCCTCACTAATTTCATCCACCTTATCTCAGAGTAAGCTTTAATTTGTTCAAACTCATCACAATTAGTTTCACGTGTTTTTAACTTTTTATAACTAATCGTCATTTCAACTTGTTCAAACACCAGGTCCTTCATATATGAAGTTCGTCGTCAACGCAACCGAACTTCCACCGGAGGATTACTTCGATTACATCGTCGTCGGCGGCGGCACCGCCGGTTGTCCATTAGCGGCAACACTATCATTCAACCACCGTGTATTGCTTCTAGAAAGAGGCGGAGTTCCACACACAAACCCTAGCGTCATGCGACAAGAAGGCTTCATTGCAACTCTCAGACAAGTCGACAGTTTCTACTCTCCGGCGGAAGCTTTCAGTTCCGACGAAGGTGTCCCCAATGCTCGCGGCCGGATTCTCGGCGGTAGCAGTGCAATCAACGCCGGATTTTACAGCAGAGCCGACGATGAGTTTTACAACCGATCTGGAATAAACTTTGATCTGAATCTCATCGAACGATCGTATCAATGGATCGAAAAAGCAATCGTGTTTCAACCGGAGTTAGAACCGTGGCAATCGGCGCTTCGAGATGGTTTATTACAGTCCGGTGTACGTCCGTTTAACGGATTCACGTTAAAACACACAATCGGCACCAAAATTGGTGGTTCTACGTTTAACAGTTCTGGTCACCGTCATAGCGCTGCAGATCTGTTAAACATAGCTAATGAAAACAACATCATTGTCGGTATTTACGCCATTGTTGAACGGATCTTATTCACTGATTCAAACAAACATGCAACCGGAGTTGTTTTCCGTGATACGGCCGGAAGTTATCACCGTGCAATGTTGAGGAAACAAGGAGAAATTATTGTATCTGCTGGTGCAATTGGCAGTTCTCATTTGCTTCTGTTGAGTGGAATTGGGGCTAAATCTTATCTTTCTAATTGGGGGATTCCGGTGGTGTATGATTCTCCGTTTGTAGGAGAGTTTTTGTATGATAACCCACGAAACGGAGTGTCGTTTCTGTCGCCGACATTATTGCCGCATTCTCTCATACAGGTGGTGGGCATTACTGATTCCGGTGCTTATCTTGAAGCCTCGTCTAGTAATCGTCCGTTTCATTCGCATGTTCATTCGAGTTTCAGGCGGCAACACTCGTCTCCGGTGTACTTTAGTGTTGCGAATATCATGGAGAAGATAATCGGACCGTTGTCTGCTGGGTCGCTCCGGTTAGCCACGACGGAAGTCACGACGAGTCCGGTTGTTAGTTTTAACTACTTTAGTAATCCAGTGGATTTGCAGAGGTGTGTGAATGGAACAAGGAAGATTGGGGAATTGCTTAGAACTCGGGCAATGGCGGGGTTCAGGTTTTGGAACTGGCGTGGTGCGGAGTTTAGGTTTGTGGGTGCGCGATTGCCGGTGAATCAGTCGAGTGATGAGGAGATGGGTGAGTTTTGTAGGCGGACGGTTAATACAATTTGGCATTATCATGGTGGATGCTTGGTGGATAAAGTGGTGGATTCGAATTTGAAGGTGATGGGTGTTGGTTCGCTTCGAGTGATTGATGGTTCCGTGTTTTCGATTTCACCTGGGACTAATCCGCAGGCTACTGTTTTGATGCTTGGAAGGTAAGGTTATGTTTGGTTAAAGTGTTGTTGGGTGGGTTTTAGTGATTGACTAATGTAGGTTTTTGAATGTTTGCAGGCACATGGGTTTAAAGATTTTGATAGAAAGACACCAAAAGACAAGTGCTTGACTTCATCATGTTGTGCATATTACATCATTTGTTTGTAACTCACTCATTCCTGATTTTTTCTCTGTTAATTGCATATTATTTTTGGCTTTAGCATTAATAATCCAAAGTTTTATACAAATGATCTTTTGGCTTGGTTCTCAAGTTTGCTTGATGAACATGGTCATATAAGTTTTACCATGTAGCTCGGAAGCATCAATGTATTCAAACGTGTTAGCGTTTCAATAAACGTTTAAAGAGGTCTCGTGTCAGCATTTGACTTAGTCTCATTGTCACGTTTCAATAAACGTTTGAAGAGGTCTCGTGTCAGCATTTGACTTAGTCTCATTGTCTGGCAAGGTATTGGTGAGGACACATGAGTTTTCTGCCGACATGCTCTCAAGGTATCACTGAGGACACATGCGTTTTAGGGCGACATGTTCTTACGATTATAACATAAATGGTTATTACAATTGTATTCATGCAAAATGCAGTTTTCCGATAAAATATGCTCATGTCCAAAAGTTGTGTGCTTACAAACCTAAAAACATCACTGCAATCTAAGAACATTTCTCACATAAATCCCTAATAAGCAATATTCAAAACAATGTCTTAACACAAGTTGCAAATCTTCTTTTCGACACCTATTATCATCCTCAGTGCAAATTCTCCTTGCTACTTTCCCCTGCATGATCAGGAAAAAAAATATTAGGCACGTAAAGCTAAAATTGAAATCGAGAAAGAAAACAATAAGTCACATACGCGTTCATCATGAGGGTAATATTGTCCCCTTTTAGAAGAATCCTTCCTGTAGATATTCAAAAGTTGCAACTTTAGAAAAACTATCCAACGTACACAAAGAAAAATAGGTAGACATGAAAACGAAGCATGACAAACCTAGAGCCTTTTTCGTCTTCTTCTTTATGCTGATTTCCTCAGCCTCATCAAGAACCAAATTCATGTACTCATCAAACCCCTACATCAAAATCAATAACACACACATAACGTTCCTCATATCATTTAATGTAGAAACAGACAATAAGGCTGTCACAATAATAGTCATATGCCATGCCTCTACAATTCTTTGCTATTACAACACACTTTTTATTACACACGCTCGTCTTCGTTCTCATATCATTTTAAAAGAACACATTTCTCCAAGAATAATCGAAGGACGACATGAGAAACTATAAAACAAAAGTATGCATGCAAACACCAACATTATACTGCCTAGGTATTGGATATATATACCCCAAAAAAAGTTGAAAAAAATAAGGCATGATTCGATTGATGATGTTAATACACGAGCGTGTTCAATACATGATCAATTTTAGGTAGAGAACAATAAGAACCGCGTCACGCACTTCTACAAGTATTGAGAGAAAAGGAGAAGACTGCATAACCGCGTCATTTATCACCTTTAAAGCGGTGCATCTCTCTAGTTAAAATCCATCCCACATTGAACATCCATCGTCAAATCAGTCATCTAGAAGTTAATTCAGATGACTGTTGACAAATTTCAATCAATTTTATGATCCTAATATAAATTAAAAACAATAATCTAACATAAAAGCAGAAGCTTTTTCAAATTTAAAGTTCGTAAACAGAAGATCCTAACACACAATTGCACACATAAGAACGATACAATTGAAATCAAGTCTAGTTAAACTTACAATAATACGGCCTTCAATCCTCAAATCCTTCTGCTCAAATAGCCATATCTGTATACGAGCTTTCTGTAACGTAAACAAAGGTTACAAAGTATGAAAATCATCCAGCAAAATGGTGAGGTTTAAGCTTGTGAAAGTACTTACACTCTGAAGGAACCTGAAGATGAGATTCTGGAGTAAACAAAAAGAACGAAGAGATTGAAATTGCGTTAGTAATTGATTGAGTAAGAAAATTAGGGCAAATTGTTAGTGAGAAATACATACGATTGGTTGAGTCATGATCCTCTGGACTTTAGTAGCCATGGCTGCTGCTGTTGTTGACGATCTTCTTCTTTGATTGATTGATAACGCAGTCGGAGATGAAACCCTAGTTTTTGTAAAGCTCTTGCAATGGATGTCGTAGATAAAACCCTTGTTTCTACTCAACGATCTCACATTCCTCCCCCCTTTTATTGCCTTTTTTATTCTAATATTAATTTATTGTCCGCGTATGTTGTGATTTTAAAAATATTTATGAGGCTTCGGTTTAATTAGTTTTGAGACAAAAAAAATTGTAAATTAAAACAAAGATTTATTTTTTTAGTATAGTAATATTATATTTAAGTTAAAGAGTATTAAATGTTCGGTTTTATGGTATAATTTTTTCATTATAGGTTTTTTTACATATTTCCTCTTCCTAAGTCCATCAATTACATATTTACCCAAGCCTAAAGTTTAATTACATATATCCCCTTTGACATAATAAATTACTCAATTACCCCTTCTTTTACACAAATCATAAAAAAATATAAAAATATATTTATGAAGATCATTAAGGGTAAAATAGTAAATCAAAAAGCTATTTTAAAGAAAATGGGTAAATATGTAATATATATGGTTTAGAAAGGGGAAATATGTAATTGAATTTAAGGAGTGGGTAAATACGTAATAAATGATATTAAAAAGGGGATATATGTAAATGCCCCTAGTTTTTTTAAAAAAATAGTGTCGTATAAAAAAATTATCTATGTTTAAAAACTATTGAGGTAGTGGCCCATTGGTAACTCGCTTTTGTTAGGAGCACTAGATAAGGGGTTATAGTACTGTTGTCAAATTGTTGTGTATTTTTCTCTTTGAAAATCAAGATGTTACTGTTAAAAATATAGTAATAATTGTATGTTATAACCAACTTTATCCCTAAATTTTATATTTATACCCTATAAAATATAAACAGATAAATTCACACCCTTGATATGAAATGGTTAAAAATGTAACTAATTTTAAATTTATTAAAATTTTCTCAATATTAAATTACCAAAATCTAGTTAGTGACTTAGTGTTATTTTAATAGATTATAATTATAATACATTTATATATGCATATTTAAAGGTGAGTGATGAATTGGATATTTTTTTGTTTTTTTTAATAGGCTTAACTTCAGTTTTCATAACCTAAAAATCTTCAACAGTATAACAGGTAAATGGGCAACAAATTGTGTTATATTATAATATGGATTTTTCTTCACTAATTTAAAAAAATGTATAATGATGGGCGAAGCATCTCACGGGTTAGGGAAATGAGTTAGAGAACGAGTTGCTGAACCTGATGCCAAACTTAGAGATGTGAGAGGGAATGTTGGTGATAACAAAAGAAAGAGCTAGCGGATTTATTGTGGTAGCAAGTTGTGCTCCGAACTCCTTAAGAAAGAGTAGGTGTTTTGGTCAAGTTACGACTTTAATCCAACTTTTTGATAAATTTAAAATAAAATAACAAGACAAAGCGATAAGAATAGATGTGTAAACCACATTGGTGAACCTCAATTGAATAACTTTGGTGTTGAAACACAACTAAAAATTAGTTGTGTTTCAACTAGTGTGGTATAGAGGTACTTCTCATCCGTCTTTTTCATGCTTAACAAGGTGGATGGGTCCCACTCGTGATGATGGGGTGTTTCTTCTCATCATGTATGAGAGGTAGAGTTGTCGGAGAAGTAAGTGTGAAGATGAGAGTATAACATTCATGTCAGGAGAGCCTTTAGTCCTCTTAACAACACCATCAATTTTCAAGCTATCGAGTGACGATTGCTCCATCTATTAAGAAAAAACGTGTGGGGGCTGTCTTATAATAAAGGGGGTATTCTCTTTTCTGATTAGCGTTATAATATTGTGTCTTATTCCTGAATGAGTGATCCAGATTAAGCCACGTGGTAATACTCGCCAAAAGAAAGGGAGCCTTTCGTATGGATTGGAGTACGAAGAGAATTATTCAGCATACAAAAATGTAGTGGATCCGGTTTCATATTCATGAAAAGTCGGGGTTGAAAATAGTTCTCTAGGATGCATCTCCATCTCTTCGTTCAAAGCAGTGTGGTAGATCAACACTTTTATCTTATATAAGAAATAAAATAAGCAGGGGAGCCAAGAAGTTCAAAGAGAGTCTGAGAAGCTTAGGCAAAAAAATACGCTTCAAACCTTTCTAGGGCTTTAGTTCCTTTTCTCTATGCTAGATAGAATATACATTTGTTCTTCTTCTTGTGATTTTTTCGGCTGTGAAACTGAGCTAATTCTCTAGTCCTATACCAACACCATGATGTTTGAGGCCAATAAACCTCATTCACATAAACGAACTTGCAAAATTACTTGAAACTAGCGGCTCTCATGAAACTTAGTTGGTAGCTTTTTACCACACATTAACTGATTAACATGCGTAAAAATTATGGTGATGAATGTGTTACTATGGAAACCAAAATTAAGTTAGACCAAGCTATGTATTCACACTGAGCTAATTCTCTAGTCCTATACCAACACCATGATGTTTGAGGCCAATAAATTATAAATCTCATTCACGTAAACAAACTTGCAAAATTACTTGAAACTAGCGGCTCTCTGGAAACTTAGTTGGTAGCTTTTTACCACACGTTAACTGATTAACATGCGTAAAAATTATAGTGATGAATGTGTTACTGTGGAAACCAAAATTAAGTTAGACCAAGCTATGTAAAAATTATAGTGATGAATGTGTTACAAGGGAACCTCTTTTCACCCACACAACTTGTGTAACGACGAAGTGTTTCTAAATTTTTTTTCAATGGTTTTAAAAGAAATATATGCGGTAGCATATTTGTGTGCACTCACATAGCAATAGCTAATGTCTTTCTTTTTTTGTAAAAAGTTATAGGTAAATCACACCATTAGAGAAAAAGGTAATAACAAGCCTTAGTATCGACAAATATTTACGTCACAAGATTCAGTTGGCCAAAAGGCTGTGGTTATAGCAAAAACAGTTGACGTGTTTAAGGATGCTAAATCATAAAAGTATAATGACCAGCAGCAGTTGAGGAATTTAACAATGGTATGGGACACATGTTCATGACACAATGCAAGTTATAATGATCACAAGAATTGACTATGTCCATCATGCTAATTTTACATACACAATGCTTTAATGTCCATTGTAGTTAGTTCAATAATACATGCTTCTCTGCTATTCTAGTCTTTGCATTAAATCAATTCAAATCAAATAAAATACAATGGAAGATGCCTTTGTCCACATGCAACTGGAACCACAACTCCCCAAGCCAACACACATTTATTATTAAAGAATACAAATAAAAAAAACTGCACTCGAAAGGTTAAAAAAAGAGACAGATTTACATGCTGAGATGATATCTAACACAATAATAACAAGAGATGAAAGGCGAAGCACGAAATGAAAAATTCTAGAATGATAAATAAATTATATGAATACAAAAGAAATTTGTTGCAGATTCCAGATATACAAGAAGGGAGTCGATCGGCTTACGAACTGCCATGAGATCTAATGGATGATATTGATTGTGCTGAGACAGAAGCGGTCGGGCTGCTTAGATCTCGTTCACCGTTGGCTAATCTTGGCTTCCCGCTCAACCTATCCATTGCTTCTTGGCATATATCACCAAACCACTCATCCTCGGGAAGTACACTGCGTAAAAAATGATATAGATGAATATAGAATAATGATTTTAGTATATTGAAGATACTTGATGATCCAAGCAATTTTCACTAACCTGTATGGATCCACTCCCGTTACAGAAAAGGCTGTAAGTGCTTTATTTATGATCTCATTCACGACCCGATTTAAATTTCGAGATAAGTAACGCCCTTGGGAAGCAAAAGATATGACAAACTTCATATCCAAATAAAACTGCAAAATTGCAATATGGAAAGCAATCAAATAAATATAACAGTGCTAAAAAACTGGGAATAATTAGAAGAACTGGTATAAAAATAGATATTATATAAAGAACTGTTACTGGATTATAGTTTTGGCATTAAGTTAAAAAAGTTATACTATAAACAAACAAACAAAAAGAAAAAACTATTTACTAAAAATAATATAGAATATATAAACTAATTCATAGAAAGGTACTAAAGATACAAAATAATAAACAAAATTAAATCTAAAAAGGTAACAACTTTGCTTTGAGGACCAAAAGATCTAGCTAGTTAACTTTGAACAAATCACTGCGGTGGAAATGTAACTTACTCTAAACAAATAATAACCTAAATACCTGTTGAAGGCCCAGTGGACCTAAAGGCCTTGGTCCTTCTTCAATATCATCCCAAAAGGTTTGATCTTCTGAGAGCCATAATATGACAGTCTCTGTAAGCCTCATTAACAACATTGTTGAAAAACGTTCCCTGCCAACAAACATTTCTGCTGCTATAGCAGACATTCTGTGAAGCTTCGCAAATAGTTCCTGAAATCCGATAAAAAAGAACGTAGGAATTAGGAATTAATCCTTCTGCCATAAGCCCATAAGTCATAACCATAAACATAAACATAAACTAACATTTACTTACATATGTTAGTTATGACACTTATAATAATAATTTATCCAAGTACCTGAAATATTGGAGAAGGGAACCATTCTATTTCCTCAGCATTTCCATCCATGTTTATGTACATGTCAGCAGTTAGATAGCTATCACCATCTTCGGTAAAAATGAGAACTAAAGCATGTTGTCTGCAGAAGCTATCCTTCAATCTATCTACTATGCTTGCAAGACGTCTTTTCCATTCCCTTTGCTCAGGGTTTCGATTTTGCCGATCTGAAGGTCGTCTACGAGGATCATCCTTGTATATAACTTGAGCTACAGGGGTAAGTTTCATGGCTGCACGAGGTAATAGCTCATCAGCTAACAAGGATGCATTTGCAAGCAATGCCATTTGCTGAGCTTCAGTTTCAGCCATCCTAACAATTTTATTCCCAGATCCTTCATATATTGCCTCTTCTTCCATGGAGCCCGGGAGTGCCCTTATGAGCATGCTAACATACGAACTGAATACATTGAATAACCCCTCCAACATTTTCCCTCCCAGTTGCATGGTAAGCAGTGGTTCCACATCCTCAAAGAAATCCTATACAGCATAGGCAAATATAATTGAAGTAAAAACTTTCAAAAAAAGAAAGTGTACTTGTGATTTAAATATTCACCTGGACCATTGAATTGAACCTTTGAGCACTACTTGAGAGTTTATGTTGATAGCCTGTTAAGGTAGTAAGGGAAGTAGTAGAAGGCCTGCCAGATAGACGTGTGGCAGCTGGTGAAGAAGAAAGTTCCCAATTATCGGCAGCGGCTAATGCAGCTGTACTTTCTTCAATTCGCTTTAAATTGGCATCAAGTGCTTGTTCAACACTAGGTCTAAAAAGTTTCAAAAGCACAGGACAAAGTGCCAAACCACGGGCTTCCAGCAAAGAACAATGTCCCAAAGCTATTTGAACACATTCAGCAGCGGCCCTTAATCCGCCAGCAGCAGCAGATGAAGCTAACGCATGTCTTTTAACAAGAATAGCAAAGTCTTCTGTTTGCTTTGTAGCCCACATCACAAGCTCAGAGCAATAAGAATGTTCCTTACCAAAAATAGCATAAGAATCAGTTGCTGTTTGAGCAATAACAGAAAACACCAGTTGTGAAATAGCTGCTGTGTATGCTCCACCATAAGAGGTGCTTGAAGGACGAAGATTTTGCATGTTGGATTGAAGCCTTTGAGAATGTGCTTGGAGTAGTAAACTGTGAGCACGTGGGCCATCTCCAAGTTTTTTAAGAGCACTAATAGCTGCACGAAGCTCACTGCCACGTGTTGTTGGTTGTGAAGCAGCTTCTGCAAGCTGATTGGCTAATCTTTGCCGACATTCGGTTATAGCAGTTTGGAGCGATGCTAAGACGGTAGGTGACAATGAATCCTTTTCTTCTGCTTCAGAAGCTATACGCTCACCTTCATCAAGGGTGGCTAAAGCTTCCTCTACTCTTCTTTCAGCTAACAAAACATCAAGAGTGTCAGGGAACTCGATTAACCAATTCTCTAGGTCAGAAGGATCTCTGTCCACATCTGCAGATACACCGTTTGAATATGAGCCACTTGGAACAGCGATAGACAATGATTCTACTTGGACCCCATCAGCTAGGCTGTGAATTAAGGTAGCCTGAGTAGATAGTAAGTTTCTTATCGATAGTAGCTCGCCTTCTAAATCAGATATCTCTTTTGATGTGCTGAAATTTTTTAGCAACTAAAACATTAGCAGTGAGCCAGTGACATAGGCAGAGCACATAGAAATAATATCTGACATATAATATTGTTTCGAATGCAATTTAATATTTATATGGAAAGACCCACCGTATGAATGCTGTATAATTAGCGTATACACTCCTGCGCATTTCCTCTGCAGAAGCTCTCTTCAGATCCACAAGATATGAGCATAAATGCCTGATCTCCTGGTAAGTAAATGGGAAATATGTCAGTTGGATTGGAACAACATACCAACAAAATGAAAGATGCATCGAATACTGGATTATACAGTTATAATAAAGTTATAATAAACAATGTAAATAATGGATGGATATCTTCAAGATAATTGTGTGTACCCAGGCATGCGAAACATGATTTATGAGATCAGCTTGCTGACCTTAATGCTCTCAACCAATTGCAGTGTTTGATATTTTTTTTATATTGAGTTTTAAATATATTTCAAAAGCTGAGTTTTATAGAAGAAAAGAATAGTTTTCAGGTCTAGTATTCTTCCCATTCCATATAAACAATTTATTCCTTTGGTGTTATTCTTCACAGTTTCAATCATCAATGTAGAGTTCTTGCAATTTTTCTGTTGCGTAACAACTACCAACACACTAAATTATAGCATTTTTGAACGACCGCACCCAATCATGAAACACCCTATGCACACTAAATTGTCATATTGCTACCATTCCATCAGCATACTCATGAACATATAAAACCATTCCTACGTTATCCAAATAAGGCGGTGATGAAAAAACAACTTAATCATGGCAGATGATGCGTGGCAGGTAGCCCATCACTCGCTGGGGGGCCTTTTGGCAATTGATGGAAGTTGACTGATATCCTCTCATCGATCACTATTTCAATGAAAATCAAAATACTAAAAACAGTGACCGTAACAACAAAAAGATGCCAGTTCATACTATATACAGTGACTGTTAGAAGAAAAAATTACTACTTTCGTAGCATATCTTTGTTTCCTTGTAAGTGTATAGCGCACTACATGGCATGGGTCATGTAAATTACTGTATCTAAGAGGTTTCATCCGGTTTTCCCTGGTTAAGAGTGAAAGGACTGAATAGTATTGGGAAATTCGCTGTTTTAGGGGCCATTCAAGTATGTTCCTAGCGAGGATGCCAAGCATAACTATTCTTCAAAAGTGTTTTACATTCAGAACCAGTAGACATTGGGGGTTCTAAGGGGTGCTCGGTACCCAATGGGGGATGGAAATGAGAAAGGCAAATGGAATATCAAGAATTTAACGAGCATTCCCTGGTGCTTCTATTATCATTGATGTTGTTTGGTTCAACCAAATAACTGTTATTTGTAATATATTAATATATATTACACACGTGTGTATGGGTGTGTGTTTGTTAAAGGAAGGGTGATAGAAACAAAGACATAGAAAGAGGGATAGGTGGCCTTAAAACGGTGAGAAATAATGAGGAAGTTTGCATTACCTAATTGCAGGTAATGATTCATGGCATTATATTATACCAGACTTCTTTAATGAGTATCATTCATAAGCCCTTTAAAAAGTAATTATCATTCTAATTCCACGGTTCTTAAGTCTTAATACCCCACCCACATAAAACCCTTATTTATAAATTGGATCTTGGTTTAAAAATTGTTCCTAAGGTGCTCTGTAGTCAAGGTAAACTGGAAATGGCTTGAAAGCACATGAAGCAGTTAAGCAACACAATCTCGAAGCAACTTGAGGTTGTTGTGTTTAGCTTGAGGCGCCGCATTTGGTTATAAGGCGCTTCAGTACTTTTCACATCATGCCTCGTGCCTTTGAAAATCAAGAATTGGACCAGAGGCATTGGAATATTCACCTTATAAATAGTCATGGGCAAGTGACATATGTTAATATGTAAATTTTAGAACTAATGAATTCTAGCTACAAGGGCAGATTTATGTATAAATTCAACTTCTAATGTCAAACAAACATTGCTAGGAAAACTAAAAAAAATAATAACTACTATTATTATTATCTGAGCAAAAATAAGCAAATATGTCAAATAACTTGGACAAATTGAAGACCTTCCGACAGGACAATTACCCTTCAGGGTATAGCATCAAACAGCTCACTTTTCACACAGATTATAAATATAAGATGTTTAAAGAAGTAATATCCCAAGTTAAACTATTATGCATCAAACACAGCTGAATGAATCAAAAGGACACTTTCTACATGGCCGCAAAAACTTTATTTTGAACTAAATGCTGCAAGTCTGTAACAACTTAATATCTGAGAAGTACAGGATGAATCAAGTATAAAGTGGTCCACTGGTCCTAGTATATATACATTTAACAGTGCAATGAACAATGGAATCATTCATCCTGCAATGATGTTCCCAATCAACCAGCATAAGCATTCATCCTCACAAATACGACATCAATTAATAAATGAATTGCTATAGACTATAGTTACACATATAACCTGAACTTTAAGACAAAACATTCAACCAACATTCATAGACCTGCAATTCAATACCGCATCATAATCACTACAATTCCTGATGCTTTATCCCTAAAAACAGAATTAATAAGACAGCACATGAAATGATCCCAATCAACCAGTATAAGCAAGCATTCATCCTCACAAATGCAAGTTCAGATTACAAATGAATTGCTACATAGACTATAATTATATGGTTCATAAACCTGCAATTCTAAACCGCGTCATAATAGTCAATACAATTCCTAACGCATTATCCCTAAAAACAAAGCTAACACGAATCATATGACAGAAAATGAAGCACTTTAGTGATGAATAGTAACATACCTTCTCGTTCATGGAATTACACTTGGAGTTAACAAAAGCCTCAGCATCAAACTTATCGGACTTGAAGACATTGAGATTTTCTTCGAGCTTTGAACCAGTTTCCTTGGAGTTGCTCTTTACAGGTGCGCCACCTCTTGACCTAGATGATATCTTCGAAGCCATAGTAGAAGGAGATCGGATAGCTAGGGCTTGAATGAGTAGGATAAATCAGCGGAGAAATGAAGAGGTGATTTGTTGAATGAATCAAATTTTAGATCTGAAGATTGAAGCAAAGTGAAGTTGATGAAGATTTAAGAATCAATGGCGGTTACAGCTACGCCGGAAATGCACCTGAGTAAGAGAGAGAGAGAGAGAGAGAGAGAGAGAGAGAGATGGGGATTAGTTGGTTTGACAGACTTAGACGATTGTATCTGTAATTTGTAATCAAAATATCTTTTTAAAAATTAAGGACGAAATAACGAAAATATCGTTAGGTTAAGTATAATGATCGTGTTTGAAGTTTAGATTTATCTACATCTATTAATCGTTTAAGAGCTACACTTTTAAAACTCCCCGATAATACTATGTCACCCAACCCTTTTTTTTAAAGTCAAGTTATTCGAAATGATAGATGATAAATTACGATAGTAATTTCAAAGCTTTTTAACAAAAGCTTTTTCTTATTTATTTATTTTGTTTTGGATTTTTTCTTCGCATTTTCTTTACTTCTTCGTTTTGGTTTCTTAAACTTAAATCATCATATCAATTATTGTTTTGGATGATACTTTTCAACGTTATTTGTTTGTTTGATTTTTAATGGGTCTAGATGTCATCTCACTGAACCTTTTATATAGCATACAAACATTCACTCAACCTTTTATACAACATACAAATATTATGTAGTTTTCAACCGTAGAGATTGAGACAGCAAGGTTGGTTTATTTGAAATCCAATTATCATATTAACATTTTGGCATTTTTGGTTTTATAATTTAGTAGTTTGATCTCATTGGAAACTTAAAACCGGTTTATATGCTAACTATTCAATCTAAATGAAACTTGAAACAGATTATAGATTATGTAAATCAAACGGTTTATTTTTAATATACTTTTGTTTATGTTTTTAATATGAAATTTTGTGTAAGTATTATAATCATGAACAATCTACTTTTTATATAAACTAAGTTGGTTACCTATGTATTATACAACTGAAAACTTAACACGATACATAGTGAAAAAATAAGAGGATATGATATTTTGATTATATTCAATTAGTGTTTAAAAGGATTATTTACTCATTTATTAGTATAGAGAGATGAGTTAAAAGATTTAAAAGAATCGGCTTAAATAAACTGATAAAACCAACCGTTCTAGCCGACCTACCATCCACGATACATGTTTTACTGTTTCATGAAACCATATTTAATAGTTCATCCAGACTTTTTATTTCTATAATGTGTATGCTTGCTTACTCACTGTTTTCAAAAGAAAATTCATGGTCAAATTATGTGGTGGCAATGAGATAATATAAAATCATCACAAATCAAGAACAGCTTCACCATTTTATTATCTCAATGCCATTGTCACAATAATCATTGTACCCAATTCAAAATCAGTTACAAAATAGGTTCAAACAAACTTTAAATCCAGTAATTTATTAACGACAGCATGGTTCAAGAAGCAAGCCGTTTTAACTTCAGAAACAAGGCTTGGGAGTATAAAGATTAACTTCAGTGAGAAACACAAAATGCAACATATTCCAGCCTCAAACTTCAGGAGTATCAGACCTGATAGCTGTTCAAAGAGAATAAAGATAAAAGTCAGGATATGAGTTACAGGATAATAGTATCAATAATGTATAAGTTCATAAATAAGCACAATCTTCTACATATTAACAGCAGTAACAGTTGCGACGAATGTCAAATTACATCAAAGAGGATAACTCTGTACAAGAATCGGAATTATGAGAACAAGTATTTTAAGATATGCCAGATATGTTCAGTCAACAAGAAGTCAGCAGAATGATGCTTGTAATTCAATTATTACATTCGCCTTAACTATTAACTAAAGGTGGCCGGTCTGGGTAACATGTGGTGTTTAGTATGAATTTAAAAGGGTTGGGTCATGATGAACCGAAACACTTTTGTTAAAAAAAAGACCCAAGCTTTTAATGATTAATTAGGTTGTCAAATATGATTAACTTGTATTATTTTTAATGATAATCTGTTTTTTAAACAGATAAATTAAGATGTTTACGCGCTAAAAATACAGACTTCTGACACCTTTGAACCCTTTCATTGTAAGCTTCTTTGAATGTACTCAGTTGACCCGTAGGACCCTCTTAAAAGACAAATCAAAACAAGAATTAACCCAGTATAATAAGTAAATTTAAATTTGTCATCTCTAATCTCAAACCAAATTTACAATCAAACTTAGCTGCGAGATAAACTACAAAGGCTAGTCAAGTATCTCTCACTTAAAAATACGGTACCAATCCCCAACCCCAAAAACTAACAGTCAATACCATACAATAAAGCAGAAATTAAACATGAAAAATTTCTTGAAAAAATTACATTTTATGAGCCCACTTAAATATCATAACCAGATTCACCCTATTACAAGTAAAACTTAAGTAATCTCAAACCTATTTTACAACCTCAACGAGAATAGTCGACTATCCGTCACTTCCCACCCTAAAACGTAGATGCTATATGATAAAACAGAAACTAGACAAAAATATTTTCTTAGCCCATATGTAGTCTAGAGTAATATTAGTATGTAGGCTGCTCAAATCTCAGAAACAACATCAACATCACCTTATAACATCTTTGCAAAGCAATGTCATTTTCTTTTCAACAAATTTCAAAATCTTGTATGACCATTAATTTGAGTTTCAGACCTAACTCATTAAGTCATTATAGTTAACGTTAGTTAAAAAAAACATGGCTAAACTAAACAAATCCTCAATCCTCAACGTATAGATATAACATATACACACATGGTTAGAATCACTTTATGGCAACCTCATGGCATACATCAATGTTTAAACGTTAGATATACAAAAAAAGACCTAACTTTAAATCACAGAACTATGAACACAACTAGGCAATCGATTGACTGTCCTGTAAACCAAGCTGACTAGCTTGAATCGGAGTGCATATAATGACATCATATATTTGCACACTGAGCCTAATATAGAGAAAATATTTTATACCTATATATTGACAAGTTTTTGTTCAGGCATAAAAATTATCTTGAAGGAAATAACTACCTTAAGTAACTTCAATTTCTTTGACAGGAGCAAAAAACTTAATATGATGTAAAGTTGACGAATCAAAACCATTTAGGAGCTGCTTGTTTTACCTCTGAATGGTTCAGTTTAGTACTAAAGCATTCAGTATTAAGAGCGTTTGTTTCATTCAAATGAGTCTCATATTGATTCAGCTCACTACTGAATGGTTAAGAGACAGAGAGATGTTGAATGAAACTGAATGGGAGCATATACCAACTTTACCATCATCAACACTTCTACCCCAACCTCCCTCTCATCGATAGAGCCACTTACTGGTTCACACCTCCTAATGTTTCAGCACTTACTTGTTAAGGTTAAGGCTTAGTTTAGTTATGCTTTATCTAGCTCTAACAATAAAAAACTGGTAAAAAAATGCACACTTGCCAAGGTGCATTTTGAAAGCATAGCAATCTGAAATCACCTTAATAAAAAAACCAAACAGCTATTGCACTAATACAATTTTTGTAATCGTGTTTATACAATATAGTTTCCATAATCACATTGATCACAATTCATATCAGATAGGAAATGAATTAGAAACATTTGTATAAGATCAATCAACAACAATCGCAACGCAAAAACAAACCCTAGATCTAGACAATTTATGAATTGACAAAAGAGAGTAGGAAATTACTAGGTTTTTGAGGTTTGCCATCGACCCATTTGGAGACGGAGAAATGAACCTTCTCACGACTGATAGCTTCGGATTTGTAGGGCTCTTTGAGACAGTTCCTGACAAGGTTTGCACATATGTTGGAGTAGGTTATGTAGGTCATTCCGGCAGATCTCCAAAACGGCACCGCAGCGGTTGAAGCCATTGAAACCAAATCCTTGTTTGTTTCTGTGTGTTTTTCAGGTTCGATAACCAGATGTGTGTGTGACGGCCGATGGAGACGGACGGGGATGATTTATATACCCCTAGTAACGTGAGGGACCATCTCACATTGATTAAGTTGAACCTTTGAACCCCCATCAATAGTGTTGTGTAATTTACCTCTTAAACCGTCCTTCACTACCCTTGCGAGGGGGCGTCTCCACTTTTAAAAATAATTAGGAACCTTTGTTTTCTTAAAAATAAATAGGAACCTTTGGTTGTATTTTCGTTGCGATCATTCCAGCACTAAAACACTCGAAAAATCTTTGTTGCAGGAGAAATAATAGGAACCTTTGATTTCTTACCAATATCGTTTATGAAATCGACTTGCAAGGATGTTCCGGGTCCTAGAATCGCTGCGACCTGAACGTTTTTCAAGAGGCCGATCGCTATAGAAGTTGCTTGAACGTTGTCGTGTAGCGCCATTGCGATGCAAGCGCTACTCATCTTGCCGATACCGGATTCAATATCTAGAATCACTCTTATTCTTACCTCTTGTTTTGTTTTGCCATTTGAATGACATATCAAACACATAATAGCAACAAAGAGCCATATTTGAACATCAACCGGACAAAATTTGAAATCAATATATTCTTTTCATTGTGTGTGTATGGGGGGTTTGGTTTTTGTCGAGTGGTAAGTTAAACTACAACCTAAAATCAACTTTATAAGGAGTGTTTTGGGTGGACTTTTACTATTTCTTTATTTGAAATTTGATCAAATTACGACTTTAAAATTACAAATTACGAAAATTGTTCACACTATATTGATATTGGTACAAGTATTTATTTGAGGATGAGTGTTGTCGATTATTGTACTGAATTTATCGATTCGATATCAATTTTTTGAAACGTTACTGTTCTTTCTTGTTTAATTTGAAAATGTCTAATGACATCAAATACATTTTTAAACATTCTATAATGCCAAAATATACAAAATGCCTAAAAATATTCATAAATCGTATCAAATTCATTCGATTTAGGAATTGATAACATTAAAAAGACGTCTCAAAATTATATAAAAAACATTCATGTTCTTGAACTTGAAAAAAAACAAAATGTCCAAAGGTTATATCAAAATGGTAAAAAATAGTTATTTTTTGGGTTTTAGGGGTATCGGTAGTCCGATACCAACTAGTGTCGGATCAAAATTAGACAAAATGAAGTGCTAGTACCATTTTTGTTCCATCAGTAGTGATTTAGTACGATATCGGTACTCGTTATAAATGGTAATCCCTAGATTGACATGTTGAGAAATAAAACAACCTTAATTCTAATGTAAAACAAAATGAACGTATCGTATTGTGTTAACTTGTTAATCAATTTAATAATAAGGTTAGTTAAAGGAGTTAGTCATGTGAATGCCATACTATAAAATGCTATTCCCTAGATTGACACGTGGAGAAAATAAAACACCTTAATTCCAATTTGAAACAATAAAAACTATCGTGTTAACTTGTTAATCCATTTAATAAGGTTACTTAAAGGAGTTAGTCATGTGAATATCATAAACAAGTTAGGTGGATTGAGTCTGTTTAGTGTTTTAACGGATGTATTAACATCCCAAATCCATTTAAATCAAACTCGTGGCATAACTTCATATCGTGTCATGTTGTGTTAAGAAGTCGTGCCATAAACTTAGAGCTTTAATTATCAATTGAATAAGAAATAGTCATAATTCTTCTCGTCAAGGAAACATTCACAAATTCGTGAAATAATTCGTATTTGGTCATGTCTTTTGAATCATGCGTCATATCTTACAAGTTGAATAAAGAATATATATACATTTTTTACCTTTCTTTTATTCTTTGAAGATACAAATATTTATAACATTTTTTAACAGCTAGATTGATGGGCAACTGAGTCATCCATGTGTGAATCCATCAACCCGATTTGATACGACTCAAGTATGGCAATCGCCACTCCATAGCCCACAAGCAATTGAACAAAACCTCACACAAATCAAGAATAAAATCACATAAGATGTAAACCTTCTATAATTCCACATCATGTTAGAACTTAGACTTTTGAAAGTCTAAAGTTTTTATCATTATTTCCACACAGCTAAACCAAGCCCGCCGTAGAAACATCCATTTTTTCCTACTACCAGTGGGGTGACAACTAGTTTTGGTATGTTGGGACACCTCATCGACCGTTATGTTGTTCGAGATGCCATGTGACGTTATGCTAGTTTTTTTTCATGGATAATATCCGGCACAATTAGCATATCACAATTAAATTTTTATTTAACACCTATGCAATTGAACTTGAAACCAGAAAATGAGTGCATACTGCTTTTCATCTTCATCTTCACTGCACGCGTACTCAAACCGCGAATTTATCTTCCTAATCAAACCGCCATATCCTCACTTACAACCTTTAAACCACCTGAAGCTTTCTACAACTCAACTCAATTTAAGGCGAAGACTATATTCAGTGAGGAGGATTAACACGGCGGTGTTTGCAGTGCACGCATCGCCGTGGGACGATAAACCCTACCGGATCCTTCCCGGCGGTGAAATTTCTTACTACGACGAGAGTGACGTGGTCTCGTTTCTCGATCCACCAAAACAACTTATTCCCTTAGATCCTTCTTCTTACAATCCCGCCGCTTATCTCTGGTATTGTTACTTCTTTCATTTATGTTTATGCAGTTTAGTTGCAGCAATTGTGCCTTAGAATGTTGTGAATTTGATTGTCTTCCACATGTTTGATGATATGCCAGCCATTGTGTATCAGTATTTTTTTGAGTTAGGTCTTGTAATTTGCTAACAATTGGGCATCAGAAGCTTTTGAATTAGGTTGTGTTATACATGTTAGATGATTTGCCAGCCATCGCAACAGATTTTTTTTAGTTAGGCTTTTTGCGCGTTTACGCCACACAAAGCTTGTATGAAATGCTTATGATATATGCATTATTATGATTAAAAAAAAGTTGTGTTGTACATGTAATTTGCTAACAATTGAGCATTAGAAGCTTTTGAATTAGGTTGTATTCTAAATGTTTGATTATATGCCAGCAATTGGGCATAGAAGCTTTTGAATTAGGTTGTATTCCAACTAAAGCTGCGTGGTTGCGAAATCCTTATGGATTCGTACACAATTGGACTTAAAACATTCCTACACTATTACAAAATTGGGAATTTAGTGACGGTTAAAAACTAATGTTATTTTGAAAAGAACATTAGAATTTAGAATCATGTTGTATGCCAGTTTTCTTGTTCTTGCAGTTAAGTTTATGTTCGTGTTCTTATTATCCAAGGCTTGTTCCTTTTTGGTTTTACACTTTCAATGGAGTATATGCAATTTTACGTTAGGAAGTATACGGAAACCAAAGTTATAGAAGGTGGGACATGTGTTATTGTGTTTAGAACTCAAAGATGCTTCCAAGTAACTATAATATCCCTTATGTGTTTCAATTATTTTGATGTTGTTTATGACTCGTGAGTTGTGATTATAGTCTTAGTACCTTGCTGTTTAAATACTACAATCCTAGCTCAATGCCTAAATATTTGTATGTTATTATCAGGAAAAAAATTGAAGACATCCCAGAGGAAAGGAGACACCGTTTGTTAACCCTACTCAATTCCAGGTATCTTGTAATATGACTATACGAGAGGTTAAAGATTTAATCGAAGTTTCAAATTTCAGCTATGGAAATTTGTTTAGACTGTTTTCACTGTTTGTTGTTTGGACTTCCTTTAGACTTATTACCAGAGCTTGGGAGGTAGCAGGCACACGCTATGATAATTCAAAATTAGCAAAGCAAAGTTCATCTAAATTGTTTTCTGGTGAAGCTGATGCAAAGTTGCTTGAATTTTGGCACTGCAGAACGAACGGAGGTATAATTTAAATGTTCTTCAACTGCGTGGTGCAAAGTATGTTACTTAATTCTGGAAAAAATTAAGACTTGTTTCTGCATGTTCATTAGTTACAAGTTATATAAATTAAGTATTAAATCAATCAAAGTTAGCATGGAATGTCCAAAATTGCTTATTATTGTATATATAACAGTTTCATTTTCTTTTTCCTTGCATAATTCTGATGCCATTGAGCTTTTTTCAAATAGGGCCGTTGGCTGTTGCTTGGATCAATTACTTCCGAACGGTCAGTTCTCTGTTCTATAAGCGGTTTCAGTTTCAAATCTGACTCATTTTACATCACTTATTGCAATTTCTTTGTTTTTCTTCTGAACATTTTATTGTAAATGTAGGCTTTATTTTGCTGTATTGATGGTCAAACTTTTGGAAGAGTTATTGGTAATCTTTGTACCTGTCATTTTATTAACATGATATGTTGATCAGTTTAATAACCATATAAATCAATTCCTTTTCTTTTTATAACTTTTTGTAAGGCTAATAACTTACCTGATTTTCAGATGCATCGGTTTTCCGTGGATTATCACGGTCATTTGCTCCACTGTACTTCACTGTGAGAGAGGTTAATGAAGTTATGTCAACGGAGGAGCCTTGTGATGTGGCATATGAATTTGGAAGCGGGCTTTTGGATTTACAAGAGTATCCTCAAGGGTTTCCAAAACCAGGTTAACTAGATTTACTTGCACATATTGTTGCTAACTTACATGTTTCGACCCATCATATCAACCACTATTGCCCCTTTTGACCCGGTTTCAAACCCGATATAAAGCAGCCATTCCCTCACTCTTTAGTTTCAGTCCCGGTTAAAAAACAGTTTTGACTTTTGTTGACCTAACCCGATTCGTACGCCTCTAGAATCTTGCTAGTTACAGTTATAATTACAATAAACAATTGTGACGGTTCTATCATGGATGACATTGGTTCATTTGCAGATAAACATCCATGGCCGTTCAATGATGCAGTTGTGATGTATGTAAGGAATGTGGGGCCTGGTGTTATGGTGGGGCAAGCATGGCAAGAAGGAGAAGAGTTGAATCAAGTTCCTAAAAAGCTTTGTAGCGAAATTTTGATGGTTAAAGATTATGCCAATTTAGATCAAAGTTGGTGAAGCAAATCCCCTACCTCTTACACATGTTTTGTTTTGTTAACTTGTACAATGACAAACGTTAAGGGTTAGATGGGAAAATCCTTAGAATATCCCTTTTAATTTCATTTTTAACATTATCTGGACAAGGTGTCGATGTCTATATTGGTATGGGTGCTGCTTATCTCACAAAAGGTCCGTACAAAGTTCGTCTCTCCAACATCTATATTTATACTATATAATAAAAGAAAACATATAGTGCAACTTGGCTTGGACTCTTTTGTCACATTTTTAACGTTACCTTGACTCACGCCTTTCGAAGACAATGTTTCACGCCTCCAACCACTTCCCACTCACCCACGCCCTCTCTCATGGAGCCATTCCACATGGTTTTAAGTGTTAGTAATTGGATTTTATAGTGCAACCTGGCTTGGATTCTTTTGTCACATGTTGTAAACATATGAAAAGAGAACTCTTTATACACGCTCATAAAAAGTTATCACAATATTTAGAGTTCTCAAGATAACTCTCTTATATACACACACATATGTACATACACATTTTATTAGATAAACATCATGCATGTTATTTGTATAAATATTATGCTCGTTTGACTTGTAAGTCTAATGAAGCTTGATATACAAAGCTAAGGTTCAAACTTGTTTATTAAATGGAATAAAAGACTATAAGGAAGTGTTGAACATACATTCTAGATACCCTCGTGATCAGAGTATAAAAACACAAAGTTACTGTATTGCTATTTAAAACCTATGGTTTTTTAATAAAAGATAATTCACATTCGGTTTAAGCTTAACTCTATTTGAACTACTATAAGGCCAATCCCAAGTAACTAAGGAACATCTTGGTTTATTTACCTCTAATTTTATCTAACATTAAATGAAACCAACTTCTTTCTTTTACATTAATTTTTAGATTTCATAGGATAAATTCATTATAACCTGCCAATTATAAAATTCAAATTTTATCTAAAATTCATTATAACCTGCCAATTAGAGAAGGCAATTTTTTGGGGGAAAAATTTTTGTATTTTATAATAGGAAGTTTAAGAGGGAAACTAAGTGGAACTACTTCACCATTCATGAGTTGATGAAGTCAAACTTTTAACTATTAAATATTTATAAATCATTAAACATAATACTTATAATTTGTTTAATAATATTATTATTTAACACGTGTGTAACACACGAATATTAAACCTAGTATTACCAATAAACCACAAATCTTGTTGGCATTTAATCACCTATAGGCAAAAGAATGTTAGTGTTATTAAAAAGAGTAAACTGCAGTTTTGGTCCCTGTGTTTTGATATCATTAACAGTTTCAGTTTTACTTTAACAGTTTTGGTCCTTGTGTTTTTAATTTTTAACAGAAATGGTCCTGAACACTAACTCAATCCAATTTTTCGTTAAGTCTCCCTCACATACGGCGTAAAAAGTCATTTCTACCACTTTTTTTGGCATGCGACTGAATAAAAATGTTAACCTACATGATGAACTAGATAAAAGAGCGAGAAAAATGACATTTTTACCCCTCAAATGCGGGGCGCGTGTGAGAGACTTAACGGAAAACTGGATGGAGTTAGTGTTCGGGACCATTTCTGTTAGAAATTAAAAACACAGGGACCAAAACTGTTAAGGTGGAACTGAAACTGTTAATGATATCAAAATACAGGGACCAAAACTGCAGTTTACTCTATTAAAAAAGGGTAGGAGTAGAATATTCAAACTTGCTTGATTTGTGGCATAGTTTATGCTTCATTATCATAAGTCGTAACTACTGCTTAGTCAAATATAGTTAATTCATTAGCAATAATAGGAAAAAAAATAAAACGAAGTATTATTAGGTTAGTCAACGGGTTAATAATAGGAGACTTATTTTTACTAATATTTTTATATTAAAAGATGATTACAATATGCATACTTTTTTTTCAAAGGCTTTTGTTAAAAGGGACATCTTTTTAGTTATCAAGACACTATTCTCTCTTTGACAACTTCTTTTTCAAAAACTGTATTTTCATTTAGTGCATTATTTTCTAATTAACTATTCATAATGAATAATCATAACTTTCATTCTATTGGGCACCAACAAGCATTTCAATTACCAGACACTATTACCCATGAATAATCATAACTTTTATTCTAACAAAAGGCTTGTTGTTGACTAATAGAATGAAAGTTTTGATTATTCATGACCAATAGTTAAGTTGCGATTAATATTGACCAATATGTAAAAAAAACATGAAAAGAGCGTGTTACATAACGATTAGTTGAGTACTTTTAAACCATCTTCATTTTAGTGGTTAGTTATGACCGGGAGTAATGATTAGAATATATATATATATTTTTTTTTGACAGCGAAATGAATAAAGCCCGGCTACCTGGGGTAACCCAATGGCGAAATGCAACCCCAAACGCTCTGCGAACACAGACAGCGCTGGGTAGCCGAAACCCATCTATTAACCCGACTCCAATTCGGGGGAAACCCCCACTAACTCGTCCGCCCGTAGGCACGACGACAAGCTAGTGGTAAACCCGTTTGGCTCAGAGATCAAACTTGTGTTGCCACAAGTCTCCCTTCATTGCCTCCATTTGGCCATTCCAAAGTGATGGTAGTGGGACTAAAACTTCGGTCTCTTTTGTAGAATCCAAGCCTCTTACCACTATACCATATTAGAAGTTACCAATGATTAGAATATATAATCTACTACTTCATCTTTATCTTTTTCATGACTATATAATTTGTAAACTCAATGTTAAAAAACAATTGTAAATGTTATCGAATCCGGCCATATCAAAAGATTAATATGCTTTTAAAATATACATGTCGAATCGTGACTAATTAGTAATTTACGTATAGTATATAGTTGTTAGTAGGTATATTTTTCGTAATTAGTAGAGTTATATTATTGATAATAATTAAGTTAATTCAATAAAAAAAATAAAAGTAGGTGTTAGTTCAAAAAAAAAAAATGGTGGTAGTGACGAGTCATGAGTGTCGGTAGCCCAACAAACACAGACACTCGTTGTTTAAACTTTGCTTTCATCACAAAACAACCCCTCTAGTTTCAACCGCTGCTTTAATAAGAGGCAAATTAAAAAAACAAAACAAAACAAAACAACATCATGGGTACTATATATATATAAATTTTTAACTCCTAATCTTCCGAAGCATCCATCAAATTGTAAAACATGAGGGTATTATATCATTTTCACAAATGAACATATTGGCATTAAGTTATACAGCTTTTGAAACAGAGGATAAAAGCACGCACTCGTTACATATTTTGTTTGTTACATACTTAACTACCAATTGTATAACTCATTCTTTTGTTGACATAAAACGTTACCATATTACTCTTTAATCGTTTTACATAAGAACTTCACACACACATTTAAACACTTTGAAATACAAACGAACAGTAAAACACTACTTTTCTTGTAATGAACAAATTGGGACAACAATACGTTATATAAAAGCATTGTGGTTAGTGAGCCAATGACAAAAACATGACTTCTAAAAATATCATTGGACTGACAGAGGTCTTAGATTCAAACCCGAGTAACTGTGAATATATTTATTGTATCGTAGAATAATAAGAGTATGATATATTAAAATAGTGAAGGTAAAGATTTGCATGTTGATAACAAAATGGAGGACATGAAGTGCAATTTCAATAACCCTGTCATCATCATCAATTCATCATCATCATGTTTATTTACGATACAAATCTCCTGCTGCATTTCTATCCTTTTCTTTTGATTCAATTTCTTCTCTAAATTACATGTTTGTATATTACTAATAATAATTGTTGTTACAAATAAAGCAACAATTGTATATCTGAATTTGATTGATTTATTGATTGTTTGTTTGTTTCCACTGTGTGTGGATCTGAGAAAAAAATGGGGATAGATCCAAGGCAGATAGTTGCAGGTGTGCTTACAGTGACTATGTTCGTAATGCTTGGTGACATGGTGAAGCGTCAACACTTTGATTCTCCAATTTCTCATAATGTATGTTGTTTCTTCATCACATTCACTCGATTAACATCCTTGTTTCATACACTGATTATTGAATCTTCTTCAACCGTAATTGATTTCATTAAGTTCTAATTACACCGGATATATTCGGTTACTAATTGCAGCATTATGCACCGTAATTGCTTAATTCGGATTAAGTAGCTGCTAATTCATAACACGAATTAGTGATATTACGTTCTGTATTGGTGAATCACGGTTTTGGATCTTCAGCTGCAGTTGGATTTATTCTGGTTTAATTACATCGGATTTGATTACTAATCATAGGTTTATGCACAATATTTGCTTAATTCGGATTAAGTAGTTGCTAATCAAAACACAAATTGGTGAATTTGAACCGTATTTGGATTGATTCTGCTTTAATCACACCAGATTTGATTACTAATCATAGCATTATGCACACAGTATTTTCTTAATTCATAACTCAAATTAGTGAAATCACGTTCTGTATAGATAAATCATGCCGGATCGACACAAAGTTTCGACGAAAACAACGATTTAGATAAGAATTTTGCAGCCAATGGTGATGGTCAATGGAAGGATGAAGATGCAACTCTCAGACCTTGTTGGTCAAAGTCAATTTTAGGTCAGTGCTATAAAACATATTAATCTACATATCTCCATTATAATTTTCATGTAACTTGATTTTTGCTATCAATCTGCAAGCAGAAGAACCAGAAGAATATAAAGGATTTGTTACCTTCTCATTAACCAATGGACCTGAATTTCATGTTTCTCAGGTATTTAGAACAAAATAATCACCAAATACATTGTGTTTCTTGTGCTCAAAGTCATGTATCGTGTCTATTCGGTTTGGATCTGATATTAACCTTTGTTGTGATTGTAAACCTTAGATTACTGATGCAGTAATAGTGGCAAGATACTTAAAGGCAACACTTGTGGTTCCGGACATTAGGGGAAGTGAACCTGGTGATTGGAGGTTAGTCACATGATTCACATCACAGCCATTTGGTTTAATTATCATAAGTTTAACGTGGAAGTGATCAGATAATCGGTATGCTAAGTGATCTAGAACACTGATACATATATGCATGTATGTTTAAAAGTCGAATACTTGTGTGTTTCAGGAATTTTGGAGATATTTATGACATTGAGAAGTTTGTAAGTAGTTTAGAAGGAGTGGTAAAAGTAGTAAAAACTCAGCCTGCTGAATTATCATCAAAAAATCTTGCTGTTTTGAGGATTCCAAATCGAGTAACCGAAGATTACATCGCAAATAACATTGAACCCGTGTTTAAAACAAAAGGAAATGTAAGGCTGGCAACTTACTTTCCTTCTGTGAACATGAAAAAGACGCGTGTACCAGAACCAGAGGAAAGAAATTCAGTGGGATGTTTGGCCATGTTTGGAACACTTGAGCTGCAACCAGAGGTTCGTGAAGTGGTTGACTCGATGGTTGACCGGCTCAAAACCTTGAGCCGCAAGTCAGACAGTGAGTTTGTTGCAGTCGACTTGAGGCTCGATATGTTGGAACAAAAGGGCTGCCAAGGTTCTAAAAAATGTTATGGGCCACAAGAGATTGCAATGTTTTTAAAGAAGTTAGGGTTTGACAAAAACAGTGCTATTTATTTGACACAATCAAGGTGGGATAATAGTCTTGATTCAATAAAAGATTTCTTCCCAAAGACTTACACAAAGGTAATAAAGAGATTAATTACCAACTTTAATCAGCAAACATATTAAAAGTTTTTTTTTAATCTTGTTGCAGGAAGGGATCATGCCAATGGAAAAGAAGCAAAAGTTTTTGGGATCGGATTCATCGGAATACGAAAAAGTGATCGACTTTTACGTATGTGCAGAGAGTGATGTGTTTGTACCAGCAATTTCAGGGTTGTTTTATGCAAATGTTGCTGGTAAAAGAATAGGTTTAGGGAAAACTAAAATAGTGGTTCCGGATGATTCTCCTTCTGGTTCTGCTAATATCGGGAACTATATTTCTCGATATGTATCAAAGAAGACTCACATGGCGTATTCGTGTTACTGCTAGAAGAAAACGAACCCTTTGAAACGAATGTATGGAATAAACGCTTGTAGAATCCATAGGTTGAGTAGATTGTTTGTATTTTTTTTTGTTTTGTTATGATTGATTTTGGTATATTTATGAAAGAAAGTGACAGACAATGAATGGTGTGTTGTAAAACATTATGTACAAATTTTGTAACTTATTATGTGTGCCTTATATGCATGTTGGAGATGAAAGGAAATGCCAATATTGAATTAGATGTGGTCTTTAATGATATTATGAATAATTGGAATGAAAGCAATAGATGGATGAAGGTTACTTGCTTGATGGTGAAATAAGGTCTTGTTGAAAGAGGCTTAGATTGAATGTGACTACCCTCAGGCACTTTGCACATATAATGAATGGTTCACCAACTTCAAAACAAAAATCATCATTATTCTTTCTTTCATCCACTTTAAGGCTTAAGCTAATTAATAGTGGTAATAGTGTGATAGGGTTGTGATAGTGAAATAGTATATATGGAAATATGGAATGTATGATAGTGAAAAATGAGTTTAATGAGCTTGTGATAATGAAAGATTATTTAATTATTATAGCTGATGAGATGAATTAATTAATGTGACAAATGAAAAAACAAAAATAAAGTTGCAAAGCCTTCTTGAACCCACTTATGTTTAACTTTTGTACTTTTATACCCATTAAACATCATTATGTCTTGTTTTTCTTTATTTTCATGTATATGAGTCGACTAATATTCACTAATTTAACACCCTGACTATTTTTCACAAAATTTTCATATTAAAATTTTTCTCTATGGTCAAAGAAACGTGTATAAATATGCTATCTTCTATTAGATAAAAGCACCGCAAGTTTACACTTTAAACTAATTTGTCTCATTAGAAGAACTTGTTGTGTTTGTATGAACACGAATCGTGTTTGTTTGTTTTATTCATTTAACCACAAATGATCATACACAAAACTTGAGTTAACGATTATTCTAGTTTTGTCTGGATTTTCATGATGGTTTGTTAAGTAGTTCTTCATGAAAACACATTCTTATACTTGAAATAACAATTAAACAACACCAAATTTATTTAATATTATTATAAGTTTCAACTAATAAGATTGTGTAAAGGCCGCGCTAACACTGGCCTCCACTGCAACAAATTATGATGTAGACTCGACCATTTGGGCCAATCTTAGGTCAGCACGACAGCACCCCTCTAAAGTGGAATAGAGGTCACTGACCTAGGCCATGAGCCATGCTGAGCACTCATTGACCACATCAAGCTAAGTATGTTGCCTTGTATCATCTTGTCCATTTTATACAACTCTCTTGCTTTTCATTTTCTCTTCTCCATCAATGTGCGGGGTACATTTAAAATCACATTAACTTCCAAACATCAAAGCAAAGCAGAATTAGACAAATTAACTTTGAGAAATCAAATCTAATCCGAGAAACATGAAACTCGATGGTCGATTTCCTTATATTATGTTTTGAATACGATTCTTTAAAATGGCTATTCTTAATTTCTTTGTCGAATGTGTTTAAAATGTGTAGGATAAATTTGAGCTAGACTTTTAAGTTAACTAACATGATTAAAGGTTCTTATCCGATTTTTCCCTAGAACAGTTGGTTGATGAGTTTTGACTCCGATCAACTTGACCCATAAGGAGGGTTGTGGTGAGCCTTCCCTGCGTTTGCAGTAATAGGGGAGCCTCATTCCCCAATGCCGACGAAAAACACTTATTAGTGTTAGAGGCAGAGTTTCGCTATATTGATAAGGCTGTCTATTTTTTTTTTGTTAAGATTGATTTTCATATATATTTATGGAAGAAAGAAAGTGACAGAAAATGAATGTTGTGGTGTGTTGTAAAACATTGTGTTCAAATTAGTGTTAACAAGTCTGTACTGATGTCTAGTATGCATGTTAGAAATTAAGATAAAAGGAAATACCAAACTTGAATAAGAATTGGTCTTTGATGATATTATGAATAAGTAGAGATAAAGTCATAGATTGTTGAAGTTTACTTAAAGATGCTGAAATAAGGTCTTGATAAAAGCGACCACTTTGATTGCGACTACACTTTTTGCGCATACAGCGAATGACTCGTGACTTCAAATCTCAGTTATGACTCGGATTGCTATCTCTTTCTTTGATCTACGCACGTCGTCGGGTAACATTTAACACCCTTATATATATCCATTATTTCTTTAACGTATGTGAGTCCAGGCCATCTCAAGCTGTTTGAGAGCTTTTTGTAAAATTCTATTTGTACGCGTGACTATAGACCACAAATCCCACCGGGAACAAATCCAACTAAATATTAATTAAGCCTTTTCTTTATTTCACTCATCCATTGTGTGAGTTGACTGATAATCAATAACGTCATACACCTGTCTCAACTTTTTCTTTATAAAACATTAAAACCCATGTTGAAATTTTATTTTTTAGAATAAACCATTCAACAATACTTATCCATCTATGTTTAAATGTGGATAAACAAGTCCTTTTTGCACACAAAGGTTTACACTTTGTGGAGAACAGTTTGTAAGTGGTTTAAATATTTAAATAGTATTTTTGTGATTGAAACCAGACTAAAAACTAGAAACAACGCCAAGAGGTAATAAGTTAAACTTATATATTGTGCAAAGGCCGCACAAACACAGGCCTCTACTACCACAAATTATGATGTAGGTTTGACCACTTGAGCCGACCTTAGAGCAGCACCCCTCTAAAGTGCAATGGAGGTCACTGACCTAGGCCATGGGTCTTTTTGATCACCCATCGACCCCATCCAGGTAAGTAAATTGCTTTGTTCTCTCTTGTCGATTTTTATACAGCTCCCTTTGTTTTTCCCTTCCTTATTTTCTCCAATGTGGGATATCTTTAAAATCCACATTTTTTCCAATCATCAAACAAAAGGACAAAACCATTTGTTAACATACAATAAGTCACTTTCAAATGCTCTCTTAACATACAACAAATTAACCACCTATATGTTTATCTCCAATATTGGCTGTAGCACCCAAAGGATGATGCTAGGGGAGGAAAGAAACCGGTGAGAGTGAGTCGTAGGAAAGGAAGTGCTTATGCGACTAGTAAAGACAGATTTAAATAAGAGATACTGACACCCGTATAAAAAGAGACGAAAATAAGGAATTTGGAAGTTTTGTGACGAAGAAAGCCGGTCATAAACATATATACACATAACAAGACCTTAATGAAGACGTGACAAAAAATTTAGAATATTTAATGAAGTTATGTAAACTGGTGAAAAACATTATTTTGTTTTGTATAAATGTTTTTATGAAATATTGTTATATATAAGAAAACAAAAGATGTCATCCAAACCCCGTGAACCTAAAACATGTCTCATATCTACAAGTTTTGTCTAAAATGATAGGATCTTCATAATGATTTTTTTTCTATCGAGTGTTTGTTTTATACTTTTATTTTTATAAACCTGGCATCCCTTCAAATCTTGTTTCAAAGAGCATACGTTAGAATTGTTGGATTTTAATAATCCGAACTTTAGTGTATTAGCCGATATTAATTTCAACTTAATAAATTTCCTGTAGTAGTTCCAACTTGTAAATTATTTTTTTCTAACAAGTATTTTCTAATTGTGACAACAAAATGGCCAGATAAGTTTTTGAGACATAAAAATGGCAAGGTAAATTTTTTTGAGACACAAAAATGACCTATTACAAAAGGTTAGATAGGTGAAAATAGTTTACAAGTTGTAAATGCCACATGAAATTTATTAAGTTGGATTAATATTGGTCAATACATTAAAGTTCATATTATTAACGATTAAGTTTGGGTCACTTAAGCCTCTAACATAAACTGAGTTAAATTATATTGTATTGTATTGATATCATGTTTTATAAATAAATTTGTAACTAAAAAAATGTTAGAATGAGCTGAAGCACACACTTGTGTTATCGGTGTCTACTACTCGTCACCGCCATCATTGTCACCAACAAGCCAAAACCATAGTTGGTGAATCGCTCTAACCCAACCTGCTTTGACCCGCACCCTTGACATGGTTTTTCTTAAGTTTTCCATAACCTGTTTTGACTAGTTACATAACCCGACCCACTCATTTTATCACTCATAATGCAGACACAAATTTGCACACACTCATACATGAGATACTTCAGATACATCACTGTAGCAACTCACACATATATGTATATTAAAAATTGTTGTAAATAAATCCTTTCAATTCATTTGCCAGTTTAAGAAAAAAAAAGGGATAAAAGGCAGCATAACTACACTTGTATTTCACTCTAAACACACTAATTACTCTATGAGGAATATGATTATAAAACAAGTACAATAATCATCCGCGCCAAGTTAAGTTTCTTTTACATGGCCAATGAGAGCCGAATAAATCCCTCTACTCTTGTTGTCCTCTCCCAAAAAAAAACCACTTTAGTAGAGATCCTAGAACCCTCCAAAACGACCTTCTTTCCTAGTACGCACTCTAATATTATTTAGCTTACGCTCTTCTCCAGGCACAACACGAGGAACAATTTTGAGCGGGTGGGCTTCTGTGTTGAATACCCATTCATCTAATGATATAACCGATGGAGGCGAGAATAAAAGATACAGATATTTCAGTGTTTCAGCAAGAAAGAAGCTTTGCATCATATTGTCTTTCACACCTGTATTAACCTGGAATATAAAAGAAAAATAATTCAGTATTTAAAAACATATAATAAATTGAAAACAACTTAATATTTTAAATTACTGCTTACGTCTTTCAGTCCAACATATCCCGACTCCACACGAGAATTCTTTTCAAATGCTTGGAATATGTTCCATCCCCATTCTTGATATGTTTTATTACCGGTCAACCGCCAGAGGTAAAAAAGTGACTCAACTGTCTCTGGCCTTAATATGTTCCATGATGTACCCACAGTCATGTCCTACAATATTATTGGTAATGCTAGCATATAAGAAATAAAATAATAAAAAAATATCTCCCTATAGTTACAAAAATTGAAATAAATTAGAAATGCATAAGAAAAAGAAATCTCGATAAAATTATAAAAATTAAATAAATCAGATGACAAACCTGTCCTGAGTGAAAGAAATAATTCTCTCCAGCCAACTTTGTTGGTGTGGACTGATAGAAATTATAGCATGTCCAAGCAAGCTACATTTAGAGGATTAGGGTTATCAAATTGTAGTATAACAACAGTTTAATTGTAAAAAAAAATAACAATGAATAACATATTAAAATTTACTGTTGGACAAGCGTTAAAGAACTTGCTGTTTTTATGTTGAATGGTGACAGTAAAAATACCTCTTCTGCCAAATTTAAGAATTTTCTTGACTCATCAGGACCATAACCAGATGACCCTAATGCAATCATTCCTGGTGCAAAGCATGCCAACTCATCCATCTGCATACATCAGAAGAAACTACAATGTCTAGATTTTCATATGGTAAACTCTAATGTTAATTATTGATAACTTGGCGACGTGACATTACCTTATCGATCAAAGAATTTCCTATTTTTTCAGAAATGTATGTAAAAGATGACGGTGCAGTCTTGCGGACCAGGCTCAATAGACCTTTCATTGACGTCTCCCACATTTCTCTGTTTTAATATTTACTTATAATCATTTTTAATTACTTAAAACAAATTACATAAAAAAAAAATTAATATTAGAATCCCTCACCTATAATGCTTCACCTCTGCAGTTTTGTTTCCTTGTATCCAAACTTTAAGTAAATACTCATAGAAACTGCATCAGCAATATATTTCAAACTAATATCAAAACCATAGATAGCAGAAACTGTAGAAATCAGCTTTAAGTAAGGCTGGCAAAACGGGCGGGTCAAGTTGGGCCCGCTAAATCGCTAATGGGCCAAAACAGGACGTTGTTTTGAAGTATCTGTTTGGTTTGGAATAGATGGGTTCCAGTCAAGAAATGCTTAGGTTGAAACAGATCACCTCAGAAAAAAAGTATCAAAATGGGTTCATGCGCTATAAATACTCGTAAAAACTGAATCAGAAGTAAATTTCAAACGAAATAAAGCCAGTGATAGCCAAAACTTTAGAAAACAGCTTTAAGTGACAACTGGTACCTGTCCCCCATGGCTCCAAAAGTAATGGTAGAATGCGAATTTGTTCCTCTGTGGGGATTTATATAAATTGGGAGCAATCCATCATCAGGGAAAGTCTTATTTAGCACTAGTATAACATTTTCTACCTGAAACATCATTTTACAATATTATAATATGTAATGAAAATTCAATTTGTATGATGACATATCACACTAAGGGGGGACAATCATATACCTTTTCTTGATATTTTGGATCTCCAGTTCTTTGTGTTAGGGCAATAAATTCGAGTTGCTCTGTCCCAGAATCTGCCAGAATACTATCACCCTGAGGGAAAAAAAAAACATATTAATTAACAAATCGAGATAGAAAAGTCAAATGCACGGTTAAATAATTGTCAAACTGAGATAATCATTAATGAAACTCGAAACTCACCCCAGTCCAGCCAGGATTATGTGCATTACCATGAGCCAAATTAATAATGTTGTAAGGGATGCCAGAAGGTGTATTCCATGCAGGTAGCAGTCTATCAGCTATGTCTTTCGCCTTTTCAAGAAAGACATTGTCCCCGGATAAATCATAGGCACTCAGAAGCCCGCCCACAACTCTATTATAAAGGAAGTAAAAAATTCAAACGATTAGGTGTTTCAGATTCTTGTCATATGATAATTACTGTATATGCTGCAAAAACAGCATATATAGAACAAAAATAAACGACGTATATTAAACCTTACAAAGCAACCTTATGGTCGTCTCAAACACGCTGGCATCATAATTTTTATTGAAGTCCAAAGAGTTTGCTACCCACCTAAAAATGAGGAACATTGGTGCTCCCATGTATCAAAAAGATAATCTTTATGGAGTATAAGAATCAATTAAATGAAAATAGATCATGGATCATACTCTCTAGCCTTTTGAAACTGTTCATCCAGGCCCATGATATATAAGGTATCAAGAGAGTCGATTAAAGTCGCACCAAGACCACCAAAGCTGTCCACACCATTCTTTGATTGGGGCTATCACAACAAAATATTAACAAAAATCAGTATTTTAGAAACTAACAAACACTAAAACAGGATACTGAAAAATTACCTGAAGCTCATCATGACCCCATGCATATGTTTCGTATGAGGTCCATGCATGAAGCATAGCATCTTTGACTTTTTCTCTTCTCTGAGCCTCAATGGGATCAATGACAAGACCATCCATCTTTGTTACATCAATTTTTTTGGCTGTAGTATTTGTCTTTGTGTATGAAACATCTTCATGCTTTAACTCTCCTAGCTGCAAGTAGGCAATAAATTTGTAGTCAACTAACGAAAAGCAAAATTGAAAGAAAATACAGACTTGTGTGAGAAACATATATACCAATAATTAATTTTAGAATCGAGCAGACACAAAAGGGATGCCTATTATATGGTCCAATAAGCTGTGAAACTTTAGACATTTACCACTTTAACACAGACAACAAGATTCTATTGGAACTTAATAAAATAGTCTATTTACACTCACTATGTATACAAATAGGCTATGGAACTCCAAATCCAGCATTGCAATTACATCAAAGTTAATTAGTAGGAACCAAACAATATGGCTTAATTAAGTGCAGTAAAATCTCAATATGGCCATGAGCCCATGCGCACACACAACTACGCCACAAAAAGATCATACTTTTTCTTTGCTAAGAAGATTCCAAGATTTCCAAAAAACCTAACACAATACTTCTGATAAAAGCTTCAATTAGTACTTTACGAAAATGGTATTAGCAAACAAACTGTAAGGTAAAAGGCACCAGAAAAAAGTTATAGAAGACCCTTATAAGTAATTACTAAGTTAATGGATCTTGTAATAAAACATGGTACCTCGTTTTGCAAACGTTCCACTTCTTCTTTCAACATTAAGAGCTCTTCCTGTCAATCCATAGAAATTTGTAAATATAGAAAACAGAGAATATAGTATGAAATTTTTTTTAGGACAGCAATTCCTATTACCAGGAAAATAACCATCAAACATGCATATGGGATATTACATAAAAATATGTATCTATAGGACCTCATTGTTCATTTTACTAATCACTGACTCAATGTTTCCTGACATTGTTGAATAAAAAGAGAGGATTGCAATTTCATTTGGTGTTTAACACTTAGAAGTTGAAGCTTGAAGCCATGGGGTGACAAATTGCGGTACACATAGCATCTAACACTCTCCCTGACTACAAACCTAAAGAAACTTCAACATGAAACACAGCTTATCATGTAGCCTAAAGTTTAATTAAAAACCTGATAGCAAAGAGGCATTCTTATTTCTACACACACAGAGAACTAACTTGAGTGATCTCAACAAGATACGCATGCTAGAGCAACGTACTGATATGACTTCAAGCAACAAAATAGAGTAAATATCTAACAACATTTTAGTAGTTAAATGACTTAGATCAGCTGATGAGACATCATAAATCTATCAAATCTATGCTAATAATTAATACTTCAAACAATGAAAACGTTCGAGGAGATCACGATAAGTTGCACGAATAAACACCTAATTTGGCTAATTCTAGTTTAATATACCTCAAATCCAATGAATATATATATATTCACAGCAAATTTCACTATCAATCCTAATATAGATCAATAATTGCGGTAGTTGAATATCGCTAAAATTAAAGGATCTGAAAGCATATAAACATATATAGTCAAGCACAAAAGTTAAAACACAAATACAATACCTCATGTTCGCGGACAAGAGTTTGACGATCCCAAACAAAGAACGAGATGGAAACAAACGCCATAAAAAGTATAGCAAGACGTTTAGGCCTCTTCAAGTAATACGCCGGATTCACGTATCTCCATCGGATCGACGATGAAGATCTAGTCCTCGCCATTATTCTGTCAATCTCTAAAACCTATATATATTATGTGTATGTGTAATTAACTAATTATATCGTAAATATGATACAACAACCGACGATCAATGATGTAACAAAACGAGATCAGGTTTCCACATGCTAAATTATACAGCAGATTTACAATAGAAGATGAAATTGGAAACAAATGGAAGAGGATATAAGAACAGATCTGAGTGGCCGGAGATCTCTCCGGTATAGCAAAAATTCGCCGGAATCTGTTATCCTCCGATGAACGGGAGTAAACGTAGACGATGACGAAGATGAAGAA
The DNA here is from genome assembly GCA_030867185.1 of Tagetes erecta. Classification (NCBI taxonomy): domain Eukaryota; kingdom Viridiplantae; phylum Streptophyta; class Magnoliopsida; order Asterales; family Asteraceae; genus Tagetes; species Tagetes erecta. The sequence continues at coordinate 2,147,057 of CM061492.1, forward strand.
TTGAAAGTTTACTCTCACCAATTTGTTACCAAAGAATTTAATGTCTGTTCAGTGTTGTATGTATAATGCACCAAACACAAATTGTATTTTTATTTTATAGCCGGCAATATCACCAATAAGGTAATATTTGACACAATACAAATATTTTGTTTAACGTGGCATATAACACTTTATCTTTTAAAATGTCCCCTCAAGTCTCAACTAAAAATCGGCACCTGCGCATGTATGATCGTCGACTATACTTGCAACTAATAAAAACTGAACATGTAAAAACTAACGTTTGTCTTTACTATAAGAGTGTCTAACTTAAAAAAACCTAAATAGTTTTCTGAAGAGACATTTTAGTTATAAAAAAGTCAGATGGATATTTTATGAAAAACAAAATCAAAATATACATTTTAAGAATTTATAAAATAACAATCTAATTAAAAAATTAATGTCTACCTGTGGGCCTGTGGCGATTGAGAGTCTTCATAAAATTGATTTATAATCATAAATTATTTTATTACATGATTGTTTATAGTGTCATGAATCAAACACATAATATAAATTATTACCCATCATGAATTCATGATCCGATTAATTGTTAAGTTATTAAAATTTAATTTATATAAAAAAATTTTAAGTTGTGTTGATGCTATCATATATAAATAAGTCGATAGAAAGCAGAATTTAAGAAGTGTAAGAAGTAATATTTAGCCACGTTAAAACCATGTCAGCACAAACTCCGATTAAACTTATTTCATATTTCAAAAAAAGTAAAAAAAATAATAATAAGTTAACGCTTTCTACTGTGACGTTCCAATATAAACAACCACTATGCAAATGAGCGTTTTTAGTATAGTTTTTATATTTTGAATGGTTGTTTAATATTTAGCGTGCAAATATTATTCCAGTGGTTGCGTACGAGATGTCCCTTAAACTGTGTATCTATAAACGGTTCTCTTGACTTTTGGTTCCGCTTGTATTATTTAAAATGATATAAAGTCAACGATCTCTTGGTCTAGTAATAAAGAGGGACAAGTGGAGGCTTTTCCTCACTTGCGAGTTCCTGGGTTCAAATCCGAACAAAAGCGTCTAATATACTAACTTTTTAATGCTAACTACTAACCGGCCGTTAAAAAAATGTTGTAAGACCACTAAGTTAATCTAAAAAGTGTTGTACTATCATTAAATGTTAAAATGACCTATTTGACAGATATCAGGCGTGTGTATACATTGAACACGTTAGCACCCAAGTTAAATGTTCAACTCTTGTTACTAGATGTGATGGTTCAAAGGTGACCGAAGATTATAAAATATGACTTTGTCAATGATAAATAAAACACTTTTGACTTTCTCAATGACAATGATTAATAAAACATTTCAAAGTCTTCGTAGAAACCATCAATAGTCTTCGTGGAAATCAAGAATCACTGTCAACCAGATCAGAAAAATATCCAGTTGAGCATGCTGATTTGTTAAGCTTTGACGCATAGAAAAATTACATTTTCTGACTAAAAACATACCCACTACTTTTATTTCTAAAACCATCTACACACTGGACCTTTACCCTCAAACGCATGAAAAGAGACACTTGCATACACCTTGATACTGCTACATAACATACCATTTGATATAATCATATAAAACATGATGTACATGATACAAACTTGAGAACAAAAAATGTGGCATATCACTTGAGCCTCAAAAAGAGCTCAAGCTTAAGCCAAGCTCAAATAGCTTGATAAAAGCTCGACTCACTTGAAGCCATGTGGCCGCTTACTCAACATACGTCCTTTTCTTTTTGTTAACATTCAACGAAAGAGTTAACATGCTGTGTATTTTCAAATCTGATAATTTAATTTACTTTTATTGTCGATTACAACAGAAAAAAATCAACGGAATATTACACTTGGCTTGAAAATAATTATTTTAAAAGAAACTGAAACAAAAAGAAAAAAAACCACCCAGCAAAAAAGGCTATTTTGTGTGCCATAGTACCTGCTTAGTTAAGGACTTGAGATCATAAAGCAGAAGGATTGAGATGCTGTTCACAAAGGATGAAGGCATGAATCAGGCACTGGGCAGTTTGAGTTTCATCAAATGTACCCGACAATACCACTCCCGATTTTCCTTCTGCCAGTGCTACCTTTGCACCCGATATCTGTAATATCAAAATGCCACCCGATTCATTTCCCATATATAATTATATAAAAAAGTAACAATATATCAAACGGATAACGTATATAAAAGCCACCCCAAGTACTGAAAAGTGAAAACAGCATTTTAGACCACCCAAGTATCACATCCTAACAAACTTTGAGGAATCCGGGTGGCATTAACGTAACCTTTAAATAGAGGAATGTGTGCACACTCACCTCTTTTATATGGCCGAAGTTGCTATTGTTCTCTCCGTATATGCATCCTAACAAACTTTGAGGAATCACCATCTCAACGCTTATGCTTTCATTCCTGATATACCAAAACAAAATACTACAGATAAGTTAAAAGTGCAATAATAAATGTGAGCTTACAAATACTATTTTAAGAGTAAAACCTTGCAGCGGGTTCATTAACTTTTGCCGCATTTCCTTCAAACTCACCAACTTCGCCTACATACCTGTTGCTACCTGGCTGAAAATTTAAAAGGATTACGAAGAGATTATGGGCAAATATTATAAAAATACGATAAAAAACATGTTGCAGATATTTTCACAAAACTGCCAACCTCAGATTGCCTGTTGAACGGCGGACCATATCCTGGTCGTTCATTGCCATATGGGTGTGAAAAATTTGGATGAAAATGTTCACCATGTAAAAAAGGAGGTGGTTCAAAAGGCCCAACGGATGAATAAGCAGGATCATGCCTAGGCCTGAAAGAAGGGGGTGGCATGTCTGGATACGGGCCCATGTAACCATTTGAATAATACGGTTTCACAGGAAAAAAAGTTTCACGAAGTCTGCCTGTGATTTGAAACAAAACATCTTGAACACACTGTAAGCTGCCAATTACCTACGAAGAAAGAAACAGACAAATTAAGAACAAAAATACATTTCAAAATGCAACCGGTATAAACATATAAAGAGGTACCTGCACAACTTCATCACTGGGCATACCATATTTTACAACCTGTTCTCTAGGAAAGATGTGTATGCTAGCGCCAGTAAGTCTTCTGAGCTCAGCGATAATGATGCCCCCTTTACCCCATAGACACCCAATCTGCCTTGAGTGCACGAGAACCCTAGCAACAATGGCAGCACCAGATTCAAACCCAGCCTCAACAATTCTACTATGAACACGCATAACCGCATCCTGTGCAGGAGAATGCCTTTGCTCTAAATTCTGCATATATCGGAACAAATAAATTAAAATCAACACAAAAAAAATAAAAAAAAATACTTATAGATTGTATGCAAGCTCACATGCCTCACGTGCAGATATTACAACTACTCGTTCATCTGAATCAGGTGATGGATCAGCTATTTTAATAGATGCACCGGTCTCTGTCTGTAGAGCTCTTCTGATGGCCCCACCTTTACCAATTAAACATCCGACTTTGTCGGAATGACACAGTAATCTAAATACGACTTCCTCTTCCATGCCCATTCGATCACCATATCCATGAGACATCATTCCCATGGGCTTAGAGTTCCCTGCTTCTTGAAGACAGCTTGTTACGGATAATAAAGCTTTCTTTACAGCTAAAAACTTTCCAGCCATCTGTAGGTGCATATATTTATCATTGTAATTTACAGATAATAGATATTAATATTTTGAGGCACAGAAGATATCTAACGATCACGAAACCTGAATCAATTCATCTCCAGGAAATGCACAATCTGGAATTTGATCCTTAGGCAAAACCCTAACTTGAGCTCCAGTGTCGTGTCTAATCTTTTCAATAATCTTTCCACCTCTTCCAAGCACAGATCCAATCTGATTGCTAGCAGCCAACAACCTACACACCACCGGTCCGGAGTTATCCTCACTGCTTTCATCTGCATCCACATTCAATATCCTCTCAAAAACCCTAACTAACGCCTTTTGTGCAGCTGATTCTTCTAACTCCTCACTATTATTACATTCATCACTCTTATTAATAACACTCATAGGCTTAGGGTTAGGGTTAGGGTTAGGGTTAGAATCAGCAACTATAACAATCACACGCTCTTCAGAACCTGCAATCGATTCATCAATTCGAATTTTGGCACCGGTTTCTTCACGGAACTGTCGAATGATTGCACCGCCTTTGCCGATTAAGCCTCCGGTCTTTGAAGCAGGACAGAGGATACGAAACAGTGTTTCACCGGGTGAGAGTTTGAACGCTGCACGGAACGGGTTGTTGATATTTGACTGAGGTGAAGATGGAAGAGTAGTGTGGTGGTGTTGATGGCGGTGGCGTTTGGTGGAACAAACGGCCTCAACGCCGGAGTGATCCAACAAACGCTTGTTTGGAAACGAAACATCCATAACCTTAATGATCACAACAATTATCTAACTAACACGTGATTTTCTATGCATTCGCCGTCGTCGGAGAGTTGTTAAAGGGTCGGTTTATTTTCAGTTCGGTGACCGGAGAGGAGAATTTTCGTATGTACAGTAAAGTAAAGTGATACTAATTCTATTCTTTCTTTGTGTTTATGTATGTTTCGTTATAACCTAAAAAAGTACCATCACGAGCAACCACTCTTTTTTATTCTTTTACTAGGTTTAATACCCGTGTTACACACGGGTAAATAATAATATTTATAAAAAATTATAATTATTATATTTAAACATTTGTAATATTTAATATTAAGAATTTGGCTTCATGCCTCCATCAACTCATGCATGTAAAAAATTCTACTCAATTTCCCTCCAAAACTTCCTATTATAGAACAAACATTTTCCCTCTAAAAATGACCCCCTAAAACCTTGATTTATTAGATAGACTAGGTTTAATACCCGTGTTACACACGGGTTAAATAGTAATATTTATAAAGAAATTATAACCATTATATTTAACAATTTGTAAATATATACTCCCTCCGTCCCATTATAAGTGTCCATATTGCCTTTTTTAGTTGTCCCATTTAAAGTGTCCACTTTTAAAATTTATTGGTAAACTTCCAAATTTGCCCTTAATAACATAAAACAAACAATATGATGGACCCACAATAATATTTATTGTCAAGGGTATTATTGTCAAATGTCAAGCAAAAATACCCATCATTTAATGTGCCTAAAACTTTGTGTTTTTTAAAACTAGGACACTTCTAATGGGATGAAGGGAGTAACATTTAAGAAGTTGACTTCATCAACTTGCATGGTGAAAAATTTAGCTAAATTTTATCTTCCAAACTTCCTATTATAGAAAAAAAAATTTCTCCAAAAATTACCCCCTAAAAGTTTGATTTATTAGATAAATTAAAATTTTACCCTCTCATAATGGTGGTAAATAATACTTGAAGGGTCAAGGGTAATATTAAATGACATGTCTCTAATAATTTTAGCACGGAAAAATATGCATTTGGTTGTCATGTGAATAACACAAAATCATGGATACATTCCGTCTAGTATAAAGGTCCCAGAGTTTTTTCCCAAAATGGTGTTATTACAAAAGTTATTTACCAAAAAGGTGTTGTTTTAAATTTATTTACCAAAATGGTGTTTTTGATAGAATTCAAACAACATAATTTCTCTCTCTTTGTTTTATTGGACAACTTCAATTCATTAAATAATTATTGACTCATGATTTATTTGAGATTAGTATATAAAGAATTTAAAAACATATCACTTTTTTACACAACTTATTAAGAATAAGCTGTAATTTATTTCAAAACATTTTAAAACAATAAGAATTAAATATATGATTAATATACGGTTATAACTTCCAAATAAGTCGAGTCAAGTAGGCCGAGCCATGTTGCGTTCGGTCTCGCCTCGTTCACAAAACTAGATGAACCAAATCATTTATAAATCGAGCCAAGGCAGGACGACACGTATAACTTAACGAGTTATTGATATCGATTAAAACTAGTGTATGAAATTAAAAAAAGTTGAAGACTTAACGATAAAGTTATAAAAAATTTTAAAATAACACACATAAATAAAATAAGAAAAACTAATAGTTTTGTAAACTATCTATATTTTTCGAAAAATAGTTAGAATTAATTTGGATGGCTAAAGTGTTAATATATACACATGCTTATATTTTTTTAAGGTGATAATAATTGAATTTAGTCTATTCAACAAAAGGAAACTAGTTTTAAGACAATATATTTAAAAACTATAACTTAAATATAAACTTTAATTTAAAAGATAAGATATGTTTCTCGAAATAAACCATTATTTAAATTTCTTCGATAACTAAAAATGAGCGAACATCTAACAAAATGAAAAGTAAAAAAAAATTCTAATCAAATATTGATCAAACGTACTTTTAGTCTTTTTTACTTTATTATATTAGAAAAAAAATAAAACAAATCACTTAAAAAAACAAAAAACTGATCCATATTTAATGAGCCCATCTATATATCCAATAAGATAAGGAGAGAGAACCTATTTTCTTCACTTTCATAAAAATAACACTATTTTGATAAATAGTTTTAAAACAACACCTATTTAATAAATAAGTTTTCTAAAAACACCATTTTGGGAATAAACTCAAAGGTCCCAGGGGTGTGCAAATATCTGAATCCCAAACAAACTATCTGAAATTCCAAACACCAGTTATCCGAATTTGGATATCCAAAATCTAGGATCGGATAGTGATTTTCATAATTTATATACAATAATAGGTTAGATACACATGTATTACACACGTTGAATGAAAATATTAAATTAAAGACTTAAAAATTAACATAAGAACATTTAAATTAATTTGTTAATATAAGTAATGATTGAATTAATTTGATAATTAACATAAGAACATTTAAATTAATTTGTTAACATAAGAACATTTAAATTAACAACATTTTAAAGATGTTAGTTTTATTTAAATTTTGATGATGAAAATGTTATTTAAAACTAAATCAAGACACTATATATTTTCCATTTCTTTTATAACATGCAATGTTTCTTATTTGAAAATATCATTGTGAGGCCTATTAGTTTTTTTATAATGTTGTAGTGAACAGTTAGTTGTCAAACTTGTAAAAGCTCTTCAAGCATAAGGTATAACTCCACAACGCTATTATTATTTCAATATTATAACTTCTTCGAAACATAACTTTTTTTTCTTTTCTCTTAATAAATAATGTTTCGTAAAATGGACACCATTATATCATACTTATTTTTATTTGCGTCAATCTACTATTTTTAACAACATGATTTCATATGGAAATGGCACCGCTTTTGACAATCTTGTTGCGTCAAGTCGCACAATTCCGAATGTTCATCACCGCAACAACAATAGTACGTGATCTAGATCTTCTGCCATTTTACAATGTATGTTACAATTTTTTAGTGCTTGAACCGCAAATTCGTGTGTTATTATGCAAGTTTACACCTATGAATAAAAAGAATTACTAATATCGATTATATGTCTATTTAACAAATTTGACAAGAGAAAAAATGATAAATATTACATTTGTGGCGTGCTAAGAAGCACATGCAGCCATATACACAATACAAATACCATTACATGTGGAATTATCATCACCACTTGCGTTTGCATCTTCCTTTCCTTTTTGAAGGTATATTTGATTCAAGTTATATTGAAATTAAGTTTAATGCGAATCAAGTGAAGAAGCAAAATGATTATGTTAGTGTACATATATATTTCAGTCGTTGCTAAGGTGCATAATGCTAGGGTTTCGAAGAAGCATAAATATTACATTTGTGGCGTGCTAAGAAGCACATGCAGCCATATACACAATACAAATACCATTACATGTGGAATTATCATCACCACTTGCGTTTGCATCTTCCTTTCCTTTTTGAAGGTATATTTGATTTAAGTTATATTGAAATTAAGTTTAATGCAAATCAAGTGAAGAAGCAAAATGATTATGTTAGTGTACATATATATTTCAGTCGTTGCTAAGGTGCATAATGCTAGGGTTTCGAAGAAGCGGGAGATGAGGAGAAATCGAAACTTGCAATTAGGGCATGAAGGAATGGATCAGATAATGACGATTGTGAAGAAAGGGCCTAGCAACTCTATGACTCACCTGGCGTAATTATGTAATCTACTACCTCTTTGTGTGATCATTGCTAATATCATATGATTGTTGAATTTCAGATCTGGATATTGAATTTGTTGCACGGTATTATTTTTAAGACCAAATGAGATAGGTCATAATATGCATTGATCGATATGATCAGTTATTAACATTAATTTTAGTATAACTTGCAGCAAGGTTTATGAATTTGCAACTAGGGCCTGAACCTGCTTTGTTGTAGGTGATGGTTGTAGATGCCATTTCAAACCTCTCCACCATACTCGGTTTCTACTTGATTCCGACTGTTAGAGATGCCCTTTTAAATCTAGTCGTCGCCAAATAACTTTATGTTTGTTTCATGTCCTTTTTACTTAAAATCTTGATCTTTTATAACGTTTTAGTTTATAGTTTACGTTTTCAAAAACATATAAAAGATAGTTTTTATTAAAAAAAATTCTATAGGGCCTCATTTTTATAGTTTGATTGAGGCTCCTAAAAACGTTAAGATGACTTTGTTTATTAGATAAATATATATAGAAGGTAGGTACTAGTATTTTTCATATGAAACTAATTAATTAATAGTGTATGCATGCATGAAATTAAACTTGAATGTTTAAGAAGAATCATTATCACTAATTTCACATACTTTGGCAATTACAAAGAATCCGGCCTAGCTAGCTAGCTAGCTATTTCGGGTCCCGGTCGGTCATTTTATTTAACAACCAATGGCCGGCCGGGGTTAGATCGAGAGCAAGGGATCACGATAACTACTCTTGAATAATGGAATCTGATTCGTCGTCTAGTACTGGACGGATTTCACCATCCGTGCTCCAAAAGTGTTGACTAGTTATAGGGTTGCTGTTCGAAGATGAAGGGCTATATTTTTGGAAATTCTTTATGCTTAATTTACCCTTTAGCATTTTTAGTGTCTGAGACATGGTTGGTCTAAGGGCTGCTGTTGCTTTTGTGCATAAAATGGCCACTTTTAGAACTGCCAATGCTTCTGATGAATACTTACTCGGTATGCATCCATCAATTACCTTTTTTAATTCTCTATCGTTGTTTGAATTATCCGTTACCTGTAGAACAAACAAACAAATAAATAAATAAATAAATAAATTTAAAGTTAATAAATCAAATTTGTTGATTTTGCTTACCCAATCAAGAATGTAATAATAGATGTCCTTATTTGGTGTGTAGTCCAACGGTAACAATTTCAAGTAACACTATTCCAAAACTAAAAACATCTGCCTTAGGAGATAAATGGCCACGCATGGCATACTCATTGGCCATATAGCCTCTTAAAAACCACAAATTAAACAAATTATTAATTAGTTAATAATTAATTGATCGATCGATCGATCGGTAAATATATATAAACCAAATTAAGTTAAGGAAATTAGATCGAAAACATACGTTGTTCCGACAACACGATGAATTATGTGGGTTTTTCCTTTTTCAGCAAACTTTGCTAAACCAAAATCTGAAATTTTCGCATTGAGATTTGCATCAAGCAAAATATTGCTTGGTTTGATATCTCTATGTATTATTGGTAGTATGGAGTTGTCATGGAGATATGCAATTCCTTGAGCTATCTGTACGCATATTTTAAAGTTTAAACCTCACAGGCCATGTAAATCTAGATGTATCATTGCCCCCTGCATGCGCGCATAGCATATATATATATGTGTAGATCGATCAATTATATATAACACGTACGTACGTACGTACGTAATAACGGTTGAATGTACGTAGTGAATATACAGATGATATATATATATATACTTGGATTGATAGGGTCAAGATTTAAGTACGTACCTAAAAGTGCATGCTGTAGGGAGTTGTTCTCCATGTATTCATATACTAAACATAAGTCCGGCCCTGTGTTAGATTCATGAAGACAACACCCATAAAGCCGTACAAGGCTAGGGTGGTTGAATAATGACATCATGGAGACTTCATTAAAAAACTCCTCCAGTCCTTGTTTAGAGTCTGCTGATAGGCGTTTCACTGCAATGTATGTACCGTCCCTCAATTCACCCTGTAACACGTACATACATACATACATATATATTAATTTATTAATTAGTAATAAATTAAGCTATAGCTAGCTAACATGCAATAACACCGGCCAGTACCCTGTACACAGTTCCAAAACCACCTCTACCAATCTGGTTGGATGGAGAGAAATCATTAGTTGCAGCTGTTATATGTCTTGAACTGATAATCACTGTGTGTAGATTTATACCGCTAAGTTCTGCCCAACAAAAAAATGATGGATCGATGCATGCATGTACGTCAATTGCTAGCTTGGAATTAATTAATTGTTAGCCCGGCCATTTGTGTAATGAAATAAAAATACTATTTTTTTTTTTTTTTTTTATAAAATAAACAAGTTGGTTAGTGAGCCAACTAGGGCTCGTTATATATAATGAGTCGAGCCTAACCCACATTTTAAACACGTTAAGAAGATAAACGAGCTTACATTTGCAACCCTAGATAGGCCAGGAGTGGTGTAGATTTTGCTGGACAATAAGCTAGCTAGCTAGATAATATATTATCGATCTGTACGTACCTTCTATTGGGCTACTCGAAATGCACCATTTTCTCCAGAGTTTATGGCCAAAATAACTGACTAAACCTGCTATGACCACAAAAGCTCCAGCAACCACCCCCACTATCACTTTAACCTTGTTCTTATTTTCATCTTTTTCATATTTAGGAGGTTCAAAATCTGCACAAGGTAATGAAGTACGTTGAGCATTCACAATCTATTCTATATAAGTGTGAGTGAGAGCATTCACTTTCCGTTTTATGGACTGTTTGTAAGTGGCTGTGAGTGGAGAAATTATAAAATTTAAAAAAACTTTGTCATTCATCTATATATTTAAAAAATACACTGTTCATCAATTTATAAGAAGTCTCATTATGTTTTGCCGATGAACAGTTTGGTCGCTATAAATATGAGATAACCATGTTATCAAGCTAGCCACATTGTGGTTCCTACGGATAGCTTGAAATGCTTTGATTTTCAAGGCGAAGGCTCCTATGGTGGATATACAGTGGTGGATGTGGTTAAGTATTATGGGTTTTCTTGATTGAAACATCGGGCGAAAAAATTAGAGTTAGTATGGTTTTTATGGTGTAATTTTCGTTTTACGTGCTTGGGCGTTTGTATCTTCTCCCCCTAGCGTCTTACTAGTGGTGGTTTTAATAAAATCTCCGCCGCTAAATAAATAAATAAATACAAACTTTGGCCTTAACTTAATATCATAACGGCAAAACATACTTAGCTCCAATTGTTGTTGCAGCCCAAAATATCATTTATTTCTAAATTGTCGAAAAATTAATATTGTGTCGCTTTTAAAATTCTTTATGTTTCTGTAAGTCAAGAATTTTGGCTCTCTTGCTTAAAAAATAAATTTACCCCTGAAACCCTTGATTTATTATATTAGATATCTTTCGCTCGCTGATAATGACACTTGTAGAGTAATAAAAGAATAATGTCAATGTTGTTCACATTATTTAATGAAAGTAACTTTAAGAAATTTAGGGGAAATATGATGTGATAAATGCAGAATTACTTACTTGGTTTAATTGATATAGCTGATATAATTGGACCGTAACTTCCTCTAGAAGGAATTCCGGTAGTGCCTTTTCCAGCCCAGTAAAGTTGAATTTTCAATGTATTTGCTATCACATCAACCATATATGTCTTTATAACCACCCTACCAGTTCCTCCAGCCTCTTTTACTATATCAAAATCCTTTAGTTTTAACTCCCCCTAAAATAAAATTACAAAGAAAATTTTCATTCTTCATTTACCATGGCATTTGCATTCAATGTCACTTTCATTAGGGTATTATTTGTCAACCAGTTGCAACAGGGATACTTCCAACTTAAAAAAATAAAAACAAACTTAGCTACTAGCTTTTTTATCTACCTAATAAATTAAGGTTTTAAGAGGGCTACCAAGGTCTTTTTAGGGGGAAAATATTATAGAAGGAAAATAAAAGAGGAAAAATAAAGGGGCCAAGTTTTAGTTTGTATTTTTTTTTCAATTTCATTGATAATTAGTTTGTTGTTTTTTTTCCTATTCAATTTAAAAATTAAAATATTTAAAATTTTACTTAAAAAGTATATAGGATGAATATATGTTTTTGATTTATTATCAAATTATTATTGTTACTTACTTATTGATGTGTAATTTAGAAATTTATTTATTATTAAAATATTTATTAGATTATATCAATCCGTGTGTATACACGGGTACTAAATCTAGTAATTAATTAAAACAAAAGAAAGATAATATCCTTCTAATTAAAACAAGATCACGATGATCGACATCGAACCAACTTGCCATGAATTGTCTTAATGTTGGGAGGATTTAATTAGTAGCTACCTAGGGGTCGGGGTATATCATTTTTCTAACCCTAGCTAAAGCGAATGTCTTTGAAACTGGCCATTTGAAAAAAAAAACTAAATTAGGTTAAAACCAAACCAACGGTTCAAGATAAGTTTGAGGTTTGGAGCAAGCAAACTGGTTACCGGTTTTATTTCGAAAAAACCGGTTGAAAAAGCGGGGTTTTTAAAAAATCCAGTTAAAAACCAACCTACATATATCGGTTTGATAGGGTTGAGTTTTTACTTGAAAGAACCGGTGAAAACCATACCTGTTTTAATAAAAAAAATATATTCATAATATTCGATCAGAAACTGCATTACCTGCACATAAACATCGAATATACGCTTCCCAAGGCTGGCAAATGATGTATCTTGTGTGAAAACAATCTCCACAAAGTGGAGGCTGACATTATAGTTCCCATTTATAAGACATAATCCATAATATGTTAAAGCAACCGGTGTTGTGCGTGCTGTTGTATATAATTCGGTATCTGATCTGGATATATTATGGAGATTCGACGCATTGGAAAGAACATAAATATCAGAATCACGGCCATCATCTAAGAAGTTTCCTGTTTGGCTAAACGCCCAATTATGTTTAGAGATATAATATTGCATGGAGAGTCCCGTATCAGCTTCATATATGACTTTGTTGTTGGCTTTTACTTCTTTGCCTCCACAATTGATGTGGAGGGTATGCAATCCTGTTGTGAACAATATTGAAAGTATATGTATATAGTACGTTAAGATATGAAATGAAGTACGTTGGTCGATCATTTACGTGTAGTAATTAAACGTATGCATGCATGCATGTAGTGATTGATATGCGCGCATTTAATTTTTTACTTACTTGCTACGCCATTACAGGGGAAACCTTTCAGCAAACAAGGATGAATGTCGATGTTTCTACATAAAAAATGAAAGAGAGATGAGCCAATATCGACTATATATATCTTGGTCGTAGGCCTAGTTAGACCTAGCTAGAAGTTCAACAGCGCACAGTCGTCCCTAGCTAGCTAACATGTGAAAGAAAGTCCCACCTAGCTAGCTAGTTAAGATCCCTAGCTTAATGTCATCAGGCCTTTAATTTGGTTTGATTAGCTAGTTAAGATCCCTTAACGTCATTAGGACTTTGGTCTGATTTAGGGGGTTTTCGATCCGGGGTGGTCTGAGTCTATGAAGACATGTCATACTAATTAATAATGGATGGCCTTTTCAAATATATTAATATCCGGGCATGGTTGATCTTCATGTTAATTTTAAGACATTACCGACATTTTCAAATTATTATGTTTGAGATTGAGTTTGGAAATGACTTATTAGCTTTTTGGATAAGCTAATAAGTCAATAAGTCATTTTGAAAAGTCATAAAAACTTGGCTTTTTTAAAACCTTTTAACTTATTGGCTTTTCCAAAAAAAAACTAATAACTCGATAAGTCAACTCTAAACTTAATCTCAAACACCATACATAAGCTGTAAAAAAAATTAGGACCGGGGCTAGCTAGGCTCGATCTTGTTAGGGAATTTGATGCGTTTACACAACATGCAATTAATGTGATTGTTGTGACAATAAATGAAGTTAGGATCATATGACTTACCCTCTATTTGCCATGCCAGAATAGCTTTCCATCATGTTTCTGAGTCAAGTAGTGAAAAATTTGTTCACATTATAAATATAACCATTTAGAAGATATTAAAACCATTAAACCAAGCCCAACTAGTGAAAGGACATGCATAGTTAATTTAGTGAGTAAAATGTAACTTATACGTATATCATCAAGCCTTGTAAAAATGTCTTAATAATATATATAGACTAAAGTGTTATTGTTAAAAAATGTCACCTTATGGCACTTCATGTAAACGTCTTGCATGTCTTTTCAACAGGGTGTTTGAGATTAAGTTTGAAGCTGATTATCGACTTATTAGTATTTTTTAAAGAAAAACATTAAGTTAAAAAAATGTTTGGCAATAACAAAAATATTTTTCGTTTTCACTTTTAAAATAGGTTGAAAAGTTGTTCAGAAGCCACAAAACTTGGCTTTTTTAATGGCTTTTATAAGCTTTTTTAGAATAAATTAACCAATAAACTATTATAACACGCTTCTTACATGAATAAAATTAGCAAACGATTTTTAAAATCAACTTATTGGCTTTTGCAACTCAAAAGATAATCCAAACATATTTGTTATTTTTTTTAAAATCATAATTAAGTTAATAAGCACTTTTTAATTAGTTAAGTAGTCCCAAACACCCTCTAAATGTTGCAAATTTCACTAATGCCGCCTCACACACATGAAGTTTTTTAAACCAAAGGCCTCTATGTTATCACTAAGAAAAAAAACTACTCACGCTTTAAAGATACAATCTCTTGGACCTGAAGTATCCCAAGTAAAGTTATTATAAGAAACATCTCTGTAAAGGTATAAATACACATAAACACGAGCTATCAAGACTTTGTTAGTATAATTTGTTGATTAGTTTTCGTGTAAAAAAAAGGGTAATTGCACGGTACCCCTGACCGCGGAAGGGTTCTCCCTTCCCAAGCTAGCTTAGCCCCATAGCTGCCTGGCGGTTACTACCCAGCAGGATTTTTTGGGCTGAGCAAGACTCGAACCCACGTCCTCCCGTTTGGAATGGGTGAGGCTGGCCGCTGGGCTGACACCCCGCGGTTAATTAGTTTTCGTGTATAATTGCACTTTCTTGGAAACCATGTTAACTATCTAGCATATTTATTAAATTGGTTAATTACAAGATTGTATCCCAATGCATGTTTCACTCAACGTACAAAGTGTGAAGTAGTATAAAGTTTGAGAATGGATGATTAAAAAGATTCACAACTAATTAAATCGAATTTCAAAAAAATACTCCGGAGTCCGGAGACCTTGTTCCTTACGTCGTCCTCCAGCATAAAAAATAAACAAAAAACTTTTAAAAATCATCGTTTTTATTGTGTTTTTTATTTTTTATTTTCATTGTGTTTTTGACATAACAAAAGACACAATGAAAATATTGATTTTTTTTAAAGGAGGACAACATATATAGGAAACAAGATCTTTGAAAGCACTTTTCTGAAATTCGTATTTTTTTTACCATTATGTCTCTCATAATTTGTATTAAAAAGACTTTGTATATAAACCTAGCTTTCTCTTAGAAAAAAATAATAAGGTTTATTTTTCTTGATAGTTTAAATCGGAACGATGTGATTAACAACTCTTACACGGTCTTGGAGTTAGACAATATCCATCTTGGAATAGGCCCAGTAAGATTATTCATTGTCAGGTAACTGTACATATGTTTAATATAATAATGGTCATCCTTTAGTAAATTAATCATGGTTACTAATTACTAGAAAACGATAAATTATTATTAAATTCACATACATGTACTTTGCCTTTTCTATCTCAAAGAAAGAGTCTGGGATGATACCGCTAAAATTGTTGAAACTGAGGTCTCTACATCAATAAACAAAACAAAATACATTAAAAATTAAATGCCAAGTCCGTTTAGCCTATTTTAGTGTTAAACAAATAAAATAAAAGCTAAGCATATATATTTAAGCACCAAAACATTGGATATTTAATAGATTTCATCATATCAAAGTGTCTTTACACACTCCTCCTGCATAGTTGTCACATCCTATCTTTAAAGAAATATTTTAAAACTTGTCAAAATTTTCTCTTAAACTTTTATTAATTTTATTTTTAAAAAACGTGTTTCTAAATAAAATAAATAATATGCGTACAACACAAATGTTTGATGTGGGTATTCAACGGTTCGGTTAACAGTTTATTCGGTTTGATTTTTTTGGTTGTGGAATCTTTTTGTTCGGTCATAAATCATTTTTTTGGCCTGATCAAACCAAATTCAACCACTTTAGTAGGTTTATTCGATCGTGAATTTCTTTTTTTTTTTTGTCTAACCGAATAGAATTCAACCACTTTAGTAGGTTTATTCGGTCCGGTTATCCGATTAAACCGGTTATTATGCGGTTTTTTCAGATAACCGAACCAAATAAGCCATATTTTTTGTAACCGAAAACAAATTTACAATTCGGATACGGTTACTAACCGAACCGAAAACTAAATTTGCAGTTCGGTTCGTTTTTTTAAGATACGGATACGATTTATTCGATTATTTTCAGTTTTCGGTTTGTTTGAACACTCCTAGTCGATACCCACCAACTAAATACATAGTTTAATACAACATTATAAGAAATAAAATCTTAATTTAATAATAAAATATACCTTTGTAAAAAAATATTGAAGTTGTATTTTGTAAAAACCTTAAGGAGAAGGTGTAAAATTTTAAAAAAATCTACCTATTCTAATAATTGAGTAACACATCCACATGTCATCATTTTAACTACTTCACATAGGATTTTGCTTAGGTCATGGTTTAAAAAAACGATTGAGGCGTACGCCTTGAGGCGCGCCTTGAGACGAGGCGGTGAGAAACCGTTTATGAGGCGGCGCCTCATGGGGTCTTTTGGTACGTACGCCTTGAGGGACTGAGGCGGTAGAAAAAACATGAGGCGGGGGACTTGCCTGAGGCGGAAGGTGTTGCATCTGCACTTGTACTCGCCGGAGCACATTGCCAGCAACACCAGGTCTTTGATTGCCTTGATGAAAAAGAAAAAAAGGAAGTAGTTTATGGGGCGGCTGATATGTGTTAGGGTTTTTTTAGGGTGATTGAAAGTTTTGACAGTGGCACTTCTAGCCCCTCTTGTTTCAATACTTGATTTTTAAAGCCTAAACTTTAATACATAGTTTTAATTAGTATTTTATCTGTGAAAGTTCCTTGTTTGATGGTTAGTATGTTGTTTTTATAAGATATATAATTTTTATATTTATTTTTTACTTCCGCCTCGGGTTTACGCCTCGGTACGCCTTGAGGCGTACGCCTCACGCCTCGAAGGGAAAACGCCTCGAGGCGCGTTTCCGTTCTTTTAAACCTGGGTTAGGTGTCATGTTCTAAATTAATTTGATGGAGAATTTTTAGACGGGTCATGGTATGCTCCATATTCGAAATAACCCGATATGTTTAAATTAAAAGTTCACAAATTATCATCAATTATTTCCTAACCCGATATGTTCAAATATAAAATTTACCAATTATCATGATCTATATCTTAACCCGATATGTACCAAGTATCATGAATTATCTCCTAACTTGATATGTTCAAATAAAAAAATTATCAATTATTATGATTTATCCTAACCCGATATGTTCAAATTAAAGTTTTACCAATTATCATTAATTATCTCATAACTCGATATGTTCAAATAAAAAAATTAACAATTATCATGAATTATCTCCTAACCCGATATGTTCCAATAAAAATTTACCAACTATTATAAATCATATCCTTTATTGTAACATATGATTTTTTATATGAAGATATTTGTAAATATCCAAATCGATTTAATAAGAGATATGTTAAAAATAAATTTGATATGTAAATTGAGTTAAAACCTATAAAACTAAAATCCGTATAATACACGGGTACTAATCTAGTGTGTGTATATAACAACACCCTATCAAATATATGCCCAAAGCTAAGCTTATTTCAAGCTTACATTCAAACGGCCTTATTTTCCTATTTTTACATTTATGCTACCCCTAAAAAACGAGAAAGCTACCTCTAAATTTAATTTTTACCCATTAATTAACTGAAACTAAGTTTTAAATTTTTTTATTATAGTCTAGCCCAAGGTAAAGCCCAAGTTAATTTTTAAAACCCAATAATAAATTAAAGAAATAATGATGGGTGTTCCAGAACCGGTTTTTTTGCATGCCTACTACCTAGAGCTCTATTGTCATATGTTACATATCTTATATCTATACACCTATCATTTATATATATTTCATAACTATCTTCGTAATTTACTTTTTTTAATGATTAATTATCAGTTGTATATTCAATGCTTCAATAACTTTGACCTTTAAAAACTATAATCTAAGGTAAAAAAAAATAATCTAACAGTTTTCAAAAATGAAAATTTTATAAACAAGTTACAAAAGGTTTCATGAAGTAATAATCCAAATAAGAAGAAAGATAGAACTTGTTAATTACTTACAGAGTATCCAAATATTTCATGTGCCAAACATATATAGGAATTGTCCCATTAATAATACAATTCCTAAGTATCCTGCATAATTAAATATTTGTCTTCACTAGACTAAAAAAAGATCGAAACAATTAATATATATTATATATACAAAGATCAAAATCTCACAATTTTTTCAGATTGATCATACTCTTGAGTCGTGGGAAAGTAGAAACTCCACCTTTCAAGTCACTAACTCTCCTGTATCACAAGAAATTATCACGTTTTTTTTAATTTTAACAACAATTTGGATGATCACTTAATTAAGGGTCACCGACCAACCCGATCATATATAACTCCCTACCGGGAGAAAACTCATTAGAAAACCCTTTAGCCCATTTTGGAAAACCTATTTTTTTAGTCGCGGGTGGTACTTGAATCCAAAACCTCCTCATTTAAAAATCTCGATCGGGTCCAAAAGACATACAAGTCATTTAACCGTGTTAAGGCCGAGATGCCAGAAGGAAAGGGTCCCTCAAAAGAACAACCTTGTATATGCCTACAACATGAACCAAAAGTTGAGATGGTTAAATAACCCATCATATCCTTAATTAGCGTGTAATTTCTAACTACGTAAGCAAAATTAATTTAGATGAACACAAACTTTTGGAATTTGGGTTACCATAACTCAAATTTTCGGAAAAAACATAATTAAAATCCATAAAAAAAACACAATACCTTTTTATGTAATTTAGTTCACCGTAAGGTTCTTACAAGTTCTCTATTTGTGTCCACTTGCTAATGAAGTTTGGTATATTCCCGGTGAAATCGTTGTCACTTATCCTCCTAAAAACATGTAATGAATTCATAACACATAAGAAAATGTTAAACTTTTATTCTTCGAAAATGATTTGTACACCACCATAAAGCTGAGAAATTAGTTTTAACAAAATGTTCAAAGGAAAAAGTAAGTAAGTGTTTAAGTATAATGTAAATTTAGTGCAAAATCAATTCAGACTAAAAACATGGTGTACAAATCATCAAGCTTATTGGATAGCATACTACAAGTGTTATTTATATATACTTACAAGATAATCAAGTTAGTAAATTTTGCGAACGCAAAAGGAAGCTCTCCAGTGAAATCATTCGAGGATAGAACACTGGCCGGCATGCATCGTAATACAAATTAAGTTTTCTTTAGGCAAAATGTATGTAAACTTTTCTTGTCTGTTTTTGAGACATAATATATATATAGGTAATTAAAGAAGATATTACGTACAGCTTTTTTAAATTTTTCAACTTTGCAATCTCTTTAGGTATGGGTCCAGAAAACCGATTTCCTTCTATGCTCCTACAAAAAAAAATTTGATTCTACTTCATTATTGTTAGTTCAACAAAACATTCAAGCAGTGTTGTGTGACGCACTTACAAATCAATAAGGATGGTCATTCTGGTGAGAACCATTGGAAACACCCCAGAAAACTTGTTTGCCAGGAGTGATCTGCACATACATAGATGATAAATTATCAAACTAAAACACTTATTGCAGGAGCTGGCGATGATCGAGAGCTGATTGAGTGGATATCCCTACAGGTTCGTCAAGTGCATAGTAGCCCATTCAGATGGTATAGTTCCATAAAGGCAATTACGACTAAGCTCCCTGTATTAGTGAAGGAATATATACGGTTATCATTACTTAAATTGAAAAGAAAAATATATTGAGCATACAAAATTTTCTTACAGGAATCGAAGGTATCGTAGTTTGGTAAACTCTAAAGGAAGAGTGGTTGAGACATTCTGGTTCTTTATAGCCCTGGATTTTAAAACAGAAACTTATAGTTTTATTAAACTTTTAACTGTTATGATATCATCTTGTTCTTAAACCCGTCAAGATGACCGGTTTAATGTTCTGTTTGGTTTTAAAAACCTTGGAATTGCCAAAAAACAGAAACTTATAATTCTCATATCCACAAAAGAGATTTCAATTTGTAAATTACAAAAATAAGATGATGAATACGTACACGGCAATAGCATGGCAGGTTGTATTCCCTTCGAAACTGCAATCGCACTCAACAGAGATGTTCTTGCCTTCGGTATTGATGCTGCAAGGATCCGTGGCCGAACCCCATCCCTTATTCTCTGGTAAGTTTAGCTTTCCCCAAATTTCTTTTAGGACCTCCACTGCGTTAAGTTCACACAAAAAATAACGAACAATTCTAAACCCCACCCGATAAAAGCAGAAAACAGGCGCATGCATACCTTCATGTGTATCAAGCTTCGGTAAGACAACATTTGAGTAGAGAAGCAAAGAAATTACCAAGAAGAATACCAACTGCTGCGTTTTCATTTCTGGATTGAACAAGATACTTTCTTTTTTCTCAATGTATGCAAATCTATAACAAATTGTATTGTGGGTGAGGGATATATAATAAATTGTGGATCATGTGGTTGGTTGAATACTATATATGTTATGTTGGCCGGTGAAAAGAATAGTAAATTTGATAGACTGTGTCACACCCTCAATTTTCCACAAACGGTATCCGTTAGGCGTGTGACATACCAGGATCTCAAGCCATTAGTTACAGTAACACTGACTCAACGTTTTAAATAAAAGTTTAACTTAGACATTAACCCAAAACTCAGGGTATAAAATGTAAGTATTCAAAGTTTAGCGGAAGCTTTCAAACAAACCCATTATTTAAATAAACGTGTGCTCAACAGTCTAGCACGATACTAGTATAAAACATGTGCTCAATAGTCTAGCACAAAACCGGCATTTATTTTCATTAAACCAACAATGTAAATAACTGTTCAAAATAAAATAAAACGACTCATGCATGATATGTCCTACGTGCACAGCTCCTAGCCACCTGAGAAAAACATACTAAAACGAGTCAACAAATAATGTTGGTGAGTTCAATGAGTTTAAGTAACAAGAGTATATAAAAATACTGAAACTGTTTAACCGATAAACATCATTACTATTGCTGGTTAGCTAGACCACCTCGTTTACTACATGAGCACGTCGAGATTAAACTAAACGATACGATAAAGTTGCCTTGTTACCACCACGACGGGTGACCAAAAGTTAAAGGACAATTTGCACCACCTGGAAACCAATCCAGCATGATGGGGTTTGCCGAACCCGTAGTACTACTCAAATGTCCTCGTTATACCCACTGTATATTAATAATCTCGACAAAAAGGAAAGGACTTTAGAGTTGGTGGAATCATGCTCAGTAAAATAAACAGTTAGACAATAGAACTTTGTTTTATCAAAACCGTTGCCCGAAGGCGTAAACCTCAGCCCAAGGCTGTTTAAAATCTTGCACGAAGGCTTTTATACTCTTACCGAAACCTGCCCGAAGGTATAAAAAGTAGCCTTAGTTGGCCCCGCCCGAAGGCATAAAGTTTTGCCCGAAAGCCCTGCCCGAAGGCATAAAAATGCAGTCCGCCCGAAGGCGCTGTAAAATAGTTGCCCGAAGGCATTGTAAAATATTTGTATGTTTTCTCCCCGAAAGAAAAAAAAATGTTTAAAAGCGGGCAAAGAACTCACCTTTGAAGCGCACCGTAAAAGATAAAATATGCAACACGGATTTCCTAAATCATCATATGACCTGCTAATTAATTAACCTCTATTTAATAATTAAGAACTTGTATATACATATATAGTATCCACTAGGGTTTCGCGTGTTCGGTTCGGTTTCACATAATAGTTCTCGCACCACTTATACTTATACCACGTATCACAATTATACACTTGCAGTTAAATAGTCTTCCACACAACATAAATCATACATCTTTTCATTAACTCAGACCCGACACACATTATCCCCACATAAATCAATAATTTTCACTATTAGTTTCATATCATCCATATAATAATCGGTCTCGTTACGCTGCATACGTTTCTTTTACAACTTACCCAAATACATCCATTATGCCACATATTCTGTTTACATTACACAATTATACACTTTAACCTACATACATATACAACTCTTTTTTTTCATACGCATACGCATATATATATACAACAACACTTCTACATATACACATACACATAGTTACGTATATATTACGGTTTCTGTTTTGTATCTATAAACATAGATTATACATTAATAATTTGCAAAGTTGAAGAATAGTTATGTTTTATAGTTTAGATTTTTAACACAAGATTTTACTACTTTACATCTTTAGTCTGTATTAGTTATAACATATGAAATCACATGTTTCAAGTCCACGCGTCATAGAAAAATAGTATTTATGTTTGGTCCCTGTTAGTTTGACACTTAGTTCGCATAGACAAATAGTAATTGTGTTTGGTTTTATTATAAGTTAACATTATGTTTGTGGTGTGCAGATTTGTAACAATATTTACAATTGAGATATTTTGATCAACAAGAACAAGACACAACTTCTTAAACAAAACATACACTAATACAATAACCACTACAACTACTTATACATACATATATATATACATACATATATATATATACATATATATATATACATATATATATATGTATATATATGACAAGCACTTATCTTTTGTAAGCCCGCAATAAGTTCTTAGTAATGACAAGTTGAATAAAATCCTTTCACGTAACGTGCGAGAGATTATATATACGTATTTGTTATTAATAAGTCGTAGTTTTAGTTTAGATTATTATAATTCATTTTTGATAAATTTGTAAAATTTAATAAAAGTAAAATGACTAAACATTAGTGTCAGACAACACAAGAAGTAAAAAAAAAATAACTTGTTTCTATTGTCATACAAGTTACCATTTCGTATACCCACCTCGCACAGGCATATATTACCTGCATATTTACACATAATACCTATATGAATATATAACCTAATGATGTTGCTCGTTTCTTTATATACACACATACGACCTGCATTTATACCATGATACATATATACATTCTGCAGCATACATACATACATAATCAGAATACATACATACACATTACGCATACATACATACATACCGTTCACATACATACATACTACGCATACATACATACCGTTCACATACATACATATAATATATATATATATATATAACGCCCACACATGTTTACATATATCCACATGCCACTGTACATACAGTTCTATATATATAGATACAATCGCACACCGTACAAACGATCGACATATGACAACCATTGTGAACCCGGAACGAAACGAATCCAACCCATAACTCGAAACCGAAACCGAATCGAAACCCGAAACGAAACTGAATACGAACAATCAGAGAAATTGGAACATACCGCGAGTTGTTACGATTAACACGGACGCCGTTTTACTGATCGAGCCGGCTGTAGTTGCGGTCTCCGGAGTTGCAGGTCTGCCGAGCTCAGTTGGTTCTCCGCACAGCAGCGATAACGAATAACAGTGAGGTGTAAGGGTGAAGCCGATGCGATGATGATGATGGTTCACGGTGATGATGCGCCCGGTTATGGTTTGTATGTGTGTGTGTGCTTTTCTTCCGTCGGCAGAAGAAGAAGAAGAATTGAAGACGAGAATGGGGGTGGGTGGGTATTAGGTTTGGTTAATTAATTTGAAAGTTACACTTTTCACCCTCTAAATTTTTTGGTTTATTTATTTAGTTTTAACTTTTATAAAACTATTTTATTGAGTTACGAAACGAATCACGAACTTTATAAAACTTAACGGAGTTGTTAAAACAAATAGTTAACGGTTTTAACCTAGAATTACGGGTTGTCACAGTCTGGCAAGGATAATAATTTAATTTTGGGTGGGTGTGTATTAAAATATTTAATGGCCGGTATGGTGTATGAATTCAAAGAAGAGTTGAAATTTTATGGTGATGTATGTATGTGATGTTTGTGAACGATATAACAAAGATGATGATGTAACATCCGTCGCGATTCATGTTCTTTTTCTTTCTTTATGTAAACCGAAACGTTGAATAATAATGTAATCGTATGGTTTATTATGAAATAAAAGTTTCGGTTGTTACTCATTTAGTTATCAAATAAAAGTTATAAAATGAAATTTTTAAAAAAAAATACACATTAAATTAACAAGAAACAATGTAGACAAATGTTAAAAATTGTTAGTTAGTTAGTTAGTTTGTTGAAGTTAAAGTTAAGGGGTTGATTTGTAATTTGTAAAACATAATCTAAACTATTAAAAACATTTAAACAACAAATGTAACACCACTGAAAGCTCAGGGGCTGAAACGAAAGTTTATTTAAAACCATTCCCCCCAACCCGTGAATCCGGCAGCCGCCTCCGGCGGAGCTCCGGCGAACCAAAAACAAGCGATGTCGACCATTTTGACCCGATTGAATCACCCTTATCACCTTATCAACTGGTTTCGAACCCATACCTATCCTAAATTTCAGTTAATTTGCATTAAACAACAAGCTAAATCAAAACCCACTTAATCCGGCCAAATCCCAATCAAATTCAACAGAGGCAAAAGATAAAGATCGAATTAACATGATCTAGAACATTCCTACACCAGATTAAGATGAGTTGAACACGTTTAATTAACAATTATCATAAGAAAATCGTTCGAATTGATCTTATCTTCACCGAAACGAACTCGAGCCCATTAACAGTCGATTACCCACTTTAAATCTGTTATAAATAATCCTTAACACTCACTCGACATCACGTTATCTTTCTGCAACTTCAATTCCACTTCCAAACACACACATCAGTCGAATTAATCCTCTGTTCTTCGTTGTCTCTGCTCCTAATCAACGACCTACTTCAGGTATGTTTCAAGCCTTAAAATCATAGGGCTTTTATTCCTCATCTATCATTTAGTAAACCTGTGTTTTTAATTTCGTTATCATTAGCAATTGCAGCTTCAATTTGATCCGAGTCCGTGTTCATCGTTCTTCTTCCATTATCATCAAACCACAACCAAATCAGGTACTTTAAGGGGTCATAGTGCTCGATTTCTTATTCTGATTATCATAGTGATGTTCGATTTCACTTACAGATTCACTTCAAGGATCAATTCATAGGTGAGCAGATTCTAGGGTTTATATATATAATGGGTTTAAGGAACAAAAAGTTTAAAACAATTTATTTTCGAAGTAAATCAACAAAGTGGGGGTTTGGTCTGGTGGTCGGGTGTTTATAAAACCCTCTCGAGGTCCCGGGTTCGAGTCTGGTTGGGACTGCTTTGTTTTTATTCCAAGTTTTACAAATTTAGTTAACTTTCTATGATCATTTTATTAATCATGTGGGATTATTTATAAAGCTATTGATAAAAGTTTTAGAAGTCTAAAAATATATATACACAATGATACATATATAAAACTTGTTAGATTTAAAATTTTCAAATGGACGTTTGGATTTTATAAAAAAAAGTCTACTTACGGGTTTTTACTAAGTACTAGATTTATTTTAAACACGATTATTCAATTAAGACTATGGTTTAATTAGACATTTATTAAACACATACGATTATTTATTCAAGATAATTAGTCCTTTTTATCAAAGAGGGTCGTGTCATTTAACGGATCATCTATTTTAATCGTTTTCACAAAAAGAATAAGATTCATATACTATTTTATCCCAATATTTCATCAAAGTTAAATATATATATATATATATATTTATTAATATTACGTATTTACAAATTATAACAATAAATTACTTAAACCCAAATTCCAAATTAGAACCCTAGACTTCAAGTTAGTTTTCAGTTATCATTCTAACATAGGATAAAATCCTTTAGGTGATCCTTAAGGAACATCCGGTGACGTTTCAAGTTTTTTATTCATTTTCAGTCGATCAGCAATTATCACGTGAGTATTCATAGCCCCTTTTCTGGTTTTCAATTTGGGGTGATATCATGTGACGTATTTAAATCAGATTTCAGATTTCAGTTTATCAGTTATTTCAGTTATCAGATTTCAGTTGATCATTTAAACAATTCATGTTATGTCTTTACTTGCAAATTATGTGTTCATAGCCTGATGCCCTGATAGCAATTTTTGTTCAAGTGTAATCATTAATTTGTAGAAACCGACAGTTACTAATGGTAGATCTATTGGTCGAAAGGACCCACCCCCCTGATTCTTGGGTGATTATAACTGAGTATCATTAACATGTGGACCCCCCCTTATCATTCAAGGTTTGATTATGCGTTGTTATTTTGTATGTTCATGTTTTGCATAGATAAGTTTTGACATAACAATATGAATTGGATTTTTATCATGTACTACTATGTATCTCTAAACCTATGTTTACTCACCGGCTAATTCGTTAGCTGACTTTTATTTTTCACATGATTTCAGGAAAAACAGGTTAGGAGACTTGGATGCTAAACGACTAGGGACTTGGACCTAGTTAAATTAATTTAATCTATTAGACTTATTTATTGTTTATGTTTGGATTGTTTGTTTGGATGTTTCCTTTAGTTTTGATCAAATAATTGGATTTTAATAATATTTTAACTATTTTAATTACCATGAGCTATGAGCAATCATTCACTTTAGTCCGCCTCGGTGATTCCGCCATCGGTCGGGGTGTGACAGATGACGACTTTAAATCCTTATAAATAGAAAGATGTTTTCTTTCAGCCGCTAACTTATTTCATTTAATCAATATACTCCTTTAATGTCGAACAGAAGATGAATAAAAAAAAGAGTATGAATGTTTGAAACGATGGAACCATTAGAATAAACATCCATATAAACCATTGAACAAAACATACTAAACAACAATCTAATTGAAAGGTTTAGTGAAAGTGAAGGAGAAACTTATCTTAGAAAAAAATGAGAAAATCACCTATGTTACGATTTTAGAAGAAGAAGATGAGAAGAAAATTAGATGACTGTGAGTACTTGAAGATCAGATCAGATCAGATCGAGAGAAGAAAATAGGAGCGATGACATGTTCAAAACATGGGAGGCATGACATGTTCAAAACATAGGTATGGTTCTTCATCTTCTCACTTTCTAAGCTTTTTTAGGTAACGGTACCGAGTTTTAAGAAAAGTGGGTACCGGTATCGGTACCGAACTTAGCTGGACGGTACCGGTATCGGTGCCGGTTTTTCAGTATTAGTACCACGTTGGTATCGGTTTCGTGTTTTATATTTTTTTAAATAAAATTTATTCGCTTATTTCGATTTAATTTTATACTTTTAATATAACTATAATATAATATGCTTGAATATATGAAAAAGATTTAAAAGATGGTATAAATTAATTAAAAATCTATTCAAATTCATTCGATTTAAAAGTTTATAATCTAAAAACATTACAAAGTAACCCAAAGTTGTCGAGAAAACAATTTATAACATTAAAAATATAATATACAACATTCATACATCCCAAATTATTTAAAATATTAAAAAAAAAACTATTTTTTATGTAACCGGTACCAACGTGGCACTAACCGCTAAAGTAACAATACTGGTACCACCTAGTATCGGTACCAAATTTCAGGAAAAGTGGGTGCCGGTACTCGGTACCAAAAGCTCATCGCTACTTGTATCATAATGAACAGAGTGATATAGGTATCATTTAAGTTCCTTAGGCCTATATGTCTTTCTTGATTCATGTTTCCTTGTATTTGAACAAGCTAAGATCAAACAAGGTTGCACTCGTAGCTCTCAATGCCTTTGTTTAAAGGCTTGGCGATCCACAACTGGATCAATTAGTCTAATGGTTCATTTTGAAACTTCTTAATTTCTATTAGTACAAGCATAGTATGTCAACATGTGTTTCTTTAAGACTGTGTTATGTAGCTTACGAGATCAAGAGATAACAAAGTTGATGATGACCCTGCAAAAGGATGGTATATTCATGTTTGTTGGATTCCTTTAGTGTATTGCTTTACCAATTTGTTTGTAAATGAGATACCATTGGGCTTTGTGGTTCAACCTGAATACCGGTGGTTGAAATTTGTCTTGGTAAATGAGAAGCTTCATTTATATGTTGTTTATTTGTTTTATAAATATATATTATTATTAATATGTATTTTGTTATATATAAAATACATATAATTAAAAGTTTATGCAAAATTAAATATAAATAAGAGTTAATTACACAAATGGTACCTAAAGTTTAGCAGAATTCCCAGGTTTGGATATTAGCTATCTTTTTTCACTATCTAAGTATCTGATGTTTCATTTTTTCACAAGGTTGGGCATTAACGCTAACTTTTGTTAGTTTTCTTGTTAAAATCCAATCTAAAGAATATAATATACCTTAAAGGACTAAAACTTAAAAAAAAGTTAAATCAAGGACCATGTATACATATTTTTAAAGTCTAATAAATTAAAACCCAAAACCCCACCTATCCCCCCTTTCTTCTGTTCCAGCAACTCACAGCCACTACCTCCTTCGATTAAAACCCACCACCACATCATCGATTCCTCCTAGCCCACCTCTATATTCACCATCAAATCCACATCCAACAACCATCACCATCGATTAATCGGGGCACTGATTTAGTCTTTACTGCCAGCCACCACCATCATCCGAACAGCGTCACCGCCACCGCCATTGCTATCCACCGTCAACATCGATTAACTGACGATTATTTGAGTTGTGTTTGATTTTGTTGGGTTTTTTTAGCTCGTTTTAGGCAAAGCTTGATTTTGAAAACAAGAACAAGTATGCAAAGATGGAGACAAAGTGATGAATGATCGGTGGAAATGGGTGGGTTTTGTTGATGATTTGTGAACCTTTAGGGTGTGACGATGGTGGTGGTGGTGTTGGTCAGTGGCGGTGGTGGTGGACGGCGATGTTGATGACCGGTTGTTGATTGGAGGCAGTGGCGGTGGTAGACTGGTAGGTTAACTGATGTCTAATGATGAAGATGATAAAGAGGCATAAAATTATCTTCTTAAGTTTTACACAAGTTACCCGACAAGTCCCCACCTTTATTAAGTTACATAGTTTGTTCTTTAGATAAAAAAACTTGGTTGCCCTTGAGTCTAACAGAAAAACTAACAAAAGTTAACATTAGTACCTAACCTTGTGAAAAAATGAAACATCATGTACTTAGGTAGGGAAAAAAAATAACTAATACCCAAACTTGAGAATTCCACTAAACCTTAGGTACCATTTGTGTAATTAACTCTATAAATAATTAAAAATAAATAATAAAATACCAGATGAGCCGAACTCGTACCCCATAACGAAAACACCGGGTTGTCATAGAAATGAATACCAATAGTAAATAAAGCACATGATATTATTTTATTTGAGTCTAATAATGTCATAACATAAGTTTGTAATAAATATTTAAAAGAAAACCAACAAAAGTCATAAATAAAAACAAAATAATATTGATGTGTTGCAAAACACACGGGTTTATTATATATATATATATATATATATATATATATATTTGACCACATTTTAATCTTATTTTATGTATATATATATATTTGGTTTTTAGTTATTTATTTTATTTTGTTTTGGTTTTAGGTAAGTTCGAATAAAAGAAGCGGATTCGGGACACACACGAGAAGAAAATCAATTGAAATCTGCTTTGGAGGCCAAGCCCAAGACCCACCGGGCCCAAAAGCCCATTTTCAGAAATCTGCCCGCCAGAGGGCCGCTGGGCAGTCAGTTTAACCCCCGGAGACCCGCTGGGCTCGTATTCTGTCAGATTCTTTGTCCAAAGGGCCGCTGGGCAGGAACATTTAGTCCCCAGCGACCCGATGGGCGCCCAGTCGCGAAAAAACCAAAAAAATCACTATTTAAACACTTTTTCTTACACTTTTAGGGTATCACCTCTACACCTAAAAACACAAAAACGGTTGGAAATAATTAAGTGGGTGTTTGGGGGTGATCATAAGTGCAAATTGGTGTGGATTCAAGCTTTTATTGGTGTTTTGGTCCATGATCTTGAAGATTTGAAGATTTTTCTTTGAAGATTTTGAAGTTTTTGATGGATTAAAGACCAAAAGTTGTTGATTTGAAGATTGGGGTGGAAGATCTAGTAGATCCAAGCTTTGATTTGAAGATTGGTGGCCAATTTGGGTGTGATCCACTATTCTTTGTTCATTTTTACTTTATTTTCCTACTTGTTGTTCACATGATTCTAGATGTAGACATATTTGGGTTGGATTTGGTATTTTTGATGATGATTTGCTAGATTTAGTATGACTATTTAGGCATTATGGATGATTGATGATGATATGAGGACTTTTGGTTTAGTTTGACATGTTGGATGGATGTTCTATGTGAGAAAATTGGTTTATGATGATTATGTATGCAATATGTGTATTGGTTGTATGATCCTTGATGATATCTTATCTTGATTATGGTTGATGTTGCATTGATATGAATATATGATAACTTTGTAATAAGGATCATATTTTTAGTGTTGAAATCATTAGATTGAGACATTATTTGAATAGATCTAGGAATAGATATTCATAAGATGAGATTGATTTGTGGATTTGAGCCGATGTGCTAGCCGGACTCGCTACCGGAAGGTAGGAGTTTGTAGATCTCATCTTTTTGTTAGTTGGTTTGGGTTAAAACACTATGGGAGTGGGTTTTGTTTAATAAAAACTGACAACTTGTGTTATCTAGTTTTAATTTATAAGCAACCAGTTGATCCTGTTATTTTAGTTTACTGATTGAGTCGGTTTCTAGGATAAATGGACTTGTAAGTCGAGAGGCGATCCAGTTTAGGACCCCTTAGTCATCCGGGAGTGATTTGTAGACATTCCTCACACCGTGAGCTTCACATTGTATAATTTTAGGACTTTCTAGCACCCATGAGGCCTTAGTAGTAGGTACTGATGTGTTAGATTGTTTTGAGTAGATATATTCTCAGATCCGATGCCGACATATCTAGAAAACTGAGAGTTGTCAGATTATCATCAGGATTCCCGCCTAAGTAGTCATCATTCCACCCATAGTTCTCTTTTAGCTTATTTCCGCCTTTAGTTTATATTTTAGTTAAGTTTTTACCCGTAGTTTATTTTAGATAATTTTCCTTGGTAAAAATCTAATTTTTTTAGAGTAATTTTAGATAATTTGTCTCTTGCTTGTTTAATTTAGTCTTTATAATTAAAAATCCAAGTCTTTTACCACGGTTAAAAGTCGACATAGATTCGGTATCAAAGGACGCTAAACTCAGATCTTTGGGTACGATATCCGGACTTACTTAACTTGCTACATACGACCGGTACACTTGCCGATTGTATTGAACTCGTTCGGTTTTTCCTGTTTATAAATTTAAAACCTGATATTCTGACCGTACATAAATTTTCATATACCACACGATTCGCATCAAATATCAACATTTTATTGTTTATTAATACTAGGTCCAAATCATTTCCTATGTCTTGTAAATAGCAAAAAGAATAAATCATCACGCACCACCTGAAATATGCGTAAAATAAAGTTAGCTATAAAAGCTAGTGAGTAAACCACAATTGATAAATAATAGTATAGAAATCCGAGATCATCATAAATATGCTGCGAAATCTTACATGTATAGCAATATCGTAATTATCAACCTACCAAGACCCCTAAAATAGAATAGTTTACCAATCACTTTAGATCTCCACAATCATTCGTATAGCCATTTATCATGAGAACCACTCATGTTTCGATTAAAGATAACTTATTAAACAACCATCATTTACCGTCTCGATATATAAGTTATCAATAATCGTTTAGCAACTTAGGGACATGGCATAGAATCAAGCATCATAGTATAGCAACATAGCATCACAACATAGTAAATATGGAATTAGAAAGACGGAGTTTAAATCATCTATCGATGTTGTATAAGTAGGTGGATTTGTCAGACCATTAGCGTTAACATTGTACCAGTAGAATTACCAAGCAATAAAACTACTTTAAACTACCACGTAAGGTTGCATCAAGACGCGGACAAGATTAACATATTTGTATGATCTCTTTTGTAAAAATAGAAACAAAATAAAAAAACATGGTTTGGTAATAGTACACATATTTCTGCCCCTAAACTTAAAGTAAAAGGGGGAGTGAGTTTACTCATCTTGAATTACGAGCACGAAATAAATAGAAAACCGAATAGATAGAACCGATAAATATCCAAATACTAGGATCACCTAAGTAAATAAACAATCTTAACTTAAAAAAATATTGAATACTATAATAGAAATCTAGAATAGTAAATTACGAATCTAAGGTAATTTGGAGTTCTAGGGTTTCAATTAGATTTTGTGAGGTTTTTCGGTAAATGGTTAGAAAAATATTAAAGAGTTTAAGCATAGCGTCGAAAGCGAAATATAGTTTTGGGATAAACAATATATGATGGTTTAATGATTATTATTTCAATATTCTTCTACACATAACTTTTTTCTTTTATCTCTTAATAAATAATGTTTCATAAAATTTCAAGGACATTGTATATCATACTTATTTTTATTTGCGTCAATTTACTATTTTTAACAACATGATTTCCTCTGGGCATGACACTTCTTTTGACAAAATTGTTGCGCCTGGTAGCACAATTCCGAATGGTCATCACCGCAACAACAATAGTGATCAAGATCTTCTGCCAGTGCACAATGTATGTTACAATTTTTTGGTGCTTGAATCGCGAATTCTTTTGTGTTAGTATAATGCAAATTTACACCTACGAATAAAAAGAAATATAAAATATCGATAACGTGTCCAACAACAACATCGAGGTCCAAATGTTAAAAATAAAATATAATCCAATTTGTAATCGTGTTTTTTTCATTCTCGATGTTTTGCACACACTGTTAATTTGGTTGTGCAAGACGTTCTCAATGAGGATGGTATTATATTGTTTTAAAAATATGTTACGTGATGTTTTCATGGTTAGTAAAAAAAAAGATATATGGATTATAAAAAATGGTGTAAAGATTTAGGCAAACCGAATTTTGGCCCGAATTGAGATGTGGCACACCGGTGGAATTTAACATGGAAAGTATATGATAGTGCGTTGCAAGTGAGGTTTAGTTATCAAAATCCCTAAAATATCGGTTTAAAATTCATAAAAAAATAGAAAGAAAGTTAACGGCCGTTAAGTGACGGATCATTGTAGGCCAAATAATCATGAAAGATCTGCCGACTAGAGCCATTGTGGATCTTGTTTATTAATTCGCGGAACCAAGAAACAAAACCGAGGAAACCATGAGAAAACTAAAAGAAGCCGAAGTCGCCTGTCCTACCCTTCGATCTATCAATCAAACGCAAAAGGGTTGTTCGTTCCTCTTTGCCAAGCATACTGTTCCAGAGTTTCATTAAAGGATGAAAGAGGAAAGAATTGGAAGGAAGTTGAAAAAAACATGTGTTCCAGAGTTTTTTTAAGAAAAAAAATGGAAGGAAGGGGAGGGAAGTGGAAGGAGAGTTTTATTATGATTTCCCCTCCTAACTTTCCTCCCAAATTGGAAGGAAGTTGAGAGAAAGAAGGAAAATCATATTAAAATGGTTATTTTCCTTTCCTTTCCTTCGAACTCTGGAACGCAAAATGAAATCACATATTTTCCTTTCATTTCCTTTCTCTTCTCTTCTAAACTTCCTTTCTTTTCTTTTCTTTTCGTTACTAAACTCGGGAACAAAGTGAAAGTGTTGCTTGCTCTGTTCGAACGAGTAAGGTATGAATTTTACTTGTTGCCTCATGATTGAAATAAATAAATACACAACTTTGTTTTCTTGTTGGTGTTAGACAAATTCAGAAAACAAAATAGAAAAAGGTATTTGATTGCTTTGTTTTTTATGTTCGATTTTCAAAAGGAATTAAGAAACTAAGTTTGAGTTATTATTTGGCTTGAACAAACGAGTACAAGCCGGTGTTAGTGTTTGGTTCGGGTTGAACGAATTTGAATTTTGATCGAGGTTTGAAATAAAGCACTTGAATTATAGTTTTGGGATAAACAATATATGATTGTTTAACGATTATTATTTCAATATTCTTCTAAACATAACTTTTTTTCTTTTATTCTTAATAAATAATGTTTCATAAAATTTCAAGGACATCGTATATCATATTTATTTTTATTTGCGGCAATCTACTATTTTTAACAACATGATTTCATCTGGCCATGACACTTCTTTTGACAAAATTGTTGCGTCGGGTAGCACAATTCCGAATGGTCATCCCCGCAACAGCAATAGTGATCTAGATCTTCTGCCAGTGCACAATGTATGTTACAAACTTTTGGTGCTTGAATCGCGAATTCTTTTGTGTTAGTATAATGCAAGTTTACACCTACGAATAAAAAGAAATATAAATATCGATTATATGTTTATCTAACAAATTTTACATGAGAAAAAAGATAAATATTAAACATCTTACATTTGTGGTGTTCTAAGATGCATATGCAGCATATACACAATGCAAATACCATTACGAGTCGATTTATGATCACCATTGTATATAATTAGGAATAAAGAAAATATATCTTGTTACAAAAGAGATATAACCCTATTTATAAGAATATTTTCATATCATGACATATGTGTGATCACAAATAACATTGCCGTGTTGGTTGTTTAGACTAACCGAAATATTTGTGTGAGTAACAAATGTATGTATTTGTATCTAGAGATGCACATATTACACGGTACGCTCCAGACTCGAACTAGTGTACCCGATCCGGAACCGATTCCTACCGGATTAATACATACTCGACCAAGAATAGTTTTTTCTTCTTCTAAAACCCCTCCTTATTCATTCATTCATTGATAACATAACATGTTTCGATTAACTGATTATGCAATGTTAGTTTGTTTCACAAATTAAGCGTAGACGAACATGTGCATGTTTTGTGTATATGAATCAGTTATGTCATATATCTTTAAATTAATTGGCTACCAGAAAAACGCTAAATATGATTTCAGGCCTGAAATTAGGAGCCAACTAAATCATACATGTTCCATAGCTTGTTAACATCTAGATTAGTCATTAATTAAACACCAATAGTAAAAAAAAGCTTTGTGGCATAATCGTTAGTGAAATTGTTTTGTTTGCTTGTGAATGAATTTTACTTTATTGTTGATGTGTATTTAATTAGTTATATATAATGTTGTACAAAGAACTGCCACATGCATGAGACTATGAGAGTAATCTATGATTAAATTAGCCCATTTGTAAAAATGTGTATTCACTAACCTAGGTGCAATATTGCTATGATTAGTATATTGGTTTAAAATTTAGGCAAATTGGCCTAATATAATCTCAACTAACACTTATTGGCCGAGAATAATTTCAGTTTGGGGAGTGTTTGGGATTGCTTATCTGATTATTTGCCCTCCAGGCTATTCAAATGATCCGGAGTATGTTGTTTTCCAAACCTTTAAAAGTGTTACTTTGAATATTGGAGAGTAAGATGGATGACGTTAATTTGTTTGATATCAATTGATAACAAGGCAGCCGATATTTGTGTCCGTACGTAATGGTGCCAGGGTAGGAAAATTTTTAAGGGGGCGTTTGGTATTGCATTAATCTGAAAGTTAAGTTATCTGACTTATTGCATTTTTGTCTAGTCACATATTGTAAATTTTTAATTAGCCATATATAGTTTGATTATTTACAAGCCTAATCAAGTCTATATTTTATTTGCAGATTAACATACATAGGTTGGTATTTGAAAAATGGGATGGGATTAAAATAGCGGGGGAAGCCAAAGAAGCATTGTGGAACTTAGTAAATAGAGGTGGTGTATACAAAGTTCACAAGTGATATGCATGTTATATGTTAACTTAAGCAAGCAGTAACTTTGGTTTTTAGTTTCTTAATATCTCTTTTTTTTGGGACTTGAATTAATAAATAATTTTTTTTGGTAGTTTTAGTGTTATCAACATATTTCGTGTTTTTGGGTTGACTTGTCGAATAGGTTAATCTCATCTGTTACACCGAGTTAGGAGATGCATGAGTGCGGGCTCGATTATTTCGGATGAGAATATGTGTGTTGTTGACTTAAGGGATTAATGGATTGAATAGCCGTGCATAAAAAACCCGGTTCCCGACCCGAACCGCCGGGTTGTGCCAGGAACTGGTTCCGGTTCATACCCGGTGGACCCCGTACCCGGTTTCGTACCCACCAGTTCAACACCGGTTTGCTTGTTTGCTCAAGAACCGGTTCCTACCCGGAACCGGTTTGGACCCGCCAAGAACCGGACCTGGTTGGAACCGGTTCATACCAAGTTCTTACCGTTTTTTATTTTTATTTTTCCCCCACTTTGTATCTAGCCGTTTGGCAACGACTTTATGCCCGGTTTTTTTTTATCCTTTTTGACCGTTTTTTTTGTGTTTTATTGTCCCCTAACACCCACTTGATGAGTATAAATATATGTTTGATGTTTGAGTTTTATTACACCACTCGAAAACGCAAGCAAAAAAAACACTTTCTTTTTCATCTCTTTCATTTCGTTACTCTTGAAGTCTCGATATGGCATCACAATCCGCAACCGGTTCTTCTTAAGCTCCCAATGTTGTTCAAGTTCTTCAACATAACTTAAGCTAAAGAATTTGGCAACATTGGAATTTAGTGGAGATGAGTGACGGGTCACACAAAGCTTGTTGCAAGTATTGTTGAGCTTTGTTGGGGCGGCTTCAAACTCGACTATGGCCAAGCTTATCACAAAGAAGTTTGTCCGGTGTTTATTACCCAACTAGTTCTTTGGTGCTTTACGAATTATATTTAATGTTTCTAAATATTAAAACTTTTGAAAATAATTTTTTTTATAAAGAAATGATACCGACGATGAAAGAAAAATTTTAAAAATAATTTTTAGAACTCCCCTCGTCTTTACTTGTGCCGCCGCTTTCAAACCGTTTTATAATATTACGGGAGTCGAATGTTTAATTCAAGAATTTTTTTTACAATTTGGATATCCACATGGATAACCCAAATCACGCAACGGAAGCAAAAGCAAAATTTAATCACGATTTTCAAAGTACTTTTGAGGTTTATCACTCAAGATACAAGCCAATAACGGGTACAACATTTTCACAATCGGAGACTAGCTCAAGTAAGCCGTGAAGGACCCGAAGAAAAACTTTTTGAATGTTGTTCGGGAATCCGTGGCAAAAAAACATAAGGGTGCCGCTCTGAGTAGCGAGCTCGGTAGATATAGTGGAATGGATTATACTTCCACTATGTCGGCCGATGATATTGATAGTTTTGATATATTGGCTTGGTGGAAATGAAGGGAAGCGGAATTTCTGCTTCTTTCCGCCATGGCCCGTGATTTACTAAGCTCCCAAGCTTCTACGATAGCTTTGGAAACGGCTTTTTCTACTTGTGGCAGGGTAATATCTTTAAGGAGAACTCGACTTTCTTCGAAGGCGGTAGAGATGTGCATTTGTCTCAAAGATCACTTGGACTCGGTGGATCGCATACAACACCTAACGAGCTTAGAAGATGACATCGAATCGGAGTCAAAAATAAATGACGAGGAGGTTGAGGAGGGACTATCCCCGGGAATATCCAATGAAGAACTCAAAGAAGATGAAAAAAGAAGAAGAAAAAAACGAAGAAGAATAGATTTCAAAAAATATATATTATCTTTATTTTTTAAAAATAGTAGTTTTTTACATCGTAACGTCAATATCTTGTATCTGGTTAACTATTTTAAGTTCTAACAAATCGTATTTATTTAGTAACTTAATATTGTACACAAAACACAAAAAACAATGTTGAAAACTAAAAAAAGTTACTATAAACCCAGTTTGTACCCGACCCAGGTAGGAACCGGACCTGAACCCGACCCGAACCGGTTCCACATGGTAGGATTTACCCCTACCCTATCCATACCCGGTTCCTGGGTGGAACCATAAACGATCGGGTCTTTGGGCTCTGTACCCGGTCCGTACCCGGTTCTGGGTACGAAAAAAGCGGTTTGTGCACGGCTAGGATTGATTTAATAGATATTGGGACAAATATATAATGGTGAAAGTGAATATGAGGCTGTAACGCATCTAAGCTTACATGCGAAATACTCTAAAACTACGTAGTTTTGTTTAAATCAACATCAAAACTACAATTTCAATTAGTTTAGTTCAAATGATATCTCCTAAATTCAACATCAAAACTACAATTTTAAAAGTAATGCATGATTTTCGAATAGTCTTCTTTGTTCGATCCATTCAAATCACATATTGATTTATATCACCAATTTAAAATAATAAAATTTACTACATTCTCTTGATCCTATATGAATTTCCTTTCGGTTGGTTAAATACATTTTTTAAATGCAATGATTCATTTTGAATCAATAGATTACAGCATATATATTGAAATATAGTATGCTATTATAATCGTAATTGTGAACCTAATAGACGAGAAAGATACGTGATAATAAGGGAGTAATCTAATAGAGTTAAGGAATTCTAGTTAAATCTAATGAATACGTGATAATAAGGGAGTAATCTAATAGAGTTAAGGAATTCTAGTTAAATCTAATGAATCTATTGGCTGAAACTACGTAGTTTTGATGTTGATTTATACAAAACTACGTAGTTTTAGAGTGTTTCGCATGTAAGCTTAGA
The DNA here is from genome assembly GCA_030867185.1 of Tagetes erecta. Lineage (NCBI taxonomy): Eukaryota > Viridiplantae > Streptophyta > Magnoliopsida > Asterales > Asteraceae > Tagetes > Tagetes erecta. The sequence goes on from CM061492.1 coordinate 2,186,126, forward strand.
TGCGTTACAGCCTCATATTCACTTTCCCCATATATAATATAATTAAGTTAATGTAGGTTGAGCCAAGTACATGTTTAATTATATGAAATATGCATCGAGCTTGGTCTTGATTATATTTACCTGGCCTCATATGTTTAATCCGATTAAGGCTTGTATTAATAGCCTAATTTGAATAAATTTAATAGAAATCAATTTTAGTTTGAGAAAACATTTTTCCTTGTTTATTGGTTTTGATCTCTAGGATTATTTATGAAGAAGACACAAAAGAAACCAATTATGCCTTCTAATTTTTAGTATAAGATTTCTCATAGAAAACTTTAAATCTGATTCTTAAAGACTAAGTTTAATCCGTTCAAACATTTGATTGTACCGATCAAATAGTTTGTTATGATAGTGATCACATGACTCTTAGTTTAATCCAAGTGATTTCCAATAACATTTTCTGTTTCCGAATCAAATTATTCAACATCAATATATGTATATTGTGATCCGGATCAAAGGCTTCATCGCGATTCTTCCGGGTTTCATCTTTCTTTCGTTTTTCTCTTTAATTCTATCATGTCATACACTTTGAATCTTGTTTTTACTGATTTGATTATGGTAGGCTAGTCGTTTAGAACTACCTAGGAGTTATGATGAATTGTTAACGTTATTTTGATTTCATGTTTGGATGCTTTTGTTTATTGTTTATTATGCATGATTAAAGTTTCAACCTTTATTGCTAATTGATGTGTTTTTGCATGTTGATATTGGTTTACTCAATGTTATTAGTCCACGTTCTCTAGGTGATTAATGTCTATGTCACGGAATAGGGTGTGTTTTAGCCATTGACTTGTGTTGTGGTTGTTTATGGTTAACCTGCAGTAAAACCATAGGATTAATACTATTAGTTAAATTAATAAAAAAGTGTAACCAACTTAGAAATCCGTGAGGTGATAGGTTGTTAACCTGTAGAGTTGATTAAGTGGCTAGGTTTAGGTCTTCGTGAGAAGTCCGATTTAGTCTATTTTATCAAAACTTACTTGTTAAATTAATTGGTTGGGTTGAAATGACTTTAGAGTCCGTATCGTGAGATAGGTCTTCGTGATAGGTCTTTATGCGGTCTATCATATGGTATTCTTACTTCTAAAAAGGAGGTATGAATATTTCAAATAAAAAGCTCAAAGAGCAAAACCCGTAGTTAAGCTGCCATTATAAGTCAATAAATTTGATCACAATGTGCTTAAAGTACAAATTCACTACTGACTTGATCAAACCACCTGTTAGTCATATGGGTTCCCCTTGCTCGCGTCCTAATACCAATAAGAAACGGACCACAAGGGACACGCCATATGTAAGCCCACAGATGAAGTCGTGCATAATCACGTATGGTAATGAATTTTGGGACATTGCTTGATAACGGGGGTATGTCATGTAATATGGAACATTAGCTAGAAGTAATTGAAAGTTGGATTTATTTGATGCCACTTGTGAAATGAAATGTGTAATGAGCATTGTTGTTGTAATTGCTTAATTGTTGAATGTGCTTTAAAATGTTTTTAATCATTTAGTTATAAGGTTTAAGTCAAGTTGGGGTGACTCGGCCCAATAAAACCATGGAAATCTTATAATAACTATGAGTCCCACTCTAATTAAAAATCCCTAAAGTTTTAGTCATGGTTGCTTGTTTGAGTAAATATTGAAGGTTTGAGTTGTAATTGTATAGGTTTGATTTTTGGCTTTAGAGTTTGAGTCTTGAATCCCTGAGATAAGTTTATGCTTTTTCAGGGACGAAAAATGTTAAGTGTGGGGATGTTTGATAGAGTGCAAAATATACATAAACCCTGTATTGCGTTTGTTTACGTTTTGTGTCGTTACGGTTAAGTTTTTATATCATTTTCGACACAACTGATGTTTTATGTTTCGTAGGTCCCATGTTGATAAAGAAATGGAAAGAGCACGGAAAATCGAATCCGTAGGCGAAAACGGGGCGCGAAACGGAGTTACGAGCGAGCCGGTACGCGAAAACAAATAAAGTTTGGGCTTTTCTTGGCCCGATTCGCTATATAAACACTCCTTATGAAACCCTAGCCTCCTAGAAACCCTAGGGGACGAAATTGGAGACAAAAAAAGGCTGCAAAAAGGGTTCGGATGGCTAAGAAGATGAAACTAAGTGAACGGGAACGCGTAGGATCAAAGGCTTCATCGCGATTCTTCCGGGTTTCATCTTTCTTTCGTTTTTCTATTTAGTTCTATCATGTCATACACTTTGAATCTTGTTTTTATTGATTTGATTATGGTAGGCTAGTCGTTTAGAACTACCTAGGCGTTATGATGAATTGTTAACGTTATTTTGATTTCATGTTTGGATGCTTTTGTTTATGGTTTATTATGCATGATTAAAGTTTCAACCTTTATTGCTAATTGATGTGTTTTTGCATGTTGATATTGGTTTACTCAATGTTATTAGTCCACGCTCTCTAGGTGATTGTCTATGTCACGGAATAGGGTGCGTTTTAGCCATTGACTTACGTTGTGATTGTTTATGGTTAACCTGCAGTAAAACCATAGGATTAATACTATTAGTTAAATTAATAAAAACGTGTAACCAACTTAGAAATCCGTGAGGTGATAGGTTGTTAACCGGTAGAGTTGATTAAGTGGCTAGGTTTAGGTCTTCATGAGAAGTCCGGTTTAGTCTATTTTATCAAAACTTAATTGTTAAATTAATTGGTTGGGTTGAAATGACTTTAGAGTCTGTATCGTGAGATAGGTCTTTAATTTAAGCTGATTAGGTAACTGTGAGGAAGCTTAATCCTGTAATCGGCGTGGTAATAACTTGATAGTGATACTTTAGGTTTCTTCTCGAAAAGGGTCGAGGGTCCTAGTTAGCGTCGCCTTTAAGTGACTAGTTTTAGATCCCGGTTCCATAAACATTAGTCCAAACATGATTGATGGTTAACGTTAACAATGATTCTAGCCTAGGTGGTTTGACTTCATTAATTTGTTTTAAATCCGTATTTAAATCGTCAGTTTCCATTTTTAGTAAGTTTTCTAATTTAGAAAGTTTCTATTTTTAGCAAGTTACTATTTTTAGCAATAAACCCCCCTTCTAAATAATCTTTTAATCAAAGTTCGTGTCTAGTCGGTTCGAGTCTTCTCTAGTTAATTTAGCGTAGTATATAGAGTCTGTGTGTCGACACTCGGACTTACTTTAGCTATATTGCATTCGACCGGTCCACTGCCGGTTGTGTGTAAGTTAGTTAGTTTGTCTAGGTTTATAAATTTAAAACTTAGATGTTTTTAGGTAATTAATTTATATATATATATATATATATATATATATATATATATTGCACGCATCAATCATTCAAGCCCTTTCTAGAGTGTTCCATGGCTCCTTGATTGTTGATTTTCGTAGTTGAAAATGGCAGCCCCCTTTTGAACGTCTTCCAGCCCTTTACGGAATGTTTTAGACCCTTCCGACATTGCCTAGTTGTTGTAGAATGGTGTGGGCTGTCCCGAAACCTTCCAGGCAGCCATTGTTGCTTCTGAATAGCCCCTAATCGATGAGCATTAGGGTGTCGTGATTCGGAAATTAGGCGGGTCGTGACATTAGGCTAGTTATTGAAAAATAATATTACGAAATAGTATGGCCAAACTTGTGACCAACACCATATAGAAATCGAAAGGTCAATTACACTAGCTAGGATGCAATCGATGTCTTTCTTAAACTGTTATAGAGATCCTTAGAATTGTTTTTTGAACGGCAACTTTCGTGAATTATGACGGACGCAACCCTCGTTACATGGAGTCCTTAAAACAAGTCAAGCAACCACATACGTTGTCTTAACTGGGCCCGCGTGACATAGTTATCAATAGCGAATAGCGGTAAAAGCGACAAGTCACCTATATGCTCCATCGCGAATAGCGATAAATATTGAGCGTTATTTATGTTTAGTGATAACAAAGAAATTTTTTTAAAAATTAATTATATATAGTATTTACTAAAATTTATCTTTTTATACTTGATATGGACATGTTAGAATAACTTTTAGGTCAAACATGCTAAAAACATAATATTAAGGGTGTAATTTGTCACTTTGTAAAAGTAAATATGTAACCTTAATTCCCTTATAAACAGCCCCAACTCCATCTAAATCAAAATTTCTCTTCTCTGCTGCAAAATTGAAGCCTACAATTTTCATCTCCATTGTATATCTTCATTTTTATCTCAAGTAAGCTTTGATTCTACTTGTTTTTTCATATTTCTTCTCAATTGTGGTGGATGAAGGTGAAGGGATTCTTTTTTGTATACATGAGACTTGGAAAACAAACAGATAAACCCTAACTTTCCTTTTCATATTTATAAAAAAATTATTAAAAAAACGATAATGTCGCTATAAAAAACCCAACTACCACATCGCTATGTAGCGCGACATAGCGACCGCTATCGTCGCTATTGACAACTATGCCACGTGGTGCATCTAATTTGGCACAACGCTCACAGGGAAAACTCCACAGAGGCTGACGTAGCAACCACTATCGACTATCGAGGATATCTTAACAATAAGATGATATTACATAATGACTTAAGAATAAACCGATAAAAGTGATATTTCACTAGTTATAATATAACACAATTACATGATATTACACAAGGACTAGACAAATGCCAAAAAAATTTATTTTTTATATATCAATATTATACGCATTTTAAAGATAAAAAACGCTTGTTTTTTGGTGTAATTTTTTAAAAAAATAATATCGCATCCAAAAGTTATGAACGTTTTAAAAAAATGTATAATTTCATATATACCCCTACAAAGTTGCATAATATCATATTTACCCAAAGTAGAAGTTTTTAATGCATAATGTACAACACTTTTTAAGCATGATTTGGGTATATATGATATTATGCAACTTTGTAGGGGTATATATGAAATTGCCCCTTAAAAAAATGGGGGAATTGACATGTGCCTTGGATCTGCAGAGAGAAAGTCAACAAAAGTGGCAATGACTAATGTATCCTTCCACCAAATTCTTTTCCTACAAATTGATCTTAATCATTAAAAGGAGAATTAAAGGTCATAAATCCTTCTTAGTCTTCTTAGATTAAAATCTTTTGTAGGATAACTCTCATATATATATATATGTGTGTGTGTGTGTGTGTGTGTGTATGTGTGTGTGTGTGTTAGGATCCATACAGAACCACTTTTATTTACAGAACTACAGAACCACTGATTTACATATATGTAAATTAAGTCTGATGATATTAAGTTGTCTTTACATATGTGTAAATTAGACATAAGTATTTGAATATAGAAATACAACCATTTTTTTGTTGTGGCAAATATACACATATGTAAATCAACCTAAATATCAACAGACTTAATTTACATGTATGTAAAATTGTAAATCAGTGGTTCTGTAGTTCTGTAAATAAGAAGTGGTTCTGTAATAATCCTCACCCATATATATATATATATATATATATATATATATTGAGCTCGCCTGGTGATTTCAGCATCGGTGCTACAAGAGTTTAGGATCCGTCACTGAATCAGAGAATTACTAAACTAAGACACACTTTTATTTGATAAGTTTGACTTACAAACTTTCTCTCTGGATACATCATTCGATCAACACCTAATGTATTTATAACTATACCAACCTACTCCTATTAGAAATAGAAAACAATAAACATAATAATAAACTTAAACTAAGTTTTAGTCAAACTCAAATACTAATTAAAATAATAAAAATTAGATAGATCCTAATAACAAACAAATTGTTATTAATATACTCTTCTCCAAGCCACCCCATGATAATTACCGAACCACCTTAATGAAGTCTAATATCGTCATTTTTAATACTCCATTTCGATATTAGCTTCTCCAATACTCCATCTCAATTGTGACTTGTTCCACCTTGGTCTAGTAAGCCCATAAGTACTCGAACTTCTTTAACTTTAACCCTTGGACGTGTCTTGAACATTATACTTGCACTTTCCTCTTCCTGGATTATGTGTTCTTTCGATGCTACATCTTCCTTGACTTCAAGACCAAAAGTCTTGATTCCCACGACACTTTGTCCACTCAATATTAATGCGATTGAGGTAGCTAGCTAGCTAGCTGTTACCAAACCATAAACAAATTACCAATAGGCCCATAATAGGTTTTTTAAAACGGTCGGTATCTACCCTTGTCACACTAATTACATTGTTGCATGTTTCATTTTCAATGATCGGTCCTCTTGCATTTAATTTGCAACCATAAATCTCATGTTCACTTTTATGAAATTAACTACCTCAAATAAATAGCACCCATCATCATCATCATCAATATTATATTACTTTCGAAGGAAGGAGTAGTACATAATTGAGTTCATGAGATGTTGCATGATCATAAATACTATCGCTTCCCAACACAGATGACGACGTTAGGAATTTAATAACCACCGGCCTACTCTCCTTTGTCATAATAATAATTTGTTTAACATTTTCGATCGGCCCATTTTTATTGGTGCTAAAGTTAGATCTGATACCACTTGTTAAACTGAAGTGGAGCTAACAATCTGAACAAAATCGTTCGACTCTTTTTATTAGTACGAAACTTAATAAAATTATAATCAAAGTTGACCCATAACCTATCTATCTATTTTTACTAATAGACTCATAATTGTAAACCAACTTCGACTCCTAATAAAATTCCAAAACCAACAGACTCAAACTTGAGATAAATGTAAACTTGATTAGCAAGAATAAGGACCTGATGTCGTAACCTGCTCTGATAACACTTGTTAAATCAGAGAATTACTAAACAAAGATATACTTTTATTTAATAAGTTTGACTAACAAACTTTCTCTCTTAATACATAATCCGATCAACACCTAAACATAATAAATTTAAACTAAGTTTACTCAACCTCAAATACTAATTAAACTAATTAATATTAATAGATTTCTAATAACAAACGAATTGTTATTAATTTAACTTGCGACATTTGGTCGACACCACATCGTTTACCGGTTTCGTATATTTGTGTTACCGCGCATTAGATTGATTGCAATCCGTGGCTAATGATGAAACACACAATCGCTTTCGAGTTATTTGGATGTTCACATACCGGGGTAAATATTTTTTATTTGTTGAACAAAATGATTGAAGTTTTTAAGTTAAAAGATAAAATACTTTCTATACCTTTTAATAACGCGTCCAACAACAACATCGAGGTCCAAATGTTAAAAATAAAATATAATCCAATTTGTAACCTTGTTTTTTTTCATTCTCGATGTTTTGCACACACTGTTAATTTGGTTCTGCAAGACATTCTCAATGCGGATGGTATTATATTGTTTTAAAAATATGTTACGTGATGTTTTCATGGTTAGTAAAAAAAAGATATATGAATTATAAAAAATGGTGTAAAGATTTAGGCAAACCGAATTTTGGCCCGAATTGGGATGTGGCACACCGATGGAATTTAACATGGAAAGTATATGATAGTGCGTTGCAAGTGAGGTTTAGTTTTCTAGTTTTTATCAAAATCCCTAAAATATCGGTTTAAAATTCATAAAAAAATAGAAAGAAAGTTAACGGCCGTTAAAAGTGCACTTAACGACGGATCATTGTAGGCCAAATAATCATGAAAGATCTGCCGACTAGAGCCATTGTGGATCTTGTTTATTAATTCCCGGAACCAAGAAACAAAACCGAGGAAACCATGAGAAAACTAAAAGAAGCCGAAGTCGCCTGTCCTACCCTTCGATCTATCAATCAAACGCAAAAGGGTTGTTCGTTCCTCTTTGCCAAGCATAAAGTGTTGCTTGCTCTGTTCGAACGAGTAAGGTATGAATTTTACTTGTTGCCTCATGATTGAAATAAATAAATACACAACTTTGTTTTCTTGTTGGTGTTAGACAAATTCAGAAAACAAAATAGAAAAAGGTATTTGATTGCTTTGTTTTTTATGTTCGATTTTCAAAAGGAATTAAGAAACTAAGTTTGAGTTATTCTTTGGCTTGAACAAACGAGTACAAGCCGTGTTTGTGTTTGGTTCGGGTTGAACGAATTTGAATTTTGATCGAGGTTTGAAATAAAGCACTTCAATTATAGTTTTGGGATAAACAATGGTTTAACGATTATTATTTCAATATTCTTCTAAACATAACTTTTTTTCTTTTTTTCTTAATAAATAATGTTTCATAAAATTTCAAGGACATCGTATATCATATTAATTTTTATTTGCGGCAATCTACTATTTTTAACAACATGATTTCATCTGGCCATGACACTTCTTTTGACAAAATTGTTGCGTCAGGTAGCACAATTCCGAATGGTCATCACCGCAACAGCAATAGTGATCTAGATCTTCTGCCAGTGCACAATGTATGTTACAAACTTTTGGTGCTTGAATCGCGAATTCTTTTGTGTTAGTATAATGCAAGTTTACACCTATGAATAAAAAGAAATACAAATATCGATTATATGTCTATCTAACAAATTTGACATGAGAAAAAAGATAAATATTAAACGTCTTACATTTGTGGTGTTCTAAGATGCACATACAGCATATACACAATACAAATACCATTACTAGTCAATTTATGATCACCATTGTATATAATTAGGAATGAAGAAAATATATCTTATTACAAAAGAGATATAACCTTATTTATAAGAATATTTTCATATCATGACATATGTGTGATCACAAATAACATTGTCGTGTTGGTTGTTTAGACTAACCGAAATATTTGTGTGAGTAACAAATGTATGTATTTGTATCTAGAGATGCACATATTACACGGTACGCTTCAGACTCGAACCAGTGTACCTGATCCGGAACTGATTCCTACCGGACTAATACATACTCGACCAAGAATCATGGCCGGCCCTTAGGGTGTGCGGCGTAGTCGACCGCACAGGACACTCGCGTGACGGGGGGCACCAAATTTAAAAAAAAAATTATATATAGTTTTGATTTTCACTAATTCAAATACTTTGATTATCTTATGTTTAATTATCAAACGTTTGTTTATTGGTTAAAAATTTAGTTTATATAATTTAGTGCGTTGATGCTTCGGGTTAGGGGGCCTTTTTTTCTTGTCTCGCACAGGGCACCCAATTCCTCGGGACCGGCCCTGCCAAGAATAGTTTTTTCTTCTTCTAAAACCCCCTCCCTATTCATTCATTGATAACATAACATGTTTCGACTAACTGATTATGCAATGTTAGTTTGTTTCACAAAGTAACCGTAGACGAACATGTGCGTGTTTTGTGTATATGAATCAGTTAGGTCATATATCTTCAAATTAATTGGCTATCAGAAAAATGCTAACTATGATTTCAGGCCTGAAAATTAGAAGCCAACTAAATCATGCATGTTCCATAGCTTGTTAACATCTAGATTAGTCCTTAATAAACACCAACAAAACAGTAAAACACAAATTAAAATAAGCTTTGTGGCATTATCGTTAGTGAAATTGTTTTGTTTGCTTGTGAATGAATTTTACTTTATTCTGTTAATGTTTAGTTAATTAGTTATATGTAATGTTGTACAAAGAACTGCCACATGCATGAGACTATGAAAGTAACCTGTGATTAAATTAGCCCATTTATAATAAAGTGTATACACCAACCTATGTGCAATATTGCTATGATTAGTTTATTGGTTTAAAATCTATTTTGAACGAATAATTTGAGTTAAAGTAACAAAATATAAGAACTGAAACTTGGTTAGAAAATAACAAACTCAACTTTAGGACATATGTACATGAGGAGGAATCTGTAAACAACACAATATTAATTGTGGTTTTAAATGGCAATAGGCAGTTTGGGGAGTGTTTGGGATTGCTTATCTGATTATTTGACGGAAATAAGTTGTCGTGAATAGACGATTTGCCCTCCAGGCTATTCAAATGATCCGGAGTATGTTGTTTTCTAGACCACTAAAAGAGTAACTTTGAATATTGGAGAGTACGTAAGGTGGATGATGTTTCTTTGATATCAATTGATAGCAAGGCAGCTGATATTTGTGCCCGTACGTAATGGTGCCCAGGTAGGAAATTTTTTAAGGGGGCGTTTGGTGTTGCATTAATCTGAAAGTGAAGTTATCTGACTATTGCATTTTTGTCAAGTCACATATTATCAGTTTTTAATTAACCATATATATATATAGTTCGATTATTTACAAGCCTAATCAAGTCTATATTTTTATTTGTAGTTTAACTTACATAGGTTGGTATTTGAAGAATGAGATGGGTTTAAAACAGTGGAGGTAGCCATAGAAGCATTGTGGAACTTGGTAATTAGATGTGGTGTATACAAAGTTCACAAGTGATATACATGTATGTTGTTAACTTAAGCCAGCAGTGACTTTGGTTTTTTGTTTCTTAATTTCTCTTTTTGTTAGACTTGGATTAAGAAACTGTTGGTAATTTTAGTTTTATCAACATGTTTGGTGTTATTGGTTTGACTTGTTGAATAGGTTAATTAATCTCATTTAGTATGTATCAACCTCGGTTTTTTCGGATGAGATTATGTGTGTTATTGATTTAAGGGATTAATGGATTGATTTAATAGATATTGGGCTAAATATATAATATAATTAAGTTAATATAGGTTGGGCCAAGTACATGTTTAATTTAATGAAATATGCATCGGGCTTGGTCTTGATTATATTTACTTGGCCTGATATGTTTAATCCGATTAAGGCTTGTATTAATAGCCTAATTTGAATCATTCTAATACAAGATTTCTATTTGAAAACTTAAAATCGATAAGACTAAGTTTAATCCATTCAAACATTTAATTGTATCGATCAAATAGTTTGCTCTGATAGTGATCACACTACTCTTAGTTTAATCCAAGTAATTTCCGGTACATTTTCTCTTTCCGAATCAAATTATTCAACATCAATGTAGATTGATAACAAGGTTAGAAGAAATGGTTTTGGATTAATAATCCCTTAATTTTTAGTTACTAATCCAATGATCTGATACAAATCATAATATTGTGTCATGCATACATGTTATCATGCACTGGCGGATCCAGCCCGAAAAATTTCCTGAAAAAAAAAATAATACCACAAAATTATAAAAATACCTAATAGATTTATCTCATTTGTTCTTTCATAGCTTAAAATCAAAGATTCATGGGCATCCTTTTAATTGTTTAGGGGTATCCTTATACATAAAACCTAGGGCTGGCAATTTCTGACACGGACACGATAACACGACACGAAACGACACGGAATTAACAGGTTTCGTGTTTGACCTTAACAGGTGCCGTGTCATTAACAGGTTAACACGATAAAGACACGTTAATTATCGTGTCTTAACAGGTTAAAGATCTGTTAACACGATATGTCACCTGTTAATATTTATTTATATGAAATGTTAGTGGAAAATGAAGGTGGAGATGGGCTTTAATAGACTTTTAATATTTTTTTCATATTCATTTATCAAGTTTTATTATAGTTAAATACTATTTTTATGTAATTTTGTTGTTTTGTGTCTTAAGAATTATCATATTGAGTCATATTTATTATCTAAGACTAACGAATTTTTTTGAAAATTTTAATTTTTTTAAAAATGGGTTTTTATCGTGTCATATCGTGTCTTATCGTGTAACCTGCTTTTTATCGTGTTCGTGTTCGTGTTTGGAAAAAATGACACGATAAGTTATCGTGTCGTGTTCGTGTTTGACCTTATCGTGTTCGTGTCTTATCGTGTTCGTGTCTTATCGTGTCGTGTCTGACACGATATGCCAGCCCTAATAAAACCGGAGAATATATATATTTTTTACACTTCGCCACGAAATTTCAGCCGTAGCCCGGGCTACCCCTGGGCTTCACATACGTCCGCCCCTGTAATCATGTGACTAAACAACATAACTACCAGATTTGCATGGTATATACTAGCATTTTTGTTGCATTGTAATCACTGATGATTTACCATCAGGGAGCTTTTCAGGTATCGGAAGTTAGCATGAGATAACTTATCACGTTGATCTTATTGTGATAACTGAAAATGGGTCGTAAAATTTCAAGGACATCGTTAAATCATACTTATTTTTATTTGCGTCAATCTACTATTTTTAACAACATGATTTCCTCTGGGCATGGCACGTCTTTTGACAAAGTTGTTGCGTCAAGTAGCAAAATTCCGAATGGTCATCACCGCAACAACAATAGTGATCTAGATCTTCTGCCAGTGCACAATGTATGTTACAATTTTTTGGTGCTTGAATCGCGAATTCTTTTGTGTTAGTATAATGCAAATTTACACCTACGAATAAAAAGAAATATAAATATCGATTATATGTCTATCTACAAATTTGACATGAGAAATTAAATAAATATTACATGTCGATTTATCATCACCATTGTATATAATTAGGAATGAAGAAAATATATCTTATTACAAAAGAGATATATATAACCCTATTTATATACATATTTTCATATCATGACATATGTGTGATCACAAATTACATTGCCGTACATGTTGGTTGTTTAGACTAACCAAATATTTGTATAACAAATGTATGTGTTTGTATCTAGAGATGCAGATATTACAGTATTACACGGTACGCTCCAGACTCAAACCAGTGTATTTGATCCGGAACCGATTCTTACCGGATTAAAACATGTGCCGGATTAAAGAACTGCCTGGCACATACATGAGAGTAATCGGCTTAATCAAATTAAGCCATTTGTAAAAAAGTGTCTTCACCAACCTAGCTAGGTGCAATATATCTATGGTTAGTTTGTTGGTTTTTATGAACGAGTAATTTGAGTTAAATAGTTAAGTAACAAAGTAGATTCTATGTCTTGTATCTTTACCACGTTCGAGTCTTTAACTACGCTTCTTAATAATGCAACTTTACACCTATGAATAAAAAGAAGCGTTAATATCGAATATATGTCTATCTAACAAATTATTCAGTATGAGAAAAAGATTAAATATTAAATATCTTAGATACATGATGTGCTAAGAAGCACAGAAGCATAGAGGCAATATAAATACCATTACATGTTGTTTCATTGGTATCACCATTTATCACTAGCCAACAAATTAGAAATGAAGAGAGTATATCTTATTAAAAAGAACATACGACCCTGTTTAAATTACACTGATGTGTGAGTTGCTTAGACTAACTAAAATATTTGCATGATTTACAGACGTATGTGTTTGTATCTAGAGATGCACAAATTACATGGTACGTTCCGAACTCGAACCGATGTATTTGATCCGAAACCGATTCCTAGAGGATTAAAACATACTTAGCCAATACCCTATTTGAACTCATTGGCCTCTAACCGGTTTTAAACGTCTCCACCATACTCGGTTTTCACCTGGTTCCGACTGTTAGAGATGCCCTTTCAAATCTAGTCGTCGCCAAATAGCTAGCTTTATGCTTGTTTTATGACCTTTTTGCTTAAAAATCACCACCCCAGCTAGTATAAATACAAGTTTGATGAACTGGTTGATTACATCACTCGAAAGCACAAAATTTGAGTTTTAACTGCGTCTTCTATTTCTATGCAACTTTTTTTCTTTTTTTTATACAGGACATTGTCTTGAAGCTTGAATTTAAAGGTGTCAAAAAGAAATTTACCATGCTTCAGGTTTCACTCTATCTCTCTCTCCATTTCTTAATTAAAATTATTAAGTTTCGCAATATATTACTACGGTTAGGCATGTTGCGTCAAAACTTGATGCTGATACTCTTCCACCCGATCAAAAGCTCTAAAATATCTGTTAGAAATTTGAAAAAAAAACTTAACAGTGTTAAGTTAACTTTAACGGCGGACTATTTTTATAGGAAAAAATAGTTGCAAGTTAGGACTGGCGTATGAAATTTTCCAAAGTTGGAATTAATTAGTATCAGCCAATAAACGAAAGTTCGGATTAATAAAATCTAATTTCAAAAAGTAGTGTAACTAAAACGGAACTAATGAAATAGTAGGTTGATATTTTATGCAAAATGCCCTTTGCTGATATTCCCAAAACAGTGCAAGTTTTTATGGCTATATCAACAATGTTTGCCAATTCAAGTTGTGAATCAACAATGTCATCAGGTATATTTTGAACAGGTGGTGGAGCGAGGAGCTCAAATGGACGGCCGGACAGAAGATCACTTACACGCTGATCAAGCATCGGTTGGGGGGATCTATTTTACAGCCTAGTGTAAGTGAAATTGCACTTGCATGTTATTTTCATGTGTTTTAATATGCATTGTATGTATATGCATATAATGATTCTTCCTAAATCTACTCATGGCTTCAATCTGATATTTGATGAAACGGGTCGATTTGAAAGCGGTGATGCAGATCAAAACGATAAACATCATGGTTTTGCTTGAACCGGCGGGCTGAACCATAGAAGCAGGTAAGACAACGCCCAACTTAACTTGTATATTTTTGTTAATTTATTTTATTTATTTATCGATTTAGGTTTAATTAATTACAAGTGAAAGCCTAAATAGATCTATACTCTTAGATCTGCTATTAATGTTATTTTTTCGTTATGGCATTTATTGGACACAGCCACTCGGCCCCTATTTTAATTTCTAAGATTTTCGACCCCCCTAAATACTCCCCAACTAGCAACAAAACTTTGTTGCGCTATAGAATCAAAGTTCTAAACTAAAACTAGACGAGAAATTGTTGTTATAGAATCAAACCTCTGGTATCAAGAAACGCACGCTTTCTAATCCAATTCAACGGGTTAATTTGTTGTATTTTGGGAATAGAGGTGCAAAATGAAAACAACACTAAAATAAAAGAAAGCATTATGAAACGTCAGAAAACATGACAATATATAATTCAGAAGGTCACTGCATTAATTTGCAGATGAACTTCCATTATAAGCAAAGCAGCATCCAATACAAATTCAAGAGAAACCTATCTTTATTTCCTCCAAAGGAATTTAATCGAAAAGTCAAAGACACGTCCAACAGATCTAATTAATAATCAAACCAAGTCTACCCCTTTTCGGAAAAGGAATCATTGTTGTTTCATAATGCACTTGACCAGATCTAGGATACGAAAATAATCATAAAACAACGAAGAGTGCTCACCTTCAAGTCCATCTCGGCTAACCCTGTTACTGCCTGCAAGATTATTACATGGACTGCCACCAACAACGAGATCAAACCCGCCAAATGAGCCCATAAGTTGCTCCAGTCGGTCACCATTCAGCTGTTGAACATCAGCCATGTGAATCAGGTTGCCTGTTTGGTTGGTTTGTTCCCACCAACTCCTAACTATGTCTCGGTTAGCTTCAGAGATTTCAACTGACACAACGTTTTTCAAACGAATTCCAAGCCTATGGAGCGCCACCTCAGCACCACCAATGCCAGAAAAAAGAGACAACATGTTTATACCGTTGGGAAAAATGTCCTTCAGCACAGAAAGATGATACGCTACAGTATCTACCTGCAGAAT
The DNA here is from genome assembly GCA_030867185.1 of Tagetes erecta. NCBI lineage: Eukaryota > Viridiplantae > Streptophyta > Magnoliopsida > Asterales > Asteraceae > Tagetes > Tagetes erecta. The sequence goes on from CM061492.1 coordinate 2,201,561, forward strand.
AGGATTACAAATTACAATGTAACATCAGATTAATGTTAGTTCATTCTGTGTTATAGATGTATTTTTAACAGTTATAAACTAGTGTTTCAACTCACTCACTTTGAATGGGTAAATTAACATTTATGGTGGTAGTATACCCTGTTATCATGTGTCAAAAGTTGCACAAAGTCTATTTTAAATGCATGCAACATAATAGTACTAAATAGCTTTATAAAACAGAATCAGATTCTGGTTGTATAATTTGAATCAAGTTTAACAAATAAATTATGATAGAAACACTTTTAATTAGACAGCAAAACAGTTCATGTCAACCAGGCCCGCTTCAACCATTACTTAAAAATAATTACCCGATTTGACCCATAAATCCGCCAGACCAACCCTAAACCCCTCTAGTATCAATTATCAAAAAATTTAGAGATACAGCATTATGAAAACAACAATAAATAGTTACCTGAAATGAGTTTCCAAGTGATTTGTATCTGTCCGTCCTACTTATCCCCCCACCTCTCGTGTGATTTCTAGGAAATCCAAGCAACATTTCCACCTCATCCGGCTCTAATGGTGCCAACTTGTTCTTCCCAACCCACACCAAATTCCATTTTCTGCATTCATCCATGACATACTTCTGCACGTGCTGAGGTGGATCATCACCCCACTTTTCTAAAGCCTTGCGGATCCTGTCCGTCAACTTAGCACTCCCAATAACTGTTTGCAAACAGTTCAGTTTGGTTCTCTTATCCCATTCTGGCCACCACTTTTTTGTCAATGGTAAGGCATCACTAATGGTTCGGGGAGGAAGGGGCAAAAGTGGGAATCGGTTATTTATTGGGAGATTATGAACATAACCACGTTTTCTTGCAGCGGCACAAAAGTATTTCGAATCAACAAACTCGGGCTCCACACCAAACAGGAATCGAGAAATTGTGTCCCAAACACCCTTCGGAGCTAGTGCTACGTTTTCATAGTAAAAGAATGGCGGCCCAATGGCGTCGTCAGGTAGCGTTCTGTGAGTTATTACATTACCGTCTGTTGGTGTTCCAAACCCGATCATTGGATTTGGAAGACGAATCACTTCATCGTCAATTTGCACCCCCTTGCGCTTTTTTCTTTTTAACATCTCGAGCTCGTATAATTTTCTTTTTTTAAGGCTCCCATTGAGTGAGATTTTGGGTTTCTGAAATCGGACAGATAAAAACTGTGAACAGACAGTGAGATTATCTTTAGTGCCTTCAGCACTCCACAATCCAACTCAACGCCACATCAATACACAGCAATTCCCTTTCACCACGCCACATTACACTACTTTTATATTAAATAAATAGAAAAGGTAAAGGATCTGAGAGGGAAAAACAAAACAAAAATACACGGTGGTGATCAACTAGCGGCAGTGTAACTTGAGGTGACACCCACTCACCAAGACATGGACATCACTCACTGATGTGCACGGGGTGGGCATTGAGGATAGTCTGAATAAAGATGGTCGCTGTGTTCAATTAGCTATTTGGGTTATATTTTATCACAAACAGGTCAAATAATAAAAGGTGATCAAAATGTTTTCTTGTACATCCAAAAATGTTTTGTTCAAAAACTCAATTATAATTGTAACATTGAAGTTTTAGTAAACACATAACGCATAAATTTTTATAAAATGCCCATGATCAGATACGGGGTTTGGGTTGACCCAGCTCAACCAGCATAAAAATTATTACGTTTTGACTTGCTACCCAGCCTAATACTTCACAAAACCACACAGTATAGCATCATCACCTTTTGATTTGTTACTCACAGGAGAGTGGTTGGATAACAAGTCAAAAGGGGTATAGACACTCTGCATCCCGTTGGGTTGACCCGCCAACACTTTCTTTGTTTGCTTTTGCATCATACTAATATTTGATGTGTACAAAAACCAGTACAACAAAAGCTATGCTGTTATTTTTCATAAAGCAGTTTAGAAGGGGATGTACGCTTGAATAAACATTGGGTGAATTTTAACCTTTTTAACGCAGTTCCCTTCTTAGCTAAACTTGTCTCCAACCCGTTTGACCAGTTATTATAATATATATAACCCAGACTGACTCACTTTTACATAAGTGTGCTAAAATTGACCCTCTTTGAAATAAACTAAAACAAATATATATATTTCAAACACTTAAAATAGAGCTTTAATTTTAAAGTTGTTCTAGTTTCAGGAATTGAAATATGAGAAAAAGTAAACACCTCTTCTTCAAAAAATACAGCTTCTGTCTTTGCCATTTGGGCAGCACAAATAAAATCGGTTAGTTCTGCAATTGAAGCTTCTGGTCCTGCAAAGGAGTGGTCAAGTTGTTAGGCTCCCACTCCCAACTTAAAGAACACAAATCAAAACGAATTAGCACGTACATAAATTATAAACTACTTGTTTTAGGATTTTAAACACTAAATGACAATACTTCCACTACTGTACCAATGGGACAATTTACTATTTTATGTGCCACTGCCACTGGGCTGAGTTGACATGATAACATTATTTTTTTTATTACATGACTTTGATATATAATGATGTTGCTGAATCAAGTTTTTTTAGAGCCATTCGAATAAAGCCCGGTTACCCGGGGTAACCCAATGGCAAAAGGTGACCACATACGCTCTGCAAGCACAGGCTGGGTAGCCCAAGCCCGCCTATTTCGGGGGAAACCCTGCTCCAATTCAGGGAAAAACACACTAACTCATAGGCATGACAGCAAGCTAGTGGTAAACCCATACGGCTCAAGGATCAAACTTGTGTTGTCACAAGTCTCCTTTCATTGCCCCAATATCCCTCCCAAAGTGTTGCTAGTGGGAGTAGAACCTGAGTCTCTTTTGGAGAATCTAGGCATCCTACCACTAGACCACATTGGAAAAACGTTGTTATTCCATGTAAAAACCATTGGTGTTATGCCATTCAGCCCATAAGTTTACTAAAAGCTTTAAGCGCTGTTTACGAATATTTAAAAGAGTATATTTTGTAAGCAACTAAAATAGTAAAGGATTCAAAAACATATACTTACCACATCTATCTATGGCTGCTGAAGCCTCTTCTACGCTATACCCCATATTTGCTAAGGATAATATCACTTTCTCATGTTCAGGTAAAGAATTGCTTATTTCCTGAACAAAAAATATACATTTTATATATCAAATTCTTTGACATGCTTCAAACATTTAAAACTAAACTATAAACATAACTAATCAAGCACCCAACACACCAAGTAACACTATTCACATAAAAGCAGAAGTGAGTAATTTCATCAATTTAAATAGATAGAAGAATAAAGTGCAATTTGAGTTCCTAAGCCATACTCCAACTTGCACTATGAGTACCTAAGTTTTAATTTTAGCCAAATGAGTACCTAACCTTTCTGAATTTAGCAATTTGAGTACCTAGAACTAACAGATGTTACTTAAGTGTTAACTCATAAGGCTATTCTAGTCATTTATTATACAATGTTAGGGTTCAATTAGTAATTTTAGTGTTTGTTGTCTCACTAGCAATAAACAAATAGAACGAAGTTTTCTAAACCCTAAAATATACGTTCCACATGCTTCGAAAATCAGGTAGAAGCTGATTTTGTTCGAAGCTTCTATTTGATGTTCGAGCGTGTGAAACATAGATTTTCAGGTATAAAAAACATCACCCTACTTGTTTATTGTTACCTGAGACTTTTAAGAAACAAAATTATTAATTTAACCCTAACATTAGATAGGAAATGACCAAAATAGCCCTATGAGTTAACACTTAACTACCATTTGTTAGTCATAGGTACTCAAATTGCGAAAATCAGAAAGGTTAGGTACTCAATTGGCTAAAATTAAAACTTAAGTACTCATAGTGCAAGTTGGAATATAACTCAGGTACTCAAATTGCACTTTATTCTAGATAGAAAAGAAAAAAGACGGAACAAAATACAAGAATTTACTTACGGCTACCTCACTACCAGACCAGCTGTCATCAGAGTCCGAGAGATCAGCAAGAACACTCTCATCATAGTCAGAAGACAACTGACCATTATCTACATATTGTTGTTGCTGAGGAGAGTTGATAAGACATGAATTATGTTCATCAGGAGACTCTTCAAGAGCAAGAGCCTACGATAAATTAATGTTAAGTTTATTTAATCAAGGCAAAAAATTACAGCCTGGAAATAATGTTAAGATTATGCTTACCCCGTATGTAAGTAGAGATTCAAGTATTGATTCTGTGTCGGCCTCCCCTACACATATTGAAGAACAAACTTGTAAAGAAAATTATCGAGGTGAAACTATAGATTAAGCCATTAATAACTTATATACCATTTTCTTTAATCGCTTTCGCAATCATTTCCTCAGAAAATCCCATCCCTAGAAAATGTTGAACCAACTTGGAGTTTGAAACACCAGATGATGAGCTCGCCTTGAAATGAAAATAATAAAAAAAATTATGTAAGTCAAGTTCAGTTAAAAAAAACTGCATACAAAATTACAAAATAATAGTGAGGACTGAGAGAGACAATTATAAAAAACCAAGTATATCAAGTTCTAAATATCAACTTACAGAATGAAAAAAGTGGGCTTTTACATGTGTTGACTATGGTTTAAGATAGAAGTGGACAATTCAATCCAATTACATGGAAACATTAATGAACTTAGGCAACATTTTTATTGAATAGTCAAACGGCTTAGAAGTCACCCACCATGTACCTCCTCTCAAATTTTTTGACTAAAATGGATCTTTGTTTTAACAATAGTTTTTGTAATCACATTAATAATTTAATTTTTTAATACCTACGCAAATACAAAATGGGCTAAAAAAATTAATATGTCAGCCCAACCCCTCCCTCGGTCCCCGACCCATTAATTTTGAACCAATATTTTAAGACCATATAGATTTTTTATGCTCCACATAACCAGAAAAAGAATGTGTAAGCTTATGACTTGAATTGTTTAATCAACAATTGAAAGAACATTGGCAATTCAATAAGAATCTTGTTACTTATGAGGATTTGACTGCTTGTACTTATCATCTAAATCAAATTTCTGAAAGTTGCAGAACTAAGATCTTCCCCCATTTCAAACCAAACGCAATATCCCCTACTTAGTCGACATAAATCGCATCACCATCAGCGCGGAAGTCTAATAGGGTGTTTTGAAAATGATTATATGATATAGTGTAATCAGAATCCGTTAATTGGCAAAAAAAACGATGTAAAAAGTAGTTCAAGACTTCAAGTGTTTGGGAAATCGGATTAGTTAAAGAAATGATAAACAAAATGACTGGAAAATTGAGAAAAAAGGAGACACGGTTTGCTAAGTGGGAGAAAAAGTCTCAATATGATAATCAATTTTGTTGCAGTTGGTATGAAACTGATTATTAGACTCTGAATAACCAACCAAATAATTGGAATCATAATAGATTTACTCGATCAGACACTAAAAGCTGGTTAATTATTACAACTTTAAGCTGCAATCATCTATTAGTAGTCCAGCTCATTTACCTCCCCGTTAGTAACTATAGTCTCGACATTCCGAGCTACCACATTTGAACAAGATGGAGGGGCTATATTCTCAATCTCAAGTTCATCTTCAGTGTCCCAATCAATATTCTTCTCATAGTCCTCACCAGAAACATTTCCATCCTTATCACACAAAAAAAGAAACCAAATATATAAAAATGAAGTAACAAAAAAGATAAAGGATAACTCATAACAAGCATCGAATAAGATGGTATCTAAAAGGAGGTACCATTTCGCTAAAACTTTTAGTCTTGCACAAGCAAAGCTCTCACTCTGTTACAAAAAAAGATTCCATACAAAATTAATGCGGGGATTATTTAAGAACATACGATGAAATCAGTTATGCACTTAAGCTTTGGCAATTGGCAGTACGAAAAATGTAGATTCTTCAAAGCGCAATAATCACTTTTTATGCATACATCCGAACAAACCCTAAATCCTCCTATTCGCAAGTGTCAAAATTCTTAAGAAAAATTGTTTGGGCTGTCGATTTAGGCAGAAATAAGGGGCATTTTGGATTGCTTCCTATCACTGATTCTGATACAACAATAAGTAGTTTTCAGCATGTTTGAGATTGCTTATACATACCGTTTCGATAATTGTTTGTAGATAAAATATTCAGTTTTTAATAAGCCCTTTGAAGTTATACCTGATTATTTCAAAGATAAGCAGCTTTAATAAACGATCTTTAAAGTCTCCTAAGAGAAAAAAATACTGCATTATGGTTCTTAATCAACAAAACATGTATGCATCTTCCAGCCTTACACTGATTATTAGTTTAATTACAAAAAAATGTGCCTGATACGGTTTCGCATTTATGAGCCCAAACTACTACACATAATCAAAACCCTAGTTAGTCATCTAGTTGGAGGAACTATCAACACAACACACTTGATTTGGACAAAAGCTCCGGCTAATGAAAATAGCGTTGTATCGTGAGCAACCTAGATTGAAACTAAACACAAATTAGCATACATACAAACAAAGTATACCCTTGAATGACAGTTAAGTTGCAGCAGATACCGAAAATGCAGTTCCTGTGACACATCAATAATTACAGAATGAATCACGATTGAAATTAAGTAGTAAAATGAAATTAAATACAAGCGATCTTACCAGGCATGTTTCTCGGTTCCAATCCAATCGGACAATTCACTGATCGGCAATTGGAACATTCATCCCGCAACGCAATTGAGTTTTAGGTTTTAGTTCTTGAAGCCCCAATTTCTCCACTTCCTACAAACACATAATAATAAAAGTGTTAAAAGAGTAAATTGTACCGATATAACTTTGGGTTTGTACCGATATCACTTTGGTCTTGAAGTTTTTTTTATTTCTATTTTGATGATTGATTTTATAAAAAACTAGGTTAGAGACCCGTGTTTAACACGAGATTTGATAAGAATAAAAATAATTAAAAATATCATATTTGTTGATAAGATAGACAAAAAAATTTATGAAGAATACAAATGGATTAAACAAAAAATTTCTTGTACAAATGGATTAAACAAAAAATTTCTAATAACAAAAAATTTCTAACATTGTAACCATTAATCATAGCATGATAAATCAACAAAACTTTACTAATATTATGCACAATCTGGCAATTAGAGGCTAGATTTGCTAAGAAAATGACACTTGGCAAGAATGAGTTTAGTTTATTATATTTTATAGATTGTTATTTTGGTTCTCGTTAGTTTCTGTTAGATGTAACCGTTAAATCTAATGGTAATATAGTCCTTTTATATTTTAGGGACCAAATTGACAAAACTCTACAAAACCAAACACTAAAATCACAATTATTTTATGTTTCAGGGACCAAATGACAATTTGATTATTATTTTATTATTATTATTGTTATAAAACACACTATCATTGAGCAACCATTATCTATAACAAATAACGCCACCGATGTCACCTCCATTGACTCGTTCTTTCGTCTCATCTATCGCTACACACCACATCCAAATAAAATCTTATCGAGTTTTTGGTCCCTTCGTCCACCTCCCAACCGACCACCACCACCAAACAACCTCATTTTCTTCCTCTCTTTGGGGGAGCATAGACGGTTCAATTTTTTTTAGGGCCTTAGAGAAAGTAAAATTTTAAGACTCTTTTTAGCTTGTTCAAATTCAATTATTATAAATTTTTCTTCTTCTCTATTTGAGGTCAACACCGACATTAATAAACAAAAATATTTAAAGCTAGAGGTAAAAATATATATTGTGACTATTACATATTTTGAAAAATCAACTGTTTTTTTAAAATAAAATGAAGATATATAATAAAGTGATCACACATATGACTAGTAGTCTAGTAGTGTGGCAATGAGTTTGATAGTTTCGAAGAAATACATGTCTCAAAGATTTACACATTTAACAGGAGGTATATACTTTCAAAATTTCATATTCCCCACATTTTCATTTTGTCTCCACTTTATCCAAATAACACTATTTATATTTTATAACTAGTTTAGTGCCCGAGCTACGATCGGGAACACAACATTCAAGTGATATTTTTAAGGATATTCATGAATGTTCCAATAAGTTTTGAAACAAAACCGTGGTAAACCGGAACACGAAATATATTTTTAAAAATTAAATTTTTAGTATAGCAATATTATACTCAAATTAAAGATAATAAAATGCTCAGTTTTATAGTGTAGTTTATTTTTTTTAAATCCATATAAAAAAGTTATGTATATTTATAAAACAATGAGGTTTTTAATTGTATGTTATTATTAATTTTATCCATAAGTTTCATTTTCTAACCCTATCAAATATAAATCGACGCGTGTATACCCTTGTAGTAGAGGGTTAAAAATATAAATATTTTTAAATTTTTCAGAATTCTCCAAAATATTTGGGGACCAAAAATGTAATTAGTTTTATTATAATATATTTTATATACATATTTTAAATAAAAAAATCATTATTATGAGATAAATTCTCAAGTGATGCCACATAAGCCAGAAGCTTTAAAATGGTGCCACATAAGCTTTTTTGGTTTTGCTATATTATATAAAGATTAACAGTTTTGGTAAAATACCGAAATAGCCACGGATGCAAAATGTTTACAAATAATATAATTTTTTATTTTATTTTTTTTTAACAGAAATAAATGTTCATTTATATTAGATCACAGAAATAAATGTTCATTTATATAATAATATATTTAATTTTTTCAACCAAAATTTTGTCTTAACATATAGAAAAATGATTGAAATGCAGTATTTATTTATTAATTTTGAAACTCAAAAATTAAAATTTAATAAATTTCTTTTATCCGTTAAAGACTTACACATATGTAGATTAAAATGCTACAAATAAGTACATAATTTCTTCTACAAGTTCCTTTGTTTGTTGTTCAACACCCACCTTGAATATTTCTTCAGCCTTTTTTCAACTTGTTCAAATTACATCTTTTAGTGCATGTTGTTGTGCTTGAATATATATAATCTATTAGTAATTCAGGAGCCACTGAATATTTGAATTGAGCATATGTGAAGTGACAATAATGGTAGTTCTTCATCTTCATCTTGATAGGTCTTGCTCACAATTGTGTTAAACACTTGATCTTTGAGATGAATTTGAATAAGACTTGGACCATCTCTTGGGTAAGGGGAAATGCAACATCAATTAAGCACAGTAGAAATCTGGGATACATGAGAAAGTTGTGACCAACCCAAAATGATCAGTTATCACCTCACGGCGTCATCTTCCTCCCGTTTATGTTTTTTCGACGATGAATATATTTATCCAATGATTACAAGTCCATTCATTCTTCGAAAAGCATCAAGATGGTCTTGTATATCATCGTGCTTGCTGTTTCTTGGTGCATTTGAAAAGGTATAAACAGTCTTATCTTTAAAAACAAACTCATTTTACTTCACAACCAGGGTGCAAGAAATCAAACCCCTTTAATTCTTACGGATAAAAATATATCGCCTTTTAAAACTATATCATAGAAAATATGGTGTACTTTTTCATCGTAATTCCCTTGTATTGTTTTTGCTAGTTGTTTGTCTAACTTGTGTTAATTAAATTTGTCGTTTAAAAAAACTATATTCATATATGGCAAAGTTGAGTTCTTTCGGTAACAATTCCTATAATGTTGTTCATACATTTATACTTTTATCATTAAAGCATTAACATAATTATCATATAGCTCTATATTATCACCTAAACATAGCCTCCGTTAAAACACATTTTTTATCCACTAGCATGTTTTTTTGCTTGAAATTAATAGTTTTTTCTTTTTTATCAAAATAGTATAGTTTAAAATTCTATTTACTAAAATGATGTAATTATAAAAATATTTATTAAAATAATGTACTTTCTAGTTTTTTTCTCACTCTTATTCTTATCGACTACTTTATAATAACTTTTAAAATGATTTTTGAACTCTTTAAGTGTGATTTTTGATATTGTCATTACCTTTTTTTCAATCGAACTTCCTTGGTTAATGTTTTATAAGTACATTTGTTGTTAAATTGATTTGGATGCACATTTGTTTTTAATAGTAAAAGTGTTTGCTTTTTAAATCAGAATATATACATGTTTTTAAATTTCTTTTGCCTTTTCGAGTCGTAATGTTCTTTTTATTTCCTTAAAAAAGTTTATAAACATAAAGGTTCTCTATTTATTTAACTTGTTTTATAAACAGTTATTATAAAGGAAGCTGCTTGAGAAGATCTTATTAGTTTATTAAACATTTTATAAAAACGTTTTTAAAACAAGTTAGTGAAGCAAATAATATTTATGTTCAAAAACTTTAAGAAAGAAATAACAAACATTTCGATTTGAAGAGGTTAATTAAAGAAGTAAACAAAAAGTTTATATATTAATATAATATTTAAACCCTTAAAAAAATACATACTTAGAAAACATTTTAATATAAAACAAAAAAACATTTCTTAAAAACTAAAGACAGTAAAATTTAAAAGAAAACTTCCAAATTTTTAATGAAACAATTCCTAAAATAATTAAATAAACATCTAGAAAAATCTTGAAAAACAGCCAATAACACAATGTGATGAATAGAAGTAAGAAACAAAAAGTTTTAAAAATACACTATTTTCGAAAATAATTTTACAACTACACCAATATGGTCAATATTTTTTACATCTACACCATTATGGAAAACAAATTAAAATTAATACAAATGACAACATGTTTTTTGCTTGAAATTAATACAAATGACATGATTGGTTCACATGTTCGATAAATGATCTTAATAGGATAATAACAAACACATAGTCACATACGCTATCAGTTATATACATTGCCAACTTTCTTGGTCATAGCTTTCAGCTTTTTACCTAACGATAGAAAATTTTACAAATTTGCATGATTTATAACCGTGTCGAATATCAAGCTTAGTTCAATCTTTAAGACCACAGATCATAAAATGACAAGATTAAGTTAATTATGGTAACTTAATCTTCATGTTGAAGTTGAGATCTTCAACTTTATACAATGCACATATCACAACTTTGATGTGCGTCTTGACCATTAAAAGCCTAAGCCAAAACTTTTCCGTGACCCATAAACCATGAATCACATTTATTGTCTCGAGTAACGATCCACAACCGCCTTGGCTCCCTCTGGTGCAAAGAACCGAGCCTGGAAATAACAATTAGCTTAAGATTGGTGGCATATAGGTTTATAAACTATAAAAAAACAAGTTTATTTTAGCGTTTGAAAGTTGATTGTAGATCAACACTAACTTGTATAAACATCCTCTCTGCATCTCCGATTTTTCCATTTGCTTTTAAAATAATTCCCTGCAGAGGTGTAAGCGTTGTTATGTATAAACCAAACAAGAAATACAAAATAAGAAATTTGAAATGACCAAAGTCAAAATAGAATCATCATTCATGTTACTTTGTTAACCAAAGAAGAAAAGATATCATGTGGAAATTTCTATATTTTATACGAAATTATGTAAAAATAAAAAGTAAATATACAAAAATGGTGGAATGTTGTTAACCTTTGCTAAGTAACCCCGAAAATCGTTCGGGTGGTTAGAGATGAGTTGATCATAAACAGACACAGCGTCGCTAACATGGCCCCAGTCTGAGTATGCTTTTCCAAGAAGTAATTCAACCTAAAGAAAATGTGTATAGGTTATTTTAACGTGCGCATAATCTTTGTTCTTTTTCATCAGATACAAAAACAACATATGCATCTAAGATCAACAATCTCTCAGTTACTTGGCAGTACGAGTTGTTGGATATAGGACGATAACCGTGTGTATCTTTTTATGGGGAACCTTCATATATGCCATGAAAACTTGTGTAATATTATCTACCCAACAAAAAAAATAATATAAAATAAACCTATTACAACTATAATATGACCATTACACCCTTCTCTTTCTATCTACAGTCTAAACTCTCATATCCTTATGCAGTTATAAAGGGGAAGGCATAAATGCCACAAAAATGAAAATGGGTAAAACTGATGTTACGATTTTTAATTGGATAAATATGATATACCAAGTTATAAGTGTGATATATGAAATTTTGCCATTTTTATCATTATCTCACCTTGACCTATATACAGTTTCAAGTCTATCTATTCAAAATGTAACCGTAGATTGGCTTGATATAGTACACATATAATTATATATTTTGCATAGTAGATTAGTACCCGTATACTACACGGATTTTAGTTTTATAGGTTTTAACTCAATTTACATATCAAATTTAATTTTAACATATCTCTTATTAAGTCGATTTGGATATTTACAAATATATTCATATAAAAAATCATATGTTACAATAAAGGATATGATTTATAATAGTTGGTAAATTTTTATTGGAACATATCGGGTTAGGAGATAATTCATGATAATTGTTAATTTTTTTATTTGAACATATCGAGTTATGAGATAATTAATGATAATTGGTAAAACTTTAATTTGAACATATCGGGTTAGGATAAATCATAATAATTGATAAGTTATTTATTTGAACATATCAGGTTAGGAGATAATTCATGATACTTGGTACATATCGGGTTAAGATATAGATCATGATAATTGGTAAATTTTGTATTTGAACATATCGGGTTAGGAGATAATTGATGATAATTTGTGAATTTTTAATTTAAACATATCGGGTTATTTCGAATATGGAGCATACCATGACCCGTCTAAAAATTTTCCATCAAATTAATTTAGAACATGACACCTAAGCAAAATCCTATGTGGAGTTGTTAAAATGGTGACATGTGGATGTGTTACTCAATTATTAGAATAGGTAGATTATGTATGATGAAACTGTTATTTTGCAAAGGAGTGACTCACTTGAATAGGGTCCAAGTCAGATTGTGCATCTATTTGACTATTATCACCTCCAACATTTTCCTGCCTTGATTTTTCTCTTTCCAAATTGTCACGGGTTGCCAGAAGGATCTGAACAGCCTGAACAAGCAGTATATACACGAGTACTTGTACATTTATTATCAATGATTGCTCATTGAAATTGATTGCTTTTTTGGAAAGTTTTCAAGCCAACAAATACATGACATACCTCATCAGGTTTCTTAGCAGCAAGCAATGCATTTGTGAGACCACGGAGAACTTGAAAATCCATCTTATCTAAAATCTGTTAGGAAGACAAGAACTGTTGACAGTATTACGAACCTTGCTTTCAATGTTACTGAAATAACGAACTCATGTAATCTAATATAATTACGCGCATAACACATGTACATACATATTTATGCAATAGCAACTTCTTTTAAACCCTTTTCGTTGAACCGACTAGCATGTGAGATACATAAATCTTATGCTTTCTTTATTGGCTTGGCTTGGAATGAAATTTGTACTAAATAAAAATAAATCAAGCCCTAACATATTCCAACGAACATTTTTTAGGGTGGGTGGGGAGGGAATACTGACCTTTATTGAACTCCTATAGGCAGCGACACTACCTTCATAGTCCTTCATTTCAAACTTTACTTCTCCAAGTAAACGGAAAACCTCAGGATCATCGGGTTTCATCTGATAACCAAAAATGTAAGTTCACACATATTCGATTGTACATAAGTCTATAGTTAGATTATCATTTAAATGTACATGATTTTAAAAAACCACCTTGGTCAGATCTTCAAGCATAGGTGCTGCCCGGGTATAGTCTCCTAATTCTGTTAAGGTTACAGCTGCTCCCTGCAAATCCACTTGGATAATACGTATGTAGATTCATATATAGATATACGCATTTATCTATATGTGTATGAATGTGTGTATGTGTGTATATGTTTGTATAAGGAAAAAGTAGATATATCATTAATAGAAAAGTTTCTAAATAATAATAAACAAATCGTAAGAATGAAATCGTATTAATATCATCTGTAATAAACAAAGTAGATATGTGTGCATGGTACACTTTGACTCACCTCACGAGCAACAATATCATCTGGGGAGCTGCTAAGTGTTGCCTCGTACTGTTGCAGTCTTGTCTATAACAAATAAAAAACAAGTTCAGAACATAGGAGATCTTATAATACGAAGCAATGTCTGATTGTACACTAAGCAACAGCCTCATTTTGAATAAAGCCATAACTTGATCAGTCTTGTTACTGGTAATGATATTTACCTTAAGTGTCTCTTTCTCTTCTGGTGATAATGTATTCTTTTCTATGACGACATCTTTATTTGGACTGACACTAGACACCATAAGTGCATATACAGATTAATACAAGTTACAGTTGGTAAAAAAAATGTGTATATGGAGAACTATTTTACTTAACGATGATTTTTTTATAAAGAATACCTTCCAGATGGGATAAAATCTCCAAGAGCAAAAACCAACCCAAAAACAGCAACAGCGACTCCGACTCCAATCTATTGCAGTGCATGTTAGAATCTCAAACACTGAATATGTTAAATGAAACTCCATTCACGGTATAGAAGATATAAATTATCCTACAAGTCATCACCTTAGTACCAAGTCCTATTTTGTTAGGCTCTGATACAACCGCAGCATCATAGTCAATTGTTCCGTACATATTCTTCTCTTCAGTTTTTTTCTGGTTCAACGCTGACCTATAGGTGAACCAAACAAACTTCTATGAAGCAAAATCATAGCATTCAAACTTTATTCAAAACATTATATATGAAATGATTGTGTTACTTAATCAGCATGCAGTATCCCAATTAGCAATTAAATCGTTTGCTTGTTGCACTATGCAAAAATGGGTATGTTTCGCATTCACGTATACTTTAACTAAAAATTAAAAAGGCATCAGCTTAACCAAATATTAACGTCAAAAGCATGCGAAAAAACAAATAAATCCATTAAAAAATGAAGCATGGTTAACCATGTTTAGTTCGAATGTAAAACCTTTTGACAGCTTGAAGCCTTTCCTCAAACTCAAGATCGGATGTAAAACTTTTGGATGTTCCCTCCAGTCCATAGTTTGTTGCAGGCGCCTCTGATGGAAAATTTTAATAGTTGGAACTAAATCAAGTAATGCCTCACAAGTTGAAAGATAATTCTATATAAACTTGTTTAACCATCAAATCCTAATCTAGCTAAATAACAAAACCGTCGTTTTAAAAACGTTTAACCCTAGTTGCATTACTAACCCAATTTCATAATTCATACAATGAGCAGCAGCATTTCAAGGACCATAAAATAACACATTAATTTTGTTATATGATTAATTCACTTACGATTAGGTATAGAAGCAGTTTGTTGTGGTACTGATTTCCTACAATGTTCAATAATCAATCATAAACCATAATAAAAGTCAAATATCTACCTGTAACCTAAAATCAAAATCTATTTGTATAAAAAAAACAATCACAATTGAACAGAAACAACCTCCGGCGTGAAGGTGTAGTTTTATTGCCCCCATCCTTAGAGGTGTTAGTTGCCTGAAGCACGAGTTTGAAACAAAATTGAAGAGAAATTTTAGTATAATCAACAACGTGGAGATAGATAGATAGATAGATAGATAGATAGATAGATAGATAGATAGATAGATAGATAGATAGATAGATAGATAGATAGATAGATAGATAGATAGATAGACCTTGTTAACGGCCGGAGTTGAGGATGACGACGGCTGTTGAGGACCAAAACCTCGACCGGAATTTGAATCGGAGCAACATCTTATTGTGGTGAAAGCACCGGAAGAACGAGGTGATGTAAAGGTTTGATGCACCAGTGTGATGTATGCATTTGCGTTTGTCAACATCATGTTGCAATATCTATCTCTACACACATAATTCAATCGACAGCTTTAAATCGAAACAAAATACTAATAATAATTGATAAATTTACACTAGTAAGATACTTACAGAGTAACATCATGGTAACATATTTGTGGCTTAACTAAAGTTGTGTGGTATGCTTTCGACGTGTATAGAGACGTTATACGGTGTGTTTGGTGGTGAAATATATAGACTATTTGCGATTGATGAAAAATAATTAGTTAGGTTAGTTAATGAAATGAAATAAACCATAACGATAAAATGAAAAATATCTCAAATTCATTTCATTCACATTCTTGCTTTTTTTTTCATTATATTCCTCCTATTCACCCTTCTATGCCATCACCACCATCGTCATGGCGTCATCCCACCGCCGTCAACCACCACCAGTCACCACTGTCGTCTACCACAACTCATCACCGCCACCTTTGTATTTTATTCATTCTTTTATGTTTACCAAACAACACAAAGTAATGATTAATTTCATGCACACATGTAACAAAACATGACAATGGAATTCAATGATCGATTGCATTCCTTTGGTATGGGTTAGAGTGAAAGGGGTTAAAGTAATGTTAAGTGAAATATCATATCTAAAACTCTTTAAGGTTGATTTGATTTTAGGGCTCTAGCTCTAACTTTTCAGTTATGAAATAAAATGTTAATGTTTGAACCCTATTATCAAAGTGAAAACCGTTGTCTAACAATGGAATTCAATGATCGATTGCATTCTTTTGGTGTGGGTTAGAGTGAAAGGGGTTAAAGTAATGTTAAGTGAAATATCATATCTAAAACTCTTTAAGGTTGATTTGATTTTAGGGCTCTAGCTCTAACTTTTCAGTTATGAAATAAAATATCAAAGTGAAAACCGTTGTCTAACAATGGAATTCAATGATCGATTGCATTCTTTTGGTGTGGGTTAGAGTGAAAGGGGTTAAAGTAATGTTAAGTGAAATATCATATCTAAAACTCTTTAAGGTTGATTTGATTTTAGGGTTCTAGCTCTAACTTTTCAGTTATGAAATAAAATGTTAATGTTTGAACCCTATTATCAAATTGAAAACCGTTGTCTAACATGTAAATGTCTCAATAATATCGTTCCCACGAATTGTGTCATGTCCCAAACTATCTATGACCATGGGCTTTGAGCCAATGAAAGACTTGTGAGTTAAGGTTTAGTATAAATGGGTTCGGGTTGGTTTCAAGTTGAACCCACTAGCCCATTTAGCTATTCAGGTCATGTTCAAGTTAACCCGGTGGGTTCATGGGTTGACTCATTCAACCTATTAAGAGTTTATCTTTTTTTAAGGTTTTCACTGGTTCCAACTATCACCTTTTTGTTTTCTACCGGTCCCAACTATTGAATTGGTTATCAACGGTCCCAACTTTTATCACTTTGGTAGCCAGTGGTCCGTCGTTAAATTTTTTTTAACGCCGTTAATTTTTTTCAAATTTAAGACCGACGTTGTAAGCCTTTTGATCGGAAGGATAATACGAGTCGATTGATGTAAAATTTTCTCGAAAAGGCTATCTGAACGATAAATTTTTTACATCCGATTGAAGCACCGTTAGGTTTAAACACCCAATTGAAGCACTATTTCGTTGTTCGGAGTGCCGTTTCGACGTAAATTTTCCATCAATCGACTTGTATTATCCTTCCGATCAAAAGGCCTAAAACATCGGTCTTAAATTTGAAAAAAACTTAACAGCGTTAAAAAAAATTTAACGACGGACCAGTAGTTACCAAAGTGATAAAAGTTGGGACCGTTGACAACCAATTCAATAGTTAAAACCAGTAGAAGACAAAAAGTGATAGCTGAGACCAGTAAAAACCAATATACCTTTTTTTCTTTTAAATGTGTTGCATGTATGTCATAAATTAATTATGTTAGGTGATTTATTGCAATGTATATAACTAAAACGGAAAAGTGACAAACATTTCATTACTAAAACTGAAGTATTACTTTGTGAAAAAGGTAAAGATTTAAAAAACTCAGGTCAAACGGATCGTGTTCGGGAGTTCATGTAAATAATTTTAGATTTGACCCACCAACCCAACAACACCACCCGTTTAACACCCTAACACCATGGAACACTAAACAACCAAGTAAGATCCGAACAGCATATATTAATCAAATTCAGAATTCACATCCATCAAACACCCCAATGAAACCTCTCTTTACTTTATTTCAGATATAACATAAAGTGACAACAAAATAAAAATAAGTAAATTATAAAATTGTGTATAAGTTATAAATTGTTATAATACAAAGGGGAGGGGGGTTTGCTCGTATGCCTTCACCATAAACAAAACTAGATACAACGTGCCATGCACAACAAATAAAATTAAACAAAACGACCCACCCAACCCACCCACCCCAACCATTTAAGTTAAACTTCAGCCTGCTGGCTGCTGCTATCTCTTTCTCATCTCAGCCAAACAAAGTGTATCGTTTTTGACGGTTATTTATCATCCGGTCCTTCGGGGATGATGTTTTTACTACGCCTGCTTGCCGCATAAGCTCTGTCATTATAGTCAGAGGTATGAGATACCCATTATATGCAACAAAACTCAAAGGTGTCTAACAACATTGTTTACAATCCTTATTTTCATTTTAGCCAAACGATTTGATTAACTATGTTTTATTTTTACTCTAAATTTTGATGTTTCCTGATTTTCTAAACCTATACAAGTGTAAGCAATGTAAACAGGAAACACATGTATATAGAGGAGTTCAATATAAACCCGATTTTAGTTGAGCAATGCAACTACCTTATAGACACTAATACCTATTGTTTTAAATGTGACGGTTTTGCAACCATGTCTGGATCTCTACATTCAGTGGAGTATGTACAAGTGCTTATGTTGTTCTTGCTGTCACTCTAACTACGGATATTTGAAAATTAAGAATGCAAGAAAAAACTTGCCTCGTTTTCTTTCAAGCTCCTCAGCAAGTTCTTCTTTCCATCTTCTTTGCCTCTCCGAGAAGCTTGCACTGTAAAATAAAATCTTCTAATTTTCAAGCCTCGTTCATATAGTAAGCACTGATAAAAGTATCTACATTAACAAACCTGGAACTAATGGCATCTTTCTGAGACTCAAGAATATTCTCTTTCATTTGAGCATGCTGAGGTGACCGGGATTCATGTGGATTTTGATCATTGACACCACTAATATGTGATACATGCTCACATTTGCTTATATAGGAAACATCAACAGCTGAAGATAGCCTCCTTTTTAGCAGCCAATTACTATTGGGTGATTTGCTTTTAGGAGGTAAGTTCAGGTTGGTTGATGAATTTTCCTTGTTTTCATTCCCAACAGGAGAAATGGCTGCGTTTAAGGAGTTGTAGAATTCTTCATACAGAGGCGTTTGCATTTTCTTTAAATCTAAAGCCTGCATGACAACAAGTTACATATTAGACAACATATTTGTGTTGTGTATTTGTGCAGACAGGCGGGGCAGGTTAGTATGAATAGCTGATGCATTACTTGTGATTACAAAATCAATATCGTTAAAAACATATGTGCTTGAATAAAACTTTAGAAGGTTGTATGCATTGAAAAAGCCTTGGACAACTTCCAACTTATTTGACCCGTTCAACCCATTAAATCTCTTTCAGATAAAACATAGCCCTTTTCTAAGTAAATGAGTTGAAGTTGTCTGTCACTTATAGTAAAATAAAGCATGCCAGCATTGGATTTAAAGTGTGATGTAATACACAAATTAAACCAACCCTTTTTAGCTAAATCTACCTTTTTTAGCTAAACCTCACTGTTAAAAAAGAAACCCAAACTGTAAACATAATTCACCTTCTCATCCAGGAATGCTCTTATCTTTATTTCTGTAACTTCTTCTTCTTCCTCCTCCATTCCAAAAGGCCCATTAGGAAAGGTGAAACCATTATCATCGTCATTGCCTAATTCTACAGGAATATCTTTAGTAATTTCAGAAACTTGATTGGGAAACAAATTAGCCGCTGCATGAGAGCCCTGTTTTGGACTTCCATCAAACTGGCATGGCCAGTCATCATCAGGTTCCATCATGGGATTATAACTCTGTCATGATATGATAAAACGAGTTAGTATTAAAACAAACCACATCCAAAAGAATGATATATGTGCATTTGTTATACCTTGTTGATGTCATTAGTAAGTAAATCAGTATCTAACTTCATAGATTTGCCAGCAATGATATCATCATCATCCATCTGACATATGTCATCATCATATCTGCTTGAAGCCCACATAGGTCCTCCAGAAAATTTGTCGGGATATACAGTTGAGCACCTCACGCTGTTCATATTGTGAGCATCCCCCATGCCACCACTTATTTTAATCTCTGGGCTCATGCTGCATCAGCAAACAGTGTAGCGTTCGTTATTGAAAAAGGTAAGAGGTTGTAAAATAGGAGGCTCAGGCTATGCCTAAAAAGCGAACACGAAAATCTTACATATTATTAGTTTCCTTCCTAGATGTTGGTATATGATTGCCATGGGTGTCCTGATATCACAAAAAGTGTAATGATTTGTTTAAAATGATTAACGTATGTTTGGTTCTAAGAAGTTGGATCAGTGAAGCTCCATGATAGATAACTGACCAAAACTGATGTCCGAAAGACAGGATGAGTCTCGTTATATTCCCCAGTAACAAAAGGATGCTGCAGAGAATCAACAAACACCATAAAAACCAAGCTTTAATATAGAGTAAACAATTTAAGTTCAAAAGGGAAAGATAAATGCTCCCATCAATATATGGGTTCCTTAACACTTTTGGTGTTTGTAAATTAATCATTTAAACCGAAGTAACTCAGTTATTAATTCATTACAAAAAAAAAAAGAAAAGAAAAAAAAACTTGACATTTCATTTCAAATTCGGTACTATAAGTCTATAACAAAAGTTTATTACGGAGAATCACCTGCAGCAACTCTGATGCATTAGGCCTGAGGTCTGGTTCCCTACAAACACAATTGACATTTAAATGCAAGAAATAAAACAGAAACTTAAATAAAATGCACATTTTTAATTTAATACGAAGATTATACACTTGTGGAGATACATAAAAAAGTGAGAAGTTGTTGCGTAAGGATGAACAAATCAATACGCACGGGCTTAGAGAGAATAATAAATAAAAGAACAAAAAAAAGTTCATACTTTTGGAGGCATTTTAACAGAAAATCCTTTGCATCAGCAGAAAGATGGTCTGGTATAGGTGGATGAGCTTTGGTTGTCCCTATATGGAAGAGAGCAGCAACCTGAAGGAAACACACATGATTTCATTCCAATTTCAGTGATATAAGAAACAACCATAATGCACATATTTATAAAATACCTCCTGGTATTGTTGGCTCCATGGAGGCTTTCCGGTTGCCATTTCAATAACAGTGCATCCAACACTCCATATATCAGCAGAGCTAAAAAAGGCAACTTAATACATTTAAAAGTGCAGGTAATATATGCACGTCTTGTTGTTTTTTTATGAACATAAAGAACAACAGAATCCATTGGAATGGCATTGATGAGAATGCTTAAAGAAAACTTAGGAGGGACATAACCTATTATATTAAAATCAAGAGAAATAACATTTACATGGAAAATATCAAATCGTGGACAAGGATATCAGAAATGCAAGAAATAATGACCTATAGCATGAGTTGTGATAATTCACTTACAAGCTATGACCAGTTTGGAGTATAACTTCAGGAGCCATCCAATACGGGGTACCCTTCATTGACTTGGCACCAGTCATTGTAGCCTACAGAAAAATATGCAAGCAGGTTGTTTATAAAGAGATATATTCAAATAGGAATCAATATAAAATAAACTAGCACGCATACCAACTCAACAACTTTCTTGGAGGCCCCAAAATCGGCAAGTTTAATCTGTCCTTTATTATCAACAAGTATATTTGCCCCCTGCAAAAGTATTTTGTCACATAGATGATACCATTTTTCAATGCATTACATTACAACTCCATACTCACATACTGAGCTATTTTCAATGCATACATACCTTAATGTCCCTGTGCATGATACCATTTTTGTGGAGATACTCAAGCCCTAATAATATTTGCTTCGTGTACATTCTTATCACCTGCTCCATGTATAAAAACTAGAAATAAGTTTCAATCTTATTAAGTGTTATGTCTCTTTAAAGGGGAAATTAGATTTAGCCCCATGGGGATTCTTTATATAAAGATTGATTCAAAAGTACGATAGCAGTAACTTACAGATTCAGGGAAGGAACCAAATTTACCAAGGAGTGACGAGATGGATCCACCTGGAACAAATTCCAGGAAGATGTTTAATGAAGACTCCTCTCGAGCAGTTCCTAGGTATCTCTGTAATTAAATTAAAAGAGGAAATACTAATAAGCCTATGATAGGAATCTCATTTGCCAAATGCAAGATGCTAAAGATATACACTTACAACAATATTTGGATGGGAAAGATTCTTTAAAAGCTTCACCTCTTCTTCCAACTCGCGGATGTGAGCCTATCATGTGATATAAAAAGATGCTAAATGGTTAATAGATAGCCTCTGAATGGTAAGACCTCATCACTCATCATACTTTTAATACTTTTAATGGACTTTTGAACCATTAATAGGTAACCTCTTACTGGTTACTAAAAAGCTACCAGACAGCCCCTAAGTACCTAAAAAAACTCCCATGCAAGAGAGAACTACCCTGGTAAATTTTGTATGCTAGAACTATATAATTACACATCTAAACCATTTGCATCTAATATAATATATGGCTAAGTTACTATATTTATATTCCCAAATTTACTTCTACAATTTGGCATGTTAAGGGGCCTTTAGCATACATGTCGAGTGTGCCTGGTATTAGAACAATATACAGCCCATGTAGTATATATATATATGCTTACATGGAAGTTGAAATCTTATATTTTATGAGCTCATACATTATACAAGTCTTTAATACTACAGATTGTTTAAAAAAATGTTCAGGATACCATGTCTTCACAATTAGTACACCACATATAGAAAATATAGTGTGTCCTTAACGATCGCTATTTATACTTGTAATCAGGAGTTGCGATAAACACTAACTGGATTTGTTACAAAATGAATGGATCACGATTCATTAATTAACAGATCATATTGTGACCCACTAAATTAGATAATCAAACCATATATACTGTTACAATAACCTATATTTGAGCTTAGACAAATAGACACACCTGCGTTTTATCTTTCGAAGCAGTATTCACAACAACAGAAACCTGCATATCAACAAACCAAAAAAAACAAGTTAAATACCATCCCTACAAGACTAATTAGCACCAAGCCAACATGCATCATATATTCATATGCCAAATTTCGGCTTAAACCTGTTTAACAGCAAGCAACTCCCCTGAATCCAGATTCATTCCCATATAAACCCTACCAAAAGCTCCACAACCGATTAATTCCCCTTTCCTCCATCGGATCTGAGATCCAGCATCTTCTTTTCTCGTCGGAGGAGGTAACGCCTGAATTGACGACTTGGAGAAAATTCCGATTCTCGATTTGCGAATGCTTGAACCGATTTTTTCAACGAATCCGCCGAACGAACCAGTGTCTTCGTTTCCACCGTCTCCGGCTGAGGATTTGAATACCAGAGATCGGCGAACTGATCCGATGAAATCCTGCATCGTTTGGTGTTGATTGAAGAAGTTGCGATAGATCGAATGATGAAGTCGAACATCAATTGTGTGCTAGGGTTTCATTTGAATGTGTGTTTGAACTGAGATGATTGTGAGTTGTGATTGAGCAGTGAGATAGAGATGAGAGGGAACCGTTGTAGACAATGATTTTCAAAAATGCAAAAATAAAGAAATTGATTAATGGTTGTTTACGTTGGAAACTTTTCATAATTGAACCCAATCACTTTTATAAAATGTTATGATGTGATATGTAGTAAAAGATATAAAAATATTGATATTTTTATTATATTTTATTTGTTTTTAAAATATAACTAGATTTTTTTTGCCGGGGCCGCGCGTTGCGGCGGCCGAGTCATGTTGGTTACGTTGCCGTTGCTATGCGTTGCGGTGGTCGAGATGGTTATGTACCGATTCAAGTTGGTTGCCTATTGTTGGTGTTGTGGTTGCTATGTATTGTGTTTCTAGCTAACCATACATATGTTGCTAGCACCATATGAGTATAAGGTGGCATATCTATTCCACTTCTAGTTAATTATTCATACATTAACTTCACACAAGTGTCATAGTTGTTGTGCTTCTAGCTAAGCATTCATACACTCATTCATGGTAATAAAACATCAAGAAAAGTATCGGAGAAAACAAAGTGTATACCCGATCATATATATCCACCAAACTTGATGACATACCTCCATAACCTATATGAAAAACAGAGCAATAAGTCCAAGCCTTCACCCTACTAATATAAAGATTTAAAAAACTGGAACCAAGCCACTTACTCAAGACAATTAACAACGTAGTGTCCATAAAACTTTGGTGGCTTTAACTCTCAAATCTTTTTCCTTATAGATAGTATCAACCTCTTTCACGAATTTTTCTTGATCCTCTTCCTGATTCTTAACCCTCATCCATCTAAAAGTAGCATACCAAAAGACAAACCCTGCAACATAAAACTACCTTTGATCCTGTAGATCATTATTCGGTGTCTACGCATAATGAACTCAGGTGAATGCACGGTGCTGCCGGAGACACAAACTCTTCAACATACTTTAACCCCACAACAATTCTCCAACAATAGCAATTCAATTTCTACAATCAATCATCGTATTCAGAACCCAAATTCAAACCCCGGCCAATTCTATTCAATATGGTACAGAACCCAAATTCAACACTCGATTTAAACAGAAAACAAACAAATAGCTAGCGTACTTGGAGAAACGAAACACACCGGAAGATTACAACTGATCACCAACAACAACAAAATCCACCCATTGATGTTCGCAAAAACCTCCGATTAACCAATGTCTAGCGAAACAACGGGTCCAACAACTGCGAAATCCACGCAATGCATGTCGAAACAAATGAACAGATTAATAACCACAGAAACAACCGCAACCACCAAAACACGACAGAAAAAACAACAGACGATCAAGTAACCAACAAATCTGCATGTAGCAATAACCCGGGAAGACAAACAGCATCAAACCAACAAACGAAAAAAAACACGAAGATCAACAACGTAGAGACGTGATCTCGATCTTTTTACCCGTGAATCATCATTGACCAACCGGAATATCGTTCTTGTTGACTCGATGATGTTGTAGTATTAGACGGAGAAGATGAAATATTGATCGGTGGAGTTTGAAGATCGCAAAAAGTCAACGGAATCTGAGGTTGAAGATGAGCCGATAGAATGATGAAGTGGAGAAGTAGAGTTGGTTGGTCACGTGCTATACGCAAGGTCGGCATACACCGACCTTGCAAATTAGAGTTATATAAAATTTATGTATTTTTAAATGTTTATATTGAAATCACATAGCAATAATGTTTTTTTAAAATATATTATAAAATAATTGTTTTAATGTTACTATCTTAAAACTCACTTATAGTTGTAATTTCAATTATTTATAAGGAAACTTATGGTGCCTAACTGACAGATTATCTACTCATTTATTATGTCATGCGTAATGATAGGTAGTGGGGGCATGATAGGTGAGTTATAAGGGCATTAACATTATTATTGAAGGTGTGAGTGATAGGTGATCACGGGGTAATGGGTGAGTTTTGTAGTGCTTTGATTTTTAATTTCTTACCATTAATATTTATACACATCACCAACTAATAATTAAAATTTATATTAGTATCACACACTCACTATTATAATTTTTGACTATCACTCACATGTTTATTTGACAACAATTTTTTCAAACCATACTCCTTGTAACTATCACTACTTATAGTTTTAGCATAAAGGATAATTTTAGTACAAAGGATACGATTTGTAAACTAGTTATTATCGTATTACTAGGTTTAAACCCCGTGTATACACACGGAATAAATCTAAATATATAAATAAAAAGGATAAAAATAAAAAATATAGAACACAATAAATAAAGCTTCAACAACATGATTGATTGAACATGCTATCAAAATCGAGTATTGGTTATACACCATATTGAATTTGAAATTAGGGTTTGTTTATAAGAAACGAAACAATAAAAAAAGCTTCAACAACCGGACTGATTGAAACCACAAACGTATTACCAAAAATATAGAACACAACTTACTGGAACTTATTGAGTGGGAGTTGCCGTAAATAGCGACGACGTTTTGGAGCCTAATTTGACCGCTTAAAAAATTTCTCCTCTCAAATTTACCCCTCAAAAAACTCTGAAATATTATATAGAATAGGTTTAATACCCGTGTGTTACACACGGATTACATAATAATATCTATAAATAAACAAATTATTACCATTGTGTTTAACAATTTTTAAATATTAAATGGTTAAGAATTTTGCCCCCAACAACTTATGCATGATGAAAAATTTCGATCAATTTCTCACCTAAACTTCCTATTATAAACCATATATTTTCCCCTCAATAATTGTCCCTTAAAACCTTAATTTATTAGATAGATTTTTAAAAGTTATTTTTTTTAGTTCTAATTTACATAAATTCTACGTAGCTATAAAAAAAATTGGATTTTAACGTTAGGTTGTAAATGCTTGATTTCATTTGTTTTTCTATAATCCTTTGAGAATTAAATTCATATGGACGACATCAAGTAAATAGTTTTATTTAATTAATTTAGTTACCTCGTTTCACTTATCGAGTCACTATTAAGACGTAGGAGATACTTTGAACTTCTTGTTTTTGTATTTTTGTTAGTTATGATAACTTAGTCTTTTAGACAGTGATAAAGGTAATATATTTATACAAAGAGGCTGAAAAATATGTGACTTATTACACGGGACCAAACCAAGATTATTTAATACCTTCAAGGGGAGCCAAACCCAATATATATATTATATAAATAAGTTAACTACTAACCGATAAATCTACACTTATGACGAAAAAAAGTGGGATGACTGTGACCCTCCTCCGCCTCCACTATCCTTCGCCCCTGCTTTTACCCGTTATTAAAAGGTTTTCTTTGAATCTGTCAATATTTAATGTGTTTGGTTTGTTAAAAAGACAAATTTTATGATTTGTGAAACATCTTACCCGGTAAGTTTTGAAAACATGATAAATGAAAATAAGAAAATTTTACCATGTCTACTTTAATAAACTCGTAATTTACTCGTTCCTTCGCCATTGTCTTAATGTTTGGTCATATGTTTGTTTAGCATGTTACCAAGTCAGACTCTTTTACTAGCTTAACACAGTCAAGTTTTTACTAGCTTAACACTCTTACTATACAGAGGTTGCTAAACACCGTCTAGTTTTTTTTCAGTTACACCTCCAAGCCCCTAATCTAAAGCATTAGTTAATTTCGAGTAAAATATCAATGATCATCAACCCAAATGGTTGAGTTGGTATACTTCAGATTTCATAAAACGGGAAGGTCTTTTGTTTAAATCCATACCGGAGACTAAAAAATTAAGGTTTTCAGGTTGGGGATAATCTATAATCAGGGTGGTTTAGTGACATTAACCCGACGGTCAGTAATCCCAATTGCATTAAAAAATAAAAGTTTCGACTAAACTTGCCCACAATCAGACGAGATAATTAAGAGCAAGCTTTCTTACGGTATTTCAAAAAATGAGAATGTATTGTGTTAAAAAAACTTGGGTTCCCAATCCCAAGTTGGGCTGAAATGGTTCTTCACATGGGGTGGTAAACTACCTCATAATAAAAGAATAGACACAATTTATAATAGATGGACCGATGACACAACCTAGTTAGTTAGTATATATTAAATGATAAATGCATTCTATAGTTAATTGTCGTGTTTTGACTTTTGTCATAAAATTGTTAGTTGGTTTACATATTTGGTTATTGACATATATTTTATTATAGCATATTACAAGATAATAATATCCATTTCATTTCACATAGAGTCTTCTTCGCCTTGTAAAATCTTTATGATCAAACGAGAAACATTAAAACAAAGTTTATGCGACTATAAGAAAATACTTTTTTTTGAACGGCGACTTTCAATTTTTGCAACCATTTGGTCGCATCCCCCGCAATGATACTTATTTATACTTTTTACGATATGAGCCCCATTTCCCCACGTTTCCCATACCAATTTCTTTAATCATTAACTAACGAAGATAAAGTTGCTCAGATATTTGCTTCCAAATTTCGAACCTTTTTTTTTTCTTCAATCAATCAACACAAACAAGTGTTGAAGATCAATGGGTGGTTTGGATATGGAATCATTGGTGGATGCAACAGCAGGTGCAATTGGATCTCTCGCTAGCACCACTATATTGTACCCTTTAGATACCTGCAAAACCAAGTACCAAGCTGAACTACGTACCCCTAATCTCAGAAAATATAGGTCTAATCTTTTATGTACCTTTTCGATTATCACCTTCTACATAACTTACTTGTGTTTTAACTTTTGTATTTGCTCTGCGAATTTAATTGATTGCTACTTAAATCAGTGAACTGTAGGTTGTAAATTGTGATTTGTTTTGTCGTCGCAATTTGGGCTTAGCCGTGTGCCTATTCATAGCCCTATGTCTCTTTATTTCAACCTGTCAATCAATCGTTAGTTTGGCTCTTGAGGATAGAAAACGAACTAGCTCCTATTCAGAGGTCAATAAGTTTGACTCTCAAGGATAGGAAACCAAGTAGCTCGTAAAACGTCAATAATGGCGGCAAGATTTTATTGCTTAGTGAGATTCGAAGCCACACAGCTCGTCACCACACCAACAAATGCCAGTGAACTAAATGGCCACTAGCGTCAACATATCACACTTGTGGGTACAAAGTTTTTAGGTTTCTTGAACACATAAGTGAACTGCTAACCATCTACCAAGGTTTAGGTTTTGTATGAACTAGTTTTAACACCGGGCCGCGTGTTGCAGGGCCTGGTCATACGTATGTGATTTCGTCACACGCGTTGATAGCAAAAGTTTAAAGTCTCGCACGTTACGGTGTAAAACCGTAATCCGTCATGTATTAAAAGGTGGAAATATATCCAAATTCGGCGGGTGGAAGTCGTAAACATGCCAAAGAAGTGTATGGGTCAAAGTAGTAAATCGGTAAAGTCTTGTAAATGGTTATAAGTCAAAGTAGAAGGTTAAACTTGTAAATATGTTAAAGTTAAGTTGAAGGGTCAAAGTAGTAAATATTAGAAAGTTGAGGGGTGAAGTGTAACTTGAGAAGGTCAAGGGGGGTGAAGTGTAACTTGAGAAGGTCTTAACCAACCTTCTCAATTAGGGTATATATATATAAATATTGTTATGGTAGTTTAATTCATTAGAAACAACAGGGACAAGTATTGTAATAGTGAATTGAAATATAAGATACTCTAAACAAAAGGGTTGTTTTACTGTAAAAAAAGGTTTATTGAGCCAGGGTGCTCAGTGAGATAGATGTAAGGTTTGCCTTCATCTCATCATCTCCAGACCCTACTCTATGAGTGAGATATTACTGTGTACGTTTGTTTATATTTTTAGACAAAAGGGTTGTTTGTTTTATTAAGTGGCAGAAGTTATACATTGTACAGGAACCTTTCTGATGTTCTTTGGGAAGCAATTTCCAAACGCCAGGTTCTATCATTGTTTCAAGGGCTAGGGACAAAGAACCTGCAATCATTTATTTCATCATTTATATACTTTTATGGATATAGCTTCTTTAGGAAGATGTACATTGAGAGATCTGGATATAAGTCTATTGGGACGAAAGCTAACTTGCTTATTGCTGCTGTCGCTGGCGCTTGTACTGTTGCCATAACCCAAGTTAGTCACAATAATATTTGCACATCTTACTATATACACATTACATGTGGCAAATGGTATCGATTCAGAACGGTTAAGCTTTTTTGTACGTCCCCTGCATTTTCTCGTCCAAAAAGTTTAACTTTCTCTATGAATAATTATTTGTCTGTTATGAGTTAAGAATAATACATTTTTTTAAAATACGCTCTAGATCATTTTTTGACCCGTTTAACTTGAAGGTGAACTTTTTCTGGGTTACCCATTTGGCCCTTTAAAGATAAAATACAATCGACACACTGATAAAGTAAACGGGTCGAAATTGCCACCACTATATTAAACCTACACAGGAACATGAATATGCGATACTATTATGGATGGTTACCTGTGATGATGCTTAAATGTGAGGCGTTTGTACAGCCATTGGATACAGCGGCATCACGGATGCAAACAAGTGATTTTGGCAAGTCTAAAGGGTTATGGAAGACCCTTTCAGAGGAAACGTGGGGAGAGGCCTTTGATGGGCTTGGGATTTCAATTCTGCTTACAATCAATCCTGCAATTCAGGTGATTCATCGTCTTTTCTTACTAGAAAAAATCAAAATCAAATAAAAGATCTGATAAACACTTGCGGGGTGAAATCTTTTCTTCTGATCACTGAATCAGCTGGTAGGAGATTTAACTAAAGCCTCTAGATTATCTTGAGCCATTCCAAACGGGTGCAAATTGATCCGTCTTTTCTTTCAATTAAAAATATATATAATATATAATTTTTTTATTTTTGCAGTACACTGCATTTGATCAATTGAAACAGAGATTACTAGAAGGACAAGAAGGTAACCCACAGTCACTTTCTGCTGTTACTGCTTTTCTGTTAGGTGCAGCTTCAAAGTGTGCCGCTACCTGCTTGACTTACCCAGCTATCAGGTAAAATCTTCGTGGGGCGAATTATATAAATAGAAGACAAACTTTGACTTTAGAGGTCAAAGTGTATTTTCTACTTCAAAGTTGATGTCAGTTATGTTTCCGACTTCACACAACGTTCCATTTTTTTTATAAATGTACTTTATAAATTAAAAAAAGTCGGTCAAAAGTTTTATTTCAGGTAACAGTCTTTTTTGAGGCGAGAAGACCCATCAAAAGTAACATGGTGAAAGTTGCTCTCACGTTTTTTCGGATTGATTACCTTAACTTAAAAATATTGAAACTTTGATGGGTTTTCTTTAGCCCTAAAATATTGGTGGTCTAAACTTAATTTTTTTCCAAAGTTTGTTACTTTTTCAATTTAATCAGCCTATATTTTTCAATTTTTTTTCCAAACTTTGAAGGTAAATTATATAAGCCATTTGCACCTACTGCATGGCAAATATAGTGTTAGAGGTGGGTGGTCATGCGGTTAAATAACTGCCCTATGTATCATAGTTAAAGCAACAAATATAAGTGTTTATGTGGTTCTTGTAGTTCTCTATTTAAAATCGGTTCAGTAATGAACATTCTTGTATATATCTTTTGGTTTGCCCCATATCTTTTTGTGTGTATGTTTGACCTCATAAGTCAAGATTACGAAAGTTAAAGAAAAACATGTATTACACACAGATGCAAGGTAATGATTCAGGCCGCGGAATCTGAAGAAGATACATACGAGGAATTAGAAGTAAAATCAAGAAAGACGGTATCGGGTGCGCTATATGCTATATGGAAAAAAGAAGGATTTCTAGGATTCTTCAAAGGTTTAAGAGCTCAAATACTTAAAACTGTGCTAAGTTCAGCTTTGCTTTTAATGATCAAGGAAAAAATAACAAAGAGTACATGGGTATTGTTCCTGGGAATAAGGAGATTTTTGTTTTTGAGCAGAAGCAAAGTTCTTAAATAAGGATGGATTTTTTATTGTAATAAGGACCAAATGTGGTCTAGTAAAGATTTTCTTGTTCCAAACATTATGATTCTTGATTAGATATATTGTTTGTATGCATTTCATCATTAGTTAAATGTGTAAAATATTACTAATTAGTTAATGAAAAGTTATTCATATACTTACAAATTTATAAGCAGCTAGTGGAGTGAATTTAAAAGGATAATAAGAATACAAGTTTTGTGTAACTTATCGGTGGAGTGAGATTAATTTTGAATAACGAGAATGGGTAATTTTATAAGGTGTATTCAAATATTTCAATAAGGGGCTGTTTGGCAAAATCTCAATCATTAAGTGCTGAATGGTTAAGAGGTCTGAACCATTAAGAGGCTCTATCAATGAGAGTGATATTGAGGTAGAACTTCAGGTGATGATAAGTTTGGTATATGCTTTATTCAGTTCCATTCAGCATCTTTCAATCTCTTAACCATTCAGCACTTAATTGAACCATTCAAAGATTCTTTTTTTTATGAAACAAACGCTCTGAATGCTGAATCTGAATGATTTAGTACTGAACTGAACCATTAAGAGGCAAAACAAACAGCCCCTAAGTGATTGAAAGTTTGTATTAAAAAAAATAAAAGTAATTTTCATATTTTTTTGTAGTTAACTTGCATTAATTTTGTTTCTTGGAACAAATTGTATATACTTCTATTTGTGAAGGTCGGTCGTCTTCACTTACGACCGACACGTTGCGACCGACACGTGTCATAATTAATAAGTGGCCAAATTTTGAAAAATATTTTTTATTTTTTATTCATTTTTTGGACTAGTTTGTTAGTTATATTGGTACTGGTTTGCATTAATAAAGAAGTTTGTTGGTTGCTTAATGGTATGTATGAGCTTCTATAAACTAGAGTGAACCACGTTCAAATTCTCTCAGCAGCATTTTCTTTTTTTACCTTATCTTTCTTTGGGTATTTTTAGTAGCTTTTTTGTGGTTTTTTCTTTGTTTATCTTCTTGCCTTTTCTTTTTACATTCTTAACTTCTTAAATACGTTTACAATTTTGTCGTTTTAATATTTGGTTCGTAGTACGAGACAATGTTATCTTTTACGTGTGTGACGTGACGATGTCATCACAACGAGCGAGACCTGTCAAAATCCTGATGTTGTCATCATAATGCGCCTAACGAAGTCACAACATGTATCGAGCTCGACGTATCATCTAAGACACGGCCGCCGCATTACGCGACCTGATCTCAATCCTAGTTTGATTTACTATGTAAAATGATGAGATATAACTATATAAGAAAAGTTTTAAGACTTTCTTGAAAGTATAAAAATAAGATACAAGTTACCACTACAAAATAGTAGTATATAAGCATATAAAAAACATTTATATGAAATCGGACTAGCGTTTACAAGAAGAATATAAATGTATAGTAATATAGTAGAATAAACATGGATGAATACAAGATTCAATACCAACATAGAATCATATCATAATATCAACAATGAAATATTTACCAATAACACATCATTTAATCAACACAATAAATAAAACTTTTATAATCTTGTAAAAAGTCAATGATGTTTTGACTATGTCCAATAGGTTAAATGGTCACATTTGACATTATGCCGTATAATTTATGGCTTATACAATAAGATTATGAGTCTTTTAAAAATACTAGAGTAAACTGCAGTTTTGGTCCCTGTGTTTTGATACCATTAACAGTTTTGGTTTCACCTTAACAGTTTTAGTCCCTGTGTTTTTATTTTTTAACAGTTTTGGTCCCGAACACTAACTCCATCCAATTTTCCGTTAAGTCTCTCACACGCGCCCCACATCTAAAGGGTAAAAATGTCATTTCTCCCTCTTTTTTTATCTAAGTCATCATGTAGGTTAACATTTTTATTTAGTCGTTTATCAAAAAAAGCGAGAGAAATAACATTTTTACTCCGCATGTGAGAGAGACTTAACGGAAAATTGGATGTAGTTAGTGTTTGGGACCAAAACTGTTAAAAAATAAAAACACAGGGACCAAAATTGTTAAGGTGGGACCAAAACTGTTAATGATATCAAAACACAAGGACCAAAACTGCAGTTTACTCAAAATACTAAGTGAATTAGTGATGTTAAACGGTGAAAAAAAAATTATTTTTAAATAAAATAAACGTTCTAAATATTAAACGGTGAAAAAAAAATATGATTTGTTCAAGCAACTTGTGTGTGAACCCTAACTTGCTTGCTACTCATAGCAAGTGCAGAGTGAAGCTGAAAGCGAGGTCGCAAATCGATATGGAGATTAGCGGTTTAGACAACACCGGTCGACAATTCAAAAACGCCGATGAAATGTGGAGAGAAGAGATCGGTGATTCACAGAAGAAGTTCGATTGGTACCGAAATGGTGTTGGTTACTGGCAAGTAAGTTTTTTTTTTGTGCCTCTTTTCGTCTCACCAAATAACTTGACATAAACCCTAGAGTTGAAAAAAAAATATATTTTTTGTGATTTTGTGGTGTGAAGGGTGTGGAGGCATCAATGGATGGAGTGTTAGGTGGATATGCACATGTAAATGAGCCTGATATCAACTCCAGTGAAGCTTTTATTAATTCTCTTTTGACTCATCTTTTTCCTAATTCTGGTAGAGATCAACATCTTGTAGCTCTTGGTTAGCTCTCTGCCCCCCTTGCCTTTATTCAACCTATACACACACACATATTTCATTTCAAGGTTTGGTTTGCTGATGTATGAGCTTCCCTTGGGAGACGGACTAGCCTAGAGCTCCGAACTCCGGAAATGGAGATGATTGGGTGGGTCAGTGGCCTGTCGGTGATACAAAATATCGTTCAAAATAAACACACACACACTTGTATGTCTTATGTTGTTTTTGTAGTTTTTGTTTTAAAATTGATGATTCTGTATGGTACATTGAAAAAACAATGTCATTTAAAGAGACTAGTTTATGTATTCGCTTGTTTTATTCATTCCTGTTTTAAAGCAAGAAATTGACCTAATAGGCTAATATCATTCAACGTGTACCGTGAGATGGAAGTATGTAACTCCATAGCTATATAGACATCTAAATGTTCATACATAAAGCAGACAGTTATTAAAACAGTCAATAATGATTTTAGAACATTCGGAACAAGTTTGTAGTTACTGTAAGTTTATTTCTTTATGCAGTTATTTCTTGAGTTGTCATTCATTAATGCCATTGTTGTCACCAGGCTCATCATCTTGTCTATACTTGAAGTTTTGAATCAGGAAAGCGCTTGAATATATCTTATTGTGTGTAATTTTCTAATCGGCAGCCAAAAACTTCTGAGATGCCTTTTAAATAATTATACTGATTATTTTGTGAATTATCTCTTAGTTTTTTCACAATCATCCTGCCAGATAAATAAATAGCAGTTTATCTCTATATAGCAAGACACAACTTCTTTAGTTTCTAATGTTTAGATTATTATTAATCTCATCGTCTCTCCCCTATCAGTTTATAGTTAGAATTCATCATTTGTTAAAAAGCTTCTTACTGTTGACTAAAATTACTGCAGATTGCGGTTCTGGAATTGGAAGGGTGACTAAGAATCTACTTATAAGATACTTCAATGAGGTAATTAATGACTTTCTTACCATTCGTTCATCATATAGACCACGTAAGAATTATGTTCATGTTTAAAAGAAAACATAGAATTTGAGTTTTACTTATGGCGATTGTACCATGTTTGTCACCCATTACTTGAAATTCAATTGCTTCTAGGTTGACCTTCTTGAGCCGGTGTCACATTTCTTGGAGGCTGCTCGTAAAAATTTGGCTCCTGAAAATCTGTCCGTATCGGAGGACCACAAAGCTGTCAACTTTTACTGTACCCCACTGCAGGTAATGGGCCTCTTCAAAAAAGATAAATAAATATGGTACGGGTCAAATGAGTTGAATGGGTTATAAGTGGACCAGACTTCAGAGTGTATTTGTACTGCATACAACTTAATAAGTCACACATAAAAAATTTGGATTTCTTTTGAAGAGAACGTAGAATTTTTAAGTCTCAGCACACATGTTTTTACCTGTTACACACCCCATCCGTTAAGCAAATACATGGTTTAATTGTTAGCTATTTTTTTGTTTGAACGATTTATCTTGTTGTTTTAGGAATTTACTCCAGATGCAGGAAGGTATGATGTCATATGGATCCAATGGTGCATTGGTCATCTTGCCGATGATGACTTTGTGTCATTTTTTAAGAGAGCAAAGGTAATCTCACTTTCTTTCTTTCCTACTTCACCTATCTTCGTTGTATGAGAGGTCATCTGGAGGCCACAATTTTGACCTTTTAACTTAAACGTTGATCGATTGTGGTTTTATATCTTTTAATTGACTTTGTTTTACGAGCTGTATAATAGATGTCTTTGTGGCATGATTTTAGATTTCAAAGTTAGTTAAGTTTTTAAATCTGCAGGAGTTGCCGAAATCTTGTATCACTGTTCGTCTAATATTTTTTTAGAGAGTAATTTAACACTAAATTTTTTATTAAAGACACCATATTGAAAGCTGGGTGGGATCCTTTGACATGTTATAGTTGGGTGGTCTTTCTTTTTATTTTTCATTTATCAATTATATAGTTCTGTAACATTTTTTTGAAAGCTGATTCAGATTATCTAAAAAAACGAGAAAAAATAGTTAATAAACCATTTCCTCAACACAGCTTAAAAAGCTTAGTTTAGTAGATTCTTTTATTTTATCATTATTGATTGATAGCCAAACAACCACCTAATCAAGACATCCTACTTTGGAACCGAAGAACATATTTAATTGAAATGCAGTTGTTCTAACAGACGCATTTATGTGTAGGCTGGGCTTAAACCCGGAGGATTTTTCGTTTTGAAAGAAAACCTTGCAAGATCTGGTACTGTTAGGAACTCTTTCCTTGTCCACATTTTATGATACACAGTTCACACTTCACACACATAATGAATTCTGTGATACATTTTTCCGTTACAGTTTATTTCATACTTACTCTCGTTAAAATTGGTTGCATTGAAAGCATTGAACTTGGTTCTTGAATTTATGAAGAAAAAATATTTATAGAACAACTTCGTTTACAAAGAACAGTTTTTCTAGTTCTATGACTGAAGTGGAAACATATGTGTGACGTTCATGGATTCAGGATTTGTGCTGGATAATGAAGATAAGAGCCTTACAAGGTCACACGCGTACTTTAAGGAACTCTTTAATCAGTGCGGTCTCAACATTTACAATATGAAGGTAGTTTTAGTTGTCCATGAAAAGTGCAATGTTTTTTTATGCGAATATTGCTTTCACTTTCTGTAGATTTCTTTGTCATTTGACCAGATGTTGACCCGTTTGTTTATATGGATTTGTATGCATCAGGATCAGAAGGGGTTTCCAGATGAACTATTTCCTGTGAGAATGTATGCATTGACAACAGGAACACTTAAAAAGGTTGGTTCATCAAGACCAAAACGACACTCAAATAGACCTGCCCTCATCAAATGAACTGGTATTGGTCTTTATATGAAGAATTGGTGATTTTATATAACGTTTGTGAACAACATCTTTGTTATTTATATCTGGATCGGATTATAAACAGGTTGAATGACGAAAATTATTAAACCTTGCAACTGTTTAACCATGAAATTCTTTTATCCGTGTTCAACTATAGAGCTCTCTTATCCACGTTTAAAACCATCTTTCATGAGCATATTTTGTTCTATGACCTTTATGGGATTTATTCGTCTATGGGATGTAAACAAAACGATCATCATTAGCTAGCTAGCTAGCATGTTTTGGTCGCCATCTTGAGCTAGCTTTCATGATCATCTCACCATTGCCGCCTATACCCTCAAGTTGAAGTAAATGTTGACAATCAACATGGTTGCAATCGGCTACTTCTAAACTATTGCTCCCATTTACAAAAGTGTGCGACTCCAAGACGCTATTTTTTGTACACTCTCGACAGTACTCTAACGCCATGCTAACAAGCTCATAGTTTTCCATAACTACCTCTGGTACACTCTGTAATAACGTACAATTTGTCTTAATTCATCAAAATTTATCCGGTCTTAAATTAAAATGTAACATATATATATTCTGAATAAAATTTTATTTAAAAGCTAGAAGAGAAAATTGTATCGGTGAAAATCATTTTTTCTAACCGGTTCTCTTTGTATAGAGATCGATCACAATAAAAAAATGAAAATGTCTAACTAAGTTTACTCACTGTTCCAATTAAATACATCAAAAGTCATGGAAGTTTCATAAGTGTTCCAATCATATGTAATATTTTTACAAATGTTTGGATTTTTTAAAAGGGGTAACTTTGTAAAAATGTAACCAAGTTTGCTAATTGTTCCAATTAAATACCTGAAACTTCTTTTGTCTCTCTAATGTCACTGAAGTTTCATTAAGTGTTCCAATCATATGTACTAATTTTACGATTATTTGAAATTTTAAAATTGAGTTGGGCAAATGAAATATGTATATAACTTTGGATACTATTTAGTGATTATTTTTATTCAATTTGACTTCAAATCATTCAATTTGGAACTTTGTTATTAAGTTACAAATTCTTAGTCTTCCCTTTTAGATCCCGATTGAAATTGATTGGAAAAAAACTTTCACTTTTTTATAATCATAATTCATATATGTTTAATATGCCCAACTCAATTTTAAAAAATTCAAACATTTGTAAAATATTGCATAAGATTGGAACACATATGAAACTTCAGTGAGTTTAAAGAGATAAAAAAAGTTTGAGGTATTTAATTGGAACAGTGAGTAAACTTGGTTACATTTCTGTGACATATTCCCTTTTTAAAATTGAGTTGGGCATATGAAACATACATGAATGATGATTATAAAGACGTGAAAGTTTTTTTCCAATCAATTTTAATCGAGATCTAAAAGTGAAGAGTAGGAATTTGCAACTTAAGTCAAATAATCAATTATTAACAATCTTAATATTTAAGTCAAATTGAACAAAAATAATCACAAAATAATATCTAAAGTTTATACATATTTCATTTGCCCAACTCAATTTTTAAAAATTCAAATAATCGTAAAATTAGTACATAGGATTGGAATACTTAATGAAACTTCAGTGACATTAGAGACATAAATAAAGTTTCAGGTATTTAATTGAAACAGTTGACAAACTTGGTTACATTTTTACAAAGTTTAATAATAAAACTAACCAACCAATTATAATAAATAATAAATAATTAACAATTTTAATATTTAAATGAAATCAAAGATTAAATAAAAACTAGCAGACAACATTAAAAACCAAACTTAAAAAACAAATTTATATTGGTTTTTAATAGTCTCAATTATTACTTTTTATTTCTATTGGTCTTAACTACTATCGAACTGGCTAGTACCGGTCCTAACTTTTTATTTTGACAACCAACAGGCTGTTGTTTATTTTTTTTTTGAATTCTACACCAACGTTCTAGGGTTTTGATCGAAAGTAGAATACGAGTCGACTGATGTAAAAGAGCTAGAAACGGCATTCCGAACGACGAAACAATGCTTCAGTCGGATGTTTAAACCTAACGGTTCTTCAATTGGACGTAACAATTATGTCTTTCGGAGCGTCGTTTCGGGATAACTTTTACATCTTTTACATCAATCGACTCATATTCTCCTTCCGATCAAAAGCCCTAAAACATCGGTCTTAAATTAGAATTTATTGCCTTAAAAAAAATTAACGATGACCTGTTGATTGCCAAAGTAATAAAAAGTTGAGACCTTTAAAATCAATATACCCGAAACAAATGATAATTAAATATAACAATGATAATTAAATACGATTACCTGTAAGACCCATCCGGTATATTTCACGTTGTTAACATGTCGGTTAATATCCAAATCGCTCCAACTTGGCTAATTAAACATTTTTGTTTTCAAAATATCAATAAGTTGATCATGTTAGCACCAACAAATAGATACTCTCATAAGTAAAAATTAAGTACTGAACTAAACTGACCGTTAACCCGTTGCAAACATGGTCAACTATGTTCTGATCATGTTTAGACCATTTTATAGCATCTTGATTGACTAAAGGTGGTGTATCCAGAAAATGTTGTTCTAATTCAGCTCTAACTTCATATGGGAATTTGGATAACCTTCTTGTCTCTTTATTCATCATCACCCAAATGCTATGAAATGGTACACATGCAGTAATTAATATATGTAGTTACACACACACACACCATAAAACACAATATTAATGTCATGTGGCATGTATAAAGTTTTTACCTTGAAGCTCTTATTAATATCTCGCCTGTTTTGCAATCGCGAAACAACCAATTACAACACATGCCAGTTTTACCAGATGCAGCTTTCCAAGTATCAATTTCAACGACATCACCCCTGTACGTATAAATTCAAGAATGAAAAGATACATCACGGCCCAACAACAAGTTCAAGACGTCAATCGTCTACTAAGTCTCACGTACATATATGTAGTTTAAATTAACCGGACATTCAAAATATCACGCGTCACTCATGAGAGCTAAAGATGATTATATGATAAGTTTAAATTAAAACGTTATATATTGTACGTACGTACCATGTTGGACAACGGTCAACGACCACTTGCATCTTAGCCATCACCCAGATTAAGTTCTTCCTGCACATTTCTAGTGTTGAACCAAACCCATCATGTAATATTCCAATGCTCTTTAAATGATTAAGGGATGTTTCCTACAAATAAATTTATTTAGTTTAGAAATGTCAATAAGTAATGTAATTAACATACAAACAAATATATAATTAAATTAATTAATTACCTGCAAATAATTCATAATTGTTTCTATAGAAGTTGTTTGCTCTGGCCCAACTTCATAGGATCTAACATAAATATTTTGTCGAAAAACTAAGCCATCGTTAACCATTCTCCCTAAATCAAAACGCGAAGCCACTTTTGGAAGCGTTCTATTTTGGTTGATCGTCTTCATTATCATCGGCTTTGGGGCGATGGATGTAATAGCAGTACTAAATCTTGTAGCATTAGGATCTTTAACTTGCAAACCCCAAAAAGATGTTTCCTTTATAATACCATGCACATTCATGGTCTCAAGTGAAAGTGTATAAATCTTTAAATAAAGTGGAATAATTGCAATGTATATATAAGTAATTAAGTATACATAGGAATAATACATATATGCATATTTTGTATGATTCTTTATTCAAATTGTAGTGCACGTACCATAGATTAGAATCACGTCCACTTAGGCTACATTACGAGGCATGCGAGTAGAATTTTGTGGTCTAAGTGAAATTAAATTAGCCCGGATATATTGAATCTACTTTCTATTGGTACCGATTAACCAAAATCGATACAGTAGTAGCTAGTGGATTTTGTTAAATTTTGGTATTGGTACTACTCAGTATCGATACTGTAAAAATTAAAAAGTACCGATTTGGTATTGCGTATTGATTTTTTTAATCATTTTGATATAAATGTTTGAGACATTAACTAAGAATGATCTATATTGTACATTCAAGATTACAAATAGTTTATTATGCAATTTTGAGACACGTACTTTTAATGTTTTTGGTAATGTCATATATTAAATTGAATGAATTTGATACGGGTTTTATTTTATATATTTTTTAAATTGTTGTTCAATGGTTATGAATAAATTTAAAAGTATCAAAATGATAAACTAGCTACTCGATACATATTTTTTCTCAAATTTAATATGAGTGCTTTCGATACCGATACTTGATCAGTATGTTATGAATCTCATCCCTACTCTTGAGCTTGAAGGCCCCGAGCTCATTATTAGTGTATAAACTATATTATATCTATGGTATTAGTGAGGTTATATGAGTTTTTCATTAAATCATTTTGTTAAAAAATTACAAAGTGAGCATGCATTTTCTTGTCTATGTGAAGCTAAAAGTTATGTAGAACTTTTAGTCTATGCTACACAAGGACAGCTAGTCATTATCTGTGTACGTGAAGCTCTACACGGCTTCGTCTATGAGGATCTTATTAAACAATAGCTAGTTTTGTAGTTAATGCATATTGTTAATTGTAGTTAATGCATATATATAAAATATTATATGTAAATTAAGACATTATATACGTTTGGAATTTAACGTGTTAGCTAGGATATATAGTACTTTTTCAAAAGAAATTAAATTAGATCTTTGTATCTAGAATTTGAATCTTATGGGAGTTTGTTTCAATTCGTGGGACTAAAATAAAATTATAAAATAATTTAATATATGACACATTACAACTATATCTAATATCCAGCACTTCATACTCCGCCGAGTCGTCCTTCTTTGCCGCTGCAAAACTCCTCCGCTGCAAAACAACTCTACACGGCGATGAAAGATTGTTGAGTTGTTTGTTTACCTTTTGTTTGTGTTAATGGAGTCACGGGGAACAGAACATGGAATTTGTGTAATTTGTGTTTTGTGTGAAGATTGATGCATGTAGAGAAATTTGTGTTTCGTGTTAAGATTGATGTAGGCGGCGACGAAAGCCGTTGATGGTGGTGATAGGTGGTTGTGGTGGTGGTGAAGGTGTTGTGGATGGGGAGAGGAAATAGTGACAGTACGTTGAGGTGAGTTGGTGGTAGTGTTGAAGATCGTGGTGGCTGAGGGTTAGTATTGGTGGTTGTAGAGTTTTTTTTAAATGAGTTAATTGTCAAATTAGTCCCTAAGGGAGTTATAATCATTTCACAGTCAACTCACATAACTTTTTTAACGGTGTTAATGTCTAGGACTAATTTAACAATAAGTTTTGACATGTAAAAAAAATTTAAGCAAAAATTCTTAAAAGTATTATTTTTGATAAAAACATACAAACCTCAGTAACCATTTTAACAATTAACTCTAAAATTAAAGTCACATACTATTATGATTTAAAGACAACAAACCAAGTACGATTGCAACAAACAACATGAAACACCAAGGTTTATATATACATACACGCTATTTTATGACCTTAACCCTATTCTATTTCCATTTTTTTTGCCTCCATGTTGTCCAACCTTTCATGATCATACCACCTCCAATCTCAAGTTGAAGCGAATGCTCGCAATCAATCCGGTCACGATCACCTAGGTTGTCTTTGCCGGTTCCGATTACATAAGTGTGTGATCGCAACATGTCTTCCTTCCTACACTCTCGGCAATACTCTAAATTTAGGCTCGCAAGCTCATAGTTTTCCACAATCGTATATGGAACACTCTACGGTAAAAATAAACTATTTAAATCGTTGTAAATTGTTTATGCATACATAGAACTTAGAATTATAGATAATCAAGCTAGTTACCTCAAGGATCCACCCAATGTATTTAGCATTGTTAACATGTTGGTTGATATCTAAGTCACTCCATATCGGCTATAAATAAGTATGTATTTGTGCATAAAATGAATTAGTAAGGTCATGTAACATGAAAGGATATATTAACAAACGTAAAAAGATTAGACTGACCGTTAAACCCTTGCGAACATAGTCAACGTTACTCTTGTCTCGTGTTGACCATTTTCTGCTCATAGGCGGTGTAGTATCCGTAAAGTGTTTATCTAATTCATTATGAACTTCATCCGGGAACTTTGATAACTTTCTTGTCTCCTCATTCATCATTAACCATAAACTATGAGATCGATTAATTACACCAATTATAAGATCGATGATTAATATTGTCCATATATATATAAAAGTACGTTATGATATGATATATATAAACACATGCATTGTTCTGGTTTTATATATATGTAACCAAATTAGCTAGATTTATACGTACCATGAAGCTTTTATTAATATGTCGCCTGTTTTGGCATCACAAAACGTCCCATTGGAGACCATTCCAATTTTCCCATATGCACCATTGCGTATATCAACTTGAATGACATCACTCCTGCATGTATTTAATTAATAACTAGTACATGAGCGTCATTAGTATATATATGCATGAGTATATATACATGAGTTGAAACATTGCGATGAACCAATGTAATTATGCATGAAAATGCATGACAGTAGTAACCGACACAAGTGTCATTTATGTGACAGTTAACTAACTAGCTAATTAACTAACAGAAGACATGTCTATATATTAGCAACAACTGACAATTTTGTTGATCAGTTACTACTGATCAACCACTGATCAACCAAGTTGCTATATATATGTGGACTAGTGTGAGGATCATCGTTTTATTTCTACTAGTGTCTGAAATGTATCATATATATATATACTACATATATATATGTAATATCATAATAGCACGTGTATATATATATATATATATATATACTTGAGTTGAAATACCATATCGGATAGCGGTCCACTACTAGTTGCAGCTTTGCCATCACCCAGATTAGGTTCTTCTTACACATCTCTCGTGTTAAACCTAGCCCATGATCCCACTCTCCTACTGCCTTCACATGATTAATAATTGCTTCCTGATCAAGTATATGCCAATGTATGCACAATCAAGCAATTACAAATAAGTTTAGTTACAAATATACCATGTACATGGTTAATATATTAGTTTCATAGCAAAACACAAGTTACTAGATTATATATATATACATAGATACTATACCTGGAATATGTT
The DNA here is from genome assembly GCA_030867185.1 of Tagetes erecta. Classification (NCBI taxonomy): domain Eukaryota; kingdom Viridiplantae; phylum Streptophyta; class Magnoliopsida; order Asterales; family Asteraceae; genus Tagetes; species Tagetes erecta. Next base: position 2,245,595 of record CM061492.1, read on the forward strand.
TGTAAGAGTTTCTATTGCAACTGTTTGGTTTGACCCAACTTCATACGATCGAATATGAAAGTTTTGTCGGAACACATAACCATCTTCCAGCATTTGACCTAGATCAATATCAGGAACCATGTGGACATGGTCTTTATAGTGGTTGAGTGCCATGTTTGGTTTCAAGAAAATAGTTTTAATAGTATTAGCACCAAATCTAGCGGTGGCTACCTTTGTAAGTTGTATGGGTCGTCGTGGTGTGCCTTGAAGGCGACTGCGTGTCATGTCATGATACGCGAAAGAATTCGACAAGAAAAATGCATTTGCAACAATAACACTAGCCATATAGCAGCAGTAACAAAGCTAGCTCTAAAGTACGTTAAATCTCAATATAGAATATGACATGCATCTTTTAAAACTATTTATAAAAACGTACGTACCGTATTAATTTATTAAAGATAATCTTTAAATAATACAATTATGATGGTGTTACAATTCAAACTTATAGATCCGCTTTAGGTAGAGAAGGCGGCCGGCTATATCACAAGTTTGGTCTGAATTATATGGTCTATGGCATGTTAAACAGCCTATGATCACTAATATAATTAATTAGTAATATTTAGACTAAACTTTGACTTTTGGTTCATGTTTACCTGTTTAATTATTACTAATTAATTTATATAAATAGTGCTTTAAATATGAAATGACATAAATACTCTCTAACTTAACTTAAATATTAAGAGAATTATTAGCAGGGATTAGAGCGCCTATAAAATTCTAACCTTTGGCTTTGATATGTTAAAAATGTTGAAATCAAACTGATATAAGTACTGTTTAGCAAAATCTGAATCATTAAGTGTTGAATGATTAAGAAGTCTGAATCATTAAAATGTTCTATTAATGAGAGAGATGTTAGGGCAAAACTTCAGATGATGGTAAAATTGGTATATGCTTTATTCAGTTTCATTCAGTATATCTCTGTCTCTTAGTCATTCAACACTTAACTGAATCATTCAGAGACTTATTTTTATGGAACAAACGTTCTGAATGCTAAATGTTGAATGATTAAGCACTGAACTGTATCATTAAAAGGTGAAATAAACAGCCCCATGGTTATTAAACACGCGTGAAAATCGAAATTTATTCTAATAATATTTAGTTAGATTGGTCATATTATATTATAGTATACTAAATGGTAAAACAAAAAAAAATGGGTAAGGTATAGACGTTGTAGTTTAATTGAAAGAAACCAAACCCTATTATATATAGTCTAACGACTTAAGTAAGTTCATCGACTTAAAGTTTCGCGTACCTTTAGATAACGACGTATAACCCATTGCATGTCTACTGTTATAAAAATAACCCAGCGTATTATTAAAAGTTGGGTACGGTGCTTCAATCGGATTTTTGAACTTTTACATAATCAAGTTGGTCGTATGACTAGTGATGTTGATTTTAGGTAAAATTTTTAGTTAATAACGTACAATTATTATGTGCATCATGTTACTTGCGTATGACTAGAGCCAAAGCTATATATATCGTATACTAGGTTTAATACCCGTGTGTTACACACGGGTTAAATAGTAATATTTATAAAGAAATTATAAACATTATGTTTAACGATTTGTAAATATATAACATTTACGGATTTGGCTCCATCAACTTGCATGGTTAAAAATTGCACTAAATTTTCCCTCCCATAATATTTCCCCCCAAAACATTGCCCCCTAAAACCTTGATTTATTAGATAGATATTAGAACTTTTCTAGATTATAAAACGTACTTAATTGAAATGCCCCATATATTATGTATCCCGATCCGTACAGGTCAATCCGAGTTGGTTTCGAAAGCTAGTCTCCTTTAATGTTCACGTACCCTTAGTTGCATAGTATTTTCAAAAGAACCGAAAACTTTCAAACGTAACCTGAATCATTGTCGTTGGTGTCCATTTGGTCTAGTGTTATTTGCTGGTGGGTTGAAGAACTCTTTGACTTTAAGGTCAGGAGTTCAAATCTCACTAGTGACAAAATTTTGCGGCTGAAACCTGAGGTTGGTGTTGAACTCTTCAGCCATTAGCTAGTTGCTTTCCTCTTGGAATGAGTTGGTGTCATCTTCGAGCGTTAAACTAACGATTCACGGTTGAAATCCCGTATGAGGTATGACCATACATGGATTATGAAGATGTATGCCCTGAGCCCGAATTGTTATTGTTGTTAAAAAAACTAGAATTAATGTGAAACTATAAGGGGCCGTTTAGTTCATGGAATTTATGAGTATTAGAATTGATATTGAAAATATAAGATTTTTCAAATAAAATTATGTTTTGGGGATCAATAAGATGAAATGCTTTGCCTCAAATTAATTGGTTGTGAGATTTAGAAATCCTCCACTAGGTGGAAGAAATTTGAAATCCCACAACCAAAAGAATTTGATGCAAAATATTCCCTGTTGTTGTTTCTCAAACACAATTTTGATTGAAAAATTTTATATTTTCAATATCAATTATAATGCCCTTAAGCCTTATACGATTAAACCTTTAATATGCACCATCAAATACCATCAAATAGTTTAATCTGAAAGTATTAATCACGATTCTTAGAGTAATCTAAGTCGTTATTCTGGTTATTTCGATTCTTCGTAACCCAATATCTAACATGCTACACGTTTATCCTAAAAAGCCGATAATATATGTGCTAGACAGTAAATGGGAATAGGATAAACGTGTAACATGTTAGATATTGTTATTCTGGTTTATTTCCATTCTTCGTAACCCAATATCTAACATGGAACTTATGTTACTCGATCGGAACTGATTAACATGTGTTTATAAAACCCGAAGACCGCCCCATGTATTACATATCCTGATCCTTACAAGTCAGATCGACCGAGTTCGGCCCGGATCCCTTAGTTTGCATAGTATTTTAAAAAATTAAACTTTGAAAAGTAACTAGAATTTACCGTTAAACTATGTTGATTTCCTCGCGTTTTAACATTTCATCGTGTGTACGATTACACGTTAAAGTCGTAATAAATGTAAGAGTTTTGGCAAATAAATAAAAACAACAAATCATTCAATTATTTGAATCTTATAGTTAGTAAAGTGAAATAGTGAATATTAAGAAAACAAAAGGATATATACTTAACTTTAATTTACAAACAAAAAGTAAAAAAAAAAAAAAAAACCTAAAAAGCCCAAACCCTATTAAAACCGAAACATGGGCGTGCTTTATCAGCCCAACGACAAACCATCTTGCTTTTAGTTGGTTCAAAGATTTAACATAAAAATGTAAAAAAAAATATTAATTTTCTATATAATATGAATGTGTAAAAATATAAAATAATATACAAATGTTTTTTTTTAATTAAATAGCCTTGCTAGCAAGCAGGCTCGGCTGGACATGGATTTCAACGAGGCGAGTCCGAGCCCAATATTTAGGCTTGGTAAAACATATGGGCTTGCTTCAATTCAATTTAATTTATATACGAGTCGAGACAGAGTCCGCCTTGGTTTTACTCAACTTTACTCATTTACAACCGTAAAATTCATACAACATATGAAACTTAAGGACACCACATGTCAGTATGTCACCACATCGCAACGCACATGACATATAGTGTCAGCGTTGTAATATAAGGACACCACACATTAATGTCATCATCATAATACGTGTAACGAAATTACAAACATGAATACACAACACATGCACCAGCTAAAACCCAATCAAACCTTTAAATATTGACCATCACATCACCTAACCCGAAATAGATCCTAACCGTTACTATTATATAAAGTTAAAAAAAACACCTTTAACAAAACTGAATTCTTAAAAATTAAAATGTTTGCTATAAATCAAAATGTTATTTATAGGTTTGACTGGGTTAACCCAGATCTGACTCGGGTCAAACCCGATTCACATGACAACTCACCCTAAACCTGTTCATTTCCTTCGTCCTCAATGAAACTCTGTCATAAACAGTTTTTAATATTCATCACGTTGATGATGAAACTTAACCCTTGTTGCATATGACAATGGAGCCAGATTAATTTCACCTCGAAGTTATTGATCTGCTAAAACACAACACCCCACCACATACCTTAAAGTTAACCAACACATGAACAGAGCTTCACTTCATTACTTTTATGCAGAAAAATACAAAAACACCCTAGCAATTTCATGTCAATTCATATCACAATTTCTTAGCACCCATTTGACTAACTTTATCTTTTTAGATGTCAAAAATCACACTGTGGCCTACATCTCTTTCCAGGAAGGTGAAATATTCATCAATCAAAAGTGTTTATATTTGACTTGAAAACATCATTAGATTGTTTGCACACCACGCCATCTATAACTATAACTATAACTATAACTATCATCATATATTTGGTTATTATACTATATAGTATATACACTCTAATCCTACTTCATACTTATACTACTTATAAGTTATAACTATGGCTTTCTTTGCTAGTCACACCTTTGAATCCTCCTCATCATCATATTCGCCACAACCGTGCCGTCGGTTTACCTTTTCCGAGATTCAACTTGCAACCCAAAACTTTGACGAGTCGTTGGTGATAGGACGAGGGGGGTTTGGCAAAGTTTACAGAGGAACTGTGACTTTTGGGGGAGTTTGTTTGGATGTTGCAATTAAGCGGATGGAGTCGGGTTCTAATCAGGGAGTGGTAGAATTTTGGGCGGATATTGAGATGCTGTTAAAGTTAAGACACTATCATTTGGTGTCTTTGATTGGTTATTGCAGCGATGGGCAAGAGACGATTCTTGTGTATGAGTATATGTCTAATGGAACACTTGCTGATCGGCTATATAAGTGTCAGGCTCCTTTGACTTGGGTGCGGAGACTCAAGATATGCATAGGGGCTGCTCATGGTTTACATTACTTGCACACATGTATAGGTACTAAGCCAAGAGTTACTCATCGAAATGTTAAGAGCTCGAATATATTGTTAACATCTGATTGGATAGCTAAGATATCAGACTTTGGGTTATCCAAAATAGGCCCCACAAATCAGTCGTCCACAATTGGATATCTAGATCCTGATTACTTTCAAACAGGTAGGCTGACTCGAAAGTCTGATGTGTATGCGTTTGGGGTGGTATTGTTTGAAATCTTATGTGGGAAACAAGCAGTTGATAGAAGTATTGATGAGGAGCATGGGGGTTTGGCAACGTGGGCACAAGACTCTTATAATGAAGGAAGGTTGAAGCAAATCGTTGATTCTAATATAAGGGGGAGAATATCCCCTATATGTTTAAGCGAGTTTGCACTAATAGCTAGGCGGTGTTTGCATAGAAATCCCCTGCAACGTCCTACAATGTTCGAGGTTATGGTGGGTCTTGAGTCTCTCCTTCTCTTACAAGAGAAAATTGATAGTACATTGCTCATCAAACTTTTTGGTACAAGTTTACCAACATTTCTCTTTCCATCCAATCAGGAAAACTCAGGTATTATGCTGTCTTTGTATTTTATGCATTTAGTTCATTTCTTACTGCATTTCTAATACATTCAATTGCTTTTAACATGTGCGACTTAACTATAAGCAGTAAGGATCTGTCTTGTTAACCGCTAGTTATTTGTTGAATTTGCAGTGGGAGCTACAAGTATAAAATCATTGGATATATACCTCTCTAGCGTTGTAGGTGAAAACCGACTAGTACACCGGTTTGATTATAGTACTATCGTCCAGGCAACTGAAAACTTCTCCGAAGCTAATAAGAGCTCATATGAAGGCTACAAGTTCATGTACAAGGTATCCATAATCACATATATATTTATTTTCACATTGTAATGATTTGAAGTGTTATTTTTTATCAGGCTACAAAATATACAAGTAGATATGCCATTTGTTGATTCTTTTGATTCCATATTTATTGCCAAAAACTTAACTTGGTTTCTCTTTATAGGGAAGGCTACAAGATGGACAAGATATAGCAATTACTCAATATTCTTATGCCAGCAATAGCATGTACGAAGAATGTATAAGTGAAGCATCAATACTTGTGGAGTTTGAACATGAGAACGTGATTCGGTTTATTGGATATTGCATTGACGGAACAAAGGTGTACCTTATCTATGACTTTGCACCTAAAGCAACTCTGGCTAGCTTGATTTATGGTAATTTTCCGTTTGAAATGCATTCCTCGTAATTAAGTTCACTTCTAAAACTTAAAAAAAAAATATATAAACTAGATAACGCTTTCTCAAAACTACACGATAACGTTTATGATTACATATACAGAATAATCTTAATATTTACACTATAGTCATAGTTTTTCAAGCTATATTAATTTTGATAAATCAATTTCCGACAAGAGCACGTCTGATTTTTGTTCTGTGTTTGTAGATCCTATGTGTCGTCTTTTGGACTGGAATAAACGGTGCAAAATAATTCTAGGTGTCGCTAGGGCACTTGTATACCTTCACAGTTATGCTCCCATTCCAATCATACATGGTGATGTAAAGGCTGCAAAAATTCTTTTGGATGAAAATTTTGAGCCCAAACTATCAGGTTTTGGGTTAGCAAAGCTAATCAACGAGACTGACTGCATTAATGTTGATTCGATTCGTGGGACTTCGTAAGTACATAATAGTTCACTTACAAAATGTCATTTTTTTTTCTCGTGCTTATCTTATGAAGTAAGCTCTTATTGGAAATTTGCAAGTGAAGTTGTGACCACAATTAGTGATGAAAAATTGTGTCTCAGATTAGAGTTTTTGTAGTGTTGACCATGGCTAATAATTGCACACATGACAGCGGATATGTATCAGCTGAATATCAAATGACATTACGTCTGTCAACCAAGGAAGATGTCTTTGGTTTCGGTGTGTTGGTTTTGGAAACTGTAACTGGGCGACGCAATAACAAGTTTACACGCTTAGCTAATGGCGAGGAATTTATGCATATAAAATATGTAAGTATGATTAGATTCCATAATCTGTATAATATTCTAAAAAGTAAAATCTTGTTTAATTTGTAGGAGATGGTTGATAGTTTTATACATGTTGAATTGTGACTTGTATAATTGTTGTAGGTTCGGACAAATTGGTTGGAAGGAACATTATCAAATATAATTGATCGCAGAATTGATGTGGATCCAATCTTGATGACAAAGTTCATCGAGATCGGGTTGTTGTGTGTTCAAGAAAAAGCAGCAGATAGGCCAACAATGAAGGAAGTTGTTGGCATGTTGCTTGACACCTCGTCTCGAACTCTGCTTGTGTCGGAAATGCGAGCACGGGTGATTAATGTGGATCATCTGTGAGGATAATGACACATGTTAAGTTGAAGAGTTTATATCAGAGTAATATTTATACATATGGAAGTTGGATTTACTGTATATAGAGTAACAGAAAAGCAGTAAAATTTATGTATATGATTATAGGAAAAGTAAATAAAAGTAAAAGTATATAATCACACTTTAGTTAAACAAGCTGAAAGCAAGTTTCATGGTTGTCAATTCGTCATTGTCTTTATTATATATGTATTTATATTATTTGTCATAAATATAAATGGGGTTACCAATACCACTTTGGTTACTTATTTCACTATATATGCCTTATTGTTCCTATTAGTATTATGGGCTTATAAAAGATTGGCTTTTTTTTTTTATATTTTTTTAGATTTTTATATCTGTTTGTGATGTGATATATACATGACTTTGTTAGTGTGTCACATGTTATAACGATGACATTGAAACAAAAAAATGTAACCTACGTGTTGTTAAGGAGCAGTATGATGACATTAATGTCGTTAATAACGCATTGTCCTTGACCCTAGTGTGTTAATGCTTGGCACGTTGCAATGTAAACATTGTCGTTAACAACGCATTGTCCCGGGTATGTAAAAATTTAGAATTCATCCACATGTATCTTTTAACATGTGGATTGTAAAACATGAATATCATTTTCACGAAGCAATAACATTGGCTTCATATCCATGTTCATGAATAGGGTCTTGATATGTTTTAAACTTTTTTTTTAAAAAGATCATCGGTTGTCATTTATTTCTTCATCTGCTAGTGTGATGAAGATTTTATGACATTTTAAGTTTAACCAGTGATAAAATCTTAAGTTATCCTGACAACAAAACGAATAAAGTCTAACTATTAGAACTATTAAATATCAAAAAACGATCTCATACGCTCTGCAAAAATATACAAAATCCACATATTTTAAAAAAATAAACCACTAACTCACCTCCTCGTAAGCACGACAACGCCTATGTCAAAGCATTGCTAATAGATAAAAGACCTCAATCCTTACACTAGAATGAAAATGGAACATTGTTTTGTGCGATCTGAAGTTGTCACCTACATCTGCCACCGTAGACGCTATCGTCTCCAGCCATTCTCAAAACCGCCAATTTGAATCTAGGGTTTCAAAAATAGGGGTTTTGTGTGTACGATGATAATGAAACCCCGATCTTCATGTCAATTTGAAGAGATCGATTAGCTGCTCGTGACTGATATCAGTTCTGGTCAGTCAAAATGGTGGTTGAAACCGTGTTATCATTTTCTTATCTTTTTACAAGTCAACTCTATCACTCCACGTCTCTTTATTTGACAATGAATTAGCTCCTATTATATTATTTTAGCTTAGATTGTTTTCACACCATCATCTGATAAGTATAACTATCATCATATATATAATATCCACATTCTTCATACCTTTAAATAACTATGTCATTTCATACTACTCAGGCTGTTGAATCTTCCTCATATCCACCACATCCGTGCCGTCAGTTTACCTTTTCTGAAATTGAAGCTGCAACCAAAAACTTTGACGATTCACTGGTGATCGGACGTGGCGGGTTTGGCAAAGTTTACAGAGGAACCATCACTTATGGGGAAACTCTTTTGGATGCTGCAATTAAGCGGCTAGAATCGGGTTCTAATCAAGGAGCAGTCGAATTTTGGGCTGAAATTGAGATGCTATCAAATTTAAGGCACATCCATTTGGTATCTTTGATTGGTTATTGCAATGAGGGGCAGGAAATGGTTCTTGTATATGAGTATATATCCAATGGAACACTTGCAGATCGTCTACATAAAACTCGAGCTCCTCTTACTTGGGTAAGAAGACTTAAGATATGCATAGGGGCTGCTCGTGGTATAGAGTACCTTCATAGTGATATAGGTACTAAACCAAGAGTAATTCATCGAGATGTTAAGAGCTCGAATATATTATTAGCATTCGATTGGACAGCTAAGATATCAGACTTTGGGTTATCCAAAATACGCCCCATGAATCAGCCGTCCACTTATGTTAACACTTTGGTGAGAGGCACATTTGGTTATCTAGATCCAGATTATTATCAAACAGGTAGGCTGACTCGAAAGTCTGATGTGTATGCGTTTGGGGTTGTATTGTTTGAAGTCTTGAGTGGGAAACAAGCAGTAGATAGAAGTATTGATGAGGAGCATTGGGGTTTGGCAACATGGGCTCAAGACTCCATTAAAGAAGGAAAGCTTAAACAGATCGTTGATTCTAATATACGGGAAAGAATGTCCCCTAAATGTTTAAAGGAGTTTGCACTACTAGCAGACCGGTGTTTGCATAGCCGTCCCAAACAACGTCCCACAATGGCTGAAGTTGTGGTGGGTCTTGAGTCTATCCTAGCCTTACAAGAGAAAACTGACAATACATTGCTCGTCAAACTTTTCGGTAAAAGGGTACCGACCATTCGCATTCCATTCAATTGGGATAACTCTGGTATTATGTTTACCTTTGGGATCTTTCAATACATAAGTATTAGGACTTAAGAGAATAAATTGAATAATGCTCAGTTAAATTAACTTATGGTCTCTATTCCACAAGTTGTCCCCTTTTCTCTTGTTTTTTTAATGTGAATTTTGGCATATGATTTTTTTATTGCATCTGCAATATATTTTTGACAGCTTAATAGTTTTCCATCTTACAGCTTTTAGACATGTAATTTGGAATAAATATGTCTTCTTTCAAACGGCCTATTCTTTTTTATTCATCATATTCATTTCTAGCTAACACATAGTTATTTGTGGAACTTGCAGTTGAAGGTACACGCTTAAATGCGTTGGATGTATACATGTACACTGTTGTAGGTGAAGACCGAATAATACACCGGTTTGATTTTAACACTATTGTTTATGCAACTGAAAACTTCTCTAAAGCGAACCAGCTTTCACATGCTAGATATGGTTACATGTATAAGGTATCCATCATGTTTAAAGGTTTTAATCGTGTTTTGCTAGAAACTGCTACTTGGTTTATCTTTTCATTAGGGCTACAAATCACATATGCGTTTGCATTTTCTATAGGTTTTGACAAAACTTTCTATATGATTTCCCTTTTAGGGAAGGCTACAAAATGGACAACATATAACAATCACTAAATATTCTAATGCCATCATGCGTGGCAACGCATACAAAGAGTGTATGAATGAAGCATCAGTACTTGTGAAATTTGAACATGAAAACGTGATTCAGCTGCTTGGATATTGCATTAATGGAACAGACGTATACCTCCTCTACGCCTTCACACCTATTGCAACTCTGAATGGCTTGCTTTTTGGTAAAAAAAATCCATTTGAAACTATGTATTCCTCTTAGTTAAGGTTTTGCTTGGTTCAGCAGATAGAACAACGCAACTCTTGGGAACTCTTATCTTATCTCCTGATAAGAGTTTGAGAACATGCCATTATGGTTTTTAGCCGTTTTTTTTAATCTCAAGTTTATACTAACAAATGTCTAAATTGTTTTTTATGTTTGTAGATCCTATGTGTAATCTTTTGGACTGGAATAAACGTTACAAAATAATCCTAGGTGTAGCTAGAGTGCTTGTATACCTTCACAATCATGCTCCCATTCGGATCATTCACCGTGATGTAATACCTGTTAACATTCTTTTAGATGAAAGTTTTAACATCAAATTCTCAGGTTTCGGGTTAGCAATGACATTTGACGATGAGACTGACTGCATTGATGTTGACCAGATTTGTGGGACTCTGTAAGTATTTAATAGTTTCACTTATGCGTTGTAGTTTCTTATCTCATACGCATCTGTTGACGCATTTAAAATATCTATGACAAAACCATTGCATCCAGCACTATTTGAAATATGCAAGTGCAGTTGTGAACTTGTGACCATAATTAGTGAAGGAAAATTGCATCTCTGATCATTTGTATTGTTGAGTGTTGACCATAAATAATACTTGCACACGTGACAGTGGATATTTAGCACCAGAATATACAGCAACATTAAGGTTGTCAACCAAGTCAGATGTATATAGTTTTGGCGTGTTGGTTTTGGAAACTGTAACTGGACAAAGAGCATACGATTGCACACGAGCCGCAACTCACCATGAGGACGAATGGCTTAATTTTTATGTAAGTGTGATTGATTTGGTTCTATGATGGCACACTTGTGCTTGTGTAATCTGAATTCTAAAAAGTAGACGCATGCTACTTCTTAAATCAAACTCATCACTTCTGGGCACATGGATTTTAGTAAAAACATATAACCGACTTCATTGCAACTTAGAGCATACCATTTAATCTGACTTGTCAGCTTCCGAAAAAATGTTTAGCTAATGGAAATGCATTATTTTTGTAGGTCCATAGAAATTTGAAGGAAGGAAGATTGTCAGATATAATTGATCCTAGAATTGATGTTGATTCAATCTTGATGACAAACTTCGTGGAGATCGGGTTGTTGTGTGTTCAAGAAAATGCAGAGGTCAGGCCAACAATGGAAGAAGTTATTGGCATGTTGCTTGGAACCGTTTCTCTTACACTCCCTGTGTTAGAAATGAGAGCAAGAATGAATGCAGAGTTATATGATTCACCTACTTATTTGGATGGACAGATCAGTGAAGTTCATGATACTAGTGCAGTTGAAGAATTTGTATCAGAATATAGTCATTGAGGTGATCAGTCTAGTTAGTATTATAATCATTAAATGAATACATCATGCATATATACATCGTTAAAGTAGTCATCCGATGCTTCCATGACTTGTAATGTCATGTCCTAATACTAGGGTCCTTAATGTGCCTGAAATACATGCTAAAATAAGTCAGCTACAAAGCTGGTGAGTTCATGATAATAACACATAAATCATTTTAAAAAGTATTATTAAATCAATTATACACAAATCAATTCTGTTTCAAAATGGTTTTCCTATCAAATAACCTTCACATAATATATATACACATTTGAGTTTTACCTGTTACACTGCAAATGCTTGCATTCTAATATAGACGGTACCGACTATACGTATATATATCCTGAGCCATTGTGCTTAATGATTTGTCATTTGTACAATAAGTTTTAATAATACATAAAAAGCCATTTGAACTCAAAAATATTCATAAGCATGTATTTCATCCCAAAACATTTAAAAATGGGAGTTTGGTCATGAAACTTACCTGATTGACGACCTTAGATAAAGCCCAAAAGTTCCATAAATAATGTTATGCTTATAATCACAACTGGAACATGTCTTCAGAATGTGTTGGGGTTGCATACACAAAACATTCTAGCAAACAATTTCCAAGATACCGATCTAACTTATCTTCAATTTCAAGCCCGTCATAAAAATCCAAAGTAACCACAACACAACTTATTCCAAACCCAAAAGTACATCATTCATGTGGAATCACTTTTAACCCGAGCGTACTCGTATCCACTCGCATGTATTCATGTGTTCAGCTTAGTCTAAACATCACTGAAACCCAACCGGAGAAACTCCACAACCACCATAGATACTATCCGGCCCATTTAAACCGGAATTCCATTTCAACCAAAACAACTCCACAACCACCGTAAATAGGATTATCCATTCAGTTGATAACTTTCAAGTCGGTTCACATACACGAATCTCCTCGAAACCGACATGAAATGAGAACCAATACACCATTGTGTTTGTTTTTCCATCACAAACATTTATCCAGCCTTAGATCATCCGGGCAACCTAGTCCGCACTGTCAAACACAAACTAGTTACCTATTTTTGACATTGAATCTGTTAAAAAGCTGAACATAAGAAAACCGATACATCCGGACCTCTGATCGGAATTTCCTCCGGTGGATGTCTTTACATATGTCTTAGAAAACTACAGGCTAAATATTGTCAAAATCCAATAGTCAGATCTCCAGGAAAGTGACGATATATGAAACTGCGTTTTTGGTGACGGAAATTCCGATCATTCAGAGTTTTCGACAATTCCGATCATTCAGAGTTTTCGACAATTCCGATCATTCAGAGTTTTCGACATAAAAATCAATAGGGTTAAGTTGAAATACTAGGATCAGAGATATGACTTAACGCGTTAGAGTATATATATTGGTCATTTCAAGTTAATTTAACCGTTAAGTGGAGTGAAATGACAAGAAAAATAAATAGCTATATATGGTTCCGTACCACCTTCGCCACAAACCAAGAAATCATTTCAAATACATGTTTTGTGTGTTTGTAATTACAACATGATGCAAACGAGGTCAGATGTCTTTAGCTTTGGTGTGTTAGTTCTGGTTGCTATAACGGGGGAATTAAGGTTATGAACTGATGATGGAAGCCCAGCAGGTGGGGACATACTTGAAGACATTTCATTTTCAAATGTCAAAATACCCATGGGGTCTACCTCTCTTTCCTGGAAGAAATATCAATTAAACATCAGTGTCTTTATTTGACAATGAGTAATTAGCAGCTATTACATTGTTTTCACACCATCATCTGATCTGTTATAACTATCAGCATTTACTATCCCCATTCTAATCTTTGTTCATACCTTCAACTATGTCTTTTCGAAACATCTTTGAATCTTCCTCATCCTCATATTCACCACAACCATGCCATCAGTTTACGTTTTCCCAGATTGAACTTGCAACCCAAAACTTTGACGAGTCACTCGTGATCGGACGTGGAGGCTTTGGAAAAGTTTACCGAGGAACCATCACTTGTGGGAAACTTGTTTTGGATGCTGCAATTAAGCGCCTGGAATCAACTTCTGATCAAGGACCGGTAGAATTTCAGGCGGAAATTGAGATGCTATCAAATTTAAGGCATTGTCATGTGGTATCTTTAATTGGTTATTGTAATGATGGGCAAGAGATGATTCTTGTATATGAATATATGCCTAATGGAACTCTTGCGGATCACATCCACAAATGTCGAGCTCCTTTACTTACTTGGGTGCGAAGACTTAAGATATGCATAGGGGCCGCTCGTGGTTTAGATTATCTTCACACAAGTACAGGTATTAAGCATGGAGTTATACACCGGGATGTTAAAAGCTCAAATATATTGCTAGATGGGAATTGGGCGGCTAAGATTTCTGACTTTGGGTTATCCAAAATAGGCCCCATTAATCAACCTTCCACTTATGTTAACACTTTGGTGAGAGGCACATTTGGATATCTGGATCCAGATTACTTTCAAACAGGTAAGCTTACTCGAAAGTCTGATGTGTATGCCTTTGGAGTGGTACTATTTGAAGTCTTATGTGAAAAACAAGCAGTAGATAGAAGTATTGATGAGGAGCATTGGGGTTTGGTAACATGGGCTCAAGACTCTATTAAAGAAGGAAGACTAGAGCAAATTGTTGATTCTAAGTTAAGGAGGAAAATATCCCCTAAATGTTTAAAGGAGTTTGCACTACTCGCTAAGCGGTGTCTGCATAGCCATCCCAAGCAACGTCCAACAATGGCTGAGGTTGTGGTAGGTCTTGAGTCTATCCTAGCTTCACAGGAGGAAACCGGGAGCTCATTGATCATGAAATTTGCCCTGAGAAAGGGACCAAAATTTATGTTTTCACCCAATCTAGATAATTCAGGTATTATGTGTTTAATTTACATCTGGGGTTTTCTATAAGTACGCAAACAAACATATTACATACCCAGTAAAATCTTACTCAGGTTCGGGGAAGGATGGGATAGAGGTAAGAGGGATGGTTAAAAAGGTAACCTTTGGTCTGGTTAAAAAGGTGCTGGGCTAGTTCTAGCCATGAAATGTTTTAAATATTCCATTTACTTCGTTTTAACGACAAACAATTATGTTCTGTTCTACAAGCAGGCCGTATTTTCTGTATTCTTTTTATCTCTGCGCATTTGTAATATCTCCGCATATGTTATGTTCTATGTTTGGGGTTTGCTATTCTGTAACAGTTGGTTATTTGTTGAACTTGCAGTAGGAGGGAAATGTTTGAAATTATTGGATATGTACCTCTACATTGTTGGAGGTGAAGATCGAATAGTACAACGGTTTGATTATAATACTATCATTCACGCAACTGAAAATTTCTCTGAAGCCAATAAGCTTAGGTCTGCCAGATGTTATCCCACGTACAAGGTATCCACCATCACATATTTATTTTTCTAATAGACCGTTATTCTCTAGGATCACAGTTGGTTTATCTTTTTCGTTATGCTACAAAATATACAATTAGATGTATATTATAGATGTACAAGGTATCCTTTATCGTCTAAAAAGGTTTAAAATTTTAACAGTTATTTGCTAGAAACACCTACTTGATTTTTCTTTTCAGGGGAAGCTACAAAATGGACAAGGTATAACAGTCACTCAATATTCTGAAGTTCTCGAATACCAACAGCGTATGAATGAAGCATCAATACTTGTTAAGTTAGAACATGAAAATGTGATCCAACTGCTTGGATATTGCGTTGACGGAACAAAGGTGTACTTTGTCTATGACTTCGCACCTAATGCAACTCTGGCTGACATGATTTTTGGTACATTTCAAATGGTGTGCTCTTAATAAAGTTCGTTGCTCGGTTCAATAGAGAAGATAAAAACTCGTCTGAACTCAAGCATGAAATGAGCATTGTTAAGCTTACTTTATTTGATTTCAAACTGACAAATGTCTGACCTGTAAATTGTTTTCGCAGATCCTGTGTGTAACCTTTTGGACTGGAATAAACTGTACAAAATAATCCTACGTGTAGCTAGGGTACTTGTCTACCTTCACTATCATGCTCCCATTCGGATCGTTTATCGTAATGTACAGCCTGGAAGCATTCTTTTAGATGAAAGTTTTAACCCCAAAATGTCAGGTTTTTATTTTGCAACGACAATTAACATTAGCGATGCCGTTTATGATTCTCTGGTTAGTGGGAATAGGTAAGTGCATACTAAGTCACTTAAGAACTGCAATTTTTTTTACCTCATGCTCATCTGTTGCAGTTTTTAATATACTTTTGAACGGATCCATTAACGATTGCAGTTGTGACAGCAATTAATTACTGCAGGAAAAATTTCATCACAGATTATAGTTTTCCATCGACATGCATGTTTCTGTTTCGATGTCTTCCTTTTGATATTCTGATAATTTGTATCGTTAGACCATGACTAATACCTGCACATGTGACAGGGGATACCTTGCACGAGAATGTGGATTAAGAGGAAGGCTGGCAACCAAGGCAGACGTCTATAGTTTCGGTCTGCTGGTTTTGGAAGCTGTAACCGGGAAAAGCGATTTATATTTGCACACAGCAAAATCCAAGCGTGTTGTGCTTACAGATTATGTAAGTATAATTAGATTGTATGATTAGACTTGTAGCTTATGAGAAAAATGTTTAGTTAATGGAAATGCATATTGTTATTGTCTCATATCTGTTTTGTAACTTAAATTGTAGGTTGGCATAAACTGGTTGGAGGGAACATTGTCAAACATACTTGATCCCAGAATTGATGTGGATGCAATCTTGATGACAAAGTTCGTCGAGATTGGGTTGTTGTGTGTTCAAAGAGTTATCGTAAATAGGCCAACAATGGAGGAAGTTGTTGACATGTTGCTTGGTATCTCGTCTATATCTCTCCCTGTGTCAGAAATGCGAGCAAGGATGATTGATCAAGAGTCGAAAATGCGAGAAAGGATGATTAAAGAAGAGACGGAAATGCGTGCAAGGATGATTAATGAGGAGTCTTCAGATTTGGATTCACCTATCAATGAAGATTATGATACAACTGCAGTTGAAGAGTTTATATCAGAGTTAGGCCCAAGATAGTGCACTGAAATGTTGCAATTGCATTTCTTAAAATACCATACATGTAATTGTTGGTCAGATTTTGTCTGGTCACTTGCACCATTAGGTTCAAATTTGTAAATTTTTGTGTTATGCAAACATTACTTATCTAATAAACCACTATTTTAAATTATTTTCAATAGTCTGTTTTAGTTTTTTTGTAAATCTTCAATAGTCTGTTCAAACTGAGTTCAAGAATAAAAAATTCGAACCATCAAATTAAGTCCAAGACTAGTTTAACACCTTCAAGTTGAGCTAATGCGCATGATCAAACTCAAGCTTACACATACATGAAACACAAACCAACATAATGAAACATCTTAGACATGCATTGAAAACAAAACACTTGATGAACTAGATCCCATAGTGCTTCGATATTAGATGGCGTTTGATGTTCTGTTCTTCAAGCGACAAAGGGTCCTTTTGTAGCAGTGTGTTCAAAAGCGAAAGGTCCCTTATCGTTTGCTCATGCTCAAACCTTTGTTGATCCAGTTTAAGCCGTTTTTTCATGATTTCAAGATTCATTTCTCTAGTTCGTCTCATTAAACGAAGTTCTTCGACATAGAGAGCACAAACTTGTTCATCAGAAGCTTTACATTTTCTTTTTCTTTTAGCTGCATCTCTACCAGTTGGACGTGAATTTATTGAACCACCACTATCTGACGTCGTTTCTGAGTCAGAGTTGGCATAATACTCTTCTTCTTCTTCTTCTTCTTCTTCATAAGTTGTGCTATTACTATTTTCTTCATTAACCACTTCACTTTTTGAATCTTTAAGATTCAAATCATCCATGCTTAAAAAAATACGAAAACAAAAGATATTAAAAGTTGAGACTAAAAAACGGATAGGAAAAAAATCTTCATAAGTTGTGCTATAAATAGAAAATGAAAGTTACGGATGATTTTAGTGTTTTTGTAAAAAAACTAATTTAGGAAAGGTTATCTTCTGTTGAGATAAGTTTCATCCAAGAAAATATAACTAGTCCAATAAGATTGTGCCAAGTAGATTAGAAAGAAAAATCTTTTTGACCAACCGATTTGAACAACCGGTCACTGATGAGAGTGTCAATTGCCTGAAAATCACAACCATCAAACACTGCATTGTCAATTTGTCATTATCCTAAGACTAAAACATGTTTTTATCATTTATTATGAAATGAATCAAGCTGAATTGAGCCTGAGTGGGTTTGGACTTTGCTTACTTATAAGCCGGTCTGTTTTTTTAGCGACCCCAAATGATGACTTGGGCACAACTTGTTTATAAACGAGCTGAACCAAATTGGGCCAATTGGCTCACCAGCTAAATTGTTTATTTGGAAAAAAACTATTTTTATCTCTTACACACGTGTATAAATAAACATAAAATTATATGTTTTATATATATATTTTTTTAACTTAGCTCGTTGATAAAAGGTGAGTAAATACGAGCTCTAACTTTTAAACACATTATCAAGTTAACTTTCATCTATATCTTCAATTCAACAGGTCAGCACATGTTAAACGGCGTTGTTCGCTAAGACGTTAAACAGCGTTGCATTTTACAATGACTTCATACGCCAGTAACTTGCACCTGTCATCATACCCATCTCCAAAGGGTAACTTGTACTGTAGGTTATTCTAGAAAATCTAGTAGTAGTTTTTTTTATAGTTAGCTCTTTTGCATCTTGGGGTTTCAACTTGTTAACGATCTTTAAAAGTATCTTGACTGTATGCAGTATGATACACAGTATATGTTGAGCTTCAAAGATTGATAAATTCAAATGTTTCTGGTACCCGTTTGTTGAGTCTTTGCAGTATGATACACAATATATGTTTTAAGTAATGGAAACATGCATCACACATCACAGAACATCAGGTCATATATCAGGCTGTCGATCATTAAACTTGTTTCGCTTGAGCCTTTGGATCAGAATTTAATGCAGATTTGGCGATGAGGAGGCTACATGTACAATGATGGCTGGTGTATGCCAGAATAATCTATATAAAGAATTAGGTAAAATCATAACGGCCTGTTGACGCACCAGCTTAGCAAAACACCCCAAATTGCATTGGTTTAGTGGGTTTGCTTGGCCCTATATATAGAGGGAAAAAAGGGATTAGGACCTTGGCGACGTCACTTCAAGTATGAATCGGTGTGCTCCCCAGAAGTTATCTTCAATTATATTTGGGTGCTCCACAACCACCTTCTTGTGAGAATTTGCAACGACCCCATTATCCGTAACCATTGTCTCCTGGACATACACAAATCACAACACTCAAATTTACAATACAACAAACTCACTAAAAAAAGAAAGGGCAGGCTGCTAATAAAAACATACTTTCACTTCATTTCTTATTTAGTCACTAAAACTTAAAACTCGCAACTAAAAGCATCAAATTTTTAAAACTAGTTAAAAAGTCATCTAGACATGTCAGCATTTTACGGGTTTCTAGTAAAGATCACTCAACATATTCAACTTTGAAAAATTAAAACTGTCTTGTTAATGATCTGTGTGTACGTGTAGAGAGAGATAACCTTATCCCAGAATACAGAAGAGCCATTACGGAATATTACAGGCAACGCGTTGTAATCGATACCAAATAACTGAGAGAGCATCTGATTCTTTTCCTGTGTTTGAGTACCCTGTATAACAAACATTCTGATAAGAGACATTTTCTTTAATCATGTACATACCAAGAAAGATCGACAAGATTTTGAAAGTACTGATTTAGATGTTTAGACAGGTATTACTGGATTTTTATTATTACAAATCATCTGGATTTGAGTTTGGTTACACAAAACAGGAATGTAGGTGAAAGAGTTTTACATTTATATGCTATAAGAGAGAATTTTCTAAGAACCGAAAATAAAAGAGAAGTCGGAACCTTTAACAGACTTTGAGCTTCCCTTGTGCTTTTACCAGACTTAACTAGCATCCAAAAGCAAGTGTTATACTGATTGTTTATATGACCTACATAAGTAATTAATAATGTGAGTATATTTAGTGTAATAATCAAATAATAATGTGAAATTCTAAGGAAAAAAGAACACATAATTCACTCACAGTCAACTTGTCTCCAAGCTAAATAATCTCTAATAATCTCGTATGATGGATAGCAGACCGCCCTTCCATCAAAATTCGGTGGGTACTTTAGTTCTTTTTTAGGGAAGAACTCTTTCCATCTTATAACATATGTAGAAGAGAAAAATGAGACAACTGCAGATACTATTTCACTGCAAACATAAAAAAAGATATGTTCAATAATGGGGAAAAAAGACATACGGCTAAAGCAATCTGTGTTAAGTATAGTTGTTCTATAATTATCATATAATAATGATAAAAAAATGTCATTCATCATCTGAACCGTAATTTGTAACAGCGTCACTTTATATAGATTATAGATAGAAACTCAAGCACAACAATTCCAAATTCAATATAATAACACCCACTTATCTTGGTGGTGAAATATTTGAACTATGGTGTGAAGGGAAGACGGACCTGGCACGTCTTTGATAGAGCTGGGAATTTTGCTTCAAAACAAAGCTGGATTTTAACAGTAATTACACTTTGCATTAATGTCACAAAATTAATCAATAAACAATTTAATTTAATAGCTTTACCTGTATTCATCACTAACTCCGTAGGCAAATACAAGGTCGTTAAACTCCTCTAATACAGCAACTGCACATGAGTTCATAAGTTTCAGTGCTTGCTCGTCATTAGGCTTCTCAAATCCTTGAACCTCAGAAAACCTAGTGGAAAAGAAAAATGTAAAAGAAAATGGAGTAGCCAATGTCCATGCTCAAGTTTTGGTAAATGCGGCAATTCAACCAGGTGGTATTTGATTGATAACAGGTAACATAAATGAAAATATATTATATGAATACACAATCATTAAATTAATAAAATAACCCTTAGACAATAATATGGTTATACCTGTGGAAATGAGAGCCATCTATTCTTATGACAACCCAAGTAAAAGGAAGCAACTTGTTCTCATACTGAAACAATTTCAGATACTCATGTTTTATATTATTCACGTTCTGCTCAAAACAGCCTAGCTCCTTGCAAAGATAAGAATAATCATTCCAGAACTTTCTAGAGGCTATATTTTCTGAATGGACAATTTTAACCATCTTCCTCGGTCTTTTCACAGGAGTTTCATTGTCATGGGTCTTTATGGTTTCATCAACCTGAGTGATAGCCAGATTTAGTTTGAAAAGTTGTAGGACATACACAAATGACAAGTAAAAAATTGCTTCCCATACTCTATTCAAATATTGCGAGATACAACCTCTGTTTTGAGAATGCAAGAACCCTGGCGGCACATGCTTGGAAGATTTTTGTAGTTGATACCAAATTGTTGGAACAAAATCTCGTTTTTTTCTTGTTTTTGAGTGCCCTATACATAAGTCAGATGCAATATAAGAGACCACATTGGGTATGCAACATACTAAATAAAGCATATATGGAATAAAATAACGGATAAAATATCATCAGCAAAAGAACGACAAGTTCTTGAAAGAGCTTGCATTGAAATATCTAAGGACTTTTACTTGAGGAGACAAAAATTAATTATGCATAGAAAATAAATTCAAGCAAAAAAATAACCCAAGTATACACACCTTCAAGATGTCGTGTGCTTCTGTTTCAGATTTGCCACTTCTAATTAACATCCAGAAGCAAGTGTTGTACTGGTTTTTACTGTGACCTAAAAGAAGTATGCAAGAAAGTATGGAAATATTGAACTTAGATGCCTGGGTAGAAATAGTTAATAATTAATTACTCACATTCTCTTTGTCTCCATGCAAGATAGGCCTGAAGAACCTCCACTGATGGACAGCATATGATTCTTGATTTAAATGAAGGAGTCAATCTCATTTCCTCGTGGGGAAAGAACTCTCTCCATTTAGCCACATATAAAGATGTAAAGAAGGAGACAATGAGCGAGAGAATCTTGCTGCAGTGTCAATTTCAGTGTTAAACCAGCACAACAACAAAAAATGTTCTCCAATATTATTCAAGAACTTTCTAATAAAAATTTAATAACACAAACAAGGGCTTAAAGAAGGGCAATAAAGTTGTTATCTACACAGAAGAAATATTACACCTTTGGTAAGAAAATATTACCTGGCACGCCTTTGGTAAAATTTGGTTTCCTTCTTGAAAATGAAACTGCATGGGACATCTATAAATTATATATAAAAAAATCATACGCAGTTCTTACATTTTCATTCTTTATATAATGACCAATATAAAAGGGTCTCACCTGTACTCGTCACTAAAACCATAAGCCAAGATTATATCTGGGTACTTCTCTAACACTGAGGTCGCGCAACAGTTCATCAAATTCAAAGCTCTTTCGTCATTCGGCTTTTCAAACTCGTTAACTTCAGAAAATCTGACAAATTTGGTAGATGGTTACAATATTAAAACTTTCATAACATGATCTAATATGCACTAAGCCAGGTAATAAGAGTATAAATGTGACATTGTGTATTTTGTAGCCATAAGTCTATAAGCATCTAACACATATTCCTCTTTCTAATACAACAATCCATATATCAAAATGAACAAGATTAATCATATAGTACATATTTCAATCTCTCTGAATATGAAAACTTAAGAACCAAAAAAGGAACTTTGGAAATAATACCTTGTAAAATCGCGACCATCAATTCGAACTACAATCAAGTTAGGATACATCACTTCATCTTCGCTTTCAAACGATTTTACATACTCATACTTGCTATTCGCCATATCAGCCTATGATCAGCAGCACCAATAAACTAAATCTGAAAAGAAAAGTCTGTAAAATTTGATTAGCCATGTGATGACAGACATAACTCCACATCTTTTCTTCCTGCCAGAGTAGTTCACAGTCAATCAAGAGGTGCAATGCAACTAACAATTAACAAACACTACCAATGCATAAAGTAGTTATAAAGCAACCAACTTTAAGCATTCAAACAACCACTTCAAAATAAATTAGCTGGCAAAAGCATTAACTTTAAGCATTTCAACCCAGTCAATACTGTTTTCTACTACTAATGTTTTCATTGGGGATTTTCGTTGAATACTTGGTGTGCATAAACCAGGTAAAGGTACACATTGTCCATTGACGATAAAGAAAATCAACAGCCACTAGAAATTTGGATGAATTAGCATATGATAGAGATCGACAAACAAACTGCAACGAAGTAATTAAGCAAATGAACAATCAGTCAACCAACAAACAACAAGTTAAAGAATAGTATACACTTACCCGAGCACTCTAAACCCTAACAGAGCACTTGAGGACGACTAATATGTAAAGATTGCAGCAGGGTATGGACATTTTTTTGAAACCGATACAAGGATTGAGACAGAAAATTTGAATCAAAGTTCCTATTGCTGCTAATTGAACAAAATATACCGGCAGGTAGATATATCGAACACACGTCTCATAAAACGTTGGTGAACCGAATGAAATAGACTAAGGTGTTGTTTGTTTTTGCAGACAAAAAATGTCTGTAGTCTGATTTCATCTGATTTTGTGTCTGCAACTGAAGATGTGGTCTGAAGCTCTGCAATCTGAAAATATAAGACTGTTTGTTTTTATAAACTTGATATTGTCTGCATAAACTAAAAATATGTAACTGTCAAACTTATCTGACTAGATAGAAGTCATTTAACACATTCAAGTTACATATAAAGTATAATGATACAACCAAGTTTAAAAAACACAAAACATAACAAGCATTTCTAATTTGCTTTTGACTCAAATCCATATGAAATTTTTCCTTGAGTTTCTTCCCTAAGATAGCCCAAAACTCCTTGCGCAAGCTTTGTCCATTTCTACCTATCCTCTCTATTTCTTCAAGACATGTTTCTAATAAGCATTTTATAGCATCATCCGTCCATTGTTGTCGACCATCATTAGTTTCCATCTAGAACTAAATTACACATAACATGCAAGACAATCAAGCACACAAAATTCTGAGTCGATGATAAACAATACCACATTTGCATCAAACAAAAAAAATTCTCAAACAAAATAACATTTGCATCAAACACAAAAATTCTCAAATCAATACCTTATACAAGAAGTAGGCTATTAAACAAATCAAGCACTTTATTATCTGAATCGATGATAAACAGTACCACATTTGCATCAAACAAAAAAATTCTCAAACAATACAACATTTGCATCAAACAAAAAAAATTCTCAAACTAGTACCTTATACAAGCATAAATCAGGCAAAAAATCAGTACCTTATACAAGCACAATATGAATAGTTTCCCAAACAATACAACATTTGCATCAAACAAACAAAAAAACTCAAATCAGTACCTTATACAAGAACTAAATCAGTAGCTTGAATCGATGATGATGCTGATGAAAATAGCGTACCTGTAGCGTGAGTGAAGCAGCAGCAGCGGAGGAGGAATGGCGTCGGAGGAGGCAGGGCGTCGGAGGCGGCAGCAGGGCGTCGGAGGCGGCAGCAGGGCGTCGGAGGTGGCAGCAGGGCGTCGGAGGTGCTGCGATGGTGCTGGCGGAGGTGCTGCGATGGTGCTGGCGGAGGTGCTGCGATGGTGCTGGCGGAGGTGCTGCGGTGGTGCTGTCGGAGGCGCTGCAGAGGTGGTGTGGAGATGATGCGATTGGGAGGGAGGATGGAGGAAGCAGTGAAGTTTTTTTTGTGTTGTAAGGCAACCTCGAAGATAAAAGAAGCACTCCTCGCCTGGCTTTTTTTTAAGATATCTTTAAAAAAAAAAGCCAAAAAAGTCTGCAGACAAACACCCCCTTGAAGATGTTTGAAGAAAAAAACAAACACCCCTTAAGGCGCCGAAAACTGCAAAGATTTGTAAGCTGAAATATAATACTGTTTGTTTTTATAAAATCGATATCGTCTGCATAAACTATAAATATATAACAGTCAATTGATGGCCGATAAGTGGTAGTGGTGGGCGAGCGGTGATGTTGGTTGGCGGTGGCGGTGGCGGTGGTGGTGGTAGGAGACTGGTAATGTGAGGGGTGCTGGTGGTGGACTGTGGTGGTGGTGGCTGGCGATGGTGATAGACGAGCAGTGGTGGTGGCTGGCGATGGCGGTGGCCGGTGAGTGGTGGCAGCTGGTGAGTGGTGGTGATAGTGAGAAAAGTGAAAATAGTTTTTGTGAATGTGTTTTAAATAAGGGGTCCATAGCTTATTTTTTTAGATGAAAAAAAACTAAGTTGAGATCCACTTTATAATAATTAAAAAAACGTTTTTCAAAGGTAATGTCTGCGCGTCTGTAGACATTAGCACCTTGAAGATGTATAAAGAAAAAAAAGCAAACATCGTTTAACTAAGTTGTAGGTTGTAGATTAGTTACTCATTTATTAAAATATATAAGTTAGATACCCGTGTAACACAAATTAAATAAAAATATATTAAAATAAGTATTTACATAATCAGGTAGTTTTTTATGAAATAACTTGATGTTAATAACCATAATTTTGATGATTTGAAAATTACAAGGATAAAGTACTTAAGGTGGTGGTGACAAAGGAGTTGCATGGATGGTGGAGTTGCATGGCATAGGAGTAGCAAGTGGTGGTGGTGAATATAGGTGGTGGTAGCCTGGTAGAGATTGCATTTAAATAATAATTAAAATATTTTTTATAGCAAGTTCAATTAATGTTTATTTGCTATGCTTATAACAGGAGAGGGCGTATTGGTCATTTACATGCACTTAACATAAATTTTTGACTGCCGCTATGCAAAAGGACTTGATTTGAGACCGTTTTTAAAAAAAATATCATTTATTTAAATATTAAAGTTGAAGGACACATGGGTAATTTTATTATAAGTTAAATGACATCCTGTAATTTACTCCATTGATATAGTTGAAACTATCTTTAAACAAGTTATATACCAACATCATCAAATTCTACCATTATTTTAAAAGTGTTTATGGTATTGATAATTGCTTGCATTCTCAATAATGAAATCCCTTTAAATAAGGTTACGAGTACACCACATAAATAGGCTAAAGATAATATCAAATAACTTTAAATCTATTACTAAAATACTTCAATATATATCTGCTAATACTCCCCCGTAGTCGCAGCAGCAGTAGAACGAACGCGAAGACTATCTCGAAATTCACGAAACAAGTGTTTAGGTAAACCTTTGGTGAAGATATCAGCATATTGAGCAGACGACGGCACATGAAGAACCCGAATATGGCCCATCTGAACCTTTTCACGAACAAAGTGAATATCTATCTCGACATGCTTGGTACGTTGATGTTGAACCGGATTATGAGATAGATAAACCGCTGAAACATTGTCACAATAAACAATAGTAGCCTGGCGTAAAGGAACGTGCAATTCAAATAATAAGTTTCGTAACCAAGTGGTTTCAGCTACAGCATTAGCAACACCTCTATATTCGGCTTCAGCGCTAGACCTAGAAATCGTTGGTTGTCGTTTGGATGACCAAGACAACAAATTATCCCCCAAAAAAACACAATACCCTGAGGTAGAGCGTCTTGAGTCCGGACAACCACCCCAATCGGCGTCCGAATAAGCCGTAAGTGACGTCAATTGTGACGGAACTAGCCAAATACCAAAATCAATTGTACCACTCAAATACCGCAAAATGCGCTTCATGAATGCAAAGTGGGACTCACGCGGGGCATGCATAAATAAACAAACTTGTTGAACCGCATAAGTGATGTCCGGTCTAGTGAACGTGAGGTATTGTAACGCGCCAGCAAGAGTACGATAGAGTGTACCGTCTGGTAAAAGCGCCCCATCAGTGGCACTAAGTTTAGATGCAGTATCAACTGGTGTAGCACACGGTTTACAGTTCGTCATACTAGCCCGATGCAAAATATCCTTGGTATATGATGACTGAGATAGAAACAAACCTTTGTTGCTCCGAGTGGCGGTAACTCCCAAAAAATGATGCAACTCACCCAAGTCGGTCATGGCAAACTCGCGTGAAAGAGTGGTAATAATAGTTGTCAGCAATCGAGAATTCGAAGCCGTGACAACTATGTCATCAACGTATAAAAGTAGATATGCTTGATCCGCGCCATGATTATATATAAATAATGAATTGTCAGAAGTGCTACGACGAAACCCATTAGAGATGATGTAATTATAAAACCGCATATACCAAGCCCGTGGTGCCTGTTTCAAACCATAAAGAGACTTTTTGAGCCGACATACATGAGACGGGCGTTGCGGATCAACAAAGCCAGGTGGCTGGTGCATGAAAACCGTTTCTTTAAGATCCCCATGTAGAAAAGCATTTTTAACATCCAACTGATGAATAGGCCAAGACCGTGACATTGCAATGCTCAAAACCGTCCGGATGGTAGCTGGTTTGACAACTGGACTAAAGGTGTCATCACAATCAATTCCCACCGTTTGAGATTTACCATTCACCACCAATCGTGCCTTGTACCGTTCAAGATTACCATCCGACTTAAATTTATGTTTAAATAACCACATGCAACGAATAATCGGCTGGTTAGACGGTCTTGGAACTAATTCCCACGTGTCATTAACCTGTAAAGCTCTAAATTCATTGGTCATTGCATCAAACCAATTAGGATCCGACCGGGCGTTGTGATAGTTGGTGGGTACCGGGGAAATGGTGGTAGTGTGTAGGTTTAAACGAGAGGTAGGTTTTGAAATACCGGCACGAGAACGAGTGGTCATTGGGTGTGGAGTGGGATGTGCGGTTGGAATAGGGGTGGTGGATTGAGCTACAGGTTGTGTAGGGGGGTTGTTTATTTGGTTGGGTTGTGATGATTGCGTTGTAGACTGTGAGTGGAGTGTTGGGCCATGGGATGGGGGTGGTGGAATGGTAGGTGACGATTGGACTATTGGGTCGTTTGATGGAGATTGTTGCGGATTGGGCTGTGAGGTTTGTTGAGATGGTTGGGTGGTTGGGCAGGTTGATGGAGGTGGCTGATTTGGGCCATTTGGTTGTGGTGGAGATTGAGGAAAAGATTGGTTAGGGTACTGTAGATGGAAGGACGAGTCGTCCAAAAATTGGTATGTGTTTGGTGAAGTGGAGTTGGGATATGGAAATGAATTTTCATCAAAAATAACATGGCGTGAAATAAGAACGCGACCGGAAGAAGGGTCATAACATCGATAGCCACGATGGTCGGGTGGGTATCCAAGAAAAATGCACCGAATCGAACGAGGGTGGAGTTTGTGTGGTATGGTGGCGGAGGTGTTCGGGTAGCATGCACAACCAAAAACACGTAGGTGTTCATAGGACGGGTGACGAAGATACAAGGCGTAATGGGGTGTGGATAGGTTGAGGCGTTTGGTTGGTAAAATATTGTGGAGATAAGTTGCGGTATGAAGGGCTTCGACCCAAAAGGTGGGGGGTAGGTGTGCATGCGATAAGAGAGTGCGGATGATGTCATTAAGACGTCTAATCATGCGTTCCGCCCTACCATTTTGTTGGGATGTTTGAGGGCAAGAAAAACGAAAAGCAAAGCCATGTTTTTCAGCGAAGGATTTAAAATTATGATTATCAAATTCTCCCCCCATGTCACATTGGAAAGTTTTTATTTTACAATTAAATTGAGTACGAATGTAACGGTGAAATTTTACGAAATTGGTGAATGTTTCTGATTTAAACTTTAATGGATAGACCCAGACGAAATGAGTGTAATTGTCAATAAGAACCATATAATATTTAAAACCCGATTTACTTGGTACTGGTGATGTCCACAAATCACAATGGATAATGTCAAATGGTCTAAACGTGACAGATGTAGAATTATAGAAAGGTAATCTTTTATTTTTTGCAATTTGACACGAGTTACATAAAGACGAAACCGAGGTTCTGTTACAAGGAATAATTGAACGAGAACGTAATAAATGTAAAACAGATTCCCCCGGATGGCCTAAACGATTATGCCATTGATCGTTGTTGGCGGTGACAAAAGCGTATGGTGCGGATGATGTGGTGAACGGATATAGCTCCCCGGAACTATTGTGACGTGAAAGGAGAGCCCCTGTCTTGAGATCGTTCACAGAAAAACCAAAAGGATCGAAAGCTACAATGACTTGATTATCAATGGTAAATTTGCGGACAGACAAAAGATTTTTAATAATATCGGGTGTGAGGAAAATGTTTTTAAGAAGGTAAGTACGGTTGGGTGTGGTATGGTGGTTGTGGCCAGATCCTTTAATTGGTATAGTTTTGCCATTACCAACAAAGATAGATTTTACAGGTGAAGATGACAAATGTGTGAAAATTTTACCTGGGTCATTGGTAAGATGTGATGAGGCTCCGGTGTCCATATACCAATTTGGATCTTGAGATGTCAGATTTGCTTGTTGCATGGCTTGGGCGAGATCTGATGTGTTATATTCCGTATAGCCTGAAAAACCTTCCGGTGGGCCTGATGGATGTGCGTGCGGCTGTTGCCAGACTGGGCCAACTGACGGACATGCTCCAGAAGCATAGTTAACCTGCTGTTGTTGTGAAGTTGATCCAGGGTGTTGGGCTTGTTGTTGTGTCCAACGAGGTGGCCCATTATGTTGATTAGGTGGAACTATTGTCGTGGGATATGGGGAGACTGGTGGGGTCCATGGTTGATGTGAATTATTGCTGTAGTTGTTTTGATTATTTTGGGATGGTTTATTCATACTTTGATTCATATATTATTTTCCTTTATCTTCGTCGCTCAATTCCTTCTTTCTTTGAAAGAAACCTTGACCCACCTTATTTCTTTTCTTTCTTGTTCTTTGTTCTTTCCGCCGTTTTTGTTTTAATCAAAACCTTGATCCACCTTTTTCTTCTTTGCCAATTTCCCTTTTCTTTTTGTTTGTTAGTTCGTAGACCAAGAAATCATAGAAGATTAAAAAACAAACAAAGTAGAATTAGGTTTGATGTATTGCTGTTGTTGATCGAAATCAATGAATATGAGATTTTTGGGTTTTAGGCTCTGATACCATAAAAGTGTTTATGGTATTGATAATTGCTTGCATTCTCAATAATGAAATCCCTTTAAATAAGGTTACGAGTACACCACATAAATAGGCTAAAGATAATATCAAATAACTTTAAATCTATTACTAAAATACTTCAATATATATCTGCTAATATATTTAACAAAGCAAACATGCCAAACTTGTTAGAAGCATGTTGTGTTGTAGTGGCGTCCAACTCCACAGTTAAAACTTAAGAAGAGGAAAAGAAGGTGTGTGTCAATCTGATCTCTCGTTAGATGACATCAAATTAAGGATAGAAAAGGTGGACGGATCATGTAGTTTTACTCACTTTTACTATTACTCGATTAAAAAAATGATAACACACAAGTACCATCATTTTATCTTTATCTACCTTAAATGGTATGGGTAAATGTTTCATGTAATGTGGATTTAAATAAGTAAAAATTTAATGTTTCAATATCTAAAATATAAAATTGTATTCGGTAACAAAATGTAGTGTTTAATAAATTTTCAAGTTTGCCTAGTTACTGGGTGGCGTAAATGTCACACTACATTCTCCAAATTTCAAAGAAAGTTTCAAGCACTTCTTCCACTCTAATTATATACTATACTTTATATTTGTAAAAAGATTCAAAAACACATTCTGATTCCTGAACAAGGTTGGATCTTGATTTGTGTTAGAGTATGATCGAGTATGTTTGCTACTACATAAAAATAACTAAAGCATAAACACACTTTAGTACTATTATCAAGTATTTTTAAATTTGATAAGTTAAGAGAAGACTAGAACCCCCAACCACATATCATTTATGCAAAGGCTCTTTGATGGAAAATAGAAGTTTACATAATGAAAATTAAACTAGTAACATTCACGTTTCATTTTACAACAAAATTTAAAATCAAACTAAAGTCTTTGAAATCAAAGCCGAAGATTCAAAAGGAGAACATGAGTTATAGAGTTGGGCAAACCATATGTCGTGTGTCAAACCACATCCAACTTGTTAACATGTTTCCGTTCAAATCTTATGATGCGTGGTTTAACTTTTAAGTTGTATCATTTTTGTGGATTTTTTTTCGCTTTTCAAAATTGTTTTATTTTCTTATAACCTTTTATGGAGTTTATCGTTTTATTGTTACGTCATGTTTATATCGTAACGTGTGAGACAATACTATTTTGTATATATGTCTAACTATGTTATTGTTACAAACACAGCATGTATCACGAAGTCATAAACACGTCACATCTCGCAAATAGATGAAAAATTTAGAATAAAAGTGCAGGTTTTAAATTCAAGTGGAGACATATAATACTTTAATTTAAAGTATTTTAAGAATATGAGCATCATAGATTACCGTTAAAAAGTTTGTTGATGTAGATGACAATAAAGAAAACTTATGGCTTGATGTCTTAAATATTGAGAAATTACGAAGGTTTTTTTAAATGTAATATTTTATTTATTAATAGTTAGTTACAACAGGCTAGCAAATATATGTTAGTGTTAGGAGTCTAGACTAGAACTTAAAACTCGTAAGTGAGATGAACCTTTCATATTTTTTTAGGCTACTAAATTAACTGATGATTAGCGAAAAACGAAATGAACACGTATATGTTTATTAAAAGAAAAAAAACTAAGAATAGAGTAGATTAGGTATAAATAAGTAGCCCATTTGCTATGTCTACACTTGATCGGGCAAAACACGTGACAAGGACCATGACCCACATTGCACATGCCACTCGATTGGATTCTTCCATCCCCATCATCCAACCTTATTTTCTTTTTCAATAATAGCTTTTTCGTTTTAAATAATAAGTTGCAATAAATCATAAAAAATGTAACTAAGACTTTATAAAAATAACAAGTCTTATATTAAAGAAACACACTAATAATAAGGTTTCAGGTTAGAAAAAGTTGTTTTTACACATATGATGAGTTTCCTCCTTTAAGGGTTAGGGTGTGGTATTGACCGAGTAAGAATACACATATCCGATTAAAATAATGGTTATTGGATTTTAATAGTCTCAACTATGGGTATTGCCCTCTGTCACTCTAACTAAGATCATCTCTCTCAATTATAGGATATTAGCCAGTGTCACTCCCGTCGTTAGAAAACACTTACTCCGTTATTTGGATTTAACATAGTGAGTAATGAACTAATGATGTCACTGATGATGATTTGAAGTTTTAGTCTACTAAATGAGGGCTTAGATGATTAAAGTAAAATTACTTCAAAACACACTAATTAATTGAAGTTAGTTTTGAATTTACTATTTTTAACGGTGAACTTTCATTAAAAAACGGCCACTTAGCAAGATGTTAAGATTCAAAGACAATACCAAACAACCATTACTTAATTATTAGAATACGTAAATATAGATTAGTTTTGTGTATATTTATATGTTTATGCATTTATCGTTATAATTATCTATACATAAAAAAACACATTATTTAGCTTCTTTACGATAATATGTATATTTCTATTTATTGTGGAGAATTATGCTCGTTTAGATGCAAAAGTTTAACGATATCAAGCTTAAATCTAAGTTTGTTTATCAAATTCTAAATTTTAATCAGTCAATTTTGAATTCTATAAATATAACTTGTACATATGTTACGGTCACATTTCTAGAGACAAGAAGAATATATACACTAGATAGCAAATATTCAAGTAGCTAGGACTCAGGAATAATTGAAGCTTGTATGTAGACGAGTTAGCCAAAAATAAAAAAATTATATAGTAATTTTTTATTAATTTTCATAAATTCATTAGATAATCTATTTAAGCGTTTTACGATAAAAATGACCGGTAAACACATAACAATCTACGTCTTATAAAAAAATCACTCATCTTTTATCAATAAATAAAAAATAAATAGAGATGCAAGAAATTAAATACACACTTATACATTAGATGAATTGAGCTTATACATCCAACTTTATTGGAATTTATTGTTCTAGCTAATTAATTGATATTAGTAGCATCTTCTTTGATTCAAAGAATTGTAAGAGGTGTTAGTAGTACTTTGATTATGGTAGGGTTCATGAGAAAAACGTCCACTTAAAGTGTGATCAACATGCCTTTGAGTTTGAGCCCGCGTGTTCGATGACTTGGATCTTGATTGCTTAGTTCTTCTTGAATTCATCGACGATTGTGGGATGAATACTCCGGTTCCTTTGATTTCTCTTCTACCATTTTGATCATGAAAACTTGGTATTTGGTTGTGAATCGGATGGATTGATTGAGAGAGAACCTAAAAGAGAAAACACCAACATGTTACATAGAGAAATGAAGCAAAGGTTACCCCTTATGGTGGAGCTTAACAAAATAAGTAAAGTTTCTTTTTAGCTTATATGAGAATTTGATTAAATATGTTTGCACCTTAAAACATCACTTTCTATATATAGACATCACTTTTCATAAATAGAAAGCACATATTTCCACCTACCCTTTCTTTCATCTAGTCTTTATATTATATTGCAAGTGCTTTCTAAGACGGTAAACGGCCTATAAACACATCATATAATTGTTCCGGTTATGTCTATTTACACCGTTTTCAGACGACCCGGCCTGACCAGTGAATCAGGCCAGGTGGGTACATCAGATTTCAGTTTTTTTATTGTCTCCTCTCAAAATCATTTTTTAATTAATTTAGTATTAAAAATCTATATTATATTATAGCTATTTAAGTATTTATATTTTGCTAGTTACAAATCAAGTAACCAACATCAAAACATATACTAGTATTTACGTATTTTGTTTTAAATTCGAAATATATAAAGAGTTTAATATTCTATTATTCATGATGTCATCCGTGCTTCAATCTGTGTCCAACCAATAAACTAGCTAGTAAGACAACTTGCTTGTTGTCCGGTCTAGTTTCTAAAACAGTAAGTTGCCGAGAGAGAGAGAGAGAGAGATAAATTTTTATAATTTTAGTTTTCAAGTAGCTAACTCACACACCTGAATCTACACCAATATCGATCATAAAACTAAAACTCGCAATCATTTGAGACAGAAACACTTTAACAGATGACAACATAATATCGCTAGACTATAAACCAGTTGATAAAAAATAGATTAATAAAAAGAGATATGAACCTGAAAAGAAACAGGAGGGCAGTGAAGAGTAGTGTCTTCATCATCATCCATAATCAAAAGAGAGATCCTTTTACTCAAGTCAGCAAAAAACAAATCATCTTCAACAATTTCCATCTTATAACTTTCAAAAACTAACTTTTTCAATGTCACAACTCCAAACAACTAACTAGTAGAGTAGCTAGCAAGTAGCTACTTCAAGTGTTGAGTTTCTTTCACTTACTTCTTTTTGGTTGCTTGAGTAGAATATAAATAGAGCAAGGAGATGGTATGATAATGAGTAAAGAATGAAAGAATAAGTGTTGGGTAGGGGTAGGGTGGGGGTGGGGATGGGGTAGGGGGGGTATTCAATTCTCCAAAGGGGATGGACATGTGAAGAAATGGGACCCATTTAGCCAATCTGTCAATTCATGACCCACAAGAAGTGTGTTTATGATTCTATCCAGTTGTGGGAAAAGAAGATAGATAGATTATAACATCACAAACACAACCCACAAATAGATTTTCCTCATCCACAACATCAATCTTTAGAAGAATATACTTGGTTCTCATTCAACTCCACTTAACTTACTAGCTTGCATACATACATACATACACTTGCAACTATATATGATCATGCATGTGATAATTAGACAATTAGTTATGGATCAATTCATAGTGTACAAAAAAAACATAGGTGTCAAACACATGCATGCATGGCCTGGTTGGAGCATCTATTGTCATTAGATTTAATTTATTTCGGCAGCTTTTATGTGGTTATTTTTTTGTGGTTGATATAATTAAAGCTTTTGTGAGTTGGTTGCTGTCAAATATGGTGCTCTTTTACATCTATGTCTTGCACTTTTGTTCTTTTCATTTATATCTTATGTTTTAATATATAGTATCTTCAACATCAGCCACATAACAAACTATAAACAAACCAGTGTCGAAAACAGTTACCTTAAATTAACTTAACTTATTTCCTAACAAAATTTCTAAAAAAAGTACAACCAGGTTAGATTGAGTCATCGACCAACAAGTGAGCCAGTACGAAAAACAACATAATTAACGGGTTGTTTATTAATTGGTAAAATTTGGGTTGAGGTCAATTGGGTTGATACATTGGTTCATGGTACATAGCCATATATAGCCAAGATCAATGTTCCTTGATTGATTCTTTCTCCATGCATGTTCTAGCATGAATCAAAACAAATTTAAAATAATTAAACATTGGAACATAGATCCATTTAACTAAAGCTTCCAAATCCCAAACCTTATAATATTCTTTTTTATCATATTGCATTAACACACACACACACGCATTAGCCAGCTATATAGATTGCAATAATTTAAGAATAGTTCAATAACTTTGTATACAAATAACAAACATAATTATGATATATGATTTTTAATTTATGGGATTGAATTATGACTAATCAATGCTCAAAATAGTGTGTTATGAGATATTGGGTGTAAAGGTATATGAAACATGTGTGAACAAACCTACAAAGAAATTTATAAGTAAAATTATCAATCAAAGAGTTTGTGGCTTAACTGACACTACTAAAAAATTGAGCAATTGCTACCAAAATTTGCAACGGAAAACAAACGGTCGCAAAATTAAAGACCGACTTCCGACTGAAAAGTGAATGGTAGCAATTTTACCAATACGGTAGCAAAATGATTGCAAATTTTGCAACCACTACTTCGGTCGCAAATTAGTCGAAAAAATATTATAAAAAATTAAAAATAATTGTATATCTATACACTACAAGAAAATGGCATATTTTGCCACAAATTTTTGAGAAAAAGTAGTCACAACTTATATTCACGAAAAGTTAACGACAATTTTTTTGAAAAAACGGTATTTTATTATTATTTAAATATTATTACTTGTTGTAATAAGAAAATAACAAATTATTATTATTAAAGTAGTTAAAAACAACATGTTTTTTCATTATGTTTATTAATTAGATATATTATAATAGAAATATTTTACTAATATTAATAAATACTGTAATATGTATGTATGTCGATCGTAAATATGTATGTATGAATTAAAGAAACTAAAATTATAATATAGGTTGTTTGTCGCCAAGTTTTCGAAACAAGCTGAGTGTATACTTGAAGGGGCTGAGTGTATATTAGAACTTATAGGGGTTATAAAAGAAAGAAGAAATCGTTTAAGTACTGTCAAACCCTAGCTCCGATTGCAGAAGAAATTGTTCATCAAGCAGACGACATCGACATTGTTTCCACAGACGAAATCCAGCAACTGTCAAACCCTAGCTCCGATTGCAGACGACATTGTTATACGATCAAGCATACGACATCAAGCCCTAGCTCCGATTAATCACTCATCAAGCGGAAAACATCACAAACCTTCGAAATCTATCACAAGGTATTGAACTGCTTTTGACTGCGAAAATTAGTGAAATAAAACCTAAAATTTGAATTGCTAAACATTATTATTGAACAGCTAAATCACGATTATTGAATTGCTTTAAATTGTAAGTGCTCTGAAGATTTTGTGAAATTTATGACAACTTGATGCTCTAATTAGGTAGTGAATCAAATCCTTGTAACAGTAGGGTTGCTCATACAAAGTGATTGATTAGAACTAGAGATGTGTAAGTTTTTATAGTGATTCTGTTTATCTAAAGCAATACATGTTATGTTACCTTTTTATGTTAATAAACATGATATTTACTAGTGTTTAAAGTCTATCGTAAGATTGATTATTGGGTGTTTGTTATCAAATGATATTTAGTTTTAGTTTTGTTTGAATAGGTGTTAGTATTTGAATAAATCTGGCCATTTTTATCTAAATAGGGTTCTTGTTTATGTATATGAAGATGCAAAATCATTAATTATATACAACTATCTTGTCTTTACATCAAAACAAACTGGTTTAGGCCTAAGATATGTTAATATCTTAGGTTTAAGATGAAGATCATCTGTCTGATGATGATAATGAGATGGAAGTGGTCACTCACAGGTTTTATTTCTCACATTTTCATAATGTCGTTTCATTGAGATGTGAAAATGATATTCTAGCTAGTGACTTGTGTAGCTTGTTTCAGTAATATATATGGATGCTTCATTGTAGGTAAAATGAAATCTGAAACGAAACAAAGAATCGGCTTGCATATTAGTTATTGAAGCTTCATGAGTTATGGTTTTACATAAGTTCCATTTTGATATAATTAACTTTACATGTAACATCAAATTATGGTTTACATGTAGGGAATTACCTACCACAATTGGTTATTGCCTATTTAGACCACAATGAACATTCCAGTGGTTTTAAGTTCAACATCTAAGGAGTTGTGTAAGATTTTTAACCATTTGGTTATTTAATTATCTTGTTGTTCAAGGTTACATTTTTTTCTGTCACATGTTACTCATTTGTATGTTAACATAATCACAAAGAGCTATTTGAATATTACAACCCCGAAATGGATACCCTGATATTTCAAACGTTTTAAGATTTTACAAATTGTGAGCAGATGGACTTTATTTGTGAGGTTTGGAAAGCTGTATAATGCTTTTACAACCCTGAAAGCTGCAATTTTAAACTCTCTGTTTGATCTCAATCTACTCATGTTGGTATAATGAATTCTCAGCTTTTGTCTTTGAAGTAGAGTTTCATATCTATTTTTTTTTAATTTTCAAATTACTTTTGGATATTTATTATAACAGTTGTTTATGTTTTATGTTATTAGGACTCTTTTTTAAGCTACAAGTTCATGGTTTGAATGCCATTGATATTGAAGTAGATAGTGGTGGTATGCGGAGCATTGTTGGTGGCAAGGTAGGTTCTAATACGTTTATTATTGTTTTTGCTTCATAGAGAGTTAGTGATGATGTGTGAAACTATAGATTGGGTTGATGACAATTTTTTTTTCTGCTTGTTCTGTTTTGGATGTTCGAACATGAGTTCTTAGGTGGGTTTTGGATTGCATATTAACAATTTTTTTTTCTGCTTGTTATGTTTTGTTTCAGTTGTTTTTGAATATGCAGGTTTGGTCGAGGTATTAGTCTAGGTGGTGGTCAAATGGGGGGATGAAATGGTGACAGAGGTCTTTGTCCAGGTAGTTGTACTTCACTTCTAAAATTTTATTATACTTCCATATTTTGTTCTTTATAGAATAATAGGGGCATTGCTTCACTAATATAAATTTAGGTTTTGAAGTATCATTTGACAAGCACTTTATATATTATAGATAGCCACCATACTTGATACTTACACTTTATCTCTAAGTTCATAAAGCTAAAATTGAAATAGAACTTTAATTAAGTTAAACACTAAGGGTAGTCATAGTATTTAGACGTTTGCTTCAAAAAACTTGTAGTTTTAAAACATGGTTAGTGTCTTTAAGTTCAACAGTTGGGCCATATTAAAATTTGCTTTGTACATAACATCTGATAGCGTGCCTTTTATATTTGTTTACCTGATGCAAGTCTAATTAGTGTTTTGATGTGTAAATTATCAGTCTTATTGAGGAGCTGTGACAGAAAATATGATCAATTTATTTTAAAGGAGCTCCATAAAAAGACGAAGAAAAAGAAAGGATAAGGACTTGGTGATGGAAAACGAAGCCATTAAGTTAGGCTAGAAACCATTTATGTTGAATGTTTGATTATTTTATAAATAGTTAATTTTTAAAAATATGAGCATTAGTAGCTTATTTTAATATTTAATAAATGGTGACAATAATTTTCTTACAGTGCGGTTGCAAATGTGTGCAACAAAGAGCAGTAATAAAACGGTCGCAAAATGTGGTCGTAGGTAGCAAAAAACCAGTCGCAAGATTTGCGACGGAAATAGCGGTCGCAAGATTTGCGACGGAAATAGCGGTCGCAAGATTTGCAACTGAAATAGCGGTTGCAAGATTTGCGACCGAAATAGTGGTCGCAAGATTTGCGACTGATATTCTTGTCGCAATATAAAAGCGGTCGCAAAATGGTTGCTATAGGGCATTAGAGACGAGCGTTTTTCCAACTGACTTTTCCGTTGCAAAGCGGTCTCAGACAGGCTTTTGAGACCGTTTTGCGACCGAAACGACCGTTGCTATTGCCAAGTTTTCTAGTAGTGTGATATCAATATGTATAAGATTAGAGGACGTGCTAGTTTTTTTTTTAAAAACAAGATGTTTAGAAAATAATAATATTAATTTATAAGGTTATTAAACGAATGGTTTATTTCAAGCTCTTGTTTTTATAACTTGACCAACCTAATTTGTTCACTAGTTATCAAACTGGGCTAGTTGTGTCATGTGTGTATTTAGACCGTTTTCAATTAAACATCCGGTTATCGATTGCACCAGTGAACCAAACCGGATTGTCAAACTGGATTTCAATACTTTTTTTTCTAAATATTTTTTTTATTTAATTTAGTAATCCACGATACATATTTGGGTTGTTAAATGTTTAGATATTATATAATTTCTATAATGTAATGTTATGGTGGCATTCGACCAACCACCAAATGCCACGTGTTACCACTCGATTGAATGCAGCTTTTGATTTTATTTTTTTAAATTGTTTGTAGATAAATAATATATGTTATGGAAACAAAGTAACAAATGGTTGTTTCTTGAAACGTGGGAGACTCATGTTTTTTTTTTCTTTTTCTCTTCTACTTTGATAATTTTAAGAGTTAATTACACCGATGGTCCCTGTGGTTTACCTAAATTTCATGGTTGGTCCTTAAGTTTGAAAAATTACAATGATGGTCCTTACTATTTGAAATTTTTTGCACTGTTGGTCCTTAGAGTGAATATTAGTTAAAATTTTTCATTAAATGGCTGGAAAAATACTATTTTACCCTTACTAAATAATAAATATAGTTATATCTATTATTAATATTATTAATTAAATACTATTAGTGTGTAAATATAGTTGTTATTATTATTAATTATTAACTAATTCAGTTACAACCACTTAGTTGAAGAACATCATCTCCACTTGACATACCTTCACCGGCGACTGTGCAACGCCACCACTACCGCCTTGGTCTTCCACTAACCCATCACCACCACCACCACCACCTGTTTCCGACTAAATCGAGCATGCAGATCATACCACCACCACTACCCATCAACCTTCACGCCGGTCAATCTTCTTCATCGAACTCATCATATCACCACCATACCACCACCACAATCACATCTAAATTCAAGCACGCAATGTTAGCCGTCGATTTGAAGTAGGAGGTGATGTTGGTGTTTGTGGAGGTGGAGGTCGACTGAAGTGAAGGTGGCATTGACAGGAGATGGACGCCAAAGAAGGTGATTGTGATGTTATGGATGTAGATGACTGCAACGGTGTTAGCAACGATAATGATGACATTGGGTAGGAAAATCTTGTCGGAGAGGAACGTGAAGTAGGAATGTTAATTTGTTTAAAATATTATAAATTATTCTAATATTAAGTGGGATATCATTTTTATTATTTTATTTTTAGTAAGGGTACAATTGTCTTTTCACAACCATTTAACAAGGAAATTTAATGGACATCCACTCTAAGGACCAACAGTGCAACAAAATCCAAATAGTAAGGACCATCTCTGTAAATTCTCAAACTTAGGGACCAACCGTGAAATTTAAGTAAACCACAGGGACCATCCATGTAATTAACTCTAATTTTAATATTTGACTCTTAACTTAATTTTAAAACGTTTAATACTTTAAACCCTTAATTTATTTACATGTTAACCTTTAAGAAGTGACAGTAGATGAAAAAAAAAAAGAAGAAAAGAAGTGAACAATGAAATGATACAAACTTACAAAGGAGCCAAGTAGTTTGATACTCATTCAAATTTAAACCAATTTTCTTATAACAGACCCAATGATCAAATCATTTTTATGCATCTCTCTAAAACTCATTTTTTCCTCTTTAAACTTCACTTGTAAATTAACATGATTTTGAAACAATGATCTTTGATTCAAAATATAAACAGTGCTTCTAACCTCCTCATCATATCAAATCAAATGCAACCTGTTGAAGCATCTCCCTCAAATGTCAAAAATCTGCAGAAACCATATATACACTCTGCTTCAATCGATTCACGAGCCACTAGCCCACGCTTCGATCAATTTCACCAACAAATAAATACTAAATATACTCCATATCACCGTCATTGCACAGGCGAATGAACGATAGATGAACCATTCGTTCCAGAAACAACAACCGCTTGTTTCAATATTAGTGCATAAAGTATCTCATTCCATGCATCAGGTACGCCAGGAAGACACCAATGGCTGCAATCCTGTCTGTGTACAGCTGACGGGCTAAGATTTGGACCGAGATAGTATAGTGAAGGATGCGCGTCTTTTCTCATTGAGGACATGACTGTCGTGTTGAGTATGTTCATCACTTTGGTTGCTTCAGTCGATGAGTTTTTTGACCGGTTTGTAATTACGTCTTTGAAGATGTGAAATTGTGGCCAGGTTGAAGATGATTGAGCAGATGCAGAACCAAGATTTGGTAGCGTTTCTAAGTGGCAGTTTCCGCCCGCTCTCCAGTTTCCGCCTCTGTGAAAATGATTATTGTTTGTTGGTAAAAAAATACATGTACTTGAATGAGTATTGGACCATTGCTATCTCTACACAGGGATGAAATTGGAAGGAAATGAAGATGAAGATGAAAGAACGAACCTGAAATGTACAGGGGCGTATGTACGGAAGAAAACTTGTGTTTTTGTTTTATTTATGTCGGTGTTGATCCACGATATTACAGTTTCTAATGCCTTTCTGTATGCAGTTTCAACTTTCATTTCCATGTTCACTTTAGCTCCTTCTTGGAAGTAACAACCCCTGATCAGTAACAAAAACTGAATGATAAACCCATACATTTCTTCAAATATAACAGACTCTAACAGCGCGTGTTTAAAATCGAAACGAAAAACAAGACGAGTTGGTATGGGTTGAAATGGGTTGGGTGATCAAATAGGCTAAATTACATATTTCTCCACAATAGACGTTTTCAATAAATAATGTGTGTGCCCGATCAGAAACGTATTTTATTTTACAAGTTTATGCCCAATCAGAAACGTAATATAACCCGCATGATCTACTAGCATAACCGGATTAACTATCTATAAAAAGATTGGTCAATACTCAAGATTCAAACTTACCACCACATAACCCATTTGACTTTTGAGGTCAAATATGATAAATGTTACAAAACCATAAAAATCATGTCATTTAGAAATTTGTTCTGAGTTTGACCTTAAAAATCAAATATCTGACTTTTTAAGGTCAACTATCATAAATGCTCTAAGTTAAATACCAACCTCAAGAAATAACATTGAGAAAAAGTTAACGACTTTCACAAAACAAAAAACATAGAAAAACACATTCTGAAAGAGTTTTTGCTGGATTTGTAAACAGACTCGTTCATCCAGAAATTTGGTAACTATGAGTTGACGCTAAAAGTCAAACATACCCTTGTTTCAGCACAATGAAGAAAGTGAAAGATAAAGGTAACATACCCCTTTATTGTCTTTTCATTGTTCCACCAATGCCCCGTGTTAAAAACAAGAACATCAGCATCTCTCCATTTCAATGAGGTCCAATCCATTTGATCTAATTTAAGGGTGGTCTTTATTTCCGGTAACGAATTGGGAGGGGGTCGACTTTGTAACACAAGAAAAGGAGCCCTGTAATACTCAAGAGTGCAGTTATAGTCCCTAAACTTGAACACCAAGAAACCTTTATGTTTCGTAATTGGATTGCCATTTACTTCATATATTGAATCATTGCTTGTATTAGAAGTTACGGCAAAGGATAACATGCAGAGAAGCGATTCCCACTGGTTTCTGCCTATTGAATCTCCAACAAAAACTATGCGCTTGTTCCTTAAGTTTTCCAACATTCTTTTCGCGTCAAATCTATGTTCAACACAAAACAAGTAATAAATAGTCAGTCTTGATTCAATATATGAGAGTGTTTGCAAGTATTTTTACATAATGAAACTAATCAGAATTAAAAACCAAATGATAAAATTTTTGACACGTATAGAGTATTAATATTTTTATTAAAAATAAGACCGCTAATACCAACAATTATTGTCTGCATTTGAGATTCACCTAAGGTGTTACATTGTTCAATAATTGAATAAAACAACAAACAAACAAGAAACAGAAAAGGAGACAAGGTTAAAAATAAAGTACTCAATTAAAATGTATACTCAGAAGAGTCTTTATATTGTTTACATTCATCTTACTATAAATAGGCAATCAAATAACAAACCATAAAATCAAGACTTGCTTCAACAAGATGACAAATTACTCCTCTATGTGAATAAAAAAAGTAAATAATCAATAAACTCTAACTTGATTATGCATTATCAAACATATTATTTTTCTTATGAACTATGAAAAAAAAACAGTAGGTAACTTTGTGGTAAAAAAACTAGCGCTTCGCTGTCAATTTTGGGAGTTTCAGCATAAGGTCGTTTCAAAACACAACGTACTTAGAGTAGATAATCATGACAAATATGTAAACACATATAGCTATTGTTTTAACTGTTTCACCGTATCAATTTCCTCTATAATGGCCAGCATTCGATAAGTTACGTACGAGTATTTATGTGATAACTAAGCATGATTCTTTGATCTAACTATCAATCAAAGTCAATTTTGAATATTTGGTTTTATCTCATATGGCTATAACAAAACTAATTATCAAGAAGTAAACTATGTTCACTCATGTACCATTTTCTATATATATCAATCTTCAAATAATCAAAACTTATAAAAAACTAAACACCATAAAAAT
This sequence comes from Tagetes erecta, assembly GCA_030867185.1. Lineage (NCBI taxonomy): Eukaryota > Viridiplantae > Streptophyta > Magnoliopsida > Asterales > Asteraceae > Tagetes > Tagetes erecta. Next base: position 2,289,408 of record CM061492.1, read on the forward strand.
CATTAAAACTCCAATACCATCACCATGCTTCATCATCTTCTTCCAATGCAATCCAACCACCCAATCAATGTTTGAACTTCTTAGAAATATGTTTAATGTTTTTTGCCAATCAAAATTATAACTTTGACCAAGTTGACCAATCAGTCAATCACACACACCCCTTATCCTTACATACTCCATTAAATCACAAAACTGGTGTATCAATTTGGGGAAAATAACATAACAAATATGGCAAACTAAACAAAAAAGAAATAATGTGTAAAAACCTGGGCAAGTTACAATCTTTAGGTTGCCAACGCCATTTAGTATACAAAAGATCTCTTCTTCCATTTTCAGAACATCTAAAACCTTCATCCAAAAACCTGCAATCTTTAGATTGATACAAAGGATACTTGTCATCCCACATCCAATCACCATCAAACACATCACACCTATCTCCATCTCCACTAAAAAAATCAAATCTTTTTCTACCATAACCAGAATATCCTGCAAATTTCAACCATCTAAACCTATCTGACTGTTTTGTGAACCTAAAACCACCACCAGTAACAACACTTTTATAATCCAAGTAAAAAAACCCAAACACAACACAAACTGTAATGAACAAAAACCCCAGTATCCCAACCGAGGGTTCAAACAGTTTAAAGTTCTTGAATTTCTTGAATGTGGTCATGTGAATCGATGGATCAAAGTCTTGATGAGATGGGTTTTTCACCATTTGTGAAAAAGATTGTGGGTTTTTGAAAAGATTTGAAAAAGGTGTTGTGTTTATGAAGTATGAATGAATCAATTTGTGGTGATGAAATTAATCATTGGGGTTTCTTCTTTGCTTGATGAATGAGTAAAGTAACATTCATTCATTGGAATTAAAAAGATGATGAAGAAGAAGATTGGAAAATAAAATCGATTTGCTTCTACTTTTGCACAACGGTTTTGGGATTATTATTATTATCATTATAATTTATTCAAATGTGAAACGACATTGAAATCTAAAAAATTTACCAACGGCATCATGTGAAAAGATTGGGACTGTAAATAAGTGCTATGTACATATTAAGCCCTTCAATTTTTCAAAGCTGTTTAAATAATGTCCGTGATAATTTTGATAAGATATGATATTATTACGTCTGTGTGAGAAATACTCGGGTAAAAAGAAAAGTTTGATCTCATGTATCGCTTTTGTATGTTGGTTGTATGATTGTCGGTGATAAAAGAAACTATATAGACTGAGGAGTTATCCAAGGTCGGTTATATTACGGACATTTTTTTCACATGGGTCGCAAAAATACATGTAAATGGACGAAATTCACAAATAGTTGTAGACGTGCAATATTTTCATTAGTAGTGTTGAATAAAAAAGGGTCATTGACATGTTTACTCCGAGTAAGATTTGTCTTATTATAATTAATGTATATGTTTTTAAATAAAAAAAGTCATTGACATGTTTACTCCTTTATAAACATATATATACCGAGTAAGATTTTATCTTATTGTATTTCCTTAAGATGCTACTAAATAACAAGTTATTAAATATAAAAGGGTCATTGACATGTTTACTCCTTTATAAACCTTTTTAATTCGCAAATCTATTCAATTTTAATTTATTTGATTAAAAATATTTTATGTAAATTAGTTTATTATTGCATTTTTATTAACTCTTTGTGGATTTTTCAAATGTTTTTAAAATTTTAATTTATTTTGCGTGTCTTTAGTTATAAAGCTTGTCATATGACCAAAATAAGTATATATATAATTAAATTTTTTAGTTAGATATATATGCATTAAAGGAAAGGTTAGAAAGGTATATATGCAACTGAGCTAAAGAAAAAAGTTATGAATAATTTCAATAATACCATTTTAAAATAATCAAATTTAGTATTTGAAAGTTGCTAAAAAGTAATTTGAAGCAAGGTTGAAAAATGTTGAAAGTCTAAGGATGTAAAGTGGAGATAGTACACATTTTTCTCTCCACGTTAAAATGTGGGCCGGGTGATGGACACGTGCCGAATTGATAATGGGATAGTGGGGTTAAAAGATGGACGGTTGGGATTAGGCGTAATCGGGCACCGTTGATTAGAAGTAAAGTTAGTTGTTTACGGTTAAAATTGAAAGTTTAACCGTTAACGAGTCACGGGAGTTGCAGGGTTAGTTTTGTAAGTACACGTGCATGTCATTCTGTCTCACCTGTTTTGTAAATAAACCGAATAAATCATTACATCTATAATCTATAAAATATAATAAAGCAAACCTATTTTTGCCAAGTGTCAATCTCTTAGCATGTCTATCCTATAAATGCTTACTTGGCATAATATCATTAATCTAATGATGAGGTGTCTTACTCTCCTTAATTTTCAGATTTGTTATGTTTTTTTGAAAACTAGGTTTAGTTGAAAACAATGTTTTTAAACCCGGACTAGACCGGCCAGTCCAACCGGTTGAACCGGGAACCGGTAGCTTTAACGGTCCAATTCATGCGTTAAAACGGCTCCCTAAAGAACCGGCCGATTTGCAACAATGCCAGGTTCAACCGCTGAAATGTGTCGAACCAGTACACTACAATTAATTAGAATTTTATTTAGACAAACTATTATAATTTATAGAGTTGTGAATGAAATCAAAATTTATCAATGTTTCAATGTGGGATGAGTTACAAAATTTTATAATAAGGGAGGACGGCTAGCTAAGAATCCATCTCTAGATCCATGTGGGATGCGAACATGGAGAGATGAAGGTGTCTTGAGAGATATTTAAAAAGTTGTAATTCGATTGAGAGGTATACAATTGAATAGTTTAATATAAAGTTTTTAGTTTAACTATTTAAATTATTCTAACTCATTCCCGTGTTAAACACGGGTCTCTAACCTAGTAATTTATATAATAACTACATTTGTACTACACCGGATTTTGATTTTGTAGGTATTAACTAAATTAGGTATTAAATTTAATTTTTAACATATCATCTATTATATCGATTTGGATATTTATAAATATGCAAAAATCATATGCTAAAACAAAAGATGTGATTTATAATAATTTGTAAATTTTTTATTTGCACATATCTGGTTTAAAGATAATTCATGATAATTGATAATTTTTTTTATTTGAACATATCGAGTTATTTCGAATATGAATCGGTTTGGATAATTACAAATATTTTCTTAGCAAAAATCATATGCTAAAATAAAAGAGATGATCTATAATAACTAGTCAAATTTTTATTCGAACATATCGGGTTAGGTTATAATTAATGATAATTGGTAAACAATTTATTTGAAAATATAGCGTTAGGAGATAATTCATGATAATTGGTAAAATTTGTATACGAACATATCGGGTAATTTCGTATATGGAGCATACATTGACCCGCCTTGAAATTCATGTCTAGTACATTGTGAATTTGTGATGTAACATTGAAGCAAAAAAAACTAAGAGATAATAAAACAATCTCGAATAACAAAATAAAAAAAAAGTTGGAGATCAATTAGAATCCGATGTGTAGCACGGTCAGTGGAAACCCCGCCGAGCTCAACGACTCGTGTATTTAAGCTATGAGGTAAGTAACGATGTAAGAATAGAAATAGAATGTATTGATATTAAAAGAAGTATGTTTTAACAAAATTCATATAGTTTGTAAATGTTTGTGTAAAGCTAAATAAAAATCTTTATGTTAAGTTGAAAGATATCTATATCTATACCTTCTAATAAAAGAGTGTTTTTGATGCCACATGGCATGTAATGAAGCTATTGTTGAGATTATTTTCCCGCTCATTAATATTACATATTTAATCCCCCTACTATTGCACAACATACAATCATCAAACTTATATATTTATCAATCAATTACAAAAATAATCACCATATTTTTAGTAACTAAAATATATATCCTAAAAATAGTTATCAAATTCTTAGTAAACGTATCATTTAATAAAATGTATATCGATAAAAATATGTCAATTAAGTAATTTAAAAGTTGATAAATTTTAATAACTTATTTAGATCAGGTTTTTCGGAAAATTAATCGCATAAGTTTATTAAAAGAATATTTATTAGCATATTTTAGGCTGAGTTTTTTTTGCCATGTTTGTTGAACTTTTTCTAAGTTAATTTTTGTTGAGAAGGCAATAGAACAACAAATCATTGTCAATCAGGGCTGTTCACGAGCCGAACCGAACCGAGCGAGGGCTTGCTCGTTGCTTGGCTCGTTTACAAATCGAACCGAGCTGAGCGGCTCATTTACAAATCGAGCCAAATTCGAACCGAACGTAAATGAGCCAAAATCGAACCGAGTATTTTTCGAGCGAGCGCCGAGCAAATTTATTTGGATTACTTTTTGTATTTTTTTCCTTAAAGTTAGTTTATAAGAAACAAGTTTAAAGTTGAATATGATATACATAAATACAAATTTATAGCTTTAAGAAAAACTAGTATTAACTTGCAATTTATTCTAGAAATTAAGGTTGATATTTGTATAATGTATATAAAACAATTAATAAAAGAGATAAATGACTATTATTTTCAAATATATCAAATATAACTAATAATTTTGAAAATATATATTTAATATCAACATAATTATAACAACATATTAGCTACTTATGCATATATAATTACTAGATTAGTACCCGTGTACTACACGGATTTTAGCTTTATAGGTTTCAACTCAATTTACATATCAAATTTATTTTTAACATATCTCTTATTAAATCGATTTAGATATTTACAAATATATTCATATAAAAAAAATCATATGTTACAATAAAGGATATGATTTATAATAGTTGGTAAATTTTTATTGGAACATATCGGGTTAGGAGATAATTCATGATAATTGTAAATTTTTTTATTTGAACATATCGAGTTATGAGATAATTAAAGATAATTAATGATAATTGGTAAAACTTTAATTTGAACATATCGGGTTAGGATAAATCATAATAATTGATAAGTTTTTTATTTGAACTTATCAGGTTAGGAGATAATTCATGATACTTGGTATATATCGGGTTAATATATAGATCATGATAATTGGTAAATTTTGTATTTGAACATAATGAGTGAGGAGATAATTGATGATAATTTGTGAATTTTTAATTTAAACATATCGGGTTATTTCGAATATGGAGCATACCATGACCCGTCTAAAAATTCTCCATCAAATTAATTAGAACATGACACCTAAGCAAAATCCTATGTGGAGTAGTTAAAATGATAACATGTGGATGTGTTACTCAATTATTAGAATAGGTAGATATAAAAAATAAATTAAAAATATTCGAGCCGAACCGAACCGAGCGGACCTTTGCTCGTTGCTTGGCTCGTTTACAAACCGAACCGAGCGGAGCGGTTCGTTTACAATCGAGCGAAAAACGAACGAGCATTTTCCAAGCAGTTTCCGAGCGAGCGACGAGCGGGCGGCGAGCGGCGAGCGATTTGAACAGCCCTATTGTCAATAAAATCAAGGTTATAAGTAACAACGTACTATACATGTAGCATACTTCTAATTTTTCCTATGTGAGTTTTCGGTCTTTGTTAGTGTTTAAAGATGATAATGATTTATAGTGTAGTGCTTACTTGTCATATGATTATTTGTTAATTATGCTTGATGATTACGTTTTTAATTACACAACCTGTGTAACACACGAGACATAATCTAGTAATTATATAAAGTTATGTTGTTGGAAAAATGGTTTAGTTAACAAAAGTAACCGTCTATAAGGAAACTTTTTTTTCGTGTAGTCATGATTTCACTTTTAGAGGCATGATTAGTCTTGTTATCTAAAAAGTGTGATTTATTTAACAGTTTTATAAAAATAACTATGAGTTTCCTTTTTTTCTTTAAAAAATAAACTATGAGTTTCCTTCACGTGATGCACTGGTAATTTTAATAAAAATAAAAAACTATTTTTTTAAATTACCATGTACAAAATAGCTAATTGCACAACTACTCATGGAAATTAAAGTTTATCTAGTATTTTTTTTATTATTATTTATCAAAAGTAGCTTTCGTGTATGTGTAAATCGAGATTAACTTTTGCTTGTCTACGTTTTACATAACTCAATATGCTGACTATTTCACATTTTCACTTGCACATTATACCAATTGTCAAATACATTTAGATATGAAATATATTAAAAGCAACCACCCATCGCAAACAAAAAAAAACCCTCTGCAATATACAAACTAGTGCATTAAGGCATGATAAAAATATTAGTCAATTTGTATATAATAACAATTAGGCCCTGTTTGTTTTTGCCTCTTTTCTCTTAATAGAGGAAAACGTCTGATTCAGTCAGACGTAATCAGACGTGGGGCTGTTCGTTTTATTTTCTGGCATTAAAAGGTTCAGCGTCTTAATAGCATCTGAACCAGTAAGAGCTTTTAGTGGATCTGAAAACCTCTTAACCCAAAAAAAACATAAGTTTGTCTCCAACCTCCATTAACTTCTAACCCGGAGACTAGGCTCCATCTCTGACGACTAGAGATTCGTCTCTAGCCTCCACCTCTTAATGATTCAGATTTCAGACATTTAAACCACCTCTTAACATTCAGATGTGGTATTCAGATTCAGACTTAAATATCTTAAAAAAACAAACGGTGCCTTACTTGAATAGTGGTACTTCTGTTCTGAGTTCTGAACAACACCCAATCCAACCCTAGCCTTTTTGCCAAAAAAAATTATGAGCGTGGTCCAACAAACCCCAACTCGAGTACTCGACCTGTATTGAGTCAAATTAACCAACATTAACAACCACCCTTTTTCACCATCCCTGGATACATACAACCTATTATAGGTCATAGGATGCATCTACAGATACATATATATAAACACAAGTATCAGTAGGTGAGCCTTGGACATTAACTGCCATCACAAGAACAAGCAGCATGCAATGAGTTTGACTTTTAAAGAAACAGGTCCAGATATTACACATGTTAGCCGTTCAACGTCATAAAAAACAGTTTTGTCAAGGACAAGCAGAGACACGCAGACATAGTTAAGTGTCACTACAAACATTTTTCGTAAATCACGTGAAATTCAACCTTAATACAATTGGCCAAAAGTAAGTAAGTGCTCATCTAAGGCCACCATCTTCAGGCTTCCATCTCTTGTATGCCAGCCCTCCTTCCTGTAATTACAAATCAATGTTAGTTAAAGGCAACAATTTCAACCTATTTTCCTACAAACGGGTCACTTTGGTTATGGTTTATCTCTCACACGTCAAATGAGGCTAAGTTATAAAAGTTTAGCAAACTTTATGAAGTGCATTTGAATGGGCATAAAACCTCCAAAATCATTATTTCTACAAACCTGAACTTCATGAAGATACTTTTGTAACATATGATGCAAGGTGCGATCTTTTTGTGAGCCAAAAATAATTAAAAATAGCAATAGTACGTTTCTGAAACATTGTTATCTGATCCTTGACACAATCATTTGATGACATTGACTGCTAACATTTATGGTCAAGAAGACTCTAACTAGTTTCTAACCAATCGTGTGTATGAATTTAAACTGAATGCAAAAGGAATTGACCAGATGTGAAAACAAATACAGATGCTTACTGTGCTGATCAAGCCATTTTAAAAACTCAGCATTATTTGTTGTAGCTATTCAACTTCACCTGTTTTCTAACAACATAGTACAATGTTGTTACATGAAACCAGTTGACAGTCAGCTTATTTCATTTATAAATCCCCTCGCAAAAACATGTGCAGGGTAATGGACAGCATGTCTTCAGCTCATTAATTAGAGGTGGCAAAATGGGTGGATAGGGTTGACTCGAAACCATATATCAAGACAAAAGGTTGCAAATAATCATTGTGTCAAATATGATAAACAAATGTCTCTTTCAATAAAATAAGTTAGGAGGCTTGATGCATTAGAAACCCAGTTTAGAGTCTCACCCGACCCATTCAACCCAATTCCTGTGAAACAATTTTGTTGTTTTAATTCACCAGTTTAACCTGTTAGATATGCAAATATAAAAAATTAACCCAGGTTAAAACATTCATAAGTGAGTGAGCTGTCGGTAAACATCGCCATCTCTGCTTGAAATAAATATGTAGCAATGATGGATAGATGTCAGGAAAATGCACACAGCAAACATGGTAGCTAATAAGAACAGTTTCAAGATCAAACTCAGAATCATTGATATACTTGGTTTAGTAGATACCTGGCTAAGCATCTTCCTGAGGTTCCTGTTGCTGTTGTTGGGGCCACATAGGCTGAGCCATGTATGGGCGAGGCTGCTGCCCATAAAGTGCTTGAGGATCCATGGGCTTACCCATATACATCCCTGAACCACCAACCTGTGGTGGAGGCATATAGTAATACGGTAGACCCTCAGTTGGAGCTCCAACAGGAAGGGGCCCACCTCTCGGAATTGTAGAAGCAATTACTTCATCTTTTAAATCTTCACGTGGTACTATATCAACTAAAAAGTCAAAAATGTCAGTCCTTGTAATCGCAGCAGCAATGTCGTTTTTCTGAAGGGTGCGCCTTTTGTTTTCTTCAGTGTGGTTCCATGACCTTAAAGTCAGCTCAAGGATGAACATTTCACATGCACGTGCAAATATGACTGGTGCTTCAGCTGATATCATTCTCACATCTTCATCTGCTTTCATGATCTTCTTGATTCTAGCCAATGGAAGACTATGGTTTTTGAAATCAGTGGTATGTTCGATTTCTTGGTACTGATTCGCCCAGAAGCTTTGGAGTTGTTGTTGCAATTGTTGTTGCTGTTGCTGGTGAATGTGTTGGTAAGCAAGCTGTTGTTGAGCCAGCTGGGCTGGAGGAGAAGGAAGACCGGATGTTTGTGAAGGTGGGACCGGACCACCAGATGCAGGGGGTACAATTCCCATCATTTGATTTGGCGGGTAGGGTGCCATGCTGTAAGGCATCTGAGCAGAGCTACCCACAGCCCCCATACCCGGGGCCTGCCCATGACCTTGTTGATCCATCTTCACAACACAACAATTATAATAGATCATAAGAAAAGGATTTGATAGTTCCTCTGCAGCAACTTTTATACAAAAAAGTCCTAAATCATTTTATTTGAAAGAACTAGATTGTTATAGAAATAATATAATTTCTGGAGTCTTTGATGCACATACTGCTGCTCATTCGACCAATTTTTAATATTGATTTTTTCATTTACTGAACAATTTCACTTATTAATAAGACCCTATAGCATCAAGTCTTTTATACCTGACTGGTCAAATGGCCCAATTCTACCAAAGCAGACTGCTTTTGGTTGCCCAACATTGAAGGCACTAAAACTCATGTTTGCCATATCAAGTATCAACTGCTCTGACCCCCTTTTAATTTGAAATTTGATGCTTGGCCCTTATATACTATGCCATTTTCATATTAAAAAGCAGCCATTACATACATCATGCATAGTCATAAAAGAAAGAAATGAATCACATAACCATTATTTTCAAAAGCTTTACAAGGAAAATTCAGTAGGTTGGATATACATCAAGCTATATTGCTATAAAAGTATTGACACAGTACCAATTCAGTGCCTGATTGGATCTCTTATGTCAATTAGTTCTAAAGCTACTGCCCATACAAGCGCTAATCTTCATCAAGTAAGGTGGAATGTTTAGACAACAAACACCAATTTCAACGAGCCTGATAGATTTCTTCTTTCATACACTTAAGTATCATACATAACTAATTGTCTACTAAAATGTTTTTTATAACATTGCTCTACCATGTTCAGCTTTCCTAATAGGCCTCCCACTTCCCAGCCTTAAAACAATCTGCCCGCACATGTATAGCAAAAATGCACTTAAAATTTCAACGAGCAAGTATACACTCAAAACTAGCTAAAATTTTGCTAGAAAACAAAAAACTAGCAAGTATGTTAATGTCCATTCGACATGCATTTAAATCAGAAATATTATTTCACTTTTGAACAACTAAATATGTTAATCAGAAACTAAATGAGTCTAATAATCATTTCAACAAGACAACTCTACAAATAACTGCATACAGGAACATTGCATGATGGTCATTACTCATTTGTTGCAACAAACTTCTCATACGGCTTTGGTAAGTACTCTACTAATAACGAAACATCAATATCTCATAACAAAAAGGACCTTATATTTACAAACACAATCTAACACTTTATTAGCCAAGTAACATACTAACATTTCTTAAAAAAAAGGTTACAAAAAAAAAAGCAACTTCTACAAAAAACTTACATCATTCATATAGTTTAACAAGGACTTGCTTAGTGCTCGCATAAACAGAAAAAAGCAAATCCTTTAATAAAAACCAAATACCAAAAACCTTTATCCATTATAAAGATAAGTACACTGTAAAAACAAAGAGTAAATTATTAAAGAATTAAACAACAAAATACCTAAAAAACAGCAAACACGTGATATAACCCTAATACTGTCTATTAGCTAAATTAGCGCTTTTTAACCTTCAATACTACAAATCAACTACTATAACTCTTTACCAGTACATTCATGCATAAAAACGTATAAAAATCCGAAAAAATAAACCCTAAAACAAGCCGTAAAACCTAAAAAAATTCAAAATTGGGGCAAATATACATACGAAACAAAATATATACCTTTGGTGAGTTGAAGCTACTTGGATCAAAACAAGAGCTGATCCGAGGGAAGAAATTGGGAGAAAAATCTGCAAATATTAGCAGATCGAGTTTGATAACAGAAACTTGATGTGATGAATTGAAGAGTTAAGAGAATTAAAGGTCGAACTTTATTCCGTTTGAGAGATTGATGAGGTAGCTAGGGTTAGGGAGTGATACGAAACGCAAACTTGATCGATTGATAATAACGACGCTGATACCTAATTTGCAATTTGGGCGTATGTATGTATATATAGCACGGAAAAAGACGTATTGCGAATTGGGGAAATATTACAAAACAATTAACATTTGTTAATGTTATAGATGGATGTCGTCTTGCCTGGTGCATTTTTTTTCTTTTCTTTTTTGTCTTTTAACATCCTTGCTTAAAATTTTACCGATCACAGTTTAACGGTTAGAGCAAGATCAAAGGACGAGGTTTGAAATGTTGCCATGTTGCCTCTGTTTGCTACTTACGGATCTGCTATGACCCTGATTTGAATATCTGCAGCATTACTGTGGCATGGTCACCGCGAGTATAGGTATAATATATGTAAATCTATATAATAAATCAAAACTTTATGGGGCAAAACCGAACTGTTAAAGTAAAAAACTAAACCTACACCGAACCATAACAACCAATATGGTTTCGCGGTTTGGGATTTCTAGGCATATTTATGTTCCGGTTTGATTATTAAAGTGCTCTCGTAGAAGTGATTTGTTTTGATTAATTTCACTACTGGTATCTTTAATATCCATTTCAACATTACTCCAAAACACTACATTTGATTCTAATCATTAAGTGCAACAAGAATACAAGAGAATAAGGTCCTCTTTGTTTAGATCTGAATGGGCTCTGAATCAGAGCGATTCAAAGGCCCATTCAGATAAGAGTGTTTGGCTAGCATGCAAAGTCTGACCGAATCAAACATTAGGGGTCTGACTGATTCAGACTTAACCCTAAGTCTGAATGAATGCTGAACAGGGTGGTGACAGGTTTGCGACAAGAAGCAAGGCGGTGACCATGTGAATGAACCTTGTGACGAGTTGGAGAACGAAACGGTTTTTTGAGATTTATTCGTGTCCACAAGTTGTTCGGACGTCTTATTGTTTGAAAGATTTCGAACCAAATTGCACCCCCTACGCGCGGGTATGTGTTTGAGTAAAACATGACACAAAAACTTAATAATGACACAAAAACTTGCATATATAAACATGACACGAGAACTTAACATACCACAGTAATGATGTGGACATCCAAATCAGGGTCGGCAATTAACAATTAAGTAACTAACATTTGTTAGTCCAAAATACTCAAATTATGATAATCATAAAAGTTAAATATTCAACCAACTAAAATCTTCTCTTCTAATAAATCGCTAAGCAATTGATACACGTTGTGCCACTTGTCACTTTCTCAGCTCTCCTCACCATTTTCCTATCTACATCTACTTCTCCTCTTCTAATAAATTGCTAACACATCTCACCACACTGCTCCACGTGTCACCACCACATTCATCCTCAATTTAATGGCTAAAGATTTAATATCCATCCAAAATTACTAAACAATGACAAACATTATTTTCATTCATGCAAATGGGTATTAACCAAGTATATTGATATATAATTATATATATATATATATATATATATATATATATATTTTACCGTTCAACCCCGTGTGAACACACGGGTGTTAACCTAGTTAAACCTTAAATACATAACTCAAATACTTAAATTATACTTTATCCTATAAAAAATAGTGCAAAGTTTGTTTTCAAAATTCTCAATCTATTTTTTGTTTTCAAAATTCTCAATCAATTTTTGTGTTTTTTCCTTGAACGACACTCTATCCAAATAGGAAACTATACAAATTATGAACTAACCACCCACATGCCACATGTTTGTTGTTTTTTAACGAAAACCTGAACAATCATCAAAATACTCTTTTAACATTTGTTAAGACGAATTACATCAAGTATGGTTTCCATAAAGATGCAATGACTATCGTCGTTATTTTATCCGGACCAAATGCTCAAGACATGAGTAGGCATGATATGTGGTCAAACCGTGCCGCGGCCAAAGAGAATGAAAGATTACGACACAAATCAAATAAGACGCTATGAAACCACAAATAAATCGCAACCATAGATTACACATTAATATTCACGTCTATCCAAAGTTTATTACACAATAAGCAAGATGCATGTCTCTGTACAAAGACCGACCAACATAGAGTTTGAAAACTATCCTATCCTAGATCCTAGATAATAAATAATAAAGAAGATCGAGTACGTTGCTTGCATGTTCTGGAACTAACCATTACTGTGTGGCTGAGATTATTGATGATGGTCCTTCAACCTGACAAAATATCATTCACAACCCACTTCAAACATTTGAAAGAAACACATACCTAAGCCTTTTCAAATTTGGGGCCACAAGGCATACTCTAGAAGCCACAAATATGTATAGACCTCAAAACCACCACAAATAATTATTATTTTTTAAAAGAGTATGCTTAGTGGATATATATTGTTTAATTAATATATATTTGTTACCATAAATTTTGCACCCCATATCTCTTCCTCAGTTGCAGGAACGGCTGTGACCTTGTTTTTTGGATTTTCGTAGCATCTGAGCTCTCCAATTGCCGTGGAGTAGAAGCATCCTACACACATATATTCAAACCGCGTTTTATAAAACTCAACAAGAATTAATGGTAATTATGCTAAAAACAATGTTTTCACAATCAGACCAATCATCATTAGATTAATCGCCTTACCAGTTACCTGTCTAGTAACCGGACTAGTCAGATTGATTTCAAAAATCATACGGAATTATCATTTAAGAACTAAAAATATGCATAACTAATTCAATACAACATATGGAAATATATTTTGTGTTGGTGTTGAGTTGCCCTTTTGACAGTTATTTTAAATTAATTTATCAAAAAAGTTGTTAAGAAGGCGTTTTTGTGTCAACCCGAGCAGCCTCGAACAATAAAAAGGGGTAGAATCGAACCTTGAGGGAAAGATGCGAGGGACTTGCCACAAGCACCTTTGAGGAGATCAGCATCATTGGCAAATGCAACACATCCATCAGCTGTGATTCCCCAATACAAAGGAACCTTACCATGTTGATCCTGTCATTATAATTACCAACACCACTCAATATTAAACAAATAATAAAGATTAATTAACCTAACTTTAATCATTACAAAAAAATTAGGTGAAAAATTATGACTTACTGTGGCCACAAATAAAGTAGAGGTTGACTTGTCAAAAACCACAAAGGAAAAATTTCCAATAAGGTGGCCAACAACTTGGTTTATAGGATACGGGGCTCGATCACGAAGAGCTTTGTAAGCCTCAATGACCAAAACGACCTCATTGGCCGACTTGGAAAGCCCGTATTGTTGCTTTAGGCTACCCAAGTTGTCGAGTGCTCCTTCGAACAAGCAAAATATCTCATCTTTAACCGCAAAAGATCTGCAGTTAATATACAATTATTAAAATTTTATGTTAAACTTTTTCATACTTGAGATGCTTAAAATATCTCATCTTTAACCGCAAAAGATCTGCAGTTAATATACAATTATTAAAATTTTATGTTAAACTTTTTCATACTTGAGATGCTTAAAGAATCATGACATATCACCAAATGAAAGGTGGTAGAAGGATAAATCAAGAACCATCTAACGTCAAGTGGATAGATAATTGAATCTTTTTTTTGTTTTGAAAAGTAACACTCAACTTTCAAGTGGGCCTAACTAGCCATAATCTTACAAAATAATTAAAATCTAAGATAAGGTGTGTGACTTGGGTTGTTTCCTACTTATAAAGGGGTCAATTATTGACTAAGAATTATTGAATGCGTCTTGTTGTAGTAGGAAAATAAAAAATGAGAACTTGAACCACCCATAGAAATTCAAAAAATCTCAGCCACAAATAGGAATATCACACCGCAAGCAAGAAACTGATGTATTCAATTTTAGCCTACGAATCAATGTGATTGAACCTTCTTAATACTCCTTACGCTACATCAGTCTGGCTTGCGACGAAGTTTGGTTCCAAACTTCCAACTACTCATTTAGTGGTTAAGGATCAAATTAAACCGAACACAATTTCATTTCACCGAAATCAGGTGGGATTTCACTTGTTCAAAAAGAAACCACACCTTCAAGTTTAAAAATTGAAAGCTATGAAAGAATTGGACAATTCTAGAATTTAAAAAAAAAATCTTCAAAGAAAAAGAAAGGTTAAAAACTTCAATCTTATCTTATTGTTAAAAAAATATCCAAAACAAACAATTTTTGTATTTTTCACAAAATTTCAATCAAACATTTATATCAGTTTCGTATTCTTAGTTTGACATTTTTTTAACGGCTCTTAATTTGACATATATAAATAAATCAACAAAATGACCAAGAGAGAATAACGTTGTTTTCACCAATTGTTCTTCCCAATAACTTCTCTATCCTCATTTATGACATATTTTTCCTAATAAAAATGAAATCCGATACCATTATCAAGTCACCATCATTATGCATTAGGGTGATGGGGGCGTATGTGAGAAGAGGATGGACGGGGTCCAACCACGAGCGGGCACACCGCCGCCGTGGCTGGACGGTGAAGCGGGGACGGGGATGGGTGGGTTGGAACACCGCTGCGGTGAAGAGAAGTGGAGCCCACATTTTTGAACGTTGGATCTGGGTTTTGAATGTTTGGAGGTTTTTTATGCTTTGTTTGGTTGGGTGGTCACGCCTGCGATGGTGCCGGAGAGCCGCCGGAGAAGAAACAAAGATGAATGCAGTGATTGTTTTGTGGGTAGGTATAAAACCCTTCTTCAGTTTTAAAAAATTACAAAAATAGTCCTTCTAGAATTTTCATTTACATCAATGACTTAAAAAATTTATAAAACATCTTTTTTTACAAAAAAAAAACACCCACAATTTTTAATAATTTTTTAGTTTTAAACTAGTTAAATATATTTTCATGTATTTTATTTTTAGTGAATTGTAGTTTTGTTTATATTTTTTATGAAATGTGTTTTTTTTATATTAAAAATGGAATGAGTTTAGGGGATGGAATGGTTGTGGTGCCATCAATGGTTGAAGTTTTAGGGGATGGATTGTTAGGGGATGAAGGGGATGAAACGGACCACCCCCCTCACCCTTACTTGCAAGTTGTAACATTTTTCAAATTTAACTCGTGTAACGTTTTTCATATATAAATAAAATTATATCTTACGACTAACTAGCTCGTGAAATGTTGTATTGTACCTAAGACATCAAAGGCAATATTCACGTGTCACATAATTTTTAAGATATAAATACTTGTATAATTTTTTAGATCATCATTTATACACCGATAAAAAATATTTCAATGCATCACTCAAGAAACCTATTGACCATTTATAAAGGCATTCAACTCATATGCAAGGAACTTAATTAGAAAGTATCGTTTAATCAAAAAATAATTCACCGTTGATCACTATTTATACAGTATTAGAGTGCATTGATCAACCATTAACATGTAAGCAACTAAGCATGATTATATCACTTTACAGTTTAAACCGTCAATCAACCCTTAGCGTAATTGATTTAATCGATCAAACATCGACGTTTGCACAGCTTTTCCTATATCACCGTCTACGAAAACTTATCTCAACTATCTTACGGTTCACCTTTTCATTTCGAGATTTTTCACAACAAAAACTTAATCCAAACGTCGATCAGATCGATGCTCAATGATTTGTACGTCTGGAACTAAAACATGTCTAGTGATCTCAATCATTCATTAAACCCAATCGGTTCAATTCCTCCAAGGTAACCAAAACTAGGCGCAACCGATTTCTAGATTGTAACATCAACACGCAATCGGAGACTCGAGAGCCTTCGATGACAATCACATAATTATATATAAACAAATAGTTATGAACTTATGATTATGATCATCATAAATAACGTACGTACCTTGGATGTGTAATCGACTCGTTGTGATGAGTATAAGCTAACTGAACATCGTCTCCGATCTGAATCGATACCGCCGATGCGTTGTGTTCGACGAAGCGGTTGACGAGTGACTTTGCGGTGATCTTCGGCGACGGTGTTCGACTTCCGGCAGCCACCAGCTCCTCCGGCGGTGAAACAATTGAGCTGCTGAATACACCTAACATTGTTATTACCTTGTAAAAATAAATATCTTAATTTCTAAAATTGAAACGGTGAAATGAAATATGAGAGAGTGATGAACGGGATGTGATGAATTTATAGGAAGACGGTGAGGGTATTATCGTAAATTTGAAAATATAGAGTATATAGTATTTTATTTCAGGTAAATAAATAGTGACTGCTGGACAAATGGCATGTGGTTGTTGGGACCCCACAAGGGCCACGTGTCACTGGTTTTTGTTTTAGTAAGGTGACTAGGAGAGATGGGTTTTTAGTTTTTACTTTTTACACACTGCTGTCACGCCTACCGAGTCTAGAACGTAATAGAGTTTATTTAGGCATCATGACACGGCATTATAGTTGTTGTATAAAAAAAAGATTGAAAACCGGGATACGATGCGGCGGTCGCGTCTTCTATACGTATGTTAAAGAAAAAAATTCATGTCTCGTAAGTTATAATGTAAACCATAATATATTAAATATTAAAAGCCAATAAAATATCAAAACTTAAAGGTTAAAATGACAACCAAGTCAAAAATATGGAGAGTTGAAGTCGTACATATGTTAATATAGAGTAAGAGGTCAAAGTCAGAAACTGACTGAGTCATAAGCGGCCAAAGTGATAATTAACCGACCTTGCAAATTAGTAGGTTTATAGTGTTATGATATCTATCTCAATGATTCGGGTGAAAGTATTTGAGATTATATTTAAGGTATCAAGTTTAAAAAGCTTTTTGCCCACAGGTTGCTATTTAAGAATTATGTGTTCATGGTAGCGTGAGCTAAGTTTTAGAAGGACTAACACAGTAAAAAAAGTTGTTGTGTAAAACTTTTGAAAAATAATATATGTATTTTAATCTAAATGACAGGCGGTATACCATGACGTCCAAGAGCGTTACTCGTTAGTGATTCGGTGATCCGTCTTGGTCGTTAAACACTTAAACGTCACACCAGTGGGCAGTGGGGACGCTAACTCTTTAATGTTTAAGGGGCCTTAAATGACATGGATGTTAATGCATTAACATGCTAAAAATACGAGAATGACCGTTTGGATGAAAATTAAATGGGTAAGGTAAAGTAGATGCCCAAAACAAATTTGAATTCGGTTTTCGATTCGATCTAAAGAAATTGAGTTATATTCGGTTTGGTTTGATCTTCGGTTTCGATCAAGATGATTTCTAAACTGGGAAAACTAAAAGTTGTATTGTTGAAGACCTTTAAATTATAAACGTATTTAATTGTGTAACATGTCACCAAGCATTCTAAGAAACCAATGTTTTTAAACACATACAATGATATCGAAAATCAATCGTTTTATTGGTCCGTGATTTTGAAGAGCAATAAAATATAAAGAAAGTTGAAATCCAATTCGATTGGTACGAATAGAAATGTAGAATAGTGTGGCTTCAGTTAATTCGGTTAATGGTTGGTTATAAGTGTGTTCCACTCTACACATTTTAATTTTTTACTAGTAAAATAATTTTTTAAAAAAAAGTAGTCATAGTGAATGGCTGCTTTGTGATTGTGATTATTTTATACATGACGTATTAATGTATTATATATCATGATCGAACCATAAAACAAAGCTCAGTACTTTATAAGAAAATTATATTTTTAATCTTTCAAGTGGAAAAAAACTCAAAAAGTAATACATGAGAACGATTTTAATTTTATAAAACAAAACGAATATTGACCAACATTTTTCTGTCAAATAATTAATTCTTATGGGCGAATACTAAAAATCAAGATTGTAATGCTATATATATCCTGGTCATCTTTGAAAATTAAACAAACTAGATTCCATGAATCTATCTTACAATCTATTTTATCCAAACATAAAATGTTTTATTATGTAACTAGGTTTAATACCCGTGTGTTACACACGGGTTAAATAATAATATTTATAAAGAAATTATAACCATTATATTTAACAATTTGTAAATATATAACATTTAAGGAGTTGGTTCCATCAACTTGCATGGTGAAAAATTTAGCTAAATTTTACCTCCCAAACTTCCTATTATAGAAAAAAAATCCCTCCAAAAATTGCCCCCTAAAAGTTTGATTTATTAGATAGATGTGTTATTGTCGCTTACTTTACCAAAATTGTATGGCAAAACGAGTTAATAATACTCGTGCTTGTATTTAAATATAACATAATTCTTAGGGGGGAGGAGTGTTTGACAAGCTTGTCACAAGCTTGTTTCTCGTCACAACCTTGTTTCACCAGGAATGGAGCTCGTCTCCTACCTCGTTTCCTCTCCACCTCGCCCCTCACATTCATTACATCAACAAGCTCCTTGGCGAGGAGCATAACTCGTCCACAAGCTTCAAAACATCTTCCTTGTCCACAAGCTCTCTCACCACTCCCTCCTCCGTTATAATAACTTGGAATTAATTAAGAGAGCTAAACATGTTATGTTAGGGAAGGGGCGTTTGCGATAATTGATGGTGGCTTGGTGTTTGCTTTGTCGCAACACCACCGCAAGCTCCAAATGGAAAACATTTTATGGATACCTCTCTAATTTCAATGGCTTCTATATTAAAGCACTAACATTTATGTAGTTTCTAAACATTTTAATATTAATATTCTAACTTGGTTTATTTTAAAATTAGGTACATCACAAGGGAAGCGTGGTCGACGATCTTAATGTGATGAAGAAAGATATGAAGGATTACCACAAGAAAATAAAGGCCTCGTTCGCCCATGGTGATGCATGGGATGTGATCAATTAAAGGACCTTCCAAGTGGTTATTATCACCGATGCGGAGCCAATCAACAAGTGATTTTCCTAGAAAAGAAAGTCGTCGGATCCAGGGTACTACGCCTCTACAACCAAGAAAATGAATAAACTTTCACCATGTCACATGATTTCGTGACTGTTTCAATGTTGGATGTTCTCGAAAGCCATGTTACTGACCTAAACGAAAACACAACACACCTATAACATTTACTCGTAGAGGACAAAAGAAATTAACCCGAGTCATCAAGCACGACACTATGTCTACATACACTTAAATAAATAAACTTTTACGAAGTTGATGACAAAGATAAAGTTGAAAAGATGAAAAAACATTCATGTTGATGTCGGAATAATGGGAGGCTATTCGACAAGACTGATCTAACTGGAACACGGATACTTTCACCATGTCACATGATGACGTGACTGTTTTAATGTTGGATGTACTCCTTGAACAACATGAAATTTCAAAAAATTATAATTGGTCGCGTAATTTTAGGCTATTTGTTGTCTTTTTTTAATTATCATGTACTTTTTTTTTTTAATTTCAACGAAACTTTTCTATTTTTTAAAATATCCATTACTTTGTTTTAAATAACTATAGAAATGAGGAAAACAAAGGCTAATCATCGCCTACCCTGTCAGCCAGAAGAGCAGAAGCAAATAAATAACATGTAGTTTGAAGGGCTTCTGTACATACAGGGGCGGATACAAGAGGGTAGTAGGGGTAACGGCCGCTATCCCTCAACTTTTTCGGCGAAGTGTAAAACTAGTGTAAAAAATCAGGTTTTTCTTTTTGTTTTATGTATTGATATACCTTTAGGTTCAACAATTTAACTTTCTGCTACCCTTGAATTTTTTCTATATCCGCCACTGTATACGTAATGTAATGTATGTGAGAGTACTTATGAGATGTCATATTTAATTGATTACAATGAAGATAGTATGAATCCTTGACATCTTCATCCTTCCCATCCTTCATCTTACGTTATTGATGGACGACAACCCACCCCGACTCTCTATATGCTACACCCCTATCAACTGGCATTAGTAGTATTATATTTATTTTTAAAATAGAATTTCTATAATTCATAAAAGATCTAGATAAACGAAAAATATAATTAGAATATTAACAAAACAATAGATGGTGTCTAATTGAGAAAAAACAATTTTAAATTAATGATATTGGGTATTAAATTAAACTACTAATGTATTTTGTTGAAGGATTGATGGGAAATTATAGATGGATGTATTCAAAGTTCAAACTGATAAAGGTCGACAAGTGGTGATCTAGACGCCCGTAGTTTCTTTCGGAAGGTGGCCCGTTGTTTTTTGCTTTTTAATTATCAGCATTTCCTTCTAATCAAACTACATTTATTATTTGCCTTTAAAAAAAATTTATTATTAAGGGCCTGTTTGTTTTTTAGAAAAACCTCTTAATAGCCTCTGAAGTCTGATTCGGTAAGAGGAATTAAGAAGTTCGGCTGTTTGTTTTTTGTTTATCATTAAGAGGTAAAACCTCTTAATAGGCTCTTACCGAAAAAGAGGTAAACAAACCTCTTATTTTAAGTTTCAGAGGCTCAGAACAGATCAACGCCTCCCCTCTCTACATTCGCTGCCTCCACCTCCGCCTCCCCCCGCCTCCGCCTCCCCCCGCCTCCGCCTCCCGCCGCCTCCGCCTCCCGCCGCCTCTGCCTCCGCCGGTCTTCACCTCCACCAGTTTACCTACGCCGGCCTCCCTCTTCGCTGATCTTCCTCTTTCCCCCAATTTCAGGTGAGATCGAAGCTATTGTTTACTATTAGTATGAATGTGTAGATCTGGGTTATCTTTTCTAGTTGAATCTTGATTAGTATGGTTGATTACTTGATGTTTTAAGGTTATTTTGTTCATGGGTTTGTTAGGGTTTTGAATTTTATCATGTTTGAATATAGCCTACAGTTTCTTGATTAGTACTTTGTGATATTGCATTATGCATATGTATAGTTGTATACATTATTTAAGCGGAGCAAATATAAGAGCATTCACAGTAGAGGAACCATCCCTATCTCTAAATTTACACTAAAAATCACTACATTTTCTCTTTCATTCTATTTAAATAATAATACTTTTATACATTTATCATTACAGTTTCTCTCTCCTCCACTCACAACACTTTCAAAAAATATTAAAAAATTATAGGGGGTGAACAGTAGCTTTTCAAATATAGAGTTTCTCTCTCATCCACCATCAAATTTTCTCTTTCCTTCACTCACAATAATTTACAACCACTCATACTCACCCCCTAAAATATAAAAACCCCACTCACATATATTTGATTCTCCCACTGTGAATGCTCTAAAAATTCATCCATACTTATCTCCATATGGGTTTGTTAGGGTTTTGAATTTTATCTTTTCTAGTTGAATCTTGATTAGTATGGTTGATTACTTGATTAGTATGGATGAATTTTATATTTGATTAGTATGGTTGATTACTTGATTACTAGTTATTTGCTATCTTTGAATTTTAAGGTTATTAGTATGAATGGATGACTTTGTATTTTTGATTGTTAAAAAGATGTTATACTTGTAAAATCTGTAGGCTGTAGGGTTATTGATTATCATTTTCTATAGTTTGTATGTTTTGATGTAACAAAATAACTAGTGTAATATTTAGCAAGTATTGGCCATGTTGTTGTTCAAGAAACTGGAGAAAATAAAGACGTTTCTAATCTACAGTAACATGTGGAAATTGATCAAATGTAATAACCTTTGCATAAGGTCAAATGGTTGGAAATATTTGAAAAGTAGAACATAAACAGTTTCTTCTTGGTTTGACTTGTTTTTCATCTGTGATTGGTTTGAAAGTAGAGCATAAGCACTAATTTAGACCGATTGGTATTTGTTTATAAACTAATGCCATGGAATGTTGGTAAACAAAAACATTTAACAGCCCATGCTTGCTTTTGTGAATTTTGTAGCATGTTGGTGTATTGATGATTAATGTTCTTATCAGTTAGGAATGTTTTTTAGGTGGATGTCATGGACTGTTGGTAAACAAAAACATATATACACAATTGTAACAACTAGTTTAGGTGTTAATTTCTTAACTTTTTTCAATGTCAAATGCTTAAAAACCTTCTAAAAATATTATGTCAGCGGCCCTGTTTTTTGTTGATCTTAGGCATGGGTGATAAGAGATTGAAACTTACGACAGAGCAAGAAAAACTCTTTTTAGAGACATGTATAGAAGAAACGGTTAGGGTGGGCTATATGGGAGTAAGCTTACAAAGGGAGTCTTGGGCTATTGTTGGTAAAAAACTGTTGGAAGCATATGGCATGGTGGTTGAACAAAAGCAATTAAAAAACAAGTATGATTACCTCAGAGCAAAGTATTTAGCTTGGTCTTATCTGAAAAGAAAGACCGGAAACATTTATAACCCTCACACAAATATGTTTACGCTAACAAATGAAGATTGGGATGCTGTTTGCAAGGTTCGTTTACAAGTATACTTTTCTAATATATATATTACCTATTAGTTGTAAACGTCTCCAAATTAAATATAGGTTCATCCTAAGGCAGCTTCCTTGAAAACCACGCCATTAGCTAATCATGAGCTTTGTGCAACTCTATTCGATAAGAATTCAGCAACAGGTTCTATCCGTCGTCCCATTGCTCCCCGTCGAGCTTCCTCATCTTCCCAAACTTCTGTCATTCCACAACATCAAATTGATAGTGGTCCTATTGAGAGTCTAGATGATGAAAACACATACGAAGAAAACACATATGAAGAAACCAGCTATGATACAGGCTTTGAAGGTGATTCCTCAATCCCCGAACACACAAATGCTCCCAAACACACAAGGGTTCCTAAACACACAAGTGCTCCTAAGGAAGATCGGGGTCGGGCCAATAAAAAGGCTAAACACACCATTAATTTGACCGACCTAGAGGTAGACATGAGAAAGGTAATTGCCAATCTAGCTGAGAACAAACCGGTGAGGCCGACAATTGATGAATGCCATGATAAGTTAAAGGGACTTGGGTTGGAAGCCACAGATCCAATTTTCTTAGCCGCATTTGGTATCTTTAGCCAACCTTCAAACAACTATAGAGAGGCATGGATGACACTACCATCAGATCCGGAGGTCTTAAAAAATTGGATTACAATGATGGCGAAGACTCTGGGGATTATGAAGTAGTTTTGTTTCGTGTTTTGTGACTTTGTTATGAACTAGATGATACATTTTGTGAACTAGTTGGTACCTTTTTTGAGAACTAGTTGGTACCTTTTATGTGAACTAGTTGGTTTTTTTTTTGAACTAGTTGTGCTTATGCTACAAACTATTTGGTGCTTGTTCCGTGAACTATTTGGTGCTTATTCCATGAACTATTTTAGTGCTTATCCTATGAGCTATTTGGTATTTATGTGACTTTGTGCATTTGTGTTAACAGGTTAATGGATAATACTCAAAAGCTCGCTTTCGTTATTTTTGTTTACTTTTATTTTAAGTACTTTCGGCCTAGGTGTATGAAACGAAATAGGGATAATACATCCGCTATGTCTGGCCATGAATTTACCATGGAGCTTTTGGACGGAAATGATACACAATGCATCGAGTTGTTGCGCATGTCACGTGATTCATTTGTTCGACTATGTGCACATTTCAAAGCAAAAGGTTGGTTAAAAGATAGCAAACATGTAACAGTCGAGGAGAAAATGGCTATATTCTTGATGGTAATTGGTCACAATCAAGGTTTTGTATGGATGAAGCGTAGGTTTCAACACTCAAAAGAAACGATTCATAAGTATTTTCATGAAGTATTGGACAAAATGATGATATTTGCCGAAGAAGTTATACGACCAACTTCATTTAATCCTAATCCAAATATTCCTGGAAATAATAGGAGGGAGCGACGAATTTTCAAGGTAACAATAGTTTAAATGCCACTCTAATATTTTGTATTATGTATATGTATATTGTAATAAACTTTTTCAACCAGGGAGCGGTTGGTGCCCTTGATGGAACATTGATACACGCTATTGTCCCTCGTGATAAACAACATTTGTATAGAGCAAGAGGTAGGAGTGAATGTTATCAAAATGTTTTGGCAATTTGTGACTTCAATATGGTCTTCACATTCATTGTGGCCGGATGGGAAGGCACCGCACATGATGCTAGAATATTGAATGAATCATTAGTTGATCCTGATTTTGAGTTCCCATTTCCTCCCACAGGTATAATTATGATTTCAAATATTATATTCGTGATGCTACATATAAACACTAACGGTTTCTATTTTCTTTCAAGATAAATATTATCTTTGTGATGCTGCATATAAACACACTCGGGGATTTATGGCACCATATCGCAATGTTAGATATTGGCTTGGAGATTTTCGTCGAAGACGTGCATTGAATAGCAAAGAAAAGTTTAACCACGCACACGCTAAACTTAGAAATGTTATTGAACGTGCTTTTGGTGTGTTAAAGGCACGTTTTCCTATCTTGAAGAAAATGCCACCATATCCTTTGGTTAAACAAAGAGACATAACTATCGCATGCTTTGCAATTCATAACTATATACGAAAAGAAGGCTTAAGTGATGATCTATTCTTTCAATATGATCAACCTCAAATGCCTGTTGATGGTGATGACGACAACAGTGGTGATGATGATGATGTTGATGATGATGATGAGCTTCAATCACATGGGAGTAGTGCAGATCAACAATACATGATAAACATGAGAGATGGAATCGCGACACAATTAATGCAAAATTGAATTTGAGTGCTTAGATGTTTTGGAAACATTGTAGTTGTGGTTGTACTTTTCTTTTTAACGTTTTATGTTAAGACAACTTTAATTTTAAATTAACTGTAAAAGGTTTTAACATTTAAAATGGTCAAACAGACGTTTATTAATATTCAGATGTTTTAGAAAAAACAAACAGCATTATTGATTCAGATTTCAGACATTTGAACCACCTCTTAATATTCAGATGTGGTATTCAGATTAAGACATAAATCTCTTACTAAAAACAAACGGGAGTTAAGTAAAGAATTTTGTTAAATAAGTATTATAATACTAACACTTGAGTGTTGTTTTGAAAATTTTAGCTCCCCGATTTAACTTAAAAATATTTAAGACTTTGACTTTTTTTAATTATTTTGACCACTAATGACTTAGTCAATATATAACTTTTACTCGCTACTCAACATTGATATATTTACGACTCTAACACATTGGCTTTGAGTTTGTTATCATTATGACATCTGTGTGTTAATATATCTTCGTCTTTTAATAAGTGATGTATTACGACATTTCACTGTAACGTGCGACTGCGAGACATGAAACCCTTTTCATCAACGCATGTGACGAAGTCATATATGCGAGACATAGTATCTAGTTAAAACTGTGATGTAATATAATAGCTTTAAGTTTATTAACTAGTTAATGAATAGGTATTTAGCTGAATAATTTCTGGATCTTATAAACATACGAACATATCAATATAAGATCATCATCGTTAGGCGACCAGTATTAACTTGTCATAGAATAATAGTTTATATAGTTTAAATTTATACACTATATAGCTCTCGATAAACGCTTTATATATGTCTCTTGGAATAAGCCTCATTATTAACCCGTTTGAGTCATGCTATATGTTTTAATGTTTATATAAGATTTTTAATATCAACTCCATACATTCCGACTAATCTCCATATAATAATAAAACATAATTTTTAAAAATTTATTATTCTCTCATGTATTATTACATTATCCTATGTGTCACTCTTATATTAATTTTCTCACTTATATTTAAAAAACTGGTTTAAAACCTTAAGAGGTTTTATACTTTGTAAAATTGAAGTTGAATTGTTTAACTAATAACTCCTATAATTTCGGAAGATAAGTAAGACCTGTGGAAAAAAAACCACCACCTTCTCTTCTCCCACTCCAACTTTCAAAATTGTCACTTTTAACTCCTTAACTCAATTTTAACTTATTTATGATTTTAACCCTCTGACTTTGACTTCATTTTGACCCTTGATGACCTGCCAGTTTACTACTTTGACATATTTACACCTTTGACCTGCCGACTTTGACTTAGTTATCATGTTGACATCTAGGTTTGGATATATCTCTATTTTTTAATATGTGATTGATTACGGTTTTACAACGTAACTTACGAGACGTTAAACTTTTGTTATCAACGTGTGTGTCGAAGTTACGTACACGCAAGACCTAAGCACTAGGGATGAGATCGGGACTGGTACCGGTACCGCCCGGTACCGGTACCGCCTAGTACCGGTACCGAGTTTTAAGAAAAGTGGGTACCGGTACCGGTACCGAATTTAGCGGGACGGTACCGGGACGGTACCGGTACCGGTACCGGTATTTCGGTACTGGTACCACGTTGGTACCGGTTTCATATTTTATATTTTTTTTAATAATTTATTCGCTTATTTCGGTTTAATTTTATACTTTTTTATATAACTATACTATAATATACTTGAATATAAGAAAAAGAAATGAAATATGGTATAAATTAATTAAAAATCATATCAACTTCATTAAATTTAAAAGTTAATAATCTAAAAAATATTATAAAATAACTCAAAGTCGTAAAGAAAACACTTTATAACATTAAGCAAGTAATACATAACATTCATAACATCTCAAATTATATAAAATATACTAAAAAAACAAGTTTTTTCTTAACCGATACCAACGTGGTACTAACCGGGAAAGTACCGGTACCGATACCGCCTGGTACCGGTACCGAGTTTTAGGAAAAGTGGGTACCGGTACCGATATTACTAAGTCGGTACGGTACCGGGACGGTACCGGTACCGGTACTCGGTACCAAAAGCTCATCCCTACTAAGCACCACAATGGTAACCCGATGTTAAAACTAGTTATAACTAAACCAGGACGTCCTCGTTCCCATTATGAAATCTTCGTTACAAATGAATAAATGATAATACTAAAATCATTAACAAACACTACCTCGATCTGTGACACATGACACTATCAGTCTAGTTTATCGGTTCAAATAATATGATAATATATTATGGAAATTATAATCGTATTAGGGCATAGTGGAGTGATGTGATAGAGAGTGTGATAGAGAGTGTGATATACTGATTGTGAAAAAATGTTGCCGCGTAGGCAATGCGCATGATAGTGATAATGGTTGTAGTGATATGTGATGTGACAGTGATAAAGTAGGTAATTATTAGTGTTGATGATTTGTATTTATATGGTAGGTGAAAAAAAGAGAAAAAAGTAATGAAAATCCAAGTTTGGTTTATTGTCCATGATCACTATCATGTTTGGGCTATCACGTCCCCATAACGTGAAGGGCGACGGTATAGCTCCGTTATAGGGGGCCAAAACATGGCTATCACGCCCATATATACAACCATCACGTCTAGCCTTAAAACATTGCAGCTTTAGCTTTTATTTGGGATATAGCTTTTTTGTACCCATTTATACGTCTCTTTCTCGTTTGACCTAATATCGCACATCAATTTTCAATAATACTGACAAAGAAACATTTGAATATGTGAATAATTCCAATTGGTTGATAGGTATTAAAGCGTTTATAGAATTTCATTCCCAATGGACTCAAGATGCTCTCTTTCATATTCATCATTCGTAATATGAGATTTTAAGTTTTTCCTATTTTAATTTTGAGTAAACTGCAGTTTTGATCTCTATGTTTTAATGTCATTAACAGTTTTAGTCTCACCTTAACAGTTTTGGTCCCTGTGTTTTTATTTTCTAACAGTTTTGGTTCCAAACACTAACTCTATCCAATTTTCCGTTAAGTCTCTCACACAAGCGAAGTAAACATGTCATTTCTCTCACTATTTTGACAAACGACTGAATAAAAATGTTAACCTACATGATGACTTAGATAAAAGAGAGGGAGAATTGACATTTTTACCCTTCAGATGTGGAGCGTGTGTTAGAGACTTAACGGAAAATTGGATGGAGTTAATGTTTGGGACCAAAACTGTTAGAAAATAAAAACCCAGGGAGCAAAACTGTTAAGGTGGGACTAAAACTGTTAATGATATCAAAATACAAGGACCAAAACTGCAGTTTACTCTTTAATTTTTATGACGAATATGATATTTTAAGTTTGAATAATACTCCGTAAGATATTAATAATAGAAGTTTGTAAAAGTATATATAAATTATCACTTCATGACCTAAAAAAAACTATAAACAAAATACAAAAATGATTGCTGAACAATACGTTTTGGTTCTAGAAGTATATATGACTTTGATGTCACAGTTACGGACCAAACATAAGAACTTATTCTCAAACGAGTAGCGATGTTAGATTAAGGGAATTTGTTTTATCTCTTTAATTTTTTTAACGACGTTTTAATTATAACCGCATCCTAAACATAAGTTTTACTATTTAACTATAAGTCTACAACAACAATACAACATAATACAAAGTTAGGGCCCTAGAAACTTAAAGTTATTTTTTCAATGTTATGGGCTATTGGGCTGGTCCAGTTTGGAAAAACAAAGTGGAAATTTCATTTTTCTTAATCAAACACGACACCAATCTTACCAACAACTATGCTGCACAAACGACAATCGATGATTCGATGGTCATCAATCGGTGATTACAGGTAATTAGTGTTTGCGATTAAGCGCTTTTTGAATTGATTGTTGATGTCTGATTTTTGACTCTGTGATCCAAACATTGTTAATCTGATTAGGTTTAACTTCTGTTTCTGATTAACCTGTTGTTAAATTGTTACATTAGGTTATTACTTATTAGGGTGAATTGGTGATAATTTACATGATCAGTTTAATGATTCAAGTTTGACAGTTTGTACTGTTTTCAGTTTTTGATCCTTATGTGTTAACTTAATGATAACTTAGACATGTTATGAAGATCTGCTTATTAGGGTGAATTGGTGATAATTTACATGTCATGATCATCATAATGTTGGTGTTATTTTCATTCATTTTGGATCATCTGTTCAAAGTTTAGATGTGCAGATCCTTCATCACCTGCTTCTTAGCCCTCTTCAGCTATATTCGCTAGTTATCAACCACTTTATTGACATCTCTAGAGTTTTGGCTGAGACATTTGATCATCTGATTCGGTATTATATATCGCGGTCTTTAATTTCCTTTCTAAACATGTAACATAAATCCTTGAATAAAAACTGTAATCCCTAGATTGTCATTTCATTCTTCTATTACTCATTCTACTCTTTCTTTAAATATCGTGCATTTGATATGTTAAGACTAAATCAACCCTTTTGCAATCTAGTTACCGTTTTTTCAACATTATTATTGACGATTTTAGTTGCTCCTAAACAAACACATGTCCTAAAAAAATATGAATTTAAAGTTAGTTTTTTTTTACAGCAAATTGAATAAAGTCCGATAATCCAATGACGAAAGGAGCCCCACAAACTACGCTGGATAGCCCAAGCCCATCTATTTCGAGGAAAACCTAACTCCAATTAAGTGGAAAACCCATTAACACCAGTGGCGAAGCCAGCAATTTTACATAAGGGGGGCCAACAGTCATGGATTCACGAGACTCATAAATTTTTTTCCTAACGCTATGTTTCGGGTTTTATATTCAAGTCGACGATTCGGTCCGGGTCGGGTCAAATAATAAAAACTCTAAATATATAATTTTTCTTTATTCATTCTAAAGATCGTTTTTACACAAAAATAAAATTAGGTAGCTTAACAAACAAAAACTTAAACTATTTATAATAATGCAAGAGGAATGCAAGTACGGAGTACCTGGAGAATATTTTTCACTCAACTAGAAAACTATATATTTATAATTGAAATAAATAAAACCCTAATTGAACTAAAAACCTACCTGGGGGAGGAGGCAAGAGTGGATACAATCTTGTGGTGTACAGAGCGAATGTGTGGTGGTTTGTTGGAAGGCAACAAAATCGCAGTGAGCAGAAGTACAACACCAGATTGAATTTTTGAGTGAGATTGTGGCAAGTGTTGACCGGTTAAATTTAAAAATAAACTCAAGTTATGGACTTGTACATTATGAGTTTATCTTGTTTTTTTATGGACTAATTAACTTAATAAAGCCCATTAAATTTAGAATTATTAGATTTAATCACCTCTAACTATTGATTATTAGCCGTTGTAACCATTAAGTATCACTTTGGCCAATACTAATCTCAACTAAACACTTTGTGTCCGTAAGTTAACCAATTCAAGTTACTTTTGGTTAATTTTTGGTTAACTTTTGGTGATACGGACACCAAAGTGTTTAGTTGGGAGATATATTAATTGGCCAAAGTGATACTTAAGGGTGACAGTGGCCAATAACCAATAGTTAGAGATGATTAAATCTAATAACCCCTAAATTTAAGTTAGAAATTTTAAAAATTAAGGGGGCCAAACTTAGTTTATATAATATTTTCAAGGGGGCCAAATCTTATATATATAAAAAAAATTTAACTACCGACCGAAAAATTAGTGGTTACGACGAAAAAAGTTGGGAGGGCCTTGACCCCCTTTGGTCTTAAGCATCCTTCGCCAATGATTAACACGTCCACCTGTACGTAGCCAAGACAACAAACTAGTGGTAAAACCCGTTCGACTCAGGGATTAAACTTTGTATTGCCACAAGTCTCCTTCAGTGCCCCCAATGCCCTCCTAAAGTATTGTTAATGAGAAATAAAATTTAGGTCCTTTTAAAGAAAATCAAGTCTCTTACCAGCATAAATCCACAATATAATTAATGAGTTGCATATTTAAAATTAGTTAGTTGTTGAGTTTGGATATATATTATTAACACATCAAGTCTTGATAATATTAAAAATATATAGCAGTCACTTACGTCTGTAACAGAAACTTTCCCATACATATCCCACTTTGGTTTTTGCAAGAGACTTTATGGGCAAGATGCATACTACATTCATGCATTCAAATGCATGTGCGGTGTGCCAATCTACTAAAACTTATAGCGCAAGTTTTTGAGTCTTCTTTTTATAAATCTATTTTTACATGCACTTGAATCAATATCTTCTTTTTTAGTAAAAGAGTGTTAAACAATTTAAATTTGATAATATCAAGAATTTAAAGATGAAATCTTTTGCTTTGTCTGCATTCTATTGTCGTGTCACCTTCGATCTCTTGACAGTTTTCGATTAATTTGACCAACATTCTTTGAACCCATGAACAAAAGCATTATATTATAATAGAGATCGTAAACGAGCCGAGCCTGTGTTTGTTTAGTTTAAGACTGCTCTAATTAATCAACTCGAGTTTAGCACGAGCTCGTTTAAGCTCGTATATGTTTTTAGTAAGTTCTCCAGGACGACTACTATCTACTCTTTTAGTTATTAAAAAAACAGTACGTTTTTAGACGTATAAGTTTGGTAAAGAAACAATATCACATCCCTTTTTATATATAATTTATAGATTATAGATACAAGCAGCTGACAATTGAATATGCAAGCAGAAAAAATGCCTAACACATCTATATATAGGATTTTTCACACCCTTTGAAAAACTACACTTAAGATTAATACACATACACGAACATTCAAAAATGCATTTGCTTCTACACCTAATTGTTATGCTTCTAGCTTTTATCTCTTATGAACATGAAGCCGTAGCACAATATGTACCACCTTATACTTCCATAGTTGTTCCGGTAACCAAACACACCGATGCTGCAAAGCCTCTATATAGCGTACGAATTATGACAGCATACGTAAACATGCACTTCTTGCATGCAAACTTCCTTATAGACATTGACGCGCCATTCATATGGCACGACTGCATCTTGCAGTGGAACATATATCCAGGCAGTTGTCCTAACAACACGCTTTGCACGTCTCCTGTTTCTTGTGAAGAATATCAATGCACGGACGTGCGAACAACTTTCTCATACGAGAACCCTTCTTGCCCCCCGGTAACCAACAGCTCCACGTTGCCTGGCTGGGGTTATTGCACATGTCCAGTCAACGTGGTGGACCCGGTTACTGTATCATGCGGGCAAGCCATGCTGAACTATGATGAGTTTACGGTCAATACAAGTAATGGTAGAAATGTTTTCACTGGTTTATATGGAGCATACCCTAACGCAGCTTGTGTTAATTCTTCAGCATTTGAATCATTCCCTATGAATGTTACGGGCGTCATGGCATTTTCGTCCTCACCTTATGCGTTACCAGCGTATTTATATCAACCTCTCAAGAAAACATTAGCTCTATGTTTGCCAAGCAATTCGTTCACTCCCGGAGTTTTGTTTTTCGGAACTGGTCCTTATTACCTTCTTCCAAACTCTGATGTTGACGTTCGGAGTTTACTCACGTATACTCCGTTACTAAAGCATCCCGACTCTTTTGGATACTTTATCGGTGTCAAATCCATCGTTATAAAAACGAAATCTATCGACATCCCTGAGAATTCATCTACTAAACTTAGTACACTTGACCCTTACACCATACTTAGAACCGATATCTATAATCGCGTGATTAAGGCTTTTTCGACTGCTACTATTGGAATCCCTCTTGCGAGACCGGTAGCTCCTTTCGGCCTTTGTTACTGGAGGTTAACCTTTGGTTTAAAGTTTCCGGTTATTGATTTCGGTCTTGATGATGGGAAGAAGTGGACTATATACACGGCTAACTCCATGAAACAAGTAACGAAAGACGTGGCTTGCCTTGCGTTTGTTGACGGTGGTGTGATGACTGAACACGCGATAGTGGTCGGGACGTATCAGTTCGAGGATAACTTTATGGTGTTTGATTTGGAGAGTTCGACTTTTGGGTTTAGTTCTTCGTTACTGAAGCAGCAAACATCTTGTTCTAACTTCAACTTTACGCTAACTGATGGCAATTGAAGCTTTATGTGTAAGCATTTAGGTCGATCTACGTGGAATATGTATGCATATCGATCAATAGTTTGCTTTGTTGATAAATAACTTTCTGCTTAATGTTTACCGAAAAGTTGAATAAACCATTAGATAATAATATTTTTTCATGTTAGTTATTTCATATCTTCGAACGTCAAACTAACGATTGATGGAGGTATATACATATCCGGGTTATGAAGAGGCATGTATATCACTAAGGGGCTGTTTAGCAACTTCTGAATGATTAAATGCTAAACCAATAATAAGAGGTCTGAATCATTAAGTGTTGAATTATTAAAATGTCTGAATCATTAGTGTTGAATCATTAAAAGGTCTGAATCATTAAGTGTTGAATCATTAAAAGGTCTAAACCATTTAAATGTAGTATATTATGATTAACTATTCAAAGACAAATGTCTGACTAATTCAGATAAGAGATCTTATTCATTCAGACTCTATATAATACTTAATCATTCAGAGGCAAATATTTGAACCATTCAGACGTCTACTCGCGAAACAAACAGTCTGAACCGTTAAGTGCTAAATCATTCAGACATTTAAACCATTAAAAAAACTGAAACAAATCGCCCCTAAACCTTAACTACTATTACCTCTGAGAAAAAAGTATATAGACCCTAACTATTTATACATTGCCTGATAGCCAAATTTAGAAGTTTATTTTTAGATATGGTTCAAACCTTTATCGATTTAGGCTAACAAATTAACTAATTATTACTAATAATAAGGGAAATCATGACGTACACAGATCTTTTTTTAATTATACAATTTTTAAAATGCATGACGTAACACACTAACACATATTAGAGTTTGAATGAGTTTAATGAAACAAACCTCTTTCAAGTTTATTTATTGGTTCTAGATTTTTTTCATGTAACACATATTAGAGCCGAGGGAAATGCACTCTAAATTAAAGACAACGATTATATATTTTTTTTAAAAGAACAACGTCCTAAACCGATGCACTTGGAGGAATAATTACCATATTATTAAAAACTAGTAACGTGATATTAATGGGTTGTTTCTAACGTTTTACTCCTTCTGTCATAATTTAAATATCATGAGACTCATAACACAAAGTTTAAGAAAAAGTTGATTATTCTATATTTTCAACCTATTAAATGACAATAACGCCATTAAAATATTTTGTCTTTTAGTTATAAATTAGATTTTATGTTAATTGAAGGTAAAATTAGAAATTATACTTTTATTTTTAAAATGAACATGTTGAGACAACTAAAAAAAGAAATATAGACATTTAAAATAAGACGAATGAAGTATTAAGTAACGTATTAGCGCGGCATGTTAAATAATCAATAGCTTACATCACAAGATATTTGCACGCTCCCACTTTAAACGAAAATAGTATTTTTATTTTTTCTTTTTGCTTCGTTAGT
This sequence comes from Tagetes erecta, assembly GCA_030867185.1. Lineage (NCBI taxonomy): Eukaryota > Viridiplantae > Streptophyta > Magnoliopsida > Asterales > Asteraceae > Tagetes > Tagetes erecta. The sequence continues at coordinate 2,324,222 of CM061492.1, forward strand.
GACAGAATTTATATGATAGTAACATGTGTTACATAAATACAGAATCTTTTGCGACAACGCATTGCGTATATGCCTTTAAACGCCATCTTAACTTAACAAATGATATATAAACTCAAAAACACAAACTCAAATCCACACAAATTAAACAAACAACTAGCTATTATATATACAAACATCTAAAAATGCATTTGCTTATGCATCTAATCTTTATCATTCTAGCCTTCATGTGTTACGAACACAAACCCGAAGGCGCGTTCGTACCGCCTTATTCCTCCGTCGTGCTTCCGGTAAACAAACATACCGATGCTGTTAAGCCTCTTTATAGCGTTCAGATCATGACCGCGCTCGTAAACTCACAATACTTGCACGCAAACTTTCTTATCGACGTCGACGCTCCCTTCATATGGCATGACTGCATCTTGCAATGGAACACGTTCCAAGGAAGTTGCCCCGACAACACGCTTTGCGCCTATCCAGCCTCGTGCGAGGAGTATCAATGCACAGATGTACGAACTACGTACTCGTACCAAAACCCATCCTGCGGTCCAGTCACCAATGATTCAACCATCCCAGATTGGGGATACTGTACGTGCCCGGTCAATGTAGTCGACCCGATTACTGGGTCTTGTACCCAAGCCCTGCTCAACTATGACGAGTTCACGGTGAACACTAGTAATGGTAGAAATGTTTTTGACGGTTTATACGGTGCTTATCCTAACGCTGCGTGTGCTTCGTCTTCTACGTTTCAATCATTCCCCGCTAATGTTACTGGTGTCATGGCGCTTTCGTCCTCGCCTTACGCGTTACCGGCTTATTTATACGACCCACTTAAAAGAATTATGGCTTTATGTTTGCCTAGTAATATTTCTGCTCCAGGGGTTATGTTATACGGAACCGGTCCTTATTACCTTCTTCCTCAAACGACTGTTGATGTAACGACCTATCTTTCTCATACTCCGTTGCTAAAGCATTCAGATTCTTTCGGATACTTCATTCGTGTTGATTCTATTCTAATCAAAACGCGATCTATCTTTGTTCCTATAAATGCCACTACGAAAATTAGTACGATTGAACCATACACCACTCTTAGATCAGACATATACGACAGTGTGGTTCGAAGGTTTTCAAAGGTTACAAAACGAATCCCGCCAGCAAAGCTCGTGGCTCCATTCGGGCTTTGTTTCAGCACCTCAGTCAATGGTACACAAGTCAGTTTAAAAGTTCCTGATATCGATTTCATCCTCCCGGATGGGAAGAAGTGGACGGTATCTACAACTAACTCCATCAAGCAAATAACAAACGAGGTGGCGTGTTTAGCATTTGTTGATGGCGGTGCAACGAGTGAAGATGCAATCGTGATCGGGACATATCAGTTGGAAGATAACTTTGTGGTGTTTGATTTGGATAATTCGAGTTTTGGGTTCAGTTCTTCGTTGTTACGCAAGAAGACTTCGTGTTCAAGTTTCAACTTTACGCTTACTAATAGCCCTTAATTGAAGCTAGCTACTTCAAAAGGTCAAGTTGAAGTTGAAATGGACATGTTCATTTATGTATAGTTTGATTTACAAATAAAAGATTTCATGTTTAATGTTTGAAAAGTTTTAGAATTGGTTCTATATCTATGGTTATGAACTTTAACAAGTGTAAGAAAACATGGACAATGTTATTTATTTCTTGAATTCAAATGAACTCTTTATTCACAAATCAGATCAAGTTTTTAGCAATGCATTACATGCTTACAGCTTTAATTACCTGGTGTTAATTGGCAAGAGTAAAGTTGAAGTTTGCACAAGAAGTCTTTTTACGTAGCAACGATGAACTAAACCCAAGCGTCGAATTCTGCAAATCAAATTCTAGAAAGTTATCCTCAAACTGAAACGCCCCGATCACAATTGCAGGCTCACTTGTTGCACCACCGTCAACAAATGCAAGACAAGCTACCTTGTCTGTTACTTGCTTAATAGAGTTAGTTGTTGATACACTCCACTTCTGCCCATTTTGGAGGATGAACTCGATATCAGGAACTTTTAACCCGGTTGTGGAGGTGCTATAACAAAGACCAAAGGGTGCAACTGGTTTTGCAGGAAGGAGTCGTTTTGTAACGAGTGAAAACCTCCTAAGCACACCGTTATAGATGTCTGTTCTAAGAGTGGTGTATGGGTCGATTGTACTAAGCTTGGTAGTAGTATTCACGGGAACATTGATAGTTCTCTTTTTAATTACAATGCTTGTAACATTGATAAAGTATCCAAATGAATCTTGACGCTTTAGCAACGGAGTATAAGAAAGATAGCTTCTTACATCGACATTCGTTTGGGGAAGAAAGTAATAAGGACCAGTTCCAAAGAACAAAACGCCACGAGTAGATGGCTTGCTAGGAATGCATAGAGCGAATGTTTTCTTAAGCGGTTGATATAGGTAAGCTGGCAACGCATAAGGCGAGGAAGAAAATGCCATGACACCAGAAACATTTGTAGGAAACGATGAAAATGACGAAGAAGGTGCACATGCCGCGTTAGGATTTGCACCATAAAACTTATTAAAAGCATCTACACCAACCTTTCTACCATCACTTGTGTACATTGTGAAATCGTCGTAATTAAGAATGGCTTGGCCACACGAACCAGTCACAGGGTCAACCACGTTGACAGGGCAAGTACATCCCCATCCAGGTAACGAAGAGTAACCGGGATCTCGAGAGCAAGAAGGATTCTTATAAGAGTAAATAGTTCGAACCTCGTCACATTGATATTCATCGCATGAAACTGGATACGTGCAAAGCGTGTTGGAAGGACAACTAGTTGCAAATGTGTTCCATCGCACGATGCAGTCGTGCCATATGAAGGGAGCCTCGATGTCAATAAGGAAGTTTGCAAGCGCGTGCTTGTTTTCGTCAAGTGTTGTTATGATTTCGACACTATAGAGAGACTTAGCAGTATCAATGTGCTTGTTAACAGGAGCTACTACGGAAGTGTATGGTTGAGCATAAACAATAATAGATACATGTTCAAGAGAGGTGAAGGCTAGAACAATAACAAATAGTTGTTGAAGCAAATGCATGATTTTGTATGTTCTATTTCTAGGTTGTGGTTTTGGAAGGAGCATACAACATATTTATATAGGGGTATGTCAAGGGCTTAATTTGTTTATTTTGACCAATTTTAAATGGCAATTTGCAATGGGAAGGCTTAGAATTGTTTGCCTATAATTTTCTTTTTCATTTGTCGTGTTTATACTTAATTTGAAAAAAAAATACCTAAACTAAGTGGGTCACTTTACTTGTACAAGGCATAGAGTATAAATATAACAAGATTTAATTAATATATATAATCAACACATTTCTTATATATAAGCATTCCCACATGCTTCATAACTACATATAATCTTTTATCGATCAATTCTCAATGTTTATTAATATAAATCTCATATAATTGATGGTTGATGTCTAAATGAAATCCCTTAATGAAATGAATCTCATGTGACACCCCGACCCGAAACGAGAACAACTTATATAAAAATAATAAAATAAAAACGAAATGTTACGCTAGGCGATACGCGCAAAGCATGGCCTTGGCCTGCGCGTATCGCGTCAGAGGAGGAAACCGGGTGCGAGTAAACCACGTCCGCGCGTGGTTTTGCAAAACCACTCCACCTACGCGATACGCGCAGGTGGAGGGTATGCCCTGCGCGGTACGCGTAGCAGGCAATCCCAGCCTATAAAAGGAGGTGCACCCCTCCTTCACATTTGCTCACTTGTGCTTTCTCTCTCTAACTTCTAGAGAGAGAGAGAGCCGTAGTTTTATTCGGGATCGCGGGAAGTGCGGTGCCTTGCGTCGAAACGCTCCTTCGAGTTTCGGTCGCACGAAGATCGCTTAGCGGGCGTCGAGGTTCTGCCCGATTGAAGAACGGTAGAAATTGAGGTTCTGCCCGATAGAAGAATGGTGGTCGTCAAGATTCTGCACGACTGAAGAATGGCGGTCGACGAGGTAAATAGCTTTTCCTTCTCGTTAGTTTAGGATGGGTAACGGGTTTAAAACCCGAAGGGAATGCGGGTAAGGATACCCGCATAGCACGAGGAACGTGCTGGGGGATGAGTTGCGGGATTAAACACCCGCAACAAACGGGTAGGATACCCGAGGATGGTACGGGTTGAATTTCCGTACCAAAGAAGTGTAATATCCGTTAGTGTCTGAAACGGCTAAACGTACTAAATACGCGACGTAAACGCGTACCGGGCTAGTTTACCCCCGGATGCGTAGTATCTAACGAAATAAATATTTCGAGAATATTTATTAAGTTAAGGATATTATTTTCAGGAAATGATGTTTAGAAAACATAAGAAGAATCGAGTTCGTACGCAATGCCGGATGATGCGGTGTGAGCAACCGGCTCACAAGTCTCCACTATATATATGAAGCACATGCTTCATTTCCTCCTCCACCTCTCAACACAAACACACACTTAAAGGTGTAAATTGAGCTGGAGGGAGAGAGATCAGCTGGAGGTGGTGGTCCGGCGGTGGCCGGTGGCGGTCCGGCGGCGGCCGACGGCGGTCCACGGTGGTTCGACGACGCCGGAAAAAGTGGTTTTCACCCCGGAACCTATTCTCGACCTCCTGAACGCAATGGTAAGCTCCGTTTAACCTCAATCTCTCTGTAAAGTTATGGAAATGTCGGAAAACCGTCCTAAGATGTATGCATGTGTTGTCAACAAAAACACAGTTTTGTTCCAGGAAGGATCCTGGAAGATCTAGCCGTTGGATACGTCTACATTTTGGATATGTTGTTTCCAACTCATAGATGCTCACATCTACCGTTCAGTTTTCAAAGATCTTATCCAGAGGTACGATTTTTATGTTGAAAACCGAGACTGATCGGATTTCCGTCACTGGAAATGCAGTCTCAAAGATCGTCACTTTCCCGGAGATCCGACCGTTGGTTAGTGACGAAATTTGGACTGTAGGTTCCTTAGACATAGGTGAACATTTCCACCGGAGGAAATTACGATCAGAGGTCTGGAAGTATGATTTTACCTCTGATCAGTTTGTAACAGTTTTCTTGTCGAAAACAGGAAAACTTGATGTGTTGCATGTCGGTCAAGATGAGGATGTATGGATGGTTTGATGATGGATAAATGTCCGTTTTGGAAAGACGAACACGATGGTATATTGGTTCTCGGCGTATGTCGGTCTTTAAAGAATTCGCGTACGCGAACCGACCCGAAGGTATACCGGACGGTTATGACGTTGGTCAAGTAGAATGAGATGTGACATTCCGGAAAGCCACAGTGAAGTATGCGGGCTGTTATGGAATTGATGTTAAAGATCGGGAATTGCTAGAAGTAACTTCCCGTTCCTCAATTAGGATGGTAAGACTCGTTTTAGCATTACTCGAGTTATTTACCATATGTACATATAGTGATAAATGTACACATGTATGTATGAGGATTAGGTTGATGATGATGATGATGATGAAGACAAACCCGTTACAATGTTGGTCATTGTGAACGGTGTTGGATTCCCCAAGTTAAGAGCTGGATCTATAAGCTGGCAAGGCGAAGGGTTGCCAAGTTGCCGAAAGATAGATAGATCCGAGGCAGACAGAGCAAAGCACTGTCAGAACTCCTAGGTAAAGTATATAAATCCCTTGTTTACTTAAGACTATTATGACTTAAGTCCATGGGGAAAAGCCAGGGTTTTATATGTATAACATTCTTAGTTATATTATGATAATACACTAGGAATGAGTCATGTTTTAATGAATGATAGAATCGTGTGAGAACACGATAAAATAATGTTGTGGCTTTTCAAAAAGAATGATGATAAGAACGTAGGATAACCCTGACTCAGATGTTGAAAACACTCTGAGAGGAATGGCTATGCCAAGGACTAAAGTCATCGCCAGAGTCACATAGTATGACCAAGGCAATGCATCAGTGAGAAAGACACTGATAGGATTATCCCCAGGGGAATGAATCCTAATAAGTATGAAATGTTTTACAGGGTTGTCTTGATTAGCCACTAGCTCGTGATAAGTAGACTACATCAGAAGGTGAGTCTAACCGCCCCTCTTATATGTTTTATGTTTTCGGGGCTGTATCCGAGCTGTATGAAATGTTTATATGAATGTTAAGAATATGGATGTGGTTATAAGGACGATCGCTACCTGGTGATTCAACGCACCTCAACTCCAGGTTCGTCCGGTTGTTGTGTTGTTGGTCCGCGGTAATAAGCTTCGCGTTAAGAGTCATCCCTGGATAGGGATGGCGGCTACATGCCACAGGGCAAGTCATTAGGGCAGGGCTTCGCGCTAAGAGGTAGTTGTTTAAGGAACTACCGGCTCCGCCTCGGGATGTATATGCGTCTAGTTGGATCCAATTAGGTAGACTGACTGCTCGTAACAGGAGAGGTACCACCCGCCTAGGCAATAAGAAACAAGAGACCAAGAGTGGTCGCAAGGGTATCTCGGTTATTCCTGTATGCGGCATATACGTTAACAGGTCTCTAACGAAAGTTGGCCACCATCAGATATGGCGTTAGAGAAGATTTGGCTTGTAGATGACTTATTAACCACACACATATATGAATGAATGAATGATGTCTAAATGTTTTACCTGTCTTATGTCACTGGTTACGACTCACCAACAACGTTGTTGTTGAAGTCTTTTAGCTCGTGATGCAGGTACAGGAAACGCCCGAGGGCGTTAGCTAGGCCGAAGAAGCTTAGCTAGGAAGAGAAGGCTGATGCTCTCATCATAGGAGCTAGTACCCGATTTGGACACCTGGGAGCAGTGTCCTTAGATAGTTACTTTGTATGTAGTTTTACTTAGTGACATTGTTAAAAGTTCAAATTGGGTTGACTTTTAGTGGTCTTTATTATGAAAGACTTCCGCTGTAATATGATTATTTTATTTGATTGGCTGATATTATGCAACGTGTCAGGCCCTGGAGTCGGGGTGTGACAGGTTGGTATCAGAGCCAAAGGTTATCGTCACTTTCCCGGAGATCCGACCGTTGGTTAGTGACGAAATTTGGACTGTAGGTTCCTTAGACATAGGTGAACATTTCCACCGGAGGAAATTACGATCAGAGGTCTGGAAGTATGATTTTACCTCTGATCAGTTTGTAACAGTTTTCTTGTCGAAAACAGGAAAACTTGATGTGTTGCATGTCGGTCAAGATGAGGATGTATGGATGGTTTGATGATGGATAAATGTCCGTTTTGGAAAGACGAACACGATGGTATATTGGTTCTCGGCGTATGTCGGTCTTTAAAGAATTCGCGTACGCGAACCGACCCGAAGGTATACCGGACGGTTATGACGTTGGTCAAGTAGAATGAGATGTGACATTCCGGAAAGCCACAGTGAAGTATGCGGGCTGTTATGGAATTGATGTTAAAGATCGGGAATTGCTAGAAGTAACTTCCCGTTCCTCAATTAGGATGGTAAGACTCGTTTTAGCATTACTCGAGTTATTTACCATATGTACATATAGTGATAAATGTACACATGTATGTATGAGGATTAGGTTGATGATGATGATGATGATGAAGACAAACCCGTTACAATGTTGGTCATTGTGAACGGTGTTGGATTCCCCAAGTTAAGAGCTGGATCTATAAGCTGGCAAGGCGAAGGGTTGCCAAGTTGCCGAAAGATAGATAGATCCGAGGCAGACAGAGCAAAGCACTGTCAGAACTCCTAGGTAAAGTATATAAATCCCTTGTTTACTTAAGACTATTATGACTTAAGTCCATGGGGAAAAGCCAGGGTTTTATATGTATAACATTCTTAGTTATATTATGATAATACACTAGGAATGAGTCATGTTTTAATGAATGATAGAATCGTGTGAGAACACGATAAAATAATGTTGTGGCTTTTCAAAAAGAATGATGATAAGAACGTAGGATAACCCTGACTCAGATGTTGAAAACACTCTGAGAGGAATGGCTATGCCAAGGACTAAAGTCATCGCCAGAGTCACATAGTATGACCAAGGCAATGCATCAGTGAGAAAGACACTGATAGGATTATCCCCAGGGGAATGAATCCTAATAAGTATGAAATGTTTTACAGGGTTGTCTTGATTAGCCACTAGCTCGTGATAAGTAGACTACATCAGAAGGTGAGTCTAACCGCCCCTCTTATATGTTTTATGTTTTCGGGGCTGTATCCGAGCTGTATGAAATGTTTATATGAATGTTAAGAATATGGATGTGGTTATAAGGACGATCGCTACCTGGTGATTCAACGCACCTCAACTCCAGGTTCGTCCGGTTGTTGTGTTGTTGGTCCGCGGTAATAAGCTTCGCGTTAAGAGTCATCCCTGGATAGGGATGGCGGCTACATGCCACAGGGCAAGTCATTAGGGCAGGGCTTCGCGCTAAGAGGTAGTTGTTTAAGGAACTACCGGCTCCGCCTCGGGATGTATATGCGTCTAGTTGGATCCAATTAGGTAGACTGACTGCTCGTAACAGGAGAGGTACCACCCGCCTAGGCAATAAGAAACAAGAGACCAAGAGTGGTCGCAAGGGTATCTCGGTTATTCCTGTATGCGGCATATACGTTAACAGGTCTCTAACGAAAGTTGGCCACCATCAGATATGGCGTTAGAGAAGATTTGGCTTGTAGATGACTTATTAACCACACACATATATGAATGAATGAATGATGTCTAAATGTTTTACCTGTCTTATGTCACTGGTTACGACTCACCAACAACGTTGTTGTTGAAGTCTTTTAGCTCGTGATGCAGGTACAGGAAACGCCCGAGGGCGTTAGCTAGGCCGAAGAAGCTTAGCTAGGAAGAGAAGGCTGATGCTCTCATCATAGGAGCTAGTACCCGATTTGGACACCTGGGAGCAGTGTCCTTAGATAGTTACTTTGTATGTAGTTTTACTTAGTGACATTGTTAAAAGTTCAAATTGGGTTGACTTTTAGTGGTCTTTATTATGAAAGACTTCCGCTGTAATATGATTATTTTATTTGATTGGCTGATATTATGCAACGTGTCAGGCCCTGGAGTCGGGGTGTGACAGGTTGGTATCAGAGCCAAAGGTTTTAGCGAATTAAGGGTCACGCAGATCCTTAAGCTCTAACCTGAGAGGATGAAAGGACCACTTAAGATAGGAAAGCCCTAGGAAAGTTGAGAAGTATGATAAGTGATTGTTTGATTGAACGCCTAAGACAATGAGACAAGAGCGCCTGATCAACGTAATTGTCAAGTTATCTTTGTGCGAGCATGATAATCCTCACTGTCGTATGGATTGACTTAGAAACCTCGTCAGGGAAATGCGAAGGAATTAGACATGAGTATTGCATATGTTATATGCTATTGTTTTATGCCTTTTATATATATGTATATATGTGAGCATATATATATATATGTATTATGAGATTTATATGAACATGCCTGAAAGGAAAATGAATTGTTATTAAGATATGTTTTGAACGAAGCGAGACGTCTTCGACACATTGAGTGATCACCGAGCTAAATGAAAATTCGAGATAGGCTCGAAGGCCTAAGTTATCTCTTTTGTATGGATACTTGTTTTGGTATCTACTATGGTGATGAAGTCACCCTCTCAAGAGACGAGTTCAAGATTTAGAACAAGAGAAAAAGACGTGAAAGAATAAAGATATGTGAAGGAGACACGCATCAGCAGGTGGAAGAGAATCGGCAGGAGTACTAAGGTAGGATTTTGAAGTAGCAATGAACCTTCCTACCTACACCCTATACGATGCAGAAGAAGCTTAGGATGAGAATAAGGATTCCAGCTCGTATCGTTATTTTTGACGATACTCAGGAGCAAGCGGTGTTTAAGAAAAACGACAGCAACCAGGATGGTACCAACGACGAATCAGGATGCCTGAGGCTGAGAGTCGACACCAAAACTAGCACTAGGAGGAAGTGTGAAGGCCGACTCTTAACCGAAACGTGAGCACTTCAAAAGACGTGAACGTGAGGAACTTACAAAGGCCATGAAGAATCGTCGCCATGGCCCATGAGTGTTATCGATGGCTGCTCTTGACGACCCTATGACGAGACTTGTTTAATCTGTGAATGACGTAGGACTTAATAGCCTTTAGCAAGATACCTTATTTCTTGCAGACACGTTAGAGGCAAGGATTTGTTTATAGTTATTACGTGGTCGGTAATAATCCATTTGGATATTAGAAATATCGAAGGGACTAAAGAAGGCGGCAAAACGACTGCGATCGCTACTCAAGATAGTCCATCAGAAGGGGCTAAGGGGAGAGCCTATTCGAGTTTAAACTTATATATAGTTTCATCTAAGGTTCAGCAAAACCCTCCCTCAACATCTGTAAAAGTAAGATCAGCTGAACGCGATGCCGAACTGCAACGGAAGATCATTGTGATGATTAAGTCAATGATGCTTGAAATTATCACTGGTGTTGCAAAAGATGTTAATGACCATTTGAAAGCAGTTGCTAACGCTCTACGGTGAATCAAAGAGATAGAGACCACTAGAGATGTTAGTGGATGTAATGAATAAGATAGTATGGACACACTAAGAGGAAACTACCCTAAGTTCCAAGATAGAACGATGGCTACCTTAGCTAGCCATGATAAGGGCATCAACACCCTAAAGAATTATTGTCATGGTTTTCCTGATGAGAACCAAGGAGACCATAGACCACAATAAGGTGGTTACACCTTTATGTTAATTATGCTTATGTTAATATACTATTCGACCTATGTGCGAATAGTAATCTTGTGTCCATTACTTTTATCTCTTTGATGACTAAGTTAGCTATAGCTTTCCTTTTAAAATTTCCTTCTCAAGATAGATAAGCAGTATATCCCTCTAGAACTATTGCCTATGAACATAGAAAAATTCGATGTAGTTCTAGGCACGGGCTTTTGTCGTTGCATACGACAAACCTAAAACACGAACGAAAGTCGTTGAGGATCGATGTGCTGAACGATCAGAAGGCAGAAACTAAGGACCATCTCGCGTATGAACGCAACAAAGATAGTCTCGAGGACAAAAGCTGACAAGTATTCTCGTAAGTACTTATGACGAGTTACGTGGGCTACATGTTGTACCCAATGTTAGGAAAGATAGATATGTTAGCAACGTCTTAGAGATGGCGCGATGCCCCAACGTTTCCCAGAAGACTTACAAGAAGCAGCTTCGCGCGAATCGTCGAGTCGAGTCACGTAGCGACTTGGAACCATGCACAACTCCGATCTTATTCGTGACGTAGAAGGACGGTCCAATACGGATGTGTGTTGATTGCCAACATTTGAATAAAGGAACGCTCGAGAACTAAGATCCCTTACGGCATGTATACGATTTGTATGACCAGCTAGGAGGATCAAGTTACTCCTCCAAGATGCAATGTGGCCATCATCAAGTGAAGGTTTGAGAAGCTGATGTACCAATGAATTGTTCAAGGACAAGATATGATCATTTAGGTGAACCGATAATGATGCGATTTTCATGGACTTGTAGAACCAAGTATGCAAACCATACTGGACAAGTCCGTAATAGCATCTCAGTGTATTTCTACACTAAGAAAGAGCATGAAGGACATTGGAGAATGCTCTTAGATGTTCTAAGGAAAATAAAGATTTTGCCCAAAATTCTCAAAGTGTGAATTTTGGTTATGGAAATTCCAAGTGTTAGGAGTTGTATTGATAACAAAGGAGTTCAGGTAGACGCTTCTAGGATAGAAGCATCGACGAAATAAAATGCCTATAAGATAGCTACAGAAATCTGAAAATTTCGTGGACTAGCTGGAGGCTACCTGAAATTTATCAATGATTTCTCAAGGTGTTAAATCATCAATTGAACTCCCATGGAAAGGAGTGGAGTTCAAATAAGGTCCCAATGAAGTAAAAGTGTTTGCGACATTGAAAGGAAAGTTAAGTAGTACACGTGTACTTGCACCACCCGAAGATAACAATGATGTTATGGGTTCAAGTTATGTATATGAACGAGGTAATCGCTTAAGTTTGGGAAAACTAAAGGCGAATGAGTTACACAGAACACGACCTAAAGATTAGGTGCGATGGTGTTTGCACTATTTCCATGACATAAGGTTTGTCGCATATTCACACCATAAGAATTTAAGTCACACATTCGAGCAAAAGGAGCTCGATATACACGAAAGACGTTGGATGAAATTTTGATCGACTATCATTTTGAACTATGATATCGTTTGTGAAAGAAAAACGTGGTTGCTATGACTCTAAAGAACATATAAAGACGATCCAAATACGAAGATACGTATGTATGGATCCGATTAATGAGCTGAATAAAGCCTAGATAGTGACATGTCATAGCAAAAATATTAAGAAACGATAGGAAGCGTAAGGAAGTTAACGCTGGGAAGCAAAGGATTGCTTCAATTAGGCTGTCGAGTTTGGTTTGGAGACCGAACTTCAGTAATTTATGAAAGATAATAATAATAATATTCTAAGAGGCATATAAGACAAGATGCCTGTTACATCGAATGCAGATTAGAGGTGTTATACAATGTAAGGTCATTGTCAATACCAAGAATGAAGAAGGATATAACGACTTATGTGAAAAGAGGTATGACTTATTCGCAAGTCAAAGTCGATATTAGGAACTATTAGGTATGTTATGACCTTTTTAAATTCTCATATGGAGATGAGAAATGACCACAATGGACTATGGTCAAAATTTTCAAGTGAAACCTAAAGATTGCGCCTTTAAGGCATTACATAACAATAAGTACAAGACTTATTTTGAAATTCTAATTGGTCTTGGACACGACCAATAAAGTAAAAGATAAATCCAAAAGGCTACAAGCGACTCGAGATCGCAAGAAAAGTTAAATAGGCAAACGACAAAGGTCGTTGAAAATAATGATTAAGGACGGATTATATTGTAGGTGTCACCAAGGTAAGACACCACACGATTCAGAAAGAAAGGAAAATTGAATTCTCTTTATTTCGATCATTTGAGGTCATAATGAGGATGAGAATAATGACCTAAAATGATATAACTCCCAAGGGGGTTAAGATAAGTATGTCTTTTACTCAAGGTACATTTGTCTAATGAGACATCAAGGATTCTACTAGACGAGATCTAGATAGATGTATAATTAGACATATAATTGGATAACGTGAAGAAGCCGATCGAGATGATCGAAAGGCAAGTAAATTAATTAAGGAATAAGCACATCCCGTAGTCAAAGTCTATGGGAACGCAAGATGCAGTTCTGAGTTCACAAGGGAACTAGAAGACGCCATGAGAAAGAATTATGCTCAGTTGTTCTTCAGTAGATTCCGAGACGGAATCCCAATAAGGGGGGGAGGATGTGACACCCCGACCCGAAACGAGAACAACTTATATAAAAATAATAAAATAAAAACGAAATGTTACGCTAGGCGATACGCGCAAAGCATGGCCTTGGCCTGCGCGTATCGCGTCAGAGGAGGAAACCGGGTGCGAGTAAACCACGTCCGCGCGTGGTTTTGCAAAACCACTCCACCTACGCGATACGCGCAGGTGGAGGGTATGCCCTGCGCGGTACGCGTAGCAGGCAATCCCAGCCTATAAAAGGAGGTGCACCCCTCCTTCACATTTGCTCACTTGTGCTTTCTCTCTCTAACTTCTAGAGAGAGAGAGAGCCGTAGTTTTATTCGGGATCGCGGGAAGTGCGGTGCCTTGCGTCGAAACGCTCCTTCGAGTTTCGGTCGCACGAAGATCGCTTAGCGGGCGTCGAGGTTCTGCCCGATTGAAGAACGGTAGAAATTGAGGTTCTGCCCGATAGAAGAATGGTGGTCGTCAAGATTCTGCACGACTGAAGAATGGCGGTCGACGAGGTAAATAGCTTTTCCTTCTCGTTAGTTTAGGATGGGTAACGGGTTTAAAACCCGAAGGGAATGCGGGTAAGGATACCCGCATAGCACGAGGAACGTGCTGGGGGATGAGTTGCGGGATTAAACACCCGCAACAAACGGGTAGGATACCCGAGGATGGTACGGGTTGAATTTCCGTACCAAAGAAGTGTAATATCCGTTAGTGTCTGAAACGGCTAAACGTACTAAATACGCGACGTAAACGCGTACCGGGCTAGTTTACCCCCGGATGCGTAGTATCTAACGAAATAAATATTTCGAGAATATTTATTAAGTTAAGGATATTATTTTCAGGAAATGATGTTTAGAAAACATAAGAAGAATCGAGTTCGTACGCAATGCCGGATGATGCGGTGTGAGCAACCGGCTCACAAGTCTCCACTATATATATGAAGCACATGCTTCATTTCCTCCTCCACCTCTCAACACAAACACACACTTAAAGGTGTAAATTGAGCTGGAGGGAGAGAGATCAGCTGGAGGTGGTGGTCCGGCGGTGGCCGGTGGCGGTCCGGCGGCGGCCGACGGCGGTCCACGGTGGTTCGACGACGCCGGAAAAAGTGGTTTTCACCCCGGAACCTATTCTCGACCTCCTGAACGCAATGGTAAGCTCCGTTTAACCTCAATCTCTCTGTAAAGTTATGGAAATGTCGGAAAACCGTCCTAAGATGTATGCATGTGTTGTCAACAAAAACACAGTTTTGTTCCAGGAAGGATCCTGGAAGATCTAGCCGTTGGATACGTCTACATTTTGGATATGTTGTTTCCAACTCATAGATGCTCACATCTACCGTTCAGTTTTCAAAGATCTTATCCAGAGGTACGATTTTTATGTTGAAAACCGAGACTGATCGGATTTCCGTCACTGGAAATGCAGTCTCAAAGATCGTCACTTTCCCGGAGATCCGACCGTTGGTTAGTGACGAAATTTGGACTGTAGGTTCCTTAGACATAGGTGAACATTTCCACCGGAGGAAATTACGATCAGAGGTCTGGAAGTATGATTTTACCTCTGATCAGTTTGTAACAGTTTTCTTGTCGAAAACAGGAAAACTTGATGTGTTGCATGTCGGTCAAGATGAGGATGTATGGATGGTTTGATGATGGATAAATGTCCGTTTTGGAAAGACGAACACGATGGTATATTGGTTCTCGGCGTATGTCGGTCTTTAAAGAATTCGCGTACGCGAACCGACCCGAAGGTATACCGGACGGTTATGACGTTGGTCAAGTAGAATGAGATGTGACATTCCGGAAAGCCACAGTGAAGTATGCGGGCTGTTATGGAATTGATGTTAAAGATCGGGAATTGCTAGAAGTAACTTCCCGTTCCTCAATTAGGATGGTAAGACTCGTTTTAGCATTACTCGAGTTATTTACCATATGTACATATAGTGATAAATGTACACATGTATGTATGAGGATTAGGTTGATGATGATGATGATGATGAAGACAAACCCGTTACAATGTTGGTCATTGTGAACGGTGTTGGATTCCCCAAGTTAAGAGCTGGATCTATAAGCTGGCAAGGCGAAGGGTTGCCAAGTTGCCGAAAGATAGATAGATCCGAGGCAGACAGAGCAAAGCACTGTCAGAACTCCTAGGTAAAGTATATAAATCCCTTGTTTACTTAAGACTATTATGACTTAAGTCCATGGGGAAAAGCCAGGGTTTTATATGTATAACATTCTTAGTTATATTATGATAATACACTAGGAATGAGTCATGTTTTAATGAATGATAGAATCGTGTGAGAACACGATAAAATAATGTTGTGGCTTTTCAAAAAGAATGATGATAAGAACGTAGGATAACCCTGACTCAGATGTTGAAAACACTCTGAGAGGAATGGCTATGCCAAGGACTAAAGTCATCGCCAGAGTCACATAGTATGACCAAGGCAATGCATCAGTGAGAAAGACACTGATAGGATTATCCCCAGGGGAATGAATCCTAATAAGTATGAAATGTTTTACAGGGTTGTCTTGATTAGCCACTAGCTCGTGATAAGTAGACTACATCAGAAGGTGAGTCTAACCGCCCCTCTTATATGTTTTATGTTTTCGGGGCTGTATCCGAGCTGTATGAAATGTTTATATGAATGTTAAGAATATGGATGTGGTTATAAGGACGATCGCTACCTGGTGATTCAACGCACCTCAACTCCAGGTTCGTCCGGTTGTTGTGTTGTTGGTCCGCGGTAATAAGCTTCGCGTTAAGAGTCATCCCTGGATAGGGATGGCGGCTACATGCCACAGGGCAAGTCATTAGGGCAGGGCTTCGCGCTAAGAGGTAGTTGTTTAAGGAACTACCGGCTCCGCCTCGGGATGTATATGCGTCTAGTTGGATCCAATTAGGTAGACTGACTGCTCGTAACAGGAGAGGTACCACCCGCCTAGGCAATAAGAAACAAGAGACCAAGAGTGGTCGCAAGGGTATCTCGGTTATTCCTGTATGCGGCATATACGTTAACAGGTCTCTAACGAAAGTTGGCCACCATCAGATATGGCGTTAGAGAAGATTTGGCTTGTAGATGACTTATTAACCACACACATATATGAATGAATGAATGATGTCTAAATGTTTTACCTGTCTTATGTCACTGGTTACGACTCACCAACAACGTTGTTGTTGAAGTCTTTTAGCTCGTGATGCAGGTACAGGAAACGCCCGAGGGCGTTAGCTAGGCCGAAGAAGCTTAGCTAGGAAGAGAAGGCTGATGCTCTCATCATAGGAGCTAGTACCCGATTTGGACACCTGGGAGCAGTGTCCTTAGATAGTTACTTTGTATGTAGTTTTACTTAGTGACATTGTTAAAAGTTCAAATTGGGTTGACTTTTAGTGGTCTTTATTATGAAAGACTTCCGCTGTAATATGATTATTTTATTTGATTGGCTGATATTATGCAACGTGTCAGGCCCTGGAGTCGGGGTGTGACATCTCATATATGAATCCCCTTGAGGTGCGTTTTTTCTTGACACTTGCACGTGATTCAGTGCGTTTTGACTCCGTAACACGTGTTACATTTTTTATATTAATGTGTAGTGTCTATGCGTGACATGACGATTTTGTGACTGTTACATACGTTACGTTAATGACATGAACTATCATGGTTTAAAATATTAGAAGTGTCATTCAATTCATCCCCTAATCTTGACATTTACCTTCACTTATAATCATGGTTTCTCGACCATCTGCTTGAACACTTGCCGAGATTAACCATGTATGATGTACCACTCATTAACTAATTTTGTTTCTTGGTTTACAACTTTATTCATTGCCTTTAATGCATGTGTTTTAAGCATGTGGTAAGGTATTTCATAGTGTAGTTTTGCCTTTTCGACTTTTGTCACAAATTTGTGTCTTGGTTTACAACTTTGGTCCTTACCTTTAATGCATGTGTTGGTTTACAATAAGTGGTTGAAGTCAGATATTGTCTTCGCCGTTTCCTTAGCGTTGATGTTAATGTTGCTTATTATTATATCTTGTATACATCCAAGTATTGTAAGCTGTAATAACAACTCTCACATAACGCGTGAGAGAGAGTATAAATAACATGTTGAGCCACCTCCGCAGGAACTTGACACATTTACTGTTTACCTACTAATCAAGATATTGAACAAACGTATAATAAAATAAAAACATGTACAGTTCGGTTAATTAAAAGCTAGGTTACTTATTTCTTCAATTCACATATATCTAAACGTACATGAATTAGTCTTTATTCGAAAGCAGATCAAGGGCTGTTGAACAATACATTTTTCATTATCGATCCTTTACAGTTTGCTGGTAAAGTTGAAGTTTGCGCACGAAGTCTTCTTAAGTAGCAACGACGAACTGAACCCAAGAGTCGAATTCTGTAAATCAAATTCTAGAAAGTTATCCTCAAACTGAAACGTCCCGATAACAATTGCATGTTCACTCGTTGCACCACCGTCAACAAATGCTAGACACGCCACCTCGTTTGTTACTTGCTTAATGGAGTTAGTTGTGGATATAGTCCACTTCTTCCCATCCGGGAGGATGAAATCAATATCAGGAACTTTTAATCCAGTGGTGGAGGCGCTAAAACATAGCCCAAAGGGTGCGACTGGCTTTACAGTACGAAGTCGTTTTGTAACCATTGAAAATCTTTTAATCACGCCATTGTAAATGTCTGTTCTAAGAGTGGTGTAAGGGTCGATTGTACTAAGCTTGGTGGTGGTATTCGCTGGAACGTTGATAGATCTCTTTTTTATAACAATGCTATTGACACTTATAAAGTATCCAAAAGAATTTTGATACTTTAACAATGGAGTATAAGAAAGATAGCTTCTTACATCAACATTTGATTGGGGAAGAAGGTAATAAGGACCGGTTCCAAAGAACAAAACCCCCCTGGCAGTCGAATTGCTTGGAAAACACAAAGCTAATGTATTTTTAAGAGGTGATAATAAGTATATTGGGAGCGCATAATGTGATGTAGAAAACGCCATGACGCCAGAAACATTTGCAGGAAATGAAACTAATGATGACGAAGGAACACATGCAGCGTTAGGGTATACACCATAATGTGAGTTAAAGTAATCTACACCAGCATTTCTGCCGTCACTTGTGATTAGTGTGAAAGCATCATAATTGAGATCGGCTAGGCTACATGAACCGGTCACAGGGTTAACCACATTGACCGGGCATGTACAATATCCCCAATAAGGTAATGTTGAACTGTTGGTTTCCGGCTTGCATGAAGGATTCTTTTTATAAGAGTAAAGAGTTCGAACATCTGTGCACTGATATTCTTCGCAAGAAACGGGGTATGAGCATATCTCGTTGGGAGGACAATGGGTAAAATATGTATCAAAATGCACAATGCACTTGTGCCATATGAAGGGAGCATCAATGTCTATAAGTAAGTTTTCATTTGAGAGTTGGTTGTTTGCGTCGGTTGACAAGACTTGGACACTATAAAGAGGCTTAGCAGCATCGGTATGTTTTGTAATCGGAGCTACAACAGAAGTGTATGGTTGAGCATGAGTAGTAATAGCTTCATGTTCAAGAGAGATGAAAGCTATAACTATAAAGAAAAGTTGTAAAAGTACATACATTTTGTATGATTGTAGTTTTGGAACTGAAAGAGCATATATCCAACAGATCATAATATAGGTATGTGAAGATGCATTTGGTCAAATTAAGTGGGACACTTTACGTGCCCAAGGCATAGAGTACAATAGTATTTGATGTTAAACTTGCCTTTTAAGGTTATATAACCATTAAATTACCATAAAAAGACATCGACCCATGGAACATGTCACAATCTTGCGTTATAGGCTTTCAAACATGGCCATAGGCACAAGTTGCGTAAATAATTCTAGGTATTCATTTATACCATGAGCGTAAATAAGTCAAGTTGTTTGAGTTTACTTCAGATCTACTCTACTCGTAAAAAAATTGAATAAAGATGATCTTTCATAATCTCAAATCCAAGTTTGGATCTAACTTGAAACTTAGTTAATAAATGGTATGAACTTCATATATCGAATTTAATTATACGCACCTACGTAAATTATTGGATGTGTAGGCAGGGCCGGTCCTACGTATCGTTAAAAATTAAAATCAGTTGGGCCATGGGTAAGTAAAAATTTTAGCCCCTAAAATCTGGAGCTAATAACTCGTAATGATTCTCTTATCTTATATCATCTTTTGATTGTCTGATTAACTTCATTGGTTTTGGTCGGCTCTTGGGTTTAGTTGGTTGGCTCAAAGGTTTTAATTGCAATATATGTTGTCGGCATGTCGCGTTGTACATTTGAATCTAAATGTGAGGTTTGACACTTTTAGTAGATCGATACTAGTAACTTAATCAAGACACAAAAATAGCAATTTAATGTAGAGATTATGGAGGATTTTATACTAAAGGGTAATTTATTTCTTGAATTTCACACGTATCCAAACAAGCTACAATCTTTATTCTGAAAACATATCCACTGTTGATCGAGTTGTACATGCGGTTATAGCTTAATTAAGGACCGTGAACAAGCGTAGAATTGAAGTTTGCACAAGAAGTTTGTTTACGTAGCAACGATGAACTGAAGCCAAGAGTCGAATCCTCTAGATTAAATTCTAGAAAGTTGTCCTCAAACTGAAACGTCCCAATCACGATTCCAGGCTCACTAGTTGCACCTCCATCAACAAATGCCAGACACGCCACCTCGTTTGTTATTTGCTTAATGGAGTTAGACACGGATACTATCCAATTCTTGCCATCCGGGAGGTTGAAATTGATATCTGGAACTTTTAAACTAGTCGTGGAGGTGCTATAACAAAGGCCAAAGGGAGCAACTGGTTTTGCATGAGGGATTCGTTTTGTAACCATTGAAAATCTCCTAATCACGCCATTATAAATGTCTGTTCTAAGAGAGGTGTAAGGCTCGGTTGTACTAAGCTTGGTAGTAATATTCGCGGGAACATTGATTGATCTCTTTTTAATGACAATGCTATTGATAGTGATAAAGTATCCAAAAGAATCTTGACGCTTTAGCAACGGAGTATAAGAAAGATAGCTCCTTACATCAATATTCGATTGGGGAAGAAGGTAATAAGGACCAGTTCCAAAGAACAAAACCCCCGACGTATATATATTGCTAGGAATGCAAAGGGCGAATGCTTTTTTAAGAGGTTGATATATGTAAGCTGGCATGGCGTAAGGCGAGGAAGAAAATGCCATGACACCAGTGACATTTGTAGGCAAAGATGCAAACGACGAAGATGGAGCACATGCCGCATTAGGGTATGCACCACTGAAACCATCAAAAGCATTTCTACCATCACTTGTGTTCACCCAAAAGTTGTCATAATTGAGAAGGGCTTGGCTACATGACCCGGTCAAAGGGTTTACCACGTTGACCGGGCATGTACAGAATCCCCAACCAGGTAACGTCGAACTGTTGGTTTCTAAAGCACAAGAAGGATTCTTAGAAGAGTAAGAGGCTCGAACATCTGTGCATTGATATTCTTCACAAGAAACAGGCGATCTACAAAGTGCGTTAGTAGGACAACTGCCTGGATATATGTTCCATTGTACGATACAATTGTACCATATGAACGGAGCATCAAAGTCTATAAGGAAGTTTTCATGCACAAACTGCATGTTTACATAGTCTGTCATGATTTGAATACTATAGAGAGGCTTAGCAGCATCAATATGTTTGTTAACCGGAAATACATAGGAAGTGTACGGAGGCACATACGCAGCGATTGCTTCATGTTCATACGAGACAAAGGCTAGAACGATAACGAATAGTTGTAGAGACAGATGCATTTTGTATGTGTGTGTTAATTTATTTTCTCTATTGTAGATCAAACATATTTATATAGATCTGTCAAGGGGTATATTTTATCTATTTGAAAAGCCATTTGTAATAAGAAGCAAGATCAAGAATTGGTCAAAAACTAAGTGGGACACTTTACGTGTCCAAGACATAAACTTCAGTACATGAATTTGATCACATCTTGCTTCCAATATGCCATTTTTTTCATCCAAGATAACATCAAATCAAATCCTTACGTACAACGCATACCCATATAATTAATCTTCATATTGTAAACCAAATTACGCCTAGCTTGACATTTTTATATAAATATGTTGGATCATCTTTCCAAAACTACAGCCAAGAAATACAACTTAACATACAGAATCATGTATTTGCTTCTACAACTACTCGTTACGGTTCTAACCTTCATGTCTCATGGACATGTAGCTATTATAGTTTATGCCCAACCGTACACTTCCGTAGTGGCTCCTATTAAGAAGCACATTGACGCTGCTAAGCCTCTCTATAGTGTCGAGATCATAACCACGTATGATCAAAACAAGCATTCTCCTGCAAACTTCCTTATAGATATTGATGCTCCATTCATATGGCATGACTGTATCGTGCTAGCGGAATCATATAAGACCAATTGCCCGTCCAACACGCTTTGCCCATCTCCAATGTCGTGCGAAGATTATCAGTGTGATGATGTTCGAACCATTTACTCTTATAAGAATAATCCGTCTTGCCCAGAAGATCCTGGTCACACTTCGTTAGGTGGTTGGGGGTGCGCATGCCCTGTCAACGTGGTGGACCCTGTGACTAGTTCGTGTGGCCAAGCACTTCTCAATTATGACGATTTCACAATGTACACAAGTGACGGTAGAAAGGTTGGTGTAGATGCTTTTAATAAGTTTTATGGAGCAAACCCTAATGCGGCTTGTGCTCCTTCTTCATCATTTGCATCATTTCCTGCAAATGTTTCAGGCGTCATGGCATTTTCTTCCTCGCCTTATGCATTCCCGGCATACTTATATCAACCTCTTAAAAAATCATTAGCTCTATGTATTCCTAGCAAGCCATCGGACCGTGGGGTTTTGTTCTTTGGAACTGGTCCTTATTACCTTCTTCCCCAATTGAATGTTGATGTAAGGAGTTATCTTTCTTATACTCCATTGGTAAAGCGTGAAGGTTCTTTTGGATACTTTATCAACGTCAATGGCATTGTTATTAAAACAAGATCAATCAACGTTCCAACGAATACCACTGCCAAGCTTAGTACGCTTGACCCTTACACCACTCTTAGAACTGACATTTATAAAAGTGTGGTTAGGAGGTTTTCAATGGTTACAAAACGGCTCCATTATGCAAAGCCAATCGCACCCTTTGGTCTTTGTTATAGCACCTCTACCACTGGGTTAAAAGTTCCCGATATTGATTTCATCCTCCCAAATGGAAAGAAGTGGACTATATCAACAACTAACTCCATTAAGCAAGTAACAAACAAGGTGGCATGTTTGGCGTTTGTTGATGGTGGTGCAACAAGTGAACCTGAAATTGTTATTGGTACGTTTCAGTTCGAGGACAACTTTCTAGAATTTAATTTACAGAATTCGACTCTTGGGTTCAGTTCGTCACTGCTACGCAAGAAGACTTCATGTACAAACTTCAACTTTACTCCTACAGGCAATCCGTAAAGTTGTAAAGAAGTTTATTGCTTAACAATCGACATGTCTTTCGAATAAAGATTGATTGTTTCGATATATGTGAATTCAAGAAATAAATAACCCTTTAATTGATTTTTCTTTGACTTTTTTTACATTAATTTGCTCTATGTTAGTTTGTTGGTATAAACTAAATGTGTAGAGTTTTTATAAGGAGTTTCAACCTAGTACCAGAACCCAAATTTAATCTAGTCGTATTTTGATGGGAAAATGCTATAGAAAAATAACTAAGTTTCATGTTTGTTCCAATTAAGTCACTCATACTTTATTTTATATCAATTGGATCACTTAACTTAAAATTATGTTCTAATCCTATATTTTTTACCTAACCAACAAGTTAACTTGCCAATGTGACATTAAGTTATTTTTAATAAATGCTTATAAAGTTTTAAATATAACAAATCAATAAAAATATAAGTTAATAATATTAAATAAATGATAAGTAAAATCACTCTTATCCTCCATCATCATCATCAACATTTATTCATATTCATCGAAAACAGATTGTCGCCTGCTCCTCAACCCCATCTCCGATGAACAGTATATACTACCGCACCACCGCACTAACGATGATAATGGAACTGTTTCCGGTCATCTTCAAGTGAACCACCATGACATCCTCCTCAACCCTTCCTAATCACTACCTTCATTATCACCACCTATGATGTGAACCGGCGTCGGAACTACATCCAACAGCGTCTCTGTGCAGGCCCACTACCACCTGATTAGGTCAAAAAAATGCGTAGGAGCCCTTTATGAATTCGATTCTCCATGACATCAGATACGAGTGGAGGTGGTGGTTGCTCTATTGAAGCTAAATCGGACCTCGTTTTGGATTCGCCGTTCTTGAACATAAATGGAAGGGGTTACAGGTTCGTTAGGTGGCCCGATTTTGCCCAGATTGGTGGGTGGTGGTTTGTAGGAACGACTTGGGTTGAAGGATGATGGTTGCCGGAGTTTGACGGGAAACGGGTTAACGGTCAAGATAATTAGACGGCGTGTTTGTGATTAGTATACATTTAATTGTTTTTGTTCTTGTATTATATAACTAGTTATAACAATAATCTATTTATTTTAATCTGGATACACATTTATTAAAAAAAATGTTATATAGGCCATGTTAACTTGATGGTTAGGTAAAAATACATAGGATTAGAACATAATTTAAAGTAAAGTGACCCTATTGAGACAAAAAAAAGTATGAGTGACTTAATTGGAACAAACATAAAACTTGGTTACTTTTCTATAAAGTTATCCCTATTTTGATTAAAGTTGTTACCCGTATTATAAAGGGGCATTTACATAATTACATATATCTCGCTCCTAAGATTATAAATTACTTAATGAATTACTATTTTACCCTTATCGATCTTATTAACGATATTTACACCTCGTTTGGCAGAACATTAAAATCATTGTCATTATAATCATTAAATCAATATATATCCATGTAAGCTACCGAACCCATAATTCAAAGAAGATCATTACATCCAAACAAAGACAGTAATGCCAAAATAAAATCGTTTCAATTGAGCAGAGAAAAAAAAAACACAAACCCAATACCACTTAAATCACCATCCGAAATTCAAAGAAGAAGAGCTAGCTACGTTGTATGTTTTTGTTTGAAAAATTTAAATACGAACAACACAAAGAAAGTGACTTTAATTTGTTAATATGAGTTTGATTCTTATGGTTAGTGACATTTCAGATTTAATATTTTAAACTTAATTAGAGATTAATTTTAAAAAAAACTTAACTAATTTCATAATTTGATGAAAACACGTTGTCTCATGTCATGTATGATTAGTTTTTCTAAGGCAGCATACACTCCTTTTATTGAGCCATTTTGAAAATCTATCTAATAAATTAAGGTTTTAAGGGGTCATTTTTAAGGGGAAATGTTTGTTTTATAATATGAAGTTTTGGAGGGAAATTAAGTATTTCACATGCATGAGTTGATGGAGACATAAAACCATATCCTTAATATTAAATATTACAAATACTTAAATATATATGATGATTATAATGTTTTTATAAATATTATTATTTATCCGTGTGTAACACGGGTATTAAACCTAGTCTATCTAATAAATTAGAGTTTTTAGGGGGCAATTTTTTAGGGGGAAAACATAATTTGTTTTATAAAAGGAAGATTGAGAGGGAAAATTGAGTAGAAGAGTTAATAAAGATAAAATTTTATGATTAATAATAATTTATAAAATTATTTATAAATTTTTAAATATAATAATTATAATTTTTAAAAAATATTTTTATTCAACCCGTGTGTAACACACGGGTGTTAAAACCTAGTATATTGGATATATTATAAATAACGTTTATTTTACGTAGACGTGTTAACCAAAACCCTTGCAGCGCAAGCTTCTCCATCACTCTCACAATCCCCTTGAAACGCAAATTTCTTCTTCTTTATCATCATCTTAATAACAATTATGGTTTCAAATCAAATCAAATCAACCACACCAATGGAAGATGTATGTGAAGGCAAAGACTTCTCCTTCCCAAAGCAAGAAGAACAGGTCCTTCAATGGTGGACCGACGTCAAAGCCTTCGAAACGCAGCTCAACAAAACCAAACACCTTCCCGAATACATCTTCTACGACGGTCCACCATTCGCCACCGGTCTCCCTCACTACGGCCACATCTTAGCCGGAACAATCAAAGACATCGTCACGCGATACCAAACCATGACAGGTCATCACGTCACGCGCCGCTTCGGTTGGGATTGTCACGGCTTGCCGGTGGAGCATGAGATCGATACGAAATTAGGGATTAAGAGCAGAGAGGATGTGTTGAGGATGGGGATTGATAAGTATAATGAAGAGTGTAGAAGTATTGTTACTAGATATGTTGGTGAATGGGAGAAGGTTATTACAAGAACAGGGAGATGGATTGATTTTAAAAGTGATTATAAAACTATGGATTTGAGTTATATGGAGAGTGTTTGGTGGGTGTTTGCAGAATTGTTTAAGAAGAACCTTGTTTACAGAGGGTTTAAGGTCAGTGGTTTATCAAATTGTTTCTTGTTTAGTTAGATGAATAATGTTTGTTGTGTGATGCCATACAGTACTGGCTGCAAGACACCACTGTCCAATTTTGAGGCTACTTTATTATACAAGGTTTGGAATGTTATTGTTAAGATGCTAATTTGTATGCACTTTTAAGCGTAAAACGTGTGACTGTGTGAGTGTGAAACTCTGTTGTTTGAGCAGGATGTGCCAGATCCTGAAATAATGGTGACATTTCCAATTGTTGATGATCAAGATGGTGCTTCGTTTGTTGCATGGACGACTACGCCTTCGACACTTCCTAGCAATCTTGCACTTTGTGTCAACTTGAATTTTGTCTATGTTAAGGTTAGTTGCTTATTATGTTTTAGTCAAATGTACATGTGGTGATTTGACTCTTTTACTTATGAACGCCTGAACGGCTCAAAAAAATGGCCAAAGGTATATTTTAGTACATTGTCCAAGTTGTTTTCATTGTTTTTGTAATCATGTTAATGCATGATTTTTGGATAAATCAGGCGAAGAGCAAAGCGAATGGAAATATTTATGTGGTTGCTGAATCTCGATTATCCGAGCTATCTGTAGAAAAGGCAAAAGAAAGAACAGCTAATGGAGGTTTGGACGACAAGACCAAGGGCACAAGTGGGAAATCTGAAAGTTCGGCAGCTGCTTATGAAGTGTTGGATAAATTTCCCGGATCTTCACTTGTGGGTAAAAAGTGAGTTTTTATGTTGATTTTACTTTACTTTTTCTACTTGTATATTGGTGAACTTTTTAAATAGTGTAAAATATTTTGTTGCAGGTACGTGCCGTTATTTGATTACTTCAGGAATTTTTCAGACACAGCATTCCGAGTTGTTGCAGATGATTATGTAACTTTAGATAGTGGAACTGGAATTGTGCATTGTGCTCCTGCATTTGGTGAAGACGATTATCGTGTTTGTATGGAAAATAAAATAATTAATAAGGTGCTACAAGCAAGTTAATTATGGTTAATCTCAACCGATTTTAATTTCTGTTTCTTGTTTACCTTCTAACCTTAGAAATTGGCCTTTTTTAGGGAGAAAATCTAGTTATGCCAGTTGATGACGATGGCTGCTTTACAGAAATGATTACTGATTTCAGAGGTCGTTACGTAAAAGAGGCCGATAAAGATATTATCCAACCAGTGAAGGCAAGCATTGTTGTAATTCTTAAAAGGTAAGAAGCTGTTGCGAGGCATTAATTGTTAGTTGTTTTTTGTTCAGGAAAAAGGCAGGCTGGTGAAGTCTGGAAACTTTACCCATCGATATCCGTTTTGCTGGAGATCTGATACTCCTCTCATCTACAGAGCCGTTCCCAGCTGGTACATTTCTAAGTTTATTATTACTAATAAGAGTTTCTTGAGCTAAAATCTATTTTATCATACAGCTTTTATGTTGTCGTTATTTCGCTCTTTAAACTTTCTTGTTTATGAGGTTTGTTGCCGTAGAGAAGTTGAAAGATCAGTTGCTGGCAAACAATGAGAAAACAACATGGGTTCCTTCTTTTGTGAAGGTCACCTTTTTTCTATTTATTGCTTTAGTCATTTTCTTATGACCTCTAGACAATTTATCTCATTCTATAATGTCAAATCACATATTAATATATGTTATCTGTCCCTGTTTTCTATAATTATACAGGAAAAACGGTTTCACAATTGGCTAGAAAATGCAAGAGATTGGGCCCATTAGTCGAAGTAGGTTTTGGGGCACTCCGCTTCCTATTTGGATCAGCAAGGATGGTGTGGATATTGAAGTTATCGGTTCTGTTGAAGAACTTGAAAGTCGTTCAGGAATGAAGGTTTATTGTTTAGTTTTTCACCGTAAACCTTTCAGCTTGAGTCAATTTAGTTTTACGTCTATAGTATTTAATTATTAAAACATGTGACAGGTAACTGACTTACATCGCCACAAAATTGATCACATCACAATTCCCAGCCCTCGCGGTCCAGAGTTTGGTGTGCTTCACCGTGTAGAAGATGTAAGACAATCATATTTACGTTTTCTTTTTCTTGATTTTACTTCAGTGAGAATAAATTTGACATTAAGATTAATTTTATGCGACTTTAATTTCAGGTTTTTGACTGTTGGTTTGAGAGTGGATCCATGCCATATGCATATATCCACTACCCATTTGAAAATAAAGAATACTTCAACACAAATTTTCCTGGGCATTTTGTTGCCGAGGGTTTAGATCAAACTCGTGGATGGTTTGTTTCTCTTCTCTCTTTTCATCTATTGCAACCATTGAATCTGTTTTTACATTACATAGCTTAATTGTGTATGGTATATTGAACACAGGTTTTACACTCTCATGGTTCTCTCTACTGCATTATTTGAGAAACCTGCGTTTAGGAATCTCATATGCAATGGCCTTGTGTTGGCCGAAGATGGTAAGAAAATGAGTAAAAGATTAAAGAATTATCCTTCTCCAATGGAAGTCATCGATGATTACGGTGCTGTAAGTGCTCCAACTTGAAAAACATAAAAGGAATCGACAACAGAAACTTGTGCTGTTTAAATCTTATTAAGTTTCTGATCTGATAATGTTATTTGGTTAATGTTTACAGGATGCACTACGATTGTACATTATCAATTCTCCAGTAGTACGTGCAGAACCTTTACGATTCAAAAAGGAAGGAGTTTATGCTGTCGTGAGTAATCTTTTTTAGCTTATTCTAAGCCACCCATTATATATGTTGCGAACTTTTATCTTTTTCATTTATTATAATTCTTTAGCTGATTTGAAAGCCGATAACGCGTGCAGGTGAAAGATGTATTTTTACCATGGTATAATGCATATAGATTTTTGGTCCAAAACGCAAAAAGGCTTGAGGTGGATGGAGTTGAACCATTTGTTCCTCTTGATCGTGCCACTGTTATTAACTCGGCTAATGTGCTCGACCAATGGATCAACTCAGCCACTCAGAGTCTGGTTCACTTTGTTAGACAGGAAATGGATGCTTATCGACTTTATACAGTAAGCGTGTTACCAATGTTGATGCTTCTGTTTATATATGGTCATATACAATACATGCATATTTAGTAATCTGCAAGTACATTTTCAGGTGGTTCCTTATCTGTTGAAGTTCATTGATAATTTAACCAACATATACGTACGATTCAATCGAAAAAGGCTAAAAGGTCGCACTGGAGAAAACGACTGCAAAACTGCACTTTCCACTCTATACCATGTACCATTATCATTTACTTATCAAAATGGCTTTACTTTTTTTTAATATGGGATTTTTATTTAACTTTGAGTTTTTGACATTGGTTTGTAGGTGCTTTTAACTTGTTGTAAAGCAATGGCTCCATTCACACCATTTTTCACTGAGGTTCTTTATAAAAACTTGAGAAAAGTATCCAATGGATCAGAGGAAAGCATCCACTTTTGCAGTTTCCCTGAAGTAGAAGGAAAGGTAATAGTGGTTTTATTTGGCAAAAAAATTTATTCAGAGCTCCTTTTTTTATGAAATATTTTGATGTTAAATAATGTTTCAGGGGGGTGATCGTATTGAACAAAGTGTTAATAGAATGATGACAATAATCGATCTTGCACGTAATATTCGTGAACGCCACAACAAACCTCTTAAAACTCCACTCAGGTAATAAAGTTATGGGTGGCAATTTTGACTCATTTAGATAGGGATTGCTTAACTTGAGATATGTTTTATCTCTAATCAATGAAACAAGTTAAAAAAAATCAGCTAGCAAAAACAGAAACAGGTCAAACTGACTGAAGCATGTTAAATGGCGACTTTTTAATATGTAAAGACTTGGCATTTATACTCATATATTTGACGCTAATACTTATAGTATTTAATATGTAAATCATCAAGTTTAAGCATTTTGGGCAAAAGGTGTTTTCGCCTTACGGTCAATTCAACCAGGCCCGTTTTCAGTCATTACTCAAATTGCCTGACCTGTTTATGGTTTCAGGGAGATGGTTGTTGTACATCCAGATGCTGAGTTTCTTGATGACATTGTTGGCAGACTGAAAGAGGTCAACGACTTATATATATTTATAAATTCTTTCTCACCATTATGTTACTATCTATTTATTGTAAAAAAATGATTTAATTTGCATCACAGTTTGTGTTAGAGGAGCTTAATGTGAAATCTATTGTGCCATGCAATGATCCTTTGAAGTATGCTTCCTTACGTGCTGAACCTGATTATAGGTACTTAAACATCTTCTGTTTTTCTTTAATTTCATTTTAATTTCACACATTTATTTAATTAAATCTACTCATTAACTGTTGGCATTTAATGTATCAGTGTGTTGGGTAAAAGATTAGGAAAATCAATGAGAGTAGTTGCAGAAGCGTTGAAGGCAATGTCACAGGAAGAGATTTTGTCGTTTGAAAAAACAGGAGAAATCACTATTGCTACTCACTGCTTAAAGCTCAGTGATATCAAGGCATGTGACTGGATCCATTTAAAATAAACCATTTCATTACTTTCAAAATTGGATTTTCATCTATTTAAACTTTTGGTATTAACATTAAATACTTAAATTTGTAGATTGTGCGTGGATTTAAACGCCCTGATGGTGTGACAGAGGAGCAAATGGATGCAGCCAGTGATGGTGGGGAAACAGCTGAGTTTTATGACCTTTATGTTGAAATATTTATTAATGTTTTTGTGTAACACTTTATCACTTGTTTAGGTGATGTTTTGGTTATAATCGACTTGCAACCTGATGATTCGTTGTTCGAAGCTGGATTTGCACGTGAGGTATTAATATACCGCCCCCTCTTTTCTATTAGAAGTACAAAAGTTAATACTGTATATAAAATGATTTAAGTGATCTATCTACGTTACAAAGAAGTGATTTTTTTTTTCTATGGGTTTATTGCGTTTTGGAACTGCAAATTTCTGATAATAAAATAAAATAAATATGCTTTATAGGTTGTTAGCCGAATCCAGAAGTTAAGGAAAAAATCTGCGCTTGAGTCTACTGATTCGGTAGAGGTATACTTCAAATCATTGGACGAAGATGTAACAGTTTCCGCAGAAATTTTGAAGTCCCAGGTAATTCTTCATTCTGCTAAACTGTGTTCTTAATGCTTATCATTTCCTAAATTAGTAAATTGACTTTTTCTATCTTAGATTATTATTGTTATAATAATGTAGTTCTTGCGGTCGATATTTAATAGCATGTTATTTTTCGCAGGAAACATACATCAAAGAGGCACTTGGTTGCTCGTTACTCCACTATAGCATGATTCCAAAACATGCTGTAAGACCAAATACATACAAGGCTAAATATGCTACTGCTAAAAAAATTTATCTGCCTTTTGATTTTCCATTAATTTTTATAATATATTCGGAATTTTTGTTGTTATATAACACTTTTGTCTTCCAAATTTGCAGGTGGTCATTGCTGAGGAGACTTACAAGAATGTTTCAAATTTTGACTTTCAGATAACTTTGTCAAGAACAGCATTAGTATTCAACGAGAAAGCAATCGTTGACTTATATTCAGGTCAACTCTTGCTCCTTTTGTTTTTCTTCCCACATATGTTGATCATTATTCACATTAAAACATTTGAGAACATTTGTTTTTTTGGACCAGGGAATGCAAAGTATGCGCAGGCATTGCAGGTATATCTGTTGTCAAGAGACTACGACAATCTAAAGTCGGAATTTCAACAAGGAAACGGGAAGGTTTGTGTTCGTAAACGAGATATTTTTCTCACGTTCATTTATACCCTATAAATTTTTAATGACTTTGAGTTTTGTTGGTTGCAGATTAAAGTGAGTTGCATTGAAAACCAGCCTTTTGTTGATCTTACAAGTAAAGAATTTTGTTTAGATAAATGTGGATTGAAGACGTAAAGAACCATCTGATGAATTTTCCACGTATCTTTTTTTAGATTTGTTTTGTCTATAATATATATGTGCCTTTTAAAGTAGGTTTTAGAGGATGTGTTTGCTATTATTAATCAACTAACACTTCACCTTTGTCTCTAGTTAGGACCTTATAACAAAATTAAATCAAAAGGATCGGTCGCGATCAATTGACTTTTTTTCTTTTTTCTACGTGTATATTTTCTTAATGATGGTATATTTTCAAAATAAATTTTCGTTGTTCAGCGTCTTGAAATGGTTGTTCTTACGAACAAAGTTGTTCCATTACTACCAACAAAATATAACAAATAAGGAGCCTTACGTTGAAATAATCCGCTAAATAGAGGGTCTATATCCCATGACATAGTCATAGTATAGTATAGTTTTTTCCAATGCAATAAAGTTACGTAGAAAATGGGTTACTTAGAACCTTAAAATTTACTCATTGAAATTGATTAAATAAACAATTAAATTTGATTCAGGTAGATAACAGGATCTAAAACAAGAAAGATAGGATAGGACTAAAAATTAGGAAGTGTGAGAACAGAATATTCTAAACAAATGAATTTATGGTTGGGATTGACAAAATGCTAATAAACATTGTTGACATCTTACAAACTTCTATCAATAAATAAACAGTACTTTTTAGACTTTGCCTTCCAAAAGACTATAAAGGAAACCCTTTAGCCACATGCAAGAGATGCATGATCAATAGTTGAATTAATAAAACGAGGTCATGTAGGCACAAGGCGGCTAGGTTGTAACCGTATGCATGGGAATGGCACCAGCTATGAAAGATGTCCTCTTGCACCATGTTGCAAAGAAGGCTCGGTCTAGTCGTCCTAAGCCACACCTTCAAGTCGATTACCAATCAATGACTCATACCATTTGACTAAACTCGAAAGGCTAAGCCTTAGTCACCCAAGGGAGCCAAGTATGTAACAACGGCTTACAACAAGAAGACTTGGCTTTAGCTGTTCTAAGCCACTCCTAACTCAAAAGGCTAATAAGCCTTAGCTACTTAAGAGATCCAAGTATGTAGCACTGGCTAACAACTAGAAGGCTTGGCTTTAGTTGTTCACTTGTTCTAAGCCACTCCTTCAAGCTAACTACCAATCAATGGCTCATACAAACACATAAGTTAAAAAGGAAGGTTGAGAATTGAGCAAGGGTGTACCACAAGCAAGAGTTACTAATTTTTTTTTTTTTTTTTTTTAACTAATCAACTCGAGTTTATATTATAAGACTAGGTTAACACCCGTGTGTTCACACGGGGTTGAACGATAAAAAATATATATATATAATTTTATATTAATATACTTGGTTAACACCCATTTGCATGCATGAAAATAATATTTGTCATTGTTTATTAATTTTGGATGGATATCAAATTTTTAGCCATTAAAATGAGGATGAATATGGTGGTGACACGTGGCGCAGTGTGGTGAGATTAGTTAGCGATTTATTAGAAGAGTAGATATTATTTTTCGAATTTTGCCGCTTGATAATATTGCTTAATTAGCTAACAATGTTACTAACTATAAAAAATACGTACAATTACTTGCACATATTTTTTAATTTTTTTTCCATTAACATCTTTCAAAGGATTTACAATAAAGTGGCAGGTAAACGGGCAACAAGTTGCGCCGCCAACACAAATAACACAAATACAAAAACAAACTTAAAAACATTTTTTTGTTACTTCATCAATTAAAAAATCCACGTTGAGAAAAATAGTATACCAAAATAACCCCTTTGAGCCTCTAACCAAGATTTTAACATTGTCGTATCCTTTTCTTTTGTCACGTTAACATTCTACTAAAAGCAACGTCTATTGCAAATTTACATCCAAACAACTTGCTTCTCAAACTTTGCTCTATTGTCATTTTTACTACTACAACTTCTAGCCTCTCAAACTTGAAACTCATCTATCATATTTTAAGTTTCTACAATTTTAACTCTAACCCTAAACTTTGTAAAATTACTCTCTAACCCCGAATACTCTAACCCGTAAGTTTGTAAATTGTCAAAATCCATCTCTCAACTTATTAGGTTTCTAAAACTTCATCTTTTATTCTTTTAAGAGTAAATTATGGTTTTCGTCCTTGTGGTTTGGGCTTTGTAACGGTTTTCATCCAAAACTTAAAAAATGCTCAATATAACCATTGTGGTTCCAGATTTGTTCCAATTAGATCCAAACCTCTAACACCGTCAAGTTTAACCGTTACTCAGCCCTCACTTGCATCTCACGTGAGGGGCATTTTTGTCATTTAACTCCACCATTTGCATATATCAACCAAGAAACCTATGCAAACAGTGGAGTTAAATGACAAAAATGCCCCTCACGTAAGGGGCAAGTGAAGGCTGACTAACGGTTAAACTTGACGGTGTTAAAGGTTTGGATCTAATTGGAACAAATCTGAAACCACAATGGTTATATTGAGCATTTTTTAAGTTTTGGATGAAAACTGTTACAAAGCCCAAACCACAGGGACGAAAACCGAATTTAACTATTATGAACCAGAATATGTAATCGTGTATCTTAAGGTACGGGTTTTAATGTTTTATATTACCCGAACCAAGCTATCCATATTTTAGCCCAGTACTCGGGTCGGGTTTTACAACACCTAAATTAGAAAGAAAAAAACCCTTTATTCTACGCCGGCACCAAAACCCTTGAAACGCCCATTTCTTCTTCGTCTTCATCACTCTCACAACTCTTCTGTTCATCTAACAATTAGGGTTTCAAATCAAATCAGCAACACCAATGGAAGATGTATGTGAAGGAAAAGATTTCTCCTTCCCAAAGCAAGAAGAGCAGGTCCTTCAATGGTGGACAGATGTCAAAGCCTTCGAAACACAGCTCAACAAAACCAAACACCTTCCCGAATACATCTTCTACGACGGTCCACCATTCGCCACCGGTCTCCCTCACTACGGCCACATCTTAGCCGGAACAATCAAAGACATCGTCACACGGTACCAAACCATGACAGGTCATCACGTCACACGCCGCTTCGGTTGGGATTGTCACGGCTTGCCGGTGGAGCATGAGATTGATACGAAATTAGGGATTAAGAGCAGAGAGGATGTGTTGAGGATGGGGATTGATAAGTATAATGAAGAGTGTAGAAGTATTGTTACTAGATATGTTGGTGAATGGGAGAAGGTTATTACGAGAACTGGAAGATGGATTGATTTTAAAAATGATTATAAAACTATGGATTTGAGTTTTATGGAGAGTGTTTGGTGGGTGTTTTCGGAGTTGTTTAAGAAGAACCTTGTTTACAGAGGGTTTAAGGTATTATACTTATGTATCAGTTAGTGCTTATTGAATTGTATTATTGGTTGTGTGTTGATGATGATATATGCTTAAATGTATAACAGGTGATGCCATACAGTACTGGCTGCAAGACTCCACTGTCGAATTTTGAGGCTAATTCGAACTACAAGGTTTGGGATGTTATTGCTCAGATGTTAGTATTGATGTATGTATGAATGTGTGCTAAGATGTGATACTCTATCTTGTTGAGCAGGATGTGCCGGATCCTGAAATAATGGTGACATTTCCAATTGTTGATGATCAAGATGGTGCTTCGTTTGTTGCATGGACGACTACGCCATGGACACTTCCTAGTAATCTTGCACTTTGTGTCAACTCGAATCTTGTATATGTTAAGGTTAGTTGCCTATTATGCTTTATTCATATATGTACATGTGGTGATTTTGACCCACTTAGTTATGAACGGGTGATTTTGGGCTGTGCTATATCCCAGATGACTCTAATAAAAAATGCTTAAAAGGGTTACAAGTAAATGGGTTGAAAGTTGCCAAAAGTCTATTATAGTGCACACGTTCGTCAGTATTGTTTTTGTAATCATATCATGCATCAAATTTTGAGAAATTAGGCAAAGAGCAAAGCGGATGGAAAGATTTATGTAGTTGCCGAATCTCGATTATCTGAGCTTCCCGTCGAAAAGGCAAAAAAAGGAACACCCAATGGAGATTTGGATGACAAGACAAAGGGCAAAAGTGGGAAGTCTAAAACTTCTGTGGCTGCTTATGAAGTGTTGGATAAATTTCCTGGATCTTCACTTGTGGGTAAAAAGTGAGTTTTATGTTTATTTTACTGAACTTTTTTTGCTGTATATTGGTGAATTTCTTAAATTGTAAAATCTTGTTTTGCAGGTACAAGCCGTTGTTTGACTACTTTCTGGATTTCTCAGAAACAGCATTTAGAGTTGTTGCGGACGATTATGTTACTTCAGATAGCGGAACTGGAATTGTGCATTGTGCTCCTGCATTTGGTGAAGACGATTATCGTGTTTGTATGGAAAATAAAATAATTAATAAGGTGCGACAAGCAAGTTATTTTAATTTCTTTTTCTTGTTTTGCGTTTCTAAACTTAGAAATTGGCCCTTTTAGGGAGAAAATCTAGTTATGCCAGTTGATGACGATGGCTGCTTTACAGAAAGAATTACTGATTTCAGAGGTCGTTATGTCAAAGAGGCTGATAAAGATATTATCCAAGCAGTGAAGGCAAGCATTGTTGCAACTCTTAAAAGGTATGAAGTTGTCGCAAGGCATTAATCGTTAGTTGTTTTTTGTTCAGGAAAAAGGTAGGCTGGTGAAGTCTGGAAGCTTTACCCATTCATATCCGTTTTGCTGGAGATCTGATACTCCTCTCATCTACAGAGCCGTTCCCAGCTGGTACATTTTTAAACTTATTATTTTAATTAAGACATCTTTAAGCTAGAATCTATTTTACCATACAGCTTTTTTTGTCGTTATTTCATGGTTATTTGATAAATTTATTTCATTGTCCTATTAATGTTTCTTGTTCAAGGTTTGTTGCCGTAGAGAAGTTGAAAGATCAGTTGCTGGCAAACAATGAGAAAACAACATGGGTTCCTTCTTTTGTGAAGGTCCTTTTTTTTCTATTTATTGCTTTAGTCATTTTCTTATGACCTCTAGACAATTTATCTCATTCTATAATGTCAAATCACATATTAATATATGTTATCTATCCCTGCTTTCTATAATTATACAGGAAAAACGGTTTCACAATTGGCTAGAAAATGCAAGAGATTGGGCCATTAGTCGAAGTAGGTTTTGGGGCACTCCACTTCCTATTTGGATCAGCAAGGATGGTGTGGATATTGAAGTTATCGGTTCTGTTGAAGAACTTGAAAGACGTTCAGGAATGAAGGTTTGTTGTTTGACTTTTCTCCGTAAATATTTCACTTTGAGTCAATTCACTTTTTTCATCCATAATATTAAAACATGTGCACAGGTAACTGACTTACATCGCCACAAAATTGATCACATCACAATTCCCAGCCCACGTGGTCCAGAGTTTGGTGTGCTTCACCGTGTAGAAGATGTAAGAAAATCATATTTAGGTTTCTTTTTCGTGGTTTTACGTTAATGTGCATACTTTAGATATTAAGATTAATTTAATGCGACTTTTTTTTAACATTTTTTTGTTACAAATTAATATCTGTTTAATTTCAGGTTTTTGACTGCTGGTTTGAGAGTGGGTCCATGCCATATGCATATATCCACTACCCATTTGAAAATAAAGAATACTTCAACACGAATTTTCCTGGACATTTTGTTGCCGAGGGTTTAGATCAAACTCGTGGATGGTTTGTTTCTCTTCTCTCGTTTCATCTATTGCAACCATGATTTGAATCTGTTTTTACATTACATAGCTTAATTGTGTATGGTATATTGAACACAGGTTTTACACTCTCATGGTCCTCTCTACTGCATTATTTGAGAAACCTGCGTTTAGGAATCTCATATGCAATGGCCTTGTGCTGGCTGAGGATGGTAAGAAAATGAGTAAAAGATTGAAGAATTATCCTTCTCCCATGGAAGTCATCGATGATTATGGTGCTGTAAGTGCTCCACCCTGAAAAACATAAAAGGAATTTACAGCAGAAACTTGTGCTGTTTTAGTCTTTCGAAGTTCTTGATCTGAATATCTTGTCTTGTTAATGTTAACAGGATGCACTACGATTGTACATCATCAATTCTCCAGTAGTACGTGCAGAACCTTTACGTTTCAAGAAGGATGGAGTTTATGGTGTCGTGAGTACTTTTTTATTAGCTTATTGTTAAATAACGACTCATTATATATTTTATAATCTTTCTATTTCTTTTTATTTTTGTGCTAATTGAAAGCTGATAAACACATGCAGGTGAAAGATGTATTTTTACCATGGTATAACGCATATAGATTTCTGGTCCAAAATGCAAAAAGACTTGAGATGGATGGTCTTGAACAATTTGTTCCTTTTGATCGTGCCACTATTATTAACTCAGCTAATGTGCTCGACCAATGGATCAACTCAGCCACACAGAGTCTGGTTCATTTTGTAAGACAGGAAATGGATGCTTATCGACTTTATACAGTAAGCGTGTTACAGATGTTGATGTTTTTGTTTATATATAGTCATATACAATACATGCATATTAATAATCTGCAAGTACATTTGTAGGTGGTTCCTTATCTTTTGAAGTTTATTGATAATTTAACCAACATATACGTACGATTCAATCGAAAAAGACTAAAAGGTCGTACTGGAGAAAAGGACTGCAGAACTGCACTTTCCACTCTATACCATGTACTATTACCATTTACTTACTAAAAATGGCTTTACTATTTTTTATTGGGATTTGTATATAGTTTTGAGTTTTTGACATTGGTCTGTAGGTACTTTTAACATGTTGTAAAGCAATGGCTCCATTCACGCCATTTTTCACTGAGGTTCTTTATAAAAATATGATAAAAGTATCCAATGGATCAGAGGAAAGCATTCACTTTTGCAGTTTCCCTGAAGTAGAAGGAAAGGTAATAGTTGATATATTTGGCAAAAAAATATTTCGAGTCTTCCTGTTTTTTGCAAAATACTTTAATGTTTAATAATAATGGTGTTTCAGGGAGGCGATCGTATCGAACAAAGTGTCAATAGGATGATGACAATAATTGATCTTGCACGTAATATTCGCGAGCGTCACAACAAACCGCTGAAAACGCCACTCAGGTAGTAGAGTTACTGGTGGCATTTTTTACCCATTTAGTTAGGGGTTATGTTTATGTCTAGTGGATGAAACGGGTAAAATATAACAGTTTTCTCAAAAAAAGAAACAGATCAAATTGACTGCAACATGTCGAGTAGCGACTTTTTAATACTTGAAGACTTTTGTTGACATTAATACTTATAGACTATCGCATTCAATATGTAAATTAGCAATTTTAAGCATTTGGACAAAATGGTATTTTGGGTCAATTTAACCAACCTTGTTCTTACTCATTTACTCACACTACCTGACATGCTGCTGGTTTTAGGGAGATGATTGTTGTACATCCAGATGCTGAGTTTCTTGATGACATTGGTGGCAAACTGAAAGAGGTCAGAACGGGAGTGTCTATAACGCCTTATGCCCTTATATACGTGTCACAGCCCCTTTTAAAAAAATATTTAACTTGTCAAAAATATTGTGTTTTTCTCAATGAAATTAATAATATGCGTACATTAAAAGTGTTTGATGTGGGTATTCAATGGTTTGGTTAACGATTGGTTCAAGTTGGTTTATTCGGTTATGAAATTGTTTTAGTCCTAACTGAGTCAAATTCAACCGCTATGTAAGTTTATTCGTCTCTGAGTTTTTTGCCTAACCGAACCAAATTCAACCTCTTTAGTAAAGTTTATTTGGTTATAAACTGTATTTTGTGCAACTGAAAGCCGAATTCACAATTTAGATATAGTTAGCAGCCGAACCAAAAACCAATTTTGCAATTTTGCAAATATGGAGTGAAATCTTAATTTATTACATATAATATTTGAAATTGTATTTTGTGAAAACCTTTGGGATGGGGTGTAACTTGTAAAAAGTTAATAAAAGGGGGGAGCGTATAGGGCACCTTATGTATTTCTATATAAAATCTTTGTTTACATCATTAAAATTTAAGACTATCATCTTTTTGGTTGAATTTGCATCACAGTTTGTGTTAGAGGAGCTTAATGTGAAATCTATTGTGCCATGCAATGATCCTTTGAAGTATGCTTCCTTACGTGCCGAACCTGATTTTAGGTACTTAAAAGCTCTTCTGTTTTTCGTTAATCTCATTTTTATCTTACACACTTATTTAATTAATCATGAAATCAAGTCTCATATACTGCTCGCATTCAATGTATCAGTGTTTTGGGTAGAAGACTAGGAAAATCAATGAGGGTAGTTGCAGAAGCAGTGAAGGCAATGTCACAGGAAGAAATTTTATCTTTTGAAAAAACAGGAGAACTTACTATTGCTGGTCACTGCTTAAAGCTCAGTGATATCAAGGTATGTGGTTGAATCCATCTTTTTAAAAATGTTTCCTTTACTTTCAAAATGGAAGCTGCATCTATTAAAACCATTGGTCTTAACATTTATGTTGAATTTGTAGATTGTGCGTGGATTTAAACTTCCTGATGGTGTGACAGAAGAGCAAATGGACGCAGCTGGTGATGGTAGGGATACAGCTGTAATTTTATTATATCATGTTTAAATATTTAATAATACTTGTGTAATAAGAATTTCATCACGTGTTTAGGTGATGTTTTGGTTATAATCGACTTGAAACGTGATGATTCATTGTTTGAGGCTGGATTTGCACGCGAGGTATTAATATACTGCTCCCTCTTTTTTATTAGAAGTACAAAAATTTGCTTTTCTGGATGTTACATGAAGTATGCATTATTTTCTTTAAGTTTTAATAGTAATGATTTTCTTGGCTTCTCTCTATATTACAAAGAAGTGTTGATACATCTTTAATTCTTTATTGGGTTTATTGGCATTTGGCAGCTAAAACATAATTCTGATATAAAAAAAGTCCCCGTTTTCTTTTATTTTGGAATTACATATTTTATATTATAAAAAAAACTTAAATTTACTTTTAGGTTGTTAATCGAGTCCAAAAGTTAAGGAAAAAATCTGCACTTGAGCCCACCGATTCAGTGGAGGTGTACTTCAAATCACTGGATGAAGACGCATCAGTTTCTGCAGAAATTTTAAAATCCCAGGTAAATCTTGAACTCACCAAAGATTGTTTTTAATGCGTACTACCCGGCTACCCCTCAAATTACTTTTTTTTGAAAGAAGTTTGATATTTTTTTTGTAAGAAGATTAGTTTTTCAATCTACGGTTAATAGCATCCTATTTTTCTATTTTACAGGAAACATACATCAAAGAGGCACTTGGCTCTTCTTTACTTCTGTTTAGCATGATTCCAAAACATGCTGTAAGACCTCTTAAATACAAGGCTACAAGTGCTGCTGTTTTCTACTTTTTTTTTTTTATATTTTAGGATTTTTTAAATACTTTGATACTACTTTTTTTCTTCTAAATGTGCAGGTAATCATTGCTGAGGAGACCTACAAGAACATTTCAAATTGTGATTTTCAGATAACTTTGTCGAGAGCAGCTCTAGTATTTAACGAGAGCGCAATCGTTGACTTATATTCAGGTAAACTCTGGCTCTTTTTTTTTTCGCATATGTTTGTCAATATTCAAATAAAAATGAATTGAAATTACTTCTTATAGCTAGATGCAGTTGTCAGTATCATATATGCACCTATATTGAAAACATTTGTTTTTGGACCAGGGAATACAAAGTATGCGCAGGCATTGCAAGTATATCTGTTGTCAAGGGACCACAGCAATCTAAAGTCAGAATTTCAACAGGGAAGCGGAAAGGTTTGTGTTCACAGAGATATTTTTTACGTTCTTTTGTAATCTATTAGTTTCTAATGACTTTGAAGTTTGCTGGTTTGCAGATTAAAGTAAGCTGCATTGAAAACCAGCCTGCTGTTGATGTGATCTTGGGAAAACATGTGCACTTGACTGCTGGCGATTATTTTGCAAGCACCAAAGCTTTGTGATGATCCATTTAATACCTTTTTTGGCTTATACGATTACAAGCTTGTAAGTACTCCCAAAATAACTACCATAATGTCGAGACTTAAAAGACGACTGTGTGCGTTTATTTTAGAAAAAGAACAAGAAAAACTGAGATAATTTCTTTTGTTATTTTTGGTTCGTTGGTATAATTTGGTCAGCAAAGATTTTGGGAGTTGTAGGGTCCGGCCAAATGAGCCTAGGCTAGGTCCCAGCTAGATTCATATTGTTTTAATAGAGACCTGGTTCCTGTTATACCAAGTCTAGGTTAGGACCAGTTCTGAACCAGGACCAATCTGGGTTTCCAGTGTTTTTTTAAGAGGTTTCAAGTGGCTGTGCTGCTTTTTTGTGTCAATTTTTTAACATCTTGGTAGTGTTATTGAATATTGATATACTTCGGATAATGTTTTGCTTTATATCTGTCCATTTGTTTTTTTTTGTACTAAAATGTTTCATATTTCTAGCTAGATAATCTTAAGTAAATATTTAATATTTCAAATCTACAAATTTTCTAAAAATACAAAAAAAACTTAAAATTCAAGTCATTAAAATTCAAAGCAATTTAAATTCTCTTGAATTCTACCCTAACTTGACATGTAGTCATTAGGGTGATTTTAGTTTAATTTAAAACATCATCATGTGCAGTGTATTGAGGAATTAGAACCCCTCAGTCTATCTCTATAATGTGCCTTAGGGACTTTAGTTTTGTTATGAACAATACTTGACAATCACTAATCCAACACTATTAGATCATTTTTTTAGATGAGTCTTAAGACATTCATTTTTTAAGTTTTCACTAAAATCACTTGGAAATTTTATTCTACTTTAAAGTCATTAGGTGTTTTAATCTTGTATGACTTTTACAAATATACATTTTTTAAATGAGTCAAATTGAAACATATATATGAATTGTGGTTAAAAAGCGTAGGACTTTTCACAAGACGAGTTTACAATTATCTTGTAGTGTCATACAAAGGTAGAATATGATATTTAATGAACATGACCTTCAGGTTACTGTTTGAGGACCATTTGACAAGAAAGTTGTTATATCCCTCTAGCTATCAAATGAACATACCCAAAAAGTATTTTGTGTCGGTTTAGTTAAAAGATTTGTGTATTTTGTGTCGGTTTAGTTAAAAGAACAAACATGAGTATCATGTTTTTTTAATATTGATTGGTAGCTTGTTTGTTTAGTTAGTTGTGTTTATTGTCTGTTTGCGTTTGCTAGTACTCTAATACTAGACATCTCACATCTGTTCTTACAAAATATTTAAACTAATGTAAACATCAAATAGCGTCATCCTGGAGTTGTTTATATCATATGTGGATAATTTACTCTACATATTTGGTTATTTTTAGTATCAAAACTTGTTAATAAAAAATACTTTACTAACATTTTTTTTTGCACACCGGAGCCATAGTTAGTCCTATCCCAAATAATTTTTTCAATATAAAATATTTAAAAATTAACTGTTTAAAAAAATAAACCCTTTGATATTGTACACTTACATCTCCCATTTGGTTTTTATTTCTTTTCAATATTAATGTTTGGTTTCTACCGACACATTATCCTTCCATAAATGTGTGGCAAAAGAAGCCAAAAGAAACACAAATACTATTCATACTTTAATTTCAATTTTTAATAAGTCAAAAAGCATAACTTTTTGGAGAATATATCATTATTATTACTATTTGAAAATAAGTTTTGTCAATTGTAAAATACTGCGGTATAAAAAAGCATAAGATATAAAAGTAGTTAGTTGTATTTCAATTATTTAAAAATGATTGATTAATAGTAATAGTTAATAAATAGTTGGTATGAAATGAAATAGGAAAAAAAAATGAGTGGAATGATATTGGGCCGTTAAATGGGCCCTCATTTATCACAAGCGTCAACATCTTTCCAAAATTCTTCACGGGCAAAAAGATGAGATTATTTTTGTCGTATACATTTATTTGTCAGATGTGCCACATGCTATTTCCTATTAATATTTTTTTAACAATTAATAATATTCCGTGTCGTCATTATCACATCATATTTTTCTTCTAATTTATATCCCATCCTAGACTTATATATTTATCATATATATATTTATAAATTGCCACCGACCTTTCTCATAACTTTTCAAATGAAAGGTTTTAGGTTTGAGTCTCGTCTTTAGATTATAACAAGTAACCTCATTTGATGTTGTTGTTAGTTTTTCTTTTCATTCGTATGTCGGTGTCTTGCTATAATATTTTAAGACGTTAAGAAAATATTACTCGTTTAAGGAGCGAAATGTGCCCCTTCATGGATTCAAACTCATTCTCATCTCTAGTTTAGGCATTGTAGCAAATTGTCTCTATATATATATATATATATATATATATATATTCTCCCAGCCAATGTTTCCTTTTCTTTGTCTGTACAACACTTGGCATGAATCACATGTAACACATACAACTTGATCATATTGAGAGATGATGGAGCCCCTTTCATAATCACACAAACAGGAAAAAAAATTATATACATCCCACCAAAAAAAATTAATTTTAATGACACTTGCAAAATCTTTGTAGTGTGAGGAAGTTAAGATCAAACAAAAATTAATTTTGACGAGATGTGTATATTTATATAGAAGTAAATCGTATGAAGTAAACTAAATCCA
Organism: Tagetes erecta; assembly: GCA_030867185.1. Classification (NCBI taxonomy): domain Eukaryota; kingdom Viridiplantae; phylum Streptophyta; class Magnoliopsida; order Asterales; family Asteraceae; genus Tagetes; species Tagetes erecta. The sequence goes on from CM061492.1 coordinate 2,368,596, forward strand.
AATTGCAAATGATTAGGGTATTATATTAGTTAATTGGTTTTATTTGCTGAGAAACTTCAAGCAACCATATATTAGTCATTTTCACTTGTTAATAAAAAAATAGATACTTTTTCTTAGTTGTCGTTAAATTTGTTAAAACTTTCTACATAAGGAAACAGACGGTGTTTTTTTATTGTTTGATTGATTGATTTAAGATCGGGCATTGAGATGAAACCTTTTGAAGCCGTCGATTAGGGTTTGGTGAAGAGCTGTTGGATTTGTCGGGTAATAGTTAGGGTTATTATTGAAGGTTGTTTGGCTTCAATTGCCTGATTTGTTGGTTTTCTGTAGTTGTCGTTTGCGATGTTTGAAGACGGAAAGGTTAGAGTCGACAAGTTTAACGGTACTGTTTTTGTATGGTGGAAAAGGAAATAGAGGGGTTGCTTGGTAAGAGCGACGTGGAGATGGTATTAGTCTATTAGAGGAAAACCTACGGGAATGAGTAAGACTGATGAAGTGGTGTGTGACTTTAAGGACAAAATAGTAAGGGTTGAGATACATTGGTTTTGACAAAACGTAGCTTTTAATATCATGAAAGAAAAAATTACTCATGGTATTTTAAGGCTTTGTCAAATATGTATGAGAAGACGTCTGATGGGAATAAAGTGTTTTCGATGAGGGAATTATTCACGATGATGATACGTGAGAGCAACTTAGTTACTCATCACATTAATGGCATCAATTCATTTTTGTCCGGTTTGGACCTGGGGCTCATTGTACCTAGTTAGGATTTCTTGTTGCTTACGAGATCGACCATAATTATAGTCTTATATATACTCATGATTGTAATTTTATTTATGAGCACCTAAACAAACTCTAGTTAAAAAAGTTGACGTAAGTCCATTGGAACCAAACCACTGTAATTTTCGTGTCTTTTACTTTTTGTGTGATATTCGTTTGTACTTGTGTGTCATGTGTTGTTTCGCTTCCGCGTACCACTTTGTTCCAAACAATTATAACTCGTTAGAAAATCCCTACAACCATATCAGTTTTGTAACTTAATTAACCAAAGATTAAAAACATATTAAAATTTTAAATTGAAGATCAATTGCTTAACTGTGAAATGACAATTAAGAAAAAGAGAGTGATATTGGTTAGTGGTTATGGTCCTATTTTAATAATTTAAGGGACACCACTTGTCCAAATTTTTTCCATTTTCAAACTTTAAGCACTTAAAATAACTGTACCTTTGGTCACTTCATCCAAGTTTAATCTTTTTAGGATTTAAAATCCACTAAAGCTGTGATATGAGACATGAGTGAGTGGGAGTCAAATACATTGACCTTTTTCAACAGTCCAAACAACATTTTTTTACACAATTTATTGATGTTACTTTTTTATTATATTTAAAAAAATCATATGGACTGTTAATCTGACTAAAAAAATTAATAAATAGTTTTGGAAATATTTATATATTACAGAAAGTTTAAAGAAAAAACAATGCCATTTTTTTAATATTGAGAGAAATATTTACTTTAGCTATCAAGAAATATAACAATAACATTTTCCTATATTAGTTTTTTTTAGAACGGCCTTTTTCAAATATTAGTTGGCAAAGAATTTTTAAAGATTCAGGTTCAAATCTCACCAGTGAACTGTGATATAATATATTTGCAGGGCCGGTCCCGAGGAATCGGGTGCCCTGTGCGAGACAAGAAAAAAAGACCCCCTAACCTGAAGCATCAACGCACTAAATTATATAAACTAAATTTTTAACCAATAAACAAACGTTTGATAATTAAACATAAAAAAATCAAAGTATTTGAATTAGTGAAAATCAAAATTATATATAATTTTTTTTTTTTTTAAATTTGGTGCCCCCGTCACACAAGTGCCCTGTGCGGTCGACTACCCCGCACACCCCAAGGGCCGGCCCTGTATATTTGGTTATTAAATACAACAAGGTTTTATCAAGACACGTGCCATCCATTACGTATTGCTGGCAAGATATGACAACGTAGGGAAACCATTGGTGTTTGTTTTTTATTGGTCTGTTAGTAACCGAGTATGTACTGTAATAGATGCATTATTCATTACGTTTTGTAATCAATATATAGTAATTGTGCTGTTAAAAAAATCTGCACACTTTGATGCTCAGTTTTACTTATAATAACATAAAGGTTAATAAACTGGTATTATTTTATTTTTGTAATTAAGATAAATTATTATTGTCATATGCACGAATGACTAAACTTAAGGTGCATGATTAAAAAAATCATAATACTATGTTAGTCAGCATTAGTGACCGAAAATTCTGTAATTGAGGTTTTCTAAGTATCACTTTATGTGACATTGAATAAAAGAAAAAAAACTATATGTAAGTAGTTAATTAAAAAACACTCACATAAGTTTTATTAAAAATTGTAACGTTTTAACAATTTCATTTTAAGTTTAACAATGAATAGTATTAGTTTATACTCCAATATATATTATTTTATAATATAAAATCACACTACGTGTGTTTATGTACCATAAAACAGTTACAATTTAAAAAAATATGAAGACTTGTACATAGGATTTTATATAAATAATACCAAAAAATTTATCGGGTCTAAATAATAAGCCAGTCTTTTAGACCCAACTTACAAGTCCGTTTTGTTTAAATGAAAATAGTTCAAATAAGCATTATCTGACAATTTGGTCTTGCTTGGTTTATAAAAATAATAAAAAAAATTATAAATTCATAGTCTTTGTGTGTGTTTAAAATGATGAGTTTGTGTTTATGTATATTTGACTTTAGAGGTGACATGAAGGAAAAATTGGTCAAACAAATAACAAACGATACATACAAACCATTGTATGTGATTGTGGTGTGAGAGTCGTAAGTTTCACCTAATTTCCGGAAAACATCATGTGTGGGGTTTTCCCCCACCTCCCTTTTATTACATCACAAAATACTAGGGCTGTTCAAATCGCTCGCCGTTCGCCGCCCGCTCGTCGCTCGCTCGGAAACTGCTCGGAAAATGCTCGCTCGTTTTTCGCTCGATTGTAAACGAGCCGCTCTGCTCGGTTCGGTTTGTAAACGAGCCAAGCAACGAGCAAAGGTCCGCTCAGTTCGGTTCGGCTCGAATATTTTTAATTTATTTTTTATATAATTATATATGCATACGTAGTTAATATGTTCTTATAATTATGTTGATATTAAATATATATTTTCAAAATTATTAGTTATATTTGATATATTTGAAAATAATAGTCATTTATCTCTTTTATTAATTGTTTTATATATATTATACAAACATCAACCTTAATTTCTAGAATGAAATTGCAAGTTAATACTAGTTTTTCTTAAAGCAATAAATTTGTATTTATGTATATCATATTCAACTTTAAACTTGTTTCTTGTAAACTAATTTTAAGGAAAAAAATACAAAAATTAATCCTCATAAATTCGCTCGGCGCTCGCTCGAAAAATACTCGGTTCGATTTTGGCTCATTTACGTTCGGTTCGAATTTGGCTCGATTTGTAAATGAGCCGCTCGGCTCGGTTCGATTTATAAACGAGCCAAGCAACGAGCAAGCCCTCGCTCGGTTCGGTTCGGCTCGTGAACAGCCCTACAAAATACTACTAACATTTTAACCTTTTTTATAAACTTTGAGAAAGGATTGTTGCATTTAACTTTTACTTAGAACACTTTTTTTAGAACGAGTGTTAATACAGCGGAAAGACTATGATACTCAAACGTGGTGTAATTACCAAGCTTGAAGCCCGGCTTGTCCCATCTAGTAGTCACTTAAGAGCGACGTTTTCGAGTCTCACCACAACTTTTTTTTTCGGAGCCAACATATTAGTTAAACGTGTTGTCTTCAGGTTGGTCTGGATGGTTGATCCGTTTGTTTATTACATACTTTTCTAGAGCTAAATATTTTACGTCTTAACTTAGATGATTAGATGTTTTATTTCAAAACTTAAAAGCTAAAATTAAAGAGTATCAGAGTTTATAATTTGTAAATAAGTGTTCACATATGGATGTATTTAGAAATTTGAATTTTTATTATAAATTGATATTTTTAAAGTATCAATATCATTGCCGGCTCAAGCTTGGTGCAAAGTGTGTCTCCGCACCGATCACTCAATCTTTGGGCCGGCACCAAATTTCTTTTTTAAATATATAAAAAGATTTTGGCAAATTGAGTTTAAAATAACTCAGGGTATGTGGATCCATTCTCATTAAGCAAATTCAATTTTATGGCTTTAAAATCTTGTATTTAACAAATTTCATTAACTATTGTGCTCGTTTTCATTAAAAAAGATAAACATATGACTCATTAGACAATAAAAGTCGGTTGTTAAAAAAGTTATTAAGTATCTTTTGCCTAGCAAGAGTGAAGGGTCTAAAAAATCAAAATCGATATTGGTTGAGACCTACTTTATGACTAGGAACCTTTTTCTTTTGCTCACACAAGACACCAAAGTCCTCAGAACCGATGTTGATCAACATATAAAAGGAAAAAAAAACTAGGCTTTAAACGTGTAAATATATGTCTAGCTTACCACCCTCTAATTAAGAATTATAGTGGTCCTAAGTTCACCCCTCTTGATGAAATGTGTATTACGGAATGAATGCACACCGTTTATTTTATTTATTTTATTTTTTTTTGTATTTTCAGGATCCATGAATTTGAGTTTCTTGCACGTGAGCACTTCATTAAAACGAAATACTTTTTTTTAACGGCAATATATTAGAAACCACGAACAATAACGGACGTTAGCAAGACGCTAAGCCCGCACTAACACCAAGACAAACAAAACAAAAAACATCCTAATACTACGGACTATTACACCAATTATGTCGCATCGCATCTCTACTCTATTTGCTCGATATTTTAACCACAAAAAGGTGTTACATCCTAAAACGAAATACTTAGATTTAAACCTCCGCACCAAAATCCAAGTATCTATCATCATACCAAATATGTTACATCCAAACCCCATAGTGTTAACATTATTTTTGGAGTGAGTTGCTTTTTACGTTTACATGTTTTCTTAAATTTAGCAATTTGCGTCTCTGTAGTTGCAAAACCGTAACATGCCCTTATTGTTTTATTTTTCATCTTCATTTGCACGGTTTCCCATGCGTCCCTATAGCGTCCTCGTGAACCCTTGAACCCTCTACATCTCATCCCCTCAGCAACGAGTTTCTCATCTCGTGAACGAGCTTGCAAGCATCAACCCTTAAACCCATCTTGTGAATGTTCTAGCCACCCTATAGCACAAAAGTAATGTTTGAATCTAGTTTTCATTGTTCTCCCTCTTTTAACATTTCAAAGACCAATAATCACTTTTATGAAAAAAGTTTCATTTTAGTATGTTTTTATTTGTTGATTTACATTATATTTTATTAGAAAAACTAGAATATATAAGTTGAGTATGTAGAAGCGGCAAACAGTGAGGAAAAAGGATAATGATAATGATGATGAGAGGTGTGAAAGTGATGATGTCTTCCATTGGACTTGTGGTGTGACCCACACGCTCCTCGTATAAATTAAAATCAATAAAAAAAACAAAAAAACAATTAAGTTAAAAATTGTAAATAAAATTTATAAAAAAATCAATGACTCCTAAGACTTTATTAAACGATAAAGGTTTTAGTTTTAAGTCTTACTTATGATAAAATAAAATTATGAGTTGGGCATATGATGTTTTTTCATATAAGATAGACTTTCTACTGATGTTGGACTCAGGTTTGTGATTGATGTGAACGGTTTTATACGTGTCAGTCTAAAGCTCAAAAGTTCCCGACAAAAATAATAAAGATGATTTACCAAGTCGGTAGTTCGTCAGTCAGTAGTAAAAAAAATGTTATCGGTAATAAAAAATATTGTTAAGAAAGTCAAAATAAAAAAGATTAAAAGATTCTCTTTTTAACAGGATGACTAAGTAACAGACATTAGTCAGTGTCAAGCAAACACCATCATTTTTTACCTTTGTCCTTTTTTCTCCGTTACACTCCTCCGTTCCGTTAAAATATTTCACTCGGCTCGATCGGCTCACATGGGACATGGCTTATCTCACTCGGCTTAAATCTTAATACATGCTCAGCTCAACCCTCTTGTTTCCGTACAAGAATAAAAATATATTCCCATTAAAAATATATATACAATAAGTACATTTATATTAAGTTGATTCATATCAACTTAATTACCCTTAATTAAGAAATATATTATCTATAATTTTATATTTTGAAATTATGTGAAACTTCTTTAATTGACTATAAATACATAGTTATACAGTGAGCTTTTTGATCCTGTGAGAAATCTGTATCGTTTTGTTTAAACAAAATTTATATAGAGATGTAAATAAAAATAAAAAGTTACAACGACATATTTTGATTTTCTTACATGAAAAGAATAAACCGTGTCACTCCATTGAATATATAAACCATGAAGTTTTGAAGAATTGTTAGTTAATGCTTGAATTAAAATTTACGTTGAAACGTATGATGAATGTGGTTTATATTGTAGTTAATTTATCCCCTCAAGTTAAGGGGATAAAAAACTATGGTTAAACTTCAGAACGAACGAAAAGTGTGTGATTGGTTTAAACTAATTTTAAGTTAAAAAATATTGGAAGTTTAGTTAAAGTTGAGACTTGAGAGGACTATATAAGGTGATTATGAAAAAAAAAACGTTGTGACCAAACTTTAAAATATAAAAGTTTTGGTGCTTTTTATTAAGATATATAGCTTATTTTTAATGAAATAGATAGATTATAAGTGTTTATAAATTCATATATAGAGCTTACTTTTTAAATATTAACCAGTATTTTGTTATTATTTTCAGCTGATTGACTAAATTGAATTTCAAGACTTTGGAACCATTATTAGTTAGAAAATTTATTAAAAGCCAACAGAAAAGAGGAAATAAGTGAGAGATCGATTGTGGATTGGGTGTGATGCAGCAGTACACAATATTTATTGTGCCATCAACTCTCGTAACTTTTATGGTTTTGTTGATAAATGTATTTTGTTTTTAAGAATTCACCTTTGTAAACATTTATTTTGTTGAGTAGAAAATCAAAATTTATTAAATAAATACTTGTTTTTAAGGGGATCGTTTAATGGTAAATAAATATTCTAACAGTTAAAAGGTTGAAAGTTTAAATAGTACTGTAATGAGCAGATATAGTGATAATTTACTATTAAAGAAAAAGTAAATGAACAGTTGTAAATAGGACGCTGGCTTAATTATGATGTTCTTTGTTTTTTCATATACATGTCCATTATTCGACTTAAACGAAGTAGATGTTTATGCATAGCATACCCGAAATGCTAAAGAACATAAAACATGGGAGTGGTTATATGAACATCAAATATGGTTATTTGTACACTTCCTTTCATATCTCCTCTATATGTATTGTATGTATAGAGATAGATAAAGAAGGTGTTTGTGTCTAATTAACCTGAGAATGTCTATATAACAACACCCTAAAATTTTCGCATTAAGAGTTTGTAAAAGGCCGTTCAACAAAAGAAAAAAAGAAGAGAGTTTGTAAAATGACTGGCTATATATACCATTTCAATTAACATAAGAACAGAGTTGGTTTTGAAGACTTAAATAAAAACAACAAAGTTGCATGTTTATAAATGATGAACAAATGATATACTAGTACTTTTAAAATGTGTGTATGTGTGAGTTATACCTTAAAAAACCTAGTTTAGATTGACAAGCTCGTATATATCATTGTAGTACATCCACATGTTTTCTTTCTTCGGACATGTTAATTTATATACTTCTAATAGAGGGATTGGTGTCTCTTCTTCTTTGTCTAATGCAATTTGACATATTTACAACTTTAGAGTGAACGAAATGGACACGAGATGGGGAAGGGGGTGAATCAGGGCCGAAAGTTGGGGTGGAAATTGGGGAACTCTCACCGAGTCACACCCTGAGATTTTTTTCTTTGTTTGACCTATAATTGTGGGCCACACTTTCCCTCGTTGGCTAGTTTTCAATTTCTTTATTTAAAAAAAATTAAAAATGAATTAGGGTGGGTTTGATGTGAAATCATAGTAAATTAGGGTGAGTTAGGTGCATAATAAATATGGAATATATTAGGGGTGGATTGCGGTGGACTCTTGACTCTTCCCACCCTTAGTCTCTTAATATGACATACGACTTATTTATCATTTTAACATTTAACTTTAAATGTTTACACTTTAAACAAAAAAAAGTAATTTTTTTCATCAATATATGTGACTAAATAAACATAAAACCTCGCCGCATCACTTGGCCATGTCACTATCGCAAGTCTGTCACCATAACACACAAAACGTATCGAAATCGAAAAGTGCCGAGGCATCTCTCGACCGAATCATGCATGAATCTACTTTAATATAAATGTCGATTTGGTACATGCATGATATATCTATGGTAAGTAAATATGAATTTAATATTTGGAAAAAACTCCTAGTGACCAAATAAATCTAATTCACAAGTAGATATAGTTATCTTATAATCTATTGAAGACTATGCTTAGATTACAAGTGATATCGATCTCACCTTTTGGTAGATGGTGGAGACCTTTATAAATCAATAACTTGACCAAATAAGTGATGATGACCTTAGATTAAAGGCAATTATTTATATTTATAATCTATTTTTTTTTACATTCTTCCCTCAACACAATCATATAAAATTCTAGAAAGATAAAGGTTACTACTAAAATAAATAGCTATACAGATCCATGATAAGTATCAACTTTAGATTTGATTTGATCAATTTGCATTGATCACGATTTACTAACAAATCTTTCTACATTTAAGAATAAAATAATAAAAAACTCACTTCACCTAGATCAAAAGAAGTATGTGTGACATAATTTAATTTCTTACCATTATGCTTAAACCATCCATAAAAGAGATATCGAGACATAAAGAATGTCTCGTACAACGTCAATGTAATTTGTCATCGTTTAACATGTTCTGATGAATAAATCTTAGGATGAATGAACCCTTGAAAAATTTTCACATACTCGGACAATCAAAAACAAATATATAGCATGTTAAAACTATATTATTAGGTCAACTCATTGGGGGATCGGCCATAACAACCCCACTTCAAGGTTAAAGTTACCTTGTCTTACTAGTTGTCTAGTTATACCTTATAACTCCCTGGCATGGTCAAATTAGGCCTCTTAACGTAAGTTGAAGTAGAAGTATGAATGAGGAACGTTATCTATATTTTGTTCTTTTGTCGAAACTCGAAGTTCGATATATAGGCAAAAGATCTCACCATAAAAACAACTACTGTAATCTTTAGAACTAGTTGTTCATTGCATAGTCGATCTACGTGAATCAACAAGTTGGGGGTATGCTAATCACCATAATCATATTTTTTTTTAAAAAACGACGACTCACATCATCTACTCCTAAACTACATCAATTCATAATCTATCTCATGGCAAGACCTAAACTCCTTTTATAACTCTCGTCTTCTCCAAAGTGTCATTGACTATCACCACTAGACTACCAACCCAAGTGGCCACCATAACCATGCTTGATGCACAATGAAATATAAAAGCAAGTTTTATTATTTGGCATCTTTTCATTTTAAGCATATTACTGAATACTGAATTGTAGAAAATTGTTTTCAACATCAACAATGTCAATCACGTGTCATATTCCTATTGGGCATGAAATGCGCACGCAATCACAACTTGCTACATATAATGAAGTCTGTTGATATCTATATTACCAATCACGTGATGTCAGGTGTTTACAAACTAATTAATAGTTATCTTACGTGATAGCTAAGGTTTTTAATGAACACACTTCGGTTGTGTTGCATTATAGAACATACATATTTCACGGACTCAGGATTTAGACATATGACCTAGTTGATCAAGTTGTATTTAATTAATTAGAAAATGACATTTTTAATGTTCAATTAATGATATGATGTATTACTTTAGATGATCAGGATATATAAGACAACTTAATTCAAATCGGATGCGTATACACTTCATGTTTTGTGATGTTGCCATCTTCGATGTTACTTGATAAAACAATATTGAATTAGCGAGCCAGGTAGCTAGTGTTTCATTTATATGTGTTGACAAGTCTCTATACTAAAAAATAACCTATTGCAATCTTTTTATAACTTTTTTGTAACTTTTTTTTTTTCAAAACAGTTGCATTAGAAGAAGTTGCATTATATCTAATGCAACTTTTTTGTTGACAAAAAACAGTTGCATTTAAAAAAAATTGCATTTGAAAAAAAGTTGCATTATGTAAAAACAGTTGCATTATGTAAAAAACAGTTACATTATGTAATAAAAAAATTGCAATAGGTCTAACGCAACTTCACCTAATGCAACCTTTTTTTACTAAAAAAATTACAATAGCCTTATTTTCTTGTAGTGGTATGATATTAATTTTATCTAGAAAATACTTAGTAAAAATGTCCAACTTCTTACATATATTGTATATTGTTTATATAGCTTTAAATGAATATACTTTTTTTTATAACACATAAAGTCCTAAGGCCATGAGTAGCCAAAATGCCCATGTGCCAGACATTTTACGCCACGTGGCACATGGGCTTTTTGAGGCTTTTTGAGTTTTGGAGGAGTAGCCAAAAAGCCTGAAACCATCATTACATTATCATTAATTTTTTTTTCTTTTTTTACTTATTTAATTAAATTTCAAGAACAAATAAATAAAAATATTAAATATAAAAAAAACATCACATTTTATTAAAAAAAAAAACCACATTACATTAATAATAAAAAAAACATAAAAAAACACAACATTACATTAATAATAAAAAAACATAAAAAAACACATTACATTATTAATAAAAAAAACATAAACTAATCTCTATGCCTCGCTAAAATGTTACGACGACGTTTTTCCTTAAGCCTTATGATTTCTGGGTCGTTCGGTGGGAGCTCCTCGCTAAGAAATGCGATGTCTTCCTGGAGTTGTCGGTCCAAGATTGCGTCGGCGACCCTGGAATTAACTTCAAGACGTCGCATTCCAAGTTGGTTGTGGGGCGTTCGGGTCACCTTGATTTTGTCCAAATTGCGCAAACCCGAACGCATGAGGGTTAAATGGATTCATGGTGGTTTGTTTTTTATAAATATAGAGAAGAAAGTTGTGAAATGGAGAAGGAAATTGGTGAGTAAAATGTATAAAAAGTGTAGGTATATATAGATAAATAAAATTAGGTTTTTTTTTTTTTTTAAAAACTATCCGTTGGAGGAGGAAGAGGACGAAGGAAACGGTCGAAATTTTCTCAAAACGCGTGCCACTTCCGCGTTTTCTACAAAAAGCTGGAGCCAAAACGCCGGCCCGTAGCCAAAACGCCGGCGTTTTGGCCCCAAAACGCCGAAAATTCTCCCCGCTACGCATGGCCTAATTAACAGTTCTATATATTTTAATTGGAACTAGGTAATAGGTATATTCGGTGACGTGTTTTGCGAGTATTGTTTACTGTTGGTAAAAAACTTTCCAGGTAACATGCTCCAAGATTTGAACCTAACCATTCAAGGACGTTCACCTCCATAGCTTAGCTATATCTCTCTATCTCAGGATGTTCATATAACCAATTTTTTTAAACCAATTAAACAAACAAAATTATCATGAGAACTAAAGTGTGTTTTGGTGGTACAAGGAGGACCAAAATTAGCATCCCACAATTTGAGTTATATTATTTATAGAATTAATAAATAATAATTAATAATAGTAGGAGAATTTGGAGTCTCGATCACCCACCTCACTATCCCCTGTTTCATGCCCTATGATTCCTATTGTCGCCTTCCTACTAAAACACCAAAAACATTGTTATCCTATTTTTTAATACACCTTGTATTCGTTATAATGCTCCAATCGCAATCGGACGCACTCTTTATCAGTCTGTTTGTTGGATCAATTTTAAATCCAAATGAATAAGTTGTACATATTTAGATGATTCATCAATCACAACACATCTATTTTATTGTTACAATCTTCCTACAACGATAAAGCTTTTACTCATTATCACTATTCCACAGCTCATTGTATATGATGTATAGTCGTGACATATGTACCATCAACTTTGTTTTATATTTTTTAATCACCGTGATCCTCTTATTCCTCCTACGACGACAACACACATCTTAAAAAATCAATTTTTTTAAAACTGTTTTAAGTTGTTGCCTGATTATCAAATATAATATGTATAATTTTTTTAAGAGCTATAATATATGTATATAAATGACACATAAAACAATAAAGGGTTTATTGTAATGTGTGAGTTGAAATATTAGTGGCCACTTTGTTCCACGCATGTATAGCTTATTTTTTGCAACCTACCACTAAAACAGTCATAAAAAGTGTACACCGGGAATGCAACATATTTCCCTCAAAATTAGTCATTATTTTATAGTTTTGGTGTCTTTAATTATTGGTTTTGCTTAGTATAATCTTTTTTTTATATATATAAAGCTTTGGCATCGGCATGCATGCATCTCTAATATTATTTATTTATTAGTTAATTTTTTAAACTAATAAAAGTTAATTTTAATTCGTCCTTTACTAAATGTTAGGTATATATTTTGGCGGATACAATACTCAAATATATGCTTGTAATTAGTTAATGATTTTTGGAACTATATTTGAGAATAAACAACGTTTTTTATAGAATTTTTATTTGAATTATTAAGAACGAATTTATTGTGATTCATTTTCGGCTTTGTTAAATAGATTCGTATATATCATTCTATTGTCATATCACCAAACAATTGGTCAACCTCTCCAATCCATTTTTCTGACTCTCACCTCTTTCTTTACTCTTTTTCTGTAAAATATATTATCTTAATTTTTTACTATTTTAGTTAAATCGTATATAAATTATATATATATATATTTAAAGTACTGATTTCCTTTTACTTTTGTCATAAATATTGAACCTATATTATATAGCTTGTGTTTACAAAAAAGAATTTCTTACATGTTTCTTACACAAATGTTGCTTGATTAGTCTTTCATTTATATATAAACACTTAGTTTTACAAATAATACGTAGATAAAAAGTGTATCATGTACAAGATAAGAAAAAAATTATAATACAAGTTCAAGTCTTAAACAATGCCGAAAGTAGATATACGGGACTAGGGGCTCACGTATCACATGACTATAAACAGTAATATTTTTCATTGGTGTGACCATTTGAGATATAACACACTTTTGAAATTGGTTAGTTCTTAGATTTTTTTTCTATAAGGTTTTATATTTACTCCGGTGCAGATATCTAAATATATCTACGTTAAGTATGTAGACTCTACATATGTACGACCTTGTATTAGATAACTATTCAATTAATCATGTTCACAGTATTATTATATCCTAGTTAATTCTTCTGCGTGTCTTTGAACTTGGAGAACACAACATTAATCCAAAATGAACGGCTCGTCATGTCATTTCTTCCACATCAATGCAAGATATAACGAACCAGAATAATTCAGCTAGGCTCTCTAACTTGCGTATTTTTTTGTTTTCGTGCCGTATCTTATGATATAGAAAGACGTAGGAGTTGTGGATCGACAATACCTAAAAAAACAAACATAGATGTTAACAAACCCAATCAACAAGTTCACAAGTTATATATATTTATTTTTTCTAATATTCTAACTTTTTTCAAATGACAATTCACTGAGGTAATAAAATTTTTATGTTCTTGTCATTCCAATTTTGACAAGGTTATTTATTCACGTAAAAAAAAGTGAGGACCATCTAAATCAATCTACTTTTCAGCAAAGTAGTTAACACATGTTAATTGTCGTTAAAAAGACTTGTTACTTAAAGTAATAACTAAACTATTGATTTCAGTACAAAAATAAAAAAACAAATGTGAAAAAAAAAGAAAAAAAATTAGCAATTGATACTGTCAGGTTTCATAATGATTGTGTTTAAACACTTAATCAAACCTTTATCCAGTAAAAGCCGAAAATAACTCACTTTTACATGTTACTCTCACTTTTTATAAAGAGATACAATATTTGATTGTACCTTATAATAATATTAATAATGAGTTATTATTATTATTCTTATTGTAAGTTATTAAACAGAACTTTAGAAAACTGACCACAAATAATATATAAAAATAATAACAGTTATATGTCTGTTTAGTACATCCGGGTAAAATCTTATTTTCCTAAAGGGAAAAAGTAGTTTTACTGTTTTAGTTTCCGATTAGAAAAAAAATTATGGGATAATTTCATATATATCCCTACAAAGTTGCATAATATCATATTTACCCTTTGCATGCTTAAAAAGTGTTGTACATTATGCATTAAAAACTTATACTTTGAGTAAATATGATATTATGCAACTTTGTAGGGGTATATATGAAATTAAACCAAAAATTATAATTGGTTAACATGTTTAGGGGTCTAGCTGATACCTAATCGTGTTCACGTGATTGATTATAACTTGTTTTATTCTATTAGATTTTACGTTGTAATTAATTATTCATGTCGAGAATCATAGATTGTTTACTAAACATGTATAAAAGCGTTAGACCGTGCCCAACGCATTGACCACACACCTGCCCGTAGGAGGGGGGCGATTATTGGGGCACCTGAGCTTTCAACTATTCGTCAGTCTCCACGACACTTCAAAAGGAGGGTTTGTGTGGCTAACTCCAACTTTTTATGTATAATTTTATTTTATTTTTATATTTAAAAATTAATTTTTTGGTGATTATGCGATAAATGATATTGGTAAAATGAGTCATTATATAAACTAACACATCTAACTACTGTTTTGCTATAAAATCATTTTTAAATGGTTAATTACATATTTAGTTTATTAATTATCAAATATATGTGGAAGGTTCAAATAAAAACCATGTTTATAATTGAAAATCACTAAAATGATGTATATGGATTTACGTAAATTTGTTTTATGTTTTAGAGATACAACATGCGGTACATGTAGAACGTATACATATGGTGATTTTAGTGGTTTTCATTTTTAATTAAGTTTTCAGTTGATCTCCTCAGATAAAATTTAAAAATCTCAAGCCTCTGTATTTTCTCTAAGATACAATGGTGATACCTTATTGGTTCGGTTTTTTTTTCACAACAATAGGCATAGTTTTTTCTTGGTGTCAAACAAAGGTCTTGAAGAAAATTCAAAGAGTTTGTTTTGTTATTAATGTGGGAACCATGTGTTAAATAAGAAAGGTTAAAACAACAATTAAATTATATATCTTAGTTATATATTTAAGTATGGAATGTCATTGAAAAAATGTAAAAATTGATACGTACTACATTTGATAAATGCACAAAAGATTGTCTGCAATGCTTTTACCTCACTGCACAACACCGCTACCACCTCACGAGGGTGGCGTTCTTGATGCACGACTTCGATCGCCAAGAGTATTGCCGCGTTCCCTCCATTTTCCTTCTTTGTTGACGAGCATGGCACGACAACTTTCATTGTTCAAGGATCATAAAGGTGGCACTAACAGAGGGTGTCACATTGTTGTTGCGCTCCTTTCGTCTCCAGAACATATTTGTCTCTACCCACATCACAACCACAACCATTATACATAATCTAATAATCCATCAAGTTTTGTATATGCATCAAGTAAAACTAGTATTTAAGAAAGGCTAACACACAAACACATCACTATCTTCTCCACGCTAGTCATGATGTCAACTCTTATCTGCATAAATTTTCAATCCTTTCAACAGACACCGATAAATATCTTCTTCTAACCATTTTTTTACATTCCTCGCATTTGGTGTTCATACATTATAACACAACATTAGAAGCTTTTATCAAAGATATCACACGTCTTCAAGAGATAGAGGCGTACATTTCCATTTGAGATGCAATAAGGGTAGAAATTAATCAGAAACACATGAAAGAAAGAAATTAATTAAGCAAGAGCCAATTCAATTTAATTTAGATTTAGATTTAGATTTAATAGATCCCTTGTGACACTGCACTAAAGTAAGGGGTGAGAATGGGCAGTAGCCTTCCCTTGTGTCCCCCACATCACTGACTCTGATTAGACACACCACAACCACACCCACACATATTCACAACCCCCTGCCTACATCGTACGTACATATACCCCTAACTCATTTTCTTTTTATTAAATAATAATAATAATAATAATAATAATAATAATAAATATACACCTTTCCCATGGAGATTAATTGGAGATGAAGCAAATCCCAACATCATAAACAAGCTTTTATCAAGTAAAATCTACACACGGCATTTCCCATTCATGTTTGTCATATATGCGGAGAACCGCATAAGACGGTTATCAAAAGATTTTAAGCCTCTCGGTTCTAGGTTATAAAATAGATCAAATCTTTAGTCGTTGAAGATTTTAGGCCTCTCGAATTTATGGATATAAACTAGATCAAATCTTAAGTTGATGCAATGAAACCATAAGGATTCTTTTAATGGCTGTATTGTTTAAAGCGTGTTGTATGTCGTGCATATTTTCTTTTCCTAGCGTTACCATGTAAAAATTAGCTTAATATCATTTTAAAATATATAATTTTTTTAAAAATCGTTATACGTAATTACTCATCGAATCTCATTTTACTCCGTATTTGTTTAAAATACATATATAAAGAGGCATAACTTTCAATGAGTGGTACATTAATAAGTTCTTAGAAAATATTAAGAGATCTTATTCTATTGGTTTCTTACTGCAATTATTTTGTTATTTATTTATAAGAAACCATTTAAAAAAAGTCATAAGTTGTACTAGAAAATATTAATGTGACAAGCTTTTAAACAATACAATTAATCATGTTTTTGTTTTACGAGAGTAAGGCTACTAAAGAAGTGTCATAAGTTGTACTATGAAATATAAATGTGAAATACGGTCTAATAAAACTACGGTTGACAAATTGTGTGTTGATGTTTCTTTCATAATCAAAGCTTGAATTAAATGAATATTTTGAAAAATCAAAGTTTCGACACTTATGTTCGGTTAGATTAAATTTTATGGGATTAAAAATAGTGTGTTGATATTTTTTTTTTATAATTGTTAACATATTTATTGGGAACTGGTTTGAATATCAACCCAACTAATTAACGGCTTGCAACCTATAACTAATTAACCAAGCTAAGGTTTGGTAAGAGGGGAAGATGATAATTTTTTTACTTTTTATAAAAGATATATTGATTTTAAATGATCTCAATTATCACAATTTGGTCTTTATCAGTCTCAAATAATAAATTTGTTGGAAATGGATCCAAATTTTATTATTATCGCAACCAACAAACGTTCATTATTTTTTTTAACAAAATTAAGTTTTTTGGAAAATTAAACCGACATTTTAAAGCTTTTGATCCGAAGGAGTATACGAGTCGATTAATGTAAAGATATCTCGAAACGTCGCTCCGAACGACAAATCTTTAACATCTGATATAAGCATCATCAGATTTAAACACCCGATTGAAACACCGTATCATCAAACAAAACGTCATTTCAAGTTAACTCTTACATTAATGTGCTCGTATTTTCCTTCATATCAAATGCCCTAACAACTTTGCCTGAAATTCAAAAATAACTTAACACTTTGACTTAACACCAATAAAAAAAATTTAACGATGTTCTGCTAGTTACTAAAGTGAAAAAATTAGGACCGTTAGCTGAAACCGCCAAATACCAAAATATATACTTAACCCGTTTAATACCAATATACCTTTAAAAAACTATATTTTGTAATTAAGTCAATATAAAAAAAAAGGAGCCAAACAGTGAAGCCATAGCCGAGCCAAAGACTAAAGCCGACTCAAGAAACACTATAAATAAACCCATTGAAAAGAATATAACCAAATAATAAATAAACCTAAAAATAACCAACCCAACCCAACCCTCTGTGACACAAACAAATGCTTTCATCTTCTTCATTTCTCTCTGAACAAAATTACAACAACACAGAGCTTTTAATGTTCACCCACTTCCTCTGATACTCACTCTCAATCTCCCTTTTTAGTTCAACATTTCCCATTTTCACATCAACTTATTGATTGTTCAATGTTTCTTGTCACTTCAGATCTGTAGAACCTCATTCTTTCTTTGTGGGTTTTGTTTGATTTATTAGCAGGAAATTATGAGTAAAGAAGAGTTTGTCAAGATTCAGGTACACACATATCTTCACTAATCTTTGATAAAAGATTTGAAATTTGCGTCTTGTGAAATGTGAACTTGAAGATCTTCAAATATGCTTTCTTAAAGTTTGGACTCATTTAATTCACATTAAAGTGTAAATTAATGAAATTTATACTTTATTTTCGTCTTTTTGTATAAAAAGATTGTAGATTTGTTGTTCTTCTTCAATTAAATTAAATTTTTTTTTTTGGACGGCAAAAATGCATTAAAAAAAGGGGGCTAACAAGTAGCTAAAAACCCCAACAAAGTACAAACAAAAAGAAAAGGTAACAAACGACAAAAGAACCGAAATTGAAAATTACAGGAGCACATTAGCCTGGATCAAAAGGGAAGTTAGGTAGAGCAAAATATGTTCCTCTTCTAACTCTTGTCTTTAGCCATAGAGATGTCACCGCCATAATTTCACATAACACCTTTTTAACCGACGGAGGAGAGTGATCAAATATGATCTCATTTCTATGATTCCAAATACTCCATGTTGTTGCCATAAAGATCGCGTGAACAGCCTTCTTATAGTTTTCGTCACCTCTAAGCAAATAGGGAATGTCCATTAAGTCCTTGAAAGTGAAAGCAAAGAATGATTGGAGGTTGCACCATAAGCACACTCTATCCCAGATTTGACTCACGAACCCGCATGAGGTAAAGACATGGTCGACCGATTCTTCAGAAGCCCGACAAAACACGCACCAACTTGAATCGACGTGAATATTTCTTCTAACAAGGGAGTCACATGTAGGAAGTCTGTTGAGAACCGCACGCCAATTATGAACATTAACTTTTTTAGGAACCCACTTATTCCATGGAAACTTGTAGATTTCATCTCTAGAACATTTAATTTGAATGAGCCTTTTGAGGTGCCCAGCACGGAAATCAGCGCAATCCATGTTTATCCATTTCCAAGCATCCCCAGTCTGACTAGGAGCAACAAACAGCAACATTCCAAAAAGTTGATTCAACTCCACAACTTCCTGATCCGTAAGCCTAGCCCGCTTCCATCTCCACTTCCAAATCAAGCTACCATTCTGCATATTAAAACACTCATTAATTAAAATATTCTTAGTTTTTTCAATAGCAAAAAGATTGGGAAATAGTTTAAGTAGAGGAACATCCCCAAGCCATCTATCTATCCAAAATCTGATATCTTCCCCGTTACCGAGAACACCAAGTAATAAGCAATTCAAGTCAATGTTGAGACTATTAAAGTCCTCTCCAACTTTGAATATGTTTCTCCAGACACCGGACATTAAATTAAATAGTGTTTGTTTCTTGAACATGCAGACTTGTTCTCTGAAAGTGAACATCCATTGTGATGGGTGCAAGCGAAAAGTGAAGAAAATTCTTCAGAAAATCGAAGGTATATATATATATATATTGTGTTTGATCAAAATTGAATGTTTTTGTGTTGAATAATCTGAGATAAATGTGATGTTTTTGTTGGTTAATGGAAACAGGGGTTTACACAGTGAACATAGATCCAGAACAGAGTAAGGTGACAGTATCTGGAGTTGTTGATCCACAAACACTGATGAAGAAGCTTGCAAAAAGTGGGAAGCTTGCTGAGATTTGGGGTGATTCAAAACCAAATTCACAGATCAATAATAAAAACATGCAGCAGCAGATTGAAGGTGCTAAAGGCGGTGGAAATAACAAGAACCAGGCCCAAAAAGGAGGTGCAAATAACAACAACAACAATAAAAATGGTAACAATAATCATCAACAGCAACAACAGCAGCAACAGGGTAAAGGGAACAATCAGCAACAGCCACAGCAAGGCGGTGGACCAACACCGCAACAACTTCAACAGTTGCAGCAGCTTCAGCAAATGAAAGGGTTTCAAGATTTGAAAAATCATCCACAGTTTAAGGATATAAAAATGCCACCTTTTGGTGGCGGAGGCGGTGGTGGTGGGAAGAATGGGCAGAAGGGTGTGAAGGTGGTGGATGATGATAGTGAAGATGACTATGATGATGACGATGAGGATGATGATGATGATGAGTTTGATGATGATTATGATGATGAGTTGGATGATATGGATGTTGGTCCGGTGAAGAAACCGGTGGTGATGGGCGGTGGTGGTGGTCAGATGGGTAATATGTTGCCGCAGTTGATGAAAAGTGGTCAGATCCCGGCTCAGTTTATGAAAGGTGGGCAGATGCCACCTCAGCAGATGAAGGGTGGTGGTCCTCCGGCGGGAAACAATGGTGGAAAGAAAGGCGGCGGTGGTGGTGGTGGTAATGTTCCGGTACAGGTGAATGGTGGTGGTGGTGGTAAGAAAGGTGGTGGTGGTGGTGGGAATCAAAATCAAAGTGGTGGAGGGAAGAATGGTGGTGGAGCTCCGGTGGGTGGTCAAAATAAGAATAGTGGTGGTCAAAACAAGAACGGTGGTGGTGGTGGTGGCGGCGGCGGTGGTGGTCAGAATAAGAATGGTGGTGGTGGGGGCGGTGGTGGTATGAAGAAAGGTGGGATGAATGATGGCAAAGATGGCATGCCAATGCCAAACATGATGATGGGTATGAATGGGATTGGGCCGGGTAATGTGGGGCCCACGGGGAACATGCCTATGGGGGCCATGGGTGGTCAAATGGGTCCTCGGGTCGGTCAAATGGGTCAAATGAATGGATCCATGGGTCCAATGGGTAACATGCAGGCGGTTCAAGGACTTCCGGCTGGGGCGGCAATGGGTGGTGGTGGTGGCGGTGGTAGTTTTCAAGGTGGAGGGCCGGAAGCCATGGCTGGGAATCCTTACTATCAGCAACAATTGATGGCGGCGATGATGAATCAACAACAGGCGAATGGTGGGGCTATGATGAATCAACAACTTGCGAATGGTGGTGAAAGGTTTCACCCAATGATGTATGCACGCCCGCCGCCTGCGGTTAATTATATGCAACCCCAAGCGTATCAGTCGTACCCACCCTACCCTTACCCGCACCCGCCACATGGTGATCCTATAACACACTACTTTAGTGATGAAAACACCTCAAGTTGTAGCATGATGTGAGGGCCCCCGTTGTATGGAGTTTTCGTTTGGCGGTTGGTGGCGGTTTGTGGTGGTGGCTCAAGGACTCAACAACTACTAGTCTTTACAAAGGAGCAAGAGATGTTGTTTTCTTTAGCTTTAGTGGTTTCCCTTTTTTCAATTAGTTTTTTAAAAGAAAATTATGATTATAGGGGAGTAATATATATATATTATCAAAAGATTAGGGGAAGAATGAGATGTTAGTGACTAGTGAGTGTTGATGATGATGATGGTGATCATGATGGTGATGATGGTTTATGAGCTTGATGTTTATATGTGTTCATATGTGAAGAAAGAGAAATAATATGAAAAAAGATTTGGGGTTTTTAAAAACAAAAGCAAGTTCCCCCCATTTCTTCCCCACAATCATCTCTTCATCCTATTTTTTAGTCATTGTTACAACTTTAAAGTGTTATAATCATTTAATTAAATAGTTACATGTTCTTTTAAGTGATTGCAATAACTTTAAAGAATTGACATTCTTTATCCTAATAAATAGTATTCTTGTAAACATTTTTATATGCTTCAATTAGAATAGTATTTAGAAGATCATAATCACTATACCAATTTAGTAAACATTGCATGATCACCAAAAAGTATTTTGGAAATGTACACATCAAACTTAAGTTAGGTAAATAGAGAGTTTTTCTTTTGAACGCTAGACTCGCATTCTTTAGAATTTATACTTTCATCTTTATGTGTTATCGTAACTTTGTCTTCACATAATGTAATTGGAGGGATGTTTTTGAGTGATCACTTGTTAAAGAACATCTTTTATAAGCGTATAAATTATCATATTTTATATTTGTTAATTTTTTTTAAGAAAAGTTAAAGATGGTTATGACTTGTGAGCCCTAAATATTTTTTTATTTAATATAATAAGGTGAATCTCAAATCTCAATGGTGTAAATGTGATTGAAATCATGGATGTCAATGTGTGGGGTTTTACAATATTGGGATTCGAACAAAAGGGGCCAATAGGAGTGATGGTATGGGACCCGCAATCTTTAATATTGTGTAAATGTCTACCTAATTTTTTTTTAATTTACTCTTTACACAGTGTTTTCATGATCGGATCGGACAGTAAATCAATCATCTTACTGGTTTATTGGTTGGACTGGTCGGACTGGTTGAACCGATTAAATCGGTTTTAAACAATATAAATACTAAATATATATTTCAAAATATTAGAATTTCAAATATAAGTTAGACTTTTAAACACAAGTATTTTAAGTTCTAAAACCATAAAAAAAACATATTAGTCATATTAAACAAATATTTAAGTTTAATACATTTAAGTTATTACTCTATGAAACTTGGTGGTATGTATGAAAGTGTTGAGAAGGTAAACAGTACGATAATTTGGTGGCTTATCATTTTATCAGAGAAAAAATCATACGATTTTAATTTTTCGGTGATTGATCGTGATCAACTCAAATTATTTAGGCTTCATATAATAGAGTGGGTGTTTCTTTTTAATAATATTATATTTTGAGTAAACTACATGTGCAAATGTACATTTCACGTTAGTTTGTAAAAAGGGTAAAACATCACTTACTATTAGTTAACATGATTTGTAACGTTACAATGAGACCCCAATATGTTACAAAACAGTACTAGAAATATCAAACCTGACACTTTTTAAAAAGTTAAACTTCAAATATGTTACTTTTATCTTATGAATTTTGAATTTAATTTATACCTTCTAATAAAAGAGGGTTTTTGATGCCACATGGCATGCAATAAAGCTATTGTTGACATTATTTTCCGCTCATTAATATTACATATTTAATCCCTCTACTATTGCACAACATACAATCATCAAACTAATATATTTTTCTATCAATTACAAAAATAATCATCATATTCTTAGTAACTAAAATATATATCCTAAAAATAATTATCATATTCTTAGTAAACGTATCATTTACCAAAATATATATCGATATATTTCGGTCAAAATATATGTCAATTAAGTGATTTAAAAGTTGATAAATTCTAATAACTTATTAGATAAGGTTTTTCAGCTAATTTATCGCTTTTTTAATCAAACTATTAAATGGTATTCGTGGAATTTAAAAGTTAAAAATTAAGTTAAGTCAAATAAAAGAAACTAGCATTCTAAAATAAACTATAGTTTTGGTCCATGTGTTTGATATACTGTGGTAAATTTAATCAACTCATAATCTTATAGATCCTTGAAAAAGTCAATATGAATGAAAGAACTAATGTAGACATAAATATGGGATTATACATTTTTTGTCGGGAATTAAATGTCAACAATGGCTCCATTAAATGACATGTGACATCCAAAACTCTATTTTATTATAAGGTATATTTATTTTAGTTTTCAGCAAATTCATCGCATAAATTTATTAAAAGAATATTTATTAGCATAATTTAGGCTGAGTTTTTTTTGACATGTTTGTTGAACTTTTGCTAAGCTAACTTTTGTTGAGTAATAACAAATCATTGTCAATAAACTAAATGTTATAAGTAACAAGTATACATGTAGTATACTTCTAATTTTTTCCTATGTGAGTTTAAGTTGGTGTTTAAAGATGGTAATGATTTATAGTGTAGTGCTTACTTGTCATATTATTATTTGTTTATTATCCTTAATAATTATGGTTTTAGTTACACACTCTGTGTAACACACGGGGTATAATCTAGTTTACAAATAAATAGATGTCATGTGTCTAATAGGGCTGACAATTTTGTACACAAACACGAATACACGACACGAACCTACACGATTCTAAAAGGTAACATGTACTTAACAAGTACACACGAATCTACCTGTTAATTTTCGTATATTAAACAGGTATTTACCTGGTTACCTGTTAGTATCTGTTATAATTTATTTAAAATTAAATATATAATATAATATAACATTATTTTACCCTTTTTACTCTAATTCCTTATACTTTAATCTGTAAACCCTAATTACCTCAAATCTTATCGTGCTTTATCGTGTATACCTTTTATAAACAGGTACATATACATGTATGGGTAACATGTACACGGTAGGTTATCGTGTCGTGTACATGTATGTCTTAACAAGTTCGTGTCTTAACAAGTACATGTATACACGATTTGCCAGCACTAATACAAGCTCCTATTTAAGTAATTATCACCTAACTAATTAACACATACTCACAAAATATGCACTTGTGACATGTACCCCCTCATACTTTCTAATATGACATAACCGACCCAAATACATACTTTCATCTAATGACATTTTCGGTCTTGAGCATCTTATTTTATCCTTTATCCCTTTTACACTTTACCAAGTATCTGTTAAAACAGTATTTAAAAGGATTCAAAGATACAAAAATTAGTCTACAAGTTTTGTATATTAAACAAGCATTAATTAATTTTATACCAAACTTGGGACCCACTCCTTTATTGGGAAAAACCAGTAAAGATGAGGATGGACCCTAGTGGCAATATATAAATGTGTATTTCACTATTTTGTCTATTGAAAATACTTTTTTTACTTTATTTAATAGTTTATTTTATAATTTAAAAACCGTAACCTTTGACTCGTCGCCTAATGCATGTGAAATTTATCGAGGTTGATGTTATTCCATGAGTTGCAACCTAAAGTCTTTTTAATAAATTATATTATATTATTTAAAATTTTAAAACGGTTTGTTCCACTTTTTAATGGTGAAGTTAAGTCTTGAATTATTTTGAATTTAGAGTGTTTGGTTCATTAAAAAATAGTCTTTTAGTGGTTCAGTTTAATATTTAATGTTGAATGCTTAATGGGCTGTTTGTTCTATCTTTTAATGATTCAGTTCAGTGTTTAATCATTCAGATTTAGCATTTAGAGCGTTTGTTTCATAAAAAAAGTCTTTGAATGGTTTAGTTAAGTGCTGAATGGTTAAGAGACATAGAGACACTGAATGGAGCATATGCCAACTTTACTTTCATCTGTATTTCTAACTCAACATCCCGCTCATTGATAGAGCATCTTAATGGTTCACACCTCTTAACCATTCAGCATTTCACGATTCAAATTTTGCCAAACAGTCCCTTAAGTGACATAAAAATGTTGAATGAAACTGAATGGAACATATACCAACTTTACATCGTCTGCATTTCTACCACAACTTTCCTCACATTGAAATAGTCTTTTAATAGTTCAAACATCTTAATAATTCAACACTTAATGGTTCAGATTTTACCAAAGAGTAACTAAATAATCTTTATATTAAAGTTTTCTTTTTATTTTTAAAACAAATAATAGTTAAATTTGATTTTGGGATTGATAAAAATAGTTTATTTTTCATCAAAAAGTTTTAAGACAACCACATTTCTTGTTTGTTATACATTTTATGATACTAATTATTGAAAAGAATTTATATAAATTTAGAAGGATAACAATAGTTAAATATGGAAAGCATCTATTAACAGAAAATTTACCATAAATACATAATAGACCCTATTTCTTTATCTTGTGACATTAGTTTGTCAAAATAAATAGAAAATGATGATAACACTACAAAAGTTAGCATGAAATGTAAGTATCCAATTAGAGAAATTGCCACTTATGTTGTAGTGTTGTCACATTTACATCACATGGTGTGGGGGATGTGATTGCTATTTGCCTATAATCCTTTAAATTCCTTTCACCTTTTTAACTCTCATATGTCATAACAAATTAACCATCACATATAACTTTTAATCAATTCAATACAATTTTTATAAAATGTAAATCTAATAGAAAATTCAATCACTTGACATAAACTACATATATCTATTTAAAAGAATAACCCTAGGGTTATAATCCTTACTTAGGATTTTTAATTATTATTTACACTTTACTTCCTAATACAGTTACTTACTTATTGTAGTCGAGTCAATACATAATTGACATTCGCCTAACTTCATTCATTCTATGTTAACACAAACAAGGTCTAGTGCGTTATACATAGTTACCATAGCATGAGTTGTCACGTTCTCTAGAAAAGAAAAGTTACCCTCTTTCGCACATGATGGATAGAAATCACGTACGACACAACTAACACCGCACAATCAAGACATTATTGTCACATGATTGCATTGAATTTATTCGATTTCGGGGCGAAAATAATTGAAGTTTTGAAAGAAAAAGTTTTAATTGAAGAAGGAAGTGTTAACCTAGGCTAGAAATTGATGAGACAAGTGAGATGGTCCCCAAGCTAATAATATGTTGTATAAAATTAACAAAAGGTCAGAAAGATGCAAGAAAGTCAACATTATTACTGCACCAATTTTGTATCTTGTGTTGTCTACATACCTCTGTTAAAAGCCCTGCAGATGCTCTCACCCTTTGTCTCTCTCCCAGTGCTAACTTCCATGTCAAATATTCTCTCTTCATTATATAAAAAACGCCATCTTCATTATTATTTTATAAAAAAAGCTAATCCCTTCTTGTAATACTTAGTTTATGAGTTCAAAATTCTAAGTTGTTTTGGTTTTGGGACAATTTTAAATGGTTTGATTTGGTTATGGTTAAGCCCTAACGAGGCAAACAATATGGCTAAGATGACGGATAAGTTAGACACGTCAAACACGTTAAAAGTATTCGTTTAAGAGTACGTTTCTTAGTGCTTATATATTTTGAAATTTTAGACCAGTCTTCTAATAACTCGAGGGTAGCATAGGTCAGTTTGGTTACCGGCTAAAATCAAACTTGTAACTAGTTTTTTGTTTTATATTTTCATAATCGACCAGTTTTAGTTAATTGAGCTAATCAGCGGCTCAAAACTAATTTAAGTTGATAGTCCTGATTATGTCTTGGGTTAAAAGATATTAGCAATCCTTATTTTATAAAGGAGTTAACGAGAATAAGCCACCACTAACATGCTTTTATGACATTTTCTCTATCAAAATATAAAACTTTTGAACATATAATAAATATATTATACATAAAAAATAAATACAGAAAGGCTAGTTTTGTTGCAGTTTCTATTAGTTTGGTTATTCATACACATCTAACCCTAACCAAACAATAAAAAAATATACTTTTTCGAACAGAAGCTTGTGGATTTTCTAGAATAAATACATCAAAAGTTATCCATTACAGGGCTTGAACACAAGACTTAATGTTGTAAACATAAAAATATTACAAATTTGCCACCAACCCCATTGAGATTAGTTGATTATTTGATTTTTATGAGTCACCACTTACTGATCTGTCTTGAATGTGTGATTATATTAATTAACATAAATCGATGTTTATTTGAAGAATAAAGAGACAAAAAAGAGTGAAGGTCAACGAGAGCGACCATTTAGGTGTGTGAGTCTGAGAAATTTGCAGGCACACAGAAGCAATTGACAATTGAATTGAGAGAGAGATTCGATTCAATCAAGGCCAAATTAGACTAGAGACCTAAAACTGCTTTTGTACGTTGTCACTCCCTAAATATTCTCTCCTCCATTCACTAATCGTTGTTTTCATATCTAACATGATTGATGATACATACAACAATCTAGGGTGCATTTATCATGTTAAATAAAGATTATTGTTATATGTATAAAAATATAAGGCTTTTCAAAAACAAACATGAAAAAAGACCAACTTTACGGGCGATCATCATCAAAGAAATATAAACCATGGTTAACTAGCCCAAGTATAAAGATAACAGCTTTTAACATACATACATACATACAAGATAATATATTAATTACAACATAAGATTGGATAAGAAGAAAAGAATATACTTATGTATCATATTTTTTGGATTGGATTTACCAACAAGAAAAGGATAAAAAAAATTACCCATCATTTGCATTAATTTTGATCTCCATGAGCTCTTCGATCGGTTGACGACAAACAGGACACTTGTTTGATTGAAGCCTCAATGCTTTTGCACACTCACTGCATAGACACTGAATCATGCAAAAAAATATGTTCATAAAAATAATCATGAATAGGACATATGAACATAGAACAAATTCAATTCAAGTCATTTGTCAGTAACCGTTAGAACCTGTTACCCAAAAACTCATGGGGCCACACTAACACCTTGTTAATATGTGTATGTTGCACATTTTATAGATACAAAAATGAGGCTCAAATGAGGATATATAATTTAATCATTTGTAACAATTATGAATTAATTATTATGCATTGTGCATCAAATGACATGTTTACTTATTAATTCGCAGAGTCATGAATTATCCATTGCGTTTTCATCATAATCAACATATGTGCATTAATTCAAAGTTATCGGTGTATATTTCATAGTCATTGTTGGTATGTATACTATCTTTATTGCTGCAAACCGGATCCATATCTACACATCCAAATCTGGCCCATGTACTTACGAATGGGACAATGGGTTAATTTGGGTTATGTTATTTCTAACGGGTTGCCAGATAAATCAAAGAATAAATAAAAATGGGTTAAACGAATGGCAAGTCGCCCTGAGTTTATTCATAACACATACAAACTAATAAAATGCTTTATTGAGATATCCATACTATTGATATAAAGTCAAAAAATGAACAAAAAGTATTCCCTAGTCAGCCCAGTTCAGCCTGTATCAAAACTATCAGTTTGACCCAAGCTTATTTTGACCGTTACCCAACCTGCCTTTGCGTCTAGTTTGTTTACACCAAAAGCAAGTTTCATATAGGTTCTTTTAACACACTAAATAAAGAACCAAGATTTTTAATAATACATTTTAGAAGGTTGTATGCGTTGAAAATCACTTTTGGCAATCTTTGACCAATTGGACCTTTTTAGCTATTTTCTTTTAATATGACCCGAACCATCTATTCTTTAAGCAAATGGGTCGAAATTTGCACCTTTACCAAGAATAGATTAAGGTTAAGACGGTTAACCAAACATCTACCACCATCCAAATTAACTTAAATGTAACAATAATCCAGCTAACTGAAAACTAAAATAAATAGTTAATAATTTATAAGCATGCAAACTTACCATATGCCTGCATGGAAGTACAGCTGTATCTTTAGGTTCAGTCATGCAAATAACACATTCTTCCCCGGAGCCTGTGTTATCAAAACTTTCCTCAGATTGCCCAATTCCATAAATCTCACGTAATTCATAACGAATTCCATCTATCCACAATATTTGTCTCATAACTCTAACTTTGAACGGGTCCCCGTTATTCTTCTCCAAAACAGCTTGTGTGATCTGTTTATGAGGAGTAGAAACAGTATTTGGTGATGGGTCATAAGGGTGTTCATCAGTTGAAATTAAAGGTACGGTTGTTTCTGCACATATCACAAGTGGATACACATCTTCCCCTGGTGATGGTTTTGAAAGAGAGTCAAAGTCAAAGAATCCTAAGTCAATGCCGGTTCCAGATGACTGTTGAAATCTTTGACCAATTCCTTTTTGGAAAGGAACATTGACTGGTACAAATGCTTCAGGGTATACCGGAACAAACTTACAATCAGGCTCTTCTTTTGCAAAGTAATAGATTGTTATGCTGGCATTTGGAAATTTAAACAGGATTAGTTGTTGAATGGGAAAAATAATAAGGATTAAGGATGTCACATCATCTAAGACAAAATTAACCAGATAACCAGAAACAGAATTTTTTTATCCAAACATTAAAAGCATATTACTTCCTCTTTGATTTGCAATAATCAGATAACTAGTTCCAAAAGGCAAATGTGGTTGTATGTGTTAATTAACCAGCTATATATTCAGGTATCTCATAATCTAAGATGCAAAATCAAATTCGAAGTCAATATATTTGGTAAGCATTAGTTTCTTTATAGTCATTAGATAGCATGGTTTGTCCATGTAATACTTTTAAGTAGATGATACGATTGGCATATATTTCCACCATAGAACATGTTTAAGTGCAAGATCAATTCATTAAACACTATATGTTTGTGAGAGTGATATACAAGAACTGCCAAGCAGTCCTTAAGGTGTGTTTGGATTGAGGACTGGAAATGAGGGAACAGGAATGGGAAGAATAAAAGACGATTGTTTTGACAGTATGAGTTTTAAATTAGAAACTAACCTGGGCATTTAGACCATACTAGTGTTAGGCAATATTGCTTTTTTTAGAATGGTGTACTAACACCCCCTCTAAACCTACTCCTAAATCTAGTGTTGAACCCTATTACTTTTTTTAGAACGGCTTACTCACACACCCTCTAACCCTCAACAACTTGCATTAGGACTCTTAGTATACTTGTTACCATATTATGAAATATTTATTTGGTTTTTTAATGTAGTCCAAGTATTTATATAACTAGAGGAGTAGATATAGTTACTTCAGAATGAATTACAAACTAATAATCACTTTAGTTTACTAAGATGGGTTTGCTTGATTTCCTTATTTAGTCCAAGTGAAGAGAGAAACCCTAATGTGCATTAATGCTCCAAAACACAGAAGCAAACCAATCCACCGAAAGTATAATAATCTTTGTTTACTTGTTGTATTCTCAGTTCTACATCTATTTGGTTTTTAGGCAATTTCCAGCTTACGGTTTAGTCCTTTCAGAAACAACATTCTAGAGTCCACAGTTTTAAAACTATTATATAAGTCCAAACCTTAAATGTTAATGGACAATGTTGTTTTAACTTAATCATTAAAAGTATGAACCTTAAAAAACAATAAAGCGAAAGTGTAGAAGCTAAATTGTTGCAAGACAGTAGTGTGGACCCTAAAGTGTTGATTAGATTGAATCGTACACTGAAAATAAGTTTAAACTATTCCCCTTTTAAATGCAATTTGGCCTAATAACAATATAAAAGTGACGCAATTGATCTTGATACTTGCTAGTTCCAATTGCGGTAAGGGATCCAAAAATCTTAGAGATATGTGTGCAATAATTATTGAAATAAAAATACGTAACTCGTATAACAGACCATAATATGTGCGCTCAAACACTCAATATGTTACCTGAAGGTAAGATGTATTTAATGACTACAACCACCAACTTGATTACTCATAAACCTATAAATTATCATATTATGTCTTACGTTTCTCTTCTCAACTTCTATTTTCAGTTCAATTTCATAAAATTCTGAACATTAAGGCAATATTCTTGTCGTTATGAGTGTCTTTGATCATAAGAAGACAAGGCTTTAGTTAGATACTGTTTGCTAAAGGTGGCAAAATGGAAAAATGGGCGGGTTGTGTAACTGGTCAAAAGGTTTGGCTTAAGATGGGTAATATTATAAGTATTGGTCAGGTTAAGCCAACTTTCCAGTACTTCTTTGACTGTTCTTTTTTTATAAATAATTAGAAAATTTACTTAATATTTTTTTTTATAACTAAAATAATTTAGCAGGTTGAAAGCTTTAATAACACATTATGTTTCTGATTATTTGATTATTATGGGGGCAATAACTTGGTTCTAGAAAATCAGTTTCATACTAGTAGCAATAAAATTGATTATCGAGGAGTACAATATATTTACCTATTACCCCTTGTTTAACCCGTGTAGAGAGGCGTTCACTCCCATTTCACAAGATGTTTTTTTATTAATTCATGAAATATGTGCTTTTTGGTTATTTCAACTTCTAGATTTTTATATAATCATAATTTTCCAAACACGCAAATGGTTCATATTCTAATTATTACAGCTTCAAATAGCAAAGCACATCCCAACAATTTTCATCAACAATTCATTTTACTACATATGATTATCAATTTATCTGATGCTAATTATTATTAAATATCAAATAGTCGCTTCAAGCAATCCATTAAGTATCAAAATATCCCTACTTTTAAATAACCTTCTCAATATTTCTACATTTGAGTTTCTAATAATAATGACTGTTATAGTTAACACCTTGGATCACCATCATGATGCATTCTAAGCACATATTAAACGACAAGATTCTAGCTAAGAAACTCATGAAACAACTAAAAGAAAGAACAAGTTTTGCTTGGCAAACACTTAGAGCAATTTAGTGTCATATACGATCTTTTGTCAAAATCTGTGTTGTCAAAAGCCCTCCAGGTGTGCGCCTAGGCCCTCAACCGAGGTGCAAGAAAAGCGCCCTGTGGCCATCCAAGCGCACCTGTGAGGTTCCGGCAAGATTCTAGAGAGATTCAAGCCAAATCCAGACAACAACTGCAAATTCTGGCCGAACTTATTTGAAACATTCAAAAAAGGCCCAGAACCAGCCTAAAACATGTCTAAATTCCCTAAAAATGATACGATTATGCTATAGTATGTGCCTTGCTTATCTAGGGCCCTCGCCTTTTAAGCACCTTATGCCTAAGCCCAATGCTCACCCTTAGAGCCTTCAACAACTATGGTTAAATTTGAGTGAAATATGATTGTTTAGTACTTTATTAACTAGTCTAGATCAATAACAACTACAAATCTACAATCAACCTTCATAAACTATGTATCAGGTTGCATTAAAAGGTAAAAACACCAAAAAAAATCCATTAAAAAAAAGAGCAGAAAATACTAACCTGCCATCAAACAAAGCATCAAACACAAACGAAACCAAATGACAATCAGCATTATCCTTATCAACTTCAATCTTCAAACTATCCTTATGCAAATTAACATGATTCTTAACTTTCTTCGCCTGTTTATGCTCCACATACGCCGGTGGAGGTAACGGCGGTGGAACCGGAACCATATACGGCGGCCGCATCGGCGGCATCCAACCGTAGCCGTAATTAGGTTGCTGATGATTATAAACCCCCAGATTAGGCCTAACAATCATGACGTTGTTAGAGTAATTAGCACCATCGGTGTAGGGATTGTAGACCGGCGGTGCCGGCAAAGGAAGTGCCGCCGGAGGCTGCGGAGGAGGCGGAGGAGGGGGAGGAGAGTAGATGTATGGTGGAGAAGAGTATGAAGGCTCAAGGGGAGGGTATGGGGAAGAAGATATGAGCTGAGAAGGTGCGTTTTGATGATGATGATTGTAATAAGTGTTGTTGTTGTTGTTTCTTCTTCTGTTGCTGCTGAGTGATATGCCCATTGATGGATGGTTTATGTCAAATTGAAGTTGAGAGAAGAAGCAGATCTGATCTGATAGATCTGGTTTTGATTTGATTTGAGGAGAATTGGAAGCTGTGAATTTGGAAATGGAGTTGGTGTTGGTGTTGGTGTTGGTGTTAGGTCGGTTGGTCGTTGCAATGAGTTGATTTTGTCAAGACACACACGGTTTGTTTAGACGACGAAAATACATGATGTTTATGTAATTGGTGACGACGAATATTAGTGACGGGTATTGAGATACAAACATCATTTTCATGGAGTTGATACTTGATACTAGTCAAAAGGTTTAACATTGGTATAAGTTCTTACATAAAAAAGTATGTGTAAGTAATAAGTGTTTAAAATGTATGTATAAAACATTATTATTACCCGTGTTTAAATTATGGACGAGTATTCACTCAGAGTTTAAATGATCTATATACAATTAAACAACACATGGTAAGATGCCAACGAAGTGAAATCCTCATGTAATAACATTCCGACATGAAAAGTTGTGTTTGAATAAGAAGTATATGAATTAAGATAGAGAAGGAGAGAGGGAATTAGTTGTGCATGGGGCATTTCTTTTGGATTAACTCTTGTTTTATATTCTTGGCATGATGTATGTATGATGGTGAGCGGATGCATATAAGTGATTCCTATTTGGTTATGAGTATTTTGTTATGTGTGGTCCCCACTCGCATACTTTAAATGTGTTATTATTTAAATGGTCTAGATTGGTGAGTATTTTGTTATCACGTTGAATTTTTGCCACGAGCGTGACATGTAGAAACTCTTGTGAGCCAATTCGTTGAGTCTGAGGTTTTGGTACCTTACGTGTACGTATCTTAATCTTAGCTAGCGGTCGTATATTTTAGGATAGCATTAGTGCCCACTACCTTAATGGCCGTTGATCACATAAAAACATAACCATAGATTTTGAAGATGCTTGCTCTATAACTTAAATTCAAGGGGTATAAGAGCTTTTTGCATCAGGCCAACCTGAAGAGGTTGAATTAATAGCACATCTTTTTGGCTATGTTATAGTAGCACGCGTCAGTCAATAGCATCCATAAGCTTTAGTCATTCTCGTTTGCACTAAAGTGTTTTAAATAGCTCTCAAGAAGGTCTTTTTTCTTCTACTCCGGAGCTTTCAAAAGCCATACCAACAACCTTAAGTATTTGATCACAAAAATGCAAGATGGCTTGAGGTCTTGAGGATAAGTCATAAAAGCCTTCATACAGATGGGGAACTCCTCAACAACTCAACAAGCCCGAGAGGCCTTCACGCGAGTGATAGTACTTTAAACACGTTTTATTACTGTGTTTTGCTTGTAAACAAATTGTGTTTGAACATGTATTTAAAAAAATTACATGCCCTTCAATAACAAAGATAAACATCGAGAGGCATCCACCTGTTCTAAATATAAACTGAATTAATTTTCCTTTATAGTTATAACTCTTACGTAGTGAACTTTTTAACATATATATAAAGTAATAGACAGTCTTTAAATGTATCTAGCGCATCCTTTGTAGCTGATGGCCTTTCAAATTTTCTTTAAAATACTATAAAGTATTGATAATAATTAAATTCACAGATACATAGATGGGTATATAAATGAACTTAAAGAATAAAGGACTTTTTGCATATATCCCCCTATAAACCAATGTATTTGCGTATTTACCCAACTCAAATTTAATATTACATATATACCCATCCTTTATGATAATTATTATGTTGACCAAACTACCCTTTCAAATACTAAAAACCCTACTACTAATCATCTAAAAAACACCATATAACCAAATGTCAAAGTCTCCTCCATCTCTATCGTCTTCTATGTATCACGCATACGCATCCATCCTTTAATTAGTATTAGTGTGTACTTGAAATTAATATTTTGGATGTTTTTGTTGTATGGTGGTTTTCAATATCCAATTATGATTTAATATGCAATATTTTTATAAGCTAATTAAGTAAGGGTAAAATAGTCAATGTATAATTTAGTTTTTCCTAAAATATATCAAAAAGGGTAAATATGCAATATTATTTCCTAATAAGGGGAAATTTGCAATAAAATTTTTTTGTTGGGTAAATATACAATTAATAAGGTTTAGAGGGGGATATATGCAAATGCCCCAAGAATAAAAATACCAACTGAACATATCATTTTCACCACCTGCATTCGGCCAGTTGTTAATCCTTAAACGAACAAAAAAATGTCAATGATGGTTCTGATGCGAAACCAGTATAATTATGCATCAAAAACCAACCACGCAATTAACCAACATATTAATCCAGGCTAACAAAAACATGCACAAAGAAAGCATAAGCTCTTACAAATATTATTAGCTTTACAATACCTGACCTCAATTTCTTGCAAGAAAAAATAATAATAATAACTAACATAATACCTGTCTGTATCATATGACCTGAGAAACATCCCCTATTTCTTATTTATATTTGTGATTGGCATGAAGCACTGATCATGATATTCCAGCGTACAAAATCGAGTTCAAATATGTGATTTATGTCTCCCTTTTGAGTAAAGGCTCGGCAAGAGCCCTTTGCAACTTTGAAGTAGAATCCTCGTCACCAGACCTCCTTGGTGTTTGAGGTTGCTTGTTTTGACCTCCCTGCTGCTGCTGCTGCAGCATTTAAACGACCAGAAAGAAAGATTAAAAAATGCATTATCACAGGGTAACTAAGATTTTAATAGTCCAAACTATGATTCAGTAGTTGTTAATACTCCTTACTAACAGTTTGACCAATTGCACTCTTAGCTTTCACTTTCTCTGACAAAGGGAAATCCCGGTAACATAATCATCATAGATTTGAACTCCACTCGGTTTTGCTTACCACAATGATTGTCAACGAAATGGGGAAATGTACAAGCGAAATCAAGGGGCTGTTCGTTTCACTTCTTAATGGTTCAGTTCAGTGATTAATCATTCAGCATTCAAAGCGCTTGTTTCATAAAAAAAAGAGCATCTGAATGGTTCAATTAAGTGCTGAATGAAACTAAATGGAGCATATACCAATATTACCCTCATCTGAAGTTGTACCCCAACATCCCTTCCATTGATAGAGCCTCTTAATGGTTCAGACCTCTTAACCATTCAGCACTTAATGATTCAAATTTTGCCAAATAGCCCCCAAGTGTTAATCTATGATGATTATACTTTTGTTTTTCCCTTGGCCATGAAAGTGTCATTGGTTAAACTGCTAGTATGGATGATTATAAGCCAACAAGTTATAATTTGGATTATTAAAATCCACTTTGTTTATTTATAATGCAATAGATGAATAACTATTTTGAAAAAGAAGATAACTACTTACAGCCAAAGCAGTTAATCTCCTAACTGAGGGAGCACGGGCTACGGATGAAGCAGCTGCAGCTGCGGCTACACGTATCCTGTGGAAAGCAAACATAGGTTAGTTTTATTTACTTTTAAATACGCATCAATAGTTTATAAAACTTTAAGTACCTTTTATGCACATCAACAAATTCATCAGTCTCGTCTACAATCTCCTCCTGTGTTGATCCACAAAGTTATCATATGGTAACTAAAAGACAAGCGATTCCTAGAAAAACTTCAACTCTTTTAACTACAAAATGTTTACTTCCTTTAGTAGTTTTGGTGGCAAGATAATGACTCATTTATTTATAAACGGGTTGGTTCAGGTCAAATACGTAAAATTTAAAGAAGGAAAAGACTAGTTTAAAAGGAAACATGGCAAACATTGTCTAAAATGTATTTATAAAATTATAATCATATTTGATACAAATAATTTCTACAGGAATTTAAAATCTTAGGCAACCAATGTTTGGGTGAATCCAACCCACCCGACCTGATCCACACAAAAGTATTGATTTTGACTTGTCACCTAACACCAACTCTTGGTTCTAAGTTTCTAACATGACAAGGATCATATAGATATGTCACTGAAGACTAGATTCTATACATGTCAACTTTTACCCCTTATTAATGATTTAATAGGTTAATTGGTGTTAAGCTCTATCCCTAACAGGTCAGGTAAAATATTTTTTTAAAGCAGCTATAACGAAACAAGTCAAACGGGTCAAAAAGATCAGGCATCGCCTGAAGGGTATTTGCAATCACATTTAACACACTAATCATTTATTAAAATATATTAATTATACCCTGGGAAAGAAATGTTAACGAATATGAACCGCTGCTCAAAATCTGAAATCGTTGACAACAAAATAGAGAAGATGAGACAATGGAAGATTGAAAAAATACCTGAAGGAGTTCCTCGAATACATCTTCCAATGTGATTATACCAATAACTTCACCTTCTTCAATGTCTTCTGTTGTATAAGGCACTCCATTTGTTTGTCCAGCCACTTTCTCAACATCAATTATCACGTTATCTGCCTTTTCACCCTGTTTTGATAGCAGCGGCTTTTTAGATTGAGAGTATTGTGTTTCTTGACTCGGTTCTTCATCAAGTGTTGGAGGTTTTCTGCCTTTCCCTTTAGTTTTGACTACAGCGGCCATATGACTGCTTCCTTTTTGGAACTCATTTAATATGTCATATAAAGGCATATCAGCTGGAACCCTGACAAATATATAATGATATGATACATTTGATAACTAATGTTATAAGCTACCGAAAATTCTTATTTCCTTTAAAGAGGGATGATCACACACCTTGGAATTCTCCTAATGGATACTGCGCTTACTGGAGTCTCTGTTTCTGCTCTTACAGTAAGAAGACTTTTCACCTACAGCTCAACAATGGAGGAATTAGAAGATACCTAGAGGTCAGAAATCGGCAGATTGGATGTCTGGTCAAAAGATAGCTTTTTTGTGCAGTCGGCCGATCTGCAAGCCTTTTTTTTCATTCTTTTTAAGTTTTACAGGTAATTATTTTGTCAATATTGTTTTCAAAACTATTTTATTACAACGATAATCGTTTTTTGATAAGGATATATATACGTTCATGCATTATGAATACACTTTGAGTGACTTTTGACACATTTGACCCGTCTTCATATTAACTATTTTCTAATTAAAAATAGTTCACCCGGTACAGAAAAATATAACCAGTATTGACCCATTTACTAAAAACTGTGTCGAAAATGCGATATCTAGTGACAACCTACCAATAGGAGTCCAATAATATTTCTTGGGTTCCCTGAGTATACGGGAACTCTACTGTGACCTCTTGCAAGAATCTTTCCCATTGCTTCCCTGGCATATTAACAAAAAATAAAGAATTAAACTCATACATTTGGGAGAAAGAGTAGTCAGGAATGCCATAGAATCCTGTAAAATTTCTACTCTACTTTTCTTTATTTTAATTTTTCTTAACTAGAATATTGTGTATTACCGCATTCACACTCAAAACACATCCAAAAAAAAAAAGAAATTATTCTTCTGGGAAGATTTACTATATATAAAAGATAATAGGATGTTGAGCGTGAAGAATATTCTAGTACTCAACAAACTTTAAAAAAGAAAAGCATGTCTGCATGTGGAGATGTTTTCTAGTTTCAAAAACCCTCAAAGTCACTTTTTTCTGTTTTTGTCAATTCATTTGTTTCCTATTTAATCTACATTCAGAAAAAGAACAACAAACACTCATGCATTCTAACTGGTCGTGCCAACTTTTAGTGATAGAGTTCCAAAACATGCAGTTTTTAAGTCTATAACAATAACTTCAGTTGCCACTCTTACTTACATAAAGAATCTCCATATCATAGTTCCAAACATGCAGTTGTTAACCATTTTAAGCTTTCCAACGCATGCTCATGAAAAAACGTAACAGTCAAACAAACATATACCAGATCCCATAACAATCGTGACACTTGATCCTACTTTGATAAAAATCGAATGATTAAGAACTCTTTGAATGATTAAAAAATCTGAGTACTTAGTGGTAAGATTGTTTAACTGTCAAAAGAAGATAAAGTGATAAGATGCAAGTATTATCATGTGATAAGATGCAAGTACAAAACTTGCATTGACATCAAGTGATAACATGCAAGTACAAAACTCACCAATCTAACTTTGAATTGACATCCAAAGAAAACGTTGACTCGATTGGTGTCATAGCCTCCTCTGCAGTCTGATCAGAAGAAACAAAGTAATGATCCATAATTCCATATTGTATAAATACGGAAATTCTGAAAATCTGAAAGTACACAAATTGCAAGTATAATTCTCGTATTAAATTGCAAATTTATGTCATTTGATACCTTTTCAGTTAAATCTAGCGCTCCACTGATAATTGTTGTCTCGTCATGAGTGAGTTCACCTCCTTTGCCAGCCTGGGATAGAATGAAATGTAATTGCAGTAAAGTCATTTAGGACTTCATCACTATGCTTTCAAAGAAGAACTTAACACTATCCGATTAAATAAACCACAAAAAGAATTAACCTCCTGGCCATGGATAGAAACGAGGGCTTTCAACTGAGCTCGTCTAAATAAAGCATCATTATGTCCTAGTACCAAATCAAGCATCTGAAATCACAAAATACTGTAAACATAACCATCTGAAATAGAAGGACAAACAATACAAGAGTTGAAACTATTACTTTATCAATTCAAATTACAAAGAAATATCACAAAATACAAGAGAAAAGAACTCACCTTGCCTATAGGATAGGCAATTGGATAGCAAATGATCATCAAAACTTTCACAAGCCAAATAAAACTAGAACCTATAGCAAGTCCATATCTGGTACACACTGCTTGTGGAATCACCTGTGATACAAAAAAAACAAGGGTTTAAAGAGTGATACATATACATGAAGCTGCAATGAAAAAAAATTTATTTTTTCAAGCTACCTCTCCAAAAAACAGGACAAAAGTTACAGAAAGCACGATTGCAACAACTTGATTGAAAATCTTGTCCAAGTATATAGGCAGGGCCTGCAAATTAGACAGCATAAACCAAGAAGTATAAGAATTGTTAAATTAACAAACATATATGGTGAAAAATATAGCAATAGACAGATGGTTGACAATAAATTTAAATGTATTCTGGGCTCATCCTGTGCTACATAATGTATCATGACCAGCCAATCACTGCTTAGTGACTGACTACCTGTTCTAAAAGATATATAATGATTAATGAATCGAATTTGTTATTTGTTTCAAACTTTGGTGAGTGGAGTTCTATCAAATGATTGTTAAAACGGTGATGTAACAGTGACCTTATGGGAATCCTCTCAACAAAAATACACTTGAAAGCAAAACCATCTTAGTTTCAACCTCATGATCTGAATCTCTGAAAATATAACTTAGAAGTAATAATAATTGTAAATACATTACCTCCATGGCAGCTGCATTGCACAGAAGCAATGTTACCAGAAGCTGGTGCTGTTTCTGAACCACTGGAAATATCACGGCTGAAAACCATAACATTGCACAAAACCAAGACGAAGAATCAATGAATACACTATCCAATGTAAAAAGTACATATTGAGGCAACTTACAAAATCCCCAAAAGGCAAAAATATCTTGGGAGTTAAGATGGTATAAATATTAACAAATAAACAAAAAATCCCATATACTGAACAATGATGTAGTGCATTCTAGTTGGAGCCAAGCTAGTTTCATATTCACATTTCCAATATATTTAACATCGAAAGCTTTTATCAGCAAATGGTTACAACTCCACATACACTTATCTTTACCATTATACTTTTTAACAAAAGTTTTGCAGCTTTTGTTCATGATGGGACCTGCCCTTTTCTATGTGATAAATTAAGTTAAATCCTATCATTTACCATAAGTAGCCTTACAGAATAAGATGACAGGATAATCTTTAAGGGCAGAATCAAATGTTAGGTAGATGCTTAAAAGCTCAATCCAAAAATATACTGTTACTTTATAAAGCTAAATACCTCAACCCTAAAAGTCAATAACAAACACAGTTAATTTATACAATCTGATTCCATGGAACCATAGCTAATTAAAGTTATCCAGATGACTTAAAATGTTTCCTGCATAAGCAATTTGAATCCGTACATTGATTCGATATGAAATTGAAATGTAAAACTCAAAAAGCATCATCAAATTGGGGAAAAACAGTACAACAGAATATGAAATCGGAAATTATTAAGTAATCAAAAACCTGCTTGTTTCTTCTCGGTTGGTGTGCCACTGCGTTGGAGGATTTCAAGCTCAACGAGACCTAGAGACATCAATCCGAGAGTAAGACCGGACATAATTCCGGCGAAAATGACAAGGAAACATGAAATTCCGATGTAAACGTAGAACATCGCCGATCCGAATTCAATCTCAGCTCCTAAAATTGAATCACTAGTGCTACTCGTAGCCATTCGTATAATCTGCACTACGTTCATCGCATGCATCATGTACGGATTGAACCAAATCAAACCAAATCAACAACCACAAGTCGTCGTTAACTGTTTCTGATTGATGTTGTTGTGATGAATAAACTAGATATGATGAATGATTAGAAACAGCAATAATCGTTTGTTAAGATTCAACTCGAACTAGTGTTTGATGAATTCGATCTGAGAGTTGGCGATCAAACTGTTGGACAAAATAGGGTTGGATCGAAGTCATGAACAAAATAAGTACGATCAATTCAATTAGTCATGAACGGTGACGTCACTGTTCATGAGACATGTGACTCGTATCATATCATTCATTTTTCTACTTTAGCATATATATCATCAATCACATAATATTCAAAGAAAACTTTGTATAGATTTGAACAAACCGAAAAAAACACACACGTTTCATGTCATTAAAATCAATCAATCTGCAACCTAATAGTAAAATGATTTTGTTCTACGTAATAAACTTAGGTTCAATTAATCAATCCCACTTGTGTTAATTTTATGGATTATAGCAATGAAGCTATTTCTAGGCTACCACACGGCTTCGTGTATAAGCCTAAAAGTTCATGTTCAGTTTTTTCATTGAACAGTTGGCTAACGAGTTTTGTCTCGGATTAACTTTGTCCGTAGGGAAGGTTGTGGTGAGTATTCACTGGGTCTACTGTAATAGAGGAGCCCCAATGTCTATGAAAAACCTCTATTTGTGTTAGAAGCAGAGTTTCGATCTCGGTCTCTAAGTGCATCGGCCATAAATCGTTACACCAACCATTGTTCGTAAAAAGATCTAGCTCTTCAACCATATACAAGTTATCAAACGTCAAACTCTAGTATAATAAATAAAAAGATTAGTATAAGGGTTTTTCTTAAATAAACTAAAAGAGGTAAACTTTTAACATTACAACTTCAAATACATTAAAAAAAAGAAGACCTTCACATTTCAAAATCAAATTGTTATATATGGCTTGGGAATATATATATAGGTATAATAAATATGTAGAGGATACGTGTATTCAAGATATAAAATAAGGGTTTGGAATGTAGGCAAAGATAACTATATATCATAACAATACATTCAAAATTTATACATAGCTATAGATAAGCATTATTTCATATATATTTTATTATCTGAAATATTGGTTTTAAACACTTTAGTTTTTCATGAGTGTGAGTCAGCCCGCTCACCACTCACCCACTCATTCTTGATTTTTTTTGTGCAAACAATTATCCTGATAAAAAAAACCTAAATCTTAAAACTTAACTTTGAAAGTTAAACCATACGACTAAAACTAAAAAATCTATCTAATAAATTAGAGTTTTTAGGGGGCAATTTTATGGGGGGAAAATATAATTTGTTTTATAAAAGGAAGGTTGAGAGGGAAAATTGAATAGGAAAGTTAATAAAGATAAAATTTTGTGATTAATAATAATTTACAAAATTATTTATAAATTTTTAAATTAAATATAATAGTTATAATTTTTAAAAAATATTTTTAATCAACCCGTGTGTAACACACGGGTGTTAAATCTAGTCTATATAATAAAACAGAGTTTTTTTTGGGCGAATTTGAGCGGGAAAACTTTAAGCTGGATTTACTCCTTCAACAAGTTAAAGACACTAGAAACGATTTGGGGGAAAGATATTTGACCAACATTCGCTTTTGGAAACTATTTGATCCATCGAAACAATTGGTTTACAAAACATTTTTTAGAAAGTGTTGATGCATGATTATGATTTTCTTGATTCATCAAAATTTTGTCTTCTATTTATTTCAACCAATATATGAATTAGGGGTGTTCATGGTTCGGTTTAAAACCGTGAAACCGTCCAAACCGGTCATCGGTTTAGCTTCATGGTCGGTTTTATTTTTAACTTTCGGTCGGTCGGCTTCAAAAAATTTAAACCGTAATGAACGGTTTGGCTTGTGGTTTTTACCAAAAACCGGTCGGATAAAACCGGACCGGACAGTAGGATTTAAGTATTTCAAAATTATATATTTTTTATATTAGATATATAATTATTTATAATATTTCATATTATATATTAGTAAATGTTTTTTTAGTTTTAGCATAGCCCATTAGCCCGAACAAACTAATGTTTAGATAATTGAAGCCAAAAATGATTATCCTATATATTTTATCATAGCTCATTAGCCCGAACAAACTATGTTTTGACCTGGTTTGTTTTGAACACCTAATTACTTTAAACTTCTTTGTGTATTTTGACAGCTTATTCTAATCTTTTATTAGAATAATTTTACTAATTATGTGTTTATTTGGTGTGTATGTTTTTTTAACATGTTAATTAGTTGTTGATTTTTTTGACATTTTATATTAGCACAAAGATGAACATGTATAGTATACAAGCCAAATATAGGCCCAAACCGTGAAACCAAACCGGAGCCAAACCGTTAGTAACGGTTTGATTTGGTTTGGTTTGTGTTTTCAATGGTTCGGCTTTGGTTTTCGATATGCAAAAACCGTACTAACGGCTTGGCTTACGGTTTGATCAAAAAACCGTCAAAACCAAACCGTGAACACCCCTAATATGAATATATCTATATAATAAATCAATGTTTTAAGGAAAAAATATTCGTTATATAATAAAAAAAATTGAGGGGAAATTTGAGTGGAATTTTCATTATGACTTGATGAAGCTAAATCCTTAAATAATAAATATTTATAAATAATTAAATATAATGATAATAATTTATTTATAAATATTATTATTTAACCCGTGTGTAATATACAGATATTAACACATAATATAAAATATGATCATAACGTCGCTGAAATAAAACAATTAAAATTCATTGATTACTTTGTAGATTCAAAAGACCGTATTAAACACCAATATTATCCATTGCTTTTTTATTTGGAAAATTATGATGATTTGCCATTACTCCGACTAATAGTATTTTATCCAAAACAAAAACAATCAAGATCAATCGTGAAAGTTGTTACAGATCGATTAATCACACAGACCTTGAGCTTGCGTGAAATCGTTATCTTCTTCGTCTTCACAAGAAGGATAATCAATTCCACTATTCAAGTATGTCGTGTTGCGTTGGATGTTGTGCATCTTTGACCTGCGGTTTATGCACATCGGCCGCATCAACCATCACAAAGAAATCAGCTAGACTCGGGTATTGCGGTCTCTTTGGTCTCTCATTGATCGTTTCTTGGATCCTTCGTGAAATCGGCACACCTCTATTGAAGAAATTTTCTTGTAAGTCATCTTCTGTTTCACGTGAGTTAGGGTTTTGTTTTTTAATATTGTTTCCGGAACAATTGAACTAGAGTTGGTAGTTTTTTTTC
Source organism: Tagetes erecta (assembly GCA_030867185.1). Classification (NCBI taxonomy): domain Eukaryota; kingdom Viridiplantae; phylum Streptophyta; class Magnoliopsida; order Asterales; family Asteraceae; genus Tagetes; species Tagetes erecta. The sequence continues at coordinate 2,413,387 of CM061492.1, forward strand.
GAGTTTGATGCTTTTAGATGATGATTTCAGCTTTGTTAGGTGTATATTGTTATTCAATTGTGTGTTTTAGCTAAAAATAGGATGTGGTAGTTTGTGTTTGAATATTTATGATTAGTTAATGTGATTGATGTAAGGTATGAAATACTGTAGGTGATTTAAGTACAGTTAGGGCTGTAACCAAACCAAACAAATCCTTATTTGTGTTTTTTCGTTTAGAGTTGAAATGTTTACGGACAGTTCGCAAATACATATTTGAAAGTTTTTGTTTTTTTTGTTCGTTAAGGAATTGAAATTGTTCACGGCCACATAACTGAGCGCAAACAAACACATACTGTTGTAAAAAGTGAAAAATCAACCTTGTTAATCACAAACTTAGACATAATCACCTTAAATAAATATGAAGTTAAGCACTTAACATTATAATCATATACATAATCATGAACAAACAAAAACAAACTAACATGAATGAACCTAAATGAACTACATAAACGGTTGTATTACCAAACGTTGACGAAGGTAACCTCTATTCGTGTTCATTTATGTGTTCGCTTATATAATTAATTGAACGGAATTCCTTGTTCATGTGTGTCCGTTTATTAAACGAATGAATATCAACAAACTTCCTGCTGAACGGTTCACAGATGGTTTGCTTAATGTTCGGTTCATTTATGACTGTAAGTATAATATGATAAAAATGTTAGATTTGGTGAGTTTGTAAACTTGATTGCATTCTGTATTTCTGTGTGTTCCAAAGCAAGCGGTAATTGCTTTAACTAGCAAGATGTTTTAACATGTTTTAGGGGATACAGTCTTGTATTAATGATTAAGTATTTGTTGTGGGATTTATAGGGATCAACACTTCTGATACTCTTTCTGATGAATGGTTCCAAATGGAAGCTGTTCTTCGTGTCAGCCTTGGAAATTGTTTGTTTTTTACTGTTCTTGCTTTGATGATGATTGGTATAAAGGATCAAAATGACACACGCGATGGCTGGCACCATGGTGGATGGATTTTCAAGATTGTGATATGGGCTTTGCTTATCATCCTCATGTTTTTCCTTCCAAATCCAGTTATATCTGTTTATGGTTAGTTTTAAATCCTACATTGTTCCACAAGTTCATTTACTCGGTTACTCCATCCTTGTGAAATTTTGCATTCGTGATATCTCCGTCTGGTTGATCATATCCTCTAGTTCAACATACTATAGTTGCTAAGATCAAAACTTTGTATATTTGTAATATGCAGGATTCATTTCGAAATTTGGAGCAGGGTTATTCTTACTAGTTCAAGTAATTATATTATTGGATGCCACACATTCATGGAATGATGCTTGGGTTGCCAAAGATGAACAGAAGTGGTTAGTTGTTACATATCTTCATTTTTTTCTTGTGAAATACTAACTTGACCAGCGGGTTAAAGGCTACTTGGTACTCTTTCTTCATTTCTGATCTATTTCTTATGTATGTTTTCAGGTTTGTTGCTTTACTTGCAGTATCAATTACTTGCTATATTTCTGCATTCACAATTTCAGGACTGTTGTTTATCTGGTTCAATCCATCCGGCAATGACTGTGGACTAAACGTGTTCTTTCTTGTGATGACTATGATTCTAGCACTCTCTTTTGCCATTATTGCACTGCATCCCATGGTGAGCATATGTTTAAATCAAAGTATTAAAACCCTGTTTAGCTATATAATCTACATAGTTGACTCATCAGTTCTTGTTGGTATTTATGTGATGTTTGGATTTTCATTTTGAATCTGCCACTCAGTTTTTAGTGTTTGGGTCAACAATTGTCTTGGATTATGATAATCTTTTTTATTCAACAGGTGAATGGTAGCCTGTTGCCCGCTTCAGTTATTTCAGTTTACTGTGCTTATCTGTGTTACACTGGTCTTTCTGCTGAACCTAGAGATTATGCCTGCAACGGTTTAAATAGTTCCAAAGCCGTTACGACAAGCACACTCGTTCTTGGCATGCTTACAACTGTTTTATCCGTTTTGTATTCAGCCCTTCGTGCCGGTTCTTCAACAACCTTCCTATCCCCTCCATCTTCACCAAGAGCAGGTCATACTTGTACTCTTGATCATATAAATTACATATTCATTTTTCCAATTGGATTCATGAATTAACATTTAGTAAGTGTGGCGAAACAGTGAAATGGGGAGGTAGGGTTGGGTTGGATACTTGACCAAAACGGGATCTGGTTATACTGGGTTGGGTCAAAACTGGCCATTTTGCTCCGGTCAAAGCTGGTTCTGCCCAAATGATCTTGAGTAAAAATGAGCCGTTTTAGAGAAAAGTATCAAAACGGGTTCTCTTGGTATATTTATTTTTATGGTGGCCTGTAGCGATGGCTGGTCATGGGTGGAATTGACCCATTTAGACCTGCTTTAAGTCAGGAAGTTTATAAGATTAGCTTGATTTGACCCGTTGGGTAAATCAGACCTGAATTTACCTGTCGTATAATTTGAGGTGACCTACTTTTCTTAACCTATAGTAAACACATTTCATGAAAATTGTTCATGATTGCATCTTACTTCCACAACAGGCGAGCGATCACCGTTTCTAGAGTCTGAAGAATTGGAAGCAGGCAAAAACAAGAAAGAAGTGGAATCAAAACCGGTGAGCTATTCGTACACGTTTTTCCATCTGATATTTGCATTGGCGAGCATGTATTCCGCCATGCTTTTATCCGGTTGGAGCAGCTCAGAAAAGTCAGATCTCATAGATGTCGGGTGGACTTCAGTTTGGGTTCGGATCAGCACCGAGTGGGTCACTGCTGGGCTTTATATCTGGTCACTTGTTGCTCCACTTGTTTTTCCTGACCGTGAATTCTATTAGACACACGTTTGGTTATATCACGTTTTAGTATGTGGATCTGTTAGGGTGTAAAATGTAAATAAATGTATGTGTGGGGGCTGTAACAGTAAAAAGTGGGAGATATATGGGGGTGGAAATGGTTTGGTGTTAAACGTCTTGTGACCGTGAATTTTATTGTTCGTGTCTTTCGTTTACCATATGTTTTAAACTTATGTTTCTACTTTCTAGACATACACACACGTTAGGAATGACATAATAGTATAATAAGTTTATAATGAATGTAAGTTTATAATTTATCTGCTTTTCTCCACTGTATATAAAAAAGAAACTCTTCTCCACTATATAAATAAAAAAAAACTACTAAAATAGTAGCGTATCCAAAAAAATTTTCATGGGGGTCGGAAATTTGGTCAATCGTTTGAGTATTGATGTATATAATTTTTTCTACCCGGTTTGTCGACTCGGATCGGGTCGAACAGGGTCGTGTCAAATTAAAAAATGACAAAAAAAACTTTAGCAAAACTTATATTTTTGGAAAAATGACAAAAAAATGATTTTATATGTGTTATTTTTAGAAAGTCTAAGAAGCCATTAGATGATGACATGTGGCACTCCCTTAAAATTAGAAGGAAGGGTAAAGATGGTAATGTCTCTATATTTTAAGTTTCACCCCATTTTTTTAAACGTCCATAACTTTTACATACGATATTATTTTTTTTAAAAAATTGCACCATAAAAACGAGCATTTTCTTATCTTTAAAACGCGTATAATATTCATATATAAAAAACAAATTTTTTTTTCACGTTTTTCGCTTGTTGTGTTATTTGTCAACTTATTGTGTTATTTCTTCAGATCATTAACACAATAGCCTAATGAAATAACACAATGATCTAAAATAACACAATAACCTAATGAAATAACACAATGATCTGAAATAACACAATGACCTGATGAAAATATAACATAATGACCTGATGAAAACATAACACAAAGACCTGATGAAATATAACACAAAAACCTGATGAAAATATAACACAACGACCTGATAAAAAATATAACACAACGGTCTGATGAAAATATAACACAACGGCCTGATGAAAATATAACACAACGACCTTATGAAAATATAACACAACGACCTGATGAAAATATAACACAACTACATGATGAAATTATAACACAACGACCTGATGAAAATATAACACAACGACCTGATGAAATTATAACACAACGACCTGATGAAAATATAACACAACGACCTGATGAAATTATAACATAACGACCTGATGAAAATATAACACAACGACCTGATAAAAATATAACACAATGACCTGACAAATATAACACAATCTGAAAAATATAACACAATGTCTTGACTAATATAACACAATGACCTAACGAATATAACACAATATTAACTAGTGTTATTCCGGTTCACGCGATGCGCGAAGGAAGCTGATCAACTGTTCACATTGCACAGTGAGAGTCGGCATCTAGTTTGATTCTTATTGAGTTCTAGTTTTACAACTCAAATGGGTGATATAGATAGCCAACAACTAAAAGATATTAAGTTAAAACTGAATAAATATATATATGTTTATATTCAAAAGTCAAAACCCGTCAAAATTGAAACAATCCTCATTTCAAACAAAAGTGTTAAAATCATAAGAACTTGAAATTTGAAAGTTCATAATCTCTGAAAATGTACATATCGCTACAAAACCCAAACAAACATTAAAGATCTTAAGATGTGTATAAAACGATTAAACCAAAAACTAACAGGCTCTGATGAGCAGGTAATATCGCGTGCAAATATGAATAACACAATGAGCTGAAAAATATAACACAATGACCTAACGAATATAACACAATGAGCTGAAACTTAAAAAAAAATCATTTTTTATATATCAATATTATATGCGTTTTGAAAATAAAAAAACGCTCGTTTTTTTGGTGTATTTTTAATTAAAAAACATTGTCGTATGTAAAAGTTATGGACGTTTAAAAAAGATGGTGGAATTTGAAAGTGAGACAAGACTAATATACCCTTGGTCTATCATTTAAAGTTTTAACTATTTACCATTATGTCACCTTGTACTTATGAGCCATTGATCTTCATTTAATATTAAATCTAATGGTTCAAATTCCTTCTTAGACTTTCTAGGAAATTTAAACTTTGTAGTTGAACCTAATTCTCAAAAACCATGCTTAAATATAAGTTTATCGTGTAAAACAATCAATAAAATAAGGTTGAGGGGTTAAAATTAAAATTTATTTATTTCGCTTCACTTATATTCAAAATTGAAAATTTCAGTTAACTAACTTCTTTAATGTCAAACCCTAATTTTTATCTGTAAATACTAACCCAAATCTCTCTAATCTTTTCATCAATCTAAATTCTCTATCAAACTCTCTCGATATATCCAAGAGCTCCATTTTTTTGTAACAAATTTTCAATAATAATTTGTGAGTTTCTTAATTCTTTCTTTCATTTTTTTCTTTTTTCTTTAATTTTTTTGTTGATATTTTTCTTCCGTAAATACTTTAAACATCCTCTAGGAATTTACCATATATTTAACAAGGTAAATAAAGTTTGGTAAATCACCATTTTGAGGTTCGAGTTAAGATTATTTTTTTTAAACCATGTAAAATGAATCATTTATTTTGTTTCTTAAGCCACTAATTAATTTACAAATAAGAAGTGAATGAAACCAAACCATTTTTCCAAACAAGGCTGTGTTTGGGTCTTGTGCTATGGTATAAAAATTATGATATTGAGAACCTTGGTTCAACAACTAAACTTTCCATCATTCCTCACTTCTCACTTGTATTATTGATGTATTCCTTTCTTGTACTCATTGACCATCCGAATTATCAACTATGCTGATGGTTTTGTGCAATATTGAAACACTTTGGGTTATAATACCTCAATGTTTGACTATACATGACAATATAAATAAAGAAATATTAGTATCTTTTAACCATAATTTAACTCAATCCATTGTTAAATAATATGTGTCTCCTATGGGTTGTGGACTGGGCATCAAACTGAGTTTTCTAAGACTGGACGAGAGTCAAGAGTTAAATTTTACGGAGGTCGATCGAGAAATTAACATATAACGAAAACAAAAAACTTTCGCAGGGGAACCGGGTGCCCCCCACCCCTATAGGGTGGGTACGCCCCTGTTGTAAAATATCATAATAATAATATTATAGTAATAATAACCATTATTAGTTTGGTGCTGATGGTTTAGTGGTTAAAGAATGTAGAATATTTTATCTTTCTTAGAGGTTTTAGGTTATAGTTTAAGCACAAACATTTATATATTAATTTGGTGTAATTAATTTTTAGTATATAAACTATTGTTGTTAAAAAAACTAGCTTAGCCTACTGATAAATGTTTATGATCATCATCTAAATGTTAATGGATTTTAGCCTCACACTTGAGTACTCCAATTAGAATAACATTAATAATAATAATTTCTTGAAAATTCACAATCTTGATATTAGTGAATTTAAATACACCAAAAATAAAACAAAAGAAAAAAAAATGTTTTTCACAACGTTCTAATAATCTCAACTTGCTATTGATACGCATAATTTCATAAAAATTTGTTATGTTTAGTCTTTAGAAGAAAAGTGTTTAGTGGAAAACTTATGTTCATGTAGGATAGCACAATGTCTCGTCAACCCTTTGCAAGTCGTTCCATTCAATAATCAACCACTATTGACTTGTTTATTGACTACGGGGTTATTGCCCTATCGATTACGCATTTTTTTTAATCACTTTAAAAAAATGTGATGTTTATTTTTTTAGAACGACAGTTGGTGCAACGGCGTATGGCCGAGATCGGAAACATGTTTGTAATGTGTGATTAACTTAGAATAGATGTTTTTCATCAGCATTGAGCCTCTATAATACATTAAAAAAAGTGTTTGGTTAACTTAAAATATGTTTTTCACAAAAGTTTTATTATATTATAATCCCATTAAAATATCGAATATATATTACGAGTGTAATTAAAAATTAACTGTCGTATCTTTTCTTCTAGTGTTTGGTTATGCACTAGAGAAACATATTTTTTATGGATCTTAGGAGACTGTCCCATCTTGTTAGGTTCTAGAATAATGAAGTTGTAACCATGAGAAAATTTGTTTAGAAAATCAACATATATTTATTCCTTAGCTTTGATACATTTGACTTTTCAGCTTGGAAGATAATGTTTTTTCAAATAACAGGTCGTGTATAGTAATTTTCCGGCCTCTAATCTTTAAAACTAAGTTTTTAATATAATCATGTTTACTATTTAAAAAAAGTAACGATACATCTTGTTACTCGTTTACATGATAAAACGTTATTGTAAAAACTTAAACAAATGATTTAGCTTTCGATAAACAACAAAACCCAATTGTTGGCTAACGTACGCTGTACGTCCCCATCACATCACTCGCCTTCCACCTTACTCCCAAAGTCAAACGTCACGTGACGTCACCACCTGAAAAAAAAAACACCTCTCCACCTTCACCTCCATTACCCTGTATCAACATCATCATCTCTTCTCACCGACGCCCTTTCACTAACATGCGCCACAACCTCTTCTCCTCCTCCGTCACTCCAATGACCACTCACCACCATCACCACCTCAACAAAAAACCTTCATCATCATCAAACCCTAACAACACTTCATCAACAGCAACTTGCTCTCATCATTCTCCATCCGCAACCCTAGACATCTTAATCCTCATCCTCGTCCTCTTCTCCGGCGCATTTCTCCTCTCTTCCTACTTCAATTACATCTTCCATTCACTATCTCTCATCCTCCCTCCTATAACTATTAACCTCTCTATTATCACAAACTACTCATCTCTCTACCTCCTCGGTTTCTTCCTATTCTTCGTTATTTCAATCCTCAGTCTCGAGATCTGCTGCGGAAACAGGTCGAGGAAGTGCGGGAAGAGAGGATGTAAAGGATTGAAGAAGGCGATGGAGTTTGATTTGCAGTTGCAGACGGAGGATGTTTTGAGATCTGTTGGTGATAAAGGTACTGTGAAGGAGATTGATGATTTGCCGTGGAAAGGAGGAAGTGAAATGAATCCGGATTATGAGTGTTTGAGGACTGAGTTGAGGAAGATGGCTCCGGTTAATGGAAGAGCTGTGTTGTTGTTTAGATCTAAGTGTGGTTGTCCTGTTGCTAAGCTCGAAGGCTGGGGACCGAAACGCGCTAGAAGAAATAAGAAGTGAGTTTATTCGATATTAACTGATTGTGGATTTCATGTTGTGTGGTAACATTATGTTTGTTAGTTAATTAATAATTGCATTAGATTAAGTGTGCATAGTTTTTGGGCAAGTTGGATTAGTAAGATAGTGATTTATACGAAGTTTGTGCGAATGAGTTTGTTTGAGTAATGAGAAGAACTGGGTAGTGGTATTGGTAGAGTTGTTTTTTATGACAAGTAGGTTTGAATCAAACTAAAATTGAATGGATTGGTTTAGGAAGATGTGAAGTTTGGTTTTAGAAAACTAGGTGGATCTGTTTAGTACTTGGGTTGGGATCTTTGTTGGTTGAAATAATTTTGTTGTGACATGATATTGTTGATTTGGTATTTGGAACAAGGTGCATTGAGGTATGATATATGATTTTACATGCTAGTAAACAGGTCTATTTTTGAAGTTGGATGGTGCATGTTTGGTGTTTCATCAGTTCTGGTTCGTAGGATTAAGACTTGATGGAATATTGACTGGATGCATGAGTTATACCAGTTTAATCCAATACCATGAAAGTAACAAGATACAATGAAACTACAAAAATTTTTGGACTTGAATAGTTGAATATATATCAGTTTTATAGTGTATTATTATTATTTTTTATTTTTTATCCCTCACGTCGAGTTTAATTGTTAAGTTGATGGTGCTGGAGTAACTTTTTCTCCTAACTGTTTTCTGTAAACAACTTATGACTATAATAATCACCACCGTCATCAGTATTGTTGTTATATTTGATTGCATGACTATACCATTTATATTGTATATTCATAAAATATGTCTTCTGTACTTCTGTTAACTTAAGGGCCCTTAGTTTTCTTCTTGTGGAGCATGGTTAAAGCTTGAAACTTTATTTTGACTGTTATTGACTTATTGTCTTGAATAAGTTAACCAGAAGGTTTCCACATTCTGGTTTATCAACTTCTATTCTTTGATTATTTGAAGTTGAATCCTCTGATATTCTTTGATTATTTGATATCTATATTCTGCTAAATTTATGTATGATTTACTTTGTTACTGGACACGTTCTAACAATAGCAAGCTAATTCCTTACTTCCACCTAGTTTCGACCTTGTCGAAATTAGCATGTGAATTTATTATATATACTCAAGGGGCTGTTGTTAATGACTACATCGAAGTTGACATTTAAGGTCAAGGTTATGCACATTGATATATTGTTTTCTTGCTCTTGGAAGTAAGTGATTTTTCCAAGACACAAACTAATATGCTGAGAGGCTGCTTGGTTTTGGCCATACCAAATATTGATCATATTGACTTGGGGTGCTTTAATTATTTATCATTCAATCATAAAACCTTTAAAACCGTTTTACTTAACTTTATCAGTTCAATCACAAACTAATAGCATATTTTTTTTTTCAAATTTCAAATAAATGAGTAAAAAAGTTTGTGTAACCGCCTTAATCTGACCTGATTGGTTTTAACTTACACTAAAGCTTATTTGTTTAAATGCGAACCTATTTTGACCCGTCACTCACATGCCCTGTCTATCCACCAGGTAACCCTTAGTGATAAGGTAGGATCTTCTACACATCATGAATAAAGTATAGCAGACACGATGCTTGACATTTGTGATTTTAATCTTTTTACAGTACATACTTATTACTTGCCATCTGTTTTATCATCATGGTTCATGTGCTGTTTTTAGCAGGTTTCCATTTTAACCACCTTGTTGTTTGTATACATAACCATACTAACATGCTAAGTTCCCTTTTTATTTTGCAGGAATTTGAGTCTGAATGGAGGAAATCATGGCTGATATCTAAGAACGCAATCAGTGTTCATTTCGTCGGTTTTTCTTGTTCGTCTCTTCTTGTTATTACCCTCCCAGAAAATGGGTTGATTCTTGTTTCTGGATAACTTAACTGTTGGGTAGAACAATTCTCCAAATTTGGTTTGTATATGAACTCTTTTTAAAGGGTAATAGCAGATTAATTATGAATAAAAAATTAAACACTTTAATTAATAATTAGTGTCATCAATTGTATGCTCAATTGCGAACCCAAAATCACCTACACCCGTACACTTATCTTTAGATTGTTTGGTGTGATTTGTCTGATTTTATTGTTGGTAGGGTATTGGCATGTTTTCTAAATATGCTTTTAATAGATTTTCATGGACCAAAAAATATGAGTTAAGAATTGAGTTTCAAGTCAGTAGATACAATATTTCCATGATCACTCACACTGATAAGAACTAATGTACAGCTAAATCTAAAACCATTTACAAAACTTGTGCTGAAAATCAAAACCAGTTCTATGAATCAATTTGACAAATAAGTTCAGCAGCTGCACCCATAGCACCAACACCGCCAGATTCGAGTAACCTAAGAGCAAGTTCTTCTTCATTCCACTGCCTCAACCCTTTACTCAATCTCTTCAAAACCTCTAGATCTACTTCCACCACCCAATTAGGCATACATCCCACCATCAAATTCAAAAAACCTGTCACATATGAATGCCAGGTGATCGGATCACACCCAAGCGTTATCTTCCCATCAAGCGCACTTGCTAAAAACTCCATATGAGATCCGAGAAATTTAGGCCGCCACTTGGACACTGACACTGATGAGTCAACACCCCAAGCAAATGCTCCACATAGCACTGTGAAATACCCAAGGGCATAACCAGATAACATTGAAACCGGTCCACCCATTTCCCCTTGGTGAGCGGATATAAACCAAGACGGTAATGTCTCGTTTATTAAAGACTGAACTAAACCTTGACCTCCAGATATCCATAATACTGATGCAGCTAATTGAGCAGCTAGTTTGACTTTTGTCAAACTAGTAGCAAGTGAAACTTGTCCATATTTTGTTTCCTGTTTTCCTTTAGGGGTTATACCATTAGAAGCTATATCTTTCACACTTTGCATTAGTAAAGAAATGATATCTTCTCTGAGAAACATTATATCTCTAATGGACCGGTAAACTCGTAAATATAGAAATCCAGGTGCTACTGGAGACATTTCCCCATAAAAGTTTGACCCGATCCCATGCCCGAGAAGTGCTCCAACGCCACCGTGGGTTGAAACAAGAGAATTATTCAACCCAAGTGTGGCGCTGAAGCAACTTTTAAGAAGCTGATATACCGCATCATTATCATGAAGGAAAACCGTACGAGAAGCTGAAAAAACAAGAAAATCGCTCCATTTTTTTGCTTTTTGGGTCCATAAAGACGCCACAATAGGCATGCATGGCCATGGACATCCGGCTGCAAGTGATTCCAGAGCTGGGCCCGCGAGATTGAGAAACCGTTGTGATGCTTTGTCGAGTTTGTAAGTTATGGTGACACTCACAAAGGCAGCTAAGGGCAATGGAAGAGTAAATGGTGAACTTATTCCTGCCAAAGAAAGTCAAAACCAAGAAAAAGGTCAAAAGTCAAAACTTTATCATTGCCTATTTGACTCCATTATTTCTTGAATTTTTATGAATCTAGAAAGATTTTAAAGTATGAACCTGCAAAAAGGCGAGGAACATTAACGTTCGTGGTGGCCAGGATGTTCTTTATATGTTCTTCAACATTAGAAAGATTTGCAGCCGGGCTTGGCCAATCTGTTCCATTCATAAATACTGGTTTCCAAACACCACGTGACACCTCAGCCGAGAAATAACTCACGATGATCGCCAATGATGCAGGAAGAAAGTCTGCCAAATCTTTAAGCCCTGCAAAAACAAACATACTCAGCAAAAAATCCCACTCATACAATAATTCCATAAGATAAAGAGCCTGCTACTCATAAAAACTTTTTTTTTATTGAAAGAAAAATACATGAAATATACAAGAAGAAACAAGTATCACAACAGAGTTTATTAGTAGCGGAAGACAAAACTGTTGACTGACCTGTGCATAGCTCACGAGGGGATAATCTGCCATGTGCGCATGCAGTTAGAGCAGCATCGACTACAAAAGGAACAGCTTCAAGAATATCCCAAGCAGGTAACTTTGGTCGTAAAGACGCGTCTTCACTTCCAGGTCCAGATGAACTACTACTTCCTGATACTGAATTCAGCGGTTGATTTCTGTTTATCTTTCTAAACATCATGGTTAGAAGGCTATCGACAATCTGATGCACAGGGGAATGAACTAGACCAGAAAGTGTTGAAGCTAAACACGCTTGGTGTTGACGATACCATGCTTTTAGTTTTGGGAATGAATCAACAAATATGGGATTAGGAGACGATGCTTTAGTTACTTCTGATAACCGTCTTCTGTTCCTGTCCTCGTACATGCTACCAGAAGAAACTAACTGAGAGTTGCGCATTAGTAACAGATATTCGGGAGTTAGTTGTGATCCCACAGGAGGCACGTCCCCAACCCCGTATTCCAGAGGCGGATGGTTAAACCTCCATAGCTTTAGAAGAAGTGCAAATGCATTTGAAAACACTGCATATGCTGAAATCTCTTCTCCTGTTGTCAAAGTCCAAGATATATTTGGTACACATGATCCAAACACTTCACAAATTGGCATTAAAGAACCAGCAAGCTGCGGGACCTGTAAAAACATAATCAAAACCGAGTTCAAATAACCAAAGTATCCATTGTTGAGGGTGTATCCCACAACCAAAAAGGTTGAGGGTTCAAATCTTGAAGGGTGCAGGTTGTGGTGTACTTATTCTAGAGTATATAGAAACTGCTAAAAAAAGTGATTTGGTTGAAAAAGATGAACTTACGAGCCCGTGTAATGAAAAGATCTGAACACAGTCGATTGGTGCTATACCAACAAGAAGGACATTAAGCATGGGAGCATAAGCTATAAGATGACTGTCATTCCCTGAATAATTTGCAGGCAGTGGAGGTGATAATAATCTAGTGATGAAATAAACACTATGTTCCTGCAATTAGCATAAATCTTACGTTAATCCAGAAATTATGAATTCAAGATTGCATAAACAAGTTTAATGACTTAATCATATGATATACCTGCACATTCCAACCTTGAATCAAAGATGCCCCACAAAGAATTGTAGCGGCAGCAATTTTTTCATCGTCCGATCCGTTGACTGCAATCTCAAAAACCTTCTCAAGCTCTGCTAAGCTTCCATCAAATCCATTAGCTTAAATTCAGTTGCTTTTTCGTTTACTAAATCTCGAAATCCAGTAATTAGCTTAAACAATTTCTTGCAACCATGTGTACAAATGCTTTGAAATTTTATATGTTACCTTGTAGCAGGTTCAGAAACGAGAGCGTTCGTCATGGCTGGAGTCAGTGGTGCACCTTTCATGAATGTTGACCAACCAGGGACTTGAGCTGGCACGCCATGAGGGATCTGGTTAATATGACCAGTTACATAACCCGGCCAGTAATATGCTGATGTGTCCAACAGGTTTCTTGCAATACAAGCCTCTACTATCAAATGGTGCAAGTTCCCAGCTGCAAATCAGGAACATAATGTATGAAATAACATTTTATGGTTTGACAGTTTTCAGCTAATATTAACTTACGTATGTTACTTACAGATGTTATGTGCAATATCTTTCATGTTGACGGAGTCAAAGTATGAACTGCTACCAACATTAATGCCTGATATGAGCATCAATGCTTTTGCAGCAGCCTGATTGGCAGCAGGAATAACTGCCTGAGGTGGCGTCAACAAGCTCTGATAATCACCCAAACTCTGTAAGCTTGATACTAACTCCATTCGCCGATTTTCTTTATTATATTGTGTTGTTTGGCAGTTAATATTGTTTTGTGATGTACTCTCATCATCCTCAATTAAATCAGAAACCACTAAAGTTGTAATGGACAATAACATGCATAAACGAGTATCCAAACGAGGCATAGGTCCTTCAATCGGATCTCTTTCCTAAAAAACAAACAAAACTATCAGACAACCAAACACGCATGCACACTTACAAAATAATAAAAACTAAACCGAAGAAAGAATGAGAGATCTATATCCGAACCCACCCTTTGAACAAGACGAAGAGCTGCCATCCAAAGACCAAGAAAACACTCGTGCCAAGTGGTGCCATGTAAGGCTTGAAGAGCTTTTACAAGACCTGCAATAAGAGACATAAATCTTTGTTTCATTTACCATTTATATTATTGAAAGGTATTAAAATACAACTGGAAATTACGTGTGATAATTTCTATCGCGCTTGTTGTATCAACTTGTGAACCGTCCATGGCATCTTCAAGCACAAGATCAATAGGGATCCACAGTGAAGAACCGCTAACTTTATGAGAAATACCCGCAGAGGAAGACATTATTGTGTGGATCTCTTGCAAGTAATTTGCCTTTTTTTCTTCAGTCGCGATTTTATGATCATCTGATATTAACTGAAGCAGAATTTCTGGTGTCATCACCTTTGAATTTCTTAGTGCTGAAGAGTTGACAGCAAGAACCTCAATATCCTGAATAAAACTTCTCCAATGTTGGGGCCTAATGCATGAGATATCAAAAACAATATCATTAAAACTGAATCTAATACTTTGCATAAAACAATTTACGAGGCAGTACGTGTTATAAATACACTTTGGCTGACTTTCAAGTTTCAACCCATTTGACCCGTTTCCTCTCTGTTGATTTATCATACAAAATGTGTCGAATTGTCACTTCTAGTTTCTGATATAACGAAAGTCCAAACAGTTTGTATGTATGTATGGATTTCAAGTTTTGAACTTTATGCATTAAACTTTAATATAATTAGGAAGTGTCAAAGGATTAAGTTCTGACATGTTTCGGCGTGCCAATAAAAGAATCCTGGAAGTTGTTTTGTTCTGCAAGAAATGCCCAATCAACTCAACTGCCATAACTGTATTTTTGCTTTGCAAAATCTCCTGATATTCATTTCTATTTCCACCATAACCTCCGGAACCGTCTATTTCCATATCTTGAGATACATTCCACTTATGTTTTCTTTCTTTAGTAAGTTCTAGAAGCCCCTCATCCTCTAATGCTGCCTCTACCAACTGCCAAACAGTCGAAACTATAAACTCAAGTAACACGCTGCCGGGATCGTTCAATTTGATGCCAAAGATCTGAGAAAGATTAAGAACATTGTCTATTGAATTCATGATCCTGCATCAACATAAAAAAACAGGTAAGAAAAAAAGCCATAAAAAACTTGATTTATGGTAACCAACTTTCATAAATTCAGGTAACTTTTGACCATGTTGACTTTTATTGATGTCACATTCATGGTTAGGTGGTTTAAAAGTTAAAAATCTAAAATGATGGAGTTGGTTACCAAAAGATTAATATGACTTTAACTGGTTAACTTGTTATGCAAGTAAGCCTTAAAGATATAGGAGACAAGAGAAAAACATTCCAAAAGAAGGGGTACACACTTACACTCCATAGTTTTTAAATTCAACATGTGGTTTGAGTTTAAAAGCATGTCTCTTAAGAAGTTCCATATATAACCGAAACGCTGCAGGTTGAGTATGTCGCTTTGGAATAACCCTGTTTGAGATAAATTATTAAAATTTAGAGAAAAAAAAAGATCCAAGAAATAGAATTGTAAAAAGGGTACAATGTATCCTAATTAACATTACATTATTTCATACATATTAGATATTGTTAGCTATCTTTATGTATTGTACTTGATGAATGTGTTTCTTACAACATCTATGATGATGAAACTAAAGGCAGTAAATAAACAACAATAACCCAACCCAAACAAACAAACAAACATGAAATGATTGAAACTGAGACAGGAGATTTGAGACTAATTTCAAGAACAGAGAAGCAAGTAAATTGATTCAAGAAATTTTGAAAAAAATAAAATTTTAGAATCTTAGAAACTGTTTTATGAGGGACCCACAAAATTAAATTTTTAACAAATCAGAATGGATCCTCAGAAATTAAGAATAAAATAAGAAATGATGATGATGAATGATAATAACAATGTTGAAATCAAGAAACCATAACAATAGGTCCAGTTTCAAGTTTCAAACTTTAAAATCAACAGCATTTACAACAACTCTAAATCAAAAACCCATCAATTAACCTTCTAATAATAGAAACTTTTCCCAGAAACAATCAACAACTTGTTTATAAATCAAGAACCTCTTCTACTTTACACAGATCAAAAACCCATGATAAGATCTTCAAGAATATATAAAATCAAGAACATTTTCAACTCCAAATCAAAAACCCATCAATAAACTTTATAAAAACAGAAACTTTTACAGAAATAATCAACCACTTTTTATAAATCAAGAACCCCTTAAACTTCCCACTAACAAAGTTTAAAAAGATATAAACTTTTTGTTAGAAACAATCAAGAAACACATATTTAAGAATGATAACAACATGAAAAGGATGAAATCAAGATATATGAGATGAAAAAACCTGGTTGAAAGA
Organism: Tagetes erecta; assembly: GCA_030867185.1. Lineage (NCBI taxonomy): Eukaryota > Viridiplantae > Streptophyta > Magnoliopsida > Asterales > Asteraceae > Tagetes > Tagetes erecta. The sequence goes on from CM061492.1 coordinate 2,429,805, forward strand.
AGAGCAAGAAGAAGCAAAGGAGGAACTATGTTAAAGATCAAAGCTTTTTCCAAAAACTTCCATGAAATGGGATTATTGTTATCCCAACAAATGTGAGAAACCAAAAGATTTGCTAAATCTGGTGAAGGAAGAGATACACCAGCAGAGTTTAATTGTGAAGAAAGATGAATTGCCCATATCATTGGATCACTTCCCTTATCTTGTGATTTCTTTGTTAACTCAAGGACACTGTCCCATAATCTCAAGGTCCCTAAGGACATAGCCATTAATGGCACATATGTTGCTATAACTTATGTTTTGAAAGAGAGAAATGTATATAGAGAGAGAAAGAAAAAAACTTTATATATATCTATGTAGAGAGAGAGGGGGCTTTGGGTGGGTGGATGTGTGAAATGGTCTGAATTTTTGAAGTCAAAAATGAAGGCATGGGGTGAATAAGTGGTGCCAGACAAAAGTACTTGAATATGTAAAAAGTAAACTAGCAGAAGAAAATGGTGTTTTAACAGAAAAGAAAAATGGCACTTCATCTTTAGATAAAAATGGCACTGCACTAACACTTGTTACTTTTGCAACTTCCAATGTGGTGTAGTGGTAAGAGGCTTGGATTCTCCAAAAGAGACCCAAGTTCTAGTCCCACTACCACCACTTTGGAAGGGGCAAATGGGGGCAATGAAGGGAGTCTTGTGGCCAACATAAGTTCGATCTCTGAGCCAAACGGGTTTTACCGCTAGCTTGTTGTCGTGCCTACGGGCGGACGGGCTAGTGGGTTTCCCCCGAATTGGAGTTGGTTTAATAGGTGGGCTTCGGCTACCCAGCGCTGTCTGTGTTCGCAGAGCGTTTGGGGTCGCCTTTCGCCATTGGGTTACCCTGGGTAGCCGGGCTTTATTCGTTTCGCTGTAAAAAAAAAAAGATAAAAATGGCACTTTATCTTTAAATTTAGATTTGATTCATGCATAATTAATTCAAAGTGTTCCACTTCTGTTATTAATTAACTAATAATAATATTAAGTGGACTTAAGTAGGAGTGAAAAAACAAAACCACTTCAGATCTAAAACATGTTTGATTGATTTCAAAGCTGGTTTTCAAAGGATAATATATATATGAGATCGAATCATATAAGTTTCAAAAGCAGATTCAATGTATTTTGTAACTAGCCATTGAACCAACCATGTTCAATGTATGTATCTTTAAACCGGTTTATAACCGGTGAATCAGATCATAACCAGATAGTTGGGTTGGTTTAGGATCTGTTGACCTCTTCTCACCGGATTCGTAGAAAATTTTGTTCTAAAGTTAAAATTTAGATTATAAGAACACAAGTTTGAGTTGTTAAAGAACACAACTTTGATCAATTTGATTCAACTTTTTTTTTTATTGAATTATTGCAAAAAACAATTTTGAGCTATTAAAGAACATAACTTTGACCAAATATAGTAACAAAAAAAAGATTGGGGTTGGTGGCTTGCCCTGGTGAAGTGCCTATGTTTAAATTCTTGGGTTCAAGTACATTAAAAATAAAATGAAATTGTTCGTTTTAAATATAATAATAATGTTATTATTATTATTATTAAATAGAGAAAAAAATATTATGATAACCATGACAAAGAGGCTTTGATTCTAATATTATTTAATGGTATAATTTGTTTTATATTAATATATTATTATTCAGTAAACTATATGTTAAGTTCATAAATATACAATAATCCAACACTTTCTTATATCAAATAGATTATTTTATGAAAAAAAAATTGTTGAATTTATTAAATAGAAAACGACATTGTGACATGTATATGAAAATGTTATTTCGTCACTTTCTTTACGGAGCATGTTGTTGTCACACGACTTTAGGGTGGGTACGTAATTGGGGAGCGTCTCAGATGCAGGTTAGGGAAACGAGTTAAGAAATGGGTAGGTGAACCTAGTGTTGAACTTGCAATCGAAAGAGATTTACGAGGGAAATTTAGTAGCAGATTGCACTCTGGCCACCAAGGCCAAGCTTAGTTGGCGGCCGATCGATTTAAGGTGGAGACTAAGTGGTGAGTAACTTTAGGAGTCTTAAACACTTTAAAAGCTAGCTCTATACAATTGATGCTTTGATTTATTAATAATATAATAATTATATAATAATGTGTGTAATATTAGAAATCATTTGTAAGTTATAAAATTAACATGGATTTTGGAATTACACACATGTCTCTATTGGACTTGTAAGTTGGTTTTAATCCAACACTACTTCCAAATGGTTGGTGTTTGTTTTGTTAGTACAATAAGAAAAATATAAAAACTATAAAAAGTTAAGAACTTCAAAACAAGAAAACATTATCTTATTTAATATGTTGAGCTAAGTGTCTATAATATTAATTTAATACTACAGATCTAGGGACATGTATCATGTGATTATGCTAAACACCAGTTAAGTTGACTAGATTTTTGAGCATTTATATGATTTGAGAGATTAATATATATAATTATAAAGTCACTCTCTTCTTTTATATCTAATATATTAGATTTGTTTATAAATTTATTTATATTCTTTCTTGAAAAATACTAACATCATGTGTAATCGAGCTTTTTACCCCTTAAAAACGCTGTAAAGAGCCCGAAAACGCCTCAAAACACCCCGAGGCGTTTTTTATATTCAAATTGTATCTAGGCTTTTTCTACATAACCCCCATTGAACCTACTTTGTTGTTAAAAGCTCAGGAGAAGAGAAAAGTGAGGCTTCTTGGATTTTTTTCTTTTCCACTCAGTACAGATGGTCTAATATTCTCCGGTCTCTTACTTTGTATTGTATTTTTCTTATATCGATATAACTTGTATGTAAAGCCATTAGCACAATCGTATAACTATATGTATTTAAATCATTAAGATGCTAAAACAAACGACCCTTAAAACACTCATCAAAGTTTTACAAATAAGTTAATTTCATTCAGCACATCAGTTTTATATCATATGCAATGATTTTATTAGCATATGGTTCATTTCCAAAATCAATATTACAGCATTTCATGGTTTACATAGATATCATAAGTATATAAGCATTAGATATCATAACTTGATAATAATAACTACTAACATGTCGTTAAAAAATAAAATGCTTATATGAGAAACGCCCATATATATTTATTTAATTTGTTATCTTTTTTGTTACTAGCATTAACACATGGCGCTATTCTCAAGTTTATTTGTTTGAAACAGTCAAACAGAAATAGATCGAGAAAAATGTATGATGTTTACTCATCAGATCGAGGTCAAATTTGATGTATGAGGTATGAAGTGGGAAAAAAGTCAAGTTAGATATATGTTAATTTCTTTTGCGTATTTAATAAACCAATAACATTTTAGGGATCAACATCAATATTTGAAGGTTTATTCTCTTGCAAATATGACAAGGAAAAGAAGATGTTAGCTAATGGGATTAGTAACTCATTGATAACATATCTATATCAAAGCACTACGTTATGAGTTTTAGTTTTATTATTAATATGTTTGTGGTGTATTTTTATTTAAAATAAAGTGTTATTATTAAAAAATAATAAAAAAATGTCAAAAGGGACCCATTGTACTTAGTTTGGTAGACTTTATTTTTAGATAAAAATTAACAAACCTCTAAGTGCTACGGTCATAAACTGTTACATCAACCGTCATTTTAAAAAAAGATAAGAAATTAAGAAGTATGTGATTATTTTTTCATATTAAAGCAATAGGAAATTAGAAACCATCTAACACAATCCGATTCACTCCTGAGTCATATTGTTTAATCTTCCTATGCTAGTATAACATTAAATCTTTGTCACATGTATTAAAAAAATTTAAGACTCAAATTCATGACCTTCATTTTAAACGTGCATATGTTTTAACCATCAGGCCTGTGTTTTTTTGTTATTTATTCAAAACAAATATTACGTATTCATACATTTATTGTTTTTATTTATTTTCTCTTTGGTTATTTTAATTTACTTTCTTATATAGATTGTTTGTATTTTTTAATCCGTATAAGCTTAGAATCATCAAGGCCGGGGAAAACTAGGTGAAACTAGGTGAAAGTCTCCCCAACTTCGTACACATGGGGGTTATTAACCTAGTAATTCAAGTACGAAGAAATTAAGTTGGGTCGCAAATATATCTTTTAATTAACTCAACACTAGCTAAAACACAACTTCTTTGCAAAGAAAGCCAATTTGGTTTAGCTTTGTTTACACACCAATCGATCTAGCTAGATTAGTTCAACCGGAAATATTTACACATGCCTAAGACAAATATTATAGTTCTCACAAAATAAAAAAAAATATTATTTATTTTTTATGAGAATTGTTTTACACATGAGTAAAAGAGAATTCTTGAAAATTCTCACAAAATAGAATTTTCAAGATAACACTCCTCTACACACGTGATATTGGGTTTGAGTAAAAGTGGTGTTATGTATACGTATATATTAATTTGTATCCTAGTTTTAGCAAAATACAGTCTAGGGGTGAGCATGAAACCGAAAAAACCGATCCGAAACCGAAAAAACCGAAAACCCAAACCCAAAAAACCGAACCCAAATAGAAACCGTGGGTTTTGGGTTTAATTTATAAAAAAACCGAACTTTTGTGTTGGGTTTGGGTTTTGTTAAAAAACCGATCCGTAAAAACCGAACCGACCCAATAATGTTTATGTATATGCTAAATTTCATATATGTAAGACCCATTACCTATGTTATGTAAAAGCCTATATTGTAATACATTATTATATGATCATATTACATTTTATCTATGATTTTTTGGTGGTTTTTTGTCAAAGCAAAATGACATTCAAAATTTTGTTTATGGTTATTGTTTCCTGAGTAAATTTTCTTTTGAAATGTGGTTGATTTTTAATGTTTAAACTTATGGAAACATAAATTTAAACTTTAGTATTGTAACATGTTTTCTTGAATCATTAAGAGTTATGTTTTATAACTTGTATTTAGTACTAAAAAACAATAAATTTAAAGCCAAGTTGAAAAAACCGAAAAAACCGAACCCAAACCCAAACCCAGTCCGCAAACCCAAAACCCAAAACCGAAAAACCCAAAACCCATGGGTTTTAAAAACACAAAAACCGACTTTTTGGGTTTGGGTTCGGATTGAGTCAAAAACCGACCCATGCACACCCCTAAAATACACAATAGTAATTGTTCTTCCCAATACCCAATCCAAAAAAAATTACATAACTCGTCATCACGTACTAGTAGCTTAATTAATTAAGATCGTAAAGAAATACTCCGTAAAAGTTGAAGTAATTTAGACGCTTAATTACTTTAATTGCTAATATTGAGTTAAAAATATTTAATTAACTCTTGACTTAAATCTCACACGTAATGATTAGATAGACAAAATAAATTTTTTTATTTTAAAAAGTTTTGCTTACTTAGCCAACGTGAGAAGGCTTATATTACTCACAACATGATGTAGCTTAATTAAGATCGTAATAAAATAAAAGTTAAAAGTGATTTAGACGCTTACTTTAATTAATTTGAAGAAGAACATGCAACGTTTGAAATTGATCCAACGAAATAAACTTTACATTTTTAGTCAAGAGAAAATCATTTCATTTTTTTTTTCTTGTATTTCTTGCTATGATTTAATACAGTTGTCTTCTATCTCATCTCTATTGCTATATGTATATTGTGTAACTGTTTAAAGACAGGTATGTGAATAATTTAGATAAGAGGTTTTAACAATTCAGACTGAGTATAATGTTTAATCATTCAGATGTATCTAAATCATTCAGATATTTACGCAAAACAAACAGTTTGAATTGTTAAATGTTAAACCATTCAGACATATAAATCATTAAGAGTCTGAAATGAACAATAATCACCGAGATAATGTTATTTGTGATAAATAATGCAACATGAAGTAATTGTATTTTTGGCATAAAAATAAAGGATGGTTGGTATGATTAGGTGATGTGGTATTGGAGTTAGGGGAAGTTTGGTAATGAGGATGTGGTAGGTAGAGGAGAATGAGAGGTGGGAAGAGAAAATGTCACATCCATACTAGAGAGTTGGTGGATTGTTATTTTGTGTCAACTTTTTTTTTGTTGCCATTAAAAAAAATCAACTTTTTTTTGTTCACTTTAAGGGTATATCATCATTTAACTATACAAGCATTTGGTGCCATCTTGTGGTTGTGTGAATCACACCACCTTACTTTTCATTTTGAAAAATTATAAACTTCTAATCATCTTTTTAATTGACATATAATGTGATTTATTGGTTATGATCGTAAACAGTAAAAGTAACTTCTCTCAACTATTAAAGCACCAATAACGGGTGTTTGCAAGGCATCCATGAGACATACTTTATAAAAGTTTGAGATGTTTTTTTAATATATTATGAGGATACGCATTATGAAATGGTGTTAGGGTGGAGCGAGTGCTCCTTGTGAGCTCCTCACATCTTTTAAATTCCTCCACCAATCAATTAAATACTGTCATGTCGGTTGATAAAATTTCATTCCTCTTGAGAGAGTAGAGTCTCCTTTTTTAACCCCCCTAATTTTTTTAAAAATCTTACTGAAAAATGAACCTACACAAACGAGCACGTGAGCGAGGACTACATCTCATGTTATTCCTCGTTTGAGCTCCTCGTTGGAGTGGGGTGGTGTGCTCACTACCTCTTGGCGAGCTCCCTAGGTGCTTCGTATGCTCTTAGTGATTAGAAAAGTGTAAAAAAATTGTCACGTAAAAGATGGCTAGGTATTGACTATGATGTGTTGTGATGGGTGATAGTGATTAGAAATGTGTGTTGTGAAAGGGTGACACTGATAATAAAATAAGGTGCATGTGTTGTGACTGAGTAAATAATTACAAAAATAAAATACACACATGCACTTCGTTTAACGAGTGTGAATGCCCTCACGCTCAATGGGCAATGCCTAATAGCGTCACTTCCGTAGCAGTGTCCGATAGCGCCCTACCTACATGATCATCTATAGCACGCAAGATTGGAACCACAACGGCTATACTGAGATTAAACTCTAAAATACAAGGAGTCATTGTTACAAAATATTTATATGTATAGTTTTATTGTATTTTAAGATTAAACTCTAAAAACACTACTACATATGTGGTAGTTAATGTATCTAACCCACACGTGTGTATGCACAAGTAGAAGGTATTAACATGTTCATGTTATCTATGTAGTTATGTATTAACAAGTCTTAACATGCTTGTTTTATCGTATTTACCAGGCATTTTGTTTTCGTGTTTTGGAAAATGTACATGATAAATTATCGTGTCGTGTTCATATATGCATGCATGTTTCATGTTCGTGTCTTATCGTGTTTATGTCTTAACATGTACACATGAAACATGATCACTGCCATCCCTACGGTAAATCAAAGTTGTACCTTTGTGTTTTGAATGCTACAATAATAATCATATGCTCTATTCATGACATCAAAAGAAAGAAACAACTGCCACTTTCTAACTTTAACCAGCTAAAAGGACACACCACCTATGTTGGTGATCAGTTTATAAACTCAAGGTATCAATATAAGTGGGCTCTATATGCTTCATCTTTACATTATGAGTTGACTTGCAACTTATATCCCATCATAAAATCCTCCAATAATACAAAAAGTTGCCTTACAAGTTTTAGCCTTTTAACTTTGCATTAAGCTAGTGTCACATGTGACATTCTAAATACTAAATGTTCCATTCTCTTAATTCACATCACATAGCATTCAAAATACAAGAATATTTAAGTTTTATTGGAATTCAGAAGATGAACATTTACGTTTTAACTGAACTCAAAGAAGAATACCTACGAAAATTTTAGTAAATTTTTTTTAAAGTAAAATTTTAAACATATCGATTTTAAAAACGGCCTACTAAGTGAAATAAAACAACAAATTCATGGAAATTGAGGGGTTGGTTGATAGAATTTCACTTTATCATAACTTTTTTTAAACTTTTCATGATTGTATCTTGGTTGGTAAGCATGTGTACCTTTTGGACTTCATGGGTTCCAACCCACAACCACATACCATGGACCATCTTATCCTTTCTACTTTTCACCATAATTATTTTTCCCCATTTAGTAGTGGGTCATTTTTCTTTGTTCACTTTCATATGTTGGTGGATCATCAATAATTACCATTCTCCTAATAATTAGACTTGCTCATGCATCTTGTGTACTTTAAAAAATTCATGACTATATGTATAAAAATTATTAAAATCCTTTATATATTATCAAAATTCTATTTTTTGTTTTCAAAAAATATATTTAATAATTGTTTTTAACTAGTAATTATAGATCTCTTCTCGTATGATTGGTCAAGAGAGAGGTAATGGTTTTTTCAAGTGGTTGCATTTGGCGAAGGAACGAGGGTATCTTCACAAGAATAGATCATATTAGAGTCTTTCTATTTTATGTGATTGATGTAACATTAATACTAAAAAAATAATGTTTTTTTTTATCTATAATAGTTTATGACAACTCGATACTTATGATAACCTTTTGACAAACAAAAAAAACTATTTTTTCATAGAATTTCTCGACAAAACAACTACAATTTTTCGTTATTTCATAAACCAAAAAGTATAACTGAATTATAAAAAAACAGTTTTATGGTAAAGTTGTTCAAAATGGTGTAACAACCCACTGTTGTCGCAGTTTTGTAACTAAAGTTGTCGTAAGTTTATCAAAACATAATTTTTCTACTAGGTTTTTTCTTACAATAGGATTCTTTTATCAAGTTTGTCGATACATACGTTTGACCACAATATTATGATATAGCTTATGTTTTTTTTAAAGTATTTGTTTTTTTAGTGTTCAAAATTTGAAAGGCTTCCCCTTGTATTTGTGACACTCCACTTTCTAGAATAGTTTAATCTCCTATATAATAATCACGGTTAAGAAGAGGATTAAGAAGAAGATTTAGTGGAATATATTTTAAATAAAAAACATATAAATTACCACGAGATAATGTCAAACCTAAAATGGTAACAATTTATCTAAGATGATGTATGCCAAAAAAAACGTTTATTGATGTTAGTGGTGTTTCGATTTTGGTACTTTCACCTTTAAATGCATCGGTCGTAGGTAGTTACACAAATATTTGTAAAAATTTAATATTTGACACTAATTCATGTATTATATATATATATGCACACCACGAAATATATTTTTATCCGTGACACTTGTATCTTATAAGATAAGTTTATCTCGTCTGGATTGCGTAAGATTAAAACCCACAACTTTTAGATGTAACGGATAGTTAATTAATTGAAAATATAAAGAAAATTTATACGAGAATACAAATAATGTTATGATTTGGCAAAATTGAAACGATTGACCATATCCTTCTAAATTGTCATTTCGGTGCTAATATTTGGGATTTTTTTTTCAAATCGGGTGTTTGGCATAGACCGGATACCAATTCAATTAGAGAGTTGCTTGGTCGGGGGACATGGTGATGTCTGAAAGGAAGAAAAGAATCATTTAGTTGATTATGACGGAAACTTCGTGCTACACATGGATTTCAATAAACGATTTTATTTTTAACGCTTCGATTCTCTAAAGTCACGATGTGTTGGAGAAGATAAAAGCGCACTCGTACGTTCCTATTGATGAAGTGCCAATCTAATTGCGTAGATATTGCTTGGCGTAACTGGTATTATACACCTTTGTTGTAATTGTTTGTTTGGAGTTTGTTTTTTACGACCCTAGTTAGCAGGGACGGATCTATAGTAGGGGGATGAGTAGCGGCCCAACTTTTCCGGCAAAGTATAAAACTAGTGTAAAAATTAAATTTTCTTTTCATCTTATGTATTGATCTTTAGGGTCAAAAATTCATTTTTCCGCCACCCCTGAACTTTATTTCTAAATCCGTCACTGCTAGCTAGTGTCTTGTTAGTGGTTTTGTCTTAGTTTGATTTGTTATTAGCATAATCGTCATTAAATGTTTTTTGATGTTTTATTATAAGCTTGATGTGTATTTATATGGTTTATTATAATCACAGGTTCTAAATGAGTGTAAAATAAATAAAAATAACACAAATAAATACATAATAATTTCAATTCTTATTTGTCTTGTCAAACTAATGATCAAAGAATGTAGATTAAATGACCCATAAATAAAAATAACACACATAAATACATAATATTTGTATAATTAAGCTTCACAAGTATACCATATTAATTAAATTATATGTTATAATACAAATTAAATGTTTAATACAAACAGATGATGTTTTCAATCACCTCAATAGTTGACTAAGCCTTATTTGGGTCAACTCTCAGAACGGTTCAATATCTTGATACACGCTTTGACAAACAGGCTGAAAAAATATGTGTATGCTATATACTTAAATCATCAAAAATATATTATTTCAATTTTTTTACCCAAATTAACTATGCACCACAAGTACACACAAGGGATGAAATAAATTAACAAATTAAACACAAAAAATATATAGATAGATGAAAAATTATGATTTCATCACACATCACTTTCCTCTTTAAATGCATTGAACATGATTCATGAACTAATGCGTTTTGAGAAAGAGAGAGAGAGGATTCAAAGTCTATGACTGAAGTCTCGTGTTGTTCCGTTAGTTGAATCTTATAGAGCAACGGTACGTAGTTTGTATGATTTTTATATAGACTGTTTTCATTTAGAGTTTTTTTTCGTTTTACTTGAATGGTATAAAAGGTCACTAAGATTATGACATATACATGTGTTTAGACTTTAGAGTGCACAAAAAGAATAAAGGATCATTGATACATTAACATTTTCTTGACATCCTTTAGAGTGTAGAAAAAGGCAAGAAGCCCCTTCAAATATTTGACTTAATTAATTGGTTCTCATTAGATGTAGTAAGGCAACATGTTACTATCATTATTCATTATTAAAAGATGTAGCAATTGTAGAACTAACATTTTTAAATGATTTAAATATTATTTGTTCTTTACTTAATGATTTAGTGGACTTGAACACTACATATATAAATTTAAAATAGTGCTGATGAGTTCAACATCAAGATAATCTTTTAATTACCTAAAATTGACCACTACTATATATTAATCATTAAACCGAACAAAACACTTGTTAAAGCGGAAAATTATACAAAATTAAACTATAAGAAATGATAGTTATGGTTAAAAAGTCACTTGCAAATCATACATATTTTGACTTTTGATGCATGGATTTACTTTGACAACATAAACAACTTTTGATATTTTACCTAAGACTAGTTGTAGTGGTTAAAGCCTCTAAGGGGCATTTTATGCCATTTGTATGTCATGTTACATGGGACATTATGGGGTAAACTGGTGTAGTGGTTAAAGCCCCTATAATGCCCCTTTATTATTACACAATAATCGATTAGAGAGCTAAATATGTGTTAATTGTATGGGAATTTATGGGAAACAACGTGGGCGAAGGCGTTATAAACAAAACGCCTGGAATGATTTTTCAAACATAACACCCCCACGTAATGGGGGGTGGGCGTTATGGGACGTTATGTGGGCGTTTTTTGCCCAAATAATACCCACTACGTACAGTCTAATAAACGTGTTACGCTATGTTATTTAACCCACTCAATAAAATAAGATGTAGTTTTCATAGCCGTTTATGCTAATAAACTATTAACATTTTTACTCTAAGGTTTTGGGTTTGAATAGTTTGATTTGTAACTTAATAGAGATTTTATATATATTTGATTTGGTTTTTTAAGTGTGATCAAGCATTGTGTTGCATTTATGTTTCAAAAAACAAAGGCTTGTAAGAGTAGATATGACAAAGTAATCATAATTTACGTATTATCAACTTTAATAATTACAAACTTCAACAATATCACACGTACTATCATCATTTTTACTATCACACATGCCTACAAGTCAACAATTTTTCACTATCAAACATTCAAACCCCATATCACAACTGATAGCCTTAGCAATTAGCTCAAGTACATTAGCGTTGTAATTGCTCTTCCATAGCATGTCTTCGAGGTTTTTTTTCGCAATGACCCCTAAAATGGTCTTAAAATCATGGCCCTAATCAATAATCATTGTTTTTTGTCACCAGTCTTGAAATCATAGCGTCATGTCTCTAGATGAATGGGGTGTTGGGATCATGGTAGATGAGTTATTTGTTTAAGCGACATACAATGTCTAAACGAGAATAAAAAAATTAGTCTCACTTTAGATCACATGTTTTGTGGTGTGTGCGTTCGCCCATCGAGCACACCCTCAAAGATGCCATGCTTCTTGACAAGTGTGGTGAACACCTACGTTTAAATATATATTTAGACAATCCGAACTCAAGATTAGATAAAACTCAAAGTAAGCTAAGCCCGAGCTCAATTTTATTACGTGAAATAAGTGAAATTCCACTTAACTCCTATTGTTTAATAAAAGGAATATATAAGTTGTGTTGAAACTTGAAAGTGAATGGGCCATTGAGTTGGACGATAGCAACACGCATGCAATTGCTGGTTCTAGTGGGGTGACATGAAAGGTCACTTTGAGACGTTGGGGTTTATCATTTTAAAACTAAGATAACATATATCTTGTTACATTTTTTAATGAAAAAAAAACTTTAAAATCCACTCCTAAGATTCACTTATTATTACGTGCTTGTAAGATGTGAACTTGCACGCGTTGATAGAGATAAACATCAAGTATCACCAGGCACCAACTTAAATCGACAAACTATTAACTTATTATCTTGTGTAATCAACAGAAATTTATATAGAATATTTTGTAAAACTTAATCTTTTACAAAGTAATAATATGTTACGTGTGGTCAGTAGATTGCAACTAAAGTTAATTTAAATTTAAGACAATTTGGATCACCACTATCAAGAGAAAAAAAAATGTTACGTGTGGATCACCATTCACCACTATAATAACAAAATAATATGTTACGTGTGATTAGTAGATACCTAACTCATGCGATTATTTTCATTCACAATCAACAGAAAACTCACCTTCTTAGGTGAGCAAACCTTATTTTTTTATCACAAGACTTGAGCCAACAAAGATTATTGAATTAGGATAATTGACTAATTGCTGTGTTAATATTAAATATATAGGCCCAACTTTTGTAAAAGTAAATAAAAAAGTTCGGGCCCATCACAGTCTCACAGGCTCATATCTTAACCGAAGGCCCGTTAATTGCCCATTCATTAACTAACTATCAACGTAATAAAATCGGTTTCAAAATCGATTTTAATAGTTGTTTTTGTGATCACAAGATATTGAAAATGCCGGTTTCAAATATTACGTTGATGCACTAAGGTACAACTCAATTTAGCATGAATTGTCATTTTATTTTTTTTTTCAACATACAGTAATCAGTTTTTACAACAGAGAAACATAAAGATGATGAAGTGTGTGAAATCCAGTATCACTTTCGTTGGTTTTGTCGCATTGTAGGTTCTGACTTAGATGATGTTAATGTTAGCTGTTACCGTATGTATATGTGGATATTAAAGTTGGTTGTTATTGTATTATATGTATACCTAAAAATACATTAAACAAAAATAATAATTTTACAAAGCACATGGGAAACAGTATAAATCTAATTACATTAAATTATTTAATGGTTTCATTAAAGTTTCCTTTTAATCAAATCAGATTTTGTTGTCAAATTTTATATAGCAAACCAAATGTTTCGTCATCCGTGACGTCTATAATCAAATAATAGTTTTATACGTTTAGGCATGGTATTGGTAGGTGACTATGTGATTAGGCTTTCTAGACTAAATAATTACAAGAATAGTGCATTTATAAATATCGTATTGTATCTTTGGCTTTAACTTTTTTAAAATTACATGTATCATCCATAAGAGTAGACGGAGTGGATGTGGGGTGGGTGTGGCCTCGAATCGGCCCCGCGTGGGAACACCGCCCCACCCCCCTTCGGCCCCGAACATTGGGGTGCAATTTGGGGTGTGTTCCCCGAATCCTTCTCCGATTTGTTGTGAGTGTTGGACATGTGGGGGCCCACCTCCATCTCTCTTTTTCAACGGCTACTTTATTAATTGGAGTGGTGTGGGGTGGATACCGGGTAATTTGGGGTGGATGTGGGGTGAAGTAAAAAGTGTGGGGTGGTGTGGGGTGGTGAGGGGTGGACTCCCCTCACTCTAAGTATTCATTTATCAATAACAAGTTTGATTATTTTAATTAAACTAAAGTTATAACTTATTTCTTGACAACTTTGTAAAGTCCATGGTGATAGCTCGTTTTCATTGGGAGATTTCTGGTTGTTGAAGCTATCTTAAAGGTTTTTAATAGTGTCCTCCATCGGTCTGTATGTCGCCACTGAAAAATGCTAACATGTCGAAACCTAATGATTGCAATCACATACATGACATCATGACTAATGTGACATCAAATAGGTTACGAAATTGTTAATTGATAGAGCGAGATGAAGGCGGTGTTTCAATTAAGTGACATCAAAGGGTTATGACTTATGATTTTGTTAAACTTAGTTCGAAATTGGTGAAAAAGTAAATCAACTTCTTTCAAGTCTTTAGTTGACTAATTGATTATAGATGCATTTCATTTACAAAGCCCAAAATCCACACTTATTAGTTACAATGTCAGACATTGTTTTTTACAAAACTCATCACTTTCTACTATTAGTCTATGACTCTATTCTAACGAATTTCTTAAACTAAACATCCACTTAAGTACACTAAAACCAAACCAATCCAATATCTTTCAAGTTTCCAGTTTATTAATTGTTCATAGCTCTGTTTCATTCATAAAATCCCCAAACCACAAAAACTTATTATAATCCATTACGTCTAACACTTTTTCTATACAACTCAATGTTTTTAATCATTAACTTTTACCATTAAACTAACGCTAAAACACTAACTCTCTCCTATACATAATCTAACACCTAACCAATGACAGCCAAATCTAAACCGCTCATGGTGAACTCGGCTTATTAAATTTCCAACCGACCAGAGAAACCCTAAAACCAAATAACAATGAGTATGAAGATGAAAGGTCTGAAAACATATGTGTATGATTTGTAGTACATGAAAACCCTAGGGTACGAAAGTGCAAAAAAATTCAACCATAAACCCACCATTGGGTTGACTCGAACACTCAACCAATAGATCATCTTCTTCAATGTCTGGCCCTCAATGCTGCGAAAATCCTCCGGCGATCTCCTCCGGCGCTGAGTCCGGTGAACTATTGCAAATCGCATCTCTCAATTCATATGTTTCCGGCAACCCTGACTCTAAATCCGCCGTTATTTTTATTTCAGATGTTTTCGGTAACAATCGATTTGTTCATTTACGTTTCATCCGATTAAAAATTTGTTTTTTTTATGTTAATTTGTTTGTTTTTTTGGTACTTTTTTCAGGTTATGGAGCTCCGAAATTTAGGTATTTACACTTAAACTTTTTCTTTTGTTGATTTCAACCGCCAACTTGTTTTTATTATCTGAAATTGAAATTGATATAGATTTGTTTGTGAACATTTTACAATAGCTAAAGTTGCATATAGTAAAATCAAATGAATATTTTAATCTCTTGTAAAAGGAAATATGCATATTGAATTTTAGAACTTAAAGTTTATGAAATTGAATATGGTGATTGATTCAACATTGCAGGCAACTTGCAGACAAAGTTGCATCTGCTGGTTATTATGTAGTTGTTCCTGATTTCTTCCATGGCGACCCGTTGACCTCTTTTAATGACATTGAAAACTGGCTAAAAAACCATTCACCTGTTAGTGTTATATCTTTAATAAACATCTATTCATATAGAAAAGGCAAATTGGCCTAAAATAATCCCAACTAACACCTATTGGCCGAAAATAATCCCAACTCAGTTTATTCTCTCCAGTGGTCCCAAATCCAACTTTTTTGGCCTACAGTGGTCCGCCGTTAACTTTTTTTCTATTTTTTTCGAATTTCACACCGATATTTTAAGGATTTTGATCGGGAGGAGAATACGAGTAAGTTGATGTAAACCTTACTTCCAATTGTTGCTCCAAATGGTTTAATTTTGATATCCGGTTAATACACCGTTAGGTTTTAAACACCCGATTGAAGACCGTTTTGTCGTTTGGAACACCAGTTCGAAATAAGGTTTGCATCAATTGAATCGTATACTCCTCCCGATCAATATCCAAAAAACCTTGTTTTGAAATTCGAAAAAAATCAAAAAAAAGTTAAAGGCCGTTAAGTGCACTTAACGGCGGACCACTGGAGGCCAAAAAAGTTGGATTTGGGACCACTGGAGGGAATAAACTGAGTTGGGATTATTCTCGGCCAATAGGTGTTAGTTGGGATTATTTTTAGCCAATTTGCCTATAGAAAATAAATACCTTTTGTACTTATCTTTATTTGTTTTTTTATGTGTAGGAGCAAGCAGTTGAATTTGCTAAACCGGTTATACAGGCTCTCAAGGAGAAGGGTACAACTAAGATTGGGGCTGCAGGTTTTTGTTGGGGCGGTAAGAGTGGCTTCCGAAAAAGTTTATGAACATTTAAATTTGTTGGTGTAATCGTCTATAATAGTTGACTGACTCAGTTTTATTTTCTGTTTTTAATAGCCAAGGTGGTCGTAGAGCTAGCAAAAGATGCTGAAATACAAGTTGCTGCAATTTTGCATCCTTCATTTGTCACTTTAGATGATATCAAGGGTATGTTTTAGTTCGAGTTTTTACACTGTTTCTTTGATCATTTTGTGTAGTTTCTATTAAAGGTATCAATTTCGTCACACTTATGAATAAGTCGGTTTGGGTTTTCTGTGAAATATTTCATTACTATTGAAATAATATAATTCTTGTATAAGAAGTGATTGGGAAACCTACTTTATCTTCAAATTTAATCTTTCACTCAATCTCCTTGTTAGGTTGATTTTTTGGATGATGAATAATATCTTTGGTCATCAGTTTGTCTGATAGATATTTGATATGATGAGTTTAGGTGTTAAGGTCCCTATTGGAATATTTGGTGCTGAGATCGATCAACGTTCTCCACCAGAACTCATCAAAGAATTCGAGGCTGCAGTAGTGGCAAATAAGGTAATATCTCTAGCCAATGTTAAGCCTAGAATTAGGTTACACTTTCTATACATAACAAATTCAAGCATGTAACGACCTAGCTAATTTACTAGCGTTATTTTCATCGCGGACTATCTACTTGCAAAAACATATTCTTCCATTTTATTTATTGGTTTTGTAAATAATCAGAAGCTGTCAAAAGCAGTCTCAAACTTGTGTGTGTTTTATGGGTATGCAGGTTAATCACTTTGTTAAAATCTATCCTGGGGTGGCACATGGTTGGACGGTTAGATACAAAGACGAAGATGAAGCAGAAGTGAAATGTGCACATGAGGCTCATCAGGATCTTGTGGATTGGTTTGGAAAGTCTTTTTAGACAAATCATTCAGTCTGTAAAATCTTAATCATATAATAATGGGGAGGTGCATATGTTTGGGAAGATTTTTAGCAACTAAATAAAGTGTGTTTGAAGATGTTAATGTATAATAATGTTAATGAACTCTTTGCATGAGTACCTATATACTTAGTTATGAAATGTCTACACTAATTTGCACGAGACGGAACCGGCGATACGTCTTCTTCGATCGGAATAAACCAAAGCAGCGAAACGTTACGTGAGTCTGACGAGCCATTCTCTTATACCAGTTGTTAGGTATTAAACTGGCGCATCAGAATAACCGACTCCCAATGAACACGCAATAATCTATCTAATATTTCATAGTTTTTAGGGGGCAAATTTGAGCGGGAAAACTTTTTGACCAGTCAAATTAAGCTCTAAAATTTCATCGCTATTTACGGCAACACCCACTCAATGATTTCAAATCCATTGTGATATATATTTTTTGTAATACATTTGTGGTTTCAATCAATCCAGTTGTTAAAACTTTATTTATTGTTTCGTTTCTTATAAATAAACTCTAATTTCAAATTCAATATGATGAATAGCCAGTATTCGATTTTGATAGCATCTTAATCAATCTGGTTGTTGAAGCTTTATTTATTGTGTCTATATTTTTTTTTATCATTTTTATTTATATATTTTAGATCTATTCCGTGTGTATACACGGGTTTTAAACCTAGTGACTGAATAAAGACAAACACACGAGTACGGGAATTTATAGTGGTTCGGTCGATGTGAACTACGTCTACTTACTGCAGTTAGAGATTTTATTATATTTCAATGCACACTAATTTACAATACATAGACAGGATATATATATATATATATATATATATATATAGTATTTTAAGGGTTTCTAGCCTAGAGAACAAATAAAAAACCTAATGGGCTAGGGCTCACCTTTCTAATCCGCCAAACAAGCCTTAATCACAACAACTTCACACAAAACTAATGATTGTAATCACATACATGAGATCATGACTAATGTGATATCAAATATGATATGAAATTGTTAAATGGTAGAGAGAGGAAAGTGGCGTTTCAATTAAGTGACATCAATAGGCTTATGATTTTGTTAAACTTAGACCAAAATTAATGAAAAACAAATCAACATCTTTCAAGTCTCTAATTGACAAATTGATTATGGTTGCATTTCATTTATAAAGCCCAAAATCCACATTATTAATTACAACATCTTCTACATTTTTTATACAAAACTATGTCACTTTCTTTTATTAATCTATGACTTTATTTCAACGAATTTCTTAAACTAAACATCCCCTTAAGTACACTAAAACCAAACCAATCCAATATCTTTCAAGTTTCCAATTAATTAACCGATAATAGCTCTAATTCATTCATAAAATCCCAAAAAAAAACAATAACGGATTATAGTTCAATACGTGTAACATTTTTTTATACAACTCATTGTTTCCAGTCGTTAACTTTTACCATTAAATCGACAATACAACACTAACTCTCTCCTATACATAATGTAACACCTAACAAGCGACAACCAAATCTAGACCGCCAAAAGTTAATTCGACTTACTAAATGTCTAAATCTCCAACCTACTTTATAAAACCCTAAAACCAAAAAAACAACGAGTGCGAGTATGAGTATGAAAAGTCTGAAATCATATGTGTATTATTTGTAGTACTTGAAAACCCCAAGGTACGAAAGTGCAAAAATTTTAAACCATAAACCCTCCATTGGTTTGAGTCACTCACAACCAGTAGATCATCATCCTCAATGTCTGGCCCTCAATGCTGCGAAAACCCTCCGGCGATCTCCTCCGCCGCTGTATCCGGTGAACTATTTCAAATCGCATCTCTCAATGCACATGTTTCCGGCAACCCTGGTTCCAAATCCGCCGTTATTTTTGTTTCTGATGTTTTCGGTAACAATCGATTTGTTCATTTTTGTTTCATCCGATTAAAAGCTTGTTTTTTTAATGTTAATTTGTTTGTTTTTTTGGTATTTTTTTCAGGATATGAAGCTCCTAAATTAAGGTATTTACACTCAACTTGTTTTTTCTTTTCTTATTTCAACGTCAATCGTTAGTTTGATGAAGACATTTCCAAGAGGAAACCGACCGGCTCGTAAAACCCCTTTAGTTAACGCGCCAGTGAGATTTGAACTTGTGACACTTTAACTTGTTTTGATTATCTGAAATTCAACTTGATATTGATTTATTTGTGAACAGTATACAATAGCTAAGTTGCCTCTAGTAAAATCAAATGAATATTTTAAATTTTAAAAGTTCAAGTTTTTGAATTTGAATATGGTGATTGATTGAACATTGCAGGCAACTTGCAGACAAAGTTGCATCTGCTGGTTATTATGTAGTTGTTCCTGATTTCTTCCATGGCGACCCGTTGACCTCTTTTAATGACATTGAAAACTGGCTAAAAAACCATTCGCCTGTTAGTGTTATAATATCTTTAATCCACATCTATTTATATAGAAAACAAATACCTTTTGTACTTATCTTTATTTGTTTTTTGATGTGTAGGAGCAAGCAGTTGAATTTGCTAAACCGGTTATACAGGCTCTCAAGGAGAAGGGTATAACTAAAATTGGGGCTGCAGGTTTTTGTTGGGGCGGTAAGACTGGCTTCCGAACAAGTTTATGAACATTTTAATTGGTTAATGTAGTTGTTGATGGTGTTATTACTTGAAGGGTTATTGGATTTAATCACCTCCAACTAATAGTTATTGGCCGCTGTCGTCCTCAAGTATCACTTTGGCCAATATAACTCCCCCAACTAAACACTTTGGTATCCGTATCACCAAAATTTAACCAAAAGTTAACCAAAAGTGACTTGAATTGGTTAACTTTTGGTGATACGGTGTCCGTAACACTAAAAGTTAACCAAAAAATAACCAAAAGTTAACTAAAAGTGACTTGAATTGGTTGACTTTTGGTGATACTTACACCAACGTGTTTAGTTGGGAGTTATATTGGCCAAAGTAATACTTGAGGGTGACAGCGACCAATAACCAGTAGTTGGAGGTGATTAAATCCAATAACCCTTACTTGAATGATAATTGGCTGACTCACTTGATTGCATGCGTTAATTGTTTTTAACAGCTAAGGTGGTTGTAGAGCTAGCAAAAATTGCTGAAATACAAGTTGCTGCAATCTTGCATCCTTCACTTGTCACTTTAGATGATATCAAGGGTATGTTTTAGTTTCACACTGTTTCTTTGATCATTTTGTGTAGTTTCTTTTAAAGGTGTCAATTTCGTCACACTTATGAATAAGTCGGTTCGGGTTTTATGTGTACTGTATCTTTAAATTTAATATCTGCCTCAATCTCCTTGTTAGGTTGATTTTTAGGATGATGAATAATATCTTTGGTCATTAGTTATTTTTTAATAGAATTTGACGAATAATATTGTTCGGGTCTCATCTAATTCTTATACTTGTTAATTTTGCCACCACTTTTTTTTTTCAAACCTTTTGGATTAGAAATTGCTGAGAATTGTTGAATATTTGTCTGATTAGTATTTGATATGATGAGTTTAGGTGTTAAGATCCCTATTGGAATATTTGGTGCTGAGATCGATCAACGTTCTCCACCAGAACTCATCAAAGAATTCGAGGCTGCAGTAGTGGCAAATGAGGTAATATCTCTAGCCAATGTTAAATCTAGAATTAGGTTACACTTTCTATATAAACTCATAACTAGGTATATTCACGATGTCGCGCGTTGCGCGACAATTGTTTAGCGGGTTATTACTTCTTGCAAATCATACCAACAGCCCACAAACAAAAATGTAGCACAACACAAAAAAAATCAGATACAAAACACAAAAAAACACACACACACATGACATCAACGAATAGCAATACAACACCTCAAATCATTAAGCAATATCAACACAACACCTTAAGCCACACACAAATGACAAAACACTATTTAATGACATCAACCAATATCAACACAACACCTCAAACCATCAACCAATAGCAACACAACACCTCAAGCCACACAAAAATCAATATTTCATGACATCAACCAATAGGAACACAACACCTCAAACCACCAACCAATAGCAACACAAAACCTCACACAACACACAAAACACTATACATAATGTTTATGTTTCAATATAGGATAATGTGGAAACATATAACTGCCTAAGTGACTACACACAACAAAATTCAAGCATGTAACGACCTAGCTAAATTTCTAGGCGTTGAATAATACACAACTTGGGACGCTTACTTTCATCACAGACTATCTACTTACAAAAATATATTCTCCCATTTTATTTATTGGTTTTGTAAATAATCAGAAACTATCAAAAGGGAATCTCAAACTTGTGTGTTTTATGGGTATGCAGGTTAATCACTTTGTTAAAATATATCCTGGCGTGGCACATGGTTGGACGGTTAGATACAAGGATGAAGATGAAGCTGAAGTGAAATGTGCAAATGAGGCTCATCAGGATCTTGTGGATTGGTTTGGAAAGTCTTTTTAGACAAATCATCAAGTGTGTAAAATCTTAATCATGTAATAAAGGGGAGGTGCATATGTTTGGGAAGATTTTTAGCAACTAAATAAGTGTGTTTGAAGATGTTAATGTATAAGTTTGGGAAGATTTTTAGCAACTAAATAAGTGTGTTTGAAGATGTTAATGTATAAGTTTGGGAAGATTTTTAGCAACTAAATAAAGTGTGTTTGAAGATGTTAATGTATAATAATGTTAATGAAGTCTTTGCATGAGTACCTATATGCTTATTTATGAAATGTCTATACTAATTCCAAACATACAGATAAAATGGTCTGTAAACATGCCTCGGAGGCGCTTGAAAAACAACGATCTAGGATTCTTTGTAGAGACGACGGTGGTGGTAGTGACATACCAGATCCCGATGATCATTTTCAGAAACCATAAATCAACATAACTATAACTATGACTATTAATATGAAAGGCCCCAATTGGCCAATTCTACGTGTATGATTTTGAAGCACATGAAAATCCCCAGGGTAGGTAGCATACTGCAATAAATTTGCAAATCCTCCATTCCCTACACGATCTGTAAGGTTGATCTGAATATGTCAGGTCCCAAATGCTGCCAAAATTCTCCATTAATCGCTTTCGGTAAGGAAGGCGAGGAATCTGGTAGTCGATTTATTTCATTCGTCTTATTAATTTAACCTCATAATCATATTAGGTAATTATGTTTTGATGTTAACTTTGTGTGTAATTTTGTGCAGGTTATGGACGAGCTCCGAAACTGAGGTATTCCCCATAGCAAGAACACCTCGTTACCTTCAAATTTGTTGGAATGTATGCGTACATATACAAAAAGAGGCGATGATAAAACACCACATATCCCTTAATCGGATAAGCCAGCAAGCCTGTGGTCTCCAAACGCAATCATTGGAAATTACATTGTGTCCACACAAACGAGCCAATCATATTTTGTTGGAAGCTGCAATGATTGGCTTGTTTATGGACTCATTGTAATTTCCGATGATTTGTATGGAGGCTACATGCTTGACGCCTTGACTGCAATGGGGTATGTGATGTGTGGCTCCTTTTGGATATGTAAGCTTCTGAAGGGACACAAAGTTCATGTATGTTTTGCCAAATTTGCAGACAAAGTTGTATCTGCTGGTTATTATGTAGTTGTTCCTGACTTTTTTCATGACGACCAATTTGCTTGAAGAATGCTAGGAAAGCTTCACGAGTTATTGGTTAGGTAATTCATTAATTCGAATACTTTGATTTTCTTATGTTTATTTATCAAATATTTGTTTTTTGGTTAAAAATTTAGTTTATATAATTTAATGCGTTGATGCTTCGGATTAAAAGGCGACAACCTTTCTTTTCTCCTCTCGTAAATCCTCAGGACTAATGATTGATAAGAGAATTTATAATGCATTTATATATGTTTGTACATAACTACCTCCCAATAGGACTAATTACAATAATCATTAGTTAATAATGTTTATAATCAACAACACTAAACAATTGTGTATGATTTGTAGTACATGAAAACCCTAGGGTATGAAAGTGCAAAAATTTTCAACCATAAACCCTCCAGTGGGCTGAGTCACTCACAACCAGTAGATCATCATCTTCAATGTCTGGCCCTGAATGCTGCGAAAACCCTCCGGTGATCTCCTCCGGCGCTGAAGCCGGTGAACTATTGCAAATCGCATCTCTCAATGCATATGTTTCCGGCAACCCTGGTTCCAAATCCGCCGTTATTTTTGTTTCTGATGTTTTTGGTAACAATCGATTTGTTCATTTATGTTTCATCCGATTAAAAGTTTGTTTTTTTATGTTAAATTGTTTGTATTTTTGGTATTTTTTTCAGGTTATGAAGCTCCTAAATTAAGGTATTTAGTTATTTACACTCAACTTGTTTTTTTCTTTTCTTGATTTCAACCAACAATCTTTAGTTTGATGAGGATGGTGTCTAGAGAGCTTAATGATCTTTAGTGAAATTGAACTTGATATTGATTTGTTTGTGAACATTTTACAATAGCTAAAGTTGTATATAGTAAAATCAAATGAATATTTTAATCTTTTGTAAAAGGCAATGTGCATATTGAATTTTAGAACTTAAAGTTTATGAAATTAAATATAGTGATTGATTGAACATTGCAGGCAACTTGCAGACAAAGTTGCATCTGCCGGTTATTATGCAGTTGTTCCTGATTTCTTCCATGGCGACCCGTTGGCATCTTTTAGTGACAGTGAAAACTGGCTAAAAAAACATTCACCTGTTAGTGTTATAATATCTTTAATCCACATCTATTCATATAGAAAATAAATACCTTTTGTACTTATCTTTATTTGTTTTTTTATGTGCAGGTGCAAGCAGCTGAATTTGCTAAACCAGTTATACAGGCTCTCAAGGAGAAGGGTATAACTAAGATTGGGGCTGCAGGTTTTTGTTGGGGCGGTAAGACTGGCTTCCGAACTAGTTTATGAACATTTTAATTGATTAATGTAGTTGTTGATGGTGTTATTACTTGTGAATGATAATTGGCTGACTCACTTGATTGCATTCGTTAATTGTTTTTAACAGCTAAGGTGGTTGTAGAGCTAGCAAAAAATGCTGAAATACAAGTTGCTGCACTCTTGCATCCTTCACGTGTCACTTTAGATGATATCAAGGGTATGTTTTCGTTAGAGTTTTTACACTGTTTCTTTGATCATTTTGTGTAGTTTCTATTAAACGTGTCAATTTTGTCACACTTATGAATTTGTCGGTTTGGGTTTTATGTGAAATATTTCATTACTATTGAAATAATATAATATTGTTCGGGTCTCATCTAATTCCTATATATGTTAATTTTGCCATCACTCTTTTTTTATTCAAACCTTTTGGATTCGAAATTGATGAGAATTGTTGAATATTTGTCTGATTAGTATTTGATATGATGACTTTAGGGGTTAAGATCCCTATTGGAATATTTGGTGCTGAGATCGATCAACGTTCTCCACCAGAACTCATCAAAGAATTCGAGGCTGCACTAGTGGCAAACGAGGTAATATCTCTAACCGATGCTAAGTGTAGATTTAGGTTCCAGTTTCCATATTTTCTAGGCGTCAAATCATATAACTTGGGACACTTATTTAATAATCAGAAGCTGTCGAAAAATGAATCTTAAACTTATGTGTTTTATGGGTATGCAGGTTAATCACTTTGTTAAAATCTATCCTGGTGCGGCACACGGTTGGACGTGTAGATACAATGATGAAGACGAAGCAGCAGTGAAACGTGCACGTGAGGCTCATCAGGATCTTGTGGATTGGTTTCAAAAGTCTTTTTAGACAAATCATTCAGTCTGTAAAATCTTGATCATGTAATAAAGTGGAGATGCATATCTTTAGGAAGATTTTTAGTAACTAAATAAAGTGTGTTTGAAGATTTTAATGTATAATTATGTTAATGAACTCTTTGCATGAGTGCCTATATGCTTGGTTATGAAATGTCTACACTAGTTGAAGCTAGATTATGATACTTAGAACGAAAGGCTTCGTAGAGACGATGGTGGTGGTAACGACATACCAAATCCCGGTTATCGGTTTCAGAAGCCATAAATCAACATAACTATAACTATGGCTATTAATATGAAAGGTCCCAGTTCTACGTGAGGCACATGAAAATCCCCATACTACAATAAATTTGCATATCCTTCATTCCCTACACAATCTGTAAGGTTGATTTGAATATGTTAGGTCCCGACTGCTGCCGAAATCCTCCGACAGTCTCTTCCAGAGAGGAATCCGGTGAAGTCTTGCAAATTGGATCCCTCAATTCCTATGTTTCGGGCAATCTTGATTCGAAGATCGCGCTGCTTTTTGGTTCTGACGCTTTTGGTAATCGATTTATTTCATTCATTTTAGTAGTTTAACGTCATTGTCATATTGAGTAATTATGTATTTTTGTGCAGGTTATGGAGCTCCGAAACTGAGGTATTCCTCGTAGCAAGAACGTCTCGTTGCCTTCAAATTTGTTAGAATGCATATGGACTTTCTGTCCCCTCGATCGAAAGTGTACATTTACAAAAGAGGCGATGATAAAACACCACATACCACTTAGTCGGCTAAGGCAGCAAGCATGTAGTCTCCAAACCGATCATTGGAAATTACAATTAGTCTACAAACGAGCCAATCGTTTTTTTAACCTACACTTTTGGCGGCTAAGGCATATCCTCCAAGTACATTCATTGTTAGAGGCTACAATGATTGGCTTGTTTATGAACTAACTGTAATGTCTGATGATTGGTTTGGAGGCTACAGGCTTGCCACCCTAACCGCCAAAGGGGTATGTGACGTGTGGCTCCTTTTGGATATGTTAAGGGACAAAAGGTTCATGCGTGTTTTTCAAATTTGTCGACCCATGTCTACAATATTGACCTCAAAAGTTCAGATCACTTTACACATATGTTCACCAAAGCCATACCATCCAATCTTGTTTCTATTTCTCTTTGTACGTCTGCATAACATACGCATAAAGAGCATATGTGCCATTAGTGTTTCTTCACGATTATATTCAGCCGGGTGTATAAGAAATCCTGCATATCAATTTTTAGAAGTCAAATTTTGTTTCCAATTCTTGAATGTACATACGGTTTTTAATTGAACATTGCAGGCAACTTGCAGACAAAGTTGCATCTGCTGGATATTATGTAGTTGTTCCTGATTTCTTCCATGGCGACCCGTTGACCTCTTTTAATGACATTGAAAACTGGCTAAAAAACCATTCACCTGTTAGTGTTATAATATCTTTAATCCACATCTATTTATATAGAAATAAATACCATGTGTACTTATCTTCATTTGTTTTTTTTATGTGTAGGAGCAAGCAGTTGAATTTGCTAAACCGGTTATACAGGCTCTCAAGGAGAAGGGTATAACTAAGATTGGAGCTGCAGGTTTTTGTTGGGGCGGTAAGATTTGCTTTCGAACAAGTTTTTGAGCATTTAAAATTGTTGGTGTAATTGTCTATAATAATTGGCTGACTCAATTGTACTAACTGTTTTTAATAGCCAAGGTGGTTGTAGAGCTAGCAAAGATGCTGAAATACAAGTTGCTGCAATCTTGCATCCTTCATCTGTCACTTTAGATGATATCAAGGGTATGTTTTCTTTCACAACGTTCATCAAATCATTCGGTTCTTGAAATAGGTTCATGTTTAACATTTGGAAGATTATTAATCCAGTATTTATCAACAAGAAGGTTAATCATTTTGTGTAATTTATCATCATTTTTGTCCAACTGATATGACGATTTAGAGGTTAAGGTCCCTCTAGCAATACTAAGTGCTGAGTTCGACACTCAAAATCCACCACAAAACATCAAAGAATATGAGGCTGCACTGGTTGCGAATAAGGTAATATTTTTAGCCAAGTGTACATTTTGACTTGCACCAAAAAACATTCATCTTGTGTGTTTTACTACGCGTGTGCAGGTTGATCACTTTGTAAAAATATATCCCGGTGTGACGCATGGTTGGACCACTAGATATAATGATGATGATCCAGCAGAAGTTAAATCTGCAGAAGAGGCTCAACAGGATCTTGTGAATTGGTTTGGGAAGTGTTTTTAGACAAATCATTTATAAAACCTTAATCATGCAATAAAGCAGAGATGCATATGTTTGAGAAGATCTTTAATAACTAAATAAAGTGTGTTCGAGATGTTAAGTAATAAGTACCCTTTAACTATTGATTGATAAGATAATTTACAATGCATTTATATATGTTTTTTACATAACTACCTTCTAATATGACTAATTACAATAATGATCTGATACAATCACACGTAAACGAATCATTAGTTAATAATGTTTATAATCAACAACACTAAACAATTGGCACATTAAGGTGCTCTTTGTTTTTTCTGCAGGAAACGTCTTCGAAAAAGCAAAGAGTCTACAATGCACATGGTCTGCGCGGCGCAAACATAAGAGTCTGCACAGACCTTTTCTAAAAAACAAACAGCACCTAACAGTCCTAGTTCTTTGGATCTTTCAACCAGCTCTCCAATCTCTCTTGTATCAACTCATCCTGCTCCTTCAACATTGTTAGCATGTTTGATTCTAAATCCATTTCATTGCACATTTCAAAACATAACTCTGCAATACGATCCAAGGACTGTTTTCCATAATGACTGAACATACGATTAATCTTCTCTACTCTTTTAGAACTATACATACGTGTCCCTGTTAGGACCTCCACCAATATCACTTTATAACCAGAGAGATTGCACCGTAGCACTATGCTCAACACGCCAAGCGAAGGTGGGTTATAGTAATCATAGACATAACCCCAGAGCTTTGGTGTGTAATCCTGCATATTTGTACCAAGAGGCGTTAAAGAAAGTGATTGCAAAAATAGTGTCCCAAGAAACCGAACACCATGAATCATAGATGATTTTAGTCCAACTATTTGTAATGTTATACCTCATCAAACAGTATCATACATCTGTCAAGCTTGGACTCACCAATTTTCGGCCATATTTTTCTATTAAATTGTGGCTTTTGCAAGAAAACAATCCCACGAGCGATTCCTGCTAAAATTTTCACCTTTGTAACCAATGGAAGTCTTGCTGCAGCTCCTACAACCCGTAACGTTCAGTTGTCTAGTTTAACTAAAAATGATTGATTTTGTATATTATCTTTACCGCTATTAAGGAGATCCTCAAAGCTCCCTTTAGGCATGAACTCATACACAAGGAAGTGGCCTCCGGGGTATTCACCTTTCAAGGAGTATCCTATGAGCTTGACGATGTTGGGATGTCGAAATTTTTTCAACGTTTCCAGATTAAACTGCATTCAATAGTGATCAGCTTTCAAAAAAATAAAAAAATTCTACACTTCACTCGGGCGTATCAGGACTTACAAGTTTGTAGTCAAGTTTCTTAACCACAATGGGCAACCCAGTATCATCCTTACACGAGGAAGATGCCGTTTTGTCCATCCAACCTTTATAAACCATTCCATTACTACTGTCATACAAGGATAGTCGATTCTCAAACTCTCTTGTAGCAAGTTTCACTTCATCGTATGTGAACACTCTTAACTCCGTGATCACTAGTTCCTCATGCTGATTCAAGTTGTTACCATAACAATTTGGCGAACTTGTTCCGCTCATGTGATCTAAAGATAAAAACAAAAAATGTCAAAATGTTTGAGAGTGAAGAACTATGGTTGTGAACACACAACAGTGCATATACAACAATAATGAAAGGTTTGTGTATACCTGAGTTTGGTTTAGTGGTGGAAACAAAATACTTACTGATCTTCCAACTGAAACCCATTGTACCTGATGACTCGCCAGAACGATTTGATTTTTCCTGTAGTTCCAATAAAGCCTGAAGCGAGGCCACTACATCCGTCATGGTAGGTCGTTCTTTCGGATCATTGTGCACACAAAGATGTGAAATTTGAGCGAATCGTCTTAAACACTTGGGAAAAATTGTACCCTTGATATTAAAGTCAACCATCTGATCTAACTTCCTTTCTTTTACACATTTTTGAGCCCATCTCACCAAACTACATTCATCCTCCCCGTTACGCTCATCAACTGGAAGCCTTCCAGACAACAATTCAAGCAATACAACGCCAAATGCATACACATCTGTTTTCCTTGTTAATTTTTTAGTATAGAAATACTCAGGATCAAGATACCCGAATGTGCCTTTAACACTTGCATCAATAAAAGAAATGGATTGATTGGTTGGGCCGATTTTAGACAACCCAAAATCCGAAATCATAGCTGCCTAGTTCTTATCTAAAAGAATGTTTGAACTTTTCACGTCGCGATGTATGACTCCATGTTGGGTGCCTACACCAGTGTGAAGGTAATCCAAACCACGTGCAGCACCTATGGCTATCTTGAGCCGTGTCACCCAACTTAAAGGCGTGTCGGCTTTATGTAGATGATGGTACAAAGTTCCATTTGGCATATATTCATAAACAAGGATCATTTCCTTGTTTTCATGACAATAACCAATGAGAGACACTAAGTGACAATGGCGCAACTTAGAAAGCATGTCGATTTCGGCCCTAAACTCAAGTTCCCCTTGGCTGGACATAGAATCAAGGCGTTTGATGGCTACAACATGACCAACTTTTTCACCAGAAATTTCACCTTTGTAAACTTTTACAAATCCACCATGTTCAATGACCTGTTTATCATCAAAATTTGTGGTTGCAGATTTAATTTCTTCAAGAGAAAACAAATGACATGAAGATGTGTTTGCACCTTCTCCAGTTGCAGTGTTCATCATCCTGCTTAATAATTTAGATTTAAATAACTTAGTTTTCAACTTATGTATATTTCTACAAGATGACTATTTCAGCAAAAACCAATTTTCAACTCTACATGAAATATTTAAAGCTCAAGAATAAGCTGATAATTAAATAACAGGATTCGTATTTGGAGTTATAAATTTCTTTAGGTGTTTTGCATAACAGGATTCGTATTTTGAGTTCGACGTGTAATAAAATAATTAAACTGATTAGTAAATAATAATTAGTTTCAATTAGTTTTTTAGCATTTCGTTATGTTTTATATAATGTTTTACGGTGGAAAAGAGTGTGATGGTGGGGGCGGTTGGCATGACATTGCTTAAGGTGTAGATGATTTTAAAGATGAAAGTTGAGAAAATGACTAAAATGACCGACATTAGAAAAATTGACCAAATTGACAGTAGTTAGTTAGAAAAAGGACCAAAATGACAGAAGTTGAAAAAATGACCAAAATGAGATAAAGAAGTTTGGAAAAGGACCAAAATGACAATATAATAAATAAGTGTATCTTCGTCATTTAACACAATTCTAACAGAAAACATTGACGGAAAGACTAAAATGACAATTTTTTACAAAACCAAACACTAAAATGATAAGAAAAAAAACATAAGGATGAAAGTGATCGAATCAATAAAAACTCAAGAAGCAAAATGACAATTTACTACAATATAAGATTACACCAATCTGTAACTTGTTTATACTTCGTCATTTATTTTCATTTCCAAAGTTTTCTGTAACACACAAATGCCGTAGATAATCAAAAGAAAACTATACAAGAGAAAAGAAGGCTAATTTATAACAGTAAACAGAACCAAGCTGACCTTGTTGGATCTTTGTAACTTAAAAGATGAGCGTATATGATAAAAACACAACAATTGGATTGAATTTTATATACATCAAATTACACCACCCTCCTACTCCTATATTTCCATCACATGTTCAATTACACTTCCATTTTCAATTATCAAATCACCTCCAAAACCAAAACAAACTACACATCCTATAACCAACAACTCTTGAAATCATCATCATCTGTTTTTAAAGAAGCTAAGATCCCAACGTTTTAACAAACCCTCCATTATCTTGCTAGACTGGCTTTTTTCAACCGTTACTGTGGCTTTTGTCCGATCTGCCACGGCAGCATCAGATGAGCCAACAGCAGACGCTGATGATTTTTCTGGTTTGGTCCGATCTGCTATGCTAGCGCCAACATCAGACGGAATAATATTTGATGATTGTTCAGCAGAAGACGTGCTATTGCATGGGGACATGAATTGAGGTGGAGAAGAATCACTGCTGCTTGCTGTTGAAGCCCGTGTCGTAGAATCGGTTTTTATTGGCATGCTGTCATTTGTTACAGATGACTTGCCATTGCCAGCTGCCGGTTGATCGCCAGGTGGTTGTTTTGGTTCTAAATCTTTTAAAGACAGGAGTACTGCTTCCATGAGCATCTAAAACAGTTTAATAGGATTAGTATTTAAAAGTATAGTTATAGTAACCATATTTAATAAACTATGATAGCTTATGTAAATAAACAAGAAAAATGTTTGCAATCCTGTTTTGACCCGTATTATAATAAACCAGCTTTGACCGAACCCTTATTACCAAAAGCTTACCCTTTCTTCTTCCTCAATATTGCATGGAAGACCGTCAATGTGTTGAAACGAGTACTCGACATATTCGCTATCATCTGATAGTTGGTAAGGATTGCCATTAGAAAATTCATACTCGATCATTCTAGAAGATGAGGCATTGGGTTCGGTCGCATTTCCTTCATCCTGAAGCAACAATGATATCAACAAAGTCAGCATATTCTTTCTTTATGGTTCCCAACAGATGGGAGCAACCGTTCAGCTTTTGAGTGTCAAATAAGTTGATTTACTAGTCTCAAAAGTTGATACAAATGTTTCTAACCAAATATCATTATTAAATCAAGCTGTCACAACATACAGCAATAGAAAAAAATACCTCGGAAGTGCATTGTTTATCTGTTGAAGGGATATCCGCAGGAACCTAAGAGATTGAAAGAAAGTTAACATTATGGATGCAGAAAACTAAACAGAGAGATAAAACAGGTGCACCATGTATGTGGCAGTTCATATAACCCAATTACTAACCTCAGTCCTACTCATTGGCCTTTTAGACCGGAGTTGATTGATTGCATCCTCTGTGCTACTTGATGCTGAATATCCATCCATATGACAAAAAAAAATCTTTATAATATATATATGGAATCAAAGCAACTTAATATTATTATTATTTATAAATCTCATACCTTGAGGTGTAACTAAAAAGTCTCCTTCATATCCAACTCCATGGATTTCCTAAAATTATAACAACTGATTAAAAGATCATGGTTTGCGTAAATAATATCAGCACTTCACTTATAGAAATATGTGTATGGAATGAGAGAGAGTAAAATATACCCTGCCAAGGTAATCAAGAGATGGATCAAAGAAGTCTCCCTTAACTTCATCTTCTGGAGGATGCAATACATTATGGAAAAAGATATTTATAGAATCAAAATAAAATTGGGGACGGGGAGAGTTGTGATCTCCTTCAAATTTTATGATATTTTTGTCACCCTGTGAAGATACAATAGTAATAAATATATGAATAAAACTTTGAATGTAATAAAATCTGCAATTTATACAACAATCGGATGTCTGCTTGTTGACTTAAATAGCTTAAGAGTTAGTAAATTACCATGTAAGCTTCATAAATATGATCAGAGTGATGTGGTTGTATAAAATCATCATCCGCAGCATGGCCAAACAGAACTGGAACAAAAGAAGATTTTGCAACCTATAATAAAAATACCCATTATAGTTTTTTGACATTAAGATTTTGCAACCTATAATTAAAGTACACATAATCGAACTCACAAAATCACAGAAACTGGCGCAAACGGCTAAAAATGCTTCAAGTATCCGAAAAACGCACAATCTAGTTTTGTTTCCGTATACCAAAATGATAATTTATCCTTTCTCATGGGGTGTTTGCATTTGCGTTTTGAAAAATCAGAATATGTCTTAGCACTCAAAGTTTTAACAGCAAATAAGCATCCAAACCTACATCTTGTTTTATGATAATTTGAAATCACATAATCAGTTTCAAAATGCATATCCAAACCCCCTTAAACATCTTTGATGAAACAATACAAAAATCTTTGATATTTACTTCAGCATACAAGCTCACAATGCAATTAAAATGCTATAATCAATTTAATAAGGATATGTTCTGTTACCTTTATGGTATTCAGCTCCACAATATCGAATTTTGCCTTTTTAAGAATAGCTCTTCGCATGTACTGGATAGCAAACTTAACCTGAAAGTATTTATTATAATATTAATTTTTTTAGACAAATCACTATGATTTGTAAAAATCGGTATGTATTAATAATCCACTTACAGTGAATTTGGGAAGACGAATTTTATAAGTAGCAACAAGTTCCATCATTAAATCAACCAAATCAGAAAAGGGACTGTCAAGAACCATTCCAGCAATTGAAGGATCCTCAGCTCCATACATCAGGCTGACATCATCAACATTCTAAGTTACAAAACTGAAATCAAATCACTAAAATATTGACTATTTTGACTTGATATATGCAAATATACATCAATGGCTCTATTATAAACTAAGCATATTCTTATCTGACTGTATAAGCCATAATCTTTGACCATTTGATGCAAATGTAATTACCTTTTTTTATTTTAATCTCTACTTTGATTGACTGTAAAACTAATAAACATCCATATTACCTTGTTACAGCACCCATTGATCGGCCCCACAGGCCGATTAATGAAACATTTCCATCAGAGCGCAAATACTCTACCACTGATTTCAAATCATCTTTCTGGAAATAAAACAGTTCTGGTCAACTTACAGAGTGGAATTAATGAAATAAAAATGATTAATCCAAAGCATTAGTACATCACTGATGACACTTAATTTACTTCTAAAATATATTCAAGATTGCATACAATGAACTTCAAACAACACTTTCACAGACTAACTTCAAGTTGGAAACATTACTAAATAAAAATATAGTGGTCCTAAAACGTATTAATTCTTGTCTCAAAGTTAAAAGGCCTTAAAAAATCGATAAAAAGTTCTCTCCTTAAAAAAATGAAAAAAAAAAACATGTGATTCCATTTTTCAAATGTCATCTTCTTCACCCTACCCCCACCATTTTTATAAGTTGTCTATGTTATCATTAATTAACGCTGTTGCATTCTTCATTGACTTCTCTTTGATCTATCTCATTTTATTTCAGTCATTTTGCCCCAAACTTGAGCATTTAGGGTTAGCTAAATAAAATCATTGTTCGTCAAACATACATAAGTTTCATCATCATTTAAAGAGCTATCAAGTGATGGACTCGGTAATCAATCTACACAGTTTGAACTCATAATGAATAATACTAAACAAAAATACAAGGCAGCCATGTGTTTCAAAACGAAGATAACGACTCTTAAGTTCTAAAGATGTAATAGTATAAATTTACTTACTTCATACCACCCTAGACTGACATGCTCTCCCCCAGATAGTCCAGACCCAGAGAAATCAAGCGTAAATACAGTAATATTTGAGGGCAATAAAATTATAGCAGCTTCACTAGCATCTGCCCGGCACCCACTGCCACGTCACCACATTAGGACCGCGTAAGAACACAAAATTTAAAAACGCACACACACAGATTCACTAATTAACAGCAAATGAAAATCCTACTGATACATTGATACTTAAATAAATGTTTCAAACTTTAAAGGATAATAGAGAAGAAAAAAAGTGCTAACAACGCACATACTTAATTCTTGCAAACTAACTGGAACCATCAAATTAGCCAAATATATTTTATAGAAGCTAGGATATCATGAGTGGACTTATAATCTCTTGCTATAGAAATAAATACCAAGAAATCAGATCATTGTGCATCTTATCAGTTATCATTCTAAAACATTGAAGTTGTCCTTATTAGATGTTCAATTAAATTGACTGTGTTCTTGGTCATAATTATATAAAAACAAATTTGTACTCCATCAGATTCGGTCTTTGATACAAACCCAATAACGGGTATGGGTCAAGTTGGGTTGGGTCTGACCCAGTTGGTGTTGTATGGTGGGAAAGAAAGCAAAATTCAGGTTTTGGGGGATGATTCTAAGAATTCAAAGGGAGGCAATTAGTGAGGCAATAAGTGGGGAGTTAATTCGTAAACCCTTCAACTAGAACTAGTATTAATAGCAACTTTTGTTTGTTGTTGAGGGTCATTGTTTATGTTATCAAAATTTGGGTTCTACCCTTGAAATCGGAGACCGCCTATCTCGAATCAGGCCACTATCTTGTAAATTTCTTATTTTAATCTAATCAAATTTCTGGGTTCTATCATTGGTTCCATTGCCGGGAAATCGAATGGCGACTACAACCCGGAATTTAGCAGATCAACTAGCAACCATTGCAGCACGATTAGACGTCATTCTTGCATCCTTGAAGGCTGATGTTGAAGAGATCAAAGTTCAGATGATAGGAGATGGTTGTAGCATTGAAGAATCTAACGGTGGTTTGAGGAACACGGTGGCGGAGGAATCGCAAGAGTCCAAGCATGATCCTCTTCATCAACTTGGATCCAAAACTGATTACGTCAACAAAACCAGTGGCGTCAGCGGCATTGTTGGCAGAATCACCGATAGACACGACATAATTGATGACAGGATCGGGGGCGATGACAAAGAGGATGACAGAATTAATGACGACATGGGCGCTGACAAAGTTGACAAATTTAATGGCTGCACCGGAATTGAATATTGGGGGGCCCAAAAGAATTTAACGGTTAATGGCAATTGTGATCAAAAGGGGGTACAAGAAAGTGGTTCCAATGCGAAGATGATGTTGCTACCCGTTGGTTTGAGCCTGGTGGTTCATGAGAAATTGGTCCAATTTATAAGCAGGGCATGTAAGTTGAATTACCATGATTGTACTGTGGTGTTACTAGTACCTTCGCCTTTGCTATACATGACCACAACCATATCAAGGCAACTCTCTGCGCTGAGAAAAGCCCCTCACAAACCTGCGACTGTGGTTGTATTTTTTACCATTGTGTGGGACCCTGGAATAGAGACAACATTAGGTGCAAGGTGTTATGCTCAAGCTGGATTGAACTCCACAAATTATAAACGGTTGGAAATCAATGAAGACCTTAAAGTTGCTCGGGACAATTACAACTTATTTAATAACCGACTTCCTTATATTCGACTTGAGGTCAAGTCGTTTCTCTGGGTGGGTAGTAATGATACAAACCCAATAACGGGTATGGGTCAAGTTGGGTTGGGTCTGACCCAGTTGGTGTTGTATGGTGGGAAAGAAAGCAAAATTCAGGTTTTGGGGGATGATTCTAAGAATTCAAAGGGAGGCAATTAGTGAGGCAATAAGTGGGGAGTTAATTCGTAAACCCTTCAACTAGAACTAGTATTAATAGCAACTTTTGTTTGTTGTTGAGGGTCATTGTTTATGTTATCAAAATTT
This sequence comes from Tagetes erecta, assembly GCA_030867185.1. Classification (NCBI taxonomy): domain Eukaryota; kingdom Viridiplantae; phylum Streptophyta; class Magnoliopsida; order Asterales; family Asteraceae; genus Tagetes; species Tagetes erecta. The sequence goes on from CM061492.1 coordinate 2,466,534, forward strand.
GGGTTCTACCCTTGAAATCGGAGACCGCCTATCTCGAATCAGGCCACTATCTTGTAAATTTCTTATTTTAATCTAATCAAATTTCTGGGTTCTATCAGTCTTTCAGATCCAAACAAAGATACATATTAATATTTGGTAGTGTGTCACTGTCATAGTATATTAAAAGTCGCAATCATATAATTTGGAAGGTTGTAAATTGTAACCAATCACTATAAACCATCCTATATTTTATTTATCCTATGTGCTTCGTTGATTCTTTGCTCGAATTATTTTCCCACTTTTGGAACTTTCTTCTTGTGCTCTAGGTTTAAGAGGTTAAACTTGTACTGCATTTAGATTCAGGTTTAGATTCGAATGAGTTGGTTATCTTTTATTAGTCTTAAACTAATAAACTAAAGCACGTTAAAAAAATCTGTTTGAATTCAAATAAGTTCCAACATATTGAGTTCCAATCGTGAAGAACAACAAGCGACTGAAATTTGTAATTGTGAAGATCGTAACGCAGCCAATATATAAAAAAGTTAGGATTCAAGAGTGAATGTATAAGCTTCACGTGTATCTCACTAACCTGTTTCCATGGCAGTATATGACACATGGCAGAGGTTTTCCTTCAGGACTCACAATAGGCAAGTAATGACTACACTTAAGAACATCTCCTCTGCTATTTACAATCTGAAATTACAAAATGAGATCCTTAAAGTCGACGATCGAACTCACGATATATCACGAATAATGATGTTCAGTAGCTTCTATAGAACTATATTATCTTTTAGGGGTGCGGATAGAGGAATTAACACAGCTTTTCATCTCAAAGAAAAAAAAAACTTCAATGCAACAGTATAAACAAATCTTACCTCTATATCTTTCCTTTGAAACCATTTTCTTTTAAGCATGAATTCTTTATCTAGCAAATCATTGTTCGGATCGTACTCAGATCTGCCATTAAACGATAGATTTGTCATAACATGTACTAATTATGCCCAGTTATACACATAACATTCTTTGCTAACATGAATCAGTAGGTATAATACAACATAACTATCAACAATTATTGTTGAAAACAATAGATAACAAGCATAATCTACTCAACTAGGATGCCAAACATCATTTGAGAGTTGAGAAAAATGAATAGAACATCAACTTATCAACATAATCTACGAACAAGTTCCTTAATGAAACAGATCCAGATCAGTAACTGAAACATAAAACTTCATAACTCTGATTACTTCAACTCGTCTACAACAATTGAGCAAAAAACTACCGAAACACACGCTCTAAAGCAACATAAACAAGTAACCTAAAAAGTTTAAGTTGAATAAACCATCCGAATAAACGATTCAGATCGAAATTGGAAACAATAAGACATACATGAAGTGAAAATTAAAGAGCGGGAGAATGTAAATGACCTAGGTGGACGAATGATGAAGTTGATAAGCTGTTCCATAAGGATTGAAAAGCAATAGATCTGTGCTTTGTTTTTCCAGATCTTAAGATGATTTTGAGCGGTTTCTTGTTGTTCAAGTCATGAATAAGTGTATTGTGAATTGAAATTTGGAGAATTTGAAGAGAGATTGAAGTGTTTTTGATGATCGAAGAAAATGAAGCAAGAAGATTTTGGTAAAGGGGAATTTTGGGTTCAACAAATTGTTTGATTGATTGGGTCATGAAAGAAAGGTGAATGATGTCAACGTCGGGTCGGTTTCCGGGTCGATGTTTTGTGCAATTTGGCATAATTAAGATGTGGCATGTGCATTATACCCACGGCATCGCCTTACATTTCTTTTGTCACGTAAACGTAACATAAACTTAACGATCTTTTAATTTTAGTTTCAGTTAAATTACTTAAATTTTATTTTAGTCTGATTATGTAAGAGGGACACTCAAATGAGAACACCTCTTAACTTGAGTACAAAAAGTACAACTTTAACGAATCATAAAAGGAGTCAAACTATTGAATTTTTTGTATTATAAATTAACCAAAATGCTTATAATTCAACTAATTTTAACATCTATTTAAAAAAATATGATTCGTGATGTCGTTTGTTAGAATGCATATATGCACCCACAATGTGTATTTGTGTACAAGTAATGTGGGTGCATATATGCATTTTAACAAACGACTTCACAAATCATATATTTTTTAAACAGATGTTAAAATTAGGTTAATTATAAGCATTTTGGTCAATTTATATTATAAAAAATTCAACAGTTAAAGCGGTTCCTAAGTTGTTCTCAAGTTAAAAGTGTTCTCATTTGAATGGATCCCGATTATGTAATTTATTTTTAAGTTTTATTTTAATTAAGTCACTTAAATTTTTTTTTATTTCAATTAGATAACTTAACTTTGAATGAAAACACATCCTAAATAACTAGTTAACTTGTATAACATGTAAAAATGATTTTTAATATTAAGGGATGCTATTATAGATAAGAGCTTGCACATACCTAAAAAAACAAACACCACCTAAATAACTTTATGATAATTAAGAGATGTTATTATAGATAAGTGACTCACTAGGCCACTACACTATATATGGTAATCCAATTACAAAAAGCAATCTTATACGTTTTGAGAACACATGTAACGTTGGATAGCTGAATCTTACTTATTTCGAGGAAAACCCGACTCTAACTCTGGGAAACCCACTAAACGCTCGCCTGCAGACACGACAAAAAACTAGCTATGAAACCCATTTGGCTCATAGATTAAAGTGCTAAATGATGTGCTCTTCATCTCATACTGCATTCTCAACTCACTCTTTTTTATCCATCATTTATCGATCAACTCCGTGTTTATGATCGGAAATGTAACGTTTTAGTTCAAAATTTTAAACGCCGTTTCGTTATGCCACACCTCCATTTCCGTTGATGATTGATTGCTATGTTAAGTTGAATCGATGCAATTTTTCAATCGTTTGTTCATTACATCAAGTTGCTTGCTTGTGATCTAGCAGCATTAGTAAATCATGCCTAAAATGGATGAAGTATTTGGTTTAATGTGATCTAGTCAGAGAGTGTGTATATATATATATTGAACTGGCTGGCCATTATTTGTCTGCTAAAATAAGACAAAAAAAAAGTTGTACATCTGTTTTTGATTAATAATTGTTTGACCTAGCTAAATAATTCATACTTTATAGTGAAGCTGATGAGTCAAAGACCAAACTACCCTTGTAGTTGTAAGCTTGATTAGATTGTGGAAATGGTTTTTGTTTTTCTAATCTTGATTAAATGTTGTTGATTATATTATAATAAGTAGATAGATTGCATCACAAGGCATCTTACTTTTGCCTTTGGAATCTGATACTCCTTTATAGTGACTGCAATATTTTTTAAATTAGACAAATTAAGCAAATTAAGCATACATAAAGTAGGTTATATTTTAAATTAAACAAAGCTTAAGGAAATAATCCCAAAAATCTTGGATAAAGCAGGGCAAAAAGTATGTATGTGTTTTGGGTGAATGTTTTTCATCAAATTTTTAAGACAGTACAAACTGAGAGTTTAGGATTATATAGTTTGTTTATGTTATTTATTTTCTGATATTTAAACAAAAAACTGATCACTTTGCTTCAGCCAAAAGTGAAGTGCCCTTTGGGTTGGCCGGCCTGTTGAAGGTTACCCTGGTCCTCAGGTACTATTCATCATCCTTTTCTGATATTCATAAATCTAACTGTTTTTTTTTTTTTTTTGCATTTGGTTAACTTTCAGGGAGTAGCTAACATATGATATTTTTACTACGTGCCTGACCAAATGCTTCATCATCTTACAAAAAGAAGGGGTGCGCTCATGTTGCATACCATGATGATACGTCATTCTCAATTAATTAAGCTTTCTTTGTTTCCAAACAGACCTCTCTCTATTACGATTTTTTTCTTCAAGGTCATCCATCATTTTCATAATATCTCTTTCTTCCTGATCAAACACCATTCTCCAAGCACACGGCTTAAGTTGCTGGTTGTTCAGATTGTTTTTGCTGTTTAGAATGTTTTTGTTGCCATGACACTCGAATCCTAAGATGAGAATCGAAAGCTAGCTCTCCGGCCTAGCGGTTTCATCTTTGAGGATTCCATATGATGAGTGCAGCCTCTGAAAGTGGACGACAGCGTCGGGATCATGAGGTCTCTTACTCTCTTGTCTGGATGCGCGCAATTCCAAAGCCTTGAAACGGTATGCATGCTTTAGTGATGTCTTTCTCTGAAAGGCCGGTGTTGTCCAGATGGCAATCCAAGAACAAAAATTGCGATACGGCCGAACAGAGAAACAAAATCTTCAGTTTCAAGAGCTATCGACGCGTTTCAAATCCAGTGAGACGGTCGAAACAAAATTGTATTACTTTAATCATTATCGGGCGGAAACCATAAAAGAAAATTTTCATGAACAAGCTTTACAAATACCAAACTTACTTTGGTCGTTATAAGTCCGGCTTATTGGAAACTATGAAAACTATGAAAGCAAATTTTGGAGATTCATTTTGCTTACGTCATGATGAATACAAAAGACTATTACGGGCTGTTTGGCAAAATCTGAATCATTAAGTGCTGAATGGTTAAGAGGTCTGAACCATTACGAGGTTCCATCAATAAGAGGGATGTTGGGGTACAACTTCAGATGAGTATAAAGTTAGTATATGTTCCATTCAGTTTCATTCAGCATCTCTCAGTCTCTTAACCATTCAGCACTTAACTGAACCATTCAGATGCTATTCTTTTCTGAACCAAATGCTCTGAATGCTGAATGCTGAATGGTTAAACACTAAGCTGAACCATTAAAAAATAAACATACAGCCCTTAACATAAATAGTTTGTCTATTAATATATATATATATATATATATATATATATATATATACATGTGTGTGTATGTTGACGTCATCAAAACATTATTTAGTATAATTAATTTGTTTATTAATATATAATTATATATGTATGTAATAGTTTTAACATATAAATACCAAACATCCCTTTGTCTAGCTTCAGTTTTTAATATCGTCGTAACTTTAAAGATTACCCAACATTTTATACAACAAACACGTATTTTTACCATTTACATTTGATATTTTTGTATTCTTTGCATCTGAAGTCGTAGGGCTACTTAATCGAGTACAACATGTTATGCATAATTTTGTTATATATGACCTTAAGATTTATGAACGTAATGTTAAACCGACTTAGTTTTTACTACCTAAAAATAGTTACCCGCACAACTTGATTCATTTTATTTGTATGTAAATAAACTTTATAATGCATCAAATAAATTACCTAATGTTAATGAGAGTTTTTGCCAAGCGTTTGAATGTATTTTTCAACGTGTGCCCTAAAAAAAACTTTTTTTGATTAAGAGAGAACAATAACCTTTTCTTTACCACACATTCACAATAACTAGTCTTAAATCTATATTAAAGATTCACCGATTCAAATAATTGCCATATCAATAACAAAGTATAAGACTATGATCACACAATGTTAGGAACAAGCGGTACGCAGAAGCGAAACAACACACACGCACAAACGAATATCACGCAGAAAGTTAGAGACACGAGAATTATAGTGGTTCGGTCCCAATTGACCTACGTCCACTTTGCAACTAGGGTTTATATTATTAGGTGTTCACAAAGTCACAAGATACAATTATAATCATGGGTATATATAAGACTATGATTAGGGTTAGTAAATAAGGCAACAAGTAAACCTAATTAGGGTTAATCACAATGGGCCCCAGGCCCAAACCGGACCAAATCCAAAAACCCAAAAGACTTCACCCTAACACACAACTCTTTTGATAGGGAAAAAAATAAAAAAACAAAATAATAAAGTTGACTTTGTGTAAAAAAAACAAAAAAAGAAAACTACGTGCTTTCACATTGTAAAAGATCAACTCCTTCTACATTTTTCTACAATTGATTAGGTTTTCTCTCAAAGTTCAACAACTTCATCTAACATAATCAAATTAAAGAGCTTAATCAATCAAATAATCACAACCCTTTGTTGAAATAACAAAAGTTTACAATGTTTTATGTCACTAATTATACAATCGTTTTAAACAAAGTGCATAATAACACCATATCTTCTGACATGTAACAAAGCTTTTTTAATTAAGTTTCTCTTTAATCTTCATTAAATCCCATATATACATGAAAACCGATACAATTAAGTGATTAATAACATGAGACTCATATTCATAAACACGTATTCAAAACAACAACAACAACAAAAAAAACAAACACAAACAACATAGTAATTAAACAAAAACCAATTTCACTAACCATAAACAACACGAAAATACTTATCTTTAATCCATCTAAAACTTTTTCTAAACGAACCTTTAAGTTTACCTTCAACAGTATAAACTTTATACCCTGCAACTCTTTTTTTCCTCTGAAACTCAGGATCACTAAACCTCCATGATTTCGAACCCGACCCGTTTGTCGATTTCACCTTCTTCAATTTCCAATCGTTGTTTGTTCCCGCAACAACAATATCCATGTTTGTTTTGTACGAAGAAGTGTAGGAAACACTGTAGGATCTGAAATCGGGAACTTTGGAGTCGAATTGAGAGTTGTATCGTTCTAATTGCATGTCTTGATTGTTGTAATTGTATGAATTTGATCTGTAATCAGCCATGGCGGAAGTGGATTTGGGGGAATTGGGGGAAATTTGAGAGTTTTATGGAGGATTTGAGTTTCAATTTTGACTGTGAATAGTCGTCGGAGGAGGCTGAATAAGTCGTATTGGGAGGCTTTGAAGAAAGTCAACAGGAAACATACATCACACAACTCAATACTTGATGTGATGAAGTGGCTTACAAATATAAAATCTATTATGAGTATTATTATAATATCTTTAGTATATGAAGAGATTAAAGCTAATAACTCGAGATAATATAATAATTAATAAAAATATATAAACACTAATAATTGTTATATCAATAAAAGATTGTCTAGCTAATAGCAATTATCTCCAACCTATGTTTAAAAAGTTTACGGCAAAATCAAAATAAGATTTTTATCGCTTTTGAATACACAAAGGCCTTATCTATTCACACACCCTAAAATTCTATCCACACACCTGTTTTAAAACCAGGCGTCACGGATCGGCCTTGATGCGGCGTCTGAGTCACTTTTCTGTCAACGTCAACCGAGGTGGACATCGGTCAAACCTGGACATATGCGCCGCATATATGACCTAGGCGCCGATGATGTTGTTGGCCGCATATATGACCCAGGCGCCACACCGAGGGCCATGCGCGGCGCATAAGGGTGTTGAAGCGTGATTGACTACGTTCGAGGATGTGTCTGGGATAAGAAGTAACCCAGGCGCGACGCCGAGGTTTATGTGCGGCGCCTGAGGGTGTGGGAAATAAAAGCATGGGGTGTGTGAATAGGATATGGGGTGTGTGAATAGAATGACCCTACACAAATCATTCTCTATCACACATTTCCATATTTGATAGAATCCTCGAATAAATTTTGTTAGAAAATCGTCTTCTACATTTCCATCCCCACGCCTCTACGTGACCCTTAACAATAATCAAATCCATTTTTGGGTCACTTTTAACCAATATATTAGTTTTCTTAGCACTAAGCCCATTCCAACATCTCCGATCAAAACAATCCGACAATCCCTATTATCGACAAATAAAAGCCTTTTCTTTTTTAATCAATATATTATGGGTAATTGATTTAGATGCAGTGTTAGTGAGTTGTAAACTGAATCTTTATACAAATGTTTATTTTGGACAATAATATCGTTTTTAAATGGTTAATTATACATATACTAGATATAAAAAAAAATTAAAATTTTCAAGGCCCCTAAAAGATGGGCCCTAGGTGGTCCTCCGCTCCACCCACCACAAGGGCCGGTCTTGTCTCTATATATGTGTACATCAGACATGTATATAAAGAGATACAAATGATGTAGGTTTTTAATTATAACTCAAGAGTGAAAGTGAGAAATTAGGAAGATTCACCACCAACCTTACTAATCAGAATCATATACATGAAGATAATGTTTTCGTGTTAAACTATGAGTACACTTCTTAAGTTTATGTGTCTAAGGTAATTTCTATATGTTTCTTTTCTATAGGTTCGTGTCAATTTAACATATGTCAAATTGTCAACCAATTCATACAAGTCATTTAGTATTCTAAATTTCATTTCATTTCATTTATCAACCAAACAAAAGAAATGCAACCCATTTTAGTTCTCAGACACAATTACGGTGGTTAAAAGTTATAAGTTAACTTGTTTGGATTTATGTCATCGAAACAAAGTCTACAAACTCATTCTAAAAACTAGCTCAAGGTATATATGAAATAGTCAGACACAATCGTACTCGTCCCAACTGACTCGTATTATCTTTTCGATCAAAAAGCCTAATTAAAACATCAGTCTTGAATTAGATAAAAACTTAACGACGTTAAAAAAATTAAACGACTGACCGTTGGTTGCCAAAGTGATAAAAGTTGAGACTATTGACAGCCAATTCAATAGTTAGAACCCGATAGAAGCCAAAAATATGATAGTTAAAACTAGTAGAAACTAATATACGTACCATTAATATATAGTTTTCAATATTCTAACAGTTTTATGTTTATAACGTTAATAAAGTAAAAATATGATTTTATATATATAAAAAATTTGTAAGATGAAAGTTTTTTTTTCTTAAAATATGATACTAGCTAATCAGTCTGATCATATATACAGATTGAATTTTATATATAAACCGACGGGCAAGTAACGTACTAGACGTACGACAGAAGAACAATTACAAAGCCATAACTGTGACCTAGCTAGCAGCTATATATATATATATATATATATGCAACCCGATTTATCTTAACTTTATGGTACGTATACTATTGGCAAACCAAAGATAACAATAGAATCGAAAACTGTATATCATGTGTCCGCCAGGCTATTGTTCTTGAAAACAATGTCATTTCTGAACAGTAAAGCCACGTACTCACAACGTCGTATATATATATATATAGCTCGGTCACGTCTCACGGAACTTAATTTTGAATCCGAAAATCTCAAGTCTAGCCATGCATCTAGCAATTGCCTTCCAAGTGCCGGCAGCTAGCTATTTCACACTCCGCAAACAAGTGACAACTTATGCATGCATTTAGTTATCGATCACTTATATATTCATCTAATATAGAATATGAATTAAACTACTACTTTTTCATCTTGCATTGCATAGAGTTATTCAAATTTAACCCGATAATAAAATTAAAAGTTATTTCCATGAATCAATTAATTAAATAAAACTAGAGTTGTAAATTAAGGCTATATCAATGTCCAAACATAACATGAAATAACAGAGCAACTAAGAGAAACACTATGACATATAACGGAATAAATATTATATGTTTACGCGCGTAAACACATAAATATAAGGAATATTCTCTGAGTAAATGCTCAACTATAAGTTAACATAACAAAAATAAGATTAAAAGAGTAGGAAAGAGGCGTGACAGATAGAGGGTGAGCACACATCGCTTCAAGCATTAGACCGATAATGCAAGAAAGACGATGAGTGCTCACTCTCTTCTGTCACACCGCTATTTAGTTACCTTAATATTTTCCATCATGATCATGTGTGAAAGGAACATTCTTATTTGTTGTTTGCTGGTGTTGCCAAAGAAGGAAACCCTATACAATTTGTCCTGAATTAGGTAGGAAAAAGCAGTAAAGAAGATATTTGGTTGGTGGTACTAATATATGTACCATCACAATGTACTCAAGATGATTTGATGTGAGACCAAGAAGTGGAGGTTTGTAACCCTTATATAGACTCTTTTAAACCTACTTTCCAAATATGCCCTTCTAGATTGATGCATATATGTAGCTTTATATATTCTTCTACCACATTTCAAGAATATTAATATTATTATTAAACTAATTAAATTATATATATATATATATGAATGTTACAACGTGTATCATTGTATCAAGACTATTCTAGTACATAATTTTGATACTTCTTCCATATCTTGGATTTTAACACCAATAAACATGATTAAATGTGAGTAAAAATATCATAATAGTCATAAACCTAATCTGAAATTTGTTTGGTTCGAATTTATATTTTTTTACGAGCTCTGTTAAAATAACGTACCGCACCCTTAAGAACACCATGCATGCTTAGTAGTCGGATACTTGACGAATCTCATGGACACATGTTCTTCAATCAAGGCAAAGCAGCCAAGCTCCAAAGAATGTATGAGAATGTAAAGCTGAGAGTGAGAATAGCAAATCGATTGAAGATATTGAAGAATGATAGTAGACATCATAGGCCAATATTTACATTATAGTTATAAGTGTAAAGGATCAAAATCGTTACCTAATAATTAAGTGTAAAGGTGTAATTTATGATAGTTTGGGATGAAATCTAAATGAAAGATACCACATTAATCATCCTGTAAATATTTAATTTTATTATTATTATTACTATTATTAATCAATATAGATATATACGTTGAACCAGAGACTTACTAAACAAAAACATACTTTTATTTAATAAGATGACTCACAACTTCTCTCTGGATCATAAATCAAAACCTACAAAAGGTTTATATAACCAAGCTATTATAATCCTATTAGAACTAGGAAACAATAAAAATAATACTAAACACAAACTAATTAGAGACAAACTCAAATACTATTAATAAACTAATTATTATTAGACAGATTCCTAATAACAATCAAATTGTTATTAGTTAATTTTACTTCAAGCCACCCATGAGAATTACCAAACCGTCATATATAGTTTAATGAAGTCTAATATCATCTGTTTAGTAATATATATATTTATCTATATTGGTATAATTAATGTGATATGAATATGATTAACCTCTCAAGATAATTAATATTGATATGATATGAGGGATTGAGGTCATGTTTGCTTTTTCATCAAATTGGTTGATCGAGATGATAATTTTTTTTCAAAGATCCGTTCAAAAAAATATATATGCCAAGGAAAACTTATACATGATCATTTAATGACGAGCATACAAACGATATACTGATTAGTTAGATGAATATATATATATTCTAAAAATCAAGAAATTACTGATAATTAAAAGAAGATAATTAAGATTTATTTATTTAAACTAAAAGGTTAAGTAATAAACTATGTATATGGTACTGGTTGTTGGTTCCTTATCTTAAAAAAAAGGAAGTCAAAAAGGATATATGAAGGATCGAATAAATATGGTACGTGACGAAAGAAACAATCAATCATATCAAAACTCGATCAACGCACTCAACAACAAGCTAGCTAGTATATATCCTAGGCAGTTATATATATATAACACTTATTCTTATTTTTGGTTTTAATTCGTTTTTCTTTTTATTTCGTCACCTGCTGTTATATATGCGATCAGTATATATTCTCACAACATTATTTATTTAAATTATAATCCTTATTTTAGAAATTTCTAAAATATTTATATAAATCTTTATATTGTAATATTACATATAACAATAATAATTAATTTTAGTCTCGAAAATTCGTAATAGTTCTCTAATTATTCATCTCGTGTAATACGTGGGTTTTAGGCTAGTTTACAATATATATAATATAACTTTGATTTAGTTTAATTATATTCGTTATTTTAGTTTGGGAGACATGATCTCTTTACCTCCTTAATGGGCACATAGCAAGTACAGATCGACTGTAAAGTACAAACGTGATTAATTAAATAATCAGATGATCATAATTAAGGTCACTACAATTAATTAGCTAGGACCATGCATAACGTGTTAATTAATTAAGGTTACGCCTGATCGATCAAATCATTGTGATCCAAATGATGGATGGAGTAATTTGCATGTTAATCATATCATTAAGATTTAAGATCATGTAATATATAATTAACCGGTGCACTTAATCATTTTTATAAGCGTAATCTATTTCTTCAATCACCATTATCGAATAGACTTTTTTTTTCAATTGAAATAGATTACAAAGGAATTTATAATAAGGTGTCAGGTAAACGAGCAAAAAGTTGCGTCGCAACATTGCTATCATGATTGACCCGATGAACCCGGCCTGATTAAAAAGTTCCCTGCTCTTGTGACTAGGAAACCAAGCATATCAAACGTCATTAATAGATCGAATAAAAACATGTTGATTATCTAAACAGTCTTTCTTATGTTTAGCAATTTTACAATGAAAAAATAAAATGTAAATATATATAAGATGTCGTTCTGCATTTTAAATATGCATGTACATATATACCAGAATGATAATAATAACAATATAATAATAGTAATAATAAGATGGGTAGCTTTTTGCCATGTTCTTATATATATACCCAATCTTTGTTGATATCGACGGATCGATCACTTTCGGCGATTATATATGCAGTATATTATGTGTGCCATGTTCATTCTGCGGCTTAATTCATCCACTTGATCGATCTTCTTATCTTGCAGCATTCACCCCAGCCACCAAATTATATATTTTTATACATATACTAGATTAAACCACGTGTGTTACATGGGTGAAAACTTAAAATACTCAATTCTAAAACTGCATAAAAAATTAACATTTGTAAAACTACACATTATATGAAAGATATATGAAAATAAAAACACAAATTGTATTCAAACTCTAATTTGAGCCTTAAACAAATACATTTAAACTACAAATACACTATTAATACCAAATTAAATATCTACGTTTATAAACTAAGTGTCTTATAAATTCTACCAATTAATTTAAAAAAATACTAGGTCGAGCGTACAGGTTGGAATGCATGAGTCTAGGTCGTAAATTGTGATGAGTTATTTGTTTACGTTGTTTGTTTTTCATTTTCACAGTGATTTCAGGGATGTAAATAAGGTATATTGAAACTTTGAAAGAAAAATTATGGGTGATTTAATGTTATCGATTTCTTTTCATGCATAGCTTAGAAGAGAAGATTTTTAGTTTTGAGCGGGAAAATGCGTCAACACTCTCTTCAATGAATGACACATGTCCTCTAAAACTCTCTTTTATTAAAAGATATATATTTAATTAGATTCTATTTTTTCTTGTTCACAGCCAAATCATTTTATACATCTTTATGATATTGGGCCGATAATTATAAAATTAATTAATAGATGTGTTCTAATCATTTTAAACTAGTTTTAAGGTAGGAATTAAGGATGTCAAACCACGAATTATTAATGTAACTAGGTTTAATACCTGTGTGTTACACAGTAATATTTATAAAGAAATTATAACCATTATATTTAACAATTTGTAAATATATAACATTTAAGGAGTTGACTCCATCAACTTGCATGGTGAAAAATTAGCTAAATTTCCTAAACTTCCTATTATAGAAAAAAAAAATCCCTTCAAAAATTGTCCCCTAAAAGTTTGATTTATTAGATAGATTCCAGCATACGTGTGAAAATAGAAAATGACTTTAATTTATCCAAAATGTAATTTGCAAAAAAGTAATTGTGATTAATGTAATTTAAGAAATAGTCGCACCGAATTTTAGAATTGTAAGCGATTAGTTTAAGCTAACACGAAAAGTTTGATTCTTAATTAGCTAGCAAAACACTATATATATATAGCATGCATGCAGGTTGTGCATCATCTTATTAATTAATTAAAGCATTCAAATAATAATCGATAAGCTCCAATCACCTACAATACAATCAAATGTTAGCGTCGATCGGTCATCTTATTCCCCATACACACACATAAAACAACGGAAATTAAACACTTTAAAGCTTTTAGAAATTCATCAACCCGACCATCAGATATATATCTTTTGCAAAATATATATTTTTTAACGACAATTTAAATCAACGACCAACTCAATCCTCTCTCTTCCCCTCAAGATGAAACCTACTTTAGATGAGAATATCACTCATTCAACCCAAGACCTTTCTATTTTAATAAAGCCTTGTTATCTCACTCCAACTATTTATACACACGAGAACATTGACATTATGCAAAATATGTTAACTTCTATAAAAATTGAGATATATTAAAGAGAGAGGAAAAAGACTTTATTTGAGAAAACAATAAGGTTCTATTTAGTATTTTTTACCCATATTTAAGTTAGTCTTACAAGCATTCACAGTAAATTTAATCATATTAATTTATATTTTTTAAAACTTGCTTGATATCTATTATCTTTATCTTCCTATTTATATCTAAAATTTTAAATTTTTATCAACATGCCGTGATTCTTTAAAGAGAAAGGTTAAAGTTATTTTTTATACAAAGTATGAGAAGTACATAATGATACATTACAAAAATTATAATTCACAATACAAATCAAATTTCAAAAGGTGATTCGGTGATCTTGTTTCTTACGTCATCCTCGATCCTTCATAAAAAAATAAACGAACAAATTAATTTAAAAATAAAATAAACAACGTTTTCATTGTGTTTTTTTTCTAATTTTGTTGTGTAAAAAATTTACAAAATTAAGACACAATGAAAGTAAAAAAACAAAAGACATAATAAAACCGCTATTTATTTTTAATTTATATTTTATGAAAACTACGTGAAAAACAAGGTCTCTGAAGCACCTTTTTTAATTCGATTTAATTTGTAAGTTAATTATGAATATTTTAAATCTTTCATTATGTCTTTTTTAAATTCTTTTGTCCTTTTTACACTTTGTATCAATTTTATACCATGATATTAACTTCACCCCTCTTTAAATATGTATAGAGATGTATTATCCATTTCTATAAATGTTTATAATTAATAAATTTAAAATAAAATAAATGTGAGTGAGATAATAGAGAATGAGAGATCGATGTGGTAAGTTGAACAAATTCAGAGATAAACTTAATTATAGGAGTGTGACATTTTGTTAGCTTTATAGAAATAAAGATTACATTGCATTGTAGTCATTAATTACACCAATCATCGTTTAAATTTTAAAACTAAAAATAATAATAAATAAATAAAGTTGTAGATTCTACTATAAAATTATTTGTTATTTTATAAAAAGTATCACCCTAAAATTTCATGACTAAAGGGTTAATTAAGGGTGTGTGATCTTACATGTTTTCAAATGTCGACATGTTTTATAGCAGCAACAATTGTATAATATTATATTAAATATGTTACACTATACACCTCTCACAAGTGAGGTTAGAATCTAATATCTAGCTGCCTAGTACATCAAACACAAATATATTACAGATAAATCGAAATTTTATCAGCTCAAAAGTCAAATACATGTAACTTACACTCTAATATTATTTGAAATAATAATTCCGTTAATCAAATGGGTAACGATTAAGGCCGGAGAATATATTGAGATTTGAATTCTACTAAATTCTAGCAAGTGAAAAAGAAAAAAAAATGTACGTAGCGTGAAGCATCTGGTCCCTCATACCACCAATATTGTCCGCTTTGCTACATTAGAGCTCACGGATTTGTTTTCGGTTGCCCGGGTGAAACCTTTCCAGGATGGTCACCCATCCTGAGATTGCTGTTATCCGAGCACGCTTAACTGTGGAGTTCTCCACTAATTCACTAGCGTTAAGCCCTAAAACGCGTTGTTAGTATTTGAGGTCGGACATCCCTTATAAATTCCAGATCTCTTCTGCTCACAGCCGATGTAAGATTTGCCTAGAATGTTATATAGGGTATTTAATTTGTTTTGTTGGTTATAAGTATTTACTTTTTCCATATATGATTGATGGCCCCAAAGGTGTCATGCATATTCTTATCCTATCATATCTTCATCTCGTTTTCGATCGATATGATCGATCATACTTACTTTGATTTGATCGATGCTGCTCCACTTGATACTCGAAGATCATCTTCTTATGTTATATATATGTTGATTGATACACCCCAACCACAAAAAAAAATTATCTAGCTAAATAGTTTGATTTGAAACTGTTATTTGATATATGGAACACATCTTATTAAACTTTGATTTGTGACGACCTTTTTTTTTCTTATTATTGTAATTTAGCATGTTGCAAAAAGCTCAGCACTATTGAAAAATGGTGTTTTTTATACAATAGTTTCCGACAACTTAATATTTAAGATAATTTTTTTACAAATAATAAAAACAAAAAGACCCTAATTTATCTCATAATTTTCCGACAAAAGAACCACAATTTCTCGTTATTTTGTAGCAAACAAAAAAGTTTAACTAAGTTATAAAAAACTAGTTTTGTGGCTAAGATGTCGCAAATGTTGCGACAACCTAATATGATCGCAATTTAATTTAAGTATTATCATAAATAAATTTGCTATGAGCCTTTTTCCTATAATATGATTTTTTAAAAGTTTGTTGGTACTTTTGTTTGACGATAGTGTTACAACTATATTTTGATAGCTATATTTGTCTCAAAACTTATTTTTAGTAGTGTAGGAAAAACCTTATTGCAAAACGCTTGGGATGAATTATGCAACCACATATATGTATACCATGCGGTTGGGAATAAACATGTACCTAGCTACCTAGGTTCCTTTCTTTTAATATTAATTTAAACATATATACCTACGCAAGCCTAACTAATCCATAAAAGCTAAGAGCGTAAAGTTTGAACAATATGGTTTCAACGTCACCGAAATGAGGTTAATCCAAGTTTGTTGCGACCGTCTTCTTATGTATGATTTTGTAGATTTAAAAGACTTTGTATTACTGATATAATTAACCTTAATTAATCGTCTGATTAAAAACATGACATGCCCCCCTATATCTCTACCGTTTATTCTCTCTCATCAATGATCCATATCACTTCTTAATTAGATCACATGTAGTCCATAAGGTCATCCGTCATGTGACATCCACCTCACCATGGGGCTTTATGTTAAAAATTGTGGTGGTGGTGATGGGCGCTATGAGAAGTGGTACATGGTGAGGGGCATGATTGCAACGGTTATGTGTTCAAGCGTTATCACTATCGCATCTAGGGCATTCATAACTCCCCAAAGAGTGGTGGTCAGGGGCGTTGTGGGGTGTTATAAAACCCTAAAACGTCCACTGCCTAGACACTTCTCACTACTTTATTATTTTTTTTAATGAAATAAACCTACACATGCATCCTTGAAGAGTGGGGAATGAGGAGAGTGCTTACATAACCAATTGATTCCATATTCTTCAACACCTATATATGTATGTATTTTGTATATAATAAACCATATATCTTGTTTTCCATAGAAAAGAAGATGAAGAAGATATGATTACTTGTAAGGTCAAATGGCATCATTTCATTCTTTAGAATCGATTTGGATTACACCTTTTTATAACCAATAATTGGTTATATCAAATTATAAAAGATGCTACAACAAGAGTACTAATGCATGCTAACAAGAGTTTTTGCTTCATCTTTATGTTATTGGATATTATTATTAATATTATAGAATAGAATAGAATAACAACAACTTTGTAACTATTTCATTTTATATCATTATTAATTACATGTATATATTATCATCCATTGAGAAAGTGTGCCTAATGCTCACCTAGCTAAGCTAGGTAATGTGCACATGCTCCACTTGACATTTTACACAATTAATATTCGGGCATATTGCTTCCCTCATCATGAATTAAAGTTATTTATCCAACATATTACTTGGTTTATTCCATCTTTTATCTTTTAACGTAGGATGTCGATTTTAGTTATTTTGTTTATATTTATGTGTTGTGACTCTTGACGTAGATGTGATAAGTTGAGTTGTTAATTCATGTGTAGCAAGAATTGCAGTAAAATAAAGCTTAATTTGTTTCTTTGGCAATGGCCAATGAGAGGATATGGTTATAGGTCACAAAATACCTTTTGAACATATCGAACGAAATCGAATTAAATATGATAATCATGATGCTGAGATTACATTTGATAACAAAAAAAGTAAAAATGTCATAACTTAAACTTAAACTGTTGTTATAAATTATTGTCGGTCAATAGAAGATAGTATGGTTAATTAAAATTTAATTTATCTTTATTACTTTTTAGTCTCTTTCAACTACAAACTCATACACTTATCCTACTCAATCCTCAACCATTTTATTACAACTCAGTGTCAATGAAAACCAATAAAAACAATCATGTACCAATGTATCATACTATCATTACAAGCTAATCAAGAATTTTGTATATGATCTTTTCATAATAACAATAATCTAATGTCAATGTATCATTACAAAATTTATATCTTTAAAAAAAAATTAAATAAGACTCAAATCTTGAAAGAAGGTAAAAGACAACAACAATATGCAAAATCTGATCACTTAGCATGGAAGTACATAATGTTCAATGCTGGATTTTCAATGTCTTCATCTTTAATTATACCTTCAAACCAACTATTAATTATACCACGAGACGGGCTTTCAGTAAAAATGTTGTTTGGCCATTTATCAACCAACTCGAAACCATAACAAGATGCAGCCGAAAGTATAGACTCCTCATCAACTCGACGAAAAATATGGCATAATATAAACGCTGGTTTCAGTACCTGCTCGTCATCTTGATTAGTTGAAATCAACGCTTTAGCAGTTTGAAATAACGGCATAATGGCTTCAGCAACATAAGTTACATCAGTCCCTATAATAACATCAAAACCCTTGTTGTCACTTAGCTTCTTGACAGATGCTATTTGTTCTTCGTCGCCCCAGTTTAGTTTCTTGACATGTAGCTTTGATAATAAAGATTTCTCAAGATTTGAAGTGACGTTTTCGTTAAGAAGTTCTAGTGCTTTGTGGTCCCCGTCTGTGGGGACCACAAGGCGGGCGGTTTTGGAGGCAATCATTGAGCAGATTCCCCCACAACCGGACCCAAGCTCTAGAACTTTTTTACCGGAAACAATGGTTTGGTTTGAAGCAAGAACAGAGGCCATGAGTCGAGCGGATTCCCATAGCATTAAACCGGTTGATTTGCAGGTGTGTTGGAACTCTTTTGAAAGTAGTTTGATTTTAAAGTTCCAATCTTGTAACTTCAACTCCATAATCTGCTACATTGGAATATAAGTAACTTTTGTGTTATCGAAACTCTTCCAATTGAAAATAATGTGCTGTCAAGATAAAATTCTGACCTCATCCCTTGATGATGAAATGCCAAACATGTCAAAAGCAAATCCTTCGGATATATCAACGTCACATCCATCTTCCGGCTCCTTTAACTTTTTTGGCATCTCAAGATTATCATTATCTAAACGGAAAGCAGCTTGTACCCAACGCCTGCTTTTTCAAAGCAGTAAGAACACAAAAACATACATATATACACATTTACCCATACTTATTATTACTTACCGATTCATCACAATTTCACGTGAACGATTTTCTACTTGTTTGCAACACACGCCACATTCTTCCGTGCTGAATCCATTTTCTTGAAACAAACTTTTCAAGAATTCCTCAGAGAAGTAGAACGCACGCTGAAACATCAAGTGCAACAAAAAAACAGCTATAAAAAGGATAAATGAATAACAAACTAAAAAATGTCATGCCAAATTGTCAATTGAACTTACAGTTCCGTCACCTCTGACAAAAAAATTCTCACTGATCTTCTGGTCCTTACAAGTAAGCCTTTCCTTTTGGGTGATTTAACCAATTCATCAATAAAATTAGTTATCGAGAACAGTTACTATTTGTATTAATAATTTGATATATCAAAAGATAAAAGAACCTGAGCAAGATCTCCAGTAGCATAGTCACGGAATAAGACATAACCATTTGGCTGCAGATGATAAAAATTATCAGATTTTTTATTCTAGTGGAGGTAAAGATATAAATCACCATACGAAAAAAATAAAAAATCAAAACGTACCTTCATAATTTTTTTGATGTTCTGCAGTGCCAGATGCATCTTCTCAGGTGATACTGCAGACAAGACAAATATCTGTTTAACAAGTCAGTCAATAACTTAAATTTGACCCCAAAAAACCAAAAACTTATAAAAATTCAAAACGCAATACCATTGTTACAATATCGACGGAAGCTAGTGGTATATGGTTCGCCAGGTCATCACTTGTTAAATCACATGCAAATGCATTTATCTTTGACTCATTAAAGTCTTTATGTGCCTGTAGCAAGTAAGATCCAGTAAATATAAAGAATATTACTTATCAAGTATAAACCTTGTTACAAGTGAAAGTTTACGAATAAGTGTAGCCATATTTAAATGAGGAATATTAAGAATGAATAACCTTGACCAAGTCAACGGCACGAGGTGAGAAGTCACAGGCATGGATAAATAAACCAGGGTAGGTGGCAACTAAAGGAAAGATGGTGTTTCCCGCTCCGCATCCAACCTACAAGTCAATGTAAAGCAAAGATTATTCCAAACATGTTTTGAGATTTTAATACTTAAATCAATTAAAAAATAGCATGGTAACAGTTCTATTTACCTCCAGAACAACCTTTTCTTCTGCCTCCTGAAATAGCAAGAGATGCTTTAGACATCTTACATCCTTCTAGTGCTTGTGTGCATTTATATAAGGGTGGATACAAATGAGAACTCATAAGGCATAGCTTTGTTATGACACCAAGATCTATAAACGCAGCGTTTAAACGACTTGGTTTTGCTATCCAAAAAGGGTTAGTGGCGCAGCTTGTTGCCTGTTTGCCTTCTATTTCTATGTAAATAACTTTAATGTTTAATGAAAACTATCAAAAGCATTGAATTCAAATCATTTGCTAACGAAATATTATCATCTATTCATTATTGTTTCTCATTTGAGTCCACCACTATATATAGGGATGCATTCAATGAATTAACAATTTTAAGTAGAGAACCGTCAAAAACACATAAATTGGAAGAGAGCTAATGGGGTTTTCTATAATTCTCTACTTAAAACAAGCTATGTATTGAACGCCCCACGTATATTTTTTATTATCGCTAACTTTAAAATAAGAGTTAAGTACACTCACAGAGAAATAGTGACCCCATTCTTTATCCAAGTAATGTCTATCCTTGAAGAACTAAAATTATGGTTTCACACAATCATCAATATCACATCAATGCAAATTTATAAATCATGAACTATAACAATGTATAAGTTAAACGAACCCGATCTTGATGACGTTTGTAGAAAATATCCCAATATTTCTTAGCATCCCTTTCATATTTCTCTAATAAAAAACAGTCCAACAACATTCATAATGAATAACAAACCTTAAAAACTAACCTTTAATCATATGTTTATATGTATCCATACATAAAAAAAATACCTTTCCAAAAAGGGGTGACTTCATTATATGCTGTAGAATATATTTGTATCTTTGGTTTTTGCTCTGATGCCATTTACTGCTAACAAAAACATGTTCACAATGACAGTTTAGTTTCAACTATTAAATTAAAAACCAACAATCAAAATCAAATTTTTTTCACAAAACCAAGATTTACTAATTGAAATCAAGATAAACAGGTAACAAATTGGACATTCAAGAACACATCCAGAAGCAAGCAGAGTGGGAGATAAAATCATAAAAGAATGATATAAATTGTTGGGGATTTGGAAAATTGTGTGCAGTGAAAGTGAAAGAGATATAAGATATGAATCAGGTTATAATAGTAGCAGTTAACTAGATCTTGCAATTTAGGGTTTATGAAAAAAAGACTTACGTTGTAAAATGCTGCTTGCTACAGGTTAAATCTTGGTGTTTGAAGGGTTTATGAAAATTAGGTTTAGGAACGAAGTTTTGACTCAGTTTATAAAGGGGTCAGTTTTAAGTTATTAAATCTTCTCAATTGTTTCTTTCATAAAAGGATTATTATGGCAAAATCATGACCATGATGACCTTGTAACTAAATAAATGTTCTATCTTTGCGGTTACACCGACGCTAGTAACTAGGGTAAAAGGTGGATATGAGAACCGTACTCGATTTGATGATTTTAAAATTTCATTTTGTTTTTAGTTATCTTGTGTTGGTGGCGGGCAGCGAATGTGTATATAAGGACAATGATGCTATTAAAATTTTAACATGAGAATAGATAAGTATACATGTGAGATCGCTAAATCTTATTGGTTTGAGTGAGAAAAATAATCTTGTAAGGAAAACTTCATTGGCATACAAAACGAAAAAAATACAGTGAGATTTAGTGTGATTTTTCATTATTCTTGAACAGCTATAGAAACAACCCTAACGATCATAAGTATAAAGTATGCTCTCATTTAGCAGCATTATGACTCCATTGTTATTATATATAGCTTTAGTTTTTTAGAACAGCTAACTTATAGATCTCTAATCCTACTTCTAAATGCACATATTATAAGACTTTAACTCTTAACCACTTAAGAAAGACATATTTTCTACACACCTTGATACTGTTAGACTAAAACCACTTTGATGTATCTATAGATGGTTTCATTTTCAAATATTCGAAAAAACAATATCCATGTTATAGCTCCTTTGTTGCTTGAATTTCGTAATAATTTTAGACAGAGGACTGCAAGAATTTAGTGCTAGCAACAAGATTAGTTGAAAGGAACAAAAGTGTATTCATACTTATATAACGCAACTAAGACAATAAATACATATCCCTCGCAATCTTCTTGTTAAAATAGATACGAGATATCTATATAATACTAGGTTTAATACCCGTGTGTTACACACGGGTTAAATAATAATATTTGTAAAGAAATTATTATAATCATTATGTTTAACAATTTGTAAATATTTTATATTTAAGAAATTTTACTCTATCAACTTATGCATGCATGGTTAAAATTCCATTTAATTTCCCACCCAAATTTCCTAATAAAAAAAATCCCCCCAAAAGTAGCCCCCTAAAAGTTAGAATTATTAGATAGATTTCCAAGTTTTTAGGGGGTTATATTTTAGGGGGAATTTATTTATAAAAGGAAACTTGGGAAAGAAAACTAAGCAGAGTTTTTCACCATGTATAAGGTGATGGAGATAAATTCTTAAATATAAATATTTATAAATCCTTAAACATATATAATGATTATAATTTTTATATAAATATTATTACTTAACCCGTGTGTATCACACGAGTGTTAAACCTAGTGTGTTATATGTTTTATTATTGCAACATATCATTAAGAGTGACTTGTTTTAAAAACTTGATGTGTACTTACATGTAAACCGTATCTATCGACAGTCTCTTAGCCTAGTAACACTTGGTATTTATCCCTATCAAAGTATTGCGAGTTCAAGTCTCACACAATGGTCGAATGGTGAATTTCAAAAGTAGATTTAAGGTGGTGTGTGTTAGCCTTTACTAAAACAAGAACAACTCAATTGGTATGATACAACTAAAACGGTTTGTTTATATTGTTTTATAACTTTAAGGCTCAAACTTCTCATGTAATAATAATATGTTCAAAGAACTTTTAAATCTGCTATTTTGAAAGGAAGAAAGGACGGTGTTACAACATTTAGGGTTTATTCTTCGCTTTGTTTTTCCTGAGTTAGTGAGCTCGTGCTGTTCATGCTGTCATCTTCAACCGCGTTACTATTCTCTGTTTCTTTAACATCTGCTGCAACTGCTCCATTTTCAACTGCGGTTGAATTACCGTTTTCTGATACATTCTTTGGCTCGGCAGCATTTTGAATTCTTTTTGGTAACTGTCTGGATGAAGACGTTGTCAAAAGACGAGTAAGCCCCTCAAACAAGTTATTGCCGTCTGTGATAAGCAAGGATCCTCCAGGGTAACAACGTCCAAAGCATGTAGCACAATGTGGATATGCCACCTGAATCAACCAACTCATATTTTTATTCCCACCATTTAACGAATGCGGGTCAGATAATTCTCCATACAATATGGAATTTATGGTGATCATGGTCCAAACTGGTAGTGTAAATTAAACCAAACCATGAGCTGACCCGTTAAAATCTCAAATAACCTGAACCGTCCTGTTTTCTTTGGTTTGGGAGGTTCGGTTAGATTCAACAGTTTATGAATACCCCTAAATAGAAGTGTTGGCTTACCTCTATAAATGCTCGACACAGAGACAGGAAAAGAACAGATTCATTTTCCCTAAGCACCCTGGTTGTATTGTATCTCAATAAAGAATCAGAAACCGTCTGTAGACCCTTCACTAACTCTTGAGCAAGTATATGCTTTAAACTTATTGGGGCACATGGTCGTAGCTCGTTCATTGCAGCAGATACACCTGATTACACAATAAAAACACACACAAGTTACTAACTCGTTATTCGACCTATTAAACATCCTTTGCAAAAAGTAATAAAAACACTGTGAAATACATTTTATATTTGATCATACAGTTTAAAAGACAATGGTTGTTTATATCTTACCATTGATGAAAACAGCAAGAGGTGGATGCTCCATTAAATTTGGAGGTGGCGTAACATCTTCCTGACTTTCTTCACCAAAGCTGTTGGGTGAGAAGCCAACTGCCGGTATTGGGACCCATCGATGAGAATCCAAAACCAACTGTAACAAAAAAGAAGAAAACAAATCAATAAATAATGAATATACTCGAAATTAGAAACTATACAGGTGACATATATTGACCAGCATAATATGTTCGGCATAAGTAAGGAACATTCATCGGGTCTTAAATTTAATATATTTTCACCTGAAAATTCTCCACCGCTGTATTCATATTCTTTGAAAATAGGTTTAGAACAGCCCTGCAGAAAAGAGTAAAAGTGAAATTGTGCACTTTGTTATTCATGACGACAAACAAATAAATAAAGTAATTCAAACAAAAATAAAAATAAACATATGTAAATTACTCTTCAAATAGAGGTGGAAGCAAGCCTCGAAAATCCAGTCCGACCCAACCAAGTCCCATGGCACAATACTGTGAAGCACAAAGAGGATTGATATTAAGTTTTAAAAAAATATTAAACATGTTTTAAAGTAATATACATGTGTTAACACATACCATACACTGATCTAATATATTAGACAAAGAACCGCCTTCCGTTATCTTTGGGAGCATGATTTTGAGAGTTTTAAGATGAGAAGAAATCTGATGCATTGCCCAACTGAAAAGAAGCCCACCGTCATAATTCTCTTCACTTCCTGATGTATCATCAGCAAATATGGCACGGTATTGGTTAACAACATCAAAAAGATGCATTCTGTGACAGTTTACCATCCCTTTTAAGTACTCATAAGCATTTCTCTGTTCTAGGTCATCAAGAATTCCTGATAACCATGATTCTCTGCATCTTAGGAACTGTGCGCCACCAAAAAGATTGTCATTAGCAGGTAATTAAGTTAGATTTGTTGAAATATATTACTTCAAAATGATGCCACGTAGGCAGCATAATTAAGTGAGTGATTAAATATATTATGGGTACCTGCAGGCGCATTTCGTACTCGCTATATACTCCTATGCGTCGTAGATATCCAATAATACGAAGACATTCGGGTAACTGCAATACAGAGACCTTTCAGAATAAAAAAACTGTAGAGGTGTTGATTTTGATTCATTTACTAATAGATGGGTTCATGTGGGCCGTGTTTAATCTCAAACGGGTCAACTAAAGAATTTAGTTAAAAGGGGAATCGGCAAACAGGTCGAAAGTTGCCCAAAGCTTATTGTTAATGCAAAAGGCCCTTAAATCATTTTATCCAAATATTTAGATTATATGATAAAAATATTGTTTCTTTAATCATAATTGACCGGTCAACTAAAGAAAGTTGGACAAAAAAGGGCTTGAGAACTTCGCACAGACCGGACCCGTCTTGACCTACTACCACACAAGCTCGACCCACCCATCTTGCCAACTCTATAAACTGAAATACGTGATAAAATCTGGAATTTTGAAGGAGAGATGATCCAACACAATGTTGCTTTTAATTACATACTATTTAGTCGTAGTAATAATGATAATAATAATAATAACAGGTTATATGTTTCCGTCGTCTTATCATTTACTTTTAAACCTCAACTAATCATTGGAAATAGAAGAATATTTTTTTGTGTAAACACAAACTTACCTGAATATTTGATCTTAGTTTTTGGAGAAGTTGTGAGAGCAAAGACTGGGTAGTTTGTCGGACTTCTGCAGCAAGTGCTTGAATGACTGGCAATCTTATTGGACACATAATAGGAAAGCAGAAAATAAGAGTGGTAACTAGTAAACTTGCAACTCATTTAACAAATACTATGCGGTTGAAAAGGCAGATGATTTGGTAAATAGGATAAACAAGAAAAAAACTTACTTTGGGTGCATTGTTGACAGTTTGCCAACAAATGCTTCCAAGTCTAGAGCTTCATCATAGTTTCCATTCCTCACACACCTAAAACAACATCAAGTTTTAAGATTTTTGAGAAATCTCCAAATAGAGAGAACAAGATTGATATTCAAAAATAATATTTATGAAAAAAGGGTGATAAGGAAATGGAAATCAAAAAGTGCATACAGTGATACCAAAACGTTGTATCCCAATGGAAGTATGTCTTTATCTCTCTTCT
The DNA here is from genome assembly GCA_030867185.1 of Tagetes erecta. Taxonomy (NCBI): domain Eukaryota; kingdom Viridiplantae; phylum Streptophyta; class Magnoliopsida; order Asterales; family Asteraceae; genus Tagetes; species Tagetes erecta. The sequence continues at coordinate 2,492,887 of CM061492.1, forward strand.
ACTTAATTTCCTGAAGTTTCTTATATGTTGAAGCTATTGTTACACTACCTACTCTTCAGTGCTAGGCTATGTGTTAGAGAAAGTAGTTCGGAAAGTCAATCTGATGATTTTAGTGACTGTTACCATTGCTAAAAAAGGTAGATAACATTATGGACTAATGATTATTCATGTACAAAGCAATTGTGGGTCAAAGAATGTATTTCACACTTAATAGAAAATGATTCAATCCTTACTAGTAGGGTCTTAAATTTTCAAAATACTAATTTAAAATATCTGGTCCCGTATGGACTAGAAGAAAGCCGTGGATTTTTATATTTCATGCATATTCTATTAGTTCCAACTGAATGTATTTTAGCCAAAGCTCATGTAATTAATAATTTCCAGTGTGTGCTATGAATATAAAAAATGTAGATAAATATATTTGGCTGACTCCACTAGAAACTTTAGGCCTTAAGAATAGTAGCTACTAATAGATCTTAGCATATATTCTCTACTATAGGACAAAAACATACGTGTCCATAAGCTGAGGAATTTCAAGTAAGTCAAGCAAAGTACTGTGATTTGCCAGCAATGTTTGGTTCATCTTTCTCTTCTCCAGTATACTTTCTGCGGAATCAATAAACTCAGAGCAGCCAGATGTTAGCTTTGGAACCTCTGCGATCTGCATAAGGAAAAAACAACGATTTCACATTTTAATTCAACAACAGATAAAGTATGTGAGTGAAATAATAATTATCAGCAAGTTAATAAGCGTTTTGTATTGTATAACAGGCCAACAAATGTATTTCACTACTCAATAAGCAGTTCAGATTATAACGATCACCTCACAAAACAAGTAGCTCGAAACCATTCATAGAAAGAACAAAATGAATTTGAAGTCTAATCTAACATCCCAATAAAGAAAGGACGAGTTTAAAGCAATTTGTCAAGTGACTGACGCATATGAGAACTAGAGCTTATAGAGACATAACAAACAAACATACCCAAACAAGGCCTACAATAACATCAATTTCAGCAATCATCAATGTGATTGACGAAATTGTGGTGGGCCACATAGAGGCTATCCATTCTGAGAAGATGTAACAGAATTCGCGTTACACTTGTAAAAAAATCTTTTAGGAAACAGTTGCAAACCAAAATTCTATGCCATGTAAAACTTCCACCTCTATCTCAACATACTAATCATCGTACCAAAATCCTACGGAATGAAACTAGGAAAGTAGTACTAGCAAGCACGAGCAAGTAACAGGCAAGAAATATTTTCCTATTTGTTAAAGCATCAAGCAGCAATAACATGCATAGTGTACATGAAGGATGAACTTAAGGATAGACCCTAATTTGCAGAGATTGTTCTAACTAAAAAGATTGCAAGCATTGGCTTGGACAAGGTTACGATCATACATTGGAATGCACTTACAGACGACAGTGGTCACAGATTTATCAGTCGATATATGTCCACACTTCAAAGGCATATAACTAATAGTAAGATCTGTCACGAATTCACAACCTAGAAGCTTTCTATTAGTAGACTTAATACTAATCTTACAGCAATCATCAACTATTAACAAACAATTTAAATTTTACAATAACAAAAACCTGATAGTGCCTCATTTCATCACATCACAAGGTAGATAATCAAACCTATGAGTATAACTAACTATAGTATCGATGTAATTCCACCTCTCCAGTTTCATTCCACTTCAAATTCACATAGAAACAAATTCCTTTTAAACATTATTAAAATCGAGTTCTAGAAGAACAATTTACCAATGATTCGAGGTGTTTATCGATAGATGAGACTTCATTCCGGATCGAAACCAAAGCATCGGCTGCGGAAATGAAAGCACGGTAGTTATTGACGGCAACTTCCTGCATCTGGCGTCTAATTCTCTCGGCATCGACGCGAAGAAGCTCCGGTTCCTTGTGTAGACGATCGAGAGTGAAGGAAAGGAGTTCGGATACGTATGGTTGTTGAGAAGCGGATGCCAATGGTAGAACTTCCGCCATTGTTTCTGGTGACTCGTCGGCCGATTGACTTCCGGTCTCCATTTGTTTGCCTGATTTTGATCCTTCTGGTTTTCCGATCTGCACCAGACAGATCTGTGTCCTCGGTAACTATCTGTAACTATGAAGAATTGAAGATGTATTTTTTCACTTTTGGATTTTGGCAAATAGGCAAATATCACCCCCCCTCATGTTCTTTTATTAGTTAGTTTAGGGGCTGTTTGAGTGTTTGGTAAAATCTGAATCATTAAGTATTGAATAGTTAAGAGGTCTGAATCATTAAAAGGTTCTATCATTGAGAGAGATGTTGGGATAGAACTTCAGATGAGTATAAAGTTAGTATATGCTCCATTCAGTTTCATTCAACATCTCTCAGTCTCTTAACCATTCAGCACTTAACTGAACCATTCAGAGGCTCTTTTTTCTAAAACAAACGCTCTGAATGCTGAATGGTTAAGCACTGAACTGAACCATTAAGAGGTAAACAAACAGCCCCTTAGTCCTCATGTGATACGCATGTACTATGCGTTCCTTATATCTTGTGTAGGTGACTGACATTTTATTACTTCAAATACAGAGGCTTCTTGCGGAGAGGGGTATTCGTAGGGCAGATGTTTATAGGGGTGTTCATTATTCGAATACCATTCGAATTATTCGAAATTCGATTCGAATCGAATTCGATTAAGGCCATTCGAATTCGACTTTCGGTCATTCGAATTCGATTCGCATTCGATTCGAATAATTTTGTCGAATGTGGATCGAATACGAATATGATTTTCTGTATTCGCATTCGATTCGCCCAATTCGAATAAGAAATTTATATATTTTTTAATATATATTTTTAATATATCTAATTAATTATCTATATATGATTATGATTTAATGGGCTTGAAGTAAGTTAAAAATACACAAATCCAACGCATTACCCAATCTTAATTATTGTTTTTACATAAAAACATGATTTGGTGTTGTGGCAACTGTTAATTGTTATTTTCTATAGGTTTTGAACGTGTTTATAGTTTTTTTTGTGTTTAATTATGCAACTTTAGACCTTTTGTTAACTTGTTTTAGACTTGTTGACGTGCTAGTATATTGCATATTGTTTGGATGATGTTGCAGACTTATGTTATGTTGGTGCTACATTTGTATTGTTACTTGATGTGTTTGTTTTTTTTTTGTTTTTTTTAAAGCGAATACATTCGAATCTATTCGAATTCGATTCGAATTCGAATAACTTAATCGAATCGAATACATAGATTTTTATTCGAATGTGGATCGAATACGAATACAGTTTTTAAAAGTCTCAATTCGACCAATTCGATTCGCCTAATTCGCCCAATTCGCATTCGATTCGAATGAACACCCCTAGATGTTTACACGCTAATGTGAAAGTGAGTGGGACTATATGTGCGTTCAACTCACATCAACAACAGAAAGATATGTTAGTTTTCTTAATTAGCATGTTATAACATTATTAATTTATTATTAGAATATGGGTATTAGCCTTTGGTATGTTATAGCATATATTAGTGTGTTTGTGTATGTGAGTATTTAGTGTTATATATTCATATCAAGATAAAAATATTAAGAGCGCATTTATTATAGTTTCAGTCTTCATTCTTTGCAACTTTATATTTTTTTAATACTCTAAAAAAATCAATTGTAGGTTACGACTGAACTTTTATTTTATGAACCCATTCGGTTGTTCTTGAGATTTTAGAAGACTATAGACTCAAAGTGAGAATCTAGTTAAAGAAGTTGCAATTCTAGAGGGTCAAGTTTAGTTTCTGACTTTGGATTGCAACTCGGTTGATATTTTATAACCTAATAGAAAGTTATTAAATTTTTTAGTTCTGAATTGCTTAGAATGAGAGTTTATAAAAGAGGGGGTTTATAATGTTAACTTCATAAATAAGCATCGTATTATTGGTCTTAGTTAGGGCACTCAAACCCATTCAAGACGTTCTTATATATGGTTGTTATTGTTAAATGTTAACCTCTAAAACGTTACATTTCTGCTTCAGTTTATCACTTTATTATTTGAGACATCTTTACCCTCCAACTTTGTATCAATTTTTTAGGAATGACCGATCTCTGTAACAAGTTGGAATTTTTCATCATGCATCAGCTGATGGAGGTAATTTTTTTAAATATTAAATATTTGTAAATGCTTAAAAGAATTATTATAATTTCTTTGTAAGTATCATTATTTAATTAAATCTACTAATAATTTACTAAAGCTTAAATGCTTGAAACAAACAAATATATCACTGTATAATAAAATAAAATATACGGTAACATTTTAATTACCAGAATTACAAATGATTATTTAATCCTGATTTGCACACAAAACAAATAAACATATATATATCCTACATGATCATGATCCCACAACAAAAACAAACTAACAACATTAAAACCCACAAAACCCCTGCAGAACAACAAGCACCATTTGCATCATACATATAGTAAGGATACGGGTAACTGTTGGACCCAACAGCACCACCACCCGGTTGCGCAGACGGGAAGTACATGAATCTTGGTGGTGCTGGACCGCGGTTATTAGCATTACCACCCGATGAAATGTAAGTTGGTGGTGGTGGAACTACACCTAATGGTGAATCAAAGTAGTAAAACCGTGGTGGTGGCGGACCATGGTGGACTGGAGTTGGTGTTAGAGATGGTGGTGGCTTGGATGGTGCAGTAGGGGAAGATGGAAATGGTTTGAATGTGACAAGAGGTGGAGATGGTGGCGGTTTGAAGGTTACGACAGACGGAGATGGCGGTGGCTTGGTGGTGGATGGTGGTGATGAGCATATTGGAGTGCAAGTGTTGCATAGTGAAGGTGTAAGAGTGTCTATAGCTGATGTTACTCCGGTCAAGACTAAGAGGAAAAAGAGTTGTTGTTGGTCCATGTGAATAAATTTGTTTGGTTACTTAATGAAAGTGTGGGTGTTGAGTCATATTTAATTCTTCTTTTTTGATACCTTGCTCTATGTGTAATCAAACTTTTGTTACGTACAACAATATTAAAGTGAAATGTTAGTTAAAGTAAAATACATACTAAATCTACATTTATTAATAGTTTACTTTTCAAAAGCCATAGATCCACATTCAGGCTTTTAGATATTGTTTCTTAACATCAAAGTATAGTTTTCCGATACTTGTTAGATGTTAAGACATGGTATTCGGATGTCTGTCTTCAACGCCTAAAAAGGAAAAAAGCTCGTTTGATTTTGCAGACGAGTAACAATGCCATTGTTCATGAAGTTTGACCCCCAAATTCCTTTTGAATGTCCATAAAAGATACAGTAGCAGATCCACGCCGCTTGGCTTTCTGTTGTGACTCGTGTTCCCTCCAACCAGTCATATAAATCACCTGACCCAAAACATGGACAAAATCAGTAAGAATTGGAAAATATATTTCTACAATTCATTAAAGAAAATTGTTTAAACGGAGGGACTATTTTCCAATAATGAAGGGTTAAAATCACCTGGAAAGTTGCAGGGATAGTGCCATCTTCTGCTGCAAACATGGACTCGTAAACAGCTGCTGTGGCTAGAGCAGTGTCCCTTTTTAAGAACTAGAGCCATTCACGCCAAATATAAGGTGAACTGCTACAAGCTTGAAGACAAAATAAGGAAGAAATGGAAGACAAATTATCTTACTTTGATTCTGTTTACAAGAGCATTAGTTTCCCCCATTGCGCGCAAATGCTCTATTAGCTCCAGAGCTAAACATGAAAGTGGTCAACATAATGAGATAATAAGATTGAAGTTTGTGAAAACTAAAATGAAACATACGACACACAAGTTCCTGTTATTTCATCATTTTGACATGTAAATAAACCAATTTATGTTAAAATTACAGAGGTTTCTTTATCAGACCTTTTGAACATTTGATTAACTTTCTAATCGATGAATATAAAGATTGTTACTCGAACAGATATCAAATTGTCACAAATAAAAATGGAAGAATTTGGAGAAAATGCTCACCACTATTATATCTAACCTGGTATTCATCAACGTCAACGCCTGGAAGAGTGAACCCTGCCCTAGTCAACAGATTTCCTGCATCTCGCACCTATGCAAGGAACCAAAACTGTAAGCTAAAGTCGCCACAATGACAGCTTTTAAAAACAATGTTATTATAACGATAACCTAAATCTTTGAATATAATGACTTAGGAAGTTGTATGAGTTAAAAAAAGAATTTGGCTGACTCTCAGCCCATTTGACCCATTCCCTCTATCGCGCTTATTAACACAAACCATATCGATCCATTCATAGATAAATGGGTCAAAATAGGCACCTCTAAATTGTAACAAAATGAATGGATATAGTTTTTTGACAAAATCTAATGATGAAGCAAAACATAAATGAATAACATACTTGTGCTAATGGTGATATTCGAGGACTCACACCACCTTCACGCTCCATGTGTGCTATAGTGCATGCAATTCTCAGCTCTCTACAAAGAAACTGATCACAATCAGACACGTCTCCACATGATGGAAGCTATCCCTTTTTCAGAAAAAAAAAACTAACTTTAATGTTTCTCCGCCAAAAATAGCTGCCAAAAATAAGCCATCAGGCTTTAATGCCAACCTACTCTGATAGACATACAGAATATCCAAGTACATTAGTACAATTACTAACCACATGACAAAATATCCATAAGTCATCTCAAGCATAAGTTAAAGATAAGAAGAAACATCCTAATAAATGTCCACTCATAAAGATTTTAAAACAGAGAAAACAATACAAAAATTTAACTATATTGAAAGACAAACCTTCTTAATAGCGTTTTGTGTGTTGAGTGAGGTGTTGTGTTGCTATTGGTTGGTGGTTTGAGGTGTTGTGTTCCTATTGGTTGATGTCATGAAATATTGTTTTGTGTGTGGCTTAAGGTGTTGTGTTGCTATTGATTGATGGTTTGAGGTGTTGTGTTGCTATTGGTTGATGGTTTGAGGTATTGTGTTGCTATTAGTTGATGTCATGAAATAATGTTTTGTGTGGGGTTTGCGGTGTTGTGTTGCTATTGGTTGATGGTTTGAGGTGTTATGTTGCTATTGGTTGATGTCGTGTGTGCATTTGTTTGTTGGTTGTTTTTTTGTGTTTTGTGTTTTGTTTTTGTATTTGATTTTTTTTTTGTGTTACATTTTTTGTTTGTGGGTTGTTGGTAGCGTTTGCAAGAAGTAATAACCCGCTTAACAACTGTTGCGCGACAGCATGACTATACCTAGTTAAAGTTTAAAAAACAAAATAGGAAATATTACAGTTATAAAAATGCACAAACCTGTATCATTGCTCCAGGAAGATCATTTGTCCAGTGGAGGCCCAAGCAGCTTATTACTAAATCAACAGAACTTAACACCCACAAGCCACAACAATTAAAGACTTATGATATGTAAATCACGACGATCACAACATATAATATTAGTGAAAGCCCTTGAATGGTTAAGTAAGCATACCTTTCTTTTATAGGTAAAAATTCTTCATCTCCCACCATAAATGAAGTTTCAATGTTATCACTAGAATAATCCTTCTCTGCGTCTTTACACAATTTCACCATGTCATACGACGAATCCATCATAATTAACTTTTCTATGCCACCTAAAACATGAGAAATTTACAAGCTTAATCACATTATAATGTTTCAAAATAACACACCTCTCTCGAGAAACACAAACACGATTAAAGTCTCACCACGCCCACGTACAGAACGCCTAATTGCTTCCAACGAACCTCCCAAACATAATGCACTAGGAAATGTCTTCTTGACATCCTGCAAAAGGCACCTGATAGTAACATACCAAAATAGAAAATAAACTAAGAAATTAACTTAAAAACAGATTAAAGTTTATACTAAAAATCGACCTCCAATCGATCAAGAAGGTTATCCGCCACTGTATTGACCAAAGAGTCTTTCCGATTTATCAACCACGCAGCCCGATCACGCTGTCATAAAGTTATAAAAAAAATATCCCAATAAATTGCAAACCTTAGCTGATGATTAAAGACAAAATCTTGAACACCAAATTATCCAAATATAATCAATTGTGATTGAACACACAAACACAGCAATAAAAATTCTGTATTTCTTCTTGATTAGGGCATATAACATTTACTTAACACTATAAAATTGGGGATCCTGTAAATTTTAATCAATAGCAGCTGCACCTTAAAAAGATGCTAAATTTATTTAAAAATTACAATAGGCACCAGTAAAATTATAACATTCTCGGTGTTAATATGGCCCAAAAACTCAACATCAGTTTCAGTTTTCAAGTTTGAAGTATGAAACAAGAGTCGTATACAGCAACATATGAGTATGAATTGGCGTGAATAAACAAAATGAAAACGAATGAATCGAAGATTTGAAGTTTACTTGTTTACGTTTGAGCTGGCGATCAAAGATTTGGAGTTTAGAGGTGTGAAGATTAGTGTCGATATTTTCGGCAGTACAAAATGATCTTCTGAGAAAACTACGAACAAGGTTTCCGGTGGGTCTGTTCATTTTTCCGATAACGGAATCGGTGCAGTTTCCGGCGATACGTCACGTGCACCGTTGTTGGATGCCTCCTGCCCAAGGGTTAGGTGTTTTTTCTTATGATGTTATTTTTGAGAAAGCACCAAAACCGGACCGGGATGTTTGGCATGCTGAATGGTTAAGTGTTAAATGGTTAAAAGGTTCTATTTGACTGAACATCTAAAAGAGATTTTTTTTAAAATTTATTTTATTTTTAAAAAATTTTGTTTAAAAACATTCTGAGTTTATATATAAAAGCATTCATAACATGTTAAGTTCTTGTGGTATATTTTACTCTAGCACCTACCCGGACACAGAAGGGGTGCAATTTGATTCGAATTTCTTGCCAAAATACGACACCCGCTATAATACTTAAAAATAAATAGCATGTTTTGTTTTTTAGAAATTATAATGACGTTAACACTCTGTTCCAGAGTTTCATTAAAGGGTGAAAGGGGAAGGAAGCGGAAGGAAGTTGAAAAAAACATATGTTCCAGAGTTTTTTTAAGAAAATAAATGAAAAGAAGGGGAGAGAAGTGGAATGCAAATTTTATTATAATTTCCTCTCCTAACTTTCCTTCCAAATTGGAAGGAAGTTGAGAGAAAGAAAGAAAATCATATTAAAATGATTATTTTTCTTTTCTTTCCTTCGAACTCTGGAACACGAAATGAAATCACATCTTTTCATTTCTTTTCCTTTCTCTTCCCTTCTAAACTTCCTTTCTTTTCTTTTCTTTCCGTTACTAAACTCGGGAACAAAGTGTAAAAGATTTTGAAATATAGATATAAAAGTGTAAAATTTTGAAATATTGTGGGGGCAAGGATGATACACTAAGAGATAACAAAAAACTTAAATGGTTGCCAAGGTAATTGGAGTGTAATTGAAGTGTTAGAGGTAACTAGACGCGGAGTGTTGGTAACTAGACGTCGAGTTCCAGTGTTAAAGGTAACCAGACACGGAGTTCAACTGTTCAAGTGTTAGAGGTAACCAGACATGTAGCTCAAGATGTTGTAGTTGCCCCCACAATTCACATAAACGCTACTTACGTAGGCCTCGAACTTATCAGACTCATCACTGGTGGGCTGGCCATCATCACAAAATGCACCCACGGAAGATTGAACCCAGGTCTCCTAGGAGACATCCATGCATCCTACCACTGGGGAAGTATATATGCATATTCAATTATCAGAACAGAATAAAATTGACAGTTGCCATTTGCTGTAATAAGATGTGAAACTGTAAGATGATCATACAGGAATCATTTCAGTACAAAAACAACTAAAAACAGAACACTCTGTGGTAATCAGCGGACAGTGCGGACTTTATCTTCTTGTCCTAATCCAAGAGCCTTTTGAGCATTTGCGATACCTTGAGGATCTGCCAAAATAATATCATTTGTTAGATGGCATATAGCAATCCCTTGACCATTTGCATTACCTTTTGAACACACACACACTATGTAAAAACCTTGTTTATGCGACCACCATACAAGCAGTGCAATAACTTAAGTTTTGATGCATGATAAACATACTTACCATAGAACTGTGTGAAGATGCGAGTGAAAAAACTTAAGTTGCGAGAAACATTGTACTGCATTGAATAAGGTAGGGGTTTCACGATGGTATCAATGCTGAACACCCGCTGCAAGAACTGCATTCAAATGAAAGAACAACAAATTCACTAGATATATAAACAGAATTAACCAAAAGAACGCAACAAAAGACCAAACTTGAACAGATAAATTATAAGAACTTAACAAAAAGAATTAATTATAATAATCTAGCATGGGGCATAAATTGGTAGATGTGACAGGACAGGACAGGGGAGGAGTAAAGAAGCGGCTGTGTAATGGATCAGAATAATCTGAGTCATTGACTGTACCTGTTATGTTAAAGACTATATGCATAAAATATACTATTGCAGACTTTCAACCCTTGCAATCCATTTGGCTTAAAAGAAGATTTCAATCAACTTGACCCATTTCAAGATAAAAATAACACAAATTGGATGAATAGAAAACCCCCATAACCTTAAACCCATAAATCAAATGTTAGCCCGCTAAACCAAATACCCTATGCCATACCCTTAGGCTCTAAACTACAATACCATAAGATCTAGGGTAGGGGCATGGAATAAACGTATAATGTGCACATTTTATGGTTAAGAGGTTCAGGGTTAAGGTATATGGTATGTAAGTATATAATTATAGCCTTATAGTTCACAACTTACAAGGCATTTAGTAATAAAGTATAGTAGTACACGGGTATAGGGTATTACGCTACTAAGCTGGTTTTCATATGTGTGTTACCTTTTTCTGTGTTAATGCCTTTTACTGTGAACTATTATTCCTTCTCCATACTCATATACCTATTCTTATCTTTATTTTAAGGCGTGTGTGTAGGATTATGCTACAAAGTACAGATTACCAATGAAATACTTTAAAGGTAAGAAGAACAGGATGCAACTCGGTAGTTCAGTACTTCGGTACATGTCAATAATGATATCATATGGGGCAGGCTCATTAGAGAGCCAATATCCAACCATCAAACACAAAGTAAGACCTAATGTAGTAATGTGCACATCTAAAAATTTAAACACCACACTGCGGTCTATCATACTTACGAGATTCAAAGCAATGTTGCACAAATCACTTGCTTAACTCTCATAAGAAAAGTTCTACATGGCACTTAACCAGGTAACTTCAATTTTAAAAAATCATACCAATAATACCAGAAGCTATAATCAAACAAACAAATGAAGAAAAAGATATAACTGCAGACGAAAGAAACAAAAACAAATATAATTCCAGTAAAATTTATCTTCATAGCCATTAATCTTAATTATCATGTAGTGCAAATCAAAACCCCATCCTACTGACTTCATCAAATTCATAACCAACCATTAATCTTCTAGCTCATAATTGACTATCTCCATCAGCAATTGAAACATATTAAGGTATGAATATACAATTTCAACCTCAATTAACATACAACTAAATAAATCAAATGTAAGCACCGGAAACTTTAAAAACCTAAACCATATAATTTCACCTGGAAATTGCGCTGGAAGCTGTAGCGAAGTTCAGGATCAATTTCAGCGAGAGAATCGTCTTCATCGGCGGCGAGATTTTTGGGCTTCCGTTTGCCGGGAACATGCATAGTAGGTGTACTTCCTGGCTGTGCGGTGACTTTGAGCTTAGCGTCTTTGAATTTGTCTCGTTGATCGTCTCCGGTGGCTCGCCACGGCGCCGATGCTAACAGTTCTTTCTTCGTCGTCTTCCCCATCGTCTCTGAAACAAACCCTTCACTGTGTGTTGTTTGGATTTGGATGATAGAAATAAGGTGTGTGGGGGATGGATAACACTCTAACAGTATACCACCATAAATTTACTTAAAACACCCTTTCAGTTTGGATAGATTGTTAAAATTGACGCGTGTTGTGGTCGTTTATCGGTGTACTCTCGGGTTTCAACCAAGTGTTAATATAGGTATATATGGTTACAAATGCTAACAGGCATACATGAAGATCGATACCCATGTATGCGAGGTCCTTATATGACGTGGCGACGAGTGTGTGCTTATCAACACTTATTTATCTATCTATCTATCTTCAATAAAAGATGTGTCAAATGAACAAGAAAATAGTATTAAAAGGAGTCTATTGGGCGAAATAGAAAACCATAAATATATCTTGTGGCTAGACTATATGAACCCAAAGCTTGATGTTGAATCAGTTAAACTTTGAACATATAGAGTAATAAGTTTATAGAGTTGATTGAAGTGAACCTTAAAATTGTGATAGATTTCTGTTTTATTTGGCAAGATCTATCTAATAATTTAAGGTTTTAGGGAATTTTTTTTAATTCATAATAGGAAGTTTGAGAGGGAAAATATGAAATATCATGCATGAGTTGATAAAACAAAATATCCTTAAATATTTACAATTTTTTAAACATAATTAATGATTATGATTTGTCTATAAATATTATTTAATCTACGTGTAACGCACGGATGTTAAACCTGTATATGTATTTCTACAATTGTGTTTTGCTAGGCAAAATGTATTTTGTAATTCTGTTTTATTAGGCAAAACATATTTAAATGATTTGGATTGATAGTTTGATCAATGACATTCATTATTCATAGCATGTATATCTTGTTTAAAAAATAATTGCACTTACATAATCAATATAAACTTTCACTTAATCGTCAGTCGATCTCGCTCGTAAGCATGTCATGATTTAAATGAGGAAACATGACTTCCTTATAAGTTAAGCCAAGAGTAAACCTATGTTTGAAACTCAGCGTTAACTTATGCTTCTCGTTTTCCTTTGTTTTTTCTATTGCCTTTTTTTCTTTTTATGGACAATCCTAGAACGTCATCATCCTATCCCACGTCATACCTCCGTAATTCTTGACGAAACCACTATCACTGTTATTAGCATACGTCATTTACAGAACGTTATAAGATAATCTTTTAAGCTGGTGTTCTACGTGTAAAGAAATAAAAAAACAAATTAAAAAAAAAGAAGTGCACGAATCCCTATGATCTCTCGCCGCCCACGCCAACAAACGTGGACGGTTTCCTGGAAGCTTCCCTCTTTTTAAAATACAGCAGCGTTCACACCTCTTTGTCTCCCACATCTCCTTTTCATCTCTTTGTTTAATCCAATTTCATCATCTTTTGATCATACGTCTTTTGTTTCTTTCACAAATTCATCTCATCTATTAGTCAATCATCGTCTCCAGTCACCATCTCCCTTGTTGCGTTCACATCTCTCTCAGACATTTCATCGAACACCTCACCTGCATCTTTCAGTTCCTCATTAAACCACTGGATACAATCATACAAATCATGGAACAAGATTGTTAACTAATCATGAAAGACGACATCTTTAACAACACCGACACCAAACCAACTCAACGGAAACGAAAGGGGGTTGAATTAGGTTACGATTTGAATCTCGCCACCAGCAGCAGCGGCGGAGATACGACGGAGAAGTCCGGCGATGGCCCGCAACGACGGTTATGGGTGAAGAACAGATCGCAAGATTGGTGGGATAAATACAACCGTGAGGATGTATCAGAAGATGAGTTTCGAAAAGCTTTTCAAATGGGGAAACAAACGTTTGATTTGATTTGTAATGAACTTACTGCTTCTGTTGCTAAAGAAAACACTATGTTGCGAGATGCAGTGCCTGTGAGACAAAGAGTTGCTGTTTGTATATGGAGATTAGCTACTGGTGAATCGTTAAGATTGGTTTCGAAGCGATTCGGGTTAGGGATTTCGACGTGTCATAAGCTTGTTCTTGAGGTTTGTTCTGCTATTAAAGATGTGTTAATGCCTAAGTATCTTCAATGGCCAAATCATGAGTCAATTAGAGTAATTAGCAGTGAATTTGAATCAATTTCAGGTATACCTAATGTAGTTGGATCAATGTACACAACTCATATACCAATAATTGCACCTAAAGTGAATGTATCTGCTTATTTTAACAAAAGGCATACAGATAGAAAGCAAAAGACTTGTTATTCGGTGACGGTTCAAGGGGTTGTGGATCATACTGGTGTGTTTACTGATGTGTGTATCGGATGGCCTGGGTCGATGCCGGATGATCAAGTGTTGGAAAAATCTGCACTTTATCAAAGGGCAAATGGTGGGCTTTTGAAAGGTGTGTGGATTGTGGGTGGTTCAGGGTATCCTTTGATGGATTGGGTTTTGGTGCCTTATAAACAACCACATTTGACATGGACACAACATGCTTTTAATGAAAAGATTGATGATGTTTTGAAGGTTTCTAAAGATGCATTTTCAAGGTTGAAAGGGAGGTGGTCTTGTTTGCAGAAAAGAACTGAGATGAAGCTTCAAGATTTGCCGGTTGTTCTTGGGGCGTGTTGTGTTTTGCATAATATATGTGAGTTGAGAGGTGAGGAAATTGAGCCCAGTTTGATTGTTGAAGTTGTGGATGATGAAATGGTTCCTGAGATTGCTTTGAGGTCTGAAACTTCTTTGAAGGCTAGAGACTCGATGGCGCATAATCTTTTGCATCATAATCATGCTGGAACTTCGTTCTTGTGAGTTGCAAAGATCAGATCACTGTGAGTTTCTGCTTTTGATCATCTTTTTTTGTTAAGGCTCGAATATTCGATGAAATTATACAAAATTTACAATTGTTTTATTTGATGTAGGATGAGTTTATAGACATGTTGCATACACAAGTTGTAATTTTGTTACCAGTCAATGAATGAATCTAAACATTTTGCTCTTTTATTCACTGGTTTCATTAATACTTGATTATTGATGTTTGTAGAAGCTAAATCTTCTCCCTTTCTTTGAATTTGGCAAATAGTTATATGTGAAAAGATATAACATGATTATAAAAAGTATATTATTCAAATAAACTTGGAAAATTTTTAGTGTACTGTATGTGATTTGAAGTTTGTGCCAAAAGCTTTGGCAGATCAAACTACATGTGCTAGAAATGAAGGATTTGATGAACAAAAAGATTTTCATCAGGATAAAGATGGAGAAGTTAAAAGCCATATGCAACCAAATTTTATGTTAATAAAATAAGTACATTTAACATGAGACTGCAAATCCACAAAGGTATTGTTGTTTTCCCATTGTAGCAGGCATTGTAAGTTGTCTTGGTTTGACCTGGCCAACTTAAGTGGTCACTTTTGGCAATACAACTTTTTGTGTTAAAAAGAGTTCAAAGTAGCCGAAACAAGTGAGTTGGTATGGCTTGGTGAGTTGTGAAATCAAATTAAGACTTTTAGGCCCAACCTCTAAAAGAGACAAAGCAGCTCACCTCTCCTTGACCATTAGACCAGGAGATCATTTGTCTTGGCATTGAGTGTTAAGCTTGATATGAGCTCAATCATCACATATCTAAGTATCTAACCCAAATGGGTTCGTTATGCACTTGAAACACACACCACAGCCTTGGTTTTGCCATATATGGTGTTTTGATCAAGGGATACTTCAAACTCAAATGATCGTTAATTTAAAGATCAAAATTCAAACACAAGTAGTACCTCTAAATTTTCATGCCTAACACTCAATGCCACCATGTCCAAGTGGTGGATCTATTGGCCTTGATGCTTAACAATAATCATGGGGCCTGATACATGTTGAACTTTTACTCTTAAATTATTATCTTCTACTATAACACTATCATGGGTGATATTCTGATGGCACCCCTTTTCGGTATCTCACGTGTTTAACCAATAAAAGACACTGCCGAGGTGCAAGGTAAGAAGGATGTACCAATTGAATTGATGTATTACAGTCATGGTTACTCAGGCAGCGTTATAAATTCAACAGTGATAGGTAAACTAGTTTGATTGTTTTAAGTTGACGCTAGTAATTATACCAGTTAGATTGTTGTAACATTTTCTAAATCCTCAAAATTTGTTTTAAATGTTTTTGTGTCACTGTTGCACTCTAATAGAAATGTATTCATTGAAGCTTAATTTCTATGTTGTGGTGAGTTGTGTGCTTGTGGAAAGAATTTTGAATTATACATTATCTCCCATGTTTAGCAACTATTGTGGTTTAAGAATGATATTAGGTTTCCATTACCCAACAGCTTTAGTGTTGCAGCCATGTTGATGATTCAATCTAAAGACTAGATAAAAAAAAATCTAAAATCTGTTCATTTAAACAACTAATTGTTTTGGTCATGTGCTTAAAAAGTTCCACAACGGTCGAAAAGTGTGGATTATTGGTTGAAGAATGTGTTGTGTATAAAACGCCTAGGACCACTTGGAGCTAAACAACGCCATGGTGGAGGGGGGTGAGAGGGTGGCCTCTTTTGGGGTGTTTCGGGACATTTTCGAGGGCAAAAAGTTCCACTACACATGGTCTGATAAGTTTAATAATACTTATTAATTATTATTTAATTTAAAGGTGGAAGAATGTATGCTTCTTTTATGCATGGAGTATTAGCTACAACTTGTATTTATTCAACAACCATGTATTAATACATGTATTAATGTTGTGTGGGTTTTAATACATGTGTGTTATACACATGTTAAATAAGAATTTTTATAAATAAAATTATAACTATCATGATTAAAAGATTTGTAAGTATTTGATATTTAAGAATTTGGAGCCATCAACTCAAACATTGTAAAAAAATTATACTTAATTTTTCCACCCAAACATCTTATACAATAGTTTAAAATGATATTTGATGCATAAAAAATATATATTAAAAGCCACCGATACGGATACCCGACTCGAGGAAGCAAGCACTGGTCGGAGTGCCCTCAAAGCTTATTTATCAATATCTTCCTTATGTGATGGCTCTTGACATATGTCTTAGGTACCTAACTTTGGACGGATTCTATTATGTGCCCATCTATGGAACCATCTTGGCTGACTTCCTCGCAACACATCATATCCCCAATGATTCACCTCTGGCAACAGACTTACCAGATGAAAAAGTTATGCAGGTCGAGATATAAAAACAGAAGGTCATGTTATATTTTGAAATAAATATTTAACTTTAATAGCGATCGTTTTACTAATTCATCTAAATCTACTCGTTTAGCTTCTTTTACCCACCAAAATGACACTTAAAAATACGGTTCGATGCGTGGATTTCGAAATCGACATTTGTGTTTTATCACTTAGCATTTAGAATTTTATATACGGTGTTAACAAAATACATAAATTTAAGAGCCTCTAAATGATAGGACTTTAAACAATCGCACTATTAGAGATGAGTTGATTTTTAAGTAAGTTTAGAATATTGTAAAGTTGATTGTAGACTAAAAGTGGAGAATTGGTGACAAGGGATTATGTATGTGACACATGGAGCTAGAACCTTGACCGATGACCAGATGACCAATGACCACATCAAACATATTCTTAACCTGGTCAATAAATATATTTAGGTATATAATCTTTTTAAGAGTTGAACGAATCATGGTTCAATCATACATAGTTAAAAGATTATATTACAAACGATTATTGGATTGCAATAACATGAAACTTTGTGTATTTATCGATATTAATCTTAATTTAAAAAATTTCTTGTGTAATTTATAACTTATTTTCATACAACGCTCCATCGTTAAAGTTAACTTAATGTCATTTAGTTTTTTCTTCCGAATTTCAGATCAATGTTTTAGGGTTTTGATCAGGAGAATGATATGAGTCTATCGATGTAAAACTTACCATCAACGAATCATGGTTCCATCAGTGAATTTGTTTTTAGTTTGTCTCATTTTCAATATTCATATACGTGAAGTTAAAAAACCTCAATTAAATTTATAGTAATTTTATATTTCTTTGTTATAAAGCTAGGTTAGTGACTCGTGTAGTATATAGGTTTAAATAAATTTATAGTAATTTTACGTTATACAAAAAAAACTATATTCGTCTCACGTTTTCTTCTGCCATATTACTTCATGTATATGCTTTATGAAATTGAAAATATGGTGTATAAATTTATATTAATTTTTTATATCTCCTACTTATGATCTAGTGGTACGATGATTTGTGTTCTTCATAGGAGACTCAAGTTCAATTCTCACTAGTGTCTGTTTTGGTGGATATTGGCAATGAAGCACGTCCCGGGCTACCATCCGGCTTCATGTCTGAGCCTAAGGGTTTTACGTGACATGGTTAAAGGTTTCTGCCCAGTTTTTTCCTGGAACAGTTGGTTGATGAGTTTCGAAACCAATCAACTTGGCCTGTAAGGAGGGTTGTGGTGAGTCTTCACTACGTACATAGTAATAGGAGAGCTCCAATGCCAACGAAAAACACCTATTAGTGTTAGAGACGGAGTTTCGATCTTGATCCTTGTATCTCTGAGTGTTTCGGTTGTAAACCATTACATCAAGTGAGGTTCTAACATAAAATTTGCAACTTATATTTAAAAGCTTTTAAATGAAGAAAATATTGTCAATTTACAATCAAAATACATTATATAGGTCTTGGACCACCACATGTTTGAATAAAAAATTTCAAATATAACTTCAAGTTAGAATTAAAATTTTCAAAAGATAATAAAACTTTTTAACTGATTTAGTGAGTTAAAAAGATACTAAATATAATCCCTAAGCCAATTGTGAATTGATATTAGTAAATTCACTAAATTTACAAAACATACAAATTAGTGATTTAACATCAAGATATGATACATCACTCATCATATGTATCAGTGATATTATCATGTGACAGTAATTTATCTTTGTAATAGTATAGATAGATATTTATCAGATTTTAGTAACCAAACTCAAAATCCCCTCCCATGAATTAAATATTTAATCGTTGTGTTGATTGAACATTCATTATTTATCTACGACTTTACTCGATACACTTTTCTCACATAATATAATTAATCGTATACAAACGTGTAAAACATTATGTATTGTTGTATACAAAATGTATTTGAATGTATACAGGTGTATACAAACATATACGAGATCTAATACAATCATAGAAGATTAAATCGAGCTTAAGATAACACATATTTTTCAATTAAAACAACACATGTCATTCTAAACAGGCGTACAATCTTTGTTAAAAAAATATAAATTACAAAAATACTCAAATCCAACGTATATTTAACAAAAATCATTATATAATTTATATAATTATAACTTAGAAGATCAATGACTTTTGCCATCATCTTCTCATGTGACCCCGCCTAATTTTTCATCTTCACACTAAAACTTTCATATAATCTCACTTTTACCCATAAATTTAACATGTACATATAATTTTGACCTCCCGACTTTGATTTGTTATCATTTTATCACTGATTCACTGATGACTTAGTCAGTTTACAAATTTCAACCCTGTACTTACTTTGACATATTTACGAGTTTGACATATTGGCTTAAACTTATCATTTTCACTTTCGAGTTTTGATACATATCTCACCTTTTTAATATATGACGTATCAACGTGTGAAACAAAACAAAAGATGTCGTATAGAGTTTATAAAATGTCATACGTCGTTACATCAACCACCGTTTAAAAAAAGTACTATTCGGTAATAAAAAGTGAGGGATTTATGGCATTTGAGTGTTGTAATTAATTGAGTCAAAGAAGACAAGAAAGAGAAACCTAAAATCGAGATTAGACAGATCAACACAGCTGTCATACAAACAGCCGATCTAGTTTTGGGGCTTTGCTTTGCTTTGCATTGCATACACCAGATTAAAACCCTACAATCACATTTACCATACATACTACAAACATTAACATATTATATATACTTGATTATATATTATATATGATGCTGCTGCTGCTGATGAGGTGAACCAAAAAGGGCTTCTTGAGGTTTCCATTTTAGCTGCAAATTTCACCCACCAAGACTCACTGTCAACATGGAACAAGCTATCAAACCTGGAGATGATGAAATTCAAGGCTCAACTTTGACCATGGAGAAAGTAGCTGCTGCTAAACAATTCATAGAAAATCACTACAAAACCCAGATGAAGAACATTCAAGAACGCAAAGAAAGGTCACATTTTTTTCACAAATTTTGGATTTTTCTTCTTGATTTCAACACCCTTTATGTGGGATTAGTGTACTATGCATTTGTTTACTCTTTTATGTTGTTAATTTCTGAATCTTGAATTTAGGTTTAGTACCACTATGTTCTTGCTTCTTGCATTTACTATGCTGTGAGATCTACACTTGGTTGATGAAAAACTGGTGGAGATTATTGAATCGAATCGATCCAAATTTAGTAGGTTAAGTAGCTGAAGTGATTAAAGTTGGGATTTTATTTAGTTTTTGAGATGATGCATGTTGTTGATTTATGTATTATTGTTGTTTTCTTGAATTTTGGCTTGTAGTTTCTTAATTAGCTTGACATAGTAATTGAGAATTTAGTATGACACCCAATTCGTGTCGCCGACAGCCTGATATCACAAGTTAATTTTAGAGTGTAAAGATAAGATAGCATCATATCATTGTGTATTATTGGTTAGTGTACTACACTAGTACTATATATGTGTAGTGACTAGTGAAAATTTGTGATGTTTGACATCTTTGGTGTCGTTTTTGTAGATTAGTCACATTCCTGCAATAGAGTCTATGGTGTGGGAGTTTTTTAATTTAGTTTGAATTTTTGAGTGTTTACCATTTATGTGTTGAGTTGTGATACAAAAGTTTCGTAATGATGGAATTTAACAAAAAGGAGGAATATTTTCGGTATGAGTGGATGCACATCCAGGTTGAAAATACTGGTTTAGTCGTTGATTTATAGGATATTTAGAAGGCATATATTCTTGGTGTTGTTCAAGTCAAGAAGCAAGCAAATTGACACACGAAGTTCAAATGTTGATTTCCTTTTTAGAGTTGCATGGAATCAAAAGTAGGCACTTACGGTATTTCTGTGTCATTGCATTGAGCTATAATAAATCTCGAAGCATGGGACAATAGATATCGCATTGAAAAGATTTCCATCTAAAGTTAAAAATGTTTGCTCTTATTAAAAGTGTCGATCTTGCTAGCGTGAACTAGAAATATATTTATAAAAGAGTTGTTTTTTTGAAATAATCTAATTGGTTTTTTTTTTCAAGGCTTGTTTGTTTGTTAGAATATGTTTTGTAAACGTATTATTTTGCAGGCGATGGGTTTTGGAAAGGAAGTTAGCTTCTTCAGATGTGCCTAAAGAGGAACAGATTAATCTGATTAAGGATTTAGAGAGAAAGGAAACAGAGTTTATGCGACTTAAAAGGAACAAAATATGTGTTGATGATTTTGAACTTTTGACCATCATTGGAAGAGGAGCCTTTGGAGAGGTTAGAAATATGAAGAGATAGTCATGTTGGTTTTTGAAGTTTCTATCGTTCAAATTAAGAAATTCACTTTCTATTCAAATGACTCTTTTTTACAATTAGATAGATGAACAAATAATGGATAAAAAAATTTCTCGTCACTCTGTCAGTCTGTCACAAGGAGTCTAAATAAAACCATGTAAATTTTGTTTGGGTATTTTGTAGAAAATTGTGTTCCATGGATTGACAAGAACATTCTTTAAAGTACCTAGTCGTAGCGTCTATATCTTATTAAAACTTTATGCTAGGCTATTTGAAGGAGTTCATAAATAAGGCTGGAACGTTAATGATTATTTCAAGTGGTAAAGATTTTAGGGGGAAAGAGGTCAACTTACATATGAAAAATGTAAAACTACTGCATTGTTAGGCAATGTCATTGCACATGGTCTTTTTCTAACTAAAAATTGTTAAAAGTGCTAACTTAGGTATCCTGGTTGATAATTGGTTAAGTTTATTGTTCCTTGATTACATTATATTATTGTGTTTCATTAAGCATCTCTTTTGTCTATTCAAAACATTTATCAAATAGTCATATTTCCATAAAACAGCTATCAAATTTATCTTCGAAACAGCTATCAGTTTTTCATTGTGAACATAGACCTAACAAAGCTGTTTTTAAATCTTTCAGCATTGAATCATACTGCTCCATAACAAACCCAATTCTGACTTCTTGGTCATATTTTATTACAGGTACGATTATGCCGGGAGAAAAAATCTGGCAATATCTATGCTATGAAAAAACTAAAGAAATCAGAAATGCTTGTTAGAGGACAGGTAGATATATTTTCTTGTTGACTAGTCAATTCCTATCTTTTTTCTTTGTTGTAATTAAACAAATTTCATATTTATTTTACAGGTGGAACATGTTAGGGCTGAGAGAAACTTACTTGCAGAAGTGGCTAGCCACTGCATAGTGAAACTATATTACTCGTTTCAAGACACTGAGTATTTGTACCTCATTATGGAATATCTACCTGGTGGTGACATGATGACTTTATTAATGAGAGAAGACACATTAAAAGAAGATGTTGCTAAGTTTTATATAGCTCAAAGTGTTTTGGCTATCGAGTCTATTCACAAGCACAACTACATTCACAGGTAGTACTGAGATAACCAAGATCATAACCTACTAGAAGTGGCAAGATAGGCGGTAGGATAAGAAGTCAAAATGGGTTTGTTTTGGTATGGGCCAAAACGGGCTGGGTTAGGCTGGTTTTGCAGACCGTTTTTTTTTTCATTTATTAAAACTCTTGTAAATCTTTGATGGGTAAATTATAATCATCAATTACAAAAATATTAAAATTTCAGTAATTATCTAAATCTTAGGTTAAAGCAATTAAGGTGGTAGTGTATGCATTAAAACAGAGTTTTGGTTACTTTTAACTTGTTTGACCAGGTATGGGCTAAAACGGGTTGGGCGTGGCTGGTCAGCTACCATTTTATGTCCATTTTTTAAAGCTTCCATATATAATTAACGCATTAATAATGATTTCAAAAGCAATATTTTGACAAAGATATTCTAACTCTTTGAATAGAATGTGGTTTAGGAGGCTGTGTAGGCATTAAAAGCAGAGTTTTGTTGACTTTCAACCCATTTGACTTGTCCGCCTATTCGATCGTGATATTCTCATTTTACCAATTTTCTTTTTTGATTTCAATGGGTCGAAATTGCTACCTGTAAATTTCAATCTAGAAACTGAATAACAAAATGAAACAGGGTGAAGTGAAATTGACTGGTTTGATTGTTCTTTTCCCTCCAGGGACATAAAACCTGACAACCTTCTACTGGACAAAAATGGTCACATGAAACTCTCAGATTTTGGCCTATGCAAGCCTCTTGATTGTAGAACATTATCTACATTGAATGAAAATGAAGCCATGGTTGATGAAAATATAAGAGAACCAATGGACATTGATGGCTTCCCTGATGCTGAAAACGGACATAGATGGAAAAGTGCCCACGAACAGCTTCAGCATTGGCAGATGAACAGGAGAAAACTGGTTTGTTTTCTAACTTTGCCACTGTTGTTAGGCAGTGATTTTGAGTTATTGGATGTTAAGTTTGTTCACTTTTGTTGAATTTTCTTTTTGTTGTAATGTGAAAAGGCATTTTCAACGGTCGGCACCCCGGATTATATTGCTCCTGAAGTATTGTTGAAGAAAGGATATGGAATGGAGTGTGATTGGTTGGTGTCATATTTGCGTATTATATTTATAAAATACTAATGTTATTGTTGCTCTCTTTGTTTTGTTGAAATCTTGGAATTAAGTTTTCACTAATAATTGCTCTCAAATGTTAGATAAATTGTTTACTATTCTTTATTGTTAATTCATGTATATATATTGGCTGATTGGATTATGTTTTATCTCTAATGATTGAGCGCTAAAAGTAAGAAAAAAAGGTTAACTAAAAGGGAAACGGGTCACATGGATTGAAAGTTTTTGAAGTTATTTATTTTTTTAATGCATGAAATCTGTTAAATCATTTTGTGTGAAAGTAATATTGAAATGATTGAACAGTTTTTAACCATAGATGACATGCTAATTGTGTTTAAGAGTAAAAGAAAGCAGACAAAAAATAATATTTCAGGTCAACTTAACACATCCAACATGTTAACTGTTTTGACTCGAACCTGTTTCCCTACTTGCTCATTTCACAATATCTACAGTTTCCTCTTTCTTTTTCTAACGTCACGAGTCTTGCTAATTACTGTTCTTCATGCAGGTGGTCTTTAGGTGCAATAATGTATGAAATGCTTGTTGGATATCCTCCATTTTACTCGGATGATCCAATAACCACATGCAGAAAGGTATCATTTTGTTCTGGTTTACATGGTATTAAACTATGAATGTAACCCCTACTTACAGAAGCACATAATATTGTTTTGTTATTTTCTTTTATGATTTCATCTGAAGCTGATTATACGAGAGATTTACACTTTTACTGGTGTTGAATGTCAGATTGTTCATTGGAAGAATCATCTTAGATTTCCAGAAGACACAATGTTGTCACCAGAAGCGAAGGATCTCATCTACAGGTTGCTTTGTGATGTTGAACATAGGCTCGGTACATGCGGGCCTGACCAAATAAAGGTATATTATTACTTGACTGCTGCAATTTCATATCACAATAGTGTCTGGATATTACTTTTCTGCTGTTAATCATCTATTGTTTAGACGTTTCATATTATATGACTAAATATGTATTTATCGATTAATTAATCAAACAATAAAATCTGTCAAACACTAAGATGTGTAATTATCTGATCATCTAAACACTATGCTCCCCAACTTAGCTGTTAACGGATGTTGATTATTCTCTATCACATAATCATTTTCAAAACACACATCCAAATCACCACTTTAAACTTATATTGTACTTTTTATGTTTTAACCAATCGTGTGTGTTTATCTCAGGCACACCCGTGGTTCAAAGATGTAGCGTGGGATAAATTATATGAAATGGAAGCAGCTTTCAAACCTGAAGTTAACGGTGAACTAGACACCCAAAATTTTATGAAGTTCGATGAGGTATTTACATAAATACATTACTCCATTTGAGGTCACTGACTATTGTCAGTTTAATTTGGACTAAGTTTTAAACTTTTCTTCAGTTGAACCCTCCAACGTCAGGAAGAACTGGTTCAGGACCCTCACGGAAGGTGCGTCATATTTAATTAAAAGTTGTATAATAGTTCATGTGCTTTCATCGTATATTGCTATAGTACTTGTAGTTGAGTGCTTTTTAGAGGTGGAAATCTTTATTAATTTTCCACGTTATAACGTGGAAAATTGGTCAAAACGGTTGAAAGTCTCCCAAAGTCTATTTCTTGCTTAAATATTTTAAATTTTTAATGAAATATTTGACATGGTTTTCGTAGTCATATTTAACTATATATAAGTATGGACAAAAAATGTTCACGGGTCAATCCAACATGACCCGTACCTCAAACATCCTATTTCAACCCAAACCTATGATCTGTTACCCTTTTGTTGGTTCGGTTGTTATAATTGTGTTCTCATTATTATTATTTTACAGCAGCAGTTGAATCCTAAGGACTTGAATTTTGTGGGCTATACATACAAGAACTTTGATGCCGTAAAGGCACTGCGTGATAATCCTGGTAAGTTAATTGACAGTAGTGGAGCTAGAAAATCTACAAGGTGACGAATTGATTATTATTTTTAAACTGGTATCTTTACTAATTCTTGTTTGACTTTTTTGACTAGATCTCATGCGGAGTGCATCCAGTGATGCCTTATATGGTAAGCGTATGCCGATCTAAGTTGAAATTAAGTTCTTAAATTCTCAACTTTTCTCAGTTTTGTGTTGGCACAACCTGTAAATAGATTTAGCAATTTTGACGGTTGTGTTTTTATATCTACACCGGGTCAGATGTGTAAAATGAAAAAAATAACTAAAAGGGTAATAGATCATGTTAAATGGGTTGAAAGTCATGCAGTGTATATTTTTAACATATAAAACCTATTCGATTATTTTACTCAAGTGCTTATATTTATCTTTAGATAACATTCTCTTGTAATCATTCATAACAAAGGTAGTATATTCATAAAAACCCAAAATTTTGAACAAAAAGCGTTTGATTAACCTGACCCGTTACTAACAACCCACTGATCTTGCTCACAAACGAGTAACTTTTTGTACACACTTTATCACAAAATATCCGTTTCACCCTTTCTTGTGTTCTTTAGTAACATAAAAACCGTTTCTTGACTTAACAGCTGGTGAACTGAAGATGGATTACGAAACAAAATCAGCAACGAAAGAAACGGACATACACATGCTGACAGCAGTTGATGACTCAATGCTTCCATAATAATAAAGGTAGCCATGGGATTGGAGGCATAACTTGTTTATTACAATCAGGTTGTTGCCAATGAATGTCAACTCCCCACAACTACCCTTACATTTACCATTAAAAAAGCAGCCCCTTTCCTTGAGAACTCATTCTACCGAATCAAGATTCGAGGGCACTATTGACCATTCACATTACGCCACTCGGATTTTGGTAAAAAGACCTCTCGAAAAGGTGGCAGTTTGGAAAAAAACAAGATTATATAAGTGTACAGTAGTGTATAAACAAGCCCTAAGTGAGGGGTGTTGAAACTAGCATCTGATAACTAGGGCTTTGGTAATGTTGTGTGTTATGTTTGCCCAGGTTGACTAGTCAAAAACATGTCTTCTCTTGTGGCAGTTTCTAGAATTTTCTGGATGGATGTTTCTGACTCTATTTTTATCACTATTATTATTATTATTATGTGTGAGCTTTTGCCAGAAAATGATCTCTAGCAGCTCTAAACTCTTATATTTCTTTACTGTGTGATTTTGTAAAATTGTTAGGTCACATGCTTTGTCTTCTAAGTGTTTTTTTCTGTATTTATCTGATTTTGTTAGTTAGCAAGGTATCGACGGGTCATGAGTTTATTAGTATTAGTAACTGAGTTGATACACCAATTTTTCTTGTGCCATAGAAGTTATTTAAGTTGAGACATGTAACGTTTATAATATTTTACAGTCTGAAGGAAATAAAAATGATTATAAAAGAATTTGAGTACAATAAAAAAGGAAATAAACAAGGGATTTATGCATAAAAATATATATTTAGAGAATGAAATCATAATACTAGTAGATTTGAATTTGTTGTTTTGCTAGTACTTTTGAAAATTTTATACAAATAATTGCATGTGACATTATTCTTGAGCATTGATTTGTTACTATGGTAAGATTATTAAAAGCCAGTCTTGTAAACTTCATTGGTCATATTGATATCAATCGATTCTTATACTTACAATAAATTGGTTATGCTCTGATAGACTTGACCACTCTTGTTTCATACTTCCATCCATCTCGAAAGTTGAGGATGAGATTGATACCATACCGGTATTATAAATACTGATACTAAAGTTTAAGAAAAATAGATATTAAATACATATCAAATCTGTGTATTTCTTGGTAAGTTACTGATTTGATACCGTTTTGATTTTTTTGGGATAAAAATAAAAATAATTTGTAACGTGATTATTAAATACCGATTTAGGATGGTATATTAACAAAAACATTTTAAAACGTCTTAAATTGTTTAAAAAATCATAATTTTAAACTTAAAAAATCAAGCACTTTAAATTGGGTATCGAGTGTAGAATTAATACTTTTTAGGTTTTACCTATACTAATACAACTTAGTCTTGATACCAAAATCTAGCAAAATCAAACGTCCTTCGTTACTGGTTCTATCTTTTTACGGTCGGTTTTCATTACTTGATAAAACAAGTTTATTCTTGCTAAAAACATATAAATAAAAAGTTAACAAAAACCAATCTCGAATAGCAAATTAAATCTTTTATGAGAGAAATTGAAATCAAATAATCTTTCTTCAACATCTAAATGTTACTTGCGTAAGAAGTGAAGTGCTTCAATTTTTCCCCAAATCAACCCCTCCCTTTGCGATTTATGATAAACCCTAACTAAATTCGTTTCCACAACACACTTGCCCTAAATCAAAACATGGGTTTCATAAGAGACAGACGCAATTCATCAACAAACACATCTCCTTGTGCCGATCTCAGAACTGCTTACCACAATTGCTTCAACAGGTCCCTCTTTTTGTGTGTCTGTTTTTCTACTCAAAAACCAAACCCTAGAATAACATATGTGTGTGTATACAGGTGGTACTCAGATAAGTTTTTGAAAGGACATTGGGATAAAGAAGAATGTGTTTCTGAATGGGACAAGTACAAAGATTGTTTATCTGTAAGTTAACTTCACATCAATTCAATCTAATTTCATCTTATTTGGTGTTGGAGTTGGTTAGACCTAGATCATAATTGTTGTATTGCTGATTTTGATGTTGTGTTGTTACACTGGACATGAGGTTTAAAGACCTTTGATGCCTGCAGTTTAGTTCATCTTTTTTATGTATATATTACGTTTGATTGATATGCATACTTCAAGAAGATTTATATTCAGCATATTAGTTAGAAAACCAGTAAACGTATACGTGGAACCGACACACGTTTTCATTTTGTTCTTAAACTTATGTTTCAGAAACATATAGACGACAAGAATTTGAGCCGATTTCTGGAAGCTGAAGGGCTGAATAGAATACCTGCTGCTAGTTCTAAATGAGTCATGTTTGTTTTTATATAAAGTGGTAAGTTCTATTTTTCAATCACCAACGTAACAATCTTTACATCTTTGCCATTTTTCTTACATATCGTAGTATTGTGCACCCGTATATATTTAGTTATGATACATTCAATGGCCCAAGTAATCAACTTTATGCAAATTTGGCATGTTTTCTTAGCTTGTCTTATACCGGATGTAGTAGTTTACAGCCATATCAAAAGGATCTTTCATCTTATTCTGATGGAATATTTGAAACAGTTTAATAATAGTTTGCGTATGCAACAAAGAAACACAAGTAACTATAGGTAAGAATGTAATATATAGACATGCTACTTTAAAAGTTGGTTACAGTTTAATAATGCTCACTGGTAGTTGTATAATGTGTTGATTAGGATTTTGTTTTATCTAATGGGTTAAACAAAACACGGGTATAAGGGAAATGGGTTGAAAGTTGCATATAGTGTGTTAGTGTATCGTAAAGACATAAATGCACAATACCTCCTTAGTTATTTGATTCCTAAATTTTGATTTATAGATTAGTGCAACTTTGGTAATTTTACCTATTGTCTGGCCTGTTTATATTGCATTTTTTGCTTGATCGTGCTTTTGTCTTTTGTTGTAGTTCTGATTTTTTTTAAGTTGATGAATTTAACTCGAAAACTATGTCTCTACAGCCATGCCAACACATTGACTGAATGGATCAGATGAAACCATCTTCTCTTCAGAAGCTGATTATGTTCTTACTTATATCAGTACTTTTGTTACTTACAAGTGTTTGACACACAATTTGGGTATCGATTCAGAACTGTAACATTACCCAAAAATAACGTACCTGTTGATTTAGAGGATTTGAGTAGTTACTGCCGCCAACACAAGTTTGGGTTGTTAACTTGGTAAAAGAAAGTTTCAAAAGTTACAGTAGAGTCTGCTTTTACATAATACAGGAGTGTGTTCTTATTCTTTATTTCACAGTTATTATCATTTTTGGTGTTACGACTTGCGACCATACATGATTTATGTAAATATACCTAACTCTACTGTGTGGATAATTCGGTTCCATTTGTCAAGTGTTTTTGGTATATTGATTCAAGAGCTGTAAACTGATACAGAAGTGTGTGCTCATTTTGTCTTTTTGGAGCGAAATTGGGTCACCTTATTACTTCGGTTTAGAAATTGCAGTTTCCATTAACATCTTTCAAAGGATTTACAATAAAGTGGCAGGTAAACGGGCAACAAGTTGCGCCGCCACCCCCTTTTGAATAGCAAAACCTAGCCTACTAAAGACGTAACCTTGGCCCTTAGGTGTCGAAACATTGCCATGAATGACTCGCTGAACCCTAGTCAAGAAGTTCACTGCCTCAGTGGCTAGGAAGCCAAATGTGTCAAAACTCAAAAGATCATTCAAATCAAAATGGTGGATCAAACCATTTGCATATGCTATCTTGTGTGAAAAAACTCAAAAGATCATTCAAATCAAAATGGTTTAAATATGGTTAGAGGTTCGTTAATTAGTATTCAAATATGTAACCCAAGCACCAACAATCACACACCAAGAACTTACCAAACGCACAAGATCACATAACCTACTCATAAGACCGTCTTTGAAAATTTTGATGCCCCTGTGGGAATCTATAAAAAATTGCCCCAAGGCATATCTTCACATTGTCTTATGCGACCGGATTAATGAACCGGCTGACGTCATAAAATAGTTTAAAATTTAGGGATATATATGTAAAAACATTAATCATATTTTCTTACATTTTATCTAATAAATTAAGGTTTTAGGAGAAAACAAGATCCTTTTTAGGGTAAAAATGAGGGGAAATATTATGAAAAGAAAAAAATAAGGGGAAAAATAAAGAGGTCATATTTTGGTTTATATTTTAATTTTTTTCAATTTCATTAGTAATCAATTTTGTTGTTTTGTGTAATTTAAAAATTCATTTGTAATTATTATTTCATTATAAAATATTTATTGAATTATATCAACCTACGTGTATACACAGGTATTAAACCTAGTATCTATCTATACATTCTAATAAAAGAGGGTTTTGATGCCACATGTCATTCAATGAAGCCATTATTGACATCATTTTCCCGCTCTTTAATATTACGTATTTAATCCTCCTATTATTACATAACATTCGTTATTAAAATATATTTCCCTATCAATTACAAAAATAATTACCATATTCAAAATAATATATTTAATTACCATATTCAATTAATATATTTTCCTATCATATACAAAAATAACTACCATATTGTTACAAAAGTAAACATGTCAATTACCAAAATATGTATCAATAATCTTCCAAAACATTGGTTTTTTCTATTAAATACTATTTAAACGTTGGTTTTTTTTATAGATTGCAAGTTAAATTAATATTTATGCTTGTGAATCATTTTTCTTCTATATTTTATGTGGGTTTTGTCTTTAGTTTGTGTTAAAGAACATATACAAGATACTAATGATTTAAGGTATAATGCTTACTCGTCGTATGATTCTTTGTTTATTATGCTCAATTTATGCTTATGAACCATTTTGTCTTCTAAATTTTCATACGTAGGTTTTGTTTTTGTAGGTGTTAGAGAACGTACCAAAGATGGTAATGATTTACATTGTAATGCTTACTCGTCATATGATTTTTTATTTATTATGTTCAGTGAAATATTTTTAGTTAATCAACTCGTGTATTACACGGGGTATAATCTAGTTATATAATATAATAGATATCTAATTCTGCGGTTCGTAGGTTGTCTTGTATTATTATTAAAAAAAATAAAATTTGTTGCTAAAGTTCTAACATTCAAAACCTAAAAAGCGATCCGACCCTGAACAACCCGACCCGTAATCGAAAAACACATTCAGCTTCAGGTTTTAAGCTTCAAGTATACAGTTTCATCAAAGCAGCTGCAACAACAGAAGAGTGAATGATGGCGCGTAACAAAGTGGTGCAACCTACAAAACCGTCGGCGAAGGAGCCAAAGAGCCGGCGTCAAACTAACATCGAACGGTCTTCATACTTTGCACGCCGAGAAGCGGCGAAGGTGTTGAGGACTGTATTGCAAGGAGACGCTCATCGTAAAGCAGTTGGTTCAATCAAAACCCTAGTTTATAGTCCCACAATCAGGAACAAAAAGGCTACATTCGCTTTAGTCTGTCAAACCTTAAAATGTGAGTTTCAATTTGCTAACTTCATACAATTGATCAATGTTAGTGACAGCGTGTTTTTGCATATGGAGGAAGTAGCTTTTAATTGTTACTTTTGTTGGAGTTTGTACTGATGTAGTTGAAAACAAGCAATAGGAAAATTGGGAGCTGCATCATGTACAAGTTAGATTTATGGAGAAATATAGTTTTTAGTTGGTGGAAATTTAATCTTATATATGACTAAAGTTGTTGTTTGGCTTTAAGATTATGATGATTTTGTCTGACTTTTTCGCCTCTTATATTTAGATTTTAGTTTATATTGATTTTATTCCGAAATATGAACATTTGAAACCTAGTTCTAGTATAGGTTACAAAATTGATGATATTCATTGCTTGGGTACTAATGTGTATCGGGTGTAAAATCCCACTTACTTTACTTTTTGAATTGACTGAAGTTTGAAAATTAGAAAATGCTATTAGTTTTGGTTATTCTGTATGTAATGTATACCATTGTTTCATTTTAATTTAATAACTAGCAGTGTATTTGATTGCGGAAGTGGAACTCATCTATAGTTGTAAAATTGATTGGATGGCCATTTGTTCCAAATGAAACTTTTTGGTAGCCATGTATACCCTGATTCTCTATAGGATATTTTCCAAATTCCAACATTAAAGAATAGCATAGGTGTTTGTGGACCGGTCTACTTTTTATATTGATTTCATCTACCGTTTTTATTTTAATAGATCTTCCAGTCATCAAGGATGTAATGGAGGTTGCTAATGTTTTAAACAGCAAATGGAAGGTAAGACTTCTGAAACATGTGCGACCCCATTGCCACATTGAGCTTGTAACCTTTTGTATTCGAATTTATTGTTCTTTGTTGTTTCTTTATTGTTTAACTTTCTTTCCCTTGAATATTTCTTTCAATGATTTAAGCAGCAAGTGATAGGGTTGAATAGTCACCAACATATCATGTTTCCTTTTGGTCAATTTACTTTCTTTCAGTTACTTTGATGTTTGGAAAGGTTAGATTGGACATCCAAGAGCTATTATTATCTATATAAACTAATGTTTTTATTCTTTTGGTGGCAGAGGCAAGAGGAGTTGGTGTACATAATTACCTATGATATCCTTTTTGGTCAGGTGCCGTGAGTTTTTGTTTAGGTTTTGCGGTTGATTATTGGATTGATTATAGTTTTTGTTAATTGTTATAATGTTCCCTGAATTAACATTTGGATACGACTATAGTAGATAGCCATATAGTTATTTCTGTAAATTGATTATTGTGATTTCAACACTTCATAGGATGCATCTCTAACCGGAGATGCAGAAAAGTATCTCATCCTCAGGAAAGCTCCGTTACAGTCTGCTCTTGCAAAGATTTTAGTGAAAAAGGGAGCAAAACGTATAGAGGATTTGATGGCTCAATATCAGATTTATGGTTTGTCTTCTAAGTTCTTTTTTTCCTGGTAAAATTATATCTTGAGGTGGCAATTTCGACCTATGTACTAAGAGTGATTGGATTTTGGTTGTATTTTATCTCTAATGGGTCAATATAACTGAATCCAGCTAAAGGGGAACACATCAAACGGGTTGAAAGTTTTCCAAAGCAGAAAATACATAGAATCTTCTCAATGACCTTAATCAGAGACACAGATTTTATTGTAATAAAATTGTTACTATAAGTCTATAACAATAAAAAAATTCATTTAAGTATTTTAAAAAATAAAAAAATTGACCAAAAATGCTTGAGGATCAAGCTAACCTGCCCTTTTGATCCGACTAGCCATCTGTGCTAAACAATGGTTTTAAACCTCTCAACCCAGTTTGATCCGCCTAGCCATTTATAATTCTATTTAAATGTTTTTTGTGCTCCTGTGTTCAAGGCATGTAATTTGTGATTTATGTTGCAGACGTTAAGAAGCCCCGCTATGTTCGTGTTAATACTCTGAAATTGGATGTTGAAACTGCTATGTTTGAACTAGGAAAAGAGAATGTGGTAACCTATTAAACATATGAATATTACCTAACAATGAATATTATTTTCTAGTTATCTTGCTTGCTTACATTTTTTGCTTGATTTCTTACAGGTTCAGAAGGATGAAATGATTCCTGATTTATTAGTGCTACCACCAGGTACTGATTTGCACAATCATCCTTTGGTCACAAATGGGAGTGTATTTATGCAAGTAAGATTTCTCAGTTTCTCATTATGGTTTATACGATTATCAGTGACTAGTGAGATTAGATTATATCGTCTACTTTCTCCTTCACAAAGGAATTGCAACATATTGTTCTTCGCACATGTAAAGATGTCTATTTTGATTTTCTTTTTGTAAGTGCTTATGTGATATTAAATAAAGTAGGCTGTATAAAATGATCTCGGGACGTGCTTATGGTGTTTGAAGTTGTAACAGGCAGATGTTTGAATGTTTGGCAGATAATAGAGTTTAAAATGTAGTTTCATTGTACTCCTAGACAAGCTATTATTGTTTTACAGTAGATAGGAAACTGATTCTAAAATTGATATATTTCACCCTACAAAGTTAGATAATCAAAATACCAAAATGCGGAGTCTGTTACCAAACATTGAAAGCTGATCATTGCAATTCCAAGTCCAATAATCAGATAATTAGTTCCAGAACGCTAACCCAGATACCCTTGTTATAGAAAATAGTACTAGAGTGAGCAGTTTATGGTTTTACTAGAAAAAACAAGTTTAAATTGTCATTTAAGTTCACAATTATGGAACACATTCCATAACTTGTCATTGTTGTGAGTTGTGATATGGCAACAAGCTGCAAAATGTGAAAGATGGAATGACTTACGAAAATCTGTATAAAGATGCTTTTATTTTTTGAAGTTCTTATTTTCTTTCGATCTATGATTGCATTAAGTCATTGATATAATCATAAAATTTAATGTGTCAGGGTAAGGCAAGTTCTATGGTAGCAGTTGCCCTTGGGCCTAAACCAGGATGGGAGGTTTGTAGTTTTACATATGTATTAACAAGCCGTAAAGATTCTTTTCTAATTTCAGTCATTTGTAAAAACTTTAATTTAATTTCTTCTTAAAGGTTATTGATGCATGTGCTGCGCCTGGAAACAAAACAGTACACCTTGCTGCTCTTATGAAAGGAGAGGGAAAACTTGTTGCTTGTGAGCTCAATAAAGATAGAGTTAAACGGTTGGAACACACCACTAAGCTGGCTGGCGCTACTAGTATCCTTATAGTTGCTTGTGCATCTTGTACGTGTGTGTAAGTGTGTTTGCATGTATGTGATTTGAAATACCTGACATGAGATATAGACGTGGAAGTTTTGCATGAAAGTTTCTTGAACTTGAATCCTGAAGACCAGTTGTATTCTAAGGTATTTGCTTATTTTTCATTTTCCTTATTAAAAACACTTGAAGTTATCTTGGATGTAGATGCTTTTTTAAGAGTTTAAGTCCTGATTTCTTTGAGAAGATTGATATGAATATTTACCTTTTGTTTGCCCTCACTTTTATTTTTAACAAAAATTAAGCTGGGGACCATCTATCGGTTTTCTGTTTTTTTTATATGCTACATGTTGCCTACTTTTTAGGTTCGTGCTATACTATTAGACCCTTCATGTTCTGGATCTGGGACCGTTGCTGATAGACTGGATTATCTGCTTCCATCACACACTTCAGGTAAATTTCTAGTCTTCAGATCACTTCGCATTTTTTTTTTCCTGAAATTAATCTAAGTCCTAAGATTTGTTTTTGTACACTCTTTCGATCCTTCTTTGTTGGAAAGGTGACGATGAGGCTGCTGATGAAGGCCGGCTCGTTAAACTTGCTGCTTTCCAGAAGAAGGCTCTAATTCATGCGTTGTCTTGTAAGTTGAAATTTGACAAACTCCAAAATAATTATGTTTTGTGCAACTCTGATGTAATAGAGTTGGCAGTTTTGTCTCATTTAATTATGAATGCGTCGATTTGAGCTGTGTTTTATCTTTGGTAACTAAACGAGGAATGAGTTGGTAGTCTCCCGGTGTCTATCTTCACGAGCAACCTCCTAAATTGTTTTATTTAAAAAAAATCAAATTATTATTATGATAATATTGACTCTACAATTATAATTAATGCTTTAATCAAGCTCACTGTAAACCGGGAACTATATCATAACATTCTCAAATTCATGGACATTTAGATGTGGCTCTCTAACAGGGACCATCAAGATGAATTCGAAATGAACTTAATATGGACCATTTAGATGTGAGATTGATATTTTCTCTCTATTTTTGTAATCAGTTCCAGCAGTGGAGAGAGTAGTGTACAGTACATGTTCTGTTCACCAAATTGAGAATGAAGATGTCATAAAATCAGTCCTACCTCTTGCTGCATCTTATGGTTTTCAACTTTCAACTCCATTTCCACAGTGGGCCCGCCGTGGCCTCCCTGTTGTTGAAGGATGTAAGTGTTGTTACTCTTTTGTTTCATCTTAAATGGGTCAAAACTCAAATCCAAAACAAAGAAAAAAAAAGGAAAACAAATCAAACAGGTTACAAAGTTTGAAAGTCGCCCAAAGTTTATTTTTAGTAATCATAACATATATTAATAAAATGGACAAAGAAGTGCTAACAGGTCAACGCTACCTACCTAGACCTTTTTCATCGATTACCATAAAATGACATGTTGCAACTCGAATATGTTTTTGATTTGTTACACAACCTGTATGTTTAGCCATATTATGAACGGACGAGAGTTAGCACTGACAACACAGAATAATCATATAACACCCTACTACCCAATTTTCTTGTTTTTTGTATTCATTGTCTCAGCACAACATCTTCTCCGAACTGATCCCGTGGAGGATAAAGAGGGCTTCTTCATCGCATTATTTACAAGAAACGTCACTCATTTTTCAGAAAGTTCTCAGAAAGCTCAAACAGACACAGCTTCCGACAGTTTGAAACACGGATCTGTTAAAAGACATCATCGCCCGAAAAAGTTTGTAAGACCTCTCCCATTTACAAAGTTTACCAAATGGTATCTACACAGAAACTCAATGATTCACAGAAGGTGATTCTCAATTTTGTTTGGAACACAATTTTGATTTCCTCCAAAAGGTTGGGAATATGTGTTATCATGCATGTGTCAAGATCATTCATTTTTGTAACATTGTTCTCCATAATCTTAAACTTTAGGAACTTGGTATGGAAGTAAAGAACTCTTTTTGTTACCATTTTCTCACTTTATACTACAGGTTCAGTAAACAGCTTGTTACCATTTTCTATATATGTATAAGATAGAAAATATTGTTTACAGGAGTATCATACCTATTAGGCTATTAGTTATAAAATTAAATTATTGTGAAGACGGGTAATAAATTTTTGGTAGTGTAAGTCTTTTTTTTTTTTTTTTAATTTGTGGGGTCTTCAATTCTTCATCACTAGTTAGATGAACAAAAGATGTGTTGTTAGCAAGAAGTAGTTGTGCTGATAAAAATAATAATGTTAAAGTTGTATTATCAAAATTTCATAAAGCTTGCACATCAATAGTTATTTGAAAAACAGACTGTATTTAAAAACAAAAAATATATAATATCTAATTCGACTTGTTTTGAATAAGTTTATATCAC
The DNA here is from genome assembly GCA_030867185.1 of Tagetes erecta. Taxonomy (NCBI): domain Eukaryota; kingdom Viridiplantae; phylum Streptophyta; class Magnoliopsida; order Asterales; family Asteraceae; genus Tagetes; species Tagetes erecta. The sequence goes on from CM061492.1 coordinate 2,530,139, forward strand.
GACCTGCCGTTCAAAAAAAAAAGTTTATATCACGACCTAGATAAGAATAAAACATGTAAAGTGATAATGGTATAGGTTTAGATATACATGTTACTATTTATATATTTTTTGAGCGTTTTCCTTAAGACCTTAACTACAAACTTACACTATTCTAAACTACATTGTTGTAAATTACTCTATTTGGTTCAAACCTAGGTTTATACCTCTTGCCATTATGCTACAACCTAAATATTAATCAAGAAAACATGCCACCTAAAAGTACAGTCCATCTTAGATGAGACATGAACGGTTCATAAGAAGCAAGTCGTCTCAACCATCAATCCAAAAAGAAAATCCACCAAGGTTGTAAAACCCATTTAGGATTAGAGCTGAGATTTTATAAGACCCAAACTTCATCCTACATCCTTCATCTTTCATCTTCAGTCAGTTAAGCGAAATACAAACTGCCAGTACAACCCAAAGTTTATTATTTTTCTTACACGTGTTTGAATCTATCGTTAATACTCAAGTAAACATTTCCAAGATATATTTACAATGATTTTTACACATGAGATGTTTACACACGTTCACCTAAACGACAACTCAAAAACAACCTATGATCGATGAAATCTTTATATAATATAGCAAAACCAAAAAAGCTTATGTGGCACCATTTTAAAACTTCTGGCTTATGTGGCATCATTTGAGAGTTTACCTCATAATAATAATTTTTTTATTTAAAATATGTATATAAAATATATTATAATAAAGCTAATTATATTTTTTGTCCCCTAATATTTTGGAGAATTCTGAAAAATTTAAAAGTATTTATACTTTTAACCCTTTACTACAAGAGGTATACATGAGTCGGTTTATATTTGATAGGGTGTGAAAATGAAACTTATGGATAAAATTAATAATAATATACAATTAAAGACCTCAGTGTTTTATAAATATACATAACTTTTTTATATAGATTTTAATAAAAAAAATAAACTACACCATAAAACTGAGCATTTTATTCTCTTTAATTTGAGTATAATATTGCTATACTAAAAATTTAATTTTTAAAAAAATATTTCGTGTTCCGGTTTACCACGGTTTTGTTTCAAAACTTATTGGAACGTTCATGAATATCCTTAAAAGCATCACTTGAATGCTGTGTTCCCGAGCGTAGCGCGGGCACTAAACTAGTCAGATATATAGAAACAAAAAACCTTGCATGATTTTTCAATCAAATACAATAATACATAAACAAAATAAAGAAAATAGTAAATTTGAATATTGATAAAACCCTATACCAAAACCCTAGTCTGAAGTCGTTAACCATTGTTACGATTGCTTCTCAGTTTGCCGTCATCCTTCATACCGGTAACGATTTCACTCTGTTTTCAATTTCACTTTCAGTTTCAGTTTTTGTACAATAACACCTAATCAACTTCATAAACTCACTTGTACGATACTCACTCTTCTTCATGTTTCACAAATTTAAGAAATGAAAATTGATTTATAACTTCGTTATTGATGCAGTTTAAGCTGTTAGCATAATGGTGTCTCCGCTATACAACAATCTCGATTCAGCAATGGAAGAAGATACGCACAAAATAGAAGATATTAGTGAAGATGATGATGATGATGTAGAAAAAGAAGAAGAACAGAATTGGGAAGATTGGACTGCTGATGGAGAAGGAGAAGAAGATGACCTAGATTTGCTCTGTTTGTTTTGTGATTTTAAATTCAATTCAACTAGTTCGCTATTTGATCATTGTTTTTCGAGCCATAGTTTTGATTTTAGAAGCATCAAGACATCATTGAAGCTGGATTTCTATGGATGTTTTAAGCTCATCAACTATGTTAGATCTCAGGTTAGACGCTAACTGTTAAAATGACTAAGATGTCAAATCAACTTTGATTGAACTCGTTCAAGCTTTGAGCGGCGTTGAAATGAAGTTTAAAACCATAAACTTTGAGGCTAAACTCTAAAAGTTAAGCTGGTAGAGTTTGACGAGTCGTTTGACCTAGTTTAGGAGTGATTAAAAATCATTTTTAGGTTAAATTTTCCTCTTGTGTTTGCTACATCTTGTGTTGCTATATGTTGTGTTATTTATTTATTTAGTGATTGTACTAGGTGGCAAATAATAAATGTTGGAGCTGTGGAAGTACGTGTGAGTCTAAGCAAGAGTTACAAGATCATTTACATAAACCATCTGGTTTTGAAGGTGGTAATTTACCATGGGATAATGACATGTACCTTAAACCATACATGGAAGAAGATAATCTTTTGTATAGTTTTGATGAAGATGAAGATGAAGAGGTTGATGATGATGTAGCGGGCAGAGATATAGACGACTTTGATAAGATGAGCATAGACGACAAAACGGATTTGGAATCATATGATTATAAAAATAAGGCAGTTAACGGGGAGAGTTCGGATGAAAAAAAATCAAATAATTCATCTTTGAATGCTGTTGATCGTCAAATTATGATTGTGAATAAGGACTATTTTGGCTCATATAGCTCTTTTGGTATACACAAAGAGATGATTAGTGATAAGGTATTGCTTTACACGTTTACTTTATTTTTATGGTTTGTTGTTTTGTATAGCTTGATGAATTGCTGTTTCTATCATAAACTTCATAGATGATCTGTTCTGTGATGTAGGTAAGGACAGATGCTTATAGACAAGCTATCGTAGACAATCCTTCTCTTGTTAAGGGTGCTGTTGTTTTGGATGTCGGCTGTGGTACAGGAATACTAAGGTGAGTAATACGCATATCTTCATTTGTGTAGTCTTTTTGTTGTTATCACATTTTGCAACTTATATTTTTAAAGCAGCATGTAATTATATCTCTCATATCATGTGCCATACCAAAGATATATGTTCGTATAAAGAATTAAAGATGTGTGTATATTATAGATTGGTCTGCAAAATGCTAACTTATTTGGTTTTAAATTTTATTCGTTAGCCTATTTGCAGCCCAAGGAGGGGCCTCAGTAGTAAATGCAGTTGAAGCAAGTGATAAAATGGCTGCAGTAGCCACTCAGGTAACTCATTTGTTTTGTCCTTAATTACTTGTCTTTTAACATGTCTTCTTGCACAAACATTAGACGTGGCAAATCATGCAAGTTTCATAATGGGTAATTTTCGTACGGGTTGGAATGGCTCTGGCTGTGTTGACTCGTAACATGGTTTGTTCAACTTTTATAAGTTTAATGTGTTACTAATTACTGCATCATTAATCTAATTTTTTCATGAAGCGATTTAGGAGGTTGTGTGTTTTATACATACGCTTTTAGCCACTTTTGATCCTTTCATCCGATTGACTGATTATTATTTTAGCTAAATGTTTTGATATGGTCCAATTGATATTTTGGTTAAATATACATTCTACATAACTTAAATCAATCCATGTACAATCAAGTGGATCAACATCTTTAGCTTTAACAAGGAGCATGTCGTTCTATAATGATCTTTTTCTTGCATGGGTATCTGCAGGTTGCAAAGGACAATGGTCTGTTGTGGAATGAAGCTTCCAACGGAAGTACCAAACAGAAAAGAGGAGTAATTAAAGTTATTAATAGCATGGTCGAAGATGTTATTGAATCTGGACAAATTAAACCTCAAAGTGTTGACGTGTTAGTCAGTGAGTGGATGGGGTACTGCCTACTTTACGAGACAATGCTCAGCTCAGTGCTTGTTGCGCGTGACCATTGGTTAAAGCCCGGAGGTGCCATGCTTCCTGATACAGCTACCATGGTTTGTAACCCTGAACTTCTTAGTGGTGTTTAGATTTGTGTTTCTCTGATTATTCCATATCACATAATCATTTCCAAAAAATACGTCCAAACACCCCCTTAGTCCTATTAAATTTTGATTTAGTGAAAGGTGTATTAATTGTTACTCTTCTCATTTATACTTCAGTTTGTTGCTGGATTTGGAAAAGGCGCTACCAGTATCCCATTTTGGGAAAATGTCTATGGATTCAACATGTCTTCTATAGGTAAGGAGTTGGTTAAAGATGCTGCTCATATTCCTATTGTCGATGTGGTGGATGGAAATAATTTGGTGACAAATACTGCACTTCTCCAGGTTTGTAAAATTTCTTGGGACATTCCAATCCGGTCGAAATAACTGTTTTTGTTGAAAGACGGGTTTCCAATTCTTACTACGTAGTATAAGTTACTCTTCTGGGGTTGGGTGGGGGTGGGTGGGTAGAGTGGGGTGGGGAGTTTAGGCTTTTGGGTGTTAAGTTTTAAATTATAACATTAAGTTGATTTGTGTTCTTTTTTGGTACCAGGCGTTCGATTTGACGACAATGAAACCTGATGAAGTTGATTTCACCGCATCTGTTCAATTACAACAAAAGTCAACAAACTCAACAGAGGTAGAATCAACCAAGTGTTATGGTGTGGTCTTATGGTTTGAGACTGCATTCACAAGCAGGTTTTGCAAAGAAGCCCCTACAGTTTTGTCAACATCGCCATACACCCCTCCAACACATTGGTCTCAAACTCTACTCACTCTTACTGAACCGATTTCATTATCATCCAAAACGTTGACCAGCAAGAGCTGTTCAATGGTCGGCAGTGAAGTCAACCCTGCAGTTAAAATTGACGCACGCATAAGTATTGCACGTGGTGTTGAACATCGTAGTATTGACATTTCACTGGAGGTTACAGCCATTGGGTCTGATGGTCAAAAACAAAAATGGCCTGTGCAATTGTTTAACATGCGTTAGATCGTTTAATGGGTTTACATTTGTTGTTTTAGATGATTTTGTGGAAAGGTTTACATGGTTGTTCCTTGTGTCCGGCAATTTTGGTGTTTTAGATGATTGTTTTGATAGAAAAAAACTTTTATGGTTTTATTGCTACTATTAATTTTGTGTCCCTTTACTAAAAAGAAAACAAGAGGTTCTTTACTACTGGGCCGATGTATGTTTTGATTGTTTATCATGACCATTCATTCTGTTATACACTTTAAAAAAAGGTTAAAAAAGAATAAAAATAAATCAAGTTTGGTTCAACCAATGAGTGCCATGTGGCAATGTCAACCAAAACTGAATTCGTATTGTGACTAGGAAGACAAATGTATTTAGAGTAACTGTTGTAATTTTATATATTTTTATCCACGATTGTTTTATGTAGCAACTAGCAAGAAGTAATTTATATCGATCACAATTACATCGTTTGTTGAGTTTAATTTTTATTTTCTCTTTTCGTGTACCATAAACTCATGTATCACACATGATATAATCTAGTTAGCATATTTAGATATGTTTATATTAAAGCGCGCCCTATATTAAACAACTCATTTATTTTTTTACTTGGTATTACCCGTGTATTATACGGTTATATAACTTGACATCTTATGCAATAAAAATACGATAATATGATATTTTGACTATAACCAATTTGTTTTTAAATTTTGATTGGTTTTACATTGAAATCTAAAAGTAATAACGCATTTCTAAATCATATTTTAAAGTAATTGTTTTAATGTTTGTAGGAGTTATTATCTTAAAAGTCAATTAGGATGTAATTTCAAATTAAAAAAAAACAAAAGAAAAAAGTTATAAATATTTAATTCAATTTACATATACAAAGGGGGTTATTTTTTACATGAAATGGATGTATCTATAAATCTCTGACTCAAATTTATGTGATGATAAAATGTGGCAAAAGTTGTAGCGAAAAAGGATTCACGTAGATGTATTAGTTCACATAAGATTAGACGTAAATATCAAAGGGGGTTATTCATATTCAAGCCAGTTTCAATAGAAACACACTCATAAACGTAAGTTTAATTTTAATCTTAATTTTTTAAGATCATAAATACGTTGTGTCATTAAAGTCAAGTTTTGTTACTTTCAAAAATTATATTTACATGTAATCATACATCGATATATACTGTAAAGTTATTATAACATTTGATTCTAAAGTTAAACATAAGTGTGATGTTGGACTAAATCAGTATTGTTATATGATATTTAGTAATTACTATTACAATTTAATGATAAGCAGTAAATATTTAATAGAAAGTTAAAAAGGTTAAGAAGATTATTATGGTAATAACATGTGATAATTTCTCGCTTAATAGATAGGTAAATGACACAGTAGATTTTATAGTAAAAAGGTTGACTTTAAATCCTCTCATTTTACTCTTTATTTTAATTTCCTCGTATAGCCATTTCTCTATTTTCTAATTACAAATATATCACTGTGGCATGTTTTACGTTTTGACATAAACTTTAATCAAAGCACAAATTGCATTGTTATTTCTATTTATCTTTATACTTTTTGATATAAACTTCAATCAAAGCACAAAGTGTATTGTTATTTCCATTCTTTCTAATTACAATTATGTTAGTGTGACATGTTTACGAGTGAAATGTGATGTAATTTAATTAAGCTGTTAAAAAAAACATTATTATTAGATTCTCTATAACTTCATATAAAATCAACATAACCTACAAATTGTATTCATAAACATGCAATACAACTTTCCTGGTCAATGTCACCATTTAGAGAAGTTATTTTAACATTCACTAATGTATAAAATAAAGAAATTGGCAATAAATATGCCAATGTGATGTAAACCCCCACTTGCCTAGCGTTGGCCGTCCAAACCCAACTCCATCCCGGCTCGAGCCATGGTGCAGCAAGGAAACATGTCGCATTTATCCCTGAAACATAACCATCTTGGTGGAGCGCATGTTGATCTTGATTCTGTAAATTCTAGGATGTTTACATAGTCATACGTATGCATGTCTATAAGTGGGTGGTAAAAAATACAATCTTATGCATACCAAATAGAGGCTTAGATTATTGTCCATTAACTAGAAGCTCGATAACAACATAACAGCTTTCACTTAAATATCTACAGTATTTACATTTGTATATCACCAACCTAACCGACATTGATCTTGAAGCTATGTTACCAAAAGAAGATGAGATCAACACGTTTAAAACGATGATCAAGCAGAACCCTTTTCCTCATTATTCATGTTTTGGTTTTAAATCAAAAATTAAGTCAACAAAAGTAGTGTTTCTTTACCGTGTTGAAGAAACTGCTCAACCCATAGGAAGGCAATCTTGATTCTTGGTCGAAAGCCTCTTGAGGTACTCGTAGGTGGTGATCATTGTAGTTGCAGACATAGACATTGAGGCCCATCTTGGCCCTAACCCTCTGTAACAAGCACTCAATCCACCTTCCTTAACCAAATTCCTAATTGTTTGCCCTATACTTGGCTTCCTGTTACTTCCCTCACCATCTAAAACTTGTAGTCGTGTCTTGATTGTATCCAAAGGCATTGTAACCACCGCGGAAAACCCACTAGCCATGGTGGCACTCAAACCCTGCACTGCCACTACCGCCTTTGAATCCGGTGTAAACCCGACTCCATTACCACCATTACCATTTCCCTCTTTTTTCAAATAATAACAACCAATCCCACCCCAAACCGCCCTGTGAGCCATGGAATACGCCGCCCACCACACAGCATTAGACGGGGCATATGTCAAGATTGAAATCCCAAATCCCCTGTATAACCCTCGAACACCATCAGCTTGGATAATCTTCCTAAACGCATCAATACCACCATTGTATCTAACCGCACTCAAACCACTGGTGTGCCCACTGTTTCCACCTTGAACCATTAGCCTCTGGCTCACAACATCAATAGGTGTCCAAACCAACTGGGCAGCCATGGCTGCACTCAACCCAGCTGCAGCATTAGCTATAGCAGCAGCTTTCGTCTCTGAAAACCCCATTTTAATTGTGACACAACCAACATTGCTCTTCGTCATCTCTAGTGCCCCCATGTACAAAGCTCTAGCAGGAATGGTGCCCATTAATGAAGTCCCAAAACCCCTATAAAAACCCCTAAAACCTTCATGTTGTAAGATTGAAACAGCTAGCTTGAAGCAAGGCATGTCTTTTGCAAGCACTTGTTTCTGTGTTTTCAACACCACGATCGGATACAACATCCCTGAAACACCTGAGAACAATGCAGCACCAAGGAAGAAAAACTTTGATTTGTCAAGCATCTCCCAATCAATGTCAGCTGGAAGATGAATTTCCGATCCTGAATCATCCTCAGCTGCGCCCAAACTCATCTTCGCCACTTTATCGGAATTGATTAAATTAAACAAATGATATAACACTCAGATACAACACTAGTTCTATAGAAGCATTTCCACAAACACCTTACCTACACAGTCAGATCAACCAATCAATCAGCTACAACTACAAGCATGAAGCATCCCACCTTTTTCATAAAATCAACAAACTGCTGATAAGAAATGCAAAAATTAACAAAAATACCTAATCAATTTGCAGCAAATGATAATGCAATCGATTAACTTGTTAGCTAATCAACACAAAGCCTAATCAACTCGTGGTGAAGGATAATGTTACCGATAAACATGGTGTTAGCTAATCAGAACTAATTAACACAAAAACCTAATCGATCAATCAATCAGCTACAACTACAAGCATGCAGCATCCAAATTTTACAATAAATAGATATAAAACTGATCGGAAAAACAAAAATTATCAAAAAAACCTAATCAAGTAATCAACTCGTATTAAACGATAATGCTATTAATCGGAGCTAAATTAACACAAAACCTAATCAACTCGTGGTGAATGATAATGCTATTGATTCATTCGGAGCTATTTAACACAAAACCTAATCAACTCGTCGCGAACAATAATGTTAGCGTTTATGCGTTAACTAATCGTAGCTAATTAGCTCAACACCTAATCATTTCGCGATGAATGAAACTGTTACCGATTCATTCGGAGCTAACTAACACAAAACCTAATCAACTCGTGGCGAACAATAATGCTATCGTTTAATGCGTTAACTAATCGTAGCTATAGAGCTCAAAACCTAATCATTTCGCGATGAACGAAACTGTTATCGATTCATTCGGAGCTAACTAACACAAAACCTAATCAACTCGTGGCGAACGTTAATGTTACCGATTCAGGTGTTAGCTAATCGAAGCTAGTAACACAGTATTAGTAACACTGAACTTAAAACCTCCGATAACGTAAACGAATACGAGATCGATCGTGAGTTACCAAAACGGAATCGAACATATCCGGTGGTGGTTGACGGCGGCCGGAGGTAGTGTCACCGGTGAGTCGGCGGCAATCATCTGATTAGCATGCAAGTTCCGATCCGATGAGTAGAGAGTGAGTGAGTTGATTTGGAAGATAAATTGATGGATAAAGAGGCGGCGCGATTGACGTTCGGAACGAGGGTTTTGCAGATCACGTAATGAGTGTACACGTGTCGGTTAATATTTCGATTAGATATTGATAAGGAAGTTAAGATTTAACCGGTTAACGGCTGCTTCGGTCATGGGAAACAGGATGTCAATTTTATTAACGGAAACTAGTTTACTGAGGTGCACAAATAGTCCCTAGAGTATTGTGAAGTACATAATAACCCATTAAGGTTTCATGTAAATATTACATTTAAGATAAAGGACACGTTTCGCTACATACCTTGTAATAGTGACATAATGTGCTTAAGTACACAAACGAAATGTAAAAGATGTGGTTTGATTAGATGAAATGTATTAAGTTGTAACGAGACGGTTATATGCGTTAAAGTTAAACAACATATAGATAAAAACAATCACGTCACGGTTTAAATCTCAACATCATTACACATTTAATATGTTATAACTCATAATTTTAATTATGATAAACTAAATACATAAACACTAATGATTGTATTACTCTTAACTTTTAATGAATAATTACTTAGAGTGATAATCTCTTAGTGATATTGGTGAAATATTTTTGTCAAATTTAATCTTTTAACAAAAACTCAAAATAAGTTATTTTGTAATACAGTTATACAGCTACTAGTTTTCTACTTTTGTCTAGAAAACTAGTGTCAGTCACATTGGAACCAGACATTAGTGGTTGAACTAGAAAAAAAAGGTTGGATTGAAACTTTTAAAAAATTTATATGCTTTATATATTTATATTTAAAACATTTATGACATCACCCAATTCGATTAATTTGATCAGTTGGTATGGTTTCAAAAACGTCAGTTAGTGTTCCACCAAAAAATTTATAAAATAGTCAAATATGATGTTAGATGATAGTTGAGGTACTAGATATGTAAACGTCACAAACTATCTTTATCACAATATGTGAGTGTGATACTATGATGGGAGTCATGGGACCCATTGGGCTTTATCACTACCATTTTGGTTTTTCTAATTTAAATTTGGATCAAAATCTCAATAAATAGACGCCTTTCGTTAGGTTAAATGATTTTGAAAGCACCTTCCAACACGTACATCGTGAGCTTCTCAATTATACATAATGGGTCATTCTTATGTAACTTTCAAAAAAAATTAATAATAATAATAATAACTTTATGAGCGGTTGGTAGATAGAACATCTAAAAATATAAAGTTTCATAAAAAAACAATTGATGAGTGTGACCTACAAACCCAAATTTCTTGATCAAATATTCTAACTCGTGAACATATGAATGAGGTGTGGAGCTTGCCACCGAGCTCATGGGCTCAACTTGCATGACCCAATCAATGTGCTCGTGGAGCTCATTCATCCTATTTCATCTTATCTTCGCTCAGAGCTTCTTTAGAATGATGTATTTAAATTGTGTTTACAATTTGTTTTGAACGTAATAAAAGTTATAGATCAAACCACAAGGGTGCGATAAAACATGTACAATTTAATAGTTAAAAACACATATGAATTTTAATACTCTAAAACATTAACTCGTTATCTATAATACTCTAAAATATTGACTCACTAATCAATTATAATTCTACATTGTTATTATAATACATGTAACTGTTACTCATGTTATCAATGACAAACTCACTTATATAATCATATAAATCTTATGCTCGATTTACGATTGTTTGAAAGATAAGTTTCCCAATTCCACACGTAATCATTATTGAGAGAAAAAACCAACTAAATCAAATGTAAATCTATGACAATCATGCAAGCGAGTAAAATCCAATATACCATTATAACAAAAGAAAAGGTGCTACTTAAAAACTAAAATTAAGAATCTGTCACGCTAACTTGAATGAAATGCACATTTAAATCCTACAACCGGTCACTAGGGACCGGTTTTAGTTCCATTTTTCCCATAACTAATGATCAGTTAAATCAAACCGAACCAACTTTAAAACATCTTAAACATTCTTCGTTCACCAGTGATGAGATACATTTAAGGGCGTGCTCTTTTGTTGGTACAAGCCGGGCATTTGTACTGCTTGATATGTTCCGCTCTTGCTGGTGTGATCTTGACACATGAACCATGGAACCACCTCTCACAAATATCACAACAGATCCAGAACTCATCAGATGCATAATTCTCACCGCATGAACCACATAATGTGTCACCATGTTCCTCCTCATCCTCCTCATCCAAACCCTCGTCATCGTCATCTTTTGGTGTTGAAGCTTTTGGGTATTTAGGTTCAGACCCTTTTGCCTTTAAAAATAATAGTCAAGAATAAAATTCAGCAACTTGCAGCTGACAATGAAAGCTATAGGTGACGAGTTAGTGGGCCAAACAGAATCGGGTTAAGACAGGTAATTTCTAGTTAGGTTAAAACAGGCTGGGCCAGCTTGACCAAAAACACTACGTTGACCTTTTTTGTAACACTTTCAAGGTGACTTCGAGTGTAAATATGATCACAGAAAATATACTATTACAGCTTAAAATACAATTTGGATGACCTAAAAAGCCTGCTTCATTTCTAGCAAACTTGTTTGATTTTATCCATTTGACCAGTTAGTAATAAAACATAACCTGAAAAGACCCACTCATGAGTGAACAGGCTGAAAAAGTCATCTCTGTGTTCCCTATTTGTGTTTTTTTTTTGTTTCCAGTGACTTAACACTGGGAAAAACCTTGTGCGAAAAATTTAAATAGAGACGATAACCTTAGAGTTTGACTTTGATTTGCTGCTGCTGTGGTTAGACACACTTGATTTCTCCTTCACTTGCTTCTTAGCCGCTCCTGAGACAACTTCAAAAATTGTTGGGAGATCATTTATCATGTTAAACAGGCGTTTCCTGGTCAAAAAAAATTATAAAAAGTTACAGTTGAGTAAAAGTTATAAGATTTCGATAATGTAAAAAATAAAATGAATTGAAAAGGATAATAATAGAAGAAAGTACCTATCAGCTTTGTCAAAACCAAATCTAGCCCCAAAATAGAAGGCAACAGCCAGAAGCCATGCATCACCATGAACAGCAACCAACGCTAACCAGTCCTTCTCTGGCATGCCATCTCTAGCAAAGTTGATTCCCAATGCAGGCTCCGGAAGCTCTGGAGGTACTTCTTCAGCAGGCAAATTGACTTCCCACTGCTCATTAGGAAGCCCATACAAACACAGATTTTCCTTTTCTGTAAGCCAACAAAAAGATTAAAAACTTTTCACACAACTCAATGAAAACGTAAGTATGTTAAATACCATGGTAGAAAGTAAAGTAAGGTATGTGCAACGAAAAAGGTTACATTACGTTACATTTTGATGCAAGAATAGTTCGTGCATACATATATGTAAAGATGAAAACATAATTCCATACGCATGAAAACATCTAGATAAAGACTAATAGCAGAAGTGGTTGTATACGCTAGAAATGGAAAAAAAAAAATATACCAAATATAGATACTAATGAGCTCCACCAACATTTTCTAACACTAAAAGATATTGCTACAAGTCTTTTAAGAAGCAATTAAGTCGGAGGTGCTTTTCAGCAACTGACATACGACGGGTTAAGTAGTTTAGAGATTTTATCAACCATTTTACAAAATTTGAAACTTTGACCTTGCATGCATTTTAATAATGAGCCCTCTAAACTACTTCAAACAGGTGAAGCAATGTCATTTATGCAGGTGAATCCCTGTAACATCCTTGGTGGTATCTATATGTTGACAAAAGAATACTTAATAGCATGTACATTAATATTTTAAAGCATGAACCCCATATAAGTGGTTGAAGAATAAAGAAACAATATATGACACTAAAGTAAATAAAAATCATACTAGCAGTTTTTAGGTAATAAAGGAGATACATCATAAATAAGTTGATAAAGGACTGAAACAGTTAAGTCGGTTACCGACTTCTTGATAAGAGAGATATATACAGACAAAGGTGACGTTGGACGAAATAACAATGACTGACTGACACACACACAACCATTATGGAATTTTACTACAAAACTAATAAGGAAACAGATAGTCAATAAGAATAGGACATTAATGCAAACAAAAGGAAATGACATAATGAAACCGTGTATCCCATAAACTGAGTGTCTTGGTATATGTCATAATAACAAAAAATAAACATAAAAAAGAGGGAACAAGATCAATTAACACGTAAGCAGTGGCTAATATTCCAAGATACATTACGTTTACAGCATCTAGTAACATCCAGTTGAATCAATTACAGAGATTCGACATTGTTGGCTCTTTATAGTAAACATGTAGAAAACGTTACATAGCAACTTGGATTAAAGAACAACAAACTTCTACTCACTCCCAAATCCCATCCATAGAAAGATGTCTGAGTAAAAAAATAGCAATAACTTCCATCCACACGGCTTTTTGAGATTGCATAATTTTTACATAACCGATATTTGTTGTTTAATAATATCTATGAAAATTCTCTTTAGTAAAAACTATCAAATGTAGCAAGTTTCAAGAAATTGATATACATAAACTACAAAAAACTAAATATCAATCTAAAATACAAAAAAGATGAAATTTCTACCATGGAAATTGAAGCACTTGTTATTTCAGGATGTCTGTGTGAAAAACAGTAACAATTTCCATGCTCATGACTGTTTGATGTCAATTAATCCGTACAAAAACTCTTTTATTTAATGACACAAGCAATCATCATCATTAAACCCTATTTGCACAAAAGTTGTTTCAAAAGTGAGAAAAATAAAAAAGACTAACCAGGGTCACAACGCTGATAAAACTCTTCAACATCTGCCAAAACCTCAAAACAAAACGAAATTAGATCAACAAACATGAGAAATTGAGCATCAAAACGCAACAATTTAACGTAATTTTGTGTAGAAATAACAATATTGAAAGGAATAATAGGATTAGTATAATCGACCAGTAGTTAGGGCTTTAACGATGCCAGCTCTACGGCTCTTGAAATCTCGAAAAACCTCTTCAACAGTGCGAGGGTTGTAGGGTTGACTTCCGTCCATCTTCGTTCAACGTGTTTGACCCTGGATCGAGAAAAAAAAAGGAAAATTTAGGGAAAAATTGAAGAAGAATTGAGGAGAAAGTGTGTTGTTGTTGACCTGATTGAAATTGAATGGGATTTATGGATGTAAAAGAGGGAAGAATTGAATTTGACTCAGATGGATTTGGATTTGGCCCGTTAAACAAAAGAAAAGAAAACCCTAGATTTGTCCATCAACTAGAACTAAAAACGAAACAACGTGGTTTGGACCCCACACATCCAAATCTCTTTCGGATAATAACATATCATCACTTTCAAATTTTTTTCATGTATTATGTATTTATTGTAGAGTTAATTACACGGATGGCCTCTGGGATTTAACCTTACTTCATGTATGGCCCTTAACTTTTCAAAATTACAAGGATGACCCTTACTTTTTGGATTTTTGTTGCGCCGCTGGCCCTTGACACTAACTTCCGTTAAGTTATCAGTTAAGTGTTTGTGAATTGACCGTTCTACCCCTTATATAAAACACAAATGAAATGTATGTATATAATATTAATTTATGTTAAAAACTTAAAACTTAAAATCAAGTCCAAACACACCCAACCACCAGATTGTTTCCCACTTTTCACAAACTCAATCTGCATTTCCATATTCACAAACCAACCGTCGTTCAAATTGATCCATCGTTTCCGACATCTTCTGAAAATTCCCCGTCGCTTGAGAATCTAAGTGCTTACATAATTAATCCCATTGATTTGCTTATCGTATTTGATGCGTGTAATATATATATAAATTAAACACTCAAAAACACCTAGTTTTAATATTTATAAAACCTAGACGTACTACTAAACTACACACAACCGGCAGTGGACCGGTCGAATGCAGTACAGTGAGACGTAAGTCCGGGTGTCGACCCACAGACTCTATATACTACGCTAAATTAACTAAGAAAGACTCGACTTACTAGACACGACTTAAATAAAAGATTATTTGAAAGGGGGGGTTGTACTGCTAAAAATAGTAACCTGCTAAAAATAGAAAGTTACTAAAACTGGAAATTTACTAAAAATGGAAACTAGAATGAAAGACGAATTAGAAACCAGATGAGAAGAGATAAACCACCTAGACCCGACTCACTAATGCTAAGTTATTAGTTTGGTAATTATCAGTTTGACTATGGACTGGGATCGTAATATATTTACTTGACTCAAACACGAATAAGACCCTCGACCCTTCTCGAGAAGACACTTATGGCTTTCTATCAAGTTATTAAACCAACCAGTTAATTAGACTCTTTCACAATCGTCTAATAGTTATGAGTTAGTACCTATTATGATTACCTACCTCACAGTACGGAAATCTAGGTAGTTTGGAAACACAAATTGATATTAGTAAACAAGACTGATTAAACCGAGCTTAATCTAGAATCCTCACAGATATCCAAACTAAAGATTCAACCAACTAGACTTACCAATTAACCTATCACCTCACAGTTACTAGGTTAGCATGCACGTTAATATCGACTTGTATTAAATTACAATTCCTATGAAAAGTATATATCCAATTCATAAACTAGTCAAAGAACACACAGTAAGTTGACCTAACGAAACCCTATTATATGATATAGACACTCATCAAGGATTTCATGGAATTCATAATCATCAACAAGTCAATAAAAATATACACAATTGCATCAATTAAATAAAAACCAAACCTTTACTAAATCATAAACAATCCATAGTTCAAACCGAAATCACCAAACATTCAAAACTTTAACATTAGTTTATCATTAGCCTAGGTGGTCTAACGAACCTAGCCAACAACCATAATCACAAAAATAAACACAAGTTTAAAGTGCATAAACATAGCAAAAAGAAAGAGAAGCAAAAGAATTGAAGAACCCGGAATCGTTAGATAACGATTCTTGAACCCGTGCTTCGTCTTGCTTCTCGTGGCTTCGTTTCGTACTCAAAATCACCTCCAATCAGCTCTAATTCGTCCCAAAAACTTACATGGAGGCTAGGGTTAAGTTATGATGAGTTTATATAGCAAACAGGGCCAAAAAACGCAAAAACAATCTGTCGAAAAGGCCTCGTCGCGTCACGCGGTGAGAAAATGAGGTGTGGCCGCGTGGCGCGACCAAGATCACATGTGATCTTTTGGATTCACGCCGCGTCACGCGGTGAGGAGGTCCATAGGTGGCCGCGTGACGTGGTGACACCCCCAATTCTGATCCTCAACTTCGTTTCGTGTCCTGTTTTGCTCCGTTTCGCGCTACGGTTTGCTCGTAACTCCGTTTTGCGTCCCGTTTTCGCCTACGATCTTCTTTTCTCGAGATCTTTTCATTAATTCATCAACATGGGACCTACAAAACATTAAAATAACATTAGTAAACAAAACCTAACGAAAACTGACTCAAACGACTCGAAAACGTAAATAAACTTAACACGGGATTTATGTATAATTTGTACTCTATCAAACATCCCCACACTTAACCTTTTTCGTCCCTGAAAAAGCATGCACATAGAATCACAACTAATCAAGACTTCAAATTTCATCACAGTTTCCAAACAAGAACCGAATCCAGATAAACAACAGTGCGTTTAATCAAACACCCTAACACTAGCCAATTAAGTTTCCCCTTATGTTTAATCTAAATTTAATTAAATCATTTATCTATAAGGTCTCACACAGAGGAAAAATAAGTCAGCCCGATTATTGTTGCTTGACGAGGCACAGGATAAACCAAAAAGGTTTTCCTACCAAAATAACCTAAAGAACTAAACTAAGCTAAGAACTAGTGCCATATTAGGGTGGATTTTGATGGATGAAGTTTGTGGGTATAGACTGTTTATTCTTTTTTTTTTTTTCATAAAACAAGATCACCTCACCCAGGGGTGTCGTATCCAAGTCGCTATCCCGGAGGTAGAGCACATGAGGTCTTGGATCACTTGCCTTATATTTTTCATTTTTTTTTTTTTTCATTTGGCTACTTTGAGCTCTTTTATTTAGCAGCTACTTTGAGCGCTTTTATTTAGCAGCTACTTTGAGCGCTTTTCAGTACTATACCCGGTGGACTTTTTTATTTGCGGATGCGCCACTTCTTTCACAAGAAGTGTGTTATAATCCTAAAATGGCACTACCCCTT
This sequence comes from Tagetes erecta, assembly GCA_030867185.1. Lineage (NCBI taxonomy): Eukaryota > Viridiplantae > Streptophyta > Magnoliopsida > Asterales > Asteraceae > Tagetes > Tagetes erecta. The sequence continues at coordinate 2,547,502 of CM061492.1, forward strand.
AACATATTTAAGTTCTAAAGCCTATAATGGTGCCTAATTTAATTTAGTTAAGGCCTTCCTATTTCTCCTAAGATGATGACCCACGAGATTCACGACAATTAACTTTCTATTATAACACTTAGGGAAACTATCTCAGCTAATTGGGTTACCAAAAGTTTATCCAAATTCATCTTTGTTTTAAAAACCACAACTCATTTGAAAACCAAAATCAGTTTCCTATCATTTTCTATTTCAAGTGCACAGCTTAAACAAAGACCTTTTTCAATTTTTTCAATTTTTTTTTTGATTTTTTTTTATGACTCAAAACAAACAACTAAACAAACCTAAAAATGACTATTTCTCATCCCCACACTTAAGTTCTACATTGTCCCTAATGTAGAGATGGAAAACAGCTAAAAATAAAAATTAAAAATGCAAAAATAAAATAAAATAGAAATGCAGAAATAAAAAGATAGATATGTGAATTGGAAAAGACTTAGCTGGTAATATGCCGAACACGTATGCTCCAAGTCTTCGTTCCAATTGCAGCTTCGATCGTATAGCATTTCGGTCGCGATCGAGCTTCACCGACACTCTCGAGATCTTCCTTCGTCTTCACAAATACAAACTCACCCGAATGGAGATTGAGTACGGGTGAGAATGATTTAAACCTGCAAAAACAAACAAAAATACCCGAGCATAACACTGACTCGATAACGATAAAATAAATAAAATAAAATAAATTGAATTAAAAGAAAAAAACTGACTCGATAACGATTAAGTATACAAACTTTACAAACCCAACTTCCTAACCAAGATCAACCTGCATCATCTGGGGGATCCTCAAACCTACTAGGATCCCCACACTTAGCTCTTATCAACCGTTTCACTTCAGCCCATTCCTTCGTGAAGAACACACTACCGCTCTCATAGTCCTCCACCCACTTATCCTCGGCGTTTATTACCTGAACCCGACTATCCCAACGTTTAACCTTTTCTATCGGATCAGGAATCTTAAACACAGCTATCTCCTCTCCTACCTGCAAACTAATCTGTCCCTTAAAGACATCTATATTCGCGTGAGCAGTGCGAAGGAAAGGACGACCGAGGATTATGGGAACCTTAGCATCGGCCTCCATATCTAGCACGACAAAATCCACGGGGAAGACAAACTTATCCACCTTAACTAACAGATTTTCCACAATCCCCCGTGGATACTTAATTGACTTGTCGGCTAAGGACAATGACATATTGGTGGGAGTTAACTCACCTAGACCTAGCTTCTCGTACAATGAATAGGGCATCAGATTAATGCTAGCACCTAGATCAGCTAAAGCTCGGGCTTCTAGATTACTACCGAATAAGCAAGGAATCGTAAAGACTCCTGGATCAGAAAGCTTCTCCGGTAGCGTATTTGTGACAACCGCCGAGCACTCACCACTTAAAGGAACGGACGAGAGGTCTCCCAGCTTGCATTTGTTCTTGAGGATGTCCTTCAAGAACTTAGCATATTTGGGCATCTGCTGGAGAACCTCTATGAACGGCAGATTGATCTTGATCTGCTTAAACATATCTAAGAAGTGCCCATACTCCCGCGTATATTTCTGATGCTTAAGACGAGCGGGATATGGGACACGAGCATGATCAATCAAAGGGGAGGGCCTAACATCCACCGGCTTCCTCCCCACACTTGAACCTAACTCAGGGTCACTCACGGGTTTTGGATTACTAAACTCAGCCTCTACACTACCCGGACCCTCTAGCACTATCTCCTCATCAACTAACTCATCTTCACTCTCCTCAACTACCTTCTCACTCACCACTGGCTCACTAAACGTAACCTTCTTCCTAACCGGCTCTAATACCCTACCACTACGAGTAGAGATTGCATTCAACTGAGCAGAAGGGTTCGTTTGGGTTGAACCCGAGAACTGGCCTTGGGGCCTTTGGTTAGGAGACTGTTTCACTAAATCACCTACGATCCTCTGGATATCCAGAATGATGGAATGTTGATTTTGCAGGGCAAGTTCCTGCTTTTTCAACATGAGCTCATGTGTAGCTAAGGTTTCCTGTGTGGCCTTATCCTTAGTTACTAACTGCATTAGCATCTGCTCTATCCTAAGTATGCTATCACCAGAACCTTGCCCACTAGCCTGATCACCCCTAGCACCACCATACGAACTACCCGCCCCCTGATTATTATTATTGTTATAGTTAGATTGATAACCAGGTGGGGCACCTGAAGGACGCCAAGTTGAGTTATTATTAAAATTCGAGTTCCTGTTCCAGTTAGAATTACCACTATTAGAATTTGGGAACCTATTCTGATTAGCTACGAACTCAACCTGCTCCTCCCTAGACAACAACGGACAATCTAGAGTGCTGTGCCCTCCACGACACCTCTCACACTTATCCACTTTAGCTTTTAGGTCCCTCATCTCACGGGTTAGGTTTTCTAAAGCAGCGGCCACACTCGTTTCCATGCTAACATGGTGCAACCCTCTAGTGGAAGTAGAAGGTGTGCCAGTGACAGGAGTGGAATTCCTGTGAGTGGACCGCTGTTCGTGTTCAGCCTGGGCAAAACTCTCAAACAGTTCATTGCATTGGTCAACATTCATTTTACCCATCAGATGACCCCCCGCAGATGTATCAAATCGGGCCCTGGTTTCATATGTAAGCCCATTATAGAATTTCTCAACCAAGGCCCACGGTGTAAGCCCATGTTGGGAGCAGCGAGATAAAAGATTTTGAAATCGCTCCCAAGCAAGATAGTAGGGCTCATCTGCTTCCATTCTAAACGAGTGGATCTGGTCACGAAGGCGGGAGGCCTTAGCAGGTGGAAAGTACTTCTTCAGAAAGGCTGAGCGAAGTGCTTCCCACGTCGTGAACGTCCCCTCTGCTTGCGAATCGAGCCAGATGATTGCCCGATCCGCAAGTGAGAACGGAAACAGATGCAGATAAATCGCGTCATCCGATGCACCCTGAAGTTTAAAAGTGCTCACGATTCGCGCGAGGCGCGAAAGGTGAGCCGGTGCATCTTCATCATCCCGCCCATGAAATTTATCGTTAGCAATGGCGGTCATGATGTATGACGGGATCTGCCACGAATTTGGATTCGTGATCGCAGGCGTTGCGATAGACGAACGGTTTCCGGTGAAACCGTCGAACGCCTGTTGATGGACAGTACGGTTCGCTGCCATCGAAATCCTAGGACTGCTAGGTGGTGTGTTGTGCGGTGTGGGATGCGGGGTGAAATCAAACTTTAAATTACTTACCTTGACCTCCGCAGACGAGTCAGCAACAGTCTCTAGCTCCGGATCAACCTCCTCAAATGTGTGCTTCACTGGTCCGTGCGATCTCAAGTGTGGCATAAACCTGCACGAAACCAAGGAAACAAATCAGACAAAAACTAGACAAACAAGAAGACAAACCGAAAACGAAAAACAGGAAATAAGGACAATAAAAACTAGACCCCTATGACTCAAACAAAACAAATAAAGCAAGTGTATAGCAATTAAGACTCAAAAAGTTAACTAACGCAGTTACCAAGAGTCCCCGGCAACGGCGCCAAAAACTTGATGCGTGTAATATATATATAAATTAAACACTCAAAAACACCTAGTTTTAATATTTATAAAAACCTAGACGTACTACTAAACTACACACAACCGGCAGTGGACCGGTCGAATGCAGTACAGTGAGACGTAAGTCCGGGTGTCGACCCACAGACTCTATATACTACGCTAAATTAACTAAGAAAGACTCGACTTACTAGACACGACTTAAATAAAAGATTATTTGAAAGGGGGGGTTGTACTGCTAAAAATAGTAACCTGCTAAAAATAGAAAGTTACTAAAACTGGAAATTTACTAAAAATGGAAACTAGAATGAAAGACGAATTAGAAACCAGATGAGAAGAGATAAACCACCTAGACCCGACTCACTAATGCTAAGTTATTAGTTTGGTAATTATCAGTTTGACTATGGACTGGGATCGTAATATATTTACTTGACTCAAACACGAATAAGACCCTCGACCCTTCTCGAGAAGACACTTATGGCTTTCTATCAAGTTATTAAACCAACCAGTTAATTAGACTCTTTCACAATCGTCTAATAGTTATGAGTTAGTACCTATTATGATTACCTACCTCACAGTACGGAAATCTAGGTAGTTTGGAAACACAAATTGATATTAGTAAACAAGACTGATTAAACCGAGCTTAATCTAGAATCCTCACAGATATCCAAACTAAAGATTCAACCAACTAGACTTACCAATTAACCTATCACCTCACAGTTACTAGGTTAGCATGCACGTTAATATCGACTTGTATTAAATTACAATTCCTATGAAAAGTATATATCCAATTCATAAACTAGTCAAAGAACACACAGTAAGTTGACCTAACGAAACCCTATTATATGATATAGACACTCATCAAGGATTTCATGGAATTCATAATCATCAACAAGTCAATAAAAATATACACAATTGCATCAATTAAATAAAAACCAAACCTTTACTAAATCATAAACAATCCATAGTTCAAACCGAAATCACCAAACATTCAAAACTTTAACATTAGTTTATCATTAGCCTAGGTGGTCTAACGAACCTAGCCAACAACCATAATCACAAAAATAAACACAAGTTTAAAGTGCATAAACATAGCAAAAAGAAAGAGAAGCAAAAGAATTGAAGAACCCGGAATCGTTAGATAACGATTCTTGAACCCGTGCTTCGTCTTGCTTCTCGTGGCTTCGTTTCGTACTCAAAATCACCTCCAATCAGCTCTAATTCGTCCCAAAAACTTACATGGAGGCTAGGGTTAAGTTATGATGAGTTTATATAGCAAACAGGGCCAAAAAACGCAAAAACAATCTGTCGAAAAGGCCTCGTCGCGTCACGCGGTGAGAAAATGAGGTGTGGCCGCGTGGCGCGACCAAGATCACATGTGATCTTTTGGATTCTTGCCGCGTCACGCGGTGAGGAGGTCCATAGGTGGCCGCGTGACGTGGTGACACCCCCAATTCTGATCCTCAACTTCGTTTCGTGTCCTGTTTTGCTCCGTTTCGCGCTACGGTTTGCTCGTAACTCCGTTTTGCGTTCCGTTTTCGCCTACGATCTTCTTTTCTCGAGATCTTTTCATTAATTCATCAACATGGGACCTACAAAACATTAAAATAACATTAGTAAACAAAACCTAACGAAAACTAACTCAAACGACTCGAAAACGTAAATAAACTTAACACGGGATTTATGTATAATTTGTACTCTATCAGTATTCATTTAGGCTTGTGTATCAAGCCTGGCGACAACAGCGTCGAGACGTGAAGCTAATCGGAGGATTCATCTATTCGTTACGTTTACAAATTGTGTTTTCGTTGTAGATTCGTGCTCCGTCCATGATACATTTCTCGATTACCTTTTTGACTTTGAGTTTCTCGCATTTTTTATTGGCTTTGAAGCTCTTCCATGTGAACTTCAACTCCATGATTGAAGTAATCAATTTCTCTGCTTGCCCCGTTGATTCTCAGTTGTTTTATCTGAGTCAGTGTTGGGATGTTGATTTTGGATGGTGGCGCCAATGGTGATGTTGGGTGGTGGTGGTGGCATGAATATATGAAGGGGATGTGATGATGCGGAGGGGTGTTGTGGCGGTGATGGATTTTTATCATTTTTTGTCCGATGCCGGTAAGATAACAGGAGGACGGGAAGTAATAGGTGGTCAAAGTGGGACCCACAAATGTATGTATAGTCTTACTTTTATGTTTTGCATTTTTTTATTTTAAAAAATCAAGGGTACAATAGTCCATTAGCACCCAGTTAACAGAGAAATTTAATGCCCATCCACTTCAAGGGCCAACGATGCAACAAAAATCCGAAAAGTAAGGGCCATCCTTGTAATTTTGTAAAGTTAGGGACCATACATGAAATAAGGTCAAATCACAGGGGCCATCCGTGTAATTAACTCTTTATTGTATTTGTGTAAATTATCTATGGGTAGATTGGGTGTGAGTTAATGGTTTAGAGTGATCCGTTTCGTTCTGAATGATTAAAACTGTTTATCTGAATTGGTCATATATTTGTCTTTAAAGATTTAAGCAATACATACATAGTATTATTTGTACATTTGGGTTTTCTAAGTAATGATGGTTAAAAACTTAAAGTTTAATTTCATCTACTTGTATCTTGAGTTTTCAAGTAATGATGGTTTATTGTCTTTGATGACGGTGAATGTGATGGTTAATGATTGCAAGTGGCGATGGTAGATTTTGGATGCATCGACCGTGATAGATGGTTGGAGTTTGTTGTTCTTAGTGATAGGTAATGACGATGGTGGTAGATGTTGTGGCGGACCCAGATAAAAATTTCATGGGGGCGGAATTTTGTTTGGGTTCGTTTGACTATTGCTATATTTTAATTTTTTCGGTCTGGTTTCGGTCGAATCGGGTCGTGTGATATAAAACTTGAGCTAGCTTTAATAAACAATACACAATTACACATTATAATAATTTAACTCCTTTTTACACTTTTATTATTATATTCATTGGTATTTACTAGTGTTACCTTTTTCAACTTTAATTTTTTTCATTTTCTTATTCTTTTGTTACGACTTTACGTCGCAACGTGCGAGACAAATTTTACGCCGCGACGATATATAATACTATTTCACGTCTATAGGATGTGTTACGACCAAAAAAAGAATCAGAAACAACAACCCGACCTCTGCAACACGCCGACAGGAGTAATACCTAGTTAAAATTAAACGTTGGCCTAACATAACATAAAATAATATGTTTATGATTTAATAAAACAATAAGAAACAAGGTGTGCATAAGTTAAAGTCTATACCTACCCCTCATGTAGCCCTGATGACAAATTTTTAGCCTTTAAAGATTTTAAAATTTTTAATCATATTCTCTTTCTTTCTCCTCACTCATTTCTTTTTCTTTTTCTCTTCAACAACCAAACCACCATTGTTGCAGGCAACACAAGAGTCAAAAGACTTCGATTTTTGCTTCATTTCTTCACCCTTCTCTTATCTCTTTTCAATTTAGGGGGGTCATTTACAAAATATTATGGGGGCGCACGTTATTTTTACATATGTATAACACTAAAAATAATTTTCTTAAGAGGTGCAGTTGCCCCCCATGGAATGAACATAGATCTGCCCATGGGTAGATGGTGAAGAAGGTGACTATGACATTGTGAAGAAACCGATATTTTTATCTAACTGTTGTCATGTCAAAATGAATTCAGACAAAGCTTTTAATGTAATTTGATCTCAACCATTAAATAAAAGATTAATAGGTAAAATTAATTCTTACACTTTTATTATTAAACTAGATCTAAGACCGAGCCGCACGATGCAGCGGCCGGGTCGCACGATCAGGTCTTGCGTATTTGACTTCGCACATGCATTGATAAAAAAAGTTTCATTTCTCGTACGTTACGATGTAAAGTTGTAATGTGTCACATACTAAAAGACAAAAATATATCTAAACTTGGAAGTCAAAAGGATAACCAAGTCAAACCAGAGGGTTAAATTCGTAAATATGTCATACTAAAATAAGAAGTAAAAGTCGTAAAATGACTCTGTTATCAAAGGCAAAAACAATAATTAGTCAAAGTCGGGTATTAATATCGTAAATACGTTAAAGTTAAAATAAAACATAAGTTGAAAATTAGATAATGATAACTTTGTTTGACGTAAATATAAAAAAAATATTATGTCCAACACGGTACATAACTTAACGTTGAAAACAATAAAATAGTATAAAACACTTAAGGACATGCGGTTTATAAAACACATTAAAAACTGAAAAACAAAAGGCCAAAAAAAAGTTCTGAAATTGAGAGTAGAACCAACTACCTCATAGTATGGTATAGTTTGACACATGAAACCAAATGATCTAAGCTAACATTTGTTGATAACATCTAAACTAAGTGAATATATAAACACTTAATACAAGAAAAAGATAAAACAATCTAACCGACCTTAAAGTTTAGGAAGTTTATAAATTATAAATATCCTTTCTAATGACAATTGTACGATAATAAGAAAATCTTAAGCATGTTGTGTCTTTAGACAGTAAGAAATGGATTTTTATCTAACTGTCACGTCAAAATAAATTCGGAGATTAATGGGTAAAATTAATTATTACTCTTCTATAATTAAACATCATTTTTAATGACAAGTGTACGACAATGTTTCGAAAGATAAATGTTATCTTAATCGTGTTCATGTATCTATTTCTTAGCCCACACCGTATCCCCAAAACCGAAGTCCTCACAATAGGAAACTCACATTAATTTAAAAAACCCTCTATGACTCAACCTAAAACAATATTTTTTAAATATTAGATGAGATATGAACTCAAAGCACCATATTTTTACGACACATCACATCAACGAACACCGTTTTGACTTTATCCTCACCTTAAACTTTATACCAAACGAACTTCTAAAAAACACAAAATCTACATCTACATTCTACATCTTCTATTTTAATAAATTGTTAAGCAATGTCATTACACCGTGACACTTATCAGCACAACAACTCTCCTCAACCAGCTGGATCAATAGTGATACAAATACAATAGGTTTTACAACCTCTTAACTAATAAAGAATGAAAAATACAACATTAAACCTTAATTTTTCATTATATTACCATTTAATCCACGTGAACACGCGATTGTTAACCTAGTTCACTAATATAAAGGTAATTTTTTTGGTCACGTGTCACTCTATCATACATGATAAATCATCGCAACATATATATGTTTATATGTCAATCCCACATTTATTTTCACAATATTCATCGCAATCATGCCAACTTTTTATTAAAATATTAACTCTTTATAACTAAAAAAAGAAATCACGAGTATTTTGAGAATCAAACTCATGACCTCAATTTTTAAAGCAAAAGTTTTAACCCCTAAACATAAACTCGTTTTTGCTAATTGTTCAAAACACATAATATTCATTCATTTTTCTTCGTTGTTTCATGTTTAAGCTTTTAGCTATGAGAGTTTAGTTTTAATGTTTGATTTTACGGTTTAGCTTTAAAAGCTAGGCTTTTGGGTTAATATTTAGCCTTTTTGGTTCAATGTTTACCTTTTTTTATTAGTTTTTTTTTATCACATATCGTTTAAATTTTTCAACTCTGTAATACACAGGCTACTAACATAGCATATTACAAATTTGTAAACTTTCAAAACTAAAATCATAATGTCACACCCCGGTTAGGCGGGTGACGTGTGACGACTGATAATCAACGAAGTGGCGGAAGCGTACTTCTAATAAACCAAAGATTAAAGGAAATAAGCATGGCATTACTTCATTACATATATAAAAATAAGTTTTGTCTCGTCCACTAAGGACGTAAAACGTGTTTCTAAAAATCAAACGACAGGTGTCTTATCCAAAATACATAATATTAAATTGTCTTTTAAGCTTAGACGGTGAAATAGTAATGCCATCATAACAGGTTGACTTCTAAGGCTTCTTCCTCTAATGATAGTCAAGCTAAGTCCAACTTCAAATACCTGGAAACATGCTCAAAAAGAAAAATGGGTCAACTAAAAAGTTGGTGAGTTTCAAGTTTATGTTTCAAAATATAATTGTTTGTAAAACGTGGTTTAATCCGTGATAAATCATAAATATAATTTTCGAGGTTTTCATAAAAAGTAAAGAAACAACATTTAATATTGTCTCGTGCTGTTACACAATGAAATAATGTTTCGTGATGTTACACAATCAACCCTGTACTTAGCCCGGCTTGTGCCTCATCAAATACCAAAAGAGCCGGGACTAAGCCCAAACACATGTTCCCACTCTGCTAATGTAAGAACACTTGCCTCATTCAAAAACCTGCCACATGCCGCGAACGACCCCGCAGGATCTCAGTGCGGACCCTACCTCTAACGCCATTGGTGTATGGCAGGTAGGCACTGCGCGTGGGGGATTCCCCAAGTAGTACTACCCATATAAACAAGCGGTCCATCCCAAAGATAGAATTAATGATCGTGTAAATAATTTAGCAGATAGAATCAGATACATCACAAATAGCACATCAAATAACTCAAAAATAACATATCAAATAAATAAGCTTCAAAACTTTTAAAAATAGCATGCTTCCATCCCAAAACATTAAGTAAACAGGGATTCATGAAACTCACCTTGTAAATATAGCAAAAGTCACAAATAGCAAATAAGTCCGAGCGCGCTTCTTAGCAACCTATCGTAATGTGATTACTCATAAGTTTTCAATTTATAGGCTCTTATATAACCATGTGCACCCCTAAGTATGTGGCGTATTCAATATTTCACCTAACGGTGTTATTGTCAAGTTTTGTAAAAATAACGTTTCTTAAATTGGAAAGTCTTGGAATTTCGAGTTCTTAATATTTATCGCTTATTTATAAATATATCTTCATGACACGGACCTTTTCTATAATTTCTAACTCCACCCCATATATTATACTCATTTTAGATAATGTGGTTCGGGTGTCGTTAATTAATATCGTTACACACATGTAGTTAACACGTTTTTAAGGTCTAGTTCATTACTAATCAAGTTTTTCTTACCATAACTTTTGTAATCTGATTCTTAGTGACTTTTATAAAATTTCAGTTACAAAACAGTAAGATTTTCAGAATTGTCACTTTTAGTCCCTTAAGTTTCAAAAATGACACTTTTAACCCAAAAGTTTCTCATCTTATCGTTTCTTGACCCAAAAAGGGTCCATACATACTTTATAAGTCTAATATACTTATTTGAGTCATATTATAACCAAAAGTTCCGGAAAAGTTTATATGTTATAAAAATATACATTTTGGTTTTACCGGTTACGGTAAAACCGTCATATTACGCGTTAAAAATCCATTTTCTCAACCACTTGACTCAAGACTTCAAAAATCAGTATCATGGGCTCACATTAGTGTATATATTCTGTAAATAACAAGTTTTTAGGTTATAAGTACAAAAATCTCAAGTTTTACACAAAACCGTTAAAAACACGTTTTAACCGTAACCGTAAGGTAAAATATATGGTTTCCAACTTTTATGACAAAAATATGTTTTAGTAGTTATATGATACTGTAAAATACCAACTTTGTGATTTTTAACCTTTTTGATTAATTATTAGAATTTATTTATGAAAATGTACATTTTAGTGATTATTTTCACTAATAAATTTGTAGAAAATACATTTTAAAGCAATAAATCATGAAACTTATTTTCTATGGCTAAAATATATTCATAAAGGTCTGGAGATAACAAAAATTAAGTTTCATAATGTTTGGTGCAAATTTGTAGTTTTAGGGCTTACCGGGTGCTCGGTTTTGCCCATTTTACCCTTTTATCAAAGCTTATTACCACCCCTAACATGTATCACGAGTTTTATACAACATTTCCACCTCATTTATAGTTTAAAATCTGAAAGTTATGTTGGTGCTCATGTTCATTTCGTTTTTGGGTTTTTAAGTGTTCAAAACAACTATTTACATCAATGTAATATACATAGTTTTGTACTAAACCCAACCATGAGTTATTATATCTTTTAACCATGTTAAAGACAAGTTTATTTACTGTTTTTAAGTGTTTTATTTCGTGGGTTTTTATAGGGTTTCAAAACAAGGTGTTAAATGGTGTAAACTAGTGTAGAAATGAAGGTTTTTAGGGTGTTTTGCCATGTACAAACCTTGATCCGAGTTAGCACTTGATGAAACCGACTTGTAGGATGGTTAAAGAACTTAGAGGATTCATTTGAGCTGCTGGAAGTTTCTGTTTTGAGCAAGAGAAAGAGAGTTTTTGAACATAGGAGTGTAGAAAGTTAAAGAAACGTCATATTTGGTTACCTTGGAGCCTTATATTCGATTGTAACTCTTCAAATCACTTGGGGCTGCCATGGATGGAGATTTCTTGGTGGTTTTTAGTGTGTGTTTGTGTGTGTTTCGTGATTTTTGGGGAGGGAGAGAGAAATCCGAAAATATTAGATGATAGGAAGTGTTTGTGTGTTAAGATGGTAATGTTAGGGTATTTTTATGGGGAGGTGGTGTGTAGTTTTGGGTTAATCAAAGAAAGTAGGTGTTGGGAAGTGTGTTATGGCTGGAACAAGTAAAGAAAATATAGGGGGTTATGCAATTTAGTTAAGTAAAGTGATAGTATTGGTCAAATGGGGTGGTGGTCTTGAAACTTGTTAATAATTCAAATGTTTTTATAAAAATTATACTTGTATGTTGTGTGTGTATGTAAGACACGTACATGTATATATATGTTTACATAAATTTTACATTTCTTTTATTGTTTCACTTATATTTAGATGTATTGGAAATTTTGTGGGGTTTGATTCGAGTTGATGGTATTTTTAATGGGTATTTGTTTGGTATTATATAAGTTAAATGACATTTTATATTTATAATATGGAGTTTTCATTATGTTTTGACATATTAATATTAACCCATTAATTTCATAGTATAAGTGTCGGGTATCTTTGTATGTTTGTTTGCTTACTAAAAATAATATTGCACTAAAGCATTATTTCACTATTGTCTCTAATGGTTTTACTTAGTCTAATATAAGGCACCCTAATAATCATCTAAACATAAATAAATACACGTGTACAAATAATATTCGGATATCAATAAAATAATATTTTGTCTCTTAAATATTTGATTGCACCTAAATAATGTTTAATTAAAGTAGTCACAAGTAATCATGTTTCTAATAAAAATAATTATCTATAGTAACTAAGGTTAAGGTGGGTCCTAATAGTAGGGTTGTCACATTCTCCCCTCGTTAAAGAAATTTCGTCCCCGAAATTAGCTTTGGTTAGGCTCCGAAGGCTTTGGCTTGAACAAGAATTGATACTTTCTCTTCATTTCGCATTCGCATCGCAAGTGAACTTGGGTCGGCAACTTGTGTTCCACCTTATTTGCTAGTAGATCTCTCACCGTAATTTCTAACGTTTACCTAATAGATATGGGATACTTAGGAAGTCGTTTACATGCAAAATTTCGGATGAATATATGGTTCTCTAGATGAAGTACATAACCCCTAAGAATTTTTCTTTGCCTTAAATAGTTTGCTATCGGCTATTCTATAATTTATGGTTTACTTACGGCTAGATGTTCTTTATTAATTAGCGGCCTAAACGTGGGAGACTTGAAGCTACTTGTTTCACTCGCATCAAATAATGTGGGGGTATAATGGGTGTTGAAAAGAAACGTACCGGCGACTTCATCGGGTTCATTGTGTGCAGGGTTTGCGTTCATGATAAGACTCGACCTCTAGGCTTCACCGATCCGATGACCTTATCCCTTCCAAACTTTAGGCATTTGTTCCTCCTATGGTTTGGATCTCCGCATTCGTAGCATTGTGCACTCTCGCCATATTTGCAATCCCTAATCAAGTGCCTCGTCTTGTTGCACCTAAAGCCAATTGTAGTTTTGAACTCCCCTTGGTGATGCAACTTCTACTTGGAACATTTAGGGTTTGTGCCTTGGCACAACTTCCTTTCCCTTGGCTCTTGGTATTCCTCGGGCTCCTTCTTGGCTTCGTGTTTCTTAACAAATACACCTTTATTTTCGGTTGAATGCCTTTTGTCATCACTCCACTTACTCCGCCATGAGTAGCTCATTTTCTAAGTGGCGTTCTAATTCGTTACACGCTACTAGTATAAAAAAAATTTCTATATATTTGTTTTGATATTTGTGTCAATCAATCCCCACTAGTCTTAATATCTTATTTGGTTCAAGGTTACTCTTGTAGTATATGAGGTGATTATAATCCCTCGACGAGTATAATATATAGTAAGTATATGGTTAGTCATCTTTAACTAATAACAATATGATATTTGTACTCATATATCTTGTATTATACTTGGGCACCTACAGACATATTAATCACGTACTTATTACTAGTACCTCTATTAAATAAACATATCATCAAATTAATTGATTCATCAATCACACAAACAAATAGCCGTAAAAGTACTTGTTTCATCCTATTCCAAAACTCAAAATTTAGGCCATTATAACCCATGCCCCAAAAAGGGAATGTCCAAAATCCATAAAAAAAATTTCAATTATTAGTAGTGCAAATCAATAATATAGGTATATTAATAACAATATGACTTCATATGATATTTCCCGTAGCACGCCATTTCTGTAATGCTTGAATCGGATAAGTATTTGCATCTTCCCAAAGGAGTAGATAACTATAGAAACACAAAAATAAACGCAAAGTGTCAAATTAAAATAAAACTTTTTGAAACACTTAAAAATTTTCTCACATATATATATAGTTATAATATTTGTCGTAACAACTACTTACTAGAACTTACGCGTTTAATAAATTCACGATTACGTTGATCAAGTGTAATCGTCAATTTATTCTACCCGTTTATCCTAATAATTCATCGTTACAACGAGGGAGTCCTAAGGGTCACGGTTGTAGCTTAAGTTTCTCCTAAGAGTCTTATTTCCCTACAACCTTTGGCTCTGATACCAATCTGTCACACCCCGGTTAGGCGGGTGACGTGTGACGACTGATAATCAACGAAGTGGCGGAAGCGTACTTCTAATAAACCAAAGATTAAAGGAAATAAGCATGGCATTACTTCATTACATATATAAAAATAAGTTTTGTCTCGTCCACTAAGGACGTAAAACGTGTTTCTAAAAATCAAACGACAGGTGTCTTATCCAAAATACATAATATTAAATTGTCTTTTAAGCTTAGACGGTGAAATAGTAATGCCATCATAACAGGTTGACTTCTAAGGCTTCTTCCTCTAATGATAGTCAAGCTAAGTCCAACTTCAAATACCTGGAAACATGCTCAAAAAGAAAAATGGGTCAACTAAAAAGTTGGTGAGTTTCAAGTTTATGTTTCAAAATATAATTGTTTGTAAAACGTGGTTTAATCCGTGATAAATCATAAATATCAGTTTCGAGGTTTTCATAAAAAGTAAAGAAACAACATTTAATATTGTCTCGTGCTGTTACACAATGAAATAATGTTTCGTGATGTTACACAATCAACCCTGTACTTAGCCCGGCTTGTGCCTCATCAAATACCAAAAGAGCCGGGACTAAGCCCAAACACATGTTCCCACTCTGCTAATGTAAGAACACTTGCCTCATTCAAAAACCTGCCACATGCCGCGAACGACCCCGCAGGATCTCAGTGCGGACCCTACCTCTAACGCCATTGGTGTATGGCAGGTAGGCACTACGCGTGGGGGATTCCCCAAGTAGTACTACCCATATAAACAAGCGGTCCATCCCAAAGATAGAATTAATGATCGTGTAAATAATTTAGCAGATAGAATCAGATACATCACAAATAGCACATCAAATAACTCAAAAATAACATATCAAATAAATAAGCTTCAAAACTTTTAAAAATAGCATGCTTCCATCCCAAAACATTAAGTAAACAGGGATTCATGAAACTCACCTTGTAAATATAGCAAAAGTCACAAATAGCAAATAAGTCCGAGCGCGCTTCTTAGCAACCTATCGTAATGTGATTACTCATAAGTTTTCAATTTATAGGCTCTTATATAACCATGTGCACCCCTAAGTATGTGGCGTATTCAATATTTCACCTAACGGTGTTATTGTCAAGTTTTGTAAAAATAACGTTTCTTAAATTGGAAAGTCTTAGAATTTCGAGTTCTTAATATTTATCGCTTATTTATAAATATATCTTCATGACACGGACCTTTTCTATAATTTCTAACTCCACCCCATATATTATACTCATTTTAGATAATGTGGTTCGGGTGTCGTTAATTAATATCGTTACACACATGTAGTTAACACGTTTTTAAGGTCTAGTTCATTACTAATCAAGTTTTTCTTACCATAACTTTTGTAATCTGATTCTTAGTGACTTTTATGAAATTTCAGTTACAAAACAGTAAGATTTTCAGAATTGTCACTTTTAGTCCCTTAAGTTTCAAAAATGACACTTTTAACCCAAAAGTTTCTTATCTTATCGTTTCTTGACCCAAAAAGGGTCCATACATACTTTATAAGTCTAATATACTTATTTGAGTCATATTATAACCAAAAGTTCCGGAAAAGTTTATATGTTATAAAAATATACATTTTGGTTTTACCGGTTACGGTAAAACCGTCATATTACGCGTTAAAAATCCATTTTCTCAACCACTTGACTCAAGACTTCAAAAATCAGTATCATGGGCTCACATTAGTGTATATATTCTGTAAATAACAAGTTTTTAGGTTATAAGTACAAAAATCTCAAGTTTTACACAAAACCGTTAAAAACACGTTTTAACCGTAACCGTAAGGTAAAATATATGGTTTCCAACTTTTATGACAAAAATATGTTTTAGTAGTTATATGATACTGTAAAATACCAACTTTGTGATTTTTAACCTTTTTGATTAATTATTAGAATTTATTTATGAAAATGTACATTTTAGTGATTATTTTCACTAATAAATTTGTAGAAAATACATTTTAAAGCAATAAATCATGAAACTTATTTTCTATGGCTAAAATATATTCATAAAGGTCTGGAGATAACAAAAATTAAGTTTCATAATGTTTGGTGCAAATTTGTAGTTTTAGGGCTTACCGGGTGCTCGGTTTTGCCCATTTTACCCTTTTATCAAAGCTTATTACCACCCCTAACATGTATCACGAGTTTTATACAACATTTCCACCTCATTTATAGTTTAAAATCTGAAAGTTATGTTGGTGCTCATGTTCATTTCGTTTTTGGGTTTTTAAGTGTTCAAAACAACTATTTACATCAATGTAATATACATAGTTTTGTACTAAACCCAACCATGAGTTATTATATCTTTTAACCATGTTAAAGACAAGTTTATTTACTGTTTTTAAGTGTTTTATTTCGTGGGTTTTTATAGGGTTTCAAAACAAGGTGTTAAATGGTGTAAACTAGTGTAGAAATGAAGGTTTTTAGGGTGTTTTGCCATGTACAAACCTTGATCCGAGTTAGCACTTGATGAAACCGACTTGTAGGATGGTTAAAGAACTTAGAGGATTCATTTGAGCTGCTGGAAGTTTCTGTTTTGAGCAAGAGAAAGAGAGTTTTTGAACATAGGAGTGTAGAAAGTTAAAGAAACGTCATATTTGGTTACCTTGGAGCCTTATATTCGATTGTAACTCTTCAAATCACTTGGGGCTGCCATGGATGGAGATTTCTTGGTGGTTTTTAGTGTGTGTTTGTGTGTGTTTCGTGATTTTTGGGGAGGGAGAGAGAAATCCGAAAATATTAGATGATAGGAAGTGTTTGTGTGTTAAGATGGTAATGTTAGGGTATTTTTATGGGGAGGTGGTGTGTAGTTTTGGGTTAATCAAAGAAAGTAGGTGTTGGGAAGTGTGTTATGGCTGGAACAAGTAAAGAAAATATAGGGGGTTATGCAATTTAGTTAAGTAAAGTGATAGTATTGGTCAAATGGGGTGGTGGTCTTGAAACTTGTTAATAATTCAAATGTTTTTATAAAAATTATACTTGTATGTTGTGTGTGTATGTAAGACACGTACATGTATATATATGTTTACATAAATTTTACATTTCTTTTATTGTTTCACTTATATTTAGATGTATTGGAAATTTTGTGGGGTTTGATTCGAGTTGATGGTATTTTTAATGGGTATTTGTTTGGTATTATATAAGTTAAATGACATTTTATATTTATAATATGGAGTTTTCATTATGTTTTGACATATTAATATTAACCCATTAATTTCATAGTATAAGTGTCGGGTATCTTTGTATGTTTGTTTGCTTACTAAAAATAATATTGCACTAAAGCATTATTTCACTATTGTCTCTAATGGTTTTACTTAGTCTAATATAAGGCACCCTAATAATCATCTAAACATAAATAAATACACGTGTACAAATAATATTCGGATATCAATAAAATAATATTTTGTCTCTTAAATATTTGATTGCACCTAAATAATGTTTAATTAAAGTAGTCACAAGTAATCATGTTTCTAATAAAAATAATTATCTATAGTAACTAAGGTTAAGGTGGGTCCTAATAGTAGGGTTGTCACACATAATTTCTCAAAACTTAAGATGCAAGCTAGATTCTTTTAAACTTCTAACGTGATATGGGTATAACAGATTTGAATTCTTCAAAAGATATACAAGTTGAGTCGTTACTAACAAAGTTTTATTCCTTTCGTTGCAATTGTTTTTAACTAACAGTTAAACAATAATAATAATTATACCCTAATTAATTCCATACTAGATTAGCATCCGTGTACTACATAGATTTTAGTTTTATAAGTTTTAACTCAATTTACATATCAAATTTATTTTTAACATATCTCTTATTAAATCGATTTGGATATTTACAAATATATTCATATAAAAAATCATATGTTACAATAACGGATATGATTTATAATAGTTGGTAAATTTTTATTGGAACATATCGTGTTAGGAGATAATTCATGATAATTGTTAATTTTTTATTTGAACATATCGAGTTATGAGATAATTAATGATAATTGGTAAAACTTTAATTTAAACATATCAGGTTAGGTTAAATCATAATAATTGATAAGTTTTTTATTTGAACATATCAGGTTAGGAGATAATTCATGATACTTGGTACATATCGGGTTAAGATATAGATCATGATAATTGGTAAATTTTGTATTTGAACATATTGGGTAAGGAGATAATTGATGATAATTTGTGAATTTTTAATTTAAACATATCGGATTATTTCGAATATGGAGCATACCATGACCCGTCTAAAAATTCTCTATCAAATTAATTTAGAATATGACACCTAAGCAAAATCCTATATGAAGTAGTTAAAATGGTGACATGTGGATGTGAAACTCAATTATTAAAATATGTAGATATACGATTTGGGTTTATAATCGGTGAAGTATTTTACAGAAAAAAATTTCCAAAATATAAAAGGTTAATAATATAATATATAATAAATAAATAAATAAATAGCCCATTTAACCGAACCTTACCTTACCTTACCCAAATCATTCCCTCACACACACACAGAGGAAACCCTAAACCGCCGTCGCAAACGCACTCTTCATCGTTGCAGGTATTTTCATCTTCTTCTTGTATCAATTAGATCTAGATCCATACGAATCATGTTTCTGATTCATTATATTTGTTTATCTCTCAGTCCAACACACAAATACACAAGTTTCGGATTCGTTTTATTTCTTTACTGTTCATTCGAACGCACAATCTACGCTTGCTTTGCTTCGTTGTTGATTCGTATTACAATTTGATTCGTTTTGTTTGTTTATCGCTCAATCGGACACACACTCTACGTTAATTTTGCTTCGTTGTATATTCGTATTACATGATTATGAACGAGTCAAGTTTTTGATTCGTTTTATCTGTTTATCGCTCAATTGAGCACGCGATTTACGTTAGTTTTGCTTCGTTTTGGTTTCGTATAAATTGATTGTAGATATTACGTTTTTTATTTTCTAGATTTTGTTGTAAGAGTTTGTATGTTATTATGCAGCTTAAGGTTTACAGAGATTTGCGTTACTTTTATTCTCTGATATAAGAAGATGGCGTCGAAGTTTTGGAGTAACCAGGTATGTTTGGCTTTTGATGATTAATTTAGGTTTATAGATTGAATCATGTATTATGAGTGATAACTGTGAACTAGGTTATGTGCAAGTCATTAGAATTGAGCGAAATTATAACTTTTATGATTGTGTTGATGTGATTTTTTATAGGCTGACAGTGACACTGAATCTGAAGTTAGTGAGTTTGAACAAGTTGATTCTGACGAGGGAAATGATGATGGTAATAATGCACCTGATAGAAACAAATACCTTGACACTGGTGACAGTGACAGTGATGATTCTGACACGCATAAGCGTGTTATTAAGTCTGCGAAAGACAAGCGGTTTGAAGAGTTGTCTACGACTATTGATCAAATGAAGAATGCTATGAAGATTAATGACTGGGTTAGCCTGCAAGAGAGCTTTGACAAGATTAACAGGCAGCTTGAGAAGGTAATGAGGGTTACTGAGTCTGATAGAGCTCCCAACAATTACATCAAGGCGTTGGTGATGTTGGAGGACTTTTTGAATCAAGCTATGGCGAATAAGGAGGCGAAAAAGAAGATGAGCAGTAGTAATGCGAAGGCATTGAATGCTATGAGACAGAAGTTGAAGAAGAACAATAAGCAGTATGAAGATTTGATCAATACATGTAGAGATAATCCGGATAGCTTTGAGGATCAAGAAGAAGAAGTAGTTCCATCAGAAGATGAGGATTCTGATGATGTATCTGGGTCAGAGATTGATGGTTCAACGAAAGCAGAATCTGATTCGGATGATGGTGAACCTCTTGAGGAAAATGATGTACCCCAATCTGACTGGGTGAAACTGAAGACCAAGAAAGATAAGTTAATGGAAAAACAGTTTAAGGATCCAAGCCAAGTGACTTGGGATACAGTTAACAAGAAGTTTAAGGAGATTCATGCTGCTCGTGGTAGAAAAGGAACCGGAAGGCTTGAGCTTGTTGAACAGCTAACATTCTTAACCAAAGTTGCTAAAACTCCTGCTCAGAAGCTTGAGATCATGTTCAGTGTGGTTTCTGCACAGTTTGATGTTAACCCTGGTTTAAGTGGCCACATGCCTATAAATGTTTGGAAGAAATGTGTGCAGAATATGCTTATGATACTTGATATCCTTGAGCTGTATTCAAACATTATTGTTGATGACTCTGTGGAGCCTGATGAAAGTGAAACCCAGAAGGGAGCTGATTTCAATGATACCATACGTATATGGGGAAATCTGGCAGCTTTTCTTGAAAAGATAGATGTTGAATTTTTTAAGAGTCTGCAGTGTATTGATCCTCACACACGTGAATATGTTGAAAGGCTTCAAGATGAGCCTTTGTTTTTTGTTCTCGCACAAAATGTTCAATCGTATCTAGAACGTGTTGGGGACTACAAAGCTGCAGCAAAGGTTGCATTGAAGCTTGTTGAACTTGTGTATTACAAACCTCAAGAAGTCTACAGTGCTATGAGGAAGTTGGCTGACCAATCAGAAGCTGAAGATAATGGAGAAGAATCGGGCACTGAATCAAAAGTAAAAGGTGAAATTAAAATACCTGAAATAGTGCCTCGAAAACCTAGTTTTCCAACAAGTGGTAGGGAACTGATGGACACGCTGGTTTCTCTTATATACAAACATGGTGATGAAAGGACAAAGGCTCGTGCAATGCTCTGTGATATTTATCATCATGCAATTTCTGATGAGTTTTCTACGGCCCGTGATTTGCTGCTTATGAGTCACTTGCAGGATAGTGTTCAGCATATGGATATCTCAACTCAGATACTTTTTAACAGATCAATGGCACAGCTTGGTTTGTCTGCTTTTAGGGCTGGGCTTATTGCCGAAGGACATGGTTGCCTTTCTGAGTTATATTCAGGTGGCAGGGTGAAGGAGCTTCTAGCACAGGGTGTTTCTCAAAGTCGTTATCATGAGAAGACACCAGAACAGGTATTTGATTTGAAAGTATTTTGAAACTACTTGAATTGACAAGTTGAAACTGGCTTTTAGGCATATACTAGCTTTCTTGATTTGGCATCTTCCATCTTTTCATTTGTCTGTTTTCTGGGGCTTCTTTAATAATCAGTTAGTACTTGTTGATTTGGTTCCTTTAGTATTTATGATCAGCATACCAACTTTCTCAAAGTTGGTAGTCTTTGCTGTCTTATAGCATTTTAGGTTGTCGTTTAAAATCAGTACCTTTTTAGCTTCATCATGATTTTCTTTTCTTTCCAAAGTGAAATAACAGCGATAGAAGTTTGCTACTTGCTTTACATCTATACAATGCTCAAGAGGAGGTAGGTATTAAGCTATATGCTTATATATGCATGTACCTTGTTTTGATACATTTGCAAAAATAACGACTTTTTAGGTTGGAACGATCGAGTATTTTTTTTCAAATAACCCCTATCCTACACCTCTTTGTTTCATTAATGTTTTCTTGTAGTGTGGTGTCTACTGTCTAGTCCCTTACTTTCAAATGCTTGAATGGGTTGTTTCAAGTTTTGTTTTCATCAAACAAGCCAAATTATATAAGCAGGCAAAGGGACATGCCTCAAATGGGTTGAAGATGCCAAACGGGTTGAATTTTGCTAAACTTGATCTTTAATGTCTTAATCAGTTTGTTCAAAGGTTTTGATTATTTTGTTTGTCATCACTAGTAAAAAAATTATCATAGTTTTAATTAAATGGACAAAAAAGGGTTTGCTAGTCAACTCAATGTGATCTTATTCGTTTGACGAGTCACCTGCTTTGTATTTCGATGTTTAATGTCTAGTCACTGTTTTCTGCAGGAACGTCTGGAAAGGAGAAGACAGATGCCATACCACATGCACATCAACCTTGAGCTTCTTGAATCTGTTCATCTAATATGTGCCATGCTACTAGAGGTTCCCAACATGGCAGCAAACAGCCATGATGCAAGACGCAAAGTCATAAGCAAGACACTAAGACGCTTACTAGAAATAAGTGACAGACAGACATTCACCGGGCCCCCTGAAAACGTGAGGGACCATGTTATGGCAGCAACTCGGGCCCTCAGCAAAGGCGACTTTCAAACATGTTTTGATGTTATCAACTCGCTAGATGTCTGGAAGCTTCTCAAAAACCGTGAAACTGTTTTAGAAATGATAAAAAACAAGATCAAGGAAGAAGCTTTGAGGACATATCTTTTCACATACTCACCATCATACGAGACACTAAAACTGGAACAGCTGGCAAATATGTTTGACCTCTCGGAAAGTCAAACTCATTGTATTGTTAGCAAGATGATGATTAATGATGAGCTTCATGCTAGCTGGGACCAACCTACTATGTGCATCGTGTTCCATGAGGTTGAACATAGCCGGTTACAGGCTCTAGCTTTCCAGCTAACAGAAAAGCTTTCAGTACTTGCTGAGAGCAATGAGCGGGCCGTTGAGGCTAGGCTTGGTGGTGGTGGGTTGGAGTCGCTTCCATCAAGGCGGCGAGAGGGTCAAGACTATGCAGCTGTTGTTGGCGGTACTAAATGGCAGGACAACCAGTCTTACTCACAAGGTCGGCAGCAGTCAGGTTATGGCGGTGGTCGGCCCTATGGTCCTGGTCAAAGTTATCAAAACCGGACTAGTCAATCTAGAGGCGGGTATCAGAGTGCAAGGAACTATGGTGGCTCATCAGCTAGAGGTGGCCAGATGGATGGTTCTAACCGCATGGTGAGTTTGAACCGGACTGCTCGTGCTTAGTGAAAGATGTTATCAGGTCAAAACCAGTTATTATCATAAACTGCTATTTTGTTTAACGAGGGTAAGACAATTTTGAGACACCTCTTCATTTTTGTATCGTGTTTGAATTGCTAAGTTATGACTGTTAAGTGACTTTGTTATCACTTAAGAAACAAGTTTGATTTTTATCTTTTCTATTTCTCTCTTCGTTTTGTTGTCTTGCTATTTCTTATCTATAAAAAGGATACCAGTGTTAGTCTATATAATATAAATTTTTTTAATTACCTTGTTGTCCCCTAAATTTATAGGTGTAAACGAGCCTTGTCAAGTAGGTTGGCTTGTTTTAACTTGAGGCTGTCTTGTTTAATTAAGATGAGCTTGTGAGTTGGTTGGCTTGTATGAATATGTAATTAACACTTTTAGTAAGAAGATTAGTAAGATGTA
Source organism: Tagetes erecta (assembly GCA_030867185.1). Lineage (NCBI taxonomy): Eukaryota > Viridiplantae > Streptophyta > Magnoliopsida > Asterales > Asteraceae > Tagetes > Tagetes erecta. Next base: position 2,571,216 of record CM061492.1, read on the forward strand.
TGTGAAAAGTCCTTTAATTTAAGATGGTTTTAGCTTGTGAGGCCGACTTTTTTAATTTAAGATGGCTTAAGTTTGAGTTTAGTCCCTTTCAAGCTTTATGTTTACAGGTTTCATTTAGTTCTTTATGTAATTTTTTAGTTTATGCTTACATTCTAAATAGCTGTAGTCTAGAGTTTAAGTTTGTTTGTGCATGGTTTAATTCGACTTTTTTACGAGACAGATCTTTTCAAGCTTTATGTTTACGGTTTATGTTAAGTTCTTTATGTAGTTATTGAGGTTAAGCTTATACTCCCTCCGTCCCATTAGAAGTGTCCTAGTTTGAAAAACACAGTTTTAGGCACATTAAATGATGGTTATTTTTACTTGTCATTTGACAATAATGCCCTTGACAATAAATATTATTGTGGGTCCATCATATTGTTTGTTTTATGTTATTAAGGGCAAATTTGGAAGTTTACTAATAAATTTTAAAAGTGGACACTTTAAATGGGACAACTAAAAAAGGCAATATGGACACTTCTAATGGGACGGAGGGAGTATTATAAATAGCTTTAGTCTAGAGTATAGGTTTGTTTATGCGTAGTTTATTTCGACATTTTTACAAGACAATCGTAAATAGCTAAGTAAGTCGTTAACCTTTTAACATGCGATTGTAGATGTCCACTTGTAAGTTATAACAACGTTTATTGTTAGTATTTTAGTAGCTATTTCTGAAAAAGCTAAGTAAGCTGCTAATCTTTTAACATGCTATCGTAGATGTCCATTCGTAAGTTATGACAACGTTTATAATCAGTGTTGTAAAAATCGGTCTAGGCGGTTGATTAATCGATGAATTACCTTGTCGATTTTCTAAAATCGGTAATCGTAGTAATCGGTCAATGAAAGTCAAAGCATTTTAATGGGTTTTAAACTTCAGTTTATTGACTCGATCTATACCTATGGGTTATAGTCTTTAAATACATAAACCTTAGGTGTTTATTTAACTTTTCACGATCACAACTTAGAATTTTGGTGTATTTTAAATTATTACGTTTGCATAAGTGTGTGTGTAAAACTGAATTTACATATAAAAATTCAAAATCATAAATGTGGAAGTATGTATTTTAAAATATTTATATCAATGTGTGTGTATATATGTATAAAAATAAAATTTACATATAAAAACACCAAACCGATTAATTACAATTAATCTTGATTCCTAGCTCCAAGGTACCCTACCACCCGACTATCGTTTAGCGAGATCTACAACACTGTTTATAGTAACTCGTGTCTACATCTTTAGTATTTAAGTAGCTTCCTTTCTGATTAACGTAATTTGAACATGTCCAATAAGCTATTTAGGATATAACATGCCTCATAAATGAACTAGTCTTTTTTATTGTACATTTATGCAAAGCTATATTTATACTCGTCAATTACTTTTTGACTTTTAGCCAACAAGCTAAAAGGTTATATATTTTAATTATATAATAATCGCAGGCTGTATTTCTTAGATTTTAACAATCTATCTAATAAATTAGAGTTTTTAGGGGGCAATTTTTTGGGGGGAAACATAATTTATTTTATAAAAGGAAGGTTGGGAGGGAAAATTGAGTAGCAGTGTTAATAAAGACAAAATTTTGTGATTAATAATAATTTATAAAATTATTTATAAATTTTTAAATATAATAGTTATAATTTTTTAAAAATATTTTTATTCAACCCGTGTGTAATACACGGGTGTTAAACCTAGTCTATCTAATAATTCTAACTTTTGGGGGGCCACAAAGGCCTTTTTTGGCTCCAAGTTTAGGCGGAAAAAGCATTTGAGCGGCAATGTTTTTGTAAGTAAATTTTGGTTTCCAAAATTATTTCACCCTAATTCAATTCCCTCATTAATGAAAATCAATCGTTGTATAATCAATTTGGTTTGTCAATTGGGGATACAAAAAGGAATTTAATCAATCTAACTTTTGAATATCAATCCGTATCGGCCTAAAATTGAGTTTTGTTTTTGGTCTTATAACTGCATTACAATGTATGGATGACTGTATTCAAGGTCAATACCAGTTTCCTTGGTTCAAGGTATGTTAGAGTTTTGTTTTTGGTTTTAAATCTATAATAGTACAATGTGGATGATTTCTGATTTTGATTGCAAATATACAATTGATTCATGTTTTTTGCTTATGTTCATGCATTACAGTGGACAGGTCTGACCATATTATGTTAAATGTATTGAACAATACTTAAAAGCTTGGGTCTATGCTTAATGGAATAATCTTTTAGCGACACTCTTCCATTATAAACGTTTTCTAATCTATCAATTGAATTTAAGACTCTATAAAAAAACATACACAAATTGAGTGAGCAATTCGAAATTGCAACTATATTGTCCGATCTTTTGGTCCAGATTATGATCAAGTTAATCATATCATTCCAAGTCATTAGATTGAAATTTCATCTTATGTAGTTTCTTGAAATTCAGGTTTTTTTTGTTCAATCGATTTATAATTTTATACTACCGTTCCTTAACTTACATTGTATTTGTGTGGTTTTTTGTTTATGTTGTGTAGGGATGTAGCAAAAATTGAATATTGCAATCTGATTATGTTGATATTATTATAACATATATTTAGGTACTCACAAAGGATTTTGTTGATATTCATACTCGAAGGTTGAGGACATTAATACCCATGTATGATACCGACATTTTGATAATAGTTTTAGTGTGTTTGTGTGCAATTTGTTTCCTCCAAATTGGTCGAAGGGTTCTCTGCACACAAGTGCAAAACCCAATAGAAACCAATGGTACTAACATGATATTGGGCACTAGATTGTCACTGTAGTAGAAACCAAATAATTAATGTGACAGAATAAATAAAGAGGCTTCATGGAGGTCTACGGTGTGCCTAAGAGCACCGTTCATTTGTCAAGGTTGATACAAACAATTCGGAGATCGTGTTGGTGCTTTTGACTTATGGGTTTCACTCTAATGATAAGCATGTAACAAATTACTTATGTTTTGCTTTAATGTTTTGTTCAAACTATTTATGTTTGCAATGCGATCATGTGATGAAGATGTCTAGAGGTGTGATCTTGTGTTTAGTAGTTGGAACTTTTTTTTCAATAATTCTTAGGTATAAATGCATCTGGTAAGTAACCATTGAAGGGCGCTCTTGACTTCTTTTAATTCGATATATATACATTCGATTCGTGTTGTGTAATTTTTTTTCTCAAGGGGAACATTACTGATCTTTAGTGCATATTTTGATTTTGCTCAAAAGCAATTTGGGTGATGTCCAATGGAATTGAAACTGATACATCCACATAAATCGTAAGTTAAGTAGAAGTGATCTTAAAAGTTCAGTTGAGCGAGTTATCATTGCATAAAAATTAGTTAAATATAAATAGTTTGCAGGTTAATACTTCCTATGTTATTACAATAGGACGATTTAACTTTTTATAAGTCATTGGATATTTATTAATGGTATATTGGTTTTCATTGGTCCCAACTATTACATGTTGTCTCTACTGGTCCCAACTATTGAATTGGCTGTCAACGGTCCCAACTTTTATCACCTTGGTAACCACTGGTCCCGTCGTTAAATTTTCTTAACGCCGTTAAGTTTTTTCCAAATTCAATACCGATGTTATAAGCCTTTTGATCGGAACGATAATATAAGTCGATTGATGGAAAAGTTACCTCAAAATGACGCTCCGAACAACGAAATAGTGCTTCAATCGGGTGTTTAAACCTAACGGTGTTTCAATCGGATGTAAAAATTTTATCGTTCAGAAAGCCTTTTTCGAGAAAACTTTTACATCAATCGACACGTATTATCCTTCCGAACAAAATGTCTAAAACATCGGCCTTGAATTTGGAAAAAACTTAACGACGTTAAAAAAATTTAACGACGGGACCAGTGGTTACCAACGTGATAAAAGTTGGGACCGTTGACAACCAATTTAAAAGTTGGGACCAGTAGAAGACAAAATGTGATAGTTGGGACCAGTGAAAACTAATATACCTTTATTAATTAACATTTTATTTAGTCATTAAATCTTATATATATTTGTTACCAAATATTTGTTGATTATATGTAATGTGATTTAAGTGTTATTTAAAAAATTGTTTTACGATTTCTTAAATATTATGTTATAACTTTTTATTAATATATACTTTATATTTAGTCCGTGTGTACACACGGGTTTTAAACCTAGTTAGTCATAAATTACGTATTCAAAACACTCTTTACATTTTTTTTGTATTTCAACTAAGATTAACTTTTCTGTAATGAGTGTTATCATATGGGTCAAATGAAAATTTTGCTCAAATGACGAAAGTAAAAGTAAAAACATTAGTAACATACTTGTGTTTGAAACACTAGGTTTAGTTTTAAATCTTATATATGAGGTGTGGTGGTGTATTTTATTTGTTTAATATATAAATTGTTTGTTAAAAGAAGTATAAGTTAGTTATATTAAATTACATCTTTGTTAAAAAAATGTATAAATGAAATTGAAAAAGATGATAGAGTAAATTGCAATTTTGATACATGTGTTTTGATATCTTTAGCATGTTTAGTCTTATCTTAAAAGTTTACCTCATAATTTTTATTTTTAACAAAAATAGTTAGAACACTAAACTCCATTCAATTTTTCATTAATTTTTCTCACGTGCCCCGCAAATGAGTGGAAGGAACAACGTTTTACCCCTAAAAATTGCAATCATTTTTCTGGGGTATCTCACATACTATCATTCGTATTCATATTTTATACCCATCAATGGAAGTTTGGTGTTATCTAACTAATAATTCAAGGTTTTATGGGACAATTTTGGGGGGAAATATTTGTTATATAATAGAAAGTTTGATAGAGAAATTTACTATGCATTAGTTGATGGAGCCAAAGTATATAGAAGATGAATGTATTTTTTTAATAATACATTTATAATTATTTTTTTATTTTTGTTTCCATTTACATTAAAATATCTAAAAAAATTTGCTTACATAAAAAGTATAGAAGATGAATGTATTTTTTAATGTATTATTAAATTATTGTTATTTACTCAATGAAGCGTAATTTAAAAAATCATCTATAAATACATAAATATTATCTAATTATTAAAATGTTTATCGTATTAGATCAATCTGTGTATAAATCAACCCGTGTGTATATATGATGTGGTCTAAATTTACATATTTCCTATAAATATTCCGTACACTTTTTGGTCACTTTTGGTTAAATTCTAGTAGAATTTGGTTCATATTTAGTATTTTAATAATTTAAGAGACCATGGGCTAAAATTATATATTGGAGCTAATTTATTTAGTTTGTTTATTTAATTTAAATTGTAGGCCCATGTGTACATATGACCCAAAATGAGAGAGATGGAAAAGAGAATAAACCTAATTGGTATAATATATATTGAAAAAAAAAAAGAAAAAAAGGTTGTTGGTGGTCATGGAGATCAAGAGAAAAAGAAAGTAAGAATCGAAATTGTGCTGCTGTGTGTAAGAAAAGGGAAAAAAACAGAAGCAAGCAAGCTAGCATGTCAATAAAGTCAATCGAATTAATTAAGCTACCAGGCAGGCACGTCAATTAATTTAAGCAAGCAAGCAGGTAGCTGATTAATTTTATTTGTTTTCGATGAATGATAACTTGTTTTGTTTTTCAGTTTTTGTTTCTGTTTTGAACATTATGAGTAGCTAAACTTGTTATGGTTGCTTAGGTTTGATGAACTAGACTTTTTGTTTGAATGAATAATTATTGGTTTTGAATGAATGTGTTGATTTATATGTTTAGACTTTGAATCCGATTCCTATTATTTGTGTGTTGGTATTGATTGGTTTGATAATATATTTATTGACTCCATTGGTCTAGAAACTTAGAAATATACTCTAGATTCGGGAGTTAGTCTAAGTTGGTAACTTATAGTTGTCAAATTAGACCTTGAAAGTGAGAAATCTAATTCAAGTATAATAATTATTAAAATCAATCAATTAAGGTGTGCAATCAATTTTTGGAAGTGAGAAATCTAATCTGGAATTGCTAGGTTATTACATAGGCGTTGTTTGACAGTTTGGGTAGCCGATAACTCGGGTTCACCTGTTTACTCGCGTCTAGAGTTTCCTGGGGTTTCGGTTTTCTAAGTTTATTCAGCTTCGTAACTTGAGGGTTTTAGTATTTAAATTATCTTTTACTTGATAGTTGTGGGATTTGGTGGTCGATAACTCGAGTCAGTCTATTTTAGCACTTCTTCACTTGTCTTACTGTCATATTTGGTTTATCTTCCGGGGGTTTATCAGATTAGACAGAGTCTTCATTCAATTCTAAAAAATTAGGATTTCATTCATGAGTCTAGGGATTCTTGCCTAGGTAACCTACTTTAATCCATACTTGAGATTCACTTTATTCTCTAGTTTTCGAGCTTGCCGTTTTGTTCTAGTTAGTTATTTATTTACTTGCAATTAATTTAAGAACCATTTTGTCATCAAATCAATTTATTAGGCTAGGAGTCGATAGAGATTTATTTTCAAGAGTCGTTAGATCTGTGTCCAAGGTTCGATAATCCGGACTTATTTACTTAGCTACACCGCGACCGGTGCACTTGCCGTTAGTGTGTGGTTTTGTAGGTTTTTCCATTTTTAAAACTTGTTTGAATTTAATAGATACAACTTTCACACATCAATATACGGGTATTAAACTTAGTATACTTATATTTATGAAAAATTTTATTACACTCAAAATTTCTACTACTACCAAGAATGTCCTATAAAGTTTCATCCATACTCTTTTGCTCTTCTGCGAGAGTTGATAATGATAATTAAATAACATATGTTATGATTGGTTAATGATGAAACAACTTAAAAATAAAAACACGCATGTTAAAAAAGAGGGTGTGAGCGCTAAGGGCTTTAGACGATCAGGGCATAATAGCCACTATTGTTGTTAATGTTTGGGTAACACCTTAGCAACGCGGTGGGGCATATCGTCTCTTCACCCTTCTAGAACGTAAATGAAGATCATTTAAGATTTTAGACACTCAACAACCAACTAAGTTAAAAAGGATTAATTTTTTGTTTTGAGTAAATTGTCATTTCATTTCAAGTGTTTTCATCCCTGACATTTTTAACGGTTGTCATTTTCGTCACTTGAGTTACAAATTTTTACATCTTTAAAAATCTTTTAAATTATGAGTTAATAATATCATTTGAAACAAAGTAAAAAATAACATCGAAAAGTTCTATCAAACCAATACCGATGAGTCTAGAGGTAACTTCCCTCATAAGTTTGAAAGGAAAAAAAAAACTTTAAAACGAAAATAACACATCTATATATATATATATACTTGAAACAAACACTAGTAAAAATAAGATCATCTCCAATCACACTAACTTTTTCAGTTTTTTGTTTCTGGTTCTACAAACCGACAATCATTCTCTTCAACTTCGATTTCTCCGGTAAGTCTTCACTTTAAACTTAGTCTCGCCGGAGGATTTTGTTTTCCGATCGATCAAGGAAATGTTTGCATTATTGTTTATGTCAATTACCCCCAAATTCAAAACCTAATTCCTTTTTAGTTCATAACGATGATCTAATGATACTTTTTTTTGTTTATTTCTGAATATGCTCTGTTATTTTACCCTAATTGTTTTTCGTTAGGGTTTTTCAAGTTTGGAATGTAAGAATATCGGTTTAAAGTTCTTTGTTGTTTTTGTGGTTGATTTTGGTGTCTAGTCAAAATTAAGTCAATGACAAGTGTTGTATCAGTTGAAATATGGTCATTTTTCATCTTGTTTTTGTTGATTTTCATTTGTTTTGTTGAAATATAGTGGTGGTTACTGGTTCGTATACTTGTTTATCAGTGTTTAGGGTTTAGTCAAGCATTTGGACACTTGTGCAATGTACAAAATCTTATCTTTTGCAAGTATAGTTAATATTTCACCTTTTTTAGTTTGTGAAATTGGTTGTAGATGAGTTCAATCAGTGGAGGTGGTCAGTCTAACAAAGGTAAAAATGTAGCCGGGAGATCGAACTTTGATGTTAACCAGTTGAATCAGGCGGTTCAGGATGTGAACCTGGATTCAAATCAGGATGGTGGTTGGGAGGTTATTTCCAAAAAGAACAAGAATAAAGCTGGAAACGGTGCTAATACGAAACAATGGGCATCTCAGGCTACTTCTAAACCTAACGCATGGGGTCAACCTGATGGCCAAAGAAGCGGTGGGCGGGGCAATGGACCAGGTAGGGGTTCAAACAATGCATGGGCAGCTCAATCAGGGGGTAGAGGTGGTGGTAGCAACCAACCAGTGAATAGATACTACGAGAGCAACCAAAATTCGGCCACAAACGCAATCCCTCCACCACTGCAGAGTGGATGGAATTGGAATTCAAGGCCAGGAAACGCCTGGCAGTCGGGAAATAAAGTTTCGAATCCTCAGCCTTATGTTGAAGAAGAACATGTTGAAGATCAAAATGAAGATGAGGAAGTTGATGATTCTGATGATGAACTTCTTAGTGACGAGTATGATTCAGATGAAAGCCCTAAAAGTCATGAGGAGATGAAGAAGAATAGGTGGTATGCTGAGTTTTTTAAGACTTTGGATGCATTGACGGTTGACCAGATAAACGAACCAACAAGGCAGTGGCATTGCCCTGCTTGTCAAAACGGTCCTGGTGCTATTGATTGGTACAAGAGTCTACAGTCTCTTGTGACCCATGCCAAAACAAAAGGGTCGAAAAGAGTAAAGATTCATAGAGATCTTGCGGTTGTTTTGGAGGAAGAGTTGCGAAGAAAGGGAGCTACGGTTAATGCATCTGGCGAATCGTTTGGACAGTGGAAGGGACTTAATGAAGGTGTTAAAGATAGGGAGATAGTATGGCCACCAATGGTTATCATCATGAACACTCGGCTTGAACAAGATGAAAATGATAAGGTATTGTAGTTTTTTATTTTGTTTTATTTCATGAATGAATTTATTGAAATAAAACTCTATTTGTAGTGGCTTGGGATGGGAAACCAGGAGCTTCTTGATTATTTCGGTTCATATGAAGCAGTGAGGGCCCGTCATTCTTACGGGCCACAAGGGCATAGAGGTATGAGTTTGCTCATATTTGAATCCTCAGCCGTGGGATACACAGAAGCTGAACGTCTGAGCAAGCATTTTGAAGATGAAGGTACGGACCGAGACGCGTGGGATCGTCGCCGTACTTTGTATTATCCTGGCGGTAAACGAAAGCTATATGGCTATATGGCAACAAAAACCGATATGGATATCTTCAATCAGCATTCTCAAGGTCAGGATTATTCTTTCTTTGTATTCGCAGTTGTTTGGAATGCATTAAACTTGGTTTTTATTCTTATTTAGGGAAATCAAAGCTGAAGTTTGAGATGGTATCGTACCATGAAAAGGTTGTGAACAAGTTAAAGCAAATGAATGAGGACAACCAACAATTGCACTGGTATAAGAACAAAGTTGTAAAAGAAAAGATGCATTCAAAAGCACTTGAAGAGTCGTACGGATTGATGTCCCAAAAACTGAGGAAATCTGAAGAAGAGAATCGTATCGTTAGGGAGAGAACACAACAGTATCATGAGCAGCATAAGGAAGAGGTAATTTTATAAAATACTGCCATGAAATTCTAGTATTATTTTCTGTCGTTTTGTGTAATTTTCATCTGGTGTTTTATTAGATGGATTCGCAAGAGGAGTTTTTCAAAGACCAGATTAAGGTGATTCAAGAAGCCAGGAATGCACGAGAAGACCGTTTTGATAAGTTGAGGCAGCAAGAACGCAGGAGTGCTGAACAATCTTATTCTGCGGTGGATACTCAGATGAGGTATTTGCACATATCATTATATCGATTATGTAAATGTCATTATATAAGTTACTGTAAGAACCCCGGTTTGGGACCATTTCTGTTAGAAAATAAAAACATAGGGACCAAAGCTGTTAAGGTGGGACTGAAACTGTTAATGGTATCAATACTCTGGGTAGTGGGTACCTTTTCTTTTGTGCTTTAACTTTTTTGTTTGTCACCTGAGTTTGTTTGCCTGTCTTTATCACACTGGAATCACCTCTTTGGACTTTAATGTTAATAGAATGTATATTCTGAATAAAAAGAATGAGGCGGTTTTATGCAAACATAATCCTGATCAACCAATTATAATAAGTAAACGGGTCGAAGCACCTCTAAATGTTAAGAATGCTCATTGTCATGCATAAGGAAATAATAAAGTCAGCCAGTTCTTGTTCTGGGTCAAAATATATGTTTCCTACCCATTTTTACCGTAGTGCGCTATGGGTTATTAATACAGGGATCTGAAGCTTGAAGAAATGAAAGAATTTGAAGAAGAGAGGGAGAAACTGATGAAAATGCATGAAGAAAAGTTGGCTGAAATGAAGAACAGGCATTGGAACGAAGAGATCGAGTTAGAGAAAGGGTTTGACGCGGAGCTGACATTGTTGATGGACAAGTACACCCCCAAATCATGAAATGCTGCTGATGAAATAGAGTTGGTCAATTGCAGTTTAGACTTGAATAAATGCTGCTAGTATCTTCATTTTATGGTTACTTGCAAACTGTAATGAGGGAGTGTGCTTTGGATTATTATGTTATTTATTTCATAGATCAGCTAAATCTTATTTGAATTAACTTGCTTGTCATGTTGATCTTGAGGTGTGTAATATATCATCTCTATCATGTTTAAACAAATGACTGCAAATTTTTAGTAGCAGCAGGGGTTATGCTCTAAATTTTGTGGGAAAATAGTAAGTGTAAATAAGGAGAGACAGCTCATCACATTAATCTTGAGTTTAGCTCGTTTAACTTCTAAGAAACGATGCCTATTAAAGGTTTTAACGAATTAAGCTTCAGTGTAACTCGATGAAGTTTAAAATATTCATTCATGGCTCATGCTTGATTAAAAGGTTTTGAGATATGATATTGATTAATTTATAAACAGGTGGGTTTGTATACACCCTACCGTTAATTTTATTAAATAAAAATATGGTTAGTTTATGAACAGATTGTGAAAATAGGATGAAAAGTCGTATCTTTTATAAACATGTCATTATGTCAAATCAATTTCACATAAAATAACGACACATGCCAAACTTTTGGCCGCCTATTTGCTTTTGTTGTGTATCATGATTTGAATTTTGTCAAAGATATCATGTGATGTGTGACCAAAATCACATATCAATTTTTTAAAGGGTCACTCATGCCTAAATGTATTAAAACTCTAGTTTACAGGGCCCATTACAACTTGTGACTTGTGTAATGTGAAATTATGAATCGTGAAAATTAACTCATAATTTCTCTTGGATCATCATATATATTTTAGGTTTTTGTTTTGTTAAAATATAGCTAGTTTTTATGTGTAAGAACAAACATTTGTTTCAATGACGAATAATTAGATATTTAGTGTTGTTATTGTTTGACCTGACCCGAATCAAATCGTCAACCCGAAACATAGTGATAAGAAACAAAATTATAGGTCTTGTGATTTTCAGCCACGTGCTATAAAAGTTCAAGATCCATCACTGCGGTTCTGTTTGGGCAGTCGATTTTGGTTCACGAATTAGCTTGGATGTTCACCTCTATCTAGGGTTGTTCACGAGCCGAGCCGATCCGAGCGAAGGTCTGCTCATGCTCGTTCGCTTTATAAACCGAGCCAATCAGATCGGATCAAATTTACAAATGCGAACGAAAAATGATGCTCATGCTCGGATCGTTTTAAACCGAGCGGCTCTGTTCTGCTCGTTTTTACTCGCATTTATATAAAAGCAAATTTGATTACCAAGATTATTCAAAAATACCTACACACCCCTACCTCTACCATGACTTCATTTGTTCTTGATGTGGAGATGACAGTTATAATGTCCCTTGTAATTTTCAAGAACAATCAAACATTGCATAAAGTATTGTTCTCGTTATAAGCCAACGTATTTATCAGTTTGATACTTTCCAACAATATGGTATTAATGATGTTAATGCAACTCTTGTAATACAACATGCCACTGATAATTTATAAACTCCTAAATCAATACGTTTTGGCCGTTCCTCCTTATAGGGTCAGTCCAACGTATCGTCAAAATTCTTGAGCTCTGAGTGAGTAATAATTTGAAGTCCCTAGGGTCCAAAACTAATAATTCGTATTAGAATATGAAATTGACAAAAATATATAATATGATGATAACTGTTATAACAATAAATAAAACAAAAGTATTTTAGTAAAATGTTTTCGATCAAGTATTTATAATGCATAGCCTCTAATATATCATCATCGTCAATCCGTTAAGTATTTCTTGTGATATTGTAGATCTTAAGTAAGACTTCAACAACTTCAGTTTGAAACTTCTTCTCACCGATGTCACCATTTCTGCCAAATTTATGATTTAAGATATTCGGCAATTCCATTGTTTCCGCCAAGAGCAACCCGACAATCCCTTTATCCCTAACTAAACGCTCTTTTATTAGGTTATAGGTAATTGGGTTAAAGGATGGGTGTTAAACTGTTAATGGGTTGTTCCCGCCAAAAACAACCTGACAATCCCCTTAAAATTTATAATTTTTACTTCTCTATATCTAAAGTATATTATTGACATATTTCCATACCGTATTATACGAAGGACATTGATGTTCCTGTTTTGAGATATGTAGATTATATTTTTCCATTATTTTCCCACACATTATCTCTCATTACTACTTGTATGAAAAATCAATAACACCGTTGGTGGAGGCATTAGACATTCACCCTCTAAGCACACGAAGACATAGCGGCTCCCATGCACGTCGGCAATCGTAATGAAATGGTGGCGTGTGAGTTCGTTTGGACCTTTCCACATCGGAAACATGTGAAACAAACATCGTGACAAGCAGGGGCGTACCCACTTTATGTGGGTGGGGGGCGCCCGCTCCCCCTGCGAAATTTTTTTTTGTAGTTTTTATATGTTAAATTCTCGATCGACCCCCGTAAAATTTAACCCTCGACCCCCATTCAGTCTTGAAAATCTCAGTTTGATGCCCAATCCATAGCCCAGAGGAAAAATATAATAGTTAACCATAGATTGGGTTAAATTATGATTAGAAGATAGTAATATATATTTATTTATATTGGCATGTATAGTCGAGCATTAAAGGTATTAGAACCTTAAGTGTTTCATCATTGCACAAAACCATCAAACCATCAACATAGTTGTTGATTTTGATGGTCATGAGTATAAGAAAGGAAATACATAAATAAACTAACTACTAGCTAAAGTAATCAAGTAATCAAGTGAGAAGTGAGAAATGGTGGAAAGTCTAGTTGTAGAACCAAGGTTCTAAACATCACAATTTTTATACCATAACACAAGTTCTCCAACATATTTTTATTTGGAAAACATGGTTTGGTTTTATTCACTTCTTATTTGTAACATATGATGTTTAAGAAACACAATAAAAGATTTATTTTATAAGATTTAAAAAAAATTATCGTAACTCGAAACTCAAAATTGTGATTTACCAAACTTTAGTTACCTTGGTAAATATATGATGAATGACTAGAAGGGTTTCAAGTATTTATGAAGAAAAATACTGTTAAAAAATTAAAGAAAAAAGAAAAAAAATGAAAAAAGAATAAAAAAACTTACAAGTTGTTTAAAATATGTATTCGCAAGAATAAAAAAATGTGTATTCGCAATTGTTTAAGCGTTGTACAAGCATATAAAATATTAGTTTTTAGTCATTTTTAAGGTGACCCGACCTGGTTCAACCCGCACCCAATCGAACCGGATTTTTATATATTGATACTCAAACGTTTCCTTCAAAATTTTCGACCCCCATAAAAAAAAATTCTGGGTACGCCACTGGTGACCAGCAGTGAACAAGAAAAAAATGGTTGGGTGAGTTTAAGGGGCAAACCAATCAAAAAAGAAAATAGAAATAATCAACTCTTAGCATAATATGTCACCACCATTAACATACCAAAAGTTCATCTTTCAAAATTCGCATCTCATTACAAAATTTTGATGTTAATATATACCATCTTAGTAGCATTTGTAATTATCCAAATGAGTTGCAGCAGCATAATCAGTCAGTTTTTGTGAGTGTACCTGTCCATCAACCGACTCATCTCGGCATCAAACCATTTCTCTAACTCCATCTTTTTCTTCATATACATGCTCTTCAACATCTCCTTTTCTTCCTCATACTCTTTCATTTCCTCAAGTCTCTCATCCCTGTATACACATATCAACAACACAACATGCCATATTTTCACCCCTATCTATTTACCAACGTCTGGACATAATAACATTATAATCATGTTTTTTATAACAATAACAAAAACAATGTAGATACCACTGTGGATCGGCAGCAGAAGATGATAGTTCAATCCTTATACGATTTTCTTGCTGCAGCTTATCAAACTCGCGTTCTTTTGTGTCCCTCGCATCTTGCATTAACTTCAGCTGGTCTTTAAAGAACTGTTCTTGTGAATCTAACTGATACAAAACACGCAACGACAGAATCAAATTTATATAAAAAAAAGGTTAAAAAAACATAGAAAAGTAACACTTTTGTTTTTATAAAATTACCTCTTCCTTCAATTGCTCACAGTGTTGTTGTGTCCGCTCCTTCTTAATACGATCCTCTATTTCTTTTTTCCTTAGTTTTTCGGACACCAAACCGATACTCTCTTCAAGCGCCTTCGCGTGCATCTTGTGTTTTACGTCTTTGGTTTTGTACCACTGTAGTTGCTGGTTTTCTTCGCTCATTTGTTTCCACTGATCAACAACTTTCTCGAGGTAGGAAACCAATTCAAATCTCAGTTTTGATTTTCCTGGATAACATACAACACAAGTTAACAAATGTTTCAAAAGATTACGAAGAAAAATATATAGCAAAAGAAAATATGCAAAAATGGAATTGCAGACCTTTGGCATGCTTATTAAACATATCCATGTCTCCTTTTGTTGCCATGTAACCATAAAGCTTTCGTTTACCTCCAGGACTGAACAGAATATGGTTGCGATCCCACGCAGTTCGGTCTGTACCTTCATTTTCAAAGTGTTTGCTCAGCCGTTTAGCCTCTTTGTATCCAACGGCTGAGGACTCAAATATCAGCACACTCATACCCATGTGCCCTTTCGGCCCGTAAGAATGTCGGGCCTTCACTGCTTCGTACGACCCAAAATAGTCAAGAAGCTCTGGGTTCCCCATCCCTACCCACTGAAATCAAACTTTCATTTTAGCAAGACATTTATAACATTAAAAAAACATTAACTTTAAGCAGTGAGCAATCTACCTTTTCGTTTTCATCTCGTTCAAGACGTGTATTCATGATGATCACCATCGGTGGCCAAACAATTTCTCTATCTTTAAAAACTTCACTCAACCCCTTCCATTGTCCATATAACTTTCCAGCCGGATTAAAACTTGCACCTTTTCTTCTCAATTCTTCCTCCAAGATTTCGGCTAGATCTCTATGGATCTTTACTCTTTTAGTTCCTTTTGTTTTCGCGTGTGTCAATAAAGACTGCAGACTGCAGAACCAGTTAATCGCACCCGGGCCATTTTGACAAGCAGGGCAATGCCACCGTCTTGTTGGTTCATTAATCTGGTCCAACGTCAAAGAATCCAAAGACACAAAAAAATCAGCATACCATCTGTTCGTCTTTCGAACTTCATGGCTTGGAGGATTGTCATCTGTATCATAATCATCGAAGTGGAGTTCATCATCAGATTCATAAAGCTCATCATTATCAATATGATATTCAACATCCACAACCACATCAACATCAGCATCTTCTACCACATCAAAAGGCTGAGAAACCGCCATGTCGGCCCATCTCCCGGGCCTATAATTCCAGTTCCATCCATTCTGCAGTGGCGGAGGAACCGCATTTAAGGTGGCCCGCACCTGCGCATTACCCCGTCCTCCACGGGTTCTCTGTCGTGGATTCGGGTTCTGATTCTGAGAACTCAACTGCTTGGAAGAAGCACGATTTCGAGATCTATTTTTAGTCTTGTCATCATAATTGTAACCCATGTTCATATCCTGAACAGCCTGGTTTAATTGATCAACATCCAAGCTCCAACTTTCGACTATGTTTTTACCTTTGTTACACTTACCACCTCCCCTTTTACAACTCATCTGCAAGTAAATTCAAGAACTAGTATTGTACCAAATCATGCACATTGTCCATAAAAAACATAGTAGCAAATTAGCAACAACCCCTAAATTGACCAATTCTAGCATTTTAACAGATTATGTTTTTAGCTTTATTAAACTTACCACCTCCCCTTCTACAACTCATCTGCAAGTAAATTCAAAAACTAGCATTGTACCAAATCATGCACATTGCACATAACAAAACATAGTAGCAAATTAGCATTTAGCAAACCCTAAATTAACCAATTCTAGCATTTTTAACATGCAATCAACGACTGAAATTCGATAAATGACATGAAGAGGTGAAGAAGTAAAAATGCATATGAACAAAAAGTAAAGCACAAATGTAAGGGCAACGAAGGTATGATCCGTAGTCAATGTGTTAGTAGATGCATCGATCGTTTAGGTATAACAGATGAATGATGATAAATGAAAACGTTACAGATGATATTAAATTTGTTAAATTTTGTGGTGTTGAGCTTGACAAACCCTAATGAAGAACAAAAACACGGCGAATATTAACAGAGATTAGAACAACTTACTGATGCTTGATGATTAGAACGTTTGATGGAAGTGAAAATGAAATGAATGACAATGGCTTGCTTGCAGTTGCAGTGCACTATTTTGACACTCGTTGACGTCTGGTTTTTCAACGTAACCCCTAATTTAATTATACACCACCTTCAAACCATTAGCATTAAAATAATGTCTACGGTGTCATGTATTTATTGTAAAAAAAAACATTGCCATTAAGTGTCACGTAAATATTAACGGTTGTTTGTTGTAGACTATGATAATTGATAAATCTCATGACCTATTTTTTAAATACTTGTTTAAGTTTATCATCAAATAAAATCTCATATCAACGAGAATGAGGTTGGGATGGTGTATATGTTATTCTGACGGAACCATAAGTTTTTAAGTAGAAGGTTGAAATTACATTAATTTTCTTTTTCAAATGAAAGCAATTTTATTAAAACGAATTCAATATTCATAACTCATTTGTAGGCAATTAGATTTTTCTTAACTGGCTATGGGTCACCAACAATATTTTATTTCGACATTTTAGCATCTTCTCGACTTCTTTATTACCAATTTTGTTGGCATTTACCTTGATGAAATCTCGATACTTGCTTTGGGTTTTCTACGAAATCATTTTTCAAAAGAAGTGTTTTCACATATAAAAATAACTAAAATAACATAACTAACATTTATTTATATGAATCATGAATTAAACATATATTATAAGATATTTTACACTTCGAGTACGTTTTTAAAAAATATATATAATAAGACAATTTCAATAATTTGGATGTTTTTACGAAACAATGTTTCTATAAAAAACAGTAAAACTTATACAGCGAAATTTAAAATGGTTTTTTTAAGACAAGATTTATTTGATCCTTTATGCCTTGATCACATAACCTTACTCACTTGTGTTGGATTCAACCTTCTTGTCAGCTTTGCGTTGGTTTTAAACTCATGTTTTGATTATAAATACGGCAAAGTGAAAAAAATCATGTTTTGACCGTAGAGAACTATGTTATAGTGGTTGAGAATAAACCATAGATCCATCAAATAGCTATTTTATTCAGGTTCGAATATTGCTTTCACTGGTTTTTACTAACCTCCTTAAGGTCATTTGTCCAACACAAGCTACAATATACCTTATCCTGATTACTGATTACCATAGGTTAGCATAGAATTAATGAGGTCATGTGAGTTTTCCAATAGTGGGTACTTACGGCAACAAATAAAAAAGAATAAAATTCCTCTCGTAGGAGAAACAGAAGGTGTGACAATATGACATATGTTTGATCTCAAATGGTGGTTTCACATTTTCATAGACTGTTCTTCATCACTACCAGGTCATTCTCTAAGTGTTTCCTTTTCAGTTGACTTTGTTGACTCTTCTTCATCATTTCTGGATGATTCATTGACAGTTTCTTTTTGAGGTGATTTTGTTGTATCTTCTTCATCACTACTGGATAACAATTTGGTTTTTTCTGTCACGGTGTTTGACGGTTCCTCGTTGACTTCTGTAGTCTGTTGTTTGGCTGCTAGTTCTGTACTGTCTTTATCTTTGTTTTCCTCTATTTTGACCGGTGAGTTACCAGATGTTGGTGATTCTTGGTGCACTTGTTCCGTAGGTAACTTGGTGATATCATCTGTTATGACAGGTTTTTCAGTTGATGATTGGGGTGATTGTGATTCTGGGTTCTCTTCCTTTTTCTCTGGTGAGTCGGCCCCGTCTTTGACCACTGATGGCTCAGTTTTTGTGGGTAACTTGCTGTCATCTTCTTTTATGGCAGGTTTTTCAGTTAATGACCCGGATGATTGTGATCCTGGGTTCTCTTCCTTTACATTAGGCGAGTCGGCCCCATCTTTGACTACTGATGGCACAGTTTTTGTGGGTGATTCCTTGTTATTGATGTCCCCATGGCTAGGTGACTCGGCATGTGGCTTGGTCTTGGCATCTAGTGGCCCAAGCTTTGCTTCAGCATCCTTGATCAAATATGTCAAAGCTCTTGTATCCCGTGCTCTTGCCAACTTTTCGGTATTTGACAGCTGTCACGCGCCAAATGAAACGTTTTGAAATTGTTATGTGACATACTATATAATCAGAATGAAATAACTAGCTGTTTTGTGAAATTGGAGTAGAAGTGTCTTATATAGTTAAATTAGATGATCGATTTTGTTGCAGCTGGTATGAAGCTGAAAATTAAACCAAATTATTTGACCCCTAAAAAGTTAGATGATATATCTTTCTCCAAGCATGAAAAACATAATAATGAAACCTGAAACTGCAATAATTACATAATGATTCTAAAATGCAAATCTAACCACTCCCTAAAAGGCATAATCTTCTTGATGAAAAGAAAAGGAGGAACAAAACTTACACTGCAGATTTCTTCCACCCTTTGTTTAAGATTTTCGTCACTTGCTTCTTTATGAGCGGTTCTGATAATGTACAGTAAATGTGAAGAAAGATCATCAACATTATGCTGTTTAACATTGCACTGAGGTATACTAGATTTGCATCCCACCGTATGAAACGCACATTTTACAAGCTTCATTGGACAAATTGTTACACAATGTCTATCCATTTCACGCCTCATAACAAAATCTGAACATTTTTGTTCACACGGGAGTACCAAAAAAGGACAAACCGCTTCATGATGTTCTTTTTGAGCTGCACAATATCTAGTTGTACACCCCTCGTTGGTGCAATCCATAGGTCTAAACTTGCATTCTGCTTTATGCTTAACAAGTTCATCCTCAGAACTACATACCATATTACAATGAAATGCATTCTTGTAATCCACATTCTTTAGCAGCACTGAAGCAACATACTCTCTTCGAGCTAATAACCAAAAACCATTAATTTCCATTTCTTGTACAAAATCATCAATTCTATCTTCTCTTCTGTCACTTAAAACCAACTCAGAAACCCGACTGAACATATTTCTTTTGGTGGATGAAAAATCATCAATGAGATTTGTGATTATATCATAAGGGTGTTCAGATAATTCTAACATTGAGGCGTTTTCTGATAATAAGAATTCAGCCACGTAAGTCTCGCTTCTACGTGTTAGATAATCAGTCATTTCTTTTCTCATATCAGCAGCCACTGAACCAGCACTTTTGAATATGCCACCTGTCGTGCTGTCAACACATGCTTGGGCTAATCCTGGAAGGAGCTCTTGGGCTATTTTGTAGACAACTTCAGTGTCACAAAGTCCACAATCATAACTTTTAGTGTGGTGCGTTTCATTGATTTTCCCGGATTTGGTTACTACTTCTGCTGCTACAGGCGGGTCCATGATCAATTAAAGTTATCCTGATAAATATGTATCAATACATCAAAATATTTTTTGTAGAGCATAAGGGTACTAATCTTGAGAAGCATGTTACAAGGATACCTTGAGAGAATCTAGAAACCAAACTAATAAGATCTAGATTTCGTAAAACTCATAGGTGAATGACATAAAAATCAGAAAATATATAACAATATAACATCTATGTGTTTATCATGAGTGAAATATGCTATTCAATATAAAAACATATAAAATAAAAACATAACTAAATGTAAAACTCTTACTTTTACTCAGAGCAATAGTAGCAATCCAAACTATTATGACAAAAGAATTCAGTGTCCTCATTCTTTTCAGATAAGACTATTTTTCCGTAATGTATTATATATCATGTAAGCACACAAGTTTACATGATTACATCAAACCCAAGTACAAAAGCAAGGACTTTTATGATTGCATAATCAAGAAAACCGATCAATCCTTTTAAAGAATGACTGTCTTAAAAGATCTTCAAAATCAAGAGATTAGATTGTCGTTATCATAAATGGTATTCATTCTTATGATCCTAGTTTCAACTTGTGGAGCCAAAAGGATCACACATCAAAAGTAAATCTGACAAAATACACAATATCACTTGAGTACTCAAACATATTCAAGTATCTACTTCTACCATACCATTCGGGAACGGCAAAATATAGATTCGTATTGGATCTTTACTACCAGCATTTTGCAACAGACAGAAAGTTGCTAAACTTAAATATTAACAAGCAATAGCAAAGCAGAAGCTACTGCTATTTTCAACGTGTAACACGCAAATAAGTAATTTGAAGATTTTATAGGCTTACATAAAAACCATTGCAACTTTTGTTTGCCAACAAACTTTCTATGTGCTAATATAATAGGACATACATATGTACATACAATGTGTCCAGGTATGATTTTATAGGCTGTATTATCAATAAATATGTATTATATGTGAACCAAAAATTCCTGGGAGCAACAATTTCTTAGAGCCAAATTGTAACCTTGACGCATTAATCACTTGCATATTACAAACATAGCTGAGGATTAATCTCCACATACTCATTCCTGAAGTGTTTATAAAATGCTTATTCACACGAAGATCTTCTTCATCATTAATTGCCTAAATCTAAAACTCTAACTCACAATTAAAAACCTAGTGCAAAATTGAAGAATAAATCAGCAATAACACACACTGTCAACACGTAAATGCAGATCGAGAGAAATTTCAATTACCTCAATCATACGCCGTAGATCGAATAATCTGATACAATACAGACAACGCATATTGCGGTTGAAACAAAAACGATTGATTCACGGACTCATGATCTCTGAACCTGTAAGCAAAAAACGATTGTAAAATCAACAATTAGAATAAAATACATATAGAGAAGAAAATTCATTCGTACCTAGACCTAGAGATTGATTGAAACATACATACGTGATCGCCATTAACGCACCACAACTTGAATATATTTATTTGAATGAAAATAAAAAATTGAAGGAGAGCAGGCGGATTTAGATGAATGTGGCGCTTATGGTGTTGAACTCATCTGACTCTTTCCTTTTGTCCCTCACCTTTTTGTATTTTACATTTTGGAACCTTCTATTCATACTGTAAACAAGTAAAGTAGTAAACTACAATTTTGGTCCCTGTAAATTTATATCATTAATAGTTTCACTTTCATCTTAATATTTTGGCTTTTGTGTTTTCATTTTCTAACAGAAATGTTCGTATACACTAACTCCATCTAATTTTTCGTTAAGTCTCCCTCACATGCGGAGTAAAAATGTCCTTATTCTCACTCTTTTTGACATGCGATTGAATAAAAATATTAACCTACATGATGACAAGATAAAAGAGAGAGAAATGATATTTTTACCACTCAGATGCGGGACACGTGTGAGAGATTTAACAGAAAATAAATATTACTTTTAGACACTAAAAAAATTACAACAATATTTTACAAATTATTTGTATGAGAGGTGGCATGTGTGATATAATATTTTGACATGTAATAAAAATGTACTTTTTTATAAGACTAGGAAAATTATTTGTGAGAAGAGAAAATAAGCGAGGTAAGAAAGAGAAGATGGGAGTCTGAGAGATTCGTGTAAGTGTTTAAAGTTTTACGATTTTATAAAGTCTTACGAGCTCTGTATGGAAAAAAAGATTACAGTTAAAATTTTGAGGCCTTTCGCAAGTTACACGTCTTGTAGAGGGATTGTTAAATCTGTAGTTTGTGTGAATATTGGTTTTTTTTATGGTGTTTAAAGTTTTTTTAATTAAATAGAATAAATAAACATTGAAACTTACCACTAAACTTATTCTCAGCCCTGTCCAGCCCAATGGTTCTAGCCAGGTTCTATCTCTTTATTAAGATATTTGTGTTGTTCTTTTTGGAAACTTATCTTTTAAAGGCCCAACACATATATGAGTTATAAATTATAATTATTTGGGTTCTAACTCTTCTTTTGAAGTTTTAAGTTTTTGATATTTTAATCATATAATTATTTTTAAAGATATTATACGTTTTTCTTTTGTAACTTTAAAATATGATATTCACTTGAGCTCTGAACGATATGTTATTTTTTTTATGTTTTGACATAATAAGTTTTATTAAAGATCAAGCCCAAACAAACAAAAAGTATTTCACTTATTTTTTTTAATTTGTTTTCGTGTTTGGTAACACTCATTGTCGTAATAGTGCCTTCTTAAGTTTCACAAATACCGTTATGACATTGGTTTAGTTACGTTTCGATTTTCAAAATCGAAACCAAGCAAAATATGGAATTAATCACCGGTTAACATATGATCCATTAAATGAAGAAATAATGATTGAAAATGAGATGGAACAATAAATTATTATAATAAAGATAAATATAAAAAACAATTAGGATTTAAAATCATTCGTCGACGTTCATTTGTTCAAATATTGTGTTGATTTTGCAACCAAAATATCATTTTTTTTAAAGTGAAATTGATTATGTATTGATTCTAATTTTTTTTTAAATGTTTGTCCCCTAAAAACTTCCCCTTTATTTTTCCTTGTCTAAATTTGTCTCAAAACTTTAGTTTATTAAGTAGATATATATATATATATATATGAAAATAAATAAAATTGTAATATAAGATTAACCATATATGTAAATTACTTTAATATGAGTATTAAAGGTTAACCATATAAGATTAGATTCTTTTGTCGTTTGTTAACTTTTTAAGTTTTTATCTTTTGTTGTCTTGTTTTTGTCTTCTATCATATTTATGTTGGATATTTTTTAGAACTTGTTTGGAAATAAAATCTATGAATAATGATAATAAGACACGTAAATAGTAACATAAATCTAAAACACTGATAA
The DNA here is from genome assembly GCA_030867185.1 of Tagetes erecta. Classification (NCBI taxonomy): domain Eukaryota; kingdom Viridiplantae; phylum Streptophyta; class Magnoliopsida; order Asterales; family Asteraceae; genus Tagetes; species Tagetes erecta. The sequence continues at coordinate 2,594,552 of CM061492.1, forward strand.
ACATCCGAGCAACTAATATTTACAATACTCATAAATTCTAATTCACGCAATAACAATATTGAACTTGACCATAAACGATGCATAACAACATAGGTGGCAAAATAATTTTTAGTGGCCTAATAACTATACTTGATCCGTTAATAATTTAATACCAAACATGCGTATGATGTAACATTAGTTGTTGATAATAAACAATGCATAACAAAGAAAGACATGTAGGGGGCTAAATAATTTAAGTGGCTTCATAATTATAATTAGCACACTAATAATTTAATACTGAACATGCGTATAATTAAATTTGTTTTTCATCATAGATTATGATGGATTCACTTCTTTCGGTGTTTGTTAGTTAACTTATTGGTATTTGAGTCAAAGAATTTTATATGGCGGTTAAACATCTATGTTTGATTTAATTCTGACAAGTTGGTCTGACATGTAAAAAAAGAGTTGTGGTAAGTTTCTGATATGTTTGCTGTAATGATGGTACATCGATAGCGATAAAAAACATCTATTGGTGTTAGAGATATGTTCCGAACCAAGTGCTTACGTATTTGAATGCTTCTGATCATAAACTTTTGCATGAAGTATTTAAATAAAAAACTTATGTAAAAACACTTTGGTAAAGTAATTTGATTAACGATTATAAAAGTAGACAAACAATTTAGGATGAAAGCATTGTAAAAACACTCACAATAAAATAAGATATCTTCTTTTACTTTAACTCCACCTTTTATTATCAAAATAATCAAAATATATATATATTTTTCAATTGGTTTCTAGACAATTCTTGAGTTACATGTCACACAAGAGTATTTGATGACATATAAATGTGAATCGTTGTAGAGTGAGATAATCATAAGTAAAAACATAATGAAAGTTTAAAAGAGAAATATCATAAAAACATAATCAAGATGAATTATACAGCGAAAATACCAACTACATACTTCATCTTTCGAACATGATCAATTAGCCCTAAATCTACAAATTGTACTTGAAAACGGCAAAACTTCATCCCTACAAATCGGACAATCGTTCTTCCTCCACAACCATCTCTCAATGCATCTTTTATGATACCTGTGTTCGCATTCAAGTACCACACACCTCTCACCCGTTTCAAATTCCTCTTGACAAATCGCACAAACCTCTTCTTCCTCATCATCTTTTGCACCAAACTTAACCGGCTTCGTTTCCACTGCCCGACAAGCCTCATACTCGAGTATATAACTTGTAATCGTTAGACATGTTTCACGAACAAGCACATTCGATCCATCCAAGGATATTGGAGTGCCCGTTACTAATCCGTCGTTATTCTTTTTTAGTTCCATCAAGTGTACAGCATAAGCAGGCCCTCCATCATCAAACAACATTGTTTCGATGTCTTCATAGCCTTCGATCATCGCTGCTTGAGTCGGAGAGGGACTGACAATGAGTCGGTTTTCCACATGTTCGCCTCAGGGACGGACATATGTAATGGGGAGGGGTAGCGGCCGCTACCCCTCAACTTTTCCGGCGAAGTGTAAAACTAGTGTAAAATTTTAATTTTTCTTTCGGTTTTATGTATCGGTATACCTTTAAGTCCAAAAAAACAGTTTTCCGCTACCCCTAAACTTTTTTTCTAGATCCGTCACTGGTTCGCCTGGTTGCGCGTTTACGATGACAATTTGTCGCGGATCCGGGAATATGATCTCGTATGAAGGCATTGATATCGTCATAACCGTAACCTAATTTCGTCTCTTGAAGCATATGATCAAAGCGATAAAAAAACATATTTATAATACATGTTTAGGTTAATTACGTGTAAGGCAAGATCAAATGTGATAATATCCATATTTATATCCGGATATATAGATAATTTGAAAACGTGCTGTTTAATATTTTTCAACCCTAATTTAATTTTTGAAATATATTAAAAAATATCCATTTAAATTTAAAGTAATACCAAGTTGTTAAGTTTATTATTATTTCTTGCAATCCTACCAACAAACCCACAAATAAAAATGTAACACAACAAAAATATCAAATACAAAAATAGTACACAAAAAACAACCAACTAAGACCAAACGTAATGGGCGTTATGTATGTGGGATAACGCCCAATAACGCCCTCCACACCACTACGTGGGGGCGTTATTGGGCAAAAAATTTGAGGGGCGTTTTACTGATAACGCCATCGCCCACACCAAAACCAATGCAAATACTCCAACGGCTACCCCTATAAACGGTCATTTTGACCAAAAATTAAATTTTAAAAAACTTTTTTATATTACATATATATACTACAAACTTAACTCTATAAAAATACACCAAAATCTCTCAAAAAACACACACTATATACTCAAATTTTCTCCACAACACACACATTATTATTTACAATGGAATCCTACGGTTCATCATCAAGCGGAGATAGCACTTCAACGGGCGAAATAGAGATGGATAATGCGGTTACAAGCGCGGTTGCACTCGCGGCTTCGTTTTTGCAACACGTCGCTAACCCACCGAGACCCGTTTATCAAAGAGTATCCGTCGAGAGAGACCGAGCGGCGGCGAATGAACGTTTGATGAAAGATTATTTCGATCCGGTTGAGCCACGATATAATGAAGCTAGTTTTCGGCGTCGGTTCCGGATGAGTTCAAGGCTATTCTTACGTATAGCTCAAGATTTGGAACGAGAAAAACCTTATTTTCAACAAAGATGCTACGCGAGAGGAAGGATGGGATTTACGGCTATACAAAAGTGTACTTCGGCTTTACGCATCCTTGGATACGGCAACGCAACCGACATAAACGACGATTATCTAAAAATGGGGGAGAAAACAACAAGAGATAGCATGGAAAACTATTGTAAAGGTATTATTGACCTTTACGGGGAGCGTTATTTGAGAAAGCCGACATGGTTAGATCTACAAAAAATATACGACGTACACGAAGAAGTGCATGGTTTACCCGGTATGATTGGTAGCATAGATTGCATGCATTGGCAATGGGCTAACTGTCCAAACGCTTGGCGTGGACAGTTTACACGGGGTGACCAAAAAGGGCCGTCGGTGATTCTTCAAGCGGTTGCTTCGTACGACCTTTGGATTTGGAATGCTTATTTTGGTTCCGTCGGATCAAACAACGACATCAATGTTCTTGAGGCGTCGCCAATCATAGAGGATCGCGTAGCCGGCAATGCACCCGAGGCGTCTTTTTTTGTTAATGGAAGTTATTACCCGTTTGGATATTATCTGGGTGATGGCATATATCCGGAACTTCCGATGATAATAAAAACGTTTAGAGACCCAATTGACGAAAAGAGAGCTTACTTTAAAAAAGTTCAAGAATCATCAAGGAAAGATATCGAGCGTCTTTTTGGAGTTCTCAAGAAACGTTGGCATTTTGTGAGCAACCCGTGTCGGCTAGGGTCAAAAGAAAAAATGTCGTACGTTATGTACGCTTGCCTCATATTACATAATATGATTTTGGAGGATGAAGGCAAAGCCTATTGTCAGGATTACACACCGGGATATGTCGAACCGGAACGCGAACGAATAAGCATGGAAGAAAGAATAGCGAACTCTAACTTCATGCGTAACAAAGAGGCGCATTATGCTCTCATGGCGGATTTGGTCGAGCATTGTTGGTTAAATCGTAGGGTGACGCGTGATGACTAGTTTATTTTATGTATTTTACGTGTATTTTAATAAATAAATGTTTAAATAAATTATTAAATAAATGATTAGTTAAATGATTAGTTAAATGATGGGGTAATGATTGTGGGGCATTATGTGGGGCATTAACCACTACACCCATTTTGGTGATAATGCCCCTTAGTGACATGGCATCCACATGGCACATAATGCCCCTAAGGGGCATTAACCACTACACACAGTCTAACAAACGCACATGACATCAACTAATACCAACAAAAAAAACAAACCATTAACTAATAGCAACACAACACCACAAGCCACACACATAACATTATTTCATGACATCAGCCAATTGCAACACAACACTTCAAACTATCAACCAATAGCAACACAACACCGCAAACTATACACACAAAATAATGTTTCATGACATTAACCAATAGAAACACAACACCTTAAACAACCAACCTATAGCAACACAACACCTCACACAACACACAAAACACTATTCATAAGATTTGTCTTTCAATATAGTTAAATTAAAAAAAATATTTCAGATACATAGTTTCTCACGTTGTCCTGTAAAAATAAACAAAAATAAAAAAATTAATGTTTTTCATTATGTCTTAATCTGTAAAGAATCGAAAAAAACACATTAAAAACAATAATTTTTTTAAAGAAGACGACGTATAGAATAAGGTCTCAGAACCACTTTTTGAAATTTGATTTGTATTATGAGTTATATTTTTTTAGAAATATCATTATGTCTTTTTTACTATTATTTTTTCTAGCACTCTGTTGTAATGACTTCGTATTTAAAACTTTTTTTGTTAGTATATACAGTGAGATAATTTGAAAATTCTTATTTCAATGCGAAGAGATCATATATATCCTCTTTAAAAAGTAGCTCATAAAAGGGTTCATAAAAACTAATTAATTTATGAATTAGTTCTAAAAAACTAAATTATGCCATTGCTTATTCGTCTGTCATACAATATCCTTATATAATATAGCAAAATATAAAAAGCTTATGTGGCACATTTTTAAAGCTTTTGGCTTATGTGGCATCATATGAGAGTTTATCTCACAATAATGATTTTTTATTTAAAATATGTATATAAAATATATTATAATAAAACTAATTACATTTTTGGTCCCCTAATATTTTGGAGAATTCTGAAAAATTTAAGAGTTTTTTTATTATTAACCCTCTACTACAAGGGGTGTACATAAGTCGGTTTATATTTGATAGGGTCTAAAAATGAAACTTATGGATAAAGTTAGTAATAACATGCAATTAAAAACCTTGGTGTATTATAAATATACATAACATTTTTATACGATTTTTTTTAAAATAAACTACACCATAAAACTAAACACTTTATAGTGTAGTAAATTTAAGTATAATATTACTATACTAAAAGTCTAATTTTAAAAGTATATCCGGTGTTTTGGTTTACCATGGTTTTGTCTCAAAACTGACTGGAACATTCATGAATATCCTTAAAAACATCACTTGAATGTTATGCTCTCGAGCGTAGCGCGGGCACTAAACTAGTATATATATATATATATACAAAAGTAGAATTTATTTTCGAAGTTCGTATCCTATTTGATATTTAGGCATAACCTCTTCTTTTATAAAATTCCTATAAAAAGTGATGCAAAGTAATTCCACTTAATGGTATAATACTTTACGCATATAGTTTTTTAGTTGTTAATATTTATTTGCGTTACATGACTGATAAAGAAAACAACCCCTTGATATTTTAAACTTTTATTTTTATATAAAATAATTACAATTCACAGTGTCTGGTTAATACATCATATTCTAGTAAAAATGGGGCAACAACACTTTCTATTTAAAAATGTGATGACCTAACATCAAAAAATTCATCGTTTAAAAAAATTAGCTTGATTTATGCTATAAGAAATCAATAGCTTATCAAACAGGAATTTTAATTAGTCAAATGTATAACTTATAAACTTAGGTTTACATATTGTTTTGGTTTACACACGTATGAATAAAAAAATCTTACATTATAAACTTTAAATAATTAGTAATAGACATCGAAGAATTAAGAAAAAGCTAGAATCAGAAAGTAAATTTATTTACTATGTGAAAAGGAGAAACAAGAAAAGCTATGATAGTAATAAAAGTAGCAATAAAAAATAACAAAAAGCAAACTTATTTATTAGTTGAAGAAAAGAGAAGCACGGAAAAAAAAAACAAAAACAAACTTATTTATTAATTTATTTTGAATACTCTATAAAACTCGTTTACTAACTTTTATCAATTTACATGATACACACTTCTAATAGTAAAAAAAACAGACAAATTCTTGAATGAATCGCATGCACATAAAACGCATACAAGGTTTACATTTTTAAGTTGGTGTTGAGCTAGGGTACATGAGCGTTGAAGGTGGCTAGATATGGCGACTGTTTAAGCATGATGATGACGAAGATAGTTAATATGTACGACAAAGATTATAGGAGACATGCATATAAACGAAGTGACTATTTGTTTCAACTTTTAATAATTCAATTCAGTGTTTAAATATTCAACAGTTAAAATTCAGAGCGTCTGTTTTATAAAAAAAATCTGAATGGTTTAGTTAAGTGCTAAATGGTTAAGAGATAGAGAGATGCTGCATGAAATTGATATGAATGAAGCATATAACAATTTTACACTCATTTGCATTTCTGTCCAAACATCATTTTCATTTATAAAACCTCTTAATGATTCATAAATCTTAACAATTCACCCACTTAATGATTAAATTTTGCTAAACATTCCTGAAGACAAAGAAAAGATTATATATGATTAATAGTATAAAAGTATATATTAACTTAATAAACAAATATATTTTGATTACCCAAACAATATTGAATACTTTTGATCGGGTAATTAATCATGCATGTGTTGTTTTTTCAAAATTATAACATGACCTAGCTAATTAGTTTATGCATGTGTAACTTCTTTATTAGATAGATAGATAGATAGATATTTCTTGAAAATAATAATAATAATAATAATAATAATAATAATAATCATTCGGGTTCAAAAAATTGACATCCATATATATATATATTATCACAAAATTGGAGCACATGAAATATTCGGGCATTAGACCGGCAAACTTTTTGAATGGCACTAAACTTGGTTGTTGCATATTCTTCAGAAGCACTGGGTTAAACTTGGTGGTTGCCTGTTCTTGTCAGATCAAGGATAGATTGCAATTGCACCTCAACTTAATTTGTGGTCATAAATTAATAAAAAGACCAAAATGTAAACTTTCATTTGGGTTTAAGTGATGTATATATAAATTCCTCTCGATCAATAGTTTTAATTATTGTATATAATTTTATATAACACATCAGTCATCACCTCACTAAAATATCCAGAATAACGTGAGGTTTGACAATTTGTGTTTTAATGATGTAAACTGCCAGATATTGGGTCAAGAATTAAAAATATATATAAAGTAACCATAAGTCACCTATTTAATTTTTAAACAATATATATTCAGCAGTCAAACTAATTGTCAATGAATATCGTTGATAAAACAATGGAGAGTTTGATTCCTTCAACACTTCAGCACCATAAATCTATTATATATAGACTTACTAAAAACGTATTGTAAATTTAAAATTATATAGTTATAGATTTTTTTAAGCTAAAGTTGTTTTTATAAAGTTATATATGGTTGACTAGTTACCAATGTTTTGATAAAATTCATCTAAAATAATTAAAAATTATGATGTTAAAAAAATACAATTGACTAATTAACTTGATTGAAGTGTCTTGTAATTAACATCCACTCATATGTATGCGGGCTGTATTCAGATTTAATAATTCATCTTAGACAATACATCACAAAGAGCTGCATCCAAGTTCATTGGTGTTTTGGCTGAGTTAATAGGGTTATTAGTTAAGCTCGAGTGACACGTCCAAGTTGTATTTAGTGAACACTCAACGAAGGTATGATAAATACGGCGAGGGAAACCTGCTCAGTTCAAATATTAGCGACCATCGCTAAATCTCCCATTAATACCAGGTGCTAAAGAAACTTGTTGGGACTTGAATAGCCTAATTAAACGTGTGTCATTTAATACATCAGGTCATTTCCTTACCGCTTAACACCATCTTAATTTATAGCCCATTGGCAAATAATGTGTGTTATTATAAGATATTTTTAGAAAGAGGAAAAACTTGAAAAGATAAAATGACCGTTTGAACATACAGAAGCAAAGTATAAAGTAGGTGGCCTACTGTCCCATTTCTTGGATGGACTTTGTGTTCCAAAGAATGTCCTTTATCTTAAACAATATAAAAAGGGGTTTAAACTTTAAACTATGTTCATATATTATTAAAAAATAAAAACACTCATTACTTATATTAATAAGTGGAATTTCTTATAAAAAGAGACGAACCACGAACACTAAGGTTAAGGTTAAGACCAGATGAATATTATATAATGTGAGAAATAAAAACAAAAAACACTTTGAATTTTTACATGTAATTTTATAACACTCAAGTGTGATTTTAAAGATATTCATAACGGTTTCAATCAGTTTTGATATAAATATGTGGTAAAGGGGAACACAAGTTTTATATTTGAAAAATTATTTTTTTAGTATATCAATATTATATCCAAATTAAAAAGAATTAAATTCTTAGTTTTATATGTTTTCTAAAACACCGATGTCTTTAATTATAGGAACAATTACATATTTACCCTTATAAACACCATCTAATTGCATATTTACCCAATTAAAAATATCAATGGCATATAACCTCAATATTATAAAAAATATGGGTATATTAGCAATTAAAAATGATATATTTACAAATTAAAATGATTTATAGGGTGAAATATTCAAATGATTTTCTTTGGTGAAATATGCATTAATGGTTTTTGAAAGAAGAAAATATGTATTTAACCCTTAATTATATGTTATTAACAACTTTATCCGTAAATTTTATTTATATATCGTATCAAATACAAACGACTCATGTACACTCCTAGTACCAAAGGGTTAAAATATAACTAACTAGTTTAGTGCCCATGTGTTACACGAGTAGTGACATGAAAAACAGAGAAGTTTAAATGGTTTAGAAAATGGATAAATTTATAGAAAATAATCAATTTTAAATTTGTTCTAATTATATCATACAAACAATGTTTTGTTTTAAGTAGACAACATTTAAAAAGTTGTCTCAATCATATGTAATTAATTTGTATGATGGATAAATTTTAATTTTAACATTCATTTTAAAAGAAAGTAAAATAAATGCTCATGAAACTTTTTAAAAATTGCGAAAATTTTCAAAAATTTATAAAAAATAAAAAAAGCGACAAGTTTTTTACAAATTGCAAAAAGTTTAAAAAAATTTCAAAACTATAAAATAATCTCTGAATTTTTTTTTAAAAGTTTGTAAGAATATTTAGTTGATGGCATAAAAATATACCAAAAGGGTTCCAATTTTATCTAAAAATTAATGTTAACCTATATACGAATTAATTACCTACGAGTAGAACATCTTTTAAACTTAAGTTATCTAATTGAAACAAAAAAAAAAATTAAGTGACCTAACTGGAACAAAATATAAAGTTAGTTATGTTTCTATGTGATTTTCGCTTTAGAAAAAGAAACATTTGAAAATAACTTACATATTATTACATTAAATAAAGGTTACTTAACGTTTAAAAACAAATTAGATACAACATAAAAATATACCAAAAGGGTCCCAATTTTATCTAAAAATTAATGTTAACCTATATACAAATTAATTACCTAGGAGTAGAACACCTTTTAAACTTAAGTTATCTAACTGAAACAAAAAAAATTGAGTGACCTAACTGGAACAAAATATAAAGTTAGTTATGTTTCTATGTGATTTTCGGTTTAGAAAAAGAAACATTTGAAAATAACTTACATATTATTACATTAAATAAAGGTTTCTTAACGTTTAAAAACAAATTAGATACAACATTAAAAACCATTTTTTTTGACAATAGAAATGCTTATATTTGGCAAGGATCTCGTCAAGACTTGGCTTAACAATGTTGACGCATTGATAAAAAAAAATTACATTTTGCAATGTTGAATATTTGAACAATTGAATGTAATTTGTTAGATTTAAATAATATTATGAAAAAACAATAATTCAGGAAGCAAATGAATTTAAAAGGTAAAATGATTTTTATATTTTCAAAACTATATATTTTTGAAATAATTTCATTTGATTATGTTGTTAAATTTGAATTAATTCAAAATATTAATTATGGAATGAAAATCATCATCTAATAAAAACGTTATCAATATTTTGAGCGGGAAAAAACAATTTTTTAAGTGCCTTAAATGTATGATAAGTGTCCTTTAAACCCCTCTTATTAGAATGTATAGATTTTAAAATTCACTCAAAGACCAAAATATAATTAGTATTATTATAATATATTTATATATATTTTAAATAAAAATTTATTATTACAAAAAACACTTTGTAAATTATGTCACATAACACTGATAAGGAGCTTTAAAAATATACCCACATAAGTTCTGCTTTTTAAGCATGTGACAAATGTTATTTTCAGTCATCCTCCTCCTCAGTTCTCTCTATATATAGTCTTCATTCACTCTTAAGAGTTTTCACTAGGGGTGTAAACGAGCCGAGCCGAGCCCGAGCTCGTCTAGGCTCGAGCTCGGCTCGTTTCAGCTTAGCCAGGCTCGAGCTCGAGCTCGGCTCGTTTAAAGCTTTAACTTCAAAGCTCGAGCTCGAGCTCGTCACAAACTTCTCAAGCTCGAGCTCGACTCGGGCTCGGCTCGTCTGGTTTTTTATTATTTTATTTAATTATTTATATTTAATTTTATATAAATTTTTAATTATTTATATTCAATTTTACATAAACTTTTAATTATATGTAATTTATATATATAATAAAATACATATTATATATTTTTAATCATAACTTGTATATATTTTAACTATTAATAATAATATATATTTATAAAATAAATAAAAAAAACATATAATGGCAAAGCTCGATAAGGCTCGCGAGCCGGCTCGAGCTCGATATGTAAAGCTCGAGCTCGAGCTCGATAACTTAATGAGCTCTTATTTAAAGCTCGGGCTCGAGCTCGAGCTCGAAAAAGCTCGGCTCGTTCGAGCTTTTTTTCGATCCGATCTCGAGTAGCTCACGAGTAGCTCGGCTCGTTTACACCCCTAGTTTTCACTTTCACCTTTTCTTCAACATACAAATACAAATACACACATCCTCTCCGTCGCCGGAATTTTCTCCGGCCACTTTATTTTCAGAAACATTCATCTTCAGGTGCTATTGCACGTGTTCATGTTGTCAGAGTGCCGGTGTGACTTCAATTTTTTAATCATAAACACCTTTCTAGAACACGTACGTTTCTTTATATAATCAACCTTATTATTTACTTCATCCACATCTGAATCTTCAACGTCAAATGTGTGTGAAACGGTGAAGTTATAGTTGCTTCAGTTTCAGGTAACAGATCTATGCTGTTGATTCATTTGTACGTTAGCTCATTAACGCTTCATATGTGTGTGTGCTGATGGATGTTTTCAATTGTTTGTTGTTTTTGAACTTGAAGTTCATGTTAGTTTAGTAGTTGCAGGTTTAAATGCTTAATTAGTAACCTTTTGATTAAATTTGGAAGCATTTGATTATTATTTGTTTAATTGTTTAGCTACAGATGTTATCTGTTTCAATTTGTTTGAAAAGTCAAACTACTGTAATTTCTAGGGTTTTGACTTTGAATGGATGTAAATGGTAAAAGCTTAAAAACAGGGGAGATAAGTATGTCGGAGAACAAAAAAGACGGTGAAGTGACGGTGACAATCTCCGGCGAAGATAGAGACGTGAAAAATGCAACATCTCCGGCGAAGAGAGGTGTTATTGATTCACCTCAGAGAAAATCGGTTGATTCGTATCCAGAAAATGCAGCTTTTATGCCGAGCCCTAACAGACCTCCTAAAATCCCCAATCCTGAAACCCTAACTAGACGGAAAACCTTGGCGAGATCGATTTACTCGAAGCCGAAGTCGAGGTTTGGTGAACAATCACCTTTGATTGATCACAACATGTTCGATGATATGCCTGAACCGGTTGGGCAGACCTCTAACTCACCTGGAGGAGTCGCGTCGAATCGGGCTTCTCCAAATGGTACACCGTTGAAGGAGACGACAAGAACTATTTCCATAACTCCGAAAACTCCATTAATGGCATCACCTGGAGGTGCAGGTGCAGGTTCAGGGGGAGTTGATGAAGATGAAGAGATTTACAAGAAGGTGAACATAAGAAAGAAACTTAAGTATCAGAGAGTAAAGATGAAAGTTTTATTTGAATGGATAGTTTTTCTGTTGCTTTTAAGTTGTGTAGTTGCTAGTTTGACGGTTGACAAGTTGGAGTATTACAAAATCTGGAGCTTGGAGTTATGGAAATGGCTTGTGCTTGTAACGGTGATTATTTGTGGTATGTTGGTCACCAAAAAGCTTATGCATTTTATCGTCTTGTTGATAGAGTTGAACTTCTTGTTGAGGAAAAAAGTGTTGTATTTTGTTCATGGGTTGAAGAAGAGTGTTCAAGTATGTATTTGGTTAATTGTTGTTCTTGTTACTTGGACATCGTTGTTTAACAGCCAAGATGTTGAAAGATCAAAAACCGCCACCAAAGTTTTGGACTATGTTACTTGGACCATAGTTGCCTTATTGGTTGGTGCAGTTTTGTGGTTATTAAAGAGTTTATTACTTAAAATCTTGGCGACGTCGTTCCACGTCAGCAATTTCTTTGATAGAATTCAAGAATCGTTCTTTCATCAGTATGTTCTATTAACCCTATCCGGCCCGCCACTTATGGGATCTTTAGAAATGGTTGGGGCGAGTACAAGCACAAGTCAGTTGAGTTTTCAGGTGAAGAGAAAAGGGAAAGAAGCCAAGACAAAAGACGTGATTGATGTAGGTAAACTTCATCAAATGAAAAGAGAAAAAGTGTCTGCTTGGACTATGAAAATGTTAGTTGATGTGGTATCAAATTCCGGGCTCTCCACTTTTTCTGGTGAACTTGAAGAAAGCGCGTATGATAGGCCAAGCGAGTCTGCAGATAAGGAAATTTCTAGTGAGATGGAAGCAATTGCTGCTGCTTATCATATTTTTAGAAATGTTGCCCAGCCTGGTTCTACGTAAGACGTCTACAAGATCTTCAATAATCTCATTTTTAGATGATTTAATAAAAGTTACCTGTTTGCAATGCAGATACATTGAAGAACTGGATCTAAGGAGGTTTATGATTAAGGAAGAGGTAGATTATGTGTTTCCACTGATCGATGTGGCTGATAAAGGACAAATTGATAGGAAAACTTTAACAGAATGGGTGGTAAGATTCTTTATCTTATTCATTTGATAGAAAAAGATAGGCAAATAAACATTCTAAGGAACTTGGAGTGCGATTAGTTAAGGATTTGAATGAAAATAGTTTTCTTTTTGGGATAAAGGGCGTTGCCTGGCAAATAAAATGAAATTAGTTTTGGTACAAAAAAAGGAAAGTGATTACTTTCTTACATTTTTCACAGATCCCACTTGCTAAGTTCATGCAACTTGGTTACTTAATGCAGGTAAAGGTTTACAATGGGCGGAAAGCTTTAGCACATGCTTTAAGTGACACAAAGACAGCAGTAAAACAATTGGACAAACTTGTTACAACTGTCTTGATTGTTCTAGTCTTTGTCGTGTGGCTTCTTTTGACCGAAATTGCTACAACCAAAGTACTTGTTTTAATGTCGTCACAGCTTGTAGTAGCTGCTTTTATATTTGGAAACACTTGCAAGACTATATTTGAAGCAATAGTGTTTGTTTTTATAATGCATCCATTTGATGTTGGTGACCGTTGTGTCATTGATGGAGTTCAGGTACCATACTTACATCTTATGATATTTATATTCTCCTCTCCATCACATGAGAGTTGCAACAATCTCCATATGTGTAACTCAGAAATTTTTAAAAAATGAGAACAATGAAATATTCATTTGGGTGGTTCAAGTTTAATTCCGTTTGTTGCAATTAATTGATGGACTACTTTATTTGACAGATGATAGTTGAAGAGATGAATATCTTGACAACGGTCTTCTTGAGATATGATAATGAGAAGATATACTATCCCAATGCGGTTTTGTCTACGAAGCCCATTAGCAATTTCTATAGAAGCCCTGATATGGGAGATGATGCACAATTCTCTATTGATTTTGGAACACCTATTGAGAAGATTGGGCTATTGAAGGACAAGATAAAAAAGTAAGTTAATACACATTGGGTTACATACTTACATATATCAACTTTTTTCTACATGAATTTTGGCTATATAATGAATGATATTGTTACTTGTGGTTAGGTATTTGGAGAAGAATCCCCAGTTATGGCACCCAACTCACAGTTTTGTTGTGAAGGAGATTGAAAATGTAAACAAGATAAAAGTGGCTTTGTTTTTCAATCATACGATGAATTTTCAAGATTACCCTGAAAAGAACAGGAGGAGAACTGAATTGGTTTTAGAGTTGAAGAAATTTTTTGAAGAGCTGAAGATCAAATGCAATCTCCTTCCCCAAGAAGTTCATCTGCATCATCCGGAAACAACAACTGGGCCCGCCAAATAATCACACAATCTCGTGTTTAAAGGTCCATCTTTCTTTCCTGTATCACAAGTTTTGATTCTCCATTAGTTCAATAAAAGTGTTTTGACCTTTAATCAAACTTTAATAAAGATGAAATTTTGAATGGGGATCATATCCATCAACAATTTGTGTGAATGACAATGGGTATATAAGCATATTATTATCTAGAATCTTTACCAAATTGAAAGTTTTTTGGTGCTAGGAATGGAGTGATGAGTCTAGAAAACCACCACTTTAACTAGTGGTGCAAATTTTAAACCAAGATTAACGGGTCAAATGGGTAAAACCTTAAAAAGAGCTTAACGTGTATTTTTAATGCGTACAACATCTGATACTCTCCTTTATTCAAAGTAAGTCAGATTATTGCTGAAATTATCCAAACTTTATAACCATATTTTTTAATGTGAAATGCTTTGACAAACTATCCTACTTGCTTGACCCACCTATTTCGCGATCTCTAACCTTTGCTAACCTGACATTCCTTTTTTAATCTGGCAGCTTGGGTTCGTTGTTTTGAAGCCACTTTTTTGCATTCAGGGTCTCTTGTGCTCAGCATGTGGCGGCAATATATGTATTTTTAGGTAGGTGTGTTATGTAATGGTTTAGTTTTTGCATTTTGTTTGTGTAGGGCAGGCAACTTAGAAGAGAGATGAAAGAAACTTTCATCTATGCCATCCAAAGACTTGTAGTCACTTTAATGGAATAACATCACATGGTTAATTTTATGCCAAGATGACTTATTTATGCCCTCCTTTCTAAAGATTGCTGTATTGGAAATTTTAATCTTTGCTTGTTTGAGATGGTCTCCATTGAGACTCATGTTCTTGCACGCGATATCTTAGTAAGTCCCATACGTCAATTCGTTCGCAGGTTAGGTTATCTACCGTGACATAAAGATTGACCGGCCTTAAATTCTATCATTGTATGAAATCCACTGTTTGAGTGCGTTTGGGTGAGATAAATATTTGAACAAGATATTTGGACAAGTTATCTCCATTCCTGCACTACATGCTCTTTGCACGGCAAAACGTATATTATTGGCCGGTATTAGCGGTCGGATGTTAGGTCTCCTAGTCATTTTCATTTAGCAAATAAAACTTGACATTTGTCTTTAATCTTTAGTGACTAATATAATAGTAACTAGTAGATGTAAACATGTGCGTTGCGGTGGTTTGTTGATGATGCTGGAGATTTGCAACTCTTGGTTTAAAAGAACATGGTGTATTCAAACTTTTATAAAAAAAATTTCTATTCAAGTAATCTTAACTTTCAGCTATTGAAGGTAATAATCCCGACCCTTGGTCTTACTAATACATGTTGCACTTTTTCTTTCACCAACTACATTGATTTTCTTTCACATTAACATCTTTCGGTCTTTTTTTAACTTTTTCTTTTTTAAAACACGATAAATAATAAATTCAAACTAAGATCAACGAATAACTGATAATAATAAATAAACTTTTATTTGGAAATTTTAAAAAAAATTAACATTAATTAAAAACTAACTATACAAAGGTAAAAGTATACTATTAATTTCTCTTTCTTGCTTGTTTTTAGTAGCATCTTGTTTAGCGTAGATACATCCATAAAGATCAATAATTTTGAATTCTTTAAAGCGTTTATAGTAGCTTTAACCATTCAGAACAAAAACTAAAATAAGTAGACAACTAAGACCAGGCGTTATGGTAAGATGGGGGGCGTTATGGAGGTGCCAAATCAGTAGGCGCGATAACGAAATTTTAACGAGTGGAGACGCTGCCCTTGATGGCGTGAGTGGAGTGATGCCTATAAAAAAAAGGTTGTGTGTATTGAATATTTTATTTTAAATCATTACCCAATCACAACACATCTTATTTATTAGATAGATACTTAGTATCCTTTCATAACACTTATTCTAATCACTATCACCTTTCACAACACATCTTAGTTACTGTTTAGTCATCACCTACGTAACAACGTCTTTGATATCACTATAAACATTCCGCCTTTTATATCACTATAAGTATTCCAAAACACGTAGCCTAACAATCACAATGTCTAAGTAAAAGATTTTTCTTTTTTTTTTTTAATATTGAATGAATATCCTTTGCTTCTTGTAAATTTGTAATGTTGTTGTATATGTGTTGAACTTTGGGTCCAACCATATCCTATCTTCCATCTCCCATTAATTTAACAAATCCTCAAATCTTCCTTCTTCTCATTACAACACCAACACCACAATGCATCATTCATCATCTTCATCTTCAAACAATTCATTTGATGATAATAATAATAATAAAGCATCAAACAAACATAAAACAACCACCAATCACACAGCCATAATCTCTTTACCTCTTTCAACTCTTCACACTTCATCTCTCTTCTTCTTCAAACCTTCAACTCCCAATCATCTCCACAAAATAGTCACTCAATCATCCAACGCTTTCATTTGCAACTTTCACAACTCCATTCATAAATGCATCACTTTTCTTCATCTATTCGCTTCTCAAAACCCCCTTTTTACCAAATTGCAATCTATTTGCTCTGAATACAACAACTTCCGCCAGGTAATTTTATCATTTCGCGTGTTTTTTTGTTCATTTGTTTGCAATTGAAGCGGTTTTTGTTCGATTAGATGGTGATAATTTGGGTTTTTTTTCTAGTGATTGGTGTCTAGTTGAAATTAGGGTTCCATTTGTGTGATGTAACAGCACACTTTTGTCAATTGTTCTACATTAGCATTGGTGGATGATGGTAAATTGATAATGTAAATCTTTTACCAATGTAGAACATCTGAATATTGAGATAATCATGTTGTCATTTTATAACCATACCTTAGCAAGAACATATTTGTTGCATATTGTATGTATGTATGTATGTATATATATTGGTTTAAGCTTGTTATAATTCTGGTGAAAATTTTGATAAAAGGTTTAAGCTTGTTATAATTCTGGTGAATATGTTAAGTTTGAAGTCACAATTTGACATTAATTTAACCTTTTTTTGGTGAATATTTAATAACAATTAGGGGTTGCTTGTTTCAACCTTTTAATGGTTCAGATGTCTGAATGGTTCAACACTACTTCAGCGGTTAATGGTTCAATCTGTTTGTTACACGAGCATAAGTCTAAATGATTCGGAAATTTGCCTTTGAATGGTTAAACATTATACCGAGTTTGAGTGATTAAGACCTGTTACCCATTCAGTTGCCAAACAGCCCCTTTTTGTTATTGTTCCTGCCTAATGTAATACTATTCTTTCAAAACAAGGGCAATGAAATAAGTGGTACGGTGGCTTGGATGACGGGTCAAGATGAGTAAAGTCTAGTATAAGTTAAGTAAGTCTGGGTCGGATAACACTTTTATCAGTTTTATATGCTATAATAGTGTATCAAATATGATTACAGTTGTTGTATTGACCGTTTTTAAGCTTCACTGTTTCAGATCAACTGCAGAAGACAAAGGAATTTGCGGTCTCTATCGAGTCATGATTTTGCTGCCATTATCCCAGGAGATTCAGTAGCAGGGCTTGTGGTATCTAATGGTGTTCTAAATTTCTTAAATATATACAACACATTGTTGGTTGTGAGGCTAGTTCTCACATGGTTTCCCAACTCACCTCCAGCCATTGTGAGTCCACTCAGGTATCTTTTTTGAAACCATGATACTATTCAACATTTGTTATTTAGTTTACCAAACAATATTTTTGTTCAAAATGATTTGGATGATTAAATCAGTTTTTATATATTCAGATGAATTATATTTGGATCGATAGAGCCAATATATCATTTAGGCTCCCTATGTGTTTACCATTAATCACGCCCTTAAATAAATAGATTGGCTAGAAAAGGTCCAACTCCGACAGCGAAAGTTTAAATGGGTCTAATTTTCACTATGTTTGGAGTTATAAGGCCCATAACTCTCCAAACAGCGAAAGTTATGCCCGATCTAGCCCGTTTGCCTTGCCCAATTGCTCTAAATATGAATCTTTAAATCTTTAATCTCCAATGTGAGCTCCATATTATTTAGTCATCAAGATTACAATTCTTGGATTCATGAACTTGTTTGGTTCTTTTTTCTACAGCACTTTATGTGACCCCTACTTAAACATCTTTCGTGGGGTCATCCCGCCACTTGGGGGCACATTGGATCTTTCTCCAATACTTGCCTTCCTGGTGCTAAACGCCTTAACCAGTACTGCTTCTGCACTTCCTGCTGAGCTTCCATCCACAGAATCGTCTAACAAAAGCCCGTTATCTCAGAAGGGTTCGTTGTTTCATACATCAATATCCCATCTTACCTCATCCCAAGAGAAATGGATGAAAAGATTTAATACACAAAGGTCAAAGGGCCCGGGCATTGACGAGTGAATCATGAATGGCACAACCATATAACTTATCAAGGTAATTATTTTGTATTATTAATGCTATGATAGTCTCTCTGGAGTATAACTTTACATTAACACTAGTTTATATGCTACATGTGTAATAATGAAAACTTAGATCTGAATCTACATTTTAACACTAGTGTGTGAGCTAAAGTTTATTCAATATCAATTTACAGTGAAGAGATTGACAATGATTTCAAATTTTTTTTTTTCTATTTCGCAGGGGAGAAAAGAAAGCTGTTATTTTATTTGTATTTATGGATGGAAAGAGTGAGTAACAAAGGCTTATGCATTCATCCATTTCTATCCTTTGTCGAGCCTTACCGTAACTAAAATATTGTATGTTTTATAGAATCCAAAATGTAGTGAGTGATACATGTCATTGTAAGATTCAGGCGAGAACATCTACTTTGAATTTGAAGATGATTTGGAAACATATTTATTCTTACTTAGATGTTGAAGTGCACTTAATATTGATATGTATCATGCACCTATAATTACATATGACAGTGTTCACATCTTGTCAAAAACAAGTTAATAAATTTTTTCTACTAAAATGCGTAAAGAAATAGTCATTGTGCTGTTGTGCATATAACTTTGACAAATTACAAATTTGGTGCTTGAGACAATGTTTATGTCACATTATCACCACTGTGAACAGATGACTTTTCTAAGGTGTTACATGCAAGAACATGAGTGACGCTGCAACATATCTCAAACAAACACTTCAAGTCTACAACAACACACCATAATAAAACACTTTACAAGATTATGATACAAACAATGCAGCATGTCTCAAGAAGGGAAAAGAAAAACCCATCTTGGCATAAAATTAAGAACGACAACAATTAATCGTGTGATGTGATTCTATTCATACGGTTTTTAGAAGTGCTGCGAGTCTTGGATAGCGTAGACGGAAGCTTCTCTCTTCTAACTTGTTTCCACAAACAAAATGAAACATTATTTCGAACCATCACATAGATACAACATACCTCCTTAAATATACATATATGGCTGCCTCATGTTGTGTGCAGGAGATTAGGAGTGCAAAAAAACTGCTTCAAATATAATCTAAGCTGCATGATTAAAAATGAATGTAAAGTGAGTAAAAGTTAAAGGTCACAGAATGGGTCAGCTTGGGATGATCCGCAACACTCTTTTATAAACAGTTAACGAATAAATACGAGACCTTTAGACACGAGGATGTGTGATTACTTCGCAGGGCCAATTGTTTCCGGATGATGCAGATGAACTTCTTGGGGAAGGAGATGGCATTTGATCTGCAGCTCTTCAAATAATTTTTTCAGCTCTAAAACCAATTCACTTCTCCTCCTGGTCTTTTCACCATAATCTTGAAAATTCATCGTATGATTAAAGTGCAGAGCCATTTTTATCTTGTTTACATTTTCAATCTCCTTCACAACAAAATTGTGAGTTGGGTGCCATAATTGGGGATTTCTCTCCAAATACCTAACCATAAGTAACAATATCATTCATTATAAAGACAGAATTTATGTAGATTTTTTTTATAATCATGCAAGTAAGTATGATGTAAGTTATTGTGTATTAACTTACTTTTTTAGCTTGTCTTTCAATAACCCAATCTTCTCAAAAGGTGTTGCAAAGTCAATAGAAAATTCCACACCATCTCCCATATCTGGGCTTCTAAAGAAATTGCTAATGGCCTTTGTAGACAAAACCGAATTCGGATAATATATCTTTTCTTTATCATATCTCAAGAAAACTGTCGTTAAGATATTCATCTCTTCAACTATCATCTGTCAAATTACATAAAGTCCATCAATTAAATGTAATATGGTACCAGAAAAGGTAAGTGTTGCAGTATAAAGAACATAAAATGCACATATGGTACCTGAACGCCGTCAATGACACAACGATCACCAACATCAAATGGATGCATTACGAAAACGAATATAATGGCTTCAAAAATAGTCTTGCAGGTGTTTCCAAATACAAAAGCAACTACAACAAGCTGTGATGAGAGTAAAACAAGTACTTTGGTTGTAGCAATTTCTGTCAAAAGAAGCCAGACGATGAAGACTACAACAATCAAGACAGCTGTAACAAGCTTGTCCAATTGGTTTACTGCTGTCTTTGTATCACTTAAAGCGTGTGCTAAAGCTTTTCGGCCATTGTAAACCTTTACCTGCATTAAGTAACCAAGTTAAATGAATTTTAGTGAGGCTATGATCATAGCATCTCATGTCACTTTGTCTTACCACCCATTCTGTTAAAGTTTTCCTATCAATTTGTCCTTTATCAGCCAAATCGATCAGCGGAAACACAATATCCACCTCTTCCTTGATCATAAATCTCCTTAAATCCACTTCTTCAATGTATCTACATTGTAAACAAACAATAATTATTAAAAAATTATCAATAAATGAAACATATTTTAAGATCTTGTATATGTAGATGTTCTTACGTAAAACCCGGCTGAGCAACATTATTAAAAATATGATAAGCAGCAGCAATTGCTTCCATCTCATTAGCAATTTGCTTATCTGCAGATTCACTTCGCCTATCATACGCGCTTTGTTCAAGTTCACCAGAAAAAGTTGAGAGCTTGGAATTGGATATCACATCAACTAATGTTTTCATAGTCCAAGCAGACACTTTTTCTCTTTTCATTTGATGAAGTTTCCCTACATCAATCACTTCTTTTGTCTTTGCTTCTTTCCCTCCTGTCTTCACTGGTAAACTCAAGTGACGCTTGCTTGTACTTGCGCCAACCAATTCTATAGCTTCCATAACTGGCGGACCCGATAGCGTCAAAAGCGCATACTGAAGAAAGATCGATTCTTGAACTCTATCAAAGAAATTGCTGACGTGGAATGATGTCGCCAAGATTTTAAGCAACAAAGTCTTTAACACCCACAAAATTGAACCAACCAACAAGGAAGCAATAGTCCAAGTAAGATAGTCCAAAACTTTGGAGTCCAAAACTTTGGTGGCGGTTTTTGATCTTTCAACATCTTGGCTATTAAACATTGATGTCCAAGTAACAAGAATAAGAATCAACCAAATACATACTTGAACACTCTTCTTCAACCCATGAACAAAGTACAACACTTTTTTCTTCAACAAGAAATTCATTTCTATCAACAACACAATAAAATGCATAAGCTTTTTCGTGACTAACATACCACAAATGATCACTGTCACCAGCACAAACCATTTCCATAACTGCAAGCTCCAGATTTTGTAATGCTTCAACTCATCAACCATAAAACTAGCAATTACACAACTTAATAGGAACAGAAACACCATCCATTCAAATAGAACTTTAATCTTTACTCTCTTATACTTGAGTTTATTTTTTATGTTCACCTTCTTGTAAATCTCTTCATCGTCATCAACTCCCCCTGCATCCGCACCTCCAGGTGATGCCAATACTGAAGTTTTTGGAGTTATGGAAATTGTTCTTGTGATCTCTTTCAATGTTGCACCATTTATAGAAGCAGTAGTGTTGGAAGCTACTCTAGGTGAGGACCAATTTGATGCAATTCCTGCAGGTGAGTTTGAAAACTGGCTAACTAGTTCAGGCATTTCATCGAACACATTGTGATCAATCAAAGGCGGTTCACCAAACCTCGATTTCGGCCTGGAGTAAACCGATCTTGCCAGGTTTTTTCGCTTGATTAGCGATTCAGGAATGGGAATTCGAGGAGGCCTGTTAGGGCTAGGCATAAAAACTGTATTTTCAGGATATGAATCATTAGATCTTCTTTGAGGTGACTCAGAAACACCTCTTACATTTTTCAAATCTCTTTCTTCGCCAGAGATTGTCACCACCACTTCACCGCTCTTTTTGTTCTCCGTCATGCTTAATTGCTTATCATTTACAACAAATGTTTGAAGTTAAAACCCTGGAAATTTACAGTACACAGTTAGAACATTTGACTTTTCAAACAAAATGCAACAGAAAACAACAGGTGTAGATGAAGAATTTAACAAATAACAATGAATGCTTCACATATTTTATCTGAAAACATTAACTACAGCTCCAATTAATTAACATGAAATACAAATTCAAAGACTGAAAAACAATAACATATTAACAACAATTGAAACTTTGAAAGCATTCATCAAACAAACACAAACACAAACACATAAAATACAAAAATTATGAAGTGAATTAGCATTCATCAGTCGAGATCTGTTACCTGAGATTGAAACAACTATAACTTCACGCATTTGCAATTGAAGGTTAAAATGATGATGATCTAAATAAGTAAGCTCGCACTGAAACTGTCATAAACACGCACACATGCTGTACGTGAAAAAGTGGTTGGTGTGAAAATGGAGGATAAACGGAGATAGGTGTTAGGTGGCCGGAGAAAACTCCGGCGACGGAGATATGCGATTATTGTGAGGCTGTGACACAGATGATGATGATGATGAGAGGATTTGTATGTTTGAGAAATGGCGCTAATGACTCACTTATAAAGATAAAATTATTGTAATTCAAATCTTGGATAAAAGTTTATTTTAAAAGAAATTGCGCTTTTGGTCCCTCACATTTGTTATTTTTATCATGTTCGGTTTCACCGTAACGATCTTATTTGTTTCGCGAGCAGATGTTTGAATGGTTCAAATATTTGTCTCTGAATGGTTAACAATTATATATACTGAGTCTGAATGGTTAAGAGCTTTTATCTTAATTGGCTAGACATTGCATTTAAATAGTTAAGCGATATACTAGCTATTGATTATTCAGGCATCTTACTAGTTCGGCACTTAATGATTTAGACCTTTTACTGGTTTAACACTTATCCATTTAGAAGTTGACAAATAACCCTTAGTTGAAATAAAACTTAAAAATAAGTTACGCAATTAAATAAAAACAAAGTGTAAGTGATTTAATTTGAACAAAATCAAAATTTAGTTATGTTTGTTACACGAATTTAAATACTAATGATCTACTTAAGTTTAAATTAAAAACTACCTATCATAAGTATAACCATTTTAAATAAGGAATGCGGAGCAACAACTAACGACTCAGTTTTAGTAGACCATCAAAAATGTAAAATTCCTAGATTGATAAAATCATAATAAAAATGTAGTCGGTTTATATTTAGCTAGTCTATAATAGTGCATAACTATATGGAAAAATAATAAGAAAACAAAGAATAAACTATTTCATTTATGTTTAGTGCCTTTAGTCCCTTCCCTTTTTAGCAAAAAGCCTAAAAGAATAGAAGAAAGCAGACATAAAAATATGTCACAAAACATATTTGTGTGGTTCATTTCATACATGACCACTAGGATGAGAGCAAGCTAAAAAACAATATATCAGGTTAAAAAAAATTAAACTCTTTATCGCGTCCCACGCTCATAAGTAGCCTCGCAAAGTGTCCCGTCTCATTATAGATCAAAGTGTCAACTCATAGTCTCACGGCGCATAATACATCTCCTTAGAATACAAACGCAAAAACCCCAATCAATGGATGTTCTTTTGCTGAAAGAATCCGAGAATACAAACACAAAAAACAAATGTCAGATAACAAATGTTGTGTGGTTCACTTGGATACATGATCAATTGCAAGAGAGCACGCCAAAAAAGACATATTATACCAAGTTAAAAAAGTAATAAAAAGAAAATTCCAAATAAAAGTAGCTTCAAGAAGGAACAAATATACAAATTTATCAATATAATAAAGAAACATCTAAAAAAGGTTAGATATAAAACCAAATCTTTTTTTGATGTCTTGATGTCATGTAAGTAGATAGTTTATCATGTCATCAAGTAAAAACACTTTTAAGACTAAAAATGAAAGTAATTATATATAATGCACCAATTTTGGTCCATGGGCCGTTAGCCATTATCTAAGTGATTTAATGAGGCAAATTATGATGTTATCCATTTGTAAGTTCAATCCCTTTGAGCATTGTATAAAGAAAGGTTAATTGTTAACGAAGTAATTAAGCATTTTGATCATTTCATATATGTCTTAACCGGGGATTATATATAATATACTTTAACTAGAGTTAAATTTTTTTATTCTAAACTGACCGGTATTTTTACCTATGACGTGTTCGACCTATTTAAAATCATGTCGTATTTTAAGTCGATCTTTTAATGTTCATTTCTAAATATGAATAGTAGATAGTGATTTGGTGTTTGTCCCTTTTATTGTTTTTTGTGTTTTATAGTAAATTAAAAAAGTTGAGTTTATAGGATGAAATGATTCCACATTTCCACGTATGTGTATGTCTTTATGATGATATTCTTTTAATTTTAGTTTTGGTTAAATTTGTATGCGAGATCAATCAAAATGAGCTATGTAATAGTGGTTGATGGCGATACCTAGCTCTCTTGCTAGACACGTTCCCTAATCAATTAATGATCCTTTGATACAAATATATAACTATCAAACAAATAATAATATTTATAAATTGTTAGACCCATCTAGAGGATGAAGATGAAAAGAATGAGTTTAATGAACTCTAAACAACTTTATTTGTTGTTATAAATCTTGATCCGTGAACCATACCTATAAGTTTGCTCAAATGTATTTTACTCTAAAAATAAAGAGAACAAAGGCATGATCTTCATACTAAATATAAGTGCAAATGTAAATGTTATGATTAAAGTTCAAGATGTTAATATATATATTAAACGGTTCTAACTACCATCTTTTTGTCTATATGACTGTCCCAGCTAACGAACTGGTTGGTAACGATCCCAATTTTTATCCCTTTGACAACGATTTAATAACCGCCGTTAAGTTTTTTTCGAGATACATACCGACGCTTTTAGGGTTTTTTTATCATAATGATAATATGAGTCAACTTATGTATATGTTACCGCGAAACGACGTTTCAATCGGGTATATGTTCTACAAAGCTACCTAAAAGTGAATTACAAATATCATATATAAACAAAGCTTAAAAATAAGTTACCTAATTAAAAAAATAGAGTTTGAGTGACTTAATTTAAAAAAATTAAACTTAATTATATGTTAGAAAATTACACAAAAGTGAATTTCAAATATCACATTTGAATACGTGGGTATGAAGTATAAAATATGAACTATCCTTTGGTATAACTACAAAAATTACTATATATTAAAATAAAAACTTTATGAATAGTTACTTTTTTGTTTTGTATTTTGGGCATCATATAGTTTTGTAGGTTTTGCATTTTGTTCACCAAAGTAGAATAATATTTTTGTATATAAGTTGAGTTTTGGGTAGTGTTGTTATATATTTTGCAATTTTGGCCACCGTAGTTTTCGTAGTTTGCATTTGGACCACCAAAGTATAATGACTCTTTTATAGTAAGTTGATTTCGAGGGTCACATAGTATTGTGGTTGCTCGTCCTTGGATTCTTGAACAAGACATGCTCATTTTTACTTATCTCTCTGCTGGCTCATTCAACTATTGTTGTTTTGCTGCTTCCAGTCGTCTTCTTTATTTATTCAATCGATGATGAATGGTGGCGGTGGATGGCAGATGGTGGCGAATAATGTATGGTGGTTTCCTTTTGATATGAGATTTTACAGAGAGAGACAATGATCCGTCATTGCCTGTACCAGATTAGATGTGTTTTATTGTGATGGTGTTGTGTAGAATTGTTTCGTTATGTTTATATGAAGTTGAATGACGTTTGTTTTTCGTTGATTTTTAGCTCGTGTATGTTTTAATTGATGTGATGACGAAAATTTAACGGTGTTACCCGAGCCTATTTAATCCTAGTTAAATAAACTGACAAACATTTAAATGAAATCAATAAATTTATAAATTTATAAATCCTAAAATAGTTATTTTATTTATTT
This sequence comes from Tagetes erecta, assembly GCA_030867185.1. Classification (NCBI taxonomy): domain Eukaryota; kingdom Viridiplantae; phylum Streptophyta; class Magnoliopsida; order Asterales; family Asteraceae; genus Tagetes; species Tagetes erecta. Next base: position 2,621,052 of record CM061492.1, read on the forward strand.
TGGGCAAAGTTTATAATAATTTTTTCCTGGTAGAAATGGGTGGGTCAGAGCATTAAAAATGACACATCTTCAAGAGGCATTTGATGGAACAGCTAATTTCACATGGATTCATCGCCACTAACTTATTTGATATACAATCACCACCAATCAAAATCTTGCCTGCCGACGCCAGTAACATCCAACTGCATGCTTCTCAACATCCAATGCCTCTCCACCACTAACTTATACAATAACAAGACTATTTTTAACAAGCATAAAATAAAATACTATTTTCATTCACAATGTACGTAAGAAAGTTTTATTCTCACAATCTCAATCCATGGATTGGAATGTAAACAAGAATCAAACCGAAAGACTGTCTAGTGATACAACGTGGACATTCCTACCAGAACCTACCTATTTAGACACATATATAGCGAAAATCTCTAAGAGTTCGCATTTTTTTGTCTTCTTTGATCTTCATGTGACCCGTTGATATGTCATGGTCTTGATGTTTTCTACGAGCTTTTTGTCAGTCAAAATAACATCATTGTTGAAAATGATATTATTTCTTGCCTTAGAGTCGGAATGAGAGACCTATTAGCTTGGTTATAAATTATAAGGTAAGTTACTCAATAATAATTGATTCACCACGTACTGTTTTAACACGTTACATTTAGATCAACATATATATATATATATATATATATATATATATATATATATAGGGGTGAGATCCATTGAAAACATTGTTATATTTAAAAACACTAAAAACCACATAAAAAAACAAAAATCTACTAAACCAATGATATAATATAAATAATGGCATTTTAGTAGATTACTCAAACTTGTAGGGTATTATATTAATGACCCATATGTAAAAACGGTTAGTTTTATAAATTATTTTTTTAAACGATAGTTTTGTACTTTCTCTCTCTCCTCTCATAAAAAAATCCTGCATTCACTCCTCTACTAATTTATATTTTAATCAACAACTAAAAACATCGTGGTATTTAAAAACAATCAAACAAAAGCAAATTTTTACTCATAAGTATTTGTACTATCATATGTCTATCTAAATATATAGCTAAAAAGAAAAACAAGTTTAGGTATATGTAAAGCATATAGCAATTAAATTAGGACATCAAGTCAACCTTCTACAAAACAATTCACTAATATAAAATCTAACTTACTCATACGCATCAACAATGATACGTGCACGTAAAACATATACATAAACGCACAGTTACGTATACGTAAAAGCACAACTACATATACGTAAACACAGACATACGTATACGTAAAAGCACACATACGTATACGTAAAAGAACTCTTACGTACACATAAAAACAATATTATTACATACATAGAACAGTGAAGTTACGTGTACGTGAAAGCACAATTATGTATATGTAACAAAAGACTTAGACCATCATCATTCAGTTCATTCGTTGCATGATTAGATTTATCAAGAAATATCATTACGGTTTGGTTTCATCAATAAGTATATGTTTTGTCTATGAATTGGGTTTACTCTTTACGCATATAAAATTCATAACGAAAAACAGGCGACGTCGGTGGTTGGGACTACGAATCTAAAGTTGAACGAAGATGTGGCATGGTGCTGGTGGTTTCCGAAAACACCGACAAGCGCTTACGTAGTGGCGATCAATGATGGTTCAGAGGGTAGCACACCGACAAGAGCTTGCGTGTCAAATTGGTTACCACGCAGGCAGTTACCAATAACATCAACAATAAAATTTGCGGCGAAGATCGGTAAATGTATAGCATACTGGAAAAGTTGCATCATAATAAAATATTTCCTTGATCTTGGATATCACCAACAACAACAATGTAAACATAAACACTACTACAAGTTGATGCCATCAACAAAGCTACCACTAGGGCTGGCAATTTTGTACACGGACACGAATACACGACACGAACCTACACGGTCTTAACAGGTAACAGGTAAGGCCTTAACAGGTAACAGGTACTAAACAGGTAGACACGAATCTACCTGTTAATTTTCGTGTATTTAACAGGTATTTACCTGTTTACCTGTTAGTACCTGTTAATACCTGTTATGATTTTTTAAAAATAAAAAATATAATTTAATATAACATATTTACCTTATTTACCCTTATACTTATCGACAATTTTTATTTCACTAAATAGGTTTTTGAATACTTGTTTTTAAACAAGTCTTATCGTGTCTAATCGTGTCTTATCGTGTATACCTGTTATAAACAGATACAGGTACAGGTAATGGTAACAGGTACACGATAGCTTATCGTGTCGTGTACAGGTAATAGCTTAACAGGTTCGTGTCTTAACAGGTTCGTGTCTTAACAGGTACAGGTATACACGATTTGCCAGCCCTAGCTACCACCACCACTACAATTGTATTAAGTTAATCAATTTGACAAAATAACGCCGACGAGAGGAAAGAAACCAAAAAAGAGGATATGGTTTCAATCATTAAATTTCAAGTTTAAATGAGATATTCAAGAAATCCATTTAAAAAAAATAATAGTAATGTTCCCATTCTACCCTTTTATATTTTATAATATCAAATTATAAAAAAAACTACTTTTCTTTGGTTTTTAGTGTTTTCAATTATAAAGTTTGTTTTCATTTGAACCTAACTCTCTATATATATATATATATATATATATATATATAATCCAAACATGCTGACCATGTTCTGTCATCCTCACTTATTAAACACATATATACAAAGTTCCTTGGGTCACACTAACCATCTCTAGCCACGTATTATCATCGTCTCATCAATGCTGTTATATTATGTTTTCAAAGCCCAGGGCATATGTGAAATGGGATCAAGTGTCCCCATTTTTTTCTATAATGTATAGCTAGTACTTAAATTTTGACATCAATCTTTATATTGATGTGATCCCACGACTTTTCGTGACAATATTTAAAAATTTCAGAGCGTCGTTTCGATGTAACTTTTATATAAATCGACATGTGTTCTTCTTCCAATCAAAAATCCAAAAAAGTTAGTCTGGAAATCGAAAATAACTTTACACCATTAATTTTTTTAACAGCGGTCTATTGGTTGCCAAAGTGATAAAACATGGACTGCTGTCAGACAGTCTGTTAGTTGAGATCAACAAAAACCAAAATAAGATAATTAAGACCATGTAAAACCAATATACCTTAATATAATAAAACGTACTAATAATAAATAACCATAAGAAATGAAGAGGTGAGGATCCTTGATTGAACTCATGACTAATTAAACTCCTTTGTAGAGGTGTCGGGATCACAACAAACTAGGATGAGTTTAGTAAATAACAATTAGTGTTTTTAATACTCGAAGAAATGTATATAAACTATAATACACTTGACAAAAGTCAATCGATGAAGTAACTATGAATGAATCAAGTTCCAAACTGCATGCTATTAATTGAACTATGATGGGTTTTTAGATTTGTGGTAAGTTTCAACTTTTTGTTTGTTATTTGACTGGACGTTAATGAGTGATTATAGAAGAAGAAATGGACCCATTAAATGATGGTGGTGGGAGCAAATGTACATACATTTGATCATGAGTTGCAAGACAAAAAGAAGGAACATGTGTTTGTGAAGGCATGTGTTTTTACTTTTTTCAGTTCATCATGAGCTGTAAGATATCATATCATATCGATGGTAGTGGGAGAAGGTTTGTTTACTGATCATCAAAACAAACAAAAAAGACAACTTCTTTTTGTGGCTTCTGATCAAACACATCCCTAATTATCCACACCTTCAAATTCAGACGTGTGTACGTTCTAATAAACAACGAAATATATAAAGACCAAATGGCTTATAGTCTATCGTTATCAAGTTGTGTAGTCAAGAGTTCGGTTAAAATAATTGGAGTTCAAGGTCTATGACGAAAAGTGACGTAAATTTAGGAGTAAGTTTAGAAAGTGTATGAGTTGGTCGTTTTCTCGTCGCATGGTTGACGATGTGTTAGTATTGTGTTATATCCATGTATAAAATGATAACTATATAAGATTACAAGTTACGAAACACAAAATAAATTAACAAATGTGGATTGTGTTTTGTGCTTCTAATTCCTCCATGGTATCAATGCATCCAACAAGCTGGTGGCCCAAAAGGCCCAAACCCATTGATCATCTTTTCTTAACATTAGTTTCTTACATTACATGCAATTTTTTTATATTTGGTATCAGAAACACATGTTCAAGCAGGATAAAAGATCTTACAAGTACAACAAAAATAATTAATATTAGTGTGTTTAATTGTTATATTTATATTTTACACTAACGCGATATAATAATTAACTTTATTTCTTTATAAAACTCTTTACACAAATATTACTAATTTTCCAACTCCATTTGATTGAATAAAAACTTGAAACACTAGAGGTGCATCATCTACCAACGTGTCCTAATCAATTCGTTTGAAAGAAGACACCGGTCTTCCATTGTGAAAGTCAATGATTCGAGTCTCACATGCTTAGCTGAATTAAGGGTATTATCATAGTGGACTTTCGGGCTACAAGCTGTGGGTTTCCCTTGGAATGACATGTGGGTCGGGTCTCCAACAATGACTGTGCTCACAAGGCACGGGTGACCTTTCGGTTTATCCGGGTGGCCGGACTTATACTATTCGTTGGCCATTAAAAACAGACGCACGTCAACTATAATGGGTATGATATGACATTACTCATAGTAGAAGGGGCTACTATGCAAATACCTCACAAAGGGTAAAATTGTAATTACAACGGTAGGGTAGATAATTGATAAGAGCCTCATATCACAGCTGGGATTATCTCCGGCGAAAAGTGAGAGAACAATATGACGACAACAACAACCACCACCAATGCGCATTTTAGCACCAGCCACTTCAATTCAAGGTTTCGCCTGAATAATGTGCCGCAGTTAACGCCGGTGAGAAAATTGAAAACGTTAACGGCGAGGTGCTCACTTTTCTCCGATGAACAGAGACAAAGCAGGCGATTGATCTCCATCTCTCTCGTTCTATTCCATTGTTTAAATCTCCCTAAAGGTACGCGACATTTTACTGCTAACTTGCACACTTGTTTCATGATTTTTAATTTTCATCAAGTCGTGTAAAAAACAGTACGAAATTAGAGAGATTGAGTGATTGAATGATTGATTATTGAGAAAAATTCTAAATGGACGTGTTTTTAGTTGTATTATGATCGGATTTTTTACTTAGGGCTTTGAATTTGGATGCAGATGCTGTGGCAGGCAGCCCGTTTGACAAGTACATGAAAAGGTAAATCAATGGTGCAAAGAGGACAGTGATATTTTACTTTAATCAATGGTGATTAATATGATATTATGATGTAAATTGCAATATTGCATAGGTGACATAACACCTTCGTATTTGAAGTTTGAGCTATAGTTAACTTTGTTAGTGATATACATTAGATAAAATATATTAGTTGGAGTTTGTTATGTGGCATAACTAAGTTATGATCAGGGTATGGGTTTTCAACTTCTTTGTGCATTTGTAGAATGCATCATGGAAGTGTTTCGAGTTCTAAGCCTCCAAAATAAGATATATATGTGTAGGTTTTTGATGGTTTGTTAAGTATGATGTATTGGTGTGCTATGTATGATATTTGTATATTTTTGTGTTTGAGTTATAGATCTAACGGCTCAAACATGTTATGCCAAAAGATTAAAGATCAACTAAAGTGAATACAGGTCAGATGGGTTGTCACTCGAAGCGTATTCAAAAGCATATAACCTTCATACTCTCTTAATTTAGAAAAAAAAAACGTAATAACTTTTTTGTAATCATATTAATAACTAATAGAATGTAACTAAAAGGAGTTGTTGGTTGTCCTTCTCTTATAGATGAGCCATTTGACCATTCCCAATCTGACCATCATTTTCTCACCTTTACGACATAAATTAGATCATTTTGTTTTCTGTTAATCGTTTCTCTTAAATATGTCAATTAGAAAAAAGCTTGAACCGCTGGAGTCTTATGTGCCGGCTATCATCTTGACAGAAATGCAGATTGAAGAATTAGGTAACCTTAACGTCTCTGCCTTCACAACTTTTGATTCAGTTACTTATGAATGGACTTATTTGTCTTCTTTAACATGTAAAACAGGTTTAATATAACAGTTAGCTTAATCAAAGCAAGTCGAATGTGTCGAAAGTTACCCAAGTGTATTTTAGTCCATGAACCTCCTAAATTATTGTACTCAAAAGACTATATTATTAGGGTAGTAATACAATATAATTTCTGTAATCATATTGGGCATGCTACTTGCTCATTAAACCCAAATCAACTTATTTCAACCTGGTACCAAAAAGGCTACCCATTTTGACCCGTTACCTACCTACCCAATTTGTCATGTCTATACCATTCACCATCCTAGTAAAGTTTGATTAATACCTTTTGTCTTGAAAGATCCATTTTAGCGTTCCCTCTAGGAATTGCAGCATTTCTTTTATTATGACTGTTCTAAGTTAACTTATAGCAGTGTTGAATCAAATCTACTCAACAATATTTCCCTATTATGTCATTTTAGAATGGGTATCTTTGACATTTGACTTGCTGTGAGTCACTTAAATGCTAGTATGATTTGGGAATATATTAATGTTACCAGGATTTATATAAAGCCTCATTATTGTAAACTTTATAGGTAAAACACTGGAAACAGACCAGCCTCAGTTTGCTGCATGCAGGAGTCTACTACGTGCGGGGCCAGCAGCGTCACTACGTATGAACATTCGAGCAGTGAGTCCAAACCTTCGTGAGCTTTCTTAATAATCTAGAAAATAAAATCGAGCAGTTTGTGCACAATGCATAAACAATTATGTGTTTGTGTAAGCATTTGTGTTCATACTAGGTTCTGAAATGACTGTACAGGTAGCACAGTATGCAAATGAAGTTGGAAATGATCAAAATGCTTCCAATGATGTAGATCAATGTCTCAGGTACCACTTTTGTCATAAATTTAGTTATTCACATAGACGTCACACATCTCGTGAAAATGTAACGATATGTATGACCGTTTTTCCTTATTATGGATTTCTTCCTTGAAGAGCTTTGGAAGAACTTGACTCCCTGTTGCTACATGCATCAAGAAATGACCGTGGAGCTTCCGTTAAGACAATGAAGTCCAATATCAGCATAGCTGTTAGTGCAATAAACAGGTTTGTTTTTAAAAACAATGCAATTGAAATAACTAACCTTCAAGGGGGTGGTGCAGTGGTAAGCTTTTGAGTCCCTCGTGCAGAGGTCTCGAGCTCAAATCCAACCTTCTCACTGGTTTTCTGCCTTTAACCCCTTGAAAGGCCACCTACCCAATTAAAAGATATGTGGCCATGCAACTGTCTGAATGTCTGTTAAAATGCAGCCTGCTTCAGACTGTTCCAGCTGATGTACTGGAAAAGGGTAAGGCCATAGCTGATGCATACAACACTCCTGAAGAAGATTATCCACCACAAAACTTAGATCCAAAATTGAAGCAGCTGGAGTCAATACTGTGATCACACCACCAGCCTTATTCAGTATCTACAGTTTGTGACTAGTGACTACAGCCGTGCAGACACCGTATTTTTGTAATTGTAATTACGGTTCGTATCAATAGTTCTATACTATGATGAGGCAAGATACGTAAATATGTAACCTTACTTGTACACTTAAAGATATGCCGATTACACCTTTGTAATTTCAAGATGATATTATAATTCGTGTGTTTAATCAAATGTTATATTGATGTATAAAATTGCTTGATCTTGAAAGTAATAAAAGCATGAGGAATTGTATAACTGAAAATGGTTTTGAAGCACATTTCTTGATCTTTGTAGACAAATTCTTCAAGCTTCCTCAACCGACCATGTTAAACTGTTTGTATGATGCACAAGACGATTATGCAAATGTCTATGTTTCATCTCACTACTTTTGATTATCTTTTATGCATCAGTACAATCACATTATACCGTTTTTATTTTTATAATCTTTTTCATAAACTAAATTTTTTGACTCCTTATAGAAAGCCAGAAAGGTACAAGCCCATTAGGTCAATATAGCCATATAAGTTATTTTATTAAACCATTTAGATCAAATCCAAAACCGTAAAGTGTTGAAAACCCAATTAAAATGAAAGTATATATACTAATATATTTATTTAATAGAGAACGTCATTGTCATCGAAGTCGCTTTGGCCGAGTGGTTAAGGCGTGTGCCTGCTAAGTACATGGGGTTTCCCCGCGAGAGTTCGAATCTCTCAGGCGACGTTTTTTTCGAGATTTTATTTTAGGCTGCTATATAAACATTTATATAATTCAAAGGTAAATAATCATTTTTCTCTCATACGTTCGGTGTTTTTTTTACTTTCATCCAATAATTTTTTTTTCTTGTGAAACAGACGTTGTCGTTTTCAAATATTTTTTATTTTCATCCACTCCAATAACTCCATTTAAATAGATCCGTTAAATGATGGGTTATATTGCTAGTTTACTTTATATCTTTTACTAGATTAATACCCGTGTATTACACGGATTTTAGTTTTATAGGTTTAATTCAATTTAGATATTAAATTTATTTTTAACATATATCTTATTAAATCAATTTTGATATCTACCTATTCTAATAATTGAGTAACACATCCACATGTCATCATTTTAACTACTCCACATAGGATTTTGCTTAGGTGTCACGTTCTAAATTAATTTGATGGAGAATTTTTAGACGGGTCATGGTATGCTTCATATTCGAAATAACCCGATATGTTTAAATTAAAAATTCACAAATTATCATCAATTATCTCATAACCCGATATATTAAAATACAAAATTTACCAATTATCATGATCTATATCTTAACCCAATATGTACCAAGTATCATGAATTATCTCCTAACCTGATATGTTCAAATAAAAAACCTATCAATTATTATGATTTATCATAACCCGATATGTTCAAATTAAAGTTTTACCAATTATCATTAATTATCTCATAACTCGATATGTTCAAATAAAAAAATTAACAATTATCATGAATTATCTCCTAACCCGATATGTTCCAATAAAAATTTACCAACTATTATAAATCATATCCTTTATTGTAGCATATGATTTTTTATATGAATATATTTGTAAATATCCAAATCGCTTTAATAAGAGATATGTTAAAAATAAATATGATATGTAAATTGAGTTAAAACCTATAAAACTAAAATCCGTGTAGTACACGGGTACTAATCTAGTTTACAAATATATTCATATCAAAAATCATATGTAGAATAAAGGATATGATTTATAATAGTTGGTAAATTTTTATTTGAACATATCATGTTATGAGATAATTCATGATAATTGGTACATATCGGGTTAAGATATAGATCATGATAATTGGTAAATTTTGTATTTGAACATATCGGGTTAGGAGACAATTGATGATAATTTGTGAATTTTTAGTTTAAACATATCGGTTTATTTCGAATATGGAGCATACCATGACCCATCTAAAAATTCTCCATCAAATTAATTTAGAACATGACACCTAAGCAAAATCCTATGTGGAGTAGTTAAAATGGTGACATGTGGATGAGTTACTTAATTATTAGAATAGGTAGATTTATATTCTTTGAAACTAATACACTCTTTTATACCCACTTTCTACCCCTAATTTCTAAAGACGTCATCCCCCTCTTTTGCTCATGTTCCTATCGAATAACATAGAAAAGTAGGATGATTACTAATTGAATATATAAATGACACTTAAGCAGATTCTATGTGACGTGTCAAAGAAAATAACACGTGCTAGAGTTTTACATTTATATTAGTATAGGTAGATAACTAGTAAAATTTAAAAAACAGAAATCATTATAGTTAAAAAATCAAGATATATGAACTACATATAAAAATTGAAAACAAAATATATTTTATCCTCCCAACTTATAATTTAACTGAAAAAAAATTAACTCACAAGATGGAAAATATAATAAAACGTGTAATTTTTTTGAAATATAGTATTGTCCGGAGGGATATTATTTATAAGTCTGTATTTGTTTATTTTTGTTTGACTTGTATTTTGTCTTGTTGAATCATTTGCTTACATACATTTTCAAAGCACTTGCACTTTGACCAGATTATCCGTACTCTACACGCACAAGAACAAAAGAATTTGTGTTTAAACTGAATACTTATAGATTCTGTCCATATTGTAATTTGTTTTTTTATAGTTTTGACAACGACTTAATGGTGTGTTTATTTTGTTTTTGAATGTTGTGTTGGTATTTAAGTACTAACTAGGTATTGTGCCGGGCTGCGTGTTGCTGCAGCCGGGTCCGTTGGTAAACATATTTGTGTTTTGTCGTGTTTTCTAACGATGTGGATGGTCGGGTCTCGCGGACATGGTCGGGTCTTGCGGACATGGTCGGGTCTCGCGGATGTGGTCACGTCACATGCGTTGATAAAAAAAGTTTCATGTCTTGTATACAAAGCATAATGCGGAGACGTAGATAAAGGGTCATAGTCGTATATGTCAAAATAGATTACGAGAGTTATAGTCATAAACATATTAAAGTTTAGTCGAGGGACTGTAAATGTAAAAATGTGAAACTAAATAATAAAAACATGTAAAAAAATGCAGACAACCGGATTCGAACTTTGGGCATCCGCTTAGTTAAGAAGCGCTTCTACCAGTAAACTACCAACATCTTTGCTGTATAAATTCAAACGAAATAATTTGTATGTAAAGAAAAGTTCCGGAATTAAAAAAAAAAGCAAAAACTTTAACCAACCAATAATATTGTGACACGTGGCACTGCGTGATAGGCCGGTGGAAACCACCGACCTTACAAAATAGAAGTATATAAATTTTTATTGTAGTAACTTGTAATAGAAAAAGTGTAGGCTTTACTAACTAAGCATGATTAAAAAGTTATAAAATGAAAAATAACAGGGCCTTCGATCCGGATCCCTACCCCGAAATACATATTACTTACAAGAATATATACAAACACCTCTCTCAATTAAGAAATGATCAAAGCACATTGTCACAAACACGCATTCACTAGTCACCAACGACGAATGAATGGGTGGTGGGCCTGGACGCCTGGTGACGTCGTGCAATGAAGAATTCAAACACTTATGATAATGTGGGGTGGCGTAAATCATCAAATTATGTGTGTTTCATCACATCTACACATGGGCGCATCCTTTAAGGGGTCGGGATGGATGCCGACCTCTGTGCGGTTTTTTAAAAGTTCCGATTTTCACCCTGATACCTTATATTTTTATAAATATATATTGATCTCGCCCCTGATAAAAAAAATTACATGTATTATATATGTATAGAGCTCGCCTTATGATTTTCAGCCCCCGTGCTACTAGAGTTCAAGATCCGCCATTACATCCACAAGTGCATGTTTAATTGTGTCCATGTAAACGATTATATGTTAATTTACATCAACCTTAAACTACATATAAGATTACATTTAATATGATAAAAGTAACAATACAAAAAGTAACAACAAAATATATATTTAACTTGGTCCAAAATTTTCCAAATCAAAAATAAAAGTGAACTTTCAATTTCAAAATTGGTGTCGTTTTTTCAATAACTTTACTTCCAACAAAAACGGATTGAGGAAGTGAGAAAATATAAACCACCACCATTACTCACAACTGACACCGTCGACCACTAGTTGATAGTTATATATTTTTAATTTATGCAGACGAAATCTAATTTATAAAACAATCAGTATTATATTTTCAGATTACAAATTGTTAAACCACATCTTCATTTACATGTATAAACCAAATAAAACAAAACGATCCAACTCCTCTAAATCCTTCCATAAAACAAAAAAAAAAAGCCGAAGTTAAGCCATGCATCGATGATTGATTGATGCATATGTATTTATTTTTAAAAAATCAATGGTCAAAATGAAGTCTAGAAGATTTGGAACTTTTATTGACATGTAAACATTAACCTAACCATGGTTCCATAAAACCTTCACTTTAACACTTCCATTTCCAACCCTCATTCATTCTCTCTCTCTCAACAACAAACAGATCACTGTGAAAAAACCAAACCAAACCCAACAAAGCCTCGTCTCTTTCATCTCTTCCATTGGATCCTGCACTTCAATATTGGTTAGCATCTTTACTCTCTGGATACAACAATCTATTAACCGCTTAATTCCGTCTACAGTTTGATTTTTTAGTCTTTTGTGTTATATATCTTCGCAATTGTTTGATTCATCTTATTAACTATAGCACCGCTTCATTTTGTTGAAATCGGAGCTAAATTGTTGCGTTTGTTGCTGTAATATGTGCGTTTGAATGCATTTTTATGAGATTTGTTTGTTGCGTATCGGCATTGTTGTTCATACGGATGCTTACAGGATGTGGTTTATGAGGTTTTTGTAATCACTTATAGTGTGTTACTTACTGTGTGATTGTGCTTGATTAAGGATTTTTTTTAATTAGTTAAGTCATAACTCATAAGTGCCTTTTTTTTATTTATTTCTTTCTAGTTATAATCGACTAATAGATTTGAAGTCTTAGGAAAATGAGTTCATTGATGTTTTTTGCGTTTACGGAAACATGAATAACTAGTTGCTTTGCATAAGTTTGATAAGGTAAACGTGCTTCGTCTGCTTAGTAAAAATTGTGTGCTCATCTTTGTATGGTGAATTGCAAAAGGACATATGCTGGTCTTCAGTGTCTACTTAAGTTTGAATGCTTATGTTAATTAGGTCTGTTCAACGAGCAACTTAATACAAATTAGGCACCAACGCGGGCTCAGTTGGTAATAATATGAACCGCGCCAGAATTGAGATCGCATTGCAGCTTTTGTTAAATATTAATTGCAATTTGCATTTTGCAACAAGTATATTTAGATACTTATCTGCTAGGAACTGTTAGTTTTGTTAGTTTGTTTGAAGGTGTTTAACTTCTTATAAATGTCTAAGTTAACTCAAACTTATCAAATTGCAAGGATATGTATGGGATCCATGATTTATTATATTAATATTACATATAATGGAGTGTATATTGTTCAGCATTTGTTATAAATTTAAGTTTACTCGTCATCGATAATTGATAATTCGATATATTGTAGAAGCTTGTTGGTTTCTTAGCTGTCATTATTTACAAGTAGTCAAGTACCAAACTTCTTTTTGTCTATTTGCATAATAAATAATCGTTATGAAATATCACCGATACTGACCTTCTCTTAAACCCTTGTTTTGGGGACATTTAACCGGATTTCAGGTGAGATCTGTATTATAAACATATAATATTTCACAAGATCTTGTTGATGAAAATGCACCTTGAATCTTGGTTGATATAAAGTTCCATGCTAGATACTGTCGTTCAGAACATGGGCTTGCTCTGCAGTAGACACAAGCGTGGTAATCAAGCTACCACAGAAGAAAATGATAAGGTAATATGCACAACATTTAATTATATTCCGATTTTTTCATTTCGTTCACAAATCCTTCACTTTGACACCAATGCAAATGGTTTTCAGGCGGCAGAAATAGAAAGGCGGATTGAGCAAGAAACAAAGGCTGAAAAACATATTCAGAAACTTCTATTACTTGGTATATAATACTTTTACGAGTGACATACTTAATGTTTTTGGTTTAAACATCTCATGAATATATCAACTGGAGTTGGTTAATCTATTTTAGGAGCCGGAGAGTCAGGAAAGTCCACCATTTTCAAACAGGTATCATCACTATGTGAATTTTTTTATACAATCAGATTAGTTATTATGATGTTTTATTTATTAAGAAGGAAACTATGATTATTGTGTAGATAAAACTACTATTTCAAACTGGCTTTGATGAGAGAGAGCTTCAGAGCTACACCTCAGTCATCCATGCAAATGTCTATCAGACAATAAAAGTATGCAATTCTTGAAAGGGTGTGTTTAGATTATTAAATTCCTTCGATTTCACGTCTCCTGTGAAATTGTGAAGTGTAAACTACAAAGAAAGTTATTGAAGAGTTGACAGGATTTTTTTGATGTTCAGAATGCCAAGGTGATTTTCTTGATTATAAACTGCATGATGTTTTTAATAGATTTTACATGACGGGGCAAAGGAGTTGGCTTTAAGTGACGCAGGTTCATCAAAGTATGACTTATCCATTGACAATAAGGTAGTGTTCGTTGACTTTATTAATTCAAGCCTCATTATAGTTTACCTTTGGATAAGTAACTATAGTTTACCTTTGGATAATCAGTATTGTTCCAGTTAGTATGAAACTGATTATCCAAGTGTCATTATTTGTCAGAATATCAGTAGCAGAGTTTGTTTATACAAAATTAGAATCTGAACGTGGATATCAGTATCATTAATTCGAGTTATTCTGCCATTTGTCTGTTTGGAAGTTGTAAAATTATTGAGATCTAAAGATTTTTTACTTTCTGTATTAGGAAATTGGAGAGAAACTATCAGAAATTGGAGGTAGGTTGGATTATCCCCGCCTTACTGAAGAGCTTGTTCAGGACATCTTAAAAATTTGGAGTGATCCAGCAATACAGGTATCTTTATCACACGTAGCAGATCAATATCTTGCAATTTTTTTGCCTTTTTTTTTTTTTTTTTTTTGCAGCCTAGGAAAGTTGTTTTACTTACTTAATATGTTAATGGTTCATTTCAAGTGTTTTATATTGTGTGTATTGCTTGCAGGAAACATATGCTCGTGGGAATGAGCTCCAAGTTCCAGACTGTGCCGATTACTTCATGGAAAACTTGCAAAGATTGTCAGAGGCAAATTATATCCCTACAAAGGTATGCATGTTAGAAGTACTTGATACGTGGTGACATCTCTTAATTCATCCAGTAATTGTTTTTTGTAGAAGAACTTTTATTCCTTGGAAGCAAACTAATACTTCATGCTTGTCTTTGAATTGAGTAGCAGTTCCTACTAGATGTAGCAATATGGTAGGGTTGGGTAACTGGTCAAAATTGGTTCGGGCTTAAACAAATCATTTCAAAGTATTGGTCCAAACAAGCCCGGCTTGGTTGGGTTGACCCATTAACACTTTTTTGTGTGCTTTCTTTTTTCTGTAAATGCTGAATTCAGTTACGAAAAACACTCTTCCTACTATAGTTATCTAAATCTTCAAATAACAATTTAGAAGGGTGTATGTAACTAAATTAGACTTTGACTGACTTTCATCTGATTTGACCCATTCATATGCAATTGGGTGGAAATTGCCACCCGTAATTTCTGTTGTAATGTAGTGGTTAACCTGTCCCAAAATATGTCCGTTATACACACACACATACATATACAATGAAATGAACAAATATTAAAACAATGTCATGTTAATAGTTTCAGTTTTTCAATACATAAGGGTGATCTGTAGGCTAATGCAAATGTAAAGATGCCGTATTGTGGCTCACCTGTAAAATGTCATGCAATCGCCCCTTTCAAGGGTTAAATAACCTATGTGCTTCTGTTATTTTATTTTTTAAATCAATTTAAGGTTAAACGAATACTTTTTATTTGTATCCTTCTATTGCTGACAATTTATTCATGAGCAGGAGGATGTTCTCCATGCCCGTGTTCGTACAACAGGTGTAGTAGAAATCCAGTTCAGGTAAAGTTTGTTTCTGAGGAAAATCCTTATCTTCCTACTTTCCAATTGCTTTATGTTTTCTGTTCTCGGAAGTTAAAACAATTAATAATTATTAATGATTAAGTTCCATTTATTTATACGGTTCCCTCTATTTCCATTTCTGCAATTTGTGGCTCCCATCTATATTTCCCTTCATATCAACTAACAGGCCCCCTAAATATTAAATTTCTTCGTGCATTGCGAATATAAAACAGGGCTATCTATTTGTCTTGGCTTATTTTGTTGATTGGATCAAGGTAAATCCACTTATATTGTTTGTTTTCATGCAGCCCTGTTGGAGAAAACAAAAAAAGTGGTGAAGTATATAGGCTTTATGATGTTGGAGGCCAGAGAAACGAGCGAAGGAAATGGATTCATTTATTTGATGGTGTTACAGCTGTCATATTTTGTGCTGCTATTAGCGAGTAATATAATTTATACCATTTGCATTTACGTGATATCTAACACCTCCAAACACTAACTTGATCTGTTCTAACTGTTCTCCAGGTATGATCAAACCTTATTTGAAGATGAAAATAAGAATCGAATTATGGAGACAAAAGAACTCTTTGAATGGGTCCTAAAACAAAAATGTTTTGAGGTTAAACAATTCGTATTTCTTGGTGTATTCATTATTTATTTAACTTTTTAATGTCAATACACTTCATCACTTGTGTTTTTTGGCATATGCAGAAAACATCTTTCATGTTGTTTCTAAACAAGTTTGACATTTTTGAGAAAAAAGTTTCAAATGTAAGTGGAAGTTTATAACTGATTTCTTAACTTATATCGCATCTTTTAGTCTATGATTTTCGAGTTGTTTTCTTAGGTCCCCCTAAATGTATGCGAATGGTTCAAAGATTATCAACCCGTTTCAACAGGAAAGCAAGAAGTCGAGCATGCATACGAGTAAGTATTTATCTCAATAATAATCTAAACAGACAATTTGTTGCCATAGGTTGAAAATGGGTAATTTTTTTGTTCAAATTTCCTTCTGCTAAGGGCCGAAAATGCCTGGGTTAACCCCAGTACCTTCTACGCTTCTATTCAATAATTTCAGATTATTAGTGTCTTTCTACAAACACCTTGCTAGTGCTAATCCAAAGGCCTGTTAGCGTGCTAAATAGAATTACTAAAAAATAAATCAATAGCAATCTAATCTTTTTATTAAAATAATTATGGAGGTTTTATGCATACACTACATACTTTAGGTGCGGCATGTTTGTTCCCTTGTCTGTTTCCTTCTAGTATGTCTTTTTTTTAGTTTCACAAACATCACCCAGATTGACCCATTTATAAATCAAAACTCAACGGTTCTGAATTGCCACCTTAAGTACTCTATTCAAGTTTCGAACAAGTTTTACATAGTTTATTATGTTTTCAGGTTTGTAAAAAAGAAATTTGAAGAGTTATACTATCAAAATGTGACATGTGATCACCAAGACCGCGTTTTCAAGATCTACCGAACCACTGCGCTTGACCAGAAACTCGTGAAGAAAACTTTCAAATTGGTTGATGAAACCCTAAGAAGGAGAAACCTATTTGAAGCTGGCTTATTGTGACAATGACCCAATTTCAAATGTCAATATTTCAGTAAAAGCTTCATCAAATTTAATTTTTTTTACAAAATCAATCAGTATGGTATTTCACAGGTTTTAAAATATGGTTTTATTCCTTATTATCCCTTTATCCTCTGTTACCTGCAACCTTTTTTTACATATATTTTCTCCATGTATGTAGCTTTCTTGGTGAAAAAAGAATGTTGGATTGATGATTATAAATCTTTTTAGATTAGTTTTGGGTTTCCTGAAGTTGTATAAAAGCACATTTAGGCTTTTGGCTCGTTTGCTAAAATTTCGTAGCCAAATTGCTTGCTACTGTTCTGGCAAATGGCAAACAGAACTGGCCGGTTTGGACGTTTGGTGTGGTTTGACGGTTCAGTGTTTACTGTTTGAACTGATTTTGAAAGTTCTATTATTAAAATAATAAGTTATTCATTTAAAAAATATATAAAAAGGCTTGGGTTACACGATGATGGGTAAACATAACTCATAACTGTCAAGTTGGCTAAACAGAACGACTTGCTTTGGTTGGGGTGGTTTAGTTGGGTTTTAACGGTTTATGAACACCTTTGCTACTGTCATGTTTTGAAAAGCGAATGATCAAACCGATCCAAACCAATGGAAAACTAGCAATGTTTGGTTTTTTAGACCGACCGATTGAAAGTCAAAACTGAAACAAATTAGTTGGCTGTTGAAAGAAAAGTTGTGGGGTTTGAAAATTGGAATGGTTGATCATTTGCCTATCGTGATAATCGTTGGTCAAATTCAATATTAATCAAACAAATACAAAATGACATGGTTAAATGACAACTAGGGTCAACATCCACAACTTTAGTTGCTACAAGGGACCAGCCGAGTCTGTCCAAATAGCCGGAAAATTGATGCTTGTAAGCAAAATAATTCTCAACAAAATACGTACGATGGACCCATATTAATCTCACTAATTTCACAATCTCACACAAACTATTAGTCATAATTCATAAATAATCATAACTTTCATTTTATTGGCCACCAACCAACATGCATTTTCGTTACCCGACACTAATGATCATTAATAATCATTTCTTTCATTCTAACGGAATGCTTGTTTGTGACAAACAGTGTGAAAGTTAGAACGATCCAATGACAACAATTAAAGTAAGGTTAATATCGGGCAATATGTGAAAATTTGGATTATTTAAATCCAATAACCCTTAAAAAACAATAAAAATGAAAAAAAAAACTTTATTGCATTGCACGGGTACTGTTTATAAAAAAACTTCGCATTACGCAGCTAGAGTTTAGCCAGAGTTTTTTTCGCGTTTAAAAAAGTTTCGCGTTACGCGGCTAGAGTTTAGCCAGAGTTTTTTTCGCGTTGCACGTAAGTGACATTGGGCATAATCGTTTTGGCTCATCGGAAACCAAAAAAGGGAGTAACGATACCGTATCTGATAATATCAATACCGGCCATGATGATGTTCACTCATAGTCAACACACAACGGCAATGGTAATCGCACTCGCTACAACTTGAGTTTGGTCGTTGTCCTCTAGGTTCGTCGAAAACCATAAAGCAAATATTGATACTAGTTTGGTAATACCAATGCCAACAACGATATTTTCAGTTTTTCACTCACCATAGGTTTGATTCATCACAAAATCGCACCGGTTCCTAGCAATAATTGAACTCACCGTAGCCTGAAAAATATTGGCCTTTGATATACAAATTTGTTTTTAGAAAAAGTTGTATAAAAAACGTTAAAAAAGTTAAAGAGAACCATGCATTATGCTTCTTTAAAAAAATTAATGAGAGAAAATAATCACACGAACACAGAATTTATAAAACATAATCATGTTTAAAGCGTAAATTGTATATAATATGAGGGGTGCAAATGAAACCTAACACATTTTATATTTTTTTTGGCAAACGTATGAAAAACAAAAATCTTGAGACCAGAGTTAAAAAAAAATACAAAATATCCTAAAACTTTTTGGTGGGTTTAAATTTCGGAATTCAAGTTATAACAAATTCGATATACTTTTTATTATTTATAGGCTTATCAAGTTAGTGACTCATTAGTAATACATTTGTATTTAAAGTACTAGGTATCGAGTTCGCATCGTGCCATCAACCGTAAACAAGTTGTTGTGTGTTTTTCCTTAAAATTTAAAAATCAAAGTCTTACTGTTAAAAAAATATTATTTATAAGAAAATGACATTATGATAGGTACAAATCCCAACTAATAATATGGTTGTTTAAAAAAAAGTGTAAACTGCAGGTTTGGTTTATCTATTTTGATTATTGTGGTTTTGTTTTCTAACATAAATGATCCCGAACACTAACTTGATCCATCCATTTTTTCGTTAAACGCCTCTTACATGCGAAGTAAAAATGTCATTTCTCCCACTTTTTTTGACATGCGATCAAATAAAAATGTTAACTTAATTACATGATGACCCAGATAAAAGAGGATGAGAAATTACATTTTTACCTCTTAAATGCGAGACGTGTGAGATAGATTTAACGGAAAATTGAATGAAGTTAGTGCTCGAGACCATTTCTGTTATAAAATAAAATCACATGAACCAAAACTGTTAAGTTGATATTGTATAATGGTATCAAAACACATAGACCAAAATTGCAGTTTACTAAAAAAATCGATAAAATGGATTATGTTAAAAATCGGTCAAAAACAATTCATGGTTTTTTTTTTTCTCTTTGAATCTAACATGATCGAAATGAATACACGGTTCATCCCCATTATGTATCTGGCCAATATTTTCATAAACATTCATGATCTCTTGACGGCTTTTATAATGCCAAAACGATATATTTGTAGCCTTTTGGATTTCCATAGTCACTTGATTTTTATGTACTATAAGTTACTTAAATGAGAAAAATATAGAATAAATGTAACTTGTTAAACGTATATTTCTAGATATAAATTTGAAGTCAATGTAATGTTAACTTATCAAAAAGTTTTTTTTTAAACGAAAACGTGACAACATTTTTGGAAAAAATGAGAACGTGACAAAATAGATTTGAAAAAGTAAAGAATGAAATTGAAGCATACCTTTGACCATATCAAGTCTTTTAAAGTAAGAATATTGACATATTGTACCTCATAATAGTGGATATAAATACTCTGCATTAAACTCATTCTTATTTTTCTCTAACAGAAAAACAACTTAAGGTTAATGTTGTTTCATTGTTACAAAATAGTTTATAACAGTTATAACTTTTCTAAATTGATTCACTTAATAAAAAATTTATGGAGTTTAGTTACTATTTAAAAGTTATTTTCTTCAAGTTTAAAATTAAGAATAATAAGGAAATTGTAAGTAAAAAAATCAATAAATATATATGAAATTTAAGTTTAAACTTTAGAATAAGGAAATTGTAAGAATTTTTTTTACTAAACGTATATGAAATTTAGTTACTTTTTAAAAAGTTATTTTCTTCATGTTTAAACATAAAAAGCTTCTATATCTAAAAATAGTTTCAAACCAATAAAACAATACATAAAACTTTGTTAATTTTGTTTTTAGTTGAAAAAGTGCGCGATATGAAGACATTTCTTTAGTATGAACATTAAATTCATATACAAAGAACATATTAATAATTTTTTGGTTTAGTGATTTAAAAAAAATGTGAAAGATCTTCTCTTTTTATGATCATTAGTTCTAGTTCAGATCAAAACGGACATTTATTTACTAAACTTGATGTGACTAACTACTAACATGTAAACTACTGATTTAAAAAAATACGAGGGGACAAATATGTAAATGTTGTAAACTTTAGTGAGGGCATAGAAAGAGTAGATATAAAACATAGACAAATCAACGAATATGCGTGGTCGACTGGTCCACAAAAGCGTGTTGGTATTTATACACGTTCCCTTTATAAATTATTATTTTCTATTTATGGTCCTACACTATTAATCATATCCAAAAATGATCCCTTCAACTAGCAAAAGTATTTAGGTCGTTCATTTCCTCTTTTGTGGTGTTGTAAAAAAAGAACCAATTTGTTACACTCATTTTTGTCATTCAATTGTTTAAAGTGTATCTTGGAGTGTTGTAACACTATAATGTTGACGTGTTATTGTTCGAGGGTCTTCAAAGACCTTGATCAAGAAAGGAAAGAAATTTGTTCGTATTGATATGACGAGTTGTCAACATTATAATATGGGTCTCGTGTTAATTTGAGGATGGGTATGACACGAATGTCTCACGAACAACGCTTGGAAGTCATAATCACACACACCTATCGCTAGTCCCGCCCCAAGTAAGTGTGGTCTGGCCAAGCTTTAAGCAAGAAAAAAAACCTAAAACTTACATATTCTTTTTATGTATTTTTTGTTTCTAATTTTAAGGATGTTAGTTTTTTACATGGTTTATGCACCACAACACATGCGTAGAGGCTTATGTCTAATACTAGTTACTGTAAAAAAAATAAAGACTACATAAAATTTGACCAAATTATCTTTTATACCTTATAATAAACTTAGTTTCTTTTGTTTAGGGGAATTTTTTTTAATAAATTGATATATGGAAACGAATTTGTTGATGAAAGCTACTTTGAAATATGTTAATCACATTATTTTAGTAAATACTAATGTGTTGTTCTTTTGAGTATACATAATGCCACACGTATCACTTATAGAAGGTATTTGATGTCTTTTTGTGGATAACTTCTATTGTTATTTTACTTGATTATATTAAATTTAAATATTTTTCTGATAAGTTCTGATTTATATTAGTTTG
The DNA here is from genome assembly GCA_030867185.1 of Tagetes erecta. Classification (NCBI taxonomy): domain Eukaryota; kingdom Viridiplantae; phylum Streptophyta; class Magnoliopsida; order Asterales; family Asteraceae; genus Tagetes; species Tagetes erecta. The sequence goes on from CM061492.1 coordinate 2,642,953, forward strand.
TAAACAATCTTCATGGTTTAGTTTAGCAAAAGTTCTGACATTTCCCCTTTTATTAACAATCATATATATGAAAATATGTAAATAAAACTTGAATGTTACAATTCATGTTGGATAATGATATAAGCCGTAAATCAAAACCAAAATGTAGATAAAAATAACAAGTAACAATGATACATTTAAAACTTATAATGCAAATTAATAAATAAACATAGATTTATGAGAAAATTGATTGTCCTAACTCGATTAGTCCAATGAAAGAAAAAGAAAAAAAAAGTTAAGGGTCACTTTGTAACCATTTAAGGGCCAAGTTCATAATTTCAAAGTATATAAATGTCATGGTGATAATGTGATATCAACATGTATTTTAGTATATAAATGTCATGGTGATAATGTGATATGAACGCGTATTTTAATAGTTTATACTACATACAACACATTATTATTATAACTTTTTTATTATCAAAACTAGCAAAACGTAATATTAGTATAATATTTATAAAAAAAATTTAGAAGTATATAAGTAGAGGTGAGCAAAAAAAAACTATCAGTGAATGAAGATCTATTTTAAATCCTAATTAAAACTGAGACTGAAACTAGTTTAGTTGAAACTGGTTTAAAAGCAAATCACACTTATCAGCCAGTAAAGTATTGACAAATTCCAATGTGGTGTACTAGTAAAAGTTTTGGATTCTTTAAAAAAGACCTAGGTTTAATTATCACCAGCACCACTTTGGAAGGAACAAATAAGGGCAATGAAGGAGGACTTGTGACATCACAAGTTCGATCACTGATCCAAACGGATTTTACAGTTAGCTTGTTGTTGTGCCTACGGGCGGGCATGTTAATGAGTTTCCTTCGAATTGGAGTCTAGTTTTCCTCGAAACATGTGAGCTTAGCCTAACCAGCGCTGTTTATGTTCGCAAGGGTATAAGGTCACATTTCATCATCGGATTACCCCAGATAATTGAATTTTATTCGTTTCACTGTATAAAAAAAGCTTGTAGAGTATTGGATGGATTCCGTGAATTAGCAAGTTTTTTTAATGAATAATAAAGAAAAAAAGATAGAGGCATTATTGTCATTACATTCATATAAAAAGGGCCACTTTATGTAACTAGTATAAACCCTAGGGAAAAGTAAGTTTTTATAAACAAATATTCATTAATTCATTCATGTACTTAATTTATTTGTTTAAGAAAGATATACCTTTGCACGCCTAATTTAACAGGGCCCGAATCTTCCTTCTTCCTTCAATTCAATTCTCCAACAAACCCACCCCCAATTTATTTGCTAACAACACCAACACCTTCAATTAAATCTTCCAAAATCTCAATTACTTTACACAAATTTTTTTTTTCAAAAAAGATTGAAGTTGGTCAAATAAAATCATTGTTTGAAAATCATTGTGGTAAAAAGCCCTAGAAAATCTGTCCTTGTTGGTTTCGAAAGCGTGATCGATCATCTGAATTTGATGCATTACGTTCAGGTTCGTTTTTGTTATTTCTGTGTATGATTTGCTGATGTATTGTGTTTTCATGTGATGTTGATAGGGATCAGGGATAAGTCAATAAAGGGTTTAATTCTAGGTGTTAATTTGGTGTGTTTTATCATTATGCTACTTTTTTAATGATTTAAACATACCTGCATTTGTTGTGGTTGTTATAATCTGTTGTTGCTAAGTATGATATTTTCATATCATTAATTGATTCAGATACACATTTCATATGAATTTAATTTGGATTGTTTAGTTGGATGATCATTTTTCTGTTAAATAATGTTTGATTTGTATGTTAAGTTTGCATTTGAAACTGATGATAATGACATATGCTTGAGGTTTAAAACTCAATCATTTAACATCATAAGTCTAAATGCAGCGCCAGTTTGGAGGTTGTCATTTGATATTCGGTTGTTCATCATTCATTTACTTCATTCAGATGAATGACGATCAACTGAATATCAAATTGACCATATTTAGTTGTTCCTAATGAGGAACAACTTAATATCGAATTGACCATATTTAGTTGTTCCTCATTCATCTACATTCAGATGAATGAGGAACAACTGAATATCAATTGACCATATTTAGTTGTTCCTCATTCTAATGAGGAACAACTGAATATCGAATTGACCATATTTAGTTGTTCCTCATTCATCTACATTCAGATGAACAAGGAACAACTGAATATCAAATTGACCATATTTAGTTGTTCCTCATTCATCTACATTCAGATGAATGAGGAACTGCATATCAAATTGACCGTATTTAGTTGCTCCTCGTTCATCTACGTGTTACACAACCATTTACAAACTGATTGATATCAATGCAGGTGTGCTGTTAACTCCTGGCGTTTCATCATTTGAAAATATTCATATTTCTGAATTCTTAAAGTAGAGAAAAAAGTGTGCAAACCTTTAATTGATTCTTATGGATCTTGATGGTGGGCGGCCTATAGCATCTCGATATTTATACCATATAAGCTCATTAGTAGATACTTCACCTTATTATTCTAGGCAACGACACAACCCAGGAAGCCTTGCTCTTCAAGAAGCATTTAGTTACATTTCAAAGTTCACCGACACCCTATTGTTTTGGTGTGCAACCGCAAGTGCATCAAATTCAAAAATGAGCCCAAAAAAAAGTGAATTTGCTGTCCATCCAAATTATTTTTCTAGTAATAATCATAGTCTCCCAATATTTTTTATAAATTATAGAAGAACGGCACTTGAGATTCCAGAACTTTTTAACAAGTTCTCGAGGTTCGCAATAAAACAATTGGTGGGAAAGGCTAAAGATCTTCAGTTCATTCCCGCAATATCATTAGCTGGTAATTTAGTTCCACCGCTCGACAATCTGTGAGCTCTCTTCTTTTTCCTGTCATCCTTTGTCATTTTAAGTTTTATATAACACGAGGAATGTTCATATGTTTTAATATCGTTTTTTGTATTTGTTTATGGATCAGATCTAGGAATTTTCTTGCTGTTTCAAATGAGAATGTTAATGCAATTGTTGGGAGATCGATGAATCATAGTCCTTGTGACGTTGAGCAACGAAGACGTGGTGATTTGGATGGAAATTTTAATCTTTCTGGGCGTGCAGTTGAACCACGAACTGGCATTGAGTTCCCAACTATATCGGATAACATTTTTGGAGCAAGCAATTCAAGTTTAAATACAGAGGTGGGTAATTTTAATTCCATTGTTGTTATTATATTTTTTAATTTCTTGGTAACCAACTATAAGCAAACTGGTCTATGTTTCAGGTTCTTGTTGGAACTGGGTCGAAAACAATGAAAATAATCAAAATAAAATCATTGAAGCTCTATGCTTTTGGTTTTTGTAAGTAAACTTAAAAGCTCGTTAAACTTTTATCTTACAATACCAATCTGTATCGTTTTGTAACTTGTCACCTAAATTTTTTAGATGTTCACCCTTATGATGTTTGTAACAAGCTGGGATCAAAATATGCTTCTCTACCAGAGAATGAAGTGACCAAGCATCATAACTTTTATGCTGATCTTCTAAGGTATCCATAATAATATTTTCAGATATTATATTCAAAATCAACATACTCAGTATTATATTCTAGGAATTTATAATTGCCATATTACCCGGTATAACATTTTTCATCGTATAATGCTCTTCATGTCCTAACAGAAATATCAGTCATCACAAGTTATTGCCAGCATATGATATAATGATAGGAAGTTGTTTTGTTAATTAACATTTTAAGGTGTCTTGTTTGATGAGTTTATGGAAATATTTAGCCATTTTTGTAAATTTCAATAAATGTTTCTTCTGATGTTCACCCTTATAATGTCTGTAACAAGTTGGGATCAAAATATGCTTATCTGCCAGAGTAGTTTGGTTAATAAAATAGGTGATTACTAGAAGGCATGTTAAGTTGTAATAGTATTTCTTTTGTATCGGAAGAAATAGAACTGCAGAAATGGTATCTAAACAGTTTGCGTTTATAGCTTTTTGTGGCTCTGGTCTTCTTTTTATATTAGGATTTGAGGGATTGTGTGTACCATGTACATATATGTTTTTGGTTTGACGTTTTGTTTTAAATAATTCTTTGATATGGTTCTGCAGGGAGGACATAAGCATGACTGTTAGGCTTGTGGTCAGCTGCAATGGAATTAAAATTAGTACAGTTAGAGAGTGAGTCCAATTTCTGTTACACAAATCATTGTAAAGTTTATTTACTAAGTTTATATGCCTATATGAGTCCAATTATAGACTTCTCAAATTCCTCGTTATCACGAATTGAAAAATATACACAAGGATATATATATATATATATATTTGTAATGTTCACCATATTGATTTATGCTTTGCAGTGCTTTTGAGAAATCACTTCGAGCGCGATTGATTAAGGTGAACAGCATTAGAGATTTTTAATCAGATGATATTAAAGCTATTAAGTTATATCCGTTAATTCTTTTTCCTTTTTGTGTCTGTTGCAGATGAATCCGGACACTGATTATGATTGTTTAAGAAGTTTTGGTTCCCTTTTCTCAAAGGATATTCCGATACGAGCGGTAATAGTTAGTTATTTTTGTGTGCGTGTGTGTGTTCTACATATTTCTAGTATTAATGCTAGCAATCTTCAGGGAACAACGATAAAATTTCAGAGGACAGCTGATGGACATCTTGTTACTGAGAGTGAGTCTCACCGTAATCAATTCTTGACATGTATTCATCTATGTATATTAGAGGAGCCAACATCGACTGGTCGAGCAGCTTTGGTGACTAGTCAAAGTTGGTTTCATTCAAAATGAGTAATTTTTTGTATGGGTTGGGTTGAGAGGTTCTGAGGCGTACAAAATCTTTGAACTTTATTATAATTATCAGTGCAACAAATATGAATACAAAAAACTATGTTTTCAAGTAAAGCGATCCGGGAAGTTTTAACTTTTAAGCAGTCAAAGTACACGACGTGCAACTTTCAATTTGTTTGGCATGTTTCCTATTTTGCGGTTTTAACCGTTTGACCTGTTAAACATCAAACATTACTTGAATAGACCCATTCATAAGTAAGTGTTGTGTCTGACTTGTTGACAATGCTTTGACCCATGCTGGACCTGACAGGCTTTTACCGCTCCCATCATTCATGACCGTCATCCTTTTCTCAGTTATCCTGCAATAGTTGATAAACTTTATTCACTGTAACAATAAGATAGTTATCGAACAACCGTTTGGTTTACCCTTTTCTTTATTATTATGCAGTTGAAGGCAACCGGATTGGTGCAGTTCAAAGCCGGGATTTGTGCAGTAAGTCTTTTATTTATTACTGTCACTCGCACCATCTTGCATCTTTTCTGTGTTCATGAAATGGTTTTACGTGCAAAGTTTATAAGTACAAAATTTTCTAAAACTCATGAAGCCTGCTCTTGGATCTTTTGCAAGATAGAACGCAGTGAAACACCTGTTTACATTAGACATTTAAACTTGGAACTTTTCAAAGTCAGGAAATTGTGGTTGTTTTTATTTCTACTGGCTCAAGCGGGCAAATTGCCAAAAGTTAACAAAAGTAGAGACGGGTCAAATGGGTTATGATATATGAAAAACCTCCAAAATCGTTTTTTTGTTCCTTAAAAAACTAGATTATTATTGAGTTAATATAAATTTTGTAATTCGTCACACTGTATATGTAATATATTTTTTACCCACGTGACCCACTTATTATACCAACTGATTAATGAAGTTGACTAATGATTGTATTCAGGGGCTTTCTTTGACATGTACATTGGAGATGGTCCTGTTTCAGAGCAGACAAAAACCGAGATAGGAGAAAATGTCACGAATTTAATGAGAAGGTGCTAATTAACGCACGCCCTGCTAATTTCTAGCATTTTACATTGATTATCGATTCAAAAACCGATTCTATAGTGTGGTTGTGGCATCAAGAAAAAGGAATTTGTTAGTTGATGCTAATAGTGTTGATTATGTTTGGAGTTAGAACAGAACAACAAATGTGTAACTTCGTTGATGTGGGCCGTTTGTTGAACGATTGTTTTATATTGGTTAGTGGCAAATTATACTTGATTTGAGGAACCTGATATAGTTTTAGTTTTATTGCATTAACAAATACTAAAACTTCTTAAAATGGAAATGTTCAATTTTGTCCCTTAACTTAAGAGTAAATTACATTTTTGTCCTTTATGTATAGAGTAACGTCACTTTTCGTCCTTCAACTAATGAAATAACATAAATCATTTTCGTCCTTAAACTAATGAGATAACATAAATCATTCTTTATGTTCATATTTAGTAACACTTTTTAACATTTCCTCTAATTTTCTTTTGTATCTAAAAGGACGAAAAATGTTAAAAAAATATAAACATAAACGATGATTTTTGTTATTTCATTAGCTTAAGGATGAAAAATGAAATTTACTATATACTTAAAGAACGAAATATGTAATTTACTTCTTAAATTATGTATAAAAGAATCATGTAAGATGAATCTGAGTATGACCTGCGTTTTTATTTGTGTTTTTATATTTCTAATTCCTTAGGGTAATAAAAATGTATATATACCAGACACGGCAAAAAACCTGTAGATAAAAAACCTAAACTCAGTAATTTTTAATAAACTAAATGACACACTCTGACATGTCAATATTGTTAGACATAGTATTATGTAGGATTTTGCATAAAAGGTCAAACTAATGATTAGGTCCATTACCCTATACGACAATCTTGGGCCTCAAGTCTTCTAGTCTTGCCGATATATAGAAACATTCATATATTGTAATGTAACGTCCTTTGAGCTTATAATATGAAATACCTTAGTTGTGAATAATGAGCTTATGTCAGTTTAAACAGAACTACTCTTAATTATCGTGTTTTTTTTTTTTTTTACTTGTGTGTGTTGATCTTTGCTTGTTGTATGTGTGATCGAGATCCACCTATCGATCAAAAAAATATGCATGATACCCGACGCGTATCGAAAAAAGTATGAGACCAAATATAAAACACATTTCTATGGTCAAACATAAAGACATGAGTTAGAGACTTAAGATTAGAGGGCCCACCATTAATACCAATTATAAAACACAATTTTACATTCAAACACAAAAAAGTAACGCCTATTAAAAACCATTACCCAAACTTGTTAGAGAAAAAATTGTTAATACCCAAACCAAACATGTTATTATGCCTAAACCTAAATACCTAATAGTAATATACTGAAGTATTTGTGTAATTAGGTAACTCTTAAACAATGGAACATAACTTACATGGCCGGCCCGGCCCCGCCCGGCCCGGCCCATATATGGTGTTCAAAATTCAAAGAGACTATTATCACAAATTGTGGTACTAGTATTTTTAAAAGCTGCTCGATTTCTAGGGTTTCGGTCATCGGATCCTAATTCAGGTCAGTTGCTTCTACTTGTCCAACTGTTATTTCAATTCCCTTGTTAATTTGATATATTAGGCGATTTTTAGTGGTTAATTTGCATCAAAACTGCAATCAGACAGTTAGACTTGCATAATTTCGGCATTTTTTAACTTCAATATGATGCCATTTCAGCCTTTGTATAGTGTGCTTACATTTACAAATCTATATACTGTTACCTTTTCTTTTCTTTTAGAAGGGTTTTATTGATATCAATAATAATCAATCTGTATGAAAGTGATACAATACAACATGAACCTTTTACATGACAAATAAAACATGATCAACCAAATAGCAAAAGTAAATGTATTAGCACTTGCTGGTTAGCATATATAACCAATGATGTTATGATAAACTAGAACATTACAGAACGTATGAAATATGAAATATGTGTTAAGCCGGTTTTTAGTTTTGATGGGGATACTAGCTCATAATTATTATATGTTCTATATTAGATTATTTATATTGATTATTGAGTTACTAGTTTTGATGAAGTATTTAATGTATGAATTTCTTAACGCGTCATCTCTTGACTTTTATTCTTTCCGGATTCATTAAGAACGATTTAGATAAAAATGGACGGAAGTTCCACGCCTTTGGAGATGGAAAACAAATCCGATACGGGGGAGAAAGATAAGACCAGTAATCTGCAAGATGTTGATGATGGGGGCAGTTGTTTAAAAGCGGTTGATGATTCTTTGAAGGATAAAAAGTTAAAATCCGTCATGAAGGAAGACGAGAAGGGTAAGGGAATTGAAGTTAATTTAGTGAAGAAGGCGAAGAAGAAGAAGAGGAAGCAAGATGTCGCTGAAAATGAATCTAAACCGAAAGCCAAATCCAAGAAGCGGAGAACCGAGGATGACAATTTAGTGCGAGGCAAAAGATTTACCCCTGAAGAAGATGAAATAGTTAAAGACGCGGTTTTACAATATGTAAAGTTACATAACTTGGGGGAAAAAGGTTTAGAAATGGTTATGAACTGTCACTCTTACCCTGAGATAAAAGATTGTTGGAGCAAAATCGGGACTTGCATACCGTATCGCCCACCTGGTGCCATCTATTACCGTGCCCATACATTATTTGAAAGAAGCGAAAAACGCGAATGGACTAAAGAGGAAACCGAGTTTTTGCAAGAATGTTATGAAAAATACGGTAACAACTGGAAATTGGTGGCGGATGCGCTTGGTAAAAACAGAATCCACGTGAAGGATAAGTGGCGAAGGATCAAACTTCCTAACCAAAAGGCGGGAAAATGGAGTCAAGAAGAGTACCAAAATTTATTTGATTTGGTCAACATGGATTTACAGTTGAAAGTAGCTACACAAGAGAAAAAGACAATGCATGGGATGCTAAAAGATAATATTTCTTGGGGTGCAATTAGTGATAAGCTTTCAACTCGAACCGATTGTGTTTGTTGTATGAAATGGTACAGTCAGTTGACATCTTCTCTTGTTGAAGAAGATAAATGGTCAAATGCTGATGACTATAGGCTAATTAAAGCTCTTTATGATTTAGATGCTGCTTGTGTTGAAGATGTTGATTGGGAAAATGTTCTTGAGCATAGGCCTGGTGAGATTTCTAAAAAGCGTTGGGATCAAATGGTTCGTCACATTGGTGATCATGGGAGTAAGCCGTTTACTGAGCAAGTTGAGATTTTATCACAACGCTATTGCCCGGATCTAGCAGAAACAAGGGAGGCTTGGGACAATATACCTCGGACGCAATGACGATGTTCAATGGTATGCTATTAGTTCCCAAATTGTTGTGGATTTTTGTCTGTTGGTTTGCTATGTATTCAGATAAGGTTGTACTCTTGATTAAAGTACACATCAGTGATTTTTTTTACTCCCATATAATCTGTTTGGGATAAAAACATTGTATGTGAAAAATAATGTATGGATAGAATAATTAGAAGTGTTGCTTAATCTGATATATGATTGGGTGACACAAAGTCTCCATGCATTTCCCATGGGAGAGATTCATTTGTTTCCACATGGATCTTCTGTCCCTCGGATGTGTTTTCCAAAGATGATCTTTGATGAGTCATTAGTTGTATGAATATGGGTAAGTTATCCCAAGTGGCAAATGATAACGTTTTAGGTAAATTCTGTTGGTTTTTTAGTTTGATGTCTCTTAGGTGATTGATATTCCGTAAGAAAGTGTCTCCAGACCACATTTGCAGACATTTGCAGAAGAAGAGGTGGATCAAACCTTTGCAATCTGTAAGAAGATGGCTGTTTGTTTTCTAACGTTTGTAAACTAATAAAATAAACTGATGGTGGTGTATGGACGGTGGTAGACGCTGGGTTGTGGTGGTGGTGGTGGACGGTGGTGGTAGGGGATGGTGGGTGGTGGATGGTCGTGATGGAAGGTGGCGGTGGGGAACAATGGGTGGTGGTGGTATTGGGTGGTGGACCGGGGTGGTGGGCAGTGGTGGTATTGGATGAATATAGGTTTTAGAAGATCTTAAAAGTGGTTGGACCAAGTATGTATCATGAAAAGAGCTCGTGCAGATGTTTTTAATGAAACGTTTTAAAAAAACCAACGGTCTGCAGATGACAATATATGCGCGTGGTTTGCACGGCGCAAACAGAAGAGCCTACGCGTACCTTTTTTTTCAGAAAAATGAACACCACTCTAGTCTCTTAGATAACCTTTATTTAGTTAAAGTTATTTCGGTGATATTTGAAAATATTTAATTGGATAAGACAGATTTTAAGAATGAGAGTAAATTAGACCAAATAATTTCATTATATACTTGTCGAATCAATACCAAACCACCGCACCTTTCAAAAAGGCGACAACATAGTTGGCGATTATAATCGTTATACCTGTCAAGTGACAGTTACATTAATTACAGATATCATTAGTTGCTATAGATGTACACTTTTACCGTTTTATGTAATTATTTAAGTTAAAATTCATATAGTTACATCAATTACAGATATCATTAGTAACAATCAGGTCACTCTGGCCTTTATAACATAGGTTGTAAACCAATCTTGTTAACAATAAACAAAGTTGCTACAGATGTACTATATAATTATTTAAGTTAAAATTCATATACCAGTAATATTCGCGTGTGAACTTTTTTCTTTTATGTTTTTTTAAGCTTCAACTTTCCTTTTGTTTTTTTCCTTTTCTTCCATCGTTTTTAAAATAATTTACGATTTTACATTGTAACGTATGAGACATCATAACGAATTAAGTCACAAACGCGTTGCATCATCCATGCATCAGATGCCATGTGTAACGTTATAACGCTAGACATGAAATAATAATGAATTAAGTCACAAACGCATTACCTCGTCCAGACATCATAAAGTGTTGCTGACGCCGTAACAAATGACCCGTGTGAAAGGTAAAAAAAATCACATCCACTAAAAGCTAAAGCCCAAACTCAACCAAACATTCCGTGGCGACCACATGACCAGAACCAGCATCGAACAACACTCGTAATCAACCATCATCATCATCATCATCATCATCGCAACTTCAATCTGCTCAATTTGATCTTCAGTCAGTAACACTCAGGTATGTTCATCACCCTCACAACTTATACCCGCCCTAATCGAACATATACTTTTTTCAAAAACTCATTCTTCAATCAAAACTATCGGGTGTCATGAGCGCTTAATTAAATACCTAAACACGTATGTATGCAATTTATATCTACTTTTGCTCCTTCGGTCAATCTATTGCCAGATTAATATGTTTTAATTTTGCCATTGTACCACTACCACATGATATGATTAAACTGCTTGTAATATCATCATATTACCATCATTTTAAGCTACCTGAATTTGGTTCCCTTATAAACTGTTTAATCAAATCCATCAACATTCCAGACATGCAAATTTTTCCACTTAAGTTGAGATCTTGTAGGTTTGTGAGACAATAATAACACATTATGCTTTACTTACAGATCACCCACCATATGTTCACTAATAATCAAAGACAAGAAGACCGGACCGGTAAATATGGTACTCCTAGACTACAATACCTTCAGGTGTCATTCGCAAATCTACGACTTTAATTTCATAATAGCTAGGCTGCTTACATATATTTTTAGTATTATTTTAGCTGTTCACTTTCACTCGGTCCACTGGTATCTTGAATGTTTATATGTTTGTAGGAGCTCGTGAGCCAGTTTCAGAACGCGTCTAGTGAAGGCATTTGTTCCCTTCATTTACACTGTTCTATATTTATTATGTTGGATGCTCCTTGTTTTTCTTGGTTCGCACTTCATGATTGTTTGAATTTGCAGAGTTGAAGGAGAAAATTGTTGCTAATTTAGCAAACTTTGCATATGATCCCTACAATTATGTGTTTCTGCGCCAGGTTAGTTATCTTGGTTTTATTATCTTCATAGTCTAATAGCTTATGTACTCCACTTGACAGCCATATTCAAATGTACACAGCTTAATGTTTTGGAACTTTTCCTCGACTGCATAACAGAACCCAATGAGAAGCTTATAGAGTTTGGTGCTGGAGGGATATGCAATTCTTGTATTGGTATGCTAAAACCCGTGTTAAGTATTATTACACTTATAATCTCATTTTTCTAATAAAGCAAATTAGCAGGTTGTATGCATTTAAATACATTTTGGGCGATTTTTGACCCGTATTTTCAACCCATTCATAAATAAAGGGGTTGAGAACGTGAGATATACAACTCTTAGTTTAAGCTGTGTTAATTTGTTGGAATGAAACCATCTGCACTAACCTTTTTTTGTGTCTACAGATCCTGCAAATGCTGCTGTAATAGTCAAATGTGATGGGGTACCTCTTCTTATACAGTGTTTATCAAGCCCTGTTAAAAATACAGTAAGCGTTACATACAATATTAGTTTCTGTACCTTTTATCTTTCTTTGATCAATTGGGTTTGTTTTAATCCGATTTGCTAAATAACACATAGCTTAAACACCACTAAAGTAGTACTAATTTGCTTCTCAAACAAGGATAACATTTTGACTTCACATATTAATTTAAGGACTTAAACTATTAGTGAACTGTCTAAATAGGGCTTTATTGATTGAGGTTTATACATCATTTCTTTATCTGTATAAAATATGCTGTGTTAATAGCTATCATATAAAATATGCTGTGTTAATAACTGTCTAAAAAGGGCTTTTCAATGGTAGTAATTAGATAGTTTCTATTATCATATTTAGCGCAAAAATTATTTATAGAAGTTCAAAAACTGATAAAAGAAGAGATCCTGAGCTGACCGGACCTGACCTCTTTTGACCAGTTTAAAGTTGCCCTTTTTGACCCGCACTCTTATGACCTATATTACTTAACTAGTAATTACTGATAATTATACCTTTGCCATTATATTCAAGTATTTGGTGTTTGTTAGGTGAATTATGCTCTTGGGGCTCTTTATTATCTCTGTAATGCATCTACTAAAGAAGCCATTTTGAGACCAGAAGTGGTGGATATCATTAAGAGATATGCAGCTGCTGGTGCGGTTAGTGTTAGCTTCAGCAATCTTGCTCAAGCTTTTTTAGATAAGCACGTCCCAGAAAACCCTTGACTTTTCTTTTTGGCTCATCTTGACTCGTCCTACGCCACTCGTTGACTGGTAATTTCTGAAGTTAAATCTGCAAAGCATTATGCTGCAAGTTTCACGGATGTAAAATATCATTGACAGGATAAGGCATCATCAATATAAGTTCGTGTACGTTTTGAAGCTGTCAGTTTTGTTATTATCAGTTTATTACTGTTAAAAGTTATTGTATCCAAACGTTTACTTCTAGAGTTAGTTATATTCCAATCTTGTCAAATCAGTTCATCAACACTCCAAATTGACCCAAATTGTTCGATGATTGGTTGAAAGTGATGGTTTTCGATTAAAGTCAGTTGGTGATTTATGTTCATGTTAGAGTGGTTAGAGACGGAGGAATTGGCGGAGATAACGATTTAAAAGATAGAACTGTGCAGGTGAAAGTGAAACCTGTGTATATGATTATGTCATGGTTTTAAATGTAACATTATCAAAGAATATTTCATATATAAATGGAAGAAAAAACAAGTGATAAATGCAATGAATTATTTAAGTAATCAATGATAACAATAATAATTGCAACCAACTAAAAGATTATGAACTGTTATCTTCATCTGCATTGTCATAAGTTTTAAAAATAAGTTTTTATGTCATCTGCACTGTCACAAATTTTAAAATAGGACTATAAATTCGTGTTTATTTCCAAAATGATTGAGTCGTCTTTGCCTAACCAACAACTATTTATACAATTCTTGTTGCAAGTTTGTTATTGATCATACGAGTTTCATTGCAAGTTCGGATGATCCTGATAATCCGAACCTGCATTAAGGGGAAAAAAACTGATTTTGAATTACAGATGGATAGTCTTATTACATAACAACTGGGGTAGGGGATGAAGTAGAACAAGAAGCTTAAAGATATTACAAAAATGCAATCACAAATTGATTATTTAAAAATAAAATCTTTCTTTTTTAGACAAGCCATTGCCCATCCATTGCTTCAATTTCACCTTTGTCCATGCTGCATTTGGAATAAATAAATAAATAAATAAACAAATAAATTTTTTTACTCCTTAATATAATATAATGTAAAACAAGTACTGTTAAATCGATCATTAGCACAAAGAATAAACGATAGATTGACGAAAATGTGACGAAAAAGGTTATCTTTTTATAATATGATCTAGCTTTAAGGTTCACAGATCCTAAAAAATATTTTAGTTTATCGTATAAAATGTTACTCAGTTTTGTAACACTTGATTCATTATTGCTATTGTTGAACTGAAGATGGGTGGGCTAATTAAGCATATCTTAATTACCTTTGATCAATATTCCACTGATTTTATACAATTAAAAGCAATGCTTATTAAGACTTATAAGAACTTGTACACAACATAACTAGCTAGTGATATATCACGCCTAGCTACATGACATGACTTTTTACGATTTTTTTGCACAGTTATTACCCTTTCCAAACGCTTAGACCACTACCAGTGGAGAGTTTTACCCATTCAAAGCGTCACAAAACCACCCTGGGGCATTTTGAAAACTAAAAATGTCTTTAGACGCGTTGTAGGAAGCGTTCAAATACACAAATATTACTGACAAGTGATTATATGAGAGAAAATATGACTTTTTGTATTTAAACACTACACAAAGTGTTACATTGTTAGAGTAAAAATATATAGATGAGGCTAAAATTATAATTCAGAAGAGACATGGTGGTGTGGGACCTCAATATTGCCATTGTTTTAAATTCTCTCACTGCAAATATTCAGAGTCACACTGCACCCCTTATTACTAGCCCAACAGAATGGACCTTAACTTCAATGGCTAAACAAGCAGCTAGGTTTACATTAAATACACATATAACAATAATAATAATAATAATAATAATAATAATAATAATAATAATAATAATAATAATAATAATAAAAGGTAATAAAATTTAAAAAATTTGTACGGAGTGAATTCCTAGGAACATAAAACATTTCAAGAATTTTAATTATGCTATTAAAGATTAAATTTTTAAATAATGTAAACAACAACATAATTGAATCATATCTTACCAAAGTGGATCAATCTTAATATTATTATTATCATCATCAATGTCATTCAAGAACTTGAACCATCTTGCTGACGTCAGCAAATTGACAGTGTCATTCCATTCTATCTGGTGTTGTTCACCTAATGATCTTATCTCCTCCAACCCCTCATCATCCATGGCATGATGTAAACCGCCGGAGAAAGAGGAGGCGGTGGTGGTTGACGGTGAAGAAGATGAACATGAAGTTGAAGATGATGACGTCAATGATAATAATAATGATGAAGATGATGATGATGATGATGATGATGATGATGATGATGATGATGATGATGTGGGAGAATTTGAAAGTGGGTTGTGATAAAGATTAATGATCGTATGATCTATGTTCTCAAAATCTTGAAAATTTAGATTTAATCCCAAGGTTTGATAAGGAAGTGTGAAATCAAGATTTTCTTGATTTTCCGGCGGTGGCCATACGGTGGGAGTGACGTCAGTAGAGGCGGTGGAAACAGGCCAGTAATGAGTATCGGTGGTGGTGGAAGGAGGTAGAGGGTGGTTAGCGGTGGTTTGTTTTTGTTTCATTGAAGCTCTATGAAACTTAAGAGCAGTAACAATTTCTCTTCTAGCTTCAGCCATATTAAGAAGCCTTTCTTGATAAGGTTTAGTGGTGTGTCTTCTTCTTCTCCTTCTTCTTGTAACTTGTTTTGTATGTGGTGATGATGGTGGTGATTGTTGTTGGATGTTATGATGATCTTCATGGTCTTTGGATTTTACAGAAGTGGTTAAGTGTTTGACAAGGGTGCGTATGTAAGCACCAGAAAGATGATCTTCATGATGATGTTCCATTGAAGAAGATGGTTTGCACATGACCATCACCACCTACTTAGCTTGCAAGTATTGAAATGGTGAAAGGAAAGAAGAAATATGATTTGGTTTTGGTTTTGGTTTTGTGTAAGCAAAAGTAATATAAAAAGACAGAGGCTTGCAGGTATCATCAATGTTGTGTAGAAATATATATATAGTTGCATAATAATAATGTGTTGTTATTTTTTTATTATTTTTTTTATGAATCTTGAGCAAAGATTACATTATTCAAGTCGGGTAATATGTTTATGATTCGGTGGTTTTCTCGTTTAAGGTGAGTTTTTTTAAATGAGAACACAAAAATGATAGCGTGAGTGATCTAAATTGACATTAAACTTTTTTTAACTCATCTAAATGTTATTAAGGTGTAGGACTCTAAACTAAAAGATTATGGATTTAAGTTTTATTTGAGACATGAGGTGAAATAATTATTGTAAAAAAAGGCAAATTAGCCGAATATAATCCTAACTAACATATATTTACCGAAAATAATTTCAACTCAGTTTATTCCGGCTAGTGATCCTAAATTTAACTTTATTAGCCTCAAATGGTTCGTCATTAAGCACACTTAACGACCGTTAACTTTTTTTAAATTTCAAAACAATGTTTAAGGATTTTGATTGGAAGGAGGATACTAGTCAATTGATGTAAAACTTGTCTCAAACTAGTGTTTTAAATGATGAAACGGTCTTCAATAAATCCTAACAATGCTTTAATCGGTTGTTAAACTTTTAATCATTTAGAGTATCAATTCGAGGTAATGTTTATATTAATTGACTTGTATCCACCTCCCGATCAAAATCACTAAGCACATCGGTTTGAAATTCGAAAAATCGAATAAATGTTAACGGCCGTTAAGTACACTTAATAACGAACCACCGGAGGCCAATAAAGTTGAATTTAAGACCACTGATGAGAATATATTCTTGAACAATAGATTTTTTTTTGAACGGCGACTTTCAAATTATGCAACCACCCGGTCGCATCTCCCGCAATGGGAAACCCACCACCCCACTCCGGTCAATATGTTGTCTTAACTGTGCCCATTTAACATCAGAGTTTGGTTAGGCGTTCAACCGGGAAAACCAATGTGGTTTTTCCTGGAAAATAAATGTTAGTTGAATCTTTTTAAGCTAATTTACCAAAAAAAATATATTTACCCGTTAAAGATTTTAACAAAACAAAAATATATAAAATTATAAACCGAACTAAAAACTTTTATCACAATAGTTTCATGAAGATATATCACCATCTATTATCTTGATAAAAAGTAAATATTTTTGGAATTTTCCTATTTTGGCAAACAACTAGGTTCTAACAAGTTTGTCTGAATGGAAATACTTTATGCCCTTTCTCTTTAACTTTAATTACAATAATGCCATTATGTGTGAATGTGATTTTGTTTTGTGTTATTTTAAAGGAAAGATGATCATGACGTATCCTATCTCAGTAGATAAATACAGCGCCAACAAATGCTTATATCAATCTTTTATTTCAACAAAATAAATATAAACAAAATAATATTTAACTTGAATTATTCAAAAATACATATTTGACGTCATTTGGTCATCTCAAAACATCTCAGAAACTCATTAATTTACTTATTTTCAAATCGACCCTTTGTTTTATAATTCACCAAAACATATATGATCACTATTCAAAAAAATTATAGCCGAAGGCACAAAAGGCCTTGGTAGCCTAACTTAACCTTGTAGCCAAAGCCTAATATGAACACGTCTAAAGTTAAAACTCTAACAAATCAAGAAAATGGTCTAGAACATGCCTAAAACAGGTTTAACTTTACCTCTCTTAAAATTGGTTTGTTTGTACTCTTGTATAAGAGGTTTAACGTAACGTGTCACACGTTTCAATTTTTTCGTACTTTAACGTATTAACGGTTTTAATCCCCGATTTTTAACACATTGACGGTTTTAGTCCTTGACTTTTACTAATTTTCGTTTGTGCTCCTAATGAGTTTTTGACTTTAATTTCTTACTCCACTTTGACACATAATACGACTTTTAATAATTGTCATTTTAGTCCCTGATAAGTTTTTGACTTTGCTCTCTTATTCTACTTTGACATATAGACGACTTTCATCGTTTTTTAACATGTGACACGTTACGTTTTTTTCGTCGTGACGTACGGGGCATGAGATTTTTTTCAACACGTATCACGAAGTCAAATACGTAAGACCCGACTGCGTGATCCGACCGCTGCAACGCGTAAGTTAGTGTTAAATCTAGTTCAAAATATAATGTTCCATCACATATTAAAATAAATAGTACACCTCATGCTCTAGGATCATTATAAGTTACTATGCTAAAAAGAGCAAGAACAAAAAATATACAGTATCCTAAAAGTAGTAAATAAGCTTAGAAAACACGTCATATAAAGTCAGAAACAACGGTTTCTGTGTTTGTGATGATGCAAATTATTGGCTTCCATAAGCACAAATAAACCATTTTCTATTCCAAGATAATATCATATATTCAAGTTTATATAGATGTATATAAATATGTAGATGTACATCTTTAGAAACATATATATATATATATATATATATATATATATATATATATATATATATATATATATATATATATATATATATATATATATATATATATATATATATATATATATATATATATATAATCTGTCCTTTTATAAACGGGTAAAATTGTAGTTTTTGTCTATTTGTTTTTATACTATTAACAGTTTTAGTTTTATTTTAACAGTTTTTGTCTTGTGTTTTTATTTCTAACAGAAATGGTCCTGAACATTAACTTCATCTATTATTCCGTTAAGTCTCTCTCAAATGCGAAGGAAAAAATATAATTTCTCCAACTCTTTTTGACATACGACTGAATAAAAATATTAACATACATGATGACCTAGATAAAAGAAGGGATAAATGACGTTTTCAGTTTTTTACTTTTTAGATGTCGGGCGCATGTGAAATATTTAACGAAAAATTGGATGAAGTTAGTGTTCTGGACCATTTATGTTAGAATATAAAATCATAAAGACCAAAACTGTTATTACTGTTAATGATATCCCCTTGGGCGTTTCTACAATAACACCACTACCCATTGTCTCCTCCAATCATTGAGTTGATTGTGTTAATTGATTAATAACTAACTAATGATTATGATGCATTATAGGGGCGTTAACCATTACACTATTTTTTGGTATTATGATTCTTATGTAGTCATCGTCCACATGATGAAAAATGCCTCAAAAGATCATTAACCATTACACATAGTGTTAAAGTATAGAGATAAAACTACAGTTTACTCTTTGTAAACACATAATAGAAAGGATCAACTAAAGACACAATTGTTCCTTATCGTTTACTTTGATTCGTGTTTTTTTAGAGTTTTATGATGTTTAATTTCAATAATGACGGTAAAAAAATGTCATTAGCGTTTAGAGCTTAGAATTTGACCTTTTCAACTTAATTAAGACAAAATTGCTCTTCCTATTTGCTTTGATTAATGTTTTTTTAGACTATTTGGATGTTAAATTTCTACATTGGCGGTAAATTTACAAAGTCAAACATTAAAACAATCCCAAGTAGCTAACCTTGACAGTTGACCAAAAAGTTAAAACTAAAATATAAAAAATGTTGTGTTATAGTGTGTATGAAGCAGGATAAAATAATGAAAGCATAGGGAATTGAAGATATATTAAAATAAAGAAATAATCAAATGATTGATTAGATGTGAATTCGTGTCCTGATTTTTGTTCGTACACTTATATACCCCATGTGTGCCACTAAAACACACATGTTTATACTCTGTCTAAACATGTTTCTTATGGCATTGGTTAAACCGTTTAATCAACGGTGTCAATTGAACATGGTATCGATAGCGCTATTAGTATTTTTTTTTTTTTCATTTTACAAGTGTGTTTGATGCATACTTTTACACATTTTTTATACAAGTGTGTTTGATTATGCTTTCACTCATTTTTGTTATTTATTAGATACTTGGCGGAATTTAGTATTTGCTATATGCAAACACTCACATAGTCCTTCGGTAGCTAGGATGCTAAAAATAGCCACTTAATGGTTCAGATGTCTGAATGATTTATAGTGTTTGTTTCGCGATCAGATGTCTGAATGGTTAAGACATTTGCTTTTGAATGGTTAAGCATCATACAGAGTTTGAATCGTTAATAACTATTATCTGAATTGGTCAGATATTTGCCTTTAAATAGTTAAGCAATATATATACTAGCTATTCATGGTTCAGACCTCTTACTGATTTAATACATAATGATTCAGAGCTCTTATTTAGATGGTGTCAAGAGACACATGATTCATATCTAACATTTTTTTAACTATCGGATTAAATCACATTATTTTAGTTTCTAAATATCGGAGAGTTGGATCAAGAATTAGTTCTACAAATTAAAAGCATAGATCAACACAAAAACATGTCATACATTAAAGCTTTGTGCAATTGCTCTCCATTATGTTGTAACCTTGCTAGTACAAAAACTAACAAATCAGACGACTTAAGAAAGTTGTTTTGTAAGGTAGGGCTACAACCTCTTCGTGATAAAAGTAAGGTTTGTCCTCGTCTAAAAAAATATACAAACACCTTAGTGTGTTGAAATTTAAGCTGTGGGATATTGAAGTGAAATATGCACATGAATATAAAAAAATTAAAATAATAGGAGTGACCCAAAATTCAATTCCAAAAACAATATAATAATATATAATTAACACTCCAGTAAATTAATTATATAAAGAAATAGATAATGAGATGATCCTATTCACATGTGAGCAGACGACAAAAATCAAGAAATGTAATATAAAAATGTGATGCAAACAATAATAGATGATGCATGAATGATTAAAAAGATTGTTATGAGAGAGACAGGTCTGGAAAAAGAGAGAGAGAGAGAGAGAGAGAGAGAGAGATAATGTGTGTTTGGATAAACATGAAAGCGTATGAACATGAAAGAGATGATATCAAAATCTCTGATTTTTCTTACTGTATTTTAGATTATGTTGACGGAGTATGAACATGAGATCATATCAAAATCTCCATGCATATCTACCATTGCCTATCTTGTATCATAAAATCAAGAATTATATTCATGTGTGAACCCATCAACTTAGGTTTCATACGGCTCAAGTATGACAAACATCACTCACTCACTCACTCCCTAGTCGGGAACCTTGAGACCTCCCAGAGGGGCATAGAGGCCGAAGATCGAAACCTCATACCGATCAAAGAGGAAACCAACTTGAGACCTTTGTGAGTCATAAGGTTTGCGGTTTTCACGGGCTAAAAGCCGTAAAACCCACTTTAAAAGCCCGGACTGAGAGCGTATATAACCGTTAATATATAAAATGCACAGGTTTGCGGTTTTCAAATTCTACCGTTCATTGGTTCGGTCCGGTCTCCGGACAAAACCCATGAAAACACATATCAAAACCGAAAGTCTGTTTACATGTTTTATCATTCTTATTATTTATAGATTTTAGGTTTAATTATGAATTATATTTTGTAAAAATATAATATGATTTTAGTTTTTGAAAAATTCAACCATTTGAGAATGACTAGTAAAAAAATTGACGAGAATTTGGGAACACTGTAAACGAAGACGAGGATTTTGAAAATTCGAAGTGTTTCTAATAGGTAAATATATTAGTTTTGCTAATAAATTTATGGTGTCTTGTTTATAAAACTAGATGTCCACATTAGTTGTTTTAAGACGAAGATGGTTGAAGAATAAATATTAAAAACTATTGCTTTTTAATGGAGAAATTGTTTTGTAGTTGCTATTGTTAATAATTTGATTGATATTAGATTATTGTGCGGTTAGTATTATGATATTATTGAATGTTGAATTATTTTACAGTTACTGGTATTTAAAATTTTGTATTATTGAATGGTCAATACTAACAAAGTCAAACATGATCATTTCACTTTGCATCCTTATATAATATAACAAAACAAAAAAATCTTACGTGGCATGTTTTCATAGCTTTTAGCTTATGTGGCATTATTTGAGTGATTATCTCACAATAATGATTTTTTTATTTAAAATATGTATATAAAATATTATAATAAAATTAATTACATTTTTGGTCCCCTAATATTTTAAAGAATTCTGAAAAATTTAAAAGAATTTATATTTTTAACCCTTTACTACAAGGGGTGTACGTAAGTCGGTTTATATTTGATAGGGTTTAAATGTGAAACTTCTGGATAAAGTTAATAATAACATACAACTAAAGACCTCAGTGTTTTATAAATATACATAACATTTTTATATGATTTAAAAAAAATAAACTACACCATAAAACTAAGCACTTTATTCTCTTTAATTTGAGTATAATATTGCTACACTAAAAATCTAATTTTTAAAAATATATCACGTGTTCCGTTTTACCACAGTTTTGTCTTAAAACTAAATGAAACATTCATGAACATCTTTAAAAGCATCACTTGAATTATGTTTCCGAGCGTAGTGCAGGCACTAAACTAGTAATTACATATGCGAAAGAAACTTAACTTTTTGTCACACTCTTATTTACGGGTTAATTAATCAAGACCGGCCCGTTTAAGTCCATATGTCATTGCTACAATTTATATGATCCGCTACAAACTAAAGCCCGTTAGGACACTCCTATCAACTGATATTATTTGACCCAAAATAAAAGAGAGGTGTCGTTCAAACCTTTTAAACCCTCTCGAAAACACACACACAAAAATAAGGTTTGGGAACCGTGCGTTAAACAAGAGAAGTTTAGGTTCAACGGGTTCATAAACCCGCAAAACATCCAAAAATCAAAACCCACAAGGATTGCAGCGGTGTATTAGTCAAAACCGCCCCGATCCCACCAGTGCCCCTCTTGGCCTAATATAATCAAAGCTGAGGATTTATGCATCCCTCTTTTTTGTTTTAATTTCTTTGCAACAATCTAATCTACCTTAGTTTTATATCAAACAATTTGTGTTCCTTTTCTTTTTCAGATGACTGAAGGTCCAATTTTTTTTATGTAGATTTACAAGTAAACTGAGAACATGTGAGGTGGTCGTTCTAACGTGTGAGGTACTCGTTCATGGTTCATTCAATTTAATGAATCGGATATATTTTTCTTTTGAACGGTAAATTAATATATTAAAAACCAAAGCTAGCAAGTAACAGAACATATATGTATCTAATAGTTTATGTGTATTATATATCACACTTGCTAAAACTGATTGTATACAACTAACCTTTCAAATAAAACACCAATGAACAGACATCATAAATTGCAAGAAATTGGAAACTAGATAATTTTTTCAAGCATGAAAGTTGACATTGTGCTATATAAAAACATGTTTAAAGTTTATTGGCATATTCTAAAGACCTTGAGCATAATGTTAACTAACAACTTTTAGATCGCTTACTTGATTTGTGCTGAAGCGCTTTAGGAACCTTAGTTCATCTTGCGTTCTCATCTAGGCGAACGTTAACAATTAAGAGAAGCCATGCAAAATGTCCACATGAGACGATTCTCACCCCATACCTTTCGAACAGTGATGGGATTACAATCGATTTCATTCGACTAGAATCGTTTAAAAATGTTACAAAGAACATGGATCTAGTCAACACTCCTTAAAGGGTACTTTAGTCTTTAGATACTAAGATCCTAACCTCTGGGATGCATCATCCTGAAGTCTATAAACAGATCACAAAATTAGGCTTCATCTTTCTATTTCTATAACCAGTTGACTGGCAAAAACTGTTTCGTTTCTTCAACAACTTTCCAACACAAATATTACACGTATTGATCTGCTTGTGCAAGTAAGATATGAACACACACTACTTCAAAAACTAGCCTAACCAAGTGATTGGGGTTGAGAAGTCGCTAGGAGGCTGTTGAACCATGCAGTGTTGTTGCCATTGACTCCAATCTTGAGTTGCACTTGGTGTAACATGATTGTGTTTCGGCATCGGCTGAGTGTTGTGATTATCCTCTACATCCATGGCATCTGAATCCATCATATCAGATGTTTGTGCACCAGAAGCATTAAATTCCGGGGTTGCAAGGTGTTGGGATTGGTTAGGCACCCAAGGTACAACTGCCAAACATCCATTGATCACCCCTGAATTATCATCCTGCTTCTGTGATTCATCTGCTGCTAGTGATCTAAGTGTATCCAACCCGTTTGACCATATAACAGGATCTGCGTAATGTAAAAGGAGTATTTTAGTTAATTAGCCAACTGCATGAGTTCTAAAAGCCATAGTTGTCAAAGGCACAAGGGTCACTCAAGACGCAAAGGGTTAGCCTTAACCCTAGCTGCAAAGTATGCAAAAAACAAAAGCTTTTTCATGCAAACAGCATATTATAAAAATATCATTTTTAGAGGTTTTAGACACGTTTAAAGCTTCTTTTGGGCTGTTTAGGTTTATTCCATGCTTGTTTAGTGCAAGTGTAATAGTTTCAGATATGTTCAAACAATCTTTGTCCTAGAATATGGCCTAAAAATGCACTTGAAAATGAAGCTTTTAAGGCCAGGTGACAAAACTATGCTGTGCTGCGTCTAGTGAGCTTTTGACTACAGAACTGAAAACAAGCAAAGGTGAAATGCGAAGCAACTTACTTTTAAATCTTGAAATGAAGTGTGAATCAGTGGAGATCGAGAACGGAGCCGGAGTCTGTAACAAAGGCGTATTGTTATTAGGGTTGAACAGAACAATAGCCCTCTCTTCATTCACAGGCACACTGTTACTCAGCTCATCAATTGCTATGGGAACATCTTCCATTGATTGTTCCATAAAGTTGTCTTGAAAGGGGATTGACTGTCCACATGCCATCGAATTCAAAGCCTCTTGTTCATCAATTATTGGAGCCAATTCAGCATCCTAAACCACCATATAGCAACTCGTTAACACATGTTAACATACAATCACATCAGCCAAAAAACAGGTGCAAGTTTGAAACCCTAGAATCACTAGCAACTGTTCATGACTTCATGATCATCACAGTGAAACATTTGAATCCTAAAATTCACAATACTAATTCAAACAATGCCTCTCATAACTAAATCATGGATGATAACTTGCATTATAAGTTAAAATGGCCATAAGTCCTTCAAAACGGAGCAAATTCACCACAAAATTACATTACACAAACCCTAGGTGATCCAATTCGGGGAAAAAATGAACACAAGTTACAAATTAGGTTACCGCATCAACAAATTTACACACCGAAGAGACTATCAAACGACAAAAACACTTGAAATTGATGTATGCACTTACCAGACGACGTATTTTCGTAGCAGGAGATGAAAGAGTGAAGTCGAAGAAGTGATCGTTAACTTCATCTACGTCTTTTCTCTTCATCTTCAAAGGCAATAAGCTTCTTCTTCTTCTACACTTGGATCGTTGCAGCAGTGTATTGATGGTTGCAAAGCAAAATCAAAGTAGATGATTTTTGAGTTGTGTGTTGGTTGGTGATTGATATAGGACCTGCAAATATTATGCGCTATTTCTGGAACCATCCTGAAGCTAGGAGAGAGACCCAGTGAATTTACATTTTCACCCCTTTGAGAATCACATAAGTTTAACTATATCTTCTATTATAGTTTCTCCTTCACTTTCAATTAATTTTTTTTAACGACACATAGATTTTTCAGGATGAAATAAACTACAACTAGTTGATAAAATATGCAAAACCTTCTCACAAACATTTTGATGACTCCATTATAAATGCTATTACCTAAACAATCATCTTTAATATTTTATATTTCTATTCTTATAACTTCTAATCTTTAAGATCAATGGGGTCATTTTTAAATTACAATTTGCACCTTTTTACAAATTACCATTTTACTCCATTCGTTATAGATGTTTGTCATGAACTTCATCTTGACATATTTATATTTTTAACCCAAACGTTGAATGTATATATATTTTTAAGTTTCTTTTTTCTCTATCTTTGCAACACGTTGCACATGTTGAAGTAAAAAACAGTGTTAACTCGTGTAATGAATTCAAAATAACTTTGTTGCAACAACGTATAGCATGTGTCAAACCAATTAAAACCCGGCCACAAACCTATATTTTGCAAAGATATAACATAATTTCTAGACTTTCTAAATTAAATATAACATAATCTATATTTTACGACATACTTTTAGAATAGTTATATAGCTTTTTTAATGGCAATGAGGAATTACCTAAACTTCTAATTTATAAGGTTAGTGATTTCGACCTTGTAAAATACAAGTTTGCCATTCATCATATATTACTCTTCATCTTCCTAAGAAGAGAAGATGTAAACATAAAATGTTGTTAGAAATAGAACTGCTTTATTATTATCGCACTTTCTTTCACGCCGATGTTTTAGTAGCTAGGTAAAAATATGTTATAGTGTAAGTTGTTTCTAATATTGTATATATATATCCACCGGTTATTCACCGTCGAATACATTGTGGTTTTTATAAAAATGCTATAAAATGTACATATATAGTATTTACTCGTAAACAGAATTTGTTTTTGTATTTGATCATAAAAGTATCCCTACACAAACTCCATTTTTTTCATAAACAACATGATATGACATTTGACCAAGTAAACTTTGTCACTAGATTGAAATAACACTAGAAGTATGTATATACAAAACGTGTCACTAGATTGAAATAACAAAATCATAGTAGTTCTTCAGTGACAGATCTAGAACCAAATATCAGATGTATCCTATGAGAAAATTTTCGCTCAATGGTATCATAAAATTTTTTAAGGGTATCCCGACACTTAAAACCGTAAGAAAAAAATGGTATCATGATACTTAAACCGATGAAAATTGGACTTCGTAACGAAAGTTGAGGGGTACCCTGAAATACCCTTGGGCTCTTCATTGTTCCATCCATAGTTGTTAGAGTCGTTACGTCTCGAATCTGTTTAATTTCAATACAAGTCATGATTCATCATAATTCATAAGTAGTTAAGACTTTAGACAAACTTCAAATTTGCGTGTCATATATGATGGATGATTGGACTTGAGTTATAATTGCATACTCGATCCGTTTATATTATGTAACAAAAAGAAAATGATAACTGCAAGTTTGAACAAGATAAAATAGTAAATTAATTAAGTTGGGATTGTCATGAGATGTTTTGCTTGATCGATGTCGAAAAAGACATGCAATTAGCAATAACGTTAGAGTCAAAATAAACCACTAGCTAAATGCAAGCAATCATTGTTAATTATCCGTATACTATAGAATATATATACAACATATACCATACCATAATTTAATACATGTATTTATTTGCCAGGATATATTAAAGTGATAAACTTGATTAGAATAACCTCTAACTCGGTTTATATAAGTTAATCTAGCTATCTCATTAGACTATGATACGAATAACTATTCAAATATTATATAAATTAATCATAATCCTACATTGAAAAGCATGTTAATTAAACACACATGTCTTGGCCACTCAACTTATTAACCGATGCCTTTTGTGGTATTGGTGTTTTTATATATATATATATATATATATATATATATATATATATATATATATATATATATATATATATATATATATATATATATATATATATATATATATATATATATATATATATATATATATATATATATATATATGAGTCTAGCCCCTTGCTAGTTGAAGTTATGTTATTTCTGCTTGCTGTTTAAAAAAACTAATTGATGCCTTGCGGGTTTAGGAACTCGATAGATAACTATCCTTCAACATTTACCATCCTAATATCTGAGCCATATTAAGTCTTCAAACCCAACATTCACCCCTTAGTTATTGTAACAAGTTCTGATTCGTATGACCGTACATCGAACCCGCCAACATACATCAACATATTGTACTACACATGCTATGATCTTATTAACTTTCGTTGTTTAATCTTTGTCGCTGACAATCTTACTTACATAATCATCATAAAGTTATATACACTACCAAATATATATTTTGACATCATATATTTTGATGTATTTTCATCTCATTCAAACTTGTTTAGTTAATTACAAAATTCATGTTCAATGAATCAAAATCAATATGTACTTCATGTCTATTCAAACTCATGAAAACCCTAGCTAAAGTGTAAAATATTAAATCCCAAAATATGTCTAACAAACCATCAACATATTCATGATTTATCGAACCTTTAACACCTTATTCTTCTGCAACAACGAACTGAAGCTACCACATTCGGCCATATTACACGAAGAATCAACATCCGAATCAGAAAACATCCTCGTAAAATCATCCAAATCCAACGCTCCGAATCGACGTTCATCTCTTTCAAGAACATTCAACAACTTAGTGAAGAAAACAGCATCGCACGGTAGAACGAATGTGCCCGTGGTCTGAAACCCGAACTCCTCGTCGGCTTTGTTAAGTAAGGAAACAAAGACAGGCAGGTTGAGATAGTGTACAGGAATCACAAAGCGGCGGTCATGTTCAGCACCGACGTAAACAGGAAGTGATCCCGCGGAGGAGATGCGGCGACGCCACCCTTGAACAAGTTGCTTCAGGCGGACGATCTTGCTTATTGCGTTTTTTGCCTTCATTGCTACCCAAAATTAAGTTGATTAAACAAGTGTTGTACGTGTACGTTGTGAAGCGATATATATATAGTTGGGTATTTATAAGTTTTGATCTCCACGTACCCGAAATAATTGTAGTGTTTTATTAATTTCAGTTACTTTTATTATCCTTATATAATAGTATTTTTGTGAAATTCGTTTAAACATATGTTAGATATGCTATTAGCTAGATAGACATGCACGTTTATATATGACACAAATATATATCACAATATATGGTTTTAATTTATAAGCAACTGAACCGGCCTATTATAATTCAATACGAATTTGTATTTTTTATTTTGTAAATATTATTGTTATGACTTATGTGTTAATTGTGCAATTATATTCTTAACTCTATTTAGATAGTCGTATGATTGTATGAATAACCGAGTTAAATGAGTCGTGTCTTCTTGTAAGTTTTTTCAAAACAACTGTAATATTCATCATTTTATATAATTGATGTATTTAGTCATGATAGCTACGTTGTTAAGTTTGTGTTATTGATCTAATTGCTTATAGTTAAACGTGTTTGTTTTTTTTCGTGTTTATTTAATATAGAATGGTAAATTTATTAAAACATATGTGTCATGCCCAAATTTCATAGTCGTGCATGTTAAACATAGCGTATAATATTTCAAACAAGAATAGTCGCGCATATCATATATAGTGAAAATCAAATGTACATTTGTATATGTGAGAACTATGTGAGTGAGATTGCATGTACACTAGAGTCTTATTAATCAAAATTTCGAGTATGAATTAAGATTGATACGTGCATCATGATTTGGATATAAAAATCTACGTTTCTTAATTATAAATACTTTATTTTTGGTTTAGTAGATCGACTTATGCAAACCAAATTTATTAAAATCTATAAATTTCTTTCGGGACCATATGCAAACCAAAAAATCGAAGGCTTTTTCTAATGTTTATTTTGGTGGAATTAACATTTTTTTATAAATATTGTTAGATTAATACTAGCCCAAATATACAAGCCCGATCCATATATAAAATAAAAGTTTTAAGGCTCGATATAAATTGGGAGGCCGAAGCTAAAACTTTAGTTGCTTTGGCTTAAGCCACCCATGCGACTCGGGAAAAACACAAACAACTATTTGAGAAACCGGTGATTATAGCAATGTTATTAAACCGATCGATCTGATCATAGTTGGACCGTTTTTTAAGAATCATGTTTAATTGAACGCGATTAGATACATGTTTATGAACCGGATTAAACTACTAGAACTGGCCCGGTTGGAACGTAACCGGATCGTAGTTGAACCAAGTTACGTACTATTAAACCATATATTTTTGTGTTTGATTTTCTAGGATTATATGTTTACATCTATTTATTTTTGTGCTTTTTGTAATGAAATTCAATAAGTGATAAAGAAGATGAGTTCGTTTTATTTTGGCATTAAAACATGTTTAAATTAAGATTTTTTTGGTGATTACTAGCGTTAGAACTTGTTTGGATTATTACTTTTGTTGTATAACTTAATATTATTAAACTTATGTTGTGTTTAAATTAGAATTCTTATGGTATTACTTTGATAAATATATATGTCATCCGACCCTAGTCTGACTAGTAAAATTATAATACCAGTTTAGTATCCAATCCAATTTCCAAAACATTAGATTATAGCTGTTTACCTAACGAATTGAATCAAAATAATCCCTATGTCTATACAAAACTGAAACTCTAACTGTAACATTAAGTCCCTATAGAGAATATTGTTCCTCTGTTAGCCACCATTTAATGTTTTAACTCATTAAGTTTGTCAAAATCTTTTTTTCCCAAATAACACATTATTACTCACAAATAAAATTAGTTTATTTAAGTATATGTGTTTATTTGCACGTGGAGTGTAAATTATATTGTTGTAACTATTTTAGTTTATGTGTAAATTACACCAATGTAACTGTATAACTAAAAGCAGCTACATCGATGTAATTTACACAAGTCACAATAAGTGTAAATATAAACAAATACATAAAAGAAACTAATATTATTTTTGTGTGTTATATTATTGGGTGGGGAATTGATTTTGACGAAATTAACACGATAAATATAAATTACGGCCTTCTCCAGTTCTCTATATCTAACAAGTAAAAAGCCCAAATCATGAACTTATCTAAACATGACAATCGATTATAAGATGAATTAGATCATCATTGATCATTAATTATATTTATTAGAGTTTATATCATTGGAATATACATGTATATAATATCTAGAGAAAACTATATAAGTAAGATTGTACATGATAACAAGTACAAGTTATATATTGAAGTTACTTGGCATTGATCATTCTATTACTACGTGATGAGTACATCATAGATTCATAGTTTGAATTTGGAGTATAAAAATACAAGTTTTCTTAATACTTTTTTTATGGTAGATTGAGAGGTTAAGTTACACATATATATGATATCATATATCTTGATTTACAAATTTTGAAAAACCTATCATAAAACAAGAATTAAACAACATGTGTCTACGGTTGATTTGAATAATATAATTAATTACTAGACGAATACAACTTTTT
This sequence comes from Tagetes erecta, assembly GCA_030867185.1. Lineage (NCBI taxonomy): Eukaryota > Viridiplantae > Streptophyta > Magnoliopsida > Asterales > Asteraceae > Tagetes > Tagetes erecta. The sequence continues at coordinate 2,673,919 of CM061492.1, forward strand.
TATTTTAATTAAGGTTGTTTTCTATCCCCAAATTTTATATTGTCTAGAAAATTTAAATCTTCAAGTAAAAACAAGGTTTGTTAACGTGTCACACATAACTACGTGTCATCATGCTATCGAGTCACACTTTATAATCCATGACTCTATTTTCTAAAGTGATGTTGGTGTTTATGTTAACGAAAAGTTGACGGTGGTGATGTGTTTATACTTCGAGTTAGAGTTGTTAATCTTACTCGACACACATAGATTAAGATGCTTTCTGTCGTACTTATATTTGATAACCGATAGCAACTTACTATTATTTATACTGTTTAAAGACAAACTTGATGAATACTGTAGTATTTTTGTTTGGTGACGAGTTGTTGTTTGGCCCATTGTTTTGTTGGTTTAACTTTGGTTAGTCACAAATGATCCTTCGCTCAAGAGATTAATGTGAGGTACATACCTAAGACTTATACAAATAAGGAGGTTTCGAGTTTAAATCCTACGTAGGATGAAAAGAAAAAAGAAAAAAGTCGAAGGTTTTAGGTTGGGACAGAGGTTATCTCACCTAGTGTGGTTTTCACTTGTGGGGTTTGGGGTGCGGTCCAGAATGGAAATCAGATATGTGGGCCCGATTAAAATAACACATGTTCGTCGGAGCAGTGTCGTACAATTGGCGTTAAAAAAACTTTGGCAAGTCATTATGTATTATATGTTTGCATCTTCTAATTTTTATGAGTCATTGTGTATTATGTGCTGACATCTTCTAACGTCATTGTGTATTATGTGTTGACATTTTCAATGAATGTAATCAGTAATGTATTACCAGTACCTCTCGCACAACGTGTGAGATACTGTAAATGTCTAGTTAATAATAGTTATCAACGTTCAAGTAGCTAGGACGTTAGCCTATAAGACCACGTCTGGCTGCCCCAAACCTCACCAAGGGAGCATAGCCCCCTTAAAACCGTTGAATATGAAGGCGTTTGAAATAAAATTAATGTTCGTCAAATACACAATATATCCTTAACATTTAACAAATTTTGTTTTTAATTAGCTCACTTTAATTGTTTTAGATGAATCCAACTAAAGAAATTGTTCTCTCTATATGCTACTATGGTAGTAAATTTAGTATATCATATGACACTAAAATCACATACACTATGTCCATAATTGTTTAATAACACACCTTAATAGATGAATTAGAATTAACGAAAGTACAAACAATTACATGTTTGAGTAATTGAGTGTTATATGTTTTGGAAAGTATGTATATATCACGCTTATTTCAATTTAACAATTTAACTAGCTCTAAGTGCCGGGGCCGCGCGTTGCGGCGGCCGGGGCATGTTGTTTTTCAACTTTTTTTATTGGGTGTATCTCAGATGGAGGTCTACAACATATGTATGTAACTGGTTTATAGCACATATAGTTAGTTTGCAGCCTAAGTGATCTGCTGCAGCATATATAAGTAGTTTACAGAAGTAATGCTAGTTATCTTGTTTGTACAAACTAAGTTGTTTCTTTACAGACCTGCTATTGCATCTGTTGGGCAGGCGGCATAGCATTGAATCGTTAAAGGATCATCTTTCACTTGCAAATCATCCGCTCTTTAAAAGATCATCAAGTGTCTTTCTACCTTTCATTGGCTTTTGTTGTTGTAGAAAGTAAACTCAAAAGACTATATTTGCTGCACCTATGGTGGCTGCAGTTTCAAAAGATTTCATATTTGTCTAAAAGTGTTGCCCTTCTAGACACTCATCGTTGTTCTCTACATCAAAAGGTTCATGCTTGCTCTACCCTGCTTTCTACTTCTTGTCAGCTACATCAGCTGTATTTGAACATAAGCCTATTAGTAGAAGTAGAATAGAAATCAGATAGACGAATGTTTCTGTAACATTAGCATAAACTATAGCAATACATAATGGACAAAACAAAGCACAACACTAACACAAATGTTCAACTAACATGTATGCATGACAAACAATACAACACCTTCCTTTTTACACCGACATCGATCATGGTGGTATTAACATGTTAGTACATCATGCTAGTTTGTTAATAATAACATAATTTATTATGTTAATTAATTGCGTCAATAGTTATTATGATGATACCTAAACACTGTAGCAGCTTTAGTATTTAGGCTTCACACATATTTGTATTATGATGGTACATTGCACCATCAATTAGTACCACAACTACAACATTAATTTATTAATTGCACCGTTAATTATCATCTTCGGCAGCCACTGGTCACTGCTGGAACGTCGCTGGACTGTCTCCAGGCACCGCCTGCCGCCCACTCTTCCAGCACGTTCTGTCTACATAGACAGTAACAATCACCATTACTATGTCAAGAGAGCTTGTAGAAGACGAAGTTGGTCTGACAGTAGTATTCCTTTGACGCTTCCTCAAAGTAGACGTTAAGACAAATGGAAAAAGGAAATTAAAACTTCAATAGTAAAATAAGCAACACCAAATGAAGACCAAGAGTAAGCAGAACAATGTTCAATGACAACAACTACAATAACAATAGTAAGACAAACATTAATAGTCAAGTAGATAGACAACGACACAGTCAACAACTACAATAACGACACTCAGACAAACATCCGACATCTTGTTAGTGCTGACCCCCAAAAGTCAAAATGGTTTGAATCTTGAATCTGTTAGTTTACTCTTATACAGTTTTGGTTTTTTTCTTGAATTAATCTAGGAAGTAGAGGTGAATTTTATAATTGCACACTACTGTAGCCTCGGAAGATTGGGTTTGTTAATTATTTGTGTCAAACAATTGTCTGATTAGATGGCCTTTGTATAAGATGTAGATATAGTCAAGTAGATAAACAACGCCACATTCAACTAATAACAATACTCGATCAAACACCCGACAAGAAACCAAGTAGCTAACAAACAAAAACAAAAACAAAACCATAGTAGATAGCAGATGAAAACAATAGCAATGTCAAAACCAACAACTATAATAACAACAAAAACAACAACAGAGCAACATCAAACAAACAACAAACCTATAACAACAAAACAATCATATAAACTCAAACCCTAAACTCAAAGAAGAAGGGGGTTACTAACCTTCAATATACTGCACAAGTCCTAACTGAAGAAGAACACCGAATGCATGCATGATCGGAAACACAAAACCGCGGCAACCAAAACACACGACGAAAGGCACAAGAACTCGAGATCCACAAACAACAGCTCAAACTTATGAAATCAACAATTAAAGTCGCATGATGTAGAAAACCAGTCAACAATCCTTGAAACCAAGAAGAAAAAAACGCAGAGCAAGAACAAAGAATAAGGACAATGTGATTAAAACTGAAGAAGATATAGAAATGTGTAAGAGGAAGCACGTGAAAGGCACGAAGTGGAGCACCGACCTTCTAAAATAGAAGGTTATGTAATTATTATTAAAATTTTCATTCAATGTGACATATTCACTATTTCTTCCACAATTAAAACCCACTGATAGTGTCAGAAAAAACAACAAAAATGGCAACATCAAATTTGCCAGAAAATAGGATTTTTTTCAGTAGCTATCACAATATTCATTTTAAAATATGTGATCATCCTTAATTATAAAACATATCAACAAATAAAAATCCCTAAATTAATCTCATTGAAACCAGTTTTGACTAAAAAAAATCAGGTTCAACATGATTGAAAATGAAAAAAAAAAACCCTAACGAACGAAAATGATAAGACTAGAAACGATCGAATCATAATTAACCGATCATGTATATACAGATCTGAAAACGCTAACACGATTTAATCAAACCTTAGCTTTATGCAACAGTGAATTGAAGCTACGTGAAACCAAATTCGAACCAATTCTACACGAAGAAGATGAATCAACAGCCAAATCGGAAAACTTTGCCGTGAAATCATCAAAATCCAAATCTCCAATCAAACGTTCATCATTATCCAAAACGTTCAATAGTTTCGTAAAAGTGTTAACATCGCACGGGAGAATAAGTCCGCCGGTAATTTGAAAGCCGAACTCTTCTTCCGCTTTGTTGAGTAACGAAATGAAAACATGCAAGTTGAGAAAACGTGTAGGGATAACGAATCGTCGGCGTTCAGCTCCGACGTAAACTGCTAGTGAACCGGCGGAGGGGAGACGGCGGCGCCACCGTTGAACGACTTGTTTTAAGCGGACGATTTGACTGATTTTGTTCATCGTCTTCATTGCAGAAAATAAGTGTTGGTGAAATGTGAAGTGATGAAGAGGTTTATTTTATTTATACTCCCGCGTATGCTGGAAAATTGTGATATTGTTTTTTTTTTTAATTTGAGTAGTGTTTTTTAGTATAAGATTTTTTATAATTCCGTTTCAAAATTAGTTTTTATTATTTTAGTAGATTTTGTTGCTATGTGTAGACTATATAAGACTTTCAGAGTATAAGAATATTGTCTCAGTCATGATAAGTTACGTTTTTAGAATATTCATATACTTGATATAGGGTAGTGGAATAAACAAGAAGATGAAATGAACGATAAAATGAAATTTATAAAAGAATGAAATTGACTAAATGAAAAAGGTCATTATCATTCTATTGTTTTGTTTGGCTAGGAACCCATGTGTGAACAAAATTAATCGTCTTTTTTGTTTGGTTAGTAGGAAAATACAAGGAAGGTGATTGTATGTTACGAGGATGAATGGTGAAAGATGAAATGAAATAGAAAAATAGCAAGGAGAAGTGTTTAAAGTGAATGGGAATTGCATTTTAATAAAATTTAAGTTGGTCTAGTGGTAATGGTAAAGTCTCTTAATAAAAAGGTTGTGAGTTTTACTCTTTTAGTCTTGCTAAATACAAAAAAATTTCTACATTACATGTAGATAATGTTGTTCAAAATAAATGGTGGTTGCATTTTTAATACGAATGAATCATCCTTTTTGTTCATTCGGTCTCTCATAATAATCTTTTTTTGTCAAAATCCTCTTAAATGCAATAGGCTTCTTGTTTTAACAATTAAGCTACTTGTTTAAACAATATCATTTAAATATGTAGCCTAATGTTGGTTTTTTTTATTATTTGCAGGCCCCATAGAATAATCAGACAATGACTGAATGTCTAGACTGTCCGACTCCAGAACCTCACGTGTCCTACATAATAAACACTGCCTAATGTCAATTTCATTATAGCTAAATAAGAATAGGAAATAATGGTGGTGAGTTTTATGGGGGTAAGTGAGATGTGAGTGTATAAACTTCACCAGTTGATCAATGTATGACATTATTAACGAATCATCGTTGAGGTATGAGATATACAATTAAGTTTTATAAGATTGCGGCTTTTCTAGTAGTGTATCAACGTTAATATATTCTTCATCAGTGATTGTTGTGGGAATTATCTGCTAATAATTTTTTCTATTCATAAAAGATTAATTAGTTTCTAGTAGTGTTTTATTTTATTTCCTTCCTTAAAAAGCTATTTGGTTTAATTTAGAGTGTTAATATTATTCAAAATATTTCGTTTTTAAAGGCCTTAAGAGCGCACTTTCATTTGTAATATGATATTTTGAAGTCAAAAGATGTCTAAAAACACAATAAAGTTTCAATATATATAGTAACAATCATTAAAAACATATTTATAGCGGTCTTAACTTTTATCGTCGATTCAATTTTCATTTATAATATGATAATGTTTGGTTTTGGTCATCGGATTTGAAGTGTGTTGTCACTGGAGATGCAATTTTGGTCTACGGAGTTGCAGAAATTGATCGAACGAGTTGCATGGGAGACGAAGAAGGAAGACGGGTTTGTGTGGTCAAGCTTTGTATTGAGTTATAAGTTTGTAACTTTCACAAAACTACTTGTTTTGGGAAATTAACATTCATATTGGAAAAAGTGGTACCTTTACGTTTTGTAAAAGAACTAATTTTGTAAAATATTTTATAGTTTGCAAGAAGTGGACTTGTTATTTGAATTTATTAATAAAACTTTCAATACAACGTCTATTTCTTTAAATTCGTCAACACTTTCAAGAAAAAAAAAAGAAATTCACATAAAGGTTTTAAAAAGTTTGTTTTTTGTATTGCTATGATATAATTCACCCCAATAAACTAATCGTAATTGTGTTATGATACAAAAAGAGATAATTTTTTTTAGAAAAATGAAATTGGTCCATAAAAAACTACACAAAGCATTGTTTTAACATGAGTCAAACAAACTTTAAGTTTTATAGCCGAGAAACATGGCCCCTGCGATTAAGATAAGTTTATAATTTTAGTTTTTCTATTTGACTTTGATAATATGTATTTTTTTTTTTCCATTTGACAAGCTATATTTAAAAGTTGAAACCTTAACTCAAATAAAAAGAGTGAAAATAGAAAATCTCACCTAAGTTTAATTATATTTTTAAAGGAACCACAAACTCTCACACCAACTAAAATAACTATGAACTTATAGCATCATGAAACTTAAACTCTAATCATTCTAGAAAAACACCAATAAAGACCTTAATATCATTGACTACATACAACTTAAAAATTAATTTTAATTAAAAGTATATGTTTTAATTTAAAATTTATAAAACTGTGTGGGATTTTGGTTTTAAAAAATTGGAAAAAACTTCATCACGGAACCGTACCATACTATTTTGTCACTCGACATTTGTGTCATTTATAAATCAATATGGATGTGATGTTTAATTTGAATGAATTATTATAAGTTATAAAGATTCAAAACAAGTCGATACTAATATACAAAATAAATATAGTTATTGCTTCATACTTTCCCTCATTTTTTAATAACGACGTTTATTATCTTTTAATCTTATTGTATAATAATACGCTTCGCAAGCTAAGGATTGGTATCGATGGAGACGTCTGAGCTGGCGCGGTTAGGTTAAATGCATGAGTCACAAAAGACGAGACCTGATGTTGGTTTCAACACTACTAAAAAACTAAATATTTACGGTTGTAATTTTCATAGTCAAAGTCCAAAGTTTTAATTATGACCGGTTAAAATTTGTGTTTATCAGTTTATAGTTAGCATGAATATTGTATAAATATATTAGGCCATATGAAACGCTAGTTGATGTCATTGGTACATTTACATTAGCTTTAAACAATTAACTATACATGGTTTGTCAAGTAAGACTAATTAAGTATATTAAACTCGTACTATAAACAAATATTATCAGTTTTAAGTCTTTCAACTAATGAACATCTCTCGACTCTTTCAATTTTTTTTTGTTTTAATCTCTTGGTGAATGATACTACCTGGTTACTACTTCAAATATTAAATATCAGAGAATTTACAATAAGGTGGCATGTAAACGGGCAACAAGTTATGCCGCCACCCCCTTTTGAATAGCAAAACCTAACCTACTGAAGACAAAACATTGGCACGTAAATACGTGTCGAAACATTCATGTGAATGACCTGCTGAACCCTAGTCAAGAAAAGTTCACTGCCTTAATTAAAAATAGCAAATGATCGAATATTGTTTTAGTTTACATGCAAGTTAGAGAAGATCTTGAACTCAACACGGAAAATTCAAAACCATAGTGTTTCGGGAACGTGTTTGGATATGCATGTTATTAAATAGAAGTTGGAACAATTTTTACAATTAAATGTCAGGTAAACAGATAATAAATTGCACGTTAACCATTTTTTTAATAGCAAAACCAAATCGACAAAAAACATTACCTTAACTCTTATAAGTCGAAAAATTGTTATGGACGACCTGCTAAACCTTATTTAGAATGTTCACAGCCTCCGAGGTTAAGAACCCAAATATAGCAAATGTCAGCTAAATAAAAGCATGTTAATTGATTTAATTGTATAATCAAGTTTTGTTGTGTTTGACAACTTTAGTACTTTACTTTAATAGCGTAAAGTATAAATATTTACTAATATTGAACATTCTATAAACTACAGGGGTCAAAATGCAAAATAATATCTTAGCCAGTTCTATCATGATCATCACAAATGGATGTGATTTACAGATGCCCATTGTCATAAAATCTGAGACGAAATGGACGTAATTTCCTCATCATTGCAAGCTCTAAACGTCCTTGAAAACAACAAACCCACATCAAATCACTACAATTCACGAATATGTGCATTGAAACTCAGTGAACCCGTATCCACCCACCAACTGTTCGACGAAATGCCTCAGTCAACTGACTCTTTGATTTGGAACAACATTATCCAAACCCAATTAGCAAATGCCAGTTACCACAAAGCAGTAGCCACTTACCATGAAATGTTAACGCGTGGTGTTCGACCCGATAGGCACACTCTCCCTCGTGTTTTATCTGTGTCGAGGTTATCAGGTAGCTTGACACTTGGGAAACAACTTCATGGGCAGGCAATGAAGCTGGGTGTTTGTAAGGATATGTATGTGACTAGTGGTTTGATTGAATTGTATGGAAATCTTGATGGCATTGATGCTGCAAAATGTGTGCTTTATAATTCCGAAAAGAAGACGAGTTGTGTATGTTGGACATTGTTGGCTAAGTTGTATATCAAGAAAAATAAGCCTTTATTGAGTATTGAATTGTTTAACGAAATGGTGGATGCAGGTGCTGAGATTGATCCTGTTTCGGTTATTACTTGTATTACGGCTTGCATTCGTGTGAAATCGTTGAAGGATGGAAGGTGTGTTCATGAAAGGGCTAGGGAACATGGGTTGATGTTTGATGTGTTGGTATGCAATTCGGTTTTGAAAATGTATGTTGAATGTGGTAGCATGAAAGATGCTCGTTTGCTTTTTGATCAGATGTCGTCACGAGATGCTATTTCGTGGACTTGTATTGTTCAAGGGTATGTGAAGAATGGGGAGATAAATGAAGGGTTGAAGTTGTTTAGGAAAATGATCGTTGAAGGTAAAGTAAAACCAGACGTTGTAGCGGTTTGTAGTGTTCTTCCAGCTTGCGCACGAATGGCAGCCCGTAAAAACGGAAGGGAGATTCATGGTTATTTAATTAGGAACAAAATTCCTGTAAATACAAAAGTAGACAATGCTTTAATAGACATGTATGCAAAATCAGGATGCTTGGAGTATGCAGCAAAGATATTTTCAAAAATGAAATCAAAAGATATTGTTTCATGGACTGTGATGATATTAGGCTATAGTTTACATGGTCAAGGTAACATTGGAGTTGACTTGTTCCAAAAGATCCCAAAAAATGAAATAGACGAAATCAGTTATGTTGCAGCCCTCAATGCTTGTTGCACGTCACGTATGGTTGAAGAAGGTATGCATTATTTTAGCTGCATAAAGTCGCCTAATTTGGTACATTATGCTTTAATGGTTGCAATTTTATCGCGTGCTGGTAAGTTTAACAAGGCGATGGTCTTTATTAACGAACGTAGCATATCTAGGCAGACAGAGGTGTTGAGAGCATTGATAGATGGATGCAGGATTCATAGGAACTTAACCACAGGAAAAAGGTTAATTGAGCACTTATGTGATTTGGAGCCACTTAATGCTGATAACTACATAATGATGTCAAATTATTATGCACAATGTGGGAAGCATGACATGGTTGATATATGGAGACAGAGTATAAGAGACATGGATTTAACACCAAAGTTTGCTTATAGTTGGATAGAATTTAGAAACAAGATTCATGTTTTTAGAACGGGGGACGTGTCTCATCCAAGATCAGAGGGTATATATTGGGAGTTAGAGTGTTTGATGAAGAAATTAGAAACAGAAGGGGTTAATTTGGTCAAAGATTTTAGTTTTCATGACGTAGATGAAGAACGGGAGTGTGTTCTAATCGGTCATAGTGAATTACTGGCGATTTCATTCGGATTAATTAGCACGAAAAGTGGGAGTACTATTCGTGTGACTAAAAATCTTCGTGTTTGTCACAGTTGTCATGAGGCTGCAAAATATATATCTAGAGTAGTTAGCCGGGAGATAATATTAAAAGACCCGAATCGTTTTCATCGTTTTAAGAATGGGATTTGCTCTTGCCAGGGCTACTACTAGTTGGTTGATTGTCTCTTATATTGTATGAAATTTCAGCCCTGATTAATGTATCCAACTAGATTGGGCTTTTATGATGCAGTGTCTCAACCAGGTACTTTTTTTGCTTAATTTTTTTCTTTTATGTTGAACATGTTAGCTTGACTTTAGCAAATTTTGTTTATGCAAAGAGCACAAGCAGGCGATCTAGACAATAGCTTGAACGCGCGACAAATCCCAAAGGGCTAATTGACCCGCCGAAGCAGCTATCCAATGGTTTTTATGAATCAGCTAGCCTACATGGTATGCAACATAAACTTCTAAACCTCATTGCATTATTTGATCTTTATTGTATCGCGTAAAATTATTTATACAAGTTGGAACAATTTCAGGACCGGGTACTTGAAATGATTCAAATACAAACAAGATAATCTCTGTGATTATAAAGAAAAGCGGAAACAATCTTAGCAGTGTAACTCTCGATCACTCAGTAGACTTTTCATGTAGAAATTGCATATGTTTGATAACTATTATCACTGATGTTACATGAATTATTGTTGTGCAGTTGACTTGAATACAGGTTGATGAAGCAATATCATATATTGTTAAACTAAAGCTGAATTTACAAAGTTACTGACATGATTTACAAAGTTATTAACTCACTCACTCATAAGTAAACGAGTAGAATTTTCGAAGGCACAAATATGATTTTATTTCGTTAAAAAACCGAATGGTAGTTTTAGATTCATTATTTATATTACATCAACAGTACTTCGCAAATTTCTTCAAGCGCCACAAGAACAAGAACAATAACGAAGTGTATCATAATATCACATAGCACATAGACTGGAGGAGGAAAAGTAAACACACCAGAAGAGTGTCTCTCATGATTATGCGACTGGAGGTCGAAGGACATGATCTTGAGACGTGTCGACTACAGAAGATGGCATGAACTGCCACATGGCAACACTAGGGTAGCTCACAAACGGCATCAACTTGTTTCCACCAACTTGATCTTGGGCAGCAAATGCAGCTCGCATGGCTGTGGCATGCGCCAGATAACCTGGTTGACAACCGTTGATGGATTTGATTTGTTGTTCCAATTTGTCTTTGTCGACTTTTAGCCTCTGCTTTTCATCGCGTAGTTCGTTCTTCTCAGCCTATCGAAAAGATGCTGGTGACTGGTGATGATGTGATCATATTTGTAAAACTAGGAAACAATTCTAACAAAATCTAACCTTTAACTCCTTGATTTTTTCATGCAACTCAGCATTCGACTCGTTGAGTTTCTCTGCTTCATCTCGCAGCTGTTTTATCGTTCGAATAGCGTCGCTAAGGAGAGCTGTTTTGTCTGTTTTTGGTTGTCTTCCAGGCTCCAAGATTGAGCCCAACTCCATGAACCTAAAAAAAAAAAAAAAGATTTCAAATTTAATTTCTGAACTTACAAAATTCAAGTTGGGACATAAAGCAGTAAAACACAAGTGTAAAAAGAGTAATAAATACACGCCTCTCGTTCATCCGATCTCTGCGCATTTTCTCACGACCTGCTTTAGATCCACATTCATTGATAGTTTCACATTTTAACCTGGAAGATTTAACTGCAAATGTGTTAACTAGGATCTATGGAAGACAAGTGCATTTACAAGTACAAGTAATGATTTTTTTCTTATTCAACTTTGTTATCAAATCTATATCCAGAGTGGTCTTTGACTACAAACCAAACCAAACCAAAACATCACCTTAACCGGCTCGAATATAGAAGAAAAAAAAGGGAAGGATGCTTACCGTTTCCGTGATCCAGTCCCCTTATGGCCTCCGAAGTCAATAAAAGAGCTTTCAATCTCAGTACTGTAGGAACAAACAGCAATCAAGCAACAATGTGGTGTGTGTTACCGTTGGCAATGTGTCAATAACATGTAGACACGCGCCCTGGACCTTTTGAATTTTACTAGCGTTTTTTCCTCATTTATCATTTAAATCTTTATACTTTTTCACGACTTTATTTTATTTTTTTGCGATTCTGTCCTTATCATTTGAATCTTTACACTTTTTCATGACTTTTTATTTTTCGGGTTTTAACTTTTATTTAGTCTTTTTGCAATCTCGTCGAGACATTTGTATGTTTTGACACATGAAACAAGTCTAACTCAAATACATTTGTGTGTTTTGACATAGAATTTCATTGTGTGTTGGAGGTGAGACTTAGTTATGATAAAAAGTTAAAACCAAGAAAAACAACTTTGTGTAATACTAGAAAAGATATAGTGTCAAATTTTGTTAGGTTTAAAAACAAACCCGACAAAAATATAAAACTATGATGACCATCAAGAAATCAAACTAAAAAAAACTATCAGAACCTTATTTTGATACTTACCCATATGATAAAAAAGGGTTATTTGATGATTTCACCAATTATTAAAATATTGTTGGTTTCTTTTCTTTCATTATCAACCATATATATGGTCAGGTTTTATGTATGTGACTTCATCACACGCGTTGATAAAAAAGTTTCATGGCTTAAACGTTAGAAAGTTGTAATGCATCGCGTATTAAAAGACGGAGATATATCCAAACATAGAGGTCAAAATGATAACTAACTCAAAGTCGATGTGTAAAAGTCATAATATTTCAAAGTATAGTAGGGAGGTCAAAATTAAAAAAAGTCAAATTAAGGGCTCAAAGTCGTAAGCATATTAAAGTTAAGTCGGGAGGCTAAAGTCGTCAAATCGTCAAAGTCAAGTTGGGGGACCAACATGTAAACTATGAAAAGTTTTGGGGGTAAAAGGAAACCTAAGGTGGTTGTCACCGACTTATGTTTTCGTATTATATAGAATAATAACTTACTAATCAAAGTGTAATATAATAACTTTTAAATTTTCCGGAAGATGTAAATTCTCTATAGACTTACGCAATCACTCAAATAACCAGTTACGACGAATTAATCCCTCATTTTTCCAAGAGAGGTGTGTCCAAGAGATTTTTTGATCAAATTGTTTACTTACTTATAGCTTTTTAAAAATGAGTTTTAAAAAATGTTTGGATTAGTTTATGTGGTTAAAAAGTCTAAACACACAAATAACATTTATGCATGTAAAAAGTACATTTTGAGTGGTAAATTGGTAAATTTATGTTTAGAAAATATAAAACTATTCAAAAAGCACGTTTTCTTTTACTTTTGAAATCAACTATTTAACTTTCTTTACTAAGCCAAAATGAAAAGTGTTTATGAAAAAAGCCACGTCGCGTAAATAAGTAATGAAACAGAAGACGAGTGACTAACCTTAGAGCAGGAAGTGAGGGGAAGGGGGTCGATTGCCAGGTAAAATCAGCAGCGGAGACATCATCAATCACTCCGTAATCGAACAACCAGTTCGGGTTTTCCTCAACTTGATCGATTTCCATGGTGTGAATAGATTGATGGTGTGAATTTCAGGCGAAACAAAAGAAGTTGGAAATGAGATGATTTGATTGGGGAATATGCTGCTAGTGATGATGCATAAAAAAAAAAAAAAAATAGTTTTGTCATCATCAAAGTAAACGGTTTGTGTGATGTAATATGATAGATAAAAAAGAGTTAATGTCATCATCAAAGTATTTGTTTAAATTGTCACCCACTCCCACTACACTATCTTGCCAAAAAAAAATTATATTCTTTCATCAATAACTACTAAGACACAAGTGTTTTGTGACCGGTGTCGTAATTCGCAATGATATATTTTCAAATAGTAACACAAATGAGTTTCAATTCACTTGTAACTTAAATAAAACATTAAGTAACATAGAAGCTATTATTAAAAAACAAAAACAAAAGGAGAGAAACAAAAAAGACAACATAGAAGCCATTACAAAAGTTAAAGCAAATTTTTCTTTTTTAAAAAAACTAACTACGTTACAAGGTAAGTTTAGTAACATTTTTCTATATCTTCTAACACAAGATAATATTTCTTAAAGATATGGAAACATATATTTATTTGGATTATTTGGTTCTTTTATTTAGAAAACATCAGTAGCAAGTTACTTCTTGTGAAGTAGTTGAAATTTATCGTTATCAATTAGAGTTTAATCTCCTATCGTAGCAGTGGAATGAATAGTGATTGTTGAGAACTTAAGAGGACATCATGATTGATAAGATGTCTCTTCTTTAACCAAAACCAAATAATTAAGAGTTCAAATCCGAATATAAACGTTTGCGTTTAATATGTAGTATAATGTGGGTCAAGCTGGTGAATACGAACTGACTTGCGAAGGACAAAGACGTGAAGTATCCTTTTCGAATATCAATCGACTTCATAAAACTCCAAAACACAAGTATTTGAAGTCTTAAAAACCAGAAAAGAAAAACCACAAATAACGAAAAAGTGGGAATAAATCCCATGCAAATTTAATTTAACCCAACCCATCTCATGGATTTCATGAGTTGGGTATGGGTTCTGGCCAATTAAACCTGATAAACCCGATGCTCGTACATTAGAGTAGATTAGGATATGTTCTAAAAGAAGAAAACTTAACAGAATCTCACCCAATCAACCTTAACAGAAACTGATATCATCAAATAACAAAGAACCCAAGGGCTCTCTTTTCATGAGCCAGCTGTATCAGTCAACACTTCCTTGCCAACATGTAAGTAACAAGTTACAATGAACGTTTTCTTGAGCGACAAAATGGTACACAAACATAAGCTACTTTAAATCAGAAACCTGACAGATTGAGATGACCAAACAAGGATCACAAGATACCTGAGGCATTCATTGAGAATTTAACCTTTGAACATCAACCAGGCTGTAAAGGTCACCACGACGTTGCTTTTGAAGTGGGAGATTTGTCCTGGAGATATTTATATGTAAAAGCATGTTGTTAATACTAAATAACGTTTTTACAACTTCAATTATGACATTGCAGTAAATGTCTCACCTCCTTAGCTCAAGTAGTGAATAATCAATCTCTGATATGATGGTTGACTCTTCATGTTCTGTTGTAGCCAGTACCTCTCCAAACTGTAAAACATAAGTTCATTCAATTCAATTAAAGTTTAAAAAACATAATCAAATAAATAAATAAAAAAAATCCTCTCATCCACACAAATACTACAAAGATTAGGTTTGTTTGTAGAGCTTTAGAAGAGACTGGTGAGGTTGACAGACTTACTGGTCCAATTAGAGTTGAATGGCCCCATGCCACATACCCAGATCCAGCATCTCGAGCAGGAGAGCAAGTTGCTACATATAACTGTTACAAAACTTATAATAATTATGCATTTTAACGAATAATCAGGTCAGCTATCCAGCCATCAGAAGTAGCAAAGAGAGAGAGGGCCATGTCAGGATGAACTGAAACACTTCGTGCATGAAATTACATTTTTTTATAGGTAACTGTCAGACGTGATTCGGATGTTTTATTTAGCAAAATACACTTCGGGAGGCTTTGGGCCTCTATGACCTGTTTTTAAGCTTGTTTTTGCTTTTATAAGAGATAATATACCAACCTATACATAAGTAAATGGGTCAAGATTGCCAACTAGCCATCCTGGTAAGGAAACCAAAATACTAAAGCATAAAGCCTTAATGTCTCAAATAGCATGCAATAATAACAAATAAGGGTGCAACAATATAGAGGTGCCCTCTGGGCCAGAATCAATATCATAGCAGCCACTTAAAAGTTCTCGCCTGGTTCAAGAAAAATACTTATTATGACTTAAGAATCTTTTTTAATGGTGTCATAGCATTGGTCTCGCCCGGTTCAAGAACAATACTTATTATGATTTAGGAATCTTTTTTTTAATGTCATCATAGCAATGGGCAAACAGGTATTTAAAATAATTTCCAAAAAAAGACGTAGAAATGTTTTAAGAGTGTCCCCACTCCCAAAACGAACGAAACTTAGTAGCAGTTAAAGACAACTAAGTTGAAATTATGGTCCCGTGTGAATGCCATCAGAAGAATGCAAGAGTTTACATATACAATCTAAAGGGCAAAATGCTCTTGTTTTCTAAGATAGTGGCATGCGACAATTTTGTTCCTCGACATAGTCCATTGAATGAAGTAAAAAAATCTATTCTTGCAGTTCACAAAATAGTGGGTTATAAGCTATAAACTATAATACATGTATGATATTATCTAACCTTATACCTAGACAGCCGTAAGAAATATAATCAAGATTTTTACAATGTATCAACGAATTAGTCATTGTTCAAAATATTGGGAAAAAATTAAACTCTTGTACATTAATTTTTTGGGAAATATTTTTAGTATAAAAAAAGTTCCAGGTACATAAAAAGGTAATTAATAGTTGTTCAGATTATTCATTTGAGAAAACTTATCAAGTTATCATCCGTGATTTTCCTATCAAACAGGGCTCAAATCAATTCAGATCTTTGATTTATAATGTTTCATCAAACAGACAAGAAGTTTATTATCAGAAGAGTCCATAAAAAAGAACTGAAGTGTGATACCTGATTATCTACAGCCCTGCATAACAAAAACAAAAACACCAAGTAAATCATAATGGGATAAAGAACATGGCTAAAAGGGGAAAACATTGGAGAGAGTAAAGATTCATAGAACAACAGTAAAGAATAATGCAAATAGATAATGTGCATAGAAAATTTCTACATACCTTGCCCTTTGTAGTAACTCCCAATGCAGTGGACCAGTGGTCATATTGAATGCCCCAGGATAGCAAAGTAGGTGAGCACCTAATACGCAATTGATAATTAACTAACGATAAAGCACCGAAATGTTATTGAGACTGCTAATTAACAATGAAATACTTAAAATGTACTTCCAATACTATACAAACAAAAGTGAAATACAGCTACATGTTAAACATCACTTTCATTAGTTTATTTATGTTATCTAGAGTCGAAGAGGTGAGCCTGCTTAAATGGATGAAATGGCTACTGTTAGCAATTAAATTAAACCAATCTTCAAACAATCTATTTGGCATGAGTACAATCTTATGTTGGGGAAAAAACCTAGTATGGTCATTTTGGTATACAGGTCATGAAAAATTATATGACACCTATTGTATTTGTATGATAGACAAAATAAACAAATATCTAAATGTAAAAAGTCATAAGTTGATGGCTTTAACAAACCTCTAGCTGCATAAAGCATGGCCAGTTCCTGGAAACGAATGTCATAGCAGATACCTATACCTATGCGTCCAACATCTGAATATTGCAATGAGGAATCTCAGTAATGCAATAAATAGTGTTGTAGCTTATATGTGATCAATGTTGCAAGTAATTCCAGCTTATCAGTGTAAATCAGAGTGCTATGATGCAAACAGTGGAACATTCAGCATCAAACTAAACACAAACCTGTATCCACAACAGTAGGAGTTTCTCCAGCAGTAAGGGTTCTTGATTCCTCAAATACAATCTTTCCAGGAATATTGATATCGAAAAGGTGTATCTGTCATGTAGTCATGTCACACACTAATCAGAAGTTTGTGTGTGTGTGTGTATAATATTATAATGACAATAACTTCCGCTAATTACACAATCGTTTATTATATAAGACCATAATCCCAGTGATAGTCATCAAACCATGCTAAAAATAAATGACATGGTTTAATTAGTAAAATATAAATCATAGAGGTAAAAAGATGTGCAGCGCAGGTTGGGACTTTGGTTAGGCTGATCTAAACCTTTTTTTCCAAATAATTCCAAATTTTTTACGAATAGATAGCGTGTCAATTATGAATACACACATGTATATTATTTAAATATTAACTGTTAAATGATTTATTATGTATTAAAATATATGCTACCTAAAAACAGTACCTTTCTGTGTTTAGCTTTCAGCTCTCCGTCAGTACCAAAAACACAACAAGTATTGTACAGCTTGTCCCCACATTTTTCTGGTATGGACCCACCAACTATCGTGATCTTTAAAGAACGAGCAGCTTCAGACAGCATTGCTGTTGAAGGAGATGAGTCTGTCCCAGCATCAATGTCTTCGGCATACACAGGGAAACTATCATTTGAATAGGGGCTGTTCCATATTTCCTGCATAAAAAAGCGCAAGATTGACAAAGTATACAAAAAGAAAATGAAAAATAAACAAACAGAGAAAAGTGTAAGTTGAGAAATACAACTATATAATGATATAACTTTGACATTCAATAACTAACTACAATTCCACCGTATAAGCTTGTGTATTTGAAGTTTTGAACATAAAGAAAGAAAGAAAAGTAGTTCATAATAGAATATTACAGGCAAAAGAACAAGCTTGGCACCCTTTTCAGCAGCCTCTTCAATTGCTACACGAGCATGAGCAATATTCCTCTCCTTGTCTGCTGTCACAGACAACTGACATAGACCAATCTTGAACTGCAATAAAAAGAAAATGTCATAAACACAAAACCACATATGCCAATAAGTATCCAAATGAACCATGATAACCACTGTTAGACCCGAATTGACATGTTTTTCTATTTTCAGACCATAGATGATTCAAAATGAACATGACCATATGAAAGAAAATCCTAATCCCTAATAGCATTCTCCACACAGATAAACACATTAACTCAGGAAGTTAAACACAACTATAACTCTATAAGAATACCGAAACAATACCAACTTCCGGTATAATCATACAAAAATGCATGCACAAGCTTAAAAAACTAAACAAAAGAAGTGAGTTCAAAGTTTATGATTGCATACAAGTATTCCCAGACAGAAAAACCGTGCAACTCAGACGAGATTTCTAATTGATCTACTAGGCCAGTTTAAACCTCTCTTGTTCCATGTGCATCACACTACCTTTTCCAAATTGATTGTGTCAGAAACTAATTAATCTACTAAGCCACACACACTCTTTTGAGTGACAGAGCTAGAGCAATCACAAGCATTAGACACTAATCAAAAGATGCAAACTAGCAATAACAATACACATGTATCTCCCACCTCACACGGTCACACACCTACAATTGAAATTTGAACACAGCACTCGAACAATCACATCATATTACACTAATTTAACCAAAAATCCGAAAGCTGCATATGTACATGGATAACCCTAGCCGAATATACATATGACAGAGTGACGAATGACGATACCTTGGTGACAGGAGGAACAGGCAAATCAATCGCAGGAGGAACCCTAGCTTTCTCAGGGGTAAATGAAGACGCCATGGATGAAGCTGAAGCACGAGTGATTGCACGAGCAGCAATAACGTTTGTTGCGTTGATTTTACGATCAGTTAACCGGATTGATAAGTTGCGTAGAGTAGATATACGATGTGCGAGCGGCGAAACAGAGATTGAAGCGGAACGAGCAACGATTGGTGATCGGAGATTTGTGAGATTCGCCGGTGAAGGAAGAGTTGTTGATAATAATGCGATTGTTCCACTTCTCATTTCTTTTGCACCATCACCCTTCAGCCATTGACGCCTCTGTTGATGTAACGCTTTTGGACTGACTGTTACTGAAACAGTTAAGACCCTGAGGATTATACAAATAGCATTTGTAACCTTTCTCTCTTAAATAAGGCAGGATATGCCTTATTAAGTTATTTTTTCTTGTTATTGATTTGATTTGGTGTGTCAAACATGTGGTTTAACGATTATGTTCTAAAATAACAAGTAGATAAATAAGAATCTTGATATAAATCTTTCTATGGCAATTCGTAAAAAAAAAGTAACAAAAATCCAATATTGCATGATGTGTTCTCGTATCCTATAATCCTATTCCAAATTCTAAGATTTAAACCTTAACCGTTTACGCACTTTAAGGCTTAAACCGAACAGACCAGCTGCTTTCTTCGGTTGATTTTTTTGATGGTCTGTAGCACCTTTATGAGAGCTTGTTAGGTTTAGAAATGATTTAACTAATGGAGGCTAGAAATGTTAAAACCTACTAAACATATTAAGTATGGGGGCTAGAAATGTTTTAAGCCAATTGGTCAAATGAGTTTCAAATATACATGGTTTAAGTTTTACATTTTGACATTTTATGGGTTTGGTTCATTTTAAACTTGAAACCTATGATTTAGCATTAATTATTTATATATGAGAAAAGTGAGTACGAAGCTGTCATACGTGTAACTTACACGCGAAACGCTATCAAAACTACGTAGTTTTGATTAGAAACAACTAATCCCTTTAATATTATATTGATTAATATTTGATCTCAAGTCATTAATCATATATTTCTCCTTGTAGATCGTGTGTGCCCTCCAACATGTTCAAGCAGATTAGCAACAATGTTATATTTTTTATTACGATATATATTACAAGCAATATCTCAATCCATCAATGTTCTTTCAACCATGGGATTTGGAATTAGCATCTTGATTTGAGTTATCAAGTTAATTAGATGTAGGATGGTTAGCGGCATTGGGTTTTGAATTAATATATCACCTTGATTTACGATTATATGTATGGTGTTTAGAGTCCATGAATTTGGAATATGTTAATTGGTTCTATGAATACAGTAATGTAAAGCAATATGTTAATTAGATGTTGGTTTACACCCAATGTAAAGAATTGGGTTTTGAATTACGTAACACACTAGGGTTGGGTGAATATTTTATTTTATTCTAATAATAATCTCAGACAAACTTTAAATTCAAAACGTAGATTGCAATTATGAAAAGGGAAAATCCTGTAACATCATGACTTTTAGACAAACTTGAAAAATGATGAATAGCAGGTAACGATTCAGAATTATAGATGAATATGTAGAACATAGTGGATGTTAATGAAGATTGGAGAGCAAGTTAGGATTATGATGGCAGGTTCGATTTATTTTATGAGGGATTGAGATCAAATATTATCAAATGTTAAAATAAAGGGATTAGTTGTTTCTAATCAAAACTATGTAGTTTTGATGAAATTTCGCATCTAAGTTACACGTGTAACAGACCCGTACTCACTTTCCCATTTATATATATATATTAAATAAATGTCGGGGATACGTAGTTGTATGTAGTTGTATGTGTATAATAATTACGAGCCAATAGTTATGAAAACTTTAGTTTAAACTAAAGATTTAAAAATGGTTATAACCGTCACACTTTTTACAACTTGTTTGTTGTTTGAAAGTTTAATTATGAGTTTGGTTGTATAGGTTTTGTCTGAACGAAGTTCAATGTGTAACATGCAACCGGTCTATGCATTTTTTTTTAAAGACCTCGCGAAGATATCACGTCTACTTCAAGGCCGTTTATGTGAAATTTATGACTAACAACTTGGTGTTTGCGAAGGCGTCTAAACGAAGGAAATGCTCTAAAGCAAATCAATCCATCAACAAGCATGGGTGGTAGCTGAAATAATGGCGGGTCGATGTGGTTAAAGACAAAGATTAAGAGAGGGATATCGAACGCTATGATAAAGGTTGCAGTTTCGTCAATCTCCCAACAATTTTCAAACATATCAACAGTGAGGCAATGGAACTACACCATGAGAGAAGCTGTAAACCATGCTCAATATCAACAAGCCCTAGTTCTATTTAACCAAATGTTGCAAAAGACCTTACAACCCAACCATTTAACCTTCCCAATCATTGCAAAGGCATGTGGCAAACTTAATAACATACATTACTCAAAAATCATTCATTCCCAGATGTTAAAATCCCCATTTACTTCAGATTTATATGTGCAAACAGCAATCATGGACATGTATATAAAATGTGACTGTATAAATATTGCCCGCCAAGTGTTTGATGAAATGCCTCAAAGAGATATTGCGTCTTGGAATGCATTGATATTGGGGTTTGCTCAGTTGGGTATTGTGGGTCAAGTTTATTCACTTTTTAAGCAAATGAGAGTTGAACAAATTCAGCCTGATTCGGTCACGGTTATGGGGATATCACAGTTGATCACGGGTAGGGAAGATGTTTGGCTTTTGAAGGCTATTCATTCATTTGGGATTCAAATTGGGGTAGATATAGATGTTTCAGTTTCAAACACATGGGTTTCTTGTTATTCTAAAGTTAAAGACTTGGATTCGGCAGAAAAGGTGTTTCGTGAGATTAATCCGGTCTTCATAACGGTTGTTTCTTGGAATTCTATGATAGCAGGATGTGCTTATTTCAAGAAGTATTTGAAGGCTATTAGTTTCTATAAAAATATGCTTTATGATGGGTTTAAGCCAGACTTAAGTACCAATCTTAACTTGCTTTCGTCGATTAGCGAACATGAAGCTTTGTTTCATGGTAATTTGATACATTGCCATGGGATCAAATTGGGTTGTGATTTGGATATAACTATACTTAACACCCTAATTTCTATGTACTCCAAGTGTGATGACCTTAATGCTGCAAGACATGTATTTGACAGCCTGATAAATAAAACTTGTGTTTCATGGACTGCTATGATTGGTGGGTATGCTGCGAAAGGCTATTTAGATGAGGCGTTGACTTTGTTTGACTCTATGGAAGCCAGTGGTGTGAAACCTGATTTAGTTACCATACTTAATCTCATTGGTGGTTGTGGAGAAACAGGAGCACTTGAAACTGGAAAATGGGTTGAGAACTATGCTATTTTGAAGGGATATTCGAGCAATTTAATGGTTTTGAATGCTTTAATAGACATGTATGCAAAATGTGGAAGCTTAAAAGAAGCTCGTGATATCTTTCATAAGATGCGTGAAAAAACAGTTGTTTCATGGACTTCGATGATTTCCGGGTGTGCTTTAAATGGAGAATTTGAGGAATCTTTAACACATTTCTTTCATATGTTGGAACTAGGAGTAAAACCAAACCACGTAACATTTCTTGCTGTTTTTCAAGCTTGTAATCATGGTGGTCTAATCGACACGGGTTTGGAGATTTATGATCTTATGACTGATGTTTACAGAATCAATCCGGGTCTAGACCATTATTCTTCCATTGCTGATCTTCTTGCGCGTGCTGGAAAGATATATGAAGCTTTAGATTTTATTAATAAAATGCCTATAAAACCTGATGTTGGTATATGGGCATCATTGCTCAGTGCCTGCAAAATTCATTGTAATTTGGAAGTTGGTGAACTTGCGGCTTATAATCTTTTTCAAATGGATCCACAAGCTGCATCTTCTTATGTAGAACTGGCTAATATTTATGCATTAGAAGGATGTTGGGAGGGAGTTATGAATGTAAGAAGATTAATGAAAAATAACCAAGTGAAAAAGGTTCCTGGAGAGAGTAGTATTCAAGTAAGTGGGAAGAGTTATAAGTTTACAGTTGAAGATCGGTGTCATCTTAAAGGGGCGGTTATATATGAGGTTTTAGATGGTTTAGCTTTACAGTTGAAAGATGAATCAGGTTTATCATATGTCGATGTTTTATTATGAACATACAAAAGATTTTGGATTTTTATAGGGATTTAAAAGACCAACTAAACAGGCGCAATATTTCTGCAAGATTTGTGTGTGCAGCACCTAATGATTGGGGACCCAATGTTTCATGTGACGATCCCCTGATATTGAGCAAGAGGGAAGAAGACTTCGGGAATAAGTGGTGAAGGAAGCACAAAGTTTGTTGATATGTATGAATCCTTTCAATTTTTTTTGGAGATGGCAAAATGGATGGGTTGAAACAGGCCATGCTCATGCTGACAGTCACTTTTTGTACAAATTTGTAAGTTTTTTTCTTGAATATAAGTTTGTCAAATATGACTGTGAAAGTCGTATTGTTACAAAAAAAAATTAACCTTTTTCATTAGAATGTTTAGAAGGATTTATGTAAAGTTCAAACTAGTACTTAAATCATGTGGCTCAAAATTGGTTTAGGTTGAAATGAGTAATATACTTTGCAGGACTTACGGGGTCGACCCACAAAATCCATAAATCAAAACAATTATAAATTATTAGTACGTTAAACGTATTATTTTGAATGGAATACGTACATGGGATATGGTTGTAAAAACTATACTATTGCTTATTTAATAAAAAAAAGCATACGCTGAATGTTTAGAACTTTGAATGCATTAAAAATGCATTTTAGGCATCTTTCGACCCATTCACCCTCTTCCTTTGTTGCTAGTTTTTATAACTAGACAAAAAGTGATAATTCATAAGCAAATTGGTCAAAATTGACCCATTTTCTTTTTATCTATTTTTATAATTTTTGAGTTGCTGTGTTAGAGATAAACACAACCTGGCTTGACCAATAATTGTGTCTCTTTTAGAGACTAACAAAATTTTACATGAGAAACTTTTATTAATCCAACATTGGTTGGTAGCTTAATAGTAATCAGATATTATACTACACCAACTTGCAATCGAAAACTGCAGTCAATAACTGATATTGAAAGTATGTTCTGTACCGAATCATTTCAATGTTGTACCATATTTAGCACTTCAATAACAATTGGTTATCAAATATACTTAATCAAACAGGTACTTTATTGAACTTCCAGAATATGTTGAACAAGGGGTGCCACTCTCACACTTTTCATATCAGATCCCAAAACATTTACAGGGTAATTATGTAAGAAACGGAACTGCTCGTGTGGCTGCTTCACAAGGTGCTAATTTTATACCCATCCCATGTATTAAACAGTTCTTATGCATGAGTATGATTGTAATACACACATGCTCAGAAACATGTGTGGGTTGGGTGAATTGGATAACGGGTCAAAATGGGTCCTTGTTGAAAAGGATACTTAAACCAATATAATAGCCAAAATTATATATGTTACATAGTTTTTGGAAAATAATGATTTAGGAGATCTTGTGCATTAAAATATACAATTTGAACAACTCTTGACCCATTCCATTATCCCCTTTTAACGTAAACTTTCTGTTCTACCTGTTTGACCCTTTTCCTTCTAAGCTAACTTATTTGACATGTTTAACCCATTAGATATAAAGCATAAACTTAATTGATTTGCAGATCCAGACCAGAATATGAGTTTGCAGCTTGGTTAGCCCAACGCTAAAAAAAGGCGAAGATGAGTTAATGAAGACACAATATCAACTTGATGTATATGCATCATGCAATGTAAGTTAGGTAACTCAATGAGACAATGTTAAAATTAAAACTAAAACAAGAAAACTCAAATGCTCTGGTCATCAGTCCCTTGAAGGCTAAGTCTTGAGTTATAAAAGTGGGCTCTTTCAGGGGTTCTTTAAGAGGACGAGGGAAACACACTCAGTAAAATCTCATCAAATTAGTAGGGTTTGGGGAGGGTGAGATGAGGGTAAACCTGTATCTCTACCCTAATGAGTAGAGAGGTTGCGTCTAGCGAGACCTCGACTTCTTTCTTTAAATACTCTTCCTAGTTGTTTTGTGTCGGTTGAGTAATGGGTCTAAACGATTAGAAACATTTTTTTGTCTAATTTATGTTAGGTGTTTTATAGATCTCAAGTTTGTTGGATTGAAAATCATATCATGATAAGGTAAACATTAGACGTTGATGACTTTTGGCTTGTTTGACCCGTTTCACTTTTCTCTCATAGATCACTATTCTTTTCAGCGTGTCAATGAAGCATAACGTATGTAAGATCATTTATAAATAAGGTTAAAAAAATATCACATGTAAGAAAAAGGCATTGTTATAAACAAAATCAGACTCTTGTCATATTTAGTCTTACCTCATTTGATATATCATCATTACACAATTCTCATGTATCATGAACGGTCTACCTGATCCGTAGAACACTTTTAAAGGTTTTTAATAAATTTAATAATAATTATTTTATTACTCCAAAAGTAGCATTTTGGGAATATTATGTCTTGGATGATAAAAAGTTGAATATGATAGCAACAAAAAATGTAAATGAAGAACATGGTCCCAAAAAGTACATAGTAAAGGGCCTTGAAACCAATCAAGATGGACCACTTTGGTTAAATTATCAGGGATATGCAACTCTCATCCGATTACACTCTTTAACAAAAAATGGCTGATTTTGATGAATAACAAACTAAAAACAGCTATGTTAGATTGGGAACGGAATGATCAGACCAAATCAAACCAAACTGAAATAAAAAATTAAGAGTTAATTATAGGGATGGGTCACGTGGTTTGTCTAGATTTCAGGTTTGGTTCCTAACTTTCAGAAATTACATCGATAGTCCTAATAATTTAAAAAAGGTAACGTCGGTGGTCCTTGACACTAGCATATGTTAAGTTTTCCAGAAGCTACATCAATGATCCTAAGAATTTAGTTACAAGGACCACTAGTGTTATGTTTTTTTAACCATTATGACCATTGATGTAATTTCTGAAAGTTAGGGACCAAATCTCAAATCTAGACAAACCATAAGAACCATATGTGTAATTAACTCTAAAATAACCATAACAAGGCAATAAACGGCTTAGGGCCGATCTTGAGGATTTTGGTGTCAGTTACGAGTCGAAAAAAAAATGTCCCATGTCGTAAAACAAGTTTTGATCGACATTGATTTTAATTTATTTTGTCCATTAACCATTGTTGGGCAGACAATTGTAAATAAAATTTGATAAAAGTTGGCTTTTAATTATCAAATGAGTCATTAAACCTGTTAATTTAATAAAAACCGGTCCAATATTCAATAAAGTTATTTTAGTTAGGCTTTTAATTGACAATGAGTCATACCTTTAATTTTATTTAATAAAAAAGAACCAAAATAACTTTAATTGTTTTAAACTCAATTAAGTTAACTATTTATATATATATATGATTAAGTTCATTTGAAAAGATTTATATATATATATATAATTTTTATTTTTTTTTGGGTGCCCCGGCAAGTGTTTGGAGCAGTTGCAGCTACTACAGCATGTCAAGTCGGCTATGAAACTATTAAAAAACTTTGTACATGAGTGGAGGTGTGTTGTATGCTTAGAAATGACGTGCATTCAAATCGGATGCAATACCGATAGAAATTTGCATTTATTATATGCGAGGTAAGATACTCATGTTTTACACATGTTGAAAATTAAAAATTATAATTCATGATACCGTAAAAAGGTTTTACGAACAAAATTATACATTACATAAAAACAACAAAAAACTAAATTACAATCCATAGTTCACAACTTACAAGGTAATTCAATCTTTCTACATCAAAGAGTAAAATTCATATCAAATTCTTAAGCCACTTATGTCATTTGTAAGATTTAATAGTCTTCCATTTAATTCATATAATAATTAGAGATTTTTCTGGTCTTAAATAATATTTTAATCAAATTTATTAATATTTTTTAAGGTGGGGATGGGAATATAGAATGAGGGTTTAGGTCAATTTAAATAAGGTCTTAAAAATATTCAACAAAAAAATTCCATCGTCGTTGAAATGAGGTCAATCGGAGTTCGTTTGATTGTTATCTTATGACTTATGACTTTATAGATTCAAAAGACATTGTATAACCTCACACAATCTTTAAATATTTCAATGCATGTGTTTAGCATTGTATTAATAATAGTAATAGAAATTTTACTCGGTTTGTACTTTTTACTCTTCATAGAACCAATACAATGTCCTTTGGCTTTTAAAAATAGTTTATTTGAAGTAACTAATGGATTATTCCCAACTTCATCTTTGCATAAAATAAATCAACTTTGGTGATGAACGGATCTTTTTGTACCCCATTATCTGTTGGACATAAGCAAAATACATGATACTATATAAAAACGTTTGTTTAACCGGTGAGAAATAAAAATACCATGCATAAGGTATGGAAAAACATAACCAAACAAGTTGCCACACATAACTTTATTTATTCAACAATAATCAACCTATAGTATTTTTTAATAGAGCTATTCAGACTTTTTTAACTATAAAGACTTAAAAATCATTAAAGTTTCATTTATTGTTTTCTTCTGATTTTTTTCTTCAGAAAACAACATCCAACCTTTTCAAAAGTATGTGATTAAAATTAAGATAAATTTTTAAATACAAAGTGTATTTTCGGTACAAAGTTATGAGAAGATGGTCAAATAACCAATGTCGCTAGAATGAGGTCAATCGAAGTTAGTTTGACTGTTTTTACAACTTTGTATCAAAACTATACTAGCTTTCTAAAATAACTTCACCCAAAAATTAATATACCTTAAACTTAGATTAGTATATGGTGATTGTTTCTCTTTAGGTTGTCTTAAACAAAGTAATCACGAAACTTTGTGGAAAAATTAAGTTATTTACAATGATCTCTACTTCAAACTAATTTCATTATGTGTTTTACTTAAGTTATTCTTTAAAAAAAATTATGTTTATAAACTAATTTCACCATGGACAGAACTTAAATTTAAGTGGTTTTATTATTTGAAAAAAACATATAATTTTAATAAAACACTAAAAAACTTGGTTATTATTTGATAGAATAGTCTAATGATTCCAGTCTAGCTGGTTGAAGACACTTGGTTTTATAGTAGTGGTCCAGGGTTCTAACTCTGCCTGTGAGATTTTTTAGGAAAAACCCCATTGGTTTTCCCGGTTGAACACCTAGCCAAACTCCGATGTCAAATGGACCCAGTTAAGACAACATATTGACCGGAGTGGGGTGGTGGGTTCCCCATTGCGGATGATGCGACCGACTAGTTGCATAAATTGAAAGTCGCCGTTTAAAAAAAATTTGATAGAGTATTTCAATACGCAAAAATAAACTTTATATTCAAAATCATTTTTTTAAAACCCATAAAAATTTTTTGGCAGTCAACGGTGGTGGACTGGTGGCGCGACGACAATGAGGGTTGTGGTGACGGTTGCTACAAATTGGTTTAATTAACACGTAATGTTTTACTAGCAAAATCTATCAAGAATAGTATAGGTTCATCGATGCACAATAAATATGTGATCAGGTCGATGCCACCAAGGGTATACCATAATGCACATAGGGTACCCTACTTACAACGTGAGTTGTCTTGATCACCAATATAATGCATTATTTGAAGGCGTATGCATCCATAATTGCTTGTCTTCATATCCATTAAATTCAACAACTATTGTTTATAATTCTACTATTTGTAAAATAAAACTCTATACATCGTGACCGTCTTTCAGGTGGTGGATCTAGAACAAGATTTCAGAGGTATTCTATATGTAAATTTCCGCTTAAGGGTATTCTAATTTTTGTTCAGTGTATCATGATACTTAAAAGAGTAAGAAAAAAATTATATCTTGATACTTAAATTGATGAAAATTGCACTTCGCAACGAAAGTTGAGGGGTATCCCAGGATACCCATGGGCTCTTCATAGCTCCGTCCTTGACTCTTCCTACTATAATCTACGTATACGGAACCATGGAGGCATAATCTATCATATGAAACGACGTAACTTTTAATAAATACGCTAAATTCACAAAAATTATTATTGCATTTGGTGCTTTGTTTGGCTTTTCCTCCATGCTAATGGAATGATGATATGATATGATATCCCCTCCCTACCTTGTTTGTGTATGTGTGGCTTCCTTTCTTTTCAATCAATCTTCTTGTGGTTTGTGTCTTCACATGAAGAGAATGTGATGCTCTTCATTTTCATCAATATTGATTACTTACAAGTTACAATAGAACCCTGAAAAACATACATTAAAAACTACATTTTAATCGTCTCATGTTGGCTGTTTGATGGGTTTAAGTTAAACGGTTGAAATCGATTTATGTAAAGCCTTAACACACTTAAATCACATTTGGGGTCATGACAATTTGACTAGCGTTATCAACCCACCAACAATACTACAATAGTCACAACTTCCAAATACATAGGGTCAAAATAGTCATTGCCTTAGACTTTGGGGACTAATTGCAAGTTATGAAATTTGACAAGCAACCACTAATCCACAAATAAAACAAGAAAGAATCTCTTAATGGGCCATCGAAATTTTCAATGTCGGCCATCTAGTTTCATTTTTTTTTCTCTCGTTTACATAGCAAGTGTAATAAGAGATACACATAGGTCACGAGTCAGGACATGTCCCAAGTCAGTTTTGATGATCCTGAACCGCCTTGATACCTAACAAATGACCATTAAAACTTGACATGTCATCTTGTCATAACGAGTAAGATGTAAACAAAACGAGTATTTATTGAATTAATCAATAAGCTCAAACTTGATTATATTTAAAACTCAGTCTGACTCAAACGTTTTATTAGATATGGCATGAATGATTTTCGAGTTTTATTAGTGTTTCACACTTGATATCATTTCAAATGTTTATCCTCATCAAAAGATAAAGTAATTCGTTTACCATTATGGTTATTAAAAGTTTAAAACATTTCTCTTTTAACCAATATTATTATTATATATATGTATAAGAAAATTAACTATATTCTAAACAATCTTTTCAACAATATATACAAAATATTTCAAACCCCACACAAAGACACAATATTCAACCAAAATCGTTTCAAGGAAATTCTTCACGAGAAACAAAATAACCAAAATATTTGACTAGATGATCAAAGAAACACACACATATAATATATATATATATATGTATATATATGTGTGTGTGTGTGTTTTGATATGAAAACAAATTCAATTATTACAGTGACCCAAACGGGGTCTACAACTCCAAAATATGTGAACCTTTTACGAGACACAATGACCCAATTCTAAATACTAGAAAAGGCCATCTCTTAAATTAAAAAAATATATATTACTAAAAGTAAGTGGTCATAAAAAAATCCTATTATTTTTGTTTTTCTAGGCACGTCATATATACTTATGATTGTTATAACAGTAACACTGTTACGAAGGCATGTCAATAATAGAATAACTAAACTAAGTACATTCTTATGTTATTATTTTTATATCTAAAGATTAAAGACATCAATTGCATTAAACGAAGGGGTAACTTTGTAGAAATGTAACAAAGTTTACACTACAAGAAAATAAGGCTATTGCAACTTTTTTTGGTAAAAAAAGGTTTCATTAGGTGAAGTTGCATTAGATCTATTGCAACTTTTTTATTACATAATGCAACTGTTTTTTTACATAATGCAACTTTTTTTCAAATGCAACCTTTTTTTAAATGCAACTCTTTAAAAAAGAGTTGCAATAGGCAACAAAAAAGTTGCATTAGATCTAATGCAACTTCTTCTAATGCAACTGTTTTGAAAAAAAAGGTTGCATAAAAGTTATAAAAAAGTTGCAATAGGTTCATTTTTTAGTAGTGTTAATAAGTGTTCCAATTAAATACCTTACACTTTGTTTGTCTCTATAAACTACCTGAAGTTTGATTTAATGTTCTAATATTATGTAATCATTAGGTTATCAAGTTACCATGATGATGTGTCATGTTTTTATTTTATTTTTAAGTAATATGATGTGAAAAATAGACATAATGACATGAACCTTTTAGTTTAAAAAATAAAGTTGTTTTTAACATAAAAATAATTTGTTTGATGTGTAAAATAAATAAATATTTAAAAAAAAACTAATGTTATGAAAATTAATGGATATCAATTAAACCTTTGAAACTACTCGTTAACATAACAAAAACTATAAGAATTGAATGTTAATTTCAAACTTCAAAACCACTGTAAGTATAATTATTATATTATATGAGCAATTCGTTCGATATGAGAAACCACAATTATTTTTAAAATAATTATTATATATCGGCATGAATTCAATTGTTCAATATAAGAAACCATAATTTTGTTTTAAGATTAGAGTTATATATCAACATGAATTTAAATGTATATATTAACATAAAACACATACCTATGAAAGATTGTTGCTATGAATGATGAAGAAGTTGGTTGAAGGTAATTAAGTTTCTACGAACGGTAAAGAAGAACGCCCTTTTAGTTATTCATGTTGATAGTTTTAGGGTTTAATATTATATTTTGATTATATTAAAAAAATTACCTGGTGACCTAGTAATTACATAGTATTAGAACACCAAATCAAACTTAAGGTACTATATAGAGACAAACAAAGTTGAAGGTATTTAATTAGAACACTTATTAAACTTGGTTACATTTGTGTGACATATTCCCTTAAAGGAAAATTAACCTATATATATTATTACTTTTATGACAATATACTTTAAGCCATAAAATGAATTATTATTACTATGTTAATTTAACTCTTTTCATGAAGATATGATTGGCAACTCTCATAACTGCATTGGCAACTTTATGAGCCAAAACATGTTGGAAGCTTGTTATTGAAGGTTTCATGATGTAGCTAGGATTAATGTTGGGTCCTAGCTTGTTTCCTATTTATTGTACATTGGTAGATTTAGCTAATTGATATATATAGCTTCTAGTAGTGGCAACCAAGTGATGATGGTTTTAGAATTTATCTAGACATGTTAATTTATACGTGTTGTATGTGCCATACAAGTTGTATTTGCCCTGCTTGTATATATGGTCGATGTTAGACAACATGTACTCAATATTATTGCCGTTTAGCCCCCACCCGTTTAATATTCGCTCTCTTTGTTTCCTATTTATACACCAGAGAATTATGATTGGTCGATTCGACGACCAATTTATTCTTATTTGTAGACGTCTTTTTAAGTTAGTGGGAGGTCAATTATATGTCTTTGATCAATGTCAACTTCTCGTTTGATGTTGTGAACAAAATAAGAAAATTTAATGGAATTACCAGCGGTGTTGATGGTGAAGAAGATGGTGATAGCATCCTAATTATGACATATTTTCAAAGAGGGTTAACCTAGCAATCTAGCATACACATGCATATATACTAATGTAACTCGTCTATGTTAATGGTATTAACGTATAAAATAAGTAGTGTATTCGTATTAACTTTACTAAAATATAATACTAATATAGGAAATAGAGTAATATTATATCTTTTTACTAATACTACTAATTATCACCTTAGATGGTATATACATAATTTTAAATGTTGTGTGTCTACAAACTAATTATCCACATGTTTATCAAATATCTTTAAAGAAGATTAATATTCGATTTAATTTAATATAAAAATAAACATAAATGAGTCCATCAACAATGTACCAAGTCGCATCCTATAATTAAATGCACACATGGGGATATTAGTAAACAAGGAGAATTTTTTTGATGTATAATCAAATTGTAAATTTTTCTTCCATAAATGAATCCATGACAAAAACACATGCTATGTTTTTCAAGAATTATGATCCACACCAGTTGTATTTACAATATACAGGCATGGTCGCATAGATACTATATGCGTGCGTAGTACACTTTGACGTGGTTAAGGTTATTTTTAAATCTGAAATAATATTGTGGTTAATGTCAAACTTTAAAACTGAAACGAATGGCAATGTGCGGTTAACGTGGGTGGTGGTGGTGGTGGTGGACGGTGGCGGTGGGACTGTGGGCGGTGGTGGTGGATACTGGGTGGTGATACTGGGTATTTAGGTGGTGTTTAACTCGCTGCAGACATTAAAGTATCTTAGAAGTGACTGAACCAAGTCTGCATCAAGAAGAGTTCACGCAAGCGTAGAAAAAACAAACAGTTTATAGATGACAATGCATGTCTGTGGTCTGTACAGCACAGATAGAAGAGTTTACACAGATCTTTTTCAGAAAAACAAACACCACCTAAGAATAATAAGTTATTATTAAGAAGCATTTTAGTAAATGAAATGAAATTGATATTGTTTAGATGCCACTGAGATTAATATCACAAAGAACATCATATATTTTGAATAATCATATAATAATAGTAGTAATTTGTTCGGTTAATTCGCATTTTAAAAATGAACCGTAATGTTCGATTGTACCTTAACCAAACCATCTTTTAGCTTGTTTGGTTTGGTTAAATCAGTTAATTTGGTTATTTGAATTATCTTGGTGATATTATAATTAAGGGATGTTTGGGATTGTTTATATTTCTTTTGTGACTTATTCAATAGGTTAATAAATCGGTATAACTTTTACTCTTACAATTTATATTTTATTAAATATTTTTAAAGTGTCTTTAAACTTTTAAAAAAAGTTAATAACAAACTTACTTCAAATAAACAACCCAAAACACCTTGTTAATCAAATTTGATTCAATTTATATGACGTAGATAAGTTGAAAATAAATACTTCATATTGAATCTTTTTGCATTATTGATGATAAAATAATAGGCAATAAAAGTTTGTCTATCCCTACGTGGAAGGACCCTTTCGGGTCAGAAAAGGACGAATAAATGTAGCGTATTGATTGGGATTTGAGAGTAAACAATGGTTACGATCTGAAATAGTTGTAAAAAATTCTTTTCACAAACAAATTTGATTGGATTAATCTTTATTCAAATTTCATTTATTCTCAACAAAACACACTATAAATGAAATTTCGATTTTATCATTTTAACACCCTTCTAAAATTCTTAATTTAGCTTCAATACATTGGTTAATTTTTTTTAAGAGTTAAAATTACCACACGTGTTTTTAAAAGATTTAAATACACAATCATTTGATTGGGGGAATACATCATTTTACCTACTTGCTATTTCGTTGGAGATAATACATTGGTTAGCTAACCAACATTAAGCAATACCATTGATTAACCGAAGTGTGTTAATCGCACATTACCATTCGTTTTGGTTTTAAAATTGGCATTAACCGCATTATTAATTCAAATAACCTTAATCACATTATTCTCAACCACCATCTTATGCTAACTAACCATGCATGATAACAAATGAAATTAGGATTTTTTTTTTAAATTATTACGAACCATCTGGGCTTCTTTTTAAGCTCGTATTACAAATATGGCAATTTCTTCTTGTCATATGTTTTACAATAACTATAAACAAAAGTCAATGACAATCACTGTTGAGTGTTGGTTTGTTTTTTAAATAACCATTTTTTACTGATGATAATATGTATGTGGCATTATCAAGAGTTATAAGATGAGAGCGAGACAACTTAAAAGTTGTTATGTATAGTAGATAGTAATGGTAATGTTTCAAATACAATATCAAATATTATATACAGATAAATGTTTACAAATTGTAATAAAGGTTGTATTTCTTTTAGTATTTTGTGTATCATGTATTGTAATAAAGGTTGTATTCCTTTTACAAATTGATTACAGTTGTAATTTCAGTTTTTTTAAAATATATTTGTCTTATTAACATGTTAGATTATAATTTTTCTTCTGGGTCATGTGTTACACAGACATATTAAAAAAAAATCTAATTCCCCTGTGCTATTACACTACACAAAATAACACAACTTGATTGATTATACTTTAGAGCATTCAAAATGGATTTCTTATCCTCATACATATAACTAAAAAAATCATCTTTATAATTTATCTTATATTTTTCACAAACCTTGAACACCGATTCTTTACACCTGTAACTCTTACGGTTTGTAAGTGATGACCTTAAATTTGGGAGAAGATTATATTTTCTCCTAAAAGTTTATGAGACGGAGATATATGGGGTCAAATTACATTTTTTTTATTTTACTTTTCTCTTATAATTTAGAGACATAAAAATTGAAGTTACAATTTCGAGTGCTCTTATAAAACGGGATATAGTGACCGCCTCCTAATTTCTACCTCGTTGTATAACATGGATGGGTGATTTAGCCATTTTTATATCTTTTACTATAAGATCATTAACACTTGTGTTGCAATAACGAAAAAGACATTCATAAAACTTAAGATAGGTCCAACCAGACGACAAGCTAAACTGATCTTCACAAAAGGCAAGTCGTCTAGCACTACTAAGAAATGTATAAAATGTATCTTGCACTGTTAAAAATGCATATGTTTAGGCTTTACACAAATCAAACACTTTGTTCCAAACTAAATCTGCCACTTAACATTGAATAAGCAAGTCATTCACCAATTCATAATGAGTCCCACAAGCATCACATGAGGTGGGCATCGACACAACTCTTTTGACAAAGTTTGTCTTTGATGCGTATCTAATTAATCACGAGTACCAAACAAAGAAACTTACCATTAGGGGAACAATCTTTGATAATGAAGTATGAAACTTTATCTTATCAAACATGGTTATATTAATAATGTGTTAATTTAATCATAATGTAAATCTAGTTTTACACATGTGTTACTCTAGTTTTACATATGGTGTAAATCCAGGTTTACATATGTGTAAATTAGGTTTTTACACGTGTAAAATCAACTTTAAAAAAACGTGATTTTTTTTAATTTAATCATAAACATTGTCTCATAACTATTTTTTGTTTTTGTTGACTTATGAGTTTTTATTTATTTATTTTTTTAGGTTTTATTGTAACGTAAAATTTCTGCCGGAGATAGATTATTGGAGTTCTCACATATTTAATAACTTCTCATATAAACTTTCCCCACTATATATTTAGGCACATGAATAAAGCATGTATTTAAACTATTTATCGTTAAAATAATTGTATCTCTATAGAAAAGAATAGTTTTACTTTTTAGTAATGATGAAATCACACTTCACTAAACTTATAATATTTTTTATAACACGACCTGAACCCTAACTATTTTAAAGATCCACTATTTTAGCACATTATTATTATTAATTAATACTATTAAAATACATGTTATCTCGGACAATAAATAATGAGTTTAGTTTGGAATTTGTGAAAATAATGTTAATTCGTGTCATTCATTTTTTTTTTATAAAGTTGAAGCATTTACCTATTAGTTTCTAAATTTAATAATCAAACAAAGAGTTTGTTATGGAAAAAGTATTGAAAAAGAGAGGCGATGTGATAGTGAAGTGATTATCATAAAAACCTCCACTACCCATGTGGGTTAGTTCGGCATCAAAACCTGGAAATGATTAGGTGCCATTGGTTGTGGACAAATCATAAAATCATTTTTACCAAATATTATAATTGTACCATAAAATCAAGATTCTTCTTTATATATCACTACTTTTAAAAAAAATATTTACGGGAATAATAATAAACACTATATCATACAATATAAAGTTTATATGTTCTAAAGGGAGTTTTTATAGAATTATAGTTAAATTGTTATCTCAATCAAAAGGATCTTAGTATTGGTGATCAATTTTACGCATCCAACATGTAGGTTAGAAACTCGAATTTTAAATGACGTGTGATTTTTTTTAATATAAGAAGTTAATAGGTTGTTGTGGTAATGATATATGAAATTGAATTACCAATGATCTTTAACTTAAATGGTTAATGTGAGGTAAAGACCCAAAAAAATAGAGGAGGTCTTGAGTTCAAGTCTCACTTAGAAAAAAAAGGAAGGTTCTAGTTTGGGTGATGAGCTTTTCTCACTAAATGTGAGTTTCCTACTGTGGGAGTAGGGGATGCGGTCTTGACTGGGAAACGGATAGGTTAGTCCGATTAAGATAACATCTATTCTCCAAAGCAGAACCGTATATTTGTCGTTAATATATAAAATTGAATGTGTGATTGACAACTAAACAAATCTTATATGACAATGTGTGATTATATGTTCTAAAGGGATTTTTTTTATAGTTAAATTGTTGTTATCTTCAATCAAAAGGATCATAGGTTTGGTGATTAAATTTACGCATCCAACATGAAGGTCACAAACTCAAATATCAAATAACGCATGATTTTTTTAGTACAAGAAGTTAATAGGATGTTGTGGTAATGACATATGAAATTGAATGTGTGATTGACACCTAAGCAAATCTTATGCGTCAATTATGTGTCGTGCTCGATAAAATGTCTTGTAACAAAAGTTTACTTTTATATAAGTATAGGTTTAGATTTTTATAAATTACTGTTCTAAAACATATTATATGATATAATTATTGTTATAAAATGATACGCAACCGATAATCAAACTTTTGTTCTAAAACGTAATATATGATATAATCAAAGTTTACTTTTGTATGTCACAATATTTTATTTAAACAAGAACTAGATTTAAATTAGAAGAAATTTTGTTTTAAGCAAGCCTTTATAACACTCACAACATTTGACTATGAGACTTAAATCTTATTACTAGACCAACTTAAATTTAATGTGTGCACAACTAAAAAACAAAAGAATGTAGAAATCCGATTAAAATACTCATTTTGTTCCATTAGAAGTGTTTTAGTCTGATAAACATAAAGTTTTAAACACATTAAATGATTGTTTTTTTTGTTTGTCATTTGACAAAAATACCCATAATAAACATTATGTGGGTCCATCACATTGTTTGTTTTATGTTATTAAGGGTAAATTTGGAAATTTACCAATAAATTTTAAAAGTAAACAATTTGAATGAGACAACTAAAAAAGAAAATAGAGTTAAGTGCAAAATGCACCCCTGTGGTTTACACTCGATAGCACTTTGCAACCCCGTTTGAATATTTAGACTTTTTGCAACCATAGGCTTTCTAAAGTGAGTCATTTGCATCCCCCGGTTAATTTGGTTGTTATTTGATCGTTATTTTTAACGGCAAATAAGACTATTTAAAAATTATTAATTTATAAGATCTAAAAAATATATATACTTTTGAGTGAAATGCATTAAAAATAAAAAAAATCATACCCAGACACAATAAAAAACATAATCATAACAACCCACTGTCGGACAACCATTGACACCGATGACGTATACACTTTCTTAAATATTTTTTAGATCTCGTAAGTTATAAATATGTTTATTTTTTAGGTAAATTGTGTATTTTACCTTTACAAATAACGATTAACTAACAATCAAACTAACCGGAGATGCAAATGACCTACTTTATAAAGTATAAGATTGCAAAAGGTCTAAATATTCAAGCAGGGTTGCAATGTGCTATTAAGTGTAAACCACAGGGGTGCATTGCACTTAACTCAAGAAAATATAAGCACTCATAATAAGACGTAGGGAGTAATACATATATAGGGGATGGCTAGAATGGAAACCCAACAATAATAAGAAAACCCAAGAAACTCTATTTGGGCCATTGATTATTTTCAATCTAGGGCCAAGATTTAAAGTTGAGTTTGGTGAATTATTTTAATAATTAATAGTACAATAAGGGTAAAATAGGAATGACTTTTTCTTTTTTTCTCTCTCTCAAGTACCACATCACTTCATCACTTTTTATATTCTCTCTCCTACTTTATAATTTCTCTCTCCTACTTTTTTTATTTCAATGACATTAGCTGATACGTTTGTTACACATTGTTACACTAGTTGATAGGTTTGTTACATCTTGTTACATATTAACAAAAATGAATGGACTACGTGTCACTCAAGACATGTTACGTTTGTTACATCATGTTACACATGTTACAACAAAAATTAATGGACATATTACGTTTGTTACATCATGTTACATATGTTACAACGTAATACATATTTTATTAAAAACTGAAGGATTACATTTGTTACATCGTGTTACAAATTATATAAAAACAAAACTCCATAGATTATGTTTGTTACACCGTGTTACAATTTTTTTAAACAACTAAATGCTTCATTTCTTGATAATCTCTTCATCTTTGATACAAAAGTTCCTTTACCTACAAAAAAGAAAACTAGATGGATTAAGTGTCAATCCGACAAATTACATATGTTACATCGTGTTACATATTATATTATAGCATGTTACATATTTTGGATCTAAAAAAATCAAAGTTACATATGTTACATCGTATACATATTTGAATAAAAAAATCAAAGTTACATATTGTTACATATTTAACTTAAATTAAAAAAAACAATAAAACAAAATCACATAAGTTACATATTGTTACACATTTAACTGAAATTTGAATAACTTGTTGAAAGCTAACCGGTACGTATGTCAAGCCTCGAACAGCAAAAACAAAACTAGATGGTTAAAAACACTTGAAAAAATAACTAGTACATTTGTTACACCGTGTTACATATTTTATTAAAAACAAAACTAGACGGTTAAGCTTCAGTCAGACATGTTACATTGTGTTACATATTTTATTAAAAAATGGAAAACATTACATGTCAATTCTGACATAGTAAACATATGTTACATTGTGTTACGTATTTTGATTGGAACTATTTACTTATGGAAAGTTGTTATAAAAGCCGATACATGAATAAAAAAAATCAAAAGTTACATATTGTTACATATTTAACTGAAATTTGAACAACCTGTTGAAAACCAACCGGTACGTATTTCAAGCACTCAAACAGTAAAAACAAAACTAAATGGTTAAAAACACTTGAAAAATAACTAGTACATTTGTTACATTGTGTTACATATTTTATTAAAAACAAAACTATATGGTTTAATTGATTCGGATGACTTATTTTACTTTTGACCATCTAAAAAAATATAATAATTCAATATGGACCCACATGTACAGTAACAAATTGAAACAAAGTGGATAAAAATTCAAAAAATAAAAAGAAAGAAATTAATAAACTCAAGTCATAAAG
Source organism: Tagetes erecta (assembly GCA_030867185.1). Lineage (NCBI taxonomy): Eukaryota > Viridiplantae > Streptophyta > Magnoliopsida > Asterales > Asteraceae > Tagetes > Tagetes erecta. Next base: position 2,714,027 of record CM061492.1, read on the forward strand.
CTTAAAGCTTCTCTGTAAAAAAAAGTAACTTACAAAAGTAAACAAATGAAAAAATGAAACCAACTTATAAAAGGAAATCATTTTAAATATTATTACAATTGCAATTTATAAAACCAACTTACAAAAGGAAATCAATAAGTGAAAACAAAAAGATAACCCACCAAGACACCAACTCATTATGCGTAGTACTCTATGAGATGCAGATGGTACAACTACAACATTTTCCAATCAAAATTGAAACGGGGAAATCACTTACTCATCAAATCTCCGTCGCATTTGATAAAAAAATAGTTTCCAATCATCGTCGGCAGAACTCAACAACTGATCTAACACCACCTTCAACTCCTCAGCTTGAAGCTTGTTCACATCAACTTCCTTCGCATCTCCAACGATGTTCGTAAATATACCTTTTCGTGTTTCCGAGTACCTATTTCCGGCGACGGATCCGGCGAAGTGATGGCTTGAGAAGATGACCACAACACTGACGCCAGCTGATCTGACGATGACGACGACGTTGAACAGCGATTCCAAAACATGTGGTGACAGTGACGACAATGGTAAAGGAGATGGTTGCTTCGAGGGTGGATCTGTTTATACAAAAATACATGTATCGACGTTGAACGCAACACCGACGTCAGAGCTGGTAAAGAAAAATGTCTGCTTCTAAGATGGATCTAGGAGCAGATGAAACGAAAACAGAGCAAGTATATGGTTGAGATAAAATTATAGATTGATTATATTGATGATGGAGATAATAACATGGAGAGAATGATGGAGATGATGGTGGGAATTTGAAATCAATTTGAAAATGAAATTTATGTATATTGGGAGTCTGATAATATCAGATTTTAGGAAGATGTGTTGCGAGTAAATGACGTTAATACCCTCAATAGAAAAGACAAAAAAATGAAGATAGAGACCATGTGGTTAATTTTCAGTCACAAACAAGGTTTTTTGAGTTTTCTTAATATAAACATGTTTTCATCTTATACATCTCCTACATATATATTTTTTTAACGGGGATAACACCGATTAGTCTTTAAAAAAGTATTAAATATAACCATGGTTAAACAGGAAATTACTGAAATAACCTGTTGTGGTCAACCTCGAAAGGCCCCCCTTCCCTTTTCTCTGGCAAGTCTCCCCCACCGAGTAGAGAGAGAAAGATTGGTTTCAGACACAGAAGAAGAGAGAGAAACATATACATACACACATACATACATACACAAAAAGCTTTTAGAGCGAGAAACCTATAGATTCAGTCACACATATTGCTTTTAGAGCGAGAAAGAGATTCAGATACGTACAAACAAAAAGTTTCTAGAGAGAGAAAGCTTGATTTGAAGAGAGAGAGAGAGAGGGGGCACATGTGCAGCATTTGGTCTCTGCAGTACTCAGCAATCTCTCCTTTATTAAAGTGTCTCCGGTCTTCATATTGTCCCCTTCCAACCTTTTCCGGCACCTTTTTTTATTAATTTTTTATTTCTCCGTTTGTTTTTCTGTTTCCGACGTATTTCGCCGGAAAAAAACAAAAACACAAGTCGGTGATCTAGTTTTTGGGCGTTTTCTTCGAATAGCAAGTTAACAAGTCTGCATAGTCAAACATCGTTTTGATCTGGTTATAGTGAGTATAAACCTGGATGAATCTGTTGCGGTTTTAGCTGTTTGTTATAACGCAACGTTCGTCGGTGATTTGATCAACGAACAATGAAGATACCGGGAAATAGTTCCGGATCAATTTTAACGGTGAATCCTGGCGAAGGTCAGCTTAATATATTATCTCTCATCGATAACGTAAATTACTATTTGATTATTCATTATCGAATTTATTAATAAGATCTTCATGGCAATTTCAGTTCATTTTTTCCTGTTTTGTTCAGATTGAGAATTTGAAAGCTATTAAAGTTCATTTTCAATTGTGATCACTTTTGTGTTTCTGAAATAGGTGGAGAGAAGAACCGATTGATAAATCCGGAGCTATGGCAAGCATGCGCCGGACCTCTGGTGAACTTACCGGTGGCCGGGACACATGTCGTCTATTTCCCTCAAGGACACAGCGAACAGGTTTGCTTTACGTATTTCTTACTTTTTTTGTTGCTATCATGCGCCAATACAGGCTAACGTGAGCCGAATATTTACCAGTTTTCCATCATTTTCATTTAATTAGTTATCCTGTGAAGTTCTCTTTTGAAGAGAATGATTTCTTCGGTATCTATTGATAACCAACCGTAAAGGAAGAATTGCACAAGTTTTAATGCATCTAGTACAATTAACTTCAGCAGTATTCATTTGGAAGTTTGGTTTATCAGCATAATAGTAGAAAATTGTGTCGTGAAGGATGATAATTGACTGATGAGCCGTGAGCGTATAAGTATTTTGGTTTAGAACTTGTACGGTACAACTATTTACTGCCCAAAAAGGAGGAAAACTATAACAAATAAATTATTGGAAGTTAGAAATAAATGCCTGCCTGTGTTAGAAGATAGAGTGAAGAGTCTAATGAACACTTTCAAAAGAAATGATTTGTCCTTTAATTTGTATGGGTGTCACTAGCTTTACTTTGGCATAATCCACAAATACACTTTGATTTTAAGCAAGAAAAGAGAGCAAAACACTGAAGATTGTTAGGTATGTTGTTCCTATGATGAGGCCGGAATTGCTCTTATATATAGAATGAAGCTACACAATTTTTGGCGATTGAAGGCAGAACTTTTGATGTGAAAATCCTTCTCTGTGGTTATTCGGTTGGTGGGAATACAAGTAACTAATTAACTAGAAAGACGCCAATGAGGTTAGTGGCTCATTGGTAACACATTTATGTTGGGAGCATTAGGTCTTGGGTTTGAATCCTGCTATGGGTAGGCGTGGTGTATTTCTTCTTAAATATTAAGATGTTTAAAAAAAATTTAACTAGAAAAACAAAAAGTAGTTAAATCAGTTACATAACATGGTTGAAGACACTAAAGTCACGAAGTAGTTTGGTGTTATGGAATTAAATTTGTGGAAGCTTTATCAATTCTTGTAGTGTTTTGATATTTTTCATCAAGGTACTTTCCAGGCAAAAAAATTAATTTTCAGTTAAATCAAGGGCAAATTTGGTAGAATAAAACATTAGAAGTTAACCAACACAAACTAACATTTGTAAATTAGTTTTATGCTCATTAAATGCTCCTTATGTTAGGCACACCTTATAAATATATAACAGAACAGGGTAAAGTGGTGAAAGGAACCAATATTTTCATATAAACATTTATTTTCTATTATTATGGACGGGTGGTGAAGTATTGTTGAAATTAATGCTAGATCTGCTAAAATGCACATGGTATGGTAATGGTTGGTGCGATGGGACTATCTTCTCTGCAAGTTCTCTTAGTCTTTACTACCATAGGTTCAGCTAATGAAAGTCTTGATTTCTTTTGGCCTTTATGATGCAAAAATGCAGAAGTATTATACGATATGCTTTCCTCAGGACCCACTTGCCATTCCTTGCAGGGTCACTGTCATCTTCTAGCTCAAATTACCAAATTGCCCACTATTGTTCCAAATAATTGATGCTCTTGTATTTTGTCCCCCAAAAAAATTCAGTTGATGGGTTTTATAGACCTTATGTACTTTGCATGATCATTCCAAACTAATAGTGCTTCGGTCGATACGATTCCAATTGCATGGTATTTTGGATCATCACAAACACTCAAAACATTATTGATAAAATATGCCCTGTTTTGGCCTCACTAAAAATGAACCGCTTCGACCTGAACCGGTTTTAATTCTTCACTCAACCCACTCATCTTTCCAATTCTGTTTTCCAGTAAAAAAGAAAGTGACTTTGACCTGCTTGTTGGATTTGTTCAATTATGCTAGCTTGACCAGTTTGCTTTTTGGTCATTTTTTCTTTACCAGAAAGTGGCAGTTAGAACATGAAATATAGTGGTCAAACAATACTTTTTAGTAAAATGATCAATACTCGATTGTATGTGACCAACAAATATTGATTTCAAATATTGAGGTTTTCATGTTAAAAAGAATGCTTTTTTTGGTTATAAATTCTTCGTTGATGAGATGAGCAGTGTTCCTTTCTTTAGCTGACTCAAAAATATTTGGTGTAATACATGTTTTCAGGTTGCCGCATCTATGAAGAAGGATGTGGATGCTCAAATTCCAAGCTATCCAAATCTTCAGTCAAAATTGTTATGCATCCTTCATAATGTCACGTTGCATGTATGCCACTTTTTATTTTTATAGTTGTTTTAATTATAGTTATTTTTAAAACATTGTTTCTAGAAAAACCAAAATACTTTCAAAAACTGCAAAAGGAAACAAAACATGTCATCTATTTTTTTACATTGTTATCAATCTTGGATGTTTTGACGAACTGTCAAGTAAGGCAAATTGGATATGTATCATATCATTTTTTACTTTGATTTTTTTACAAATTATATACTTTTTTCAGGCTGATACAGAAACCGATGAAGTATATGCTCAGATGACGCTCCAACCTGTTCCTTCGGTATGGACCTGAGTTAACGGACTTTTGTAAGTCACTGGGCTTCAATTTAGGTTACTTACTAACATACATAACTATTTGTATCTATTAGCAGTTTGATAGAGAAGCATTATTGAGGTCAGATTTGTCAATGAAAGCACACAAGCCACAAACAGAATTTTTTTGCAAAACTTTGACTGCAAGTGATACAAGCACCCATGGAGGATTTTCTGTTCCTCGTCGAGCAGCTGAAAAAATCTTCCCACCTCTTGTGAGTGCAAGTTTCTTTCTTTTTCTTTTTTTTTTTGTTGGGGAGGGGTACGGATGGAAAAATGGGGCAAAAAGGTCAATTTTATTGGGTTGGTCAAAAGTGATGTGTCACGTGCCAGGTAGACCCAGAAAACTGTCTAAAATTATTAGCGTGCCAAACATGATTAGAAAGATTACATTGTTTCAATTGTATTACATTTTGAATAAAATGAATTAGGACTTGGGAGGTTTTATAACTTGAAAGTAGACCTTGGGTGGCTCTTGACCAGTTCAATTTGACTAGTTTCCTTTAAGTTTTTGCAACTGGTTTGACCACTTAGAGATGAAACTTCACCTCAACTGACCCATTTATAAGTAAATGGATGGAATTTATATATTATGTGATAACAACTAAATTGGTTCAATGAAATTTTCTTTATTTTTCCATAGGATTTCTCAATGCAGCCACCTGCACAAGAACTTATGGCCAGAGATTTACATGACAACGCATGGACGTTTCGCCATATCTATCGTGGTAAGTCCAGCGTGTTTTTTTTTCCCTTAAACCAAGGTGCTCCATCAATAGGTTATGTAATAAAAACGTCGAACAGATAGTCAGATACTGAAACCAATAATTCAATGACAAAACTTGGTCAATCACCATTTGGGTGTGATCTCCCCGTTTAAAAATAAAAAAATAAATTCCGTGCTTCATTGAAACATATCATATTTGAAATTTCAGGACAGCCAAAACGTCACTTGCTCACAACTGGCTGGAGTCTCTTTGTTAGCGGGAAGAGGCTTTTTGCAGGAGACTCAGTCTTGTTTATTAGGTAATTGTAATTCTCTTACCTTATTAAGTTTCTGCACTTTTTTCATGTACAACATCTGATATATGCATTAATTACATTTGGTAGCTTAATCTATAACTATATAACAGGGATGAGAAACAACAGCTTCTATTGGGTATTAGACGAGCTAACCGACAACCAGCAAATTTATCATCATCAGTTTTGTCCAGTGATAGTATGCATATTGGAGTGTTAGCTGCTGCTGCCCATGCAGCTGCAAACAACAGCCCTTTTACTGTGTTCTATAATCCAAGGTAATTTAACTTTTATTTCAATTTTCAAATTATAATTGCGCATTTGAACGTTATAATCATTACTAATCAGTTGAGCAAATCCAATATTTATTCCGATTTGTTAAATTTTGTAAACAGGGCTAGCCCATCAGAATTTGTGATTCCATTAGCCAAGTACTATAAAGCAGTCTGCAGTAATCAAATATCTCTTGGCATGCGATTCCGTATGATGTTCGAGACTGAAGAATCAGGAACAAGAAGGTAATTACTTCTATATTTTAAATATATTTGCTTCTTTCTGATATATTGTGGTTTAGATATTTTAGCGATCAAATTATTGCAGGTATATGGGTACAATTACTGGTATCAGTGATCTCGATGGTGTTAGATGGAAGAACTCGCAATGGCGTAACCTACAGGTATATATTTAGTGTTCACGTTGTCATATTTTGGATCAACTAAAGTTTTTGCCACCATTATCATTTTATGGTCTTGAGTAGGTTGGCTGGGATGAGGCAACTGCTGGTGAAAGGCGGAATCGTGTATCGATTTGGGAGATTGAGCCCATTACTGCTCCGTTTTTCATATGCCCAACCCCACCCTTTTACCAAACAAAACGACCCAGGCAAGGAATGCCAGGTGATGAGTCGGCGGATCTTGATAATATGTTAAAGAGAACAATGCCGTGGCTTGGTGAAGATATGTCCGTGAAGGATCCGGGTATGAGTTTAGTCCAATGGATGAACATGCAGCAAAACCCGTCTCTGGCTAATCAAATCCAACCTGGTTATTTGAACCCGTTGGCGGGACCGGTTCTGCAAAACTATGGTGGACCACATATGCTTACTCAGAATAATCTTCAGTTTAATAGTCTCAATGGTCAACGGTCAACCTCACAGCTGGAACAGCTACAAAAGCTACCTCAACCTGCCACCACAAACCCGTTAGCCATGATGATGCAGCCTCAGCAATTGACTGACCTAACCCAGCAAACAATTAGGCAAAATTTGGTCAATCAAACACTAACTCAGAACCAAGTTCAGTCACAGATTCAGTCCCAGAATATTCTTCAACTTCAACAGCAGCAGCAGCAGCAACAGCAGATGATGTCGGTCAGTCAAAGTCAACAGAAAATTCAATTGCAGTCCCAATTCCCTGATCAGCAATTTAGTCAAAAGTCACAGATGCCGGAAAGTCAGATACAACTTTTACAGAAGCTTCATCAGCAGCAACAATCACTTTTAGCACAACAAGGACAACATCCCCAAGATCAAAGCTTTACAAGGTCAAATTCAACCAACCAAATCACAGAAACGCCATCTCAACCACCTGTCACGTCAATTCCTCAACAGATGTCTAGAAATAATAACGACCCGAGTTTTCGATTTTCACATACTTCTCAGCAGCCAAAGCTTCAACATGAGTTGTCAGGGCAGATGACGCCCACCCTGATGACAACTAATCAGCTTTCAACAAATGGCAGCAGTTTATTGACAGGGACGGGCAGTGATGATGGTCCATCATGTTCCACATCACCCTCAACTAATAACTGCCCTAATATTGCTCCGGCTATGATAAGTGGTCGAACTTATCAGAGGACGACTATGGGTGGTGAAGTGACACTTCAGGGTTCTGCTCATTTAATAAATACAAGTGGTTTGGAAACAACACCAGCAAACGTAAACTTTGGTAAAGAATTGCAGCAAAAACCAGACGTGAAACCTTCTGTAAATGTCTCCAAGATTCAAAATCAAGGATTTTTAGCTCCACAGACATACTTGCAGCAGAATCTTGGTGGACCCCAAATGGATTATTTGGACAGCTCATCATCTGCTACTTCAGTTTGTCTTTCTCAAAATGATGTTCATTTGCAACCACATAATTCACATCATTTATCTTTTGACTCACAACCATTGCCATTTAGAGACGCAATTCAAGACGGTGAAGTTCAAAACGACCATAGAGCAGATATTTCATTTGGGGTAAACATGTCATCAATGATTCCTGATCCGTTGATCACAAAAGGAATGATGGGATCTGATAAAGATTTCCAAAATAATCTCAGCTCTGCAGGAGGCTTGATTTCAAGTTATGAAAACCCCGTTAAGGATACTCAACCCGAACTCTCTTCGTCTATGATCTCTCAGTCGTTTGGAGTTCCAGATATGACCTTCAACTCCATTGATTCTACAATAAATGATGGCGCTTTATTAAATAATGGTGTCTGGGCCCCACCATCACAACCATTTCAGCGAATGAGGACCTATACTAAGGTTGGATATTTTAACTAGTTATTGTCTTTTTGCTTATTTTCTTACTAGAGGTGGCTAAATAGACGAGTTTGACAGGCTGGATAACGGCCCAATGGGCGATTTTTGGTAGTGTGTTATATGTTGAAATGGGCCAGATTTAGATGTCAGCAGGATAGTCCTAAACTCAAACTGACCCTAAAAAACCGACCTTGATTTGGACCCGTCCTAGTCCTAGCCTCGGTTACAAATCCCACATGTGCCTAATCCCACATGTGCCTATTACCCTCAGTTTGAGGACCACCTAAAAAACTGGCTTGAATTCAGTCCAAATGAAACTGGTTTCAGTCCCCGAGCCTCACTTACAAATCCCACATGTGCCTATTACCCTCACTTCGAGGACCACCTAAAAACTGGCTTGAAATCAGTACAAAGGAAACTGGTTTCAGTCCCCGTCAAATTATGAAACCGGTCCACAATTGGGCCTAAACTCTTATCTTTTAGCTTTCTGCCAGCTTGTTGAAAAAATATGTGACTTTTACCCCAATGGCTTAAGTTTTTACCAGTTTTTTTTAGATTAGAAAAACTGGCTCGCTTAGGAGCGAGTGGACAGTTTGTTTAAAACCGCTTAGTCTGCTAAGTTCTGGAATATCATGACAATTTAAAAAGTCCATTATCCATCTTTAGTCAGGGTGACCCGAAACAACTACTGTTCAATTTTTTTGTTTTTATTAATAATTAACGTGTCAAATATGATTATAATTTTTTTTAATTATTTTTACCACTATTATTAATATCATCTGTCTTTCTGAATATAATGATTTGTGGGGTTTTATGCACTTCAGCTAATATTTGTCTTGTTTAAATCATTTCTTTAGAATCATTTTTTATTTCACTTATTTAACTTAAAGCTGATTTTTTGGTTAATGTAGGTCTACAAACGAGGAGCAGTTGGAAGATCTATTGATATTACTGCATATTCAGGGTATGATGAGCTTAAGCAAGACCTGGCTCGAAGGTTTGGTATTGAGGGTCAACTGGAAGATCGACAAAGAATTGGCTGGAAACTTGTATATGTGGATCACGAGGGTGATGTTCTCCTTGTTGGTGATGACCCTTGGGAGTAAGTCGACAATTTTCTTAACATATATACTAGAGGTAGCAAATTGGGCAACTTGAATTGGTTGGGTAATTGGTTCAGTACACAGGTTTGTCAAAAATACATTTTTGGTACGCTTTTAGCCGTGTTTAGTTTTGTCAGCCTGAAACACGTTCCATCTAAAATTTTTAACTTTACAAATATTTTACTATTTCAACAAGAATGTTACTTCTTTGAACAAGTTGATTTAAAGCTAACCATTTGGCATGCTGGAGATAAAACACCACATGATCCGGATCGACCCATTTATAAGTAAATGGGTAAAACTGACGCATTATTACTCTAATGGTATATCATGTTTATAATTTGGGTTTTCTGTATGCAACTGAATTCAGGGAGTTTGTAAACTGTGTACGCTGCATCAAAATATTGTCGCCACAAGAAGTCCAGCAGATGAGTTTGGATGGAGATTTTGGTGGGAATGGTGTTGTTCCAAATCAATCTTGTAGCAGTTCGGGTGGTGGAAAAGTGTAAAGATTGTCTTTCCAACTTTTAACCTCTAAGAAAATATTTCTTACTCTTGGATGCTCGCTAGGTTAGCCAGACATGGACCCGTGTTCTTATTAATCCTTGAGCGGGTCCACAATCTAATGAGTGAAACAGGTAGCGCCTAGACACCACGATTGTTGCAGAAATTTGTTGCTTTTATTAGAAGTACAAGATCTTGATATGTAGGACTTGCTCTTGATGCCTTGTTATGACAGCACTGATTTGTCACTTGCCATGGAAGCCTGTTTATGGTGAAAAGAACTCGGGAAATGAGTCATATCAAGATCTTTGATCATCTTATTGTATACACATATTTTGATCATATGTTTTAATTGGAAGCTAAGCCTTGGCGAAATGGTCGTGGCAGGTAATGGACTCGGGTTAAAATAGAACTTTAAAATGTGTTAGTTTGGTTCTAGTCAAATGGGCGTCTTTGACCAAAATAGGCTTGGAAAAAATATCAAAATTAGTTCACTTGTTATATGGCTAGCGGTTGTGATAATTGTGGCAGCGTTAACGGTGGTGTCATTGGTTGGTGGTTGCAGTGATAGTTGTGGCAGCGATAACGGTCGTGTCATTGATAGGTGGTTGCAGTGAGCCGTTGGTGGCAATCGCCTGTGACAAATATTGGGAATGGGCCTTGGCTTATGTGAAAGTGTTCATTGTTAGTGTTCGATAGTTAGCTAGTTTCATCGGGTATGACTTATTGAAATTGCATTACGAACAAACTAACCCAAAAACAAACAACAACTCCAAATGAGTGTTGAGTTTGTTTGGCAAGGGTACCAATGATAACCAAACTAATAATATGGATTATGGAAAGGCTAAAACTCATTTTTTTCTCTCTATAGAGTTGCACATGATAAATATTTATACCGTTCTGTCTCTATGTTATTAATAATATCGTTTAACATGATAAACTTGAAAAAATTTATAGAAATTATCAGAGTGTCTTAACGTTTTCAGGGTTCCCAATTAAACTTAAAACATGGGATCTTTTTAACAAAATCATAAAATGTCTCATCTTTTATATGAGCTTGAGACCATTAATAATAAACTGAAACATCTATATTAGGTGACGTTTTAAAAAATTTAATTATATATTGTGTATGTATTACATATGTTTATATCGTTTATATGATGTAAATTCTTTTGAAAAAGCATAACTATAAGATTTAACCGAATCATTTCTACAAGATCTCTGAACTTACTACTAATACTATTGAGTTAACTTGGATCTACAAAACATGCCAACTTGATGATTCGATAACTTGATCTGTAGCAAGTAGCCAATGATCACAAATCAGTAACAATCACAATCACAAGAATAATTAGTTAATTATCTAAATGCCTAGTCACAATCACAAATCAACCAAGTTAAAAAAATACACCTAAACACAATCACAAAAACAAAAGCAACAAACGACCATTGTTTCTTGTTCATAAAAGCAATGCCAGTAATGACTTAAAACGCCTAAATGCTTAATCCATAATCACAATTCACAAAAATCTTGAAGCACAACTCTAAATAAGAAACATAGAGAAAGATGCACTAACCTCTAGTTAACCAGATAAGGTAATTTCCGATTGGTTTTATACACACAATAGTTTGATAGTTCGCAAGGGTTTATTCCACAGTTTTTTTTCGAGTTCCTTGCTTCGTCACTTCCCGCTATTGTGAATTGTGATGACTTTGAAGAAAAAAATTAAAAATAAAGGTGACTGGGCTAAAGAATTTACAAAATTAATTAAAAGTCATAAATTTTAAGAGGCCTGAAACCCTAAAATCACCCTACTATTAACGGCCCAAAATTAAACACATGTCACAAATACGTTGTTGGGGGTATACCAATTTATGCGTATCTTAAAAGCTGTTAGAAAAAAAGTTTTATTTAAAATTTTAACCACCTTGATTTTAATCTTTTATTATGGTGAAAGTAAATTCTCGGCCATAAAATTTTGTAGCACAATGCAAAATCACTAAATCAGCCCCTTAAATTTCCCGTGCTATTGAAACTCACCATCTCTGTTTGTTTTAATTTTAATTTTAATACGCGGCGCTTTCAAATTTAGGTCAATTTTTCGGCAAATTCGTCCCGCGTAAGGGTTTTGGAGCAACAACAACAGAGGTTGAAATCATTTACGTTTTGCAGTATTGAATTAAGCTGCCATTATAGACAGATTAGAAGGTAACGTATGTTTATTTCTGTAATCAGTTTCATTTGCTTCGACAGTTTTTTTTTATGTTGTGGAAATTATGCGACGGAGTTAATTATTAGGGTTTATATAAGGTTCAATGCAAGTTAAAATCGTGTTACTGTATCTGTCCCAATTAAATGAATTTTTTTCCCTGTTAATGATTGATATTAATGCTTCATTTGTTTGGTAGTATGATTGCTCTTGCAAAGTTGCAATACATTAGCCAAATTATATTTAGAATAACTATATGTTGTTCTTCATGCTTTTTGTTTATGTAGTTATGTTTAGGCTTAAATAATTTGTTCATTTGATTTACATTTGTTTGAAGTTTGTATGTGCATGTATCGTGGGGGAACTAACATGTGTTTTTTAGTAAACTCTATCAGTCAGTTTAAGAGGATTGTAATTTGTTACGGTTTTTGTTATTAACCAAGATATGGAGAATTGTACAAGTGGTGAGAAACGGAAGCTACCAAGCGAAAGCTCGGAGGTGGTGGATGCTGAAACCAAGAACCAAGAATCGGCATCAAAGAAACAGCGTGTTGTTACAAGGACTTGTGTTCATGAGGTAGTGGTTCCGAATGGGTATACTTCCAGTAATGATGAAGATATTCATGGATCATTATCAGATCCGGTTTATAATGGGAAGATGGCTAAAACCTATCCGTTTGTTCTGGACCCGTTTCAGCAAATATCGGTTTCATGTTTGGAGAGAAAAGAATCAGTTTTAGTATCGGCACACACGTCAGCGGGGAAAACGGCTGTGGCGGAGTATGCAATTGCTATGGGTTTTAGAGACAAGCAAAGGGTCATTTACACATCTCCGTTAAAAGCTTTAAGTAATCAGAAATACAGAGAGCTAAGTCAAGAGTTTTCTGATGTCGGGTTGATGACGGGTGATGTCACACTTTCTCCAAATGCAAGTTGTTTAGTTATGACAACTGAGATTCTTAGGGGAATGCTTTATAGAGGATCTGAGGTTTTGAAAGAAGTTGCATGGGTTATATTTGATGAGATTCACTACATGAAGGATCGTGAACGAGGGGTTGTTTGGGAAGAAAGTATAATATTTTTGCCTCCAGAAATTAAGATGGTTTTTCTTTCAGCAACAATGTCGAATGCTACTGAATTTGCTGAATGGATATGCAACATACATAAACAACCATGTCATGTGGTGTATACAGATTTTAGACCCACACCTTTGCAGCATTATGTTTTTCCCGTTGGTGGATCAGGATTGCAGCTTGTAGTGGATGAAAACGAGCAGTTTAGAGAGGATAATTTCTTGAAATTGCAAGACACTTTCACTAAGCAGAAGCAAATTGGTGGAAATCACAGTGGAAATAATAAAGCGAGTGGGAGAATCGCAAAAGCTGGAAATGCTTCTGATGGATCTGATATTTACAAAATTGTCAAGGTGACTCTCTCTTCAATGTTAATCTACTTTGATAAAGGACTTGTGAGGTTTTGTATCTGCATTAGTTTTCTCATCTTGAAATTAGATGGCAAGATGGGTTCGGTATTTGGTCAAAACGGGCCATATCAAGTTGGCTGACTCCTGACATTTCATTTGTTCATTTGAGAGGAAACCTATTATTGTGTTCATTATGACAAAAAAACCCGTATTTTAGCAATTTTACCAAAAAAAAAAAGGAAAAATGGATTTAAAAAATCCCAACTTTGAGCTATTGGCCGGCAGAGGTCCCAACTTACGAAATAATTTCTGGAGGTCCCAAGTTTCAAACTATTTTCTCGTAGAGGGCCCCCGTTAACTTTTTTTAACGGCCGTTAAATTAATTTTCACTAATGGTCCCCCAACTTTTAACTTTGTTAATTAAACAAACAAAACATCTTTTCTATAATTACACAAACCACCCTTTACTTTTCCACCACCACCACCACCTCCACTCTCCTTTTTCAACCACCACCTCCACCCTTCTCCTTTCCCACCACCACCGTCCACCACCATCACAACCACCACCATCACCATCGTCCACCACACCACACTACCACCGTAGGCCTCCATACCACCACAATCACCACCGTCGTCCTCCACCACCACCACCACCACTACTCTCCTTTTCCCACCACCATAATCACCACCGCCGGCTTCCACCACCACCTCCACCCCTCTCCTTTATCCTCACCACCGGCTTCCACCACTACCTCCACCCATCTCCTCCACACCACCACAGTCGCCACCGCCAGCCACCACCACCAGCCACCACCACCGACGATGGTGGCTGTCTGACGGTGATGGAGGCCGGTGATGGTGATTGTGGTGGTGTCGAAGACGATGGTGTTGGAAGTGGTTGTGATGGTGATGGTGGTGGACGGTGGTAGTGGAAAATGAGAGGGGTGGATGTGGTGGTGAGAATGGTGGAGGCCGACGATGGTGACTGTAGTGGTATGGAAGCCTACGATGGTGGTGTGGTGTGGTGGACGATGGTGATGGTGGTGGTTGTGATGGTGATGGTGGTGGAAGGTGGTGGTGGGAAAGGAGAAGGGTGGAGGTTGTGGTTGAGAAAGGAGAGTGGAGGTGGTGGTGGAAAAGTAAAGGGTGGTTTGTGTAATTATAGAAAAGATGTTTTGTTTGTTTAATTAACAAAGTTAAAAGTTGGGGGACCATTAGTGAAAATTAATTTAACGGCCGTTAAAAAAAGTTAACGGGGACCCTCTACGAGAAAATAGTTTGAAACTTGGGACCTCCAGAAATTATTTCGTAAGTTGGGACCTCTGCCGGCCAATAGCTCAAAGTTGGGATTTTTTAAATCCATTTTTCCAAAAAAAAATCAAAGTGTTCAGGATGTTTTATGCATGTAAAAACTAGACTTTTGTAGGCTTTTAACCCCTATGACCCTTTTAGTTAAATATCGTCTGACCTGTTCGAGATTAAACATAAACCAAATTGACCCATAACCTGTTCAGAAGTAAACATGTTGAAATTGCAAACTCTATTCAAAATGATAAATGATTTTCTAATAAGTCTATAGTCCTACTTTTTTGTCTTAGTTTTTCTCTATTGATTATAATAAATTATTACTTAATGTATGTTTCAGATGATAATGGAAAGAAAGTTTCAACCAGTTATTATCTTCAGCTTTAGCAGAAGAGAATGTGAGCAACATGCGAGGGCAGTGGCCAAACTTGATTTCAATAGCCGAGAAGAAAAAGACGTTGTGGAGGAGGTTTTTAAAAATGCAATGTTATGTCTGAGTATAGAAGATAGAAGCCTCCCTGCAGTTGAGTTAATGTTACCGTTATTGCTACGAGGCATTGCTATTCATCATTCTGGACTTCTTCCTATTATTAAAGAACTTGTAGAACTTTTATTTCAAGAAGGCCTTGTAAAAGCACTTTTTGCAACAGAAACAGTAAGTTTTCTTCTTTTTATAAGCACTTTTCTTCTTTAGTAAACATTTCTAAAGCTTAAGCTTGGATTTGTGATGAAAAGGGTTAGTCAAATTGCAGAAGGTCGGGTAATGGTTCAAAACTGTTAATTTGGTGTACTGGTCAAAGCCGGCCTGGCTGGGGTTTCCTTTAATACCTTGTGTTAAACTATAAATTTCTTCTTTAGTAAACATTTCTAAAGCTTAAGCTTGGATTTGTGATGAAAAGGGTTAGTCAAATTGCAGAAGGTCGGGTAATGGTTCAAAACTGTTAATTTGGTGTACTGGTCAAAGCCGGCCTGGCTGGGGTTTCCTTTAATACCTTGTGTTAAACTATAAATTTTTATTCGTAATTATTGTGTTTAAAGTGACTTCTAAACGTATATATTTTTAGTATTAATCTATTTCATCTCATTTGGCCCATTTTTTTTTTGTTAACTGCATTGCCTATGTGTCCCTTTAGAGAGAAAGCATAACCCAAAATTACCCATTCATGACTAAATGGTTCAAACTTGTCACATTTACTTCAGTTTTTTTCCTTCCTTTATTTTCATTTTAGATTATATTAGTATGTTTTACTTGCTAATTTTTATGTGGCAGTTTGCTATGGGATTAAACATGCCTGCAAAAACTGTCGTCTTTACTAGTGTGAGGAAATGGGATGGTGATAGCCATCGGTATGTAGGATCCGGTGAGTATATTCAGGTGAGTATCATAACTTCTTAATGAAATAATAATGTGAAGTTTGTATTGTCATATGTGTCTTATTGTGTTTTTGTGTAGATGAGTGGGAGAGCTGGACGTCGTGGCAAAGATGAACGTGGTATATGTATTACAATGATTGACGAACAGGTGTTCTATCATCTTTATGTGTTTGAGGTTTTTATTTGTTTTGAAATAATGGGCCTAGTCTGTAAAGTGACTACACTGGCAATTAAATTCATCATATCTTCATTAAATAAATTACTTTATCCATCCCCATAAAAGTCCTGACTTCAGTGATGAATAGACATTGATCTAAGTTTGATTTAAAAACTATGATTGTATTAAAATAAAACAGTATATTGCGATTACGAGTATTTATTTTATCATAAAACTTTAAGTTTAATATCACAAATGCAAGTTATGACAACTTGGGATGTATCTATTGAGATCTAGCCATCTAGGGCACATAGCTTCTGAATAAAATAAATAATAGTAACATGTATTTATAAATTTTCAGATGGAGATGAATACTCTCAAAGACATGATGTTAGGGAAACCAGCTCCACTGGTCAGTACTTTCAGGCTGAGTTATTACTCAATATTGAACTTAATGAGACGTGCTGAGGGCCAATTTACAGCAGAACATGTTATCAGGAATTCATTTCACCAGTTTCAGTATGAAAAGGTTTCTTCTATCCGAAACTATTACCACTTGTTTTTAAAAAATTGAATTAATAGAAGCTTCTAACATATGCTTTTTCATCCATCTTTCAGACTTTACCTGATATGGGGAAAAAGGTTGCCAGGCTAGAAGATGAAGTAACTAAGCTTGATGCTTCTGGAGAGGTAACTATAATTTTTATTGAAAATTAGTCTTATTGTTTATTAATGCCTAATGGGTTATTGAGTTTGTGTTTTTCTTGTTATTTTTAGGCTGATGTTGCTGAATATCATATGCTTAAACTTAAACTCTCTGAACTTGAGAAGAAGATGATGGCAGAATTAACAAAACCTGAAAGAGCTCTATATTTTCTTCTACCTGGTAGACTGGTATGTTGTGTGATCATTTATTTCACTCTTCATTTACTTTGATGGCAATTAACATTCCATTTGTTGGTAGATTGCTATACATTGCACTCTCTGTTTCTTGATTGGGCAGCAGTCAACCTTATTAATTTTACTAGCTTGTTTTACACAGGTTAAGATTAGAGAAGGTGGAACAGATTGGGGTTGGGGCGTGGTGGTCAATGTGGTGAAAAAACCGGCCCCACCACCAGGCTCATCACTCCCTACATCACGTGCCAGTAGCTATATAGTCGACACCTTGCTTCATTGTTCTATTAGTTCAAGTAAAGGTGGTTCTCGCCCAAAATCATCTCTCCCACGTTCTGGTGAAAAGGGTGAAATGCATGTGGTCAGTCAGTTTTACCATGTTGCTAAACTTCCAAAAAAATTGATATAACCCAACTTTTGCAACGTTTGTTTTAATGTAGCCTATCTGCCCATGTTGACTTGAAACTTGTTTTCAGGTTCCTGTTCAGCTTCCTTTGATATCAGCATTGAGCAAGCTCAGAGTTACAATTCCTACTGATCTTCGTCCAATGGAAGCACGCCAAAGTATATTATTGGCAGTACAAGAGCTTGAAAAACGGTTTCCTCAAGGTCTTCCAAAACTTAACCCTGTGAAGGTAAATATTAAAAAAATTATTGTGGATTTAGTAGTTTATAATGAGAATCTATTTTCATTCGTATATATTTTATTTAAAAGTGATTAACTGTAGTATATGTTTTGTTGTCAGGATATGGGCATAGAAGAACCTGAGTTTGTTGACCTGGTAAATCAGATTGAGAAACTTGAACAGCAGTTGCTATCTCATCCATTAAACAAGGTTAGGCAACGCGTAATGTTTTTAACATAAGATTTCTTCATACTTTTTGATGGAACACATGACATTTTAATCTAGTATTTAGGTTCTGTCTTAATCACATTATTTGTTTATTTCAGTCTGAGGGTAAAAACCAGATCGAATGTTTCAAGAGGAAAGCAGAAGCAAATCATGAAATTCAACAATTGAAGACAAAAATGCGTGATTCACAGGTAAGTATATGACGCTGAATATTGTGCCTGAATATATTGTATGTTTAATCTTACGTTTAATTTTTAATCATTTGTTTGCTTACATAAATATTCTCACTTTACATTCTAAAGAACAAAATTTTGTAACAGCTTCAAAAGTTCCGTGATGAGCTTAAAAATCGATCTAGGGTTTTAAGGAAACTTGGACATATTGATGCTGAAGGAATAGTGCAAGTAAAGGGCCGTGCAGCTTGTTTAATTGATACTGGAGATGAATTGTTAGTCACTGAATTAATGTTTAATGGTATAAAAAAAATTAGGTAAACATGTGGTGGTTAAATTTGGCTGCTTTGTAGTTTCTAATTATATTTTAATAATCAGGTACCTTCAATGATCTGGATCATCATCAAATTGCAGCACTTGCTAGTTGCTTTATTCCAGGAGACAAATCTAGTGAAAAAATACAGTCAAAATCAGAACTTTCTAAACCATTACAACAACTTCAAGATAGTGCACGGAGAATAGCAGAGGTGAGTTGCCATCATTGCCCTATAACTTAAAGAGTTACTGAATAAAGAATAAAACTATAATTTGAATATGCAGATACAACATGAGTGCAAATTGGAAGTTAACGTCGATGAGTATGTGGAGGCAGCAGTTAGACCATTCTCGATGGATGTTATCTATTGTTGGTCAAAAGTAAGCTCCTTCCAATTTATACAATCAATAGCTTTAGCTTTATTTTTTTATATCATATCAGTAATTAGCTGTTTCTTTAAATTGAATGATTGAAGAGGTATTATGCACTTAAAACACACTTTGCTTAACATTCAACTTGTTTCCTTTTAAGCTAATTATATTGGTTTGACCTAATTGACTTGGAGAGATAAATCACATGAGTTTCTGTATTATTCTATTGTTTTTTTCTCATAATCAGTCAAATTTAGCGACCTAAAAGAGACAGCAATGAAGCAACATTGAAACTCGAGCAGTCATTTTAGTGACTAGAACATTAGTAAAACTTCGTACTATTTAATAAATTTGATACACTTTCATTCGATTTATATTCAATGACAATGCCTGTATATTTTTCAGGGAGCATCTTTTTCAGAAGTTATACAAATGACTGATATCTTTGAGGGGAGTATCATCAGACTTGCTAGAAGGCTTGATGAGTTTCTAAATCAGGAAAGTTGATCTATGCTCAATGAAAGAATTTGAAACGAGTTCCCTCAAATTTCTTCATGTGAAAGAATGCTACGGTTCTTTTAAATTATAAAAAATCTCAACCAAAGAAATTGGTTTCTCTAACTTCCTTTAAAATCCAATTCCTTTGACATATTTTAATTCCTTAAAAAATGTTACTGCGAGCCAAACACCCCCTTTGTTTCTTGAGCTCAAGGGCTCAAGCTTGTGAAATTGTTAATGAAAATATTATATTCCATTAATAATCTAGTTTTATGAGGATTTGACCTGTTTATTTTTAAGCTAATTTTGAAATTAACTAATTCAGCAATTATTGTTCATCAACTATAACAGTTACGTGCTGCTGCTCATGCTGTTGGAGAAGCTGGTTTAGAGGAAAAGTTTGGTGCAGCGAGTGAAAGCCTACGACGAGGTATTATGTTTGCAAATTCTTTATATCTCTGAATCAACTTGTTTAAGATTCTTATCTTTAGGTTTCAAATTTTCCGTTCAACATGATCAGAACACACCACATAAAGTTCGGTGGTGTAGTATTCTGTTCATTCATAGCAACAGGGTGTCAGGTTACCATACTAGGTGTTTTTGTATAGTTTTCTTTTCTAGTTTAACTCCCCAGGATTAACTTTTACAACATAAGTGTCCAAAAATAAGCAAATTGTTTTGAGATTTTTACGGTTTGGTTTATGGTTTGAAAAATGAGGCTAATTGGGTTTGGTTCTAACTTTTAAAAAGATATGCAAACTCACAGATTTGCTTAAAGAATATGGGTTAAGATCTAACTTCTAAACCACAAGGCTGACATCTTGTTCTTTGTTAGTTAAACCAAAAATAATGAAAAACATGATTTGCAAACCTATTGGGTTTAATATTCTTATAGTGCCAGAATTGTTTATGTAGACAATTAAAATAAATATTCACTAAAGCTGCCATGTTCACGAGTGATACTAATTCGTTTTGGTCTTAGGTACATATTAGTGATATAAGTATATAACATTGTCAGTCAAAGTTGTGCTTATACAAATGTTGACTAGGATTAGTCTGTCTCTCGTAGTTGACTTGACTGGCTCGCACATAGTGTAAAATGAACATTTAAACATGAGTTGACTCAAAACATTTAATTTAACTATCATATACTTTTGAAACTTATAATTAATAATTAGATTTTTTTAAACATTAAGTCTCAACCTCCAACCATTAATGAAACATTACAAAACTATAACAGCCATAAGCTGTCACAAAACTTCAAATTTATCAACCAAATGCCACCTAAGTTCCCTCATTTCATCCTAGATTCCTTACCAGCCTTCATTGTGTTCTTCGCTATCGAACATTAATAACTTATTTCGGGTTCGATTTTGAACCAAACTTCGCATTTCATTTCGTTATTTATATCTATATAAGTTCGTATACATAAAATCGAAAGTCGTTATGCCATAGCCATCCCAGCAGGTAACTGTATAGGACTCGAGCATACAGAATCAACATATTCGGGTTGTTTCCTTACACCTGATGCATACTTTTCTTTGTGTTCATCAATCGAAATCTGCTTGAACCGGCATTCTTCGCTACAAAATGCTTTCTCCCCTCTATAATTTCAAAAATAAAGAAATTATTTGAAGTTCAGCCATAAATAGATGTTACCATATACTTTTTAATCTCTATTAAACCAAAGACTTGAACTCACAGCCAACTATTATGATAGGGCTAACTCTAACTGACATGTTTCTTTATCTAGAAAATCAGGGTTTATGTTACAAAAAGTATCTACAAGGGACGTAAGTAAACAAGTCATATCTGGGTCAAGTGTAATCTAGTTATGTATAAGGTTGTCGTTTTATTATCTTGAAACACGAGAGTAACCTTAAAAAACAGCTAATGACTAGGACGATGCTATATTAGAAATCATGAAAGTACAAGATCAAGATCAAGATCATAATATTTCCTGGCTCTGTCCTTTAATCCAATATCAAGATCAAGATCTTGATTGCATCATACTATATTGTCAAAAGGGAAGCCAAGATCTTACTCAAACCAGAAACATAATTTGATGTCAAACTGCAACTAGGTAAAGATGGATCTTTTAATGGATACAATCTTATTACTTCTAATCATTATATGACTTCGAAAACAATTCAAAGATAACAAAAGATTATAAAGCCCAAATCTTGATCAAATCATGCAAAAATAAACCAGAAAAACAGAGTATTTTCTAACCTGTACATGAAAATATCCAATCCATGAAGCTTTTTCTTGCAAAGATAACATGAACTCAAGAAATCCACATCCTCAAACACCATCCCACCACCAACCACCGGTGGTGACGGCGAACAAAACACTCCACCACCAACACCACCATTAGAACTAACCCAATAGCTAGTAGTATGACCACCATTAACACAACACTTTCTCTTAAACCCATCATCAAAGTACTCTCTTTTCTTGATCAAATTATTACCCACATGTGATATCACACATGTATACTCTTCCAATAACTCAATTTCAACATCTGCCTCAATTGGGTTCTTGCTAAATATTGGAATTGGGTTGGATCTGGGTGAAACCGAAAAAACCGGGTTTTGGGTACTATGACCCGATGATTCATCATTCAAAGCAACCACAATTCCCAGTCCTACCACACCGTTTTGTCCCCTAAATCTTTTTGGTGACTTGTTTTGATCATTTGAATTTGATGAAGACAAGAAAAAAGGTAAGGTTTTTAGTGTTAATCTTGATTTTTGAGTGCTTCCCTTCTTGAAATCTGCCATTTTAGCAAGATTTTATTAGGATTTTTCAAGATTCAATCTTTTTGTTTACTAACTTGCTGAATTGGCATATAAATCATCAGAAACAAAAAGGGTTTTGTAGGAAGTTGAAAATTGAGACTGTAATTTGACTGAATATACACACACACACATGTATATATACACACATATGTGGGTATAGGTGTATGTGTGTGAGGGAGTGAAGGGGGAGAGAGAGAGAGATGGCTTAAGAGAGATGGCCACCTGCTCTCTTCCTCTGCTTCTTCTTTCAAATAGGTTCAAGTGTTTTAAGGAGAAGAAAAGAGAATAAAGAAGCCACAATGGCAATGTTGTAAATAGTTGATAATTGAGGGGTTAGTTTATTTTTTGGTTGTTTTTAAAAAAGTTTCATTCTACTCCCTTGGGTTTATGTGTTAAGATATTTACTCCCTTGAACTAAGTTTTGTCACATGTGTAATTAATGTATTTTTAAAGCTTTGATGTTTTAATCTAGTGGTCCACATTGGTTCTTCGATTCTCTGTATTTTTATGGTTCGTTGTAAAATACGTATACGCGTTTGTATCCATTTTTATTGAAGTACTATTCTTTAACATTTGTATCATGTGGATCCTTTTTTGTCTAGCAAGCTTTTTATTTGGTAATAACCAACAACCTTTCAAATGTTACTATGCAATTTGGGAAATAATGATTGCACTTGCCTAAGTTTGTATCATCATAACAAACTATCATAATGATTGAACTAAATCATATACTACTTGCCAAACAAACCTAATGTATTGCTCAACAATAACAATGTGACATCGGTTGTAACTGCTTGCACGCCTGATAAATTATTTCATTTTGTAAATAGATGAGCTGGTGATTGCACATAACCATTATAAAGATTTAAATGTTAATACTTTGTATTGTATAGATTCGGGTAATGTGTTTTTGTTGACGTATTTCACATAAAATGGCTAATTTTTGAATTTTGCTCGTTCAGTTTTTAGCACTATTTATTTATACAATGCAAAGATAAGTGATGTGTTTGTCTACTTTGTTATTATTATGATAGTAATGATAATGAGATCTCATAAATAATGAGCAATAGGGATTGATCTGTTACTTTATGAACTAAGGGGGTGTTTTTGCCTATTACTTAAACCTCAAGGGGTTATACAGCATTTTCTTCTTGTTTTCTTCTCCATGGTTCTTGATTTTTTATTTTAAAAATTTTTAGAATATAATAAGTTCTGCCAATCATACCTTACAAAGATGCTTTCTGATTATTATTATTATTATTATTTATTGACAAATGGACCCATTTTATTGAGTGAATATTTATATGTGATTTACAATACTTTTTCTTATAATTTAATGAGATATTCTTTTCACATATTAATGTTTTTTAGGTCAATACCAAATATTATTATGTTAGAAAACTTCCAATGAATTTCGAGTTTCTCCAATAATACAAGTGTTACAGAATTTAAAATAAAAACATATTTCCGTACGATGTGTAAAAAATAATAACGCAAATTATAAGTGACGGGTGGAATTTGTTTTTTAAATGCAAGCATATTTCCGTATGAAAAGTAAAAATTAATAACGCAGGTTATAAATGACAGTGAAATTTGTTCTTGCATGAAAAATGAACTCTTGTGTTCTTGTTTGTGTGTTCTATAATATCATGTTTGATAACAATAAAATATTTTAGGTGACATTTTTGTACACTTCTATCCCACACAAAATCGTGCTTGTCTCTATTTAGGATGTTATGATTCTTATGGCACCTTGTTAGAAAAAACACAGTTAAATTGATCTAATAATGTCAGCTATTTGATAATTTATATTTATATTTATATTTATATTTATACTTATATATATACTTATACTAATTGACAAAGTCGGTGCTTTGCATCGGCATAGATGCACAGTCACGTAACGTCACGTTACGTTTCAACTTTTTTTTACTTTAACGTATTAAAGGTTTTAATCCCTGACTTTTGACGTATTTATGGTTTTAATCCATTACTTTTACTAATTGTCATTTTAGCATCTGATAAGTTTTTGACTTTAATCTCTTATTCTACTATGACATATATTTCGACTTTAATATTGTTATCGCTTTGACCTCAAACTTTTGATATTTCATCGTTTTTTAATATGGGACATGTTACAGTTTTACGCCGTGATGTACATGATATGAAACTTTTTTTTATCAAAGCATGTGACTAAGTCACATACGTAAGACTCGATTGTATGGCCCGACCGTTGCAACATGCGGCCTAGTCTTAAATCCAGTTGATATATATTTTGCAAGTAATGAAATATAATACTAAGTTATAAATATTAGCTTGTATATTTTCTAACTAATTCTTTATACTACAATTGGTGTGTGACTGACTTTTAGTAACGACATATTGCTGCTAAATGTGGTTTTTCCCATGTGACTTCTTAATTCTGACTTAATGACATTTAGACCTCCAACTTATATGTAGATTTTTAGCTACGACGTCTCTAGCCTTTAGCAGTCGAAGTTAAAGGTAGTTTATTTTTTAAAAGTGACCTTCTAACTTTAACTTACTTACATTTTTTTACCTCTAACTATGGATATATACACTTTTAACCTACATCTTTTAATCTATGACACAACTTACTTACATTCTTTTTTATAACTACATTAATGTCACGTAACGTGTGAGACAATACCATTTTTTACATGTGTGACGACGCGATGATGATACCACAACGAGCGACACCTGTCAAAAACCTAATCTCACCATCATAGCGTAAGTAACGAAGTTACATATGAAAGGCGTGGGATAAATCAAAAACTTAATGTTATCATCGTAGCGCATGTAACAAAGTCACAAATAAACGTCAATTAAGATCCAATCTCCCTTGTATCGCACGACACTGTTTGAAACCTAGTTTATTAATATTATTTAAGATTTCTAATATGTTGGTGGCCTATAAGACACAAAGTAGCTATAAGAATATAGGGAATTCACCCCAACTTTGGTTGTTCGTTGAACTACTCGTACAAAGAACTAAGATAAACTGATAATTGATTATGGAAAACAACAAACTCATTTTTTGTACAACTTAATTAATAATATTTTATTTAATTAATTAATTCTATGTGTGTGTGTTTTAAATATATTTTACAATAAAATATAGTTTGTATGAGCAAAACATTTTGAAATATAAATACAAAATGAATTATCTTATGGCCAGTTTTGATTAAACTAAATCACTTACTTCTTACAAATATATCGTTTGTTTTGCATTTTATTTCTATCATATTCATGAAACGGGTTATGATGAATCTATCTTAAAAGTTAGAAATTGGTATTAGAAACAAGGTTTATTAAATTTTAATAATCTGGACTTTTGTATATTAATCGATAATAATCTCAACTTAAAAAATTCCATGTATCAATTTCAACTTGTAACTTGTTTTCCTACACTGATCCTCTGTTAGAGTTAACTTAACACCGTTAATTTTTTTCCCGAATTTCCAACCGATGTTTTAGGGCTTTTGATGGGAGGAGCACACGAGTCTATTGATGTAAAATTTATCTTGAGTTGATGCTCCAAATGACCAAACGATCTTCAATCGGGTCTTTAAACCTAACGGTGCTTAAGTCAGATGTTAGATTTTTTTGTTTGGAGCATCGGCTCAAGGTAAGTTTTACATCAATAAACCCGTATCGTTCTCCCGATCAAAAGCCCTAAAACATCGGTCAGAAATTCGAAAAAAAATTAATGGTGTAAGTTAACTTTAACGGATGATCATTGTAGGAAAATAAGTTACAAGTTGGGATTGCCACACAGAATTTTTTAAGTTAGAATTAATATTGGCCAATATATAAAAGTTCGGATTACAAAAATCCAATAACCCTAAAAATAGTTGTATCATATTGTTTTTAACAACTATTTAAAAGGTCAATATTTTTAGGTAACATCTTTCTATTTTAATAATTAATTAATCCATATGTTAACATTTTTAACTACTCTACATAGGATTTGCTTAAATGTCACGCTCTAATTTAATTTGATGGAGGATTTCAAAACGGATCATGGTATGCTCTACATTCGAAATACCCCAAAATGTTCAAAAAAGGTTTGTCAATTATGTGTCACTCTTATGCAATTATGTGTCACTCCTATATAATTTGTTTTAATATTTCAATTATTATAAATTTTCTCGTAACCCGATACGTTAAAATAATTTTTCTACCAATTATATAAAAATATTAAAAATATAATACTTTACTAAACAATTAATTATTAATAAACAAATTTGTGGTGAGTGGCCCCTATGAAACGCTTTATGTTTGTTTGCTTCAAAACTCATTTTTATAATAAAAAAAATTTGCGTCCATGCTTCAAAAGTGGTTCACCCAAACATCAATTCTATACATCAACCGATACACTATTGTTTTTGTGAAGCAACCCTCAATACATAATTACATAGTAATATTTTTTTACTAATAAAACATTAATTATTATCACATATTTTTATCTTATGCAATTATGTGTCACTCCTATATAATTCGTTTTAATTAACTTAAAAATCGTGGTTATTGACTGACTTAGTTTTGCATAACTAATTATTAAAATCCATTTACTTTAATATCATAAAGTTTGAATTTACAATTCAACTACAATTTTTATTTCTTATTTTAAACAACCTTAAGTGATTTTATATTAATTTTCTCTTTTTGTTTCTTTATTAGAATCTGAAAACAAGAGACCGATGGAAATCATTATAAAACGTTGATCTGAAATTTGAAAAAAGCTAAACGTCATTAAATAAAATTAACGACAGTTTATTAATTGTCAAAATGATAAAAGCTAAGATAGTTACCTGTCAATTCAAACCGACATATCCTAAAATTTGATAGTTAAGACTGTTTAAAACTAATATACTTAATAACTTTTAAACATGTCTTCCAATGTTAAAGCTGAAGAAAGGGTCAAAATGTTATCAAATAAAATATTTATAACGCATGTCTTCATCCCACAATAATGTGGGTAGAAAGTGATACCAAAATTGGTGTCCTCAACCCAATATACATAGAGCATTTAAGGTTAAAGAAATTTTCAAATTTAATCTTAAAAGTTAAAACACTTAATTACTTTATTTAGTTATACTATAAAGTTCTCTGCCTCAAAAGACTCAATTGAACTTGATGGTTGATAAACTATTAAACTAACAATAAAAATGACACATGAAACTTATGGAAAATTGTTCATCATGAAGATACAACATGACATAATACCAAATTTGGTACTTAAGTTATTTATAAAAGCTTTCAAAAATGGCTAGGCACAAGTTTTTAAAAATTTGTCGTAAACTTAAATGGACACATCTTAAAATCATATTTTACATGTTTAACAAAACAATTCCAAATGTGTTCAAAGTTTAGAAAACATGTAAAACAGATGATACTCCTACAAGATCCTTGCAACATAAGAATGTTAATTTTTTAAGTATTTTTGTAATCAAATCAACATACATAACGCTATATAATTTATTAAGATCATAGAACATTTATTAACTCTAATGGATTTTAAATAAATGATATCTAACATTTCCTATAAAAAGGCACGTTTCCCATTTCTCAAAGGGAAGAGATGAGGCACAAACACTCTCCAAGGACCATTCATGTGTGGTCTTGAGGGTACATACAGCCCTAAAACTCTCTTTAATTAACAAGAGAATGGAGTGAAGATGTTAATCTTGATTTGATTTAATAAATAGTTTTATTTATTTGAGATTATAATTATTTAATTGAGTTAGTATTAGATTACAATTGAGTTTGATTGTATATCTAGGTTTATAGGTTTTATAGTTGGATTATGATTACTATTTGTTTAGTATAAGTAGGGGTTAGATGAGTCTTTATAGGAGTCCCGGTTTATTTATCTAATACAAGAGTCAAACAGTTCGTTCAGTTTGTGTGTTCTTATTTGTGATTTTGGGCCTGATTTCCAACAATTGGTATCAGAGCGTGGTATTGACGGTTTTGAGAGTCGTTTTCCGAGCAGGGGAGCAACCCCTCGCGGGGCTGCAACTGCGGGGAGGTAGAAGACGAAAGATAGAAGTTAAAGGAACATGAAAGCAATATCCATCTTTGATCTGCTTGTTCGTGAGAATATAGGAGATTAACCAGAGGCGCAGAAAATACGAACAGGAGGAAATCAAAGCAGACGGCTTTGAGTTTGGTTCGTGTTGCGGGTGATAGAAGACGGTTCAGGTTTGATTTAAAACTTTTGGATTCGCCGAGTGAAGGTTAGGATCTTGTGAGTTTTTTGTAGCCTTAGGTTTTGGCTCTTTGTTATCAACCTGGAAGTTTGGGGAATTGTTGTGGCGATGTGATTTGGTCAACCGTATAATGGGGAGTACCATTTGGAACGACGGTGTGACAGGTGATCAGTTCAATGGTAATGAATGTAACTGCATTAGCAACTTTCTATCCAGGTAAGGTCAGACCCTGTCCTTCCTGCCAAGGATAAAACAGAATAACCAGGTAGGTTGTTTTTTTGGCAGAAGTATCCGATCAGATTTGCGGATAGGCTGACGGTAGAAGATTCATCAAAGCGGGATGCTTTGAATCTTGTCGTGTCTAGCAATGGAAGAAGAAAACGGTAGAAGTGACAAGTTTTTTTTCTTTGATCGGTGGTCAAGAATGGTGAAGTTCTAGGACCCAGGAAGAGGGATATCAAGATTGATCAAGGGATTGAAGTTGTTGATAATAATGCAGATTTGAAGAAACGGATCTGGTTTAAGATCCGGGTGGTACAAATCAAGATTAAGGGGAGAATGAAGATGTTAATCTTGATTTGATTTAATAAATAGTTTTATTTATTTGAGATTATAATTATTTAATTGAGTTAGTATTAGATTACAATTGAGTTTGATTGTATATCTAGGTTTATAGGTTTTATAGTTGGATTATGATTACTATTTGTTTAGTATAAGTAGGGGTTAGATGAGTCTTTATAGGAGTCCCGGTTTATTTATCTAATACAAGAGTCAAACAGTTCGTTCAGTTTGTGTGTTCTTATTTGTGATTTTGGGCCTGATTTCCAACATGGAGCATTTCAATGTTAATTTTGTATTTTAAATCAAGACAACAAAAAAATCATTAGTTTTAAAAAACCTTTATGGAAAAAGTAGGAAAACAAATTTGACTTTCTATATACATAAGTATATGTCATTATATTATTATAACGTGAGTAGTCTTGCGATATTTTATATACATTTTCGTTTGAAACCACAGTTTAGAACTAGAGTTTGATCCAAGGTTTAATTACAACATGACATGTAATGTATTGTTATCTTAATAAATTATGTTAAAATTTCTTAATTTTCAAAAGATAATAAGCATAATATTTATGGAGGTTTAATTACAGCATGACATGTAATGTATCATTGTCTAATTGTAAGTTATTCCTGTTTCTTATCAAAAACTTTGACAAGTTTTTCTTACGAGCATCAATATTTTGCTTTTCATGTTACACATCTTATATCACAAATGACAAAAATACCCTTATAAGAAAAAGCATAGCATATATCATAAGAGAGTGATATATGCTAAAACTCCACTACACATGTGATCATGTCCACACAAATAGAAACACTTAATGGGTTTTAAAAAGAAGAATAATAATACAATATTCTTGAATAAAATGCCCATTTGGAATTTGGGACCATGTAAAGAGTTCAAAGTGTGATCCCCTCAAAACAAACAACAAGACATAATTTTTATTCAATGAAAAGAGGATGTGTTGATAAAAGCTTGAAAGATATTTCTTTTTTATAATCATAATAACCAATTAAATAAATTTGTTCAAAATTTCACTTTAATAATTGAACATACAAAATATGCTTCCATTTATGTACCCATTGTCAAGTTCTATTCCCTGTCTTTTCAAAAGTACAATAACATGAAAATGTGTGTAGCATATATCTGTCCTGTGAGTTTTATAACGTGAGCATAATAAACTAATAAAGTACGGTAAAGTAGTAGTAAACATTAACTTTACTTGAGAGATTATTATAACTAATTGTGAACATTATATCATTAGATATAATTAACTTATAGTTGTAGTTAATCATAAACTTACTCTGAAGTGTCATAAGGCCGACTTTTATAGTATTATGACACTTATCGTGAAATCTATATGTGGTTTAAACCTTTTACACGAGTCAAGTATATTTTGTTGAATTTGAATCTTATTGTTACGTAATGTAGCATACAAAAAACCTTACTACAGCATACAAAAAATTATTTTAAATCTTACTGTTACGTAATGTTTTTGTTGAATTTGGATGAGGATTTCATTTAAGTTATAGGTGGATGCGTGATACAAGCATAGCACCAACACATATCATAATCTTTGGTGTTGATAAGCTTGTAGATGTATTTATAAGCATAGCTTGAACTTACATGATGCATCTCAAACTGAATACATATTTATAAGTTGTTGGCGTCACATAAAGTACATATACGTGTTTTAACACTTCATGAAAGTACATCAAGAATGTGTTTGAAGAATAGTATAGATATGAGGAAGATTTAATCAAGATGACATAAATCCAGTTATCCAGATATCTTATGGAAGTTCTTACTTTGCATGAATTGCAAAAGAGTAAGGATCTTAATGTTCAACACGTTTTTTTCTAGAACGACACTCTAGATCACTGATGACCCATTGACCCACCTGATCATCTCCATTCCTCACATACTGAACATTAGGGCTCCAAGTGGGCACGTCCCTGAATGAAAGCTCATACATTAGTCTTTGGTCTCAAACCTAAAGTCACCCTTAGGAGAAAACTCACTTTAGATGATGAAACCTTCAACCCCCTTACAGGTATGACTTGAACCCAATACCTCACCATTTTAATAAACTCTTCAGTACTTCACCTCATCCATTTGAGCTGATGATCATTGCCCCGTTTGCGTTGATACATGTTAATTAGTTCACAATCTCAACATTAAGTTGTTCTTAACATTATGTAACAACGGTCCAACGAGCTTAAGTGATGTGAATAGGTGATGTACGATTTATGATATTATTTTTCTCGTTAATTGTCAAGTGAGATGTCAATGGGCATTGGGGACCATTGCTTATCTTCCTTTGATGGAACATATGTACAAGACTAATGATGGTTGGTATTTTTGTGCAACATGGCCCCACTTTTTTATAATTGATGGTCCCTATTATTTTTGTTAAAAATATTAAAAATAACTAAAAACAGAACAATCAAATAATAATAATCACTAATTCCATTTTAATGGCAAAAGCTTATGTGAATTGAAATATTGAACGAGTCTCCATCTAATGAAAAACATGCTTTTGCAGTGTCAACCTGTAAAAATCCTAAGCATCTGAAACAACAACCAAAAAAATATCTTACCAGCTCTGAACACAATATGCAGTCAAATTCCGACGTCCGAATTTCAAATGCAGCTTCCACTGGTTTTTTAACCCTTTTGAAAGTCAAATACAATGTGCCAAACAAAATTATATTCTACCCATGTGATCACATTAGTTAGCAAAGTATTGATGGGAACCAATGAGTTTTCGAGTTTGTTTTCTACATTTTGACCATTTAGTTATTGGATGGACTCATTTCAGGTATGTTTTAAATCCCCCTAAACCTTTTATCTACAAAATAAGATAATTGTTCAGATTAACTATTTTTGCACTTAACAATAAGATGATGAACATAAAGCTGCAATTTAAGTGGTGCATGGGGACTTGACTACATATTATGTAAAAAGTTCAAAAGAGGTTCATGGAACTGTCGTATTTGGTATTTTGCCCCCAAAAGAACACACATGAATTATATTTTCTTAAATTAAGGGAATAAATAAAATAACTCGTAACAAATGAGAAGCATTAAACATCATGACCGTATGCAATCATTCTAATTCAAGTTAGCTTCCTTTTCTAACGAATCAAATTAAAAAACTTGACGAAAAAAAGAAACGGAGAAAACAAGTTAAAAGTCTGCCAAAGTGTGCTTTTTCTACCAAAAAAAATAAAAAAAAATAATAAATTCAGATCGTGTTTAACTCAAATCTGAGACATAAAATTACTCATTCCAGTTATCCCGCCCAGATCCACCAGTATTTAAGTAATCATCAAGTACTAAATGATTACCAAAGGGATGTGTCACAATGGTCAGTTCAAACAAAGTAACCTTAATGTTGAAGATTAAAGGCTCACAAAAAGTTTGGTTAAAAGTATGTCTAGTCATTCAACAAAAGTTAGGTATCATATTAGATAAAGTAAGTGCATTAGTAATCTTACTTGAGTCGGATAACTATTTGTACTTGCTAGAGATGGTAAGATGGGTAGGCCACACAGGTTGTAGTGGTCAAAGCAGGTTTGGGTTTAAACAGACCAAGTCAAAGTGAGACAGTTCGAGCTGGATTGACCAAAAACTTTTTCGTCCACTTTTTATGAATATTAAATGTGTTAATTATGAGCACACTTAACATTAGAATAAAATTACTGATACATTGAAATACACTTCAGGCGACCTTCAACCTGTTTGATTAATTCCTCTATTTGACCCGCAACACATTCCATTCATAAGTAAACATGTCAAAATTGGCAACTCCGTACTTTGAAAGGAATTGTCTAGTGATAGTGAACATGGTTTACCTTAGAAGATTAAACAAGTTTGTGAATCAAAGTCGTTGTAGCCAACATCAACAAGACAAAGGCCATCAGGGGGTGCTGGTGGGGCCGTGGCACGCCTACATGTTGCATCCATCAGCTTTATTAAAGCATCATCATCAGCACCAGCTGCTGCTTCCCTTATTGATGTTGCCACAAGTACCCGAACCATCTGTAAATCATCACACACAACTACATCTTTAAACAGTATTTTTCATCTCTATAACCCATAATTAGAGTGTGTTTCAAGTTCTACAAATACATGCATTTCTGTACGCATCTCACTGGGGAGCAGTTTCACCTCTTTACTTGCGAATGAATGGCTTCGGTTAGGTTTATGTATCTCACTGGTCAAATGTGTATGAAGAATCAAATGGGTAGAAAAGTGTCTAAAGTGTCATTGCATACAGCTTATTAAATAGCTTCATTCAAAAACCTATGTTATTTTAATAAATATATTTTTCTAAAAGCATCTATAACACAAGTAATGCAAAACGATAAAAACCCATTTTTAAAAAAATTAAAATTTTCAAAAAAATTCATAAGTCTTAAATAATAAATATGACTTAATATAATAATTCTTAATACACAAAACAATAAAATTACATAAAAATACTATTTAACCATAATAATACTTGATAAACGAATATGAAAAAATGATTAAAAGTCTATTAAAGTCCATCTCCACCTCCATTCTCCACTAACATTTCATATAAATAAATATTAACATGTGACATATCGTGTTAACAGATCTTTAACCTGTTAAGACACGATAATTAACGTGTCTTTATCGTGTTAACCTGTTAATGACACGGCACCTGTTAAGGTCAAACACGAAACCTGTTAATTCCGTGTCGTTTCGTGTCGTGTTATCGTGTCCGTGTCAGAAATTGCCAGCCCTAACCATGACCTGCCCTACCCCGTTTTGACGCATACCAAAAAGTAGCATTTCTGACATGTTACCCAACCTGCTTAACTTGGCACCGGGAAGGTTAAATATAGAGTTTATCTGGTTGCAGTCTTAGCAAGGTATATTATATTTTTATATTAGATTTATATCATAAAAGAGGATATAAGATCGTCTAAACTAGGCATAATACCTTGCGTAAGAAGCGATTCGCAACCAATTCAATGCACATTGCCTCCGAATAGTCTCCTTTCTTAAAAAAAAATGGAAAAACGGTTAGTAAATCAAATAATTCTAGGGAGCATTATATATACAATCAAACAACATAAAAAAATAAAGAACCTTTGTGTCAGTGGTTAAAGTTACTTGTGTGGCTCGTGCATGAAAGATAAAACACTCTGTTGGAGGACCACTGCGATATAAATTAGGTCATGCAGTTAGAGAATGAACATTTTCTAAACAAGAAGGGTTTTTTTTTATTTATGTAAAAATAAAGCTTACGTATTTCTTTCGGGTTTTGTGTCACGTGCAAACATCTTGTAAGATAATAACTTTCCTTCTAACTGTTGCAGAAGCTTGTTAACCTTGCTTACCTTGAACCTGGTCGGTTTTTTTATTCTTTCTGCATCATCTTTGTCATCATCATCTGCTGATTCTAAATTTCCTTCTACAATAATATCATCACTGTTATTCTTTTGGTCACTAGTCTTTCCATCATTAGTTATTGTGGTGTCTTCTTCATCGGCCTCCCCAGCATTTAAAGGGAAGATATACAAATAACGTCTCCACTTTGCAGAGAAATTAGGATGGAATGTGCGTGGAACCTATAACAGACTAATAATTAACACACTATAATTTAAAAGAATCAAAGTGTATAAATCACAGATAATAATCCTACAACTAAAGGTGCAAATTTTGGCCCATTTATTTATGAATGCGTCTATGTGGGATTGTGGGTTACCTTCTTCTGATGGGTCGGACAAGTAAAATAAAGAATAGATTTTAAGAAAAATGATTAGAATTTTGCCCATGGTTTTTCTAATGCATAAAACCTCCTGAACTTTTTATTTTATTAAAACTAGTTTTCATTTTATAATATATCTATGGTTATTTATTAAAACACTAGAATTTAGGAAAATAGTGTTTTAGTTGTCCCAACCTATACTGACTGGATTCGACCTGTACCAAAATACTACATCTTTTGACCAGAACCCATATGGCCATATGATATGTAAAACAGCCTGCTCGGCCCATCCATTTTACCATTAGTACCTGAGTAACAGATAAAACCCTAAGCTTTCCTGGTGATATGCTGTTAATGGCGTCTTCAATATTTTGGGGTCTAACATCCTCTCTCCAAGTATCTATACATTTGAGCAAATTAAGGTAACTATTACTTTTTAGAAGATACAAAGATAGTGAAAATTTGACATCCATAATTGGTAGTAATAACGAGTAAAGGGCGGCATAAGCAACACCTTTTGAAACAAAAAAAATCATCCCTTCTACTCAAAAAAATTGCAAAAATAATATATAGCATATGCCCTTAAGAGCTCATTGCCAAACTTGTTGTAAGAGAAGGTTAAAAACCATACAAAAAGAGCAAACTTGTTGGAAACCAGTGACCCCCTTATCAGTTCTTCCAGCGACAACGGCATTGCCTTCAAGTGGTAGACCTTTATCCTTCAGTAATCCAGCTTTCCTTTCATCAACAAACTTCCCAAGAGATTTCTCAATCACTCTGTAGAACAAGTAACAAAATTATATCATGTGAGAATATAAATCTTCTATATATCTAACTAGTGAAGATGGGTTTCCTTTGTGACCTTCAACTTTTATCACATGAGAGAGACACACCAGAGTGCCACCCATTGTTCCTTTATCCATCTATGATTGGGTGGTTAAAGTCTCTACTTGCCATGTCACTACCACATAGTAGCATAGTACATACCCCTCTACTTCTGAAAAATTAGCCAACCCCCTACAGCCCAGTTGTGGCTTCCACTTCCCATTTTCAAGTGATCAACGACAAAAGGATTGAGTTACCAACAAAAGAAGATATTTTCAGTTTTAATGTTCCAGTAACTCAATCCACCAGTAACAAAAGCATAATGCAGACAGTTTATTACTTGAATTTTAAAAGGTAGTAACTATAATGTCTTCTTATTTAATGTGTTAATTTGAATTATATGCACACGGCTAAAACGACTCATTAGGAAACAATTTACTCTTGAACAGTATTTAGGCCTGGTTGCTTCTGCCATCCATCAAAGGATCCACCGTGATATGACAGGATAATCTTGAAATTCATCCGTGCCCACCTTCCAGCTCGTTTTTGCGATGGAGTAATAACAGTTTCAGATTCATCAGAAGGTTCTATAACAGTATTATCAAGAATGTCACGTGTCTGCAAGGATATTATTAAGCATAAACTAATGAAATGGTTGAAATGTTCCAAATATAAAAAGCTATAATGTGTTTCTTTAGCCAAATACTCCCTCTATTCGAAAAGGAAGAATATAAGTTACAGTTTCTCTATTGGGTCAAGTACAGATGATTTTTGTTACATATATACCATCATGGTTCTTCCATTTGTCTTGTTGGCAACAAAGTTTATAGTAATAATGATACTCAAATACTAACCTTAGCTCCAAACAACTGATGCAATGTAGTCTGACCATTGACCACATTCGAGTAGAAGTTGACAACCTTTTCCCACGGTCTAGCATACATGAACACATAAGACTCTCTACATCACAAAGAAACAGAAAATAACATCAGAACTTACAAAATTATGTAAACGCCAGAAATATGACTTAATGTAACGCACTATCACGTTGCTTCTTGATTAATCTACTCTTTAAAACCAAATGAGACATCACAAAATGAGCAAATTGACTAAAACAGAGTTCACGTTGAAACTAAATCTCAAACGTCCTCCATAAACAGAACTGATAAGTGATAACTGCATTGATTGTGGTTCAGTTTCACAAAAAGTGCAAAACTACATCTATGTTCTCAAAAGCACTCTGAGTAACTTGCAGACATCCAGGTGCGCTTGCGAGGTTCTGGCAAAATTTTAATTCAGACCATATTCTCGCCAAATCCCGTAAATTCCAGCCAACTTCTGCATATTCTGGCCAATCTTATTTGAAACATCCAAAAATGGCCTAGAACCAACACAATCTAGCCCTAAACAAACCTAAAACAAGTCTAAAACCCCTAAAATGACACCCTCGACAACTGTTAACTACATCTAGCTAGTATAGGCATGTGATATATGTATGAGCTTGTAATCAATTAGAGTGAGAAATTCACAGATTGTGTATGCACATAATAATATACATATAGTTCCAAAAATCAAAGTTAAACTTAATTCAGACCTAGAATTGGCAAAGAAAATAATAATGTAAATTAAGGTAATGAAGTTAGAAGAAAAATTACCTAGATGTCCATCTTGCGAACCTGAACGAATCGGTGTGGTTATAGTGCGCATAGTCTTTGGTTTGGGGGATTTTTTCCATTACCAACTTCCTTCTTCTGCTTATTTGAGATTGTAATTCAACGGCCACCGTCCTCGGCCGTTGGTACGCCGATATCATCCAATGCTCCGCCTCCGCCCTTGCTGTATCGCCGTGTTTCAGTTTCACCTCTCAGTTTTCACCTCAGTTGGAGCATGTAAAAGGGACTGTGAGACAGAGATATAAGTTACAACCATGTTTTTGGTTTTGGGCCATTTGTAGAGTTGCATTTTGGCTTGTGGATTTTTGGGCGAGGATATCACATAACCGGATAATGAGAACCGTAAGTCTTATTTTTTATGTATTCAAAAGGAGAGAAACGGGAGCCAATGGTGACGAGGAATCAAACGAGTCTCGTGGATGAGAGATCAACACAATGACCATTGTTTTTGTTAAGAAGTCAGTACTAGTTCGTTTTTATGGGTAACACAATAGGTGTTATGAAGGATGATCATGAAGTAAAGAAGGTTATCACGTCTTTCATTAAATGAAGTATATGAAGGTATTTCATAGTCTCGTTAAAATTGCACTACCAATAATTAAGTATGACTAGTATACCTAGTTGTCTGGGGCTTTTGAGCAGTGTGGGCATGCGAGTTTCAATTTCATGACCTACAATATATATATTTTCTCATTTGACTTTTGTACCCATTTATAATTATTATATCATAACGTACATAACGACTTTTTTAAAAAAACGACGTTGCAATGCACCTGTAATATAACTTTACTCATTATTGAGCCGCCATAAACAGTTTTATTTAAGTTTTTAAAGATGCAATGCATATGTTTACGCTAGGGTTTTGTTTTTTACTTAATAACTTTAAATATTATAAATTTTCCCGTTATAAAACTTGTGAAATTAATGTATCTTGTCTTATTATCATTTACAACGTCCTTTTTTCAATTTTTGTTTTCGATGTCACAAGGTTCTAGGTACAATGATTACTTCATTTACAAAGTTAATTTAAAAACATGTTTTCTTAAAAATGGTAAGACCGTTGTAGTTTGCATTTAAGAGGTTTAACGCAACGACCGAGCTCGAAGCCCCGGTTTCCCCCGTAACAGGCGCTTATAAGCGACCTAGTGAGACTTCCAAATTTACAATCACAATGGAGGCTCCACTAACTCTGTATTCAGGCTAAATTGGTTGGAATCTTACACTCGTCAATCAACCCGTGCCATGAAGAAAACCATGACATGAACCATTTAACATTTTCACGTAAATATTTTGGTTAGACTCAAACCATGTTATAAGTTTAAGCTTCGTTATCTTGCCGCAGAAAAAAAAAAATGATAAAGAGTGTGAACTTGAGCCCCCTTGGCCCTTACCTAACAATTCTAGTCATCTTCACTAGAAATAAAAAGATAAGTCCAAAAGGCGCCGCTAGAGGCAAAGGATATAATCGTAATAAACCATCTGGTGCATCTTTGCTTCATCATACCAACAACAACCTCTTCCCCAAGTCATCACACACTTCTGAGATTGAGCTAACAACAATTGCACCAAAGGTAAATCAATTCATCATCGATATTATCATCTTCTGTAACCAGATTCAATTCATAAGTTTATGTTTTTAATCCATTCAACTTCAACACACACGAACTAGGGTTTTAAAACTTCAATCCTTTATCTATGTCTCGAAACACTGTTAGTGTTAATGCTTTTAGGTTTTCAATCAATCCGAACACAATAACGTTTAATGCAGGCATGTTTGAGTTTACAGGTGATTGATGTTTTGATATGTTTGTTTTATGTGGAGTTAATTGCAGTTGCGCTCATGGATTCGTCAGATACAGAACTTTTTCCCGCTATTCAGGTTATCTGAAAATGGCTGTATCTTATTTTCGCTTTGTTTTTAGTAGTTTATTGTGTGCTGAGTTTAGAGTTTTGAATTTTGGGCACTAGTTACGTGATTTGATGTGATTTTGCAAGTTATTAGTTTTTCAGCTTCACATTCTTAGTTTCTTATGCATGTGTAAGTTCATGAAAATGGCTGTTAGATGACTATACTGGAACATAGGGTTTAGTAATTGCTTTTAGATGACTATACAATGCTTATTTGTTTTCTGTACTGCTACAGGATGTTCTGCTTGAGTTTCGTGCTGGAAAAATGCACATGGAAGGAAAACGTGTTGTTGCTGATCCACGTAAAGGACTTGTCCGCATTGGAAGAGTATGGTCAATCAAATATATGATATTAATTAATTAATTTATTTTTATAGTTGTTGGAAGCATGCACATTTGTGCAACAGTTTTGCTTTGGATTATATAATGAAGTGTTTTAATTTTTAAAGGGGGACGAGGGGCTAGTTCATATTCAGTGGCTTGATCGAACTAACAACAGAATCGAAGATGTATCCTAGTTTTTGCTATACACGTCACTGTTATCTGCTGTCTGCATAAGCTATATTTACTCTCAGATTGAATTTTATTCTTACAAATGATCTCATTATTGTTGCATGTAATTAATGTTTATTCCGGTTTCAGAATAGTTTTTACTTAACACAGTTAAACATAGGATCAAATTGTTTTCCCAGAAGAGGCAATTTTTGAGAAGGTATTTTTGTAACCCGAGTCTCTCTTTTTTGTATTGGTGATTGTTCTGTGTATATTCAAGTCATCTTTTGTTTGTGGTCAAATTAGGTTGGTCAAGCTTCAGGAAGGGTTTATTTGCTGAAGTTTCAGACAGATGACCGAAAGTGTTTCTTCTGGATGCAGGTTAACATACTTCATTTTGATCTCATTATGTGGCTTTAGATTAAAATTAATTGACCTGTATTTCTCGAACTTGTTCCAGGAACCCAAAGCTGATAGTGATGAAGAGCTGTGCAAGTCAGTCAACCTGTACCTCAATCAACCGATAGGTATACTGTATGCATTTTGATAAGATAGATTTAACTCTCATTTCTGCATATTTTATCTGGATGTTTTATGTTCCCTTTCATATGTATATGAATGATCGCTTTCATTCTTTAGTTTGAGCTAGTCATCTAGAGTCTAGGTAACAGTTCTATTTATGATTTGGGTTGTGTGTTAGTCTCAAATAGGTCAGAATGTCAAACGAGGTGGAAGTTGGCCAATCTATTTGTAATGCATGCAACCTCCTAAATTGTTTATGATTTGGGTTGTGTGTTAGTCTCAAATAGGTCAGAATGTCAAACGAGGTGGAAGTTGGCCAAAATCTATTTCTAATGTTGCAACTTCCTAAATTGGTTATGTTCAAAAATCTAGATTGTTATTGTAGTAATTTTTTTTGTAACAGCGATCAAAACAATACTTACATTCTAAGAATAAAAAAGCACAAGTGTTAGCGACTTGCGAGTCAAATAGAAAATATGCCACACCCCATTGTAAGGGACTAAGGTTGCCATTGATGTTGAAGGGAAGTTCAGCTAGTAATAAAACTTTAACTCTGTGGTGAGGGAGCTTTCAACACATTTTTATTTAGTTCTGAAGAATAATTGAATACAAGAACAAACGTGCATTTAGTGACGATCTTGCTAATTTATAATTATGGTGTTCATATGATTTCCTTATCGGTGTTAATTTACAATGTGCCACAACTGTATGTGAATTGGAACCTAGACACTAGATATGGCTATGTGTTGTGGGCTTTAAATGGGAAAAAGTGTTGCCACATGTGCGACACATGCCTCACTGTAATACTGTATTTCTACTTGAAGGGGCTTTGAACAGTGTTGTGGTGGGGCTTTAACCAACAGACGGGTGGGGGATTTTCGTTTTCCACACACCCCAAATGCTATCTTTTCTTCTTCCAAGCCCGCGGTCACCACCAAGCCCACGCCCCCTACCACACACTATGTTGTGGGTTAAAGCCCTTGGGCGCTGCTGATGCGGCAAGGTGTGCTGCACCCCCCATGCCCACAACTCATGGTCTAATAATAAGTATTATAAGCGATT
The DNA here is from genome assembly GCA_030867185.1 of Tagetes erecta. NCBI lineage: Eukaryota > Viridiplantae > Streptophyta > Magnoliopsida > Asterales > Asteraceae > Tagetes > Tagetes erecta. The sequence goes on from CM061492.1 coordinate 2,755,121, forward strand.
TTTTATCAATAACGTTGTCGTTTATATTAGAAGTATTGATCATAATATTGAAATTACTCATAACCATGATGCTAAAGGTGCATATTTGACTTCTTATTGATTAATGGTATAGTGTGTGAGGGTATGACTTTTGAAGGCAGTGCTTGAAAGTATATACTTATTTGTTCTTATATTTGTTAGAAATCTCAGTTCTAGAACTTTTGTGTTCTTCAAAGGAAACAAAACATGTTTGTTCATTATTCTAGCAAATTGTTATACTTCATAGTTTATGGACATCTAATTATTCTCTGCTTGTGTTCTATTCAATAATATTTAGGTTGGTTACTTGTATGATGATGATTCTTTTGACTTGGAGTGTGTGTTTTAAAGTTTCAGATTTACATTACTTTGGTGATGTTAATCTTAAAATATGGTTCTCTAACAAGCCATACTTTATTCTGAATTGCTTACTAACATGATGCGAAGTTTTATGAAACTTTCTTCTACCAACAAATTTAACTTATGATCTCTGTTTTGACAGATTTTCCTGCTGAAGAAGATGACACTCTTGGTGAAGACATTTCATCACGGTACGTGTATATATTGGATGTTATTTTCTATTTGCTCAATACATCACTTGAATAAAAATTTCCATGGGCGTTACTTCTGTAAGATTTGTAACATATTTCACGATACACATGCCAATTCAGTGTGCACGTGTATGGAAAAAAATGGTTCATTGGAAATCTATCGTGATTGTCCTGGATGTGAATAATATGAGCAAATGTCAGAGTACAAAAGAAAAAAAAGGAGGGGGTGCTTAGTGATCACATAATGATTTCAATAACTATAAGAATATTGATAAACAATAAGAGTATGTTTAGAAGATAACACAACTATTAAAGCAGCAAACTAAATACTAGCATCTAGACTTGATTATTGGTTTATGAACTCTTTAGACTAACATGTCGAAAGGCTTATTTTTCTTTTTGTATTTGATAAAGACCACACACACATACACTAGAAAGTCTTGAAACATATAATGTGTGTGTGTGTATATAATGTTTATAGGGACGTTATGTAAAGATGTTTTAAATTTTTTAGTAGGTAACCATTAAGTAGAATGTAACCGTAATGACACTTGGCTACTATCTAGTGGTTATTTCTTTCAAATTTAATTTGGAAGTAGGAGGTGACCATGAAGGAAAATATTCACTAAATAGCAACCTAGTTTCATAATCGTTTCATTTAATTTAATTTGACTTGAAAATATTCACTAAATAGCAACCTAGTTTCATGGCGTATGATTTATTCTAGAAAACTGAACATTTGTAACAAAATATCAGAACAATGCAGAACAATAAGTGAAACTTGAGTGGTTTTGTAGTTAAAAGAAGTATGAGAAACTTTATTGGAACAACACTTGTTATTATTTCTTGATTTTATTCTTTTCTTGGGTGTGTACTAAAGTGTTTTATTATGCATGTTTATGTATAATCCCAACATGCTTTTGCGTCACTTTTGCATTATGTTACGATTCATGTTATAAGAGAAGCCATCTTTGAGGGTATGTATCTTAGTTCACTTCTCTATGCCTTTTAGGCTTGTTCAGTGCTTGGTTTGAATCCAAAAAACCATTGACCAAACCAAAAGGCCAAAACTGAGTTTTGATGTTTGGATTGGGTTAGGTCTTAGAGTTGGTATTGGTGGAGCCAAAATTTTTTTTTTTTTGGTTCGAGTTATTTTGAACCAAGTATTTTTTAACAGCAACACCTTGATTTTCAAGGAGAAATACACCATAACCTGGCTAGAACCCCTGACCTAGTGATCCTAACACAAATGTGTTACCAATGGGCCACTAACCCCATTGGCATCTTGAACCAAGTATCTCATTAAATATGTGTGTATGTATGTGTGTTTACATGTATTTATCTTGTTATGTATTTTTGTGGGAGCATATATGTATTTATGTGTATGTATATGACTATATGTGTGTGTATCTATTTATTCCTCCTTGTATATCTTAAGTTAAATTTAACTAAGGCCATAAATATTAAAATCTTTACATGGTTGGTTTACAGGGCTGGAAATTTGGTTGGATCAAGTACGGGTGCAGAAGTAATTAGTGATGTATCCTCCTCAGGACCAGTTAAATTGGCAGATCTTCAAAGAATTTTAAGTAATATTGGACCCTCAGGCATGTTGTAAAACTGTGTTCGTTTGACTCTTTATTTTATTCTACTGTCGAATATCATTTGGAACTGATATCTTGCTGGGTAAATTTTCAGGGGAGGCAGCTGATCCTGATGGAGGTAGTTTTTCTGCGATATATTATACCTCTGTTTTAGCATTGATTATAATTTTACAAGTTAATCTTAATAGTACGTTTGGTTATGGGAATTTTTAATTTACGATTTTATACTAATTTTTTTAAAAATGCTATGATAATTGAGGATTATATATTTTTAGATTGAGAACTTACCATAAAAGCATAAATAGAGGAAGTGTTGCATCCCCCCTCCCCCTCGAAAGGAAGTACAACTTATTTTGTTTTAATAATACTTGTTATTGTGAACTTTTGTTAGGTTTAGGATTGGGTGATATCCTGAAGCCTGAACTTATAATGCCATTAATGGAGACATTGTCACTTGAGAATGTAGCATCCCATTTACCTGAGGTATGGATAAAGGCTGCCTGAGTTTCTCGTAGAGCTGGTGATTTTGATGCATTTACATATAAATGGGCGAATTTGGTCATTTGGTTTTTGTACTATTTTAAAGGGGTTGAATAATATTTTGTTTTAGCAACGCAAATGAGTCACCCAGTCTGCTGTTTGCTCCAACTTGTAATAAATACCAGACTATGAAAATTCAAACGGGTAAGAAGCTGCTCAAATAGAATATTATTTTTGCAACCACAAGCCCAATGCATTAACTATTCATAGAAAATGAAAACAAAAAGTGTTCCTGTGTCACACGGTCTGCTGTTTGCTGCTTCAACTTGTAATAAACTTGACATGGTACTGCAGGGTGAGTGGACTCCAGAGGAATTAATGGAGTTGCTACAGAGTCCTCCTTTTCGCCAACAAGTTGACTCTTTCACTTATGTGAGGACCCATACTTGTCATTTGTCTGCAGTATTTTTCAATTAATTTCTTAAGATTTTTGTAAACTGTGGTCTATGCAGGTCCTAAAGACCGGTCAAATAGATCTAACTCAATTTGGAGTTGACCCAAGTAAATGTAAGCACTACCAAGTTTCCACTCACTTTTTTCTGAATTGTTCCAGTTTTCCATCTAGAGGTGGCAAAATGAGTGGGTTGGGTAACAAGATAAAATGAGTGGGTTGTGTACCAAGTATAACTATAAAAGACGTACTATTTCAGTAACATCCAATATTTTATAGACAAATTGAACTTTATAGTAACCAAACTATTACCATTAGCAAATAATAATCCATCTGTACTTTGACCAATCACACTCTCAGTGGCATGATCACCGAATATTTACAGTTGGTTTTCAGTTTTCACTCTTTTTCTGTCACGTTGATGATTATAACTAAATGGAAAACCTTACAAGGGAAGTCGAATGGAGACTAAATGTAAATCTATGATAATCATTCTACTAGGATTTCCCTTGATAACTAAAGTGAAAGCTAGGAGTTTCACGGTCAAATTGCGATTATTATTGGCTAATGGCGATTATTATTGGCTAATTTGGATTATTAAAATCCAATTTTTTTTATTTGAGTTTAACGATCTAGGATTATAAATAATAATCTACTTCGTTGATTTTTACCCAATTTCCTTGATAACTTAAGTGAAAGTTTGGATTATTAAAATCCAATTTTTTTATTTGATCTATGTTACCGGTTGAGATCTTTTGAGTTGACTTTGGTCAGACCAGACAGCTAAGTAATGTTTGACTTTTTGTTTACAGACAAGTTTACAGTTCTATCTTTTCTTGAGGCTCTTGAAGATTCTGTTGCCAAAACATCAAACACTGAGGATCCAATGCAAGATGGTGGTGATTCAAGATCTCAAACTTGTAATCAAACTGACCGAATGGACGAAGATTAATAGTTGTCAAAATTTGATTAAACTGTGTTTGTTTCTATCTTCAGTTGGATATCACTTTACAGATTTGTGGATACTGCAAATGTTCCTTTGAATTTATAGTCTCTTCTTATGTACACAAGAACCAGTCAAAATTTCAGCCATTTCACCTTTTAACGCAACTTGCAAGAAAGGGATGCAGAATTAATCACCATCACATGTTTGTACCATTGTTTTGTGCTCATAAACCATAGTAACTGAACCAACAATCCACATTGAAGCAAGTGGGCGAGTTTGAGATACATATGGTCTGGTTGCACCGGTTCAAAACAAACCTACTATGCACCTAAGAACCGAACTGAATTTTCGTCTAAACTGATAACTTCACTCAATCCGACTAGGTTGATGTGTGATTTGTTTCAGAAACACTCCAAACTGATTAAACATTATATTAAAAAGCAATATCAAATTTCATCATATATAAAGCTTTACACAAGTGGTTATTTTTCTAACATCAACTGTTTTACTTCCTCACCTAATTAGCTCGCACTTGTAATAAACTAATAATGACTTTGAACCCATATATACAAATGCCCCTTTTTTATATGAGGCCGGTTCCGGATAACATCTGATAACAAAGAATTGCATAACAAAACACACAGATCTTATTCATTAGGGGGCAATTTGGGCATTTGACAGAGAATTCAAAAGGTTTTGCTGAAACGGTTTCTTGAAACCACTGAGAGTTTCGATCATCATCAACGAAAGTGCAAACACAAGTAGTAGTTCAGGAGACGATGAAGAAATCGAACAGTGAATTGGATTGCGAGTTCGTGATTTTTTGATTTCGTCGAAAGCTATAGCAAAATATGTGAATCAAAGCAATCGGAGTTCGATTATGAAGAAATCAGGTAACAAAACCGATTGCGAATTGCTGCAATTGCATGCTTTTCGAAACATCATTAACTGTAGTTTGATTTTTTTGTTCGATAGGCAAAAAACGATTTTGTAGAACAAATACTCCACCAAAACCTAATGTTACAGTGCTCAAATCAGATACGAAGATGAAAGGTATGTGTTCTATTTCGTCTGGTTGTTATTTATCGATCACTAGTTGCCAAAAAACCTAGAAATCACAAATTCCCCAAATTATGTTGGTTTATACAGAGTATGTTATATCTTTTATCTTATTTGAAGCACTTGCATATGAAAATTTGATAATGTGATGTTTTCATGCCTGTAGTGCTTTGTAATACAAGTAGATCAACTATACATGACACATTTGTTCGATTAAGCATGCTACTTTCAAAATTGAATTGGAAAATTGTGTTGTTTTCATGCTTTGTTGAATGCTATTTTCAATATTGAAGTGGAACAAAAGAAAGATAAATCGGATGACAAAGGGTTTGAAAAAACAGGAGATGGTAAAGCAGTGCCTTTGACAGTCACTAAGCCACTGCCGGAAGACGAGGTCACAAAAGAAAAAAACTTACCGTCAAGTACAATTGGCTGATCCCTTTCGGTCTCCCTACGTCCAACGTGTCGTCCGGTTAGAAGAAAAAAGGGACAAGGTTGAAATAACTGTTGCAGATTGGTTATTCTCAGCAAATGGAGAAAAATGATACTTTTTTTTATTTGTGTATTAATACAAAACTTAATTTAAAAAAAAAGAAGAAATGCAGGGACTTCATATTCAAGACTACCTATGGAAGCAAATTTTCAAAAGAATTTGCATGGAGTCATTCTATCCAGGTGAATACATACACACAAATGTCTTGAGTGCACGGGCAATCATACTAAACAACCAAGAACAGTACAGGAGCAAGGAGAAACCTAGAAGGCTTTTTTTGCCCGTGTAACATGCTGGTATGATTCTTACATGTTAAACAACACACACACAAAGCAACCCCATGCATAGTTTTAAGTCATATTTTACATACTGAGTGAGTCGTGCTGTTTAACGTACTGTTTACAAGTCGTGCTGTCACTATTTCTGAGTCGTGTTGTTTAACGCACTATTTCCGAGTCGTGTTGTTTAACATGATGTTCTAAAACAGCACAAGAGAACACCGATTGTTTTTATTTATATGTGCTGCATTGTTTTTGTGTCTGAGTTGTGTTGTTAAACATAATGTTTTTTAGTTGTGTTGTTTAACCTACTGTTTCTTCTTTAACATGTTTTTGAAACGTGTTGCTTTTATTTAGCGTGCTGTTTCTGCGTCGTGCTTTTTAGTGTACTGTTTCTGTGTCGTGTTGTTTAACGTATTGTTTCTGCGTCGTGCTGTTTAACGTACCGTTTCTGCGTCGTGCTGTTTAACGTAGCGTTTCTGCGTCGTGCTATTTAACGTACCTTTTCTGCGTCGTGCTGTTTAACGTACCTTTTCTGCGTCGTGCTGTTTAACGTACCGTTTCTGCGCCGTGTTGTTTAACGTACTGTTTCTGATTTAAAACACTGTTTCAGAGTCGTGCTGTGTAACGCAATGTTTCAGAGTCGTGCTGTTTAACGCACTGTCAGTCGTGCTGTTTAACGTGATGTTTTAAAACAGCACAAGAGAACACCGATGGAGAACACAATGAAATCGAAACTCTTGTCAAAAGAAGTGGAATTGTTACAAATGCCATGGAGAACACAAAGCAACTTCATTGATTGTGGCATATTTGCCATGCGACATATGGAAACCTACTACGGGACTTCCTTAAAAGATTGGAACTGTGGGCTGTTAAAAGAATCAGAAAAACAAAAGTTGCAACTCACCGATCTTAGGTACAAGTACCTCACAAAGATACTATTATCAGACATCAACATACTTCGAGACAAGGTAACATCTAAGGTCAAAGAGTATGCAGCATTAGATCAAATTGAAAGAGAAATGATGAAGTTAAAAGCTAGAGAAAGAATAAAAGAAAGAATGAAGTACTTGATTGACTGATGACGTTTGCTTGTTAATGTGAAGGTGAACCTTTTGAACATGGTATTTTGTAATGGAATGAAAACTTCTTTTGATGTTGCTTTGAATATGGTATTTTTTTACTGGGATAGTAACTTCTGTAGATATTTAGAACATGGTATTTTGTACTCGTTATGTGATGAATGAAAAACAGTAGCTATATTGTCATAAAATAGTTATGGTGCTTTAAAACAACACCACATTTTGTAATGGTTTAATAATGAATGAAAACTGTTGCTAGAATCATAAAATAGTTCTTACCTTAAAACAACACATGATATTTTGTAGTGTACAAATAAATAAAACATCCAATATGTCGTTATATTAAAAGCAACACATGTATTAATTCCTACAAATCACAAGTTTGAACAATGCCGTAACAACTAGAATCCTTGATACAATTTCTACATACCATCAAGAACAGTGTCATAATAGCTGGAAACATCAATGTTATGTGTTACACTTTGCAATATGTCCATAATACCCCCCTTTATAAAATCTTAAATTTGCCATGTGTCCATCTCATAATACTTCTTAGGCTTCTTAGGCAATTTGTATTTTTTATTTGAACCTACCTCTATTTTATATAGACAATTAGCATGACAGTTAGATCCGAATTTGATGGGAAAACCCGAAACCCGAGACATATTGGATGGGTCTGGGGTCGGGTCCATGGGTATTGGGACGGGTCTGGAGCTTAAGAAAAAAAATTTCGCGGGTCTGGGATTACCTGTTAGACCCTATTACCCGACCCGATTACCCGATAACACAGACCCATAGACCCGTTAGCATACCCAATAATAATTTAATATTTTTCATATATATGTTTAATTGTTTTTTATATTATGTAAATTAAAATATATATGTTTCCTATAATTATTCACGTTTTTAACTTTTAAGCCTCCACTAAACGTCCAAGCCATTCTTTTTTAGTAAGATTTTGTGAAGGCTCAATCACATTTGGATATTGTGAATTTATGATATAATGTTAATTTGAAGTATCCTTTTAATTATATAGTATATATGATGTATTTTATAAAACTACCAACGAGCTAACTCGACGGGCATACCCAACGGGTAAGCCCATAAACGGGTATACCCGAATACCCACGGGTAGACCCGAAACCCAACGAGTAAATACCCGAGGGTTTTGGGTCGGGTCTAGGATACCCATTTCTAATCAGGTCTAGGTTTGAGATTAGTTAGACCCGTCCCAACCCAACCCATTACCATCACTATAGACAATCACCAATGCCTTTAGGCCATAAAACCTTTTCAAATTTATGTAGCAAATATAAACTAGAGTCCAAAGCATCAACCAACAAACAAAAGCCACACCAGCACACCTATTAGTATTCACATTTGGGTTGGTAAATTTGTGTGAGTAGAGTTGGTATAATTTAAGAAGTGGCTATGACCAGAGAAGAGAGAAGATTTATAAAAAATCTATTCTTCATTGGTATATTTGAGGATTTCATTGTTTTTAATGTTTTTTAAATAATTGTGTGAGTAGAGTTGGTATAGTTTAAGTTTTTAATATTTTTTAAAAATGATTGGAAAAAAGAAAATGTAAGTGATGATAAAGTATTATTTAATTAAAAATGAGAAAAAATGTATTGTAATTGTTTTTTAACGTAATTATATGAATATAAAGATATAGATACAATATTGCTCTAAAACGATAATAAAGATATTAAAAACATGAAAATAAGATACCACCAACCGAAAAATCATACTAATTTATATTAATCATACACCAATCATTATAAATACAAACAAAAAATTCTTTTATCTTCTAATTTAAAACTTGATATCCTAACATCAAGATGATAATATTAGTATTAATTAATAACAAGGTTGATGCAAGCCTTATAGGGTTTAATATATATTGTTATCATGTAACCTCCGAACTAGGGCTGTCAATTTTTGACACGGACACGATAACACGACACGAAACGACACGGAATTAACAGGTTTCGTGTTTGACCTTAACAGGTGCCGTGTCATTAACAGGTTAACACGATAAAGACACGTTAATTATCGTGTCTTAACAGGTTAAAGATCTGTTAACACGATAGGTCACCTGTTAATATTTATTTATATGAAATATTAGTGGAGAATGGAGGTGGAGATGGACTTTAATAGACTTTTAATCTTTTTTTCATATTTGTTTATCAAGTATTATTATGGATAAATACTATTTTTATGTAATTTTGTTGTTTTATGTCATAAGAATTATCATATTAAGTCATATTTATTATTTAAGACTTATAAATTTTTTTGAAAATTTTATTTTTTTTAAAATTGGGTTTTTATCGTGTCATATCGTGTAACCTGCTTTTTATCGTGTTCGTGTTCGTGTTTGGAAAAAATGACACGATAAGTTATCGTGTCGTGTTCGTGTTTGACCTTATCGTGTTCGTGTCTTATCGTGTTCGTGTCTTATCGTGTCGTGTCTGACACGATATGCCAGCCCTACTCCGAACAACAAATTGTTTAATATGTTGGAACCATATTGGTCCCTCCATGTTATTGTTATGCCTACAAATTTATTATATGCATGGCATTTCAGTTTATTTTCATAATAAAAATTTTGCAATTATGCATGTCGTGTTTCATGCAAATATGCAATATAATTGTCAGATCGACGTTGGATTAAACAATGATGTGCACAAATATACCCTGAATATATAAATTAACACGTTTTGTTTAATTTTTATATTATAAAACACTACAAGCATTTCCACTTATGTGCACAAATACACCCCGGCCTTAGTTGTGGATACAAACCACACCATTTAATTAACTAATTCTTTTTAAAATTTCAATTCTAAATCACTCACATAAAGTCTCTTTCTAATTCAACCCGTACCAGTAATATAAAGAGCAAGAGAAATAACACGCGACACATACTTAATCAATACGAATGGAGAAGTTCCGTAAATAACCCTAAAATCCTAATTTCATTTTGTTTGACGAGCAGGGACAGAGGTATGATTATCCGAGCTGTAGCCCGAGCTACGGCTCAACTTTTAGTGCGTAATGTAAAATTTGATGTTTTTTCTTTCGTGTTATGTTTAGGATACACTTGAACAATTAAAAGGCTACCCCTGAATAACCAAAACAGACTTTAATTATCAATTTTGTTTGAAAAAATGCCAAGAATGCTAATATATATTTGTTAAAGTTGTCTTAAAATTGTTAATAATAAAAAAAAATAATGATAAAACTCGATCCAGATACTGTTAAAGTTATGAAAAAGAATGATGTTTTGTAAAAGTTTACGTCAAATTTTTTTTTTGTACGAGTGTCACAAAAAAAACTATACAAGTGTAGGAAAATTTTATTTCGAGGGATACATACCCCTAATATTCCGGGCTAGCTCCGCCACTATTGATGAGTACAATGAAATTCCGGTTAATTTGCTTTGTTTAATGGAAAATAGTTATTCTTTCTTTTATCTGTTTCTTGTTGTGAAAATTTAAGTAATTAAGCAAACACCGATAAAAACACAAGTAATTTAGCTGATAAGTACGTAATTTGAAACCCAACCAGTAACCTTGTTATAATTAATTAAGAAGCAATGCATTGATACTATCAAGAGACTAACAAGTCAACTTTTGTCTTTTTTGTTTACATAAAATATACTTTGCAATATTTGGAGACAAATTAGTTTCATTATTGTTACTATATTATAGTATTATTATTTTGTAGTTTTAGTACTATCTAAATACATAATATTAAAAAGTACTGCATGTACCAATCCATCCATGTCTCTGCATGTATAAAATGTTTCAAACCGTCCTAGTAGCATCACAACCCTTCACCCCGGCCAATAACACACAAAAAAATTATGTGGAAGCTTAAGCTGTCAAAAGGCGAAGAAGAAGATGATCGAAGCGTAAATAATCACATGGGTAGACAATTTTGGGAATATGATCCATCTGCAGGGACTCCTGAGGAACGATCTCAACTTGAGAACATGCGACAAGAATTTACCAAAAACAGGTTCAGTGTCAAGCATAGTTCTGATCTTTTGATGCGAAGCCAGGTATATATGTTATATTAACTTAATTTCTCTAATCGGGTAAATTGTTAGGCTCATGAGCTCGCTTATAAGCTCGCTCTTGGTTAACATTTTGTTTGTAGTTTGTAAAAGAAAAGGGTGGTGAAAATAAAAAATTATCACCATTAGTATGTGACGACGACGACGACGATGAAGTTGTGATGAAGACATTGATGAAAGCTTTGGAGTTTTACTCAAGTCTTCAAGGGGATGATGGGAGTTGGCCTGCAGATTATGGTGGTCCTTTGTTTCTTCTTCCTGGCCTGGTAAGAATTTATTATATACCCTTTTCGGCCAATTTTAAGTGTCATGGGATCTATAACATAAACTTTAAGAAAAAGTGGATTATTATATATTTTTCAACTTATAAAATGATAATAATGTCATTAAAGTTATTTTGTCTTTTAGTTACAAAGTTGTTTTTGTGTTAAATAATGAATAAATTAAGTGCAATTTGAGTACCCGAGCTATATTCCAACTTGCACTATAATTAAGTACCTAAGTTTTAATTTTAGCCAAATGAGTACCTAACATTTCTGATTTTCGCAATTTGAGTACCTAGGACTAACAAATGTTAGTTAAGTGTTAACTCATAAGGCTATTTTGGTCATTTTCTATCTAATGTTAGGGTTAAATTAGTAATTTTATTTTTAAAAGTCCCACTAACAATAAACAAGTAGAGTGACATTTTTTAAACCCCTAAATCTATGTTCCACATGCTCGAGCATCAGATAAAAGTTTCGAACAAAATCAGCTTCTATCTGATTTTCGAATCATGTGGAACGTATATTTTAGGGTTTAGAAAACTTCTTTCTATTTGTTTGTTGCTAATGAGACAATAAAAACTAAAATTACTAATTGAACCCTAACATTATATAAGAAATGATCAAAATAGCCTTTTGAGTTAGCACTTAACTAACATCTGTTAGTCCTAGGTACTTAAACTGCGAAAATAAAAAAAGTTAGGTACTCAATTGGCTAAAATTAAAACTTAGGTACTCATAGTGCAAGTTGGAGTATAGCTCAGATACTCAAATTGCATTTTATTCTTAAAGAATTAAAGGTAAAGTTGGAAATTATGTTTTTGGTTTGGAATGGACATTTAAATTGAGACAACCAAAAAAATAAAAGATGAACATTTAAAATGGGACGAAGAGAGTATAAAATATTTGCGTATAAATTTTATAAAAAACGGAGTAGTATCAAATATAATTTTCGGACACTCGGACAACTAGTATATATATATTTGATATCACTAATACAGGCCTCTCTTTGAATCCTTTTTTTAATTATAATAGTTTTTGACTCTTGATTTTAAAACAAGGGGGTTCTATACAGGAACCAGTAAATATATAGTTATGATATCACGCCAAAGATACATCACTTGGTGTATTTTGTAAAATAATGGTGCAAACATGTATAGTTGCGGGAATTAAGGGGATTAAGTTTGAAAACTACTTATTGACTTATTGGCTTTTTCAAGAAGTCAATAAGTTAAAAAAGTGTTTGGCAATATCAAAATCACTTTTAATTTTAGCTTTTTAAATGGCTTGAAAAAGAAGTCAATAAGTTAAAAAAGTGTTTGGCAATATCAAAATCACTTTTAATTTTAGCTTTTTAAATGGCTTGAAAAGTTGTATTTGAAAAGCCAAAAAAATTAGCTTTTTGAATGACTTTTGACATTTTGAATATAAATTTATCAATATACCCTTACAATACACTTATTACATGAATTAAACCAAACACTTTTTTAAAAAGCAACTTATTAGCTTTTCCACCACAAAAGTTAATCCAAACATTCTAAAAAAAACTCATTTTAAAAAAATCATAAGTCAATAAATTTTTTTACTAAAAAGCACTAAGCACTTTGGGTTAAACAAGCAATCCCAAACACCCTCTAAGAGTATAAGGGGGAATTATATATTAACAAAAGGGAACATATGAAAAGTTAATGTACATTCTTGTGAAAATATCAATTGTATTAATGAAATCAATTTTGTTTTCCTATATGAGAAACATAGAATTTATTTTGTTGTGATAACCTGAAAAGAAAAGTTGTTACCAAGTAAAACAATAAAAAGGATAAGGGTAATTAGTTTATCATAACCTCTAAAAATATGGAATAATGTGAGTGAACTGTGAAAGTGACTGATTTAGATACCATCATAGTATATTATGCTATATGTTGGTGCATCCATCAATATTATTTTTATATCATTGTAAATTTTACAATCATTATTAAGTGGATAATATATAGACCTAACTCTTTGATATTTAAATTACAAGATTTTGAAATGGTTACTTGATGTGACGATCGAGTCTTAGATGACACGTTATATTTTAAATATGAAGATTAAAAGTGTATATATAATTCAAAGTTAGGTGTGAAAGTGGTAGTTATGTCAAAGTTGAAGTTTAACACCGACCTTGTATTTTCGTATTTTATACCATACTCTTTTTAAAACTCCGGAGTTGCAGTTTTGACTTATTATACCAGTGTTTCAATATGATTATTTTTCACGGAATGAATATAATACTAATGACTTACACAAGGCTAAACATGATTATTTTGACCTATCATTTTTTGACAAATTTCATTCCAATTCCTTAAAAAACTGTTATGCAGATCGTTGGGCTGCATATTATGGGAGTAATGGACTTCGTTTTGTCGACAGAGCACAAAAGGGAAATTTGTCGTTATCTTTACAATCATCAGGTAGATTAACAAAAAGCTAGATATGTATTTTCTTTTTTTTTTTAATGATTATTTTAATGCATGTGTTAAGTTATCAACTAACCACAACGTACGTTGAAAATAACACAAGTACGTTTTGCATTTTTTAGAATGTATCAATACAAAAAAAAAATACTTAAATGTACAAAAAAAAATACTCAAATGTGCAGGGGAGAGACACATAATTGATACGAGCGTCCGACTCTACTCTACTGGTGTAAAAAAATGTTTAAAAAAATATACGGGCGTCTAGACCTACTATATAGGCACCCAAAAACTAAAAAGTCGTCAAACTCTCCAAGATTGTTCTAGGGATGTTGTCATTTGTTCTGAAGAGATATTCTGGAGCATTTTGAAGGAAAAGAGGATGTCATATGAGACATTTGTATAACTCCTAATCGTTAAGTTCGGTTATGAACCAGCCTTTCACGTGGCGACACGTGTCTCAATCACGTTACCACGTGTCAAGCTATTTTTTTAACTTTTATATATTTACAGTTTTAGTCCATAACTTTTACTAATTGTCATCTTAGCCCTTGATGACTTTTCGACTTTGGTACCTTATTCTACTTTAACATATAGTTGGACTTCAACATTCCAGATTTGACCGAGTTTATTTTGACTAATTGTCATCTAGCCGCTGCAATGCGCGGCCCGGTCTCATATCTAGTTTTTGAGATAAAAACCAAGTAATGGATCTTTAATTATATTCATTGCATGTTACAGAATGTTGATGGTGGATGGGGTTTACACATAGAAGGTCATAGCACCATGTTTTGTACAGCTTTGAACTATGTAAGCCTAAGGTTGCTTGGAGAAAGAATGGATGGTGGTGAAGGATCAGCCATGACCAATGCAAGAAAATGGGTACTTAATCATGGCAGTGTCACACACATACCCACATGGGGCAAATTCTGGCTTACTGTAAGACATATATAGCTCTTGATCAAAGCACATATATGTGTCGTTCGCTACTTGTTGACCCATATTTCGCTTGCATGCATGATAGGTACTAGGGGTGTATGAATGGAGTGGAAACAATCCTTTGCCACCAGAAATGTGGCTTCTCCCATACTTTATTCCCTTACATCCAGGTTTGTTTTCGCACTTATAGCGCGACCAAAGATCATAAGATTCTTTTATCTGCCAGTTATAACTAAAGGGTTCAAGTTGTGTTTTGTTTTTTTTTTAAATAAACACATGCTCTTATCAATCCTATAATTCAGGAAGAATGTGGTGTCATACAAGGCTGATATACTTGCCAATGTCGTATTTATATGGTAAACGGTTTGTCGGGCCAATAAGTTCTATTGTATTATCACTAAGAAGAGAGCTATATAACACTCTTTATCATGAAGTTAATTGGGACTTGGCAAGAAATCAATGTGCAAAGGTAACTTGTTTTTTTCTAGTGTTAGTCGATGTTTTTGGACGTCGTCATGATACAACCGGTAAATATATGGTTTGTTGGTTGCAGGAAGATTTGTATTACCCTCATCCTATGATACAAGACATTATATGGGGTGGTTTGAACAAGATTGCTGAACCTTTATTGATGCAATGGCCATTGTCAAAGGTTAGAAGGAAAGCACTAAACACTGTTATGCAACATATCCATTATGAGGACGAGAACACGCGGTATATTTGCATTGGACCTGTTAACAAGGTACACACATTCAAAAGATGTAACTAACTAACTTCTAACACACAAGTGTTGTTTGGCACTTTTATCAGATGAAATCAACCAAAACATATTGAACCTTATACTTCAGTGTTAACTTGTTTCCTAAAGTTGAGTTTGTATGCCTGTCAAAATACTATTTTTGGAAAGTATTTTTTATATAAAATGTATTAATACATGGTATGTGAAAACAGGTGCTAAACATGTTATGTTGTTGGGTGGAGGATCCAAAATCACCTGTAAATAAACTGCATCTGTCTAGAGTAAAAGACTATCTCTGGATAGCGGAAGATGGCATGAAGATGCAGGTTCATTTCGATACTCGATCTTTATGTTGTTGTTAATTATTCTCATTATCTTAACTTATAATACCTCAGGGGTACAATGGATCACAATTATGGGATGCTACTTTTGCTGTTCAAGCAATATTAGCAACAAATCTCGAACACGAATATGGTTCAATGCTTCAGAAAGCACACAACTTCATCAAGAGTTCACAAGTATATACGTTTTAGTTTATCGAAGTTTTATTTTGTACATGAGCATGGGTAAGTGGTGATTGATTGTATGTTTTTTATGTGAAGATTAGAGAAAATAGTTTGGGTGATATTCAGTCATGGTATCGTCACATAACACGCGGTGGATGGCCATTTTCTACTCCAGATAATGGTTGGCCTGTATCTGATTGCACTGCAGAAGCTTTAAAGGTATGCAGCTTCATCTTCCCATATATAGTAGGTTTTATTTCATCAAAGGATCAGCCGCTCTGTCCCCAGGGATAGAGGGAAATTTTTCCATCATCCTAATAACCCCTTTATGATGATTATATATGTTTGAGGTAGACGGTATTGATGCTGTCACAAATGCCATACGACCTGGTTGGAGAAGCGATAGCACCAGAATGTCTATTTGATGCTGTTCATTTCCTTCTTACTCTCCAGGTAAAGATAAAAGTTCCATAACTGAAGAATTTTTTAAATTTGTTTAACGGATACGTACGTCTAACAATCTTATAAAAATAGCTTCAACGTTACCTCATGGTTGCAGAATAATAATGGTGGATATTCTTCCTATGAGCTTATGAGGTCTTACTCATGGTTAGAGGTTTGTATGTACACACAATATGTATCGCGTCGTCTTTGTATGTATTTTAAGCTTTCAAAGACTGAATATATTCGTGTATTGTAGATGATCAATCCGGCTGAAACATTTGGAGACATCATGCTTGATTACCAGTATGTTGCCTGCCTGCTAATTAAGCTTCATGTATCATATACAAAGCATATTGTTGGTTCTGAAATGAACGGCATGTATGTTTATACACTTGATCATTAGCTAAAAAGATATTTGTATAGGTATGTGGAGTGTACGTCGGCTGTGGTTCAAGGCTTAATGTTGTTCATGAAACTATATCCAAGCCACCGAAGGGAAGAAATAGAATCATGCATTAATAAAGCCACAGCGTTTATTGAGAACACGCAACTACCTGACGGGTCATGGTTAATCTTCTCTTCTTCTCTCATTACATCAAATTCATTACACCTACACATTTATGTGCACATTTTTTTAGTGGTTTCTTGTTCAATTCTAATGGGGACGCGTATGTTTGTGAGGTGTAGGTATGGATCATGGGGGATTTGCTACACTTACGGAACATGGTTTGGGATAAAAGGATTGGTTGCATCTGGTAAGACATACGAAACTAGCGATAGCATTAGAAAGGCCTGTGCTTTTTTACTTTCAAAGCAGCTTCCTTCTGGTGGTTGGGGTGAAAGCTACATTTCCTGCACACAAAAGATATACACAAATATCAAAGGAAACAAATCCCACATCACAAATACTTCATGGGCTTTGCTAGCTCTGATTGAAGCTCAACAGGTTGGGTATATAGTTTATGATATACTGTACATGCATGCATGGTTAATTTGTTATGCTTCAAAAGTTAGTTATGGATTGTTCTTGGTGATCAGGCTAAAAGAGATCGAAATCCTCTTGATCGCGCTGCAAAAGTACTCATTGATCAGCAGATGGAAAACGGAGATTTTCCTCAGCAGGTAATTAACTTATTTACATACATACATGTACACTAACAGAATTGAAAAAACAATACTTTTTTTGTGTTAAATAGCTGAAAACCGGATCTCTTTATAACGAAAGATTATAGCGAAAAGAATAATGATAAAGCTAACCAACTCATACTAATGAAAAATATCAATAGCTATGCAAAACGTTACGTTGGGGGTTCAGATCCTGCACAGTGCAGGTTGTGGTGTATGTATTCAACAAAGTTCTGTGAATTGCTGTTAAAAAGCGAATCATTGTTTTTAATACAATTTATTTTGTTTTGTCAGGAAATTATAGGGGTGTTTAACAAGAACTGTATGATAAGCTACTCATCTTACAGAAACATATTTCCGATTTGGGCTCTTGGTGAATACCTTAACTGTGTAATCGGGACGAAACCTCTCTCTTGATATGCATCAGATGCTTTCCCCTGTATCTTCCTTCTCTTCTGTCTTTGTGTATAATGGGTAAATAAGTGTCTCATATAAATTGAATTGGAGACTTGCAGCTAACTTTCACACTTTCAAAATAATATTTCTTATTTTGTTCTTGTATATATGCACTAACATGTATTTGTGTAAGATGTTGTTTCCATGGAAAGTATGACCTCCAGGTTACATGACAGGAACGTTATATCGCTCCAAGGTCCGTATGTAACTTCTTATTTTTCTAACTAAATATCATCAATAGTCATTCCCAAATAAGTAAATAACCCCAAAAAGCTATCATTTATATCTTATACAACAAAGTTTGACTCATAATATAATTTATCCTTAGTTCATTATCTAAAAACTTACATCTTAATCTTATTTGGAAGCCTTATTTTTACCACCACCTTTCACTTTATTTCCCTTTACTTCAACACCACCTTTCACTTTATTTCCCTTTACTTCAAGAAGCTCATGCTTTTGAATTGTTTCAAGTATCTCAACCACATCGGTCATAGAGGGCCTTTTTCTCGGGTGTTCCTTAATACATGAGTAAGCCAGTTCAGCAACCTTTAAGACTGCTTTACTTGTATATTGACCTTTCATTCTAGGGTCAATTTCACGAGTTAATGCGCTCTTGTTTTTAATCAGAAGTGGTATAGCCCGATCAACCAGGTAGGTCTCACCAGAAGGTCGTCTCTTGTCCACGGCTGGCTCCCCAAACAACAGCTCAAGAAGCACTACTCCGAATGCGTATATGTCACACATGGGTGTCAAGTGTCCTGCCAATGTCAACAATGTTCAAAACTAATTACTGCATAGTTGACTTTGGAAAGTCAAAGTCCATACATATTCAACCCTGAAGATCTTTAGCATCTAACATCATTTGTTTTTGGGTGTTGTGCAATTTAGACAAAAAGTTTTCAAGAAAAGTAATACAATTAAATGTAATAAAATGACCAATTTTTTTTAGAAAACATAAGAGTGTCAAAAAAGACTCCTTTATGGGGGTAAATGGGTCAAATAAGTTAGATCATAAAAAAAATGTCGAACAAGGAATTGGATTGAACGGGTCAAGCAAGTCAAACAAACAGAAAGTCGCCTAAAGTGCATTAATAATGTGTAAAACCTTCTAAATCGTTTTATTTTAAAAAGACTCAGGTACATATGCATAGAAACCGACTGAGGTAAATATGCATAGAACCTGAAGGTACGTTTTTACGTGCAACTTGTCCTGTAACGATCTACATATGCCTATTTTACACAAAACACTACTCACCAGTCATCATATACTCAGGTGCTGCATATCCTGGTGTACCCTTAACTAGAGTTGTTACATGGGTTAGATCTCCCAATGGTCCATCCTTTGCAAGCCCGAAATCAGAGAGCTTTGCCTTAAAATTCTGTTAATTTATTTTCATATAACAAAAATCTAGTTGACGCCTTTTTTTAAGACAAAAAACCTTAATCTATTTAGTAAAACAAGTATTAGTGACTAACCGCGTCTAACAAGACATTTGATGTCTTGAAATCTCGAAAAATAACAGGCCTTTTGGCATTATGTAGAAAAGCAAGCCCTTTTGCAGCATTTATAGCAATCTTCAATCTTCTTGACCAAGTCAACATGTTAGGTGCATCTTCTTCTGCATAATATCAATAGCATATTAGCATGTTACCAGATTTTAATCTTATTTGTTGCTGAAATAATCAATACATTACCTTGCACAAACATGAGTTGAACTACATGGAAGATGGTAATTTCAACTTATTTACTTAAAAAACATAGTAAAATCTGGGTTATGTTTTATTTCAAACGGGTCGGTCAAACAGATACAATTGACAAAACTTACTTAAAAAAGAAACGTGCAACAAGTTGGAAGTCGTCCAAAGTGTATTCTAATGCATAAGAACAAACCTTTCAAAATCATTTTCTTCAGGGAACTAACACTAATTATTTAGCATAAACACTGAAAATTTGGGATTGTCAAAAGTTCATAATAACATTACATAAAAATTTTTGTTGATTCAAGTTTATACCCAACTATTGAAAGAGTGAAAACTTTTTAATAGTTTGGCAACTCACTGGTAAATATATGATTCTCTAAGGACCCGCCTGCCATAAATTCATAAACCAAAAGGCGTTGATCGTCCTCACAGCAATATCCAACAAGCTTCACAAGATTTGGATGTTGCAAATGTCCTAAATAATTGACTTCAGTCTGTAAACAAGCCACAAAATTTTCATGAAACAAAAAGAAACATAGATTATGTATAATTATTTAATGACAATTTTACCCTTGACACATACCAGCCATTCCGTATCACCTTGAAATCCTTCATGATTAAGCACTTTAACAGCAACTTCTGTGGTAGGATAACCAGATCTTATAGTATCATCTATAAGTCCTTTATAAACAGGCCCAAATCCACCCTCACCTAACAGTTCACTTTTCCTAAAAAATCTCGTGGCCATTCGCATCTCATCGTATGTAAAACTATCAAGTTTTGTATACCCAGGGTTGCGTCTTAGATCTTTGACATTCGAAACATTCTGTGTTGATAAAATCTCGAATGAATCTTCAGTTGAATATTCTTGGATCTCTAATGAATCTTTAGTTGAAGATTTTTGGATCTCTAATGAATCTTTAGTTGAAGATGCTTGAATTTCATCTGCAAGTTACAATTTTTATATTAAATAACAAAACTTTTAAATTGGAATATTAACAGAAACATGGTTTTGAATTTGTTTATACAACTACAAACAACATAATGGAATTAAGTTCTTTCTTCACATATAAAGAAACATAAATCATACTTCTAGTTAGACAACTAAATACAAATTAACACAAATTTAAAGTTGAAGGAGCATTTTGGTTTTGAAAAGATAAAATCTTTATGTTATCATTTGCATGTCTCATGCCGACCAATATTGTCAGCTTTTATTCTTAGCCAATGCATACAAACACGTTGGTGATATTTGAGGTGTGACATTCCTTTTGGCCCATCATTTAACTGTAACACCTCAAATATCACCAATAAAAGCACACAATATTGGTCAGCATGAGACATGCAAATGATTACATAAAGATTTTAACAAGGATGTGAGATTTGCATATGGTGTTACGGTTAACTTAACAATCTTCAATGGGCCACATGGCTAATCTACTGATGAATATACATAAGAAGCTTAAAAAAAGTATCAAGTTTTTAAAGATGAAAGTGTATAAAATACCTGAAGTGTCACTATCTTCGCTAGATTGTTGTTGATCATACTCCTCAGAACTGATACAAGCACCCATCATTCAATGTATTAAAAACAATCAGAAATGAATTTTCAAACACATGACTCATCTGGGTAAACTAAAAGGAGTTGAATGTATGGGTTTTATTTCAAGTTTATATGGGTTTATGTTCGTTGGTTTATTGATGATGAAAAACAATAAATGATACCGAACAGCCAGTGGCGGTCAATTTTTTAAACAAAATTTAAGTAATATATTATAATTTTTCATTCATTTTAACATTATTGGTATTATTATTAACAAACTCTTTTACCTATATTATAAAATTAAACAAAATATATTGTTATATGATCTTTTTTCATGTCTAGACATACTTTTCAAACAATTTAGACGGCTTTTTTAAGTGTGTAACAAAGAAAGAATTTCATAGTTAAAAGGGTGTTTTGCGGCTAAAGTATTGATTATGAGTTGAGAGATGTAGTTAGGCATGAGATATGAAGCTGGCTGACCACGTGAATTGTTTGCCGATAATATAATGTCGGTTTCACACAGCATTGATTCGGAGAAAACGATTTACAACAACAAGAATATTACTATTTTCATGACGAAACTTAAACATTTAAACTAAAAAAATTATATAAATTAAAATAACATTGTTACTAAAATAACACATTACTTGGTATACATAACTTTTGCAAACTAAATAGTTTTTCAGATGCTACATCACACGAGAGAGATTTATGCACACTGTTACTAAAATAAGTTAATAACACACTCCTTGTGTTTTTATACCTTTAAAATGTTTAGTTTCACATTAACAGTTTACGTCCTTATGATTTTATTTTTAACAAAAATGCAGTCTCAAACACTAACTTCATCCAATTTTTCGTCAATTTTCACCCACTTGCCCCGCATGTGAGGTGTAAAATCATCATTTCTCTCACTTTTTATCCATGTCAACATTCTTTATTTAGTTGCTGGTCAAAAAAAGGGGAGAAATGACATTTTTACCCTTTACATGTGAGACACGTAAGGAGAATTAATCTAACGAAAAATTGGATGAAGTTAATGCTCAGAACCATTTTGTTAATAATATAAATCACAAACACCTGAACTGTTAAGATAAGATTAAAACCTATTATAATTATCAAAACACTAGGATCAAAATTTCAATTCACTCTTTAAAAAACTTAAAACAATTGTAGGTAATGAGTAAGTAAAACGCCAAATTCTTAATGTATCCAACCTATGTATCCTAAATCATCTACGCTATAAGTCTATAATAACTAAATTGATTTCGATTGGAACCAAAAGCCAACCAAACTTTGTTAAATGTTAATAGTCATCCAAACTGATTATTAGGTATCATTTAACACTAATTATTGTAAATTAGTTGCAAATTTGAATATATTTCTTTTTACATGTATTGCATTTATTTTAGAGGTTGATAAGAAGGAACACAATTATTTATGTATTAGTGCAAGGATATTAACCATAACATGGATGTATTTATAAATTGCGTCCCCTAACGTTGTTTAGCTTATTTTTCTTTGTGGATAAGTAGTTGAAATGAAATTGTAAATGGAATGATAGAACGTAAGAAATAGTAAACAAGTTAACAGATTGACC
Organism: Tagetes erecta; assembly: GCA_030867185.1. NCBI lineage: Eukaryota > Viridiplantae > Streptophyta > Magnoliopsida > Asterales > Asteraceae > Tagetes > Tagetes erecta. The sequence goes on from CM061492.1 coordinate 2,777,945, forward strand.
TTATAACTATGTTATTTATTATAGTTTTTTATACGACTTAATAGATCGATTTGTTGGTCCGAACTAAACATGATTATTTATTCGTTACAATTCAAAATCTAAATATTTTTGTGTTGGGGTCATGTTAGAGACATGAATTTTCTAGCAATGAATTTATGGTGTGTTTTAGCTTCATGTTTTCAAGACTTCAACACAACAAAAAAAAATAATACTTAAGGTTGGGCCACGGCCCATGGTATTGGGCTTCTTTTTATTGGGCCTTTTGGATTACACTCTTCACTCTCGGGGTCTTGGGTATTAAATTTCATGTCTTAGGCCTTTCGCTACACCCATGTAGTCATGTAGAGGCGCAAAAAAAATGAAATCGGAACCGATCAAATAATCGAAAACTGGTTCTTAGAAGATTCGGTTCTACAAGAACCGAACCGAAACCGAATTGTAGGTTCTGAATAAGTTCTATCATTGTTTCCAAATTATAGGTTCCCTACAAAAAACCGGTTCCTGGAAGAACAGGTTCCTGAAAATTGGTATGTTCAAGTGTTGTTACTTATTTAATGTTTTAAAAGCTATATATTTTGTAATATTTAAAATTTTTAATGTTATTACTTATTTAGTAGAAAATAATATAACAAAATTATGACCATAGACTCTAAATAATAGCTCAATGGAGGGTGAAGATTTGCAGCAGCCTAGCGTTCCGGCACATCTCATAGAAAAAAATCGTTTTTTGAAGAACCTGAACCGGTTACTAGGTTCTAATTTTTCACCAAAAACTAGTTCTAGAACCGAACCGGTTCTTGTAAGAACTGGTTCCTTTACTGCAAACAAGAACCGGAACCGGTTCTTCAAAAAAACCGATTTGTGCACCGCGAGCTCATCTTGTCTCGCGAGCACACCACCTCAGGGGGCACGAGATGAGCTCACGAGGTGGGTGACGAGGTAGCCATCTCATGGCGAGGAGGGGAGGTTGCTGCCAATAGCTCTTTTTTTTTATAAATATAATTATTTAATAAAAAAATTTATTTATTGATCTTATATTAAAATTAGTATTCCACATTTCACCACCTCACAAGGTGGGTGCCCCTCGTCCAAAAAGGTGAGAAGAGATGGAAAAATGATGTATTTGACATCACACAACCTCATTGATAGGACTCACATTGTCTCTACCTCACCTTGTGGGTGCTTATATTGCTCTTAAAGAAGATGCTAGAGCCACTCTAGAGATGCACAAAACCATTTTTTAACCAGTTCATGTTGTTTTCCAATTTTTAATCGTTTTTGGTCGGTTTAGTTCGGGTTCGGAAGCCGCTTTTTGTGCTTGTACCGGTCACTCTTGATACAGTGATATCGTCTAAGAAGGGGTAGGTAGGTGCATTGTATAAAATTTTCATGTTAATTGGTAAACATCTACTAACGTTCATCGTTAGATTTCCGTTTATGCACATTGGGATACCGGTGGGGGAAGCCCCAAACATAGTCTCCTTTTGGAGGTAGGCTCACACCGATCAAAAATGTACTTGGTAGCTTGTCAATTTATTATGTCTTTATTCAAAATTTTGATGATAGTGGTGCAAAATATTGAAGGCATTAGAAGAAGATTCATGTGGGGTGAGGAGTTAGACAAAAAGGCGATCCCATGGGTGAAGTGGGATATTGTTATGGCTTCGAGAAAGGCAGGAGGTCTCTGGGTAGGGAGCATTCGGTATTTAAACTTGGCGCTTGTTAGCAAATAGAAATAGAATTCAAGACAAAATCAAATTCTTTATGGGTGAAAGTGATCAAAGGAATTCATTATCAACCAAGAAAGACATGGCAATATCCATGCAACAAGGTTTATTGTGGTCCATGAAAACATATTATTAATGTTGAAGAGGAATTAAAGAAAGAAATATTGATTTAAATAAATTTATGAAGGCAAGTATTGGTAATGAGACTTCGATGTTATTTTGGTGGATAGGAGGAGGCCCGCTAAAGGAATTATATCCGGATCTTTATACTTTAGAAAAGAACAAACAGTACCTCGTGAGTGACAAATTTCAGATTAGATGTTCCGGAACTGAGTGGATATGGTCTTGGGTTCATACCCCTGTTCTCAGTGATGAAACGACTCAGTCTCAGCAATGTTCTATGTTGCTTAGTAGTTGCACCATGACAGACTTGGAGGATTGTTGGAAATGGGAGGTTGAGGATGACTTACGGTTGTTAGTTAGGAGCTTAAGGAAGATTATCGAGTCAAATCGTGCTCCGATTGATATGAATCCAATTCCATGGGTTCACACGGTTCCGCTAAAAATTAGATGTTTCATATGGAAAGCGAGAATGAATAGGATCACGTGCAAGGTAAATCTAGATACTCGTGGTGTGGAAATTGGGTCATTAGAGTGCTCAATGTGCTTCAATGTAAAGGAAGATAGTGATCATATTTTACTTCTTTGCCCTTTTGCCTAGGAAGTTTGGGACATAATATGTGGGATAGAGGGCATAATCTCACAAATATCGTGTTAATAAGATTGAGGTGATACGGTATAGTTGGTGTAATATTCTATGATCTTAGCGTTTTTGCCTTTTGTCTAGTTGTAGTGTTGTTTTTTGTTTGAGGTGTCCGTTGTGGCTTAGCTTCTTGCTGTTGTCTTTTATTAGGTTAATAAGATCACCGTTCAAAACAAAAAGACAAAGAACTTAAAAGAAAATTAAGCATAATTTAGTCAATAACATCTATTCACTAACCAATGGGAATAAATGTTTGATTTAAAAAAGTAAACATATTTGTAGTCAGATTTTTGGTTAAAAGATCCATTATCATAACCTCTATCTCCATATACATTAAAACAAAGCATAATTTAGTCTTTTTAATTGTTATTATCTCCAACCTCACTCTTTATATATACACTCTTCATTTTCATTGTTAACACACACCTAATACGTACACCATTAATTTGCCAATGGATATTTTCTATGCATCTCTTGTATCTCTTTTTGTCCTTGTACTTTCATTCTCCCTTTATTTTTTCATCTTCAAATCCAAACCAACACATGATCATGACAAGCCACTTCCACCGGGTCGAACCGGGTGGCCCGTAATCGGAGAAAGTTACGAGTTCCTTTCCACCGGATGGAAAGGTCACCCCGAAAAATTCATCTTCGATCGAATGTCGAAGTTTTCACCGATCGTGTTTCGCACGTCACTTATGTTAGAAGATGCTGCAGTGTTTTGTGGTGCACAAGGTAACAAGTTCTTGTTTTCTAATGAAAACAAACTTGTGCAAGCATGGTGGCCAGCTTCAGTTGACAAAATATTCCCTTCATCTGATAAAACATCGAAAATCGAAGCGATTAAAGTGCGAAAAATGCTTCCGAGTTTCTTCAAACCCGAAGCGTTACACCGATATGTCCCCATTATGGATATTGTCACACGACAACATTTTGCAACATGGTGGGATGGAAAAAATGAAGTTGTGACATATGAGCTTACTAAAAACTTCACATTTTGGCTTGCTTGCAAAATCTTTATTAGCATCGATGAACCCGAACGGGTTAAATATTTATCCGTCCCGTTTGAGAGCATTGCAACCGGGCTACTTGCGATCCCGATTGATCTTCCGGGGACGCCTTTTCGAAGGGGGATCAATGCTGCTAATTTCATAAGGAAAGAATTGTTGGCTATTGTGAAGCAAAGGAAGGTTGATTTAGCTGAAGGGAGAGCAACACCAACTCAAGACATATTGTCACATATGCTTTTGTTTAGTGATGAAGATGGGAAATTTATGTCCGAATACGATATCGCTGATAAGATTTTAGGGTTGTTGATCGGAGGACATGACACCGCAAGCTCAGCTTGTGCGTTTATCGTCAAGTATCTTGCTGAGTTACCGGAGATCTATGATGGTGTCTACAAAGGTATAAAACACTCATAGAAAAGTGATATAATTTTAACTTTTAAACACTTCAAATTAAACAAAAATTACAAAACTTTATACATAAAAATATATGATAAAATATGCTGAAACTGATTATGCTACCGACAACTAGTATGGTGTGATATCATTGTTTAGCAATTTATTATAAAAGAAAGATGATATATTGTGATAATAAACATGTGCAACATGCATGCATATATGCAGAACAAATGGAAATTGCACAATCAAAAGCAAGTGGAGAAGTATTAAATTGGGAAGATGTTTCAAAGATGAAGTACTCATGGAATGTGGCTTGTGAAGTTCTTAGATTAGCACCACCACTACAAGGTGCTTTTAGAGAAACAATTTCTGATTTCATGTACAATGGCTACTCTATTCCCAAGGGTTGGAAGGTACGTAACTATTTAATCTTTCCGTCTCATTTTAAATGTAATGGGATTCATAACACAAAATTTAAAAAAAACTGGATTATTATATATTTTCAACTTATAAAATGACAATAATGTCATTGAAGTCTTTTGTCTTTTAGCAATAAAATAGTTTTTGTGTTAAATAAATATGGGTAAAATTAGAAATTATATTTTTATTTTTATAATGGACATTTAAAGTGGAACAACTAAAAAATGAAAAATGGACATTTAAAATGTGATGGAGTGATACTTTTTTTTTAATAACTCTTACATTTACATGTTTAAAATATACTATTCATTTTTGTTGTATAGTTATATTGGAGTGCAAACTCGACTCATAAGAACCCTGAGTTCTTCCCAGAACCTGGGAAGTTTGACCCGTCAAGATTCGAAGGTAACGGGCCTGCACCATACACATTTGTGCCGTTTGGAGGAGGACCACGAATGTGCCCTGGAAAGGAGTATGCTCGGCTAGAAATACTTGTGTTTATGCATCATTTGGTCACAAAGTTCAAATGGGAGAAAATTATTCCTGATGAGAAGATTGTGGTCAACCCGATGCCTAGCCCGGCCAAGGGTCTACCTATTCGTCTTTACCCGCGTAAAGATTGAAGATGGTATAATCATATGGAACAAAGGGGTTGTGTTTGATTTGTAATAACTTGAAGATGGTTGATTTGAATTGATATAAAAATTGGATTTTAATCTTTTTGGCGTGTAATGTTTTGTGTTGTTGTTTGAGATCGATCTTATGCCTTCTAACACGTATACTACAAAATCACCTATAGGCTAATGTTTTATTTTCAAATGAAACTAATACAAACTCTGGGCCTCACGCCCTCACATACCAAATATTCGAATTATAAAAAAAATAAACTTTGGGCCTCATATACCAAATAAAAATAAACGTTACATGTTTAAATTAACGAAAATAAACGTAAAAAATATAACTTTATTTAAATTAAACCTTACATATCTTTTTTAAACTCTATCACTAGATGCATGATCATGTTTGGCTTTTAATTTCGTCTTATTTGCTTTAGTTTCATCTTCAACTAACCTTTTTAACTTTATTTTTATAAAATTAAATTGCCAAAAAAGTCTCTAGGTTTGTATCATTTCGACCACTTTGGTTCTTGTGTTATCTTTTGTCATTTTTGTGTTTGCTTTTGTAAAAAATTGTAATTTTCATCCCTTTGTCAGTAATTTCTGCTAGATGCCCCACCACATGTAAAAACGTGAGGGTATTTTCATCTAACCAGGTTTGTAGATATTTGAAGGGATGATATTGGCTAAAAAAGATGTTTTGTGGACCAAAAAACAAAATATGTCTCTACCCATTTATAAGGGAGACTTTGTTCTCTTTCACAATGATGTGAGATGTTACATGAAGTCCTATCCGACATAGCTATATTTATTGAATTAGCCAGATGGGTTACTGGTTGCGAGTTGATGAACCTCTGAAGTTCATTTTCGTATTAGAGTGATTTTTCTATTCCTCGCATCATGTCTTGAAAATAATCACATTATGCACTTATGTTGTCAACTACTTTTAAAAATAGTTTCTTTGACATACAATACCGTTCTCTAAACGTCTTGACATTATATTTTGGATCCTCAACAAAGTATGTTCATAAGGACTTCGTTGGTCGTTCATAAGGACATTGTATTTTGGATCACGAACTACATATGTTGTTGTTGACGGACTAGCATACTCGTCGTCTTCCATGACAACTTGTATGTTGAGCATGAATTATTCCCCGCTTGATGCAGTTGACGAGCCACCTTCAGAACCCTCAGGAAATTGTTGAATAAGTTGAAGCATATTCACTGAGAGAGTGTAAAATAGAGGATAAATAATGTGTTTTTATGTGTGAAATAGAGGGAAAATATTGAGTTGTGGTTTGTAAAATTTATGAGATGTTGGTTGTATTTAAATACGAGAAAATAGTTTTTTTTTAGTTTAAACCCAACCCAACTGTAACCCCTAAACGTGTCAAATAACGTTAAAGAGTGTTATGTTCGTTGGGCGGTGTGAGCTCCTCGTTCTTCAACTCGTTTGGGCTCCTCATGCTATTATTCTATCTAATAATTCAAGGTTTTAAGGAGTAATTTTTTTGTTCTATAATAGGAAGTTTGAGAGGGAAAATATTAAGTGAATTTTGCACCATGCATGAGTTGATGGAGTCAATTCCTTAAGTATTAAATAGTTACAAATCTTTAAACATGATAGTTATAATCGATTTCTTTATAAATATTATTATTTAACTCGTGTGTAACACACGAACATTAAACCTAGTCCATCTAATAAATCAGGATTTTATGGGCAAATTAAGGTGGGAAAAATAAGGGAGAAGAAGAATAATGAGTGGGATTTGGGGGAAGATACTGATTAGATAAACATTTATTTGGTTCTAAATAGAAAGAGTTGTTTTGGAAACATTGATTTGGAAACATTCATGATCTCATTATCCTTGATTATACGTTTCCCAATTTGAAGACGATGTTTATGGCGATGATCAATATGCAACGATGGTAACTCGCATGTACACACGCTCAGCCACAATCACAAAGATAATTTATATTTGATCTCAATCTAACTTACTTAAATCTAATATAATAAATAAATGTTTTTAGGGGTAAAATTGAGGATGAAACATATTTTTTAAGCGAAAAATTTTTAACAGTTAGATCTCTTGAATTTTAAAAACATGAGTAGTTTATAATCAATTGAAAATCATTTTCTTTGACCGAGTGATATTTTGGTTGTAAAATTAACGCAATATTGAATAATTGACCGAGCGATTTTGAATCCCAACAGTTTTTAATATTGATTTTTATTATAATAATTTAGATTGTTACATCTCAATTTCAATTGTAATTATTCAATTTAATGTATCATTTACTTTATTCAATCAATATGTTTATTCAAGTATTAAACCTAGTACATAATATCTTATATGTGTTCGGTTGCTATTTTGACATAAGCAAATGATTCCGATTTATTTCATAAGCTTCTTACGCTTTTTAAATCTTTAATTAATTTGAAATAAGTTGTGGTAATGGTTATATTAACACTTTGTTTACTTATAATCCGTTTACTAAAGAACGAACACGCTTTGTTTTGTAGGATTGTTGGTGTAATAATTATTATTATTTTTTATTCATTTTGTAATAATATAATTTTAACATATATTGGAATAACTAGAAATTTATAATGGAGTCAAAATGATAAATTATTTAAGGTGGGGTAGGTATATCTTGGTTAACCCTCTCTCGAAGAAAACTTTCCTTCCTTGCTACTTTTAAGTCTTTAATAACTATATATGTATTACACTTTCATCCCCACTTTTTTCTTTTTCTTCCAATTTCAACCCATCATTTTCCTCTCATAATATCAAAATTGCATGTGTTCTCTGCTCTACGTCTCTACTTTCACAACCTCCAAAAGGAATGAAAAATAATAAATATTTAAAAATAAAGTTAAATTGACACAATTATGCATGCTAATAAATAATGGATAACTAATTCAATACACTTATCCATAAGTAAGAAAAATAATTTATTCAAGTTTTAAAAAATATAAAAGTTTGAAATGATTTTGTTATATGTTGCAAATTATATTTTAAAAAATTTATATTGATATATCATAAATAACTAATATTTTAAAAATGAAAGATTTTCATCCTAATTAAAAAACAATGTAATTTCGGGTGTAAAATTTAAGCAGGAACACACATGTAAGATTTAATCATAAAGTAACATGTGGCAACAGTTATACTCTTTTAGAGCATTCAAAGTGGGAGCACTATCTTCATCTCTATAATTACACTAAAAACAACTATATTTTCTCTCTCATTCTAATTAAATACTAATTTCTTTTACCTTTATCATTACAGCTTTTCTCTCATTCACTCACAATCACTTTTAAAATTATTAAAAAATTATAGGGGGTGAACAGTAACTTTTAAATATAGAGTTTCTCTCTCCTTCACCATCAAATTTCTCTCTCCTTTACTCACAACAACCCATAACAACTCCCCAAAATATAAAAACCACACTCACAAACATTTGATTATTATACTGTGAATGCTCTTATTAATATTAGATTAGATTAAATTTATATCTCAACGTTATTATTTACTCTCTATATTATTTTGTTATACATGTCATGCTCTTCTCACAAACTATACCTATAACTTTTTATTTTATTTGTGTTAAAAAAAAGTCACTTTAACCCATTGACATTAAAGTCATGTAACCTAAACATGGCCCGAATAAAACGTTTATTAAAAAAAGGAACAATCATAATAATGGATTATAAATGACTTTGAAAAATTTCTGACTTTTGAGTTCTGATCGAGTTGTGATTTGTGAATGTATCAAATGAGTTAATTGTTGTATATGCCTTGACATGTTAAACTTTTACAATCTCTTATTTTTAAGAGAAACAATAAGACGTTTGATCATCAACTAAAATACAATCTCTTATCTTTCTATTAAAGAGTTTGACTCGTCAACCTAAGAATTGAATTGTTTTTTTTTAATATGTTGCTGATATACAATATGTAGAACCATGTTAATCGTTTTTTTTTTCACATAGCAACTCTTATAAATTTAAAGAAAGCATATAAATTAAAATAGTTAATTACTAAACTATTTAACACATTTTTTACTTCTTACAGTCTTAACACCAGAAAATATTTAGATTAGATGAAATCTCTTGTGTCTAGTTAATTGTTTGTTTGAATTAACCCTTTGTAATAACTAACGATTAATTCTATTAATTTAAAGTTACAATACAATGAAGTTAAGTAATAAACTTAAGGTCTCTATGGTCAATTACATATATTTGTTTATTGGAGTTATGTGTTATAGTTGTCGGCTGTTTAAAGCATTTGAAGAAAATTTTAAATGTAGCTAGAAAACATAAAACCGAACAAAATCAAATAATTTTGCTGTGTGTCAGGGATTTTTGAATTTTTTTTCAAATAGTCTTATTTTTCAACTAATTTTTGAGGTCTTTTAAAAAAGAAAACAAATGATGTGTTATTTTATTCTTTATTATTTATCTAGCTTTTTAGAATGTCGGTTGGTGCAACGGTTTTCAATTGAAGCACTCAGAGGTGCACGGATCGAGATCGAAATCCCGTCTTTAACACCAACATGTGTTTTTCATCGGCATTGAGGCTCCCCCATTGCTGCGAATGCAGCGGAGGCTCACCACAACCCTCCTTACGGGCCAAGTTGATCGGAGTTGAAACTCGTTAACCAACTGTTCCAGGTAAAAACCGGGCAGAAACCTTTAACCATGCCACGTAAAACCCTTATGCTTAGACACGAAGCCGGGTGGTAACCCGAGACGAGCTTCATTGTTAATTTCCACCAAAAGTGACACTAATAGAGATAGAACTTAAGTTTTCTATAAAAAAACCCAAGTTATCCTACCACTTAAGGTCAACAAAATAGAAATAAAAACTAAATAGAAATAAAAACGAAAAAGAATGAATCAGAAAAGGAAAAAAGCGAGAAGTTTCTTGTGATAGTGCGTATACATGCGTGTGTTGTATGTATAATATGACGTTGATATAATTCTGTATCTATACTATTACTATATATACACCATCTAAAACCCTTTCGATTTTCAATCTCTTCGATTCTCCCCTAATCATTAACAATTTATTCTCTCTCTCTCTATATATATATATACTGTTTGTTGATCATCATCATCAATTGATGTTGTTGATATGAAGAAGAATTTGAATTCAATTCTTCCACATTGATTTTACAATTTGAGTTTTTTTTTTATTTCAATTTCAACAATTCTAGATTTGATTTTGACGATGGAAGAAAAAGGTCAACAGGCTAAAGATCGAGTCTCTCCTGCTTCAGTTTCACCTTTGCCCTTGCATGCCGGTATGTATCTCATGCGTTTGATCTGTTATTTGTTTGTTGATTTGGGGGAAACGATTGATCTCGTTTGTTTTTACAACATTGTTGTGTTTTTATCGTAATTGATTGTTTTTACACTATTGATTTTTAAGCGATTGTGAATTGTACTTCTTTTATGCTTTGATTTAGGAATCTAGGGTTTCTGTTCATCTAATTTGCGAGTTTTGACCATGATTTAGGGCTTTTTTATGATTTGATGTTGATAGAGTTTAGTGAATCTGTATTGAAGTTGTGTCGGCAATGATCATTAGATGTTTGTTTTGATTTTAGATCTTCAATCTACTTAATTTAATTCTAGCCCTAAAAATTAAGCTTCATCTAAAATTGTATGTTTACTTTTGTTGGATGAATTGCTATTTTCAGCATCAAATTATTGGATAAATGTTGACTTTGACTAGTGATTTTGTCAATTTGGTACTATAACAATAACCTGAAAGAACATTTAGGTTTCTTTTCAATTCGGGCAAGCATATATGATGTTCAGAAATTAATGGTTTGTTATATTTATATACATATAATTTTTCCAATACAATATGTAGTGTTTATATGCATTTTACTAAAATGAGTGGTTTTTTGTACCTTGTAAGCATGATGAAACAGTTGTCAATCATTTTGATGTATGGCTCTTTAGTAGACTTCATGTGTGCTTTAGTAATCATTTAAGCCATTTTGGTTGGTGAGCCACATAATCAGTTTCAAGTAATTTGATTGGTTCATGTCAGCAGAATGACATTGTTTTTTGTTTTTTTTTTTGTTTTTTTTTTTGAACGGCTGCAGAATGACATTGTTAAACTGAAATAACTAACTTTACAGGTATGACTCTCTCAGCAGGTGAAGGGCTTTTGCCGGGTAACTATATAGATAAGGTATTTTCTAGCTTTTCGATTTCATATTTTGATTTGTACCGATTTCTTCTTTTTTTAATTAGTAGTTTGTTTGTGTTATCAGCCACTTTCTCCGAAAAATGAAAGGATTGTTTCTCCGAACCCTTCTGCGGATGCAGCCATCACAGGGTCCATAAGAAACATGTCCAACCGGCCAGAAGCAGTGAATGTGAATGGAACTCAGAACCCTGTAAACCAAGTGAATGTTTTTGCTCCTCCAGAACAGACCTACTATTATGGAGGTTAGTTTATTCTATAACATAAACTTTCTACAGGGTTACACAGGCCTAGAGTTTGTTTCAACTATGTGATCTCTATCGTTATCTATTATTGCGGTGCTATTCTAGTATGTTAGACGCGGTAAGTTTAGCCTGTTTATATGATTTGGTCAATTTGAGCTGTGTTCAATCTTTAGCTGGTAAAATGGTTTAAATGAAAGGGTAGTTTTGAAGTTCACAAATCACTTGTTGTTGAAGGGTTTGAATATTATTGATATTATATACTTTATAGCCAATACTTAAAATGCGTGTAAATAATTAAAATATATATTTATCTTTTGACAATGAGCAATTTGGGTCTGCCCAACTCTTTATAACATATACAAATCATTAGATATATAAGCTATTTGCAAAAGCTTATTTTGATCAGTTATTGTCGCTTTTAGTTTATTCCACCTTTCAGTTTATTCACCTTATCCTCAACTTATTTGTACATTGCCATCAGGTTATGATGATGGTTCGGCTAACTGGGGAGACTATTCAAACTATGTTCATGCTAATAACTTGCAAAATGGGCCTGCGGTGAGAATATTAATACTGTTATCTTTATGTCTTTCTCAACAATAAAACACATTCCATTTGAACTATCAACTTCACATGTTCTCATCTATGTTTTTTACCCAATGTAGGCTATGTACAGTGATAACACATCACTATTGTTTCACCCTGCATATGGGTTTGATGCCCACATGGCATATGGACAATTTTCTCCCGTTGCCAGTCCTTTATCTCCTATAATGATAGATGGGCAGCTGTTTTCACCACATCAAGTTCCGATGTCCCCCAATTACTACTCACAACCCATTTCTCCTCAGTTTACATCTGCTTTGCCAGCCGACCTTGCTTCATCAGTAAACAGTGGTCAAGAGGCTTTTTCTGACAACGTTTTTCTGGGTCCCGGATCTGGCTATTATTTGCAATATAGCGGAAATAATAGTCTAGGGTTCTACAAGTATCCTGGGGATGTCGGTTCTGGTGATTCAGCACCAAATCGATCAATGTCCTCAGACAGAAGTAGCTATGCCGCTCCCTATACATCAGCAGCCTTATACCCTGCATCAGTTGGCATTTTTGGATCATATGACCACATTTTTAGTCAGGTTTTTCCACTAAATATATGTTTTTGGGATTTCAAGTATTTCCTTTAAAATAACAAAATATATATATAATGTATATATATTGTGTACTTGATTTCTAGATTCCACAGCAGCAGACAGCTTATGGATATGGGTCAGTATCAGGTTCTTCCACAAGACGATACCCACAAAACGGATCTTTTCAAGGGTATACTAGTAATCCCATTTTTCATGGGGAAGCTAGTCACCTGAACCGTTTTGCGCCCGAAAAAGGTGGAAAAATTAGGGACCGGGATGCAGGTAGCATGATCAGTGAATCTCATGGTACTACTAGTGATCGTAACCGAGGACCAAGGGCATCAAAACCAAAAGGAAATAGTAATAATAATATTACTGATGGGAAAAACGACGTTTCTTCTAAGCTTGATCTTGAGCTTTACAATCGATCTGATTTTGTTACAGCCTACAACAATGCTAAATTCTTTGTAATTAAGTCTTTTAGTGAAGAGAATGTTCATAAGAGTATCAAATACAGTGTTTGGGCCAGTACCCCGTTGGGAAACAGAAAACTAGATGCTGCTTATCAAGAAGCCAAAGCATCCGGTACCACTTGTCCGGTTTTCCTCTTCTTTTCTGTAAGATTCTTCAACTATCAAACAAAACACTAAAACTTCATGATATCAAGTTTTTTATGCTTAAAATTATCCATAGGTAAATGCTAGTGGACAGTTCTGTGGGGTGGCTGAGATGGTTGGTCCTGTAGATTTTGTGAATGATGCAGAGTACTGGCAACAGGATAGATGGAGCGGCCAGTTTCGGGTCAAATGGCACATCATTAAGGATGTTCCAAATAGTCGATTCAGACACATAATTCTTGAAAACAATGACCACAAACCTGTTACCCATAGCAGAGATTCACAAGAGGTACTTGCTATCACATGCGTTTAGAAGCATATTTATAAATCGGTTATTAGCTACCAGTCTCTATTGTTGTGTTACATATTTGTGATTTTGTGAATTTTTCTTTGAGTAGGTGAAACTAGAAGCGGGTAATGCTATGTTGAAAATATTTAAGGAACATGATGCAAATACATCAATTTTAGACGATTTTAGTTACTATGATGAGAAGGAGAAAGGTTCGCAGGAAAAGAGGTCCAAAGAGCGGGATTTTACAAAAAACTTCCCTGCTGATGTGAACGATGCTACAATTACGCAACTTGCTGATAAAGTTTCAGAGTCACTCCGTGTGGAAGAACACAGGGAAGTACAGTAAATACTTAGGGAAGTTCAGGTGCAAAGTTTGATGAATCTTGGATATTATTGCCTTGAAGTTGTGCATAGACACAGATCAACAATTGGGATTGAATAGTTCATCCCACATCTTTTAGTGCAAGTTTGGGAGTTGACTTTGTAGTTCTTCATCTCTTTATTGTTTCTAGAGGTAGGAGGTGGTGACGGTGTGTAAGCTAAGATCTTTTTTGGGGTCAGGATGCTGATTTAGTTGCTCTCAAAACAAGTGTACATTTCTCTCTCAAAGGAATGAATGAAAATTGCTTAGCCTGACACTCTTCTCAATTTCAAGATTTTGGTTGTTTATTTGATCAAACCGGAACCTTTGAATCTTGATTATGTGCCTTACAATTGAAATTGGTTAAAATTAAGTTTCTTTAATATGCAAATAGCGCAAAACATGTTAAAAGGCTTCACACATTACATGACATAACAAATAATTTCATGTTTACACTGAAAACACCATTTTAATTTTTTTGAATATATCAGATTGATTGGGCAAGGTTTTTAGAGAGCAGTGCAGCTCTATTGTAACCAAATCTCGCAAAAACTAGAGTCGTTTTTTATTTCCGACATCTGCAGTGCTAAAAAAACTTGGTACTGTCTACTTACAAAGATTAGTTGCATTCAGGTCATCATCTCACTCTTATTGAGTTGTATACATTAATGTACTTGGTAGCTGTTTTATTCCAACTGTTGTCGATTCGCATAGTTTTCTGAACGAGTTTCTCCAATATGCAACAACCATACTATAGCACCATATTAGATAAGAGAAATGAATCAATTATGAAATTTCAAATAAAAAAATATAAGAAAATGTAAAAAGTTATTGCATCAAATGATGATACATGTCCAGTTTTAACAAAGCGGCAACTTGAGTTTAAGTATTCGATATGCTTACTTGTCATGATTTGTTAGCAAAGCACTTGCAAGCCATCCAGAACAAAGTGTTTTTTTAGGCAAGTTGGAGATACTGTACCAGAAAAAGAAACAATAATCTTTCATGATGAACCAGAAGATGTGTGTCTGGAAAGCATAATATTCAATTACAATTGTGAAATTTGAAGTCTATCGCTTCGTTAAAGCGATGAAATTGGCTAAATTATGCTCACCAGAAGTTCATAAACTACTGAATTGCTGTACACAATGGCTCCTTCCCATAAACTCAACCTTTCAGGATTGTTTTCCATGGTTCGATCATCATCAATCGCCTATTAATCAGAAGATACATAAGAAAAATAAGTTAGCACAAAAGTGACTCTTTTTATCACATCTCAAAGATGCTAACTTTAACTGCAGTTTGATAAAGAGAAACACACAGGCTTATAAGAGACAAAATGACAGAGGAAGTATTGTGACTCACCTTGTCAATAGTTGCAGCAGCAGCATCCATCAAGGGCCAGCCACACTTCTTGTCCGCCAAAAGAACCAAAGATACGATTTTATCTAACGTAAGAGGATGTTAATTTGAAAACAAATGTGTATGAAACTACAGGACATAACATCATAATTGTGTGCAAGTAAATTACACACAGACAGGAAACATAACATTAGTGCATCAACAACATTGAGTAGATTTGGTCATTAATAGTGCCACAAATACGCTCTCGCTTCGCTTATCAATACCAAAAGACAAGTATGTTTACAAAATCATCAAAACAAATACTCAATTACACTACTAATTCATTCATTTGGAAGCTTCTTCTTCTTCCAGTTTCTTCACATACGCCTTCAACGTCAAGACCAAGTTCCTAGCGGGTGCTTGCAACGTCCCCACGACGGACGTAGCTGGAGCCTTAAAAGCACCAAGTAAGTTTGCATAAACCTCAGCTCGAGTTGGCATATTTTCCAAGGACTTAAACTCATTAGGCGGATAATATTTGCCTTCAAAAACCGCCCCACTGAAGTCATTATCTTCGAGTTTTTTCTCCTTTTGAAAAGTCCGGTAGGGTTTAATGGCAGCGGGGATCTCTTCGGAGTGAACAAACAACCACGCATTCATTCCCTTCATACACGGCTTCAATGACTCCCATTTTGTGCCTTCAATTGCTTTAAGGACCAACGTGTTTTTGGCGACGATGAGTTTGCTTGATTCAGGGAAGGTTGTTCGGAGCTGCTGGAATTGTTGGACGGTGAAGCCTTTGTAATTAATTCCGGCTATTAGGTGACAGTCTTCAAGCTGTTGTTTCACTGTTTCTACTGTTTCTTCTTTCTTTGTACGGCTGATTGCGGAGCGGATGGTGAGGTTAGGTTTACGTTTGGTGGTGGTGGTGGTGGAGTGGAGGAGAAGGGGGTTGTGGAAGTGTCGTTTTAGGGATACGGCGGTGGATGACGGTGGTTGCAGGCTGAAAACGCTCGCTTCCATTTTTGTTTCAGTTTCAATTTCAATTTCAATGGAGGATTGATTTTGTCTACCTTATCTATCTATCTTGCTTTGTAGATTGTAGATGTCATCTACAATAACCAACCAAAAGAGTAAAATGTTATTTTTGTTGCCCGGTCTCACTGTTTTAAACTTTTAATGGTTCTAAATACTTCTAATTAATGTTTAATCATTCAGTATTTATAAAGTTTGTTTTATAAAAAATAAGTTTTTAAATGATTCAGTTTAAGTGTCTAATGATTCCGGCCTAGCTGGTTGAAGACACCCGGTTTTACAGTGGTGGTTCAGGGTTCTAATCCTGCCTGTGAGATTTTCCAGGAAAAACCTCATTGGTTTTCTCGGTTGAACGCCTAGCCAAACTCCGATGTCAAATGAGCCCGGTTAAGACAACATATTGACCGGAGTGGGGTGGTGGGTTCCCCATTGCGGGGAATGCGACCAGCTGGTTGCATAAATTGAAAGTCGCCGTTCAAAAAAAAATGATTTAGTTAAGTGCTAAATAGTTAAGAGATAGGGAAATAATGAATGAAGCATATATCAACTTTACCCACATATGATGTTCTACCATAATACCCCTCTTATTGATTGAATCCCTTAATGGTTTAAATCTCTTAACCATTCAACATTTAATGATTTAAGTGCTGAATGATTAAAGAGTCTGAACCATTAAAGAGTTCTATCCTTTAAAGAGATGTTAGGGTAAAACTTCATATGAGATTAAAGTTGGTATATATTCTATTCAATATCTCTCTGTTTCTTAACCATTTAACACTTAACTGAACCATTCAGAGACTATTTTTTTATGAAACAAACGTTCTTAATGGTAAATAATTAAACACTAAACTAAACTATTAAGATGTGAAATAACAGTTCTTTAATGATTCAGATTAGTCCCTAGGAGTCTAATTTTTTTTAAATATAATTTTGTAACTAGTTTATCTATATTAATTGAGAAAGTGAGTGAACACTACTAGCATATTTGTAATTTGATTATGACGGAAGGATGTTTGTGTCTATTGTTAGGGTGTATATGTCCTTAATGGCATCTTATATCTAAATCTACTATCCTAGAATAGTTTGTTTCGTGTCTTCTGCGCTTGTCGGTGGTGCTTTGCTGCTTTTGATTTTTGTCAATCCTGGGCATCGCTTGGTTTTCTTTATTGACGGTTAGCATGCTAATGGTGACGATGTTGCTTGATTTTTGTGGATCTGTTTGCCGCCTCCGCTCCTGAATCACAAATACGATGGGGGTGTTATCGTTTGTTGTTAATTAAGAAACGTGGTGGTGACGATGGTTTGCTGATTGTGGTGGATACTAATGTCGTTATTGACGGCTTTTTTCCATAGGTGGGGGTGGATTTCGGGACTGTGGTGATGGTGCATGATTTGTGTTTGTTCTTCGATGATACTTGATGCATGTTATCCATAGTCATGTTACAAATTGCAGCCATGTGCATGTTTTGTCTTCAGTAGGCTAGGTTTTGCTATTCAAAAGGGGGTGGCGGCGCAACTTGTTGCCCGTCTACCTGCTACCTTATTGTAAATTCATTTGGTGTTTTATCGTTAAAAATATTGTTTATCTGATCAAAACCGGAACTTTGAATGTTAATTATGTGCCATTGTGCCTTACAATGGAGATTGGTTAAAAATAAGTTTCTTTAATATGAAAACAACGCAAAATATGTTAAAAGGCTTCACACATGACACATCACATGACATTACAAATAATTTCATGTTCCATAGTGAGAACATCATTTTAAATTTTTTGAATATATTAGATTGATTGGGCAAGGTTTTTAAAGAGCAGTGCAGCTCCATTGTAACCAAATAAGGCAAAAACTAGAGTCAATTTCGATTTCCGATGTGTTTATATTGAATGTTGAAAGTTTTTTTACATAGAAATAGAAGGTAAAAAAACTTGGTACTGTCTACTTACAAAGATTAGTTGCATTCAAGTCATCATCTCACTCTTATTGAGTTGTATACATCAATGTACTTGCTTGCTGTTTTATTCCAGCTGTTGTCGATTTGCATAACTTTCTGAACGAGTTTCTCCCACTCGATTGGTTCTGCAAGGAAAGTGAAGTACTAGTTATATAAACTGGATTGATTTACATGATTTCTTGATACACAAACAATGAATGGAAAGATATGAAATAATTATGCAGACTTACTATCCTTGTAATATGAAAATGCACGATCAAGAGTCTGACTAAGTGAACCTTCATCAATTCCTTCAAAGACAAACCTTGTACAGACAAAGAAATTCCACATTTTAATGTGAATCGTAGTATCGTGCTTCACTAAGTATTCAAACATGTAAATAAGCAGCCTGGCCTGCAAACATTCCTTAGAATTTAAAAAATAATAGCACAAGAAAAACTCAGTTACAAGAAAATTCAATTTTAACAATCCAAAGGAAACCCATTTTCCAAAAATAATCCATAGTAACAATTTGAACAATGTCACTCTTAACTTTCATTTTTATAGTCAAGGACAATCACACTTGCATAATCATAACAGATTCACACTATATTTAGCTTACAAGGAATGTACATTTCCCACTTTCACTCAGAATCATCCTTGTGAGCGTAATCTATTCGGAATAAAATGTAAGGCTATGATGATTAAGCGAGTGAGATACATCGTAGGAAAGAAAGTAAAAATATAAACCAACAGAAAACAAAAAGGTGAGATACTAAGTGACATATTAAAAGACCAAATTCCACGTAATTTTAGTTCATAACTTAAATGATTACCCGTTGGCCATCTCAGGCTGCGACTGATCATCCATATCAAAAACAGTGTCAGCAAGACCACCAGTTTTCCTTACTATTGGTACCTGAATAAACATTAACAGCTTATACTAGTTTGCACATAATCATATCATATTATCATAGCAAGTCGGTACTCTACTCAACTAATACCATAAACAAGAAAAAGATATGGTTTTCTGGACAGTATCATTTACCGATCCATAACGCATTCCAATCATCTGAGCAAGTCCACATGGCTCATATATAGAAGGAACCAGCACCATGTCAGCAGCAGCATACAGCATGTGTGACAGCTCCTCACTGCCATAAACATACATATTATGTTACAAAATAAGCAAAACTTTCAAATTTGCAACAAATGCTAAGCATAACTTGTTGGAAAAGGTATGTACGACACCCTTACCTATACATCAAGAGGATTCGAGTTGTAGAACCTTTGTTATGCTAGAAAGAGAAAAATAGCGATGATCAAGTAGATAGACTAATAATTAGACGATGGGAAAATTTTCAACAAAGAAATTACCAAATTAGCCAGAGCTTCAAAATCTCTTTGAACCCTACCATCTGGAGCTTTTCCCAGCACAATCATTTGCCCACCCTATTAAAAAGGAATAAGACCATATATTATTTTGACTATTTTATATCAGGATGAATATGTGAAGGTAGTATTAAAATAACATTTCAATAAAGTTACCTGTTTTTCTATATGACTGATTGCATGTGTAATTAGATGAAGACCTTTTTGAGCTACCAATCTAGAAATGCATACAACTAAAGGCACCCTACCTTCAAAGGCCAAACCAAGTCCCCTTTGGAGATATTGTTTGCATATTTTCTTTCCATCAGTGTTGTGAGCTTAATTAAATGGACAATATGTAAGTACAATGCTTTTATTTAGAAGTAACATTCATTCAGTTAAACTTTTTAAGATAACCATATGATCTTGTTATGTTTCAGCTAAATAAATGGGCAAAATGTTAGTAAAATGTATTTATTTGTTTCATTTAAAAAAACATAAGGAATACAAACAAAAACTAAGATGAATATTACCATGATAATTGGTAGGCAAGAAAACATCAGAAGCAGGGTTCCATAAAACAGTATCAATCCCATTTAGAATACCATGGTATCTACAGTAGATGATGATTGCACAGTTAGGTTATGAAGTAAATTGGAAATCCAATATGCAACCATAGTGTTTCTTTGAGGTAAGTTGGCCATCTCAGGGTGCGACTGATCTTCCATAAGGAATATATGATAAGAGAAATGAATCAATTATGAAATTTCAATGAAAAAATATAAGAAAATGTAAAAAGTTAAATGATGATACATGTCCAGTTTTAACAAAGTGGCAACTTGAGTTTAAGTGTTCGATATGCTTACTTGTCATGATTTGTTAGCAAAGCACTTGCAAGCCATCCAGAACAAAGTGTTTCTTTGAGGTAAGTTGGAGATACTGTACTGGAAAAAGAAACAATAATCTTTCATGTTGAACCCAGAGGATGTGTGTGTGTGTGTGTGTGTGGAAAGCATACTATTCAATTACAGTTTCTTGGATTCAGTGATCTATGGAGTCCTTTTTTATTATTTACTTCTGTTATTCTGGATAAAGGAATACATTTTCTTTTGGTTGTAAATGTTACTGTATTAATTAATACTAATCGTTTGTGGAATCATAACCACTGATAAACATATTGTGAAATCATATTTCATTATTTCTCTAATATTATTCCCACTGCATCATGAAGGTACACAGCTTTTAAGTGTATCATTGCGTTAAAGTAAAGAAATTGGCTGAATGATGCACACCAAGGTGAATAAGCTATCAAGTATACAATGGCTCCTTTCAATAAACTACTTACACTACTGAATTGCTGTACACAATGGCTCCTTTCAACAAACTCAACCTTTCAGGATTGTGGCCAATGGTTCGATCATCAATTGCCTATTAATTGGGAGATACATAAAAAAATAAGTTAACACAAAAGTGCATCTTTTAATTACAGCTCAAAGATGACTAACTTTAATTGCAATTTGGTAAAGAGGAAAGCGCAGGTTTAAAAGAGACAAGATGACAGAGAATACATATCGTGACTTACCTTATCAATAGTAGCATATAAAGATCCATCAAGGCCACACTTATTGAGCTGTTCTTGTCTGCCAAAAGAACCAAAGAATGTTCAGTTATGATTTTATCTAATGTTATCAAAGGTAAGAGGATGTTAATTTGAAAATAAATGTAACAGTCAGGTATGAAACTACATGGGGGGAAAAAGGAAATAAGGAAGACGATATCGTAATTGTGTGCAAGTAAAGTACACACAGGAAACAAAACATTAGTGCATCAATCACAAAGTACCAGACAGAGCAACAATAATGAGAATACCTGCATTCCCCGTAATGCTCCATATTGTGAATTGTCAATACTATTCTTGGTTTCTACAAAGTAGAAAATTTTGATTTATTAATGGATTCTCTTAGAACCTTCAAAAAATAGAGTGAAGCCTCAAACTAATGTCATACCTGAAGTGAAAGATAACTGTACATGTCCCAGTAGAGCAGTGGCAGTGCGCCTGTCTGCCATTCATGGACATGTATAATATCAGGCTGTGTTCCAGTTACCTGCATCATTTATTCCATGGTACTCTCAGATTTCTTGAAGGTAATGCATAATTATGTAAACAGGTGTATAAAATTTATTCAGCACATCATAGATAATGTGCTTGACCGATGAAGGGTAATCATATTTCATAAATATCTAAATCTCAAACTACAGGAATTGAAGTGTAAGCGTTCTTTTTTTCACTCATAGTTTAATAATTGACAGATAGGTTTATAAATCATCACAGCTAGAAAAATGTGTATAGAAACCTACAAACCTGCATCCATTCAAGGCAAGCACGGCTGAAAAATAAATAAGCTTCCAACTCATTGTACGAACCTCCATATACATCTTCACCCTTAAAGAATTGGTTCGTTGGTTCAATAAATATGACCGGAATATCTGAAACTAATCCACTGTACGCATTAGTTTGGATCCAGTTTCCATCATGATATGAATTATATGTAGACATTAATGATAATTCTTGAATGTTGTCCTTCTGGATACACTCATAAAAAGGAAGCATAACATCAACTTTATGTCCTCGTAATAAACATGCTCGAGCTAGGCCAGTTACAACGTCACCAAGACCACCAACTTTTGCTATCGGTGCCATTTCAGCAGTCACATGAATAACATGCAAAAGATCAGAATCTTTCTCTATGTTAACAGGAATCTCTGTATTGGCATCATGAGCGTGAAACTTCCTCTTCCAAAATGGGATTTCATCACTTGGAGAAGGCCAGTCAACGTCTTTGACCAAACCAGTTAAAGATTTTGGCTTGTCAGCAGCTACCTATAAATTAATGTATAAGTGTATAACAACAACATTGAGTAGATTTGCTCATTGACAGTATTTTATTGAAACGGAGTATGGCACTATATCATGAATTCATGATACAGAACAACAGATGTTATGAAACATTGGCTAGTAAATCTACCACAAATACGCTTATCGAGAGTGACGAGAGTCAAACACCAGTATTACTCTCATTTACTCGAGGAACATTGGTAAAATCCATTAAATCACTGTTTTATAAATCAATTGTTATATGCTAAATGAAGGTTTTGGATCCAGTTGCCATCATGATATGAATTATACTAATGAAGATTTTAACACAAGTAATGTTGTTTGAATGAAGCATCACTGCCTTATAAATCACTTGTTAGAAACATGCTCATTATATTAACTGTAAGTCATTACACACTGTTTTAAAAATAAAAACAAAATTAATCAGTTTCACTGATTCATTTCAATGTAGCTAATTAATATGCACTTCACAACAAATTTGTAAATCCTTACACGCTAAAACAAGTCATAATTAGTTTTTGCTAATCTCAATTACTTGTTATCAAAATTTCCTCAAACCAAACCGTATACAGTGAGAAAATTTGACTAAAAACAACAATCGAAATAGTTTATATTACCTGTTCCAGATGAATCGCTTGAATTTTGCGATCGAATGAAGAGCGGTTTGAGAAATCAGTCGTAGAATTGAATACAAACTTCCGGCCGACGATCGTCTTCTTCCTTCGAACCGGAACAAAGCAGCAATCGGACAGTTTCGTTTTAGAAACCCCAAACACCGGAGAAGTGACGGCAATTCTCACTACTTCCATCGATTAAGCTACTGAAATCGAATTTTCATGAACTAATCAGAAAAATGCATGAGTGTTTGTGGAGATATAATGGTGATGGTGATGGAGATTGAGATTGAAATGCCGTAATCGACGCTGCCAAAATAAGTTTCGAGATTCGAGCATTATTCGTTCTTCAAGTTCCCTACATCATCACGTAATTCTAAAGCACAAAGTATCCTGATTATGAATGATGCTGTGTTTGCTTACACATGTTGCATTAAAACTTGTACATTTATATGCTGAAATAAACATACCAAAATATCACCATTGAGATATTTAAAACTTTTTTTAAACGGCCCCAATTGTTTATGTACATTATAAGGGGTGACACAATAATAAAAAAACACCTTAAGTTATTTTAAGATTTGGATTTGGAAGTGTTTATAGCACTTGAAATTAGATAACGACTAAAAGTAATACAGTTTTGTTTCGGTCATCTTACCGGACTTGAAATATGTTGATAGCACTTGAAACTATAAATTTTATTTGTCGTCCGGTGCCGTTGTTTTCATGATTTTATTGTCGATTTTTTTATTCATTGGTCCGTATTAAACCCTAACGTGTTTGCGCGAGGTGTAAAAATACCTAGTTGGTATATAAAAATAATAATATTTTATTTTTGGTTTTTTGCAACAAACTACGCTTTCTAATGAGCCGGATCCGTAACAGTCAAAGTAATACAGTTTTTTTCACGGAACTTTCCTTTTATGACTTCCGACGCGTTGGAGTGATAACGATCAAAGTAGTATAGTTTTTTCCAGTCGTATCATCGGACTTGAAAGATGCTGATAGCACTTGAAACTGGAAATTTTTTTTTGTCGTCCAGCACTGTTGTTTTTCATGATTCTATTGCCGCAATTTTTGTTCATTGATCCGTATTCAACCATCCGATAACAACCAAAGCAATATACTTTTGTTTCAGGCTTTCAGCCTTCCCACCAAAGTTGAAAGGTGGCGATAGCAATTGAAACTATAAATTTTGTTTTGTCGTCCAACATCTTCTTTTTCATAATTTTATTGTTGCAATTTTTGTTTATTGACCCGTATTTAACCCCGCGTAAAGTAGTTGGTTATCTATAATATAATGGAGTTACATACATATGACGTACAAGTGATTCGATTAACATGACATCAAATCCTACAAAAAAAAAGATCACTTTATAGAAAAATGTGAAGAGAAAAATTAAAATAAAGTTTGTCACCGTCTCCCACCACCTGTCGCCAACCCCCAAAGTCCAAACATGAAAGAACCAGCCTTATTTAAGGGTGGTCCTATTCTCACACTTTCCTTTTTTATTTTCGCACCCCCCAGGCGCCGCACATAGCCCTATCCGCGGCGCCTGGGTCACATCACATCGAAACATAACATCAGACCTTGACAACTGACCATCCAACAGACCCCAGGCGCCGCACATAGGCCCTTGCGCGGCGCCTGGGTATCCCAGACACACTTATGCGCCGCACATAGCCCTATGTGCGGCGCCTGGGTTAATTTTATGACAAAATTTTCAAGATTTTCAATCCATTTCGCCCACATAACCCTATATTTTACACCCAACCATTTTAACATAACAAATTAATAACACACAAAAACATTTAAAACTTTAACAAACATTTATAACACACAAAATTAATCATTCATAAAAAAAATTAAAAATTACATAAACTTAAAAAAAATAACAATAAAACATAAAAGATAACTACTGGTCCCCTTCTTCCGACGATGATGAAAACGCCACATCCGGAATCCTAAAATGGTCGCGTATAGCATTGAACAATCGAACTGCCCGTCGTCCATGTCGATCTATCCGGCGTCCTTGTCGCGCAATATCACGTTGCATCACTTGGAGGCGTTGATCAAAGTGGTCTGCTAAAACACGCGCTCCCTCTGGCAGGTTGTCGTATACGTGCTGTGGGAACTGCGGTGGATCATGATGCGGACGCTCGGGTGACGGCTCAGGTTGTTGTTCGGGCTCATGTGGCGGAGACTCATTCGGCTCAGGCTCAGGCGCAGGTACTCCCCGTCTCTCCTCAACAAAAACTGGAATCTGGTCCCAAGGTGGCAACTGAACAGGCACAAATATTTCGCCATTTTCATCCTTGAACCGAAGACCCACAGGAAACTTGCGCATTAGGCGCATGCTGTGCAAACTAGTTTTCCCTAGTTTTTTGGCCTTAATAGCCGGAGAGATCCTATCATCTTGCTCCGGAGAGATCCCAAATGAGCGAGCTATGACGGTGATGTACGCGCCGCCATACAACTGTCCGCGCGCCTGTCGATGGTAGGCGGACTCAAAATATTCCGCCAAACAGGTAGCAAGCGCACAGGGCCGGCGAAGAAAGAGACAATACATAAAGAAAAGGTCACTCATGTTGACCTTATCTTTCCCACACCCCCTGGCAGAAATGGAAGACGCAATGATACGACCCAAATACCGGTGTAGAGGGTCAATGATGGAAGCCGCCTTCGCATTACACACTCCGAAGTGCGTAGAGGCAATAACCTCCCAGAAACTGACGAGGGTCTCACGAGGCAAAGTTCTGATCCCTTCAGTGTATAATGGGGTGTCTAGCTCCTCCTCCATGTACAACCCCGAACGAACAGCAAACTCTCTCAGTGTCATCGAACGATAAACCCCGCATAATCGAAAAGTTATCTCGCGGAAAGGTTGAGCGGGGTTCTCGACATAATCGTGCGGTGGGCGGTTGAAAACAAATGATGACAAAAACTCCACAGTGAGCTCCCGGTATGATGGCCTGGTTGCTAAATCAAACAACCGAGCCCACGGAGTGTTGTAACCAATAATCTCCTGACATCGATCTCCCTCATGAAGCTCATTTAAAAGATCCCAATCTATATGGATGTGTCCGCCCACATCCATCGTTCTCAGTTTTTTGCACTTTTCTTGCGCCGTTGGGTTATCAGGAAACTCATAATAAGGATGCCCTGGACGAGTATCAAAATTTTCTAGAATCGAAAAATCCATATCATCAGTGTTGTAAGGGTTGTCAAACTCAAATTCTGGAAGAGGGTTTGAAAAGTTTGTCGGGTGGTTAGAAGAAGACATGTTTGATAGCTTTTTTGGGTTATACGTAGCGCTTGGTCGAACAAAAAACGTGGTAAAAAGACTTGGTTATACGCCCGTTTGATCTCTGTGTATTGCCTGTTAACCATTCTGTCGACAAACTTCACAAGCTTAACGAGGCTGTTGCGATGGCTTGGAAGGTCTTTTTTAAATAAGGCATGCATGCCTTCAACCCGGTTGGTGGTAGTTTGGTGAAAGTTTATTGTCCTGTTAGTCCAGGCAGATACAAACTTTTGACGGTACGGCTTTAACCAATTATCATGCACATACTCAAATACCTCTAAAAAGAAAAGGTTAGCATAATAATTAAAATAAAAAAAAATGTATGTAATAAATACCTATAAAAAATGTAATAAATACTCACCTCCACGACCCGATTCTTTTAGATGAGCTTCAAAGTTAGTTAGGTTATACTCATATATAGGCTCTGTAGTAGACTCACACAATAAAGAGAAGAATCGGATAAATTCTTTCCACTCACCATCCAAAAAGTGTTTTTTGCAGTTCCTAAGAATGTTTTGTTGAATATGGAACCGACAAAGATACCTGTGCGCATTTGGAAAAATTTGTTTACACGCGCTCATTAGCGCTAATTCTCTGTCAGTTACAATTACACGCGGCTGCATATTTTTTTCCAACATATCACTGAGCCTGCGTAATACCCATGCGTAGTTTTCCGTTTTTTCGTTAGAAATAAACGCATGAGCAACAGCAAACGACTGGTTGGTCGACGTCATACCTACAACCTGAACAAACGGAAGACCGTAAATGTTTGTTTGGTAGGTGGCGTCAATCAACAGCACGTGTGAAAAAGCACACCACATAGTATATGAATGTTTGTGCATAAAGAAAATATCTTCAACGGCTTTTGTGGTGTTATTCACGTTTGTGTAATAAACGTAATCTTTTCCTTTGAAGTAGTTTTCCATTTGTTCCATTGGAGACTCCCCGACTTTATTTTCTTTGTTTATCTTTTGAACAACGTTCTGAATGTCTTTCTTAATAACCTATTCAATTTTTATTAAAAAAAAAGTTAAATATTGCATGAATATAAAATTTTGTTGTTATATTTTAAATACGCTAACCTTTTTTTCTGGGTTATTTTTTGTCAACGCTGCCCAGATGTTACGAGCAGGAATATCTAGTTCTGCGAGCTCACCAACCAGTCTTTTCTCCTCCACGGAAAGCCTCCTAGCATACGCGTGACCCTCAAGATTTTCAATAGGCGAGTGGTTGTGCATCGGGTTTTTCACCTCTAATTTCCAGTAACTATTATTTGATACAAATGATCCCTTCAACTCAAATGGGCAACCGATTTTCTTGCTACCGGTTTTTCTAACCGTAGCTACAGACTTATATTGCCCACCAAGACTGCACTGTAACCAGATAGCCTTTTCTTTAGATCTTTTGGTAGTAATGACATAACCATGTTCGATTCCTCTATTTTGGACCCAATTGACTAATTCCTGACGTGACTGAAAAACCATGTCAGTTTCAAAAGAAACTATAATCGGGTAAGAGTCTTCAGGATCAATTTTGTCAGCATCATCTTCGTCTTTTTGGTCAGCATTGTCACCAGCATAGTTATTCTGTTGCTGACCCGCATTGTCACCAGCAGAGTTATTCTGTTGATGACCAGCATTGTAACCGTACGGGTATTCCAATGGAATATTCAAGTCAAACTGACCCGCATTGTCACCACCATAGTTATTCTGTTGCTGATCACCACAGTCACCGAAAACATAATCGTAACTGTTATCCACTGGATTATTTAAGTCGAACTTTCCAGCATTGACACCATAATTATTTTGTTGAACAAATTGCTCGCCACCGTCACCGTAAACATAACCGTAACTGTCATTCGGTGGAATATTTAAGTCAAATTGTACCGAATTATCAGGAAATTGAAAACCCGATACAACCTCGTCCTCCTGCTGACTTTGGTTGGAGGCAGCTTGATTCCAAGTGTTAGAGACTACAGTCTCGTATGAATCAGGAACACTAGTGTTAGAGTATTCACCGAATATATAACTATTAATCCACGACATTATAATGTTATATCGTGATGATAATGAAAGTTGAGAAAAAAAAACGTGTATATTTTGGTAAAGATTGTTGAGAAAAAACGTGTATAGTATGAATTTTGAGAAAAAAATGAAATGTATTAAGTAGTGGTCCAGGAAAGGAGGCAGGCGCCGCGCAAAGCCCCATCTGCGGCGCATAGCGACCTCGTTTGACCAAATTCCTCCTCGTTAACGACATTCCCCTCGGAAAAGAACCCATGCGCCGCGCAAGGGCCTATGCGCGGCGCATAACATTGCATCGGTTGACCAGCTTCCTCCTCGTTAACGACATTCCCCTCGGAAAAGAAAAATCTCGTCTGAAAACAACCCAGGCGCCGCGGATAGGGCTATGTGCGGCGCCTGGTACCTGAAAAAGTGACCCAGGCGCTGCACATAGCCCTATCCGCGGCGCCTGGGTTAAAAAAAAGTGTGTGGATAGATCTGGTAAGTGTGTGGATAGACAACCCCTTATTTAATCACACCTCCAAAGAGTAGTTATGGTGGACCCGCACTAAGCTGACTGTATTTAAACAATCAACTATTAATATATATATTTTTCATGATTGTATTGTTAATATTTTTATAATTTCACTAAAAATTGTCGATTTATGCATTGCCTATTGATCGTCATTGTTGGTACCAACACTTACCCGTTATCATAACAACCCCTACCGCCACTAAAAACTATGACTCTCACTGTAGTTGCCGCAATCACCTACCAGTCATAACTTGCACCATTGCCTGCATCATGGTAGTGCCCATGACCACCAAGTGGATGTAAAAGCGGAAGTGGTGGTAGCGACAACAACGTATGTTTATCTTCGGGAATGAACGTGTTAGTAGCTTGAATATGACGACGAATTTGTCGGGACTCGGGACGCAGTGCAATTGTTTTGTCAACGAAATATACATAAAGACCCACTAAAAAAGAATCATAAGATTTATATCAATTGATGAGTCTACTTATGTTTGGTATACAACACACATACATATATATATAAGCTATAACTAAATACAACACAAATCTTCTCCATTACTACTAATTCAGAAACATAATCCATAAATATTCAACAACAAAAAGAAAGCCGGAAAAATCCATAAAACAAATGGTTCATATCATATTATATCATAATTTTCTTCCTTTGTTCACATGGATGACATATAAAATCACCATTTTTTTCACCTGTTGATTTTCTTTACCTTTTTCTTTTCATATATTCATCCAATATTCAATCAGTAGTCATGGGTTGACTCATGCAGCACCTGAACCGAGCCTTTCGAACTGTGGTCATAATCTCGGTTTCAGCATGTTCCAGCATCCTAACCACCTCTGTAAACGGTGGTCTAACATCTGAATTCCCGTCCCAGCAACGAACCATGATTTCTCCCAGTACTGGAAGGCAGTCAGGCGGGATGGTGGGGCGGACACCTTTGTTGACCACTGCAAATGCTGCCTGTACAGCTGTCATGTTTTGGAACGGAAGCATCCCGGTTATTAGCTCCCACAGAACTATACCGAAGCTGTAAACATCTACTTTCTGCGTGTAAGGCCTATGCTGAATCATCTCCCTACAGTTATAGACGTTAGACAGTTTTATCAAGAAATCATCAACCATATTGGACAAAAATTATCATGAATTGATCATTTACAAGACACAAAAAAATGAAAGACGTTGGAAGGTAATATGTTCGGTTGAGCCACACATATAAATTACTGGTTTCAACACCCACCCATTTTGACCCATTACCGACTTGCATGCTCAGCCCAATTTGCCAACTCTAAATTCGATACAAACCAGATAGTGAAAAGAAAATGTTTAAGTAAAAACACTTTACAAGTAAGGCTGTTCTATTAAACTAAAAAAAGATTTTCTATAAGAAAAAAACAAAGTAAAAGAAGAGAAAATGTTTATAAAGATAATGAAGTGAACTTACGGAGCCATCCAACGGTAAGTCCCAGTCTCTGGCGTCATACCTTCGGTCTGCACTTCAATTCTAGCAACACCAAAATCAGCAATCTTGATTGACCTATCAGCAGATATCAAAAGATTATCTGATTTTAAATCTCTATGAATCAATCCAAGTGCATGTACATATTCCATCCCCCTAGCAACATCCAAAGCCTGCTTAACTGCCAATTTCAAAGGAACTGATCTGTTTTGTCTTTTAGTCAAAAACTGCCTAACCGAACCACCCTTTGCATATTCAGTCACAATACACCAAACCATCGGTTTCCTACATCCACCAATAAACCTTACAATATTTGGATGCTTTAATCTTGCAAGCATCATAACTTCCTGCTGAAACTGTTGCTCCATAAGCTGAGCCCGATCCAAATCATTTTCAGGTTTTTCCAAAAGCTTAATGGCAACGTCTTCCCCATTGTAAGTCCCTTTATACAGTTTCCCAAACGCCCCTTGTGCGAAAGCAGGTCCCATATTCAACTTCCTTAAATCAATTGTCCATTCATCGAAATTCTCAAGTCCTTCGGTTGGAAACGCTGGGTCCAATAAGGCTCGGGCCAAAGCATCATTACTTAGCCCTTGTGTGACTCGACCTCCATTCCCACTTTGGGCATCGGTGTAATTTTTGGTACGTTTTAAACCCTGATGGTTTAATATACGCGTGTGGGATTCATTGGACCCCACACTACTGTTATCAAGAGACATTGCAACTGACCCACCACCGTTGCTCATTTGTAAACTGTTGAAACTGTCAATTGACATGTTTGAACCTTCACCGAGCTTATGATAAAACCCTTGTGACAGGTCAACAAAATTATCATGTCCATTGTTTAGGCCTATCATGCCTGTAAACTTCGGAGCCTCTAACATTTTTTTCTTCTTTTTACCCCTTCAGCATGCGGCAAAAGTCAAAGTTTGACCCGTCTAACCAAACACCCTGCATCAATAAACAAACACAAAGTCACAAATTAGTGTTAGCATCAAGACATGACATATTCTTCCATAAAAGATTTATATAACATATACAAAAGCCACTAATATAACCCATTATCAACTAATACTAAAACAAATAGGTTTCTACTACTAATTAGTTCACAACTTCATTCATGATGATAACCTGTCATGTTATACGTTTTTTGTTAACATAAAGAAAGAATTTAATAGTGGCTAAAAAAAGTTAATGTTGTTCCATCATGACGTTTCCAGAAAACTAAAAGTAGCAGAAATCAGCAACTCAACACTTTGATTTTATCAAAAATCATTTATTGAATTTGCATGCATTCATAATAATTGTACTTTAGTTCCTTCAGAGAAACAGAATTTGTTACAATATTTCTAAATTTGGTGGTTGTATTTCAATATTTCTTATAATAGTTTGTGATTCCTAAACTTTAAAAAAATTTAAGACAGCGGATAATAAAGCAGCACCTATGTTCAACATGAAAGTCTGCATTATCATCAATTGCTGTTACACATCACATAGCTCAACTTTTTTACATGCATTTTGGAAAGTATAGTGATTCAATAGCTCACCCGTTTAAATTTACAAGTTACTAGGCCTCAAACTAGAAAGTTTTGAATACGGGAAATATTTCTAAAATTGTTACATTTTGATTTACTAAAAGGCCCATGACCATCCATAGTCCATACACAGAAAAAGTGTACTAATTTGTGAAAAGCTTTAAATTCAAATAGGTAAGTAAAAATATATTGTTTCAATATAGAAACAGCCATGTTCTTCTATGCTGCCCATGCATACGACTATACGAGCCACCACCGATCACCTAATACAAATTCATATATAATACACGCACATGTGTTCTTGTTCTAGTTCTACTAATCTACTTCCAACTCAATTCATTCTCAAATACATAATAACCAAAAATCTTCATTTTCATTTTCAATTTGATGTTAAAGGAGTCATGCACAAACACAAACACAAACACAAATTGATTGTGTTGGTACCTAATATAGCTAAAGAAAGATCATTAACAAGCCCTAATTTCAAAAACCCCAAATCAAACCAAAAATTCTACAAAAGAAACCAATTAAACCTAAACATCAACTCTCTAAAGATTCAATTCACTAACAACATCATCAAAAGCATTAATCAACTTCATAAACCGAAAATCCCCAAATTACAAACAGTCAAAACAAGCCAAAGACTTGAAACAGCTCAAAACCCATAAAAAAATCCCACCTTTTCACAATCAAATTACACCGACGTTGTCAATAAGGTAAAATTAGATAGATTAAGAGTGATCCAGGATGATAAAAGTGAAGAATTGAAAGAACTTACAGATTGTGAATAGGGTTTGCGATTGTGATAATGGAAGATCGAGATAAGTAAGGAAATGAATGTTGACGCCGACGAAAAGACGATGATGAAAGTCTAGAGAGAGAGTAATGAAGAGAGAAGAAGAAGAAGAAGAAGACGAAGAAAGAAAAAGCAGCAACAACAACAACTGGTCTTGCTTCTCTTGTTTTTTCTATTTTTTTTATTTTTATCATGTGTTGTTTATTTGTTTATTTTTATTTTTGTTATTGTTATTTATATTCTTCACAACATGCCCATCATAACTTCCTTTTTTTCTTTTCTAACATTACATCACATTATTACCCAACACTAACAAGTAACAATGAGTCAATGACTAAAGTGGGTAATTTTATTGTCACGTTATAATGGGAATTGCAATAAAATGGCTTTAAATATAGGAACGATTGCATATATACTCTTATAAACACCCTTTAATTATATATTTTCTCAACTGAAAAAATCAATTGTATATATGCATAATGTTAATTAAACTTTTAAATGTAATCATACTAAAATGGGTATAATGTAATAATAGGGAATTGCAATCAAACGGTTTAATGTAATAATAGCGCAACGCTGGCGAAACCAACAAACAAATGACTTTTTTTTATTTTTACAATAAATAGAATATTATATGTTTCATTGATACTCTTATTAAATTTTAATTCAGTTTCCTTTAATGTTTTACATATTGTAAGTCAGGACAAACTCTTTTGTTCCCTTTTTGGTGGATCTTCGTTCGTGAAATAGCAAACTCTTCTCCAGCCATGTGACCACCAACGCTTAATTAATTAAAATTTAGTTGGTTGCGTCTAAACTGACTAAATACTTTGAATCTCACCTTCAGTGAAGGGATCAGCATAAACTACAAACTTACGCGAAAACTACAAAACCACTTCTAACCAATCACAAAATATGTATATGATTTTTTTATTTTATAAAGAGTTTTTAGTAAATTATTATCTTATTTATTGGGTAATTATATATTTGATTTTTGAAACGACAATTATATATTTGAATGAAGGGATGCATGTTGAGTTACATAAACATAGTTTTTTTATAAAATGGAATTTGTCTAATGTGAGAAATAATATTTAGTCACATAAAAACGAGTCAGATAAACTTCGAATGAACTTATTCTTACAGCATTACAACCGTATCGTCAAACCCTCTGCCACCACCCCACCTCAAAAACCTAAACCCCCACCCCCACTCCCAAAAAAACATAAAATCTAAAAACTAGACCCTAGAAGCTAAGATGATAAAGTTCAACGAGACGATTCCAATGCCGCTTGAATGAGCTCAATCGTAGTTCGTTTGACCCGAGTTTTGTGTGATTTAAAGCATTTTTCACACTTTTTAGACCAAATCTATTTCTTATTTGATCATTCTCCGTATACGTAACCTACGCCGTCTAACTAGTAGATATATGTAAACCTTTATTTTTTTTTTCATGTTTTTTACTTAATTGATGCTATATCAATGTCAAATAAAAGGGGCCAACATTTGAGCTTTAACCCGCCAAGAACGCACAAGTCACATTCATGATTTTGCATCTTGATTGATGTCCTTATTTAATCACTTGTAAGCATATGCAGTGAATCAAAACTAATTTACATATTGGAAATCATTAGCTACTAATGATATGATCTCATTATTTAAGGTATAATCATCACATGGGCCTCTCTAATATTTTGAAGGCTTAAAGTGAGATAATTAAAAATCTAACGCCATCCGTTGTAACCAATCATAGCAAAAAAAACAGATTTTGTAACAATGGTTCAAACCAGTTATTTAAACTAAACTACGTCGTAATTTAAATTTAGACTTAAATCACAAGTCTAAATTTTAATTACAATTTAGTTTACACTATACCAAACAAGAAGCTATATGAAGACCCGGGGTTTTTTTTTTTTTTTTTTTGCTTGTATCTGGCAGCTTAAAAAGTTGGCTCACGCCCCCTTAAATTAATACAAACAATAAAAAAAAATCGTCCCTCTTAACTAATTTGTCAAGCTCTACGAGTGACTAGCTAGCAAATATATGAATATATACATACATAATTAGATAAATAGTTTTTATAATACAATAACATCATATTTTACACTAACAAGTTTAAGGGATCCAAAAATGCAATTACATATATCAATGTGCATCTACGGTAACACCTTCCTATCCAAAACACCGGGAACTTGAGGAGTAAAATACGGTAATTGCAATTTCAACACCCTCAGATCTTCCATCAAGATCATGTAACTCGAGTTTACAGCCAACACGTCGATGGAAACCTCTTTTCGCTCCACCATACCCCTCGCGTATTGCTCAAACTTATCAATATTTTCCCACAAATCTGCTACCACCCGAGGATCACTTTCGCACTTCAAACTCTCCACCCAATTCCTAGCCTCCTCTACTTTGGCCCAAAAACACGAGTCTTGTGTTAGACTAGCGAACCTACTCCGGTTCCTACGGTTACTATCGTTTTCCCCGGATACCTCTCGTTCCCTCCACCATTTGTCAAAGATTTCGTATCTTCGATGTCTCCCGTGTTTCAAATAATGTCCCATCTTAAGGTGCTCCCCACTATGGTAGTATTCCGCAATGTCAAGTGGCTCGACAAGGAGCTTATAATGTTGTGACGCGTTCACCCATTTTGCGCGTTTGTGGAAGTCAAGGGGGAGTTGATTCTTTTCCATCATCTCGATAACATTGTTCCAAAACTCACCAAGCTTGCATATGTTCATATAAACTTTGAACGCTCGTTTAGACGCGCCTCGTTGTTTAAACGAATCATAGTACCCGAGTCGGTCGTCTGATTCGTCACACAAATCT
The DNA here is from genome assembly GCA_030867185.1 of Tagetes erecta. Taxonomy (NCBI): domain Eukaryota; kingdom Viridiplantae; phylum Streptophyta; class Magnoliopsida; order Asterales; family Asteraceae; genus Tagetes; species Tagetes erecta. The sequence goes on from CM061492.1 coordinate 2,813,417, forward strand.
TTGTACCACTCGATTTGTGCTCGAAGTGGTGCGAACTTCGATAAACCAATCGCTAACCCTGCACTATTGCGATTCGGTGTAGGCCCTATTCGCCTAGCCACCCTCAAACAATCTTTAATTGGTTTAACCATATCTTCCTGTTAACAATGTTCATGTGTTAGTAAATAAACCCTAAACCCTAAACCTTAAACCATAAATCTGATACCAAACAATAACTTTATTTAGAATGCGACTTACTTGACCAGTCGATATAGACTTGGAGGCCAGCGTAACTCCAGCTTCATACGTGTTCGATTCACATAACTCATCATCCGTCCGGTTCAAAAACTGTAAACTAATCTTTTCGACGTAACTTTCATACTCGAGATGATCATCAATACTAGAAGCCGGAGACCCCGCTGCAAACGTTAAATGCAGCATTCTAACGATCGCACTCGTATCATCAATACAAACCGCGCCATCATTCGAACAAAACATAAAATTCCCAAATGGCACGAACGAATGCCCGATCACCTCAGCGTCGGCATAATAACGAACAAATTGAAACAACTCAGATTTCTCAAGTTCAGTGAGCTGAACCCCGAGATCACGAATAAAGAAAGGTGAATTCATGGTTAAATGCCAAGATTTTAAAAGGGTGTGTAGATGGGTTGTGATGGGAGCTAATGGAGCGAATAATAACCGCGGCATGATGTCGAATTTCGATACGACGTGACAGAAATTGCCGCCCCATCGTTGCCGGTGAATGGTTCTTGAAAGAGCTTCGTTTCCGATTAAAGGGGAACCGTAGGTGAAGCAAATTACAGACGGTGGAGATGAAATTGATTGGAAATAGGATAAAAACCAGAGAGATGATAGGGCGGCGATTGCACCGCCGATTGAATGTCCGGTGAAAACTACTGGTGTTTGTTTCTTCTTGATTTCAAACATCTACAAGATCATCAACACAATAACAAAATTATTTTTTAATTGAGTTCATTGCCATTTGAGCCCCTATGGTTTTTTTATTTTTAACCATTTGAGCCCTAAAGTATTAACAAAATTATCTTGGTTTGTAACTTCACTTTTTAATTTGTTAATAATAAAGATTTGAGCCTAGATCATTAGCCGATTTTAAATTTTCTGTTAGCTTGTGAAAATATTCAAAAATTATCTATGTGTGTAAAATAAAAAGGGGTTGGTTAGTATACAAACCGATAATTGCTACGAAGCACTTGTCTGATTATCAGTTTATTTTGCGTGATAATTTCATCTATGTGGATAATCACACAAGAACATTAAAATACTATTTCCGTCTTATTTTAATGTCATCTTTCCTTTTTTAGTCGTCCTAATTTAAATGTTCATTCTAAAAATAAAATTAAAAATATAACTTTTTATTTTACCCCTAATTATTTAATACAAAAGTTACTTTATGCCTAAAAGACAAGACTTTAATGACATTATTATTATTTTATAGGTTGAAAATATATAATAATCATTTTTTCTTAACTTTGTGTTGTAATTATGCAAGAACAAAACCGAATGTCATATAACAAGGTGGAATTTAGACACAATTTGCTTTCGCACACTTGGCACATAGCTATTCGTTTATATTTTAACTTTAAATAAAAAGTTTATTTATATATCTAAAAGACACAAATAAAAACTTTTATTATGTAACATACATATTTTTATACACACTAATAGCAAAAGTGAAAAATAATAGTATATCTAACCATTGTAGTGTGTTATGATCATTTCGTTAACAAAAACCTAACCTCTATCTCAAATCATTACAAAATAAACAATCAAGTTACAAATCAAGATTTTAAGCTTTAAGACTTAAACAGCTCAAATTAAAAATCCATAGAACTCAAAATCATACGGATGATGATTGAAAAGATGTTACGTACTAGAACTTAAAGGGGTTATAAGCGTTAAAAATGTAACTTGTCAAAACACAGTTTGTAAGTTACAATTTCAAACCTTTAACTACAGTATAACTACACAAACCCCCCTTTACTTTCTAATACGTAACCTAATAAACATGAAAGTATAAAACAATGGTCGGAAACAAACAAACCTGGTTTTGAAAAACAGGGGTATGATAAACATTCAAAAACAACTGAAGCAAACCAGCATCAACCATAACTGTACAGCTTTCATCGCTCTGTTTCAACAACGCCGAAAACATACCTCCATCGGCACCGCCGTAGACGGCGGTGGCAACAGACAAAGGTACCAAATTCCCACAACTAGGGTCCAATCCATCCAACGATTGAACACCTGAAAACGCAACATAACTAACACCTCCAACTTCATCGATCAAAAAGCCTTGAGGTGCCATGACGTTTGATCGTGCACAAAGCTTCCATGACTCTGTTAACAAAGGGGTTGACCCCAAAAACCTTGCTAGCATCTCACTCGTCTCAAAGCTGTGCATCATAAAGGTAAAAGGGTTAAGAAGTTAAAGAATAAATAAAGTTAAAAGATTGACCACCAGGTGTTCGACGAAATTTCGCAGTGAAATTTTGTTCGGTGTGGAATAAAGAAAGAAGATGAGTTGGGGAACTTACGATGAAGCTTCCCCTTCCATTGTCAAGATTGATTTGTTTATGTTTGTTATTGAAATTGGTGGAAGAAGTGAAGTGGGGGTGGGGGAGATTGAAACAATCTTGATTTTGTGGACATTGCGTGCAACATATTCTTATATCGGGCGGCTTTGAGGCAGTTGGGTCCCTTACAAGGTCAGCTGATGAATAGTTTTCTCTTTGAAGTTAGACGTTGCCTGTTTTACAAGTTAGAAAATAGTCATCGTAGCGGATTTAAAACAAGATTTTAAGAGTATTTTTTAATGAATATTTTCTGGTATTTTAATTTTAACTTAAGATATCATGATACTTAAAATAGTAAGAAAAATGTATCTTGATGCTTAAACCCGTGAATTTTCTTTGATAACCAGTTATTACCTCGTACGTAGTGTTTGTGACTTTGTTACACACGTTTAGTTGGTGACATGAAATGTGGTGTGTCTGTGGTGTCCATGTATGACGAAACGTGTTTTTGACTTTATTACACATGTTATGTTGATGTACGCACTCACGCATTGCGACAAGTTTTCAAATTCGTTACATGGTTTATGTTACGGTTAATCATTAACGTGGTTAGTCACAAAACCGTACGTTGTAAACTTGTAAAACTAATTTAAAAAAGTTTAAAATTAATAATAGAAAAAGAAATTAAAGTTTAAGTAAATGAAGATAACAGAAGTGGCTTGTGAATTCAACCATACGCATTAGATGCAACCAATTGACCAAGACACTATCTTTCTTAATTTACCAAACTCATTCCTATATATATAGAGACAAAAAAAAAAGCACACTAAAAAAATAAGAAAAATCCACCGCCCTTATATAAATATGAATTTCATGATGTTATTTATGTTTTGTGTGTTATGATATATAAACTTACTGGTTTAGCATCTCATGTAACACATTTGAGAGATGTAATATGAAATCTGAACTTCATAAGGATTATAATTAGTATGTAATACCGGTATTGTAGATACAAAAATATTTTAAAATTTAAAATAATTAATAGATAGATACAGAAAAAAATAAATTTAATTATTTAAAAAATATATGCGGGTAATATTTGACCTGAATAGGATCCGTGAGCTAAATTAAATGAGTGTTTGTCACATGAGATTTTTCTTATGTGGCATATCTAAAATGTTAACAAGTGAATACATTACTCAGTTATTAGCATATGTTAGATGTGGATTGTAGATCTCTTTGTATTATTTTCTCACATTCTACCCTTGTTAAACAAATTGTTATCCATGTAATGTGTTGACCTAAAATCTAAGAAATATAAAAGGTTGGATAAGGAGATTACAACAATGAGTTTCGACTTTCGACGGGATGTTGTTTGGCCCGGTTGTCACTCAAGATCTACCAAAAGCCCGACATAATAATATCAGTATTTGTCTTAAACTTATGAGTTGTGAAGAGTAAAGAAGTATCCTAATGTTTTTTTTTGTTAAAAATTGTGTCGGTGATTGTATTCAAGTGACACATTTTTATTTGTCTCTTGTATAAAGTTGTTTTTTTAAACTTTTATTTTGGTTTAAAGCTCATCTGATATTGGTTGGTTATCAGTTTTGAAAATTATGATAAAAGTTTATATACTTGTTTTTGAAGTAAAAATCAATATAACCCCTGTCAGTTTTGAAACTTTTAAAATCGTATAATAATCTCTCATGATTCATGAACAAAATAACATATCATCACATTATTCAATTCCACTAGAAGTTGTATACATGTTTTATAGTGGAAAATTATATATGTGATTGTAATCATTGTAATGCTATCATCATCAAGATGAACATCATCCTCTTCGTCATATTCTATGGCATTTTATACACACTTGTTGTTTATCACTCAATAATAATATTAATCGTTATGTTATTATCACTCACTATATTTATGCACTTCATGTTTATCACTCTAATTAATATATAATATGTTAATTATTGTCACTTGTCACGGCCATAAGACCATGTGTAGTGGAATGAGCCCCTTGAGGGGCTTTGTGTGACATGTGGAAGACATGTCATCAAGGGGCTCTTTGCCCAAATGAGGTGTAATGGAAAAAGCACCAACAATCATCATCTCATCATTTGCTTCATTAAATATAAATTATAAATTAATTAAAAACCTAAAATTTCATTAAACATAAAAAAACAATACATTTATTTATTAAAAAAACAATACATAGATAGAGTTCGAAATAAAATCAAATATCCGTCTGGCGTCTGGCGTCCATGGTATCATGAACTTATTAGTCCTTGGCACATCACTAAGTTTGAGAGCTCATTGGAGCTGATTAATTGTTGATTGTTTTGATTGGGAAAATAACAGTTGCCGAAACCGGAGCCGTTGGAAAACATGCTTCTTGAGATGATTTGTAAAAGAATTTGTGGTGTAGAAAAGATAGTTGTAGATTGTGTGTGTGGTTTTAAAATAAATTGGGTTGGTATTTATAAAAGAAAAGTAATTAATTAAATGTTAATTTTATTTTTTTTAAAAGTTACCGTTTTTTCCCGTTAAACAACGGTCCTATTGACCAAATAACATTAATTTTCGCAAAAAACGGGCGTTTTGTGGGCAACGCTCCAACCATTTTTTTTTACCATAGCGCCCCTGTGTAATGGTGAGGGGGCGCTTTAGGGCGCTATAAACGGGCTAAAACGTCCCACTATACATGGTCTAAAAATGAGTTTCATCAACGGATGAATCTAATATTCTAATTTAACACGTGATCATCAGTTATATATGTCGATTATTGGTTATATTTGAGTTGGTTGTGTTGTTTCCGTGTCGCTTTTTTAGTTGTCACAACATTAAGATAAAGATCTATTATCTATAAAGCTTGTAAATTAAACCCGGCTTTTAATCCCGCTTATTAAATGGGCCATGTTTGAATTAACTCGGGTCATGTTATGGATCGACTCTTTTTAAAAAACTGGTCATGATAGCCGGCCGAAAATCATTCATTACGTGTCATGTTTTCAATCAAATAAAAAATCATGGCCACGTATAGTTTGACTTAAGGATATTAGAAGTGTGAAGTGGAATTAATTGTTTCTCCTCGAATCAACAAATACAATGGAGTAAATTACATAATCATTCGTCTATTATGCCATCGATTACGAGAGTTATATATTTTTAAACTATTTGTGAAAACAATCTTTACCTCATTGTTTGATTGTAATTGTTTATCTATTTGTGTAACAATAATGATCAATATACATTTGTTTTTCTCTTTGTCGTTTAATTTTCGTCACATAAGATCTATTGTGAGGATTTTAGTTGGAAGTGATAGCGGCTAATACTTTATAATTAAACTGTTAAAATTCAATAACCCAAACAATAAATATGGTGAGTTTGGGTCAATGTTATACATTTATAATTAACTTAAAGTTAAGAGTCAAAAACTGGAGGGTGTCAAGTGTAAAATGACATTATCAATGCATGTACCTTACCATTTAGTAGTTTATAAATTTTAGAGAAAACTACAAATTACGTCCTTTATGTTTACAGGTACCTACAAGTTGGGTCCTTTAGCAAACTAATCTACAAATAACATCCTTATTTTCGTTGTTTTTTACCATTCTCGTCCTTTAAACTAACAGAAGTTAAAAATATCTGTTAAAAGATAGCATGTGCATCTCACATGAGGGTAAAATTGTCATTTTACCCTTATATTTAATAATAATCTCACAACTCATGTTTTTACATGTCACCCCTCCACATTCCACCTCTTCCAACTTCCACCCCCTCCACCTTCCACCACCCCTTCACCCCCAACCTTCAGCAATCACCATCTCCATATCTGCGACCTGAACTCCGCAACCGCCACAACAGATCCGTCGCCATAGACTTTGCAACCATAGATCTATAACCCAACCAACAAAAGCACCAACTTGCATCATCTTCAACTCCCACAACTAACAAAACCACCAAAACAACACTACTTACAGATCGAAAACAAAATTAACGAATGAAATCGAACAATAATAAGATCTAGACTAACAAAATCATTGTAAAACCGAACATACGGACCGCCATTGTTGATTAATTCTTCACGAATGTTGTCGCATATCATCTTCGAGCTTCACCATTGCGCAATTAAACAAAACCACATCTACCATCGTTATTCCCCTTCAACGTTAATCACCACATCAGAATCATTTCCGGCAAAATTCCGGCCATAGATATGATGTTGTTCAGATAAGAAGAAGAATAGAATGGAATAAGCTGCACTCATTTTCTCTACATATGTAGGGTTTTATTTAACTTTTCACATAAGTCACTTTACACCGCTTATAGTTTATAAAATATACTTTTATTAAATATAAGGGTAAAATGATAATTTTACCCTTATGTGAGATGCACATGCTGTCTTTTAACAGAGATTTTTAACTTCTGTTAGCTTAAAGGACGAGAATGGTAAAAAACAACGAAAATAAGGACGTTATTTGTAGATTAGTTTGCTAAAGGACCCAACTTGTAGGTACCTGTAAACATAAAGGACGTAATTTGTAGTTTTCTCTAAATTTTAGTATAAAAAATGGTAAAATTTAATTTGTGCTCTTAGAGATTCATGTTCAGAAGTTTAAAAATAATACAAAATCGGAAAGAAAGTTCATACTCGAAATTAGAAGAGTTTTATAACCATGAAAAGAAACGACACAATAATTTATTTTTAATAATTTGTTTTTAAAACAATGATTAGTGCAATAGCCAATGATCGATGCATTAAGATGTGTAAGGATCAATATCGAAACCACACATCTAACACCACTAAGTGTTTTTTTTGGCATTTCAGCTCTCCCATTACTGTGAATGCAGCGGAGGCTCACCACAACCCTCTATACGGGCCAAGTTGATCGGAGTTGAAACTTGCTAACCAACTGTTACAGAGAAAACCGGACAAAAACCTTTAAGTCTTTAACCATGCCACATAAAATTGTTAGGCTCAAACACTAAGCTGAGTGGTAGTCCGGGACAATAACTAGTTTAAAGCAATTAGGCATCTATAGCTTATGACAGTCATTCCATTATTCGAACCTATCTGTTTATATTACTTTTAAGGCATTTCATGATGTTGAAATTCGTATCAAAATTTCATTAAAACTAATAATTAAAAAGACAAATAAAATATTATGTGCTAATAATAACATAACGATAATGTTGCATTTCCGAGTTCACTTACCAAAAATAGTAAAATGAAAATGAAAAGATTTCTTTTCGTTTTTTTTTTCATTCCTTTCTCCTCTTTTACTTTCTTATTTTTTTTCTTTAGTTTCCTTCTAATTTGAAATGAAACAATTTCCTCTATTTTCTTTCTTTTTTCTCATTTAGTTAATAAAACTCGAGAAGGCAACTTTTTTTACTTCATTTCTTTTATAATTTTAATGAAACTCAAGAGCATAATTTGTTTTTTTTCCTCTTTCTTTTGTTAAGTAAACTCAGAAACACAATGTTAATGATAGAGCCTGAGATCATTAAGGTTTCAAGTTCTACCCTGACTCTAAAGGATTTTCTTATAATGATAAGTTTTTTTTGAACCGGCGAACTAAATATAATGTGACTAGTGTAAGGCCCCGTTTGTTTTTTTAAGAGATTTAAGTCTGAATCTGAATACCACATCTGAATGTTAAGAGGTGGTTCAAATGTCTGAAATCTGAATCATTAAGAGGTGGAGGCTAGAGACGAACCTCTAGTCGTCGGAGATGGAGCCTAATCTTCGGGTTAGAAGTTAATGGAGGCCGGAGACAAACGTATGTTTTTTGGGGTTAAGAGGTTTTCAGACCCACTAAAAGCTCTTACTGGTTCAGATGCTATTAAGACGCTGAACCTCTTAATGCCAGAAAAAAAAACAACCCCACGTCTGATTACGTGTGACTAAATCAAACATTTTCCTCTATCTAGAGAAAATAGGCAAAAACAAGCAGGACCTAAGAGTTTTTCTTCAGACACATACTAGTTAATCGACCTTTTATCGTTGCCCTTAAAACATATAAAAATACGATATCAATAATACGAGTTAAAACAATTTTGTCGCTAGAAATTGACCAAGACTTCACAACGGTCAATGGTCAATGGTCAACGACGTTCCCATCGGGATATATTGCTGGCATAAACTTATAGGATGTGGTCTCCATCATGGGGTGCATCGAGTGATAAACAAAGACCAATATACGTTTTTTAAAAATATTTAATACTTGTCATTTTAATATTCTTTTACCAATAACAAATTTAAAACCATTAGTACCAAAATCAAAATTACCCACTTAAAGTTATAGTTGCTAAATAGTAGAAGATCATATAGGAACTTAGTGTCTTAACATGAACTTGGTGTCAACTATTAGTCGACCGATCGATATTTTATGCCCGAGATTGTGATTCAGTAATTCATTCTGTAGTAGACTAATAAGAAAAGTGGACCGAACTCTCGCTTAGTGGGGCTACGAGAAGTGTGATAGGATCAAGCCTAAGCATGATAGTAATGTGCATTATAACTTATTAAGATGAGACATTTAGTAATTTCTTATGCCTCTTGTACAACGAAACATATACGCAAAGGCCTTTGGACCATGTCGTCACCACCATAATCAGAATGTGTTGTGTTTTGTTATAAAATCCTAGGAAACCGCGTATTCTTGTGTTGTTGGTTTTACATAGCTTTTATATCCTATTTGTAATAATCTTAATTATAATTGTTCCACAATTACATACACAGATTAAGTTCCAAAAACAAGCACATATAATTTGTTCAATTTCTTTAATAATTTAACTCATAATGGCTTAATGTTATTATGATAAAGGCAAAATTTACAGATGAAAGAAAATTAATTTGAGTAGAAATATAGAATTGCAAATGCAATATTCGGTCAAAAAGTTAATCATTTTTTCATAGCGTAATTATTCAACGTGAGTCGTACGATTAGTCAATTTATAGTTCAATCACATTGCATGTTAGCTGTCTTTGAAAATATATTGATTTAAAGAAATTGCATAAAGATGCATGTCAAAGTGAATAATCATGAATTTTAGAACTGGCCATTTAAGTGGACGTAAATATATCATTAAAATAATAAGCTCCAAGTCTTATAAAGAATTAAACTAATACATCCGTTGATAAGCTATACTTATTTGACTCAAACTCTTATTTATCATCATTTTTACGTTTATCTTTAACACAAATCTATTATACTCGTACTTTTAAACTATTCAACTTTTTAATTATTCATACGAATTTTTATCTTTAATTTACATATGAGACTCATTATCAGTTGTTTGGTTAATTTACATGTTTTTATCACTTAGGCCAGAAAAGAAGTTTTTACCTTTAATGAATTGACTTTGAATTGGCTTATGCTTTCTAAATCATTAAAAGTTTAATTTTTGTGAGGTTAAGAGTTGTTGGTAGTAATGTATACGAATATTTTGATCAGAATAGAAAAACGATACATATAGACTCATTATCAGTTGTTGATAACATGTCGAAATCTGCCTCTAGAGACGTATAAAACTAGTTGAAAGTAAGCCAATGCAGTCCACATTCCACAATATCTCATTTGACTCTACCTACTAATAATTGGATCCATTTTACTCATTATATTAATAATTGAATCCGTTTTACTTGTATTGCTTTTGTCTAAGTTTCAAGAGATACATTACTACGACCCAAATTGACCCATTTGCCTCATTTTATTAATTCGGGAGGTTATATCATATTTTCTACAACCCAAAATTTTGGCGCTAAAACGTGCTCTGTTAATCTAATTACTTCCACCGAAATTGACCCAGTTGACCCACACTCATTTACTTATTGAATCCATTTCATCTGTGTTTCAACAGGTTTATTAGTACAACCCATATTGACCCATTTAGCCCACTTTATTAATTCAACAGGTTAAAATTAAATTTGCTACAACCCAAAGATTTGGTGCTAAAATGTGCCCCTTTTATTTATTTATTTGATCCATCTGGCTACAGATTATACTACAAGTCTACAACCTTATTTGACTCATTTGGCTAAATTTGCTACAACCCAAAGAATTGGTGTTAAAGTGTGTTTATCTAATTACTTCAACCCAAACTGACCGATTTGACTCATTTTCCAAAGATCTAGTACATTATCCTAATGATTCCCACATAGGTCAAATGCCAGAAAAAAAACCCAATGCAATTAGTAACTGTTAACCTGCTCATTATTGACGGATCTGCTGGCGAGTTCACTGGTTGTTAGGCTTTGCAGTGTGCTGTCTTCTTTCTAGTTGTGTCAAGTATATGACATAGTGACAAGTGATAATTACTACTCAAGGATTTGGCTTACGTGTATGTCCACGAGCAGGAACCACAGAACTGGATTTTTCTGCTCATTAGCATCGTATGGTTTGGGAGCTCCCAGTTTTATGTCACATACGAGCTTGATGGACATTTTTCGCAGTTTCGGTTATATCTGCAAAACAAATCATAGAAAAACGTAGTTAAATTTGATTTAGATAAACAAATATAATGTGGGTTAATGCAAGTGCCATTGACTATGTGTTCTATCCTGTAATAGTTTCATAGTAAACCCCAACGACCCCATTACAACATTGGTTATAGATAAAACAGTTGCTACGTCTCACGATACACTCAGTGTACCAGAACAACACACCACAATAACGACACATATATAGCAGTCACGTAGAAGACAAAGTAGATCCGACAACATATTTCTACAACATTTCCTAACCATAGACATTACAACAACTATAAGACAAACAATAACAGCAATTACAAAGTGACAGCCAAGCAGAAACTTTAGATAAAAGCACCAAAAGACAAACCACGAAGACAATAATATGTTCTTTTATTTAGTTTTTAGATATCTTGGACATTAGCGTGCGGCGGGCTAAATAGCCACAAGACCATCAACAGCAACTAAAAACTAACCTTGAATATAGCAGTGAACCAACACGTAGAAAAGTTGCCGCTGACTGGTAATCATGAAACCCACTTAATGCATGTCAAGAAAAACAACTGGCACAAGAACAAAACCAGCAACCATCGGCAACACAACAGCAGAGACACCGCCGATGATAAGAAAACACACAAAATCAGCCACTCGAGTCCTTCTCCGTCTTCAATTGCAATTACTTACTTTATCAACAAAAACCATAAACAACAATCAAAACACGGCACCGATCAATTCGTAACAGCAGAACCAACAACAACACGAAACTACGCCGATGAAGACATAGAACAACTGAAGACCAAATATAAGAAAACAATGAACAAAGAGAAAGGGCAACAGGTGAGAAGCACTGGATAAGAACACGAGAGAATAACGACCTTCTCAATTAGAATTTAGGGTTACTATAAAATCTATAATATTGTGCAGCTTGTGCAAAAGGTGAAATGCTTCTTACAGTAACAAAGTTCTTTATAGACAAAATTTAATATTTTAATACAAATGGCATTTACATCTTCCTCCTGAAATGAACAAATAGATTATTAGCTCAAAACTTTAGTTCCTACTACTATCAAGTATGTCGATAATTATACACACCTTTAACTTCTTCAGTTCTTCTGCAAGGGTATAAGCATATGTACAGGAGCCTGAAATAAACATACAAAAGTACAGTACAACATCCTTACGAAGTCTCAGCCACACGTGCAGATAATCTACTAATTTCATCTTTAGACACACGCGGGTCAACTTCACGAAGATTATTGACGAAAAATACAGCATCATCCCTATGATGAAACTTACAATACCAATCAACAATGGAGTTGTATGTGCTTTCATTCGGTTTACACCCTTGTTTAATCATGTACTTTATCACATCAATGGCCTCCTTAAACAATTCATCCGCGGCATAACTAGCAACAAAGGTGTTATATGTGATAACATCTGGGATAACACCAGATTTCCGCATTTCATTTAACAGCCTTGATGCTTCTTTCACTTTTCCGTTTCTACAATACCCATAAATCACAGTATTGTAAGAAATAACATCGGGTTTGAGTCCTTTTGATAAAATATCTCTCAATATTTCTTCAGATTTTGGGAAATCTGAAGAACGACTATACATGTACATCAACGAGTTGTATGTGGTTAAATTGGGAGAAAAACCACTTTCTTTCATGAATGAAATGATCTCATTTGCTTCCATTGACATCTGCCTTCTTCCGTATATTGAAACCATGGCGTTTAGTGTGTTAATATCGTGTGAGAACCCTCTTTTTTTCATTTCAAGAAACGCACGCTTTGTTTCTTCTAGAAGATCAGTTTTGCTGTTGACTAAAACTAAAGTTTTTAACAAAACAACATGTGGTTCAATCTCATACGAATATATCTTCTCACCAAGAGCACGCATTTTTTCAATCTGTTTTCCATTTGCATACGCGTGAAGTAAAGAACTATAAGTACACTCGTTTGGTTTACAACGCCCGTTTTTCATTTCTTCTAGAATCTTCTCGGATTGTTCCCAAAGACCTCCACGAGCTAATGCTGCTAAAACCGCATTGTAAGTTGATAGATCAGGACTGATTTTAGCCTCCAACATACTCTTATAAACATTCATTGCCTGATCTAACGACCCACATCTGCTGTAAGCACTAATTAAAGTATTAAAAGTGTCTCTCTCGGGTATAAACCCTGCTCTTTTCATTTCCTTAAAGACGGATGAAACTTCACCATCCATTCCATTTTGACCAAAAACCGCCAAAAGTGTATTCCACGTTACAATATCAGGAACACATCCACACTTTTGAATATCCTCAACAACTTGCATCATCTCCAAAAACCTACCACGGTTCCCATGCATCTTGATAAGAGCGTTGAACGTACAAATATTCGGTCTACAACCCGAACTAATCATCTCGTCAAAAACCCTCATGGCAGATTCATCTTTCCCTGCCTTTTCAAACCCCGAAAACAAAGTTGTGTAAGTAAAAACATCCGGTTTAATCCCTTTTTCCAACATTTTAACTTTTAACTTCATTGCTTCATCGAACAAACCGACTTTAGCATAACATGAAATCAAAGAATTATAAGTCACAACACTTGGAGAAAACCCGTTACCTTCCATCTCCCTTAAAACATCCATGGCTTCATCAGGCTTACGGGACTTTGCATACACATCCAACAATGTATTATAAGTAACATAATCAGGCATAAACCCCGCTAATTTCATCTCTTCAAATATCCTATTAGCCTCTTCATGCAACGACCCACGTTTACAACAACTAATCAAAGTATTATAAGTATACAAATCCGGTGAAACCCCTAAACTTTTCATACTATCAAACACCGATTCAATCTTACTCCACGGCATACCCATTTTCCCATACACATTAAGAATCACATTATAAGTGATCTTAGTAGGTTGACACCCTTCTTCTTCCATTTCTTTAAAAACCGAAACCGCCTCTCTAAACCTCCCGTTATTAGCATACGCACTTATCAACGACGTGTAACCATAAACATCAATAACAAAACCATCTTTTCGAAGACCACGAAACAACGAAGACGCAACCGAAACCCTACCCTCCTTACCAAGGATAGATATAATCACAGCAACAACAGATCCACGTAACACCTTCCCTGAATCTTTATAATGTTTCTTCACCCAATCAAACACAATTAAAGCTAAATCAACTTTTTTATAATGCGCTAGTCCTTGAATTAACCCTAATACATCTAAAGATAACATTTTTGAGTCTAATTCTGAATCTTTATCATGGGAATTGAGTAATGAAACCAAATTGTTTTCAATTTGGGTGTGATTGAAATTGGGGGAAGTTAGGGTTTTGAAAACTTGCTGACCTTGTGGAGATAAATGAGCAGACCATGGTCTACCTTTGTTTGGGTCATTGTGTTTACCGATTCTTTTTTTGGGTTTTGAGATTATGGGGGAAATGGGTTTGGGGATGTCGTTAAAAATGGGGGTTAATGGCGGTGGTTGGTGATGATGGTGGGGTTGAAAGTCTTGGGAGAAGAAGGGTTTGGAGAGTGGGGGATTTGGGAGAAGAAGTGGGAGAGATAGTTTATCAGCCATTGATGACGAGGGTGGAAGTTGCAGGGAGGTGATGGAGATGACGTTACGACAGTGGTGGTGGTGGTGATTTTACAGGGAGTAGTATAGATAAAGAGAAAATGGTTGTCAAATTATCCATACCCGTAAGAAAATGCCTTCAGGACTTTTTAACGGTATCGTTACATCCCGAACGAGTATGTAGCACGGCCGTTTATTTTACTTTTTAATAGTTCAGTTTGGTGTTTAATTATTCAGCATTTAATATTCAGAGTGTTTCTTTCATAAAAAAAGCCTCTGAATAGTTCAGTTAAATACTAAATGGTTAATAGATATAAAAATGTTGAATGGAACCAAATCTACTATATAATATAGCAAAATCATATTTGCTTACTTGGCATCATTTAAGATCCATTTGCTTAGTTGGTATTATTTGAGAGATTCTCTCAAAATTAATAATATTGTTATATTTAAAAAATATAAATCTATCTATAATAATGTATTATAATACTATTAATTTTCATTTGATCCCCTAATATTTAGGAAAGTATTTAAAAAATTAAGACTATTTACATTTTCAACCCTTTCCTACTAAGGGTGTGTTTGAGCCAGGTTATATTTACTAGGGTATAAAAATAAAACTTAAAGATAAAATTATTAATAACATACAATTAAATACATAATTATTTTTTAAATATACACAACTTTTTATACGACATTGTTTTAACAAAAACTCACCATAAAACCGAACGTTTAATCCTCTTTAATTTGATTATAATATTGTTATACCAAACAACAAGATTTTAAATAAATTTTGTGTTTCAGTTTAACCACAGTTTTATCTCAAAACTGATTGGAACCGTTCATGTCCATGAATATCCTTAAAATCATCACATGAGTGTTATGTTCCCGAGCGTAGCGCGGGCACTAACCTAGTAAAGAATATATCAACATTACCCTCAATTGTAATTCTACCCAACATCCATTCCATTGATAAAACCTCTTAATGGTTCAGACATCTTAACTATTCAGTACTTAATGATTCAGATTTTGCCAAACGACCCATACATCTTACATGAATCACAACTCATTTTATTTTATGCGGAAAATAACAGCGGGCCGTAAAAAAAATCATTTTCGAGTTTATTGCGTTTTCGCTTCAAGGGACACTTTATTTTTAGTGAGAGAGGTTCTCAATATGCATGCTAACCGACCTATGTCTCGGTTTCCCCGAGCTACTTTACAATTTACATTCCAACTTCCTAACAATTATTTGGTGCCAAAAGACGAGGAACGAGCGAATTTATTCAGATGGCCACAAGTCAATATGTGATGTGTTTCTTGAATTTAAACTCCTTTGTTTTTATTTGGTGTAATAGTAAAGGTATGGGTGAGTTATTGTGTTGATCAGGATGAAATAATTTTCAATTGTAATGTTCTTTTGTTATTTCCATCTTTGCTAGTTTTCATAATAAAATGGCTATTCTAAACAAAAGGTAAGAGCATATCATGAGTTGGTTTCAGTGGAATAAAGGACTAATTATGTCAAATGGCATTTGATCTACTCATATTAATGTATTAATTGATGTTTCTACTTGTAAGGGTGTATGTTTTAGTTATAATGAGCGCAAATAATGTAGCATTAAAAATATACAAACTTATTATACACAAAAAGTAAACATTTTATTTTAATTTTTTTTAGAGAACACAATAATTATACAACAAAGATTGATTATAACACTATTATTCAAGATGTTAACTGACGAGATAAATATGGTATCAGGTGATGCATGATTCGATCACATAAATCATACTAGTAAGAGTAAGCTAAAGTTTTGATCCTTATATCTTGTTACCATTAACAGCTTTAATTTCATGTTAACAATTTTATAACCGTTATTTTATTTCAATCGAAATGAGGTTGAACCGTATAATCGTCAAATGTTTTGTTTGAGAATGAAGTGGTTGTTATTAAGAAAATGGAAGGTGGTTGGGCCTATGGAGCATGATCCATAAGAAGATCCGAATACCCATAAATAAAACCTTACCTTGCCCAAACAACAACTCCAGTCTGCGCCTCGTCTTCATCAGTCTCGCATCATCTTCCGGCGACGATAGATCCTCACTCACTTCTCACTTAGTCTTTACAGCAGATTGACACGATCTGTTTTAATCGCCTTGTTCAATTCAATTTTCATTTACTGCTCTTCATGTATCACTTGATCCGTTTCGTCTCCTTAATTCCTCTGCTGTTGCTCGTAAGTTAAATCGCAATTCATTCATATTCAGTTTCTATTACTGATTGTTATTTGATTTCGAAATGAAATTCATCTGTTGTGATGATGATCGATGTTCTTCAGGTTTCAATGTTTCAGAATTATTTATTTCAATTTCTATTTGTTGAGCTGATTGATTAGAAAAACTAAATAATTGTTTTTGTCAACTGTGCAATTCGTGGAGTTCAAGCTATGTATCCTATTGTGTATACATTCTGAACTTGTATCTGCAGGCAATTTTATATTGAAAAAGCTAGTAAATTGTGTACGTGCTGTATTTTAATGTGGTGATTGTAACATTTATTGATTATTGGCTTATTGCATTGTGCACTCTTTGTACTAGTTAATAGCAGGCAGCTCATATGGATCCCCTGGAAACCGTAAAACTGGAAGATCATCAGTATTTTCATTGTTTAATCTCAAAGAGAAGAGTAAGTTCTGGAGTGAAGCCGTGATACGAAGTGGTATGTATGCATCTTTACTCTTCTTTATTATCTTTTTCCCCGTGTCTTAATTGTTTTCTTGTCTGTTACTAGATAGTCAAGGAACCTTTTCAGGATAAAACAACGAAATAATAACCAAGTTTCGATACTGTTCCAATATAGTCACTCGCTCTTTTTTCTAACTACAAAAACGACTCACGTTTCAAATTTCAATACTGTTCAAAGCTTGTGAATTTTTGTATAAATGTTGTTCTTTTAAAAAAAATACAAGTGACCCAAATAGAAGGTGTATGAATCTTGGTTACTATTTTAGATCTTATCTTATTTCTTTCAAGTTGACTTAAATGGAACAACTATGAAACTTGTTTATTGTTTAGCGGAGTTTTTTTTCCTTCTTCACTCCTATTTTAGGTTAAACTTGAAATACATGATCACTAAAATGCAACCATGGTTCATATATTTTCCATTTTTGTTACTTAGTTCTAATTTTTTTTAATGTTTATATAAAAGTTACACAACAGTGGTACAATATTGAAACTTGATTGGTTTCTGGTGTTTGAAAAAAAGAGCTAATGGTTTTAATAGAACAGTGAAAAACCTTGATGACTATTAGGTGTAATATTTCCAACTTTTACTATTGCAAAACTGTTTTCTGTTATTTCTTTTGCTATCTTTTACATACATTTAGCGGATACTTGTAGATTTTGATGATTTGGAGACTACAACGGTTGAAAAATCAAGCATTCTTAATTACACCAAGGCAGGTACTTATTTTTTTTCTTTTCACTTAACCTAGTGGCATTCTCAACATTATAGTGTTCTGTTGTAACATAATAGCTCATCAACCTCAAGTGTCTTTTTCTAAGATTAGTAATGTATTATCTTTCATTATGTTATGGCTTATGCATGAAAGAAGCATGGTCTTTTTTCTTTATTTCAGGGAACATTGCCAATTATCTACAGATTTTAGAAGTTGAACATATGTATCTTCCAGTTCCAGTGAATTTCATCTTTATTGGATTTGAAGGTAGTGGGAAGCAAGGTATATGATATGGCTTTCAAGTTTCTCTGCCCTTGGTGACTTAACTCTTTAGTTCCTGAACTAATATAAGTTGGGTGCTCATGAGTATACTTTGCTATATTAATACAGCCTTTAAGCTACATGCTGAAGAACTTGAGCGCTGGTTCACAAAAATTGATCATATATTTGAACACACCAGGATACCTCAGACCGAAGAAGTTCTCGCTCCGTTCTACAAAAACAGGATATATAGTATTCATCATCAGCATCACCTTCCTCTTGTCAGTCACATCAATTACAAGTAATGTTTTTACTTATTTTGCTGTTAACAAGTATAACGTTGTTGGTGTTTTTTGTTATTTACTAATTTGCTGAATCTCGATATGCATATTTACGTGTACTCCTGCAGCTTCTCTGTCCATGCTATCCAGATGAGTGAAAAAGTTAATTCCATTTTTGAGCGTGCTATTGGTGTTTTGTCTCGGAAAGACGATGTTATTAATACTAGGTAGATCTCATAACCAGTGTTTCTTATCACATTCTACATTTATTTGGTTTATCTCTCTCAGTCTCTCTCTATATTATGTGTCCCAAACTTTAAATATAGTGCATATTATGAGTAATTGCAGACGAGTCTACCAGAGTTACGCATTATCTCTCGTAATCTATATAGCACAACCTAATTGTTCATACATTGGTTTACTGATTTGCTTTTAAGGTCCTTATTTGTACATCTATAATTAACCATGTATATTTGTGTGTATACACTTTTTTCTTTTGAAAGGGATGATGCTCTTTGGCAAGTGGATGTGGATATGATGGATGTTCTGTTCACCAGCCTTGTGGAATATCTTGATTTAGAAAACGCATATAATATTTTTGTAATGAATCCTAAGCATGATGCAAGGAGAGGCAAATATGGATATAGGTGCGTATTTGTTTTGTTAGCTTTTTTAGTTGTTCTTCCCATCTTTTTATATACTATTTGGTTACTGCCATATGGTATTTCTCTTTGTAGTTTTCATCTCAACTTTACATCTTGTGTGCAAACATGGACATACTTTAAGCTGATATTATGAAATTTTGCAGGAGAGGATTGTCGGAGAGTGAAATAAATTTTCTTAAGGAGGTACGTATAATCATCCTTGTGCCGTTATTCATTAAAATGTGTATCTTCACTGGACTTTTATCATACGGATCTCGTTTGTGTTATACTGTAGGGATAATATTATGTAATGGTATTTTTTTTCCCACAAGTGTACCATTTGACATGCTTTTTTGTACACCATAGGTTATTGAACTTGTGAAAGTATTTCACCTCTGTAATTGGAATTGTAAAATTATTCCACTTTGGTAATTGAACTTGTAAAATGCATTTCATTCTGGTAAACTCAAATGTGTTTCTTTGTACACCAAGTTATTAGAATTTTAAGGGTGGAGTACATTTTACAAGTTCAATGACTTGGGGTGTATAAAAAGCACAGCATAAAAAGGCGAACTTGTGAAAGTGCGTTGCTGTTACACCTATTATCCCTCAGTGTGTGTGTATACAAGCTCTGGTGCTTCCTGATATGGTTATTACTTTGACCAACTATTAAGTTCTTCTTGACAACGTTAGGTACTTTCTAATGTAAAAACTTCCAAGTGACTCAATATATATATGCACGCAGGATAAAAGTTTACAAGACAAAATCCTTCGGTCAGGAACTGTGAAAGAAAATGCTCTTGGTGTGTAGCATTTTTGTATTATCATTATGATATTCTAAACACAGACATATTGCTGCCTACCTAAGTTTATGTCTAATTAGTGTTTGATGTTCTTAGAAACAGCAATATGGCCAGCTATGGACAAAATCAAGAGACCCTTGTACAAAAAACATCCAATGGCGAAATTTTCCTGGGCGATCACAGAAGAAACCGACATGGTCAGTTTTCTCATTTTTCCTTAATAAGGTTTAAAACTCAGACCTGATTGAAGTCTAAAAGTCAAATCACCTTGTGTTTTTTCCTAAAGTTGTGCTTGAAAACCTCAAAATACCAAGCCTTGTTTTTAATGTTATTTTAATACAATTACACTTCATTAAAAGTGGAAGTGGTTTTAAACATTGTTTTTTCTCACTTTAAAAGAAACCCCAAGTTTTGTAATTGTCTCCTAACCAGGCGTCCAGCCCTTTGTTAACCTTCTTTATCAAGGGACTTTTTTTTATTTTTACTATTTGCATGGCTGTGCTGGCTCTGAAAATGGGTTCAATATTTCTATGATTTAATTCATATAACCCTGCTTGTGTAAAAGCTTAATATGTTGATATGTAATGTTAACAGGTATAGCTATCTATTCTAAGGTCCTAACTTTTTTTATGCCAATTCAGATAGATTGGTATGATAGTTGCCTGAATGCTTTGAATGATGTTGAGAGGCTATACCAAAAGAAGGATGTGGCTGATATCATTCAAGCGAAAGTTGTCCAGGTTTGTCATAGTAATATCCAGAAATATACGCAGTTTAAAGGGGGCACCTTGTCTGTAAATTATTCATATCTGTAAGCTAATTGTCCACTAATTGTTTATTTGTAGTTGTTGAATGGGAAAAATGAGGACATGAAGCTTCAATGGACAAAGGATCTGAAATCTGGTGATTTTAGTGGTGTCCATGCAGAATGTCTTACAGATACATGGATTGGAAAAGACAGATGGGCATTCATTGATTTAAGTGCCGGTCCCTTCTCATGGGGACCTGCTGTTGGTGGAGAAGGTGTGCGTACAGAACTCACCTTACCCAATGTGGAAAAAACCATTGGTGCAGTTGCAGGTACTGAATTACTACCAAAGTAGAGATTTTACTTTATATCAGCTGCATTTTATCTTGCTGCTGGCATGGCAATGCTTCTGAGCCAACATTTATTCTTTTATGTTTGTTTATTAATTGTGCTTTCTTTGTGGATTTCAGAAATTTCTGAAGAAGAGGCTGAAGATCACTTGCAAGAGGCAATTCAGGAGAAGTTT
The DNA here is from genome assembly GCA_030867185.1 of Tagetes erecta. Taxonomy (NCBI): domain Eukaryota; kingdom Viridiplantae; phylum Streptophyta; class Magnoliopsida; order Asterales; family Asteraceae; genus Tagetes; species Tagetes erecta. Next base: position 2,834,740 of record CM061492.1, read on the forward strand.
GCTGCATTTGGGGATGTATGTATCATAAGTTCATAACTATAATTGTATCAAATATAAGTTATATACTTGATTTTGCAGACATCATATTACACTTTCTATTTACATAATTCATGTGCTATATACTGTGGTTTTGATCTAGAACGAATCTTTGTTTACATGTCTTGAAGCAAAGAAAGATACGCCACTATCCCCATCTACCTGTATCAGATAAAACGCTACTAATTAAAACTACTATTTTAATAAAGTCTCCTATAAGACTATCTTAGAAGTTAATAGATTCATGGTCGAATATTTTTATTCTTGTAGAAATGAAGTTTTGTTTATGATTGTTGTCACCGGACTAACATATGTTCTTACTTCAATTTGCTAGAAAGATCATCAAGCTATAGATATCCTTTTAGCAGAGATAGATATATACGAGCTTTTTGCTTTCAAGCACTGTTGGGGAAGAAGGGTGAAGCTTTCTCTTTGTGAAGGTAGTCCACAGCATGAGCTCTTTGTATTCTTATATTGCTTTTCAAATTTATTATTTTTTTGGGGGAAACTTCACAGAATAGTAATCAAGTTTTCCAAGTGTTCCACTAAGGTCACATAAAGTTTTTTTTTCTCTCTAAAGTCACTAAACTTTCACAGTCTAATATATTGTTTACTACTTTCAATCACTTGTGATCCATTTACCAAATTATCTCACGTCAAATTCTAATCCAGAGCTTGACGAGAGAATGAAGGACCTAAAAACGGAGCTTGAGTCATTTGAAAATGAGGATTCTGGTGAAAGCCATAAACAAAAGGCTGTAGATGCTTTAAAACGGATGGAGAGCTGGAATTTGTTCAGTGATATTTCTTACGAGGTACATGATATTATCTGAACATTGATAATGGTTCTCTCTTACTAATATATGTACAAATTAATACAATATGCATGCAATGTTACAGGAATCCCACAACTACACAGTTGCACGCGATACTTTTCTTGCACATATGGGCGCAACATTATGGGGATCTATGAGGCATATTATATCACCTTCCATTGCTGACGGGGCTTTCCATCATTATGAGAAAATATCTTTCCAGTTATTTTTCGTTACGCAGGAGGTATATTTGTTTTCGAGAATGATTATAACAGATTCAACAACTCCATAAGCATTGATTCTTATTTTTGTTTTTGAAATGCAGAAAGCCAGGAACATCAAGTCTTTGCCTGTGGATCTAAATGCTATCATGGATGGACTTTCCTCTTTACTGTTACCCTCTCAGACACCAGTGTTCAGTCAACACATGTAAGCTCAACTTTATGAATGTAAATTTACTTTCTTTGGCTTTAGGAGTGTGATTTTGATTTAATTTTTGTAACCTTATGGCTATTGGGTTTTATAATGACTTGTAGGTTACCACTTTCAGAGGATCCTGCTTTGGCAATGGCCTTTTCTGTAGCTCGAAGAGCCTCTGCTGTACCTATGTTGCTTGTTAATGGAACATTTAGGAGAAATGTTCGTTCATATCTTGATTCCTCTATTCTACAGCATCAGTTGCAGAGGCTTAGTCATGGTTCTCTTAAAGGTATATCTTATACCAATTATGTCTGTCAGTTATCATTAATATTTGTTATACTGATTTTGTGCCACAGAGTCTTATATATAATGGTTGATGGAAATCAGGCCTCACAATTACACACAAAAACCCACACTAAAATAATGTTTACTGCTTTTACAACTGACACACACTCTATTTATCAAACTTGAGTGCAACTAAAACTAATCTATGCAACGCAAATAAGTCCTAATTACAAGTAAACACTACCCAAGATATAGACCCGCCACTTTGACCCAAAGAAACTATAAAGGACATGTGACTAAATATATTTTCAGCTGACCCGTACTCAATTCCAAGACCCGGACCCACTGTCAAGATTAACCCTACATTGGTTAGGCGTTTGGTTAGTGGGGCTCTTGTGTTTTATTCACGTGCATAAGAGTACCGTAAAAACACAGCTTGTAAATTTACACACCACTATAGGGCAACAGAGAAGTAACCCTTTTTTTGTAATTGCAGGGTCACATGCCAACAGTAGGTCCACATTAGAAGTTCCAATTTTCTGGTTTATACATGGGGAACCACTGTTAGTGGACAAACATTATCAGGCAAAGGCGCTTTCTGATATGGTTATTGTTGTCCAATCTGACTCATCATCATGGGAAAGCCATCTACAATGCAACGGGCAGTCTTTGTTGTGGAACTTGAGGTGGACACTTGTTTATTTTGCAATCTTTAAGTTCTTCTCTTCTCTGTTTGATTGCTTATCATTTTGAATATTTGCATCACTTGCCTTATCTGATCTATATGCTGCGTTCAGGAGGCCAATAAAAGCTGCATTGGCTGCTGTTTCTGAACACATTGCTGGGTTGCTTCCACTTCATCTTGTTTACAGCCAAGCTCATGAAACTGCAATTGAGGTTTCCATACGTTGATTGACTTGATTCTTAACTAGTTTTTATGTTTGTAAGTCCTTTGGTGTGAATCAATTAGGAGTGTTACTTGCTCTGAAGTGACTTTACATGTTTTACGTACCAACACAACCGAAAGTAGTTTTCTAGTTAGAACATGAATTTACACTATTATATATATATATATATATATTTATGGTTGATTGGTTGTCACATGTCAGGACTGGGTATGGTCGGTGGGATGCAGCCCATTATCTGTCACTTCTCAAGGGTGGCGTATCTCACAGTTTCTATCAGATACAATTGCGCGTAGCTATATGCTAACGACACTTGAGGAATCCATACAGCAAGTGAACTCAGCAATTCACCGTTTGCTGATGGAACGTACATGTATCCTTCCTTTCTGCTGATAGTTGGCTAGTTGCACCTGATGAAGTTTTAAATGATATAATATTCGAAAGCAAAACCTTGTCACAACCTGTTAAAATGATGGCAGGTATGAGCTTATTAGCTTTATACATGATAAAAGCTGAACTCGAGCTTTAATGACAATTAGATGTAGCAAGATGTGTACGGGTCTACGGGTTGGATGATAGGTCAAATGAGTCGTTTTTGTCTTTTTTTTAATAAATAGTTCATGTAGTAGTAGTTCTGATAAAGTCTACGGGTTGGATGATAGGTCAAATGAGTCGTTTTTGTCTTTTTTTTAATAAATAGTTCATGTAATAGTAGTTCTGATAAAGAATATTAATACAGACATACAACAATAATCTCAATTTTGAAGAAAACAGGAGAGGATATTTTTGAGATAAAATATAACCTGAATTGACTCATCATTAAGTAAAGGGTTGAAATGGCCACTTCTAATGACTATAGCTGTTCCATTCCTGATTATCATTTGGTGGTAATAAACTCCAGCAAAAGAAATGTTTTGTGTTACTTAACTAATGCCAGCTGTACAAAGTTTCAAGGCCTTTCAGGCGCATGAGCGACACTTGGTAGACAAATATAACTATGTTGTTAGCCGGTGGAAAAGAGTAAGTTCAACTATGCCTTTTTTTCTTGCACAAGATACTTGAACATTTTTTTCTGAACGGCAAAGTTACTTGAACATATAACATCACTTTTTAACTACTTGCTTTTAACTGATATCTGTATAATAATTATCCTTCAGATTTCAACAGTTGCTGGAGAATTACGGTTTGTGGATGCATTGAGAATTTTAAGTAGTCTGGAAGATGCTTCCAACGGGTTAGTCAAAAGACATTACCTAAGCTGACCGGACGGCTCCTTTTCTTTACCTTCTAATATCACGTTGGTTTCTTATATTTTGTAGGTTTGTAGAGTATGTTAACACTACCGTATCCAGCCTGCACCAGATCCACTGCACCAAGCAGAGAAAGGTTAAGGTTGAGTTCGACTTGACCACCATTCCCGCATTCTTGGTTGTCTTCTTTGTACTATGGTTCGTATTAAAGCCAAGACGACCCAAGGCTAAGATTAACTGAAATTTTAGGTTTGCTCGACTTCTTGTTGTTCTCGTTTTAATGATACATGATTCAAGAGAGATAGGTTCAGACCAAATACTAGAATGTAATTTTGTTTCTGAAATTAATAGAAGGGATTTTTCACTTGTTATTATTTTAGTTTCTACATAATATATACCAGCAAATAAGTTATGAAAACATTTTTTCTTAGTCCAGTCTTGTGTTCTTTGCATTCGGTTATAATGTGTTTTAACAATTGAAGGTTGGAATTAATTTTAAACTGGAGAATTGTAGTATGCAACTATAAATAAGACAATTGTGCAATAATACATTCCACTAAAAATAATCCGGACATAAAACACAATAAATAATCCAAGGTATTCATTTTACCAACTTGAAATTGGTTACATGTTGAATACGCTCGTGCCAACAATACTGACAATAAATAAATAATCCAAGGTGTTCACTTTACTAGACATATGTACTTCTGCCGTTTTCAACTTAAAATTGGTTATGTAATGAATAACGCTTATGCTGATAATGCGGACGTAAAATACGATAAATAAATAATCCAAGGTGTTCATTTTACTTGAACCGGTGAATCTACAGTGTCTGCTAGTTCTTTCCCTTTGGTCTCAAATGGAAGAATGACAACACTTAGAGCTGATAGAAGTATCGTAACCTCAAACAGGATCACTGGAAGCGTTTGATGGCATCCGCTTCCCATCCCAACTGCTATAAGAGGGCATACCATACCTCCGATTCTGCCTATTGCCGTTGCAATTCCAACTCCTGTTGTTCTTAAGCTTGTAGGATACACCTATATAATAACAACTTAATTTTTCCGTTTTGTATGCCGAATAACTCCAACAAAATACACCTGATGTGCAAAGCTGTTTTTGAAAAAAGTTACAGGGCATACCTCAGGAGCATAGATACAGACAATAATGAAACTTGCTGAAATGAACATGCGCGCTCCAAACAGAAAGCCTGTGGTCATTACTTCATTCTGATGTACAACTAGTGGCAGTAACAGAAAAAACCCTGCAACCAACATGATTTCCATGGAGATCTTCCGACCTACTCTGTCCAATATAAAAAATGCTAAACCGAGCCCTGGAAGCTCTGCAGATACACCAAATTATTTATTAGTAACATTTTATACAAGAAAAGTTAACTAAATGCAAGAAAACTTTATCCGTGGTGTACCTGCTAAGCTAGTGATGAATACATTTACATAAAGGCTGGAATCATTTATCGTTTCTGAATGTAAAGTGGGCGAGTCGCATTCACTTTGGCCAATACTTAATTGTGAAGTTAACAATATAATGCCGTAATAAGAAAATGTGTTGGCAAAGTACAAGAACCATAAGAGAAGCGTTGTTTTGATCAACTTTGGTGATAAAAGCATGAACAGGGATGGACTGCGGGTTTCACTTTTCGTAGAAGAGAGTAACGGGGCATTTTCTAATGACTCGTTGTCATTGGTCAGAGTGGTTATATGATCAGAAACAAGTAGGCCAACCGGGAGTTCTTTCTGGTTGAGTGTAGCTCCTTTTTCTAGAATACGTCGTGCCTCGGATAATTTTCCTTGTGCACAAAGGTATCTTGGAGATTCAGGCACAAGACCATAAGACATGAGTGCCACGAGAGATGGAATTGCAGATACTCCAAGTAGCCACCTCCAACCATATGTGGGCACGATCCACTGCAATACAATCAAATCAAAAACTATAAAAAAAAACGAGAGGTTGCTAAAGAATATGGTGAGCATGAATTTATGTAAACCGCAACATCCAAGTCCTAAACAGCATATCCTTAGAGGTGACAGATGGTTACATGTGCGGGTCAAACGAGTCTGAGTTTAACCCAAACACTTTTCCAGTTCAGTTTTTTTTTTTGTAAATAAATAGTGTCATGTATGATTACTCATATAGTCATATATGACTTCATAACAAATTAAATTGAGGTTTTATGCATAAAAATACACTTTGGATAATGTTCGACCTGTTCAACCTGTTAGAGATTAAAGATAACCCGAATCAAATGGGTTGAAACCGGCACCTCTAAGAATCCTACGTGATTATTTAGTTGAAGGCCTTTACCCATGCAAGTGAAGCCTCCACTATTGTTCCAACTGTCCAAAAAGTTGAAAAAACAATCATCCAAGCCCCTCTGTTAGCAACAGGAACAAACTCTAGAAACCATGATGTAAACACATGCCCACAGCCTATACCGACACCAACAACGCCTCGAAGAATCAACAATGAAATATAATTTGGTGCGAAAGAACTCAATAACCCGGCTATACTTGTTACCAAAGCTGAACCAAGAAATCCCTTCCTAAAACGCCAAAACAAAATAACCAAGAAGAGCTTAACTGATGATTAACGAGTCTGCTGTTAACGTGCTTTGTATATTTAGGTACATAAAACTGATAGCAAAACTGAAAAATGTATAAAGAAACTATACATAACACTTAAAAAAAACTTACTTTCTTCCATAAGTATCTGATACAACTCCCCATGAATATGCACCAACAAGCATACCAGCAAAAGCCACAGTTGATATCAAACTTTCTTCGCTTGCGGTGAGTCCCCACTCGGGCTGAATAGCCGGTCCCACAAACGACAAAAGCATCATCTCCATTGCTTCTGCAATCCAACCGAGCCCAGAATATGCAAGCACAATAACTTGGAATCGACCAAACCCGATTGCAGACAGTCCTTCATCAAATGTATACCCAAACCCTTGATCTCCCATCTGCCACCAAATTCATCAAAAAAATTACCTTTTTTTTAATTTTTTCAATTCATTTTACAAACATACATCCTCCTACAACTCTCAGCTCAAACTAAAACTATTCAGATACTTATAACTATTTCATTCAATTTTACAAGTCCGAAAATTTTTTAATACTAAAACCTAATAAAACTGCAGATGATGATGCATTCAGTATGTGGTACCAAATTTAAAAAAAAATGGTCAAATCTTCATCAAAATTGCTTTTTTATAAGTTTTCAATACAGTTTACAAACATATATCTTCCTACGTACAATTCTACTAAAACCTAATATGATGTGATTTGCAAAATCAATCAGTGTATACTAACAAAACAGTTACAGAAGATATAATATATATATAATAATATGAAAAACAAATGTAAAGATCAATTAATTACCTTTGTGTTGGAATTGGTGTTGTTGACATAGAAAATTTGAAATTACAATGAGAGATGGTGGTGTTGATAGAGATTATAATAATAATAATAATAATTGAGTGTAAATTGGAGAAATTTATATCGATGACGAACAATAGAATTAAATTTGAGGGAATTTGGTATTATAAATCTGAATGTTTGTGTTGGAAAAACAGTTTGCGTAACGAAATTTGCCAACACATCTTCTTTTCTTTCTTTAAATTTAATTCAATCCATACAAATAAACGTGCTCGTTTTGTTCTTCTAACTTTTTTATTTCTTTTGTTTTTTAGCCGTATATTCCCTTTGCGTCTCCTCCGCCCTTAACAACTAACCAAGTTTTAACTTTTAATAAATGAACCGCACTTCCTGAGTTGGTCGGTGGCAAGTTTGTTTAATTGTTTGTTAGATAAAACAAACAAACATGAATATGAAATTGTGTTTGTTAAGATAAACAAACGAATATGAAAACTATTGAAAAGGGTTCGTGTTAGTTCATTGTGTTCATGAACGTTCGTTTATATTTGAACAAACTTGCTAAGTAATGTGTTATGGGTTATATCTTAGTTTTTGTATTAACAATGATTTTTTTTTTGTATTTTTAAGATGATGTATGTTTGTTTGTTTTCATTTGTGCTTTGTTTAAGCTCATTTACAAATTTATAAACAAATATAAATAAACACGAACATCTTAAATTTCTTAGCAAACAAATACGATCATCTTAAATTTCTTAACAAACAAACACACAAAAAAACTTTCGTCTGGTTATCTGTTCATGAACCATTCATTAGTTCGCTAATAACTTAACAAACAAACATCAACAAATCATATTTCAATTCAGTTTGGTTTCTTTACAGTCCTATTGTTAAATATCTAATAAAATATCTAATATGTATTTGGTACAAGTAGTGTGACACTTGTCAAAATGAGCCTTTACCACCAAAATGATAGTTCATCCATGCCAAATTGCCTACCCCATGACACTTGTTTGGTACCCGACCAATTCCATCGACATCCACTCAAAAACTTTACATCAAAACTAACACTTTTCTTTATACAAAAACACTATCAACACCCTCATAAATTTATTAAAAGAAAACTTTATAAACACACAAAATTCATACCTAATCACCGCAACATAATCACACCAATTACATACGCCGTACAACATTTTTTAACAGCTAAAATCACCAATCATGATTTTTTTAACAAACGCATAAATCCATAAACACATTTGAGAAGGAAAATTAATAAATAAATAAATAAAAAGGGCATAAATTAACCATCACCAACCTTAGCAGTTAAAACGTTGTTGTAGCTCTTCAAAGTGCCATACGAAGATCTAATTGTGATCTCCCTTTTGAATTCATATCTCCTGCATTATCTCTGATATTTTCAACCAACTTAATATTTTGCACTTTCTAACCTTTTTTTATTCAAATAAATATTTAAAACGTAATAACCAAAATGTGGTTCTCTTATAAAATAACACCTTTCAATATAGATATATAAAATACTAGTTTACTGTTCGTGCTACGTTCGGGAACATAACACCCAAGTGGTGATTTTAAGTATTCCTGGGGCACGGACAGTTCCAATCAGTTTTGAGACAAAACCGTGGTAAAACCGGACATAAGATTTAATTGAAAATAGTGTAATTTTTTTTAAAAAATTTTGTATAAAAAGTGATGTATGCTTGAGAAAACCGAGATCTTTAATTATATGTTATTACAAACTTTATCTCTAAGTTTCATTTTTATACCATATTTTGAGTAAATTGCCAATTTCATCCCTAAGGTTTACCTATTTTCGTCCAAAAAAGTTTTTTAACCCATTTTCGTCCCTAAAGTTTCTAAAAGCTTGCGATTTTCGTCCTAAAGGTTTCTAAAAACTTATCATTTTCGTCTTATCACTTAACACAATCTATTTTTAACGTTAAATGAGGGGTAAAACAATCTTTTTACTCATTTACCCCTTATTTAACGTTAAAAATAGATCATGTTAAGTGATGGGACGAAAATGATAAGTTTTTAGAAACCTTGAGGACGAAAATCGCAAGTTTATAGAAACCTTAAGGACGAAAATGAGTTAAAAACTTTTTTGGACGAAAGTGCCAAAAATAACTAAATAAGCAAGTATGACGAAATTGACAATTTACTCCCGTGTTTCTTTTTAAGGATCTTCCTCAAGAAGTTTTCATTAAATTGAGACGATTCACAACCAATACTTTTCAACTGTATCAAGAGTAAAGATAGGAAAGTGACTGACATATATTAAACATTCAAATAGACATTTTTGTGTGAATCATAAATATCAGTTCTGCTTCATTGAGATATTTTAAGCATATGGGCCGCAATACAAGTCCAGTGGATCCAATTCCATGCTCTCATTGAAAGTTCATTCTCATTTGAAATGTTGGTATTGATGACACGGGTGGGTTGTTAATAGAAGAATGTTGGATGTGTTTTGGGTAAATTGAATCGGGAACAAATTACAATTCTCGTCCTTTATGTTTGTACAAAATTACAAAACTCGTCCTTAAACTTAGATATTTACAGTAAACATCCTTTATGTTTAGAAAATTTTGCAGGTTTCATCCTTTCAACTAACGAACGTTAATTTTGATAGTTAAATGTAGTCATATGAGTTGCAGATGAGGGTAATATGGTCAATTTACAAATTTAATAAAAAAGTAATTTATCATACTACAATCTCTCTCTCTCTCCATTATCTTCTACAACTCCGGTAATCACCGCCGCCAACAGAGCATCTCCGGTGATCACTGTCGCCACCAGCATCGCCGGTTATCACCGCCCCCACCAAGCATCTCGGCGACTACCCATATGTCTAAATCCACCATTATCAATTCATCATCATTATCATCCTCAACACCATCATCATCATCCACAACAAACACCAACATCACCTTTTCAAGGGAAGAAATCACAACACCAGTAGCCTAGTGAATGGATCGAATAACCTGAACAACTACCCGAGTTGCAACAATTTAGGAATTAAAATACTTAAAACAATTAGTTTGACTAAATCCAAACAAATGAAAATAACATATAGATAAAAACTAATTGCTGGAATATAAAAATTGCAACTATCTGCACGTGGGTTGTGAATGGGCTGTACCAAACTGATCCACACTCCTTTCTTACGATTCGGTCCAGATTGTTAGGGTTGAATGAGGGTTGTTGTCAATTGGGGTTTGGATGAGTCTAGGGTTGAAGGTATCCGATGGTGGTGATGGTGTGAGATATGAACGACAACGGTTGTCATGATTGGGGTGTGAGAAGAGGTGGAGCAGATGTGGGTTGTACGATTAGGTGGTGGTTGTCCGATGGTTGGCCGGAGATACGGACGGCGACGGTGGGGTTGTTGCTGTGGTTGTTGTGTGATCAAGAGGAATAGATGAAATGGATTAATGGTCCTTTAGCCAATTTTGATATAATTATATATTATTATTTATTATATGTTAATTAAAAATAATTGAAAGAAGAGTATAAATTACACAAATGGTCCTTTAGTATTTGAAATGACTATTTTACCCTCACGTGAGAGGCACATGTCATAATTTTTTGTTAAAAATTAACGTCCGTTAGTCGAAAGGATGAAACTTGCAATAATTTATAAACATTAAAGACGTTTACTGTAAATACCTAAGTTTAAGGACGAGTTCTGTAATTATGTACAAACATAAAGGATGAGAAATGTAATTTGTTCTTGAATCGGCGGATCACGTTTTATTGCATTGTCATTTTGCAAATTCGGTTTGGAATCAAATGTTAGTAAAGCATACTATAATCTCTTGCTTATTTCAAGCATACTACAATCTCCAAAGCATACATACTACACCTTCTACAATTTCAACTACTATAACTCAAAACTTATTTATTTGTTAAACTTGTTTCATATTCTTTCTATTGCACTTTCTTTCTATTTACTTTCTCTGTCCCATTTAAAACTCCATCTTTCATATTTTTTTTTATCTTAATTTAAATGTTTATTTTAAAAATAAAAATATAATTTTCAATTTTACTTTTAATTATTTAACTTCAAAGTTACTTTATGACTAAAAGACAAAATATTTTAATGACATTATTGTCATTTTATAGGTTGAAAATATATAATAATCTATTTTTTCTTAAATTTTATGTTATGATTCTCATGACGTTTAAATTGGGACGGAAAGAATATTATTTTATTATACTATATAAATAAATACCCGAATCTCTATACATAGAGAATTTCAATTTCTAACTATTATCATTTTTACCCTTTTATTTTTCTTAATTTACAAAAAATGAGTTCCACTTAAAATATATATGCTACCGACTTCATCTACTGTCGTTTGTTAACTCCCATGTGAAGAATGTGAAGATGGGATAATCTTTCATATTTTCACTCTAACAACCATAAGCTCAAGCATGATTTTCTATTATTTGTAAACACACGTTAACATAAACTAGCACTCGCGTTTCGTCGTTTGAAACACGAGTACTTATAGTGGTAACGAAGCAAAGTGAAATACCAAAAATAGCCCTAATGGTTATTATTTAATTGTGTTTGTTTTTCAATAGAAAGAAGAATATATAATTCTTTTATTACTATTATATTTACTCTAGTAATATAAAAGTATCTAAAACTTATTATTCGCTTAACCATGTATCATTACAATTTACAGTTTAACCTAGTATTTACTAGTCTAATATAATAAATGTTACATGTGTTAAAAACTATCAACAAACGGGATGTTACACTCTATTTCTCTATATAATAGAGTTGGTTTCTTACAAACTCATATACATTTTCTATATTATTACACACTCAATTCATACCCATGAAAATCTTATGTTTCTTGTTCTTTTGCCTTGTTTTCACAACAAAAGCATCTCCAGTAGCATATCCACTAGCTAACACAACAAACAAGGTTTGTGGGTGGAGTTATTGGACCGTTTATATCTACAATCAAATTAATAATCCTATTACGGTTCATGTAGAGTCAGGTGATGATGACCTTGGAAATCATACACTTGCATTAAACGACAATCAAAATTGGAGTTTTTGTCAGGCTATAACAGTCAAGACCCTATTTTATGCACATTTCTATTGGGATTCAAAGACGGCCTTTTTTGATGTTTTCGACTATGAAACAAGCAAGAGATATTGCACAAAGTGGGGATTTCAAAAACCTCGAAAATGTGTTTGGTTGGTTAGAGAAGATGGCTTCTATTTGGGGGAGGAACTTACCCCGTTTCCGGAAGGATGGACTAAATTACATGATTGGTAATATATATATTTTATGCATGTTTTACTATATTAATTAAATAATCCTTCAAATTTTAAATAATGATATATGATGTCAAGTAACCCAAGAAATGAACTGAATTTTATCATTTTGTTGTCTTCTTTTATTGTGGTTCTTCGAAATGCAATATATATATATGAACGCCTTTTATAACATATTCAAGTATATTTTATGACGGATGAGCTAGTGGTCTAATAGTATTAGTGGTTGTCTCTCATAAAAAAAGGTAAATTAAACAAGTTGTGTATATTTGTGATACTAAAAATAGAAAAAAGCAAAATGAAACTTCTATTTAATTCAACAAAATTTAATCAAGCATTAAATCATACAAAACTTTTTTTTAATTTAACAACATTTAATTAATCTGACATTAAATCATAATACGTTGGAAGTGGAATCATTAATTTTGAATTTATTTTATAATTTAAAGCATTAATTATTCTTCTTATATTGAAAAATAAATGCTTTTAAACAGTAAATAAGTTGCTTACACTTTCTAATGCACAAAGTATAAGTAAGTATAACATGACATGATACATATGTATGAGATACCGTGTCACCGTGTGTAAAAAGAGGGTTGGTGAAATATTTATTAGACATTTCCTTTTTATTTTTTTTGAAAGTCTGTCTATTGTTATACGTGTTGAGAAAAAAGATTGTGTTACGACTGATAAATTGTTACTTTATTACACATGTTATAATTACGACATTAACGTCGCACGCAGGAATTATATGTTTATGTCACTATCTTAACACATGTAAGGGAGTAAAAATCAGATCGCATCGTGCGGGAAGTAAAATAACTAGTTAATCTTAATAAGCATGCAATACTTGACCAAGTTCTAAGTATAACTAAAACACCTTTTAATTTATGTCAAACATTTTATGCATATTTCTATAATAAGAAGATTAATAAACAAATATATTTCTATAATTAACTTTTAATCATGGTCGAGTTGGTACTTTAAATCATAGGCGACTTGGATTTAACGATTTAAATAGCTAGTACTCGAAAAATGTCCACCTAATTGAGTAGTCGAATAAATATAACGAGTTGGTACTTTAAATCATAGGCGACTTGGATTTAACGATTTAAATAGCTAGTACTCGAAAAATGTCCACCTAATTGAGTAGTCGAATAAATATAATCGTACATTTAAGCAGGTAGAAATATATATACGTGTCTTCAGAGGCGGAACAATCTTTAACGGGTCGGTGTCAACTAACACCAATCTTTTTTCATGTGTAATATTAATTTATATACCTCCATATAATTTTAAATCATGAATAGGTCAAACGAGTCAGGTCGGTGTCAATCAACACTAATTTTTTTCCGCGTCTAGTAATGATTTCTATAATGATTATATATGTGTAGAACTGATGATGCAATAATGCATGGTTCCTTTTTGGGTTTATTACCTGTTGGTGCGGTTTTTTTTTGTGTTTTATGTTTGCTCTATATAAAAAGTCACAGACTATGTCATTGTCATCTGTTCTTTGCGGAGTGGCCAATACTCTTTTAGTCTAGTTGCTAAAAGAGGAGTGAGATGTTTTATCTCTTTTAAAAGTCATAGACTACGCCATCGTGATCTCTTTTGTCTCATTTAATTTAGCACACAAATCATATTCGGATTAAATGTTTATTTTCCTAATAATTAAATTTATATTTTTCTATATCTATTAATATATACTTTTATCCATATTAATCGGTCGATTACTCGATTATAATCCATATGAGATTCAAATTTTATACTACATCTATATGACACATGTTTTTTATACTAAAATATAATTTAATATCATATATTTTACCCAAACTCATAAGTTACACGAGACATTAATCTTGTATTATATATAATTTGCTTCCTATGGTTCGACAAAAGTTGCCGTTTTCCTCCTGTAAATAAGAAGCAAAAAGGAAATAGGATTTATAAGGATGTTATTGTATTGTGTGTGTAATGTTATATTATAATATGTATGTATTGTAATGTAATGTAATGTCATGCTATATTACGTTTTGTTATATTATCTATTTTTAGGTCTATATAATATGATAGAGTTGTCTCTCGTAAACTAATATACCCGGCCGATCAAAAACATGAAGAGCTTATTATATCTTTTCTTGTTTTATTACCTTGTTATCATAACAAATGCATCTCTAATCGCAAGTACTCGAATAGCAACTCCGTTACCGAACAAGGCTTGTTTTTTCACTCATTGGGTCGTTTTTATCACCAACGTAATTAATGATCCTATCACCGTCCATGTACAATCTGGCGACGATGATCTTGGAAATCGTAGGCTTGCATCTAATGAAAATGAAAATTGGAGTTTTTGCGAGGCCACCACGTTGAGGACTCGCTTTTATGCTCATTTCTTTTGGAATGAGAGGACTGCTTTTTTTGATGTTTTCGATAGCGGTACGGGTGATAAATATTGCGAAAAATATAGATTTGGCAAAGCAAGACATTGTTATTGGGAAGTTAAGGAAGATGGATTTTATTTAGGTGGGACTAAATTACATGATTGGGACTAAGTTACATGTTCGGTATTGTATTATGTGTTTTTACTAAGATAATAAATAAATAAATAATTATGATATCTGATCTGAGATTCTAAATTAAGATTTTATTTATGACACAACTTGGTTTTGAATTAAATTTATATCTATATATAGATACAAATAACTATGTAATGGTATATTCAAAAGCTTTTATAAAACATTAGATTATATCCCGTGTGTTACACGAGTTGAATAAATAAAAATATTTAATTATTATCGAGTATAGTAAACAAAAAAAACATAAATCATTACTATGTTGGGTACGTTATCTAACACCAACAAATATTATAAGCCACTGAAAGCCTGAAATTTTACGAATATTTGAATTTTTTTAAATTGAGGTTGGCAGATGAAACATGTATAAACTTTGGATACTATTTGGTTATTATTTTTATACAGTTCGACTTAAACTTAATAATTTCGGAACCTTGTTATTAAGTGCAAATTCTTTTTCTTCACTACTAGATCCTGATTTAAAATAATTGGAAAAAAACTTTAACTTTTTAGTAATCGTACTTGATATATGTTTCATTTGTCCAACTCAATTTTACAAAATTCAAAACATTCGTAAAACTATTACAAATGATTGGAACACTTAATAAAACTTCAGTAACTTTAGAGACAAAAAAAATTGAAGTTGCTTAATTAAAACGGTGAGTAAACTTGGTTGCATTTCTATGGCTTTGAAAATAAAAAAGTAGTTAATAAAAATCTATAAATACTTTGTTGCCACATCGTAATTTTAATTCAAAGTTATTTATTAGAGCGAAACCCATAAGTGTTGTATTTGTCCATGAATTATGTAAAAGATTTAGAAATCTTTTAATTAATCAGTTAGGAAATGAATTTTGAAATTCTTTATTTATTAGAGCACATGCATGGAAACTATATTTTATAGATCTTTGAAAAATTTAATATGAATGATGGAATGAATGTAGACGTAAATATGAGATCATACATTTTTTGACAGGAATTGAATGCCAACAGTGGCTCCATTGAACGACATGTGACATCTAAAATTTTCTTTTATTAAAAAGTATAGATATAGATTATATATCAAAAACAAAAAATTAAAGCATGTTATATTTGATACGGGTCGGTTTATTCGATCGTCAACTGTATAAAATATTGTGACACGTTGGTTAAAAATGTTGTTACGTATAGATAATATAGGCCTAAGATCTAAGTATCTAACTTGTTCAAAGAAAACTTTCACATTTAACAATTTGACCAAAAACAAAAGTCATAAGCAAACTGTATGTCTGTATCACATATCATATAACAAATGAAACAACAGATAAAGTGAATAGGATCAAAGTAGCCTTAATGAGTTCAATCATACTCATTAACTAACCGTTTCTTCTTTTTGTTAGACGATCCGCTTAAAGATGACTTTGCCTTCTTCCACGCTTTCATAGACTCCTCGGTCCTCATAAACCGGCATGTTTCATCAGGTTCCAAGTATGAAATCCTCTTTTTTTCTGAAGCTTTCTTCTTCACAGGTGATAAAGTCGCGTCTGTCCGCACAATTGGGATCTGATGATCAAGATTCTTGTTTGCTGGTTGTGAATCAAATGTATCCACTTGTTGTTCATGTTTTTCATAACTTGTATTGGGAATAATCTGTGAAATGCTAAAAGAACTATGACTTGCAGTGCTAATCAATTGCGTCCATGAAGATTTATTTCGCCAAAATTCACCTCTTGCTGTTCGAATCAGATCTTCATTGTTTTTCACAGGTGAATCCTTTGTTGGTTCCTTTATATCTTCATCATTTTCGTGTTTTTCTAACTGACAATCAACATCATCAGCTTTAGTCTCTTCCTCTTTTTGGTCAAAATCACATGCAACAGCATCTGGTATTTGTTGACCAACTGTAGCCAAAGGCATGTCAACATTATTGACTTCTGGTTCCTCTTCTTTTACTTGACAATCGTCTGCAATAGCGTCCGACATCCTGTTTTCTGTGGTAACTTCACCTGCTTCTGTTTTGGGACTGGGCTCCTTTTTATTACCCTCTAACTTTCTCTTTTTATTACTAACTAAATCCTTCTTTTCTGAGGGCTCAACGGTATCATCACTCTTAAGTTCCTCTTCTTTTCTTTGAGGAATAGATGCAATAAAGTCTGAAATACTGAAGGATGTTTTGCGTTTCTGACCAATCAGATCTTTCCATGTAGACTTCAGTGACCTTAAAGAACTGTTTCCTGATTGTTCTGTAACTAATTCTACTTCCTTTTTGCTGTTTTCTGGAGTATCCAAACGGGTCTGAGAACTTTTAGATGTTTCTTCAGAGTTTGATGATTTTCTCTTCTTAGTGAGTGGCACTGTTTTTTTCCGAGGATTAACATTCATACTATTTGATTTCTCAGTAGAAAGATTTGGCTTCTTAGCTACTGGTTCCTGAGCATCAAACAAGTATAAGACAGAATATCAAGCTCAAACTATATAATAAATGTAAAGATGTTAAAATAGTCAAGTTAGGCTAGTGGGATATCAAGTCAAAACGAACAATTTTTAGAACTCTGTATTTTATGATCTTATTCAAGACGTTAGTTTATAAAAAAAATTAAAATGAACAAAAGATGTTGATGGGTCGTTCTGACCAGGACATAAAGAGGCTTTAAGCATTTGAAAAACTTTCGACCTTTGACCTTGTTGACTTGTTTGGCCCTCATTTAGATTGGTTTTAAACAGTGAGTCATTTGACTGTTTCAGTTGATAAACCACCTAAGTTGGCAAATTTTTTTATATAAAAATGGGTGAAATTTTCACCAATAATTAATGAAAAAAAGAAACAAAAAAACTAATAACATTAATCAGTTATTAACTAACACCTTATTCGCCATCATAGCTCTCATTTCCCCCAACAAATCCATGCTGTCATTTTTCCTATTCGCCACATTGATTATCAGATTGTCTTCATCTGTCAGATGATCTTCCTCATCGGTTTCAGCAGGAGCCAGTTCATCTTTTCCATTTGTCGATTCAGTCTTCTCAATTACTGGCTTAGACCTCTCAGTTACCGGCTTCGGCGGGTTTGCCCTTTCAAATATCCTATTCATCACTGAGTTCATAATATTGAGCTCTTCCTCATTAATCCCATAGCTTGCATTGTCAATTTCAGAGGATTGTTTTCTATTTGGGGGAGGAAAAGCAAGTGAGTGCTCCTCACAATCACAGAAATGGGTTGGAATGGATGGAACTTGAATCCGTTGGAAGCTGTATTTGTGTTTTCCAATTCCAACTTGGGCCAATGATTTCACCTACAAATTGAACTAACAAAATCAGTCATGTGGAAATGAGACATTACGTGAGTAGAAGTGGTGATTTCGATCCATTTACTCATTAATGAGTAAAATACAAATAATAAGGTTAGCTTCAAAATTAACTTGTCGTATGAATCGGAAGTGGAAGAAGTCATACTTTTAGTGCATAAAACCTCCTAAATTAATGTGGTCAGAACAATTTGAACATTTTTAGTGTCTTGACTGAATCAATGATCAAACCTTGTTACTATTTAACAATTTTCACCCTTACTGAAATCTAATAACTAATGAAATCATAACTTACACGTTAACTTTTTATAAAGATATCATATAACCTGAACAAAAAGTGTTTCCTATCAACCCAACCAGATCCATTTAGGCCCATATAGCAAATAGCTGTTTGAACCAATATCCAACCACCCACCCTTTTTGCCACCTCAATGATCGTGTAATTAAAAGGGTGTAAACATAGAGGTTACCTTCCCTAGCTTGGGGAAAAATAAGTTAATCTGAATCTTCTCTGCAGGGGAAGGTTTCTTCGGCTTTTCTAACGTATCATGACTTTTGGTTGTATCAGCATTGTCAGATGTTTTGCTGGCTTGTTCAGATTCCTCTTGCCACTCACGCTTCAGTTTAACAAGATAATGTTCTTTAGCCTTCTCAAGCCTTAGCTTCCCACCTTTCCACATACATCCATTATACTGCAAATTTGAGTATTATTAACAACGTACAAACACCATGTGGTAAGTAAAAACACGAAAAGGGCACTATATCAGTATTTATTACAAAAGCAAACATTAAGCTTTAATAAGGAGCATAAGTTCAAACTTTATAAGTTCATAGATGTTAACCATATGCAAGTTCCCAAATAACAAACATCTACCAGTCATCATAATTTGATTATACTAACAAATTTTCCATGTTTCTGCTTAAACTTCATCAACCAAATCACACTGCCACTCTGAGACATTGGATACTCATAAGTAATTACATATACACTTCATTAACTAGTATAAACACACATCCGCGTATATGTATTCATTTAAGTTGTAATAACCATCAATTTTCAATTTTATATGAAGCAGATTTTCCAACTAGAACATTGAAAAACCGAGATAGAATTGTAGTTAAAGTGAATCGCGCTTGAAATTTTAAACAAAGTGATCAACAGAAAGCAAAAAACAATAGGTGAATAAATCAATACCGTGCTAAATAGCTTAGGAAGAGATTTATCGGAAGCAGGTAGGAAATCGAGGTAAGCAAAGCTACGACCTTTGGTACGAACAACATCGACGGAAACTACTTCACCTAACGACGAGAACGTTTTCCGGAGATCATCTTCCGTCACTCCGGCGCCCAATCCGCCGACGTATATTCGTGTTTTATCTCCTCCGGTTACTTCCATCCTCACCTGAGTACACAGACAGAAACGAAAGCAACTTGACGACACAGAGATGATGACGATGCACCAAGTGACTTAGGTTAGATTGATGGGCCGGATCGGGTGACTGTGTGTGTGATTTGTGATGTGTTCGGTCCGTTCGGATGTTTAGACCGGTTTCACGATTTCTAAAAATGCACGTTTACAATTCGTCAACTAAGTTTAGAAAATGTTTCCTAAGTCATTAAATGAATACTTATGTATGTCATCAAAAACGTCACATGAGATAAAACTTTTTTTAACGATGATGACAATTTGAGTTCAACGACATGTTATTTCGTAACCCTAGTATGTCCATAGCTCATATGAAATTTTAACTGTTAATTAAGAATGGTGTCAACCCGTCTAGGAGGAAACTGACTAGCTCCAAACCATCTGACTTGCATATGTTTTGAGAGCTCAATATATGTTTTGAGAGCTCAATGACAACCCATATTAATGACCAGGGACGGACCCAGGTACTCGGGAGTGGGTTCACGGGAACCCATCGCGTTTCGAAATGTTAGTAGAAATTTAATTAAATATATAATCTGATGTGGTTCAAGTGGTAATACATGCGTTTACACTTACAAAAGGTCATGGGTTCGAAACCCTTTACTGTTATTTTTTAGTAACTCTTTTGAATTTCAAAAATTAGTTGTTTAAACTTTAAACCCTTACTCACAAACATCAAGTTAGTGCATATCAACAGCCAACATCTCTTTCAAAACTCAAAATTCATTCACTCAATATCAAATCCAATCATGAAATTCATATATTTTATCTACAAAATGCTACTACAAGTCTACAATTGCTTGCTAATCTTCTACAATGGACATTTTTTTTCAAAACCATTGTATGTAAGCTTCATTTAGATGCCAATGTTGAAAAAATTAACAAGACTGTTGCTATTTGCAACAATAGATGGCTTATGATCCATCAAATTAACCTCTGTACAAATGCAAATAACTCAATTTAAAAACTCAAATAGTCAAATCAAACCAATCTTAGACTGAATGAATCTTTTTTATACATTTTCAAAAATCAAGAACAAATCCACTAGCTTTGAAAACAACACATATGTTGAAAAAGTAAGTCATGTGACAAGGTCTTGAATCTGCTTGATTTTGTTATGAGGATTCAGAATATGTTTTAGTGCTTTTAATCATATAATTTAGGAATTAGAATTTGCTTAGATTTGATCGTATATGTCATAACAATTTAATAAAAATGAATTAGGTGGGACAAATGAGAAAAAAAAGTTAACAAGAAGCTTTAATTGATTCAAAAGGAATCCTTATTGAGATATGACCCGAACAGTTAAACCGACTCGAAAAAATTTATATCCGGTTCATATAAATTTAAGCATAAAAATTAGCGAACTCACAAACAAAAAATCCAGGATCCGTCACTGTTAATGACTGCAAGATTTTGTTGCTAGTGAGATTTAAACTTTTAACCTTAATGTCAGAGAGCACTTTCACCACACTAATAGATGTATGAGGACCAAGTGGCATCGGCATGAGAGAATTTTGTATAAGCATTCACAATGTATGAATTTTCTTTATCTTTATTATTACACTAAAAGTGAATACTTTTTTTTTGTGTTGTCAAATTAAATAGTATTTGTTCAGACATTTATCATTACATTTTATAGTTTCTACTCACAATCACTTTTAATAATATATTAACAATAAGTTTTCAAATATAAAGACATAGAGTAAAATTTTCTCTATAGTTTACCAACAACTCCACGTAACCATTTTTTAAATTATGTAGACCTACTCACAAAATTGATTTACCTCAAACAAATCATCATACCAATCCCAAGGCCAATTGCCGGAAAGACTCAGCTTTAAAACTGTACGTGAAGCTTCCATCTCATACGAGGCTACTCTAGGGATGAAGGTAGTACTAGACCAGGCTTGTATGGTTAAGGTTGTTGTGAATGAAATAGACATATGATGTTTTATTATAGCTCGTGGAATGACATACCAAAACAAAGGAAAGAATCAATTGCACAGCCAGGCCCAAGTTATCCTTGTATGGGCTTCTTTACCCATATCTCTCTCTTAGGGGCTATTTGTTTAGCTCTTAATGGTTCAGTTCGGTGCTTAGTCATTCAGCATTAGCACTTGTTTCATAAAAAAAGAGTATTTGAATAGTTCATTTAAGTGCTTAATGGTTATGAGATTGAAAGAATGTTAAATGGAACTGAATGCAACATTTACTCAATATCTTCTTTTATCGATAGAGACTCGTAATGATTCAGATTGATTCAAATTTTGCCAAACAACTCGTGGCCTTTAAAAAATTAAAAGTTTGGTTTTGTTAGGGATCAAACCGACCCGAAACGCACTTGTTGCGTTGACAGCACATTCTGCTATCATTCTAACGACTAGAGATCCAAAACACGGTTTTGCTTCGACGATGGTAAAATTCCCTCTATCCGTCTTCTTTTTTCAATTCAATTCATGATGATGTTGTTGGTGTTGATTAATTCCATATCAGGTTTGCGTAGCTTGTTTGTTGCCTCTGTTTCTTGTCCCGATCGTAAACCTATTGCCGCTACTCTTTGACTTCATCATGGTATGCATCTATCTATCTTTCAATTGAATTATAAAATTTACGATTGTTTGATTGATATATGATTGCTGTATGTTTGTTATTGTGTTGAATTTTGATTATCATTATTACTGTAGGCACGAGTATATAGGGTTTTGGGGTGGGAGTATCGAAAGCCAGATCGCACCCCAGCAGCATGTCCTTATAAACCACCTGTTGCTGCTGCTGCTGCTAACAACAACACAACTCAAAGTGTATGAAACCAGATTGTTTTATTATTATTTCTCCATCATACTTGTTTCTATTATGCTCTCTCTAATGAATGATAGAATGAATACTCAAGCGTATCAATGACGTAAGAAATAATCGTATATAATAGTTATAATCATACACACGTGCATCGACTAATCTGTGGTATGGTTTAGAACACCAGATGGTTTAACGTCTTCCATAACGTCATTTCACTAGGACATTTGATATCATCCATCATCACTTTGAAACCAAGACGAGGGTGATAGCATTATGATAAGTAAGAGAGCATGAAAATTTGTTATTATCTGCTGTACTCTGTAGAAACATCACCACGTTTGTTACTGTACGTTTCGCATGTTTTGTTCAAGTAAGAGTCTTCTTGAGCCTACTCTTTGCCAATACTTTAGATAAATTGCTGCAGATTCACTTATAAGTCACAACATACGAAGATCAGTTTGCAACACACGCGAACTGATGGTGTGCAACCTTATGGGATTGTAATTGGTCTGGTGAGGTGTTATATTCTACTTAAATATGCTGAAAAAACACACTTCACTACACACACGAACATGTTGATAAAAATCATGTTGAGGGTTGCCCAAATTGTTTTGTTAATCCATACACCTTTTTTGTATTTTATCCAAAGATTTGGACTGCGAGTATACAATGTTTTGGAATCATGTTCAATGAATTAGTGATAAGTAAAAATTTCTAAAATGGACAGTTAAGTGTTCTCCGGTCATACTAACCTGAATCAACTTGTTTAGTTGGTTGACAAGTTAATTGCCAACTCAACTTCTGGGTATTTGAACTAATTTCTCCCACAACTTGGGTATTAAAGTTATCTTGTTGGTCTTCATGATTGCTGGAACGAAACTCAAGAATCAATAGCCTATTTAATGCAATGTTTTAAGGTGTCATTGTGTCAATAGTGGCTAGATGGGTAGGTCGCTTTGGGTTGAAACTGATAGTTTCTTGTATGTGTATTTAATGACTTGAGTATAGTTACACAAGGATATTGTTACAATAATCTTTGAACAACACAATTTAGGATGTTATATGCTTTAAAACATAGATTGAGTGACTTTCAACATGGTTGATGGTTCTTTAACTGTAAGTTTTTATTTGACCCATTCAGCTTGTTTCAGATGAAAAACATAACCCACTAGTATGTAAACGGGTCGAAACAGGAAGATATATCTATTGCTTTGCTGCATCCCCAGATTTTTTTATCATCATGTAACCAACCTTTGGTGATTCATCTGGCTAGTGTTGATTTGTTTCTAACAGGTTGCAGGAGAGCACAATGATGGTGGGTCTGATCTCAATGATAAAGCATTACCGGCCAAACTTGATTGAAGAAAAATTGTGTGCGCTTCATTGGTATATTAATATAGTGTTGTTTCGCGTGGATGGTGACAAACTGTGTTTGATTGTATGCTTATGAAATTACAAAACTTTTCTACTTCTAAAATCATGCGTAATGCCCAGTGACTCCTCTGTAAGTGATTAAAGATGGAGTGGTTTATTAAAGATCCATTTTATGGCTTGTAAGTCACTGGAATAATTGAAAACTGAAACATCATTTCATTATAATATTTCCCTTGATGGCTGTAGCGCTGTTACTAGGAATTGAATCCTAAATGTGGGTTTGCAGCCCCAAGTATACAACATGCAAAACTAAAACATTTTAAATAGAAACTAGGTTAAAAACCCGTGTATTATAAACGGGTTAAAGCGATAAAAACACAAAGACATTGTCGGGTACTCTGTATGCGGCTTCCTGATGGTTAAAGATGCGCACATATTGGCCCAACCTAGACGCATGTAGCCCCTAGCCCACTTAGTTTCATATCCCGGGGAAAACCCACACGCTTGAATGCACCAGTCGCTCTTGGGATTGAATTGGTGGCCGAAGCCCCATCGGTCTTCCTTCATTGAGCATGAAGCCGCAAAACAAATTGTGTTAATGACAAGGCTTGAACCTGAGTCATTTGGACCACACGGCAACATCTTAACACCTTAGCTAACATTACAAAATAAGTTATAGTTAACAATAAAATTTCGAAGTTAACAATAAAATATCAAGTGACATAGATAATAGATAAGACAAGAAGTAAGATAAGATATGACAAGATAAGATAAGACGAGATAAGATAATATTTTATCCGATAAAACTATAAGTAAACAAAATAAGGTTTTCAATATATATTTCAGATCATTCACTTTGATAAACAAAGCTATCCATCAACACTCTATCGACTTTATATTTTTTAGACTAGTATGTCCCACTTATTTGAAAACTTTGCCTAATTAACCTACATAGTGATCAAATTCTACACGGTTTGGTTTACTTTAATCCACGACTGAAACATATTTCAAACTTTTGGTCCCTGAAAACGTAGAACCAATTGTTTCAGTTACTGGCACTTGTACTTTTTTTCGAATTTAGCTAAATTAGTGGTACTTCATTACGCATGTTGTGCAGATATCATATGTTAAGGCTATAGTCTAATATACATGCGAATAGATACACCGTTGAACCCAATAACAAAAATGATAACATAAAAGCTATACGTTTTCAGTGCGTTAGCACGCTTCATGATTGTTGAGTTTTAGATTGCTTTCATTTACAAAAAAAAATACGGAGTATTACATTTAAAACATGTTGACATGTTGTTATCTTGACAA
Source organism: Tagetes erecta (assembly GCA_030867185.1). Lineage (NCBI taxonomy): Eukaryota > Viridiplantae > Streptophyta > Magnoliopsida > Asterales > Asteraceae > Tagetes > Tagetes erecta. Next base: position 2,859,945 of record CM061492.1, read on the forward strand.
CTCGAGCCTTGTGTCTAACCATTGAGATTGGTACATAAGTGTCTAAAATTCGATTAATAAGATCTAACCCGAATCCGAATAAATTAATTAGGGTCGGGTATAAAAAAATGAAATAATTTTTCAATTGCCTGTGTAGGCCACCGGTGAGCTTCCGATCTCAAACAAACTGGTTTCACTTAGCAAAACTGGTTTCACTTCCGAGCCTTATCATCACCGCCTGTACACTTAGCAAAACTGGTTTCACTTCCGATCTCAAACAAACACTAGGGTTTGAAATCGGAACTGTAAATATGCAAAATTGGTTTTCCGGTGGCGGTGATGATACTTCTAATACACTTCCGAAATCGTTATCGGCTCCATCTTCATCACTGTTAGCAGATTGGAACTCTTATTCTGCAACTAAAGGATCCGATGCAGCTTCTAGTAGCTTCGTCGGATCCTTCGATATTGAATCGGCTGTTAGGTCGGCAAACGACACCGTTTCTGGCACCTTTAATGTGTAAGCAACTCTATAACTGATCCACTATATGTTTTGTTGAACTACTTGAGTTGCTTATTTAGGGTTTAATTACGATGTTTAGAATCAATGTTAGGGTTTAAAGTTAGAAAACATACTCTGTAATGTTACTTGATTAAGTTTGATCTAGGTATTTAAACTGATTGTTTTGCAAATTGAGCTCATAATTGGCACTTTTAAGTTTGATCTAGGTATTTAAACTGATTGTTCTGCAAATTGAGCTCAATATTGGCACTTTTAAGTTTGATCAATGGACTTTTACATCAATCTGGTAATAATGTATATGTATATTTGATTTTGCAACATTTGAATTGTGATTTTGTGAATTATTATGTGATGTTTGTTTTGTGACTGTATGTGCAAGTCATTCATTGACTTTTTTGTTGTGAAGTTTGACTAATGTCTTAAGGTGTATTGTTTGTTTGGTTCTTGTTCAGGGTATCTAGGGGGGTGAGTAACATACCGGGAAATTTGCAATCGGCTACTAGTAATATCCCTTCGGGAAAATCTCTTATGTATTTTGGGCTTCTCCTTGCATCTGGGGTGTTCTTTATTTTTATAGCATTTACTGTTTTTCTACCTGTAATAGTAATTGTACCTCAGAAGTTTGCTCTCTGCTTTACTGTTGGATGTGGCTTTATAATCGGGTCGTTCTTCATGCTCAAAGGTCCAAAAAATCAGTTTCTGCATATGACATCAACGGAGGTAATGATGTAACGATTTTCAAATCAGATTAGAGGTGACAATTTAAGCAGGTTAGGTGGGTAACAAATCATAATGGGTAGTTTTTAATATGGTTCTAAACTGGTCGGATCAGGCTGGGCCTATCCTACGGTACTTTTTTTCCACTTTCTTGAATTGTGCAATATAACTAATGTTTTAAATAAGATGATAGAATTCATTTCAAAAAATCAGTTTCTGCATATGACATCAACAGAGGTAATGATGTAACGATTTTCAAATCAGATTAGAGGTGACAATTTAAGCAGGTTAGCTGGGTAACAAATCATAATGGGTAGTTTTTTATATGGGTCTAAACTGGTCAGATCAGGCTGGGCTTATCCTACGATACTTTTTTTCCACTTTCTTGAATTGTGCAATATAACTAATGTTTTAAATAAGATGATAGAATTCATTTCAAGAATGGTAATTTAACATTATAAGGATAGCAATTTAATAGGATTTAAGTATCTGAAAACATGTTGCATGACCTTTGACCTGGTCAATCTATTTGACCCGTTTCCATTTTTACTAAGTTTTAACTTTTTTTAACAACCTGACCTGCTAAATATTAACACGACCCCAAACAAATGGAGTGAAACTGTCACCCGTAGTTAATGCGTTCCATTTGTGGGGCTAGTATCTTCTTTTATCACGTGTTCTAAGTTATAACATCTTTTATCATCCGGCAGAGACTTCCTTTTACATTGGGATTCATAGGGAGCATGGTTGGTACCATTTATGTTTCCATGGTGCTTCATAGCTATATACTTTCCGTGTTCTTTGCTGCAATTCAGGTATGAAAGTTTATGCTTCCAGCTTCCTTCATGTACCTAATTTCCATTCCATAAGATTATATTAACGTCGTCATTTTTTATATATATAATCCAAAATGCTCGTAGTTTCTTTGTACCCTGAAAAGTATCAAGTTTGATTTTGTGGTCAAACTCTTAAATTTTATAATAGATCATAGATGTATGATACAGCCGTGTGCCACTTTTAAGGGGTGTGGGATATTTCGTGAAAGTACAAAGAGCTTAGTATTTAGTAATATTAATAGTTAGTTTCCTTATATTGTAATGGCTTGCTAATCGTGATCTATTGGTGTCTAAGCTAAGGGTTTATGGTAAGTCTTGAATATTAATAGGGTATTATGGTCAAGGGTTTTGAGTCTTTAGCATTTGGAGGTTCTTGAACTGTGGCCACTATTCTGTTCTTTAATCACTTTAATAGCAATTGAACTTAATTTGGTTATGTATTTATATCATTGTAACTCCATTTTCACATTTTTTAGTTACACGATCAAATGATGAGATCTTTATCATTTCACATATTAGTATCATTTATATTAATAGGCTAATAGCATCGTTCACCCCTATTTTCAATCAGTTAGCTGACAGGGTCGTTTGGACCCATTCATCTATCATTAGTCTGCTTTCATCTACAATAGACTCTAATGGGTGAAACGGGTTAAGCTAAATATTTAAGTAATTAAGGAAACGAGCCGAATGTGTCAAGGGGGTGTTGAAGTCATCCGAAATGCTTCATATGCATATAATCCCCTAATCCGCTTTATTATTAAAGCTGGATCGTTTTTTGTAACAATATAACAAATAGCACATTAAAATTACCAAGTCAGATATTCTGTTTCCGAGCAGTTTCAACCCGCATTTTGCATAGTTACTCATTTTGACCTGGACATTTTTTACCCTGTATAAAATTACTAAGTCAGATTATTACGTTGCCCCAAAAGTTACCCTGGTCATTTTTTATGAGATCTGACATTATCATCATTTTATGACAGGTTCTTGCCCTTGCTTACTATTGTATTTCATACTTCCCTGGTGGATCGGCAGGGATGAAGTTTCTAACATCTTCTTTGACTTCTTCGGTTTTGAAATGCTTCGGGCGGTGACCCACGCAACATCAATTCTTGTAACTAAATTTGTTTTTGAGCTGAGTTGATTTTCTTTTCACAATTTTCCCCTCTGGTAACACTGTTTGAGATTTGGTTGATCATTATGTAAGATATGAATGAACTATTCTTATATTTTTGTCGGTTTAATACGTATGATGAGTGATGAGCCGATGAGGTGATAAGAAATTCATGTGATCACGAGGCCCAATAGAACCAGGAATGTGTGGAACTGCAGAGCAACGCCTTTTGCGGTTCCCTCCAGCGGAATTGTATAATAAGCCACAAGATTACGAAGAAAACTCTCTGGTGTCGGGAGAGGCCGTAGAGATATTCTTAATCTATATTTGTTTCAAGACGCTCTTTAGTGTTGTCTCATGCTCAAATTGATACGAGCTTTTCTTTGGAGAGCCCAAAGGTTTCGTAATTGAGGAATAAAGAGCCCAAAGGTTTTGTAATTAAGGAATGAAGATGATCGAATGAGTCAATGGTCCATCTGAGATTTAAAATACAGTTAAATTAAATAATATCTTTTGTGTTAGGGTCTTTTAAGTTTATTATTAAAGTGAACATATGGTCGTCATATTAGCAGCTTTGTATAAAGTATAAACCCTATGAACTTTGTTGAACAACTCAAGTACTCAACAACCTTATGTTTAAGCATAAAAACTATGAATTAAAATGAAACTAACACTTATTAGCTTAGCTTTCGGAAAAACACACATTTAAATTTGTCTCATCATTTAAAATTTGTTTAAAATTCAACACGTCTTTATCCCCTTTGACTTTGGTATTTTTGATTTCTTAGCTCTGAAGGCGATGATTTTTCTGAACAAAGTTTAGCGGGTCGTGTATAGTAACTTTTGGGTTACGAAGACCTAAAGTTTTGTTTTTAATAGGATTGACTTTGCTATTCCGAAGAAGTTACTACTCAACTTCATATTCGTTCACACTTTAATTTTAATAATTAATTTTAATGTAAAAGTTTAACTTCTTAAATGAATTAGCATTTCAATAAAAAAAAGTTTAAACAAACACAAATTAGATTAGCAGAATTTGAACGCTACCTGTGAACATTTTACATATCGTCGTCAGTTAAATTATTTATTTCCTTGAAAAAAATTGCACGAAGTCGATCACCGGTCGGAGTATATATAGTCCGGCGAAAGGAAATTGCAGTCACACACAATACACAGACATGCCTCCCCGGAAAGAACCATGCCGGAACTTCCAGCGTGGATTGTACGACATCTTCTTCTTCTTCTTATTCTTCCATCTTTTTATCTCACGTCATGTCATGTTTTTAGGGTTTAATATATTCAATGCTGTTTAACTTGCACATTGTTAGTTTATCTTATTAGCTAATAATATGGCTTGGATTTGGGGAATTTGATAGACTATAATGTTTTCTATTTTAAGATGTATAATCACAAATTCATTAGCTTTAATTCACTTGCCTTAGGGTTTCTGATGTAAACAAACTGTTTAGTCACAACAATACTATCCAATTAGGGTTTCTTCTTCATTAAATCTAGTTAGTGGCTTCAAGGTCACATGCTATCCAATTAGTGACTTAAAAAACCCATCTTTTGTGGGTTATTCGATGTGTTCTGATTAATAATCGTGTCTTTTTGGTTGTTGAATATTGATAAAAGATGATAAATTAGGAAAAGAATATACCTACAACATTGGCTTTACATCTTGTTCCTTTAGGCTTTAGTTTTGTAGCATCTTTCGCTTCTTGGAAGTTGTAACACTTGGTTTTTGTCTCCCAGCTGTCAATATGGCGAACGTTGCAGGTTTCTTCATGTTAATCAACAGCAAGCCAAGCCAAATCCTTTTGGATTTGGCGCAGGCGCACAAAATGCTTCTCAACCGCAAAAGCCCAACCCTTTTGGGTTTGGCACAGCCACACAAAACACTTCTCAACCTCAGAAACCCAACCCGTTTGGGTTTGGTGTTCAGAACAACTCTAAAACTAATCAGTTCAAGGTTCATAGTGCTTTTTACATTTCTGTTTATATTTTGTAGGCTATATTTTCTTCATGTTGGTGACTTTTAAATTTGTTATGTTGATCAGCCAGGTGAAAATAAGTGGAGCCGGTTTTCCCCGAGTGGTGGTGGTGGTGGTTCTGCACCCCCGCAAAAACAGGAGAATCACGTGTAAGAATCTGTTAACTGTTTCTATAGCTTTACTCATTTATATAGGTGGAGTAACAGGTTGGGCCAACCGATAACACTAGTGCATCTCTTGTTATTTATTTTTTTGAAATTTACAAATTATCAATCTTTTGAATGTGATAAAAACACTATATAATCAATTTGATAATCTCTTGTTTTGAAACTAAACTATTCTAGAGATTTGTGCATTTCAAATGCGGATATGGATGACTTTTGACATGTTTCGATTGATCGACTTGTTGAACACTTTCCCACGTAAACAGTTATAGTAAATTTTACCCATCTGATCTAGTAGAGGTGAATGTATATGGATGACATTCGACATGTTGCAGTCGGTCAACTTGTTGAACACTTTTCCACATAAACAATTTCATTAAATTTTACCCATCTGATCTAGTAGAGGTAACAATCCAAAATCAATTGTCCTGTTCTCCCATAAATTGGTTGTAAATTTGTAATTGCCAGATGTACTCATTTTTATGTCATGAGAACTGATTGAGTGTGATTTTGATGTTATAAAGTTGCACAGATCCCGAGTCTTGCAAGCGCCAAATTAGCGAAGATTTTCAGCATGAGAAACCACTTTGGAAACTTACATGTTATGGTCACTGCAAATAGTATGTTTTTCCACATCTTCTATTTCAATATTATTGGGAAATTTGCACCTGAGTTATTGTGATGTATGGATACAAAGTTCTTGTTTCTGATTGTATGACTAATAATTTCTATGATCAGTTTAACTGCTGTGAAACTAAATATCTAAGGGCTATCCTCATTTAACCTAAAATTAGACTTTTAATCCCATTTTACAAAAGGTCTCCTTTTTCCCACAATGTCATTTAGCCATTTATCATTTAACTCCAATAATTATAATTTTGCTGTTAAAAAAAATAATTATAATTTTCTGAATTCAAATATCTTATTACTTCAAACAACTGAAGCACATCCAAATGCTATTTCCTGCTACCTGTTTTATCATTCAGTGTCACATAATCACTTTCAAATGTCAAAACACATAGCGATGTGATTATAAGTTATAAGTCCCCTTATTATTCTTTAGCAATAGCAAAGGCCAAAGGCTACTAATAACTCCACCCCATGGAATCTTCAAATTACAGTTATTTCTTACTTACTTACATACAACAGTTAGACTGTTAGACACACTATTTATTTTCCATAAGATAATATATAACTTGAAAAGTAGGATTATAAATGGTAAGTATTTTTTTAGTAACATTACTTCTTATATGCAGAGGTAGAATTTAGAGAAAATGCATGCCATTTGTTATCAGTTTAAGGATATTAAAAGAAGTCATTGGTCCAACTTTTGTTCTTGTTTTTATTTTTATTTATGATGAAGGCCTTTGTATAACCTGTTTTTCCCCCTTAGTGGCCCTTGTGACATTATTGGCGATGTTAGCTATGACGAGTTACGAGCTTCTGCCTATGAGGATGCTAAACGTGGAACCAACCTTCCGTCAATTGTAAGCTTCTTAAGAACTACCAATCCTATTTTGTAAATATACATGGTCTTTTTTTCTTTTAAAATCATCAGTGTTCATGACCAGCCAGTCATAATTTGATATGATTTGTAGTAGAGGTGGTAAAATGGTTGGATAGCAAATCAAAACAGGCAAGTTGTTTTACAGGTGACACATTACAATGCTAGGTTGACCTGAAAGTTTTTGTCTAAAGTTAGTTTTTCTCTGAATATAAAGTTTTAGTAGTTTTAATACACCTTGGGCAACTTTCAACCTGTTAACTCTTTTTTCTAGCTTACATTTTTATTTTTAGTTTTACATGCTTGAACCACTTGAGATAAAACATAACCGGAATCAACCCATCTATAAGTAAATGGGCCAAGATGGACACATAGTTTTTGGCGATGCCAAAGATCATATTGTTATCAAGTTTTGCTATTAAAAAAGCTCACATTTATGCAGGTCGAGAAAGAGAGGAGTTTACTTAACTCCAAGTTGATTGAATTTGAAAACCTACTTAGGAATCCTTACACACCTCCATCAAATTCAAATCGTAATACCCAAAGTACCCTTCCTGGAGCTACTACAAGTATATTCCCTCAACCGATTCAAAACAATGGCCCTCCTTCGGTATCAAGTTTCAACCAATTGGGTTCAACCTTGAATGCAGGCTTCCAAATGAGGCAAAATTTCTTTTCTATATTTGAGATTTTTCTATTTTTTCTTTTAGCTACATGTCCCCCTCAGTTTTTTTCATAATATTTGTTTTTTGTTTGTACTTTTCAGACCACCTGCTGCAAGTAATGCTTTTGGTCAAGTAAATCAGTTCCAAGCTCCTACTCAGATATCAAACACACCCCCGAGTAACAGTTTTGCATTTGGAAATCCAGGTGTGATTTTGATTTCTTCTTCTTTTTAGTTTTACATGTTTTAGTTATTGTTTGGTGACTTGTAGGCCAAATGGGCAGTCAACCTTCTACACAGTCATTTGTTAGTCCCTTCCCTGCTACTACAACCACCTTTGGCAATGCTTTCTCTACTGCTGCAACTTCCCCAAATCTTAATTTATCAAGTCAACAGCCGTCTACGGCATTTGGTGGTCAAAACCCTTCTGCAAATGCTGTTCCTGGATCAATTTCCAGTGTCCAAATGACGTAAGTGCAACCTGTTTTTATTACAGCTGTTTATCTGATTCTGATTATTAAAAACCTCGTAAACAGAATCTAAACGCACGTCCAATCATGCGTTATGAGTAATCAGGGAAAAAGACGATTAAAATAGGGGAAGTACTGTGTATTGTATGTCTTGGCTTCTTTTGGTTAACCTGTTATTCCGCCTTTGTGCAGGCAAAACATTTCACAATCAAATAGTAACGAACATGACAGTATATGGTTCAAAGATGAATGGAAACGAGGAGAGGTAATCAATGATTTCATCAGTTTTTCGATCTTAACAAAGTGTATTTTCAAACTAGAATTGTCATTTTTTTTATTTTGCAGATTCCTGAAGAAGCGCCTCCACAAGGAGTAGTAATCTTTTAGGACAAGTGCAGGATCTCGTACTAGAGCAGAAATGGAACAATAGAACACATTGTTTGTTTTACCATTATTTTATGTTGATCAGTTTTTTTTTACTAAATTTTGATCTTTTTATACTAGAACAAACAAGTTGTTAATCTCAAGTGTTTTCTGTTATGTTTCAAGATAACAAATATATGTTTATAACTAACTGGATACACACAATTATAAGAAGTTAGTAGAGATAAAATTATTTTAAGTTCATGTATAGTTTAATAACTTTTAGTGGCATGTCGATCATCTTCTATTTCTTTAGTCGGGCAACTATACTTTTCTTTATAAGTGATAATCTTACAAGTACAATAGCGAGATATATAGTAAACGACAATTAAGATCAACACTATATTAACAAACTGGGCTTTAAAATGAATTAGGACAGCTCGTCGTTAATCACTTCAGACTTAAATATTGTATTAAATCCGCACACGATAAAAGATGAATCGGAGTCCGCAACTTATCGAAAATTATAGTATATTTGTCTATTAGAATTTAAAAATGTATCAAAAGCATAAATATGTATTTGAATTTTGAACCCCTAAATTTGTATCTTCATAGGAAACCAATTTTACTTATGTGAGAGAATTCAGAGTAGATTCTCTATTTCTATCTCTAAAATTGAGTTTTTTTTTTTACCAAAATGGTGTTGGTGAAAATTTTATTTACCAAACTAGTGTTCATGGTAAAGTATTTACCAAAAAGGTTTTTTTTTTAAATTTAATGTTTCTTCCTCCTAACTTTATTGGATAAAGCTTAGCATTTGAAAATGATCATCTAAAATAAATTAAAAAAAAGATTTATCAAAAGATAAAAAAAATTATCAAATGTTTTCTTTTAATTTTATTAAATATGTTGTCCTTTTAGTTTATTTTTAGTAAATGGTTTTCTAAGATTTTTTAAAAATATTTTAGTTAAACCAGTTTCTTTTGATTTTCTTAATTTTTTTTTTGAAAAACAGATATGTATTTATATATATAATAAAATATTTAAAATAATAAAAATTAAGCGTGCCAGCTCAAGTTGGCTTTTACTAGTCAACTCGGCTCGACTTTTACGAGCCGAGTGTAAGCTTTATATTTTATGAATCATAGAAACCTACTTTTTTTTTATAAAACCTAGTTTGGTAAAAAACATATAAAAAATATCATTTTTTTAAAATACAGTTAACGAAACGTTCATTAAATAAGTTTATTAAAGTATTATATTTTGTTATTATACTCTAGTAAATATTTAAATATACATATAAAGAAACATTAACAATAATAAAACTGACTTTCGTTAAAAATAATTTTGAACAAATAAAAAAATTAAAAGAAAAGTTAAAAAAAATTCCTATGTGAATAACGTATTAAAAAAAATGAAATTTTCATTGAAACACAATTTTAAACGGTAATCTTGATCCAAACAAACATTTTTTTCTTTTACTTTTTTAACTTACATTAGTAAAAAATGTTGTATCCAATTAGATTAGGAGTGAGAATTTAGAAAGATGTTAAAAACACTATTTTAGTAAATACTATTAAAAGAACACTAGTTAGGTAAATAATTTTTCCACCAACACTAGTTTGGTAAAAAAACTCGAGTTTTTTTTTCTCTCATACACTCACAATCACTTTCAAAAAATATTAAAATATTATAGAGATGAACAACAACTTTTCATATATAGAGGATCTCTCTCCCCCACTATCAAATTTTGAGACTTTGAGACAAAATTGGTAATACCTACAATTAAACACCTAAATATTTTTGGTATATTGGTTTTCACTGGTCCCAACTATCATCTTTTGTCTTTTACTGGTCCTAACTATTGAATTGACTGTCAACGGTCCCAACTTTTATCACTTTGGTAAGCACTGGTCTGTCGCTAATTTTTTTAACGCCATTAAGTTTTTTTCAAATTCAAGACCGATGTTTTAGGGCTTTTGATCGAAGGATAATACGAGTCGATTGATGTAAAAGTTTACTCGAAAAGGCTCTCTGAAGATAAAGCACCGTTAGGTTTAAACATCCGATTAAAGCATTATACAACTTTTGAGTATAATATTGTTATGCTTAAAAATATATGGTATAGTTGGGACCGATAAGAAATTATATTTTAAAACATTACATCATAAAAGTCAGACATTTAGTTAATTTTAATTTGAGTATAAATTTTTTTTAATAAATTTTAATGATTTTATATTTAAAACCTTGTGTTCGATTTTACAAGGGTGCTATCTCAAAACTGAATGAAACCGTCTATATCTCTGTAAATATATTCTTAAAAACATCAGTTAAGTGTTGTGTTTTCAGATATAACAATGACACTAACTATTATACAACAAGAGGTCAAGAGTAAAACTTAAAAAGGACAATTTTATGAATAATAATAATAGTAATGAAAAGATACGTGACAAATGATGGAGCCACGTAAGCAAAAGTGCGTAACCTTTTGTTCCCCTATCCGATCGAGACCAAATTGGGGGTTTTAGCTTTTCACTTCACTTGCACAAATTGAATGCTTCTGTACGTATGTATGTGAACATATATTTCAATTGCTGCTGATTTTGATCATACATATCACAAACACACACACAATCAGGCTGATGTTTAGAAGACACAATATCACTGCAAGGATATTTGAGCGTCAGATTCGTACCCCTCCTCCTGGTACCTCTGTATGTACTTCACCTAATTATTATTATTTTCCATTAATCAAACACTAAAGTTGTTCAATTTAAGCTCAGATGTGATGATGAAGTTTCACTAGATTGTCTACTTAATGAGATTTTTTTCTGGGACCATTTCTTTCAATTTTTAATATAATTAAGGCTTCAAGTCACTGCTTTGTGTAAGTGTTTATGGTTTGTGTACTTTGGCATGTGCGCTGTTTAGGTTTTTTGGTATGGATATTCATAGTCATAATCATCAAGATAATTATCAACTTTAGATTTGTGTTTTGGAACTGATCATCTCATTATCATGCATTGTAGTCATTTTAAATATCAGTTTCTTATATTAATCTGCACTTGTGAAATGCTCAAACTTAAATGTAAGTTTCTTTAATAAATGAACTTGTTAGTATTTTATCTTTAGGTTCATCGTGCCAGAAGGTTTTACGAGAATATAGTTCCTGGTACTACAATATATGAAGTTGAATGTCCCGATCATTCATTTCGCAAGTTCACAGAAGATGGAAAATATCTGATAAGTTTCAGTAGAAACCACCAAGATTTAATCGTATATAGACCAACTTGGTTATCGTTTTCATGCAAACAAGAAGATTGTGATAACCAAGATTTACCTCTAAAGGCAAAGAAATTTGAGAGTTTTTTCACTCAATTGTACTCGGTCCCACTTGCTTCTGCAAATGAGCTCATATGTAAAGACTTCTTTCTTTACACAGAGACTAATCAATTTGGACTTTTTGCAACTTCAACTGCACAAATATATGACGCCCCTGCCACCGGTGGTGCTATTCAAGGGGTTCCTTCTATTGAGAAGATAACATTTCATCTTTTAAGGTATGTTCTTAACTATGTGGGTGGGTTGGGCAATTGATCATTTTTAACTGGGGCTGGGCTTGTCTGCAAACACATATTATTCAACTATTGTGAAGTTTATAAACAAATACACTGTGGATGACTTTCATCTTGTTTGTCCAGTTCATCCCGTGTTCTTTTTGGTTAAATATAATTCAAAAGAAATAATATCTTCTCAATAGGTTTTACGCATTAAACATCCAGTATGTTTGATTCTCAATCCTTTTTAGCTATCATGTAGCAATGAACTCGGGTCAGGTTTGTTCATAACCTGAATCGACCATTATAGTAGCATATAACTTTGGTCAGGTTTCTTGTTTGTATGTGTTTATAGATTGGAAGATGGAGTTGTACTTGATGAGAGGGTTTTCTGCAATGATTACATCAATTTGGCACACAGCATGGGTGTTTTTTTGTTTGATGATTTACTTGCTATTGTCTCTCTCCGTTATCAACGTATTCACATACTTCAGATTAGAGATTCTGGGAGTCTCGTTGATTTAAGAGCAATTGGAGAATTCTGTCGTGAAGATGACGAGCTTTTTCTCAATTCTAGTGCACAGGCAAGTACTTATATCTCTGCTTTTTTCAGTTAGAAAATCTGAAGGAAAATAGAGTCACTTTGAGTTTTAAATGCCCATATTCATCGTCACAGATAAATGTGTTTTATTAGAAGGTCACATCTGCAGCTCGTTTCTGGCTTTCCATAACTTTAATTTATGTTGCAGGCCATTTCAAGTGTCGACAAAAGGGCTCCACAACATATGCCCATAAATAATGCTGTAAATGGTCCTCATCTTGAACAGTCTGCTCAAGAAAACCCTTTTCTAAGCGGTATAAAGCAAAGATTGCTTTCTTTTATAGTTCGAGGAATCCAAAATGAAGAAAAAGATGAAACTATGGTTGGCTTTGCACTATTAAACTTTTACCAAATTTTGAGTTTATACATGTTCACACTTGATATGCACATTTGTGTCTTTATGGGATCCGTTGCTTAATACTCTTTTGTGGCTGGTTCAGAGAATCCAATCCCTTAAAAAGAAGTTCTATTTTCACTTTCAAGATTATGTCGATTTGATTATATGGAAGGTGGGTGCTTGACTTAGTTATATTCTTTTTATGTCTTTTTTACAAGCATGACAAAGAAAACTTCTATTTTATTTTTTGAGTAGGTGCAATTTCTGGACCGACATCACCTGCTAATCAAGTTTGGGAGTGTTGATGGAGCAGTAAGTATTTGCACACTGTGTAAATTATTGAGTGAGAATCTGTGTTACATAACATATTATATGTTACAAATATTTATGTTTCGCTCATATGGAAAACTTATTCATTCGGTGTTCATGTGATGCAGGTATCTCGAAACGCTGATAACCATCCTGCATTCTTTGCTGTATATAACATGGAATCAACAGAAATTGTTGCATTTTATCAGGTATTTGTAATTGTAAACACTGGACATTTTATTCCTTCAGATTTATTTAAAGGATAATTTTTCATATTTTTCTCTGCTTAATAAGTTACACTAGTCTTTTAATATCTTGCAGATGACATCCGATGAGCTGTATCTGTTGTTTGAACAGTTTTGTGATCATTTTCATGTACCATCAAAAAGTTCCCCATATATGAATTTTATATCTTCTCACTCCAACAACATTCATGCTCTCGAGCAACTTAGAAGCAGTAAAAGTAAAGCTACAAGCTTCCCCTTGGTAAAATATTTTTATTTCTTATTATTATTACTTAGAGATGACAAAATGGTCTGGTGGGGTAATGGGTTTCGGTCAAAACAGTTTTAATTTGCAAGTTCAGGAATCAGGCCCGGCCGCGCCGTCATTACTTTGTCTTTTACTTTTGTTTATAGTTATCGTGTTAAAGAAAAAAAAACAGTATTATTAAAACAGCTTTTAGTTTTAATAAAGTGTTTTCCAAGGTTTTAAGCATTTGAATACGCTTTGAGTGAATCCAACTCGTATGACATGCCAACCGATTTCTGTTTTAGCCATGTTTTAAAAAAACTTAGTCATTCGATCCTTTGGAAAAGAGGCCCAAATCAACCCATTGTAGATAGGTGGGTCGAAATCACCACTTCTGATGCTACTCCCATAAAACTATGCTGACTTTTGAGGTCAAATAATATTCAGTTTTCATATGGAAAGCCAAAGTGTACGGTTTCATGATTAATATCTTATTGTTGGTTTGATATCATGCAGTTTATTAAGAAAGTGCTGGTCTCTTTGCCGTTTAATTGCCAGTCGCAGAGTCCTTCACCTTATTTTGACCAGTCTCTATTTAGATTTGATGAAAAGGTGCATCTTCTATACTACATGTGACTTTATAAGCTACCTGTGACTTTATAAGCAAGTGTCATTTCATTTTTTTTCTCTTGTATATCATTGTTTTTTTTCTCCACTTTCTTCTAATATTTTGTAATCAATTAGAGTGGTAGATATGGTTACAAGAGTTCTATTATTACAATAAAGTGATTTATTAGGTTGCGTGAATGGACATTACACTTTAACCGACTTCCAACCTATTCAGTCCATTTGACATGATTCCTTTTAATCTTCTTTATTTTACCAATTGGACTTGTAAAGATAAACACAAGCCAAATCAACCCATTCATAAGTGGATTGAAATTTCCAACTCTAGTTTTCGTCTATATTTCTCATCATAAAAAGTAAATGAGAACCAAATTTAGATCTTCCTCAAACGACCTACATGTATATTACACTTTTTATTATTCAGTATCTTCTCTATTCATCCACTTTTTATTGTTATCATCATTTTTGTTTCATCCAGCATAATTTTAAATTATGGTAAATACAAAGCACTGCCTAAAATAGGTGACAACAGAATACATGTAGTCCTAGTAAAAATCCTTATCCAGAAATAGGAAAAGATAAACGTTTTCTAGGCTCTAATCTGCATAACTCTTCCTTCGATATTCTACAGTTTCCTTTTTTAGCACTTATATTCTTCTATAAGCTAGATTCGTAAAAGTGTTATATTATCTGTTTGCAGCTTATTTCTGCAGCTGACCGACATAGACAGTCAACTGACCATCCAATCAAGTTTATCTTGAGGAGGCCTCCACATACCCTGAAATTCAAAATCAAGCCAGGTAAGCACATTTAAATTTACTCTCTATTCCAATAAAACAGATCCCTTTTGACTTTTGGTTACTTCCAATAAAACAAACGAGAAACATACAGCTTCTTTCGTTATTTCCTTTAGAATTTTGATATAGGTTATCAATAAGAACTTAATGAATCTTCCATCAATTACATATTTGTTTAAGTACACATAAAAGTCAAACGTTACTTTTTAAGATAAAGAAAAATGATTTTATTACAAACTAAATACCTACAATTTCTCTGTATATATCAGAAAGAAGCATATGAATAACCATCAATTTTAAAGACGGAAGTCATGTCTGACCTCAAAAGTCAAACCTTTTATGTTTAAATCAAGATCAGAATGATGATGAGTTTAATATATACTATATTTATTTAACAGGACCCGAAGCTGGCATTACAGATTGCAGGACAAAGAGAATATCTTCGTTTCTTTTTCATCCAATTTTGCCACTCGCGCTTTCAGTTCAGCAGACTCTATTTTTGCAGCCTGCTGTTGTAAACATACACTTCCGTAGATAATGAAAGTGTGAACCACACCATGAAAATGGTGGTCATTGATACTGCGTCCGGCTACCCAGTACCAATCTTCGTAAATGATAAACCAATGTCTAGTTCATGTTGAAGAGGGGTATGAACTCTGATTAGTATCCAAGCAGAAGCAACAGGAGTAATACCTGGAGGTATCGACTGTAATTTATTCTAGGAACATCATATTTGAATTTGGTGCTCATAATGTAATTTATTCTAGGAACATCCTATTTTTGACCCGTTCGCTTATAAGTATCTTATTGTAAAATTTTGAATTTTGATCCTAAATTTTAAATTTATAAGATCGACTTGCTAGTGTAGTTAAATGTCTGTAAGTCTGTTATTCGCATGAAAATGATCACTTGGACAACCTTTTCACAACTAATTCTGGCTAGTAACCATTCAAATATATATCATCAAAAAATTGTTTTTTAAATAATTACATCTACCAAACTAACCAAATGAAAACAAAAAAAACCCTCATAAGTTACACCTTGGACCCACTACTACTTTCTGGACACGTGGCAATCTCCCATTCCTTGATCAAATCAGCATACCCTTGAGCTGAAGATAGAGCAAACTCTGTTAAAGAGCTCACAGCAACTGACATTCCAGCACATAACACTCTAATAGCAACCTCTCCCATTTTCTCGGCAGTCTCCTCGTCCTCCTGCCGCCCGCTCTCCACCATCTCCATCCCGGAGCTGCTGCTGCCACCACCGAACCGCCTTGATGATCCTATCCCTGAACCACCACCACCACCTCCTTCTTTTAGCTGTTGTACATACAAAGAACCAACCCCTGCTGCAAAAAAGTCGAGCCCATTCAGCACAGGGACCTCACTGACCGAGTCAAACAGTCTGGCCCATTGGATGCACATCGCGAACATCGGTGGGGCAGCAGCTGACCTGCGCGGTGAAAACGGGAATTTTGTAGTGTTATTGGAGTTTGACCCAATGCAGCGTAGTAGCCAGCCTGTGATGGCGTGAACATAGCATTTTTGAGAGGTGACCCATGACTCGAAACAAGATTTCCAGTTTTGTAGCTCGGATTCAAGATTGGACGCTGACTGGGCTAGCCGGTGTGGCTCACTAGGGTGCACCGGTGTGTACCTTTTGGGCTTCGACGGTGTCCCGGCTAGTAGAATCTTGGCTTCATCAAGTGTCCTTTTCTGTGTTTGATGACACTCTGCCATCACCTTCCACATTCTTGATAATCTACATAAAAAAATATACATTTTTCTCAATTCACAATGACATTTTACAACAAAAGAGGTGTTTATGATAACAAGAGTCAGATAATCAGTTTCAAAATTTAAATCCAAACACAACTTTAAACTGAAAGTAGGTAAAACTTAAAGTCTTAAAATATGAAATGACAATAATACCCTTGGATCAGTTCAAGAAGCTGTGGCTGTAGTTCTTGATCCCTTAAAGTTTCAATCCTTTTTGATACAGCTTCAACCGAGTGAATCGAAACCTTAATCTGCGTATGTAAATCTCTAATCGCTGTTTGTGTTTTATGAACCGGAGCATGGTCATCCCCTTTAGCATCATGGTTCCTAAGTTGTGCACATTTCTTATCATAGGCTATACGAATTCTTTCACCAGCCTGCACAAATTAGCCAAAATAAAACTAATGTTACTCACAAGCAATAGTTAAATCTAAGAATGTAGGTAACCTGTCAAAACAGATGGGTCGAGTCAGGTAATGTGCACAGGGTCTGAACAAAGTGGTTCTGGTCAAAACAATGTGTTTTTTTCTTCAAAATATGTGTAAATTTGAATCGGGTCAAAACGAGCATGCCCAAAGTGGTTTGGATCAAAACATGGCATTTTTTAAAAAGAAAGAGTAAGTATGATTTGGGTCAAAACAGATTTGAAAAAAGGACAATACCTTTACTTCCTGATACAGTTTCTTCTCCCACGCGTATAATTTGTCGAGAGTCGATTGATGAGTGTTATGAAACAAGCAAGAATCGTCTGACTGATCGCTGCTGCTAGCATACTCTTCATCCTTGGAAGAATTCACCAAAAATCTTGACGAATTTGACCGTGAAGACGATGCAGACCTCAACAATGCAACGGGGTTCAAAATCTTCATGCCTGTGAGTTCATGTGATGCTGATGAGTACTGAGCCCGGTTAGCATCAAGCATAATCGAAAGCTCGTTAGCTGAATCACAAATGATTTGAAACTGAGCTTCAAGATCTTTAACAACCTCCGACATGCTCGTTGGCCTTCGGTTCACGTAAACCGTGAACCCTGGTGTTCCTCCTTCCGTTCTACCCCTTTCTTGATTCAAAATACCATCTTGATTTCCATTATTCACAACCTTCCCCGAACTCTCTCCCTTCAAAACTTCAAGATTCTGAGTTTTAGTTTTAGTCGTCAATGGTGGCGATTCTAGTTCATGTTCACTTACTGTTTCCTCCCCACTATCTGTTTCAAACTCATCATCATCACCATCATCATCATGATGATCATCATCATGAACAACTGAAACTTCATCTTCATGATCACAATCCACATCATGGACATTGGATCGCCTGTTCATTCTACGGTTACAATGCTCCATTTCTTCTAGTTCTGTTTCTTCTTCAAGCTCTGGAATCCCTTCTTCTTCTCTAACTTGTTGTAACCCGTTAATATCATCATCAAACACAGTGTTTCTTGTGCCATATCCGTAATAATCCAAAGATGAAAACGGGTTCCAAAAGAAATCCCATTGTGAGGATGATCTTTGAGGGGAATCTGGAGGTAATGTAGGTCGATTGTAATTGAATATAGACGCTTGGGATTGCGATTGTAATGGCGATTGCATACCGAAGAAACTGTCTGCTGCATACTGGTAAACCGGAGAGTGGTTGTACGACTCAACTCTTGCTGTTTCTGGTGACTCCGGCGGCATTTCTTCAACGAAAACAGAATGGTTTCCGCCGGATTTGTGGTAATGGATTTTGGGTTGTTCAATAGTGAATGAATTTGGGGAAATTGTTATGAATCTTGGAGTGGTTTTTTTGGTTGATGGTAATGGTGGTGTGGTGAATGGATCTAATGTGAATTCACGGGGTTCATCGCCTTCTACATAATCTTTTAGGGCTGCTGAAACGCGTTTAAGTGATTGAAGATAAGCTTTATGACCAGAAGCAAATTTGGTTCGATGTTCTACGGCTTTTTTGATGAAGTTTTTTCGATCTTTACAGAGTTGTACAGCTTCTTCATCGTCTAATTTTGATGAAGAACATCCCATTTCTTGGTTTCACGAGGGTTTTACCAGATTCATAAGGGATCTTGTGGTCCTGTTTTGTTCAAGACAGATAGAGAATGAAAAAAATAAGAAATTTTGACTTTTTTTCCAAGGTCAGTTACATGGTTTTTGAATTTGAAATTGGTGCAAATATGTTTACTTTTCATAAGCTATTTATTACTAGATTAAAACCTATTCATACATCTATTCTTTAAAAGGAAAACATGCTAAGAATGCGATAGATAACACATGTTATGAACTAAAGTTTGACTTCTAAAGTCAAATTTGAAATGCTGACTTTTTCCAAGGTCAGTTACATGGTTTTTGAATTTGAAATTTGTACAAATATGTTTAGGTTTCAGAAACTATTCATTACTAGATTTAAAACTATTCCAACATTTATGCTTCAAAAGGAAAATATGCTAAGTATGTGATAGATTAAACATTTAGGCACAGATTTTGTGAACTAATGTTTGACTTCTAAAGTCACATTTTTCAGTAAGGCACTAATGTATCCCACCTATAGGCGTATAAAAATCATATACAAGTTAAAAACAATGTATGCAGATACATACGAAGCTTTATACAGCAGTATACGCGGCTTCAAAAAAAATCACATGGTTGTTAGTCTATAACTTAGGGAAAATAATCAAACATTAAACACTAAAGCAGAAGAAAAGAACAGAAATGATATTTTTGGGTTAAATATACAAAAGAAGATAAAGGTGTAGTACAAACTGCAGCCTTGAATAGAGTTTATCACATGGGTGAATAAACATACAACACAAATTATTTAGCATATAAAAATTATAAAAAATGAGAAATTAATGAGCTTTAATTAAAGCATTTGATCAAGAAAGAAAAAGTGAATCATTAGAACTTTGGGAAACTCCAAAGAAATTAAACAAATCTTAGTAACCAAAGCTTCTTCTTGACTAAAGCTGCTACTAAAACCTTTAAACAATCAAATTGCCATAATCATACAATATTCAGAAAAAGAAAAAAAAATTAATTTAGCAAAAAAATAGAGAAGAAACCTCAAGAAACAATCAAATTAGTTAATTTGAAAAGATTTTTTTTTTTTGAGTTTTAGAAGGTGTAAACTTGGCCAAGAAAGTCAAAGTTTGACTTTTTTAAGAACTAAATTCTATGAAATTAAGAGATATAGAACCTCACAGTTAATGTCTAGGTCAATTATGAATTTGGGATTAAACCTCTACAATGGCAAAGCCAAAACTAATACTCCAGTAAAATCAAGAACTGAAAGTGAATTAAACTAGTAACCACATAGATAAAAACCAAATCTTGATAAATTAAAAAACTTTTTGCAGTAAAATCAAGAAACAATAACCAACATAGAAGTGAAAATGCTATAAAAATGACACAAAATCACAAGATCCTTACCTGGGTGTTGATTAATCAATGGTGTGAGGAGATTAGCTTCAACAACAGCACAAAATCACACAAAATCTTGAAGTTACAGACACATGCAATTCAAGAACAAACACTTTAGAGAGAGATATGCTTCAAGAACAAAAATAACCACACTTTGATGTGTGTATGAGAGAGAGAGAGAGTGCAACGGTCAAAAGTCTGTTTAGAGTGGGAAGCTATATTAAAACAAGAAAATTAACGGAAACTTTACATCCAGAGGAAATGTGTACTAAACCTATAATAAGGTACAACATTTAATGCATTTATTACAATTTGTACATGGTTATTGTTCTGAATTTAAAGAATATTGTTTTGAGAGAAAAATACAACTTTATAAAAGTTTTTATGTTTGGAGACCTGATTATAAAGGAACGAATCAGATAGCCGAATCCCACTCCTTCCTTTGAAATTCCCATTTTGCCCTTTGTTTTGTTGCTTAATTCCCATCTTGCCCCTTCTCAAGATTTTTGTTGAATGATTAATATTTCAAATTCTTACGTGTATGCGTATGTTACGATGGTAAGAGATCTTGTCTCTAAACAAAAGGTCAAAGGTTTAAGTTTTGTAAAACGCAAGAAAATGTGTTGCGATCACTAGGAGATGGCGTAATTTTTTTCTTTTACATGCTTGTAATTTTAAGTCAGCATTCGTAATGGTCATAACTCCACGGATGTCGCCGTGAAGCTGAGAGTGATCGATCTTGACTTACGACCATTAATTTCATATCAAAATTTTTAAAGAAGCTGGTATTTCCTAAGGGGTGGTTTTGAAGCGTCAACTAACAATGCATGATCAGTTTGTCTTTGATCTTAAACTCAAGCATTGATAATTGGTAGACTTAAAATCAGCCATACATTCATTGGTATATTGTAATGTGCATTTGTGAAATAATATTGTAAGGGCTATTTTGTAAAAAAACAGTAAGAAAGGAATGGGAAGAATTTGGAAAAAGCAAAAGAAAGTTGGGTATAAAGCAAAAGAGAAAATAATAGGGTCCCATTCCATGCATGCATCGTCGGATGAGCCCTAAACTTTTTTGTATATAACATTATCATATATATGCTTACCAAATTCAGTTTCATTAACATACAAGCTAAAGATTAATTACTTGATTCACAACAAAGATATATGTTAATGAATTGTAAGGTATATATATATGTTTAGAATTGTGAGAAACACATGATACAACAATCGTTCCAAATATTTATTCTCAAATACTTTGGTTATCTTTAGTGGTAAACAAATGAATTATGTAATTCTCATGGTTCTTAAAATATTATCGTTTTGAAAAGAAAAAGTCTACACATATATTGTTTTGTTATATATACTTTGTGTCCGATCTTGTCAAAGCGTCTTTAAAATCGTTAATGGTATTGGTATATATATAGCACACATATAATTTTACATATCTACCTAATAATTTAGAGTGTTACATCCCATTTTAAATCGTAATTTTTCCATTCAACGGACCATTTGTTTTATTCAACATGTGTGTCTATACGGGTATTAAACCTAGCTAGTTATAATATACGGTTTGGTTTTATAGCATTATTATTAATTAACTTATTTTCTTAGTTAAGAAGATAACTGTTTAAGTGATGACAAAAAGATACTAATCAATGTACAACCTTTTTGAAAGGTTGGGTATAAGTTGAACAAACTTTTCCTAAAGCCATATGATAAGTCTCCACTATTTAATTTGTTTTAAATATTACATCTTTATATATAATTAAAGTGTATATATTTGCTGATGATCCACCAAGTAAATGTGAAATCTTCGTGCATGTTTTCATTGGAATCACTTATTCCAAAGACATTTTGGAGATTAATTAATTAAGAATAAATAAATTTAATTTAATTGAACATATTAATGGTCCAAGTTCAATGTCCATGAACAACTAACGAGGTCTCAACGAGACATCTACTGATTATGTGGTGCATCTTAAAAAAAAGGGTTTGTGGTATTTATTCTAAAAAAGTTACTAGAAGAGTACGTTGTTATCAGGGGTGGACGTATGCTTAAGCTAGGGGTAGCCCGGGCTACGGCTGAAATTTTGTTACGAAGTGTAAAAAATATATATATTCTCCGATTTTATGTATAAGGATACCCCTAAATAATTAAAAGGATACCCCTGAATCTTTGATTTTAAGCTATGAAAGAACAAAAAAGATAAATCTATTAGGTATTTTTATAATTTTGTGGTGTTATTTTTATTACTGTATGAACGTCCGGGAAAATTTTTTTTTTCAGGCTACCCCTGAATTTTCGAGCTGGCTCCGCCACTAGTTGTTATAAATTGTAACAGAGAGAATATCATTCAAATCATTAGACCATATTAGAACATGTCGGTCCCACGTTGGATATATAACTGAAAAGAAATGCAAATATGATATATTTATCCTAAAAATCTAGGCATTGTTATTTAAAGAAAAGATAAATAAACACATGTGTAAGCTATAGGTTTACACATGTTGTAGCACCCTAACTTCAACGATTAAGTTGGACATGTTAATTAGATTAAGGGGGCCAAATAAATGGGGGTGCTAGTGCAGTGAAGTGAAAAGTGAGAAAAAGTTTTTATAACAAAGGAGAAAAGAAATATAATGATTTATTTTAACACACATACAAATATACAATACTTATTGAAGGAATTAAATGTGGCTCTTTTGGTAATTAAGCTAACTTATTTAATAGTATGGGTTGGAGCAATGTTACTACACCAAACTTCATAAATTTCCAATTATATTGCACAATTGATGATGCATCATGTGGGTGACAAATATATAAATTCCTTGTAAAATAAAACCAATTATTTTCAATGTGTTTAAATTCCTTGCAAATAAAAGAAAATTCTTGCTGTGTGATTTCTAAATTTCATTTTATTGGCCCATTGGGCCTTGTTATTAGAGAATTGTGCTTCTCATAATCTCACTCATATCATTTCGCTTTGAAGCCCACTAGATGCAAACTGGGCCGTACTGACGATATTTAACTTACGTTTCTTTACCGGCAATTACATTACATATAGACATATAGTGGCACATAATACCCTGTTCCGGAACCGACCGAGTGTACTCAAACCGGAATTAGACCCTGTGTACCCGTACCGTCAATATAGATGGGTTTTGATTCCTCTAAGAAAATGGAACCCTACCCGGAACCACTAGAACCAATTTCACCTCAACCAAGAACAGACTCTACCCGGAACCAAAAAAACCCGGCTAAATCTTTCAAAACCCGGTCAAATACCCAAAACCAGACCCGACCCTACCTAGTTCTTGACTTTTTTTGATCAAAACCAGGAGCGATTCTTAAAAAGACTCGGTTTGTGCACCTCTAATTACGGACCATTGATCCACACGATCATTTTTCATTAGCCCATTGATCCACCCAAAACCAAACCTGACCCTACTTTCAACAATTTTTAAACACTCTATTTTAAGCTGATGTTACTTTTTAAATGTCAATTTAGATCGATCACTTACGGACCATTGATCCACATAATCAATTTTCATTTCTTCTTCAGGAGAAAACTTACATCAAATGAGAAAACGCTCTGACTCAACCTAACAATCTCATCATATCTTTTTGTAATAAATATAACTTGAACCTAGACATTCTCATATTATAAAATGTCATACATCTCACCCCAACTGCTTGGGCTGAAACTATTCACTTTAGTTTACAAATTAACTACGTTAGTATTTTAGTTTATTAACTAGATTAGTACCCGTGTACTACACGGATTTTAGTTTTATAGATTTTAAATAAATTTATATATCAAATTTATTTTTAACATATCCCTTATTAAATCAATTTGGATATTTACAAATATATTCATATAAAAAATCATATGTTAAAATAAGGGATATGATTTATAATAATTGGTAAATTTTTTATTTGAACATATGATAATTCATGATAATTGTTAATTTTTTTTTATTTAAACATATCGAGTTAGGCAATATTTAATGATAATTGGTAAAATTTTAATTTGAACATATCGGGTTAGGATAGATCATAATAGTTGATAAATATTTTATTTGAACGTATCGAGTTAGGAGAAAATATATTCATGATAATTGTTAATTTTTAATTTGAACATATCGGGTTAAGATATAGATCATGATAATTCGTAATTTTTGTATTTAAACATATCAGGTTTGAAGATAATTGATGATAATTTGTAAGTTTTTTTATTTAAACATATCGGGTTATTTCGAATATGGAGCATACCATGACCCGTCTAAAAATTCTCCATAAAATTAATTAGAACATGACACCTAAGCAAAATCCTATGTGGAGTAATTAAAATGGTGACATGTGGATGAGTTACTCAATTATTAGAATAGGTAGATTAATTTTTATATTATATATTAAATATTTATAATTTCATAATAAATAATATCTTTTCAAAATGATAGCAAATTCAGAGAGAATTTTCAGACATACATTTTGAAATAGAATACAAACCACGTACGTACAAAGATTAATAATTTCAGATTTTTAGGCATGCACAAACTAGATTATTATATATATAAATAAATACATTAAGTATAGTGAATATATATTGATGATAGTGGATTAGTGGTTGACGATGATTGAGACATGCATTTGATATGAGCCAAAAACTTGGTTTGAATTGTGATCGAGAAACGAGACCATATTCTTTTGCTTTCTACCACTAATAATTTAGCATGCAATAATATTAATATTATTAGAGTGCATAGACCATATTTTTTAGCTTTCTGCCACTATAACCACTTGTTATTGGATGCAACAACTCATAGCATACCATTAATTATCTAACCCAACTTTCCACAATGAGATTTGCATATATACTTACAAACAATTAAACATCTATAGCTTATCTTACTATATACCAATCAAATCAAACTTTTTATTTATTTATATTATTTTCAAGCGAATAATCATCATGATAATCACATTTTCTAATTACATATTATTAGACTATCTCTATGCATGTACATACAACGGTAAAAATAAAACGGAAATGCATATGAAGCGTAAACAAGATTCAAGATACGACACATGCATTTATGGGCTAGGGATATATAGTTGTACCCGTGCATTTAGTTAATTACCAGTTTTTTTATATATATACAAGCACTAGGTTTAATACCCGTGTATACACACGGGGTGATTTATACACATGTTGATTTATACACAGATTATCTAAATTACGCATCATTGAGTAAATAGCAATAATTTGATAATACATTAAAAAAATAAATTCATCTTCTATACTTTTTATGTAAGCAATTTTTTTTAAATATTTTAAATTTAAAACTTGAATGAGAAAAAAATGATTATAAAAGTATTGTTAAAAAAATACATTCATTTTCTATATTTTTTGGCTCCATCAACTAATACATGGTGAATTCCCTCCAAAACATCCTATTATAAAACAAAAAAAAAATTCCCCCCAAAATTTGTCTCCCCTAAAACCTTAATTTATTATATAGATTAGCTAGGTTGATTACCCGTCTATTATACGGGTTGAAAACTTGATACGATATGTATTAAAAAAATATGACATTTTAATAATATTGGATTTTTTTTAAATTTTGATTGATTTGTTTTGAACTTGTTTTAATGTTTGTAAAGGGTTACTATATAAAAGTCAATTAAATTATAATTCTAATTAGGGGTGTGCATGGGTTGGTTTTTGACTCAATCCGAACCCAAATCCAAAAATACGGTTTTTGTGTTTTTAAAACCCATGGGTTTTGGGTTTTTCGGTTTTGGGTTTGGGTTCCGTTTTTTCGGTTTTTTCAACTTGACTTTAAATTTATTGTTTTTTAGTACTAAATACAAGTTATAAACATAACTCTTAATGATTCAAGAAAACGTATTATAATACTAAAGTTTAAATTTATGTTTTCATAAATTTAAACATTAAAAATCAACCACATTTCAAAGAAAATTTACTCAGAAAACAATAACCATAAACAAAATTTTGACTGTCATTTTGCTTCGACAAAAAACCACAAATAAATCATAGATAAAATGTAATATGATCATATAATAATGTATTACAATATAGGCTTTTACAAGACATATATAGGTCATGGGTCTTACATATATGAAATTTAGCATACACATAAACATTATTGGGTCGGTTCGGTTTTTACGGATCGGTTTTTTAACAAAACCCAAACCCAACCCAAAAGTTCGGTTTTTTTATAAATTAAACCCAAAACCCACGGTGTCTATTTGGGTTCGGTTTTTTGGGTTTTCGGTTTTTCGGTTTCGGATTGGTTTTTTCGGTTTCATGCTCACCCCTATTTCTAATCATTCAGCAACAAACTAAACAAAAATGAAAAAAAATATAAATATATAATTGAATTTGTATGATTGAAGTACACATAAATGTTTTCCATAATGATCATCACTATTATTTGATATGCACCTAAATATTTTTATAATTTTATATGCATTTAAATACTTTCATAAATAAATTTATTAGATAAATGACCTAGTTGAATGAAATGAAGTAACGTATTAATTAGTTCTTTATAGTATAAGTATAAGGGGATTATTGTAATGAGTTGTATACGCTATCGTAATATATCGATCACACAATATATTTATTCACACATGACCAGACCTTGGATAAGTAGATGCATCGTTGTGATAGTTAAACTGACACACTGCTCTAATTAGTTAAAGACATATCATATCATATCATTTGTGTGCATTTAGTCTAACACCGATTTCAACTTTTAATTTAAAGACAAACATATCATTCTTTTAAATACAACGATATATATTATATACTTTATTTACAAAGATTAATTATAAAGCTAGTATTATAGAAAATTATCTCTCTCTCCGGTTTTAAATATAGTAAATAATAGGGTTAGTTGCAAATAACCTCTTACACGATGAAACTATTGTACGGTTTAGATTACAAAGATTATAAAATAAAAACCTTAATTAATTAATATAACAAATTGACTACCAATTAATTGTTAATGGTTTCTTTTCCAAAGGTGGTTATCTTCATCGTAATCAAGTTTAACTTATATTCGATCGACTATAGCTGGATTGATGAGAGACATGTGTTACATAAAGTAGTAAACATGTAAATATGAATCACAATGCACTAAATCGATTAGATATATATGATTCTTATCAACAAACACATAAATATATATATGTATGCCCGGCCTTATAATTTATTCTAGCTTTACTAGAGATTAATTAAGCATATATCAATTGCAAATTAATAATCCTTATATAATATATACATACAATATTCAAATCACTGTTCACTTCAAAGCCTGAATACGTAGAACGTGACAAAATAAGTTTTGGTAGCTAATGTTTTTGTACTTTTTGTTACCGGAAAATTATCAAAATGACCATTTTTTTTACCTAAAATAACACATTGTCCCTTTGACTTTTTATGTAAAAATATGACAAGAAGCCTAGTCGAAGTCGTTTAAAAAATGTCCATTTTAATTATCTAGTTGAACGTCATTTTGACATAGAAAAGTCAAATAGATTAAACATGACCTTTTTTGTCTAACATGTACATGTTGAAAGGGTTGTAAACTAAATATACATATATATTCAGGTTGAACGTCCTAATAAGGGACCACCTTTATCCTAAGGGATAAAATTTAAAATAATGATTTTTTTTTATCTTTTGATTGATTCAAATTTTGAAAAATTATTTGATGAGAATGTCCTTTGATTTGAATAGGAAATAATTGAAAAATTATTCATTTTAAATCGTCTTATATCAAATAATATTTTTTTACTACAATACCAGACTCAATGATTATAACCCTTGCTTCTCTACCCGGCCAAATTGACTCAACAGTCCAAACCTTTGGAAACATCACTTTTTAAAACATCATTGAAATATAATTAAATTTTCAAAAGTGTTGTTTGACTCATAATCCAAACAACACCTATGACTCTATGAGTGGAGTTATACTACAAAGTCTAATTTTTCTAGAAAGTCTAAGAAGTCATGAGATGATGACATGTGACACTCACTTAAAATTAAAGGAAGGGTAAAGATGGTAATGTCTCTATATTTTAAGTTTCACCCCATTTTTTTAAATGTCTATAACTTTTACATACGATATTACTTTTTAAAAAAAATTGCACCATAAAAACGAGCATTTTCTTATCTTTAAAACGCGTATATTATTCATATATAAAAAACAAAAAAAATCACGTTTTTTAGCTCATTGTGTTATTTGTCAAGTCATTATGTTATTTATTCATGTCATTGTGTTATAACACAATAACCTAATGAAATAACACAATGATCTGAAATAACACAATGACCTGATGAAAATATAACACAATGACCTGATGAAAATATAACACAACGACCTAATGAAAATATAACACAACGACCTGATAAAGATATAACACAACGACCTGATGAAGATATAACACAACGACCTGATGAAAATATAACACAACGACTTGATGAACATATAACACAACGACCTGATGAAGATATAACACAACGACCTGATGAAGATATAACACAACGACCTGATGAAGATATAACACAACGACCTGATGAAAATATAACCTGATGAAAATATAACACAACGACCTGACGAATGTAACACAATGACATGACGAATATAACACAATGACCTGACAAATATAACACAATCTAAAAAATATAACACAATGTTTTGACTAATATAACACAATAAGCTGAAAAATATAACACAATGACCTAACGAATATAACACAATGAGCTGAAACTTCAAAAAAAAATCATTTTTATATATCAATATTATATGCGTTTTGAAGATAAAAAAACGCTCGTTTTTTTGGTGTAATTTTTATTAAAAAATATTGTCGTATGTAAAAGTTATGGACGTTTAAAAAAGAGGGTGGAATTTGAAAGTGAGACAAGACTAATATACCCTTGGTCTACCATTTAAAGTTTTAACTATTTACCATTATGTCACCTTGTGCTTATGAGCCATTGATCTTCATTTAATATTAGATCTAATGGTTCAAATTCCTTCTTAGACTTTCTAAGAAATTTAAACTTTGTAGTTGAACCTAATTCCAACAGCCATAGTTATAAAAATATTGTTTAGTAATTTACTAATTTATTCCCCAAGAGAAATAATTAGTAAAAGTTTATTAATTAAACAAGTCACTATTAAACTAGAACTGAGTTAGATTATTTATTGAAGTGTTATAGCTTCTATAGCTAGGTTAAGATTGATTTTTGTTTAGTATATATAAATGTAGTTGTTGAATGAAGTCATCAGCAAGTGTACGTTTTCAAAAATTTTAATCTATAATGCGATTCTGACCCGATAACTTTTTTCATTTTTGTCTCCACAAAATCCAAAGGTACGTTATATTTTTTTTAACGGTAAACTACATCTACTATTACATTACACCAAATCAAATTAAATTACATAAAATATCATCTTGTCAGGGATATAATCAATGACCTCCCATCTAAAAGACAATACTTTTATCAAGTGAGATAGCCCCACATTGACAGAACGTTATATATATAACTCAACTACAAACTACCTAGTATATATGATTTTAATTTGTATATTCTAAAAAATAATATGTATGCAACATTAAGGCAAAGATTTCTCTGTATTTGTATCCTTGGATATTTTTGTTTTAAAATAGACAGGTGAAGGTTAACATGTTACATTTTCGATACGTACCTAATGTTAAATTTTATTAGATTAGAAAGTACATCTACATCTTTTAAGTTGTTTTGCCGATCCGTCACTCAAGATAGTTTGTGTATAGTAGTAGCTTTTGTTCTATGTTTTTCGACTTGGAAAGTGGAATATATTTGACCAGACAAGAAACATTGGTTTGAAAATATATGATGGATACAAAAGGAAAGCCACTTTTACAAGTCTATTGCGGATCTAGAAAAAATAATTTCAAGGGTAGCAGGAAATTCCACTACCCCCTCAAAAATTTAATATCTACACTAGTTTAACACTTCGCCGGAAAAGTTAAGGAGTAGCGGCCGCTACCCCTGCTCCTACTCTAGATCCGTCTCTATTTACAATTACAACCCCACCACCCTCAAATTTAAAACCCTCGCTTTATTTACTTTTTTGAATGCAGTTCGGGATCGAACGAGGTTCTTAAAAAGAAAGGCTATTCATCTTCCCTTACGGGCTTATGGATCTAGTGGATCGTCCCAGTAAACTACTAAAAGAAAAAGAAGAACTCATACACACATAATGACAAACCGGGAATATATAATATATGGAGGTAATAATATTATTGATCGTATGATATCTAGGGGTGTTCATTCGAATCGAATGCGAATTGGGCGAATCGAATTGGTCGAATTAGGACTTTTAAAAACTGTATTCGTATTCGATCCACATTCGACTAAAAAACTATGTATTCGATTCGATTAAGTTATTCGAATTCGAATCGAATTCGAATACATTCGAATGTATACGCTTTAAAAATTTATAAACAAACACATTAGACAACAACACAAATTAGCACCAACATAACATGAGTCTAAAACATCACCCAAACAATATGCGAAACATCGCCCAAACAATATGTAAAAGTATTAGAACATCAACAAGTCTAAAATATGTTTTAAAAAAGGTCCAAAACTGCATAATTTAGCATAAATTATAGAACCAACAATTAAGCGGTTATCATAGTACCAAATCATGTCCCTATGCAGAAATAACAATTAAGATTGTGTAATGGGTTGGATTTAGGTATTTTTAACTTTACTTCAAGCCCATTAAGTCATATTTATATATAGATAATTAATTAGATATATTAAAAAATATATATTAAAAACATATATTTCTTATTCGAATTGGACGAATCGAATGCGAATACGGAAAATCATATTCGTATTTGATCCACATTCGACAAAATTATTCGAATCGAATGCGAATCGAATTCGAATGACCGAAAGTCGATTTCGAATGGCCTTAATCAAATTCGAATCGAATTTCGAATAATTCGAATCGTATTCGAATAATGAACACCCCTAATCCTTATATAATATAGCAAAAAAAAAAAAAAATCCTATGTGGTATCTTTTTATAGTTTTTAGCTTATGTGGCATTATTTGAGAGATTATCTCACAATAATGATTTTTTAATTTAAAATATGTATATAAAATTTATTATAATAAAACTAATTAAATTTTTGTCCCAAATATTTTGCAGAATTCTGAAAAATTTAAGAGTATTTATATTTTTAACCATTTACTACAAGGGGTGTATATGAGTCGGTTTATATTTGATAGGGTTTAAAAATGAAACTTATGGATAAAGTTAATAATAACATACAATTAAAGACCTCAATGTTTTATAAATATACATAACAATTTTATACGATTTTTTTAAAAAATAAACTACACCATAAAACTAAACACTTTATTCTCTTTAATTTGAGTATAATACTGCTATACTAAAAATCTAATTTTTAAAAATATATCATGTGTTCCGTTTTACCACGGTTTTGTCTCAAAACTAAATGGAACATTCATGAACATCCTTAAAAGCATCACTTGAATTGTGTTCCCGAACGTAGCACGGACACTAAACTAGAAATATCATATGACAAGTGAGAAATTCAAAACCGTCCAAAGTAATTAAAAAATCAAACAATTAAACATGTAGCCCATATATATGATCACTAATTTTCAAAAGCTTAATTCCCTTTAAATATATATAACCATTACTTACTTTAACGGTGGTCACTGATCAGGTCTCACTTTTGAAACCATACATCATTTTTAGATATCATGTAAGTGAATATTGAGTACTAGTTAATGTAAATTTTTAAACCAAAAGTTATTATGGACTAGCACAAGGACCATGCACGTATTTTTCTTATTAATTAAAATAGTAACTTTGGACTACACATATATATAGATGAGGGATTTTCTAAAAAGGGCAAAAACTCTAAAAATGCTAAGAAGGATTCTGGGGCGTTGGATCTGGTTGTTTACGGCTAAGATTTAAGCGGTGGCATTTTTGTAAATATTATGAAGTTTTGCTGACGCGCGTGATAGAACCAGAGGTAGATTTGTCATTGCGCGTTTCCAACACCATGTATATATAAAAAACACCACGCTTAACACTGACTCTGTAAAATAACACCACGCATATGAAAATATTAATTAATAAAAAACGCCATAGCTAACCTGCTACAATGTAACACAGGAAATCGAATTGAAAACGTCATAACAATGATTAACACTATCATCACTACAAAATGAAAAAAACACCATAACTTACCTGCAACAAAGTAGCACCGGAGTCGATATGAAAACGTCATAACAATAATTAACAGATCGATCATGGTGAATCATGATGTTTTTAACATTCGAACTGATCACTAAAAACACCATGACTCAGAATGTTAAAATCACAATGATTCAAAAGAACAGAACATTGCTCGGACGTTCGTAATTAGTAAACGAAAACGTAAAAAACAAACAAAAACATCATCGCTTTCAGTATTCGCCATAGATGAATGATTATTGATTCAAAATTAATAAACATCAAAAAAACACCATAACTGAACATCAAGAGTGATAACCAGGTAGTGCTAAGAAACACCATGAGAACATATCTCATATCGCAGCTTCAACGCGTAAAATGACGATAACGCCCCTCCGTGTTTTTTCCCCCACATGGACACGTGTTTGTTTGTGAATGCTTCCTACACTTCTTAGAGTTTTGAGCCTTTTTAGAAAATCCACAATTTATATATATATAGCACTTTAATAAACTATTTAAAGACTTTTTTTATGAAACAAGCACTCTGAATGCTGAATCTGAATGATTAAGCACTAAACTGAACTATTAAAATGTGAAACAAACAGTTCATAAGACAGGTTGGGTTATTAGTGCTTACGGTTTGTAAATATTAACACAAATATTGACACCGAGTTATGTAACATATTATTACTTTATTGCTTTTTCATTAAAGTAAAACAAGTTCACACATGTAAAAAGAAACTTCTAATTATTGGGTATGTTGAAAATCAAGCCTAACAATCACACAAAGACCCTAATTATTGGCATAAGTTCGACTAATAACGCAAAAGGTATGAATATTATATTGGATTTCTCATACTAAACACATGACCCGAGACTCGGCCTATTTATATCGGAAAACTTGCAAATTAGATTCCTAATAAGTAATTTTACTTTAATATTTTTTTTACAGTGAAACAAATAAATTTCGACTATTCATGATAACCTAATGGCGAAATCCAACTCTATACGCTATGCGAACACAAAAAACGATGAGTAGCTCAAGCCCATCTATTTGGAGAAAACCCAACTTCAATTCGGGGGAAACCCACTAACCCACCCGCTTGTAGGCACGGCAAAAAGATAGCAGTAAAACTTGTTTGGCTCAGAGATCGAACTTGTGTTGTCACAAGTCTCCCTTCATTGCCCCTTCTAAGTGATGCTAATGAGAAATGAACTTAAATCTCTTATAGAAAATCCAAACCTTTTACCACTAGTCATACTTAACTACTAACTCAAATTCCCAACTCGAACTAAAAAATAAACATATTTGCTAATTAAACAAGTAGAAAAAAATACTCACGAATGTATATATATATTTTTTTACTAAAATACTTGATAAAAATCTCCCTCAAATTCTCTTAGAATTTTCATATTCAAATCATGTTTCTCTTGCATTCAGTCTTTTTTTGCTTTTTTTTTCTTGCTCATGCTCTTTCCTTCTTCTTGCTTTAATTGTTTGCTTTTATTCACTCTTTCTTTCATCATTAATTCCTTTCTTTCTTTACTCTTTTGCTTATTAATTTCTCTTTTATTCGTTGACATGTATGTATGTATGTATTTAAGGATTAATTTGAACCCCGGCCAGTTACTTCCTAATTACTTTCGTTATTATCTAGCTAAGCTACTACTGCCTTTACTCTTGTGTTCAGCCCCGTAGCAAGGGGCAGGATGATCTTTTGCTAGAAAACATCCATCGATCATGAATTGTGATACCAATTATGCCTACGAAATTAAACAAAAAACCAATTGTTGGCCATACGTATGATCATGAACGCATAAAATATGGACAAAACTATCACCAGAAAACGTTATTGAATACTCATTTTTTATACTGATCAATACATACCGCAAGACACCTTATTTATACTTAGGGGGTGTTTGCGGTAGCCTCTTAATTAATTGTCATTCAGAGGCTTATCTTTTAAAGGTTAAAAACATCTGAACCGTTAAGTGATAAAAAGATGCTGAATGATAAGACCTCATCCCATTCATCACATTTTTAAAACTTACATTATAATGGATTTTTAAACCATTAAAAGGTAGATTATTACTGGCTATTCAGAGGCTATCAAACAGCCTTAAAAAAACTTCAAATTAAAACTTTTAATCCTAATACTTAAATACTAACTGAACCTACGAACTCAAACTAAAAATAAACATATATATTAATTGATATAACAATTAAATAACATACTTCTACACTAACAAAACAGTAAAAAGCTTATCACGTGACATATACGTTATTAGGTATCTTTTGACACTTGTTATATTTCTAAACCCGGCCCCTTACCATTATTTGTTTATTTTTTTTGGTAAGATTCATTATCAATACTTAAAATATTTTGACTTTTGGACACTATAGTTTTATGAATTTTTCATTTTATTGTTTAAGCTGCAATTCAACCTAATATTCATAAGACAAACTAAAATATTTCATAAAAATTGTGAAATCCTTTAATTTTTCCACATTTAAACTAGTTGGGATTAACTTTGATTATGCTAATGTCTTGCTTATATTATAATGTTTTGCTGGGAAAAAAACAATTCTAACTCAATCGTATCTAAAATTTACAATTAAGCTGTCCTTTGGGATGTTGTCCATAAAATTGGTCAAGTTATATAGCCGCAATTTTGGGGTTATATGTAGAGTGTACCTTGCACGAAAGTTTCTTCTTTTTTATTTTTAATTTTTTTTTCATTTGTAATTTTCTAATTAGATATAATTTTCTGAACAACTCTTAATTTTACATCATGTGTCTATATATATACTTATAAAGATTTGTCGTGTTAAGTTCAAACATTTATTAATTTGTCGCTCACTTTCTTTGGGCAAGGTTTATTAACAAATAAAAGCATGTTATATTGTTCTTATTATAAATTAGTTTAAGAATGTTGGCTTCTTATTTATAAACCAGTTTAAGGGTTGTACGTTTTGCTAATTGCTATGTAAGACAAATTCTCAACTAATTTCTCACAAAACTTTCACCTTAACACACTTTTTAGTCATTTTTACTTTCTAGCTCAACTTTAAACACTTTTTAGCTCTTTCAAAATTCTCTTCTAGAATATCGCAAATTCATTATTTAACAGTTATTATATTAACAATAATTTATAATTATCTGTATCTAAAGCTAATTAAAAAAAATTCTTTTTCACTAAATTCCCCAATAAATTCCTTTTCCTTTACTTTGTATAATCACTAGTTTAGTGCCCGCGCTACGCTCGGGAACACAAATTTAAGTGATGCTTTTAAGGATATTCATGAACGTTCCAATAAGTTTTGAAACAAAATCGTGGTAAACCGGAACACGAAATATAGCAATATTATACTCAAATTAAAGAGAATAAAATGCTCAATTTTATAGTGTAGTTTATTTTTAAAAAAAATCCATATAAAAAAGTTATGTATATTATTATTAATTTTAGCCATAAGTTTCATTTTCACACCCTATCAAATATAAACCGACTCATGTACACCCCTTGTAGTAGAGGGTTAAAAGTATAAATACTTTTAAATTTTTCAGAATTCTCCAAAATATTAGGGGGCCAAAATGTAATTAGTTTTATTATAATATATTTTATATACATATTTTAAATAAAAAAATTATTATTATGAGATAAACTCTCAAATAATGCCACATAAGCCAGAAGCTTTAAAATGATGCCACATAAGCTTTTTTGGTTTTGCTATATTATATAAAGATTGTCTATTTTGTTTCTTCCGCTACTTTTTACAAAACTTCATGAAAGGTTATTGAAAGGAAAAATGACTCCTTTAATAAATTCTATATTAAACTGCAGTTTTGGTCCTGTGTTTCAATACTATTAACAGTTTCAGTTTAACATTAACAATTTTGGTCCATGTGTTTTTATTTTCTAACAGAAATGGTCTTAAACACTAATTTCATCCAACTTTTCGTTAAGTCTTTCACACGCGCCTTACATCTGACGGGTAAAAATGTCATTTTCCCCCTATTTTATCTAGGTCGTCATGTAGGTTAACATTTTTTTTTTCAGTCGTATGTTAAAAAAATGGAATAATGACATTGTTACTCTGCATGTGAGAGAGACTTAACGAAAAAGTGAATGAAGTTAGTGTTCAGGACCATTTCTGTTAGAAAATAAAAACACATGTACCAAAAGTATTAAGATAAGACTAAAACTATTAATGAAATCAAAACACAAGGATCAAAATTACAGTTTACTCTAAATTCTAAGGTACATGTTAAAAATTAATACTGATTAACATATAACTTTTAATACTTTACAGTTTACATGTATCTTCACAAATAAGATATAAAATAACACATCTCTATATATAAATTAGTTCTCCAACGCAACCTATCGACAAAACAGTATGTTACTAATTAGTATTTTTTTTTTCTTTCAATATTTTAATTTGAAAAAGATTCGACCCCACATGAAAATGGTTTTCATAGTAAGCATCCATCAAAATTCATTTTCATGACACGATATTCTTTAGGCTTTAATTTCTCTCCCCGGCCATCACCCTACAAATAATAACCACCAACTAACACTCTCTTCACATACTTTGTTTCCGGACACAAATTATCTCTTAAGTTGCTAGCTACCTAACGAAAATATGAAGGAAAATTCATCCAAGAAATACGAGAAAAGTTACTTCGATGTTTTAGGACTATGTTGTTCGTCGGAAGTGTCTCTTATCGAGAAGATTCTAAGACCGATTGAAGGTGTTCATGATGTTTCCGTCATCGTTCCGTCTAGAACCGTCATTGTTGTTCATGATCCTCTCCTTGTCTCACAACTTCAAATTGGTAAAGTAACTCTGTTATAATTATATACCTTTTTTTATCTTGGCATAATAACTTGCTTTATGATGTAATGATTGTATAATAATTTTTTAACGATTGTATAACAATTAACTATTAATTTTATATATAGAAGTGGAATTATATTAACACCAACAAAAACATA
Organism: Tagetes erecta; assembly: GCA_030867185.1. NCBI lineage: Eukaryota > Viridiplantae > Streptophyta > Magnoliopsida > Asterales > Asteraceae > Tagetes > Tagetes erecta. The sequence continues at coordinate 2,897,476 of CM061492.1, forward strand.
TTATAAAATCCATAATAGTTTTTGCGGTAATTAAATATATTTTCTTGCAAGAATATTTCTTCTTCTTAGGTATATATGTGTTTAACAGAATAAAAAGTGCACCTCACGCCATTTAACACTAAAATTTTAAAAATGTTGGTATTAAATTATTATTTATTAATATAAATCTTTTTTTAGATAATATACTTAGAATGAATAATGTACTTTATTTTAACCGGCAAAATGTAATAAAGCGGATGGAAGTAACGTAAGGGCTCTTGATTTACTAATTATGACACGAAAAGCAAGATGCTTTATCGTGCCTAATATCTTAGATTTCTTAATTAATTCTCTTAATTTCTCTGCCGTTCAAAAAAAAAATTCTCTTAATTTCTTACTATTATTATTAGTGTTTGTACATTAAAAACTAGCTTATGATATATATATGCCTTTAAAAAAATAAGTTTGCTATATTTTATCATTATACGTATTATAAAACTGCATTTATTAAGACAAAAATTACGACAATAATACGTGAATTTACAAATATGATTAATTAATGGAATTGTATTGATATATTGGAAAAGACATAAAGTTTACACAATAGAAACGCCAACTTTGACAAATAGTCACGTGACTTTTAAAGACAAAAGGTATTATTCTTAGACCATTTAAATCTTGTGATTCTTGTGCGTAGGATATATGTCCCAGAATATTTATTCAAATAAATGTCATTTCATAAAATATTAACATGCATGAATTATAAAAAAAACTTGAAATATTATTTGAAGCGAGTAAAATTTGACACTTGGGTATGGGTTGTGACTTGTGGACCCTGATATGGGCATTTCATGGGTTGGTGATTTATCAAATCAAACAAATGTTTCATGAAGATACTTATATAACATGCACTTAATCTTGATTAATTCAATCTTTCTAGCATTTTTATTATTTATAAAAGTGATTAAAAATTAAGAATGCAAGATTTTTATAACTATTTGAAACTGTTTCAGTTAAGGCGCTAAACCAAGCTCGATTAGAAGCCAATTTGAGAGTAAAAGGCGAAACAAACTACAGAAACAAATGGCCAAGCCCGTTTGCAGTGGCTTGCGGTGTATTGCTTTTGTTATCCTTTTTGAGTTATGTTTTTTCACCGTTCAAATGGTTGGCACTCGGAGCTGTTGCTGTTGGCATTTTTCCAATCGTTTTGAAATCTATTGCATCATTACGAAGTTTCAGACTCGACGTAAATACTCTCATGCTCATTGCAGGTAAATCTTATATACAAGTTAAAGCGGTTAACCACACCAGATTAGGAGGTTAACGGGTCGAATTTCATAACCCGTAAGACGAATAATATATATTATAGGATTCCTAGTCAAAAGACATCAAAAACTAATTCCAAATTAAATGTCAAGTTTTAATTCATTAATGGGGACCGGCGGACGGACAACTACGGTAATTTCGAAGATTAAAATCTTTAATTATGTTACCTACGTATCAACATATTACATATCTATTAAATATATATTCTTATTCTGATAATTGAGTAACTTATTCACTTATTAACATTTTAACTACTTCACATAGCATTTTGTTTAGGTGTTACACTATAATGTAATTTGATCATGAGGATTTCAAGACGGGTCATGGTATGTTTCATATTTGAAATAATTCGATATGTTCTAATTAAAAAAATCATCAGTTATCATGAATTATCTCTTAACCCAATATATATGTTCAAATAAAAATTTACCAATTATCATGAATTATCTCATAATCCGATGCGTTCAAATAAAAATTTACCAATTATTATATATCATCTCTTTTATTTAGCACATGATTTTTGCTATAAAAATATATGTAAATATCCAAACCAATTTTTGTTAGGAAAATAAACTTGATACTTAAATTTAGTTAAAATCTATCAAACAAAAATCCTGTGTAATAGACAGGTACTAATCTAGTATTCTAACATAATATTATAAGACCATGTGTAATGGTAACAATCAAAAAGCCCCAAAAACATTCCACATCAGCATGTGTCAGCAAATTTTGGGATTCAGCAATATTGAGCGCCTTCTACATAGCGTCAAAGGCAAAAACCTCACCAAAGCGCCCCTATGTAATGGTTGGGGGCGCTTTAGGGGCGCTTTGAGGGCGCTTTAGGGGCTTTGGATGGGTAAAAACGCCTTATTACACACGGTCTAAGTATCTTATATCATATATTTCACCGTTCAAGATTTAAAAGAAAAAAATACATTACCAGATCCTTAATTACTTCAATTCTTTATGTTTATATCCTTCTTAAAGAAATAAATCTATAAAAAATTTGTGAAACTATTTTTTCAATATTCATCTTCTCTTTATTCACACTTCTTAAATATAAATGTAATTATGAATACTTTTTTAATTATTTACTTCTCCTTTTTGCTATAAACTTTTTCTAAATTGTTTCAGTTATTTTTTGTGGCTTTTTATCTTGGTTATACACACGACTCGCGTGAGTCATCACTAACAAATTAAGCCATATATATGCTAATAGCCTAATATGCATGACTTTTAACATTGCTTGTTAGGCATAACAACCTTTTATTTCCACTTTTGAAGGCAATATATTGCACAACAAAGTAAAAGGAAAAAAAGTGTATGCCTCAAAAAAAGGTTATCCTAACAAAAAACTTTTTGTGCTTTTAGTGCAAAAGGGTTATTGTAAAAAACAAAAAATTCTTTGATGTTTTAAAAATGTGTTTAAGTTTCGTTGCCTTGTTTTTAATTAGTTCTTTTAAATCAAACATACATATAAATAGTTATATAATCTTAACTGATATTTACTAAAATAATTAATGACTGATACATTTAAAAAATGAATTTATTTTCATAAGTTTTTTCTATTTTATATGAATAAGATTTTTCTATTTTATGTGCATAAGATTTTTCTATTTTTATAACCTTAGAAAATAAATTATTGCGGGAGAAGATAAAGGGAAAAGTAACGAAAAGGGTAAAGAAAAAGATAAACCTAGAGATAGCAAGTGCCCACTTTTAATTATAAAATTTGACGTGAACCATTTATAAGACTTCCCACTATGTCCACAATTAAAGTTCAATCGTGAATTTTTTTTAACGTCAATACATTGATAAAACTAACTACGACACATGTTATAACAAGAATGCTGATACTATTCAAAACTTTAGAATAAAACCGAAACTTTGACGTAAACTCGTGTGTTAGGATTTTATATAACCATTTGAGACAACTCAAATATAAGTAATAACTCATTAACAAACACGCTTTAATGTTGTTATGAAAAAGGAGCGTTAAGTAATACGGAAGCGAGACATGGGTTCCCGATGTTCCTTAAAATTAAACCCGAGTCGCAAGGTTCACAACGAATGACGCTAGCCATTGGGTGTTGTAGAATTCTCGAATCCTTGCCTTTAAGTTAAAGAATGGATTTTTTTAAAATAAACTAATACTATATATATTTAGTTAGTATTGATAATGAGTGAGTGGTTGCCAATGAGGAGTTGGTGGGGACCTATCTTTAAATCTCATTCTTAATTAGTTGTTTCGTGGCATAAAAGTGATGAATGAATCAAGCAGGCTTCCCAGGTCGTGAGTTCATATCCTTAAATCGATCATGTTTTGTCATACCATTTCGTTGTGTCTTTAGGTAGGAATTATGGGCTTCGGCCTAAGGTTGAGTTTTTTTGCTGGTTAACAATGATAGTCAGACCTAACATGTCCATCATAGCTTTATCAGAGTGTTTTGTCATCGGGTAACCCGAGTTACACTAACATTTACTATAAAAAAAATAATGAGTTGCAGAGTGGTTTTATTTAGTATTAATATAAAGATATATTTATTTAGTACTAGCAATTTTGCTAAACTGTTTTTAGTTATTTTTAAAGTCTGCTACCTATTTACTACTGTAATATATTATTTTTTCATGATTTTGTTGCAACACTAATATTCGACAACAGATATCCGTAGCTATCTTGTAGCAAAATATGTTTGTGGCTAATCCGTAGCAAAGTTTCGACCAGTTTTTTCCATAGAAAAACATTGTACCTAATACCTGCAAGTTTTGTAGCAATGCAAAATGATTTTCATAACATATTAAAAGAAAAATAAAATTGTATATGCAGTTGGAGGATCCATTTTTCTGAAAGATTATTGGGAAGCAGGAACAATTGTGTTTTTATTCACTACAGCAGAGTGGCTTGAATCAAGGGCATCTCATAAGGTACACTACTTTTATATATAAACATCCTTCTTAAATATGTTTTAAGAACTAATCTTATAAAATCATCATGTAAACTATATTAATTAATATATAGGCCACTTCTGTAATGTCATCTTTAATGAACATGGCTCCACAAAAAGCTGTATTGGCTAGTAATGGTGAAGAAGTCAACGCTAGTGACGTCATGGTCAACACCAAGCTTGCGGTTAAGGCCGGAGATGTTATCCCGATTGATGGAATCGTTGTGCAAGGAACATGTGAAGTTGATGAGAAAACTCTAACTGGAGAGTCATTTCCTGTATCAAAACAAGTTGATTCTACTGTTTGGGCTGGCACAATAAATTTAAATGGTATGCATTGACTTTTGTGGTCAAACAACCTACTTTTCAAATTAGAAAAAACTATTCATTTCCACTATTGTAAAGAAAAGAATTGATACCCACATTAAAATTGTAACATACATCATGTTTCTGAATTCTTTTTTTATTATTTTCTAAGGAATTTATAATAATTACTGACTTAGAAATGGTTACTTTGACTTCAAAAGTCAAAGAATAAAGAGAGTATATGAACTATTTGCTAACCCTTTGTTTGATCTTGCTATCTTTCTTCAGGTTACATCAGCATTAATACTACTGTTCTAGCTGAAGACTCTGTAGTGGCACGGATGGCAAAGATTGTTGAACAAGCTCAAAATAACAAATGTAAAACTCAAAGATATATAGATGAATGTGCAAAATACTACACCCCAGGTAATTATAACTTACTCATCCATTGTGAAAACCTATTGAAAAACACATAATTGCACATCCAAACACCCCTTAATCGTTTCTTGTTACGTGGATGTGCAGCTGTGGTGGTTGTAGCAGCCTGTTTGGCTGTTATACCAGCTGCTATGAGGCTTCACAATTTAGACAAATGGTATCACTTGGCTTTGGTAGTTTTGGTAAGTGCATGCCCATGTGCACTCATACTGTCAACACCAGTTGCTACATATTGCGCGCTATCAAAAGCAGCTACAACCGGGCTCTTGATCAAAGGCGCAGAATACCTTGAAACGCTTTCAAAAGTTAAAGTATTTGCTTTTGATAAGACTGGGACCATCACTAGAGGAGAATTTTCAGTCTCAAATTTCCATTCACTCATAGACAATATCAGTACTGAAAAATTGCTATACTGGTAAATATTAACCTTCAACATATGGTATTTGATGGTTTTTTATTTTAACTTTTTGTTGGAATGTGAAGGGTTTCAAGTGTAGAGAGTATGTCTAGTCATCCCATGGCTGCAGCACTTGTAGACTATGCGGAGTTTAATTCTGTGAAAGCGCAGCCCGAAAATGTTGAAGAATTTGAAAACTTTCCAGGTGAAGGAATTTTTGGTAAAATTGAAGGAAAAAACATTTACGTTGGGAACCAAAAGATTGCTACAAGAGCAGGCTGCAACCCAACAGGTAAAAAATGTGATATGTTTTTTGCATATGGTTCTAATTAAGAGTAACATTATAGCACAAAACCTCTAATATTTGCTGTCAAAGGTTGTAAACTATCTTGAATAAGAAATTGACAAAAAGTTAGGTATCATGTGATTTTGCCTTATTCATTGTAGATTTGTAGGTTATTAATCTGCATTAGTTTTGTAGATTTAGTTTTGCAGAGTGCAAGTGAAAACATAGAAGGAAAGTCAACCGGTTACATATTACTAGGATCTTCACTAGCTGGAGTCTTTAATCTCTCTGACGCATGTCGAACGGGTGCAAAACAAGCACTCAAAGAACTCAAATCAATGGGCATTAAAACAGCTATGCTTACAGGAGACTGTCAAGTTGCAGCCAATCATGCACAAAATGAGGTCAAACTCAAATGCCAAACACAAGTATTCAAAATTAAAGATTTTGTGCTTATTTTATCTTTGATTTTGCAGTTAGGGGATGCATTAGACATGATGCATGCAGAACTTTTACCTGAAGATAAAGCCAAAATCATTAAAGATTTTCAAAAGTTATCCCCAACAGCAATGGTGGGAGATGGAATCAATGATGCACCTGCTTTAGCCACTGCAGATATTGGGATCTCAATGGGCGTATCAGGATCCGCACTCGCAACTGAAACCGGGCATGTGATATTAATGTCGAATGATATACGAAAGATACCGATTGCAGTGAGACTCGCGAGAAAAACACGAAGAAAAATATTTGAAAATATTTTTCTGGCTATTATAACCAAGGCTGCTATAATTGCATTGGCTATTGCAGGCCATCCACTTGTTTGGGCAGCAGTTTTAGCAGACGTCGGGACCTGTTTGGTAGTAATTCTTAACAGCATGCTTTTGTTAAGAGCAGGTAATGTTACAAAATCCTCCCACAAACATTTGGGTTCTTCACATGAACATAATCACTGCCATTCGTCTCACAAGCATGTCAAATGTTCGTCTGATAAACGCGTGTCTGCAAATTGTGAAACAAAGAAAGGCTGCTGTGGGCATGGTGATAAGGTACATGAGCTTAGACACTCAGCGCAGGAAAAAGAAGATAAACATGGTTGTTGTGCTCATGAAGTGAGACATTGTGGACATGATGATGAAGATGTGCATGTGGCACATAAAGACATAGGAAGCGAACATAGTTGTTGTGCGCATGCTGATCGTGCGCATGAAGTGAAGCATTGTGGACATGATGATGAAGATGTGCATGTGGTACATGAAGACATAGGAAGCGAACATAGTTGTTGTGCGCATGATGATCAAGCCCACGAAGTGAAGCATTGTGGACATGATGATGAAGATGTGCATGTGGCACATAAAGACATAGGAAGCGAACATAGTTGTTGTGGAAATGATGATCATGCCCATGAAGTGAAGCATTGTGGACATGATGATGAAGACGATGTGAAAGTGGTAAAGATTTTGGTGCAAGGCAAAGGATGCAAAGATAGATGTTGTTCTCATGATGATCAAGTGCATAAAGTGAAGCAGTGTGGACATGACGAGGAAGACGCGCATGTGGCAAATCCCTCGGTTCAAGAAAAAGGAAACAAACATAGTTGTTGTGCTCCTAAGGAAAATCACAGCTGCTGTGGTCATGATGCATCTTCTGGTGATGAACAAACGCGAAACAAAAAGCAAGTTGTACATGCCACAACAGACACACCAGGCTGTTGTGGACATGCAAGTAATGAATCACACAAAGATGCAGAGATTGAACCACAGACTAGACGGACTCGCAGCTGTGAGATTGTAGTTAAGAAGGCACACAACTGCTGTCATGATCAAACAACCCACAAGAAAAGCTACTCCAATCACGAAACAGATTTGAGTCATGATCATGTAAAAGAGTACATAACTGAAGCGGAACTGGGAAAAATGGTACGACGTTGTTGCCAGAATCAAAGGCATGTAAGTGGATGTTGCAGAAGCTTTAGAAAGGATTGTTGTGGAGTTGGATTTAATGCAGAAGGGGGGTTATCAGAGATAGTGATTGAATGAAAGTGTAAAATCTTTATAGTTTTTGGATATGGCCTTTTTATTGGCTATAGGTACATTATGCATCAAGTCCAAAAAGGATATGAGTTATTCATCTTTTTTGCTAGACACAGATTTGTGTACCAGGTTAGTTTTCACTTCTATTTGAGTATTTGCAATGCAATGCAATTAGCTAGCAATGTAACTTGCTTCGTAATTATTCCGTTGCTAAATCATGTCATGTATCTTCATGTGACTTTGGTTGTTGTAAACAACTACATTAATCTAAAGTTTATATCTACATAATCTAGCTGAAGCCTTCCAAATCTCTTATCCTATAGTGTGATTTGTGTATGTAAACAACTACATTAATCTAAAGTTTATATCTCATAGAATTTCAGTTTTTGTAAAAGCCGATGGATATAACAGTCTCATATACTAGGACAACATCATCGGTGTTTCTTTTGTTAAATATTGTCATGAAATTTTAGTACACATTATATTTTTTTCGTTATGATGTTTTTGTAATAAGTAAAACTGGGTTGCTGATAATGAAGAGGACACAAATTCTCTCATCTGTTGCACGATTTGATATTGGTAGCAATGTGCACAAATATATACGTTGCATATGAAACTCAATGTCGGTCGATGACAACAGGACGAAACTCACCTCTGAATGGGTATAAAACTAGTTAGGGCCCGAAGGTGAAACTCAGGGTTTTCTCATGCAAAGGTGGAAGTGAGAGTCACGAAATGAATTGCATCAATGTTTTTAGAGTTAGATCGGATAGTGTACTTATAAAACCCTAGGCAAATCCCACATCGGCCGTGGGCAGGAGAGATCTGGGATTTATAAGGGATGTCCGACCTCAAATACCAACAACGCGTTTTGGGGCTTAATGTTAGTCGATGTGTGGATAACTCCATAGTTAAGCGCGCTCGGATATCTCAGGATGGGTGACCATCCTGGGAAGGTTTCACCCGGGCAACCAAAAGCAAAGCCGTGAGCTCTAATGTAGCAAAGCGGATAATATTGGTGGTATGAGGGGCCGGATGTTACAGTACTAGTCTCTTTTACGGTTTTATCCTTACACTGGTTTAAGAATAAGGTGAAATGATAATTAATGTAAAGATTAAAAGGCACAAAGTTAGTGATGTGAAATTACTAGAGTTTTTCTGGAATAAGAGGTTGCGGTAGTGGAGCACAAAATAATCGAAACCGATTGTTAACCGATTGAGAAATAACCAGTTATATTTTCTAACCGTAAGTTCGTATCCTGTTAATTAATCGTAATTTAAACGATTCATCAGGAAAAAAACGATAAGCAATAAAACACTAGTAAAAACCGGTTATTAACTGAAACAGTTAAAGCAAATAACCGAAATTTTTTACTGATTACTAAAAATAACGGATTTCTCAATAACCGAAAATAATCAGTTAGGTTATTTAACAACCGATTAATTGGAAATGACCCGTTTAGATGGGCTCCCTGGGCTCGTGGCTTTGTTGTTCTCTATGGGCTTTTCTTGTATTTGGACTAAAAATAACCATTTTCTTAAAAGATATATATAATAGCATATTAAGTCCAACTTTGTGGGGCCCTTCCCAATTTCTAGACATTGGAATATTGGATCCACTTTATAGTTTATACACACATATGTTATCCACGTAATCTTTTTATTTTTATCAAGCTAATGTGTTGTGTTCATATGTTTTTAAAATCCGTAACGTTTACCTGATGAGGTAATATATACAAGTTACATATAACCGACATATATATAGTATCACATTTTTGTCAGAAGTTTTTTTTTTTTTTTTTTTTTTTTTTTTTTTGAACGGCTTTGTCAGAAGTTTTTAATTTAAATTTTCTAACAATGGAAAAACCGGATCGTTCATTTTGCCACATACAAATTTCTTTTTGTCATAAAATTTTATTTTCACCTAAAGTCAGTATTATTACATGAACTAATTCTACAATATTTCGATCTTTTGTTTCTTGAAAAGCATTCATTTGAAACACCATATATAGAAAAGAGAGCAAGTGACAATAAAAGGATGGAAAATAAATAAATAGCATAAGAATAAATAAAGTAGGTAAGTACACCCACTAAAAAAAATGAATTATCAAATGGCCCTTCAAAGACACAAGAGACTACGAAAACTTAGATCGATCATCATAAATTTCATAAACCCTCATTATCCACGTAAATTTCATAAACCCTCATTATTCTAAATTATCTGGTTATATATGTACAACTCCGGTCGGATCGCCGGCCCATATCACCGGTTCAACCGGAAAAAGTCACAGACCGGCCGGTTATTTTAATTAAGGCCCGTTTTAAGGACGTGACCGGACCGCCTTAGCCACCGATTCCCGGTCCGACCGGCCGGTCCGGGTTTCAAAACATTGATCTCGATCCTCGTATATAAATCTCATATATATAGTTAACAGTTATGATCAGCTTTTTTTTAACGGCGAATATTATTTACGTAAATAGGGCTAACAGGAAGCTAAAACCTCAAAAAGTACAAAAGCAAAAACCAATACAAAAAGAGAAGCTAGATATATAATACTATCAAGAGCTAGTCTACCAATTTAAGAATGTTAATTATGGACTGAAATTGTTGTAAGGTATAGGACCTGTCCTATATTGGTTGTATGAGCAACTAATATAAGATTTATAACCCAAATGGATCTCTTTCCCATCAGATTAATCTTTTGGGATGAGTTCTACCGCTTGGGTTGTAACAAAGAACATGTACATACAGATAAAAATCGTGTGTCGCTCATGATAGTTTCGTATATGATTACTAGCTTCTCGATCACTGACTCGTTTTGTGGTAAACGAGCTAGCTAGCGAAGATGATCAAGATTTTCAAATTAACATGGAACGTATCAGAAAGTGCATAGCCAAGAAACTCATCAACTTTAATAGTTAAAGCTTGTTCTGATTTTCAAAAAAAATTACCTTTTTTTTTTTATCATTTGAGAACAAATTAACTTGTTCTGATTTTGTGATGGATAGGCTAAATATTATCTGTTGGAGAATGATTTCAATATATATATATATATATATATATATATATATATATATATATATTCTCTCGATCGATCTAGCTTATATATTTGGGGTACAATATATATATATTATTGATATGATATGATGCTCACAGCTGTTAGATAACAATTAAGTCAGCTGAAATAACTTAATGTCAACCATTGGCACGTACCATCATATCCTAGCTGTTGACCAAAAGATTTTGCATCGATCTATTAACCCGATTATACGCATATAAATATACCTTTCTTTATAATAGTCAAAACGTACTATAAGCATCTGCCCTTTAATTTACAAGAGCTTCAGATTCGGTCTGTCAAATGCATGTACTGCTAACACACACACATATATGCTGCGTGCATGCATGATTAATTTCTTCGATCTCGCAATTAATCCATGATTAATATTCATATAATTAATGTGTCGCATATCATAACAGCTACTCCCTCCGTTCCAATTTAAGTGTCATTGGACCCACAACACAAAGATTAAGAAAAAGTGAATTATTATATTATTTTAACCTATAAAATGACAAAAATGTCATTAAAGTATTTTATCTTTTAGTCATAAAGTAGATTTTATGTTAAATAATTAGGGTTAAAATTAGAAATGATATTTTTTTTTGGAATTGACATTTAAATTGGGACAACCAAATAAGGAAATTTAGACATTTAAAATGAGACGGATGGAGTACATTAATTTGTCCTGGTTGCATATTAATGTCCTCCAGCGACCATAAAGCATCATGCCTCTCATATAATCAATTAGTATTGTCCGTTTTACCCACTAGAAGTTCACAGATATTTTGTATTTGATTGTACGAGTGAAAACTTCTTAAGAGTTCACCATCCCTAGCTACCGTTAGCTAGCTCACACTCAGATACGCTAGCTTACACTTAATTACACGTGGATTTCTCATCTCTTCCATTGGCAATGTGTTGATATTTGAGACAAGCTAGCTAGCTGGCATTAGTTATGGCCTAGTCATCAATTTATTAACAAATATTCGGCGCACTTTAACATATAAAAGTTTGATAGAAAGACTCAATATTTAAGATGTGAGACGATATAATGTTGGTTTTCTAAAGGGACATACGTGGTCTTGCAAGCTGTTTTCGTAAAACATGTCTTCTACGTACGTACTGTGTCATAAAGATAATTAAGTTTGCTAGCTAGCTTACTAGAGCATGGATCTAGTCCGGAGTTTATAGTAGTGATCATATGTTGCATGTGGATGTGTATAGCTTTTTATCTCCAAATCCATTTTAATATATGTTAGTTTTTCTTTTCAGATCGATCAATGTAGTTTAATTTGCCTAGTTACGTAAAATTAAATCACTTCATTTAATTTATTAATTATTTGATCCCTGTATATATAAAAGGTGACGGGCTTTAATATATACCACTTCAAATAGATAGGGTAGGGGATATATTCCTAGATCCTATCTCATCTCATCATTTCTTTTACTATATATGTGTACCAACACTGAAGCTTAACTTCACACACTTAACTAATACACTTCACTACAAATGTCGTTAATGCATACAAGCATTACCGGCCAATAGATCGATAGGCAGGGTTATGGAAAAATATGAATCTTGGCATCGCTTGAGGTGGAGGAGAGTTCAACTAAGCCAAGGATGAATTGCCGGCATTAAGTCAATTAATGATCACATGCATCAATAGCATTAAATAGTTGTCGGCAATCGTCACTTGGCTATGCTAAACTCTCTTCTTTTCATGCAATGCCTTATATTAGGTTCAAGTTGCTTGTGTTATTTAGGGTGTTATTTTTTTTGTGTTATAAAAATACATCATATAACTAATCATATTTTTGTTGCAATATGAGTCTTACAAATTAAGTTTTCTATGTCTCTGAGTAATGGTTAATGTCTTAAGGGGCATATATATATATGTCATGTGGACGCTGATTAGGCAACGTATTATATTAAAAAGTGATGTATACATTCAACTATTACCAAGAGAGAGAAAGTGATGAGAGAGAGAAAGAGTGTCTGCGTGTGTGTGAGGAGTGACGAAAAGAGAAATTGAGGGGCGTACGGTCCAAAAGATTTTTTGGCGCATAACCCGTCCACGTACGTAATGGTGTGGGGGACCTACCTTAAATTTGCTTTTTTCAACTTTGGTCATTTAACTTTGACATACTATGATTTTGACTCTCAACTTTGACTTTATTTTCATTCCTGATAACATAGTCAATTTACAACTTACCCTCATATTTTACTTTGACATACTTATGAATTTAACCTCTCGGTTGTGAGTTATTTGTCATTTTAGACATCTATGTTTGCATATATCGTCTTTTAATACGTGATGCGTTGCGAATTTATATTGAAACATGCAAGACATGAAATTTTTATCAACTTAATTGTGTGATGAAGTCACATACACGATCGCTGCATCACTTATGGATCGGTTAAATGCCCGGTATATATTAAAACCAATTTTTATGAACATCAACAGTGAACAAATTTGATTGGTTGGCGATCACGTGGCAGCTAATGATTGAGCCGATTTTTTGCTTATTTTTTAAAACTTCAGTCCTAGGTTCAGTTCTAAGTTTTTCTTTTAGCTTTTTTCTTTTATTTCCTTTATGTTCTTTTCCCCTTTTTGTTTATTTGTTTTACTTTCCGTTTGATGTCTTAATTAGATTTTACCGCGTTGTGATGTGTTTAGTGTCCACGTATTGAATTGATATCAATTTGAGATCATTGCGAAGTTCTTGACTTGCTAGCTGCAGCATACACTCAAAAGAAAAAAAAAAACTCTGTAGTTAGTGTACGTTATAAGCGATTGATAGAGATCGAATAAGTATAATAAAAAGATTAAATGTAGTTTGGAGGCTTATTTAAATCCAACAAAAAACCTACAAATTTCGATGGATAAGTCGATGTGAGACAGCTATTATTTACCCATACATGGCTACCTATTATATATTTGTTTCCAATGTTGTACGTACATTCATGCTTAATTTCAAATGGAATAATCACTGTCAAATGGCCACATCAATTTTAATTTTATAACTATTACTATATATGTATGTATATCACCGATACAATTTCTACAAACACAAAAACAAAGTTTTTGCAGTGCCTCTCGGGGGTGTTGGTATTAATTTGAACAAAAAAATGAAATCTATGTGGATCGAAGAGTTTTGTCCAAAATCTTCATTGCTACGGCAGCCTGTATTTTCTTGCGGTAACGACTCTTCATTCTTTAACCTCTCCTCTAACTTCACTACGTAATAACGTCATCCGATGCCAGCATTTCTCATTAAATTATTTATATGTGTTTAGTTTCACCTTACGTACAGTACTTAAGTAGTAATTATTGATCAATTTTGACAGGTCAAGGGGATGTACAAGTTTCAATAGTAGTTAATGTACAGAAAGCCGTTGACTCTAAATTAAATCGTAAGCTAAACCATCATCGCTACAAACATGTTACAAGATCGAAAACAAAAATTATGGCGAATGCTGCCTCTGAATTTTCAAATAATGCGCGCGATCAAGACGTTTTCCGTCCTCAAATCAATCGAAAATCACTTGGAGAAACAGTGGGTGTTATTTACAAGTATTCGAGAGCTTACACACTCAAAGGAACGGTACGTACGTACGTATAATTAAGTACTTCTAACTGTTTAATTAATATCTACGTACGCTTGCTCGATCAAACAATAATAATAAATTAGACGCTATAATATATGATTAATTACCAGCTGGCCACTTAAAAATGTCATGAAAACAGTTATTGCAATGAGGCGTCTTAGAAATTAGTGATATATACCACTTCAACAGTGTATGGATATATATATGAACCGGTGACAACATGATTAGTTTAATTTAGTCTTGTAATTAGGTTTAATACTCGTGTGATACACACGTATTAAAAAATAATATTTATAAAGAAATCATAACTATTATGTTTAAAGATTTGTAACAATTTAATACTTATAAATTTGGCTCCATGAACTTATGCATGATGTAAAAGTCCACTTAATTTTTTACCTCCAAAACTTCTTATTAGAAAACAAAAAAAAATTCCCTCCAAAAAATTGTCCCCTTAAAACCTTGAAATATTATATAGAGTAGGTTTAATACCCGTGTGATACACACAGGTTAAATAATAATATTTATAAAGAAATTATAACTATTATGTTTAAAGATTTGTAACTATTTAATGCTTAAAATTTTGGCTCCATCAACTCATGCATGGTTTAAAATTCCACTTAATTTTTTACCTCCAAAACTTCTAAAACAAAAAAAAAATTTCCTCTCAAAAAGTTGCCCCCTAAAAACCTTGAAATATTAGATAGATTATATAAAATATATTCTTGTAAATTAAATTAATAAATTAATACCAAACCACTCGCGCGCTCGAATAATCATCTATCTAACAAAGCCCATAGTCGTTTTCCCGACATCTTTGTCAGAATGGGCAGACGCCTATGGGCTTTGTTGGGGAAACGACTATGGGCGTCCATCACTTTGGACACGTGGAAGCTATTATTTGTTAGAATTTGTAGGTGTCGACTATAATGACTATAGTCGTGACACCTATGGATGACGAAGTTAAAGAGCACATTTTGGAAAGTCAACGGTCAAAAGGAACATTTTGGGAATTTTTCCTAAAATATATGGTTATCAAAGCTAACAATTTGACGAGTATTGATCCCAAATGATAGTTTTTAGTTTTTTTAGAACTATGGTTTGTGGAACGGTCTATAGCGATGCACTCGGAGGTTCAAATACCGAGATTAATCAAACCTCGTCTTTAACATCAATAGATATTTTTTTGTCAGCATTGAGGCTCCCTTGTATGTATGTGTGTGAATAGACGCTGATCGACGTGAAGCTAGGTTAGAACTTTGAAACGAAAGACATCATGTTTGCCTTAGGTCAATTTTGTCCCTTTCAATGGCCAAAGATAACGGTCAGGGCCGGCCCTGGGCAGGTGCGGCATGAGCGACCGCTCAGGGCACCATATCTCCGGGGGCACCATCATCAGACACCTTTTAAGTTTTTTCCTTTCGTTTTTTGTTTTTTTTGGTTGAGAGTTTCGTACTCTGTTTCTATAGCATTTCCAGTTGATGAGGCTAAGAAAGTAAAGTTTGGATCACCGGATTGGTTGTTTTCTTTTTCCGGTTAGTTTTCCGGCGATACAGCTTGAGGATTGAAGAAGAAGAAATGAGAACGAAGGCTTTTAACATAGGGGCATAATCGTAATTTCGCTTTGTTTTAACCCATGTTTTACGGTTTCCCAGTATTGGTTAGGTTTAATTGCTTTTGTGCTTTTCAAAAACTTTAATATGCATTAATGCATTTATTTGCTATTTAAATATATACATATTCATTTATTCTTTATTTTGCTGTAAAAAAATTTATTTTTTATTTTAATATCAAACAATAAAATAATATTATACAAATACTGATATACACACATATAATTATTGACCTCCAAACAAAAGTTTTTAGTTTCGACACTGATGAAAAAGAGCTCATTTGTCAATATAACAATTCGATTAAAAGTCCAAAACCCATTAAAGCCGGGCTCTAACCACGAAACCCATCAAGACAAAATAGGGGCCTTTTTTTATGGCTCGCACAGGGCACCGGATTTCTCAGGACCGGCCCTGATAACGGTCCATCGGAATACGGATGCTCTATGGGTCTACGCTACGTATGTCATATATGTAACTAAATGGAAGTTGGAAAGTCATATATAATTTGGAGGAGACAAAAAAACCTGTTAAAATCAAAACAATTTTAATCAGTTTTCCAATCGGAGTTTACGAAATCAACAACGTCATTTTGGATTTACATGCATTGTAGTTTATAGCATGCAGGCTACGTATACTGAATTGTTTTTGTCTTTTACAATTAAGTTAACTTGTTAAACATTTGAATTTTGTAATAAATAAATTATTAATTAGTCCGGCCAACTAAACCGTCAAAACCAGCCCAACAACTAAAACTGGTTAATTTTGATGTGGCTGATTAATCGATCGGGATCGAAGCGTCTATTAAATCATCCAAAGTTGCAAAACTGCCTTACAGAACTTGCTAATTGTCTTATATATATAGGGGACATTAAACTTGATACTTTCGGGTCGACACAAATTAAAGAGGCTCACCCCAACCACTTCATTCGAAGTCAAATTGATCTACGTCTATAATATACTTTCATAACTCTTAATTTTTATGACACTGATAATACATAAAGATGGAAAATAAATTAAGCTGAATAACTATATTAGAATTTGAATATCACGCAAATCAAACGTCGGTTTTTTAGCCACAAAAAAAGTATCATAAATAAAATGTTCGCCAATTAAATCACGACATCTTAATTAAACTGAAAATGACGTAATATATATGTATTAATTATATTGTTGAGTATATATATATAGAGAGTAAATTATATTTTTGGGTTTGTAATAGGTCAGTTTGCAAGTTTTGATCTTTTTTAAAAATTTTTGCACTGAACGGTCTTTGGTTAAATTAAAGGGTCGGTTTTTGGCCTTTAAGTTAGCGTCCGTCTAATTTCTCCATTAAATCTAGGCACATGATATAGGCATGAGGGTAATTTGGTCTTTTCCCACCTAGATTTAACCAACCCCACTCGACCCCCTTCTACCTCATTCATATGGACACACACCTGCAACTAAAAACCTCACCCACACCCACACCCACAGCCACCACGACACCTTAACCACAGCCACACCCACCACACCCACCACATCACCACCCTCACCTTTAGCCTCTAACACCGACGCCTCTTAAACCTCTAACCCCTTCGCTGAACACACATGTCACTACTACCGGAATTGCTCTGTTTGGTGCTGTATTCGAGAACAGAGATTTGGGTCGGAGTTTAGGGGACCAGTTACAACAGATGATGAAGTGGGCGATGATGTAGATTGTGAAGAACATTGTGAAGTGTGAAGGAGGCATGGGTGTTTCAACCATCATCCGCCGAGACTTATACCGAAGCCCCAAGAAACAAATTGAAGCGACTGGCGTGGTCAGGTGTTGGAGCTGGCTCATCGAAGGGGTGGGTTGACAGGGTTCGGCTGATTGGAGTTAAGGTAGTCGAAGGGGAGGATTGACAGGGTTGACAGTCTTCATTGGTGGTCGGGATGGTAGATGTGGTGGTTTCAAAAGATGAAAATGGTGTGTGTGACGGTGGTGGTTGGATCTAGGAAGACACCAAATGATGGTGCAGGGGATTTAGGATAGGTAAATGAAGGGGAAGATAAAAGGGGAAAGAAGAAGATAAGGTTAAATGAGGTGGGAAAAGACCAAATTGCCCATGTCTATATCATGTGACTAGATTTAACGGAGAAGACGTTAACTCAAGGACCAAAAACCGACTTTTTAATTTAACCAAAGACCATTCAGTGTAAAAATTTTAAAAAAAATCAAAACCTGCAAACTGACCTATTACAAAGGTAAAAAATGTAATTTACTCATATATATATATATATATGCAGGTATTGTCCATCATTTCAATTTCTTTGCTTGCCGTGCAAAATCTTTCAGATTTTTCTCCATCGTTTTTCCTTGGAGTTTTGCAGGTCGATCTCTTTTCTTTTTACTATTTATTTATTTATGCATGAAGAGATATAATATTGTCCAATGTAAATGTTAATAACCGAGCATTTGTGACCGACTAAAAAATGTTGTAATTTTTTCGACTGAATCTAAACGGTGATTACACTAACGCCGACCATTTAAATTCACTCATAAAATGATTCCAAAAATATATTTGAATTAAAGTAATTAAAAGTAAATTACAAATAACCTACAGTCGTAAAATGGTTGTAAGAATTTTAAAAAGAAATTAAAAAATAAAATTGTTGCAAACTCGCCACTAATTTGAGGTTGCGGCGCAGTCGTTAAATTCCTAGCCGGTTGCAAATCGGTCACGAAACAAATTAACAGTGTATGCAGTTGCTAATTAAGTTCAGTCGCAAAATAACAGCCAATACGGTCATAAAATAACAAGTCTTTTGTCTGGTTTTCTTTCTTCAATCAATTAATTTGATGAGATTGATAGAACATGTAGTATGAATCTTTTAGGCGATCATCGGAGGGTGTTTGGCGAATTTGTATGTTGTGGGTATAAATCAACTCTCGGATATCGAAATCGACAAGGTCAACAAACCATATTTGCCTTTGGCATCAGGAGAACTTCCTGTTAGAACCGCCATTCTACTCACCTCGTTGTATGCTTTTTCGGTACGTACTTGTTAACCACAAAATTTATTTAAAAAAATAGCTATTTTTATAATCAACAATCACATGAAAATATATATGGAGTAATGGTGTTTTGATGTTTATTAATTAGGGTTTTTGTCTTGGATGGATTGTTAAGTCTTGGCCTTTGAAATTGGGTCTCTTGTTATGGTATGCTTTTGGAACTGCATATTCAGTTCATGTAAGTACATGTACATATATATATATTTTTATATGTATTAAAAAAATTAAACGTTTTTGTATTTGTTATTCATGTTCTCGTAATAATTTAGTTCGTCTTCGTTACATGCATAATTCTAGATACCATTACTACGATGGAAAAGGGTTCCTGTACTTGCCGCAACATGTCTTTGGTCTGTTCAAGGAGCGATCGTTCCTATCTTGTTCCACCTCCATGCTCAGGTTCGATCAATTCGTTATTTTTGTATATAATTGCCTAATTGGTATGACTCTTATATTAAACCAGTTTAGTTTAATATCATCAGACTTAATTTACATATATGTAAATTAGTTGTTCTGTAGCTCTGAAAAGAAAAAGCGATTCTAAAAAGAATGAACCTAGTCTAACAGATAATGTTATAAGTTAAAATGATGGAAATATACACGTTGTAAGTAACAAAGATGAATTGTTGCAGACACACATAAAAGGTAGAACCCTCTTGCTTTCAAAGCATGCCATTTTTGTATTTGGATTCATGAGCATCTATGGAATAGTTATCGCTCTATTTAAGGTAATTTCGATCTATTGTACGTACGTTTCACTATAAAATATTTCATAAAATTTAGTGGCAATCACCAATGCCACTAAGTCTTAGCTAATAAGTAATAACACATCATCTACGCATATATATGTAAGATAAAAAAAACGTTTCATTTAAGAATATGAAATACAGATAAATGAAATAAGCAATTTAATTAGATTAATTTGTTTTTTCTATTTCTTTAACAGTCAATATTTTGTAATGATCTTGACCCGGTATGTATATATAAAAAAATATGAAATTTAGGATGTTCCTGATGTAGAGGGAGATAAGATTAATGGGATTAACTCCTTTGCTTTGCAATTCGGGCAAAAACAGGTTAGCTCCAAACTTATACATTAATCTAGCTAGCATAGTTCATAAGCTAGCTTAATTAATTATGGTTAAATATTTTTGAGATATCTAATTTTATTTATATTTGGTAGGTGTTTTGGATTTGTATCTGGCTTCTAGAAATGGTATACGGTATGGCTATCCTAGTCGGGTTATCATCAGCACGTGTTTGGATCCGATCAATAATGGTATCTATTTCTAGTAACTTTATAAAGCAAACGAGTTGCCAATATATATATATATATATATATATATGTGCCTTAATTTCTATCCAATACGCGTTAATAGAATTACCAAAGGATCATTCGATCACGTACGTATGTAGTTTTTCTAGTAGTGCATGTAAAGCTTTTATATATATCGATCGATCTTATGGTTGTGGTATATAGGTCATTGGTCATAGCATTCTTGGGTTTATACTTTGGAGAAATGCAAACTTGGTTGATCTCAAAAGCAATGAGGCCATTGAATCATTCTACTTGTTTATTTGGAAGGTAATTAATTACTTAATTTGGCCCCTTTTTTTATTTTTGGATTTGTAAAACACATCAAGTGAAATTCAATTCTCATTTCATATTCAAGACATAAATTGTGTTAATTTGTTTTTGCAGCTATACTATGTAGAGTATTTGTTGGTGCCCATACTACGATTTTAAGCATGCATGCATGGAAGTTACTTACCAACTATATATATATGCATGTGTTACACAAAGACAAAGTAATTAGGTTTTAAGTAATATATGTGCATCTTTATTTTTTTCTGTTTAGTTTTCTCTTTTTATTTAGTAATTTTATTTCTTAATAAACGTGTACTTAATTATTAATTAATGTATATAATGAGTTGGGCTTGTTTTACATTGGGCTTCTAACTAAACTTAATAAATGATCATGGGCCCAAGTGATCCAAGTAATGGGTCAGTTCGTTTGTCCGATGAGGAGTGTATAATATGTTGACATTCGGGTTGCTAACTTATATTTTATACTATGTTTAATACCCGCGTGTTACACACGGGTTACATAATAATATTTATAAATAAACAAATTATAACCATTATGTTTAACAATTTGTAAATATTAAATACTTAAGAATTTTGCACCCATCAACTTATGCATGGTGAAAATTTTCACTTAATTTCCCACCAAAACTTCCTATTATAAACCAAATATTTTCCCCCCAATATTTGCCCCCTAAAACCTTGATTTATTAGATAGAGTAGGTTTAATACCCGTGTGTTACACACGGGTTAAATAGTAATATTTATAAAGAAATTATAACCATTATATTTAACAATTTGTAAATATATAACATTTAAGGAGTTGGCTCCATCAACTTGCATGGTGAAAAATTTAGCTAAATTTTACCTCCCAAACTTCCTATTATAGAAAAAAAATCGCTCCAAAAATTGCTCTAAAAGTTTGATTTATTAGATACATGAATGGAATCAATAATACTAATTAATGTATTAGTATTATATATTTATATGAATATATATAATGGTATCGTATGCTTGTGTCAGTTTACTTGAAGCTTGAAAAGATAATTGACTTTTTGAAGGATTTGCTAATTTATTTTGAGATCAAACAGTTGTCATGAAGGTTTTCTTTTTCTTTTAAACTATAAATAAATTGTGCAAAAATCAAGCTGACAAATTAAGTGAAGGATATATTTAAGGATTATTAATACGAAACCTTATTAACATTCATGCATGTATAGACTGCGTCTTCAACTTAACTACACGTAACATGCTTGGTATTATTCTTTGTTTTTTTAAGAACAACAATTGGTGCAACAGCCTATGACCGATGCACTCAGAAGTATAAAGACTGAGATCGAAACCATGCCTCGAAAACCAATTGGTATTTTTCATCAGCATTGAGGCTTCCTCATTACTACGAACGCAATGGAGGCTCACTACAACTCTCTATACGAGCCAAGTTGAATCGGAGTCGAAACTCGTCAATCTACTGTTAAATGAAAATTTGGGGTATTTTTGTCAAATGACAAGCAAAAAGTTTGATGCTCCCGTCAAACGAGTGCCTTATGCAGTCGCTCATGCCGTACACCCCTCTAAACCGCCTCTGGTATTGAGCCCCAACAAGTCCAGTATATATTGTAATTATTTAAATCTCTTAAAATTTTAACATGTTTTTATTAATTAATTAAGTCCAACACAAAACTATAAATTAACCCATGCCAGTTTGATTCAATTAATTAAATGAAATATTTTTATTTATATATAGGTCTTAATTTGCACGAAAGCAGCAACATGAACCAAATCTAAGATGCATGTGAAGATGATCGAATATATGGAACTTAACAAACGATATCAACTGTGGGAAGCTTCCTTCTTCCATATCTTTCACATGTGAACGAAGGACACAAACAACATAAAATGCTCGCTTGTATACGTTTGAAACTTTGATAATTAAGCATTTTAAATATTCAAAGGTCAAAACAAGTACGTGTACGTTTTCGTATCCCACAATGTATAACAAGTATATATATTTTATATTGTCTATTTTAGTGTCATGATTGGATTAACTTGTTGATCAACTTTATTATACTATGAATCGAAATAATCGAGTGTGGGGTGCAGAATTATTTCGATCTTATTATAATAGGGTTACAAGGAGGCATAGCCCTCTTGGCGGGGGTCCGGGGGCAGCGGGCCCGTAGTGGGGTCCAAGGGGCAGAGCCCATGACTGGAGTTAAAAATGTATTAAAAGTTTAATTATTTAAATTTCGTATATATATTTTAATGAATAAAAACTTTTTCGGATAACTGATATCTAACTGCAAAAGCAGTTATGGATCTCTGATTTTCATATCATCAGGCTTGATCATATTTTATGTACTGGTTCAAAAACTCTCTGAATATTTATACTTGATTATGTGCTCTAATATGAGTTTTATCCGATTAAAGCATTTGTAAACCATAAAATAGTTTTGATCTGAAAGTGTACTACGACTCTCAGATATCCGACGTAATTTCGTTTACAGAAATTCCTCAACATTTTATTGCAAGTTTTCATTTTCATGTCATGCATATATATTTTCATTTTCAAAGTGAATCAATATATCGGTCTTTAATTTTTAAAAGATTTAGGCCCCGTTTGTTTTTTTAAAAGATTTAAGTCTGAATCTGAATATCACATCTGAATGTTAAGAGGTGGTTTAAATGTCTGAAATCTGAATCATTAAGAGGTGGAGGCTAGAGACGAACATCTAGTCGTCGGAGATGGAGCCCAGTCTCCAGGCTAGAAGTTAATGGAGGCCGGAGACAAACGTATGTTTTTTTGGGTTAAGAGGTTTTCAGACCCACTAAAAGCTCTTACTGGTTCAGAGGCTATTAAGACGCTGAACCTCTTAATGCTAGAAAAAAAAACAGTCCACGTTTGATTACGTCTGACCGAATCAAACGTTTTCCTCTATTCAGAGAAAAGAGACAAAAACAAACAGGGCCTTACATTTTTAGCTTCCGACTTTTCTCACATATTTTTTTAGTTTTATCGGTCACAATACGGTTGTAAATATAATGGTCGCAAAGTAGGGTTGTCACAAAGTCCTCGTAATATTTGTGATCGCAATTTCTGTCGCTAAACCCCATCAAAAAAAGATATTATCTACTAAGAATTGCAACATTTGTGATCGCAAGACATTTTAATTACGACCGGTTTGCGATTTAATTAAATTGTGGTTACATACATCATTTACTTTTAAACAAAATAAATTAAACAATATATAACGTAAAAAGTTTATTTTAAAATAAAGAAATAGTATTGGTTATTTTATAAGACGTGACACAGAACTTTATGTACGTATTAGATTATAAAAGGCCATTTAAAGCACTCGTTCAAAGCAATAAACGCTAGCTTAAGTTATGGCAACTCAAGTCATTAGATCTCTTGCAACGACTACTTCGTCGCAAAGAGTGCCAGCAGCTTCAGGTAAAATTCTCTTTTAATTAATTAGTTTGTGTCATTATCATAAAACCTTCTTATATATGGGGAACTGGTGTTTTGGGAAGTTGGCGGAATTTTTCGTCACAAACCACTATATATCGTACAACTACAACGAACTAAACTTGAAAAGCTACTACGATGTGATATTTGCTACAGATAAATATTTAGCCGTCGGTAAATTTGTAATAGATTACCGATGGTCGCGTTTAATTTTTTTCGTGTGTTTATTTCCTCACATGCAGGAACCAAATACTTGTCTGTCCAGAAAATTAAGCTACAGCACAGTCAAATATCAAGGAAATCGTCACACTTGTCGATTGCAAAATTCATTCCAACATGTCATGCCGTCCCGATCAAAGGATTCTAAAAACGTAACGAACGCGGTTTGTGTGTCGAATGGATTTCCTACGGGTAGAACTCGAGATACAGCAACTAATTTGGTTGAATCTGCGCTCAATGCATTGGATATTTTGTTCAGGTTTTCAAGGCCTTATGCAGCAATGGCAACGGTAATTAATTAGTTTTATATAATTAATGAAATAAAACTGTTAATTAATTTCACTAATTAATAATCAAATCATAGCTAATGTAATTAGTTAATTAATTATTTTCTATGTATAGGTTTTTAGTGTGCTTTCTACATCTCTTCTAGCTGTTGAAAGGCTTTCAGATCTATCACCATTGTTCTTCGTCAAAGTATTTCAGGTAACTGATCGATCAACTTATGCAATTAATATATATATATACTCTCAGCTTAATTATTATATATTTTAACTTGATTAATTAATACGTTACATTTTAATTTGTTTATACAAGTTGAGTAATTGATCATGTTTTTCAGGCTATAATTGGAGGCGTATTTATGCAAATATATGTTTGTGGTTTCAATCAAATATGTGACATACAAATTGACAAGGTACGTATATCCTACACGTACATCTAAATTTAACTTCACTTCTTCTCTGATCATGTAAATCGAGTATAATTAAATCTATAATTATACTACTACTAAGACCGGTACGGTTGACCTTGGTAATAAAAGTAAAAATTTGAACTATATATATAATAATATATATTATATTTAGACTGATAGTGAGAATTGTATTATTATTATTATTATTATTATTATTATTATTATTATTATTATTATTATTATTATTATTATTATTATTATTATTATAAATTCATCATTTATATATAGTTAATGTTTCAGATTAACAAGCCGTATCTTCCATTGGCTTCCGGAGAGTTAACCATGAAGGCAGCCATCATTGTGACCGTGTTATCGGCTATAATGGTAACTATTTACACTTGGGTTTTGCCATACTAAAATCTCATCACAAAATGAAAATATGTACACCTTTAGTTTACGTACATTTTTAATTTTTACGGTTAACAATAGTTCATTCCATCACGTAATTATGTAGAGTTTATCCATCGTGTTGATATCTGGTTCTTGGCCGCTATTTTTTGGTCTCTTTGCCTGGTTTGTTGTGGGAACTGCATATTCGGCAAATATGGTATGTGTCTTATTTTGTGTCTATTTCATAGTTTTTATCATTCTATATTACGTTACATAACCATATAATTAATTTGGTTTTTGTTTAACGTTTTAGTTACCACTTTTACGATGGAAGAGGTTTCCTTACACTGCGATTTTATACATGATAAACTCACGGGCATTAGCCATACCATTTGGATACTATATACATGTGCAGGTACTATATAATGCCTATATATGTTATCTTAAACTAGTCATACAACATCTAAGTACGTACGCTGGTCATGTATTTTTATGATTTGTAGAGCGCGATTCGTGGAGGGCTACTCACTCTTTCGAGGCGCCACTTTTTTTCGATTGGAATGTTGATTGTATTCTCAGTTGTCCTGATACTGTTTAAGGTGAGTGATCGACTAGCTAGCTAGGATGCACAATTTTGGCTCAATTCGATCAAACGATTAAGTTTTTTTAATTGAGCAGGACATTCCTGACATAAAAGGAGATGAGATGCATGGAATTAAGTCACTTGCTTCTCAAATCGGTCCACAAAGGGTAAGTTAATTACTTCATTAAATATTTTTGTTTATCAAAATTATCATATAACTATTATTTTCTTTAAATTAAACAATGTATATATTTCCTAAGTGATCATATACAATTGGAAAGACCTTTTTTAACCCCAAAAGTTACTAAAAAATAACTTATAAAACTCTCAAAATTTAAGGTGAATTCGGACAGTATTATAAATAGTGTCACGGATAACTTGGGTGTCTAGTAGTAACTGCTCATGAGAGATATTTACTGGGGTTTTTACTGATGTACGTAGATATGTAACTGGTGACAGTTATAACCTTCAAACGTCATATTCTTTCATAAAAAGTGACAATTAATAAATCAGTCGTTATATGTTCGATCACGTCTAGTTCGTTGAATGGTGTGATGATTTGTAGATGTTTTGGAGTTGCATCTGGCTTCTTGGAACTGCTTATAGTGTCTCTATCTTCATTGGCGCAACATCATCTTCTACGTGGAGTAAATACGTGACGGTAAGCATTTCAAATATAAGTAATGATCTGTTACGTTGATTTAATTAACCCTCGACGTTACAATAGATATTGGGACATTTCGCAACGGTTTTATCGCTTTGGGTACGAGCCAAGTCAGTGGATATAAAGAACACGGAGTCAACATCATTGATGTATTTATTTCTTTGGAAGGTACATTAATTAACAATGACTCAACACTTTAAATTATAGAGGTGCCTATATTCATCAACCATGTATTTATTTTTTTCTTACATTTTTTGCAGCTCTTCTATGTTGAATACTTGCTTCTTCCCCTCGTTAGATGATCATGAGATCGAACGGGTTAATGAAAGCTAAAATTGTTAACGAAGAATCTTAATTCGTTCTAACGCACATATATATTCATTTTAACTGTAACTCATCACAATATCACATGATTAATTCTTTGTACTTAGAAAATAGGCCTCACCTAGCATTTTGTATAATCTAACAACATTCTAAACCAGCAAATTTTGTTTAGTTTGAGCTGCAGCTCGAAGGGTACGTGTTAACGACGTTCATTGAACATATATAAGTAGAAAATACATAGATAGTCCACGTGGCTATCCCTTAGTTTGGTCTATTATTGTCACTAGGTTAACACCCGTGAGTACCCACGGGATGAAACGATAAAATATAAATATTGTTTTAATAGTATTGAAAAAAGGATTAACCTAGATTAATGCTTATAAATTATGTAAATATGAAAACATTGTTGAACAAATATGGTCGATGATGTTGGTGTTTAACCTAAAATGCTTATAAATTATGTAAATATCAAATAGTTCTTGTGGGCCGGATCCATATCCACATAAAAGGTGAGGATGAATGTGGTGATGACACATGACGCAGTGTGGAGAGATGGGTTAGCAATTTATTAGAAGAGGAGATTTTCATCATTCACTCAAATGTAACATGTATTTTTTAAAATTCTATTGAAAATGACCACAACACTTGTATACTTTTAATTTGCATTGTCATCTTCTCATTCACTCAAATATTAAAACTTGATGGCATATATATATATCATATATATATGCCAATGATCTTTTGATCTAATGGTGACGTACTAAATTTTAACCGGTAACATATCGTTAAAAATAAATTATTAAGAGGGATATATACGCAAGCCAATGGCATAGAAAACTTGGCGAAGATGTTAATGAGAAGATATGTTTGCTGCCCCAAAAATCAGCAAGTCAAACGTACATGTGAGTGCTTAATTGATTGATCAATATAATGATAACTCATAACTAAACCCAAAATCTGCATACGGATGCTCTTACATCATTTTAGTCGATTGCTTTAACGCTACTTCAAGCTAATTAAGCAATGCATAGAGGTGCACAAAAAAAAGGAACCGGAACCGGAAGCGATCAAATAACCGAAAACCGGTTCTTAGAAGAACCGGTTCTTGTAGAACCGAACCGGAACCGAACCGTAGGTTCTGAATAGGTTATACTATTTTTTACAAATTATAGGTTCCAAAAGAACCGGAACCGGTTCCTAAAAAAACCGGTTCTTGGAAAAACCGGTTCCTGGAAGAACCGGTTCCTGAAAAAACTGGTATGTCTTAGTGTTGTTACTTATTTAATTTTTTAAAAGTTATATATCTTGTACTCCTTCTTTAAAGTTTTTAATGTTACTACTTCTTTAATTTAGTTAAAAATAATATAACAAATTTATGCCGATAAACTCTAAATGAAAGCCCAATAAAGAGTGAATATTTGCAGCAACCTAACGTTTCGGCCCATGTCATTGAAAGAAACCGCTTTTTTTAAGAACCCGAATCGTTTTTTTAGGAACCGGTTCTTTGAGAACCGGAACCGGTTCTTTAGGAACCGGAACCGGTCACTAGGTTCTAGTTTTTTCACCAAAAACCAGTTCTAGAACCGAACCGGTTTCTTTATCATCAACAAGAACCAGAACCGGTTTTAGAACCGGAACCGGTTCTTAAAAAAACCGATTTGTGCACCTCTAGCAATGCATGCATGAGGTATCAATATTAATGGCCCAACTTTGTTATGCTAGCTACTTGCCCATGACCATGAATATAATCAACCCATTTAAATCCAAATTTCAGACCACATAAATCAGTCTAAGCCCAATTCTCAATTTGCCATGATTTCCCTTTTGCACATTCAATGGCTCAATGCCTTGTTGCTTTTGCCACAAAAACTACAAGCTAGACTAAAAGAAGCTTGTAGCAAACGCTCAACATCAGTTCCGTTACAAGTTGGTTTTGGGTTCTTTATTGTGGGTGGTATGATGGTATCATCTTTTTGTGAGAAATAATGAAATATCTACTCGGGATAAGTGACTAAAGAAGGTACATACTGTGTGGGGAGGTCAAAACTTGATTACTCACAAGTGAAACTTAAATTTAACTCATAAATTTGAAAGAATTTAACTCAAAGACTTTTAAAGTAAAACTCAAGTTTACTTGAACTTAGCTCAAGTTGACTCGTTTACACGTTGTTTGGTTTGATGAAATGAAAGTATTTCTTTACATGCTTCTTAAGGGTTAAAACAGGCACCCAATGATTACGAATGTGTCTAACATGTGACATGTAAATGGTAGTTTCATCATCGTCTTTGTAATAATACATTTGGGTGACAAACAAACCGAATTTAAATGTGACATCAGCCATATGAATACGAAAGTACATAGTTTGATAAATGTGGTCCGAAACTCGAAATATTGAAGGGTTTTAAAGCTTTAATGTCACAACTCATATACACGATTATCATTACTACTAGGTTAATACCCGTGGATACCCACGGGATGAAACGATAAAATGTAAATATTATTTTATAGTATTGAAAAAATAATTAAACCTAGAATTCTTATAAATTATGTAAATATGAAAGCATAGTTGAACAATATGGTAACATGAAAACACTGATAAACGATGTTAATAGTAACATTCAAAAAAAGAATGATGACATGAAAATGTGAGGATCGATAAATATGAGAGTGACAAGTGATATTATATGGAGATAAGACTTAACAAATTATTAGAAGAGGAGATTTAATCCTAAATCTAACATGACCCATAATGTGTGAGAAAATTCGCCGGCAGAATTGTTCTTGTGCTTTGGGCTCTGTAAAAACACTAAGCAACCAATCAAAATTCACCAATCATTTTAATAATTTCTTCTTCCATCTTCAAGATAAGGGTACGAATCGATTCGCATTATCTTTCATTCGGATCTAATTAACACCCATTTCATTTCAGAGATCTTGTTTTTCTTCAAGATTATTAATTATTACAAAAAGCGATTAAAGGAACGATCTTTGAATTAGGTATTATTATGCCCCTTTCATTTCTTTTTCTCTTAATTCCCCCAAATTAGGTTTTAATCGGATTAAATCGCCCATTCATGAACTGGGTCGTGTTGTATACTTGTAAAGATTTCATTTTTTGATATGGGGTTTTGCTAAATGCCTAAAAACAAGGTTACATTCGATTATATATACATATTTGTTTGCGTGTATGTATGCAATTAGACCATGAATGTTTCGTGTGGATATGTTTAATGTCTTAAATAGGAACTGGATTTGGTGGTTGACTGATTTTGGCAATTTTGACCTCATCTTTTATATAAATTGTTTGGAATTGAAATTACAGTCACTTGAATTATCTTCAATTTGGATTTTAGTTTATCTTGAATGTGGGATTTTATGCTGTAATTTTGATTCTAGGTTATGTCATTGCTTAATCATAATGTTGTATGTTTTGATGATTTTTGACATGTTTATTGAGTTATACAGATCAATAGTTGTGGGATTTAGTTTAGACACATGACAAACACCTCCTGAATTTAAGTATCTGATATGAAGCTGACTGGATCTTGAACTTTGATTGATATAGATATTTACTTGTCTGCAGGTGGTTGGACATCATTCAATACTCAAATAGTTATAAGTTTGATATTCATTGATATAAACGTGAGTCTTCAACATATAAACGTGTGATGTGTTATCTTACCATTTAGGCGGATTAAAAGAGTCACACGAAAGACATGCAGATCTTGGCTGCACCTCGTCATCGAACTAGATTAAAGAAGCCAACTTGGATCATCATATTAATTTCATTTGTTTGTGTTTTCTTAATTTTTGCTTATGTTTATCCACTTCAAAACTCGGGTGCATGCTACATCATCTTGTCTTCAAACTGCAACACCTTGTATAGTTGGCTTCCGCCCCCTGCAAGAGCTCTTAATGATAACGAGATAGCGTCTCGTGTTGTTATCAAAAACATTTTGGATCTACCATCGATTGAAACGAGCAATCCCAAGATCGCGTTCATGTTTATGAGCCCTGGATCATTACCTTTTGAAAAGTTGTGGGAAAAGTTCTTTGAGGTATGAAGGTCATAGTCATCATTTAAGGGTCTTGTTACACGTTTATGATCATTTTAGATTCATTTACTTATTATTGGACATCGAGCCCATTTTTATCCCATGGGACACAGATGCTATTGTTTCAGTGAGATTTTACTGTGTATGTTTGTCACTTATTCTGGAACATTTTTTGTATGATTTTAGGGACACGAAGGTAGATTTTCGATCCATATTCATGCATCCAGAGAAAAGCCAGTGCATTCTAGTCGATATTTCGTTAATCGTGAGATTCGCAGCGGCAAGGTTTGTGTTTCATCATAGAATCCACTTATGTCTATGTTGTATCACTGCAAGAAATTAAGGTTTCTGATTAATCTTGTTGTAGTTGTTAGTTATGCGAGTTAGCTTCTCTAGTTACTAATTAATCTGTTTTGCAGGTAGATTGGGGGAAAATTTCAATGGTTGACGCAGAGAAAAGACTTCTGGCAAATGCATTGAAAGATCCAGACAATCGTCATTTTGTATTACTTTCTGATAGGTTTCCGCCTATCTCTGTCTTTCATAAAATAACAAGTCAAAAGGAGTGATTTTTTTAATGCGGGTTGAAACAGGCCGGGCAGGGTTGGATTGGGTTAACCTGTAAACACTTTTGGAACTTACAAGTAACTGGAATATGTTAAATATGATTACAGAAACTATATTACTATGACAATAATCAGGTCGTTGCAATAAAACCATTTAGGAGGTTATATGCATTCTAGTTTGAATTTGATCAATCTCAGCCTGTTTCCATCAAACCCATTTGACCCGCTTCCATTTTGACCCATATGACCCATTAGGTTCTTCTTCTTTTGTTTCAGCTGTGTACCGTTGCGTGATTTCGATTATGTGTACAATTATCTTATGTACACAAATGTCAGCTTCATCGACAGGTATGAATACGTTGACTTTGGAAGTCAAACACATTTGCTCTTATGTTTTAATGATCCTTTAATCACTTGTAAAACTGTTAACATTTTAGCTTTGAGGATCCTGGACCGCATGGAAGTGGTCGATACTCGGACCATATGTTACCAGAAGTCGAGAAGAAACACTTTAGGAAGGGTGCACAGGTATTTGTTTCATGATCTCATAACTCTTGATCATTCAAAAGATCAAGCTCTAAATTTTTATCATATTCAAAGCAGATTTTAATGATTTCAGACACCTCTTTGAGATTTTGATATTATATTTGTGCAGTGGTTCACAATGAAGCGTCAGCACGCGATTATAGTTATGGCTGATAATCTTTACTACACCAAATTCAGGGATTATTGCAGAGTATGATTCTTGTTCTTGTGATCTTTGCTGATTATGTATGATTAGGAATCATTTGATTTGATTTTGGTATTGCAGCCGGGTATGGATGGGCGCAATTGCTACTCCGACGAACATTATTTGCCAACCTTTTTCCATGTGTGTAAGCTTGTTTAACTTCCACAAATTTGAGAGAAAACATTTGAATTTTAGTTGGTTTTTGTTTGTTTAATTCAGATGCTTGATCCACACGGGATAGCAAACTGGTCAGTAACACACGTTGATTGGTCAGAAGGAAAATGGCATCCAAAATCTTACCACAAGCGAGACGTCTCGCACCAATTAATGAAAAACATAACGGTATGATTATGTTAAACAGGATGAAAGCAACGACTTGTGGCACCATAATGTTTTGATTTTAACGCGTTCTGGTTGTTTTGTTCCTGCAGTCGATAACCGAAAGTGTTCATGTTACGAGTGATGAAAAGGTATGTTCTTTTGTTCTTGAATCTGGCTGTGTTAAACACTTAAACTAAATCCTGGAAAATATTACACGTTATATTTAAAATTCTGCAGAAGAGAACTATGATCATGCCATGTATGTGGAATGGGATCAACCGACCGTGCTACTTGTTTGCAAGAAAATTTTTACCCGAGACTCTCGATAGCATGATAGATCTATTCACGAATCGAACTATGTTTTGAGCATAAAAACATATGATGATGATTTTTGTTATGATTTTTGGGTCAAATCAGGTACAAACCAGTTTGGTTTGGGTTGACCTGTTTTCACATTGTTGTGAGGTTCCTAAACAGTCAAGGCTCGTATGAGTAGAGTCGGAGTCGATATGGTGAATATAGGTTTGGAACCGCTGTTTATCGAGTGATTTTGATCGGCCAATTATTTACGGCTAAACATATGTTGTATCTATTTTTGAGAGCTTGATGTAAAAGCCATTGCAATGGCTCAACTTTTGGAAGCTGAAATATGAAATGAATACCTTGTAGGGACATATTTACATAGTTGTAACTTGTGAACAACAACATGCTCACTAAAAGACATTTACATAGTTGTAACTTGTGAACAACAGCATGCTCACTAAAAGGACCTAGGTTCATATGCATGACCCGTTTTGACTCGCAGTATAACTTGACTGACCCAAATCAACCCATTTAGCTAACAAAAACTGTTCAAATAAATCCATTTATATGAGAACGGGTCAATATGAGTTAGAAAGGGACAACGATAGGGGCCGGAGGTACTTTTAAATTTCTGGGTTTAACCTCCCAAGCGCGGTCATCAGTTTCTTTACAACCAGATAATATAAAGTGTTTTGGAACCCAAGCTTCACCTTTTATCTTCCTGTTTCTTACCATTTCTCTCTCATTTTCTTCAATGCCCACTTTTGCATCATTTGCTTTATCCCACTTCTTGTTCAAGATCCCTTCATTAACTTTTGCCCACACTACAGCCGATTCACTCGCCTGCAATCCCTGTTTCATGCATACGCACTTTCACTCATCCGTCCCTGATTACATTACAGTAATAAAGATGTAATCTTTTTCAAATAAAGAAAGTTTAGTACCTTTGGATCCTTGACAACAGGTGTTTTCAACGATGAAATCACATCCTTCGCGCTATATATCACTCTTGTTTTTCCATTGCTAACATCCTTAATTGCCACAGTCCTGAATCAAGAAAACAAAATCGTCACACCTATTAACAAAATTTAACTGCTTACTAAGTTACCATGTGATGCCTAATTACCTGTCCCAATGACCATTGATCTCATAAATGGTTTTCATATTTAGTGAAGATATAATCTTCCCTCTAATAGCCCTGTAATTTCCTTTCCTGCCTAGAAAAGAACTGCCTTTATAACACAAATGCGCTACAAGCCCCGTTTCTTGACATTTAATCGTAACATTTCCCAACCACTCAACATCAGGCACAGGAAAAAACTTTATAACAAGATTTGGTGAGTTCATAACATAAGTTTCACCCTTTTCAAGTAAACTCAACTCTCTTTTCCCAATAACCTTTGCTTCAATGCCGGTACCTGAATCATACAACATAAAACAGACGCATACGACTCAAATCTTGATAATCATAATATGCATAACCAATCTAGTTACATAAAAAGACTTTCAGCCTTTTTGTTCATACCATTGAACTTTGGAATTGCATATTGACACATTGTCATTTCAATGTTGTCTTTGTCATTCGTAGCATGAAGCGCGCTCACAGGCGGATGATGTGAAACCTGTTCGAGTAGCACATTTAAGTTGCCTCTTGTGACATGATGAGTTTCACCAAGAACAGGATTATAAGGAGCTACACCAAACATTAAAGGCCTAACAGTAGATACACTCCAAGCAACAACCGACGTAAATCGATCAACCGCGGTCTCACCATTCGCACATTGACTAAGAACATCATTACTGACACAATACACAGACTCACCATAACACTGAAGCTGTGATTTAGGGATATTGAATATTGCTGGCAACTGAAACAATTGAGGAAACAAAATCAATCACATAAATCAATTCAATTTCACAAACAAAAAAAAACGCAAAGTTTGAAACTTTTTTTATGAATAACAACAATTAAGCATACCGTGAATCGGGTAAGATCGGATCCGGGCCGGACGTTCTTTAAGAGAGTGAAAACGCGTTGAAGCAAATTGGGTGCTGTGTAATCGTTACCGGAAGTGGTATCTAACGATAACGGGGACGTAAGAAGTGCGGTGAAGTTATCATCTTCGTTGTCGTTGACCTGATTTGAATCCATTATTTGCAGAAATAAAACGCCAATATGTCAATTAAAGTAGATTGGATTAAATTGAATTGAATTGAATTGAAGAAGAATTTAACCTGCAACTTAAAGGAAGAGGAAGATGACGGTGGCGGAGAATCTTTGATAAAGCTACGCAAACGATAAACTAAACAATTGTTAATTAATTGTCAATGGACCGATGCTGGTGAGACAAACTAATTTTACCCACGTGTGAATGTTCGATCCAAGATAATGGTTGTTATGCTGGTTTTTGTGGGGTTTTCTCTATGAGCATCCTGTCAAGTTAGATGCATCATACGAGTCCGGTTAAGAAAACGTATGTGGTTGTCTGACTTGGTTTAGGGACCCCTCATGTGACGGGTGGTTATATCCGTCACAATTCATGAAAGTCACAATTGTTTAAAAGTTAAAATATGTTAGCTCGTATCATTTTTTAGTTATAGCTTAGTTTATAGTTGAATTATTCAGCATTTAACATCAAAAGTATTTATTCACTAGATTATACCTCGTGTATTATACGACGTTCAAATCAAACTCAAGTGTAACACTTTTATTCGAATTTTGATCTCCGAACAAATTGCGGCTTAAAAACGAAGTGGATCTCTGTTTCCGATTGTATGAATATAACTTATCGTTATTATTTTGAACTAAGAGTAAACAGATTATTGTTCAACACCATTTTTTGACTTGTAACTAATAATTCTTTGTACATATTTATCATAAATATAGGTGTATTGTGTAACCTATAATGGTATAGATTGAGTTTTTTTATATAAAAAAGTTACTTTAAATTACAATTACACATGATTATGTAACTTTTTTTTATTTTAAGTGATTTTTGTTTTTAAAATAAGTAAATTTTTAAAAAAATATTACAAAATACCGGTACAATTTTTGAAATTCTAACTACTATATTATGAAAATCAAGATCAAGTTTATCCATATGTTTGGCCTCTAATAAATTAAGAAAGAAAATTAAAGAATTTATTACTTTGTTAAGTTTACAAGAGATTATTATGGAAAAATATAAGGATAATTCGTTTTTGATAAACTAAAGTGATAATTGATTTGAATTTTAAATGAGATTTAAATTTTCTAGACGTTTTGCATAACCGGATTCGTATTTTGAGTTTAGCATGTAATAGACTAATTAAACTGATAAGAAATCGATAATTAATTTCAATTTGCTTTTTAGCATTTTGTTTTTGTTTTATATAATGTTTTACGATGAAGAGAGTGTCGCCGTGGGGGCGGTTGTCGTCATAGTGTCTGAGATGAAGATGATTTCAAAGATAAAAGTTGAGAAAATGACTAAAATGGCCGACGTTGGAAACATGACAGAAGTTGAGAATGATCAAAATGAAAAAAAAAACAGTTTGGAAAATGACCAAAATTGCAATTTAATAAATAAGGGTATTTTCGTCATTTAACACAAATCTAACAGAAAACGTTAACGAAAGGACCAAAATGACAATGTTTTACAAAACCAAACACCAAAATAACAAAAAAAAACATAAAGACCAAAATGGTCGAATTGGTACAAACCTAATGACCAAAATGACAGTTTACTCAAATAATTGAAAGGAAGTCCTAGATAAGCGCTATGATAGCAATGGAAAATAAGGGTGGTTGGTGTGGACACGGGTAAAGGTGCTAGTAGGGTCCTACCCATGCGGTAAACCGCCGCCACCCATGCGGGTAGGGTGCGAGTGTGAAGACCACGGGCACTCATACCCGTTATAAGTTCCACCTCGTTTTTTTGCCACAAAAGTCATAACTTTTCATGCATTTTTTATTTTTTATAAATAAGATATGAGGTGGAATGTTGTGATTGATGGATTATGAGGGTAGTATAAAGTTACTTAACACCCACCAAATTTATGAAGTGAAGGTCATAAGGTAGAGGTTTGTGATTGGTAAATCGTAAGGGGGACGGAGTGGATGGCGAGGAGAAGAACAAGCTCCACGAGCTCGCGAGTTAACCACACCTTGCAAAACGATATCCATGAACGAGGTAATAGACGAGGAGCACAGCTCGTGGACGAGAGAAAGTTGCCGTTGTATAATATTATCGTTGAACGGTAATATTACCCTTTCTTGTCAAGAATCTTGGGAGAACCACTCCCACTTCAAAAAGGACAAAATTAAAAGTTTTGTTCCATATTTTGATTGATGAAAAAAGTTTTTTGTGAAAATTTTGAGAGGATCACTCCCTCATTTCTAAGAGTAGTGATAATCAGGGGCGGATTTACCTTTGATCTAGGGGTAGCCCGGGCTACGGCTGAAATTTTACTGCGTAATACAAAATTCTTTAAATATTTTCTCGTTTTATGTATAGGATACCCCTGAACAATTATAAGGATACCCCTCGGTAATTATATTCAAGAAAAAATGAAAAAAATGTTGTCTGAAATTTTTTCTCTGCCATTAAAATTGATGAAGCTCACTAGACATTAAGTGAAGAAGAAGAAGAAGTATAGTGGAAAGAAAGAGATAGTTTCACTTTTTATCTATAAAATTTACTAATATTTTATTACTTTTCCTTTTAACTTTTGTAGATTTCAAAGTATATCAGAGATTGTCACTTCATAACATTAATGAACTTGAATATTAAATTGTAATAAATATTTAAAAAGTTAATAAAAATCTTTTAGTTTTTCTTATATTTTATTTAGGGTGATACTATCTGTACATCCCTCAAATAATTCACACATCCCCAATAGGAACCGTATTGCCCTATACGGTTCCTATAGGGTTAAAATCATTAAATGCAAGCTCCAATAGGAATCATATAGGGCAATACACCCAAAGAAATATATCTGATGCATAGAATTTATTACCGTTGATACGCGCAACAAGCTCAAAAACCCCAATAGGAACCGTATTGGGCAATACGATTCCTATTGGGGTTTGGTTGGTGAGCCATTAACCCAATACGATTCCTATTGGACAATACGGTTCCCGTTCACCCAGATGTCTCCTATACACCCAACACATTTTGACGGGTTTTTTCAAACAAAACCACAAAACGGTTATATTATATGAGGATTGATGATGGACGAGGAGTATTTGTTTAAACTTTCAGTATCTTTATATTCGAGATATTTTTTATTTGATTAGTTATATTATATTTGTAGGTTTAATTTTTTTTTATTTCACTATAATTTTAAAAAAACCAACTTAATTTAAAAAAAAAGCAAAATCATTTTATAACAAAAAAAACCAACTTAATTTAAAAAAAAGCAAAATCATTTTATAACAAAAAACCAACTTATTTAAAAAAAACTAAGATTATTTTATATAAAACAAATTTTTTTGATAAAAAATGTAAAATGTATTACATAAAACAAAAACTTGAAAAAAATTATAAACTGTATATGGTGCGTAATATGACCGTATTGGTCAATACACCCAAAATGTTTCAATAGGAACCGTATTGGGCAATACGGTTCCTATAGGGGATGTGTGTATAGTTAATTTGGGATGTGTGGATAAATCTACCCTTTATTTATGTTAGTTATTTAACATGATTGAATCAAAATGTTTTTATTTTAGGTTTTTAAGACATTTTCTTAAATTGAATATCCAAAAATATTATAAACCATCTAAAAACCGTTAAGAAAAGCTTTTAGTTTTTTAACATGCTTAAAACACATAGGTTTTTTTTTATTATTTTATATATTAGTTTATGATTTTGATTTTTTAAAGTGGTATTGTTGAAAAATATTATGGTCTGACTCCGATAGAAAAGATCTTAATTCCACCATTGATGTTACTAATACTTCAGACATCACAGTGTCTAGTGATATGCAAGAATATTATGACTATTGCAGTAAAATGAGATGTATTGCTTGAATATAGTTTGATGAATATTGGCGATTAAAGCATAGCATTAAAGTTAAAAAAATCAATATTGTATGAATATAAAAAAAATTCTTTTTGTTGGAATGTGGTAAAAAAAAAATTTTTTAGGGGATACCCCTGGTTTTTTTTGCTAGCTCCACCACTGGTGATAATTCACATTAACCTTCTCTCACCACCGTAAATATTGATGAAATTAAACTAGGTTAATACCCGCTTGTTCACGCAGGTTGAACGGTAAAAAAATATTTATATAATTCTACATTGAAATGTAAAATAAAAATTTTAGACTTTTATTTACAAATTTTTAAACATGATCCAACTTTAATAAATGATCCACTTCTCAAATGGGTAAATCTTGAAAGATCTATATTTTTGTTTAGAATCAATATGATTGCGATAAGTGGCACTATGTGGTAGAATGGTTTAGCAATTTATTAGGAGAGTAGATTAAACGGTTTTTCTTTTGGCTTTTAGGCGCGGGAAAAAACAAAAGAACGCGTGGGTTCGGCCGAATGAGAAGCAATGGTGCTTGGGTGCCGAATGGCTTTTGAGTTGCCACGTGTTTTAAATTTGTGGTGTAATTATTAAATATTTTAAAGAACATTTGTTTCTATCCGTTAAAAAAATAATTTGTTTGCACACAAACTAAGGGGTCTGAGACTCTAGAGTGGATGTTGGGTGGGTAAGATAACAATATTACATATATTGATATTGATAAGGTCGGTGTTTTGTATTGTTCGAGTTACGTAATGTAATGTCACGTTGTGTTTTAACTTTTTTTTTATGTTAACGTATTAAAGTTTTAATTCTTGAGTTTTAACATATTTACTGTTTTAATCCGTATTTTTTACTAATTATCATTTTCAGCGATAAGTTTTTGACTTTGATTTCTTATTCTACTTTGACATATACTACGACTTTAATATTGTTATCGTTTTGACCTCTAACTTTTGATATTTTATCGTTTTTTAATATGTGACACATTACTTTTTGCGTAGTACGTACGAAACATAAGACTTTTTTTTATCAACGCATGTGACCAAGTTAAATACGCAAGACCCGACTGCGTGACCCGACCGCTACAACGCGCGGCGTAGTCTTAAATCTAGTTACAATCATTTTACACGATCTCTTTAAATCTTTTAATAAGTCACACTCTAAAATACTCGCTAAAAATGCTAAATCTAGTAATACCTGATGATTCAACCACGGGTAAGAAACAAAGATCCGACACAATACACTCACAAAATTAAGTCTTTGAATTTTTTTTTACACATAATATAATCATTGACATTAAAGAATTTACAGGAAAGTGACAGGTAAACGGGCAACAAGTTGTGCCGTCACCCCCTTTTGAATAGCAAAACCTAGCCTACTAAAGACAAAACCTTGGCCCTTAGGTGTCGAAACATTGCTATGAATGACTCGCTGGACCCTGGTCAAGAAGTTCACTGCCTCAGTGGCTAGGAAGCCAAATGTGTCAAACGCTAATGGGATAAAAACATGTTGATTCTCCAGGCATGCTTTCTCGTGTTTGGCGATCTTGCATGATTCCGCCTTTGACGCTGCTTGTCGTGCAACAAATCCATTGTCCCTGAGCGCAACCAAGGGGGACACTCCCGTAAGGTCCACACAAGCGTGTTTCCCCCCGTCCAACCAAACACTAGAATATCAGCCGGCCTTAAAGTAGATCTCCCCTCTAGCGGATCTGTCAGAAAGTTCACAGGAGCCTCTTTTTTAGCCGAAATTCCTGCTTGCTTAAGGATATCACATAGAACATCCCTAACCAAGTCATGTCTGTATTTAAAGCCAGGTAACTCCTTGCAATGGACTGCATGATCGCCAAAAGCATCTAAACACACTTTGCGGCAAACGGGACAAGGCTCATCAACTGGGAACAAAGGAATCATTAACCGGTACTTAAGGATAGCCCGGTATTCCAATGGTGACATATGCTGCCCTAGTCCTTCAATGGGGATGACAGTCAGAAAATCTTGAGCCCGAGGAGCTTGGAGACATGCAACCACTGCTTTCTGACGGGGTGAAAGATCAAACCTCACTTCCAAACTTTGACCGATCCTACTAAATAAAGCACTCGTCAAAACATGTTGGGCTTTAGGGGGGCAGTGTCCTTTTTAGAGAACCCGCTGATATCAAAATCGGGAAGAGAAGTCTGTAAGCATTCTAATGCACACCCATAATCAGAATCTAAGCCGTCCAAACCACAACTGCGAAGAATATGGTCTTGCAAAGCCCATGATTGAGCCCTAGAGGCCACGTAAAATTTAGAGTAAATAAGGTGTGAATGATGGACACCACCCAACCTAGCTAATGGATCGGGTGGTCGAGCACCGAGCGAAATGGTTTGCAGGTTCAAGCGAGCAACATGGGAACACTGCCACAAGTGATCACCCGACTATGACGATCGGGTATGGCTTCGGGTTCATGAACCCGTGAATATGGTCAACGTGATTGTCATTTATGTTCTCAACCAATCTTCACTATCCAATAACAAGATGCATGAAACAACATCGAGGTGTCCATTTCAGGTTAACAAGCAACAATGCAAACGTCCCTATTGCCATTGGGAATTACAATACTTGGTCCACATTTGTGGAGTCATTCACATATCCAAAAAACCACAAGGCCGGATAAAAAGATTCAAGAAGCTAAGTGCAAGAATAAGATTTTGGTGTTTTAGAATCGAATGGGTTACAATTCAACAATTTGTGCGAATGATGAAGAACAAAAAGACAAAGAAATGCAATGTGCGAATGTATATCTTAAAAGATGACGGGAATATAATATCACTCATGTATAAAATGGACCCATTACCAATTGTAGAAACGTTAATTACTATGAATTATTTTATTTTGAATAGTTTCAAAGTAATATTCAAATTTCAAAATAAACATGTGTGAACACTTTATGAGTATTAAATCCTGAACCAAATCTAGCTTGTTCATGTATCATATAATACACAATATACTCGAATTTGAGTACCATATCATTTAAAATAAG
This sequence comes from Tagetes erecta, assembly GCA_030867185.1. Classification (NCBI taxonomy): domain Eukaryota; kingdom Viridiplantae; phylum Streptophyta; class Magnoliopsida; order Asterales; family Asteraceae; genus Tagetes; species Tagetes erecta. The sequence continues at coordinate 2,939,455 of CM061492.1, forward strand.
ATTGTGAAATACTTTTTTAGGGATAGTTGAAACTTCAAAAGACATTCGATTCTTACATAGTAAAATATTATTAACAAACGGAAGGAAAAAAAAACATTGTTTAAAGATACTTGAATCTAAGATGCAAATACTCAAACTAAACTTAAACGTGTATCATTTACAATGATTAAAAACATGTTTTAGATAAAAACAACCTAGCTAAAAGGCATTGGATTCGAGTATCATGTTGCATAGAGGAATAAAATAATACGAGCTAGCTAGCTAGCCTTTTATGGATACACAAACATAGTTAAATCTGATTTGCAAATCTTTTTATTCCAATATGTAATTTCGAATTATTATTGGAAGTCAAGTCTTATATAGGATCAAGATGTTACCTACATATCATCATATCATATATATAAAAATAAAAGGTAATATATAATCGAATGATTTTATGATTCTCTATAAATTTCAACTCCATAGAAAACATATTCGATGTTTTTGAATAATAATCCCCGGTTCAAGTGATTAAGAAGGTTTTGATGATTTTTTGCTCAAGTGATTGTTGTAAGATACCAAGGACTTCACAAAATAAGAAGGTTTTGAGTTAAAGTCTCACATGAGATTAAAAAAAAAGATGTTTGAGTTGGGTCACCGGTCATGCAGTTTTCTTAACTAATGTGGGTTTCTTTTGTTGAAAGCCCGTGAGTGATCTAAATTGTCATTAAAAAATTATATATGATAGTAAAAAGATAAATATCTTACATAAAAATAACATGGTGAAAAGTGAGTGTAAAACTAATATTTTTTTCTAACACATAGTTTTTTTTACTCTTAGTTATCAACTTGCACTTGCAACAATATGAACTTGGGAGGGTGCGGGTGCGGGTGCGGGTGCGGAGAGAGAGATCACTATAATACTACAAGTGTAATTATCATTAGATGACAATAGTATGCGTATGTTATGGAAGTTTTCGCTACTAAAGGTCCATAATATGTTTATGTCACATCGAAATAGAAGACAAACGAAGAACAAACTATGACGCTAACCTTTTTTGTTTGAATAGCAAAACTAAGGTGACGTTGGTTTTTTTTTTTTAGGAAAAAAGTTTGCAGTCCGCGAACCACATCTATAGATATCCGTAAAAAGAAGACTGTTTGTTTTTAACCTCTACAGTCTGTTGAAATAAATTGGTGATGGTAGACAGTGCTCGGTGGTGGACGGTAGTTGTGGCAGTGATCGGTGGGTGGTGGTTGCGAACGCCTGAACGGTGGGTGGTGGTGCACGGTGAGTGATGGGTGGTGGAGGACGGTGGGTTGTGGTGGACGCTTGGTGGTGGTGGAGGACAATGGCGGTAGGGGATGGTGGGTTGTGGTGGACGCTTGGTGGTGGTGGTGGACAATGGCGGTGGGGGATGGTGGGTGGTGGTGGCCTGGTGGGTGATGGTGGTGGACAGTGGGTGGTGCTAGTGGTTGATGGTGTTAAACCTCTGCGGACGTTAGAAAATCTTAGAAGTAGTTGGTCAAAATCTATATTAAAAAGAGCTCACGCAAACGTTTTTTAATGAAACGTCCCCGAAAAACAATCTCAGATGACAACATTTACGCGTATGCAAGGCGGAGACATAAGATTCTACACAAATGTTTTTTAAAAAAACAAACACCACCTAATTCGTAACATTCACAACATTACTATTGTACATTTATCACCAATGCCACTAGACAACTACGTTAAGGTCGTAAAAAGTAGTAACTAACTAAAAAATTATGGATAAACTTGGTGTGATGGAAACTTAGGCTTCTCTTTTATTCCATTTCAATTCTGCAATGTGAGTTCAGTGTGTCTATATATCGAGCAAAAACACGCGAAAAGAGAGCAAGACTTTGGTGCTTAAGCGGGTTTTAAAACCATGTCTATGTGGTTGTTTGAAGAAACAAATTTGATCTTTGAATTTAAGAAAATTTGACAGTAGAACAATTTCTTTTCAAGCAAAACTCGATAGTAACACCCGAAAATACTACTCTCTTTACATCTTCTTCACATATAAATACACCTACGTACTATCATCTATATATATAACATTGTTTCCCTCATGGTTTTACAAAAGAATTACATCACACCATATATAACAAACCAGACTTACCGCTTATAGCCCATGGCTACAACCGGTATCCGAACCTTATGTCCTCGGTTTCCCTTCAACAAAACCTCACCAAAACTGTAACTCTTAGTCAATGATCGTACGGTCAAAGTGACAGTCAACTTATGTGATGCACCTGCTCCTATAGTCATGGATGGAGGGTTCACTTCAATGGCTATGGCTGCAGCCATTTTGGCAGTGATTTTGTAGGTTTCTGTTTCATCGATATTTGTGACGGTTCGTGTTACAGTTTGACTTCTGACCAGATGGGAGACTGTGATAGATGGTGTGTTTAGATTGTATGGATGGCCTAAGGTGTAATTACATGGATGGTGAGTGTAGTTTAGTAGCTCGTTGTAATCGATCCCAGGTGTTGTGCATAAGAAGCCTAGATAGTCTTCATAACCTGAGATTTTGACAAAAATAAGTCAAACATGTTTCCTTTTAGTTCAAGTTTCATATAAAAAATAAGTCAACTTTATTCTCAAATTCAAGAATCATGAAGAATTTAAAGATTTATAAACCAAATTCAGGCATGTCAACATTTTCATGAAAGTTGAAAAATGTCAATGGAACTTTTAAGTCAAATATCACATGGTTGACCTTAAAGTCAAAACGTACCTGCATCAAAGACAAGACCAGGGTCCAGAGCTGCTCGGGGATTAACATGGCCATTTCCATAATCAAAAGGTGTTGCCGAGACAAACGTCATTGTATCTGACCTTGAAAATTGCTCAGCTAGAATGGGCTTTTCGGCCCGATCCAGTGTATGTGCTGTTGTCATCAGGGCCGACTTAATAGCTGCCGGGCTCCAATGTGGATGTTTCTGCTTTATAAGAGCTGCTATTCCTGATATATGCGGTGCAGCCATGCTTGTTCCTGATATCATAGCAAAGTTTTCTCCTGTTCCCCAAAACCACGGAAATATGACTAGATAATACTTTTTATAAATTATTGGTACCATTTTTTTTTACGAAACATATGTGCAGCAATCATCTTTTTTTGTCAAATGAACAGCTTAGTTGCAACTGGTATGAAACTGATTATTCAGACAAATGTATTAGAATTAATACATCCAAGCAGTAAAAAACTTATTATTGCAACTTCAAACCGCAATAATAAAAAAATCAGTGTCAAAACGCAAGCCCAAACGCCTCTAAGATGGGAACCAGAAAATGAAAATGACAAAAATCAAGATTTTACCTATGTAATTAGCCTCATCAGTGCCATTTGGAGACCAAGAAGCCCAAATTAGTGCCCCTGGTGCAAGAATATCAGGTTTTAAAAGATCCGCATCACGAAGGCTGTAATCTCTAATATTGGGCCCTCGAGCAGAAAACCACGCGACTATTGGTGCTGATTTATGAAGTATCGGCTCCAAACCGTCTCCTATAGCTCCAGTAGCTTTGAAACTTTTCACTCGTCCGGTCCAATCTCTTATAGTCGATGCTTTATAATAATCTATAAGCTCCTATAAACAGATAATTAAAACTTTAATCAAATCAAGAAAGTGATCAATAAAATCAAGAAATATAAAGATTGCATACCATTGACTTGCTAACATCAGTAATGAGAATCCCAGGTATGCCCGTTGGCACCGGGTCAAATTTGGTACCCGGTGTGACATTTTCAACAGCAAGAACAAAGCCAATTGCACCAAGAGTCTTTGCGGTTTCAGCAACCTTTTTAACTGACGCAGTGCCAATAACAAAATTGAACGAATAACCACATAAAAGAATGTTCCCTTTAATCATATTTTTGTTCAAAACTTCGGGTCTTTGGCAATCAGTAGGACTAAACTTCATAACCGAAGAATCCAACACAACATCATTAGCTGCAACAAGCGTATACTTTTGATTTAAACGCGTAGCAGCTGCAACAGATCATAGATTAACAGCTTTTAGTGTTGGGATAATATAAACAGATTATTTATAGATGATCACGTACGTGACAACCCAATGCCAGCTAGGATTTTCCCGTTTCCAAGTGTTAAATGGTTTTTATATCTTCGATCATCAACAGCAGCAGCTACGGTTACAATCCAAGGACTAAAAGAGACTAAAGATTTGGGAAACGGGCCTCCATTTCCGGCTGCTTGTGCAACAAAAACTCCAGCTTTTACAGCAGATAGAAGGGTAGCATCAAACGGGTTCAAAAAAGTTGTTCTTGTGGTCGGGGGACTGTTGGGCCCCACTGAGAGATTTAAGATGTCAACACCATCATGAACCGCCATCTCAATGGCAGCAACCACATCAGCAACAAATCCTCCAAAGATTCTGTAGAGTGCCTTGTACACAGCTATCCTGTTCATAAATGTTTTTTTGTACAGATTAAAGCACATATACAGGTGATGAGATGAGCAGGCTGGCTCGGTTTAGGTAACTTTTCCAGTTTTATCCAAATTGACCCGTTAGAGATAAAATACAGCCCGAATCAGCCCATTCATAAGTAACAGGTAAAAATTGACATACACCTGGCACGAGGAGCCATTCCACTTGCTTTTCCAAATTCGTATCCATGCATACGCACTGGAATCCCGTTATTTCCGGCTGCAATTGCTGCAGTGTGGCTGTGAAACAATATTAGCACTACAACCTGATATTTTTCTTAAACGGTGAACACACTGTTATAATATTAGCTTGCAACTTCAAGTCTATTAATAGACATCAATGCATCAATGTGCTGATGGTTTAACAAAAGCTTTTGGCGCTTGACTTTTGATCTCAAATGGGTTTATTTTAACTTTGAAATTGAGCGGAAATGGAGCAAATGGTGAAACTAGATTGAACTTTATACAGAAAAGTATGTTGAACGAAGTTTTCACATGCGCATATAATCCTTTTTAGTGAGGTCCATCTAAATGTGGTACATATTAGTTTTGACCTTGAAATTCAAATGATACCACTTTTGGAACAGATTTTTACTTTTAGGGTCAAATGGATTCATTTCAAGGTTAAAATAACCATGAATCACAACAAACAAATCAAGGATATTCTTCAAATTTTAATGGTTTAACCTCAAAGTCAAACTGTACTTTTCATACACATTGACTTGTGAGGTCAAATTGGCTTACTTTCAAGTTTCAACTACAGCATTAACATGAATTCAACATCTAGTATATATATACAGAATTTATATAAATCATGTATTTGTTATGAGATCAAAAGAAAATGAAAAAAATGCTAGGTCTGACTTTCAAAGTCAAACGACGGAGGTGGCATTAAATGTATCAAATTCATTTTCAAGATTATTAAATCATTGGCAATTTGGCATTACTAACCTTCCATGTCCATCACCATCCATAGGTGAAGCATAATCAACCAAAGGATTAAAAACACCAGCTGCAATTGCAGCTTTTGCGAAATGCTGTGCTCCAACAATCTTTCCATTGCAAAAACTCGTTTTTGTATCAGAATGAACTTCACATTTTCCTCTGTATTTTGGAATTGGCCCATATGGTTCAGTATTATGGTTCCCAAAACTTGGATGATGTGGAAAAATACCCGAATCAACAAACCCAATCACAATGTCTTCCCCGGCTCGATCAAACCCACCCCCTGTGGGCCAAACTCCCGTTGGAAGCCCGAGAAATTGCGGTGTGTGCGTGGTAAGTTTCCTCACTTTCCAATCTTTATCCACTGATTTCACACCATTGGCTCGCCTAAGTGTTTCTGCCTACTAATATGTTTAGAAACATTTAACAAGTGTAATTTCAAGATTAAATGCAAACAAAATAATAAAAAGTCAAGGATTTGACCTGTTCAGCAGAAATGTCAACAGCAAAACCATTGATAAGATGCTTGTAACTGTAGAGTTTCGTGTAAGTTCCTTGATCGAACAACGTTTCAAGAAGAGTATCATGTTTGAGTTCAAGGTGGTTGGAATATGATGACACTGAATCACTGAGTAAATATCAAAATTAAACATAGATTAAAATAAACAACGCCTTAAAACCTTTTTAATTTTCATGGAGGAGTATAGTATCATAAGAAATGGTTCCAAGAACACAAACCTAGTGAAATCAAGCTTCTCACTGGACTCAACAGCAGTGGCTTCAAAACCGCTAACACCGCCTCTGTAGCATGTCACCGGTTCTCCTTCGATTGTTACAATGTAAATCTCTGATTTCCCAACCACAAAAATACCAAAAATAATTATAATTATAAAAACAATTTCCACAATCTTCATCTTCATCAATCCTCCTACAGGTATAAACAACATTATGAACCACATGAGTAGACTTCATTTCCACTTTTACTTAAATGTACTTACGCAATCGCACGATTTTGTTTTAAAAATACTTTTTACACACATACAAATAACTCAAGAAACTGAAGCAATGACTAAAAGGCCTCATCTTTTGTTCATTAGATCAAGTAAATACATCTCGAATTAACAAAAACATAAAACACAATATAATACTGCGTGCGATTTGGGGTTTGTAAAAATGTTTTGCTTTGTAATTCTTTACACACATATAAATAATTCAAGAAAATGAAGCAATGACTTAAAGGTCTCATCTTTTGCTCATAAAATCAAGTAAAAGCATCTTGTATTAACAACAACAACAACACAATGCACTTACGCAATCACGCGATTTCGGGTTTGTAAAAATGTTTTTTTTTTCTTGTACTTCTTTGTACACATACAAATAATTCAAGAAACTGGAGTAATGATTAAAAGGTCTCATCTTTTGCTCATAAAATCAAGAAAAAACATCTTGAATTAAGTAAAACATAAAACAGAGAGATAAAAGAGATATGGATAGTGTACCAGCTTGATTCAATCTGAAACAGTCTCTTTCATTTGCATCTGATAACCCATGTGATCAACCTGCATATTATATTCACAAATTATAACATACACACACATATATACATATATGTATATATATAAATATAAATGAACAAATTGATGACCAAGATAGGAATCAAATAAAGATTATTGTGAACTTCACTCTTTCACCTAATAATCAAAACCCATTAAAGTTTAAACCATTTAAACAAAACCCAAATTAAAAGTTACAAACTTTACTCACATTGATCCAAGAAAAGAATAAAATCATATCAAATCAAAACCCCAAAACAATATTTGCTAAAGCTAATACCCAATGTTAATAATAACAGTAAAAATGGAGGTACATTACTCTGTAATGATCTTCTGTGTTGGATTTAAAGTAAAGATTGATCAAGGAAGTGGATAATTTTGCAAATGGGGGTAAGTTTAAAGGGAAGAAAATGAGAAAAAACAGAGAGGCAGTTAGGGTTAGTCACTTTTTGGGACACAAGACAAGATGGTGGTGGACACTTGATTTAATTGATTTAACAGTTAAAACCATAAATATTAAATGAAGTGATGTACCAGATATACCTCATCTGTATACATATATATATATATTAAACAAAAAAGGAGAATCAAAATCAATCAAGGATGTATAAATCATTTTATATCAAGTAGCAAGGTAACATTTTATATTGGCAGTGTGGTGTAATGATGAATGAGAGTGATTTGTTTTCTTTTTATGTGGATTGTGAATTGGTTTTAGTAATGATAACAGAAAATAAGATCAAATGTTTAAGCATTCGAGTTTGTGATTTAGGGTTCCAATTTCTTGATAAGCGAATGTCTTGTTGTCATGTTTTTCTTGGATTTGGTTTCATTTGACCATATTTTTACTATATGTCGTTTAAAGCATATTTTTAAGCTTTATTTAAATGGTGTGCGTCTAAGTCAAACTATAATATTCCGCCAATCTACGCGTTCTCATTCAAAGACCTTATGGATATTCCTTCCTTGCTGAATGGGGACCCGAACTACAAACAAGCGGTTCATGCTATCTTTATGATAACAACTTGGAGCTTGTGGAGGCATCGAAATGAAATTACTTTTGAAAACATCAAGCCGTCAGCTAACAGGGTTATTTGCGAAATCATGGTGGTAGGCTCTCTCTGGCTGAAAAATAGAATCCGTAAGGGGACTTACTGTGCTGTTCCAAATTTTTCTTTTGACCCGGGTTAAGTTTACTTTTTTGTTCCGTTTTTGTTATGCTTGTTTTGTTGGTTTTTCATGTTTTTTGTACTGTTCGGGGTTCTTAGCTACTTGTTAGCCCCCTTTTTTTTTTTTTATATATCTATTTGCCGTCCAAAAAAAAAAAAACTAAATGTGAGGTGTGTGCGACTGTGCGTATCATCACGCCCTTTAACTTCGTCTAGACATCCACTCAACTCCACATCACCCACTTTTTAATTTAACCTCATTTGGTGGCAATAGTTTTCTTTTTTCTTTCTTTTTTTTGAATGGCTTGGTGAAAATAGTTTAACCTCTTAACACACCTTACCCCTATTATATGAGTTATATATACTTATATATGTACTTTGTGTGAGAAAGACCCTCCCTCACGCGTTAACCCTTTAACTTGCTCCCCATTATCATCCCTACTGACGTGGTGTGACGGACGTTAACGGGTGATGTGGTCATGTTGCTCACTAATGCGCCCACCTCCGTGAATGTAGATCACCTAGCCTAAGATATTTTGTTTCTCATCTAAAATATTTATGAAGATTAATACTTTCTAAGGTAATTTACATATTTGTTTATATCCATATTTCTAAAGGTTAATCTTGAAATAATAGTAAAGTTTAGGGTTTATTTTTAATATGTTTTATTTAAGTAAAGTATGTTTATTTTAGTTAATTGAATCCTAGTAGGTTTATGAAAGGTTTTAGGTATCTTGGAGAGGAAGTTTAGTATTAACTATAAATAGGGATCTAGGTTATTGTTTTTATGTGTCTCTTTTCTTTGTAAGTTTTTTGATTATATAAAAAGAGTCGCGGGTTGTCTCCCCAAATATCTCGTGTTCGTGTTTGTTCGTTTGTTGGATCTGATTGTTTGATCCGTCTGGGCCAACAATTGGTATCAGAGCTAGCTTTGGCTCGTCGAACATATGTTCGCATAGAAAGAACTAAAGAAGGAGAAAGAAAGTTGGTGGTGTTTGCTTATTTTTTAGAGATTTGTTTCGGGCGCGGGAATCAATTCTAAAACTAAAAAGAGCAACCCATAGAAAGTAAAGATAAGAAAGACACGATGATGAATGAGGGACTTCTAGTATTGACAAAATCAAACTACAAAGAATGGGCGACCAAGATAGAGAGATATCTGAAAGAGTATGGCTTTTGGGATGTTATTGAACCTACAGTCGGCGTAGCTGTAGATGAAAGAAAGATGTACACAGCTTTGGGGTGCATATGTCAAACCCTACCGGAAGATGTTCTGGTACAAGTTGGCATACTCATGGACGCTAAGGAAGTATGGCATGCTTTGAGGATCCGATTTCTTGGAGTTGATCAAGTACGAAAAGAAGAAGAGGAAAAGGCATCTCAAGAAGCTGTTAGGAAAGAAAGGTTAGATGAGATCATTGAGAAAGAAAGGTTGGATGTGATTGTTCAAATAGAACAAACACGTAAGAAGGAAGTCCGGGAAACTACTGAGAAAGAAGAAGCTTTGCAAATTGTTTTGGAAAGAGAAGAAAAGAAAAGGTTGAATAAAGAGAAAGAAAATATTACTTTGGAAGAAGAGAAGATGGTGAATCTTCAGGCATGTTTTCTTAACTCAATCGTCTTTGAAGGTGAAGAAACCGTTAACATCAGCAAGCAACATCAAAGCAAGAAGCTTGATACTGATCTTGATGTTGAAAGAAAGAATCGAGTAATGAATGAAAGGAACGATGAAATTGACAAATCTACACATGTAGAAACGTATGTGAAAGTTAACGGTCAAGCATTTGTTGACGAAAAATTTGAACCGAATGAAAGGTTTAAAAGACCAGTTAGAAAGAAAAGCCTGCTAATGTCCAGTAAAGAAATAAAATTTAACCCAGTTGCGAATTTTGGGCCAAAGTTGGATTGTCAAGTATGTTCGGATAGACAAAGAAAGAAAAGAAAAGTGAGAAAGAAGAATGTAAAGACTGAATGTGCATCTGAGATGAATGTGGATGGTTTGAATGATGAGTGTGAGAAACGTATCAAACAAGTTTGTTACAGACAATTAAAAAGAAAAAATAAAGACGGACCAATGATTAGAGTTGAAGAGTTAAGAGTGCTATTAGGAATTCAAGACCTTGGCGGGACAATTCAAGATTAAGGGGGTGAATAAAGGTTAATCTTGAAATAATAGTAAAGTTTAAGGTTTATTTTTAATATGTTTTATTTAAGTAAAGTATGTTTATTTTAGTTAATTGAATCCTAGTAGGTTTATGAAAGGTTTTAGGTATCTTGGAGAGGAAGTTTAGTATTAACTATAAATAGGGATCTAGGTTATTGTTTTTATGTGTCTCTTTTCTTTGTAAGTTTTTTGATTATATAAAAAGAGTCGCGGGTTGTCTCCCCAAATATCTCGTGTTCGTGTTTGTTCGTTTGTTGGATCTGATTGTTTGATCCGTCTGGGCCAACAACTTCATATTAACATGAAAAATACAACACAAAGTTAAAACTTCTACTTTTAAGTGAAACTCTTAGAGTTAAACATTAAATGATGAATTTGATACTTTTGTAGTGAAACATACTTATGAATTTGATTACCCATGCATAAAGTTGTTGCGCGTTTTAGTACAAGATTTTTTTTCTCTAGTAAAAGTTATTTTCATGAATTAGTGTCCTACTAATCACTTTTACGTGTAGGTAAAAATATTAGTTTTTTTTAATTATTTAAAACTATAGTAAAAATCTACAAATATATCAGAAAATTAGTTGTTAGGTTGAACGCATAAAATTAGTTGTTAGGTTGAACGCATAGTTTTCTTATTAAATATATTAAGGATTATGGATGCACTACAAGCTATTTAGCGACAACGTATATAAAGACGATAAAATTTGTTGCTATGGATAGCTATATTGAGGCGACAAGTGAGTGCTACAAGGTTCACAAGAATTTTGATTGGTCAAGCCGTACAACGAGAACATGTCGTCTACATTATGTTTGGGGTCTCAATGAATGAAATCTCTCCATCCATTGAGATATATATACGGTTTGCTGTTTAAATATATTCTTTTAAAACTCTGCTAATAATAGCTCTGTTATATATGAGACTTACTTGACATGGTTGTTGTTGTTTTAAGGTTTGATTTATAATTTTTTTATTTTTTATGATTCAATTTATGAGGGCTAATTTTTATACTTGCATAGAGTATCTAAAATCTCATAAACAACGTACCATGTTGATACTCCATCCTTTTGTTCCATCAAGGATCGTGCCTTCCCATAACAAACTTTTGTGCCATACTAAATTTAATCTTGTTATACTAAAAATCCATTTCAATGGGTGGACAAGCCTGGATGAGATGTGTGGTATTTGCTACAAATACAACAAGAAAAAAATAAATTTTATAGATGTTATATATCAACTAAAGCCAAAGTAGCACACCAAATTAAGTAAAGTACTTGCTAGTAATAAATGTATATACATGTCAATATCATATCTCTTTAGTCTTTACATATTCCTATATCAAATCTCTTTAGAGAATAACAACCATATATTTTTTAATTTTTTTCTATTGAATATCAAATCTCGAAATAAAGAAGTAAAAACATATATATATATATATAATACATGGTGTTAAGCTTCAAGTCAAAGATTTCAAGCTAGTGATTGATGATGCATGTGTCGTATTTATAAAAGTAAAAGAGTTAAATTGTAAATTTATTTACAAAAATAAAAAAGATGGGTTTTGGGTGGAGGAAACATGTGAGGGGTACCCACAAGAATTGTCGTTAAGTTAAACAAGAGCATGTGAGCGTAATAATATTAAATCCCCGTGATGGTAACTCCAATTATTTTCTCATAACATTTTACTATTTTAGTGTTTCTAATTGCATTCACTTGTATCTTTCGAATTTTCCAAAACTCTTGGAATATATATATATGTATGTATGTATAATCAGATCAATCAAATGTCATGTTCCAAAATAATCTCAGTGAGTATATATAACTTTTAACCTCTAGGTTAGTTATCAAGTAAATTAATGGCCGGGCCAAATTACTAAGTTAATTTGTGTGTGAGCGAGAGCGATTCAACGACACGGATTGACAATGGCTTTCGTGAAAGATGTATTTTATTGACTCATTTAAGGATGAAATATTGACGTTTTGCTTGGAATTGTTTTATACTTTTGTTGAGAATATATATATATTCTTGATCAAGAGCCAATATTTTCATGAAATATAGATGTGAAAAAAATTATTACAATAGTGTATTAAACTTTTAGAGTATGACAGTACGTTGACATAGTATTAAACTATTAATATATAATACTTTGATTATTAATTGACGGACGTACGTACTCTTAAAGCCATAAAAGCCCTAAAACTGGCTGTCTTATAACAACTAAGGAAACCCTACTCAACTAATTTCATAAGTTAAGTAAAGGCCTATTTGCATCTAGAGTAAATGTTCGAGGTAACTTTTACATTAATTGATTCGTATCCTCCTCCCGATGAAAAGCTTAAAACATTAGTTTCAAATTCGAAAAAAAAAATTAACGGCGTTAAATATTTTTTAATACGGCTCTTTAAAAAAATATGTTTGAAAGTTAAGATCTCTAGCAAGAATTTTTTCAGTTTGGATCTCTAACAAGAATTTTCTCAGTTAGGATTTTTTTTCCAACCAACAGGTGAAAGTTGAGATTTTTAAAATCCAATTTTCTTTTATTAAATATAATAATAGATAATTTTAAAAAAGCTATAGATGCAGCAAAAACTTATACAAACAGTCTAAAATAGGTCGTGTTGCCGGCCTACCAATAAGATGAAAACAAAATGGCATATGTTAGTTAAAAAAGACAATAAAAATCACGAGAACTTAAGATTTAACAATATTGTCAAAATTGTTAGTTTATGTGTCTTTTACTAGTGTTTTTAAGGATTTATCTCACACACTCTTCAAAAGTACTTTTAAATTTACATGAATATCAACAAGTCGGTCATGAGGATGTTAGCGTCCGGTGTGAGCCGAGAAATATGACCCGGACCCCTATTGTGTCCTTACGAGGATCCATAAGCATCATTACCCAATGGGTTAAAGAGGTATAGCCCTGGCTAGAATTAAGGTCATGTAGGCAAATTTTATTTTCGTGTTTTATCTTTTAATAAAAAACAATAACTATTTTCAAAACTTAAGTGGGCTTATACTTTTTTACGCTTTTAATAAGCCTAAATGCTAATTTAAATATATAATTGTACTTAATAGAATGATCGAATAGTATAATTGTAATGAAGTTCACTAAAAAAAATTTATCACAACATTACACCACTAATCCGGCCCACTGACACTTTTTTTACAACTAGCTAACCATTTTTACAACTACCTAATAATATGATATCCAAGTGACAACGTGTATACATTCAATTAAAATCTTAAAACGTACAACTTTATGTATAAGCGAAGTAATAATTTATACAATAAAAAAAACTTTTACCACAACTTTGTTCTATACCAGTATTGAGGTGTCTAGAAATGTCATTCCCATAATTAATGTGTTTAAGGGTTCACCTTTTATGGTGGACAAAACATAGAAATTAATGAGTAAAATTAAAGGGTATGAACCAGCTGACGGGTTAAATATATATAGTTAGCATTCTTACAGAACATCTAACGCTGTGTAACATAATATTAAAAAAAGATATGAAAATAAAACATCAATATTAAAAAGATTAATTGCTAGTTAAACACTAAAACCAAACGAATAACCGGTTTAGTTGATTCTACCTAATTAAACACAATAATCTAAAAAAAATTAAATTTAACAATTCCACTACGACCCCATCGATCTTTAATTGTGACAAAAAGTTGATCTTTGAGTGAAGGGGGAGCAATGCTTTGGTTGTTGAATGGGACATTATAACATGCCTTTAGCATTTGGAATATTTTTTTATTAAATATATCTACTTTGTTCTCACTCACTAGTCACTATATATATATATCTTTATATGTAATTAAGTACGTGTGTGTATATTAAATCGTAATTGAATATGAACGTAATAATTGTCCGATTCATATAATTTAGTGTGTAACTAACGAAACAAAGTATTGAAGTTATTAAATTATGGCTTTTTTTTTATATATTCTTCTAGATGCATCCTGTATCTAAATACACAAAAATGAAAACGTGCATGCACTTGTTACATTTTTAATGAATTAAGTATATATATCTAATTACAAAATTTGTAAGAGAGACTTTACGCGTAAGATTTATGGAAAACAACCAAATTTTAAGACGGTGGGTTTAGTTAAAATCCATTATGACATCCACTATATATCATTTTACTTAAGTATCTATGTATGTTTGCGTGTGTGAAAGATTAAATAAAAAGATTAATGATCATTAGCTTGTCAAGTGTATTAAGAATTAATATATTTTAATGTATTAACATACTAGGTTTAAAACCCGTGTATACACACGGACTAAATTTAAAAGATACAAATAAAAAACTGAAGATGTAAAATTTAAGATATCATAGAATATATAACGGTTATTTAGATAACATGTTAATTTTACAAATGACGATGTATTTTTCTTCTTTTTATATTGCAAAAAGATCTTAGGTTTCATGTAATTTTGCTGATGGAGATTTAGTTTTCTTCTTGCGTATCAAACAGTTAAACAAAGAAAACTTGACTTTTTTTATGACCGGTTGAAAGTCAAAGTATCTTCAAAATGTACAAAATCTCAACATTCATTTTTATTAAAAATAAATATATTTTTAATGTATAAACAATTATTTTTGTCATGATCATAAACTTGATTCTACACAAGTAAATGAAACCCAAGAATGGTAACTTCATTCTACATGCAATTAGTGACAACTCCTTTTGTGCGAACAAAAATGAGACTTAATCTTGAAAACTATACAAGGTATTGGAATGCATCAAAGGTTATCTTCAAAACTTCAATCTATATGTAAGTCTACTCCTAGTTCGGGCTCTTTGTGCATGTCTGCATATTTAAAATAAATTAATGTTACTGACAAATTCATATGCAAAAATGATATGAATTACTGTTGAAAGCCAATACTGCCAATGAATGTTGCTTGTTCATATGGTATGCACTACAATTATATTATTGGGGCTATCATGATGTTGTTTTAGATACACTAATAGAACCAGTTGAAATATAAACTCTAACAATACCTTCTCATATATATATATCTCTAAACATTTTGAACCAGTTTAATCAAATTTACATAAACCAAAAGACTTTTGATACTGTTCCATCCATCAGTAAATAGCATATTGATGCTAAACAAAATAACCGTAGAAATAACTAAAATAAGAAGATGTCAAATACTAAAACAAATGCAAAGATTAGAAATTGTATTTGAAAGATTCTAATCCTTTCATAAAACTTCACTCATATGGTTATTTGCAAATTGTGTTTTAACCCAAAGGTTGGAAATACTTATATGTGTGCAGAATTGTGATTGGTATATATAATATTGAACTAAGTAACTTCAATACCTCTAAGATTGGTATATATTTTCTAAAACATATAATGTTTTAGATTGCAAACATGTAAACAATGAAACTCCAATACCTCTGAAATTGGTATATATTAAATTAGGTAACTTTCAAAGGCGGGTATTTCTAAGTTTCATCGTAAATTTATCCCTGGTAAAATCAATATCCTTAATGAAAGTAATGTTGTAGTGCTTCATTACTATGTTGTTGATAATACAACAAAAAAATTAATAATAATAATAATAATAATACTTCAGATGCATTTGTAATGACATCCAGTTAAAGAATGGAATTGAGAACAAATTCAATGATGATGCATATGTAATAACATCCAATTTAGGAACAGAGTAGAGAACAAATTCAATACTTCATTATCACTTTTAAAGATCTTTTTAACCAAATCATCACCCACTGATACATATGTTTGCATAAAGTTAAAATTTTGCACTTTGAAGCTATAAAATAAACTCACTCAGCTTTAAAAGTAGACATCAAGTTAGTGTATACAGTAGTCCAACCTTTCTAACCAAATCAACAATTCACAAAGATTACAGCAGCAAGTTAGTGTTAATACCATTCACGATCAAATAAGTTTTATTGACATCAAGTTAGATTGTAAAGTAATCCAACTTTTTTAACCAAATCAATCATTCACAAAAACATTAACAACACTTAGTGTGTAAACAAAATCAAAACTTTCAACTTCCCAATCAGCATCAACAATCAATACTTCAAAAGTCAACCCCAACACACAATAGATTACAATTTCGTTTCGGTATATAAAGGAGTCAAACCATTGATATCATACCTGATTCTAGAGAAACAATCGGAAATGCTTTACTTGATTATAGAGAAGTAATCGGAGTGAGCCATTGATGTAAATGATCTGTGAACCTAACAACTCATCTTTATACATTAGTGTGCGTGGTTAACAAATAAACCAAAGAAATTGAACATAAATTCAAAACTCACCTTCTTCGATATACTATCGAAAACGTGTTGCGCCTTCTTGAACTTTATTCAAAACCCGATCGATCTCGATTTAAAGCTTCAATTTTTTATTGAAACGGAACCTTCATCAATTGAAAATTCTTTTCAAGTTTAAGATGAATTGAATTTTTTGATTTGATTCCAAATGATTTTCCGGAACCGATTGGCTCCCAATATATAAATCAAATGATATCAGCAAATTGATAAACTTGGTTTTTGGAAAAATAAATCAGGGACGGAACATATAAAAGGTTTGGGTTTGCTGGATCTATAATTGTAAAAGATTATTAGGTTATGTTAAGGATGCATATCAATTCCTAATTTAAAAGAAGAGCATTGATCGTTCAAAATTGATTCCCTCCGAACAAATGGTATCCCGCCTAAACTTGCCGCCCAGATGGGTTCTTTTGCCGCCCCGAAAACTTGAAAATATTAGGTAGACTAGGTCTAATACCCGTGTGTTACACACGGGTTAATATAATATTTTTAAAGAAATTATAACTATTATGTTTATGGATTTATAAATATTAATATTTAAGTTAGTTCATCAACTCATGCATGCATGGTTAAAATTTAACTTAGTTTCCCTCCAAAGCTTCCTATTATAAAACAAAAATTTCCCCCTAAAATTGCCCCTTAAAAACTCTAATTTATTAGATAGATTAGGTTTAGTAATTAAAATTAAGGCAGCTATTAGATCATAATTAACAAGAAGCTGAATAACGGAGAATCGATCAGTTGGCCTTCTAGTTCGGGCATGGAGGTGACGAATATAAAAGATTGAGATAACTAGCTTTCCTAATTAAGTGGTGGTTTCTATGAAACGTACTTTTATACTCATTTTTAACGGTGTTCTTGAGTGAGTTAGGTCTGAACCGTCAAAATCGGTATGGATGATTGACATCTCATCTTAAGAAGACTCACTCGGATATTAAAAGATATTTTCAAACACGTTAAAAAAAATTGGCTTATTATTTAACTCTTGTTCTACAAGTTTTAATTTTATCTTAAACATAATTCATGGAAAAAAGTATACTATAAAGTTAAAAAATTTAATATTTTTTTATATATTTGAGTATAACACTGGTATATATTTTCTTTAATAAAATATTGTTTAGTACATGTTGGTACCATATTGTCTACGAATTTTGTTTTTAACTTCTTAAATCTTACTAACAATCTGTTTCACTTAATTACAAAGATATATCTAACTACAACGACATGTCTATATTTTCATGATTTTATGTATGGATAAACTATGAGAGTACAATAATGCATCCAACTCATTAGAAGTGTACGACTATATAAATCTTATATTTAACGGCTTATATTTAAAAGTGAACTGTAAGATACCCTTGTAAAAAGGATATAACATAGTATGACAAATTTTAGTTACGGTATGCACTACAACACTAAATATTGATCTTTGATTTTGTAAAATGTTAAATCCTGTTTAGTAATGCCTTATGTATATATACATATACATACATTTATATATCGTCATTGAAGGTTCACCCATGATTACATATAAAACATAAAAAAGGATTAGCAATTAGCAATGGCTATGGTTTGACCATTTCGATATATTTTGACGTGACTTTGACTTGATACCACGTACAAAATTAGAATATAATTATTAACAATAATTAAAGGGCAAGCTTTTGTAAATAAAATGCATAGATATGATTTGGTTTTGCTGAACTTTGTTTTTAAAATTATTTCACTTCGCTTTCATCATGATGTGCTTTAAAATTAGTAATGGAGAATTTAGTTTTTACTCTTTTTTTAAATAACTATCGTTTAATATAAATCTAGTAATTCCTTTTTAACTTATTTTAATACGTTTTTAGTTACGTAGTTTTTATGTCTATTTCGTGTAAGCTACGATAAAACTTGCTACATCTAGTTTGATGATGAAAATTGAAAATAAATTTTTAACTTCAACGTATATATTGTCATGAGGACCAATAAATATAAACACTTTAACAATGGGCTGAAATGTTGGGCTTTGACCAGTTTAGAATCAAGATATATGAATATTGGGTTTCAGCATCATATAGCCCAATATGGCCTTCATCTTTTGGGCTTTGACAAGTTTACAATTACTTTGTAGTGATAAATAGATCGAAGACCGGGCCGAGCGTTGTAGCTGTCGGGTCACTCAGTCGGGTCTTATGTATGTGACTGCATCACATACGTTGATAAAATGATGAAATCAAATGTCAGAGTTCAAACGATAACAATATTAAAGTCATATGTCAAAGTAGAGTAAGAGATCAAAGTCGAAAACTCATCAGGAACTAAAATGCCAATTAGTAAAAGTCGGAGATTATAACCGTAAATATGTCAAAAGTCAAAGATTAAAACTGTTATTACATTAAAGTAAAAAAAGTTGAAACGTAATGCGACGTCACGTGAATGGACTGGTTCAAAGCACCAACCTTGCCAATAAAATATAAATGTGATATAGTGATATGTTTTATCACTTTCTTTTTTTTCATTATAACTTGTGAAAATCACAATATATTTATGAAATATTTAAATTATATGTCATAATATAGATTCGTAACTCACATAAACTATAATTAAAGTTTTAATTTAAATGAGCCAACATACAAACTATCGAGCGAGTCAACGAGTCAGCTCACGAGGTGAGCCAGACTCATTCTAAATCGAGCTGATTTCAAGTGAGTTACAAACTATCGAGCGAGTCAATGAGTCAGCTCACGAGGTGAGCTAGACTCATTCTAAACCGAGTTGATTTCAAGTGAGTTGGAAACTTTTTCTAAAAAATATTTATATTTATGAAATCTAGCATTTTGTTTTACATACATACATAGTTACATACCCAACTGTTGTTGAGTATGATAAGCATATCCGCATCAAATCTTTTTTATTTCATCTTCTCGATCACGCATCTTCTTGTTGTTGCAAATCCAATCAAAATCTTGAATTCACCACCAATCCATTCGTGTTTAATATGGTGTCTTTTTTAATCTACATCTCACATCAACTGCATCTTTCTTCACCAAATCTTCACAAACCCTAATACATTTCTGGTGTTGAATTATGTTACATACATCGGGAGAATTATCACCGGATTTGGCGAATCATCGTCGTTTCCAGGACTTAAGAGGGGTTCAATGGCGTATAGATTTGGGGATTTTGCCTTCTTCTTCTTCTTCTTCTTCTTCTGTCGATGATTTTCGTCGTGTAACTGCCAATTCTCGCAGAAGGTATTAGTGTCTACAACTTCATTTCTATTTGTGTGTTAAATCTGATGAATTTAGTTGATTATATATTCAGTATACACATTGGGACTAATTTTGTTGAGCTTTATTGCATTATTGTACATCATAATCACTCTAGATCAGTCAATTGTTTATCTTTTATTTTGTAAGGTGTAACAGTTCAGTTTCTTGACACATACAAAGTTAAACTAGGGTTTTTAAACAACTGTTTGATAATATTTGATCTAACTTCACATCTAGCTATGCTGCTTTAAGGAGGAGGCTTCTAATCAATCCTCATATTTCCAAAGATGAAAGGAATTTTCGTGATCTTGTTATTGACAATCCGCTCTCACAAAACCCCGGTATAGTTTTTGACTGATGATATCTATATCAGTAACATTTAGATGCTCTGTAAGTTAAGGATACATTTTTGCAATAATACAATGTAGATAGCACGTGGCGACGGTTTTTTCACAAAGCTGAGTTAGAGAAAATGGTTGATCAAGACTTGCAACGTTTGTATCCCGAACATGGTAACTATTTCCAGACAACCGGATGCCAAGGCGTGTTGAGACGAATTTTGTTGCTTTGGTGTATTAGACATCCAAATTATGGTTACAGGCAAGGTAATGTTGTGTTTTGAAAATATATAATAATGTATTATAGTCGTATCTTGTTAACGGTTTGGTTCTTTTTTTAGGGATGCATGAACTTCTGGCTCCGCTTCTATATGTTCTCCAGGCTGATTTAGAACGTCTTTCTGAAGTGCGAAAACTATACCAACATTACTTCACTGACAATTTTGATGGGTTATCTTTTAATGATACTGATTTATCTTATAAATCTGATTTAGAAAAAGGTGAAGACAATATTGGGATCCAGAAGGATGAGATGAACACTAGTTACCTTCACGATCTTGATCCTAAGATTCAAACGATTATTTCATTTTGTGATGCTTATGGGGCTGAGGGTGAATTGGGTATCGTTGTATCTGAAAAATTTATGGAACATGATGCTTATTCTATGTTTGATGCTTTAATGAATGGAGATAAAGGTGCAGTTGCAATGGCTAATTTTTTCTCGCATTCACCTTCACCGCATAACGGATTGCCACCTGTCATAGAAGCATCATCTGCATTATACCGTCTACTCTCAATCATTGACCTGTCTTTATACACTCATCTAGTCGAGTTAGGAGTCGAGCCACAGTACTTTGCTCTTCGTTGGTTCCGGGTACTCTTTGGGCGTGAGTTTGCTCTTCATGACCTTTTAGTTATTTGGGATGAAATTTTTTCACTTGACAACAAGAAATTAAGGGGCAATTCTGAAAATGAATCTGAGGTAACATTTAGGGTTCTAAATTCTTCAAGGGGAGCCTTTATTTCAGCACTTGCGGTTTCAATGATTCTTTATTTGAGATCTTCACTTCTTGCAACTGAAAATGCTACTTCCTGCCTTCAAAGATTGTTGAACTTTCCAGCAGATGTAGATCTTGGGAAATTAATAAAGAAAGCCAAATCCTTGATGGATCTTGCAATTGATGCTATTAATTCGATCTCGGAACCAATTCATGGTGGTGGACTCTTTGAGCCAGGAAAACCAAGAGCTCACGGTCATGGTCATAGCCGCAGTCTTTCGTCTGATGTGACTGCAGCCATGAGTTCTCGTGCTTTGGTTCCTGAGAGCTACTGGGAAGAGAAATGGCGGAATATGAATAAAGAAGATGACCGAAAACAAGCTGGTTTAAGTAAACAAGTCAGTTTAACTAAACAAGTTCAAAACCGGATTAATGGTTGGTCAGAGAAAGTCAGAATGCGTTTATCTAAGGTAACAAGATCGCCACTTAGGAGAAATTTGGTTGATGATCTAGCTCGTTTAGAAGAAAAAAATGAGAAATCTGTGAGTGGAAATGGTGGCGGCGAAGAAAACTCTTCCGTTTACTCCGATCCTGTGAGTCCACAAGGCTTGTCTAATAATATCATTAATAATAACAATGATCATGAAAATGAGACTGATAGAAGCAGCGTGGCATCTAATTCTTCAGTTAACGGAGACAACCCGGACCTGGGTCTTGATCTGGACTCGAGCCCTAGCCCGAGCATCACATCAGTGCGGTATAGTTCTGCTGAAGACGTTGGATCACCTTTACCAGTCTCGGATACCCCTGAAGAAGATTTGTCTTTCAAGGAAGTAAAGAATGAAAATATTATAGTAAAGTCCGTTTCAAATTTGAGAGATAGAAGGCCTTTAGCGGGAAAGTTTCAGTGGTTATGGATGTTTTCAAAAACTGGACCTGAGAGCTCATTAGACAAATCGAAGCCTGCAACTTCTTATGTTACTGAAATCAATCAGAAAAACGCAGTACCATCATCTTCCACAGCAGATGAGACCACCAAACCAGAAGCTGCCGATCACCACAATTTGAAGGATCTTGCTCAATCCATGCTTGAAAATATTGAGGTATTGCATTATTTCTTTTAACATTAAGCAGATCAAAATTCTATATCATATGTTTTGATTTTCTTTTCAAATTCATTTTTTATTTAATCCAGGTGATTGAATCCGTAGAGAACTTATCAAGAAACACTGCGGAAGCTTTAAACGAGCTTCGAAAGATTAGTAACATTTTAGCAGAGATGTAAAGATTGACTTGTAAATGTACATATACATGTATGTATCATATTTGTTTGAATGACAAACTGATTATTCATAAAGATTTGGTCTGAAATTAAATACAATAATAATAATATGACCATTGCAGTTGGTTCACTAGCGTGCTTAAACATGTCATATAATTGTACGGTTGACAATGATGTGATCAAGACATTTAACACTTGTTAATGAACATGTATGTATCATGTTATTTGAATGACAAACTTATTGTACATAAAGCTTGTGAATTTGAAAGTAAATACAATACAATTTATAATATGAGCATTATGCCCTTTTGTCTGATATCAATCGATGGAGTTGCTAGATGTGAATTCGAACTTCTTCAAAGGGATGTTTCCCTGCTGTTACATGTTTAATTTGGCACTCCAAGTATTCAATAAATTTCATAGGACGATAACGAGGGAGACGCTTTTCCCCATCTATAAGCCTCGATGATGGACCTACAATCGTGTCGAGTGATGGACCGTTTGTGTTTACAAATATCATTCTTTTACGTTCGTCCCTCACCACTGCTCTATGGAACGTACTCTTGTACTTCCCGTTGCTAAAAATCTATCAAAAAATATCACCAACAATTTAATAACAATCTCATCTTAAATTAAAAAATACATTCGAAGCTCTTTTAAAAAAAATTAACAAGTCAGGCCGGCTCGCTTGTACTTGTTGCTACGTCTAGTTCGACTTAGTTACCTCGAGATGATCAGCATTGATAATAAAGAAAGCGTTTGGAACGCCACCCATACAGATCCATCTCCCGTTAACAAGAACATCAAGGCCTGGTACACCATTTTCATAAAGGAGAGTCAAAAGGCCATGATCCGTATGCTCCACCAGCCCTCGTGAAATATCAACATCCGAGAGCGATGGATAGTGGTTCACTGCTAACAACTGAAAACCCGCATCTAGATTTAGTTCCTCGTTCATATACGATGCTTCAAACCCTAAGCTTTCTGATACTCCTTTCACCAACTCCATCGCAATCGCTCTCGTCCTTTTCACATAATCAAATGCCACTTCCCTGCATGCATGTGTTAACAGCTTAAGACATTATGTATATATGCATACCATACACTAAAACAGACTGTTTGTCACAATGCACCAGTTTTATTATAACACAAAACATGTTTTGTTCAAACGTGGAAACCTATTCGTGAGTAAATGGGTCGAGATTGTCACCTATATAACTAGCATATGTGTTTACCTGAAACCCGGAGGTTTGTGAGGACAGTTAAAATCCGGATGAACAATGAGTCGAAGATACTCTCTCCACAACATGCTTTTATTCTGGTGGGCTAGATTGATTCTGTTGCTGCATCTTATGGGATCTAAAACACCATGAGCTTCAAACTCGAGTTTTTCTTCAGCTGTCGTATTGAAAAACTGGTTCGAAAAGTCCATCATCTCTTGGATCAAAGTCTCCGGTACTCCATGATTCACCAGCTTACAAAACCCGAAACACAGATCATGGTTAACTCAAAAATCTAAGAAAAGACCAAAGACGAATTATTGTACACATACGTACCATGAAACATCCCCAATCTTCACAGGCCCTGCCGATATCTTGGACGGCTTTTGAACGGTCATTAGCGTTACTCGAGGTGAGTAAGGAGTAGTCAATGATGGGTATCGAGTCTTGTGACTCGAAAGAAGTCGGTTCGCCATTTGAAGACATGATTCAATTCGAGATCAAGTGATTTGTTTGATGTGTTTCATGTTGAGCATAGAAGTGCTTTTAAGGTCAGTCTACATGTCATTATTGTACGGTTGATAATGATGTGATTAAGACATTTAACACTTGTTAATGTAGTTGGTTACTTAGTTTGTGACATTTAACAGTTGTTAATGCAGTTGGTTTACACTTGTTAAATGGTTCTACTTCGACAATCCATCAATCAACATACGTCAATGATCAAAACATATAAACAAATAGAAGGACAAAATTGTTTTCGATTCTCACTTTAAAATTCAAATGATCTACAAAAGATAATACAAGATTGGAACAAAAGAAAGTGAAGGGGCCTTATTGCTAAAACAGTATAAGAGAGGGTGTAAACTATAAATTCTAGTTGCTCATGACTCCTCATAAGTGGGAGAATTTGGTCTTCTAAGAAATCGCCCCTGCAAAAACAACAAACAAATTGTGACAAATGACAAATGACAAACTCAAATCTTTGAACTTAACAATGCTAAGGAGACAAGTATCATGACCTATTCAATACAACTCAAATATTCAAAAGAGTTTTTTTATAAAAGATGTTAAGTTTACTGTAAGCTTATACAAAAAGATTGCATTTTAGCTGGTGATGACTACGAAGGTTGAGTAATTGTCACGAATGATGATGATTATATCTCATTTTAACTTTTAATCCTAATGGCATGTAATAACTTTAAAAAATTAATTGACCTACAGATTATTATGACACGCGATAACTCATCTCAAATCCTAATGACAATTACTCTAACTCGTCGCCGTTCTCAATGGAACTCTCTTGAGCCACCACCATTAGCAATGGGAATGACCTTATCTTGGGCTAGTCATCGCCCGAACGATGACCCCCTTTGTAAGCGTTTACTTATTATAGACAGACCTATTTATTAAATAATTCAAAAGAAATTATTATTAAACTGTATGTTTAATGAAATAAGATGAGATGAAAATAAACCATACCTTTGATCTAGGTCTTTTATCAACGTTGACTTTTTTGACTTGACATCTAATTTTCTTTGAAAAGAGCCACGTGCGTCTCTTTTCTTTATAACGAATATCACCAGCCTCTTTTACCTCTTCATGCTCCGAGAATAAGTCTATTGTAGCCAATCTTGCCTATCAAACATGAAACATGACGATACTATATGTTATGTTTTTACCTAAAATAAAGGTGACATTAGACACATGACTATAGCATAACCCTTTATCTATCAAGTTATAACAAATTGTAAACATCAAAACCATACGAAACAAACTCAATAAGATCACACACAATCTAAATGCCTCGAGGTCTAGAGGATGATATATGCAATTCCCCTACGGTAAATTACTTACATGAATATCACAACCCGGTGACTCTGGAGTTGACTTTTTATCGAGCAAGGGCGACCCTTTATCCGACCAAGCTTTCAAAACTTTATCATAATTCAATTTCAACAACAATCTTGGCCCATTTTCAACATTCAAATTCTCAACGGGTTCCAACTTCATCAACTCTTCCACTTTTTTCTTCTTTACAGTTGGTGATTTCTTGATTTTTATTGCCACCGGAGGTGATGATACATTCATCACATTGACTGCCGGAAAATCCCAATTCCCTTCATTTACATTCTTCAATGCCCTCACTCCATTTCTCAATCCAAACCCAAAATTAAACTCCAAATTTCCACCAAATCCCAATCCCATGGGATACCCATAACAAGTATTGTAACTCAAATCAAGATTGACACTAAAACAAGAATTCTTGTTGCAAAGTTCGTCACTTTCGCGTATCGAATTGGAATCTCCCATGATACTATCAATCCCCTCCTCAACTTCCTCATCAAGAATCGACTCTGCGTCAAAATCATCTTGATACCCTTCACTTAATTCTAAAGAATTTGAAATGGTACTATAGTTCCAACTACCATTAACTTCAATCTCCCTTGGTTTCACCTTTATGGGCCTTTTAATTGATGGAAATGGTAGAAGCAATTCAGGTGGTTCATTGAAGAAATAAGCATGCATACTAGGTAATTTAGTTTGTTTATTGTGTTTCTTGGTTATTGAGAAAATGGAGGGACAGGCTGTGGAGAGAAGTGCAGCTGCTTCATTGTATATTTGGTTGGGTCTTTTTCGTGGGGTTCGAGGCTTTCGAGTGGAGACTGTGGTTGGTGAATTGCTTGATTCAGAAAGAGTTGATGATGGAGAAGATGAATTTGAATTTCTACTTGAAGTAGATGTTGATGATGATGCTTTGACAATATTTTCAAGATCAAATCCATAAGCTCTCCCTGTACCTCCACTTAAACAAGATGCCATTTTGATACTTCAAGAATTAAATTCAACTCAATTTTCACACAAAAGAACCAAAAAAATCTAAAATTTGGTTATGGGTAACTGAACTCATCATCAAGAAATGAAATTCACTTCCAAAAAAGACTAAAAACAGAGTATCCTCAAACAGTTACACCAAGAACCCTAAAATCTATGGAGAATTGATATGAAATTTGAGAAACCCAATTATCAAAATGAAGTGGAATTGTTGAAAGATGTTGAAGAGTTTAAAAAAAGAACAATAAAGAACCCTAAAACCCTAAAAAGTGCTTATTTTTCTGTATAAAAAATTGATGGGGTTGAGTATATAATACTACAAAAAAACATAAATTAAACAGATACCAGAATCAACATAAAATTCATGAATAGAGTGTGCAGAAAAACTGTACTGAAAAACAGTTAGCTAAATCGGGAAAGTAATGATAATACACAGAGGCATTTATACAAACAGTTGGTGTGCAGCTCAAATATCTAACTTAGATCAAGATTTATGTGCAAGCAAGAAAGAGAATTGAGTCACGAGGTGGGATAACTGAAGAAATGTGTTGGGTAATAACTGTAAATTGACATTGATTTGTAAGATTGAGGTGAGCAATTGGTGAGAAAGAAAACAGAGGAAAAGACGATTGGGTGTTTTTATTCGTCTCTGTTTGTTTGGACCACTCTGCATCTGCCTGCCTGCCTGCATCATTATTTCTTTCATCACTCCAATAATTTTTCATCTCTTTTCAATCGATCCTTCTACCAACGTTTGTTATGTCAAGTAAATATCTTTAAAAAACTAACCATCTTGCACATATACAAATTGTACCCACAACCACAACCTGTTAGTTCATACTATTAAAAGCCTATTCGATTTTCCAGTTTGTTTGACAAAATGCGGTTCGGTTATTTTTATCTACTATTGTTAGTCTTATTAAAACTAAATTGGGTCAAATATTAAATTCAATTTGATTTTTCTAAACGCCAACTTTGTAACCATATGACTATCTTGCGTTGTGTTTATTTTTTTTAAACGTTTTAAGTTATACCTAAAAACGAAAAAAAGCAAAGACTGACAATAGAAAGAGTTGCATTATTTTTGTTTGAGTATATTATCTCTTTAACAAACATAATTTAAAATAAAAGTCTAGTGTCCATTCATGGGCACACAAAAATGATAGGACATTGGCATAACCTTATTAAAAGATTTAGGTATATGTTACCCCATGCTAAAACCAATAAAGGCCAGTTGACATGGCAGAAGGTGATTGGAAGTGGCAGATATTTTAGGATAGCATGAATATATATATGTGTGGTGTATGGATGTCGTACGTTGCCAATATTCGTTCGTTCAATGTCCTCTAGTTAGAAATTGCGGTTTACAATTTACATAGCAAGTCATGTGACCAACGTATGTAATGTTTCGGTCTTATTATCACTTGCTATTTACAGTCAAACACGACTAGTGTTTTAAGAGAATATTTTACTGATTAAGTAGTATCACTAATATACTGATGATTTTTTTTGTTAAGATTATTTTTAAAGCGGTTTTATTGATAACCGTCTAAATACTTAGTTTTTAAACCAATAATCACCCTAAATAATGAAAGTGTTTTAAATAAACAGATTACCTCATGACTTATCACTTATTGGGGCTCTTAATGAAACCGCTTTACTAGATTTTTTAAAAAAATAATTAATATTCAAGAAAATACATATTTACATTGGTTTGTAGATTATGAGGCCAAAATGTATAATTTTCATAAATATGAATAGATAGTTTCTAGCTCATTCATCCTTAAATCGTCAAATTCGAAGGCTACAATTTGCAACCTATATTCCTTAACGCGCACGACGCTCATATATTGTGCTTTTATTACATTCCAAATGGTTTTTATTGTATCAAGACTACCGGGTTTTAGATATTGACCGGTTGTTCTTGTTAGGCATAGCTAAACTTGGTTTGATGGCATCCCAGACATATGTGGACTTGTAAAATTATCTACATTCTCATCGATAACATAGTATAGTTTTTAGACGTTAGCATGGGGCAATGATCTTTTGCGGGTTTCCTTCGTAGCAGTTGGTGGTAGAGGTGCTTCGATCATCATGGTTTTCTTACATGGGTTGTTAGTCTTAGAGGTAGTACATGTGGGACTAGATGGGTTATCCATTTCTCTTCGATTGGCCAACTTGCACAATTGAAGAGCTCGTTTGCTTTGACAGTGTTTATTCTTGAACCGACTCTGATACCTATTCAAATCCAAAATAAAATACACAATATCTGAGAACTCTGACTTAGGTTGGTATTTATAAAACTAACCTTACTTAACTAGCAATGAGAACTAATTGCATTTCTATTATAATTAGGATGCTAACCCAACTTGATTAGCAAGTCACAAACCTTATCAAACCCTCTATCTCTTCCTCGAATCGGGTTGGGCCACTTAACCCTTCATTTGATATATACTTAAATGGATTATGTAGATGATGAAATGGGTCGGAAAGTTATTTAATCTTTTATATAATATAAGAAAATAATTTTTGCTTATGTTTCAATCATTTAGGGTTGTTTTGCTTAGTTGACATTATTTGAGAGTTTTTCATATAATAATAATTTTATAATTAAAATAAGTATGCATAATCTATAATAATATATTATAATAAAACGTTTAAACCCCTAATATTTAGAGAAACTAGAAAAACTTAAGAATAGTTACATTTCAACTCTTTTTACTAGGATGTGCATGAGTCAGTTTAAATGAAACTTAAGAATAAATTAGTAATATGCTATAATTAAATAGTTTAGTATCTTTTAACCATTCATAACTATCTATACTGATTTTGATGCTTTATACCCGACTCACTCATGAAAACCATCAAAAAGGAAATTCACCTATTGTGAGAAAAAAAACCCTTGGGTCAAGATTAGATGATTTCAAGTTCTATCCTATACCCCATGCCATTATACTACAAGCCCAATTGTAATCTCCAACCTGGTTTAAAGTTTAAACCCTATCTATACTTTTGATCCAAATACAAGCAAACATTTAATTCCACATTTCCACAATTCCAATTTCCACCCATGTTACATTAAACTGTCGGCTCATCTGGCTTTGTTTTATTTTCATCTGCATATTGGGCCTTTTCCCATATTATGTTTAATTTGTTTCTCACTAATAAGTATTTAATGTGTAAAAACTTAAAAAATTTCTAGATAAAAGTAATTGTTTCGGAAACGATAACCTTAGCCCTTAGGCATCAATAGTTACACAGAAGACCAACCGCTATTAACGACGATGAACTTGCGTACGATAAGGAACTACATAGGCATCAATAGTGACATAGAAGTCTAAACGCTAAACGACTACGCTGACGTAGAATAATAGCTTCAATTTTTTTTATCTACGTTGTAATGTTTTTTTATAGTTTTATGACAATATGTTTTAGTAACTTATAAAACTACAAAATTATATAAAGTATATGAACTTTTTAGTTATTTATGTTCGTTATATTTAAAAGTTTTTGTAATAAGGTTGAACGTGGTCTAAACCTCAACTCAGTCCCTAACCCATCTTGAATCGTTTTCATACGGTTGAGTTTTAAAGTTACTCAAGCGAATATCTAACTCATAACTCTTCGATCCGTATATAACACTTTTTAAGCTTCAATGCAACGCAATTTAATAAGAATATATTTTATTTAAAAAATGTTTATTATATAATTTAAAGAATTAACTAATAATAAGAAAAAAAATCTTTTATCTTGTCAATTTAAGTATGAATTTATAGTCCACCCATTTCATTTTCATTTCTCCTACACATCGTCTAGCTCCAAAAATATTCTGCCGGAAAAAAATGCCGACATTAAAACTCTTCACCAACATTCCGGTAGACCCCGTTATTGCTTCTGACATTTTAAAAGATGCCACCAAAGCCGTCGCAAAGATCATCGGAAAACCGGAATCAGTTAAGTTTCTTGTTAACTCTAACTCTTTTACTCCTTTTACTGTAATGCACACCAAGTGTTTGATAAAATGTTTGAATGAATAAGCATTGCAATTTGTAAGAACAGTGACAGATTGTTATATATTATTGAATTGTTGTTGACAGTATGTTATGATTGTGGTGAATGGAGGTGTCCCCATTTCATTTGCTGGAACTGAAGAGCCAGCTGCTTATGGAGAAGTGATTTCAATTGGTGGACTTAATCCAACTGTTAATGGGAACTTGAGTTCAACCATTGCTGATATTTTGCAAACTAAATTGTCTGTTGATAGTTCACGTTTTTATATTAAGTTTTATGATGTTGAGGTATGCTTCTTCATTTTCTTTTTCATCCATTTTTGTCATGGGTTTTTAACTTAATTCTGCCTTGTCTTTGCAGCGCTCGTTTTTCGGTTTTAACGGGTCGACATTCTGAGGAATGATCTCAGTTTAAGGACTATATTATGGTTCTAATCTTTGAACAGAGATCATCTTTTTTATTGTGTTGTATCATGCTAATGTAAGTTTATTATTGTCTATGTTCTGTGTTTATTGAGTTTATAAAACTAAGTTCTGAGAAGATTGTAATACATCATGATTTATGAATGATACATCATGAATTTAGATCTTGTATTATTAGTCGTTTTTGTTTGTTCGTTTGATCGCTAACTAGTTTGCGGACAAAAACCAGTACCAAAGCAGACCTGATATTGAAACCATTTTGGGTTGAAACTTGAAACTGAACCAATGGTTATTAAACCGCTCTATTAAAACCGGTTAACACTATACTAAACCAATTAAAAGTCGGCTGTAAACCAAAATACTCTGACCGGAACCGGATTCACCAAGAACTTAAATAGGGGTGTTCACGAATTTAAAACCGGGCCAACTCAGGACCGAAACCAAATAAGATGAAAAACGATCCGGTCCAGTTTTTCCCGAGTCGGCCCATTGTTCACCGGATACACACCCCTGTTAAACTTAAGAAAGTCAAGTAAACTTTTGTCCATTGTAAAATAAAAATCCAGCTTTCATAATCCAGTGGACTATATGTAGAACGACTTAATGGACATAAAGATTGTAAATTGGGCTAAAGATTGGCCTCGCTTTTTCATGATATACACCTTACGCCTTTGAAGATCTAACGGTTAAAAAGATGGTATATCGGTTTCCACTTTTCCTAATGGCTTCGTTAATCCTAATGGCAACCGCATGGTACATTTAGATCGCCAAGAATGACTTTATTTTCAACTCATCTTCTGTCTCGGTCAACAGAGTAAGCTCATTTTTATGTGTTAAATATCGAGCCAAATGTAAAGATGTTGTATAGCAAAACTGGTGTTATAAACCTTTGTAGTAGAGCATGGTGTGTTGTTGTGACACTAGTGACTTGCTAGTGGTCTCGTTATTTTTAATAAAATCACCGTTAAATTTTTTTTAATGATTTTTCCATTTTTATGCGAACAAATTGTTGTGTTACTTCTAATACTTATATGCTACAATAATATTTTTATTAATTTAAGTAATTTAATTTAAATAGATATTACCTGAAGGCTTAAGCTCGATCTACATAAGTCTATATATCCCTAAGGATTTAAATGGATCAATCTGTGTAATAATTA
The DNA here is from genome assembly GCA_030867185.1 of Tagetes erecta. NCBI lineage: Eukaryota > Viridiplantae > Streptophyta > Magnoliopsida > Asterales > Asteraceae > Tagetes > Tagetes erecta. Next base: position 2,971,596 of record CM061492.1, read on the forward strand.
ATAGCAACAAACTAACAGCCTAAACACATGCAATATCAAAGAGAAAAAAAGGATAGAAACACAAAGAAATGATCGAATAGGTTCATTCACACAGACAATACAAGGATCGGCTCTTACAAAATATTATGAGGTGCTTACAAAGAAAGAAGAATACTTTTTTCTATTTATTGCCTACAAAATCTAAACTAGTCAAAATAAGAAAGTCAACATTACTATTCTATTAACTAAACATATGATTACAAATAAATAAAAGGAACAATGTTAAGTTTAATCATCTTGGAAAGTGGAAACCCTTAATTTAGTCTTGTATTTAAGACGACCCTCAAGAGAGAACCACCTTAAATGAAATATATGATTGAACCAAACTATAACTATTATTTTGTTACAAGTGAGAGTTGAATCCAATAACTTTTTATGGTTAATTATCTTAATTTTAGTATTATTTAATCGAGCAATCTAAGCGAAATATAACTATGTAGATTGGTATATGTTTCAAGTAAAAATGTTTCTTATATTATAAGCCTAAACATGTGTTTTTAGTCACTCATATTTTAAAATCCTAAAAATGTTTTTTAAGTCACTCATAAATCGGTTTAAACAATCTTTATTTGAACTCATTCCAACAACGTAAAACCAACTCGTCTATGATCTTAGCTTTTAAGGTTTATGTTTTGAGTTTGATTTTGTGTTTCTCGCGCATGCATTTCTTGTTCATCGTTATGTTTGTTATTGTGCCCTTATTGCTCATCATTGCGTCTTATTGCTGGTTATTATATCTTTCTTATGCGTCATTTTGATTTGTTGTTGGTCATTGGATCTTTCTTACACGTCATTATGTGTTTTTAATACATTTTATAGAATAAGAGGTTTTTTGGTATATCTTTACTCGTCTAATTTGTATTTTTAAATAGGTTATATTAACCTATTTGTAAATCACAAACGCGTTAAATTGATTTTTGAAAATGGTGTTTGTTTTAGACACTCATAGTCTTTGCACGATTTGTTTTAGTGCTCTTTAACTTAAGTCATATCTAATTCAATCTTTAAAGTCTAATGATGAGACACTTACTTTTTGCAAGATGTGCTTTATTTATACATCGTTACCTTTTAAAAACCACTATATTTGTTTTTCACGATAATGCTCATGTTCATCATCAGATCGATCAAAACTATGAATGTCTAAATGCATCACGATTTAGTTAGTCTTTTAACTTTTTAGTTTGAGGTAAACCAGCTAACCACATAAAACGCCAGTACTATCTCTCAATCTTCTAGTCTCATGTCTATTTCTCGCACTTTTCCCGTCAGTACAAAGGAAAAGGCTCCACCTACAAATCGATATGAGCGCTAACAATGGTCATGATCATAGTTGGAAAAATATATCATATATAATTATTTCATTCAATTCAATTCACATATATATTCTTGTATGATGACTAGATTTAGACTATAGTTGTAAAACCCTAACTAGTCGTTCTGCTTCTTTTCACATGAATTTAAAACTCCTTTTCCCAAGTGCGAGTCATCATTTCAAATTTACCAAAAATATGATGTGATAAAAAAGTAGATGCAAATAAAAAGGCATGTATTTAGCCCACAAAACCAAACTTCAGTTTGAATGTTCCACCAATAACAACTCCCAACGCAAGAATATTGGCATAAATAAAAGTGCCCATACTAATTGCTACATCAAGATTCACTTTTTGAAAGTTTTTAAACATCATTTCTTGTCTTTTTTATATACCTTTATATACCGATTATATATTATAAGAAACTTACATCATCATTTATGCATGGTTTAATGATAAGATAGTTTAGGTTATTTGTTAGAGCTTTTGTCACTTTTAATGAATTTAGACAATGAAAGATTTAACCTAGGCTTTTTATAGGATTGTCAGTTCGAATTCCGAGCTCACCTGGATTTCGTCCCACCGTACGTTACGACATAAAATTTTGTTTTTATGGTGGCATAATGACTGTCAAGTGGGAGCCAATGGTATGGTTTTCAAACACTGAAGCTAGCGTGAGCCTGTTTAAGACAATATAGTCTGGCTGAAGTTGAGCAACAAAGCGCTCAATTTGAGTAGTGCGATAACCTAACATAGAAAAAATTTTCATTCTAAAACAAAATTATAAGACACTTGTATAGTTTTAATTAAATATATATATTTAAAACAATAAAATATTATACTCTAAAATTAAACTCTATATATATTTACAATTGCTCATGTTGGACCTGATATCACATTCAAATAATGTTTTTAAAGACAGTTTCTTCCACTGTGTTGGTTTACCAACCCAAATGGTTATAGTTTCAATCAATTACAGACATAATTAAACATTGACAACCAAACAATAAAAGGAAATGTATGGACTATGCTTGCAGTGGCTTATGGTTTATAATTCGAATAGGAAGAAAGTCGTAAAACAATGATTAATTAGCAACAGTTCTATTAAGAACAATTAATTACTATATAATACAAAATGATCTAAAACCTAGAAAACAATGACGAATTAGCAACAGTTCTATTAAGAAATTACCTCATTAGCTAGAGGCTAGTTAAAACAAAACAAACACTTACATGAAAAACAAATTAAAGACAACATTGAGCTATATTCAAAGAAAAGAAAAACCGATCCAATAGTTGCAGTTGAATTGTAAGTTTTCCCCTGTTCTTTATCTAAAGGTATCATATGATAAAATAATAAAATGATTATTTTAATTAGCTGATAGACATATATATAACACAATAACCTGCAAATATTTGGCACAACAAATTAATTGGGTTTGATTACATAAATGTGTTCCGTTTTAAAAGTAATAAAACGACACCTTTCAATTCTAGCTTAATTTTAGACTTAAAAAGACTTTTTATTTGCACCTAATCTTCCATTTAGGTAATTTAATTTTAACAACTATGAAATATTATTTAAACTTTAAGTGATTTTATGTTGAGAAAAGTAATGATTAGCAAATAGATTAGTGTTAGATGAGATATAAACTAAGTTATCAATGACAAATTGATAATGATGTAGCTAGTGCATGTTAAAATTATAGAAAAAAAAAAAACTAAGTAAGATGTGATGCAATTAAAGGGACATTCCTTCAACCCTACCAAAAGAGAAGGATAAACAAAAGTTGAAAAAAGTAAAGTTTGATTGCCCCATGCCACCTCAGCTGTAATGATGGCTGTTTAAAGTGTACATGTAAGCTAAGGGGAATGTGGGGCATCATAAAAGTGAACCTCACCTCTGATCATCAACAACATCATTCACCCTCCAGTTTTGTTTGATTCTCATGCAATTAAATATTATTAATTTATTGAAATATATATATATATATAAAGCACCTACTATACCTAGCTAGCTAGGGTTTAATACTATATCTGTCTAGACACCAAAAACCCCCCTCTCTATCTCTTCTTTTCATGTGTATACTGTGAAATAACATGTTGCAAGTGAGGTATTTTCTAGAACTCTTAAAAAACATTTTGAATGAAAGAAAAGTTAGCAGAATCTTGTACTATCTCTTGAGAAATGTGTTAGTGTTTGTGTTGCACTACCTACCTCTCCATCTCAACAGAATTAATCCTTGTTAACACCTTCAAAAGACGCGCCAACGACACATATATACAGATCATATACACTACTATAACATTAAGTATCATAATAGACGACAATCAACGACTAACACAATGCACATTTTCTATAAGGCTATAACTATTCTTAGCGCGTGATGTATATATAACATGTTACATGTTAAACCAGATACATGTATAACGAAAAAAACACAAAGTGAAAGGAAATATAGTGAGGGAGAGAGAAGAGTTTGTGTGTTTTATAAATAATAATAAGTTATAAGTGATGGTGTCAGGTTGATGTGCATGCGGTCTCTTGAAGCATATATAAGAAAGGAAATATATATGTGACCAGACATGAATGAATGAATTTAAATTTGGGATGTTTCTTTTGGAGTTATCTTCACATTCCCCTAATTAAATTCCCTACCTACCTTCTATTCCATCTCTTCCTGCCTCCGGCCTACATATATATATATATATAATAATATTCTATTCTCATCTTATTCATTTTTTTTCTACTATATATAATTCTTACTTAAAGCTAGCTAGTATATATATATGATCTCCAAATAACAGTTAATTAATATTATTGATATATTTTTTCTTATATATTGCAAAAAATTTTGATAGATTGTTTTTGAAACAAAGTGTGAAAAGTATATATCAATAATAACAGTTAATTAGTTCTTGATTATATATATATATATATTTTCAAAAGACTATTAATTTTCATGATCGATCGAAGGAGTTAATTATTTAATTAATTAAGCAGCACATGCAAGAACAGATAGTTTCGTATCCTAGTAAGATACTTGTTCTAAAAGGTTTAATGATCCGGTGGCAAGATTTGATATTAATGCATGATCAAATTTTGAGTAATCAAAATGCATGCTAAGAAAAAGCGAAAAAGTAAGCTTTAAAAAACAAAAGAGTGTAAAAGGTGAAAGAAATGATCTTTTGACCATAATAGCTAGTCTTGTTTTGTTACACACACCTTTTCACTCTTTTACATTCTTTATGCTTTTTCAGCCTCAAACTTACTGCCAATATTCCTCAAACCACCCATATATAATATTTAACATATCGTTTTTCTTCACCGTTATCCTTATTTTATCTCTAGCTAGTTTAAATAGTAGAATGTATTTAATGTTAATATAATGACAATAATAATAATAATAATAATAATAATAATAATATTATTGTTGTTGTAGTTGTTGTTGTTGTTACTGCTGTTGCTGTTGTTGTTCACAAACTGGTACAAAATCCCACCAGTTTTTATATTTACAATCCAAGACATGCATTTTGACCTTGCACAAGTTGTCCCTATGAACGTACTATGAAGAACAAAAGGGTGATTCTATGTGTTTTATTAACGATTAGTTAGTGTATTTGAAAGATGATCGAGGAATTATGTTATAAATAACACCGCAACAATGACCATCAGTAATGTTGGAGAGAGCATTAATTGAAACTTCGCGTTTTCTAGGGATAAAAATAGCTTCGATCTCTTTCAAAAAATTTGAGGAGAAACTAGTGTGGCTTTAGTAATTTATAGCTTCATGTGTCTTTGGCTTTATATTTTTCATTATGTTGATATTTTGTTTTGTTTGAGGTTTCCCTCTGTTGATTTGGGCCGGGTTTTATTGAAGTTTAACGTTAAGAAAAATAAACCCGTTCTAAAAATATGTAAGAAAATACATTCTTACCATACCTATTTTATAAGATGTGTCTAAAATTACAAAAGTTTTGTTGCAGGTCAAAGTCTTATGATCCTATAAAGTCGTAGTAAGATGGTCAATCATCAATGTATGACTAGCTCATATGCTAGACACTGTCTTTTAGGCTAGTGGACTTAGGTTAAACTAAGGCATGATGTAATTATTTGTTGTGATTTAAGAGTATGATATGTTTTAACATTTATAATGAACTAATTTTGATAATAAATTTTAACGAAAAATTATACGCATCACGCGTACAAGCTAGCTATTAACTATTTTTAATAACAATTTGGATCATTCAATGCTACTAAGCCAAGCGATCATCTTCATTCCCCTATCAGAAGGAAATTGACTATATGTGAGAAAACCCTCTGACCCAATATGTAAAAACTCTATTTTTTGTCTCATGTGAAACTTAAACCACAACCATTTGGTTGAGACCATAAACATTTACCACTAGACCAAATTACCTAGTAGTTATAGCTAGCTATTAACTGGTCGCATTTAAGAATACGTGTACACTGCAGTTTTGGTCTATGTGTTTTGAATTTGATGTCATTACATGTTTAGTCCCACCTTAACAGTTCGGGTTCTTGTGATTTTAATTTTCTATCAAAATGGTCATGAACAGTAACTTCATCTGATTTTCCATTATGTCTTTCTCACTTGCGGAGTAAAAATGTCATTTTTTCACTCTTTTTGATATGCGACTAAATAAAAATGTTACCTTACATGTTGATCTAGATAAAAGAGTGCAGGAAATGATATTTTTACCCCTCACGTGCGGGGCTTGTGTGGGAGATTTAACGGAAAATTAGACAGAATTATTGTTCGGGACCATTTATGTTAGAAAATTTATTAAAAGCTAAAATCACCAAGGACTTAAACTATTAAACTGAGACTGAATTTGTTAATTAATGAATCAAAATATATAAAAAGACCAAAATTGTATTGTTTAATTTAAAAACACCTTTAAAAGTTTATATGTTTTCCAAATTTCTTTGTATAGTTGTATATTTTGCCGGTGAATGTGTACACCAGCACAAATAAATAGAACAAAATTTAAAATAAAAAAAACACAATAATAGTTCAATAATGAAGATAAAGAACCACTAGCAAAGAGACATTACAAAATACAAGTGTTATTGAGCTATCATTTTCACCATATATCATGCGACAGTATTTGTACCACGCAAGAGCAGCTTTTGCCCCTCAAATTCTTAAATTGGAGATATGTTAATAAATTCACATGTTTTTTTAACGACAAATATTTTTATAAATTCAGAAAACAATTAACTAATGTTTTAGAAATAGTTTTTAATCATAACGAATTAGGTTTAGAAACGGTTCAACTGATTAGACTGAATTGTAGAGGACGGTTTATATAATCAGATTGAATATTTATAACCCTATAGTGCTTTAAAAATAAAACATTTTTCAAAGAAAAAAAAACGTGATTCAATAATAAAAACTATCGAAAATTTAACCTGATAATAAAAAATAATCCCAAATTTTTTTTCTTCAAAACTACTTGATTTCACAACAATTTTTTTTAAATAAAATGGTTCAACTGGTTTATTTTATGTATAATACTTGCATATACGATGTTCCGACACAATAAGAAAAATATAACTTGAATTGAGAAATTTTTATGGAAAAAAACTCATAAGTTAATTGAGTCAAAACTGAAACCAACAAATACTTTTTAAATAAAAATGGTATACATGAAAACCGGTTTAATGGTTCAACCGATTTAAACGGAACGTTTCAATGGTATGATACACATGTCGGTTACCCAAAATACCGTCCTAAATCATACCATCAAAATTCACGATCACCGGTTTGAACCGGTTTTTAAAACACTGCAATTAACCAACGACGATAATCATAAAGATATAACTTAATATGTTCTATATTTATTTTTCCTTTTTTTCATTTTTAATTAGTTAATGTTTAATTTTTTTATAAACGCATAAAGTTAGATCTTTTTAATTAATACGAAAAAAGCTAACAAGTAAGAAACTAGAATAAAAAAACTAGTTAAAGAAAGTTACAATTTGAAGGGAAAATTGGCATTTTTAGTCATAAATTCAGCTGAGACCAAATTAATCTATCTCAGGTGCGATCCTCATCATGCATGCGTATCACGTAAGAGGCTTAAAGTCGAGTTACATGGCTACTCTTATTTGCTTTTTATAAGGGCGGGCGGAGTGGTGCTGCGAGGAGAAGACGAGAAGGGGGAGAAAGGATGCTCGTTGACGAGGACGGGTCATCGTTTGGGAGGTGACGAGAACAAAACAAGAAGAAAACGAGGTGACGAGGTGGCGAGGAGAGGCGAGGACCACCCCTCCTCCGGCGAGGTGCCGGCGAGGTGGTTCCTCGTTCCCCACCTCGTTCACCACTCCGCCTACCCTAAGATTCTATTGTTTACGAGTAATCTCCGATGTAAAAGGTTGACCTTAATTAATGGGAAACCACTTGTTATCTATGAAAATCACATCATGTTGCAGTAAACATGTCTGGCTATATATCATAATTATTAGAGAATTTTTTTTAGAACGGCGGGGATATAAAAGAAAAAAGTTAGCAAAAAGTTAGAGAAACATAGGAAAAAACATATTACACGGCATCCAAAATATTAAACGAATACCATATATTTAACCTAATCTAATTAAATTACCCAGCTTGGCTCTGACCGAACTTGACACATTGATAACTTAAAAATCTTTATATCGTCCATAACCATAATCAAATAGGGGATAGTGCCACGGAATATTCTTTTATTTCTACACTTTCAAATGAACAAGATAGTAGCTTTAAAGATAGAGTCCACCATCCTTTGATGGACGGAGCATTTCTTTAAGCCATAATTTAAAGTGTCTATCTTCTCCTTTAATGATTGCGATTTTAATATGAGAAGAAGAATCCAACGTCATACATGAGCCCATGACATTTAACAAAAGTTTGCATGATTCCCATTGGTTATGTTTTTTTGAGTTTTGAGATGATCATCCTATATTTCCAACTTAGTTTTGAGTTTTAAGTGTTGATACGTCTTAATATAAAAAAAACATTCACATTCAAAGCATCATATCCTAGCTTCGAATATGTGTGATCGAATTTGTTTTACGGGATAATCAATGTCTTACTTACCGTACGTAATGCGTCACTGATATGATGTATGTTAATACTTCATTAGTTGTACTATTTTAATATTTTAGGCTTTAATTTGTTATATATTGTTGCATGCCATTAATAAACTGATCAAGAATTACGTAATCACTTAATTCTTCATCAACATGATCGATAACTAGATCGAATATATAGTTATTGAACCCGCCTTGATCGAACAATCATTATTCGGCAAGAGTTTCATAATCGTCGTCTTCATTAATTACATAGTTTATATATAATCGGTGGACAAGCTAGCTAGCTAAATCTCTTGTATATATGAGAATTGAGTAGTCACATATGTTAGATTTATATATATTCCATGCTAGCTAGCTTGTTAATTGAAGCTACAAAATTTCATTAGAAAGATGATTCACCAATAGCTAGCTAGCTTGGTGATAAAGAATAAGAGCTTTTTACATACATACATGCATCCTTGTGACAACTTTTTTAGTCGTGTCATATGATATGAGGTTGACAAATCAATGTCGTCCTTCAATTCATCACCAAATCGATCCAAAATTAATATATCGATCTGGCCGGCCGGCTGGCTTTTTATATATATAGTACGTCTCGATCTCCATCTAAGTAAATCCAATATTAGTATATGGATTTACCTTTTAGAGACAAGGTTTTGGGAATATTATGACACATGGTTCTCATAAGGTATATATTTTATTTTTCAAAACCCTCCCACATAAACAAAACCCGGTCAAGTCATTATCGACCGACCCACACAACTTATCTCTGTTTTTTATACTAAATCTTATCTTTCAACTTGTATTTGCAAGGCTAGCTTTGAAACTAGCTTCACCAATTTTGTTTAAAATAAGAAATTTGTGACAGTTTGTTTGTAGTGAATTTTATATGCAAGTCAATATTTATATATATGCAAGTCAATAATTACACGTGTCAAAGCAAAAAATTGAAGTAGTGAATTTTAAGAATTATCGTTAAATTAGTTAGTTGAAGTTTTTGACCGTCTCATTTTAGGTAACTTATGTCCATTTTCATTTTTTTAAGTAAAACGGTTTTGTTGCCATCATGTAACAGGTGGCGTATGTAAGAAGTAAACCGATTCTTTGATTTTCGCAATGGATTGTAACAAGGAAAATACATAATAATTTTTTAAAAAACAGTAGTTGATGCATTGTTTCTTAAGTGACAGTTGTTATTTTAACTAACGACTTACCTAGTATAACAATGGAGCTAGATTTATTTGTTGCACATGTCTCATGGTAAAAACATCTCACATATGTTTGAGCTTTAGGGGTTGTGGGCCCAAGAAATGTCTCAAATCCCATGAAGCTTAAATGTCAATAATCCTTCACACCCTTTTTGAAATTCTGCTATGTAAATTACGAACAAAATCATTGTAACCTCATGCATAAAGAAGCCACATTTCAATACCATTTACAACCCACCCCCGATATATTCTTCTAAATCAAACCAATATATATATATATATATATATATATATATATATTAAGAAATTAATCATACATATATAAATTTAAAACGACAAAATTTGATCGATCGCAAATTAACACTCAGTTTTATACTGCTAGTGTTTAAAGTATAAATTAATTAACAATCGATCAGTCGGTCACTTATATTTTGCTTTTGAAAAATAGTACATGTCTTGCAATGAGAGCAATCTCCTTCACATTTTTTTAAACTTTATCCTTTTATTTTCCATCTTTGGAGAGGTAATTAATTTACCTTTAAACATATTATTCGACAATGATTTTGGCCACCCTCTTGCATGCAACCTTTATATATATGAGCAATTAATAATGAATAATTTTTCTCTTTCTTTAGAAAGAAAAAAAGAAAGAAAGAAAGAAAGAATCTAATACCAGTAATTATTTCACTACAGCCTTTGGTTCAAGCTTGTCTTGAGAGAGCCAGGTAAGAAAAAGAAATAAAACCTATACACAAATTATGGGAATATATTAAATTTTCAAGCTTATATTTTAATCATGTTTATGAAAACTTTTATTAATGCATTATAAGGTTAGAAACTGTCTTTTACTCCTTCTATCTCATTAAAAATGTTTATATTTTTTTTTATTCTATTTCATGCATGTGTTCATTTCTAAAATTTATTAGTCAACTTTTAAATTTACCCTTAAAAACACAAATATAACATAATCAAACAATATGATTAACCCACATACTCATTCTATCTCGATAATATTTATTATTAAAGGTATTATTATCAAATTAAAAAAAACCAATAATTTAACATACCCAAAACTTTGTAATTTTTTAATCAATACACTTCTAATAAGTGAGAGAGAGTATCAATTTATTGTGATAGTATAGATTAACCATAGATTGATTTTTGTCATAGTTGATAACATTATTCCAACTTTCAACAAACATGAATAAGTTGTCAAATCTAATATCATTAATTGATATTTGTCATACTTATAACATTATATATTGTTGATATCAACTTCTACATATTGTCATACACTCATACTTGATATACTTGATAACATTGTTTTTGATATCAACGTACGGCTCCTTTGTCAATCTATGCACTGGTATATATAATACATCCCACGTAAAGATTTGAATATTTACATATATTCTGGATAATAATTATTTTGGTTTTAATTTGTTAAATTAGAGCAGAATTATGATGTATAAGAGTACGTGGTTCTAACACAGAACTATCTTTAAGTTGAGATAGTGGTGACGTTGTTGGTTGTTGCCGCGCGCTATTGCTTGAAGTTGTCGCTAATGGCGTCGCCATTAATAGTGACGATATACCCCCTGTAAACTCTCATATATAGCTCAATCACGAAAGCCCAATCTCCGCCATCGTGAAGCTCCGTCGACAGCCACCGTCAAGCTCCGTCAACTAACTGCAACCATCAAGCTCCGTTAATTAATGATGGTGTAATAATTGAGTAGAGACTTTAAGATTACACCATTTTTTTTTGTCAAAAAGTCTCTTGCTGACAGGACAAGTAGAACACCATGTGTAGTAGAAAATGATAAAGTCCATACGCCACCCCTAGGCGATATGAGTGGGAAATTGAAATCTGTCATGATGCGGATAACGTCTTGCCCACCTAGTTACACAATCCTTTTAGGGGTTTTTTTGGGTTTCACCCGGTACACCACTATTGTGATACATGTCGTATAAGGCATTTGTAGTGGCTTTATGGTTATACATGGGTAAGAAATCAGCGGAATTTTTTGAGGGTGGGCGTGTAACACCCTTACTTTTTTCGTTAATAGTGTATTTATTTAGGTCCGGTTTCTAAAAATATGGTCAAAAAGCTTAAATAGAATAGCTAGTGGCCTCGACCCACAATTTTTAAATTCTAAGATTTATGGCTTCTCTTTTGTTCTTGCTCAAGTTTTGTAATTGTGTAAAGCCGAAAGTGTGTATGCATTTGACAGTTAAAAAAAAAAATTTAAATAAATAATTTGTAGATGACCAAGAACTTTTGGTTGGAATAACAAAGGTTATAATTGTAATTATAAGTATACGATTTGTACAACTTTCACCAGAAAAGGTGTAGTCATTAAGCTTAAAAGCTACACCCTCCTTGGGTCACTGTTTTTTGGTCCATGACAGTTACTGTTGAAACCAATTAGCTTTACCTTTTTGTATTTATGAGTTAATAATAACTTTTCTTTTAATGAGTTAATGCAAATAATTTAGTTAGTAAAATACTGTATTAATTTTTTCATAAAAAACCTTTTTAGTGTACTTGTAATATGTTTAATATCCGAGTGTTACACTCGCGTTAAATAACGATAATAATTTAAAAAATATAACTATTATATTTAAAGATTTATAATTTTTATTAAATATGATATTATTAGTCACAAATTTTTTACTCCAATTCACTGAGAAAATTTTTATTTAATTTTTCTCTCTAAAACTGAAATTTTTAAGAAAAAAGTTTTACTCTAAAAAACTCTAATTTATTAGATTAAAATAGTAAATAATAATTATGGTGAATTTGATAGTAAAAATGAATTTAATTTTAAAGAAAAGAAACGGTAAATAAGAATAAAACTACACATAATAAAGCGTGATAATGTTCCATAACGCCCCTACACCATTGTGGGGCAAAAACTCCTCTAGACGTTTTATATATAACGACTGTGCCTCATGTCTTTCTTTCCCACTTCCTCACACTCTCTCCCTCATTTCACTTTCTTGGTAACAATTAAGAGCATTATCCCATTACACTATTTTTTTCATATAATGTTCATTTTTAGTTATTATCTATATAAAAGAAAATATTTTTAAAAACATTAACCATTACACGTAGTCATTTAACTAAGGACTAAGAGAAAAAGGAGGTGGGTGAGGGTCGATCACGCACGCCAATCAATCAATCCTCGTAGAGGGAGTGGACTGGACAATTATATAAATATATTCCTCAAGTACCCTAAAAGCAACACTCTGTCTCCTCTCCCTATCCTATCTTCCATTATTGCCACTTTTTCACCCCCAATCAATTTCTATTTTCTTTCCTTAATTTCCTTTTCTTTTAAATATTTTTTTTAAACGGCGAAAATGTTATAAAAAAGGAGCGGGGGCTAACAAGAAGCTAAAACCTCAAAGTACCCATATAAAAAAAGAAAACTTGAAAATCCAAAATCAAAAGCCAATCTCTTAGGTTACTCGTTTTAACACATTTCTGATTTAAGCATTAAGTTTAAGTTCAAATAACACAATTAAGATCAAAAGAAATCTAAAATCAAAAGATAATTCTTCATACACTTTATTATCACCCGAAGTCAACATTATTATGCCATCTCATAAGTATTAGTGGCATCTCTTTTCTCGTCGACTCTTATATATATACCCTCGCAAAGTTTTTAAACACCAAAAGACAAAAATGAGTGTTGTTGCACTGAAAGTTGTCACGAGTACATGAACCGTTCTCTTCCTACATGCATGCATAGTAACCACAACGGCAGTGGCTGTGTTACCACCTAGCCGCGCCCAAACCTCTTTACCCCCCCCCCCTTTTATTTATATCATGTTTAAAGACTCTACATTTCGTATCATCTTTAATTGATGAGTAAGATACTATATATACCAATTAAGTACTAATTACCCTTTCTCTGTCTACACACATATATACTATAGGTACATATATGTGTCTGTTTTTGAAGTTGATAAAAGGAGATGTCTTTGATCAGTGTTAACCATAAACCGAAGACATAAAAAAGCAATTGATGGGAATTTATAAAAGCCAAAGTAAAAAAAGTGATTGCATTGCATTGCATGGCAACTTTTGCTAATGCCAGAGGAAGTACTCCTGCATTAAAGAGTACACTGTGCATCAACAGTTGTACGCATAACCAAAAAGGAGTTCCAATAACATATATATATGATTGTACATATATAATTTATCCAACCAAGAAAATAAATTCATAAAGTTAAAGTAACTGATCATATATTTTTGAACAAACTTCAAGTAGTATATATAAAGAAGGTGTTATGTCATACATCTTCCTACTACTATACCCTAACCTCCTTCTTCTCCTTCTCTAGCTTAACAAAACAAACCTCATCATCATTTTACCATTTCTGTACGTTGCTTCAAAACTCACACTAGCTAATTAACTTGGAGATATATAGGGTTTTCACTTCAAGAAACACTATAAGTTACCATATATATATAGCCCAAGTTTCTTCTTCTTCTAAAAACCCTAGCTAGCTAATAACTTTGAGGAACAAGAACAAGTCTTGTTTTTTCAAGAAACAAGAACAAGTCTTTAGAGGGTGTGGGGGGTTGGGTGTTGGAGGCAAGTGATGCGCTCAGGAGGTTGTACTGTACAACAGACACTAACAACAGAGGCTGCTTCTGTGTTGAAGCACTCTCTAAGCCTTGCAAGGAGGAGGGGCCATGCTCAGGTCACTCCCCTTCATGTGGCTGCAACTCTTCTTATGAGTTCAAGAGCCAGTATTTTAAGAAGGGCTTGTATCAAATCACAAAACACTTCTTCTCCTCCTAATTCCCATATTACCCCTTCTCCTTCTCCTTCTCTTCATCATCATCCCCATATTACCCCTACCCCACCACCCCTCCATTGTAGGGCACTTGAGCTTTGTTTCAATGTTGCTCTCAACAGGCTCCCTACAACACCTGCCCCACTCCTCCATGGTCAACCTTCACTCTCAAATGCTCTCATTGCTGCACTCAAGAGAGCTCAAGCTCATCAAAGAAGAGGCTGTATTGAGAATCAACAAACTCAAACTCAACAACAATGTCAACAACAAAATCCACCATTGTTAGCCATTAAAGTGGAGCTTGAACAGCTCATTCTTTCAATTCTTGATGATCCAAGTGTTAGTAGGGTTATGAGAGAAGCTGGGTTTTCAAGCACTGCTGTGAAAACCAACTTGGAAGATTTTGCTTCAACCTCTGCACCAAGAGTGTTTTTTACTGGTTCTGGTGGTGGTGTTTACTCATCTCCTTCTTCACCAAACTCTGATCACCATTACAACCATCACCCTCTTCACCATCACCTTCATCATCAAAATCCTAACTTTTGGCAAACCCATTTCTTGAATCACTCTCCTGACCAAAACCCATCTCCAAAATCAGACAATTCTTTGAAAAAAGATGTCACCTTGGTCATGGAAGTTTTGCTAGGAAAAAAATCAAGAAAAAACACTGTCATTGTTGGTGATTCTTTATCCATAACTGAAGGTGTTGTGCTTGAGTTAATGGGGAAGGTAGAAAAGGGAGATGTCCCAAATGAGTTAAGATGTGCTCATTTTATAAAGTTTCAGTTTTCATCACTGCCATTAAGGTTCATGAAAAGAGAAGAAGTAGAGATGAATTTAGCTGATTTAAGAAGAAAAGTTGAATCTTTATTGTCAACAGGTGATGGGGTGATCATATATGCAGGTGATTTAAAGTGGACAGTGGATGAAAGTGCAATTGGTGGGATTGGTTACAGTCCAGTGGATCATCTTGTTGTGGAAATTGGTAGGTTGATTGTGCAATATAATGTGACTAACAAAGTTTGGTTAATTGGGACATCAAATTATCAAACATTTATGAAAACAAAGATGAAAATGCCTTCACTTGAGGTTCAATGGAGTTTACAAGCTGTTTCTTTACCATCTAGTGGACTTGGGTTGAGTCTGAATGCAAACACCAACAACAGGTAAATTAATTAGCTCAACTTTTACTGCATAAAGTATAGGAGTTTGATTTACTTAATTGGTTATCATGTGAAAACAACATATATGGTGAGTTAAAGATCAAAATGGTTGTTTTGAGTTTGTAGTTAAAAACATTCTTGTTTCTGAGATAAGAGCATGCTGACACTGGAAAAAGTAAGGTTGGGAAGAGGAGACAGTCTTTGTTGTTTTTCTTTTTTTTTTTTTTCTTTTGCCTTTTGATTTTTGTCTTTATCCTCATTATTGAGACATATTTTCTGATCAACAGAAAAGGAAGACAATGACCAATATCATTATTATTTTAATAATACAAATAAACATACGTACACACATATGATATATACTTCCCCAAACATGTTTTCTTAAAATCTTTCTAAGTTATTTTTTCCCAGTCCTTTTTTTAAAACCACTTTTTAGTAATATAAATTAAAACCCGTGTTACTAAACGTATCTTGATATCTTGATAATAGCATAACTATTTTAATGGTTTACATCAACAGTTATGTTTTGATTTAATTTCAATATTTCACATTATAAAATAACAACAAAGTTGGTCGTGTAACTTTAAACTTGTCTTTAGGCTTTAGCGGTAAGAAATTATGTCTTGATCTGTTTTAAGTTATCCATAAAACTTAGATAAAAAGTATTTGTTAATATGAGTACTATAATAAAGTATATTATTTTTACGGAGTTTATTTATGTTAACTAAATTGATGGGACTTGTCAAAATTTTAACTACCATGTAAAACATTGAAAAAACTGGTCACTATTTTATTACATAGTGCTTTTGAAAATATGAAAAAGTTGGATTTTTCCTTATCTAAATCTTAGATTTGTATTTTAGTCAAAAGACACACCTTCATTTCTCACCAACCATTTCAACATGTGTTAATCTTTAATTTTAGTCATTTTTATTCATAAAATAATCTATAGTTTCTTTTACCTTATTTACTCGCCACTGTCGCCAGTACGTGACCATTATGTTTTTTCCACAATATTAATCAATAATATGTCATTTGCTAATTTTACTTTTATAGTTTTATTTGTTTAATCTGTATCTTTGGTAACCAATATGTGATATATAGCCATCCGGTTATAATTAGGATATAATTAAATATCATGTATGAATGAAACATTAGTGTAGTTGCATATGAAGTGTGTAGTTTTATACTTTTATTGAGAAACTCGTCAATACCATGCTAACAATATGAGTTTCTCATGGCATTTTATAGTGAGCACGAAGCAAGGGCAAACATGTCAAACAAGACAAGCGAAGAAAGTGTGGACAGGAAGCCGTTACTAAGCACTAAAGATGACGGAGATGATGATGATGTGGTAGTGATGAGTTGTTGTGGAGAATGCAACTCGAATTATGAAAAAGAAGCCGCGGCCGCAACTAGAACCTCTAGTGTCTTACCGTTTTGGCTTCACCCTTCTACACATTCATCAACCATTGATCACAAGGTATGATTTTAGTGTTCAAACAAACTAACTAATTATATCGAGTATGTTCACTCATAACAAAACTATTAGTAAGCTTTTGATAAAAATACACCTCATATTAAGACCTTGCCTTCAAAAACTAATTATTTTTTCATGGTTAAATATTAAATTACATACTTTTGACGGAAAGGCGTCGCAAAAGTGCTTTTATGTAGTAGCTTACAATATTTTTTGTTAACGGATTTGCAGGACAATTTAGTAGAGCTAAAAAAGAAGTGGAACAGACTATGCCAAAGTCTACACCAAAGAAGGCACAATCCAAACAAAAACTACATAAATTCATCAACTTTAATTAGCAACGATAATCAAGGATTTGTCGCTAAAAGCTACTCTTATAGTTCCTCAAGTTATCCATTTTGGGCTAATAATCAAATCAAATCCAACTCATCTATCTCTTTTGGTGACACATTGAAGCCTCAAAATGGTGGTGGGGAGCGTTCTTATCCAAGATTTAGACGACAACAATCGTGTAACATTGATCTCAGTTTTAGCAACACGAATCGTCACAAAACTGATCAAGAACCGAACTTGGATTGCCTCAAGAGTAGAGAAGATGATAAAGAGGTCAAAATCACACTTGGTCTTGGAAATTCAGTCACAAATTTGTCCAAACAGCAAGATGTTTATAAATGTTTGCAAGAAAATGTGCCATGGCATTCGGAGAAGATGCAGGGGATTGTCGAGTTCTTGATGAGTTGTTCATCTTTAAAAGGTGTAAAGAAAGATTCTTGGATCTTGATTGAGGGGAATGACTTTGTAGGGAAGAGGAGATTGGCAATGGCGATTGAAAATGCCATGTTTGGCTCTAAAGATTCGCTTTTGCGCGTTAATATGCGCGATATGGTTCACAATCTTGAAAATCTTGAAAGGGTATTGAAAGATCAAGAAAATGTTGTTGTGTTGGTAGAAGATGCTGATTTTGGAGATGGGAATGTTTTGAAGTCTTTGAGTGAAGGTTTTGAAAAGGGGAAATTTGGGGATTGTGGTCAAGTTATGTTCTTGTTGAGCAAGGGTTGTGATCATCTTGATGATGACAAAAGGAGGCGAATTGCACCGGCGAGAATGAAATTGGTGGTGAATGAGATCAATTTCACATGTGAAACCGATCAAAAGCGAAAACCCAAGTGGGATTTTGATGAATTAAGTAAGAACAAAGTTCCAAGAATTGAGGAGGATGAAATCAAGAAAGATTTGTCTAGGCAATCAAGCTCAAACACTCTTGATCTCAACATCAAAGCCGAGGTGCAAGAAGAAGAGAACGAAAACAACGTGTTAGAATTCAGCCCTAATTCAAGCGATTTGACACGTGAAATGGATGGAAGTCCTCGTAATCCTCCACCGGGGTTTCTTGAATCGGTGAAAATGCGAGTTGTATTCGACCTGTCTCCGGCTCGAGATAGCTTGATGAGGGAGAGCTTTATGTTCAAGATGAAAGGAGTGTTTGAAGGGGTGTTTGGGAGTAGAGATTTTGATTTGAAAGTGGAAGATATGGTGTTAGATGAAGTTTTGTATGGGTGTGGGGTATACTTGAATGGTTTGTTTGAGAAATGGCTAAAAGAGGTTTTTCAAACAAGCTTAGAAGCGGTGAAAAATGGGGGAAAAGGGGTAAAGAGTTTAAGGGTGTGTTTGGTGATAGATGAAAAAGAGGGGGGTGGGGTTGGTATAGAAGAAAAAGATGAGGGGTTCATGGGTACGAATCTCCCTAACAGTATCAAAATATGTTATATTATGTAGCTTTATTTTACCTTGTAAAGTTATCATCCAGATGTTCTATAAATCAAATGTTCTAGTTTTAACATACTTGTGTATTGTTATTAATTGTTTAACAATGCCCAAATGCTTGCTTGATTGTGGTCATACTATACTAAGGGTAAAAATGTCATTTTGAGAATTATACATCCCAAACATTTAATTATGTTATGTTACTTTTGCTAAACCATAAAAAGCTATATATATTTATGTAAACGATTAAAGATGTTTAAGTAATGGTTTTTTTTTTGAGTAAACTGCAGTTTTGGTCCCTGTGTTTTGGTACCATTAACAGTTTTAGTCCCATCTTAACAGTTTTGGTCCCTGTGTTTTTATTTTCTAACAGAATTGGTCCCAAACACTAACTCCATCCAATTTTTCGTTAAGTCTCTCACACACGCCCTACATCTAAAGGGTAAAAATGTCATTTCTCCCTCTCTTTTATCTAAGTCATCATGTAGGTTAACATTTTTATTTAGTCGTTTGTCAAAAAGAGCGAGAGAAATAACATTTTTACTCCGCATGTGAGAAAGACTTAACGGAAAATTGGATGGAGTTAGTGTTCGGGACCAAAACTGTTAAAAAATAAAAACACAGAGACCAAAACTGTTAAGATGGGACTAAAACTGTTAATGTTATCAAAACACAGGGACCAAAACTGCAGTTTACTCTTTTTTTTTAAATATATATGAAAATGTGGAATTGGTGGGTGGATTATATAGAATAAAATCCCACTTCCTTGTATGTATATTTTGGTACGTTCCTTTTGATCGGCTTGGTTACTTTTGACTCGATCAAACCCCCCCAAAAACAGGCAAAATCATTACACTAAGCGGCGGGTGTGGGGTACCTTCCCATATATCGTATTTTATTTTATATATATACACCTTTGTGGATGATATTAAATAAATTTGATCCTAAACATATCTCATACTAGGTTGTTGTGGCATCGGCATTCACTGATTTGTAAACTAATATAAATTAATGTAATTTAATGTTTACGTGTTTTTTTGTTTGGGTTAAAGATTTAGGGTTATTGGATTTTAATAATTTGAAATTTTGTATATTGTTCGATATTATTTCTAATTTAAAAAAGATTTTCTGTGACAATCCCAACTTTTAACTTATTTTCCTACAATGATTCTCCGTTAAATTTAACTTAACGTCGTTAATTTTTTTCAAATTCTGACCGATGTTTTAAGGTTTTTGATATGGAGGACGATACGAGTCTATTGATGTAAAACTTACATTGAGCCGATGCTCCAAGCGACCAAACGGTCTTTAATCGGGTCTTTAAACCTAACAGTGCTTAAAATGTTAAAATTTCTTCGTTTGAAAAATCGACTCAAGATAAGTTTTACATCAATAGACTCGTATCGTCCTCCCGATCAAAAGCCCTAAACATCGGCCAGAAATTCGGAAAAAAAATTAACGGCGTTAAGTTAACTTTAACGAAAGATTATTGTAGAAAAATAAGTTACATGTTGGGATTACCACATGAAATTTTTTAAATTAAGATTAATATTGGTCATTATACAAAATTTCAGATTATTAAAATCCAATATTATAAATGATATGTTAACTAAAGATGAAAAGAGATTACAAAAGTATAAAAACTGGCGTAGTTGTCATTCCGTCACATAGTCATTAACAAGGCATTACATAAGATGAGTGGTTATCAATATATCCCTCTTCATATAGGTGAACGTGCGTTGTGTTTTGAAAACTAATAGTGATCTTGAATAATATTGCAAACATGATAAATAATATACTAACATTTTTTGTAAATAACTTGATTTTTAAAAGAATTTTTGTTTTGTGTTTGTTTGATAAAAAATTGGTTTCTTACTTCTCATACTTATTCTTCTTTGTTTCTCTAGCAGAAGCATAGTGATGCATGTACACAAACATATATAGGTGGAGTATAAAAATATTTTTAAAAATCTTCATAAATTATTTTTGGAGTTTAAGAAAAATAAATAAATAAAAATTCACTGTGCACAAGGGGGCTTAGCCAACATCATAGCCTCCTCAGCAATCACACAAAATAAAAAGAAATTGCAAAGTTGGTTGAAAAGTTGTCATAAGTGACAGTTTTTCAGTATCTTACATGGGGCTTAGCCTATATCGTATCGGCTTATTGGCTCACCAAAGCGAGTTGACATCCTCCTAGCTTAGTGGCTCAAGTGAGGCGTTGCATAAGCCAACTTCTAGATGTGTTTCGAGGATGTGGGCTAAGCCCATATCATGATGGGCACGTGTCCCTTGCCCAAAGACCCAAAGTATGGGAATGTTTGTCGGAAGGTGTGAGAGATGGGAGCTAAATATTCAGCTGCCATTTAACGTTTATAGCTCGTATCACTCACATAAATTTGGTCAGTATTCATATGATATGGGCTAAAAATGTGTCCATTTTGGTAAAATGTTGGGTAAAAGTGTCCATTTTGATGATTTTCCCTAGTTTTAATTTGGAGTAAATTGCTAAAATAGTCCTTGGGTTTGTAC
The DNA here is from genome assembly GCA_030867185.1 of Tagetes erecta. NCBI lineage: Eukaryota > Viridiplantae > Streptophyta > Magnoliopsida > Asterales > Asteraceae > Tagetes > Tagetes erecta. The sequence goes on from CM061492.1 coordinate 2,993,003, forward strand.
CGTTTCGACCACTTTGGTTCTTAAATTTTTTTTCTTGTCATTTTGGTGTTTGGTTTTGTAAATAAAGTGCCATCTTGGTCCTTCCGTCAATAATCGTTAAAAAAATCTGTTAGCCTCAAGGGTAAATTAGTCCTTTTACTTCTTAAGGGACGAAAATGACAACACTAGAATTATTATTAATTATTATTACTACTATACATTACCAACCCCCTCCCCTTATCCTTTTAGCACCACCAGTCAACCACCACCATCACCATTTTCCACCGCCACCAACTCTTCTCCATCACCATAGCAGCATCATCTTTTAACACCACATATCGATTAAAAAAAAAGCCAAACACCATCTAATTGCAATGAAACCCATCTGTAATACATACCACACCCTTCTTCTTTCACTCACTACAATGAAACCCAACCCCCCACCACTGCAGCCATCACCGCCGGTTACCACTACAAACACCTTAAAATCACCATCAAAACCTGAAAATTTACCCTTCTCGCCTGCAATGATACACTCTCTCTGTTTTTCTCTCTTTAAATTCCTACTTATCTTCAATGTCAAAACCCTAGAACCGTCGCCTCCAACACATCAAGACCTTCATAGACAAATCCATCAGATATATATGTTAGGAGTTTTGCAGATTTTAAACTCCTGTTGCAAAGGCGATGAATTGTGGTTTGGGGTTTCAATTGGTGATTTGGGGCAAAAGTGGGGTGGTTTCAGACAATGGATTGTAGTTGAAGCAGGCGGTTGTGATGTATCTATTCATAATAGCGATGGTGGATTGGTGGTGGACTACTAGAGGTGAAAGGTACGGTGGTGGCGATGGAGGTAAAAAAATATGGCGGCGATGGTGGTGGAGGTGAATGAAACCGTAGTGGTGTTTACAAAGGTTAATGGAAGGGTGGTGGTGGTGAGGAGCAAAAGTGAGATTAAGGCAATGTTGTGATTATGGTGGATTGGTGGATGGTCAAATGGGGTTTATCCCTGTTTGCAACAATATGGTTTCTAGCTGCAACAAAAAAAGTAAATATATTTTTCTAATATATTTAATAAATAAGGGTATCTTGGTAATTTAACACTAAACTAACGAAAAACGTTAACGAAAATTGACGGAAGGACCAAGATGGCACTTTCTTTACAAAACCAAACACCAAAATGGCAAGAAAAAAACATAAGGACCAAAGTGGTCGAAACGGTACAAACCCAGGGACTATTTTGGCAATTTACTCTTTAATTTGTGTTGTACTTTTAGTATTTGACAACTATAAACATAATATTCTTGTATAATGACCATGGAAAATAAGTTCTTATGTAATTACCAAAATTACTTTTGATAGTGTTTGTTTTTCTAAAAAAGTGTGTGCAGGCTCTTCTGTGTGCACCACACGCATATTTCCATATGTACGTAGACTGTTTAGTTTTCGAACACGTTTCATTAAAGGAAAACGTCTAAGCGAACTCTTTTTGGTGCAGATTTGAATTTGTCAATTTTAAGATCTTCTAACGTCTATAGAGTTTTAAACATCACCACCCATCGTCCACCCACCACCACCGTCAACCACCACCACCCACAGTCTACTACTATCCCACGTCTACCATTACCGTTCGTACACTAACACCAATTTATTTTTACAGTCTACAGACGTTAAAAAATAAAGCCTTTTCATAAACTACATGTGTATCCTACAAATTGCAAACATTTAAGTTGTTAAAAACAAACTGCACAAGAAAGAATGATTACCTATTGAAATATATGATTGGAAGACTGAATAAAATATATTATATTTTTAAAAATTTTGAAAAATGATTGAAACATCTTTTAGGATGGAATGATTGAATAATTTAATTAGGCTAAAATGTGAGATAATGAGTAAGACTGGACGTAATGGGCGTTTTAGCCCCTTGATAACGCCCCCTTTGCGCCCATAACGCCCCACCCTCCATTACGAAGGGGCGTTATCAACAAAAAAATCGTCTGGGCGTTTTTGCTATAACGCCTTCGCCCCATTTCATTTCCAAGAAATATTACCGTTGACAAACGGCTATTTTCTTTTTTTTTTTTTTACTTTTTATTTATTATATATTTATAACCTATAAATACTACACAATTAAACATAATTCTCACAACATTGGTAAATATATATGTTTTAAATAACGTATGTTATTTTTTTAATAATATTGTTAATAATATTTTTTGTGTTTTTTTAGGGAACCACCAAGACCGAAGCGTGTTTTGGAGTAAGGTTCGGGATGATTTTCACAAGTTAGTTGGTAAACCGGTAGGCTACCGTACGGCGGATAAGATTTCCTCAAAATGGAGGGAAATGAACTCCAAGTGTGTGGTATTCAATAGTGTTTACCAACGTCTTTTTGAGGGTTGGGCCAGCGGGGAAAACGATGCCGACATTCAAAAGGCGGCATTGGAAGAATATCGGGGTACGAAAGGGCCGTTTCCTTATCTTGCCATATGGGACTTTTTGAGAAAGTCTCCAAGATGGCTTACATTGATCAACCCGGTCACGGCTTCGGCCCGAGCATCGAAGAGGTCAAAAACAACTTCGTCCACCGAACCGGCAAGTCAATCTTCCGATGCCCGACAACAATGTATTGACTTGAACGATACCGAGGAAGAGTTCGAGGAACCGCAACATCCCGAACGACCAATCGGGAGGGATAAAGCAAAGAGGAAAGGCAAGAAAGCCGTGTCGTCATCTTCTTCGGGTATCGACTACAACGAGCGGTTTTTGGAAATGAATGAAAAGTTAGATGCTATAACGGAATTAGGACAAAAAAGAATTGAGCAAAAAAATAAAATTTGGGAGGAAAAAAGAGAACGTCAAATGCAATTGGACTTGGAGTTTTTGGGAAAACCAATCCCAGAGGAGCCGGGTGCGCGACGTGAACTTCACCTCGCTTGTATCAACCGTATCAAAGAAAAATATGGATTGTCTTGATTATGTTATTTTTTTTACGGTATTTGTAATCTTTTTTAATTATGAACTAGTTATTTTTATTTTATATTTTATTAATTTTATATAGTTTAAATAATAAATAAAAAATGATTGAGTAATGATGGTGGGGCATTATAAGGGGCATTAACCATTACGCCACTTTCTGGTATAATGCCCCTTGTCCAGTCAGCAGCCACATGGCAGAAAACGCCCCCAAGGGGCACTAACCATTACACAGAGTCTAATGAGTAGACTTTAAGAAATGCCGATCGAATTAATATTTTCTTGCTTTAGCACGATCATATATGAACAAAACAACCACATTATCATATGATAATGATGGAACATAATCATTACTTGTACATTTCCTTACAATCACTAGATTATTCTAAAAACATATATGGTTTGTTGATCTATATTTTTGTAATTTACCATGGAAAACAGATGAAAATTGTATAAACTTGGACCACAAAAGTTGAGGGGACCTTAAGAGTGATTGAGCTAACCTTACGACATGCACGCTTTTATAACTTTTAAAGGAAGATACACTATCTACATGCTAATGTTTGTTTTTAACACAAAAATATTAAATAAATGAATAAATCAAAGTCATTTGATTTTTTTTAATTAATGGTTCGATCATATTCTAGAACTAGGATTTTTACCTGTGTCACGCTTCAGAACGACAATGTCGCGTTTGTGATTCGTTACATGTATTATGATAATGGCTATAACGTGTGTTGGCAGAGTGTGACATTATACGTTTTTTACTTTATTACACATGTTACTTTTTTTGCATTAACGTCGTTAAACATAGATAAATAAATTATAATGTCCCAGAAGTTGTATTAACACCGTATATATCATTCTGTTTATTCGGAATCATTTGGAATGTTACCATTTCATCTCTAGTTTAGTAATTTTCTCCTTATTTAACTATATTGAATTAAAAACACCATGAATAGTGTTTTGTGAGTGTTGTGATGTGGTGCATGACTATTGGTTTAGTTTGTTGAGGTAGTTGTGTGTGGTGCATCACTATTGGCTTGGTTTGATGAGGTGACGGTTAACTTTATTTTTTAATTTGTAATATTTTGTTTGATGAAATAATGTTTTGGCATTTAGATATGTCTCGATGGTTTGAATGTTTAAATTTATTTTGTTTCGCTTTGGAAGTTGAATGACATTTGTTTTCCGTGGATTTTAGCCCGTGTATGGTTTTAACGGTTATGATGACGGAACTTTTTCAATCTGAGTCACTAATAAATAGCGTACAAATGGCTCGCGCAACGAGAGAGCGCCGTATAATCCTAGTTTAATTTAAACTTAATAAAACTTATTGTTTAGATTAACTTTGATGTACGTAACTTTATAAAGTGAAGGATACATGATTATATATATTTTACTAGTTTAGTGCCCGTGCTACGCTCGGGAACACAATCCAAGTGATGCTTTTAAGGGTGTTCATGAATGTTCCATTCAGTTTTGAGACAAAACCGTGGTAAAACGGAACACATGATATATTTTTAAAATTTAGATTTTTAGTATAACAATATTATACTCAAATTAAAGAGAATAAAGTGCTTAGTTTTATGGTGTAGTTTATTTTTTTTAAATCATATAAAAATGTTATATATATATTTATAAAACATTGAGGTTTTTAATTATATTTTATTATTAACTTTATCCATAAGTTTCATTTTTAAACCCTATTAAATATAAACCGACTTATGTACACCCCTTGTAGTAAGGGCTAAAATATAAATACTCTTACATTTTTCAGAATTCTCCAAAATATTAGGGGATAAAAAACGTAATTAGTTTTATTATAATAAATTTTATATACATATTTTAAATAAAAAAATCATTATTGTGAGATAATCTCTCAAATAATGCCACATAAGCTAAAAGCTATGAAAAGATGCCACATAGGATTTTTTTGTTTTGCTATATTATATAAGGATAAGCACGTACCCTTTCCGTAACGATTTGATGGTCCATTAAAGATGTGGTATAAAGTGTTCTTGTCACATTCTTTGACAATTATTACCCTTAAAAGATGAAACTAGTTTGTCTTATTTATAATAAGTTTCAGGGCAATTCACAAATTAATATGATTTAATCTTAGATATATAATAATCGTTAGAACGTAAATGTTTTCTAGATAATATTGACGTGGGCTCACCGATGGCACTATTGCCTCGCAGAAACAATATGTTCTAAAAAACAATTTAGGCTTGAGACGAGTAAAATTGTTATGACATGGCTATAAAAAAAATATGTTCTAAAAAAACAAACATTTGTGTAAGTTTGTCTTTATAACACCATCAAGATTAATGGATTTAAGACGAATTTTCGTCACTCCTTTTACTTGAATATAAATTAATACGGAGTAGTATATAATTTCAGTTCTGTTTGATTCAAATGAGTAGGTACAGTCAAAAGATGAATGTGAAAGTAAAATGTATATATTTGGTGTTGAATAGAAAACATTGCTATGTGGGAAAGTAAATGAATTAACACAGAGATCGATCACTTTTTGTAAAGCAGTAAATTCGAATTTAAAGTTATTGCAATCAAAAGACCCAATCCAACCCAATACATACATACATACAATCATCAATTAACCCCACCATCACCTTTCACACACTTTATCATTTTTATTCGATTTTAAAGTTATTGGCTCACCAAAAATATATAATCAAGCTCCATGTACGTGGTCTAATGAACCATATACGTACCTACGTACGCATCCAGATATGAGTTGGTGCTTTCGTTTACATAATTAGATAGATATCAACCAAAGATAATACATCTGGAATATGTCAATCATATATAGCGTCACATTAATTAATTAAACAAGTCGCATTTCACTTTGCGATCATAAGTGCATAATAAATCCATACAATATTTTCATTTTACTAGCTACAAGAAACTTCAATTCCCACATACATATACACAATAAAACTCTTTATATATAGTCCCTTAACTTTTTCAAATATATTTTTTTTGCATATAAAAATAAAATAGGCATGGTATGTTTGAATTATTATTCTATCATATATTTCAATTTCCAAGAGCAATATTCTCAAAATAAATGGAGATGCTGCATTCTGAGAGAAATTTAAAATAACAATTATTAATTTAATTTATTAAGAAGAAAATGATAAAATGTTATTTCTGCAAATTACTAAATCCGTGTTTAAGATTCATCACTGTAAAACTCTGTTGGATCAAATAAGAGTCAAACACTCTAATTTTAGTGCGCATTAATTACTTGTTTTTATCTTCGTTTTATTTTCACAAGCTAAAAGTACATAAGCACCTGCTAAAAGTACAGGGCCTCAATAAAAGACTCAGAGTTAAGGCCTAACAAACTGGATCATTCCAACAAGCCCAAAATAATTTGGGAATCAAAACTTGCTCCGAAAACCTTAAATAAACAAAATCGAATTGGTTCGGTTTGTAAATGAGCGTATCAAAATTAGATTTGTGTATGACTCGAGCCAAAGCCAAGTGTTGCATGTTCATTGGCTCGTTCGTCTTATTTGGACTAATTCGATTCAAGAATTTTTTTTCTTTTAAGTTCTAATAGTCTAACCTAACATGAAAATTCCATTGCATTAGTAATTTGGTTTTATGGGCTTAGACTTATAGAGCATGTCTGAGTCTGAGGCCCAATAATTTTAACTTAGTTTGTTTTACAATCCCAAAAATAAAGTCCATTAACGAAGCCCAGGCCCACATTTAGTTTCCTCAAATCAATACAGGAGCTGAGGAGCACGTGTATTATATATCTCCCATATCATATGTTGCAGTTTTGGATCGGTCCTTGGTATATTGTTAATGTTACCGACCCATTAAAATCACCTGGGTCAAAATCAAAACTGGCCTCAAAATCGTTACAACTACAGTAAAACCTCTATAAATTAATAACGTTGGAACCGGGATAATTTATTAATTAAACGAGATATTATTATATCGATAAATTAATAATTTATTAATTTAAATAAGTTTTACTATGACCTTTAAATTTCCTAGTACAATGTATATGGTTCAAAAAAAAATTTATTACAAAAAAAGTTTCAAGACACATCTCTTCTCCATGTAAAGTACATTGAACATAGTTAGAAATTTAACACTATAAAATGTCCATTTAGAATTTTATAATCACATCAACAATGGCTCCTCAACTAAAAGGTGTTAAAGATGAAATCAACATAGACTTGAAGTTCAACAAAAAACAAGTTACTATAGATTCGTTTTTTACTAGGCAATCTTAGAATTAAATATTTTAAGTAATTATTAATTTATAGTTTTGTTGGGACCAGTACATGTACACTTGGATCTCAAAAAAATTATTATCTTATTATTTTATCGATTGATGTCCAATTTTGTACTGGTCCCAAGTTGGGACCGGACAAATTATTAATTTTATCGAGGTTATTAATTTATCGAGTATTAAATTATAGAGGTTTTACTGTAGATTTGCTACCCGCCTACCCGTGCTATGTAGCGAGTTTGTATTAAATACTTCCTATGCAATTGATCCTATATTTTATCATGAATGTTTATAATATTGTTTTGGAAAATAATAAATAAAAACAAATTGTCTATTTGAGAACTGAATCTGAGATGTTTAAAAAATAAGAAGATAAGTTATCTCAGATAGATAGGAAATATATGATTGTGACGTATGCATGTGTCGAGTATCTTTCGTATTCACAACCAACGCTTTACAGATCTTTACATATATGTCGTTTTATTGGTTAAAATATGATACAAAATCTACCTATTCTAATAATTGAGTAACACATTCACATGTCACCATTTTAACTACTTCACATAGGATTTTGCTTAGGTGTCATGTTCTAAATTAATTTGATGGAGAATTTTTAGACGGGTCATGGTATGCTCCATATTCGAAATAACCCGATATGTTTAAATTGAAAATTCACAAATTATCATCAATTATCTCCTAACCCGATATGTTCAAATACAAAATTTACCAATTATCAAGAACTATATCTTAATCCGATATGTACCAAGTATCATGAATTATCTCCTAACATGATATGTTCAAATAAATAACTTATCAATTATTATGATTTATCCTAACCCGATATGTTCAAACTAAAGTTTACCAATTATCATTAATTATCTCATAACTCGATATGTTTAAATAAAAAAATTAACAATTATCATGAATTATCTCCTAACCCGATATGTTCCAATAAAAATTTACCAACTATTATAAATCATATCCTTTATGGCTTTATTGTAACATATGATTTGTTATATGAATATATTTGTAAATATCCAAATTGATTTAATAAGAGATATGTTAAAAATAAATATGATATGTAAATTGAGTTAAAACCTATAAAACTAAAATCCGTGTAATACACGGGTACTAATCTAGTTCCTTATATAATACTTTGAAACAATACAGGGTTGTCGATGACTTGCTCACACATGGCGTAACTTTAGATATTAATTGTCAGTTTAGTTTTTGGTTCAACTTTAATATAAATATGATTTTAATTTTTTATCATTTTGACCTATGAGAATCTTGTCAAGTTATAACTTTGTCTTGTAGTCTACTTTGAAATATTTATGAACTTAACACTATGTCTTTGAGTTGCTTTTCGTTTTGAAATTTATGTTTGAATATATCTTCGTCTTTTAATATATGACACATTACGATTTTCATTATAGCGTGCAAGACATGAAACTTTTTCATCAAAGCATGTGACAAAATCACATATATAAGACTCAACCTCCACATCATGTGGCCAGCCACAAATCTAGTTAATACTTAATTACAACATGATTTTAGTCGAATAAATTATCATTTTTTTCTACGACCACTTAATAAATCTACTCACACGTCACACAGTGGATCCTTGTAACGAGAAATTAGCTAGGCTTGGGCTTCTGATATTTACTTTGTTTCGAGGCCTCAAACAGTTCGACTATTCAAATTGTACACCATTTATTGTATTATGATGTCCCTTGAGGACATCAAATATTCAAATAAGTTACCAACATCTCCTCTTATAATAAATTGCTAATTAATGGCACCACACTGTGCCACTTGTCAACACCACAATCACTCAAATAAATTCATATTATATCATTTACATTTGTGAACTTTTTAATTACTCATTTCGTATAAAATTATATAATTTCTTTTTATCGTTCAAACCGTGAGTACTCACGGGTGTTAATCTAGTATACAAATATTGAGCTAGCTTAGGTTTTTATTTCATAAACATTGATAATTATGAACAACTAACAAGAACAAAAAATGTGGCATTTTTGGTTCAATGGATACGAGTTTAAAGTTAAATTTGTTGTGTGTACACGATGCATGAGTGGGTACAATTAGGCCTTTGTCAAATCCTTTAACCTAATGATCGATCAGGGCGTGACACGTGGTTATGTGGGCATAAATGTTCATGCTTCGTCTTTTCTGTTAAACTCCAGCCAGATAGACTATGAAATGTGGCACGATTATGCCTTTTGTCGATGATGGGACTTGACCCGCCAAGGAAGCTATCTATTGTGTCCTTGTTGGTAGAAAAATAATTGAACATATTTATGTGAACCACCGTGCCGGTGCCTCTTCATTTGTTGAAGGTACTTAATTATATATACAATAATAAAACTATAAAAGCAACGTCTAAATGATTAATAATCAATGGTACAAATATTTCTTGTATTGTTTTGACCAATAACTAATTATCACTTTTGTTTGGACATTACATGTGGAATTTTAAAGATTAAAACAAATAATATGATTTATATATAAGTAAAGCAAAGAAAGAAGCATCATGAAGTTGCAATTTATTTACTTGATAAAATATATACTGGAAGCTAGTAATAATTGTTTTATGAAATAAATAAAAAACAAAAGTAATATAAAAATGCTGCTTAAATAATTTATAGTTTGTACAAGAGTGAGTTTTGTAGTCATGTTGAAAAAGAACCGTACAATATCCGATTAACAGAACTCACATGCGTGTTCTCGCATCATGACAATTCTCTATATTATCCTCTTTCGAATTTCATAAATCGACAATCAAAATATATACGTATATTATTAATTACTCCCTCCGTTCCATTATAAGTGTTCATATTGTCTTTTTTAGTTGCCCTATTTAAAGTGTCCATTTTTAAAATTTATTGGTAAACTCCAAATTTACCCTTAATAACATAAAACAAACAATATGATGGACCCACAATAATATTTATTGTCAAGGGTATTATTGTCAAATGACAAGCAAAAATACCCATCATTTAATGTGCCTAAAACTTTATGTTTTTCAAACTAAGACACTTCTAATGGGACGGAGGGAGTATCATATAGGGCACCAGTCAAACTTTTTATAATGTCGGTAAATTCTAACCGTACCTAAAAGTTAAATCTATTTCACGTCTTAAATGAGGTGACGCCAACACTACTTAGGTGAAGCCATATAAAACATTTTTACCAAATTGTAGAAGAAACATTATATATTTAAAACGCCAACAACCTGTGGGGACGATGGATGCGAAGGTGGAAGAGAGAGGAGAGCAGAGATGTGACGAACGTTGAAAATGTGATGAGGTAAGAGTGTGTGAGATGCAGGTTGTGTCCATTAAAAGCTTGTCGAGGAGAGATGTGAGTTTGGAGACAAAGGACTATATGTGGGGAGAAAGGTTCGTGAGTGTTTTTAGACCTACATGAAGGTCTACATGCCTCCTTAGGTTGTAGACGCTCTTAATTATCTTTTATGCTATATTTTTACATTGTGTTATAGTAAGTGTAATAATTTTATAACGAAAGAATTTTGATATTAAACATATAGAAATAATAAAACTAAGAAGGTTTGTTAACCAACTGATCTACATATTGTAACTATTATGAACATGAACTGAAAAGTTTTAAATGTGTAATTGTCTCGTTAATACGAACAACTTTAACCCATTGTTGACGGGTGAAAGGACGGTTTTTTTTTTCTAATAATTGAGTTCTAAAAAAGAGATAAATTGAAAAAAAGAAAAAGAAAAGTTGTGTTGGCCTCTAATAATCGATCTATCAAAAAAGAGGGTGAAGGTTCGTTGTGAGATTGGAGACAAAAAGCCTTGTATTATGTCATGAGATGGTGCATTGAAATGAAGTTGTGATAGACCTGTGAAAACGAAATCGATCACAATGATACACCACAACATTCATATTCGTAAGATTAATTGGATTTGATAGAAGGTAATGGTCAATTTTTGTTATAAATTGAGAGTGACTAATCTGTGTTTTTCTTTTCGATCTTCTAGTAACTTGATTCGTCTAATTTCGAATGACTACGAAAGTTACACAAAATTAACACCAACAATTAGACTATGTGATAACCATATAGGCCATACACACTTCACACTTGAGTTGGGATGAAGAAATACACACAATATCAAATAATAGTAAATAGTGTCACACTTAGGAAGAAAATGGCAAATACCACAAAAACCAACATAATTTTTTATTTTTCTCATAAAAGTCCATCAATTATTCTTTGCACATAAACACCAACATAGTTTCTTTTTGTTGTGTCACACAAAACCCTTCAATAACCTTTTGAACATGAAAGTTTCTTCACATGTTAAATTTGAACAAATATATGATAATTTAAGGAAAAACCACTTGCTACGTGAAGTTATTTTATATTTAATCGAATAGAGCCAATAAGAAGAATTTTGTGTCGAAACAAATTCAGACGGGTTGTAGTTCAGTTTTGAAGTAAATTTCTTTCGTTTGGTTGGATTTTTGGTCTAACCCGAAAAATTCCAAACATAATAAACGATACCAAATAACCAAAAAAAATCTACGGGCACCTCTACCGGTTCCAGGTTGGTAGTTTTCTAGTGATAATTTTGTCCAAATTCAACATGTGAATGGACTTTAATGTTTAAAAAGTTGTTAGTGAACTTTTGTGAGGCAAAACAAAAAGTGTGTTAATTTTTATGTGAAAAAAATGTTTAAGAACTTTTGTGACAAAAATAAGAAAGCATATTAGTTTTCTATGATATTTATCTTTCAGAAAATTAGATGGTTCTCTTTTTATATTTGATGCGTGTAATATATATATAAAAATAAACACTAAAAACACCTAAGCTTTAAATTTATAAAAACCTAGACAGACTAACTAAATCACACACAACCGGCAGTGGACCGGTCGAATGTAATATAGTGTACGTAAGTCCGGATGTCGACCCACAGACTCTATATACTACGTTAAATAACTAAACAAGACTCAACTAAACTAAACACGACTTAAATAAAAAGATTTATTTGAAAAGGGGGGTTTTGCTAAAAATAGAAAGTTACTAAAAATAGAAAGTTACTAAAATTGGAAACTGACGATTTAAAGACGGATGTAAAACAGATTAGAGAAAACAAACCACCTAGGCTAGAATCATCGTTAACTTTAATTATCGCTCACGTTGGACTAATGGTTATGGAACCGGGATCTAAATTTATTCACTTAAAAGCTTTCCTAATTAAGACCCTCGACCCTTCTCGAGAAGAAACCTAAAGGATAACTATTAAGTTATTAGCACACCGGTTACGGGATTAAACTTCCTCACGGTTATCTAATCAAATTATGCCTAATTGACCCACGCTAAAGATCTATCTCACGATACGACCCTTAAAGCCATTTAAACTCAATTATTTAATTTAACAAGCAAGATTAATAATTAACACTAAGCCGGAATTTTCACAAAAACCTAAACCTAGCAAATTGACTAATCAAGATTCGTTAACAACCTATCACCTCACGGATATCTAAGTTGGCTACACGTTATTACCGGTTTCATTAACACTATTAATCCTATGGTTGTACTGCAGTTAAACCATAATAATCACAACTCACGTTAATGACTAAACGAGTCCTATTATGTGACATAGACAATCACCAAGAACACATGGATTAATGATATCAAATCAACCAATTCAAACATATAATATGCATTAAATAATCATAAGAGTTCAAACTTTAATTAAACATAAACCATAACCAAATCATTCCAACGCAAGTTCAAAACAAAGTTAGCGAATCAACATAACGCCTAGGTAGTTTTAACGAGTCTAGCCAAGCATGTTCATAATGAAAAACACAAGTTTAAAAGTAATAAACATGATGAAAAGCAAGAAAAACAGAAGAACGATTAAACCCGAGAAGCCTAGGAAGTGATCCTTGAACCCGCAAGCATTCGTCGCCTTCGTTTCGTCTTCTTGATCTCAAAACCCGCCTCCAATCTCTGAAAATCGCCTTCAATTCGTCCCCAATGTTGCATGAGAGGCTAGGGTTAGAGAATAGTTGTTTATATAGCGAACCGGGCCAAAAATCGTCAAAACAAACTGTTAAAACGTCGTCACCGCGTCACGCGGTGACGAAAGGAATGTGTGGCCGCGTACCGCGACCAGGAGGGAACCACCAGCACCACACGCCGCGTCACGCGGCCAGGGGGTGCCCTGTCACCGCGTGGCGTGGTGAGCCTCATCCCGTGCCGAGTCGTTTCGATTTCGTTCGGTTTCTTCGTTTACGCGTTCCGGTCCGCTCGTAACTCCGTTTCGCGCCCCGTTTTCGCCTACGGATTCGATTTTCCGCGAGCTTTTCAATTCTTTATCAACATGGGACCTACGAAACATAAAAACATCAGTTGTGCCAAAAATCATATAAAAACGTTAACGAAATGACACAAAACATACTTAAACTTATCACGGGATTTATGTATATTTATCACTATATCAATATTTCAGACTTATTATACCGGCGTTTAGTTACATAAACGTCACGGTTCATAAATACGCATATTCATTAGAATGTCAAATCGCATTTAAATTCACATGATAGGTCCCTTAGGTTTGTGAGAAAAAATCAAAATAGTGTGTAAACTCTCTATAGCTCAATGTTTTTTAGTTTTAATGTGTAGAGTTAGAATTGAAGGACAGTATTGGTAGGGGCACCTTGCTCTTCAACGACGGAATAACAGACAAATAAGATCGTTAATGTTTATTTTTGTCTCTTAGAATGTCTTTTCACCTTTAATTTCTCAATTTGCCCCTTAAAATGTTTTTTCATCTTCAATTTATTTCTGAATAGTTTTTATTATAATTCTATTTTTGACATGGGGCATTTCAAAATGACTAAAGTCGTTTTTTTCTTTATAAAGATAATTTTGTAGTTGTCATTTGTGTAAGACATCAAAAACTACACAAGTCATGTGACACGTCTCCTTGTAACATATATGTACTCTTGATCTCTCGCTAATTTATGTGTTAAAGTGACTTATGCCAACATCAAGAACCAAACCAATGGTCTTCCATGTTAAAGCATGTGTAGTGTGATTCATAACTAACTACTTTTGTAAAAGCTCTTATGGGGTCAATAAGAAAAAATTGCTTTGATGTGAACATATGAATATCAAGGTACTGAACATCTACCAAACAGAAACAATGGTTTTGGAGTTGAGTGTGAACATATGAATACATACAAGGTACTGAAAATATGACACGTGGTTACATGTTTCATTTTAACGATAACAGAAATAATGGTTTTTGGAGTTGAGTTTTGTGACATTATACAATCAACTCGTGTGTGGGAGAAACCAAACAATCCATCAACGTGATTTAAAGTGGAAGTTTTTCAACACTCAAAATCCAACAATGGTTTACATCAATTGAATTGTATCTTTCTCCCGATCAATATCCATAAAACATTGTTTTGAAAATCAAAAAAAATATAAAAAAAATTAACGACAGACCACTGGAGGCCAAAAAAATTAGATTTAATATCACTTGAATAAATAAACTGAGTTGAGATTATTCTCTGTTAAAACATGTTAGTTGGGATTATTTTAAGTCATTTTGCCTTTAACAATTATACATAGAATTTAAATCACCTTCAGTTCAAAAACCGCCATAGAATAAAATCCATTAAATCTGAAAACCGCTTATCAACAAACAAAATATTATCTGATTGAAACAACACATATCTATATCATCTATATATATACCAACAATACACACATATAAATGGTCACCACCTCATCAATACACACACTTATCTCTGAAACAAACAAAAACTCATTAATTGCAAACTCGTTGGATCAAATCAAATCAGAGGCTGGTATCAATGAAACTGTTATACGTTTGCGATGAAGATGAGAAGGAACTGAGTCGACAAGACGCTCCCGGCGCGTGTCCTAGATGCGGCGGAAAAGTTGAAGCTGTGGATTGTTCTCATAAATGGAAGTTTTGCTTTGTGCCTGTTTGCAATATGGTTAAAAGAAGATATGTATGTACGCTCTGTTCTAAACGCTTAGTCATATTGTACTCTTAGCTACTTTTCTTGTACCTCTGCATCGGCTTTTCATTTTAACTTGGGATCATCATTATCACGATGTTCATGTTGGGATCATTCTAATGCTAATTCTAATTTTAATTTGATAGAAGTGATTTGTTAGTAAACTGATAATAAGGCGGTTTTTATGTGGTTTTTTTTGTTAATATTAATAATAAACTGCAGTTTTGGTCCATGTGTTTCGATATTATTAACAGTTTCGGTTCATGTGTTTTTATTTTCTAACAGAAATGGTCCCAAAACTAAATTTATTCAATTTTCTGTTAAGTCTCTCATGCACGCCTCAAATTTAAAAGGTAAAAATATCATTTCTACTCATCTTTTACCTAGGTCATCATGTAGGTTATTTTTTTTATTCAATGACATATCAAAAAGAATTGGTGAAATAACATTTTTACTCCGCTTATGAGAAAGACTTAACGAAAAATTAGGTGGAGTTAGTGTTCGGGACCATTTTTGTTATAAAATAAAAGCATAAGGAACAAACTTGTTAAAGTGAGACTATTGTTAATGATATTAAATAAAAACTAAGGTAACAATGTATTTTTTCTTAAGTTTGTAAATTAATTTACGTTCTTTTTTCAATCTGTATTGGTCAAATGTAACCAAAACATGTTTGCTTTTAGAAAAAACTTAGCAAATTTTATTTTTTTTGTTACTCATTAGTTATTATTTTATTAATTGTTCATACACCAATGAATCATCAATCTTGTTAATATAGATATGAATAGTAGATATATAAGTTATTATTAAGATCTTAATCTTATTTTTATAAGATAAATACAACATATAATCTACCTATATTTAAACTTAATTTCTAGTACTTTAAACATATATATGTGTTACTAATCAATCTTATTGATATCTATCTAATAAATCAAACTTTTAGAGGGTAATTTTTGGAGGGATTTTTTTCTATAATAGGAAGTTTGGGAGGTAAAATTTAGCTAAATTTTTCACCATGCAAGTTGATGGAGCCAACTCCTTAAATGTTATATATTTACAAATTGTTAAATATAATGGTTATAATTTCTTTATAAATATTACTATTTAACCCGTGTGTAACACACGAGTATTAAACCTAGTAGATATATAAATGTAGAGAACTAAAGTGAATTCTAGAAAAAGCCTAGTATACGGTGATGTGATAGGGCAAGAACAAAAAATTTTATAAAAGGACATTTTTTTCTTATAAATAAATGCATTAAATAAATATTGTGTTATAACCGTTTAAAAGAACTATTATGTTATCAGCATAATATTTGTAATACTCCATACTTAAGTTTATGTAAAAGATTAAATTTAAACGAAAAAAATAGAACTACTATGCTTAAGTTGTATAGAATAAAATATCTGTTTTTTTGTTGTAATGTTTAGAAAAATTTATTTATGAAATATTTTAGTCATTTATAAATTGGTCGGAGGAAAGTTTCGGTTTTTCTTCCGGGTCTACCAAATCTTGCGGTTGAAATTCACACATTTAAGATTACTTTTATTTATTTCCTTTACTCGCAACCATTTTTAAAAATATATTAAAATATTATCTATATGAAACCAACTGTAAATGCTCTTGAATAAGTAAATGTTGAGTCATATAAATCGATCGAGTTATCTTTAAATGTTCTTTCCAAAATAGAAAATATATACTTAAATGTAGAGTCATATAAGTAAAGTTATCTTTAAATGTTCTTTCCAGCATAGGGAATGTGATAGAGATACGAATTATTTAAAAAATATATATATATAAATATAGAGCGTTTAGATTACCGACAACGCAATGTTTGTGGCTTGCCCGAAGGACATGCAACGTAGGACTAGAGATGCACTTGATGGTTTACATAAGCGAATATATCTCCAAAGGTTTTTCCCAAAATAGAGAATGTGATAAAGATTTGAGTGATAGTATGAATCGAGATTAGATCCTGAAACTAAAAAAAATCAAAGTTTTTGTCATTAATTTTATGTCATTGGACATAAACTCATTTGTTAGTAGTGTTGTAGTTTGAAAAGTATTTGTGAAATAATGAATAAAAACTGATGTTATATGTTGACTATCAGATAGACTATATTACATGTGAGTGCTTTTATAATTGTTTTATATGCGTAATGCATGTTGCCTAGGCCTATATATATTGGAATGATAGACTTTAACACAAAATTTAATAGAGTGAATTAAGTGTTTTATATCTTTATATATGGACTAAAAAAACTAGAAGATATTCGGAGACCCGAGTATAATTTTGTTTGGAGTACGTTTATTATTTGTGGTTTAATCAAAATCTTAATTCCAATCATTTTTAGAACACCTTGTGGTTTAATTATATATCCTATAGAGTTTCATATCAATAACTTAAACATTTTTTAACGGCAATTTGAATTATTCATGCGTTACTTACTGAGAACCCATTTAGATAATAAAACCTTTTGACTAACGTAAAAATCTCATTTTTGTCCACACGTGAAAAAACCTCATTGTATAAAGAATTTAACTGATTCAAACCGAAGTGTCCAAACAATAATAATGATGGGTAACTGAATTAGGTTTGTATTTTTAATTAATGATTATAGTTTGCAAAGCATTAGAGATGTGGGGAAAAGTGTGATCAATAACATGTTGAAATAGAGGAATGGGACCAACCATGAGTTGTGGTAATAATAACTTAACGAATAACAATGTAATTATAAACCTTAAAATTCACAATCAATCTAGAACATAATTAACTCTCTGGTTGAACACTCTTTGAGTGGTGTCACAACATAAAAGATGTTTAAGTTGGTTGAGAGCCATAGTTTATTAAAATTAGATGTTAAACTTTTGTAGTTTAATTTGTTGTTGCCAAAACTTAAAATAGACCGTGAGAAAAGTAGAAAGAGATCATGTCATGTATATATAGTGGTTGTGATGGTGGATTTGCATTTGTGTTTAATAATAATCATAAATAAATAAAAAAGTAATACAAACTAACAATACACATCAAATGAAATGGTTTGCAACAAGGTATTAAATCACCGACCCATCATATCAGTAATCAGTATCAACATTCACTCACCTTTTAGCCCGTTCATTTAAGTAGACATATTAATGACGATAACAACAGGTCACTTTGAGATTTAATGGTCACATGCGCAGTAATAAATAACAAAATAGTTTGTTGGTGTGATTAGTATATCCAAAATTCTTCTGTGTTTAATCATGTACTAAATATTTAATATTTGTTATTTTTAACACCAGTTTAATCTATCTCTAATTCGATCTGCACACTCTTGGTGTGCGCCGATAATTGAACCCTTGACGTCTTGAGGAGAGGAGTCATTCTAATTTCTAAGCATCCAATAAAATGATTGATATTTCTAAGCATTCTAATTTAAACTCATTTTTTTTCAGTGATTGATATTATTATGTTTAGCTTAATTAGCAGGGTATATTTAACACTAGATTATTACCCGTGTGTTACACAAGTGGGTCATTAAGATACTAAAGTGATAAAAGAATTGAGTTGTTAATATATAATTATAAAAAAACACATATAATATTATCAATCAAGTTACCAATAACAAATATTGTAAACAACAAACAACGTAAGATTTAAAGTTTGGTTTTCAAAAGTAAATAAAAAACAAAGTATATTGAATAGTTTATAAAAAATGCAAATTAGTAAAAACTTCCTCTTAAACCGCATTCCAGGCTATATTTGTGTGTTTTCCGTGTTTGTCTAATATATTTCACATCATGTCTTGTTTTCACACAAGTGTGTGAAAACACAAGTTCTCTCAAACACTTTAAAACATGTTTATATAGCATTATAGCTCCAAATTTCAAAATCCAATTGGTATACCCTCTTTTAATACTTTTATACAACCATAGAGCATAAAAAACACGATAAAACAGCAAACATATTATAGACATATTGTAGACACATGTTGGGACTAACACAGAGAATTTCTTAAGTTAAGATTAATATCGGATAATACACTAAAGCTCGGATTATTAAAATCCAATAACCCTAAATATATTAAAGTTTAGTATGAACTAACTCATAAAGTCTTGACCGACCTTGTAAATTAATATTGTATAAAATTAAATATGCGTATTTTATAATTTTATATCAGCATGCATATAAAAAATTTCCAATAGAAAACTATATATTCAACTAAAACAGAACCACTGATATAATTTTCCCAAACACATTATCCTCCTTTTGATATTATTATATCATCAAGATTTTTAAATGTTAGCTCATACATTATTGTTGACAGATTGGGCCGGTCTGCACATGAATAATTGATCGTTCACACTTCACAATATTGGAAATACTTCAGTTCTTCGTCACGTACCTAAATTGTAACTCATCATTTCTACACGTACGGATAAGGTTTGATCGAGTTAGTGTAGCATACACGATTACTGACTGTATGAACTCGAGAATGGTATCATTCACCTTGCATCACGATTATAAAATCTTTTATCATGTATACTAATTACTGCACGATCCATTCTAATCATCAAAATTTGTTCAATAATGTAGTATCTACAAACAAGGCTCCAACAAATCCAAAAAATGGATATGATTCAAGTCTGTCTTGTGGCCCCTATATATATAATGTATATTGCAATTGTTAATTGTTTCTAGGGTCCTCACTAGCTTCCATATATGCCTTGTGACTTGTTATAGTTTTCACTAAATCATCTATCTAATAAATCAAAGTTTTTAGGAGAGTCAATATTATGGGGGGAAATTTTTTGGTTTTATAATAGGAAATTTAAGAGGGAAAATTAATGGAATTTTCATCATGCATAAGTTGATGTAGCCAAATCCTTAAATATTAACAAATTGTTAAACATATTGGTTATAATTTTTTATAAATATTATTAATTAACCCGTGTGTAACACACGGGTATTAAACCTAGTCTATCTAATAAATCAAACTTTTAGGGGGCAATTTTTAGAGAGAAATTTTTTTAATCTATAATAGGAAGTTTTAGAGGGAAAATATTAAGTTTCATGCAATGAGTTGATGGAGATCCTTAAATATTAAATATTTACAAATTACAAATTTTTAAACATAATAATTATAATTTCTTTATAAATATTATTATTTAACCCGTATGTAACACACGGGTGTTAAACCTAGTATATTATATATATAGTAATTATGTTATCATTTAGTGTGATTTATATTGAACATGCGTAATGTTGTTATCCCTTTTGTTCTATGGACGGGGACCCATGTCACAAAGCATTCAATTAATATTATTCTTAATGCATCTATCTAATAAATCAAAGTTTTAGGGGGTCATTTTGGGGGAAATTTTTTATTTTATAATAGGAAGCTTTGGAGGGAAAATTAAGTGAAATTTAACAATGCATTAGTTGATGAGCTAACTTAAATATTAATATTTATAAATTCATAAACATAATAGTTATAATTTCTTTAAAAATATTATATTTAACCCGTGTATAACACACGGGTATTAGACCTAGTATACTTATAAATATATATACGTGTGAGGTGAATGTGAACACACGTTACATCATAAAAGTAATGATGTCTAGCAGACAGTTGTATGCATATGCATATATGTATATTTTTTAAGAGAACATCTACATTTTCACGATAAAATACCATGGATATTTGCACTACGTAAGACTAGAACCCGTAACATAT
This sequence comes from Tagetes erecta, assembly GCA_030867185.1. Taxonomy (NCBI): domain Eukaryota; kingdom Viridiplantae; phylum Streptophyta; class Magnoliopsida; order Asterales; family Asteraceae; genus Tagetes; species Tagetes erecta. The sequence continues at coordinate 3,014,026 of CM061492.1, forward strand.
TATATACTGAATTTACATCTTCTGTCATCACTATTCACTGACAGGTAACATGCGCATACCATGACATATTCATGTAATCCTCTCTTACATTAATTACAAAACACGATCAAAATTCTGGTTACACTCAAAATATCAATTGTTTGTCGATCAGAATTTTAATGTTTTGGATATAAAGATTTACTAAAATAACAATGATCCAAGTAATAGTTTAACTGAGCCCAATAATTAAGACATCCAGAAGTATCTGATCCATAATAAAAGAGTAGTTTTTTTTAGCCTAATAGCAAAACAAATATAAAAAAAAGTGCAGCCCAAAAGAGAAGTGCATGGGCTTAAATAATCTTGGGCTCTGGTCTATCTTAGCCTGGCCCGTTTTGAAAAAGTACTTTTAGTTTTTGATTATTAAATAGGACACAAATGAAAAACATATAGTTATAGACCACAAACACACATCACACATGGTGGATTGTTTGAACTTTGACGGGAAGGCGGGAAGCTCATGTATGATGTATGCTCGTGTATAGGCTATACTATAGAATGAAGTCATGAACAAATACTTTTGTTATTAACTAATTCAACGAACATAAACACTTGTCATGATTATTTAATTATTATATATTTCTAATAGCTCGTCTCTATTTGATTATATTCGTTTAATTATAAATGTATCGAAACAAATTATTAGTTGTCTATAATACCAATTGACTTATCATTTATGTACTTGTTTACATTTTTAAGTTTGTATTTGACTTAAAATTAAAGAATCATCTAATTGTCTTACTTGTATATTAGGGCGGTGGTGATGAGAAGGTGAATGAAATAATAATAGGAACTTGGGAAAAATGATTTTGTGGTGTTTACGTAGAATGAAAATCCTGCGTGGTAGTCTAATACGTGATTATATTTTATTGTTCAACCATTCAAATTGTATTCTTTTATATTGATCCATTCTATTTAACGAGCTATTTTGCATACCAATTACTGTCTAAGTTTCGTTTAGATCTCAAGTCACAACTGAAGACGCATTGGATTTAACTTTCATTTGCGACATAATGAGGTTTTAGGTTAGCCAAACGGTTTTTGAAAATGATAATTATAAATTTTAATTGTGTTTTGAAAGAGTTAAGACTGTAATATTAAAATCGGTACCGAACAGGTGAAAACATCTTTGTCAATAAAACCACTCTAATTGGAAGCCTGAAGCAAAACCCTAAAAAAACAAAACAAAACCCTCGTCTTCTCTGTTCGGCGTTTCAGAGAGGCGAGAAGAAACCCTAGAATTAGTAACAACAACCAAGATGACCGCTGCTACTGAAACCAATGAAGCTCTTGTTCATTCTATTCTTCATTACCTCCATCGCGCTGGTTTCACCAAAACACTTAAACGATTTCTATCCGAAGCTCACATCCAGGTTTCGTTCTTTATGCCTAATTGCAATTGAAATGTACAATCATTTACATGTATAAACCTCACCAACACTGGATATTACTTTATCTTAAGGCTATGATTAGTTTGCACAAGTTATGTTGGAAGCTTGTTTCTGTTAAACATGATTTCTAGCTACAAATTGATTAGCAAAGTTTGTATTTTTTTTTGCACAAAGCGTCTCTAATGAGTTTATACTGATTTGTTTTTAACTTTATAGTTATACATGCTAATTGTTTTTGGTTAATACTTTGAGATTGAATTATGGATGAAGTGATGAATAAAGCTACAAATTGAATATCAAAGCATCAAAATTTGTATTTTATGTTTATAGGGTCATGTTATGCATACTATTTTGTTTATCTTGTTGTTTGTTTGTTTGTTAATGAGAATTTGTGTTGCATTAATATCTTCTGGTCTGCTAACTGGTGCTTTTTAGTTGTGAAGTTGTTATGTTGTTTAAGCCTGATTAACTTTGAAATTTTAATGACTCTCTTTTTTTATACAGGATGACTCATGGAAGACTTCTGCAGTTAATTTGGAGGACGTCTACTGCAAATACGTAAATGACGGGTAAGACAACAAGAACAGATGTTGTATTATATTTTTTATGTATCTTTTGATCATAATAAAGAATGTTATGTAACACTTATGGATGGAAGTATCAAGTAAGAGTTGGGGCGGTGTGACTAATAGCTTGTTGTTATGCAGTTGTAAAACTGAAGATAAAGTGGTTGTTGAATCTGAAACTAAGTCAAAAAAGAAGAAGAAAAACAAACATGATTCAGCTTCTGGTGATGAAGTAAAAGAAACGAAAACAGAAGCACCAAAGAAGACGGCAGATGTTACTTCAAATGGTTTGGAGGTAAATGAACCAAAGAAAAAAGAAAAGAAGAAAAAGAGCAAAGAACAAGAGGTATGCACTAAAGGAACAGAAAAAGTTGTTCTAAACGCAGAAAAGGAGGAAAAAAAGAGTTCTAAAAAACGGAAAAGATTGTTGTCTGATGAAAACGGGCATCAGTCTAAAGAAGAAGAACCTGATAAAGAAACCGAGATTGATGAAATAAAAGCACCTAAAGTTGAGAAATCTGAGGTGAATGGGGGAGAAAAATCTGGAACTCAGAAATCTGGGAAAAAGCAACGTATTGGTTCAGCCGAGGTTTGTTTATTTTCTCTTCTAGTTTGGTCTGTTTAAACATTTTGCCCGTTCTCCTTAAGCTGTTGTTGTAAACAGGTCAAAATTGCTTGCTTTACTAAATAACTAAGACATATGTGGTTTGGTTTGAAAATTGATTGTGATCTTGCAGCCGAAGACGATAAACGCATTTCAAAGGGTGAAAATCGATCAGGTGGAATTTGCTCATGAAAAATTACAAGACAATTCATACTGGGCTAAGGTATGGCATATTTATTAACTGATATACACATCAGTTATCATACACAGACTCATGTTTAAATTTTCAACAGGATGGTGCAGACGTCGGATATGGTGCTAAAGCAGAAGAAGTTCTTGGTCAAGTGAGAGGAAGGTATAATACGATAACCATACATCACAACTGCACAAGAAAATGAAAATAGAAATAAAAAATAATCAACACCATAAGTAATCAAGATTTGTCGAACTCAGAGCTTCTGGTTATTTAATTTTTACAACTTTAAACAACAGAAACTTGATCTTTAACACCTTGTTCTTATTTTCAAATTCTAATTATTTAAGAGCTGCTTAGTTTAGTAAGTTTTAAATTTATCTTGTTTGCAGGGACTTTCGACATGAAAAGACAAAAAAGAAGCGTGGAAGCTATAGGGGAGGTCAGATAGATTTACAGTCGCACTCGATAAAGTTTAACTACTCTGATGAAGAGTGACCTTGAAAGGAGACTATTGACCAATTTTGTGCTCTTTTATCAAACAGGTGATCTGGATTCAACTGTAATCTTGTGTTTCAATTACAATTTATATCCGGATTTATTTATTTTGGCAAAAACCAATCATCTCTGTAATACAAAGCTACAATTCTTTGTTTTTTGCAAGTTTTGTTGTATGCTTAACGGTTTTTCATTTACTAGTTTTGGTTACTCTGAGAACCTGCCATTAGAGAACTTAAGAACCCTGTCAAGTTGTCAGTACATTGCTAACCAGTTAGATTTTATAAATGTAGAAAATCAGTGGAAGGTAGATTTAAACCTCAGATGTCACCTCTTTTAATAATAATAGATCACAATCGACACAACTCTTTGTAGGTCCATGCTAACATGTGTAGGGGGTCTATATGCTTTCAGTTAACATGTTATTGTTTCTAATGTTTTGTCTAATAGTAACACTTCTGACTGAATTTGTTTTGTAACTTCTAAAGTTTATCACAAGCACACTGCTGTCCTTCATCAGGTTTCTATATATATTGTCAAATTGGCACGATTCATTCGGTATAGAACTTTTGGGACAATTCAATGATATTGGTAATGATTTGTGTTTGCAGCATCATATTGTTAGAGTATTTATGTAATATGAGTAACATGTTAGATGGTAAGTCTGTGATCTTACGGTCAAGAAATGTGGTTTGGAGCTGCAACGTACATGTTACATATTGACACCCTCATAAAAGTACTCCCTCCGTCCCATTATAAGTGTTCATATTGTCTTTTTTAGTTGTCCCATTTAAATTGTCCACTTTTAAAATTTATTGGTAAACTTTCAAATTTGCCCTTAATAACATAAAACAAACAATATGATGGACCCACGGTAACATTTATTGTCAAGGGTATTATTGTCAAATGACAAACAAAAATACCCATCATTTAATGTGCTAAACTTTGTGTTTTTCAAACTAAGACACTTCTAATGGGACGGAGGGAGTAATTAGGTAACCGACGAGTATCACTTAGGTAAAGAACTTTGAATTATCTAATACTCGTCTCATTATTTAACATGTATTTATCTGCCAGTCCTCAAATCACCAACTTTTCAACCAGAAGCCGTGTTTAGGTTAGAGTAACTTGTATTCAAAGTATAATAAACTTGACTCATCTAAAATTAGGTTTATGATTTGACACCAAAAGAAAATTAAAAGAAGTTACCACTCTTCTCCACAATATTACCAAAATAAATTGCTAAATTTAAGTTAAGTATACATTTTCTTGAACATGTCACATAAGCAAGTGACATACTTAACTAGAGGAGTGGGTGGGTTGTTAGATTTATAATAATTATTATATATGCATACTTGCTAGTTGCTTCTATACAAAGAAAAAACAACTGATTTTCTGCAAGACTTTATGTCATCTTCTTTCCTTGAAATTTCTAGGTAATTACTCTGAGTTCAACTTTTATATGATGGGTTGTTGTTGCCTGTTGGGGGCCATTGTACCTATTGAAAAGCCTTAAACAACTCATAGTTTGATGTACACACACTGGCACACACATGACCATTAAAAATTAGAAATGGAGCATGTATTCAAAGTGTACTAAATATTTTGGGTTTAATGTTTTAATTTATATATTTTAATTGCAATATACTGTATACAAGAGATTAATGAGTTTTTAGTTTACGTTTTAATATGAGCTAAAATGTACACCTGTATAAATCAAGCTAAATTTTACACTTAAGGAATGATAAAGCTCAATGGGCTAGTGATAAACTGATAATGTTACTGATCTTGCTACATAGAGTTGGCCGCCGGCTGTTGTAGACAGCTACTGAAAGTTTACTGTGTGTTGACCCTTTTACGCATTTTCACTTAGAGGGTTTATGAACCTGATCATATGTACTTCAACTCAATTACTTACTTAAAAGTTAGTGTAGCATTAAAGGGTGTTCACGATCCACCTATTAGGGCATGTCATGAGCCACATCGTTAGACTTTAGTAATGTTTTTGTTTTCATTTTTTCATTGTATGCCTAAAGCCAAAAGTGTTCAATTAAAACTCAAAGAACCAACTAAATCGTTACTAGTTTCTTAGCTTTATAATTAGTTTGGCTTTATGGGTCCCGTTATCAGGCCTTTTATATAATTAAAAAGAAAAACAACTCATCAAAATAAAGAAGCGACAACGTCCCTTCAATGCATATAATAAGTAAATTAGTATATAACTTCACCATTTTCATGTCACAGCCCAAAAAATGTTCATATTTCACCAAAATTTTATGGATGTAATTTCAATTGAACTTGCATGAAATGATGTCTTTCAAAGTTTATTTAAAGGGGTTATTAGATTTTAATAATATGAACTTTAGTGTATTAGTTAATATTAATTTTAAATTAAGAAATTCTATACGGCAGACTGACAGTTTCAACTTGTAAACTATTTTCCTATATCAAGCTTTTTATAATGGGCCATTTTTGTGTCTAAAAAACTTACTTGACCATTTTTGCGTCTCATAAACAAATTTACCTAACCATTTTTTGTCACAGTTAGAAAGTGCTCGATGGAGGAAAAATAATTTACAAGTGGGGCTGCCACAGATAATTTCTTAAGTTAAAACTAATATCAATCAATACACTAAAATTCGGATTATTAAAATTATAAAAAACTCTTTAAAATGCACATACTTTTGTTGGTATTGGTATGTATATGTACACATGCAGATTTTTTCAGATATTAATAATAAATTTGATATTACATAACTAACTATAAGATTTCAATTTTTATATCAAAATACAAGGGAAATGGATAACGAGTTGCGTCGCTATACCAAAACCAAGTTTTTTAAGTTTTTATTTCAATATTTCTAAGACAAGAGGTGTATGTAATAATTATAAATTGAATCATATATCATCAAATACATGCAATTTATTCAAAGTGAAGAAGGACATGTATGATCTAATACTATAATGATTAGTTTCGTGTTAACATTTCTAACGCAAGGGCAGCAGATCAAATGATTTAGTCTTGTTTAATTATATCTAAAGAGAGAGGATCTAGTCTTTTCTTTATGTTGACTCAATAGTCAAGCTAGCATGTTAAATTTATATATACTATTACTTGACTATGAAGTAAATGGCGCTAGTACAAAATAGATCGTTTGAGGCGGTGAAAAAGGGCTTTTGGAGCGGTTTTGGACCCGCATCAAAAGCTAATGCATTCATCAAAAGAATAAGAACCCTAAGCACCAACGTATTAAATTATATAATAACTTTTTAACCGAAAAACAAATGTTTGATAAATAAACATAACAAAACTAAAATATGCGAATTACATAACGTAATACTTACCAATGGGTTGGTGGTCCATTGACAAACACAAAGTCCTTAAAACATCTAAGATCATGAAATCAAGTCCACCAGTAAGAAGTTTGCCGTTAAAAAAACATAGCGTAATACTTAATCGATAACTCGTAAAGTTCTCCGAGTATTCTTCATAGCAAATTGGACTCAGTTCACGTTGTTAAGTTTTAATCCATCCAACCATCTCCTTTTGGCTTTTTAAAATTCCTTCAATAACTTAAAATACAAAGTGGGTTTTAATTTTTTAATCCATCTAATACATCTAACTATAAAGTATCTACGTATCTAACAACAAATCCTAGTTGTCATAGTGGTAGGAGTAGAGTCTCATAAGCAGGAGGTTGTTTTTTATAACGGTGGTTGATGCAACGACCTATGACCGAAGACTCAGAGGTACAAGGACCAAGATCGAAATTCCGCCTCTAATTAACACCAATATGCATTTTTCGTTGGCATTGGAGTTACCCCATTACTGCGTACGCAGCGGAGGTTTCTTCTAGATTTATTCTAGTTAGTTGTTGATGTTTAAAAAAATCATAGTATCTTACCCTTCTAACTATTTTTTATAATTTTTTTACATATAATACTTTTTTTAATTTGGTGCCCCCGTCGAGGTAATACCCTAGACGATCAGCGATGTCGCCCCTGCCCAAGACCGGCCCTGATCAAAGTATCCATACTTCTTTAGAGTGGTTATAAAACCGCTTCAACAAGTTTACTAAAACCACACTAAAGTTTGAAATCGGTTCATAAAAAAATTTGCCGTAACATAATTTTCGGAGTATCACCGGTGACATATACCACACTTCATCCAAGATCAATGCCATTGTTAACCACGGTTCATCCAATACAATCATCTAGGGATGAGCGTTTGGTACCGAAATACCGAACCGATACCCGTACCGTACCGGTACCGTACCGAACCGGTACCGTACCGATAGATTCGGTACCGGTATCGGTACCCACTTTTACATGTTTTCGGTATCGGTACCGGTTCGGTACCAATACCTTAAATTTACCTAAAAGTACTTGTTCCGTACCTATACCGTACCGGTACCGTACCGAACCGGTACCGTACCGATAGATTCGGTATCGGTACCGGTACCCACTTTTCCATGTTTTCGGTATCGGTATTTTCGGTATCGGTACCGGTTCGGTACCGGTACAGTACCAATCTCATCCCTACAATCATCCAAGATCACCACCATTGTCCATCCATGGCGAGTTCATATTTGGAAATTTATTTTCTCAACATTCATGGCTTGGCTTCCATTGACTAGGAATAAAAATTAAAAAAACCTCTAAGATATATATATAGATTTGTGTGAGAATTAAGAAATGAGAAGAACAGTGGCTGCTATTTTTATGGCTACGCTTGGTTTACGTGGAGAGCTAGGAATGATCATATTTTTAATTTCATCCCGCTTTCGGTATTGGCAGTTGTAAAGAAAATTATTATAAATGTGTTCTTTTGAATGAAGTTTAGAGCCAAGAGTAGAGACATTGTATGGCAAAATTGGTGTAACATTTCGATGTACGTAGCCTTGTTTGGGTGTGTTGTTGTTTGTTGCTTTCAGGCTTTAACATCTTGCTAATGGTTTTTTTTTTAAATAAAATTTCACCATTCAAAAAAACTGGTTTAATAAGAACATGAGAATGATGTTTCTTCCTATACACGCCAAATATCTAAATTTTGTGGTGCAGTACAAGAAAAAACATTTGAGCTGTCATAGTACACGATAGATGGCAATATAATTTTTTAAGAAACAAAACATGTTTTGTGATACGTATACTAAATTACTAATATACTAATGTACAAATACTTTCATCCACAAATAATTATAATAAATGAGTAGCCACGTATAGTTTTATTCATTGGCTTTTACATGTCGATCGACGATATATATGAATATTCATTGAGTCATTTTTTACGTGTATGACTTAAATTTGTGTAGAATTAAAAAAAATTGAGTTTACTCCGACTTTTTTGGTTTTTTTAATTACACACTTGTAAATGTACATATACATAAAATAATATAGTTTTATTTTTTTGTTTTTCGAACATAATAATAATAATTTGATTGATCTGATGGAATTAACACGGTAAAGAGTGATGGTTAAAACTTAAAATTCGTTTCACCCATTGTCTGTATATATACACATACATGAAAGAGAAAGAAAAAAGATATACGTACAAAAATAAAGAATAAGATATAAATGCATTTAACTTAAAATTCATAACCCTACATGTTTATGGATTTATGATGTCATAACAATCTTGAGTAAGGTTCTAGGAAGTTCAAGGGATGAGATTTCTTGTCACATGTTTGTAAGACGGATTGAACATGACCGGCTCGATAAGTGGCGAAGCTAGAATTTTCAGCGAAGGGGGGTCAAAGTTTACAACGCGTTGTTTCGGGAGCCAAACCCACTATATATATATATATATATACATACATATATATATATAAAATCAACTACCGACTTACAAATCAACACTTCGGACGAAAAAAAGTGAGAGTAGGGTTGTGACCCTCTCTCGTTTTAATGAAGCCTCGCCAATGGGCTCGATGATGGTATTAATTAAATCCCTAGCTACATGTGTGTGTGGCCTCTATAAATAATAAGAAATTGGATCCCTTAAGTTACCATCACATATCAAGCATTATCTCATCATCTCTCTTTCGATCTCTCACTTATAAAAAAATAGAAGAAGGTTCTTGACTTTTTCCTAGCTAGCTATCTTGTCGATCATACTACTATTACTACTATACATTAAGTGAGTGATCAGCCACAAGCTGCTCAACACTACGTTTCATTTCCTTTCCTAATTTCATCATCTTAACAAGGTAATAACTAACACTGCATCTTACTTTAATCATATCACTTCAATTGATCATATGCTAATTAAGCTACATCTATACATAATATATATATGCTTTCATTTTGTTGAATGAATTAAATCGATCATTTCATCTAACTTTAAGTTGTATTATATATATCGTTTCCTTAGATATCATATCATATATATATATATATACTTTAATCATATCACTTCAATTGATCATATGCTAATTAAGCTACATATATCTATACATAATATATATATATGCTCACTTAATTTGTCTAGTCACACATGATGTTTATTAACACAAAACTATACCTATAAGGGATGACTTAGAAGAATGATTTATTTATATTTCTATATATACTAACTGATAAGGTCGGTGTTTTGTACAGGCCCAGTCACGTGACGTTGCATTGTGTTTTAATTTTTTTTACTTTAATGTGTTATCGGTTTTAATCCACGACTTTTGACGTATTTATGGTTTTAATCTCCGACTTTTACTAAATATTGTCACTTTAGCCGTTGATGAATTTTCGACCTTGATCTCTTATTATACTTTGGAATATAGTATGAATTTAATAATATTGTTATCGTTTTGACATCTAACTTTTGATATTTCATCACTTTTTAATATGTGATACATTACGGTTTTGCGCCATGACATACGGTACGTATATGAGACTTTTTTTATCAACGCATGTGACGAAGTCACACACACAAGACTCGACTGTGTGACCCGGCCGCTATAACATACGACCCGGTCTTAAATCTAGTTAAAAAGATGTATTAAGTGACTTCATAAACAAATATATAAATATCCTATATAAATTTATGAAGAGTTTCTAACTTGTAAACTTATAATTAAAACGATAATGAAAAATACTAATTTTATTTGTCTTTCAATTCGTGTCAATTTATTATAATGCAACGTGGTAGTTAAGTCATCATGAGTGACTAACTAGATGTACGTGTTTCAAGCTTCGAGGAAATTTCTGATGTATGTCGTATATATGCAACATCCTATTTAATAATCGTATCTCATCTTTTCTACGTCCGATGTTGTCATGTTGACGTGGTAATATGCCAATTTGATAACTATATGCTTTGCCAAAGAAAACAGAAATATACAAATCAAGGTCACTAGATCAACAATGCATTAATGCCATAACATATCGAATTTATTGTAAAGAATCATTTATAATATATAACACTTATGAATACATATAATAATCAACTCACATCATTACCACATAAGAACTAACGACGTATCAATATCATCATCATAAGAATAATTAATTCTATGCCAAAGCATAAGTCATGCATGGGTACTATACGTAGCCGGTTAGCTAGATTATTTTTAAATAACTTCACTATTTTTTTAGAAATCGATCTAATCAATAATTTTTGTATATTAATAAAATAAAAAATGGTCTGGAGTGGGGAAATCCTTGCAACATAAGGTGGGTTTGAGTCTTTAAGACTGTGTAATGGTTAATTCCTTAAGGGGTGTTATTTGTCACATGAACGATAACTAAGCAATAAACATTATACTAATAAATGATGTAACGAGGTAATGTCCCATAAAACCCTTCAAGAGAATTAATAAGTGTGAGAAAAGAGGGAAAGAGAGAGAGAGAGAGAGAGAGAGAGAGAGGGCAGCAACGTTATCATATTAATCATGCCTTACATTTCTTTTGCGTGTAACACCTACTACGTGTGGTCTATGGGCGTATATATTAACATGGGTTTGGGGCTCTCCTCACCCATTTGCGTCTACAAAAGAGAGTTTGGGTAAAAAATGTTAAATCCCAAATACCATCAACATTTTTAATTGGTGCTTTAATTGTGGATTAAAAGATAGCTTACAAGTTAAGCATTAATATAGGTGCGAGTATTGACATGTTATAAAGTCTCCACTCATGTAGGAAAAATGTGGCCATCAAATTCTTGGTGGACAAATCAAACACTAACAGGTTGTGTGTTTATTATGCGACTATAACACTCACGATTTTTAAAGATAAAACATTTTTATAGCATATCACATATGGGTTTCACTAGGCAAAACTTGTGTGTGTGAACAATTCACAATTGGACGCGTATTGTCATCACCTTTTGACAATCATACATAACCTTGCCTTTGCTTCTAATCCAAGCATCCTTTTATAAAAAAGGGGAATGAACCGTTCTTTTAAGAAAAAATAAAAGATGTAGATAGTATAACTTTGAATATTTATCAGATTTCTTCTTTTCAACAGTGTTCCATTTTAACGCGTAAGAATAAATGAGTTCATTTATCGTATATGTTTTGTAATTAAGATGCTTTACCATTTACCAGGTTAAAACTCTATGTGTAACACATAGGTTTAGGTAAAAAAACACGCTATTAAATTATATTCCTTATAGGTAAATACATATTACTCCGTATCTTGTATAATGAGAAATGAATAATACTATATTTGCAGTTTATTAAATTTACAATTTAAAAATGTATAATTACAAATCTTCAAAAACTTCTTTATAAATATTTGGTTGAACAAAACGGAATTCTTCAAAACTGAAAATCAAACACAACAACAATAATCAAAAATCAAAACCCGGAAGAAAAGCATATTCAACTTGAGTTTACGAAGCAAAACTGACTCCTGTCTTTTGAAACAGTAAACTTGAAAACATTGATAATAGTGAAACGATATAAGGTGCTTAATTGTTTGAATAGGATGATCGAAGACGGAGATGATGAATCTGTTGTCTGTTTTGAAGTTGAGAGTAACTGAGTATGGAAACAACATAAAGCGAAAACAGTGAGAGCACTAGGGTTTTAAATGACGGGTCATAAATTCGATATGATCTAAGACCCATTTAGATCCGTGAGTTAAAACAGAAAACTTATCAATTAACCTTTTGATATGCTAATATTACAAAATTAATCATTGAATAAAGGAATTACCAAATTATTCACCAATAGGGAAACACTATTTTTCTTCATCTCGTCACGTGAGCGAGAAACTCACTTAAAATCTCTTCATACAAAATTACAAATAAAAATACAGTTTTACTTTATCTCACCAAGGGGGAAATCCCACCTAAAAGAATTAATTCTAATTTTAAGAGTTAAAAAAACAACTTAAAAAAATTAAATAAGTATTGATTTTCAAACGATTAAAACATTTGAAATTAAGAGTGGAGTTATACTACAAAGTCCAATTTTTCTAGTGGCACTCTCTTAAAATTAGATGGAAGGGTAAAGATAGTAATGTCTCTATATTTTAAGTTTCACCCTATTTTTCTAAACGCCCATAACTTTTACATACGCTATTATTTTTTTAAAAAAATTGCACCATAAAAACGAGCATTTTCTTATTTTTAAAACGCGTATAATATTCATATATAAAAAACAAAAAAAATTCACGTTTTTCAGCTCATTGTGTTATTTGTCAAGTCATTGTGTTATTTATTCATGTCATTGTGTTATAACACAATAACCTAATGAAATAACACAATGATCTGAAATAACACAATGACATGATGAAAATATAACACAACGACCTGATGAAAATATAACACAACGACCTGATGAAAATATAACACAACGACCTGATGAAAATATAACACAACGACCTGATGAAAATATAACACAACGACCTGATGAAAATATAACACAACGACCTGATGAAAATATAACACAACGACCTGATGAAAATATAACACAACGACCTGATGAAAATATAACACAACGACCTGATGAAAAATATAACACAACGACCTGATGAAAATATAACACAACGACCTGATGAAAATATAACACAACGACCTGATGAAAATATAACACAACGACCTGATGAAATATAACACAATGACCTGACGCATATAACATAATGACCTGACGGATATAACACAATCTAAAAATATAACACAATGTCTTGACTAATATAACACAATGAGCTAAAAAATATAACACAATGACCTAACGAATATAACACAATGAGCTGAAACTTCAAAAAAAATCATTTTTTATATTTCAATATTATATGCGTTTTGAAGATAAAAAAAAGCTTGTTTTTTTGGTGTAATTTTTATTAAAAAGTATTGTCGTATGTAAAAGTTATTGACGTTTAAAAAAGAAGGTGGAATTTGAAAATAATACAAGACTAATATACCCTTGGCCTACCATTTAAAGTTTTAACTATTTACCATTATGTCACCTTGTGTTTATGAGCCATTGATCTTCATTTAATATTAGATCTAATGGTCCAAATTCATTCTTAGACTTTCTATGAAATTTAGACTTTGTATTTGAACCTAATTCTTGAGATTAATAAGTAGTAAATAAAAAACACCAATAGACAAATTATTTTATTAGATATATTTACATGCAAAAAAATTGCAGATTATGACGAGATTTAAAAAAAACAATACTTTTATAAATTTGTTTCTTTATATAATCATGTATTAAAAAGTCCCATTTTGTATAGATACAAAATAGGCAAAATTTTAGAAAAACACGTAACTATTTTTTAACTTTATTTATGTACAAAATTATAAATAATTAATAAAGAATTAGAAGGTATTTACAAATAAGTTTAATGAAAACGAGTTAACTATTATCTTATTAATTATTTATTTTTTGGTTAGATTTTCTTTAATAAGCTAGTCGGCATGGCATTGTTTTAAACTTTTAATAGTCAAAGTTCATTTTAATAATCATTAGTGGTCAAATTCATATTTGCATGATTTTCCAAAAAATCATTTTTTACGGCTCTTAAAGGATTTAAAGGATAACAAGTAGTAAAATGTATGTTTGTACGTACGTGTATTATTGAGATGCTATAAATAAGCAAACTTTAAGGGGAAGTAAAGTATTTTTGTTTGTACCGTCAATTTATCACAACAAACGTGTGAGTGGTGATGGTATGAAAACAAGGAAAGTGTTGTATGGTAACATGTAAATCTCGTGTGTACTAGGTGGTCATTTATTTTTCTTGTCTCCAATTAAAGCTGATACCGACTAATATTACAATTAATAAATAATACTAATTGATTATATATTATAAGATATAAATTGATTTAGTCTGATATTTCGACAAAAGCGATTTAATTTATAAAACTATCACATGTTATACATACCTGATTTTAACCTTATTTAATTTACATAAAATGTAGAAAAAACTGCAATTTTGGTTCCTGTGTTTTGATACAATTAACAGTTTCAGCCTCACATTAACAGTTTTGGTCCATGTGTTTTCATTTTCTAACAGAAATGGTCCCGAACACTAACTTTATCCAATTTTTCATTAATTCTCTCTCACATGCGGAGTAAAAATATCATTTCTCCCACTTTTTTTGATATGCGCCTAAATAAAAATGTTAACCTACGTGATGAGCTAGATAAAAGAGGAGGAAAAATGACATTTTACCCCTTAGATGTGGACGCGTATGAAAGACTTAAAGGAAAATTGGATGGAGTTAGTGTTTAGGACCATTTCTGTTAGAAAATAAAAACACAGGGACTAAAACTGTTAACATAAAACTGAAACTGTTAACGATATCAAAACACATGAACCAACATTACAGTTTACTCTAAAATGTATTGTTTCCTGCATAACCATACTTATAAGCTAGCGAAGTTAATTAAGTGTGAATTTGTGATTATTATGAGATGTGTCTCTCATATTCTTGTCACTTTTTTCAACTTATTGAAAATATATTGATTATACCTTTTTTTAATATAGGTTTAATTTCATATATACCCCTACAAAGTTGCATAATATCATATTTACCCAAAGTACAAGTTTTTAATGCATAATGTACAACACTTTTTAAGCATGCAAAGGGTAAATATGATATTATGCAACTTTGTAGGGGTATATATGAAATTGCCCCTTTAATATAATATAACAATCAATCATTGGATTTGATTATTCATCTTTTGAGAAAATAATGCATACTAAATAAATAAATAGATATGGCGTTAAACCAAAACACATGGCTCACTTTTTCTTAAAAACAAATATATAGAGATCCATGGAAGCAGTTTGAAAAATGCCCATGAGGTTAGTTGAGTTGTGTTCAACCTCTCTCTCTATAGATATGAAGAGAGCTGTTGTAAAGTGTTTTTTTTTTCTAAAATAAATAAAGTATCATACACGATAGGGGTGTTCATTTGAATCGAATGCGAATTGGGCGAATTAGACAAATCGAATTGGGACTTTTAAAAACTGTATTCGTATTCGATCCACATTCGAATAAAAATCTATGTATTCGATTCGACTAAGTTATTCGAATAGATTCGAATGTATTCGCTATAAAAAATATAAAAAAACAAACACATCAAGTAACAATACAAATGTAGCACAAACATAACATAAGTCTAAAACATCACCTATACAATATGCAAAACATCACCTAAACAATATGCAAAATACTAGCACATAAACAAGTCTAAAACATGTTAAAAAAATATTTAAAACTGCATAATCAAACACAAAAAAAGACATTAAACAAGTTTAAAACCTGTAGAAACAACAATTAAGCAGCTGTTACAACATCAAATCATGTTCATATGCAACAATAACAATTAAGATTGGGTAATGGGTTGGGTTTGGGTATTTTTAACTTACTTCAAGCTCATTAAATCATATTCATATATAAATAATTAATTAGATATATCAAAAAATATATATTAAAAAAATATATATTTATTATTCGAATTGGGCGAATCGAATGCGAATACTGAAAATCATATTCGTATTCGATCCACATTCGACAAAATTATTCGAATCGAATGTGAATTGAATTCGAATGAACGAAAGTCGATTTCAAATGGTCTTAATCGAATTTGATTCCAATCGAATTTCGAATAATTCGAATGGTATTTGAATAATAAACACCCCTAATACACGATAACTCGATAAGTACGTGTATATGCATTGTATAATTACAAGTGTTTCTTTAAAACCTGATACATTCGTGTAATTGTTTTAACACACGTACGTTTGTCTATGCGTCAAACCTCAACACTTTACACACTATTATGATTGGTTTATATGCATTGTTCTGAAATATAATGTATCAATAGTTCAAAATCACCTCCTATGAAAAGACATTTTTTATTTTATTCGAACAATATAATATAATACATGCAAACTCATGGTTGTTTAAAAGTGTAAACACACGTGAAATTTGTCCTTGTGTTGAATTGTTTTCATTGCAATATTTAATTAAATAAAGTTTGTTTACTTTGTGACATTAAAAAAGGTTAGACTATAAAATTAAGTGTTAATCATCTTTATAAAATAACATTTTTTACAAAACTACAGTGAGCTATGCAAAAATTGTGTTGTTATGAATTACTTATTTTAGTATAATATACGTGCTTGGTACTTTTTTAAGTGTATTGTTTTATTATTATTTTTAGCGTAACTATGTATTTTTACAATTATAATAGTACAACTTTATTTTATAACAACAAATAATATTATAGGTATATATAATAGATTACTATGTTGCCTTTTGTGTGCATCAATTTTGTGTGCATAAAGGAACACTAATTCCCCTAGTCCATATAACCGACATAGTGAGCATGATACATTCACATTTTTTATTTTCTTAGGAAAAAATGTTTTTCTTCTTAAACCAACACGTGTGTATTCATATTAGTATATTACTCGTTAGAGGGTATGGTAACTTGAAAAATAATGTCTGGTTGAAAAGCCTAAACAATTTATAGTCACTTATAAACTGGCTCACATGAACTTTGATTGAACTCGTTCCATCCACCTCGTCAAAACCTAAACATTCAATCTTAAACCCTAAAGCATGATGAAGAGCAAGAAAACACGATAAGGAGGAAAACCTAAATTCTATAACTTAACAGATAAATGCTAAATCCTAAACCATGAAACCAGGGGCGGATCTACCTTATCGTCAGGGGTAGCCCGGGATACGGCTCAAATTTCCGCGTGTAGTTGAATTTTTTATATTTTTTTCTTGTTTTAGGTATAGGATACCCCTAATTAATTATAAGGATACCGCTGAACAATCATAAGTAGAAAAGAGAGGAAAATGAAGAGAGGAAAATGAAGAAAGGAAACCAAAATCAAAGCTTTCAAACTCCGGCAACTACACTGGTTTTCATGGTGAAGAGAGAAGAAGATGAGTTATGTTTTCAAAAAGATGTTTTTAATATATATCTAGGTTGGCTAGTAAGGTAAAAGTAATATTAAAATATACAATAACGTACAGATGAATGACACCAATATAGACTTGCAGTACCTAGCCTTATTCAAAAAATTAAAATATGAATTTTATTATATGTAAGTGTTTTTCAACTTTTACTAAATGTTTATTATTTTGTATTCGGTAACTTTTACTTTGTCACTTGTATATAATGACATTATTTTATATATTACTATCTTAAATACACGTGTGTTCATACCGGTTAAATAATAATAATAATTTATTAATAAGTTATAACATTTATGTATATTGATTTGTAAATATTTGATAATTAAAGTATTGGCTTCATCAACTTATGAATAGTGAAAAACTCCATCAAAATTTCTTTCTCAAACTTCCTATTGAATAAAAAAAAATTCACAAAAAATATCCCTAAAAACCTTGAATTATTATATACATTTTATTTATATATATCTTTTAGATTAGGAAAAAAGTCGTTCGTTTCCTTTAATTTAACGAATGTTGAAGCTTGGTAGCTTTGGTTTTACCAGTTGCCACCGAAGTGTTGAAATATGACTTTCTAAGATAAAGCTTGTGAAGACATATTTACGCGATCGAATGGGTGGCGAATATTTGAATGGTGCTCTAATTTGCGCGATCGAATATAGAATTTTATTTGGGATACCCCTAAACTTTATTGCTAGCTCCGCCACTGCATGAAACACACAATAAATGAGCATGAAGATTGAAGGCACAACAAGCTAAAAACGTAAAATCTATGGCCAGGAAGTTAAACTATAAAGCACAATGACGATGAGGATGAAGCGGTGAGATAAAAAATGTAAATCCAAAACCTATAAAATAAATCTTAAAAACTAAACCATATAAAACTAATACCGTAGAGTTAGAAGATCCGGTTCCAACATAGTTAAAATGAGTTCAATAGAATTTGTTTTTATAAATTACTAAAAATAAGTTTTTGGTTTTTTTAGGCTAAGAAGCCTTTTTATTTGAACTAATCCGTGTTAGATACAACAATCTTAAGATATTTAGCAATAATCACAAATGATAGCATGGCCAAATAGTTGTACATACGAGAGTGAAACGTCTGAAATGGACAATTATAATGTAAGATGTTATGCCTTTATACTAAAAAGCCGTTATGATAAAACATATAAGAGATAATGATCTTAACCATGTAGTTTAACTATTTGGTTGAGGTGATGTATCTAAAACTTTATTAAACAAGAAAGTTTAGTTCAAATGTCAACTAAATCATAATAAAAGTATCAAATGGGAAGAACACTTTTTCTACAATAACAGATTGTCTAAATGATACTCTTTATAGTCTCACACTAATTGTCAAAATAACATAAATGATAAATCCAAAGAGAGAAAAAATTCATGAATAATCCAAGAGTTTTGGAAAATAAGTTATAAAATTATTATCATCCGCCCTTGATCTTGACTTTATTAGATTAGAAGATGGTGTTATAATTATTATTATATTATTATTAAGTTACCAAAGATAGTGAAAGAAGATTGATGTATGTATGTACATATACACACACTCTTTCCCTGCGAACTTTCCTGGAAGTTTCGTAGCTATTTCTTCCAACTTACAAACAAACAACCCCCAATTTCACAAACTCTATCTTCTTCTTCCCCTCTCTCTCTCATCTACAGGTCTGAATCAATCTCTCACTTACTTCATAATTGTTTGTTTTTATATAACAATAATAATCGTCATGACTTTGTTGCATCCATACATGATGCTTCTCGGGATAAAAAAGCCTTATGGTCGGTGGAAGGTTGTAATTAATTAATAATTGTTGCTCGAAACCCTAGTTCGTTCTCGTGGATCAATTGAATGCAATAGTAATAAGTTATTATATAGTATAGTATAGTTTGTTGGTGGTTTACAGAGGCGGTATGTTATTATTGGTGTTATTTACAGAGAGTGTTGTTGATGAGACGGTGTCATCTCCCCTGCGACAGTAATTAGTTTTGATTTACAGTAACGATGAGTGGTGGCGCTTCACCCTACCGGAGACATAAGAATGATGTGGAGTATGGCGGTGGTGCCGGAATTGAGGATTATGAATCGGTTTCTGATCCTTTTGACATTGTTAGTACCAAAAGTGCTTCAGTTGACAGACTTAGAAGATGGAGGGTAATAATCTCTCTCTCTCTCTCTCTCTCTCATTCTCTTTTTTTCATTTGATTTTTCATGTTTTGTGTTGGTGATTGATTGAATATGAAAGGAATGTTGCTTATGTGAAATTGTGTGCTTAATTGATTAGTTAACAAGGTTTCCATGTTCGGTGATGAATGTTGAGGATCCCTGAAAAAGGAATTACTCTTTTGAACATTTTAATGATGTATTATAATGTAGATGTAGTGACAAATTATGGTAGATTGAGATTATTTACAATGTGGATTATGAAGGCTATTTGAGACGGATGAGTGTCCGAGGCTCTACACAGATGTTCTTCATTAGCAAAGTATGTGTGACGAAAAAGGTAGTTAAAGATCTGTTATTGTTGGAGCAAGCTATACGAGAAGAGATGAGTTCACTAGATAAAAACATCCTTGGCTCTTAATGGAATTGATAGCCCGGAAGGTTTTTTTAGGATAAACGGGTGTTCAAGTGTGTGCGTGTGTGTTGGGAGGGGCAATAATGATACATTATCCTTTGTTGTGAAGAACTGAAGGCTAAAGATGGCTACAATCATATTGGAATAAGATATTGTAGTTGTAGAAGACTTGTGTTTGGAACAATAGATGTTAAGACAATATTCATGTCTAGCAATGTCTACGAAAACACCTATATGACACTACTATAAACTGGGACAAATAACGTGGTTTGTAAGTTCAAGAAAAGTGTCTTTCTGTTAATGCAAACCGGTTAACTATATCGACTTCATTTCAGCTTTGACCAAGACATGTTGAATCATGAGTGTGTTTCCAAACAATATCAAGCAAATCTGAATATTCATAAGCGGCTGTGGAGTGATTGGCCTCCAACGGTGGATATTATTGAGTTGTAGAGACCAATTATCGTCAGAATGGTTTGAATGCCACGGTGATGGGAGTTAAAAGGATGTAGCGCCTAGGCTTAAAGTTACTGGATTGGCCCGCATAGAATTTCTGCCATGGAAATCATAGCCTTGGGAAGAAATAGCATTTACCTTAAAACATCTCTATAAATGTCTCTCTTGTAGTTGTAAATGTACACATCCTATTAAGTCATGGGAGTAGCTTTTCTTGTGAGGGATAATGCCAGTTTTCTAACAAGACAATGGTTGGATGTGCTTTTTTTGTTTGTAGTTTCTATAGTCATATAGTTAGTTTTTGAACATTTGGCAAATT
Organism: Tagetes erecta; assembly: GCA_030867185.1. NCBI lineage: Eukaryota > Viridiplantae > Streptophyta > Magnoliopsida > Asterales > Asteraceae > Tagetes > Tagetes erecta. The sequence continues at coordinate 3,035,069 of CM061492.1, forward strand.
GTTATTATTAGGAAAAATTAAGTGACCAAAAGTTGACGTTTTTGTAAAAAGATGATAGGTCATAGGACATATTTATGTCATCAGAAGGGGCAAATATGATTTTTTTTACTTTTAATAATTATTTTTGTTGTAGCTGATAGAAACCAATTATCCAAAACCGAACAATAATCAGTAAATTTTGAAGTTATTGGATAGTATGTTTTAAATTGCAAATCTAGATACCTAGCAATTGTTAAAAAAAATGGTGAAAATCAATGTGATCCGTAAGTTTTCTCAATCTTGCCTTATCAGGGAGTACTTAGATATTTAAGACTTCTAGTGAACTTGGTGCCAAGTTAAATGTTGCATAATGGAGAATAATATTGTTTCTACAGACAATATCGTAGGGCATGTTCCTTCATTGTTACTAAAATTTGTAATTTTGTTTATAATGAATTTGGGTTTAACTAAAAAGGTAGGTTATGTGGATTGCAAACTTATATCGTATGCAGTGGCATTTTGTTAAGATAGTTCGTTATACTTAGTTTTGTACCTTCATTATCATAGCAATACCAAGGATACTGAATTTAATTCTATATTCATCGATATCTTAATTTCTGAATGTACTTATGTGAATTAACAAAGTAATATTGTTATAGCAAGCGGCGCTTGTGCTGAATGCTTCCCGTAGATTTCGATACACATTAGATTTGAAAAAGGAGGAAGAGAAGAAACAAATTATAGCCAAGATCAGGACTCATGCGCAAGTCATACGAGTAATTTTTATCCCTCACTTTCTATTCATAGTTTAATGCAACTTCATTACATTCATCATTCATTATTGCTGTTTATCAGGCAGCATACCTTTTTCAAGCTGCCGGAGCACAACCAAATGGTACTTATTCTTATTAGGTGGTTGTTACTACAATTTACTTATGAATGGGTTGATTATGAATGGGTTGATTGGGTTTGTGTTTCAAACAAGTCAAATATATAATTTATCCAAAAGAGGAACGGTCAAGCAAATTGAACGGTGCTTAAAGTCTGTTTTTAATGCATATTTTCTCTTAATTTTCTTGCATGAGTTATATATTTAAATTGTTATCATTATTATAATACTACTGCCTTTCTTATTATAATTAACAGATTAATTATTCAACATTTTTTATCAGACAAAAAGTGTTTCCGTTACCTACTGTTGGCCTGCCCATCTTGCTATTGATAAAAAAGAACAAAAATCTATGATTGTGTACATACGTTTTATATATTACTGGGCCTTTTAATTTTCTTTTTCTATCAGGAACAGAGAGAGCACCTCCATCTCCTATTCCTACGGGTGATTATAGTATTAGCCCTGATCAACTTGCTTCAATGACTAGAGATCATGATTTCTCTGCATTGCAAAACTATGGAGGGGCAAGTTTATTATAGATACAAGTTTATTTTTATTTAAAGCATAACATTAGAACATATAAGTGAAGTTTTGGTTTTTAACATCAGGTTAATGGATTGTCAGAAAAGCTAAAGACAAATCCAGATAAGGGAATTCATGATGACGAGTCAAATATATTGGAGAGGAAAAATGTTTTTGGGTCAAACACTTACCCACGAAAAAAAGGAAGAAGCTTCTGGGTATGAGTTTTGTAATCATGAGAGTTTATATATGTTAGCCTTTTGTTATGTTCTAAAATTTTGAAGTTTTTATGGTGTTTGATGTGACAGAGATTTGTTCTTGATGCTTGTCGAGATACCACTTTGATCATTTTGATGGTAGCTGCAGCTGCTTCTTTGGCATTGGGTATAAAGACAGAGGTAAGTGAAAGAGAGATGATTACAATTGGTTTCATTCACAATTACTAAAATTGTAGTTTAAATCATCTACATCATTTTCTCACTCCTATTTATTTTTACAGGGAATCAAAGAGGGATGGTATGATGGTGGGAGTATAGCTATGGCTGTTATCATTGTTATAGTTGTTACAGGTACTTCATTACAGTATCTTCACAGCACTGTTGTTAACTATGGAATCTTTCATTGTTATAGTTGTTACTGGTACTTCATTACATTATTTTTACAGCACTGTTGTTAACTATGGAATCTTTGTGGTTTTGTTATGTTATGCAATAATTCACAAGAAAGTAATTTGTTCTTCAGTTTTCCATATCTTGCAGTATCTTACTGTTTTTTATTGTCTTTTAGCTGTAAGTGATTACAAACAATCACTTCAATTTCAAAATCTGAATGAGGAGAAGCAGAATATACACTTGGAGGTGGATTTTTATTTCTCATCCATGCTTTTGTTGTTCTATTTCAAAATCTGAATGAGGAGAACCAGAATATTGGTTATGCTGACACATATAAGAATGTTATAGGTTGTAAGAGGTGGGAGAAGGGTTGAAATTTCAATCTTTGATATTGTTGTTGGTGATGTAATACCACTAAAAATTGGTGATCAGGTCAGAAAAAAATGTTGCTTCTTTTATTATGATATCTGTTTATTATTTATCTACATGTTAGACAATCCTTTCATCAAACAGGTTCCTGCTGATGGGATTTTAATATCTGGCCACTCCCTGGCTATTGATGAATCAAGTATGACTGGCGAGAGTAAAATTGTGAGCTATTTATATATATCTATTTTGCATTTTTTCAGATGATTCTTTTGGCAAGCAATGTCATTTTTACCTTTTTGATGGAGCAGGTTCATAAGGATCAGAAAGCACCATTTTTAATGTCGGGGTGCAAAGTTGCAGATGGCTATGGCACTATGCTGGTAATATAAAAGAAACAAATGGTTTTTCCTTCTTTGCTATACATGATTCATAATTGCGTTTGCATGTTTTTGTTTAGGTTACGAGCGTTGGAATAAATACAGAATGGGGATTACTTATGGCTAGCATCTCTGAAGATAATGGAGAGGAAACACCATTACAGGTTTGGTCTCAGAAACATAGGCCCACATTTTTACCGGGAAAGAAACTAATTATATTAGAATTCAAAAAAATGTTACGTATGGTTCATTTAGGTGCGACTAAATGGAGTGGCCACTTTTATTGGTATAGTTGGGCTTGCGGTAGCTATAGTTGTTCTTGCTGTCCTTCTAATCAGGTAATACAATGTCACATGGTTATAGGAAAAAGAAGTAATTGTTAATTTTTGAGATTAAAATATTTGGGTAGGTTTTTTACTGGCCACACGAAGGATTCAGATGGAAATATTGAGTTTATTGCTGGGAAAACTAGTGTTGGTGATGCTGTGGATGGTGCAATTAAAATTTTCACTGTTGCGGTATGTAACTTCAGCATATTCTCTTCTAACTCTATCTACCCCTCCTTAATAAGTGTCCTTGTTGACTTTTGAGTGTCAATCAAACTAAAATTTGACTTCATTTTTATTATTATATCCATTTTTATTGCTACTATAGGAGTTCAGTAAGAAATAACTTGTTTTACAGTTTGAAAAGAAATCTCGATATGGAATTTTTTATTGTCTAGGTTTGACATTCAAAAGACACTAGTTAATCTCATTTGGTTTCCTTTTCCAGTTTATTGATTTTTGAAAATTGGTATAGGTCACTATTGTTGTTGTTGCGGTGCCTGAAGGGCTTCCCTTAGCTGTCACATTAACGTAAGTTTGTCTTCATATCATCAGTCACGTATGTATTTTTATTTTAAAAAACAGACGGGGCTTAAATAAAATTATGCTTTTATTTAACTATTTACAGTCTTGCATACTCAATGCGTAAAATGATGGCGGACAAGGCACTTGTAAGTTTGTCACCTTTTTTCTTTTCTGAATTTCTTTAAACAATCTATAATAAGATATTTTCTTAAATAAATGTTTATTGTTGGTAATTTTCCAAGTGCAGGTTAGAAGACTTTCTGCTTGTGAGACAATGGGTTCTGCTACTACTATTTGCAGCGATAAAACTGGAACATTGACATTAAACATGGTAAGCCTCTGTTTTTTATATTATATGACTTATTTACTATTATCTATTTTGGTGGTAACTTCATACATGTTTTTGTTAATTGTTTTCAGATGACCATAGTTGAGGCCTATATTTGCGGGAAGAAAATTGATCCTCCAAATAACAAATCAGAATTACCTTCTGGACTCATATCTCTTCTCATTGAAGGCATAGCTCAGAATACAACTGGAAGTGTATTTTTACCTGAGGTAGATTCTTGATGGTTAATGAATTCTCTCAAAAAGCTCTCCTTTTCCTCTTTCGAAACAAGATGTATATAATCGTTTCTGATTTTTGATAGGGTGGTGGGGATGTTGAAGTTTCTGGATCTCCAACTGAGAAAGCTATTCTTCAATGGGGGGTTAACGTTCGTACACATGATTTTTTTTTTCTTCGCTTGTTTTTTTTGGTTTAATACCTTACACATCTTATAATGTATGCCATTCCTAATAAATATCATGCAGCTTGGAATGAATTTTGATGCCGTGAGGTCAGAGTCAACTATATTCCATGCATTCCCATTCAATTCAGAGAAAAAACGAGGCGGTGTTGCTGTGGAATTGGTAATTTTATTATTTTTTATGAAATGTTTTCCTTTTGATATTCTTAAATGTTTTTTTTTTTCTTCCTGCAGTCTAATTCTGAAGTTCATATACACTGGAAAGGAGCTGCTGAAATTGTGTTAGCTGCATGTACCAGCTACATGGATAGCAATGAGACCTTAGTCCCTTTGGACAATGATAAGGTTAAAAAATAATCTTGTTAAATAATCATTTATGTTTCTTCACATATTCACATTTTTTAGTATCTATTATTCCGTTAATATTATAATACGACAGGTGGAATATTTTAAAAAAGCAATAGAAAGTATGGCTGCTGGAAGCCTGCGTTGTGTTGCAATTGCTTATCGAACAATGAAAGGGGAAACTTTTCCAGCTACCGAAGAGGAACTTGAGTATTGGCAAATGCCTGAAGATGATCTTGTTTTACTAGCAATAGTTGGTTTAAAGGTAATTATTAAATTTCATTCTAGTTTTTTTAGATTTTATATAATAGGATGTTTTGACGCATATGGCACTATTGTACTTTGCAGGATCCATGTAGGCCGAATGTTAAAGACGCAGTTCACTTATGCAAAAAGGCTGGTGTGAAGGTAAGAATGGTGACTGGTGATAATCTTCAGACCGCAAGAGCAATAGCACTTGAATGTGGAATATTAGAATCAAATGCAGATGCAAAAGAACCTAGTTTAATTGAAGGGAAAACATTTAGGGGATTATCAGAAGACGAAAGACTAAAAGTTGCTGACAGGATATCGGTATGTTAATTAATTAAATAATATGTCTATCTTTTATGGAATTAATGGTGGTTTTGAAATAGGTGATGGGGCGGTCTTCTCCTAATGACAAGTTATTACTGGTACAAGCATTAAGGAAGAACGGTCATGTTGTTGCTGTTACTGGTGATGGAACAAATGATGCCCCTGCGCTACATGAGGTTAGAAACAAGGGTTAAGTGATACCCAAAAGATTTTATTGTTTTGTGCCGTTTGATATTATTATGTTGGAAGACTAAGTATAGTTTGGTGTTTATTTGATTGTAGGCTGATATTGGTCTGGCTATGGGAATCCAAGGAACCGAAGTTGCGAAAGAAAGCAGTGATATTATTATACTAGATGACAATTTTGCTTCAGTTGTCAAGGTATATTTTATTATTCTTATATTTATTTTTTCCATTTCTTTTATATGTATTTTGCTATTATATGTATTTCTTTATCGTACAACAGGTGGTTCGATGGGGGAGATCCGTTTATGCCAATATTCAGAAATTCATTCAGTTCCAGCTCACTGTAAATGTTGCAGCACTTGTAATTAATGTTGTTGCAGCCATTTCTGCTGGTGATGTCCCGTTAAATGCAGTGCAGGTCTCTCTCACTCACTCTCTCATACACAAACACATATGAACTAAACCATAAATAGATAATCTAATGGGCACTCTTTGTTCTTTGCAGCTCCTGTGGGTGAATCTTATCATGGACACACTTGGTGCACTTGCTCTAGCCACTGAACCACCAACAGATCACCTCATGGACCGAACCCCAGTTGGCAGAAGGTTTGATTTTGCAATTTTTGTTATTTACCTGATTTGGGTGTAATTTTATGTGATCAACCGAAATGTTTATTCCTTGTTGATCAGGGAACCTCTTATAACAAACATTATGTGGAGGAATTTGTTGATTCAGGTATATTGATAACTTCCAGTCGTGAAAGTATATATGAAGTTAGTTCCATACATAATATTTTTTTTATAAAACTGCAGGCAATGTACCAAGTGACAGTTCTCCTTGTACTCAACTTTGATGGAAAAAGGATTCTACATTTGGAGCATGAGAGCCATAAGCAGGCCATCAAAAAGAAGAACACACTCATTTTCAATGCTTTTGTCTTTTCTCAGGTGATATTTTATAAATGCGCGGGTTGGGCCGTTGGGTAACAGGGGTCGGGTTAAAACAAAACGGATATTGTTTTTTTTTCACTTTTAGTAAAAGTTAGTTTTTTTTAAGTTGCTAATCAGTCTAACTGCAGATATTCAACGAGTTCAATGCTCGGAAGCCTGATGAGATGAATGTTTTCAAAGGAGTTACCAAAAACCGCCTTTTTATGGGGATAGTTGGCTTTACTATTATACTTCAAGTAAGATTTTGTCTCCTATTTCTTCTTTGAAACAGACATTTCATCTTGTAATATCACTTAATTGAAACTATTGCTTTCAGGTCATTATAATCATGTTCTTAGGAAAATTCACGACGACCGTTAGGTTGAGTTGGCAATTATGGCTAGTCTCTATTGTAATTGGCCTTATCAGGTTGGTTTTACGTAATTGTGTTTCTTTTTTCATTCGATCGTGGAACATATTTTTAACAAATATTGTATAGATATGGTTAAGCCCATTAGTGTTAAGCCTGGTAGAGTCAAGCATCAAGTGTCTGTGGCCCATTTGAGTACTTGGTTCGAAGGATCCATCGCCGCCCATAGGAATTAAAGATATGTGGATGTGGTGGCCCTTTGGAGGAGATGCCATATTTAGAAAATTAGAGGGAACACAAGGTCTATTGAGGATTCTCTAATACACGAGGTTGTGCAACAAGGCGGCCCTGGTATACCGCTTGTCTTGGTGGTTGTGAATGCCAAGTAGGTTGTGGTTAATAGAAGTACTATGTTGACTGAGATTAATGGAAGGTGGAACCTGGCGTTTGATTGGATAGGGGTGCTCATGGGTCAATGGCTGGACCGACACGGTCCGAAACGGCAATGGACTGAAACCGAATACGGTGGAAAACAAGGACTTAAGAGTGGGCCTGTTTGTATGTTTTGGGTCGGTTATGGTCTGCTCCGGGTTAGTTCATCAGTTTTCTCTGGTCTGGATCACTTCATCGGTTCCTTCAGGTTAGATCATGAGATGTTCATCCTTGATATAAGCCGAATTGGGAACAAAAATTGTTACAGGTGTTTTGGTTTTGAGGGTGGTCTTTGCAGCTTCCCGAGCTACAGTTAGTAATCCCATAACCCAATCTTGGTAATGAGTTGTAATGTGTTATGCATGCTTGATGTAATGAGTGTCAAAATTCTCACGCCAAGCATCATAGTTGTGTTGTTTAAGATCTAACAGTAAAGGAATATAGACGTAAAATTTGACTTGTATATCTTAGAAGGGGAACTTTGAGTGAGATGTGCATCGAGCCTTTCCCATAAAGGCTTTTATCTCATTAACCAGACAACAACGAACCATATCTATACAATATTTGTTGATTTTATGCCAAATCAACCGTCTTCTATACCTGCTCACTGTTATTGCTTCATTTGACCAGTTGGCCTCTTGCTGTTGTTGGTAAACTGATACCTGTATCCGAGCGCCCCTTCAGTGAATACTTTTATAATATTTACAAGTCATGCTTTCCATCTTTTCTTCGAAGAAATAGAGGTACATCTTTTAAAATTTCAATTCAAAATTAGCTATACACCTGTTCTTTTAGTATAACTAGCAATTTCTTTAATAACTCGAATCATAATGTAGATTGTCTACTTACCCTTATTATGTCACAGGTTCATCAAGAGAAAATGTGGATGACACTTAAAACATTTACAAGTTTTTTTTTAGTTGTTTCTTGTGTTTTGACAGCAGCTTCCTAACAAACTAAACTTACTACATAGTTTTTAGAAGGATGTTACTGAAACTTAAAGTACATAAGGGTGACCTTTCTTTGGTAAATTACACCTTATGGCTTATGCGGCCTAGTTTTTTTTTTTTTTGTATATTTGATTTGCACATAAATTTTTATACATATTTTGTGTGTTTTTTTCTGATTGTATGTCTTGTCTACGGAACTATTAAACATCTTCTACACTATGATATATATAACACATGCGAGTATAACATAAACACGAGAACTTTACTAAACTTTTGAAGTCCAACACATGCGACAATCTTAAGAGTCGCTTATTTTAGCTTAATACACAGCTTGATTTTGTTTACTCACAGAAACACCCATACGCTGGGTGGTTCCTTTTTGATATGTACGACGAAACATACTCTTTTGCTATGTTTGATGTTTTCTGTGCTGGCACAAGAACACCCATCCTGCCAGAAGCAATTCTGTTTCCAGCCACTTTTGCATAGAAAAGACCTGATTTTGCTGGCACAAAAACATCACTAACTGAACATAAATGGAAGTCGATTATCTCTTGTTCTAACTCGGACTTGGCAAACACCCCCATCTCGGCTTCTCTCATTATATCTTCCTGTTAGTAGCAACCACATATGGCAAAATAAGCAAGTTAGGTATCGATCTGGATGCAAGTAAATAAATTGAAGCTGATGCTTTTAGAGATTTGACTCGTACCTTTGTGAACGTTTTAGGGTATAAATCTTTAAATGAGCTTAGGCTACGATCCGGTTTTGATTGCGTCACGTAGATTGCTGAATATCGTGGATAACCGATTCTCTGAAGAAACTGTGCAATTTCGTCGATGTTGTAGCAGCTTTTCATACCTTTGTTTGCATGATTTCCACAGCTACTAGTTCCCAACATCTCACTCTTATAGTCGATTGCAATTAATCGATTATCCATTTCTTGGCTTTTTAGCCACCCGACAACGGATTTCACTACTTCTTGCAATTCGGGCTTCAAACGGAGAGCCTCAAACGCCACCCAACATGAATACGGGTTCGTATCCTTATCAACTCTCCCTTCACCCATGATTGTTGTTGGAAAATAGGTTATAACCCGCACGTTTTGTGTTCCTCGGAACAGAGGTTCGACATTGGCCATGATGTAGTCCCGTTTGGCGTTGTATGGAACTTTTACACTTTTGAGCTTTCGCGTGAACATGTTGTAATGTTTACGCGTCTCCACTTGAACCACACTGCCCATGCTTGATATGAATTTCTGAACATCATAAATTTCTTCAAAACCCCTGAACAAATCATATCAAAGGTGTAAGTTCAACCAAAGCACAACAAAACCTATATTTTGATTGTGTATATAATATGATAATTATAAGTGCACTAACTTTTTTCCCCCTTTGCTCCCAATGATATCTGGCAACACAAGAGTTGCACCAAGTTGTTCCGAGACTAGCACCGCATTAGCAACCTGATCGAACCAGTGTACATGAGTTATATCAAACCCGCAAAACAAGTTAAGAAACAAAAGTAACGGACAACGAACCTGTGAGACATGATATTCGGGGCCATCAGTTAACGAGAATGTAACAAAACGTTTTGACGGACCTGTTACTTTCGCTATAACCAAAAACCATCATAAGAAACTAAACTATAATAAATGTATTTTGTCAAGAAAAATGCTGATAATTAAAAAAAGAACACATAACTACTTACGTAGCAAAGAAGCGTTGAAACAAAGCTTTGATTGTTGACCATAATTTGTCGACACGTCAGAAAGTTGAGTGAGTTTGTGTCGAGTAGCTTGCAAGACGTCTATGTCTGATGCCACCGTTGTTGCGGGGACATCATACTTAAAGAAAAACAATAGTATCAGTTTGAGACTAACAATTACAATTGTAATAATCTAGAATTTTTTTTAACAAAGTTACGTGGCTATTTTAATCGGGTGTTTTAATTGGGTCGTGATTGTTGACTAACAAATTTTAAGATAACAAAAACAGAGAAAATTTAATATGTAGTTGAAAATAATGCGTGTCACATGAACCCGACCACAACACATGTTTTCATGGGTTGACATGCAAACAACCCATTTAACCCCCAAGTCTTATTTTATTTTATTCTTTTGCTAATTAATAATCTGCAATTACAAATTTATATATATAGAAAAAAAAACATGATATGGTTTAAGTTCATTTAAACCATCAATTTTTTTATCCCCAAGTCTATTTTATTTATTAAATTTTGGTACCCACAACAAAGTTTTTTATTAAACATAAAAATAAAGCATTCTTTAAACAAGATAGGTCGACCTGCACACGACACACTTAGCTAAATGTGTATGCAGGTCGACCAGATCAGTTTAAACTAAACTCAAATCAACGATGAGTTTAATGTTAAACTTTTATTCGTGTTAGAATAAATTATCCCAATAGTAAGAGGGATAGTATTTTGAAGAATTACAAATATATTATATGTTAAGTAACTATAGAAAAGTGTGAATAAAATGGTTGTATAATAGTGGATTATTCCACTTGGAAAAGAAGGTGAATAATTTATTTATTTATTTATTAATAGAATAGAAGATATGATATTCGTTACACTTACCAAAACATCGCCATCAAAGTGGTCTTTTTTGATCATGTTTCCGAGCATCAGAAACATTGAAAGCGTAAGAATCGCACCCATAACTTCCCTGATATCCATTGCTACTATCAACTCTTGATTTGACAAAGGAAACAAATAAAAAAAGCCAAGTTCAAAGATTAAGAACTAAAGCCTTCTCTCTTTTTCTTTTGTTATGTATAGATGGTGATCTCTTCATGCATATATAAGAGGTAAAAGAGTTTACTTTTTGCGTCTCGCGTTTCCAAAAATAGAGAAAAATGGAAGAATGTGGGTCGAGAAAGGGAGAAAATAGTAGCGAAGATGAGAGAGGAAGCTTAAATTTGGTATGCGGACAACAAATACAGCTTGCATGATTCACGAGCTAGTTGGCATTCTCCAAAATAGGCAAATGATCATTAAACTCACCGTAAAATACTGTTAGAGCTTTAATTATCTATCGGTGAAGCAAGTCTGAAGATGCCACGTCTCCTTGCTTTTGACGTGTGTCCTAAGAGGTAATTACATATAGAGGGTTCCAGATTGAGTTAGGGGATTTTTCTTATAGAGGCGGGTTTTCGATCTCCTGAATGATGTTCATGGGTAAGTTATGCCTAACAGTAAAATCAACGTAGACGGTTGACATCTCATCTCAGAAAGTCTCACTTGGACATTTGGGGTAGTTCCAAACGTTGGTAAAAGATAGGAATATATTATTAGATATCCTAACAAAATGGTATGAGTATAAAACCAAAAATCAAAAACTACTATTAAAGGTCAGGATTATTACATGTCATTTTTTTATTTTCAGAATCACTGATTTATATAAATGTAAATTAAGTCTGATGATATAAAGTTGTTTTTACATATGTGTATATCAGATGCAACTAAAAAGTGGTTGTGTTTATACGGTAATTTATTTGTGCCGGATATATACATATATCTAAATATAACTTGATATCATAGACTTACTTTTTTCATGTATGTAAAATAAGAGTTTTGTATTTTTGAAAATAAAAGGTGGTTCTATAATATCTTTGACCATTAATGACAATGTTCTCTGTCTTTGTAGTAAACTACTTCTCATGATATAGTGTAACAAAAATGCATGTAGTGGTAATAACTAATATAGTTATTGGAATTTAATAATCCGAACTTTAGTTTATGTGCTGATATTAATTCGAACTTAAAATATTCCTTGTGGCACTCCCAACTTGTAAATTATTTTCCTCCATCGAGCATTTTAAAAGTGTGACACAAAAATGGTCGGGTAAGGTTTTATGAGACACAAAAATGGTCTGATAGGTTTTTTGAGTATCCGTTATAAAAGACTCGGTGGAGGAAAATAAATTACAAGTTGGGACTGTCATAGGGAATTTTTAAAGTTGGGATTAACATCAGTCAATACATTAAAATTCGGTTATTAAAATCTAATAACCTTAACTAATAAGCTAACATGATTTGGCCGGGGTTCTAAACTAATGGCTTAAGCATAATAAGTATAAAATAACCATCAAATTAAGGGGGTGTCTATTTTTTCTTTAAACATCTTTAAGAGGGCTAATGTCTGCAGGGCTAAAGATTCTCCTAAATATTATGAGACTAAAATGTATTTAAGGTTATTATAATATATTAATATTAAAAATATATACAAAATTTTAAATATAAAAATATTATTATGAGACAAACTCTCTTAGGGTGGTGGGAGTGGGTTCTTTTGAACCCCCACTACCCTCACAACCCACCAATAATAATCCTCCAACTCACAACTACCCTCACACTACCCTCACACATTTTTTTTGGTGGGTGTCAATACCCTCATACCCTCACTTTTTTTTAAATTTTTTATTTTAATAACTTTAAACTAACAATTAAAAATATATAATAAAAACCATTCATTAAATAAAAAAAACTAAAAAATTACATAATTAAAGAAGATTTAAATAAATAACTAGTCTTCGTCTTCGTCTTCATCCTCGTCCTCGTCCTCGGTAGTATCCAAGTAGTCAAGATCTAGAGTTGCAAGATGTTCGGTTATATCATATCGAAGTCGGTGATGTATCTCGGAATCATGCAACTCCTCAAGTGCATAATCATCCTCAACTGGTTGCACCGGAGGATCTCGTATGTACACTGGCGATATAGCATTTCCATCATCTTTTAGTATCATGTTGTGCAATATCATGCACGTGTACACCAACTTTCTAATCTTGTCTATACTCATTGCACGTAGGGGCGTTTAAGAATACCCCATTTAGACTTCAAAATCCCGAAACCTCGCTCGACGTCTTTTCTGGCCGACTCTTGCACTTTCTTAAATCTTTTATCTTTTGGATCGGTTGGGTATGGAGTCGCTTTCACAAACACGGACCAAGTTGGGTATATACCGTCTGTTAGATAGTACCCGCGTTTGTATAGTCTTCCATGCACATACATCGGACACTTTGGCGCAATCCCATTTTGCTCCGGGAGAAATAGTGGAGATTGGTTGAGAACGTTAATGTCATTGTTGGACCCGGGGGTACCGCAGTAAGCATGCCACCACCACGTATCTTGTGAAGCCACCGCTTCGCACATGACCGTGGGGTACTGGTGATCACCTCTCATATATTGTCCCCGCAAGCTGGTTGGGCAACTTCTCCAAACAAAATGTGTACAATCGATGCTACCGAGCATCCCGGGGAGGTGGTGTTTTTCTTCGTGGGCTTGGTATAAAAGTGCAATGTCATGGCTAGTGGCACGTCGTAAAAATTCGGTACGATATAAATAAATTATAGAATCACAAAAATATTCTAAACTTTCGCGTGAAACTCTAGCTGACATGCATAAATATTCATCATATTCATCGGGCGCATTACCCGTTGCAAGTTGTTTGACCGCGGACGTGACTTTTTGTAGCGCCGTGAAACTCTTTTTTTCCCTCCCGTCCAAACCTTCTTGAAAATATTCATTTGTTGCTTCAACGTCTTGTACAATTTTAAAAAACAAGCGTTTCGACATACGAAACCTCGTGCGAAACGTCTTCTCCGAGTACTTCGGGTTAGCATTAAAATAGTCCGCCATTAGAGTTCTTTGTCCTTCTTCACGATCTCATTCAATGTAATTTCGTGAAGAGGTTGCCGTGTCGTCTTCTTCAGCATGATCCAACACCATACGCAAACTACTATCATCGGAGAAAAATAGTTTGTTATCCGACGAGCTGGATGTGTAAACTAATTTCTTTCGATGCATTTTTTTAGAATGAAAAATATATAGTAGAAAGATAGTTGTGTAGAAAGATAGTTGTGTAGAAAGATAGTTGTGTAGAAAGATAGTTGTGATTGAGTATGTTAATGTAAATGTATATATATAGTATATATATAGGTTTGAAAAAAAAAAAACAAAAAAAGGGGAAAGAGCCGTTAGAGGGGGACCCACCAAAAAAAAGAGCCGTTTGTGGCAACGGGTACCGGTGCCCGTGGACCCCTACCCGCAGCCCTACCCGTGGGGCCGGCGGCGGTGTTACCGCGCGGGTACGGGCTACCCGCATAGGTACCCGCACCCCACACCCACCACCCTTATAATGTCAAGTAAGCAAAAACACCTTTAATTTAATGATGTAACTAACCAAATCTATTTTCTTATATTATATAAGGAATTATGAGTCTCATGTCATATTGTCATGGGACATGGGTCATCGAGTGATACGTCGTCAATAACTTTGTTCATTTCGAATAATTCTTCGGCCCATGTGTTTCACGATCAACTTTATTCGACCCGATTCAGTATACAGCCCATTTAAGTGTCCATGAGAATATCATTGTTCGGCCCATGATGAAAGTATAAACAAATTAGCTCTTCCTAACCTTAATGGTAAATTTATACGAAATAGTTATTGATTTTAACAGAAGGTTATATATTTGTAGTAACTAAGAAAGTTATATTCAATATAAGCAAGGACGTCGAGATGTTACAATTATTCATTTATTTTCATCCATTTACGAATATGTCACTATGCTAATATTTTATATCATCACTGAATACAATATATACTATTAAAGTTTTACTTATTTATGAAAGTGTCATTGTGTTTCTTACTTTCTTTAACATTGTATACAAAAGTATAACCGTTGGATTTGTTTTTATTTGACGAATTAACGACGCATATATATGTTATTCCAACTTTCAAGTTGTTCTTGGTTATTTTTTTGACGTAATCATTGAACTTAACCGCTGTATAGAAGTATAAACCAACAAATGAAAAGTCTATCTTAAAATAATATTTAATAAAGTATAAAAACACATATACCTCTTTTATATAATCCATAATATCATAGAATTAGGTTCAACTACAAAGTCTAAAATTCCTAGAAAGTCTAAGAAGGAATTTAGACCATTAGATCTAATATTAAATGAAGATCAATGGCTCATAAATACAAGGTGGCATAATGGTAATTAATTAGAACTTTAAATGGTAGGCCAAGGGTATATTAGTCTTGTCTTATTTTCAAATTCCACCCTCTTTTTTAAACGTCCATAACTTTTACATACGACAATATTTTTTAATAAAAATTACACCAAAAAAACGAGCGTTTTTTTATCTTCAAAACGCATATAATATTGATATATAAAAAAATAAATTTTTTTTTTGAAGTTTCAGCTCATTGTGTTATATTTGTTAGGTCATTGTGTTATATTTTTCAGCTCATTGTGTTATATTAGTCAAGACATTGTGTTATATTTTTCAGATTGTGTTATATCCGTCAGATTATTGTGTTATATTTGTCAGGTCATTGTGTTATATTCGTCAGGTCGTTGTGTTATATTGTCATCAGGTCGTTGTGTTATATTTTCATCAGGTCGTTGTGTTATATTTTCATCAGGTCGTTGTTTTATATTTTTCATCAGGTCGTTGTGTTATATTTTCATCAGGTCGTTGTGTTATATTTTCATCAGGTCGTTGTGTTATATTTTCATCAGGTCGTTGTGTTATATTTTCATCAGGTCGTTGTGTTATACTTTTCATCAGGTCGTTGTGTTATATTTTCATCAGGTCGTTGTGTTATATTTTCATCAGGTCGTTGTGTTATACTTTTCATCAGGTCATTGTGTTATATTGTCATCAGGTCGTTGTGTTATATTTTCATCAGGTCGTTGTGTTATATTTTCATCAGGTCGTTGTGTTATATTTTCATCAGGTCGTTGTGTTATATTTTCATCAGGTCGTTGTGTTATATTTTCATCAGGTCGTTGTGTTATATTTTTCATCAGGTCGTTGTGTTATATTTCATCAGGTCGTTGTGTTATATTTTCATCAGGTCGTTGTGTTATTTCAGATCATTGTGTTATTTCATTAGGTTATTGTGTTATAACACAATGACATGAATAAATAACACAATGACTTACAAATAACACAATGAGCTGAAAAACGTGAATTTTTTTTTGTTTTTTTATATATGAATATTATACGCGTTTTAAAGATAAGAAAATGCTCGTTTTTATGGTGCAATTTTTTTAAAAAAATAATATCGTATGTAAAAGTTATGGACGTTTAAAAAATGGGGTGAAACTTAAAATATAGAGACATTACCATCTTTACCCTTCCTTCTAATTTTAAGGGAGTGCCACATGTCATCATCTCATGGCTTCTTAGACTTTCTAGGAAAATTAGACTTTGTAGTATAACTCCACTCTAATATCATATAGTACGCTATTCCAAAATCTTCTTCATAAGATTATATTATAGAATAATAACATTACTAAAATGAAAAAAAAAGCCTACAAAGTCAAATGTTGATAGGGGACTATATAATATTTTAAAAGTTAAAATAAGAAATGGTGTGGTGGGAGGTCAATCATAATTTGTGTCATGGCCAACATCAATTGCGTTATTTGGTCATCCACTTCTGCATGTTGGAATTACAAAACCTAATTATATATGATTTTTGGTCGTCGTCTTTTGACTTTATTTTTCATGCATATTTTATTTAAAACTTTATTTTCAGTATGAAAATTTACATTAATATGACCATTTACATTCTTTTATCAGGGCACACAAAGTGGATTCCGGGTGAGTTGGGGCAGGGGCTGTTGGCGCCTGGGCACACAACTTCATCCTTTTTATGGGCCGAAATTCGACTAAGGAATTTGGTTCGGTTTTTTATTCAGAATAGATCTCGTCCTGATTTTTTATTTGTATTTCGGATGGGATTCTGATAACAAAATTTTTTAACTCGGGCTTATCGGATATCCGTATAACAACCATTTTGTTTATAGGATTCTTAGCTCAGTACCAATTATTATATTAGCTTAAAGTTTTTGGAGACCAGAAAATGTGAACAGACTTCTTGTTAAAAACATGAAGACTTAATGCTTTAACTAGCTTTTATAAATGATTATCGTTATTTTGGACTCGTTTATATATGAAGCTTGAATAAAGAGTATATGATCAAGACTATGTTTGTATTTTACTTATTTTATGCTTTGTATGTATCACTATTGTGACTCTAGCCTGGTACGCATTATGATTATAGACTTGTAAAAATAATTAGGAAGAAAAAGGAGAATTTTTTTATATGATTTTATTTGGATTATTTGGATATATCCGAATCCAATCCGAATTGAATTCGGATCGGATGGAATGATAAAACTTTTAATTCTGAATAACGTGAATATAATCGGATAAACACCACTAATTAAATTGATGGTAACAGAAATAATGGTTTTTTTATTTTATATTTTTAATTTATTAGTTGTAATTTGTGTTTTGCTAAACATATTTTTTTAACTAGCTTTTAAACTTGAAACTAAGGCATTGTAAAATCGTGAATAGGTTTCGATGTTGTGTTTGTATTTAGCTACTCGCTGGCTTTAATAATAATATTTCTATAGCCGTTAAGAAACAGGCATTATAAAACAGTAAATTTATACAAGTACCAATAAGAATCTAGGCATGATCTTAAAATATCTAGTTCTCTTTTAAGTTTTTAATTATATAGTTTTCACACAAGTGTTGAACTTTGCACTTCGTGTTTAAAATATAGTAAATGAATAATAGAAGTGCTATAAATATGGGAAAATTTGAGGTCTCTTTTGCTAGGTTTCAATCGTTAGATCAGTTTCTGACGTTTTAAATACTAGAACTTATGATCTTCTTAGGAGGAGTAATTTTAATATAAATCCATTGACCAACATACTAACACTTCAATAGATGCTTATATACTATGGTAAGTTGGTAACTATGTTAACGTGTTTAAGTAGGTTATTTTGTTGATGTGAATATATAAAAACAAAAAAAGCATTGACAACTCATCCCGTAACATTAACTGTATCCTCATATTTCAACTAAATTACATAAAAATCACTCCATCTCATTTCCATCCCCAATTTTTTAGGGTAAACGAATCTCATTCCCTATGACTCACTAGGTCACTATCATCTGTTCGGTGGATACATGGGAAAGAAAGAGAAACAATGTTTATTTAAATAATCTTTTTAATTAAATTAAAAGAATGAACATGAAAAACGCTCGAAGAATTCGAATATCAACTATTTCATTCCCCTTTACATATATAAGAAAACAAAGAAGTTGTTATACTTTTGGTAGCTTCTTGCTAGTAATTTGTTGGTTAAATTGATATTTGCCTTAAAAAAAGAATAGAAAACAAAACAAAGAACTTCAAGGTCTTGTAAGATCTTGGTGTAATTAATTTAAACATTTAGAAGTGAGCTAGTATAATTGTGTGGACTCTTACCACTAGTCTTTAATTTATTTTTTAAAAAATAGTGTTTTCTTTCTACCTAATATCCGCACAATCACGTTTTAATATTATTAAACAAATCAGTTATACAATAAAGAGTACAAAATATTTGGTCCTTGTTAGACTTTCAGAATTGATACCTTCTGTTCACTTGTCCGTTTAATTACTCCTTTTTCAGAAAGTCAAACTCATCTCCACCGTCCGATCATCTCCACATCTTTTGACTTCCCCACTTTTTAATCCCCAATCTTCTTCTTCATCTTCCTCAATCTCAAGCTCCTCTTCATTCAACAATGGCGGTTGATTTCGTCGGAATTCAAACTGCAGTTCAACACCTCAATCGCATCTTCCAATTAAACAATCACGATTTCAATCAAACAGCTATCTCCGCCTTCAAACGCAGCGGACACGCTCGCTTCCGCCGTGCTCCTCCTCCGTCATCATCTTCAGATCCGCTCACACCTTCTGTTTCTTCTCGATTTGAAGAAACAAATGCAACCGCTGCATCTAACGACTGTTATTTGAAAAAAACTCTAACAGATGCAACTGCAACGGCGTCGTTACAGTCGCTGACGTCATCGTTAGCGTCTTCATTCGCTGAAGGAAGTGTTTCAAACGGCAGGCAGTTGTCTTCGTTAGGTATAGTAGCTCCGGTACCGTCGTTTTCGTCGAGAAAACCGCCACTTCCGTCGTCTCACCGGAAAAGGTACAGCACCGACATCGCATCCTCTTCGTTACATAGATCTGGAAGAGAGAAGAATCACTCGTTTACCGGTTGTCACTGTTGCAAAAAAAGGTATATCAACAATTTACAGTGCACACGTTAGCAAAAGCTTATTCGTTTCGTTTATCGTACACCTCAAACTTCATCTAACATTGTAACATTATTTTTGTTCAGGAAAATTGGATCTAAACGAGAAGTTAGAAGGATACCGATAACCGGATCGAAAGTAGATAGTATACCTGCGGATGATTACTCATGGAAAAAGTACGGTGAGAAAAAGGTCGCCGGATCACGCTTTCCAAGGTAATATACTCACCGGAAAATATACTCTGATAAATGACAATTTGCTAGGTTATGAGGATGTTGTATATTTGGAGACTAATGTACATTGAATGTGCAGAGTTTACTACAAGTGCAATTCTGTTAAAGGATGTCCGGCAAGGAAGTGTATAGAGTTGGCGGTAACGGATTCGAAGATGCTTATTGTCACATACGATAGAGAACATCGTCACTAAATATTTTGATTGTTCAAATGAAAACTGTTGAGATTGTTGCACGATTAACCGTGGAGGGTTATTGTGTCCAAAAACACGTTGATAATATTTAAAAATGACATTATTTATGAACCAACAGATGTTATCAGAGCGATTCGTCTAGGATGTTACAAGCGTCCGCTTAGACATTATTGCCAAGGGGATTGAGGATGGGAGTAAATTGTACTATTGTAGTATCATTTTTGAAAGTATAGGATGTTGAATATTGAGGGTGTGAAATGTAACTACGGAAAGTAGAAGGGAGTAAAGTGTAAAGAGAATGAAGAAGAGGCTTTAAATCTAAAAGATTCGATTTTGTTGAGTATAATTTTTTTTTTCTTTTTCTTTTTATTACATAGAAACAAATAAAAAAAGGAAAAAGTTTTGATGGGATTGCAAAAGTCAATGGAGTTGTGTTACTTTATCGGATAGCATACAAATACTCTTTATTCTTGTAAAAGCATTTCTCTTTGAGATAAAGTGGCATTTACATATATCTTCTTCTTAAGATCATTTATTATGTATTTACTCACTGTTTAAATTCAATTACATATTTCCCCTTCCTAAACCATATATATTACATATTTACCCAATTTCTTTAAAATAACCTTTTGATTTACTATTTTACCCTTAATGATCTTCATAAATATATTTTTATATTTTCTTATGGTTTGTGTAAAAGAAGGAGTAAATGAGTAATTTATTATGTCAAAGAGGATATATGTAATTAAACTTTAGGCTTGGGTAAATATGTAATTGATGGACTTAGGAAGAGGAAATATGTAAAAAACCTTGAGATAATTATACATAATGCTTTTTAAACGTCTCAACACTAAAAGGATGTGTGAAGTGTAAATAAACTTCTTGATTATTAAAAGACAAAATTACATGGATGGCTTTTGTACTCAGGTTTAATTTCATTTTCGACCTCTAACTCACAAAAATTACAAAGATGAACCAATATTTTACACTTTTGTTTCACATTTGGCCCTTAATTTGGATTCCCGTTAGTTTTGAATGTTAAGACCGTTCATATGACACTCACGTAAGGGTATATTCGACAAATATACCCTCACGTGACAGGTTATTACAATTGGTTCATCTTTGTAATTTCCGTGGTTAAACGTTTACCACAACATCGTCTCCATTCTAAGATTATGATATTTATTACTATACAACGGGGTACGAATGTTCGCAGGTACTACGAGATATGGGCCAGGTTATTAGAGTTTTCCTTAGTCACTAAGCTATAAAAACGTAGAAGAAATATAAATTTCATAGGTTGAACCATGCCACCATGTTAAAACTTGAAACTCTTGTTGATGTGGTGTCATCCACATTACAGAAAATGCACATAAACTTCTAACTTGTAGTACTTTAAGTAGTTATGTTATCTAGGTTATTCTTTTAATGCGACTTTTTCAAGCACTAGTGACGTCTTCATCATGTGTAAATTAAAGAGGATCGCTTTGACTTTCAGAAGCAAGTGGATTTTAAAGTGGTTGCCAGGGGTGACGACTTTATTATATTTGTATGATCATAGTCAAACTTATATTTGTTAAGTTCTGTTGACAAATGTTTGGTGTTAGTATCAAGTGATACGATTTAAAATTGACATAGTGGTATATATTCAAATAAAACAGTATGTTTTATATCCAAAAGACATCAAGTATATATGCCAACCTATTAACTTAACCGGTTTAATGTTTTTTTTAATGAAACCGTAGTTACTGGTTTAAGCCGAATACTTTGAAAATCCCTAATCACCACCATCGTCAGGGGCGTACCCACTTTATGTGGGTGGGGGGCGCCCGTTCCCCCTGCGAATTTTTTTTTTTAGTTTTTATATGTTAAATTCTCGATCGACCCCCGTAAAATTTAACCCTCGACCCCCATCCAGTTTAAAAACTCAGTTTGATGCCCAATCCATAGCCTAGAGGAAAAATATAATAGTTAACCATAGATTGGGTTAAATTATGGTTAGAAGATAGTAATATATATTTATTTATATTGTCATGTATAGTCAAGCATTAAAGGTATTATAACCTCAAGTGTTTTATCATTGCACAAAACCATCAAACCATCAACATAGTTGATGATTTGGATGGTCATGAGTATAAGAAAGGAAATACATAAACTAACTACTTTTGCTAAGTAATCAAGTGAGAAGTGAGAAATGGTGGAAAGTCTAGTTGTAGAACAAAGGTTCTAAACATCACAATTTTTATACCATAACACAAGTCCTCCAAATATTTTTATTTGGAAAACATGGTTTGGTTTCATTCACTTCTTATTTGTAACATATGATGTTTAAGAAACAAAATAAAAGATTTATTTTATAAGATTTAAAAAAAATTATCGTAACTCGAAACTCAAAATTGTGATTTACCAAACTGTAGTTACCTTGGTAAATATATGATGAATGAATAGAGGGGTTTCAGGTATTTAGGAAGAAAGATACTGTTAAAAAATGAATGAAAAAAGAAAAAAAATGAAAGAAAGAATAAAAAAACTTACAAGTTATTAAAAATTTGTTTAAAATATGTATTCGCATGAACAAAAAAAATGTGTTTTCTCAATTGTTTAAACGTTGTACAAGCATATAAAATATTAGTTTTTAGTCATTTTTAAGGTGACCCGAACCGGTTCAATCCGCACCTAGTCAAACCGGATTTTTATATATTGATACTCAAAAATTTTCTATAAAAATTTCGACCCCCATAAAAAATTTTTCTAGGTACGCCACTGACCATCGTTATCCTATTTGACAGCAAATAAGAGCATTCCCATTTGGATCTTTTTGCATATTGTAAAAAAATACACTAAAATCATTACTTTTTATATCTCATTTTTAATTAAATAATAGTTTTTTATCACTATTTTTTCACTATCCTCTACTCACAGCCACTTAAAAAATATAAAAAAAAAATATAAAGATGAACAATGTATTTTTAAATATCCGGATAAACAATAACATCTTCTTAATTTTTTTATCTCATACAGTCACTACCACTTTTAAAACATACTAACTTCACTCACACAACAAATATACCAAACCAAAGGTGAATACTCAAAATAAATAAAACAAATCATAGGAACATCATTACCGCTGAACTATACATACCCAATAAATTATCATATAAATAGTAGGGTCTAAGGAAATACACACCTACCTTAAGGGTCTAAACAAATAAACTTACCTACTAAAATACCATAAAGGGGGGGGGATAGTGGTGAGCGAGGAAGGAGACGAGGAGTGACACGAGGAAGCTCGTCGACGAGATGGTGAGCTCGTGGAAAAGGTTGTGATGTGACGAGGTGGTGACGAGGACCATCCTTGTCATCGTCCTTGTCTTCCACTCCCTTCGCCCTAAATAGTAAGATCCGGAATAAGATGAAGACAAACTTTACTTCTAACTCAAGGAATAAAGATGCCGGGAGATACATTATCTAATAAATACTATCCCGCTTTACCCACCAGAAACTGTACTCACAGTTTTGTTTTATATCTCCCAATGAAAACTTGTCACACATCCTAAATTTCTCCTGACTGTGTATGTTGATATACTTTTTGACCTTATTCTTGAAACTATCATCTTACTTATCAATAACTAATCAAAATCACAAATATAATCCTTTTTTCCTTCCTAGATCTTCACTAGCCAATGTACACTACAATCACATGGTAAAGTCAACACATCATGAAATTTGACCATCAGTTTGTTTGAGCAGCTAGTGTGGCATAAATGAGTTCATTCCAAGCATCGGGAACTCCTGGAAGACACCAATGGCTGCAATCTTCCCTTTTAGTTGACACCTTTTTTATTCCGGTTACATTCTTTCCATAAACCGAGGGGTGACCGTCTTTACGGAAGTTGGTTAACCTCGTTACATTTAAAAGTACAACCGGGAATCGCATTTCTTGGATGACTTCCTCGATTATCTTCATTTTTGGTGGGTAGGTTTCGATGATTCGTCCGCTTTTTATGGGCTCGGCTTCTCCATGGCATGTTCCTCCTGAATCCCATTCTCCTCCTCTGTTTAGATAATAAATTCAAAATCTCTCTTTCAACAATGGGGTAGCATAAACAAACTACGAAAATAGTACCTGAAATGAGCAGATGAGTAACCGCGATAAAACACCAACTTTTCTTGATTCATATTCTTATCAATCCATTTTCCCCATGTCTTCAAAGCCCTCCTAAAAGCTTCCACAGCATCAAACTTTGGATAAATATAATCTCCTTCTTTAAAATAATTTTTCCTGCATTAACAATGTTTTTATTATTTGGATTCGACTCGTTTCACATGTTTGATATCAAGCATAACCCAAATCAACCCATACATAAATAAATGAGTCGAAACTGCCACCTCTATGAAAATTTAATCAAAATATGGAATATGACTATACAAGAAATGGCATACATACCCCCTACTAGTTTTTCCATGAACCCACCAATGTCCAGTATTGAAAACAAGAATATCAGCCCGTTTCCAACGTTCAGCTGATTTATCAATTTTATCCATTGCTAAAGTTGGATTTGAGTTTCCTTGTCCATTGATTCGAGTTCCTTCCCTTACAAGAAAATGGGACCGCACAAACTCAACTGTGCAGTTATAATCCTGTCAAAAGATAGTTTGTTCTTGTCATTTAATGGAACTTCAGTGTCAAATATAATGAAAAATGTAAATCCACATGTTGTTTTATGTTTGTGATTCACCTTTTCCCTGTTATATGTATTTTTACTTAGTTTTATTTTTGGCTAGAAACAAATTAGTAGAGGTGGCAAGATAGGAGGGTTGGGGAAGGGGTCGAAATGGATTCAGATCGCGGGTAAATTTGGTACATGTTTAGTTGACAAAAAGACTTACGATCCGCACTTTTCAAAATAGTTAGTTTGTTACATATGATGATGTAGCTAGATTATTACAATGCTGACCAGATTTTTTGAATAAGTGGATTTTAAGTTTATTAAAAAAACTACCCACTAGAACCCTTACCTATTTTTCCCCCGACAACTAAATCCATAATTTACCCATTTGACCTGTTAGAGATCAAACATAAACCAAACCTAACCATTCTTAAGTAAACGGGTAGAGATATATATTGAGCTTTTTTACATAAAATGCCAACGTACTTTCTCACTTGTCCCAAATGGGATAACTCGCTATTTTGTGCATTGGATGCTTTTTGTCAATAACCTAGACAGGTAAGCACGCAAAAAATGCAGAGTTCGCATGGTGATGCATCATTAACTCATTTTCTTGATTATTTGACACTGTTATTTTAAATTGCCAACACATATTCAAACTTGATTTTTAAATAACAAAATGCATTAAGAAAGTGACACATGACAATGCTAACTCTGCATTTTGACATGCTTACCTGGTTTTCAGCTTACCGTGTGGCTGAACAAAAATCCATCTTTTATTGACCCGGGTCGCAAAAAAAGTAAATTGTCCCTTTTAGAACAAATGAGAAAGTACATAGGCATTCAATGTAAAAGACCCTTAAATATTTAGACTTTAAACAATGTATTGAATGATGACTTGGCTTGTAGGTGAGCAGGACTTACGTCAACTACTCAATTGTAACATCGAACCAGGGTATAAAGTACAAACTGACATGGCATTTTTTGAGGGAATGAACTTTTGAACAACAAAATTTTTAATTTTTTTACTTCGCATATAATTTTCAATTTCCAAAGCTAAGTGTCTACAATTGCTTGGCAAGATGGTGTATGAGAAGTTTAATTGAGAACGTGACCACAAAAATGAAAAATCGAGAATAGCGAAAAGAATAGTCCCCTAATAACACTTCTTGATGGCAACAAGACTAATTTGGGAAACAGACTACATAAAGGTCATGTTTTAAAGGATGTGAAGATCTTTATATTACCTCAAATTTAAAGACATAATAGCCTCTTCCTTTAGTTATTTTGTAGCCATGTATTTCATACATTTTGCTCTTATTAGGAAGGCTATCATATAACATGCAAAGAAGTGACTCGTACTGATTCCTGTTCATGGAGTCTCCAACGAGCATTAATCTCTTTCCTCTTAACTTCACCAGGAAATCAGTTGCATCGAACCTAACACAAAAATAACCATAACTCATTACTAGTAATATTATAGATTTATAGTCGCACAATATATTCAAAGTTTCTCATTTTCTCAAAGTTTCAAGCAAAACTGTAGGAGTATCGTATCTTAGATGAGAGGTATCTAATACAACATAGTAATTACTTCGCATACCAGAACCACGCTTTTGCAAGATAAAAATAGAAATGAAAAAGACCGTAGAGAAAATCTTCAAGTGGTGTTGTGTCACTGTGTGCAAAGGTGCATAAATCACCTCCTATCTTAGATTGTTTGATACAATTCTAAGACTTTTTGAACTAAACAACAAGCTTAGTCATATTGGAAAAAACAAGACATGTTAAGCCACAAAACATCCTAGGTTATATATCATAAAAAGAGACAAAATTATGCATTAAATGTGTTACTAAACCTTTGATCACTCCATAATTACTACATTTATCCACCTTCATAAAGCCTAAATGTTAAAAGTTACACCATTATTATAAAACATCAAAAGCATTAACAATATTAAAGTTGATTAATGCAAAATATGATGAAAAAAGCAACCTTGGAAGGTGACATTGATCAGGCTGCCACCTCCATTTCATATAATCTTCATCAGATCTTCCATTAGCTTGACAATCAAAAGCTTCATCAACAAATGGGCAAGATCCAGGTTTATAAATTGGGTACCTTTCATCTCTAACCCATTTCCCCGAATGCATATTACATTTCCTCCCCCAATTCACACTCTTCTTAACCAATTCAGAACCATTTGAGTTGGTTTGAAGAAGTGGGTTTTCATCTACAGGCTCAGAATCAACAATCCCAGTTTGGTTTTTCAAAACTGAGTCGTCATCAACTGGTTGTAGATCGTTTGAGTTGGTTTCAAGAATTAGGGGTTTGTGGATCTGGGGATCTGGGTTGAATGGATTTGTTGTTGTTGTGTAGATAGACAAATGAAGATCGAGTGTTCGTTTGCTGAAGAGGAAAATGGTGACGAGGAAGACCAAGATTAAGAAGATGAGTGGGAGTGTTTTGTGTGGGGTTCTACTTGTTATTATTGTTGCCATTTTTCACTCTAGTAGACTTGCATCTTAGTGTTCTTTAAATTCGATCTTTTTTTCTAATCTTGGACAATACATTCATGCTTTCACATTTCAATCTTAGGTGTGTTTACGTGTTACTTTGATCTAGAAAGACATAGAAAGTACACTCATTATAATCATCGATTCATCAGTTTAAATTGTTCATTTAAATCTATGAACCTGCTAACCAAAATACAACATTGAATTGTGAACTTAAAACTAAATATAACCTCACTCTTTTAAATCTACATTATTGCGCCTAAATCTTAGCTAAAATTTACACCATGAGAGACAACTTTCTTTGTATTATGTATAAAAGTCGTAAGTGCTACGTGCAACTCAAGTGTTGTCATTACTATTAATATAGAATTAAATCTTAATGAAATGCCAATTAATGTGATGACAAAAGCTACGAGTGTGACTTGAAAGGCTATGCGTATGACAACAAGAGAAAAACAAATAACATATAACTATATATGTACAATGCATACAAGATGTAGAAGATAGAAACAAAGTGGTTCAAAAGAGGGATGACAAGGAAGAGGGCCGATACCAACAATCAAGATCTTGGGATAATAGCAATAAAAGAAAGACAAAAGAGAAAACAATAAGTTAAAAATCTTAACGATTTGCTACGATACGAAACATAAAAACCAACCCTATAGCTTTATAAATTAATAAAAAATGAAATAAAAACAAACATTACAAATTTTAAAAAGCTTAGTTATTGTTCACAAAATGACTTCAACTTGATCAATCAATCAACTCGCTGTAGAGTTAAAAGTATAATTATGCAATGGGAGTTATAAGTAACATGGTCATGGTATATACCCATTGTCATACCATGATGCTTCATTGAGCTACTACTACATACAACAATCTTGTTGTGAAGATCGATCGTGACAACTTTTTGTTACGAATCAAGTTGACCTGCAAATGTTTCGCCACGTAATTTTCAACACTTTGAGTTCTCCGCTGACCGAAATTGACTTCGATCATCTCCATGCTGTCGTTAGTCACAACTCACTAGCTCAATATAACAAACCAATGCTTCATTTCTCACAACACCCACCCCACCATTCATTGTCAAGACCAAATGCGTCGATTGCTTGAAGGTATGTGGTCATCATCTTCTGATTACTATGTTTTGTGTGATTATGCACATGTTTGATTAGGTTTTTCTCACAAGCATTTATACAAACACCTGGTGTGCGCTATGCTTAATATGATTATTTATGTGATATTTTGATCCAAGTTTGTATTAATTAATGAAATTGTGGCCTTTATATTCAAAACTATGGAATTGTATTTCATCTAAACAAGAACAATATTACATTATGATTGATAATTTTGTTTGAATGGTGTTAGTTGATAACTAAATTCAAACTTTTTATCAATCTTATGTCCTAATTTAACAATAGCATCCAAAACCTTATAATTACCTGATGATGATATTATAACAGCAGTTGTGGATGCTGCAATATCTCCAACATCCATATCACTTGATGAAGAAAGCTCATCTAAGAAGCACAATCGATCAGCTATCTTCGTTTTCCTTGGAGGGTTAATCGTGGTCCTAATTCTGTTGATTCTCATATTCATTTTTTGGAAATTTATCAGACCAGCACGACTGAGAATGACAAAAAAGCGCGATAGCAGCTGCAAAGGTTATTAATGTTATTATGCCAAATTCCAGCAGTGTTATTAATGTCTGCTAATTAAAGTGATCTTTTTGTGTTGTGGCTTCAAAAGATTATTTCAGCGGGAATCTAAGAACGATAAGCTATTTTAGTTTCCAAGCATTAAAGAAGGCGACTAAGAATTTCCACGAGTGTAATTTTCTTGGAAAAGGTGGATTTGGTCCCGTCTATCTGGTATGTTTCCTTTAAACTTTCTTTAGTACTCGATGATAATTCATTTTCCTTCTTGTACCTGAGAATCAATAGATTATAAAAATGTATGCTTTTATGTGCGTTTGTAGGGTAAACTACAAGATGGAAGACTCGTTGCTGTAAAGAAACTGTCGTTTGATAAATCACAACAAGGAGATGCAGAGTTCCTCGCAGAGGTGAGAATGATCACTAGTATACAACACAAGAATCTTGTTCGCCTTCTTGGTTGTTGCTCTCAGGGACCTCAAAGGATTCTCGTGTATGAATACATGAAGAACAGGAGTCTGGACCTCATTATCCACGGTACGTCACTTAAAACACACGTTTCTAGAATTGAAAAAATGAACATGTTAAGTAACGGGTCAAAATGGGTTTGGGCCTAAAGGAGCAATCTTTAAATATATGATTATCAAAATACTAACATAATTTTTGTGAGTAGGAAAAAATGGCCTGTATTTAAACTGGAGCACTCGGTTCCAAATAATTTTGGGTATTGCTCGGGGGTTGCAGTACCTACACGAGGACTCGCACATTAGGATTGTTCACAGAGATATAAAAGCCAGTAACATTCTTCTTGACGACAAATTTCAACCGAGAATTGGAGATTTTGGGCTGGCCAGATTCTTTCCTGAGGACGAAGCTTATCTCAGCACCGCATTTGCTGGAACATTGTAAGCTAAATCATACAGAAATAAAATATCAAACTAAAATCATGATCTTAAACTATAACAATCCCTTTGCTGTGATTTGTAGAGGTTATACGGCCCCAGAATATGCAATTAAAGGAGAACTATCCGAAAAGGTGGACATTTACAGTTTTGGCGTTTTGGTTCTTGAGATCATTAGCTGCAGGAAGAACACTGATCTTACATTACCCTCAGAAATGCAATACCTTCCTGAATATGTAAGCCGCATTTACGTACTTAATCCTGATTTGTAAGTTGTAACTACAAAATGAAGTCTTTATTTATTCCTGCATTTTACTTGACAAACAGGCATGGAAGTTGTATGAGAGGTCAAGAATGGTTGACCTAATCGATTCAAGAATGAAGAGTGATGGTTATGTGGAAAAAGATGTAATGCAAACAATTAGAGTGGCTCTGTTGTGCATTCAGCCCCATGCAAACTTAAGGCCACCCATGTCTGAGATTGTAGCAATGTTAACATGGAAGGTGCAAATGATCAAATCACCAATGAAACCTACGTTCTTGAAAGCAGGACGACGAATGGATGAAAAAGAATCTTGGGAAGCCATCTCTGATTATTTCCCTTCTCCGCTCGAAAGCGAATCGCCCAACTTGACTCAACCTCCAAACTCAATAGATTCTAGTGCTACCAGAAGCTTTTCAAGAAATGCAAGAGCAGATTTAATATCATAAAAAGCCAATATTCGTTCCTATTTATTATAAACTGTCAACCTAGTTTTGATATATTACAGTCTCTCAACTTGTAAAAATACATGGAAAAGTCACTAGAATAATTTTTTATATTCAATATTTTTGTAAAAAGATCTATACAATCTTTTTTGACAAATTTAAGCCTTATTATGTAAAATACATGCATTTTAGACAAGTTTAGTGACTTTAGTATATAAAAAATATTTCAATTATCCTTTACAAGTTGAATGACTAAAATATACCGAAATCAGGTTAAAAGACTTAATTTCAAAAATAAGAAATTATATTATTTATTTACTATATTAACATTTGAGATACATTTAATTTTGTTATTTTTCTTGCATATTCATATTTGTTGTCTATTATTTTTATTCTAGTATGCGCATAACTTTTCACCCAAAATTGGATGTAAGCTTGTAAATTTGTTTGCAACAAAAATAATCATAGCCATTAGTTTATTTATACGTAAATTATTATGATTTATTTGTTGTATAACAACGAACAACAAAAACCGAAAAACCCAACGGTTCTTTCTCCCTAACAATTCATCATTTCTCTCTCTTTATCTCCTCTTCAATCTTCATCTGTTCATTGTTTCTGAAGAACACGCACCAGATTTCGGTCATTCGTATTGGAATCATCGAATCCACACGTTCAGAATTATAGGTAACATACCAATTCATCATAAACGAACTTTTCGCAATTTATGTTTCCGTTGTGTTTATTCGTCATGTTCATGAGTCGTTTCGATAATGTGTGTGTGAAATTCAGGTTGATTTGATCTGGTGCATAAAGCAGCATGTCTGTTTCTATGAAAGAAGTGGATCCAGCTTTTCAAGGAGCTGGACAAAAAGCGTATCCTTTGTTTTTCGTTTATACGATGATTATTATTCATTTGATTTGATTGAATGAATGAAGTGGTTCTTTCTTTGCTATGCAATGCTATGTTAAATTGTTAATCTTAACATAGAGAATTTTTCATAGAGGAATTGAGGTATGGCAGATTGAAAATTCTAAGCCGGTTGCGGTTCCAGAATCATCTTATGGCAAATTCCTTACAGGGGAATGTTATATGATATTGAAGGTGCGCGCAATATCTTGCTGTATTGAATTGTGCGAGTTATATTTATTGCAACATCCGACCCCTTATACCGAACCAATATTATGGGATTTGCAGCGGGTGTCACATTCATGTCACCATTGAAATAGACAAATATGATAGCAGAAGCTTAAACTATTACTCAATTATTCATGAAAGTTGCATTTCTTTTACAGACCCATGCTTCAAAAAGCGGCGGTTTTCGCTATGACATCCACTATTGGATAGGTAAAGATGCAAGAGATGTGAGTTAATATCTTTCCTGATATATATGTTACAGTAACTTGTTCCTTTCCTTTTGTGGTTTTTTTTTAAGTTGGTACTTTGTTATATAAATACAGGATGAAGCTGACACTATATCCATAAAAACACTTGAACTTGATGCAGCTCTTGGTGGACGAGCTGTTCAATATCGTGAACTACAAGGATACGAATCAGAAAGATTCCTTTCTTGTTTTAAACCATGTATAATACCAGAAGAAACTGAATCTCAAGAACACAAAACACGTATGTTTTCATGCAAAGGAAAATATGTGGCTCATGTACAAGAGGTAAATAAGTCTGTGTTTTACTGTTAACTTGTACACATTATATAAAAATATGACCCTTTATGTCGTCTAAATTAAAAACTATTGAACACAGGTTCCTTGTGCTAGATCCTCACTCAATCACGAGACAATTTGTATATTAGACAGTAAAAATAAGATATTCCAGTTTAATGGGTCAAATACTTCAATACAAGAAAGGGCTAAAGCGCTACAAGTTGTTCAATATATCAGAGATACTTACCATGGTTCAAAATGTGATATAGCTACCATCGGTAAGTGATTTATATCATGTTAAACACTTACAGTTAAAAAAATTTAAAAAAATAAAAAAATTTCGTGGTTTTATTTAGACGATGGGAAGTTGATGGCTGATGCGGAAGCTGGAGAATTCTGGGGTTTTTTCGGTGGATTTGCTCCGCTTCCAAGAAAAACAGCTGCGAATGATGCTCAAAGTACTGATGCTCATCCTACTCAGCTATTTTGGTAATATAAATCATCCTGAGTATTTTAAAGGATATTTTATTCAAATGATCTCTTAATATTGTAAATAGTAGTTCTAACAAAATATTTGTTATGTATTCAAGTGTCAATAAGGGGCAAGCAGAACATGTTGCTGCCAATTCCTTGACAAAAAAGTTACTAGAAACAAGGCAATGTTATCTTCTGGATTGTGGATCAGAAGTTCTTGTTTGGATGGGACGAGATACTTCTATGGAAGAAAGAAAAGCCGCAAATGGAGCTGCGGAAGTAAGTTTTATAAGAATTCTGTATTTGCGTGGTTCTTATATTATTTTATCTTATTTCCACTTATAGTTTTTAATCTTCATTTACAGGAATATCTACGTGGCCAGGACAGACCAAAATCTAAAATAATTCGGATGATCGAGAATTTTGAAACTGTATGTTTTCGGTCAAAGTTTGTCTCGTGGCCTCAACCGACTGATGTAGTAGCATCTGAGGAGGGTAGAGGCAAGGTGGCTGGTTAGTTATGTCATATACTTTTATAAATAAAAGTTAAAAAGTTATGCCATATACTTTTTTAATCTTAGTCATATACTTTTGTAGCACTTCTTAGACGACAAGGGGTTGATGTTAAGGGTCTGGTTAAAGCTGCTCCTAAACAGGAAGAGGAGGAAGAACCTCAACCGTATATAGACTGCAGTGGAAATTTGCAGGTTTTTTGCAAGAGTTTGATCTTTGACTTACTCAAGGTGTAGTTTGTAATTTACTAGCGTGCAGCAAACATGGTTGTGCAGGTGTGGCGTGTGAATGGTAAAGAAAAGAGTCTTTTATCAGACACCGAGCAGTCAAAATTCTACACTGGAGATTGCTATATCTTTCAATATACATATTCTGGAGATGAACAAGAGGAATGTCTTATAGGGACATGGTTTGGAAAGAAAAGTGTTAAGGTAGTTCTTTCGCAACTCGTTTTTCGTAACCTTTTGGAGATATCAGGATGCTTTATATTGCAAAAAAAAAAACACAGGTGACTAATGTACTTATTTAACAAAATATGTTGTAGGAAGATAAAGATTCAGCCCTGTTACAAGCAAACAAGATGGTTGAGTCGTTCAAGTTTCTAGCTACTCAGGTATTCAGTTGACCTGAGAATTAACTTATTATTTTCATAGTTTTTTTATTAAGTTTAAGCTTGTGTTTATTATACTCATGATTTGATTTAATGGTTATATAGGCACGGATTTATGAAGGAAACGAACCGTTCCTTTTCTATGCAATATTTCAGAGCTTTATGGTTCTCAAGGTGAGCTTTAACTGTCTAAGATAGAAGGAAAGACAATACATTAAGCTGTATTTTTTTAAAAATATTCATATCGTAAAGTTTTAGTAAATTTAATAAATTCTCAGGGTGGTCTCAGTAATGGATACAAGAATTACATATCAGAAAAGGGACTACCGGACGATACTTACAAAGAAGACGGAGTTGCATTATTTCGTGTTCAAGGCTCTGGACCAGAAAACATGCAATCAATTCAAGTTGAACCCGTAAGTTCACTCACATATTTGACGCCATTTCATTCTTTCTTTTGTTTAATCAAGTTAAAGATATATGATTTTGTTTTTGACTGGCTCAGGTTGCATCATCCTTGAACTCTTCTTATTGTTACATATTACATCAAGATTCAATTGTCTTTAACTGGTATGGAAGCCAGACAACTACTGATGACCACGACCTCACTGAGAGGCAACTCGATCTTATAAAAGTATGCATCTTAATCATAATGTAATTGCATATAGTATTTTTCTTTTTATTATAAAAGGACACGCGTATCTTAAAAGTGATTGATAATAATATTCATTTGTCATCACAAATGGATGCAGCCTGATTTGCAGACCAGAGTCCTTAAAGAAGGTGTAGAGTCTGACCAATTTTGGGAAATCTTAGGTGGGCAAACCAAATACGCCGCAAAAAAGATTCCAAGCGAAGCTGAAAGTGATCCTCATTTGTTCTCATGCACATTGTCCAAAGGTGGGCAAACCAGCTTTTTTATCAAATTAACCATAATTTTACATACATTTGGTAAACTTACCATTTTTTTTGGTCTTTGATGCTTGTTGATGGAACTGTTGCTCATTCAGGAGAAGATCTGAAGGTCTTATTATTTTAGAAATTTTGCATGTGAAATTACTACATTTTGTTTTTTTAAACTTAAAAGACTGATCAGGGTTTGCCAATGCAGGTGGCTGAGATATACAACTTTAATCAAGATGATTTGATGACGGAAGATATTTTAATACTTGATTGTCACACGGCCATATTTCTTTGGGTAGGGCAGGAAGTTAACTCAAAAACCAAACCACAGGCATTAGCTATTGGAGAGGTATATTCCGAAACAATTACACACACATCACTGATTAATTTGATTGCTGTTAACTTAGAACTATATTAATGTGTAGTTAATAATTTTTTTTACTCTTATAAAACGAAATTTGACAGAAATTCCTTAAACTTGATGTTCTACTTGAGAAATTACCTCTTCAATCTCCAATATTTATCATAATGGAAGGAAGTGAGCCACCATTTTTCACGCGCTTCTTCACATGGGATTCAACTAAATCTGGAGTATGTTATCATCGTTCATTTATTATTCTAAACTTAGTAAGCATGCTATGTAAGTTTACTGTTTCTAATACGTTCAAATGCTGTTAATATGTCTACAGATGCATGGAAACTCATTCCAAAGAAGACTATCTATTTTAAAAGACGGAGGTCGTTCAACTAGGAACTTTGTAAGCTACAGTTTCCATATAATCTTTTAGTGCAAAAATGCAATTACTGTAAAAGATAATTAGTTATTCTAATCAGAGAATTATGACATCATCAGAAGCCAAAAAGGAGAGCACCTGTATCATTTGGAGGTAGGTCAGCGTCTGAAAAACCACAACGGTCAAGAAGTGTGTCGTGCAGCTCTGACCGACCACGTGCCAGGGGGAGATCTCCAGCCTTCAATGCCCTTGCTTCCAAATTTGATAATCCAGGTGGAAGAAACCTCTCGACTCCACCACCACGTGTAAGTAAGCCTAGTGGCAGCAGTGAAGGTGGTGGTGGCGGCACTGGTGGTGGAGGCGGTTTTGATGCCGCTAAAGTTCTTTCCAAGTCTAAAGCTATAGCATCACTAACTGCCTCTTATGACAAACCAACACGAGAAAAACTTATGCCCCGTTCTCTAAAAGGTAATATATCTTTCATCATTTTTATAAAATATTGTTAAAGCTTTAACTGTCGAGACTGATTAAGACGTTGTAATGTTATCAGTGAGCTCTGATTCAGCAGCAAAATCCGAGTCAAACTCTAAGATCAATCCATTGAACAGTAGAGTAGATTCCCATACAGCAAAGGAAAATGTGACAGAGAATGAAGTTGAAGATGATGAAGGGCTCACTTTATACCCATATGAACGTTTAATAACATCATCAACTGACCCTGCTCCAAATATTGATGTAACCAGACGCGAGGTACACTTTCTTGTTAAAATATTGATAAAAAAGTTTCCTTTGTGCGGACACAAACAGTCGGGCCAGGTTGACCCGCTAAGTCTGCATCCAAAGCTTAAATCTATTTATTAAATAAGTAGTTTATCAGTTATGATTACAAGAACTACATTGTTTCGGCAGTAATAATATTTTTTTAAAATAAACTGAATTAGGCGACATATTTGACCCGTTTCCTTTGTAGCTAACTGTTAAAAGACAAAACTATAGGCTTGTAGTAAATAGATTTTCTAATACTATATGCAGATGTATCTTTCAAAAGCTGATTTCAAGGAGAAATTTAATATGACGAAAGATGCTTTCTACAAGATGCCGAAATGGCGACAAAATAAGATGAAAACTTCACTTGGGCTGTTCTGAGTTATCTACACTTTATGAAGGAAAGCATGCTGCAAATTTTATCCCTCACCTTTTCTCCTCAAAAAATTTTGATCTTCACTTCCATAATTTATTATACTAGATATTTTGTTTATGTTTATGTTGTAGTAGGCCTATTTTTCTATTCTTTTAGTCTCTATCTATATATTCTTCTAGTAGTTGGTTACTTTCATTTTTGTATAACAGACATGCTTCACCATTTATTTATATTCATTTTTGTTCAATTTCTTATTCACACCAATTAGTCATTCATTTGAATGAGTGTATATATATAGATCAAGCAAGTGATTTTTTAACGATCACTTGTAATCGTAAGTTGATTATATATTGAACTAGTTTAAGACATGAACCGAAAGAACGACATATGCATTTGTTTCTTTTGCTTCAACTGTGGTACATAAAATGGTTATGTTAGCGTATACCTCACTATCTTTCTAACTCATAATATATACGTCAAAATTTAATGTACAAATGCATTATGTGGCTTTCGTAGTACTTTGTTTAAAATTAGTTTTATACTGACATAAAAACACTTTTGTTGGTGATCTTTGTGCTGATTTTCAATCATTATAGATATGGCATAGCATCTTTGGCTTTGATAACTCATATACATATTACCTAAGTCCTAAACAATCATATGTGTCACACATATATCTTGCTAAATGTTAAAAACTAACAAAAATAGATTATCATGAACATGGATGAAAGTTAGAGAAGCTTCTATTAAAAAATTAAATTAAAAACTTGTATTTAAAGACAAAGTATACTAAATCAAAAACAATTTTCTTTAACAGTAATCAAGACCTAATTTCATAGTGAACCGAAGCTCACTAGAAAAGCAACCAAATGAGAAAACCTCTCACTAAACCCGAAAGCTCATTACATCATTTGTCATAGATAACATACGATACTTGAAGTCAAGACCGCCTCAACGACCGTCTAAAAATGGGGATCATTGGGTAGAGTTGAGGGACGATAGTTGTAATTACTCAGTTTTGTCTATCCATAACCCAGAAAGAAACAACACATGGCTCGTATACAGGCAACACAATATCACGAGCAAGACGCAGAGCAGTTTCTGGAGAACAATGGCGATTCACGTGATCAGCTTCACTCAATAGCGGTGTTTTTGTATATGCCAACTATATAACTTACATAGTAGGTTATGTAAACTGCTTATTGATAACTGCGATGTCGACACCAGAACGAAAAACGGTTGAGGTCGTTAAAGCTATCAATGGTCTCGAAAAAGTTGTTCTCCGTGAAATTCATGGTAGCTGTGTTGAGGTCTGTAACTTAATTTCATCTTGTTTCAGTTAGATTTTCCCAATTTTTCTATGAGTTTATCCTCTAGGGTTTTATCTGAAGGAGTTAGAGTTATTAATCAGTTTGATAGTTATTAATCGTATCTGTTTAATTTTACATATTTGTTTATCTGTACTTGAAAGTTGGCGTTGATAATTGAGTTTAACGTTCTGTAGATTGAAAAAAATGAGTTTACAAAGAGTGTTTATTGTAGGACGGTGTTTATCTGTTCCAAGCCATTTTTAGATGTTTCAGACCAAATTTTAGATGTTTCCCACTAGTTTTTGGTATCTCGGACCATTCGTGGCCAATGAATGTGTGCCTGTGAGCCTTGATGCATGCAAGGCGTTTGAGCCTGGGTGCCGAGGCATGCGTTGTTTGTCGTTGACTACCATGTAACACATGTGAGGTTATTATCATCAGAATCAAATTTGAGTCAGGATAGAACATACATATGTGCAATTGACTGTCTTTAGTTTGACTAGTAGTGGAGGTTTCATTTAATTTTCAAATCACGCGGTGCTGGTACATAACTTGAACATATCATACAAACAAGTGAAACTTCTATTGACTTGGATGTAGATGATATGCATATATGATGTTGACATAGTAATTTTACTTGTCCTATATCCAGTGATTATAATGTGATGAGCCCCCAGTTAGCTTTATGGTGTCGTTTTCTATCTGTATAGTACATGGATTCGCCATTATAGTTGAAAGTGCATCTTATTGTTCTTTTCATTTCTATCATGTAGGTATATTTGTATGGGGCCCATGTGACATCTTGGAAAAATGAGCATGGAGAAGAGCTGCTTTTTGTCAGTAGTAAGGTGTCAGACCGGTAGATACAGTTATATGCTTAATCACTTATTCGAACAAACGACTTACTAATTATCTCGTCAGCTGATAAAATATCTCTGTTGCATCTTCAAATGATTTGTTTTCTTTTCTAATCCGTTGTTGGTGTTTGGGTTGCAAAAATTTCTTCACTCTCTCATATCATTCATGCTTTTGGTTAAATTCTAGTATATAAACATTAATATTTTATTTTCAGGAAATATTTAAGCCACCAAAGCCGATTCGTGGGGGTATTCCTATATGCTTCCCTCAAGTAAGTAACTTTTAGTCTTATGCGCGCTGTTTGGTTTTTCGGTTTTGGATTTTACAAACTTTGCTTCCTCAATGCAGTTCTCAAATTTAGGTCCTCTTGAACTTCATGGGTTTGCTAGAAATAGATTGTGGACATTTGATGATGACCCTCCTCCTCTCCCAGCTGATGTCACAAATAAAGTTTTTACTGATTTGATTCTTAGGCCCACGAAAGAAGATTTGAAAATATGGCCTCACAGGTACATGTTATAAAATTTAAATTCGTTTGCGAGTTTTTCTGATTGCTTCAAGTTATAAATACTTTATGTTGTTTGTTTAGCTTTGAGTATCGTTTGCGGATCACTTTGGGACCTGGATCAGACTTGATGTTGACTTCTCGGGTCAGAAATACAGGCACTGATGGAAAGCCGTTTACATTTACATTCGCATATCATACATATTTTTCAGTTTCAGATATCAGGTATATAAGTCTATAACCAATTTTTATGTGTTGCAGTTTTATCATATCCACTCTTTAACTTTTGTTGATTCAGCGAGGTTCGAGTTGAAGGATTGGAAACATTGGATTACCTTGACAATTGTCAAAAAAGGGAGCGGTTTACAGAACAAGGAGATTCATTAACCTTCGAATCAGAAGTAAATTTACTAACCTCTTGCTTAACCCTTTTTTTACTTAACCATGCTTCACTGTTGAATGTAATGTAATTTTTTACCAGGTTGACAGGATTTATCTTAGCACACCAACTAAAATTGCAGTTATGGATCATGAAAAGAAACGAACATTTATCATCCGGAAAGATGGACTTCCAGATGCCGGTGAAACTGCACTTCCTCATAATTTTTTATCTTTCATTTTTCGTTCATATAATAACCATTCAAATAATTATAAATATATATGAATTTTGTAGTGGTGTGGAATCCATGGGATAAGAAGGCAAAGGCAATGGCGGATTTTGGAGACGATGAGTACAAACATATGGTATGTGTCGAGGCTGCAGCAGTGGAAAAACCGATTACATTAAAGCCTGGTGAGGAGTGGAGAGGAAGACAACAACTTTCAGCTGTCAACAAGTTGCTTGACTCTTAAGAAACTGGTTGACAATGGCTTCTGTTATGTACATGTATGTTGTATAATCTTATTGCTTCGATGTCACTTCGAGCTGTTATATTCATCTAATTTTCTTGGTTTGTGGTGCAGGCTTTTGTGATTTGGATGAAAGAAAGGCTTTTTTACTTGTATAAGTTTGTTGATTACCTTTGTTCAAAATGTTTGGACTAGTTGCCAAGATTATTGTTTTTTTTAATTGGTGACTAGCACCTTAAATAGACAATAAGAATAATATATATGGTGATGATGTATGATAAGTTACTATAGTTGGCTTCTACAAGGCTAATGAGATGCTAAACGTATACAATTGTAATATGATTTATAATCAAGTGATGGAATTGGCAATCAAACCAAATGTATGTCAGATGGGACAGTTGAAAGATGAAACTATGTTATGATACAAACATAATTGGATTGGCAAACACTGAAAGAAGAACTAACACATGTGGTAACTGTCAGGAAAGTGATAACACCTAACATGACATGAGTATAATTAAAGGTGTAAACAAGTGAAGAATAGCTTGTTTAACCTAAAAGGGCTCGACTTTGTGAGTAATCTGTTAAGTTTAGGCTAACTTGATTCCAGTGGTTTATTATTTATTAGTTACAAGGTTTAATACCCGTGTGTTACACACGGGTTAAATAACAACATTTATAAAGAAATTCTAGACATTATGTTTAATGATTTATGAATATTTAGTATTTAAAGATTTAGTATTTGATGATTTGTGAATACTTGGCATGCATGGTAAAATGGGTTTTGATTAGGTTAACGTGGTTAATATGTTCAGTTTAACAATCAATCTGTCTACCGTTTTCATTAGGTTTTACTATTTAAAACGCAGTGACAGCACAACTTGTTGACTGTTTACCTAGCAGCTTATTGTAAATTCTTTAATGTTTTAATATTAATTGTTGTTTCATTGTTTCTAAAAAAATAAAAATAAACCATCATTTTTTCTAAAAACTTAAAAAGTGTTTAAGATTAGAGTTTGAAAATGATAAGGGTGATCTTATAATATTAGGTTTCTATAATTTGTTTCATGTACACAAAGTGGGTTGATCTGTAATTTGTTTCATACATGTTCATGTTCCCATCTCAACCCCACGTCTTAGCATCTCATCACTTTATTAGGTTTCTTATTCTTTTGTTCTTTTTTACTATTGGCCTTCGCCAAATAAAGAGCTAATTAATTTAGGGTAAAGAAATATAGCTTTTAAATTCAATATATAAATAGAAAATGATGGTACCCGTCTATCTCTCTTTTATAAACTTATCATTACTTTTCATATAGCACTAGACTGTAGACCCACGTCCGATGGTTTGATTTCGAATAATATCT
This sequence comes from Tagetes erecta, assembly GCA_030867185.1. NCBI lineage: Eukaryota > Viridiplantae > Streptophyta > Magnoliopsida > Asterales > Asteraceae > Tagetes > Tagetes erecta. Next base: position 3,076,165 of record CM061492.1, read on the forward strand.
CACATTCTCACCTCACAATAACACATTTACAATACAAGAAAACATTATGCTTTTATAAAAACAAGGTAAAAAAACAAAAACAAATTTAAAAGAAAATAATTTAAAATATAGAAAATTACTAATAGTAATAATAACAGTAACACTAATATAAAGTAGTTGGTTCTTCAATCTTCATGCTGTCTATAAAATTAAACACTAACCCATATATAATATCAAAACACTATACGTAAATACTCATATAAACAACTTATGGATCGCCCACAATCTTAAATCATAACAAAAACAAAAAAAAAATGAAAAGGCAAATGCTCTGCTTCTTGTTCCTCTTGTTCTTTGTTACTTCATCATATTCTCAACTTACACAAAATTTCTACCAACACATCTGCCCAAATGTCGAATCAATCGTCCGATCAGCCGTCACCAACAAATTCCAGCAGACTTTCACCACTGCTCCGGCCACTCTCCGCCTCTTTTTACACGACTGTTTTGTTCGGGTATGTGTTCGTGTTCGTGTTTGTTATCATATATCAACTTTGATTTTCTGTATGCATGTACGTACGTAATAAATATATATTCAATATTGATTGTGTACGTGTTATGAAATATATATATATATAGGGGTGTGATGCTTCGGTGTTTCTATCAAATGAAAACGCTGAGAGGGAGCATCATGATGATTTGTCGCTCGCCGGAGACGGGTTCGACACCGTTATCAAAGCAAAGGCCGCCGTTGACAGCAACCCAAGCTGCCGGAATAAAGTTTCTTGTGCGGATATATTAGCTCTTGCCACTAGAGATGTTATAGCATTGGTAAATTAATAACGATTAATTTATGCTTGTTCTTGAAGGTGTCAAAATGAAAGTAACACGAGCCAATTAGTTCGCCTCGGGTTTAAAACTTTGTTTATGGTTTTATAATTAATTAGCATATGATATAAATTAAGTATACAGTATATTATTCAAAATGATGTGAATCAATCTATTTATACTTATAAATTACAGAGTAGTTGGTAAACTAGCTTGAACCTTAATACAATATACAAAATGTCAACCACTTGAATTATGGATCATTGACAGATTATGTGACTCATGTAAAGAGGCAACGTCAATGATAATTTTTAGCATACAATTTTTTTTGGTTTAGTTAACTAAACGTTAAACTGACTAATTGTTTAGAAGATAGTGTTTCACGTTTACAAAACGTTTCACGTGAAATTCACCTCAACAAAAATTAATGAAGTTAAGCATATCTACATATATGTGACAATTGTGCTAGCTAGCTAGTAACCATTCATGTTTATGGTTGATTTGATACGTGTAACATGAACTAACTAGCTAGCTAATGTATATTTTGTACCATGCATTTATATATGTTTGTTTGATTTGATTTTTGAATATATATATATATATATATATATTAAAAGACTTATATATTGCAAGAAGTTCATTTGAGAAGACTCGTAATATTTTATTTTTTCAAATAAAAAATTTAGTTATTTTTTTTTGTTTTCGTGTAATATGTAGACAGGTGGGCCATCATATAAAGTGGAACTAGGAAGAAGAGATGGGAGAATCTCAACTAAAAAAAGTGTGCAACACAAGCTTCCACATGCTGATTTTAACCTGGACCAACTTAACACCATGTTTGCTTCTCATGCTCTTTCTCAAACTGATATGATTGCACTTTCGGGTAACCTACCTTTTATTCCATCCACTATAATACCTTTTTTATATCTTCTCTTAAGAAAAAATAGTTAAATATAACATTTCATAATGTTCAAACTATATATTGTTTATATAGGTGCACATACACTAGGATTCTCTCATTGTGATCAATTCTCAAAGCGTATTCATTCCAAGGCTGGAATTGACCGAACCTTAAATCGACAATATGCTCTTCAACTAAAAAAAACATGTCCTGTTAACGTGGACCCCGGGACTGTGATGAATTTGGACACCACCACCCCAAATATTTTCGACAATGCATATTATAAAAATCTTCAACAAGGGAAGGGTTTGCTTACCTCTGACCAAGTCTTGTTCATAGACGCTCGATCAAGGCCAACGGTTAACCTATTTGCGTCTAACAATAATGCGTTTAATCAGGCATTTGTGACTGCTATCACCAAGCTTGGTCGTGTTGGGGTTTTGACCGGTTTGGAAGGTGAAATTAGACGTGATTGTAGTCAGGTTAACTAGCAAAAATGTTTCATGTTTATTTATATGTGAAGTTTGTTCTAGATCGAATAAGTAGCTACATTTGTTCAAATACAATAAAATCCTTGTAGCAAGTGTTTATAGTTTGATCGTTTGCCTAAAGTTTCTAATGACTTATCATTTTTCATGCGGGTGTTGTTATCATTGTTGTTGCGTTATTTGAATAATTGCAATTATATATATATGCGGTTTAATATATTAGAAATGTAATAAATAAATTATATTCTAAGCTACATAACAATTTTTGTAATTAACAAAAGTTTTGATATCTACATTTAGTTATTAAAATTTAAAAAATGTCCCACTCCTCTCTTTTTATTAATGTAGCATCTTATCATATTTTTCATTCAAGCTTCTATCTTGTCACTATTATACAGACGTCTCTTTCAATTACAAGTTTACAAATTACAATAACTCGCAACGAGTTCATGAATGTTCATGATTAAGTGGGTGTTGAGTAGGAGGAAAAGTGATCGATCGAGTTGGAGAGAATTTTAACACGACGTTGCTCTCATAAAATCAATATTAAAAGCTATTATGAATTAATTGTTATTATTATCTGATGTATTAATTGAATAAATAACATTCTAATGATTTAAAAATTATTTAGCTAGGTAGGTTTCATAAGATCAAGTACATGTATCAAAGAATTAAAAGTGATATTGTCTCTTATTAAAATGAGTAAAAGCTTCAATTTTGTTTTTGATAAATTTAAGATTAACAATCTAACATAAGCAATACAAATTACACAATAAAGAGTTGTACAACTAATGCATAAAATGACAATACACTCTATTTATCCTTGTGGCTTATGAATGTAGGGCTAAATACATATTTCACTCTTTAAAAAACATACATTAAATACATACTTGCCTAACAAAAAAGATAACTTACATATTCCCATGTATAAATCATTTTAATTTGCAAATATATCAATTATTAATTACAAATATATTCAAATTTTTTTATATTAGAAATATATGTCATTAATATTTTTAGATGGGAAAATATGTAATTAGAATGCGTTTATAAGAGTAAATTAATATAATAGAGTAAATTTAATATACAATTATATAGTAGAGTTTATGAATGAAAAAAATTAGTCTTTTGAGTTTGCACGTTTTTATTTTCATTTTTACTATAATAGACCTCGAAAACATGACACGTACACACTCCTTATGTCATAGGACCTTTATCAATAAACACTAACTAGATTAAGATCGGCCGCGCGATGCAGCGGCCAGGTCACGTGGTCTGTTCTTACGTATGTAACTTCGTCAAATACGTTGAAAGAAAAAGTTTTTTTGTCTCGTACGTCATGGAACACAACCGTAATGTGCCACATAATAAAAGAGGAATAAATATAAAAAAATAGAGCCCAAAACGATAACCAAGTCAAAACCGGAGGATTCAAGTCGTAAATATGTCAAAGCAAATTGGGGGTCAAAGTTGTAAATCGGTTAAGTCAATAAAGGTCAAAGTTGTGACAAGTTAAAGTCGGAGGGTAAAAATTGTAGTTAGTTAAAAATAGGTTGGGTCAAATTGTAAAATTGGCAAGTGGAGGGACTAATATGCAAGGCCATCACCGACCTTGCATATTAGTAAGTTATACAATTATTTATTTTATGTTCAATCGATAGGAAAAAAGCGTAAAAGTTTGTGGAATATGTTAATGTGAAGTATAATTAGTTGTAAGCATGTGCGATGATGTATCTTTATGTGTCGGATCCCACGTTTGGGGTTGCATGTTGAGTCTCGGATGAGAATTGAAATCTTTATTTTTGGATAATTATTAACTTGATTTAAGACCAGATCATGTGATGTATTGATTGGGTCACACACTCAGGTATTACGTATGTGAGTTCGTTGTATGTATTAGTAAAAAAGTTCTTATCTCATACGTTAAAGCTTATATTAAAAGACGAAGAATGTCAAAAGTTAAAGGTAAAATGATAATAAGATCAAAATCAAAAAGTTCAAATCGTAAATATGTTAAAGTATCATAAGAAGTCAAAGTTAAAAACTTACTGAATCATCATAGGGGCAAAACGATAATTTGTCAAAGTTGGGACTAAAATCATAAGTGTGTCAAAGTTAAAAAAAATTGTTGAACATTAGTAATGGTAAACTTGTAAATAATTCAAACTTCAAGACTAATTAGCAAAATCATAATAGTGCTAATTAGTAAGTATATTAATATAAATAAATAAATATATATATATTCAATCTTTTGCCTAAACTAATAAAAAGTAAATTTAACAATATTTTGACTATTCACATATGATTTTGTTACATTTTTAATTTAATATTTTAATTTAGTTACATCATACGAAGATGTGATTTTATTTTTTTTCTCGCAAAATTTTTATTTGATAACCCAGTGTATAACGTTAAATTGCTATCAATATTTTTTTTAATACAACACGTAAATTTTTTAACCCGTATAGTACATAGTTACTAAGCTAATGTTTTATTAGTTGGGTTAGTCATTTTTTTAGTTTAATTTTTAGTCTGGTAGGTTTCAAAAACCAAATAACATCGTAAATATTTTAAAGGTAACTTATAATTTATATAAGTATTTTAAAAGAAAATACAACAATAAATAGGTTATTTATTACATGAGATTTCTGTAATTCAAGTTCTATTCGTATTACTTTTTTTTTCTTTAAAGCAACATTTTTCTAAAATTGTGATTTTGATTGAATTTCAATATTCAATCTAGCCTTAAGTGTTATCAAGAGTAAAAAACAAAATGTTGTTTAGTGCATGTAGAGGTGCACAAAAAAACCGGAACCGGAACCGATCAAATAACCGAAAACCGGTTCTTAGAAGAACCGGTTCTTGTAGAACCGAACCGGAACCGAACCGTAGGTTCTACTATTTTTTACAAATTATAGGTTCCAAAAGAACCGGAACCGATTCCTAAAAAAACCGGTTCTTGGAAAAACCGGTTCCTGGAAGAACCGGTTCCTGAAAAAACCGGTATGTTTTAGTGTTGTTACTTATTTAATGTTTTAAAAGTTATATATCTTGTAATACTTAAAGTTTTTTAATGTTACTACTTATTTAGTTAAAAATAATATAACAAATTTATGACGATAAACTCTAAATGAAAGCCCAATAAAGAGTGAAGATTTGCAGCAACCTAACGTTTCGGCCCATGTCATTGAAAGAAACCGCTTTTTTTAAGAACCTGAACCGGTTTTTTAGGAACAGGAACCGGTTCTTTGAGAACCGGAACCGGTTCTTTAGGAACCGGAACCGGTCACTAGGTTCTAGTTTATTCACCAAAAACCGGTTCTAGAACCGGTTCCTTTATCGTCAACAAAAAACGGGACCGGTTCTAGAACCGGAACCGGTTCTTCAAAAAAACCGATTTGTGCACCTCTAAGTGCATGTACACAAAATTAACGGTAAAAGCTTTTAGACAAAAAAAATATGCTCAATTTCACGATCCAAATTGTAATCTCCGTTTTTAACTTTGTAAGCCATATTGGGCCTTGGCCTTCAATAATTGCAATTCTTTTCAATTACTTGGAGTTGGATGGGCCATCTAACAACATAATCCTTAAGTTACGTGAGCATTGCAATTGCTTGAGCCTTGATAGATCACTTTTCTAAACAGGCCTCTTTGAGTCTCAACTTTTAACCATTATTTAATTACCTCAAGTCTTCATGTGGCATGATAATTGATGTAGGTCCATTTTCTAAATTTCTTCATTTGACAATTTGAAGCTAGCCACGTGATCTTATTAAACAAAGAAACCATACAATTTGATATTTTTTTCTATCCACCCCTTCCAAAACACGGGTTATAGCCTAGCAAACAACAAATGGTTAAAAGCTTTTTGAAAGGGCAAGATAACATATATTGGTGAATTTATTTTGTGCTAAATTATATATCCCGAATTTCTTTAGGGATATTAGATTTTAATAATTCAAATTTTGGTATACTGACCAATGTTAAATTAACTTAATGCGTTTAAGTTTTTTTTTCATTTTTAAACCGATGTTTTAGGGTTTTTGATCGAAGGAGGATACAAGTCTAGTAAAACTTACATTGAAGCGGTACTCCAAATGAAGAAATTTTTAACTTCCGATTCGAGCATCGTTAGGTTAAAGACCCGATTGAAGACCGTTTGGTCGATCCAGTTAATGCTTGTGAGACAACCATGTTTTACCCACACGCGAGGGTTGAATCCACGTTAATGGTTGTTACACCGACCTCTGGCGGGGTTTTCCCCCTGAGCGTGTTGCCAAATTAGATGCACCATGCGGGCCTAATAGGACAACGTATGTGGTTACCTAAATTGGTTTAAGGACCCCTCATGTGACGGGGGGTTGCGTCCATTATAATTTGATTTCGAAAGTTGTCGTTCGAAAAAAATAAGGTCCTAAGTTTTAACACGCAACAACCCTCTTAACCAGTGATGATGTGTTAAGCTCAATTTCAACAATATACGAAGTTCAGGGACTGAAATGGTACAATATCAAAGATGTATTAAGTGTTTAAAGACGTTTGTTTTCTAAAAACTTAGGAAACGTTTAGGGGTTGAAAGTGTCGGTCTTGAATCTTTCTTTGTTAATGGTAGGATTAGGGACTTTCTAACTAGATGATGAACAAGATCTATTCCTTTCTATTTGGATGTAAATATCTTTAGTAGATTGTCTTCAAGATCAACATCATGTTTACTAGGGGCGCAACTTAGTAATACCCGGGGATGCTTTGACACCTGCTATTTGTTTCGTCAGTTATTTTATATCGTATTTAAAATATTTATATATATTGGATTGTGTTCCCTAAAAAAGTTAATTAGTGTTTGGCCAATTAAAATAAGCTCAAAAAATCTCCATAACCCACACCGGATACCACTTACTGATCTATGCAAATTGTCTCGGTTTTTGAAGTCGCATTCGTGTCTGTAGGTTGCGCGAGCGACGTAAAGTTTCAGAGAATTTTCAAAACCCCGAACCCATTTTTTGCAACCCCTCATTGCGCGTGGGTAGATGTTAGAGTAAAAGATACGACATTTTAGTTGTGTTTCATTCTTACTAACCAACTACATTAAGAGTTGACCTCTAATTACATATTATCTAACATATATTAGGCATGTGTTAATTAAAATATTGTCCATTTTTTTATGTTTAAGAAACTTGTTTGACTGAACAAATAAAAATTAGATATTTAAAGTTTTTATTGTTTGACCTGACCCGTATACCTAATACCCAACCCTACATGTAACCCGGACCATAACAATAGGAGAAAATTTTCAAGTCTGATAACTTTCAAAACCCTTTACATAAAACTTAAAGCTTTGCGATTTTCAGTCTTTTGTTCAACTTCGTTTTCAATTCAATCTAACATTACTGTTACAGCCGGAATTATACATCGTATATTAGGATTTTTGTCTTGTTTTGTGGGATCGTAATTTGTGGCTATCAATTAGGAGGGTGTATGAGTTGTTCGGAAAAAAAAAATTCTACATCAATAATTAAATTTTGTCTCGTTAGTGATTAAATGTGTTTAGTTTATTCAGTTACCACTTTTACACTCAATCCCTCCCTTGAACGGTTTGCTATTGCATTTGTGTGTTCATACTTCATACTTTAACTAATTCATTGTGTAATTGATTAAATTAATTGGACTAAACACCTGTTATTTTAAATTTAAATCGGTAAGTTATCAACCTCGTTAAATATTTCTTTTGATATAAAATAATCTAAACACTAAGAATCTTTTTGTTCATATATATCTTATCCTTGGGTCACGGATTATAATTTATAAAGATAATAAACTATTTAATTATTAATATAGAAGAATTCAATACATAAATGACAAAATTAACCAGCATATATATAGCTAGATTAAATAATTATGATAATTCAAATTTCTTATCTTACTATATAATTAACTAGTTTAATTAGTGTTCGTGCTACGCTCGAGAACACAACATTCAAGTGATGCTTTTAAGGATATTCATGAACGTTCCAATAAGTTTTGAAACAAAACCGTGGTAAACCGGAACACGAAATATATTTTTAAAAATTAAATTTTTAGTATAGCAATTTTATACTCAAATTAAAGAGAATAAAATGCTCAGTTTTATGGTGTAGTTTATTTTTTTTAAATCCATATAAAAAAGTTATGTATATTTATAAAACACTGAGGTCTTTAATTGTATATTATTATTAATTTTATCCATAAGTTTCATTTTCACATCCTATCAAATATAAACCGACTCATGTAAACCCCTTGTAGTAGAGGGTTAAAAGTATAAATACTTTTAAATTTTTCAGAATTCTCCAAAATATTAGAGGACCAAAAATATAATTAGTTTTATTATAATATATTTTATATACGTATTTTAAATAAAAAAAATATTATTATGAGATAAACTCTCAAATGATGCCACATAAGCCAGAAGCTTTAAAATGGTGCCACATAAGCTTTTTTGATTTTGCTATCTATCTAATAAATTAGAGTTTTTAGGGGGCAAATTTTAGGGGGAAAACATAATTTATTTTATAAAAGGAAGGTTGAGAGGGAAAATTGAGTAAAAGAGTTAATAAAGATAAAATTTTGTGATTAATAATAATTCATAAAATTATTTTTAAATTTTTAAATATAATAGTTATAATATTTTAAAAATATTTTTATTCAACCCGTGTGTAATACACGGGTGTTAAACCTAGTATTATATAAAGATAAGCTCGAATTACAGAAACTATCACGAAGAACACATGTAGAGATTAAATATTAATTGTACTCTAGCTAACAATTATTTGTGATTCACTTGATGTACATAGATTATATTTTTTAGAAAACAAACACGTACCGTACCAAATAACAACCGATTCACTTGATGTACATTATAGCAATAGTTGTATTAATGAAGATATTATGTCTTAAGATAGATCGATACATCTTTTATAGAGTAAGACTTAAATTTATAGCTTTTGAGTATTAAGTTTTAAGTTATTATCAAATCTAGAATTATTAAAAATGAGAGCTAACCATATGCATGTATATAAAGTTTTAAGGTAACAACAATAATATAAGTAATTGAGAGCGACCATGTATATATATATCCTATAACTAAAATTAAAATTAGGTAAGGTTATGCTTGTTTGATACAACCCGAAAATTTTTATTTTCAATAAAAATAATTGCCAATAGCCTTGAAATTTAATAAGGGATGGCAAGTTGTAATTTAATTTGTTATATTTATATATTTTAGTAAATAACTTTGATCATGAATATGAATGAAAATTTGTATTATAATAAAAAAAACTTTATTATTAGTTATTGCATTTTAGTGTATGTAATATATAAATATTACTCCCACAAAATGCTTCCAACAACTATTTTTAATTAATGACAATATATAGCAAATTGCACATAACTAAACTTCAATTTACATATAAAATAGGTTCACATGAGTTTATCAATCAACATCTAGCCAAGGTCTACTCTTTCACTTTCATGCCAACCATCCCGGTTTCAAAAAGTATAAAATAACACTAATTAATACAAAGTAAAACATTTTTTTTATAACACTTTGATGTATAACCCACCTTTTCATTACATCATTTGGTTAACATATTATAATATATCCTTTTATCCACTAATAATCTTAATTTAAAAATTAAAACTATATCTTGTATACCTTCTACAATATTTATTTTCAGTCTTTTATTAGCAATTAATTTCTTCATTTTAATCATTGATCATTAAGTTGCGTACGTGTTCGATTTAACACGAACATTAATATTATATAATTTACAAGTTACAAATATATGTATGTGTACAGATACTATTTGACTTATGCCAATGTGCCATTGTTGAATTGAACAACAAATAAAAATGCACATATATATACTCATTAACTTGTACAAGTCAATGACCTTATCGTATTAAAAAATTACATACATACATACATACATACATCTATATATAAAGTGATAAACAATATTTGCATCACCCTCAATCTTAATTAATATAACAAACTAAGAAAGCAAGATGAAGAAACAAATGCTATGTTTCTTATTCATTATCTCTTTGTTCATAGCTTCATCTTATGCTCAACTTAAACAGAATTTCTATCAAAACACTTGCCCAAATGTTGAATCAATCGTCAAAACCGCGGTCACAAAGAAATTTCAGCAGACTTTTGTCACTGTTCCGGGCACTCTCCGCCTCTTCTTCCACGACTGTTTTGTTCGGGTACCTCTCATTTTCCCATTTACATCCACTTCTACGTACATTTTATTTTTAATCAACGTCCTATATATATATTGGTAAGTTTTGTACGTGTAACATATGTTATGTTTGTGTCATTGTATATGTATACATAGGGATGTGATGCTTCAGTTCTTCTTGCGAATGCAAACGCCGAGAAGGACCATCCTGATGACATTTCGCTAGCAGGAGACGGGTTTGACACCGTCATCAAAGCGAAAGCCGCCCTTGACAGCAATCCTGCTTGCAAGAATAAAGTGTCTTGTGCAGATATATTGGCTCTTGCCACTAGAGATGTCATTGGTTTGGTATGATCACCAATCATGCACATTATGTAATATATATGTATAGTTTAGTTATATTAATTAATTATTAATGTATTTGTATGTTTGGATACATTAACAGTCAGGTGGACCATCATACAGTGTAGAGTTGGGAAGAAGAGATGGGAGAATTTCTACAAAGGCAAGTGTGCAAAACAATCTTCCACATCCAGATTTTAAGTTGGACCAACTTAATTCAATGTTTGCAAAGCATAATTTATCTCAAACCGATATGATTGCACTTTCAGGTAAATATTTTACGACGCCGGCCTCACTTGATATACTTTATAAAAAGTTTTACTGAATTAAGTTTTAAATTAACGTTTCGCATGTAGGTGCACATACACTTGGATTCTCTCATTGTAGCAAATTCTCGTCACGAATATATTCCAAGAGTGGAATAGACCCGACCCTAAACCGTCAATACGCTCTTCAGTTGAGGCAGATGTGTCCTATAAATGTGGACCCTAGGATCGCGATAAACATGGACCCTACCACCCCTCGAACTTTTGACAATGCATATTTTCAGAACCTTCAACAAGGAAAGGGTTTGTTTGTCTCTGACCAAATCTTGTTCACGGACACACGATCAAAGCCCACGGTTAACCTGTTTGCATCTAGCAACACCGCCTTTAATCAAGCTTTCGTGAACGCCATTACAAAGCTCGGACGAGTTGGGGTCTTGACTGGTAACCAGGGTGAGATCAGACGTGATTGCTCACAAATAAACTGAAATAATAAGGATAAACTCGTTTCGGGCCGTCATTATTTATTTAATACTAAATTGTATATTTGATTCTTGAATAAGTTGCTAAAACTGTTCACATATGCATGTTGCTTTGAAGAACAATAATGTTGGTTTGGCTTTCAGGCTTTGGGAGATTTTAACTTTGTTGATATTAAACTTTTACATGTACTTTGATTTTGTTGGTCAATAATACAATATTGAATGCAAGACATACCACCATTTGGTTAAATAAATGTCAGCAAATAGTTATAAATATTCGTTACACAATAAAAAATGATGGGATGTATATATTTTAAAGTATTATATATTTCATAAGCATATAAACATATATATTGCGCTAATTTAATTTTCTTTCTTTATCAAAAGATCGACCCGTCCTTAATTAACACCCTATTAACCAACATGACCATATATTTAACCTATCATGACCCTTGTTAGTTCATATGCACAATTGGATCAGCTCATTAATCACTTCCTCTGGCCACAACTTTGAACATAAGGGTGGAAGAGGTGCTTCAAACCTCCTTTAAAACTTTGAGAATGCGGCGTGATATTTACGCCCCATTAACCATGCATATTTGAAATTTTCTTGAAAACTAAATTTAGTTGTTGAATACAATTTTTCATTTTAAACTTTGAAACATTAAATGCTTACTTATTTGTCTAATGATTCCAGCCTAGCTGGTTGAAGACACCTGGTTTTACAGGGTAGTCCAGGGTTCTAACCTCCTTGCCTGTGAGATTTTCCAGGAAAAACCCCATTGGTTTTCCCGGTTGAACGCCTAGCCAAACTCCGATGTCAAATGGGCCCGGTTAAGACAACATATTGACCGGAGTGGGGTGGTGGGTTCCCCATTGCGGGGGATGCGACGGCCGGCTGGTTGCATAAATTGAAAGTCGCTGTTAAAAAAAATGCTTACTTATTTAAAACTACATAACTAAAACCTTAACCCCTATCGGCCACTTAGGGTAGATGAAGGTACTTGTATGTCGACATTTTTTAATTCGCTAATAGTAAAAATAGTAAAATCATATGATTCATCCACCTTTTTCACCCTAGCTAAGTGGTGAAAGAAAATACTTAACATGTAAGGGCTGTTTGGTAGCATCTGAATAGATAAATGCTAAATTAGTAAGAGGTCTGAAGTATTCTTTTAAATAAAATATTAAAACTAGATAAGTTATAACATTCTGATCGATTATATTATAAAAGTATAACTATTAAAAGGGGTTAAAAAGTGTTTCTATTATGAAAAAGTTAGAGCCTATAACGTATTAACATTGGGCCCAATACTGAAAACTCCAATAGACCAAAAGTGACAATCGATCCTTATTTCTAATTTTTTATTCATAAATCTAGCGATCAAAAAGTTTAACGACTTTCCTTAAATGAATATAATAATATGAAAATCTAATAAAATAAAAATAAAAAACGTCAAAAAGATATGTTTATTTGTTTTTTTTTATCAAATCATTCTTGGATGCTCAACACAGTTAAAAAAATCTAACTAACTTTTTTTAAGGCTTTGTATTATTACATTACAATTGATCAAGTTGAATTCGCACACACGTCTTTACGATCATCTTTATATAAACAATATGTTACACCCTGTGGCCTGTGCAATACAAAGGTTCATCCATCATCATATGTCAGTTTGGTTGAATTTAGATCACGCAGGAGTAAGTTTGACTTAATTAAAACTAATAACTTGTGTTATCAGTTATCATATTATTTAATTGATCATGAAATTTTAGTTTTTTGATTTAGTCAACTTGTAAGATGTTGGACTAGTGAGACCGAAAAGAGATATAGTTTATGGTCCATTAGACACACATGAATGGTTTATACAAGCGTTATTGGATTTTTAATAATCCGAACCTTTATAAATTGGCCGATATTAATTCCAACTTAAAAAATTCCCTGCGGCAATCCCAATTTGTAACTTATTTTCCTACAATGATCCTCCGTTAAAGTCAACTTAATACCGTTAATTTTTTTTTTGAATTTCTGACCGATGTTATAGAGCTTTTGATCGGGAGGACGATACGAGTCTATTGATGTAAAACTTACCTTGAACCTATGCTCCAAACACCTTTATATGTATAATATGTTTCGGTAGTAATATATATATTTTTGAACTTACAAGGTGCAGTGCAATGACGTACTGAGTTTAAAGCATCAGCCTTCCCTCGTAATAGACGTTTATAAACAATCTAGTAAGACTCATTTAAAGCTGCAATTATAGTAAAAACGCATTTCAACCCTTCTTTCATGCTTATAGTTGTTTGGTAATAATATGTAGATGAATATATATATTAATTAATGTTTTTGTCCGTCCCTGAAATTGAGCAAGTGGTGAGGTGTGGTGTGGTGTCCGGAATATATTGTTCACATGCAGGCCTACCACCAACACCACCCAATTCTGCATCCCAATCTCCTGATCGATCTGATCCACTTTTTTATATAACCTGACAAAATTATCTCTCATTTTTTTTTATCTAAACCGGCAACATCGTCCTGGCTTCTTTCCCAATCAAAAGATTCAAACAAACACATGCTTGCTACATTATTAAACTATATATATATATATATAAAACCTTAATATATATATGCATGTAATGTAATTAACATACTCACCTCGATCTCTTTCTCATCCCCAGCCTGTCAATCTTGAATTATTAGCACACCCATCATCGATCCTATGATTATTTCATCATCTTAATTGATTACAATTTCAAACATTGTACGTACGTTGTTGTATCAAACAAACAAATCTCTAACTTTAGGAGATTCCAAGATATCCTCTTGCCCTTTTTCTTTGGAGACACGATCTTCGGTCAAACCGACACTTCACTAGGCTAATTCATTAACTTAATTGGAATTAAAACTTCCTGAACCCTTGATCTTTTCAATCGTTCGTGCATAATTGTGGGTTTGATCTTTCGTGTTTTTTATCAGGTATGTGTACGTCTTTTCATTGTTACTACTATTGTATGTATGACCTATTGGTTGATGATAATTCATGTGAACAGTTTGATAAATGACACTGGTAGCTTTTTTTTTGTGTAAATCGAGTGTCAATGTTAGATGATCATGATTATGCTACTGGGATTGTCACTGGCAGCAAAAATGAAAGTTGAGAGTATCATTTGTCAAACTCTTAGTGTATCGATTATTATCACATAATATTGAGTCATAGTTTGGATTATTAAAATTCAGTTTTGATAATATTAAGATCCAAATCATAGATTATGATGATGAATATTTATGTTCTTTTAGTTTCAACGATAGAAGAAGAAAGGGATTTAAAATATCTGGTGTGGGTTATGATCAAACAGTAGATCAAACTCACTTTTGCAAGTGCTTGATGACGTACGTACTAAATATCATGATCAAGAAAATGGATCTTGAAAAGTACCTGGCAAAAAGTTATGGCTAGCAACACTCTCTTTTTTAGTTTTATTAAGATCTAGCTAAGAGGTTTCGAGTATACGCAAATTTTGTTTCATTTTATTGGCCGGATGACTCAACTCTAGCTATCATCGATCCATGGTGGTTGAATTTTGACATTATGTCATCAAGATATCTGACTTGGGTTCAACTAGCCATTGTCTCCACTTTACACTAGTGCCTTACATATATATGCAACATTCCGCACTCTTATAATTGTAATTATTATTCGACTTGTACGATCCAACCTTATCATGATGCATATGTTAAGCTTAATGTCATAGGTTGTCTCCGGCCTTACACCCGTGTGGCGCTCTTAGGCATCCAATTCGTTAAACTTACTGATATGGGTCACTGGTCTATTGATCCTTTTATAGATTTATCAGAGATGTGGTCCCAACTCCCGACGAGTGATACACGTGAAGTCCAAAAACTTATGTTGCACGATCGAGTTTTCTAAATCGTTGAGATTGATTTTAAAAGATGGCAAACTCCCAACTTTAGACTATGAACAAGTAGAAATTATGTTTAAAACATTTGATAAAATAGTAAAGAAATGTTAAAAATGGCTAATGTCATATGGGTATTTGTCATTGTCAGAGCACTAATTTGACTTTATTCCTGTTTTGGTGGTTCATTTTCTTATAGCTTTGTGTACCACTTTTGGATATAAATTGACTATTTCTACAATTACTTGCAGGCATGGGATCAAAGCTAGAACATGCCCATTTTTCAACTAGCAACAAACTCATATATATTTTTGGGTAGCAGATGATCACTCCTTGGAAGAACAGGTTTTGTTATCATACAATCATACGTACGCCTCGTGTTGGTATTATTAGATTCACGAGATGCTTGAAAACCACCATCTAGATTTCATCAAACAAACAATGTTGAAGCATGAAGATACTTTTAGACATCAGGTAATATGTAACATTCATCTTATGTGTTATGTTAAAATTAACAATATATATAGTCACTAAAGCTACTAGTGCGCAAAAGCATGGTTGTTAACGATATTATTTGGTGTAAATTGCTTTATAGGTAAGGGAACTTCATCGTTTGTACGATGTTCAAAAGAATCTGATGAATAGTTTAAGTAGTGAGACGAGACAACACATTGACACTTTAGGAGTAACATCTGGTTTTGATCTTTCAAGACCTATTGAACAAGATTTGTCATGCGGAGACACTACGTGTATTCATGAAGGCCATATGTACTCTAGTGATGTGGAACTGACGTTAAGCATTGGACCAAGCACTAGCAAGAGACGATCACAAAACCGTAAGACTGACAATAAAGCAAGCGCGAAAACGAGTTTAGGAAACTCAAGTACATTGTACAATCAAGAAACAAGAGACCACATTGGGTTTTTCAGGATATAAAGTTGAATAGGACATAACACAATTTTTTGAGGAGTTTTAGATGTATGTTTGCTAGCAATAGACACATTAATTTATAGTGAACTTTAAGCCAATATATGTATGTTGACTTGTCTTTATGAATTCCGTTGGATGACTAATTAATCTATTTATTAGTATAATAACTATTTGAACTTCGTATTAAGTTTTATACATTTATAACATGAATAATGATCGGAGCTAAACTTAAAAAAAGTATACGTGTGTTGATCATTATTTCATATATACGTTGATTGGCAAATGATTTTCAGATCAACTGGCTTAGAATGAAAGATCATTGGGTTTAAGTCTCGCTCGTGAAAGGGCAGAGATTGTCAAAGTCAAGAGGCGGAGCTATGAACGACCTGGGGTAGCCTGAGACACCCATAACTTTCATTGTGAATTGTAATTTTCACCGTTTTAAGAATTGAGATATCTTATTTTCCTACTATTTAAACTTTTAAGTATCAGGAGACCTCTAAATGAAAATTAAGATACACCTTAAAGAAAATTTTATATCAGGATTTCCCTAAAATGTTGTTTTAAATCCATCATTGAATTCAGTGAGACTTGTAGGTTTCATTTAAAATCACGGGACAGGCCGGGAGGGTCATGGGCTAAAGAATACGTAAAAATATTTGAAAATTAGGATTCATATTCGAAGAGAGATTTTATAAAATTTAAGATATTTTGGATATCTAAAGATTTATTTATATTAAATAACTGTTTTAATTATAAACTTTCTTTTCAAGCCCCCAATTTCTTTCGGCTCGTATAAAATCGCATCTTTGTTGAACCTTCAAATCGAATCGCACCACCAGACAACCACCACTAGAATTTATTGGTATGTATCATGTATGCTAATTATTTAATTGATACATGAATTTCAAGTATCTGTTCATTTTTTTCTTCTTTTAATTTTAACTAGCAATTTTTGCTAATTATTTCTTTGTGTTTGATTCATTTCTTTAGAGATTTACTAAATAAAGACACACTTTTATTTAATAAGGAGTAAATTACATTTTTTGGCCTTTATAATAAGTCAAATTACGGATCGTGGCCTTTATTTTAAATTTTTGCACTGGTTGGCCTTTATATAAATTTTTCTCACAGTTTTGGGCCTTTTAGTTAACGTCCGTTAATTTTTCCAGTTAACTTCCCTCACGTGCATTGCACATGAGGGCATTTTAGTCATTTTAAACTGAATGATTATTATTATTACTACTGTCTGAGTAAATATCATTTCTTCTTCCTCTTCAACACCTCAAACCACCATTTCTTTTCCCATGGCTGCTTTCCCTTCATCTTCTTCTTCATCATCTTTCAGATCTGACACCACCATCACAACCATTGGTGTTTTCAACTGTTATGCCACCACATTTGACAAATACCCAAATCAATTTACACATCTAATAACCTTCACTATCATCAGCAACATCATTATCATTCTAATGGGTGTATGAAGAAGAAAAAGAAAGAAAATGGTAACTACAACAATAGATTTATGAACAATGATCATCACAACCAAAATCTTGTTTTCAAGAGAAGCAAATCAACAGCAACACATGAAGAAAAAGGAAGTAACGTTGCCGGAAAAGTGACGTCATCGGAGCATTAACCTATGTGGTAAACCTTTACCTCCTTGCAAACAGAACGTTTCTCATCCTCCGATTCCAGCTCCGTCGTTGTTTGAACCACCGCCGGTGAGGAAAAACTCAAAGAAGCTACCAACAGGAGCAATAATCGCCATCGCAATTGGCTTCGCTTTGATGCTATCGCTTCTGTACCTCATCCTCCTTCGTCTCCGGCGTAATCGAAAATGCGACGGTAGTGGTGGTGGTCGCCGGAGATTGAAGAAGATGATGGGTTGTGGTGGTCATGGTGTTGCTAGTGTGTGTGTGAGAGAGAGAGAGAGTAGAGAGAGAACAAGACAAGTGTTTATGTGTGTTTAAAATATATATACATATATATATATGATTTTAATAATACTTAGAGTAGAATGGCAATAATACCCCTCATGCTCTTCTCACGTGACAAAGTTAACGGTGGAATTGGATGGACGTTAGCTTAAAGGCCCAAAACCGTGAGAAAAATTTATATAAAGGCCAACCAGTGCAAAAATTTAAAATAAAGGCCACGATCCGTAATTTGGCTTATTATAAAGGCCAAAAAATGTAATTTACTCTTTAATAAGTTTGATTTACAAACTCTCTCTGGATACATAAATCAAGACCTATAAAAGGTTTATATAACGAATCTATTCTAATTCTATTAGAAATAGAAAACATAAATATAATAATAAACACAAACTAATTAGAGACTAACTCAAATACTAATAATAAACTAATTATCATTAGATAGATTCCTAATAACAATCAAATTGTTATTAGTTAATTCTCCTCCAAGCCACCCCATGAGAATTACCGAATCACCCTGAATGAAGTCTAATATCGTCATGTTTAATATTATCATGTATAAACTAAACCATTTTCGATATAGTATCATCATCATCGTTGCGAGTAGCACGATTTTTACAGCCAGGGGTATGATTGTCATTAGAATCAGATATTAACAGTTTGCAATTTAGTAGGTTTGCATGATATGCCTGGCATGCAGTTGAAAAAAGTTGTGAGTTGATTCTTACTAAATTGCAAAACTTGTCTTTGACAACAGTCAGTCAGTAAGAACTAGTTGAAGCTTTTTTGTAGAAACATATACAGTAACATACCTGTGATTAGATATAGTTGTGCCACCATAAGTTACAAAGCTTAATTTGAAGTGCAAACACTCAACACAGTCAAAGTGATTTGGCTTCTTAAAGATACGAGAGATAGATGAGAAAAACAGGCCAGGTGGTCGATAAATGGAAGATCAAAGGTAAAAGCTAGCTCGTGGAAACGCGCAAAACAAAGGAGGCACTAATGAGGTCAGCTGGGAATTATCATCCATCTGTCTAAAACTTTTACATTGCAAAAGACTTTTGGCGAAGTCTGTTGTTTTTTCAAGTGTGTCTGCAGTCTGTAGACAATGACTATACTTCCTATCAACCCAAGAGTTTGCCGGGATACATTGCTGCTACATGACCACCAAAGCCAACCATAAACTTCTTTCAATCAACCAATGATCATGTTGAATTCGTTCTATCGATTATGAATCACCGGATCACGGCTTAACCAGGATGATCAGCCCTGTTTCATTCAAAGTCCGTCTGAAGGATGTGTTGATTCTTGCAAGTTTAGATGGATTGGTATGTGTATGCGTATACCCTTATACAAATAATCATTATGCATTAAAAATTTGTATATTGGATCAATATGATATTATGTAAGTTTGTAGGGGTATATATGAAATTAATCAGTTTTTAAAATCTTTGATAATCGATAAACATAACAAAAAAATTTGAAATTCAACATAAGGCATTGTAGTTCCGAATTTTGATTTCGGTTTTCAATTCGGTTAATGGTTACACAAAATATAGCTTACTCGGTTTGGTTATTTTACTTATTTGAATATAACGATCGGTTTAACTAAACGAACCCTTATCGAACCGTTGAACGCCCCTAGAATTTTGTTAATTTTATTGAGAAATACATTTTTTTACGAATAACTGTAATAGAAAAAAAAGAAATTTTAACGAGTTTAAAAATATATTTTTTCAATAGGGGTGTGTGACAAATGTAACGGGAGATGTGTATTGCCGCTCACTTTACAAATATACAAAGAATAAATTATCAAAATTACTTCAATGCTTTTGATACACCAAATTCAATTCTAGATATTCGATCACGATAACTCCTTCGGCCCCAAGTTACAAACCGAATCAAATTGCGGCATTTATATACGTATATTTAGTTTCTTTGCACAATATAAATCTTCCCTAGCTAGCTTGTATAAATTAAAGTGCTTGCGCCTACATATCATTACTATCAAACTTGTAACAAAAAATATATCTCAGCCATGACGCAACCCCACCACAACATGATCATGGCGGAGCTTCCGTTTGATGTAATAACATCGCAGATACTATCAAGACTTCCGGCAAAGTCCGTTGTTCGGTGCAAGTGCGTTTGCAAACAATGGCTCTACTTCCTATCAACCCAAGAGTTTGCCAGGATGCATTGTCGCAACATGACCACCGCACACAACCATAAACTTCTTACAATAGACCGAAGAAGATCATGTTCAATTCAAACGATCGATTATGAATCCCTTGATCACGCCTCGACCAAGATAATCCGTTCTGTCCCATTCAAAGTCCGTCGTCCTTCAGATGTGTTGGTTCTCGCAAGTTTAGATGGATTGGTATGTGCATGCCTAAGTAATACTAGCGAGTTAGTGATTTGGAATCCATTAACGGGTGCGTGCAACAAGTTGTCCAACTCGAAATCTCAGGGTTTTTACAAACCCTATTCGGATGCAGTTGGGTTTTATAAGGACGGCTCTTCTAATGATTATAGGATCATGCATATAAAGCAACGTAGGCGGAGTGACATAAGGGTTTATATCTATTCCCAGAGATCAGATTCATGGAGAAAAATACGATTCTTAAAAAAACACAGGTGCGCGAGTTACCACTATCTGTGGTCATCGGGTACTTTTTCTGGGGATAGTCTTTATTTTACGGTGTACACGTATTGGATGGCTGAAACGGTGATTATTGGGTTTGATGTGAATTCGGAAAAGTTTAAGGAGATAAGATTTCCAGGTGTTAAGGCTAATGAAAGATGTCGCGGGCATTTAGTGAATGTAGAAAACTGCATTCACTTGTTTGCTACTTACGGGTTCCATAGCCGTGAGTATGATCTGTGGAGGATGGAAGGTGAAAAGTGGCTAAAGGTTGCGGTTATTCCTGGTGTCGAGAATATTATGACGTCATGGCCTGCAACATATGTAGTTAGCAAAGACAGATGGTTGGTGTTGTGGCACTACAAAGCAGATGTTTATGAAATAGATATGAAGACCAAGGACTACATTTGTGTGTATCCTGGGAATATGCTTAAGACGCTACAACGAGCAATATACATTGAGACGTTAGTGTCGCCAAGTCTTTAGTTAATGCATGTTTTGATCTAGTTTATTACAGTAGTATTTTTCTTTCCTGTTCATAAAATTTGGTTACTAACAGATCACAGTAGCTTATGAACCGTAAACTTGTTATTATTCATGAGCATTAATTGGATTGAGCTCATACTCTCTTGGATATAACTTTCTAAATCTATTTTACATTGCCTGAGTGTAAAATATAGAAGTTAAATTCAAACCAAAAAGTATGATTGAGTTGTGGTTAATTTGTTAATATTAGAAAAAATATTGAGTTGTGGTTTGTTAAATATTTGAGATGTCTTTACGTATTTAAAAAAAGAAACAAAAAGTTTTTTTTATTTAAATTCAAACCAAAAAGTAATATTACCATTTCCCCGATCAAATCAATGGTAAAATGAACGAGCTCGTGGACGAGCTAGGAAGAGGCCTTGTCTCCAACCTCGTGGAGAAGGGAATGATGTACCATACGAGCTCATGCTCCTCGTCTGGTAGTCTGCATACCTTTAGCCTTGTGGGCTACAAATTAGCCTAGCCGTGAATAGTAAAAGATAAAAGCAATATATATTCAAGTAAGCAGTATGATTAAACATGGAATTTTGAAAAGAAATGCATGTCATTAGGGATTTGGGGACACTAGAGTCTCTATGTATACGGCTCTTAGTAAGTCATAAAAGGCATTTCTACCAAAAGTTGAGGTTTTTTATGAGTCTTCAAATTTTGTTTCTCAAGTGCTTTGTTAAACACCCAAGTCACAATCCAATGCTGATCCCTCACTTTGCAATTTGGGGTCAATGTGAACGGTATACACATATTACCTTCTACCTTCATCCACCCATCACCATCCATCCTCCAAAGATCAATATCCTTTGAAGGCATATAAAATTTTTCCATGATATTCCGACGAGCGACACACAAGTGAACACAACCATTCATAACCACTAACGTCCCATTAAACCCTCGACCAACCGAAACATCACGAGGAAATTGTATTTCCCTAAACTTTTCCGACACCACATCAAAACCAATTATGCAACTATGAATTTCACTCACCACCGTGAAATAAAGACTTTGTCCGAAAAAAGTAGCCGGAGACCACTGATATGTTGCCCAACTCAAGTATTGGCCGTAATTAAACGACAAAATTTCTCTCCATGAATCTAGTCTCGTGGAATAGACGTACGCCTTAGGCTGACCCATGTGAATGGACCAATCCTTCCTAACCAAATTTAGAAGCTTGTAATCATTAGAACAGTCAGAATAGAAACCGAATGCATCCATATAGATACGATTAAAACTATGAACACGTGATTTCGACAACTTTCTGTAGGCGCCCGTCAAAGGGTTCCAAAACAGTAACTGATTGGTGTAATGGTTACTTAGGGCTACACATACCAAACCATCAAAAGTTGCAAGAATATGCATACCATCAGGATCGGACCCGAATGGAGTACAACGAGTAGACGTAGTGACTGATGCATAAGTGAGGGTGGTTCCGCAATCAAGTGTGTGAAAAATACCTGATGGTGCCTTAAGAATGAGAAGCTTCTGGTGGGTTGGAGGGTCGCGGTTGGTGGTTATGTTATGGTGGTTTTTGCGACGGAAATGTTGTGTAGATAGAAACGAATACCATTGTTTGCAAACACACATGAATCGAACTACGGATTTAGCAGGAAGTTGTGGTAGTATCTCCGATTCAATGATATAATTTGGTAGCTTTTGGTATCCAATGATGTTCGACATGATTCAATACTTTAGTGACAAAATACGTACGTGTGACTTAATAATAATATATATATATACAAAAGCTTTCTAATGTAAGCATATAAGCAGAAAAGTTAGTTACGACTTGGGAGTTGGTTATTTATGATAATAACAAATTATTTAATGGTTACAAAAGATAAGATCGAACAAACTATTTTTATATATTTGGATGGAGTTAACTAACTCGATGAAAATGTTCAAATTTGAAAATGACGAGGACCAACTATTGGATGCAACACTAGAAATAACCATATTTGCTACGGAAATATTTGTGTCGCAAATTCATTTATATTTGCGATAGAAAACCAAAACCTAAGTTTCTACGTTACTTTTAACGTTTAAACAAATCACATGAATGAAATTAGAGTTTACTCGTTTATTTATTTTTTTTATTAGTCAATAAAAATTATTCTTATTCTGTCAGTTCAAATATAAATTTGGACTTCGATCATTTTTATCATCTGGGATAAATATTATTAACTTTTTGTAAATATCTTTAAATTATCTAAAAAATATGATGCAGTTTAAATGTGAAGATGAATCGGCGGTTTCCAACGGAAGTGTGTGGATCAATTCGTAGGTTTTTCATATGCTCATTTGAACTATCTTAATTTAATTATTGTGTTTCAGAATTGAAACCGCCATGATTGATCACCATGAGGAACAAGATCCTACTTCTACTTGTGCATCAAACCAAATTTCTATCATTGATGCTTCCATTAAAGATGTTGTCATTAATAAGGTAAATCTAATACTTTCTATTCATGTTTTATACAAGTGGTCTAATAACAGGTGATGGTTTGAGATTTTTAAGTCTTAGGTTTCAATCCTGACTCTAACAAGTTTTTCCTAACCTTGATGATGTTCTTCGTGAGTCAAGTCTGAAGCATCAAAATGAGTATGAAAGGTTGACATCTTGTCATATTAAGGCCGTCTCAAACACCCTTAAAAAACACGCAACAAGTTGCGCTGCAATTTTGATTCAACTTTCCCACTCTTTACTTCAACAACCTCGGTTGTCTTCTCTAACATGTATCAATGATTCCTAGTGCAAAAGTCTAAATATATGTTGTGAAACATAAATTGTAGTTAGATGTTTTTTTAGATGAAATTTTAAAAAACAAGCAGGCTAGCAACTGCCAAATCAAGATGTTGTGATGTTGCAATTATATGTGAGAGGGTTTTGCAGGACACTTTGGTTTCAAAAATGGAATCAGTTATGAGCCTTATGAGAGAAGTGGAACGTCAAGAGACAGCAGCAAAACAAGCGAAAGAAGAAGCCGATCAGAGCGTCTTAGATATCCTTTTGAAGCTGGATCAATGTAAAATAGCGTTGCGTGATGCACATGAAACGAATGACATGGTTCGCATGCTTGTTTTACTTCCGAGATATATATATCCTATTGTATTGGTGAATAGTGAACTTACTTATTCTTTTGGTGTCTTTAGCTTGCTAGAAAACTGTATGTGCAAAAGGCTGTTTTAGCTACGAAAATGGAGGTGTTTCAGCTTCGGACCTTGCGTTTGTTGGATGATGGAGATAGATTTTTAGAACTTGTTGATGAGGTAGATACTTATTCCTTTTAACCAGTACTTGCATTTGCGTACAACTTGTTATCGCTTTCTTTCCTTTTCATTAGATGAGTAGATCCTTGGAAATAAGATTGACTTCAGCTTTGAATAAAAAGGAGTTGGCATTTAAAAAGAAGCAAGAAACTCAAACTTTCGCTCAAGCGGCACTTGCATACGAAGAAATCAAGACGAATAAGTTGGAACAAGAGTCCAAGAGTCTGAAACAAGAAACTTCGGAGATTTCCAAGGTCGTCGTTTACAAATATTATTTGATTTATGCTACATTATTATTCACCTTAATCAGATTTGATCTCTTTTCCATTACAGTTGCTAGAGTTTCTCATAGATCGTGGTCGTATACTCGATAAGTTACAGTAAGTTAAGCACACAACTTCTTAAATCGTAAGTTTTAACATCAAACTGATAAAATTAAGTACTAGTGTTAAATGTAAATGCAGCGGAGAGATACATAATGCAAACCAGCTAAAACAGGAACTGGACCAGGGACTTCCGCTAACGTCCATCTTAGCTTCATCTTTACGGTCGTTTAGGTTGGAGGGAAATAACGAGAATTTGGATTTTGAGACCGAAATGTCAAGTGATGGTATGCAACCAGCTGACGTTGAATGCCATGATGATTTGTTAGAAAACCCAAGAGACGTGGAGGTTTGTGGAAACAAACCGTGCGCTAAAGGAAGTAAGAAAGCGAAGGTAAAAATGAATTTTAAGTTTGCAAAACGGGTCAAGATAAAAGGTCTTGAAGTAAGGATGGTAGCTGCAGATCAGCAGGTGGATAGTTCTGATGACATCAACAGTTTAGTAGCTTCACTCATAATTCTTTTGATTGTGGTGATTTTTATTTATGTTTTAGACGTCTTACGCGTTTCTGTTTTCTACTAAGACAGTTCTTCCAGTAATTTAGAAGCTGCTGTTACAGACTAAAAAAGTTTATCTTTGTGGAATTATGATAGTGTATTAGTGTTTCTTCTAAAGGGGCGTTTTAATATAATGCATGTATTGTATATACAATACCTAGTAATAGATAACACACGTAACAGCGTCTACAAACATTTTACATAGCATTCTCGTATGTAAATCCGAGTTTCGAATAGTTGTTATTAGTAATCTTCATCATCATAATCATTCCTAGATCCAAAAAACCTTCTAACAACAGCAGCTGCAGCACCAAGAAGCATAAACAAAACCAATGTATCAAACCCACCACCAATTCCAACAGCCACACTTGGCCCAGGTACAAAGTATGAAAACGGAGACCACCCCCAGCCACCGTAACCATAACCATATCCGCCAATTAGAGGCGGTGCAACCGGTGGGTTTATGTAAATATTAGTCCTATAACCACAAATATTGGTCATCATTAACAACAATGTGTAACTGTATTGTGAATAACACTATTTAATTCATTTAGTTAAATAAACGAACATAAACATGCGCTGACGCACTTATTGATGTGTTTGTTTTGAGAATTACCTTGAATTATTGATTCTTGGTGAAGACGAACGAGGGGCCGATTTCGGGGCGGAACGAAAAGCTTGACCACCGACACGGCCACCAGATTTGGCTGCAAAAGCAGGATCAATTGATCCAAGTGTTAACACACCAGCTGCCATTGTTACCAAAGCAAGCTTTGCAAGTTGATTATTGTTCTCATTTACTCTGTACAGTTTCAAGATTTGGCACATACTAAAGTGAATTGAAAACTTAAATAAGAGTCAAATTCAAGAAATTGAGAAAAGGGGGTTACCTGGATGAATCTTTATGGGAATTGCAAGAGATTTTGATTGGTTTTTTGGGGATTTTGTTTGACTTGTAGGGGGTAGAGATGAGGGTGTTGATGAATAAGCTTTGGTGAGATGAAGCTATTGACATGATGGTGAATTGGTGATTGAATTGAGTGATGAACAGGTTGATGTTTCTGGGGGGTTTTTTACAAGATTGGAAATGGAATTTGCAGGCACATCAAATTTATGATTGTACTGGTGCCACGTGCTATTCTTGTAGTGGTTACATCCACTTCTGGTCTTTACCTCTAAAAAATTTCTTTATTTAGTTTGGTTCAAATTTAAACACATGTTTGAGCTCACAAGACTAAATAGGGGGTTATCACAATTCACAAGTGTGTTTGACAATAATAAAAATTTTAAAAAACTAAGATTGACAAAAAGTTTTTAGGCCCTAGCTATTTGTTGTATAAATATATTAAATATTTATGGAAAAAGATATATTAAATTAGAATACTAATTGAAACAAACGTTCTGAATGCTGATTGATTAAGGATTCAACTGAACCATTAAAAGGTGAAACAGACAGCCCCTAAACAGTAAATATTTATTTGTATTATTTTCTGTTTGTCGTGTTTTTGTGTAAGTTTAGGATACTAATTGCAATCAGTGTTGCGTATGATTGAGCAAACGGTTTGAACCCAACTAGAATTGAGAACCGTTTAAGTGGGTTTATATGAACCAAGAATTGAACGAAAATTTAACAGACCGATTCGGTTATTTCATGGTTCTTGATGTTCGGTAACATTTAGGCAATGAACCGAAAATATGCCTAGTTTTTTGCTCTTTCAAAACAACAACAAATTGACTATTTCAATTTAAATCCAATGTATATCTGTTTTGAGTGTGATTGGGGCTAAACCAACATACTCTAAGAGGTGTTTAGTTCGTTTGTTATTTTTATTGAATTTTAGCATGTTAAATGAATTAGAATTGGAAGGAAATCAAAATAGAAGTAAAATTTGTTTGATTGGTTACCCTTCCACCCAACGTGAATCCCCATTATACAACCAAAAAAGATGATACGTACTTAGTTCCAAACTTTGGGTTCTCAACTTAAAAAAAATAAAATAAACGATTCAATCAGTTTGAAATGTTCACAATTCGGCTCCAAACCGGGAACCATTTATATATAACCTTATGGACCGAGAACCGTATCGATAAAGTGAAATTAGGTTTAGTTCCAGTTGTTGTGATTCAGTTGTCGATTATTTTTGACCAGACACATAGAATTGCTCACCTCTAAACACTACCTAAACGCTTAATGACCATTGGAGTTTTCTTGATAGGCATAAGGCATGAGATTGTTGAAGCAACCCTAAATCCTAATTCCATTACAACAAAGCATATACGGTATATTTTTGTTTATTATGGTTTTAGCAAGGGCTTAAAGTGTAAATTGAGATGGTGAGGTAACCGACTTTGGCAGCAAGCAATAAGTCCCCCATTTTTCGTTGGTAAACCCTTTGTTCAACTAAATTAGGGTTTTACAATTTCCCCTCTTCCTTCATCTTCTTCTTCTACCACCGCTACACACCCACACTCACACCAGACGATTCAGAAATGACCACTCTCTTCTTCAGACTTTCATCCAAGAGACTCACCACTCTTGCTTCTCTTACCACCTCTACGCATCATCTACTCCCCTCATCTACACACCTCACCCAAACCTTTTCTAATCATTCTCATGATTCAACTCCAAATGCTGGTTCGTTTCTGAGGAGCTTCCATGGGTCTCGATGGATGAGTATGAGGCCATCTGTTGTGTCTACACAGGCTGCCGGATATGCTGTTGCCGCCGATCCTTCATATGATGACAGGGCTTCGTCTTCTTCTGATGGGCTTGAGATCTCTAAGCTTGGTATTTCACAAGAGATTGTCACTGCTCTATCCAAAAAGGGCATAACCAAGCTCTTTCCCATTCAGGTACCAATCTATGAGTTTTATACACCTGCATAAGTTATGTACATCTTTTGTTATGTTGTTTAGAGAGCTGAAACCTGAAGGTTTGTACATATTTTGTTTTGTATTGTTGTTTAGAGAGCTGTTTTAGAACCAGCGATGCAAGGGCGAGACATGATTGGCCGTGCTAGAACGGGAACAGGGAAGACTCTTGCTTTCGGCATTCCAATAATGGATAAGATCATTCAATACAACGAAAAGCATGGGTAAGAGTTATATATAATAGTTTTTTTGTGTGTTTTCATTTTGAATCTTTTTAAATTCGGTTATTGATTGTTGGTTGATTTATAACAGAAGAGGGAGGAATCCATTAGCCATTGTGATGGCTCCTACTAGAGAGCTTGCTCGTCAAGTTGAAAAGGAATTTTATGAGGCAGCACCGAATCTAGATACGCTTTGTGTGTATGGCGGGTCGCCCATACAACGCCAGATGAGTACTCTTGACCGTGGTGTTGATGTGATTGTTGGCACCCCGGGACGTGTTATTGACCTGCTCAAAAGAGGGGCTTTGAATTTGTCTGAAGTTAAGTTTGCGGTTCTTGATGAAGCAGATCAGATGCTCAATGTTGGTTTTGCTGAAGATGTTGAAACAATTTTAGAATATTTACCAAAGCAGCGTCAAACCATGATGTTTTCAGCAACTATGCCAAGTTGGATTGTCAAACTTACCCATAAGTATTTGAAGACACCTCTAACTATTGATCTCGTGAGTTGATTTTCTGCACTTATATGTATATTGATAGTTAACCTTATTATCTACAATCGTTTAATGCAAAATTGTGATTCTAGGTTGGTGATTCGGATCAAAAGTTGGCTGATGGAATTACACTGTATTCTGTTACATCAGAAATGCGTGATAGACCATCAATTATCGGACCACTGATAACGGTATGGGTCTGACTTTATCCGTTTACACATTGTTGTCTTTTAATTTCATTGGTATTCACATATTATTTTTTTTCTTTGGTATTGTTTTGTTTTAGGAGCATGCAAATGGTGGGAAATCTATAGTTTTCACCCAAACAAAACGTGATGCTGATCGATTGGCATACGCATTGCAGAAGAGCTTCAGGTGTGAAGCTTTGCATGGAGATATTTCACAAAATCAAAGGGAGAGAACTCTTTCAGGATTTAGGGAGGGCCGCATTAATGTTTTAGTAGCCACTGATGTTGCTGCTCGTGGCCTTGATGTTCCTAATGTTGATCTGGTGAATCTTTATTGCTTATTTTTTCAGGATACATTTTAGTTTTTATTAAGCTGTTGCACTTTCTTATTATTAGAAAATCTTGGTTTTAATGGTGATCAGGTGATACATTATGAGCTACCTAACTCCTCTGAGATATTTGTCCATCGCTCTGGGCGTACTGGTCGTGCTGGCAAGAAAGGAAGTGCAATATTAATGTATTCTTCTCAGCAGTGGAGAGATGTGAAAGCATATGAACGTGAAGTAGGATGCAAATTTAAAGAGGTAATGCAGTAGTTTTGCTGATAAAGTATCTATTGGTGTGTCTGGGTGCTGACTATTTTCTTTTTTGATATATTAAAGCTTCCCCCGATTGCTGTGGATGCTGGTTCCAGAATTGAGCTGGGTGGTGGTGGGGGTGGGTTTGGATTTGGTAGTCGAGGTGGTGGTGGGTTTGGCAGACCTGGTGGTGGGTTTAGACGTTCTAATGGATTTGGTGAAGATTCTAGCCGTAGAAGTGGATTTGGGGATTTTGGTTCAGATCGTTCATCTGGTTTTGGTGGAGGCCGTACAGGTGGTGGATTTGGTTCTGATCGTTCGGGTGGTGGATTTGGTTCTGATCGTTCGGGTGGTGGATTTGGTTCAGATCGTTCAAGTGGTGGATTTGGTTCAGATCTTTCGGGTGGTGGATTTGGCAATCGGCGTTCAGGTCCAGGTTCAGGTCGCTTTGGTGGCTTTGGAGATAAAGGTTTTTAATATGATAGTAGGTGAGTAACAGAAGAGAGACAAATATGGTTTGTGTTTTCATTATTAGTTGGTCCTCTGGTGATAACAGAGGGTGCGATGAGTTGTTTTTTTTGGGTTATTTATAAGCGCATACGTCATCTATATCTAGTAAAAGAAAGAATGATGGATCTAACATTTTAGTGAAGTTGTTAAGAACCTGCCTGTAAATCTATTCTGGAACTATCAGGGCGAACATTAATTAAATGCTTTATCAATGCACTCTTAAAAATATTGGCTTTGTTGCAAGTCATCATTTTCACATGGGCCAATTGTGTTGAAAACCAATGTTAGAAACTCTGGTCTGTCAAATGTTGCAAGAGTTAATTCAACTGTTGATCAGGGGCGTACCCACCTTGAAGGGTGGGGGTGCGCCCGCTCCCCCTGCGAATTTTATTTTTTTTAGTATTTATATGTTAAATTCTCGATCGACCCCCGTAAAATTTAACCCTCGACCCCCTATCCAATCTTGAAAACTCAGTTTAATGCCCAGTCTATAACCAAAAGGAGACATAATATTTAACCATGGATTGAGTTAAGTTATGATTAGAAGATAATAATATTTATTTATATTGTCATGTATAGTCAAGCATTGAGATATTATAACCTCAAGTGTTTCACCATTGCACAAAACCATCAACAATTGATGATTTTGATGGTCATGAGTAGGGGTGTTCATTATTCGAATACCATTCGATTTATTCGAAATTCGATTCGAATCGAATTCGATTAAGGCCATTCGAAATCGACTTTCGGTCA
The DNA here is from genome assembly GCA_030867185.1 of Tagetes erecta. Classification (NCBI taxonomy): domain Eukaryota; kingdom Viridiplantae; phylum Streptophyta; class Magnoliopsida; order Asterales; family Asteraceae; genus Tagetes; species Tagetes erecta. The sequence continues at coordinate 3,107,410 of CM061492.1, forward strand.
TTCGAATTCGATTCGCATTCGATTCGAATAATTTTGTCGAATGTGGATCGAATACGAATATGATTTTCTGTATTCGCATTCGATTCGCCCAATTCGAATAAGAAATTTATATATTTTTTAATATATCTAATTAATTATCTGTATATAAATATGATTTAATGGGCTTGAAGTAAAGTAAAAAAATACCCAAATCCAACCCATTACCCAATCTTAATTGTTGTTTTTGCATATGAACATGATTTGGTGCTGTGACAACTGCTTAATTGTTATTTCTATAGGTTTTGAACTTGTTTATAGTCTTTTTTGTGTAATTGTGTTTGATTATATATGCAGTTTTAGACCTTTTGTAAACATGTTTTGACTTGTTGATGTGCTAGTATATTGCATATTGTTTGGGTGATGTTTTGCACATTTTTCGGGTGATGTTGTAGAATTATGTTATGTTGGTGCTACATTCGTATTGTTACTTGATGTGTTTGTTTATTTATATTTTTTATAAAGCGAATACATTCGAATCTATTCGAATTCGATTCGAATTCGAATAACTTAATCGAATCGAATACATAGATTTTTATTCGAATGTGGATCGAATACGAATACAGTTTTTAGAAGTCTCAATTCGACCAATTCGATTCGCCTAATTCGCCCAATTCGCATTCGATTCGAATGAACACCCCTAGTCATGAGTAGACAAAAAGAAAATACATAAAAAAAACTAACTACTTTTGCTAAGTAATCAAATGAGAAAGTGTGAAATGGTAGAAAGCTTAGTTGTCGAACCAAAGTTCTAAGCATCACCATTTTAATACCATAACACAAGTTCACTAACATACTCTTGTTTGGAAACATGGTTTTGTTTCATTCACTTCTTATTTGGAGACATATGTTGTTTAAGAAAAAAATAAAGGATTCATTTTATAAGGTTTAAAAACAAATCCTAACTCGAACCTCAAAATGGTAATTTACCAAACTTTATTTACCTTGGTAAATATACGATAAATTACTAGAGGATGTTTGAAGTATTTAGGAAGAAAAAGAATGTAAAAAAATGAAAGAAAAAATGAAAAAAAGACCAAAAAAAACTTAGAAGTGGTTGAAAATTTGTTTAAAAAAATTGAAGTTCTAAATAGATTGAGAGAGTTTGAGAAAGAGTTTAGAGTGATGAAAGTGATTAGAGAGATTTGAGTTGGTATTTATAGATAAAAAAATTAGGGTTCGACATTAAATAAGTTAATTAAGTGTAGGAAAATTAAAAATTTTCAACTTTAAATTTAAGTGGAGGCAAAATAAAAAATTTCAATTTTGATCCCTCAAACTTATTTTATTTATTGTTTTGCACCATAACTTGTGGTTACTCATGGTTTATGTGATTTTATATATGAAATTTAGTTTTTTGTCATTTTTTAATTTGATCCGACCCGAACCGAATCGAACCGGGTTGGAAAAAATATTAGATATTGATACTCAAACGATACCTAACAAATTTTCGACCCCCTTGAAAAACATTTCTGGGTACGCCACTGCTGTTGATGTATGTGTTTTTTAAACCATAAGCATTTGCTAGACTTGAAACAGCTCATCAGCATTAATCTCACAGTTTTAAGAGGCTTAAATTTGACCTGAAGCCTCAGTGTGTTACTCTTGCTAATTGTTGGCATCTGTGTGTTAGTCTTGGTCTTGTGGCGGAACTAGGTGTTTGGTCATTTGTCAATATTGTTGATGTTCACGCCACACTTAAATTTGTTCTTGTCGTTTCCAACCTAAGTATCTTTTTATTTTTATCTATTGCACAATTGGTACTTGTACAGGTTGTGGCTTGTTTGTTCAAAAAGCCAGGATAAACCCTCTAAATCTCTACAACCTTGACCGTGTTCACATCTCGAGTTGTAGCATTCCTAACTTGCTGATCTGTTTGTGTCCGTTTCTTCATATGTTCTTCTAAAAGCTTATCTAAATCCATGAGGCTACTGATTTTTTTTATCTTATCTCAGGTATGTGGAGTTTGTAATTCATTTCTTGTTGAGAAAACATAAAATCTCAGTGTTGTTATAACCTTCACTTGTTTGGTAACATTATAGTTCATGTCTAGTCAAGGGAATAATCATTTTTCTTCAGCAACTTCATTTGTAGTTTAGATTTCAAACGTTAGGCCAAATCAAGTGCTTCGGATACCCTTAAAATCGTCTACTCATTGCAATCTTAATTTTATTAAAAGAGTTTGAGCATCATACAAAATGATTCACACTTTTAGCTAGAGAGAAAAACTCCTAAACTCTCAACACAAGTTGAAAGTATATCATATGGGAAAAGCCTGAAATGGAACATAATACCGCCATGTGGGATGATTGGCACGAATGAGGGGTGGGATGACTTATGAATCAAGATCAGCATCACATGCCAACAACACCCATTCAGAATCATCATCCATGTACTTGAGTATGATATCCTCCGTGACGTATTCGCCTTGTGATCTCTTGCTGCAAATCTCCAAATCCCCAGCCAGTCTTTAGACTTTTTAAATCGTATTTTCTCATCGCCACAACTAGCTTTAACTCTAAACACAGTCATCTTGTGAAATGGTCTTCAGTTTATTGTTGTTACATGCTACTGGCAACTTGGTTTCTTCAAGAACCATCTTTTCTGTTCCTGTTGGACAACTGGATGCAAGAAGATGAAGAATGGGATGGTGTTGTTTGACTATTTAAGTGGTTGATCCGATCGTTGATTTTTGGTTTTAGGAAATTTGTATAGAACGACCCGAGCTTAATCATGCCATCAGCACACCTTGCACTGAATCAATCACAAGTTGCAGTTTCTTTAACGAATTGGCTAACTTTCTTGATCATTCTAGACGGCTATCTCATGATTACATGCTGCCTACATATTCTTTTTAAGGTTGTGCGGCACACTGAGGAAAATATCAAGGAAGCAACGTTATTTTTCATGAGATCCTGTGTAATTTTTTCAACAAATTAGATTTGATTAAACTATCAAAGTATAGTGTCTAACCCCCGATATTCTTTGCAGCGTCTTTAAGACTCCCTGTTGAAGAACTTGCAAGCTAATGTTTCTTTCTGTTTTGGCTCGACCCTTTTCAGTTGATCGTTTTGTGCCCAATGATTGATCTTTTGAGTTGAATCCCCATCCAAGATAAGTTTGCTTTTAATGATCAGAGATTGTGAATCCCCATGGACACTAGACTTATACGGCCGAATGCCCTTTGGTACTTTGAAGAGTACAATTTTTCAACACATTTTGGTATTACTAGACTCATACGGCTGAATGCCCTTTTGTAATAACTCAACCTGAGCCAAGTTCATTGATCATGGATTCATGGTCATTTCAATTTTCCTTATGAAATGAGAGACTTAACCTCCCTAGAAGGTTACCTCCTTCCCAACTAGCACTCTTACTAGATCAAAGAACAACTACACAAATTTTGGTAGCAACAACCTCAAATACCAGTAGACAACATTTGAGTTTTATAGTAGACTGTATAATACTTGTATGGTTGTATTATATGTGCCTAATAAATATTAACGGGCATTGTTTTATGTCATTCTACACATTTTTAGTTATTCACCAAGCATCAAGATACATAAGCCACAAGATGAAATGTTTCCAGTAAAACTTAACTTGTAAATTACACGCACCACTGGTTTTGTTCATTACATTGATCCATACAAACAAAGGGAAAAAGAAGAAACTATGTTATAGAGAAAATGTTCACAACTTTTGCTTCACTGCTAACAAGAAGCGACCAAACACAAACCCTGTACGGGTATACCCTGGAAACTCACGACATAACATGAACTTAACGACTCATGGCTGCATTGCAGCACATAACACTTCTCCCCAGGCTTTTAACAGTCTTTTAGTTGACCTTGATTCGGTAATAAGTTAAAGGTAAAAAAAAAGCCTGACGTGCTTCTCTTAACAAAAGTTACTCATACTGTATAATGTTGTTGGATTGTATCAATGTCGAGCCCCTTCAGTTTCACCACCGACTCAACGTGACCCTTGAGTGTAAGAACCTCCCGAAGCCTATATAAGTGTGCATGAGTGTTTGTTAAATGTTATCGACTTTAAGAAACACAATCTCAAAATGTGAAAAGTTGTTATTAGTTAATGTACCTTGCAACTTCAGCTCGTCTTTTGGCTTGTTCAGCAATCTCCGACAATTCTCTGTAGCTGCTCTTTTCGTTGAAGAGGTTTGATGTATCGGGTGCTTGAAGCCCGTGTAGAGTTCTCTGAGCATGAGCCCATTGGGCTTCTCTCTCCCCTCTTCCATAGTCCTTCTTTGTTGTGAAAGCAGTCTATACCAACAAACACATAACCAAATTGTGTTGTAAGTTTTAAAACTCATGAATTTGAACAGAATTTACTTATACAAGATTCATTAATTTAACATACCCTGTTGTCAATCATGTTGAGCCAAGCCTTCCCGCTTAGGATGTACCGAATGGCAAACTTCATGATATCAAGAGGGAAATAAAAGACGATACTGTATAGCCAGATAACACCAGCCCATTTCCAGCCACATCCTTTGATTCTTGCAAATCCCCAGTTGGCGTATACAGCTATTAAAGTTGCTACCTGAAACATTAATACCATTTAGCAACACGTTTTAAGTCATACTAAACGCCACTAAGAATCTTTAAGTTGACAACTAAAAAACAGAAAAAACATTTACCAGTTGTGCTGCTAGGAAAGCAGCCATTAGTAAGAACCCAGGTCGTTCCACAAATGACCAGCTTCGAGACCGAGTGACAAAGATTAGAGCTTGGCTCACGATACTGACTTGCAAATACAAAGCAGCCATCATCTCAGGTTCACTGTTTCTCAAAGATTTAACATTAAATTTATCCTGCATATGCCAAAAAAAATTAAAAATGAGCAACAGAAAAATTAATTATATATTGATTTATGTTAGTGAAATAAATTGTTTATATCTTATTACCGAGAAGAAGTCGGTATCCCTCATGATCCAGAAGAAGATAACTGTCATTAAAGCTAAGTAACCACCAAGCACAACTCCAGTAGCAAAGATCTCTTTTAGCTTCCAGCTATCTGGCAATGGAGATGGTTTCACTCTGTCCTTTGAAATTGTCATGATAGTACCATCATTAAGAATGGCAATAATCAGAACCATGAAAGGAGAGAAGTCAAACTTCCATATCAAAGCGATGAACAAGAATCCAAACACGATACGGATAGTGATAGAAACTGCATAGATCTGTAAAATGAGGAATGACTTAGTAACTAAACAACTGTGTATTTTTGTTGTATTTTTTTTAGATTTGGAAGATAGAGATTAACCGTGTAATTCTTCATTCTTTGGAAAATAGCTCTACTGGTAAGCACAGCACTGATAATGACACTAAGACCTGGCTCGGTAAGCACAATGTCAGAAGCGCTCCTTGCAGCATCAGTAGCATCAGCAACTGCAATACCAATATCAGCCTTCTTTAAAGCAGGTGCATCGTTCACACCATCTCCAGTCATCCCGCAAATGTGTTTCCTCTCTTGTAATTTCTTCACAATTTCATACTTGTGCTCTGTATATTTAAAGTAAATGTCCAGCATTAGACTTTAAATAATAGTTAAAAAATGTTAACGAGTCTGAATGCACAGAACACTCACCGGGGAAAACTCCAGCAAACCCATCAGCTTTCTCAATAAGCTCATCGATAGGAAGTCCAGCAATTGATTCATCCTTGTGTCCACCAAGTAAAGAAGAAGAAGGGTACATATTTGTTCCCATGCCAAGTCTCCTACCAGTTTCCTTGGCAATAGCAAGTTGATCACCTATATAATAATATCAAATCAGTACTACTTTCGATAAAAGAAATAAATAATTAATCTAGAGATGTGGATAGTTACCAGTAATCATCTTGACATTTACACCAAGATTGAGAGCTCTTCGGATGGTCTCAGCACTGTCATGTCTTGGCGGATCAAACAGAGACAACAATCCAACAAATTCCCATGGACCACCTGGGCTATCTTTTGATTTTTGTGGCACTTCTTGTCGTGCAACACCCAAAGATCTCAGCCCACGTTCAGCGAATTTATCAATCATTGCATGAACTTTCTTCTTCAGGTCTTCTTTGCAGCCACAAAGGGTCAAAATCTAATTCAACAATAAAGGACAGTGAGCATTATTTACTTTCAATTTGCATTCGAGAGTGGAATGACCGTCAATAAAGTACCTGTTCCGGTGCACCTTTGCTAGCTCTAAACCAGTTGCCACGATCATCAATGTAAGTTAAAGCAGTCCTCTTATCCACCGGGTTAAATGGGAAGAAATGGACCTCTCTGATGCCAGCCCGTGCCTATAAAAACCATTAAAGTCAATAAAGATCAAAATAATAAAACGCAACTGTCTTCGTTTAAAGACATTATAAAATGATGCATTATACCTCTTTCGGATCAGCAAGGGTTCCAACAATGGCTGCATCAATTGCATCTTGGTTTTCCATCCTAGAAGCCCTTGCAGCATAAAGCAATACTTGTTCCTTATCCAAACCTTTGCCAAACACCTCGATTAAATTCTTATCAACCGTAAGTTTGTTAAGTGTCAAAGTTCCGGTTTTGTCACTACAGAGAACATCCATTCCTGCCATTTCTTCGATGGCAGTCATTCTCTTGGTAATAGCACCCTGTTGTGAAAGTCTATGTGAACCAATAGCCATGGTAACAGAAAGAACAGTAGGCATGGCAATGGGAATTCCACCAATAAGCAAGACCAAAAGATTGTCAATTCCGCTTCTGTACTCTCTGTGTTGGATTGGGTACATAACGATAATCTCAACAACCATACCAACAGCAATGGAGCAAATACAGAAGTTTCCAATTGCTGTTAGAACCTTCTGGAAATGTCCAACTTGGTTGGTGCTATCCACAAGATGTGCGGCCTTCCCAAAAAAGGTATGGACTCCGGTAGCAATAACAACAGCTTCAATTTCACCTTGTTTGCAAGTTGAACCAGAAAACACTTCATCATACGGGTTCTTTGTGACAGGGAGAGATTCACCAGTAAGGGCAGACTGGTCAATCTTTAAAGGATCACCTTCTAGAAGCCTGGCATCAGCAGGAACGATATCACCAAGTTTAATACTTATAATATCTCCAGGAACAAGTATAGCGGCTTCTTGTTCGCTCCATTGTCCATCCCTCAGAACCTGGAGAAAGAATATGATATTATAAAAAAAACTTATGATTGTTTTAAAGAACTACTAGTGAAGTTTTGGTTAATAAAATTGTAAAATACCTTGGTTTTAGGTGCAAGACCTGCCATAAGTGCTGCAGCAGCATTTCCTGCATTGTTTTCTTCAATGAAACTGATGGTTGAATTGATAACAAGCAGGCAAACGATACCAACAAAATCTTGCCAATCTGGCGGCTTTCCACCACCATTAGCTAGTGCAATTGCCATAATGGCTGCAGCCTCCATGACCCATGATAGGGGGTTCCACATAAACCCAAGAAACTTTAGGATTTTGCTTTCCTGTATTTAGTGAATAAAGATATTTGTAAGTTTTAACCATTTGGACGTGAAGCTACTAGTAACATGCTAAAAGAACCATAATAAATAAGTAATACCTTTTTTTCTTCCAATTTGTTGGGTCCAAAAATTTCAAGCCGTTGAGCGCCTTCATCTGAGCTCAAACCTTCACGGTTACATTTCAACTGCTCAAACACCTCTTCAATTGGTACTTTTTCCTGAATAAACAAACACACAAGTAATAATCTACATCAGATTATAACACTAGACATATGTTTTGGAGAACAAAAGTGCTTCTAGTTTAGTGATATAAGAGTATGATTAAAGGTTTTGGTTAAGTAGAGTAAGTTTAAAGGGTGCATGTATGATGTCCTTGGTAAAAAAAAACTTATTCCATCAGGTAAATACCAAACTACGTGAAAAAAATCAGCAATAGTGAGAGCAGCACTAGAAATTCAACAGGGAAATAGTTAAAAAGACATGTCTGATCAAATACCTTAATAACATTTAAAATCAAATGTTAAAAAAATAAACCAGACCTTACACAACTTTGGTTATGGTAAAAAGGACCTTAATGGGCCGGCTTGGGTCACATAAACCCATCAAAAAAACTTTCCAGCTATGTGTTAAAACATAGCTAACAAGTACGAAAAGTTCCAAGGTACAATTTTTATCCAAAAGAATTATGAAATAAAACCATTAGAATTATTTAAAAATGGTTATGATAGTACCTTTTTAATAAAAAGTTGCACATGTCAAGATTAGGTCCTTTGATGTCACAATTAGGTACAAAGCTATTTTCACGGCGATGGGCCAATAGACGACTAAATAAAAATAATAGGAAACACTTGAACATGCGTTAGTAAGTTGACTTTACCACTAACGCAAAAGGATCGGTCCCACACACGATGAAGGTGCATCCATTTTCTTGTTTTTCAATAATTATTTTGAATATATATATTTGTTTTGAATATATATATAAACCAACCAACAACGGCACGTTACCCAACAAGAGAAAAAGTCCAAAAAGGTTTATCATTTATGTACTAACAACGATTCCCCATGAAAAAGCAGTTACTTGACAGAATTTCATGCCAATAAAGTGGCCATGCTACAACAGTTTTTTTTAATATTTTGTTACCGTTTAAGAACAAATCCAAAGTTAAAATATTATTATAATTTGTTGTTATATAAAACTAGTATTAAACTAAATAACTTCTTCACTATCTCTGCTAAAAACACCAAGAAATAATAAATCCAAAAATCTGCGTCAGCTTCCATAAGCCAGAAATGTTAACAAAAGTGGAGCAAAAGCATCGAAATAGACAGGTTTTCAGTACCACGGACTACGCAAAGGTTCAGTACGATTTCTCTCTCACATATTTTTTCTAATTTTTTAAAGTAATTTTTGTTTGTTTTAAACAATAGAAAATAAATGTTGGTTTTAGCGTTTTTTAGTCAATTAGAATTAAGGTTTTTGAAAAGTTTGATAAGAGAGTCGAAATAAGATCCATCAGAGTTCATTTGATTGTTTATGTAGAGTGAACTTGAATAGTCTTTATGGGCTGATTTAAAAGATCCAAACTAATAGTTTAAAACTAGAGTGTAAAAAACTAAAATTGAAAGATACTTCAACGATGATATTTTAAAACTTCATTGATTTATTCATTTGCATTAAATTTGTATTTAAAATATTAGCTTATGAAGTTAAATGAATCCTATACATATAACAACTTGACTACTATACATTAAATAATTCAAGTAAAAATATTGTGAATGATACTTGAAAGCTCATTCTTGTACCTTCTGCATGAAACTTTGTACCTAAACCAATCTTTTTATAATCTTATATTATTCCTAGTTGTACCTAAAGTAGTACAGGATGTACGTTTACCTTTCATTGGTAAAAATAAACGGTCAACTGTTAATTTTAACTATATAAGGAGATGAATCGAATTGTTGTTACAAAGAAATAGACTAAAAATTATCTTTTGAGTCAAAATATAACTCCTAAATCCCACAAATTAAGGAGGATATGAAGGAGTATGCGTAAAATCAAATATGCATCATTAAAGAAAACTATAAAAAAAATCACATCGATCGAGACGTACGGAAGTAAAGTGTTTGTAGCAAAAACACATGAAGAAACAAAATAATGAGATATGAATTTAAAATCATGAATGATGTCGTTTCTTCCGTGATTGAATCGGATAGAATATATTTAAAACGTAGACAGGAGACAGCTAATTTGTCGATTACTGATACAAATTAATTAATGCATACAAAATCAAAATATTAAAATCGATCTGATATAACGGCAAAAAACGTTGATTGTTACTGAAGAAAAGTTATCATCAATCACATGGAACTTCAAATCAAAATTTCAAAACTCGTTTTGGTGACTCATAATTAGTTGATGATTTGAATCGAAACTCAAATTGAAAAACTGTAGAAGCTAAGATCTAGTTTCAATCGACATCTGAGTACTGAAACAGTTCATAGATCATAAAGCTAAATCAGAGTAAGAAGAAATGGCTGTGATATATACCAGATCAACGGTCTCATTTTTTATTCCTTCGAGGCTGAGTGCATCGCCACCCATCGTCACCGGCGGAAGAACTGTAACAGAAACAAACGGCCAAAATTAACAGCGAGAAGCTAAAAACGAAGATGAATTGCGATTAAAGTGATGAAACTTACAGCAACAGTGTCACCGGAGATATGAATTATAATGGAGTTTGAATGATTTCAAACTCCAAGCAAAAATGTATAGAGAGAGAGAGAGAGAGAGAAATGGTGTGTGAAAAACCTGAGAGGTGTTTGAGAAGAGGGGGAGGCACTTTATAGTTAAACACACATAACCCACCCCCTAAAGCGTTTACACCAAGTGGCCTGTGCCTCATTTTTTATTCATTTTCAACTCTATATATTTTACCATTTTTTTATTTTATTCAAAACAAGTAAATGTAAGATATATTTGTATTGAATGGGAGATAATAACTTCTACGGAGTATTTATTTACTAAAACAAAATCGGCTTATTTTTGGAGACTAAATTACTTGTAGTTAATATAAAATCATTAACATAAAATAAATATCTTGGAACTAATTAATATAGTCTAGAAAAGAAAACTAATTTTTTTAGGAAGAACAATTGGCAAGCATTGTATTTACTTTCGTTTTAACGATATATATTTTTTATTTTTCCTAAACGGCTATAACGGCACATTATTATTAATCTGTTATGCTTGTAACTCTCAAAATTAAATCTTATTATCTTTTGGCACATGGGAGACATTTTACCAACATTATTTTTTTATAACAAGAAACTATCATACTTTTAAACTGGACTTTATATATTAAAAGATTTTAGGTTTGAATTTGAGACGTATCTTAAATAGTGCTTTTAAATACTAAGCCTATGCGGCCCCATATATTTATATGAATCCCTCCGGCAATACTCAAGTTCCAGCAGACTTTTTCATCGAAACATAAGTACGTAAATAAACGTATCATGAAGTTCTGTCGGTTTGACTCTGGACATCGAAACCTAGATTAAAAGTAGCACTTTGGGCCGGTATGTCGCTTCAAGCATATTCCAACCAAAGTTTTTGACCAAAACAAAAATGAAACCAATCACTTAACCTTTCCACGTTGGTGGGTAGAAAACTCAAAATTAACCACAACCGTTTGTTTAAGAAAAAAAAAACAAGTTAGACAGAACCATTGCGGCAAGCCCATTGATTCTACCTTAAGGCTCAAGCAAGACATTGTGAGCTAGAAGGGTAATTAATAATTAAGGATAAAAGTGTAGTGGTTTAAATTTAAACATACAAGTGAATTAAACTTAAAGCTTGTCAAATTTTTTTATATAATTTAACCTTTTGGAAGATAGGGACCCTCTTTATTTTGATGTAACTTATAACTAATGACCACGGATCTATATCTATATCTATATCTATATTTATACATATTTATATCTATATCTTATAATAAAAGAGGGTTTTATGAGACATGTGTCATTCATTGAAGAGGTGTTGAAGCATTTTCCGGCTCAAAAATAATAATCTTCTTTTATAAAGACATTAATAACATTAAATCACCTATAATTTTTTCTTCGAAAATTTCAACCTATCTTATATACATCTCTATAATCACTGAGAAAACGGAAAACAAGCAACTTAAACAAATAACACAATGCAGTTTACGACCTAGACTCATACATGCGTGTCAATGTGAATTATGTTGGATATCTATCATCTGGATTATTTGTATGTCTGTTTTTTCTTAATTTTTTTTAAAAGTTAATTAGTAGGATTAATAAGACACCCAGTATAAAAGCGTCGATATCTCATTTGGTACTAATAGTGTATTTATATTTTAAATATGTTTGTTTAAGCCTCAAATTAGAGTTTAAATGTAATTTGTGTTTCTATTCATATATATATTTCATGTAATGTGTAGTTTATTTTCATATTTTACTTTTTCATAAAGTTTTAGATTTGTGTTTCTTATGTTTTCACCCGTATAACACACGGGTTTAATTTAATTTGTTTATAAAACTCTCTCTTGTTTGTAATCACACATATAAAATACACCCGCATTAATGATTTTCCACATGTATGTACATGTAATTAGTTATGTTGTGGATATTTCACAAGGTCCTACTGAGTATTCAATAGAGATATTTTTTTAGATATTTGTTAGAGATCATTCATTGGGAACTAACTTTCTAAAGAGCCTAACGTAGAGGATCTTGCTAAGTCCTTGTTATCATTAATTTGGATATGGAATTAGTATGATAGTGTAAATCAGTGGTCCGTTATTTAAGTTGTTGTTTTAAAAAAATTATTTGCACTTGGAAGGTCTTTTAAAAATGTAAATAATTAAAATCTTAAAAATTTGTAGCCTAAAAACTTAGAAGTTATAATTATTGTGAAAATGAATAATTGTTTAAGCTACATATATTTTCCCTATGTTTTTACTTCAGTACTTTCTTACTATCCTTAAATAAATCATGATTTCTAAGCATTCTAAGACCATGTGTAGTGGTTTTATTGAGGATTTATAAAACCCCGTAGTACCCCTATGTAGTGAAGATGTGTCTTACAGGGGCAGTATACTAAAATAAAGGTCTCATAGTATAGTACGAGTAAAGAAACGTATAATACTTCAAACTATTATATCACAAATAAAAATAACAAACAGTATATGTAAAAACATATGTGATATAACAATCTAAAACATATACATATCAAGTATATATATACCTTGCCTTAGAATAAAACATAATTATTTGATCGATCACTTGATTGATTCTCTCTTAAATGAACATGAACGTACACATATATAACATAAAAGAGTTAGTTGTCTCGGCCAATAGATGGTCGATCCGGTGACCTGTCGGTTGTATAATGTCTAATTAAGAGCTAGCGTCAACTTTCTCCACAAATTAAAGGGTCCCAACCCATAAACAACTAACTATTCTTAGCCTGTCAACATGTGAACCATTATTTATCATATCATGGCTACTATATACATACATACAACCAACCTCCATGTGATTAGTTTATCCACATTTATATAATATCTAGTTATCTACCCCTAGCCTAGCTCGATCACTGTTGTCATCACAATTTTCACCTTAATTAATTTGTGTTTAGGCTTGCATTAAGTCATGCATGTAGGGTTATATATATGTACCATAAGTTGACTATAACCAAATAAGAGTTTTTAAGATCTTGTACATGAGTGTTTTTATCACAACAAATAAGAGTTTTTAAGAACGAATACGACTTTAAGGTGTGTCGCGTGTGTAGCTCCCCTGCACTATCACCCTGAGTATGTCTTGTGAGTTTGACGTCATGAGAGTGATCGACATGATTTAGTCTTTGTTGCATAGCACGTACCTTTAAGTTAATTATAAGATTTATTGTTTGACGTATATAGTTTATGAATAACGCATTTAAAAGTACATTTATTGCCAAGTGTTTTGGTATAACGATCCAAGTTTCTAACCTGATTGATGTCTTGAATTCAAATCCATTAATGACATTTTTGGTAAATTTTTTAAATCCATCTATGGATAATGGTATTTATGGCTTTAGTTAAACCGGTACGTGCATTTCAAATTGAAAATTGCCAATTGCCATGATAGTTTTGTAGTGTAAAACTGTGAAATTCTTTTATCTTAAATACTCAAATCATTTTAACTTAAATAACCCTGTAAAAACATTTTGATGACATTATCCGATAATATATGACAAACATAGACCGGAAATTATGAACCTTGTAAAAAAATTTGAATTTGTCACTACATACATGATATAGTAGTTCATTTTAAACGTACATTCTTTATACATTTATCATTATTTTTTTCCCTCTAGAAACTCATTACCATTACAAAAGATAATAAAAATAAATCGGATGAACAATTATATCTTCCTAAACACACAAATAAAGAGTAACATTCTATCTCTTTGTCATCGACATTCATTTTTAGAATATACAAAATTCACTCTCTAATAATAGCCATCAATGAACCGTATAACACCTGCAATGATTAGCGTCTTTAGTTTTATTTTATTGAATATACGTGATACTCTTTCTCGATCTTAGCAGCTGATGAGATTAAGTAATTAATTTGTTTACTTTTAATTTTTAATTTATTTTATCTTTTGAAATAATCACACAAATCATGGTGGGTTTTTCACGAGTCAAACCCACATGCACACCATGTGAAAGTTAAAAAGCTGTGTTTTCGCTTCATGTTCCTTTTAAATGAATTTCACTAGCTTGATTATTAAAAAAATCGAATTTGTCTCTTATTACCGTTATCCAATGTTGCTATATTTATATATTTTTAGTTTATTTGTTTCCGGGCAGGATGAGTTATGAAGAGTCCAAGGATATCCCAGGCTACCCCTCAATTTTCGTTACGAAATACAACTTTCACCGGTTTAAGTATCATTATATCATTTTTTCTTATGGTTTTAAGTATTGGGATACCCCTGAAACAAATTTATGATACCCTTGAGCGAACATTTTCTCATAGGATACCCCTGATATTTGGTTCTGGATCCGCCACTGTTTCCGGGAACGGCTTTAAAATGTACCACACTTATTCACCGGCTACGTTTAATGCCTATACGAGTTAAATAATAATAATAATAATAATAATAATAATAATAATTATGTTTAAGAAATTATAAATTTTTAATATCGAAATATTTGATTTGTCAACTCATACATGATAAAAAAAAGTTCTACTAAATTTCCCTCATAAAATTCTTATTATAAATAAAAAAAATTATCTAAAAAAATAGCCACTACAACATTATTAAATTATTAGATAGATGAATAAATTATTTTAGTTACTTACGTTTGGGGTCCGTTGGCAATACACATATATATTTGAAACAAAAGATTCTTGATGTTTGAGTTTAATTCTGTGGTTAACAAGTTCTGATGTCTTTAAATTGTTGTTCACAATTTTATTTTAAAAGATAAATAAATATCCTTATATAATATAGCAAAAAAAAAATCCTATGTGGTATGTTTTCATAGCTTTTAGCTTATGTGGTATTATTTGAGAGATTATCTCATAATAATAATTTTTCTATTTAAAATATGTATATAAATTTATTATAATAAAACTAATTACATTTTTGGTCCCCTAATATTTTTGAGAATTCTGAAAAATTTAAAGAGTATTTATATTTTTAACCCTTTACTACAAGGGGTATACGTGAGTCGGTTTATATTTGATAGGGTTTAAAAATAAACTTATGGATAAAATAAATAATAATATACAATTAAAGACCTCAGTGTTTTATAAATATACATAACATTTTTATATGATTTAAAAAAAATAAACTACACCATAAAACTAAGCACTTTATTCTCTTTAATTTGAGTATAATATTGTTATACTAAAAATCTTATTTTTAAAATATATCATGTGTTTCGTTTTACCATGGTTTTGTCTCAAAACTGAATGAAATATTCATGAACATCTTTAAAAGCATCACTTGAATTGTGTTTTCGAACGTAGCACGGGCACTAAACTAGTATATATATATTTTAACAGTAACTTCTAAGATTATTAATTTCAAATATATCTTTTTTCATTATAATTAATAATATCCTAACTATTTAACGAGTTTGAGTTGTACGAGAGCATTCGAAGCAGAGTTCCTTTAATTATCTACATCATTAAATTATATAAAATAACATTAAAAAACAATGTAATTTCACCTAACATCAAACACTCTGTCCTTTACATTTTAAGATGCTTCTTTGTGGTCACCACTTACAAACACCAAAAATATTAATTGTACTCACAAATGCTACACATGTTTCTTTACACTACCCTTTTGATTGTTGCTTTTTGTTCCTGACTTGGTAACTTTTGTGACTTTAATTGTACTCTGCTTTGGGATAAGCTTTATGACATAGACGAGGTTTTCTTTTTTAGGAATTTTCATGTAAGAAATGTACGATTTATTCTACGTAATGTCTTTATTATTTTATAAGATCATAGCGTCGAAGGTATACTCTTGACTTTTGAGCTGTTGTGGCGTACTGGCCTGCCTCCATGTCGTCGTGGTGCCTTGAGCATGTGATTTTCTTTGTTTCTATATCTTTCCTCTTTTAGGTGTTCTTTCATTTTTCTTTATTCTACAATTAGTTCCCATACAAGAAAAGGATTAGTAAACTCTTTATTCTACCTCGTCCCTCATGATTAATTGATCCAAGAACTTACTACTTCAGTTCCCTGCTAAATTAATTAAAATGTTCTTACAATTTTGTTTCTAACTGAGATTAAGAACGAAATAAACAAAGTATCGACCATCAAACATATATGTTTGATTATTGACAAACATTCCAACCAGTTTAGTTATACCCCATCCTATGCCTAAAAGTAGAAATGGCATCCACTATTTATGTTTCAATTACCATTACCATACCAAGGCTTTGGCAATTTCCTATTAGCTATATATAGGGTCCCCCTTTATATCTTTGAGCAACTTAACTGTATTTAATTAATTAATTTATTGTGTGAATCATGAAAGGAATGAATATATGGTCATTATAAGATGTATGGGATGTCTCCATCTTAACATATATGTTTTCCATTAAATATAGTGGAAAGAAGAATAACAAACCAAACAACTACAAAATAACAAAAACATTTTTATTAATATTTTTATGACCTTTTCATATGTACATCCAACACGTACGTACTTGTTAATTACTCAAGAGCTACCTAGCTCATTGGTAATTAATTAAGTATATATATATGCTGCAGCCTGACAAGAACATAATTCAAACAAACTGCCACATTGACCATCAAGCAACTATAAAATGACCAAAGTAACTCAAGTGAAGAGAAGTGGCCGGTCATTGTTAATTTAAAACTACTTAAATTCCTTAATTTACATGAAATTGTCTCCAACCACCTGTTTGATACGTACATTATAAGAAGTTGAGTCATTGAAAACGGGGTGGGTGAAGATGGTGGACATCATATCATCAGAGCCGCACGTAGAGCAACATTTGCGGGAAGAGGATGGGTTATTGCAGAAACACAATAGATAGAGTAAAGAGATAAAAAGAATATATTATTATTTATAATAAACTTATATATTCTATAAGTAAATAAATACAATAAGATATTTCGTTCATGTTTATTATTACATATGACTAGGCTTAACATGTAAAAATTGTGTTATTTAGTAAGATATGACAATAGTTGTTACAATTTAAAAGCGAAAAATAAGTATTTTAAATTTTCAATCCAACCTCTAATTAATATAAGTTTTAATTTTTCAATCTAAACCCTACATGAATGCCATACGTGTTGTTTTCAGTGATCAAGAGTGACATGACATGTGATTTAACACCTATGTTATATAAAACAAAACAAAAAACATAAAACATATTATTAAAGGCATTGTCTATTCACACACTTACCAAATCTATCCTCACATCTTTTTTAAACTCAGGCGCCGCGGATAGGGCTATGTGCGGCGCCTAAGTCACTCAGGCGCCGAGGCGCTTGCGCGGCGCATGCCTCCTTTCCTGGACCACTAGTTAACACATTTTTTTCTCAAAATTCATACTATACACGTTTTTTCTCAACAATCTTTACCAAATATACACGTTTTTATTTCTTAAATTTCATTATCATCACGATATATTGTCATTCCAAAATTCCGACATATGTGGGTCGTTTCGTGTGGAGTCGGACCAAACTAAATAGCAACATATTGTTAAAGTTTGATCTTCGTGAGGAGTCCACAATGCCATTTCAAATGTCGGAAAATATGCGTGTAAAAATGACGGAAAATATGCGTGTAAAAATGCAGGTGTGTAAAAATGTCGACCCCCCATTTGGGTATTTAAGTCCACGAAATTCGTCAAAATATATATATATATATATATATATATATATATATATATATATATATATATATATATATATATATATATATATAAGCAGGCGCAGCGGATAGCACCATGTGCGGCGCCTGACCTATCAGGCGCAGATAATGGATCCATGTGCGGCGCCTGATTCAGCCCACCAGGCGCGGCGCCGAGGGCTATGTGCGGCGCCTGGGTGTGTTGACTGGTCAATTGTCATCGTCCGATGATGTGTTTCGATGAGATGTGACCCAGGCGCGGCGCCGAGGTCTATATGCGGCGCCTGGAGGGTGCGAAAATAAAAATGACAAGTGTGTGAATAGGACCACCCTTATTAAATCTTACTTCTCCTTCCAACTTCATTCATCCTAAATCGATTTAAGATTTGAAATATGAACAAAAAAATAAAGTTAAATGAAAGAACATAAGGAAAACAAGTCGATCTTTAAAAATTAAACAAAGAAAAAAAAACTAAACTTAACGGGCTTGCAAATACGTTACATGTTGTACAATAACATTATGCCATGTTTGCTAATAAACTATTCCAATTCAATTTAGGTTTCAATGAAAGGGTAATTGAGCAATTTACATATAATTTAATCGGATGATATATATATGCTCATTTCAACGAAAAGGCCATTTGGAATTTGGAAACAAATTAACCCAAAGGTCAAGCACTTGGGTTTGCTATGAGACAAATTAACCCACACTCGTACTCCAACCTTTAATTTCCAACACTTATTTTTTTCTCTTAAATTATTCCATCACACTTTTTTTTTAAAATTTTCTTAAAATGTAGGCTGTGTCAAAAATAACAGACGAAAAAAACCATCTAAGTGGATATATGGTTGGTTTTTAGAGTCAACGACTACATACAAGGGTTGATTCTTGGTCAAGAACCATGTTTTAAATAAGTTAGAAACTAAGATCGTAAAGATAGCTTGAAGTTTGGAGCTCGCTCATAAAGAGCTTGAGTGAGCCAACTTGGCGGCTTGGCTCTTTTAACTTGATCGAGCCAGCTTGAATTGTTTATACACATGCCAAAAATAAGTTTACATGTGTCTAAATAACTCGGGGTTTGAAACATGCAAAAAACTTGCTCCAAATCAGTTTGTGAGCCAACTCGACTCAAATCATTTATAAAGTAAGCCGAGTTACGCTCAACTCGTTTACAAACTGAGTCAGCTCAGTTCGATCGGCTCTTTAACAAACAAAGCCATGTATGTGTTGTTTTTAACATATAGTACGTTCTTAGGCATGTTGATATGAAAGGGTTCTAATTAATTAAGATCGACCACTCTTTGTTGTTGTGCTCTTAATTAGCGTTAATGAGTTATCAATCATCTCAATGGTTGTGACTTGTGCATTGTGTTAAAAGACAGAGGTCAATCATATGATCATATGCCTTTGAAGAAAAAGTCAAAGACTTCAAAGGTCAACTAGCTCTATGCCCATAAAGAAAATTATAAGAAAAAGGAGAAATGAGATGATACAGACACAGAATGTGTGACCTTATTGCTAGCTACAACCATTCAAAAAAGATGTCTGCCAATTTTTCAAACAACTTTTGGACTTTATTTTTTTTTATTAAATATTCTTTTGAGCAATCAATTATTGCGGCCAACAAAAAAAAAAAGTAAAAAAAGGTTAACGGATGTCTGTTAGCATTTTCCTTTTATCCCTTTCTAATAGAGAAGGAAATGATAATTACGTAAATTAAAGTTTAATAGTTCAAAATATAATCTATCGAGTAATACGAATTGACGGTTTGACTAATAAACTGTTTACTTTCATTTTTGATATTGGGAACAACTTCAGTCGTATAATAATCACATTTTTACATTTGATTTTCATTAATTTCATGCACAATGATGATTATTAACGAATAGAAAAAAAAAAGACTTGTAAGTAAAGTTGTGTAAGTTGAGCATATAAATTTATGATGACTACATAGGTGAGTAATTGCACGCCTTGACAATGACAAGGGAAGTTACAAGTGACATTAGATAAATTACGAATACGAAATGTTACAGATAAAAAAATAATGATATCGTAGATTATTATAGTTTAACTCGTCTTAAAAATGTTAAAAAGTTAAAATAATACACAAATGCTAGGATGATTTTAAAGGAGCTACGTACACTTGGTTTTGAATGAATACAACCTAAATGATAATTTTACCTTTTTACATTTTTTTATAATTTGATAATGAATGAAAGACAGCATGTTGACAATTGTCATGAACTCATAGAGTTTGTAACATAAGGAAGCCACTTTCATTTGACATAAGTAGCAAAAACAAAATCTACTATAATTAATAAATGAATAAAGTTTTTGTCACATGTTATTTTTATATATTTTTTTTTTGCATGTTTAGCTATTTGTCACATTAATTTTAAACTCCCACAAACATAAAAGAAAATTAACCAATCTCAATTATCTCTATTTTCAAATGTACCAAGTTCTCATCTCCTTCACTTATTTTAAAAGCCCATATTTTCAAAATACTACTTTTTAAAAGTTTTTAAAAAGAAAACATATCTATCTAATAAATCAAACTTTTAGGGGGCAATTTTTGGAGGGATTTTTTTTTCTATAATAGGAAGTTTGGGAGGTAAAATTTAGCTAAATTTTTCACCATGCAAGTTGATGGAGCGAACTCCTTAAATGTTATATATTTACAAATTGTTAAATATAATGGTTATAATTTCTTTATAAATATTACTATTTAACCCTTGTGTAACACACGGGTATTAAACCTAGTTATTTAATAAATTAAAGAGTTAATCAAACAAATGATGCCTATGGTATATCTAAATTAATAGGTTTGGGTGTAACAGCGCAACAAAACTACATTATGATTAAAAATTGGTAACGTTGTATTTTAAAAAACCCATTAAATATATTCATACGTCAGTTGGTATTCAACAATCAAAATGAATGTCAAAATAACGAGGATACTTTTGCTAAGCCGCTAATATAGTCAACAACCATCAAAGAAACGCATGCTCGAAGAGGGAAATTAAAAACATGTTGACACCCTCCACACCCCAGTAAAAAACTAAAATCAAGTGGCTATAGGCTTAATTTTGATGTAATATAAAAATAATAGAAGTAAAATAAGAATTGACAGCATTGATAATTAGAAAACTAGCTAGGGGGAGTCAAAGGTATATGTTTGAAATGATTTGTTTAATACGTAGATTAATATTGATTAACCAAAAAGTATCGGTATTTTTATGTAATTTACGGATTGTTTTTATACAAGTTTCTGTATACTTTAGGCAAGTTCAATAGACTTTAATACATGAAATTTAGTTTTACAATTCTGTCGATTGAAATACATCAAAAGTATATATATTTTCATTTGTGGTTATTGTGTTATTTACTCTTTATTCCGGTTATATGAAAATTAACATAGAGCTCTACTTTTAAAGAGTAACAATATGATGGTCTGGTATTATCATTTAAATAAACTATTGGAATTTACAATAGAATGACATGTAAACGAGCAACAAGTTGCGCCATAACACCGTTAGCAGCTAGCTTGAGGTTTAAAATTGAAGAGATATAAAAATATATGTACATCATCAAGACCATCGTTGAAGAGAATGACTCATGAGTCATGACATTTCTCAAAGATAATAATATCTAACTATAACTATTAGTATAATAATTATAATTATAATTATTATTATTCTTGTATTATTAATTTGAAAATCAGATCAATGTACCTTCATGGCTCTTTTTAACGTATAACGTAACTTCATGCCTCTTTTTAACGTATAACGTAACTTCATGCCTCTTTTTAACGTATAACATAACGCATTGTTAACCACTACTTATACGTGCCAAAAGCAAGTAATAAATTGAGATGTTAATGATCACTAGCTAATCTTAACTGAAAATATGGTGGTTGGTTACTCTAGAATAAGCAGGCTTAATCAACTTATAATTAATTAGTTGTTTAAAACATTTTCAGTGGTTCATCTAAAATCGTATAGATCGAGTTTTATTGAGTTTTTTGCTCGTATGCCTGTCGAGTTTTGGTTCATACGTATAGGTGGAACGTCCATGTTTTAATTGCACTCTTTTGGCACTTACGTACAATAAGTCTTGTTTCAAGATGACTTATTGAAATGCATGCATCCACTCAATTAAATGTTTCATTTTAATATATCCATATATTGTATGATTGATCAATGTTGATATAATTCAAATGTTCATCATTAAATAAGGGGTTTTAATTCATTAAAATTACTTTTGAAGATCAAAATTAAGTACATATGAATGGCAAGATACAAACCATATATACTAGCTAGCGACGGCACGAGTCATACTTGATTAAGACACCGGTCATTAATAATAATAGTTATGCACCAAGCCACCCATCATGTTTCTTTAATTGTTTTACGTCTTACCAACATGGCATGACTAATGTTAAGTTTCCCATTAGTTTATTCATTACTAACACACACTTACTATAATTATAGTATCTATTGGCATGTTACATTATTATTGAGCTTTGCCCGTTTATCTTAACACATGTAAATACATACAATAATTTTTCCAAAGGTTGAATTTCATGATGAACGACAATTAATCAACTCACGCTAGCTAAACGGTCATCTACTCTGGTTAGCTATCTAGTGAAAGATATTGATCATGCGCTCTGTGCTATTCAATTTTTTTAACGGCATATGTGCTATTGATCGGTTACGTACTATACCTCTCAATCTTGAAGTTCAATCGAAAGAAGCTTGAAAAATTTCGTTTGAATCAGGCACGAAAAGCAACTCATCAACTTGTTAATTTATAAACCAATGTGAGCTTAGTTCGCCTTCTATACATATCGAGCTTGCTCGACGTGACTCACTGACAAACTAATCCAACTATCCAAAACTTCATAGACATGCAAGAGGTAAACATATATTAGTCCAAATAAGAGTTAAGTGAGACAGAGTCAAGAATGACGAATCTATTTATGATAAAAATCATAAAAATAAACGGACGATTTGTAGTACAGGTAGAGCTAGATCGATTTATAGGCGGACGAATCTATTAGTCCAAATAACAATTGCTTTCATGATATGAAGCATTAAAATTACTCGGATTTGACTATTAAACTAAACTATAAACTATTAAAACCATTATACATCTTATTTTTTACGTAGAACATTAATATTTTGACGTCATTTTAGTATTAAAACACCAATACATTATGAGATATTCATATACAAATTTATTTTGTAATATAAAGCGTGAAAATGACATAATAGTAAAAAAAGACACAATGACACAGTTAAAAAATTTATAACTCACAACATAAATTGAATTTTAAAAAAGTGCTTCGGATACCTTGTTCCTCAAGTTGTTCTCTTCCATAAAAAAAATAATCGAAAAAAATAAAAATATCTATTGTCTTTTTTTCACTTTGCTTATGTCTTTTGTTGTGTCAAAAATTTACAAAAGACAATGAAAGTAAAAAATAAAAGACACAATGAAAACGCTGATTTGTTTTTTCATTTATTTTTTCATGAAGGAGGACGGCGTAGGGAACAAGATCTCCGAAGTGCTTTTTTGAATTCGATTTAATTTGTGAGTTATGAATTTTTTAATCCTCCATTGTGTCTTTTTGTATCATTGTGTCCTTCTTATACTTTGTACAATTTTTACACTTTGTATAATAACTTCACCCATATATTATTACTTATTTTTATTCAGTAATAACAATGGATTAATAGTTTATAGTTTAGTTTTATAAACTCTTTTTATTTAGCGATCGAATTCAATATATTATTACTGAATACAAATATTTAAAACTTATAAATATAGTTATTAATAGTATAATTTATTGTTAGGATGAGTGAACAAATGAATAGTATCTTAATTTCTTAATCCATATAATTACGAGGTTTCTTTTGTTCCACTTTCCAGGTTTCAGTTTGGTATTTACAAGTTTAGTAGTAAAAAAAATTACAATCAAATGTTTAAAAAATAATTCTCAATTATATGTAACATCCTAAACTAATATAAACGAAATTAATCAACTTGTTCACTTAAATCAAATTTTAATATATTAGTTATCCAAAATACGTGAGGCTTGATGCTTGACATCTAACTAGCGATGGTTGACAAAGTTACTTTTTTTATAGTGCATTATTGTGGCTGACCATTTATGATGATCACACGTATGTGACCTTTCATTGTTTGCTTTGGCAATTGACTCATAAAAATGATATACATATTTAATTTACAAACAAATAAATATGCAAAATAATTGACAAAATTAAAATAAATTAATTGTACCTCGTATTATATATTACATTTATATAATATATAAAGTCAACTTATATAGATATCTTCTAATTTCTTAATTGTGAGAAATATGTCATGTAAATTTTAATGTTTTTACATGATAAAACCTACTAGCTAGCTGGATAGAAGCTAGTTAAACTACTATATTTATTTTTATATATTGTAACGTGCACTTAAGGAAATAATAGAAATATTAATTATATTGAACATGACTAAAGATATTTTTATAAATAAGTAGTTGAAAAACTTGAGAAATATCAATAAGAGATCATAAATTAAGTATAAGATGAGGGTGTCACTTGCTTTCATGAAGGCTATGTAGCATTAAAAAAAGTGCATTATTTTCCATTACATCATTAATTAGGTTTTACTGACTTAATATCTTGACATGATATTTAGAATTAATTTCATTCAAATATATTTTTTTAGACAACGAAACGAAGAAAGCCCGGCTACCCGGGGTAACCCAATGGCGAAAGACGACCTCAAACGCTCTGAGAATACAAACAGCGTTGGGTAGCCAAAGCCCACCTATACCAACTCCAATTCGGGGGAAACCCACTAACCCGTTCGTCCATAGAGACGACAACAAGCTAGTGGTAAAAACCCGTTTGACTCAGATATTGAACTTGTGACTACGTTTTTAAAAAGTTCTAGCTTATACGTCTAGCACAACGTATTTATTGGTCTTTTGATCTTGTTAATTTGTAGTTTAATAACTCTAGTTAATACGACGTACATCAAATGTCATAAATAATATATTTATTTAAAGTGAGTGATTAAATTATTATAGCCCTATATATTGTTACAACATTACGTACAAAACATTTCGGTCTTTCTCTTCGATCCATTGATTTTGTGTTCGTCATTAATAGGATCATTGACTTTTGTATGTTTTCTAAAATTGTGTCTTGTCCACTTTCAATATTGATGTTTGAATTGCGAACTAAAATCTTTATCATTACCAACTTTGCTATTGTGATGTTTCTACGATCAATTGTAGAATGTGGAGTATTGTAGATATGTATAATTAAATGTCTTTTTATAGAAAATAATGAGACGGCGTCACTTGTTGAAATGTAATTGCGACAAACCCTGATTTTTAACTTAAGGCTACAAGCTAAATCAGATTGTTATCTTTTCATAAATCGTTGATTAACACAAAAGGGTGCATCATATAAGACTATTTGTTATAGGGCTTAACCGTCCTGGTCATGCCTCATCGCTCCTCATTCATCATACCGTAACCCATGCACAATCCTTTTCTAACCACTTTGACTACTCAAATTTCTATTTAGACTACTCATAATCTCTATATCTATATTAGACTCGAAAAAATGAATATGATACAAAATAATACATTTTCTATCTAACTGCAAATAAGTATGAAAATATGTTTTTTAAACGGACTACACCATAAATATTTACACTTATTATTTTTACACTTGTTCAATCTTAAACTACATCTACCAATTCTAATAATTGAGTAACAAATACACATGGCATGATTCTAGCATGTCCACCTAGGATTTTTCCTATGTGGCAAACTCACATTTTTCCTATATATTATTTTATGCGGATCTTCAACTGGGTTTCTGGGTTGAATTTAACCCAATAATTAGCATATATCTTATTAATATATTTTATTATTTTTTGAAAACAAATGAAAAAAAACTTGTATCATTAATCTCTATCTATATATCTTATAACTACTTTTTAGTAGGATTTTGATAATTTTTTAATTTGAATAATCGTTGTGAAAATACTAAATTTATTTATATTGGATTTCAAATATATTCATTTGATATAATCGTAATTTTAATAATATTACTTATTTTAATAGTAATTATACATCTTTAATAAAATTAAAATAATTATTTATATTTATTTGATTTAGCTTTTCTAACAACAAATCTTCTATATTAATAAAAAATATCGTATTTATCATTAATAAAAAAATATCGTATTTATCATTCAACCCGTGTATTACACGGGAAAAAAACCTAGTTACAAATATAAAAATACGTGATATCATGAATAGTACATGTTAACTGTAATAAATAAATAATGAGGCGTTTAATATGAAATAAATAGTAACCATATATATACAGTAGTGTTAGTGTTTATTGGGCAATGTTTTTTTATCCATGATGAGTGGGTAAAGGGGGGGACTGCATACATTGAAACACATGCGTTTCAATTATTGAAACTCTTTGTAAAATTATTCAAGTTGATTCCACTATTTATTATTCTATTTATATTTTTCAATCATTTTTATGCCCTCCACTAGTATTACATATCATGTGTTTTTTTTAACTATGATGCCAATATTAGAAAAAATAACATTATTTGTTCTAATTATTTAACGCATTCATATAATTATAATTAATTATTATGTTCGAACTTTTGTAAATATCATTACTTGCTTGACGCCGTTGTATTTTATGATATATGTATACATGTATATACATTTATAGCTTAAAACAAAAAAGGATTTTATCAGGAGTTGTCGTGTTTAACGCAGTGGCGTGCCCACCGCACCCGCACCCATTAAAAGCTTTTTTTTAGTATATATATGTGTTAAATTTCCGATTGACCCATGCAAAATTTAACCCAGATGCCTGTCTAGTCTTAAGATATTTTATATATAAGTTTAAATTAGACAAACCCATATTTAAAGGAATTGTTTACCCAGTCAACTCGTAGCCCAAACACACTTTTGTTAATTAATCTTTACCCAATTAACCCAACCTCTACACACCTTAACCCAAATAAGTAAAAAAACAATGAAATTGAGTCCCTTCAAAATTTTTTGACATTCCTTACATCCTAAAAATCTATACTCAGTTACTTGTTTCTATGAGTAGTGATAATTTTAGTGGGTTTGACATTTTAAAACTATTAAGATTACATGAGATGTACCCGGATGATTTTGATGAAAATCATAAAAGAAGACATCGGTTGAACTAGCGACATATATTGATAATATAAAAGCGGATACACGGTTTGTCAAGTTGAATGATTTATTAAGTCTTGTAAAATTGATGGCTGAAACAAAAAAAACATCATTCATTAAATTGGTATATCGATTATTGAAGCTAGCTCTCATATTACCCGTTGCAACTGCAACCGTTGAAAGATGTTTCTCGGCAATGATATACTTGAAATCAGATTTGCGTAATTGGATGGATGATGAAAACTTAACGATAGTTGCATTTGTTTCGTTGAAAATGATTTGCTTAAGAAAATCTCACTAGATAATATTTTAAATAAATTTCAAACAATGAAACCCCGTACACAACAATTTCATGTGACTTTTTATTATGTTTTTTTGTAAACTGTAATGATATCTGATGTATTTTTTGTGATATTATAAAGTTTAGTTTCTTTTTATTTTTTTTATTTGACCGGACTCGAGTTGCAAAATTTTTTATATAGCAATATCCAAACGACTCTTACCAAATTTCTAACCGTCATGGAAAAATTTTCTGGGTCCACCATTGGTTTAACGTTTTCTAAAAGGGGTGGTTGTGACACTGATGTTGGATGGTGGTGATGAAAGTTGGGGAAGATAATTATGGTTAATGGTAATTTGAATAGTGATAAGGATTGTGGATGGTTACAATCGATAGTGGTGACATGGTCATGTTATATAATAATAACTAATTATTGGTAAATGTATGAACACTTTAAGATAATTGATGAACAAATAATAAAACAACTAATAAACTTTAATCATTGATAAAACTATAAAAATTTAGTTATTCATTAATACAAAATAACAATAGTAAATAACTTTTAACATATTGTCAAAACTAAAAAAATTAATGACCAATGATCAAACTAATAACTCATAGTTGAAATCCCGTTTATTGTATAGATATACCTGAGCTATGAAGTGGTATGTCACTATGTCACAAAGCCATAATTGTTATCATCGTTAAAAAAATTCATATGACAAATACTAAGATTAAAATACGACTTACAGTTATATAATTATATTGTTAGAAAATTTAGTGACCAATTAAAGTTTCTAATCTCGTAACATATATAGGTGGTTATAGGAGTTGATTAGAATAAGTTGAAAAAAAGCAGGTAACTTTTAGAAATATACTAGAAATAACATGGTCGAGTTTAAGTCGAATATCATTAATCATATGTTATTATGTTGGTTCATATCTTATAAAGGCCCGAAAACCCAAATGTTAAAATAAATAAAGTCAGGTCCAAAACTCCAAGGCCCAATTAAAAAACCAGTTTTCGAAAGTTAAAATGCCTAGCCTAGGCCCTTGTTAAATAGTGGTTGAATGATAAAAATACAACAAAATTCGTAAAATTGTAACATCTAATGACAAATATGATGGATTAAGATGAACTAAAATTACACGTCAAAATACACGGCTTGTAGTATCATGTTTGGATTCAAAAGAACAGTAACTACATAGGTTAGGGATTTAGCCATTTAGGTTTGTCATGTTCTAAATGTGTTAAGATGAATTGTTAGTTTTATCATCATCTAGAGACATCTGGGTGGTTAAGTGCAGTTTATGTTGTATTTATCGTAAAAAATATATAATAAAAAAACAAAATTAACGATTTATTGAGTGACGGTTAACAAAACAAGGATCTTACGACAACAGAAGGGAAATAAGATTAAGGTCAATTATTGCAAGTCTAGACTAACTAACCCTAAATCCCTAACCTAGCTCTTCCAACATTTGAGCTGGAATCATGCCAAAACTAGAACTAATGGGCGCTAACAAGGAGACCGGCCCGACATTGATGTTTTTTTTTCAAATCACCTCACAAGCGGTATGAGCAAGTACTCAGCATAGAACAACTGCAAAAACAAAAACATTGATCACAAATACGGCATGATGAACGAGTTTTGTTGGTCTAAATCACAAATAGAGAGGTTGCTCCCAGTAAGACCGTCTGGCTTTGTACAACTGTACCATAGTTTCAGTCAATGTTGTACTAATGCTAGAATGTTCTTTATTACCAAGATTGGACAAACTTTTGTTCGATACGTAGAATGTGTTAAAATGTTACCTGCCATATGAACATGTAAAATGAGGTTATAGCTGTTTTACTTTCCAGATCGATTGATTTGGCACGACCCCAAAGTATTAGACCAAGAATCGCATGACCCAATACCTAAATCATGAAGAAAAAAATTAGCATCGTTATCAGATATAATTACTACTGTTGACTTTTAAGTCAAACAGTCGTCTTAACTGCTTGAACTTCAAAACTGACACGGGTTCAGGAGAGCATTTTGGATAATACAAGTTGAACCAAACAAATTCTACTTTTGGACCAAAAGTGTGGCTAAATTTTGCAAAAAGACCCGTATCAGTTTCAAATTTAAAGACATAAGTTTGACTTCATAAAGTAAAAATCTACACACACTATAAAGGAGTGATGATCCGTTACCGTTATGTATCTGCTCCAAAGAAAGGGGGATGACGCCCCAACTATAATAGCAACACCATAAGCAATTTCAAGTAATAAAATACAAATCCAAAACACCTGTAAAAAGGTCAACATACTACTGTCACACATATGGATGCACTTTAAAAATTTTCAAACCTACATTATGGAGTTGTATTTGGTAGGGTATGAGTATGACTTACCCGCTTTTGACCCAAACGAACAGTAAATGATTGAATTCCAAAGATCTTGTCCCCAACAATGTCAGGTATATCCTGTCAGTAACATGGTGTCATGGTGAATTGTATATATCAAAATTACCTTCATGAAAATGTGTTAATTAGCAGTAATTGGTTGTTAAGGGCCGAAGGATTTTTACCTTAAACAATGCTATAACAACGGAGAAGAAACTCATAAATCCGGTTGCGAATATCACTGGTTTTGGGAACACAGGGAGCCTTCCGTACACAAAAGTCTAGAAAGTTAATAAGTTAGTAATTAAGTGAATGTAAACAGTGGTAATTATCATATTTATCTTCTGTTCGAAAGTTCAATTTTCATAACTCCAAGTCTGATGTCGATAAAGATCAATATCACTCTTATTTCTTACATTAACGATATTTACACGTGTAAACTTTGACCCATTGACGCATGAACGGGTCAATTTGGGTTTTTTGAAACTTAAAAATGGGTCAAAACAAAAAATAGCTAACAATTTTAAAGGATCAAGGGACTGAGTGAGTCAAACAGGTTGAAAGTTGTAGAAGTGTATAATTAATGCACACAACTTCTTAAATGACTTTAAGCAAGTATTAAGATTATTATTGTAAGTACACGGAGAAAATAAATACCTGTATGTGCAGGTAAAATGCAACTTGAACTATTATAGCTCTAACTGCTAGAATGCACATTGCTGCCATGAGAGCAAATCGCTTCCATCTCAGCATCGGTACCTAACATGTATACATATTTTAGAAAGCAATGATAATAGTAACGGTATAAAGATACAATTTGGACACACATATATATACTTCATCAGTCACATTGATCCAAGATAAAACCATCAGTGAACGTTAAATTCTATAATAGAAAATACGAGGTCTGTTCTTAACTTCTCAACTTAGTGGCATAATAGTGATAATTTTGGATCTAAAAATGATTAATCTGACCACAATAGTCAAACAATATGTGCTACTACAGAAACTCACATTGACTGAATATGCAGTCCCTAGAAGAAAACTTATGAAAAGTGCCCAAAATAAAGGCCATGAACCAACAACCCATCCAAGCAAGAAACTCTGTAATGTAGAATAAACAATAACGTAAGTTTAAGATATTGTGTATATAATGTAAATGATTCTTTATACCACATAAAATATTCAGAAGAGGTTGTAAGAGAACTGTGAATCATGAAAAATTATTTACCATGAATGCAAACAAGGATACAATGATAATCCCAGTTTTAACGGAATATTCTCCGGATGCCAACGGAAGATAGGGCTTGTTAACCTGAGAATTATACAAAAAATAACAATAATATTAATAATTATAATGTAATTTGCACGTAAGATTTATTTTGCGGAGGGCGATTAACCTTCAAAAAGTATATTAGGTGAAAAAAATACCTTGTCTATTTCTATATCAGATAACTGATTCAAGCCAACAATATATATATTCATAAAGAAGGCAGCAACAATCGCCTGAAAATTCAATGTGTGACAAATTACAGTTAGTTAGAAAATAGTTGTTGAAGGTTTTCTTTTATCATAAACAACCCATTTATTTTTTTTGTGAAAATGTATGTATAAACAACTAAACACTGAATTTCAAGGAAAAACATTTTTAGGCCAATATTGCCACAATTGGTCAAAAATCCATCAACCTTACAGCGTGTAGTGGTATTTTTTTCTTTTGCACTTTTGCGATGATGGTTTGTAAGTAAAAGAAACCATTATCATCGGAAAAGATAAGTACTCAATTATGAATGCATATCAAATGTTCAAGAACCTCCAAAACACCAATGAAGAATAGTGGAGAAAAATCTGAAACGTTTTGAACTGCAAGGAGTGAAACCGAAACTATGCTCAAAGCCTGCTCAAAAGATGGAACATAAGTTAATCATGATTTACCAAAAAAAAATCTCCCTTTCTCCCATGAAACTTGATTATGGAGAAGTGTTTGACTTTCTGTCAACTACCAAAAACATGGTCCAATTAGGACACAACCAAGTAACTTTACTTCCAAAATTTTCCACAAAAAATACAAAAGTCATGCAATTTCATGGGATGGGAGTAATAGTATTATAGAGAATGAATTTTATAGTTGTATTCAAAACAAAAAAGGAAGTATCTTACTGTTCCTATAACCGTGTGAGGTCTTGAAAACCTATAGAAAGCGTTTAAAGCATTTGACAATGAATGTTGAGGACTTGTAGGATCAGGATCAACAGGTTGTTCAGAAATCGCACTTGCGACACGTTTTGTGTTGAGTTTGCTAGAAAGTAGAAAGCTTTCATTAAATCTACCAATATTGCAGCTCGCAAAACTTGATTGCGATTGGATGATTTGTTTATGCTTTGATGCTCTAACACTGTAACAACCTAAAAAGTAGAAAATTTCAAGAACAAACATCTATAAATATCTAATTTGACAATCAATACAAACATCAACATGTAAGTTGTGTTACAAAGATTCTATACATTCTAATCAAATGATCAATAACACTTTAATCGAAATCTAATATGAACATAAACAAAAAAGGGATTAAAACTTGAACTTCACAACAAAGATAACAACTTTCATCTTGTCATCATCAAATCATGAGATATATATATAACACTTCAAAAGTACAAAATCCCATGTCAAAAGGTAAAAAAAAAAAATCAACCTAAAGCCACTATGAACAATAACAAAAAAAGTCAAAAGGGGGAACCCATACAAATGTGTATTGTTTTTACTTTACAGTTTTAATCACAAATTAATAAACCCAGCCAAATGATGAGAATAATAATGACCCATTAAACAAGATTAGTGAGTACCTGGTGTTAGAAGCGAAGAAGATGATGAATTTGGTAATGGCGGAGAATGAGAAAAAACCCTGTTTGTAAAAGACCCAATAATCAAAGACTTCATGATTTGATGATTTAAATCAAAAACCCAAATGCAAATTGCAGGTTAGTATATGAACAAATCTCAATTGCTGATTTGAGTATGGAACAAAGGGAGTGAGTGAGAGTGTGTGTGATGAAGAAATGCAATTTATTACACGTCAGTTTTCACACAAGTCGCAAACTGAAATTGACAATTGGAGAATGAGAAGATTATAATTGTGTTGGGCGATACATGTATGTATGTTGGTATGTATGTTTGTTTATGGAAAATGGGCTCCATTGTGTTGTTTCAAATGAAATAAAATAGGACCATTTGTACCCACTCCATTTCTAACTTCATCATCACCGTTAAAATTGCTACAATATAATCTTTGTTTTTTCTTAACTAAAGTTTGTGACGCCTGACTTATTAAAATAATCAATAATAGGTTTCAGCTTTCAAATATGATATAATTAGATTGTGTTACATGATTTCTTATAGTGTAATTTTTTTAGTGGTGTTTTTATATGAGTTAGACATGAAACGTTAAATTCTGATGGTTGATGTTTCGTCTAATGAAGATTCACTGGGTACTGAGGGTAGTTTTCAATGCTATTAAAAAACTAAAGTTATGTGAATTAAGTTATGTAATAAAATTGCAACGAAGAGAAAAGTTAATATATGTAGAAATTCTGCCCTTGAAAATTTTATTAAACGTTTATCAAGAATTGTGGATATAACTTAAAAATCAATGGTATTTTAAAGCAATTTTGTGCCGTCATACGTATCGTAATTTATTTTTTTATTTTGTTAAGTTTAGTACTGTATTCTAACCACGGACATCCAAAATTGTGTTAGGAAGATTATCGTAAGTAAAGAAAAATGTATATATATTTAGAGTTAAAAATAAAAAAAATAAAAGAAACACGTGGCATGCCGGTGGCAAAGCCACTAACATTACCAAATGAAATGAGGTATATGTATCTAGAACACAAGCCTAAATCTA
Source organism: Tagetes erecta (assembly GCA_030867185.1). Classification (NCBI taxonomy): domain Eukaryota; kingdom Viridiplantae; phylum Streptophyta; class Magnoliopsida; order Asterales; family Asteraceae; genus Tagetes; species Tagetes erecta. The sequence goes on from CM061492.1 coordinate 3,141,187, forward strand.
TACCTTCTAATAAAAGAGGGTTTTTGATGCCATATGGCATGCAATGAAGTCATTGTTGGCATCGTTTTCTCGCCAATAATATATTACATATTTAATCCCCATACTATTACACAACATACTTTTCCAGTGAGGGGATCTCGGTCTCACTAACAAAACTTGACGATGAGACTTTTCGGGCCCTTGACCATATTATATATTTACCTATCAGTTACAAAATAATTACCATAGTATTATATTTCTCTATCAATTATAAAAATAAGTACCATATTCTTACAAAACTATAAATATCAATCACCAAAATATATATCAATAATATTCCAAAATCCAAAGCATTGCTTTTTGTATTAAATTCTGTTTAAAAATTATTTTTGTATACTAAATTAGTTTATCGGTCTCTTATCTCTATACCAAAGCTCATGGCTTGTATTAGTACAAGTTGTCATCCATTTGTACGATTTTAATCGGATTTTTATGCTTGTGAATCCGTAATTTGTCTTTTTAATTTTTCTTATATGGGTTTTGTTTTTATTAGTGCTAGAGAACGTACCCAAGATAGTAATGATTTATAGTGTAATGTTTACTCATCATATGATTCTTTGTTTATTATGCTCGATAATAATTATTTTTAGTTATTTAACTCGTGTAACACACGGGGTATAATCTAGTGATATAAATATAATGATCATCATCAAATGAGGTAAATATATTTAGAACACAAGCCTAAATGATATAAATAAAATGATTATTCTAAAACTGTAACGTAAAGGATATAAACATAATATAATCAACACTAAAAAGTTTAATTTTATATTTTTTGTTATATAATTGTAATTATAACCATATAAAAGTATATCTATATAGTCACGTTCATTCAACGTTAAGTATAACAAATGTGGTTTTGGCTTGATGTTATGTATAATATCAAGTCGCATCAGCGTTACACATCTCATCGTCAATGAGCTCATGTGATTACTTTTTATTTTATACATTTTTTAAAGTTCACTTCCTTTCAATAAAATAAAACCAATGTATACAATAAAGTGACCGGTAAACGAGTATAATTTTACGCCGTAAACATCTTTTATATAACAAAATATAGCCTACTAAAAAGAAAAACTATGATCTTTAAAGGTTGAAACATTGTTATGAATGACCCGTTAAACCCTAATCAAGAAAGTTCAAAACCTTTGCGGCTAAGAAACCAAAGGTATCAAATGCGAAGGGAATAAATACATGTTGATTCTCAAGATAAACTTTCTTGTGTTTAACAACTTTGCATGATTCCGTCTTCAAAGCAACATGTCTCGTACTCATTGTCCCTAACCCAACCAAAAGGAGTACCCTCGTAAGGTTCACACAAGGGTGTTTCTCCTTACCCATCCAAACACGAGGATATGAGTTGACCTTAAAGTAGACTCCTCACAAATTAATCCGTCAGAAAGTTCACATGTGCCTCATTTTTAACCGAAATTCATGCTTTCTTAAGGATATCACATACGACAGCTTTAGCCAAATAATGTTTGTATTTAAAGTCAGTAGCTCCTTGCAATGGATTGCAAGATCAGCAAAAGCATCTAAACGAATCTTCTTGCGGCAAACAGAGCAAGGCTCGTCAATCGGGGACAAATAGACTATTAATCGCTACTTAAGGATAGTCCGGTATTCCAAAGATAACACTTGTTGTCCCAGTCCTTCAATGAGGATGACAGTAAAAAAATTTGAGCCCAAGGAGCACGAAACATGCATGCACCGCTTTATGACAGGGTGATAAATCAAACTTCACCTTTAAACTTTAAACGATCCTACTAAATAGACAACTCATTAAAATACGAGACTTTAGGGGTGATGTCTTTTTGATATGAAATAAGTTGATCATCTGCTCATTTGCTTTGGTATCCTATTAAGCAAAAATTAATATTGTCTCTGAATTAAAAGGGGATATTTGATTTTGGTAAGGTTTATGATCGTCTAATACGAAGATTTTTTTTTTCAAATGAAGGATTTAAAGAGCTACTGTATATGAAAATTGTGGATCATTGAAACCGTTCAATCACAGATGTAGACCTTGGACTTATTCATAAGAATATTCTTGAGACTAAATAATACAAAAGGAAGCAAGTTAGGGTTCATTAATAAAAAATTAATCACGCCTCTCAATTTTATTATTTATATACTACCTGGATAGATTTTCTTCCAAATATGCTTTAACTTTTTTAGATATTGGTTGTATGGATTTTTCATTAAAAAAAATAGTATTTTCATATGTATGATATAAAATGAATCTAAGGCTTTAGTTCTTTCTATTTTTTTAATCGAATTATCACCTTTATCTTTTGTTAACATGAAAAAAACGTTTTCTTCTAGTTTTCGATGTTTTGTGTGTACATCTTGTCAGCTAGCCAAATGTAGTGTATTAACCCTTTACTTGGGAACATGCAAATGTACCCGGCTTGTCATCGTGTTTTCAGATGGACTAGGTAGTGAGTTTTTCCCTGAATTAAAATCGGGATAGAGTACCCAATGTTATTTGTGCCCAGAGAGCATATGAGGCCGTCTTCCACCATCGGTTTGCCATAGCTAGTCGCGCTTTAATCGTTTCGCTGGAAAATATATGTGTAACGCCTCCTATGCGGCACAAAGTCACAATGCATTTGAATAGCAAAGGTTAGCAAATCTAAGGGGGGTGTTTGTTTGGCTCTGAATAGCCTTTGAACGGGAGGACGTCTGAATCAGTCAGAGGTTTCGTGGTGTTTGGCTGCAGCGTTGAATGAAGCAACCTCTGAATCGGTTAATAGGCCGACCGTTCAGAGTTGTCGTGATGCTAAACCATTCAGAGGCAGGCTAGGAAGGACGCCGTGGTCAAACTGAGATGAAGGCGACGATGTGACCAGGCTATACGAAAAAAGACGTTTTCGTGACTCAAAAACTACCCTCGTACGTGCGCCGCATTGAGTTTGGTGAGATGAAGAGGTCAAAGAGTAGTACCCCTATCTAGAGATCAAAGGAGAAGAAAATATGTAATGTAATGTAATGTGTCAATATTTTATTGGAGAAATGAAAAGTTATTTTTATAGTTTTGAGCCATGTCTAGAATACAAGTTTAAATAGCCAGTTTGATATAAATTTTATGAAGTTTCAAAATATCATATAAAATTAAAAATTAAAATTATTATATATGCACTTACAAAACAAAAATAACATACGTCACTTCCAAGTATTTAAAATATTATTTATACCCATTTCACTAAAAAAATAATAAATTTTAAGGAAAATTGGTGAGATTTTAAATGACTATATTCAAATGTAATGAAAAATGGTAGAATGTTAAAAAGTCACTAAAGTTAAATAATTATAAAATTGTTATTTTTATATTGATATATATATGAAATTTGACAAATTTAAAAGGGTATGTATGATATTTTTATTTTTAGTTGTATATATAATTGTTAATAGTTAGAAAATAGAGTACATGTGATGTGGGTACATTTGATTTGGTGGTAACTAGTAAGTAATAAGAAAGTGAAAAAGGCATGAAACAAGTTCTTTTTCAAAAAGACATTGATAACAACAACAACAACAACTAAACCCCTTTCACTTGCTCGATCGATCTACTGCAAAACCCTAGTTCTTCACTCTCTAATTAAACTAGATTAAATTAAACAACAGTCAGTCAGTCAGTGAACATGATGAATGAACAAACAACGCCTCCACCGACGATCGGAAAAATGGGCCCTTACACCGTCTTCATTACTCATCCCTCTGATGCCGAATCTCCGATCAAAAACCCTCCGCCGGTTCAACCTCCGCCGCTTCACTACCACAACTCCGATTCACCCAAATTCGCCTTTTTCTGGGATGCTGTTGCCAAACTTCAAAATGGTAACTTTCATTTCAGATATTTCTATGATGATTGATTGTTTCAGCAGATTTGAACTGTTTGCTTGTCTAATTGCTTCAATTGTTACTTTAACATTTCAAATCTCTGTTCTTGAGTAATTGGTCTGCACATGCATGTATAATTGTTAATTTGCACAATTGAATTGATGCTTGTGTTTTTGGTTTGGAGTTGTTTTTGTTTTTGATGTTATTCTTTTGGATCATTTATATAACAGCACATTCTAGTTTGGATGAGTATGTAGCACATTGGTTCGGGTTGAATCAATCAAAGTACCAATGGGCGCTTGACGATTACTATGAAAGCAACGGATCGGTAAGCTTTTATGCTTACTTGGAATGTATAGGTTTGATTAGATGTGTTGAAGTAAACAGTCTTTAAAAAACCGATTTCTTATATGTTCAAGTTCAATCGTTTGTGGTTAATGACCTATTTAACATGTTTCTTGATATCTGATTCTTGAAAAAACATCAGGATAAAGTTGATACACAAGTGACACATGCATCCTCTAAAGCTCAAAGGGTGTAACATGTGCTTCTTTGGCAGGTAGGTGGTTCAACTATTCTGGGTTTTGCTTATTTTGTTAGGTTATTTTATCATGAATTTGAGGTTTTATTTGCTTTCTTTTGCAGGATGGGGTTTGGTTGAGAAAGAACACCTTCATAATGTCTTTTGAGCATGTTATTTATGTATCATTACTTGGTTCTTGTGTGGGTCTGATTGGATCAATCTACATGATTCTTGGAAGCTGACAACGAATGTTTTGGTGCATGGATGTGTGTTTTTTTGGAAATGAATATGAATCATGTAATTCGATCCGTTCATGGTGTGTTTAATCACTCGCCAATAACCAAATTTCTGGCATGAAGTGTAGCCTATCTGTAATGTCAAATGTGTTTGTTGTTGAATTTGTGCATCTGTTTCCAAATGAAATGTGTCCACTCTTGTGAACCTAAATTAGGGGTTAATTACATGAGCTAAACCACAAAAAACTAACTCTTAAAAGTTTTAAATACTATAAAATGATTATTAATCCATTATGTCTTTATAGCAAAAGTTCCAAGCTAAGACACCTCAGGAAATGAGACAAAGGCTATGCATTAGTCCCAAACAACTGAACAAGTCAAACTTGTTATTAAAAACATCATAGAAAAAACAATGAACATACTTTAGAATCTTTGACCATGGATTATGATATGAAACATTGAAGAGCAAAAATCTTTCATGGGTCAGCTGGTTTCTGAATAACAAAAGACATGCACTGAGCCTGCCTCACATTGTCAAATGCCAAACACCTTATATATGCATTTGGGTATGCCTTTTTGCACTCCTGAATTTCATTCAATACCTGTGAGGAATCAGTGCAACCAAACATTGGCAATTTCCACAATGTCCAATACCTTCCATCATAGTAATTGGGAATTTTGCTGTTCTCTCTGAATACATGTCCTACCTAAACACAAACCAAATCGAAAAATGAACAAATCAACCTGATATTAGATTACATTTGGATCAGGCATAAAGATGAAAACCCACAAACGAAAAACAATAATTTTATCATTCTTGCTTGTTGCAGCATATGGGAATGTACTAAAAATTGAACCTTGTTTTGGTTTTCAAGATCAAGAAAGGAGACCAGGGTACTTTTGATCTTACCGTATCAAACTCAAGACACGGCACCCATCCTTTCTTCATCATGTAATCGATCTCCTTTGCAATGGACTCATCTGTGAGAGGTGGAAGATATGAAAGAGTCTCAAACTTCTTGTTATTGATTGGGTTCCAAACCTATATACATGGAAAGTTTAAGATACTTAAACTAATACCCAAATCAAGAAAATACATAACTGTAACAATTTATTATATAATACCTTCATGCAGTGAATCCTTGAACCATTTGAAACTGTTTTCCGGCTCCAAGGTACAGAATTTGTTGTCTGGAAAAGCTTAGATCTATTTGGATTCAAACCCGTGTAAATGGATCCGGTAATGGGAGTTGTGAATGTTGCTGAAGACATTCTAAAAATGTCTTCCAACAGTTGTGGAAAAGGGTATGACAATAAAACTCATAGCATGCATGTATTTTATAGCTTAACTATGCAAATGCCATACAAATGGTCACACAAAAGAACAAATTAGACGGCTTGTTAAGTTGGTTGGTGACTTATGATGTACAAAGGAAGGTGAAAACTACAATGTGTATGGAGGGTTTTGTTAGGCATTTAAGTATAGGTTTCATCACCATACCCTTCCCTTTTGTTTTTGATTTCTTTGTGGCATAGTTGTACACATTAGCACACAGAGAATGGTCATGAACCAACCAATGAACGGTGTCGCAAACTAACACAATTATACTAATTCATTAATATGTTATTAAGTAATTGTAGAATTTCATGGAGGTCTTTAGCTTGAGGGTGACATTGATCATCAACAAAGAATTTGTTAACAATCCCATTGACTTCAATAAAACTCCAACCAGGATCAATATCAACTTTTCTTTCTGTCATCATCTTCCTCAACTTAATCACACCTTCCCAGCTTCCATTATTTGCACACATATTAGCAAGAAAAACATACCGTCCACTGTGTTTAGGCTCTAGTTCTAACAAATGTTTTCCACCCGCCTCTGCCAGATGTATCTCATTATGTGTTAAACACCCATGTAGAAAAGATCCCCAAATAGCTCCATCAGGTGCCATTGGCATCAACTTGATCAGTATCTCCGCTTCTTTCAGCTGTCCTGATCTAGCCAATAAATCAACCATGCATCCGTAGTGCTCGATTGTAAGCTGCAAATCGTAAACTTTGTTCATTTTTCCAAGTAAACACCATGCTTTCTTTAACAAAGTTTTGTGATTACAAGCCACAAGAAGTGCAACAAATGTAATTTCATTCGGAACTGGTCCATCCCGCTCCATTTCCTCAAAAAGTTCAAATGCCATTTCATTTTCACCATTTGTGGCTAACCCTAAAATCATAGCACTCCATGTAGCAACATCTTTACAAGGCATTGTGTTAAACACATCTTTAGCTTTCTCTATATCCCCACATTTAGCATAAAAATCAATTAGTGCAGTACCAAAATCAAGATCAATACTAAAACATTCATCAACTAACTGACAGTGTATGCTTCTTCCTATATCAAAACCACCAACCGCACCACAAGCATTAAGAATGTTTAATAAAACAGACCTATTAGGATTCACCATCCCACACTTCTTCATCTGGCAAAACAACTCGATCGCTTCATTAAACATCTCATTCTTAACAAACCCAGAAATCATCGCACTATACGACACATCATTTCTCTCAGGCATTTCATCAAACACCTTACAAGCATCATCAACAAGCCCGTTACTAAAACACCCTGTTATCAAACTAGTACAACAAACCACATTCTTAAACAAACTCTCTTCAAACACCTGTTTAGCTAATCCAACAGCTTCATAATTCGCATACATACTAATCAACGAACTGGTGACATAAACATCAGAAACACTTCCAAGTTTTACAATCTGCCCATGCACTTGAACCAACGAATGTAAACAATCACATGTTCTGACCAAAGCAGGGAAGGTATAATCATTGGGTTGAATGGAATTGTTACGCATTTTGGTGTAAAGCTGTATACCCATTTGTTGTTTAGAGTAAGCTGATATGATGGAGTTGAAATGGAAGATGGTGGGTATGGTTATTTGGTTGAAAATTGTTTGGGCGTAATTGATATCGAATGTTGCTGAGAAAGATAAGAGTTTGCTTGTTATGTAAGTGAATCGAGCAAGGCCTCTGGTGATGAATTGGGCGTGGATTTGTTTGAGTTGATTCAAGGTTGAACATTTTTCAAGGATAAGAAGATATTGGGGATTTGAGATGGTTCTGTTCATTCATACAAACAAACAAACAAGAAATTATGATCTACTTGTCACCTGAGACAAAGAAGACGACCGGAGTAACATAAGAAACATAGACACCAGAAATGAAACTAAGTTTAACTTACTAATTTTTTTAAGTAAAAAATAAGTTAAACTTAGTTTGTCAAACTATAAATTATAAGGACAAAATTAATAAGTAAACATCTCCTGACTTATTAACTTGCCGAAGAAAAAATAAACAATTTCAAACAGCCCCTATGAGTTTTGTGTTTGGGATTGATTGATTTTTTTTTAAAGTTATTTATAATTCGTCGAATTAAGACCGTCAAGTAAAGTACAAGATTCATAGTGTAAACTGATTAAGTTATTAGGGGGCAAAATGATAACAAGTCAAAGTTAAAGAGTAAAAAAAGTAACTATGTTAAAGCTAAGATAAAAGGTAAAATATGACATTATTTAAAAAACTAGGGATCAAAACTAAAAGTGGTGGCATGGAAAGAAGGTGCCGAGCAAGATTGTTGATATAAGAAGTTATTTATCTAACAAATCAAGATTTTAATGTGTAAGTTTTAGGGAAAAATGTTTGTTTTATAATACGAAGTTTGGAAGAAAAATTAAGTGAAAATTTTCACAGAAGTTATTTATCTAACAAATCAAGATTTTAATGTGTAAGTTTTAGGGAAAAATGTTTGTTTTATAATAGGAAGTTTGGAAGAAAAATTAAGTGAAAATTTTCACAATGTATGAATTGATAGAGTCAAATTTCTTAAATATTAAATATCATAAATTTTTAAATATAATGATTATAATTTATTTATAAATATTGGAGTAAATTACAAAAAAAACGTCCTTTAAGTATACAACAAATTGCAGGTTTCATCCTTTAACTTTGATAATTACATTGATCGTCCTTTATGTAAAGGATTTGTAACACTTTAAGTCCTTTAAACTAACGATCGTTAACTATTCTGTTATTATTTTTGTAATTCCTATTTTACCCTTACTTTACTCTTTTAATTAAAGATAATAATAATAATAATAATAATAATAATAATAATCAAATCAAATAAAACAACTTTAAACCTTCTCCACCATACACTTCATCTCCCCTGACCAAATCTCTTCCTCACCTGCCACCACTCCCACCATGCTCCTTGTTGAAATTAATCAATTCGATCTTCATCACTTCAACGTTTCCTATCATTCCAGCTATCCTACCGATACAAGCAACACGCCAAAGGATCTTTTCAAAAACCACTCCCTTGTAAAATTATGTCGTTATACGTAGCCCTGCTTGAAATCCACCCCAGAAAACTGCGACGTTAGTTAAGAAGGCGTGCATTTATTCGCGGACTCTTAGTTTACAATTGTGTTGGTCGTGTGCCATTATGAGGTAATGTCATCGTGATGAAAGTTCTAACATACTAATTTTCCGATCGTGTGCCATTGTGAGTTCGTGGGGTAATACTTTTCCGACGATGATGGTTTGAATTTGAAGGCATCAAATTTTATTCAATGCGTATATCACATCATCATTCAATATTAGCTTGTTTTAGGATGATGGTGGTATTTTGAGATGATGACAGATGCAAATGCTTGTTCAATTTGGGTGTTATAGTTTTCGCGATGCTAAAGACGAAACCACGCAGAGAAGAGAAAGGGGAGGAAAAGGGGCTAGAAGTGGGTTTTATAAAAAGATTAAGAGAAGGATAAATTGGTAATTAACTATTCAATTTAACAGAAAAGTTAATGGTCGTTAGTTTAAAGGACCTAAATTGTTACAAACCCTTTACATAAAGGACGTCTAATGTAATTATCAAAGTTAAAGGACGAAACCTGCAATTTGTTATATACTTAAAGGACGTTTTTTGTAATTTAATATTGTTATACAACACGTGTGTAACACATGAATATTAAACCTAGTATAATATAATTAGGAAACAAGTACCTTTCAGTTACTTCTTGTGTTAGTGACATTCAATTTGTGCATGAACTTTAATAGAATAAAAAACAAGTACTCCAAGTTGAGTTTTGTGTTTTTGGGAAATTCAATTTATTGTACTTGAATTTTATTAGTGGTAGGTACTAACATGATGCCTATCAATATTCCGGACCATGTTTTTAATAATTTTGATGTTTATTTATCAGTATAAAAAACTGAATTATTTTCCATGATGGTAGACTAACTTTAATTAAGTGGATAATGAAGATCATTTCAATATATTATTTTTCCCTTACAAAGTCTTGGTTCATTTGTTCATTTCATCTCTTAATTATGGCCTGTTTTGTGTTAAAAAATTATCAGCAAACTAAAGGTATATTGCTAGAATGGGAAATACTCTTGCAAATAATGATTGAAATCTTGGGAATTTAATAAAAGGTGTATTCGTTTCGCTGTCCAAAAAAAATAATAAAAGGTGTATTTGGAAACACATCACAAATCAGATTATTATTGGGTATTTAATTAACTCATCACTTACTGTACCAGTTATTTGCTTTTAAACATGCTAGAGCAGCTAGACTACCCGAGCAAGCAGTTTGAACTATTTTTCCCTTTATATTCTTACGTGAAATTGTGATAACGAAAAGTTAGCTTTCAAAATATATGTAAGAGTATAAAATTTGACAACATTGTTTTGCAATCTTACGCCTATAGGAGTTTACACCGGTTGGCGACTTTGTTTAAAATACCAAAACAAGGTTATATTACAAATTTTGCTAGCGGCGATGCCCGTAACACTTGTGACAGATAGGCGGAGGACTTTTATGTCATACAGATACTGTCGGATATTTTACAGGAGGTGATATTTTACAGGAGGTGACGTGTGCACAATATACATGAGATGATTTCATTGATTTTGATGACTTAATCTTGTTTGGAGGAAATACTTTTAGAATTAACATTTGAAGTAATACATTTAAGGAAGTTTTTAGTTTTTCTAATGGGAGGAAGTTTTTAGTTTAAATGACATTTTTTGAGAATTTCCTTAACTACTAATTTGCAAAGTTGGTGCCCACTAGCCTTCAACTTTGACATATTTGTATTTTGAAACAATTGTATATTTACCCTTATAAACACCCTATTAGGGGTGTTCATGGTTCGGTTTAAAACCGTGAAACCGTCCAAACCGGTCAACGGTTTGGCTTCATGGTTGGTTTTATTTTTAACTTTCGGTCGGTCGGCTTCAAAAAATTTAAACCGTAATGAACGGTTTGGCTTATGGTTTTTACCAAAAACCGGTTGGATAAAACCGGACCGGACCGTAGGATTTAAGTATTTTAAAATTATACATTTTTTATATTAGATATATAATTATTAACAATATTTCATATTATATATTAGACCGAACCATGCTTGGTTCATGATGTTTTTGGATTGCACATATGGAGCTTAGAACTTTTGGACAGTAGTCGATAAAGGTGATTAGGTTGTTTGTTTTGACCTGGTTTGTTTTGAACACCTAATTACTTTAAGCTTCTTTGTGTATTTTGGCAGTTTATTCTAAGCTTGTATTAGAATAATTTTGTACTTATTATGTGTTTATTTGGTGTGTATGTTTTTTAACATCATGTTAATTAGGTGTAGATTTTTTTGACATCTTATATTAGCACAAAGATGAACATGTATAGTATACAAGCCCAATATAGGCCCAAACCGTGAAACCAAACCGGAGCCAAACCGTTAGTAACGGCTTGGTTTGGTTTGGTTTGTATTTTCAATGGTTCGGCTTCGGTTTTCGATATACAAAAACCGTACTAACGGTTTGGCTTACGGTTTGATAAAAAAACCGTCAAAACCAAACCGTGAACACCCCTACACCCTATAATTGTATATTTTCCCAGCTAAAAAAATCAGTTGTATATATACCTAATGTTGGTTAAATTTTTGCATATGATCATACTAATGTGTATATTTGCAAATTAAAATTGTTTATAACGGGAAATATAAAGTTGATTTTTTTACTGGAAAAATACGCATTTAACGTGTTTTGGAGGAAGAAATATGCATTTAGCTCGTGAATTTTTTATCACTAACTTTGAATATATACACAATTAACCTTTATCTCTTTTATCATCACAACGCAAATAAAAATTGAAGTTTCAAATATTGTTAATACGTTAACAAAATAAACAACCAGCACTCACCATTGGATGTGCCGCTCAATTAATAAAATGAAGCATTCTAATAATCTAATTCCTAACAGGACCAACACCACTTGATTAAAAAGATAAAAATTAAAAGTCTACTTCTGGAATATGTTTAATTAATCACTAAAAGGTGGAACGGTTGATGCCTCTATTAGTATTTTGTCGTTGCCTCTATTAATATTTTGTCGTTTTGGCCTAAAGTCATGGTACTTGTGGTTTTTTATCATTGAAAACCAAAATCAAACTATTTAAACTTTAAACTAAAAAACCAAATCTAAATCGAACTCTTGAGTGGTTTGGCCCGGTTTGGTTTTGCGGTTCTAGTATTATAGTCCAAGTTTAAGAGCTTTAAAAACATCTCAAAATCTTATAAATTTTCAAAAGTATCAGTATTAGAAATTGATTTTGTATTTGAATATTGCAAGATTACATGTGTTGTAATACTATAATAATATATATATTTATATTATATTATATATATAAGCGCGTACGGTCCGGTCCGGGTTTTTACAAACGGTTTTTGGTAGAAACCGTAAACCAAACCGTTAATAACGGTCCGATGTTTTACTAACAGTTTTTGATATAAGCATAAACCGACCGGGAAACCAAACAAATGATCAATTTGAGCGGTTTTACGGTTTAAAACCAAACCGTAAACACCCTTAATGGAACTTCAATTTTCATACAGTATTATAAACACAAGTACTATCAGTTTGTTTGTGTGTGAGATTAAAAAAGAAACAGAATTAGGAAAACGTAGGCTATAAATAGAAATTTCTTTTTTATAATTGTCCTGTTTTTTTAATTATATTAAATTAAAAACATCAAACAATTTGCTCTTCTTTTAATTTAAATAAATAAATCAAATGGTGTAATGTTGGTTGCTTTTATTGTGGCCATCCACAGTTATATAGTTATATCTACACCAAAAACGTACATATAATTTTCAACATCTTCAAACTTTGAAGCTACCTGCAGGTTTCAATCATGGCTCTCCCCGAACCAGACCAGGTAATATACTTCACACATGACTTTTCCCATCAATACAACTTATCAATCGGTTCGACTATAAGTATTTCGTCGTACGCTTGATCAGTAAACCATGATCAAAATAAAACAAACCGGCCAGATCGTTCAAACTATTTGTAAAGTTATATTTGTAGATGAACAAGATTATATATATATATATATGTATGTATGGGTTTACATTTTAATTTGTTACAACTTTATACAATTGTGGAACATTTATATAAAACAATAAAATCTCCTGAAATCACCTCTGAATAAAAATCACTACTAGTGAAAGTACTGTTGCAAAGAAACTTAATTAATAAAAATCATCTCTCTTAATTATTATAATAAACTTTAACTAATATAAGGTTGTTTGGTCCAGCCTCTTAATGGTTCAGATGTCTGAATGATTCAGCATTTAATTGTTCAAACTGTTTGATTCACGAGTAGATGTTCGTATGGTTAAGACATTTGCTTCTGAATTGTTAAGCATTATACTAGCTTTTAATGGTTCAGACCTCTTATTGTTTCAATATTCTTAATAATTCAGACTTCTTATTATTGATTCAGCACTTATTTATTCAGATGCTGCAAAACAATCCATAGTCATTATTTAAGTTTAATCATTTGTTGCTTGTTTGATATTGTGCAGAAGTACTTTGAATTATTGTTTGACGTTTATGCATGTCGTGTTTTTGGATTTGTTTGAACCAAAATTATTCATTTTTGCAGGTGATTTTTGAAGAAGGTGTACGAGTACGAAAAATTATACTAAACAGACCGAAGAAACTAAACACCCTCAACTATGAGATGGTATAATTATAGTTACATGTATATATATACGCAGACGTTTTAAGAGGTGTCCTTTTCTAAAAAGATAATATAAACTTTTTTTTCTTTCGAGTTTCAAACCAACAATAATAAATTAAATAAATGTTTGTGTTCATTTCTTCATATAAATTTATATGTTAATGTTCATCAAAATTTCTATCAAAAGTTTTAGTATTTGTATTTACAAGTATTGGCATGACTTTAGAATTGAACATTTATATTAATCGCGTAACACCTAAAATGTCATTTTTATAGTACTGTATTGGAGCAGGCAGGCTAAAAGTTTGGTGAGCCTTAAATTATGTGGGCCTGAAGGAATTGAATTATTTTTAAAAGTTTTCTATATTTGAGTATTTATATTTAAAATATTTCTGAAATCATTTTGTCCTTGAATCCGATTCAACTGATAAGAAGACCGGTTCAACGCCCTGTCAGGTTCTGAAAATAATGGTTGCTAATTTGTATCATATTGATTGCAGTTACGGAAAATGTATGAGAAGTCGAAAGCTTATGAGAATGATCCGACGGTTAAGCTCGTTATCCTCAAGGTACAAGTTTAAAAGTAAAACGAGATTCGGTTCGGCTAAAACACTACACATGCTTTGCCCCATGTGCTATGTTGTAAAATTATATTGTGTTTAACTCATCGTTATATATCATTTTCCAAGGAAGAGGACATATAATAACTTTATAGAGGTTAAATTACGTTTTTAAACATAAAAAAAAGCATCCATACTAAATTTTCACACGTGGTATATATTATATACATACTAGCGTGAAAGCATACAATGTGAAAATTTTCACCATAGAAGCCGTGAAAGCAGCATATTGTTTAAATCTTTTTTATTACATTAAAATGTTTTAAAATTAAATAAAAACTCACTATCACTCAGAGGCCTAGAAGATTTTCGATCAATTTACGGAGTAAAATTTCTACATAAGAAAACCTCTCTCAAATAGTAAGACTGCAAAATACAAATTAGGCAAAAAAAAAAAACCAAAACATTACATGTTATATCACAAGAATTAGGATACATAAATAACTGAGTGACAACTAAGATATACAATACTACGTCAAAACATGATATATTTCATTTGCAAATACTTGGTAGTAGAAGTGTCACTATTACTAATAATAAAAACATAAGAATCGCACACGTTGACTGGCCTGTGACACCTCGCCCCACAGCAAGACTCAGAGGTAATTTGGTTCCATCGGTTGGTCCAAAGTCAAGGGGTGAGGTTCGAATTACTACCTTTGCCCCACAGTCACATTATGCTAATACTTTTATCCGGACATCCTTTCATCGTCTTGGGCTGGTCACCGACGACTTTTTTCCCACCAAATGTACACTTCCCAAGATTCGAATCTGGGTCTCTTGCGAGAACCCAAATTAAGCTCAGACACCACTAAGCCAAATGAGGGATGGAAGCATGTATGTTTAATGTTTTATTTGAATCATATCATATTCTTGGTCTACAGGCAAACGGGAAAGTATTTTGTGCTGGTGGTGATCTCACGTCTGCTTATAATTTTACATATCTTGGTAAGTGCAAATTTATAACAGGCAAGAGCGGAAATAAACAAACATAAAACCATGTATTTTTTTTGGTTAGGGCATTGGAGCTTCGCAGCCAGTTATTATAGGAAAGAATTTTATTTGGATTACTTACTTGCAACTTATAAGAAGCCATTGGTCTCAATTTTTGATGGTAGTGTTATGGGAGGAGGTGTTGGAATATCAATACACTCAACATTTAGAATCGTTACCGAGAATACGGTAAATCGATCTAACTATGTGATTTGTTTATATATAGTCTAGCTACCTTCTAGCTCCTGCTCTTGATATATACTGATACATTTGCATATTAACATGTTATATTCGACATTGTTGTAGATATTCGCAATGCCAGAGGTGTTGATTGGACTATTTCCTGATGTTGGTGCATCTTATTTTCTATCACGACTTCCAGGATTCTTCGGTAAATTCAACTTAAATTAATCACTTTACAAATTAAGGAAAACACAAATGCTATATATCAACTTAATTAGTGAAATTGTGACTAGTGTGGAACACATTATGGATGCCAATAATAATAAGTATATTTAATCAAGAACTAATATTTCTATGTATATTTAGGAGAATTTTTGGGAATGACCGGTCTTCGGTTAAGTGGAGCTGAGATGATTGCATTAGGTCTTGGAACTCATTTTATTCCGTCCAAGGTAATTTTTTTTAAGGGCCAAGCCAACTCACAAACTGTAATAAACTACTTTTAAATCTACACCAATTTGACAATAGTGCTTATTGAATAATGTTCTTGTAGAATTTAAAATCTTTGGAGAACGCACTTGAGAAGATGGTTGCTTCATTGGATTCACCAAGTGTATCTACAATATCTATGATTATTGGCAAGTTTGCACAACAAGTAAATGTCAAGCCAGATAGTACATATTTTAGGTATAAATCACTCTTAATTATTTTTAGAGCATCATAATCGGATTGAGGCATTTTTGCGACGTCCTGAAGAAAAAGTTATATGAATGTTATAGTCATTATAACACAATAACAACATATAATAAAATTGTCTCCATTTTGACATGACATATGTCATTTGACCATATTATATGACCAGGCTCGAAATGATCAACCAGTGCTTCTGCGGTGAATCTGTAGAAGAAATAGTATCCTCATTGGTAAGTTATGCAACTTTACATATAGACTATATGGTTATGCATGTTGGATATGATACACTACTTGAATACGTAAACATAATGAATTTGATATCTTAGGAACGCTTGGCTGCACAAGTTCAAGAGAAATGGGTCCATGACGCTCTCACTTCGATGAAATCCGCTAATCCATTGGGTCTCAAGATTTTCTTGCGAACGGTATATATGCTAGCTAGTATTTTTTTTTAAACGAACAAACTAACTAAGGACTCGTAAATGTTCTTAACCTTCATTTTACGCATGCCGTAGATTAGAGAAGGTCGATCCAGAAATATCAAGCAGTGTCTTGAGGCTGAGTACATTGCTATCTCTCATGTTCTAGGCAGAACGTTTAGCAATAACTTCTACGAGGTGGCCTCGTGTAATTAATTTGTACATACTTTTCCACAATCACAGCTCAATATTAGTACTTATAAGCTTAGAATGTTGCTTTTGTAGGGAGCTAGAGCTATGTTGATCGACAAAGATAAGAAACCCAAGGTAATTAAAACTACCATCTAACTTAATTATAACAAAATTTAGAAAATCATGACACCGAATTCGAAACTCTATAATTGCAAGATGTATAAAGTTCTAGTGAGTTTGTACTTTATAATTAACCTTTAGTTTATGGTTGATGTAGTGGGTACCGTCGAAACTAGAGGAAGTTAGCGAAGAAATGGTGGAGACATGTCTTTCGGGATCATTCAGTGAGGACGAGGATTGGTTACCTTTACAACTTCCCTTAAGAACAAGCAGAACTAACGTTGTTGCAGCATCAAAACTTTGAGCTTTAATTTACTAAGAGATTAAGATTTCTTTTCAGCAACCTAAAGCTAGCCCTTCAAATTTGAAAACTTCCATGTTCAATCCTTAAATAATTTAGTGAATTTGGGTGTGATTTGTTTGTTAATGTATGAATGCTGGTCAAACCTAAATTAATAAAGTTACTTCACAGTTGTAGAAGTTACAAGTGTTGTGATTATATATAATTTTTTTATAACGTCAATTTGAATCGCTCACGACTCATTGACCCACGCGATAATCTTAATTCATTCTCTTGTGACCTTTCTAAGGATCATGACATATAAGCAAATTTAATTATTGAAAAACATCAGTATTTTACTGTTGCTCATATATTAATTTTTTTCCATGTTGCATGTACAATAAAAGTAAAGTAAATACATATTTAATCTGTAAGAATTAATAAAAAAACTGTACAAAAATCTCAATTACATAATTAAACATGTTGATGGCATACTAATATTATTTATTGTTACTCTTATATCTTCTCCATGTTGTACAACAAAAAGGGGTGCCTTTTCTAAAGCTTTCAAATTGGTCATTAGCTATATAAATTGAAGAAGATGATAAAGATTTTGAGTCACCATGGATCCACCCCACAAGCTCCGCATCCAAATCGCCTTCTGAGCTACTAACCTTGTTACCATTTGCATGACATGCACGTCGGTCATACATTTGGATCCTCATGTTCTTGCTAAATCTTCTCCGCCATAACCAAAACCTCCTAGACAATGATAAATGCTTCATGTCAACATTAGGTCGTGCAAGCACTAAACTTTGTGTTCTTGCTGGTGGCAGTGGTGGTCGTGCGAGCACTATACTTTGTGCAGCTGGTGGTGGTAGTGGTGGTCGTTCAAGCACTAAACTTTGTGTTTCTCGTGGTGGTAGTGGTGGTCGTGCAAGCACTATACTTTGTGCAGCTGGTGGTGGTAGTGGTGGTCGTTCAAGCACTAAACTTTGTGTTTCTGGTGGTGCTAGTGGTGGTCGTGCAAGCACTATACTTTGTGTTGCTGGTGGTGGCAGTGGTGGTGTTGGTTGTAAAACAACCTCCTCGAGAGGCGAATTCATGGGTGTTCCTGGTTTCTTCTCCCATTGAAAGGGTACCCCTACATTGGCAGTGCTCCTATAATAAACACGCGATGATTTACCAAATGACGAATCTCTAGAGAGGATCTTGTTGATAGGCAACTTTTCTCCTCTAAGTACCGAAAATGGTACATCATCAATGTCTAGATTTTGATGTGGTGTACTTTGAGTTTTTGAAGAGTTTAAGGAAAAACTTCTTCGGAAGATCGAGTTCATGATAATGTGTTTGTTGAATATTGTTTAAAGACGATTTGGTTTGGGGAATTTATATAAAAAAGAACATAATTATATCTATGTGTAGATGCATGTATATACAAAACAATGACAATACCTTCATATCTATAATGCTTGCCTTTGTTTTTCTTGTCAAAATGTTCCTTTTCTTGTTCTTGTCATATGTGCCATTTGGACAAGCCAAAATAGGCATGCATATATCTAACCACACGTTTGGATTGATATTACCTATGAGGAATGTATATGTTATAATCGCTATCCTTTATTATGAAAAACAGTAATAAATTTAAATAATATCAATTACGTTTAGTTGGTTATTAATAGTTTCAACTAGCAATATTACTACTGACAGTCTCATTTTTTAACATGTTGGCTTCCAATGAACACTGTCTAATAAAAACCTAAAGATGTAATCTTCTCTTCTAATAATTTGCTAATCATTGTCTTCACACAATGCACTTGTCACCACCATATTGATCCTCATTTTTTTTCATATCTAGCATACTTTATTTGATGTTTTGCTATTACTAGTTTTTTTTATTATAAAACAATATAAATACTTTTTGCAGATCCTATGGGTACTCAAAAGACCTAACCTAATATACTAATATATGTTGTGGAGTTAACAATAAAAAAAGGCAAAATATTACCTCTAATTAGCACACCAAACAAAATAAATCGTTCTCATTTTTAATATTAAACATTAGAAGTTAAATTAAAATACAAGGTTTATTCATCATTTCTCATAAAATTCAATAAGAGAAAAAAAACGTTGAAGCAAATTTCGTTTTTTATATAACTCACACATTTGTAACTCATATTTAAGTTATATATATAAACATGTACATGTAACTACAATTAAAACACCATTTGATTGATGAAGTGGTCAATCATATGACATATATACTGAAGGTCATGACACTCGTACATAAGGTTTAGCGATCGATATATTGTGTTTATGTTTTATATTTATACAAGCTATTACTTATTATACAATTGACATCAATATATTTAATCAGATGGTTATATCGTCCAGTGAAAGGAACTTAATTGAAGTAACTACGTAGTTATTATTTATTATTATTTATTTACTACATAACATTTTTCTACTTCAACACATGTCGTGTATTTTGTGACTTAGCCACACGTGTTTATTAAAAAAAATTTGTATTTTTTTATTTACTACATAATATGTGACCTCATACGCTCTGTGAATACAGACGGCAATGATAACTTACGTCTGCCTATTTCAGGGAAAACCATACTCTAATTCGGGAAACATCACTAACTCGTCCGTTCATAGGCATGACATCAGGTTAGCCGTAGAACTCATTCGTCTCATAGGTTGATCTTGTGTTGCCATAAGTTTTCATTCATTGCCCTCCCAATATGTTGCTACTTGTTACTAAAAACTGAACTTCGGTCTCTTTTGGAAAATACCGACCTCTTACCACTAAATCGCAATGGTAGTTTCGAAAAGTTTTTTTTTTGTAAAGTGTACCATTCAAAATTAGTGGTTAAAACGTTAGATGTGACAAATTAAGGGGGTATTTGGAAGGCCAAAGTTGGCAAATTAGTGGTCAAAATAGAAAGGCCAAAGTTGTGAATTGAAAACCCATAAAAACAAAGATTAATTTCATATATATCTTCTTACAAACTTTGGCAAATTTCTTATATGCTCAACCAAAAATAAAAATATCATATAGTCTTACAAACTTGACATATTTCATATATACCCAATCAAAACTAAAATTTTCATATATACCCAACTTAATGAGTTTTTACGTAATTGTCATTTTATCGCTTCCTGTTACATTTAAATGTATATTGATTTTGTATTTATGATCGACATCAGAGTTAGAATCTTAACCGTCTTCCTCAAACATTATTAATTTTTTTTTTGTAGGGATTTGGGTATATACGATAGTTTAAATACTTTGTAAGGATGTACATAACAATTTTAGTTTTACATGCGTATATATGTATCTTTAAATACTTTGTAAGAGCATATATGATATTTTTAGTTTTAGATGGTATATATGATAGTTTGAAGTTTTATAAGGTTATATATAAAATTATCCCAGAAACAAAATAAAGGAGTCAGTGACCGTCTCCTTTAGTAGTTAATTAATTAAGTTAAAAGAAGTTATATGAGACTAAATTATCGTTCTAAGTTGTGTACACCGAGATTTGAGGTAGAAGACAAACATATAACAAACTATGTGATGCCGTTTTGGAAGCGATCAAATGGCTCAAGAACACTTGATAGTTCAAAATATCCAATAGAACTCAAAGTTCAAGAACAAATGTTCAACATTCAATAATAATCAAAAACTAAGAGTAAATATTCATCAAACCTTAATACTTATACTAACCCTAACAACTAGAAGATAATAACAATTAAATAAATAAAAGATATGATAATTGAAAATTTAAATATTCTTCAAATCTTCAAATAATTTAAATATCTTCTAAATCTTCAATCTAGATTTCATGAGATCTCAATCCAAAACGAATTCATCTCAAGAGTCATTATCCGCATCACTATGTCATTAACATTTTTTGTATAACATAACTAAGTTTAGTCGGTTTTCACGAATAAAAAACACCCCTCATGGTGCAAAACTTTAAAGAACATGACAACGAGTTTCAAGGAAAGGCAAAGGCGCGATGCGGTCGGCGAACGTAGCTCTTGTTGCTACTCTCAAAACACCTTCACACCTTCCCAACTATAAATGTTTATTGCTGTTAAAAAAATACTATAAATGTTCTTTAAACAATCGAAATTCGTTATTTTATAATTTAACAACAAAAGGACGATATCAACTTTTTTTTATAATGACGCATTTTTTTTAATAAGTATGGTCCACTAAACATTATCTGACTAGCTTAAAGCATCAAAATCACATCCCAATGAATATATGGCATTAGTTATAAGCACATGACATTAATTATATACCAATTTTACTTGTCATACTTTCGTAATTTTACACTATTAACACCGACTCACGTTTGACATATTTACAACTGTAATTTCCTATTATATTTAACATATTTACGATGTAACCCCTTTAACTCTCCTGTTTTGATTTTGTTATTATTTTGACATCTAACATTGGATATATTTTCGTCTTTTAATATGCGATGCATTACAACTTTACACTGTAACATGCGAAATAATAAACCTTATTTTTCAATAGACGAAGGTACATATAAAAAACCTGACCGCCACATCACAAAATCCCTTCTTTATAGGTAGTTCATATGAAAAGGGAAACAAAAGGCACTCCACATCTTCTTTTCTTTCACAAGCAAACATCCTTCTCCTCCCTATGCTTACCTACTTATATCTTACTATTTTATTTAATTATTTAACTATCTGTTACAACAGTATATAAAATGGCAATCTATTCACATATTATTTTAGTCACACGTCACGAAAGTTAAGGGCATCCTGGCAATTTTTGAACGGATAAGTACTAAGCCAAAAACATTTTTAACAATAATTTATATTGTATCATACTTCTGTATTACACAAAACTAATATACACCAACTAAAGAGAAGCTCAAGGGATTCGAAACTCCAACCTTTATAACACTTATGGTCGTGCTACCAGTCCATAGGGATTTGAACCCACAACCTCTAGAACACTTAAGGATGCACGGTACCACTCCACACAAGCCAATATATTCACGATAAATTTAAGTTGGAAAAAAAGAAAAAAAAAAGTTTATTTTTCCCACTAACACGACACATGTCACTTGATGGTGTGGAACCACCATTCTTATTCTTAGTATATTATAAAGGAATTACATTAAATATGTTTATATGATAGACTAATACTAATCATAGCTTAACAAATGCCAGCAAAACTATATTACTTTAACGGAAAACTCACAAACTCTAAATACACCTTGGTACTATATATACTACTGTTAAGTCAAATGTTATTTTCAGTTTTCATGCTAGCAAAATTATATATGTGCTAAATAAGCTTTAATTAAAAGATTCGACCCAGATGGTATCAGGGTGTTAACAATACACTCCCAAATGGTGAAGGTTTATATCTCAATTTTGTAGGCATATGATTGTTGCTATAAACTTTAATTTAGTGCGATTAGTACTAATTAAGTAGTGATGTCACATTAATAGGCCATTAATTTGTTATATGATGTACTCAAAACCATAGAATTGAAGTAATTCTACCAATTCAAGCTATCTTATTGACATGACATAGTTTGGTAGGTTACCCGGCCAGCCCAATCCAGCTAGCACTATTTCATAACGCGTAACCTAACATAGAATTAAAATAACGCTATATATTAAGCTATCGTGTTGACATGACATATGAAATTAATCTCGTTTGATTGATTTGTCCCCTGAACCTATTCTGATTCTGAATTATCTGTCGTTACGTTGTTCCAAAGGACTAGCTGATTTGAAATAGCGAATTGTTGGGTCATCTCTATGGGTTCAGAAACCACACTGGATCATTATAGCATACTTCCACATTTAAAATTACTTATTTATTAGCTAGCTAGAATGAGATTGAACATGATAACCTTGGACATGTCGATCACTAATCAAATAAGTAGCATGAAGTATGTAGGCCAATTTTTGTTTAATTCTATCTTGAAAGGAGTTAGTGGTGTACAAATCGGTGGCCAAAGATACATCGGTACAAGTGATCATACAAACATGTACGTAAATTCTACTCATCTCCTTAATTCACCTTTTTTACGTACACAATATATATATATATATATATATATATATATATATATATATATATATATATATATATATTTACTTTGCTAGCTCATCGACCTATGTTCTTTAATTCGTATCTAGAGATCGAGAAATTAAGAAAATGATGAACAATAGTGATCAACAAAGTTCTCTAAACATGATGAAGCGACGGTGGTTGCAAGATCACCAAAGAAGACTCATGTCACAACCCTACATCAACACTACTCTCCCTTCTCAAACGCCTTCTCCGGTTCACAAATTTCTAAACCAGGAAGACGATTTGATACCTGGAGTTATGCCTGCTGTGACAGTTGTAGTGGAAGGTCGTTCAATCTGCCACCGGATCAGCCTACATAATCATGACGGTTACAATAGCCTTGCTATGGCTCTTCGCCGCATGCTGGTGGATAATGGAGATGATCAGCTGGAGGAGCACGGTGGAGGACTTGATCTATCGAATGCGGTGCCGGGTCATATCATTGCTTATGAAGATATGGAAAATGATCTTCTACTTGCTGGTGATCTTAACTGGAAGTAAGTATATATTGTTTTTTTTTTTTTTTTGTGTTTTTGATTTGAACTAGCTAGCTAACGTACGGATCCTATATTTTGGTAGGGATTTTACAAGGGTGGCAAGGAGGATTCGGATAATTCCAGTGAAGGGGAACTCGAGTAAAGGAAAAGGATTCAAGTAAACATACATATATATATATTTATTGTGTTTTTTTTCTATGTGTAACATCTAACATGGACTTTCAAATAGTTGTTTTTGAAGCATATGTACGGACGTAGTTGAGTTAATTTGTTTAGTTACTGTTTTCATGCTTTAATATATAATTAACTAGAAGTGTAAACTGTTTTTTTGGTACTTCTGTTATACATGACACATTTAGCATATTAAGACTTACTTTAACATGCAGTTTGGTTGCATGTGAGTTATATTCTTAACACAAATGGTTTCGAGGCCTAACTTCGTTCACTTTTCTGTTAAACCTTCCCACACGTGAGACCATTTGTGTTAAGGATAAAAATCACAAAGATCAAAACTCTTAAAGATGAGACTGAACATGTTAAAAATATCAAAACACAATGGCCAAAACTGCAATATACACTATTTTGAATTTATATTGTATCTTACACGTTGCGTGAGATGTGTTATGGGCTTATCGCGGCTCGCTACATATAAACAGTTACCCTTTAGCTTTATACAGCTGTAAAGTAACTAAGTTATCAGGGTCAAAACGATAATAAGTCAAAGTTGATGGTCAAAAACATAAATATGTCAAAGTCGGTGGTCAAAACCGTAAACATATAAAAGTCGGGGGTCAAAAACATAAATATGTAAAAGTTTAAAATAAAAAAATGGTAGCGACTCGGTTGGTGACACGTGTCGGTGTCACCGACTTTTGAAATTAGAGTATATATCAATATAGGATTGACCTGGTCCATACTATGTGTGACAAGCCCCGACCCCTAAACATTTGACTTGGAATGAAGACATGTAAATCAAGGTGTGGTTGATGTGCCTTAATGAAATTCTATATAAGCTGATTCATGAGACCCCTCATTAGGGTCGACTCAAGGTTTTTAGAAGCCTTAATAAAAAAAATTGAGGATCTTAACTTAACGTTTTATTTTTATAAAACCTTAGATTCATACTTTCATATTGAGTTTAACTTGAACATATGTTGGTTAACCATCAATACCTTTATGGGTTGTTGAACAACAATACCCGGTAAACCGTAACAAACGTTGGACATGCATGTCTCTAAGGAGTAACGGGATTTCAAGTACATTAAATGTTAATGGTTCGTAGTAGCGCTAACATTGTCTTCCTAACATGTATAGTTTATATTATTGTTAGGACATGACAATACGTATTTGGTGTTGGCTAGTGAGTTGCATGCGCATCTACCCTATTCTTTCTTTACTTTAGCTATTTTGTTTATTCGTAAGTATGGAGGTGTCAATGACTTGCATAATCATTGTCGCAGTTGAGACTTGAAATCTTAGATATTTAATTTCAATGTTGTTTATTGATCTTTTTATTATGTTGCGCCTTAATCTTGACTTCCTTTATGTTGTTGCTAAGACCTGTGTTCAGGAGCGGAACTATGTTTTGCTTGCCCCCACAAAAAAATGTTCATGCTCCCACAAAAAAAATGTCCTTGAAAAAAAATAATTAGTGTCATATATACGTAAAAGTCTTGACTGCTCCCACAAAAAAATGTCCTTGCTCCTCTTAAAATATTTTCAAGAGAGTAGTTGAGTGAAAAAGATACTTACATACGCAGATTTTTTTAGTTTCTAACAAACAATGATAGCAATTGTGACATAGTATGTATTTTGTGTACTTATCTTTTTGTGAAGAAGATGAAAATATATATTTGCTTTAATGTGGTCATCACTTTTGTATTGTAAACCCAAATAGTTTTTAATAAACCCGATACTCGTAACCTAATATGATAAATAAAAACATATGAATAGAACAAAAGGGACATAAAATAATGTCACACGTGTCACGTATAGTCGATCCGGCATTTTTAAAACGAACCAATAAAAACCATCTTTACCCATCCCACGGATCAAAATCATACGGTGCTGAATCGCTCACATCCAATCTAATCAACGGATATAAACCGACCCCCAAAAACACAACTTTCTTTCACTAGCGTATATAAACGCTAACCCACTACCAAATTTCAAACACAAATACAAATCAAAAACCAAATCAACATATTCAAATCTGAAACAAAATGTCAGGAAGAGGCAAAGGAGGCAAGGGTTTGGGAAAGGGCGGAGCAAAGCGTCACCGTAAAGTTCTCCGGGACAACATTCAAGGCATCACAAAACCTGCAATCAGACGTCTTGCAAGACGAGGTGGCGTTAAGCGTATCAGTGGTTTAATCTACGAAGAAACTCGTGGTGTTTTGAAGATCTTTCTTGAGAACGTCATTCGTGATGCGGTCACGTATACCGAACATGCCCGCCGTAAAACTGTTACGGCCATGGATGTGGTTTATGCTCTGAAACGCCAAGGTCGTACCCTTTATGGATTTGGTGGTTGAGAAACACAGATCTTGGTCATTTTATTTGGTATTTGTGTTTGGTAGGTTTTGGATTGTAAGCTTCTATGTTTATCTTTCGATTTGAATCGATGTTTTGTGTAATTGATGATCGTAATACAATATTAGGTTAGCTTTGATCTATTGCAATTGCAATTGTTTCATTTTATATAATTTTCTTGTTTAGTTAGTTATATTCGATAATCGTTTAATTAATTGCATTTGTTAATCACTACTCGTTTAGTTAGTTGTTAATTCGGCTGCTTCTGTTAAACACTAATGCTCATCAGTCATAATTGTTGTCACCTTTAGACAGTGTGATGTGTTAGCTAATGAATGTCTGTCAGCTGAAAACTTCATATTAGATTTACATTTGATTGATTTCTAAGTCTAATATCTTTATTTTTTCATTTTTGAGTTTGAGTGGTGATTATTTATCTGACAACTCAAAGACTAATCACCCCTCTTTAGTTGATCACTATGTTGTGTTAACTGGGCTCATGGATTTAAAAAGAGGGTTATATGTTCCCCAAGAGGACTTTCACTTTGAGTAGTAATTACATCTCTGACAAGTTAAAGACCAATCACCACTCATTAGTCGACTATTATGTTGTCTTAACTGGGTTTCTAGGTTTAGAGAGAGGGGTTAGTTGTTAACTACGAAACCTTGGAACCTGCTGTCATTTGTAATAGTTCACCGTCACACTAGCTAATACATGCTAGCGTAACGCACATCGGATTAAAACTTAGTTTGGCTTGGGCTAGAATGCCGACCTTAAGGAGGGCTAGTTCTTTGCCGTTGCTCATACCACCGCATCAATGGCTAGTTATTTTGCCATCACTGCTTATACCACCGGGACAGAGGCAAGTAGTTGTCTAATATCTTGTTAAGTTTATATTGTATTTCTGTAAAGATCATATACCTTAACTAGAATTGTATCAAAGCATATAGTTTTCAATCTTAATGGACTTAAGATAAGGCTGCTTCATTTGGGTTAGGCCCACCAAGCTTCACATAAATATCACATATGTTAACTCACATACATGATACATGATACATGATAGGCCCACGTACCAAATTTAGTATCCAAGCTGCCAAACATATTGATTCTTGAACATAATTTTAAATTTTATCAGACCACGAGTTATTTGATTTGAAAGTAATGACACACCTCTTACGAATCTTCTTGTGTGAGCATTGTTTTGCCTGCCGTCTTTCTCTTATAACATTCTTATAGGCCTGATGCACGTACCCAAAGGATCATACTCTTGTAATGGAAGAGCGTTGTATGTGGACCACTACTGGACAAAGAAAACAACGGGCCGGCACTAGTCCCTAATGAGAGACGACACAAAGGAACTGAAGGGAGTAACCCTCCAGTCCTCCACACGATCCTTGAATTCGTACTGACTACTGATGTCATATATATAGTCAAGACGTCAACCAACTGAATGGGCCTATATATGGTTAAATAGTATCTACATACAACATGGTATCATCACATCTTTTTTAAGTGGTGGTTGCTTTTAATTCTTTTGTAGACAAGTAATAATATAAATTTAAAACTAGATTTATTTTGTAGACAAGCTAGAATATAATTTAAAAGTACTAAGAAGCTAGGATGAACACTACACTTTTGACTAAAGAAGTAAAACTATCACTGTGTCATATTTTTTACACACATCGTGACACTCCACAACCAAGCCTAGTTAAATTAATCAAATAATGTTAACTTGTATAAAGCATCCAAAACTTTAAAAAAAAGTTGAAAAAGCAAAAAAAAAAAAAAGTTAGCATGTATATCTTCATTCAAAAATATAGGGCTTTTACAAAGTCAAACTTTGACTAGTGATCTAATTAAATAATTAAATGAAAACAAGCTGGCGTGTCAAATCCATGGGGCCTCACAAGTCACAACAAAATACAAATCGTGATTATGAATTATGATCGATTAATCATGAGGCATATGTTACTATAGGAAGAAAAATAAAAAATTGATAAAAACTTATAAAAAGGTCAAATTTGTATTTCAAATTCAAAAATAATTTAAGATGCGAAGGATATATCATATATGTTGTTTAAGTTATGAAAATGAGAAGCCAAAAATTGTTGTTGAAGAATTGTTTGATCTTTAAATCCTTTGGATGAGTCTGACTAAAGATATAGTAAAAGAGATTGCATTCAAAGTTAAGAAAGAGCAAATTAACCAACCCCCATGAGACTATTACCATCTTACCAAAATCCTACCATGGATCGATATATATTATTCAATACATAGAGACAAAACATTTTAAAGATTGATAAAAATATGGTATATTGGTTTTCATTGGTTCCAATTATCATATGTTGTCTTCTACCGGTCCCAATTATTGAATTGGCTGTCAACGGTCCCAACTTTTATCACCTTGGTAACCATTGGTCCCGTCGTTAAATTTTTTTAACGCCGTTAAGTTTTTTCCAAATTCAATACCGATGTTATAAGCCTTTTGATCGGAATGATAATATAAGTCGATTGATGGAAAAGTTACCTCAAAACGGCGCTTCGAACAACGAAATAGTGCTTCAATCGGGTGTTTAAACCTAACGGTGCTTCAATCGGATGTAAAAATTTTATCATTCAGATAGCCTTTTCGAGAAAACTTTTACATCAATCGACACGTATTATCCTTCCAATCAAAAGGTCTAAAACATCGGTCTTGAATTTGGAAAAAACTTAACGGCGTTAAAAAAATTTAACGACGGGACCAGTGGTTACCAAAGTGATAAAAGTTGGGACCGTTGACAACCAATTTAAAAGTTGGGACCGGTAGAAGACAAAATGTGATAGTTGGGACCAATGAAAACCAATATACCTAAAAATATTGAAAAAAATATATTAGTTAGAGTTTGATATAATAATAATAATAGCATTTATCATAATAGGTGATCAAGAAGTTTTAGTATTCTATGCAATGACAAATACTTTGTTCTATAAGTGTGTATAAATTCGGATATCTGAATTTCAAATATATATTTCAAGTTCGGTTTGATATTTCCTACTTTATACAGTTATACTCATAAGAACAACGAAGGTACGTATGTCTAGCTAACAACCTTTGTGTGGGTGCATACAGCCCATCATTATTTTACAGTTTTATTTCTCATAACCTAAAATGTTTAACAAAGCCAATCGTGTCCAAACACAAGAATAAAAGACTTGATAATTACCAATTTGATCAACTAATTCTTAAAGGTCATACAAGTGACACAAGTTCAAACTTCTTAAGATCAATAATTGGCATCCTCGTTAAAAAAAAACTAAAGACAATACATTCTAGCCAACAAGTAACAACTATTATATTGATATCATACAACTAAATGACAACCTAACTAATTTAAAGTCATTGAATTATAAATCAAAAGAATTGAAAACATCAAGAGCTTGCACGGGTTTAGCCATCAAGCCTAAATGTCAAGGGAAACGCGATATGCGTTGTGGTGTTCACGTACAAAATCTCTTCTTCAGTACCATAGGGAGAAAGACGACCAATGTTATGTAGTTCTGGACTTCTAGGTGTTGTTTGATAGTCTCTAAAAAACCAGCAAGAAACTATTTTTTTTAAGTTTTAACTATTTATTTTTTTTTATCATATAACGGTTCAAAAGCTTTGAACAACTAAAAAATAAGTATTTGAATAATCATTAATAAGCTATCAAACCATCCCTAACTATGAGTTTTCCCTTAATTTGATTGTAGCATAAAGTATTATATATACTTTTGAAATCATATAATATAATATACGACTAAAATAAGTTTTTCTTTATTCCTT
The DNA here is from genome assembly GCA_030867185.1 of Tagetes erecta. Classification (NCBI taxonomy): domain Eukaryota; kingdom Viridiplantae; phylum Streptophyta; class Magnoliopsida; order Asterales; family Asteraceae; genus Tagetes; species Tagetes erecta. Next base: position 3,171,407 of record CM061492.1, read on the forward strand.
TTATTGTATTCTTGTAGACATGTGTTTTGGAGCTATACATTAAATAGTTATCATAAGAATAATAAATAAGCTAAATGACATGAGGATATGCCACAATGAAGATGGCTATGTGTTGCCAAACCTATCATATATATAACCCGACCATGTATTTATTTATCTTATCATAATATTCTTACTTAACCCACGAGTACACTCACTTTTTTTAATAACACATGATCATTTCTTTATGCATAGACGACATATATACGCCTTAGTTCATACATCTACCTTGCTATATCCTTTGACCTCCTTTATTTCACAATCATCAACTCCAAAAACTAACACACACACACACCTTTTTCTCATATGGATCATATTGTCAACGAAGATGATCACGGTCAAGAACTTGAAGCACTCGAAACACTTTCCCTCACCGATTTCCCCCTAACCGAACATCGCGATTCCGACGATCAAGATCATAATATCCATGCTTCACCATCACCGGCTACGGATCAAGATTTATTCGAATTCGGGTCAAGTGGGATAAAACAACACATGATGAATATGTCTCATGCAGAAGATATCATCTCCTTTGGCAAACTCATACCTATCAAAGATCAACAACCACCAAAAACACAAAATGATATAAAACGTAACGAGAAACACATTATTCATAGCGGTCGGTGCGAGTCAATGCGCGAGTTAAAGAGCAACACAAACAAGAAAACAGCAAGTCAACTCTTTAGAAACAGCTACTCATTGGATTACAAGAAGCTTAACAGGAACAATATCTCAAAGTTGAGTTATGAAGCAACGTGTGATATATACGCAAACCGTAACAGTTTGAGTACTAAATCATCGTCTTCGCGGTGGACGGATCTTGTGTTTGCTCCATTAAATAAGGTGCCACCAGAGATGGATCTCCGGGACATCAGGAACCGGCAGATCGTTCAAAGCACATCGAATCGGTTTTCGTTTAACGGGGCTTCGGGTGATCATCACCGGAAAACTTCATGGGGAGTGCTTGGATTTCTTAGCTGCAAAAGCTCCGGCAGTGTCGCCGTGACGATGCCGTTAAGTTGACGGAAAATTAAGGCTAAAGTATTGAGACGTTGGTGCCCTTTCATTTTCACTACAATAGCAATATATGGGCTGGGCGGGGTACAAAGTTAATAATTGTATTTAGTTTGGAACTTACTTCTCTTGTTTGATGCATAATTGTGTTGGTTTCATACACTAAATGAATGAGTACAATCATGTCATGCATTAACGTGCAATGGGTACAATTTGTTATTATAATTATAGTCTTTCAAAAGCCGTTAATTAAACTTATGTATTTGGTCAAGAAGTTACAAGAATATAAGATAAGTATGCTGCATTTTGGTTAATTAATTTGAACTATCATTCTACCTTTATTTTACTTTAACCATCGATTTTAACACCATAAAAGCTTGTTTGATAGCATCTAAATAACCTCTGAATAATCAGTAAGCGTCTACCTTTTAATGATTCAAAAATCCATTATAAGGTAAGTTTTAAAAATATAATGAATTGGGTGAGATTTTACCATTCAGAGATTACCTCTTAATCATTCAGCATCTTTTTATCATTTAATGGTTCAGAGGTCTTGAACCATTAAAAGAAAAGCCCCTGAATGACCATTAAGAGGCTACCAAATTACACCCCTAAGAGTTTTCTGTTTAACTTATAAATTTTTCGCGAAAACCCTTTCTTATATATGCATGCATGTGTATGTTAATTATCAAGTTATAATGATATGTATACATATATATTTGCATCAAATAAAAAGGCAGCATAAGTATCATTTCCAAACTAAATCAATTTATTCACATGTGGATTAAAAAATAGGTACAAATATATATTTTGACTTATTGAGGGAAACAACAAGAACAAACAATATTGTTGGAAAAGGGGATAACATAAAAAGTAGGGTGGGAAAGTAAGTTTGGTAATTATCAAAATCCTTTACCTATAATACTTAGACATTTTTACAACTATCAACATAACATTGTTGGAAATTCAAGTTTAATTGAGAAAGACTTTATGTTACTTCTGTTTCACTAATTAGGTTTACAATCCATCAACTTGAGTGATACTTCTACATCAACAAAAAGACCGTTCGAGATATAGTTATGAGTTAGCTATTTAATTAAATATCTCTCTATACTAATAAAGGTTACTGATTGAGAAGGTATGATTGTCGTCATGAAATTTGGAAACTAAAAACGCTTTGTGGTCCTTTAGGGAAAGGCATACAAAACACATGAATTGTAATTACTGATTTGGACCATACATGCACAATTGTAGGCCTCTTGTTAAATCATAGAGAAAAACTCAATCGTCAACCTGAGTAACTATATATAACAACAACGCTATGTAATATCTATATTGTGACAGTTTTACGTGAATCACAATAAGTTAAAGTTTGTCCTGCTAAGTCATGTATAGCCCAATCGTATATATAGAATGAGTGCATCACTTTTAATTCATTTTACGATTGTTCCTGGGTGTTTCTTTAAATTAGATTTCCAAACAACTAGTCTCAACATCTTTAATTCGTATGAATTTAATTTTCACTTCTAACTCGTTTTCACTTTTCTACATTATGCATAAGGTGTGATATGATGCTCGCGTGCACTAATCGTTTATGAAAAGCCAGAGTCATTGTCTAGCCTATGTGTTTAAGATCACCTTTTGTAACACGATATATTATGACAATAAATCGTACATGATAACAATTTTTTTAATTTAGTATTGGTTTGGATCTTATTCCATATATAGGTCTTCAGATAAAGCCATTTTAGACGGGTTTATTTGTCTTTTTTTCTTTTATGAATGGTTGGATTGGATATAGACAACTCGCAAGGCTTTCTATTCTACCATTTTAAATCAGGGTTGTTCTTAAATGCATGGGTACTATTACTACAAGGACTAAAATGGAAATTAATAAATAGTTGAAGGCCGGTGAGACAATGATACACAGATAGAGAAAGTTGAGTGCATGGTAAATGTAAGTCACCAATTAAGGATAATATTTTCTCTTTATTTTAAAATAAAAAAATGACGATTTTGCCCTTGTAAAGTGTTTTTTTTTACATATATTATTTTAGGAGAGTTTGAGAAGCCACATTATTGCCATTTAAAAGTGACATAAATACATATTTTAAAACAATTTTAAGATATCATGTGGATTTTTAATTTGTTTGTACCTTAAGGTTGGTGGGGGTTCTTTATGATTGATGTGATATTGGGAGCCTTTGGAATGATGCACAATTTCTTCCCAATAAGTTATAAAAAATTATATTTGACATGTTGATTATTGCTTCACTTACTTTATATGATTGTCAATTTAGTATATATTTAATGTCTTCTGAAGAAGCATTTTTTAATTATTATTGTTGAGTGATGTAATTTTTTCTAGAAGTAGTTTTATTTTCTTCTGTTCTAGAAGTCTAATAGATTGGAATAGGTATTGACATTTGGATTTATCATCTAAGCTGATCGACCGTCGATATTGAGTGGCATGATTTTGGTCTAACCCATCTATTTTTATATATTTCGAAACTATGTTAGTAACATGTGAACTATACGGATTGAATAAATATATACGGTATTAGGTAGTAACTATATAACAGGATATGTGGGTGTGTTTATTTGATCCGATTGAAGGATATACATATATTTTAAATCGCATATGACAAAATGTTTTCTTTTTATTATTTTAGGTAAAACTAGATAAGATTAACTTAAATTGTCTCACATTAATATGTTTTTTTAATTGTTTTTTTTAACGACACATGTTAATATGTTTATGTTTAATTTATTTATGATGTGAAATAAATAAACTAGTTGACCTTAATAATGTAATAGGATTAGGCTAAGCACTATATCGGATTAATAAATTTTATATTGTAGTGTAAATATGATGTGACTCTTACTAACAAAAATTCGATAACTTTTAATTATTTACTATTTTTTTTAAACCATAAAAAGTTAAAATGATGTTGCTAATTTATTCTCATACTATTTATTATTTACTATTTTCTTTAAATCATAAAAAAATTAAAATGACATTGTTAATTTATTCTCATACTATTTATTCAAAAGTATCAAGTACTATCATCCTAAGCCTAAACCAAAGTCGAAAACTGAACTTGGTTATCATCACAAACTAGATCAGTTTTAAAAACCGGTTTATGGGAACCTAAACTGTACGTAGGTTCAGGGGTAGCGGAAAAATGAATTTTTGACCAAAAAAGTATACCGATACATAAAACAAAAAGAAATTTTGATTTTTTACACTAGTCTTACACTTCGCCAGAAAAAATGAGAGATAGCAGCCACTGCCCCTCCACCTACTATAGATCCGCCCCTATATATATGGATACGAGCTATCGTGTATTTATCTTTAAAAATGTTAAAATAAAATATAAGTGGGGCATGTAAGGCAGAGTGAGGCTTTGCCGAGCTTTGGACCATACTTGATATATACCGAGCCTTTCAAAGCAAAGCCCATAACAGAAAGTGGGCTTTAACCCATTTAAATATGGCTCTCCAATCCAAACCCCAGTATCGAAATATGTTGTGATGGTTTTGATAACCACAAATCACAATGCTAATACTTGCATTTAACCTAACCTGTTTTTTTTCTACAATTTTCAAGACTTATTGATATACACGCATGGCGGAATTAATATATTTTTATCCTAACATTTGAGCCCAAAAGAGAAGGGGAGAAGATGATGTTTTGGGTATTTAGAAAACAACAACCCGGAAACAGACCCAAGTCACCCAACTAACGATACAAAATCAAACTACAAAAAAGAACGATCGAAAAAGAATATCCACATGCCACGTTTCTTCTTGAACTAATCACAAAGTGATATGAGAGGTTATTTGTGTTTGTTTCTTGGTTAGACATGAGGTTGTAAATAAACAGTGACGTATTCAGAAACCTTTTTCACGGGGGTCGGTGGTTATAACACTTTAATTTTTTACTACACATGACAATATAAATAAATATATATATTACTATCTTCTAACTATAATTTTTATTTAACTCAATCCATGGTTAAATATTATATGTCTCATATGAGTTATGAACTGAACATTAAGCTAAGTTTTCAAGACTGGACGAGAATCGAGTGTTAAATTTTAAGGGTTCGATCGAGAATTACACATATAAAACTAAAAAAAAATTCGTAGGGGGAAGCGTGCACACCCCCTCCCTTAAAGGTGGATACACCTCTGGGTGTAAATATTCTCTATAAGAAAATTTCAACCTTTAACATTTCATGTTGTATGTTTATTTATTTTTTGTCAATTCTTTAACTCTAAAACTTGACGAATTGTTGGCGAAAAAAATAATTATAAGATGTAATGTACAAAAACACGTAGCCTATAATTGTTGTTAGAAGTCATCGTGCTCCCATGTACTTATCCACCATTATCAAACACCATATCTTCCCATGATGCCATCATTAACATATGAAAAAACCCAATAAAATAACTATAAACACTTTAAAACATTTCACTATAAAATGAAGTCACACGTACCGAATACATGCACTCAAGTTTGATCCATTTGATTCAAAGATATACATAATCAAGACAATGAAGGCCTCCATCATCGTCCTTCTGTTTACGGTGGCAGTGTCAGTTGTCTCCGCCTATGATGGTGGTGCTTATGGAGTTGATCCGGTGACTAAGCCTTCGACGATCCCTTACAAAATAAAAGATAATGAAATTCCTAAACCCATTGCAATTCAAGGACTTATATATTGTAAATCCGGCTCTAAACTCACCCCAATCAAAGGTAAGATCATATTTTATAACAACATGGTCACTTTTGTTGCAAATATAACAACATGATCACTCTTGTTGCAAATATAGCAACATGATCAATCATGTACCGTCTTAGATAAATTGCAATAGTACGGTGGTAAACATCTGATTCCTTTTTAACAGATGTCTTAGTTTAAATCCTAGTTTCTAGTCATGTCCTTTTTAACATATGTAATTTATCTAATCCTGCTGTTAGCATAGTATTAACAGGTTTCGTGAGTTTACTACTAATGGATACTCATGATAACATAAACACGATCAATCTTGTTGCGAATATAACATCATATAATTATTGCATGCAGGAGCCACGGCTAGAGTATCTTGTTTGGCAAGAAACCACCTTGGACTTGAACTAGCACCATTCATTGTGTCAAGTTGCCCTACTGATGACAAGGGCTACTTTCTAGCAAAACTATCGCCTCGGGTGACAAAGTATCTGAAGAAGGTTGAATGGGAACTCAAAGAGTGCAAGGTTTACCTCGAGAAATCGCCATTGAAGGAATGCAAGGTTCCACTAGACATCAATGGAGGCATTACGGGTGTTCATGTTATTTCTTCTTCGTCTCATCGACTTCTTAAAAACGCTAATCTGTATTCGATCAAACCCTTTTTCTACACAAGTGATGAACCCAAGCCAATCTCTGACAACAAAGGATATTAATGACTTTAACCACTTAAAGATGAAAGATTCACTTTGTGACAATTATTGGTCTACTCTTGCAATGTGTAATGCTTGTTTTTACCCTTCCTTTTATGTATGTCGTTCTTGTGTTTCTTTTTTTGTTTTTAGAAACACATGTTGATTGTCTTAACATTTTAATTATATATTATTCTTTAATCACATAAAGTTTCATAAGTTCATGATATGATCATAAAAATTATTGAAATAGAGAATATGTGTAATTTACTGAATGGAAAAACATAAGAGATGAAAATCTCAGCCAGAGTAGAAAAATAAGTTAAACGGTAAAAATGTATTTTACTTAACATAACTAATCCTAAGTACAGATTATTATATAACTAATTGTTCTACATAAAATGACTAGAATGCCCTTACGTTTAAGGAGGGGGGGACTAATGGTGTTAGTTCCAGCGTTAGTGTAATCAGAGCATTAGAACGACTTTGGTGCGTATGAACCAAACACAGAAGGCATATGTTTATAACTTCTTGAAAAAGACAATCAGCAATAAATAAGACAACATATCCTTTGACTCGATCAATGAAGCAAAGTGCAGCCACAGCTCTAGTGATCTGAGAACAGCATACTACAATTGTTATGATGTCCGGAATCATAACTATATGTTGTTCCAATATGATGCAATAAAACAAGCATTAGAGATTCAATGATTTTTACCACTTACAAATCAAACATCTGAGATGAGAGCACATAAAAACAACCATTGTCATGACCAACAACAATTCTGAATTACAGACTACAGTAAAAATGTAATGAATGCTAAAAACATTTCAAACCACATAACTCTCCAACAAAACATAAACAACACGCAGTAAACTCAACACAAGATTAATCAGTTACATGTATAAACTCCACTTTCATACCTATGTGGAACCTCATAGAAGTCTGTTTTGCCTTCAGAAACAGGATGCAGAGAGATCCCAGACAACGATCTTGTTCCTTGATAAGAAAACTTAACATAACCAACAACCTCAATTTCATCCTCGCCGTCTTCTTCGCTAGTATCAACAGGCATTTTTGCTCTCAATCTAACAGGGTTGCCCTTTAAAGGAATCTCATCAACATGCCATTGTAATTCTCTTTCAGATCTGTTTAATACGGCTTTTGGTGAGACTTTCAACAGCCTCGGGTCAACTGGAAGTTTAAGTATAAATGTGACATCGGTCAAAGGGGCTGGCAAATCTGGGTTTGACACATATTGGATCATTACTGATAGTAAAGTGCCACTGTGGCGTTTGACAAGTCTAACTCTCAATGGCAGAGGAGTTGCACGAGGTAACAGACTATACTTCATGATAGGTATTGGTTGATCTGAAGGTGCGGCTTTTACATGAAACATTTGGTTTCCAAGACTGCTTACACTGGCATTATGCATAATAAATCTTTTAATACCGGCCGTATTCTCAATCTTGAAAGAAAACTCGGTTTCTGTATTATCAGAGGGTTTAGGAGGTAGAGTTTTCAAGTAGATAATGCCCATTAACCCGGCTCGAGCAAGTAAAGATTCCCTAAATTCTGCATTGATTACTTCAGAAATGTACATTTCAGGTCCTTTCATTTCAGGTTTCTTGGTTACAAGGTCTTCAAGAGGAGTATCAGCCCCGGATGCAGGTTTTGTGACTGGGGCGTCACGGGTTTCTAACAATTCAAGCCCGCCAAGTCCTTCAGGCTTTGCTACCTTCTTTGGATCAACAAACTCTGATGCATCTAAACCACCACCCCAAGCTTGATTCAAACCTTCAAAATCTTCGGGTAAAGTAGAACCATCTTTACTAAACTCTATACCACCATAATCCCCTTCAAAACCTTCAACACCAATATGAGTCGATTCAGTGGCAGCAGCTGGTGGCAATGTAGTAACCTCAAGCCCTGACAAAACTATCGACAAATCAGCAGCTTGATCCTTATCTTTCTTGAACCCACCAACAAGATCAACAGGTTTGTTAAGATTATCACTAGCAGCAAATGGGTCCTTCTCCGCCTGATCATCTTCTTGCTTTGACTCATCTTGTTGTTCAACAGGCGGACCCTGTTCTATCGGAGCAAGAACAGCCGCCACCTCATCACCAGCCTCTAACGCCTCAGGAGGAAGCTCAAAACTTGCAGTTGAAAATGCTACCTCCCCCGATTCATGTTCAGCAGAGTTGAAATCTACATTGCCCCAATTATCAGCTCCCCTAATCTTACTCTCCGTACTCAAAGCAGAATGCACCATTTTCGCTATGCTATCTCCATGCAAAGAAGCAAGCATTGCAGCAAGCCTGATGTTACTAACACCTCTCAAAACAATATCTAACGCCATATATATTTCCGCATATTTCCTACCAAGTTTCTCAGGCGTAACATCAACACCACGACACGCAGTCACAACAACACTAACCGCTTGATTAACAATACTAATGCATTCAAACACATTGTTCACACAATCATCATCAACAGTAGTGATCCCCAACACATATATAGAATTGACAAGCCTGTAAACAACGCGATACCTGCTCTCAACGCCGACGATCACTTGTCCGCTAGAAGCAGCCAGCGGATCGTCTCCTAACGAAGTGTCACCGTCTTCTGCAGTTTGATTCTTCCCCGTGGCAAAAGCGAGACGTGTCTGCCTGAAAGCTGATAGGGCCACCAGAGCGCGTGCAGGAGGAAACCATTCGCGAGTTTGGAGTAGGATATCGGATCCGTTTGTAGGTTGAAGAGATAAAGCTAAACAGGACATGTTTGTGAAACCCTAACTCTATGTTTGCTTAGATCTAGGGTTTAGATTGACGAATGAATCGTTTAAGGAAAAATTTGATCTGATCGGATCGGTTTAATCATATGATTTCATGGTGTGATTCTAGGTCAGGTGAATTGTAATTCGTGTGATGTTCAAAGTTCAGATCGCAAACGAGTGTGGATTTTGACGGAGATGTGAATCAGGAAATGAAATTTGACAATAAATTTGTGGAAAATGATTTGGATGAAGAAACAACTTACTGTATATGAGTCCCTGAAGATCAATGGAGGCTTTGAATTTGGTTGTTAGATGAATTGATTGCTGAGGGAAGAAGATTAGAGAAGCGGAGGTAACAACTGAAAATAGTCGGACCCGATTAAACAAATATTTAGGAGTAAATTGGAGTTTTCGTAACAAGTTCCGTGTAACGCTATAACATGTTACGTCTTTAACATTTTTTGTTTCAACATAAATTGTTCATATTTTGTTCATGATTTTGTTAGTTTTTCATCTCATGTGGGTATAATTATTTATTCTTGTCGTGCTCACCATCTGTAAGTACAAAATGGGCCTAAAATAGATCTTATTTTACTAACAAAATCATGAACAACCCATATAACTAAATCCAACCCAACCTTCAAAGGAGATTATGAAAACTTTGTCATAACACGTGACAACCGGTAAGCCAGTATCTAAATCATCAGAAAAATAAAATAAAAGAATGACATAAACATAAGTAAGGGTTTACTTACTTCACAAAGTCTCTTCATAAACCCTATTACATAATTTTGTATAAGAAAACATTAGGTAAGGTAAAAAGTTATATATTTTTCTCTCACAACTCTCTCTAAACTTCTCTTCTTTTTATTCGTATTACTAATTCTTATACCAAAGGGTTATCACAAGGAATATTCTTGTTCATTTCTTGTGATGCATAACATGTTTCATGTGGAGATCTATTTGAAGATTTAACAAAGTTTATGCGATTGATTTGTTGTCATGTTGAAGTGAAGAATTCCCTAGAGGTATACTTCATCATCCATAAATAGTGTTTTAGAATCATTTTAGCAGATAAAATAAGAATTGTTAAGGTATAGTAAGGTCGTAAGTTCCGTTCCACCTCTGTAACCTAAGAAGCCATAAAATTTGTACACCATGTTCGAATCATGCTAACGAGACCTAAAACATACGTGAACTCAAACCAGCTAGAGTCCAGCCACTCTTCACCATCCCATCTGGTTCGAATTTCATAACACCGATTATAAGTTGCGTTCTCTCACACAACATATATGTATTTTACAAGGGGAGAAAATTACACATAAGATCACATCGTAAATTTAGGAAAGATAATAACACCTTTACAAAATATTATAAAATCCGTTAAATCCATATAATATGACCATTATACTCGTTTAAAGGAAAGGTAAGTGCTTTAGAGTGGTTATAAACTGGTTAAAATTCAAATCTCATATACCACGACATTGTTATACAAGAGTTAATTCATAACACTTACAAAATATTTAGATGAATAGATTGTAAAATTTTCCAGCCTATTTAAACCACTAGAAATAAAAAGTTTAGCAAAATCAGCCTTACTAGTTATGAACACCAGAACACTGCAAAATAATACATTTTAAAAGTGATCCAATTAAACCATCTTAAAATAGTTACAAATTTAGGTTTTTCTAATATAATTAACATGTTTTTATTTTATTTTAAACAATTACATATATCGAAAATTTCAACCCAACATCTCATCCATCTCTTTGTTGACACAAATAGAAATCTGATTATGGCTCAATTTGAAGATTTTGATGACCGAATTTGGGTAAAAAAATGCTTGATTAATCTAACTAAAACACTTTTGAAACATGATTATTATTATGTGGCATTTCCCCTAACCAAAAATGCTTGATTGAAATTGCCATCCTTAAACTGTAAAAAAAAACTCTAAAAGGCTTTGGCTCTAAAATGTTCCGAGTAAAAATAACAATAACAGCAGGATGTTCCGACCAATCTTACATTATCAACTATTACAGACCAAGAATTTAACATACAACATAATACAGCTAGCTTCTTCCTAAAAAGGTAAATGGATATCATTGCCAAGAGCCAATTGAGTCGATATATTCATTGAAAGATGATCCACAGACCTTTTCATTCAAACGACAGATGACGTTTGAAAACTGCAAAGGTCATGATCAGTAATGCAAAATGTGTTAGAGATTATACTTACTAATATAGAATGAAAAGTCAGCATACCTCCAGTCAATTGTGTATGCTCTAAAAGGTCAAACCCTGAACTAGCCACTATTGGTACACTTCTGCAAATCATTTTCAACCAATTGTCGGCCAGCATAACACGAATTTACAATCGATGAAATAATCCGTCTCTGCGAGTCTTTATACTCCAGCGCTAGCTTAACATCCCAATCACAGTTTTCCCTACTCAAGATGAATATGAAAGAAGTTATAAACATATGAGATCTAAAAGGCCCATTAAGGATTTAAGAAAACACGCCCATTAAAGTACCTGACTGGCGGATTTGTCTCACCCAAGTTTTGCAACATGGCATCAAATGTAGATAGAAGGTCTTCAAGAATTTCTAGTTCAATTTCCAAATTTTCTTGTGTCTACAAATGCATTAATTTCAAAGTTACTATGTAATGTAAATCAGTTCAGCAAAATAAAGTAATGAAATAAGAGTGATTACATCAATATTAGATTGTAAAAACAAGCCACGAGCTTCACGAAGATGTGCTAGCAAAGAAGATGGCAACCCGTAATGGAAGGTTCCATGGTTATTTGAAAGCCAAGTGGCTCGAACCATATGAGTAGACCAATTACACGTATGGCATGTGTCTTCCGTATTATCAGCCTCAGAAAGATCAAAATCTGCAGAACCAGAATAAGTGAATTGAATGTAAGCAAAAACCAACTGTAGAGTTATAAAAATGTAAAAAACTTGAAAAAATTTACCAAGTGGAATGACATCATAAGGATTGTCTCCTTTTGGTAAAAAACCGTAAAAAGTAATCAAATGAGAACTTGACAAATTCCCATAAGTGAGATAACATTGGTCTCCTGCCTTGCATGGTCTTACAAGAGGAAATTTCAAAGAATTTGTGGTACTATCCACTCTCCCATAGTGCATTATGTGTGGGGATATCTACAAAGATTATTATAACCTTTATAAATTTTATATAAGCTTCCAGCATAATATACATAAGAAGAGAGATTAACAAACCGAATGGTTGAGAAATCCTGCAATAGGAACTAAGCATGTTTTTAGTTTCCCGTCACTATACATTATTTTCATGCTATTTGAGTACCATAGCTCACAAGCCCATAAAAATTCCTCCCATGTGTACAGCTCTGGAGGGAAAATATCAGGATAATTATTGCATAACGATGGAACTAAATCATCGTATTGTGACCGCAGGTGCTGCAAATACAAATAAAACTGATAAGAATCAAGGTAATGGGCCAATTTTGTTGTACATTTAACATATAATGGCAAGTGTTTATTAACAGTTACAAATTCAAGTATTTTCCCTAAAAGAAGTCAAAAACCTCCTTCGCTTGAACTATCTCCTCTAGCAACAGTGTTCCTTCTAAAGCCATAATTGCGTCAATTCCAAAGCTTAACCCTGTTATAAACAGCAATGAAATATTACGTAACAAGAATAAAAAATATAAGATGTAAAGAAAATATATTGAATTCATTATTTATAAAACTACCTGTATTAAACGTTTCGGGCAAAGAATCAAAGTATATCTTAAATTTTGAGTTGATATCATGTTTTTCCTTCATACTCCACAATAATAACATTGTCTCAGAAGATATGCCCTCTACCTTCTCTAACACTGAATACTGCAAAAATAATATTTGTGATTAATATTTTAGTGTAACGGGACTGTCACATAAGTACAAAAAATCCAATAGACTCGAAAAAAGAATTAACATACCATACTTGTTTTATGTACAAGGTCCTCTGAAATGATGACAGATGAAGGAATTTCCAACGCAATATCTCCAACTTCAAGATCTTCACTTGCTATAGCTCCCCTTCCAGCTCCTTCAACATCTACATGACATGAAATCAAATAAAAGAAAACATTTTGTAACACATTTTAGAACAAAAAGTTACTAGATTAAGCTCTAGAGTTTTTGAAAACCAAATTTTCCATAACAATAAACTAAACTTACAAGCTACAGCAAGTCTAGACTTAACGCCGTTGTTTTCACCCCATTGTAATAAGCATTTCTCCTTCTCCAAGTTTGGGCTTGAAAGAACTTTAACATCTTCATTAATATTATTACCAAATTTATGAATCAAATCGAGAGTTGCATTTCTAAGATCTTGAAAAACTTTAGGTTTTACTTGTTGGTCATTTGACTTTGACTTATCAACGAGCGAAAAGATTGAATAAAGAGACTCTAGTTCGTTCCTTTGACTGCAGAACCCCACTGGACGAAAAGCATCACTCCATCCAAAGTAAAGATCAACCTAATATAATTTATAAACAATCAAGTTTCATTTATTCATGTTTCTCAGTAAAACATATCGATCAATTTAAACGGCTCATTTTACCTCATCAGAGTGTATGATTCTCGCTCTCTGAAGCATCTCTTCCAAAACTGAATTCAACGTGACACCGCCATTGCTCTTGACTATAACTTTTCCCTCGAGGTCAGATCCCTTGACTTCTAATAGTTTCTATTAAAAAAAACAATATTAACTTACAGAAATGTTTGTATATCATTTTGTATGACACAAATCAACATTATGCATAAAACCTGACCTTTTTTTTCTCATAAAGAGTATCTTTTTCAGATAGTTCCATAACTAACTCATATTCAACATCAGCCTCTAAAGAGCTTTGAACTATGTTTTCGTGTTGCTGCATTGAATCATAATAGTAAACAACAATCATAAGCAACCAACAAGCTAAATCTACATAAATTTACTGCAATTCTGAAACTTAAAAAACAATCTAAACATACGCAATAATCGTAACCCTAAAACGATATAACTGATGCAACTAACTGTAAATAAAACATCAAATTTACAAAATTAAAACTTTAGTTACAACGAGTAAGTGTGACAGATTAGGGTACGTACCTGAACAGTAACCATCCTTTACCGGAGAAGTGATAATCGAACTTTGAGCGGCAAAGTGTGAAGCAGAAACGAAGAACCACACTGCGCGAAAAATTTTAGGAATCGAATATTATTTTTTTTCTGGCCCAATTTCATAAAGGCCCACTTTTAGTTTTTTTTTTCCTCCGAAGAATTAAGTCATTCATAAAATTAGTGGTTTTATTTTGTTTAACTTGTTAATGGTTCAGTTCAGTGCTTAATCATTTAGAATTTAGAGCGTTTGTTTTATACAAAAGAATCTCTTAAAGGTTCAGTTAAATGTTGTGGTTAAGAGACAGAGAAATGCTGAATGGAATTGAATGAAGCATATATACAAACTTTACCCTCATCTGTAGTTATACCACAAAATCCCTCTGATCGATAGTGCATCTTAATGTTTAAGACCTCTTAACCATTCAGTACTTAATGATTCAGATTTTGCCAAACAACCCCTTAGACCATTTGATTATCTCATACGAGGTAAAGTTATCTATAGAAAACGATTCACCTCAACCATCAATTTCATAAAGTAACCTATCATCCTGCCAAGGTGAAGAAAACCCACCATTAATAGAATTTTGACATGTATCTGTAAGGCCTCAAGTTTTATTTTCTCTTTTGTCGTTAAACCAGAAGACCAACTACTAATAACATGTCATCAACGAATGTTTTTGTTTAATTGTCATAATTTTGGCAAAAAAATGATGTTTTTCTAGAATTGTTAGTGATATTTATCCTTTTTTAGTAGCACTCACTTTTATTTGTGACATGTTTTAAATAGAAAGGTAATGTATTTAGCTAAATGAGTTTTGCTAAATAAGTCAAAATTAAATAAATCGGAAAGAGATGGGTAGACCAAACACAAAAAAACAAGTTTGTTTGCAAGATTTATGCTTAGCCACATCAACCACCCAATAACACTTGTTACAACTGCAATTCCATATCAATTACAAATCATTTTTATTATAAAAAACATGGAGATAGATAGTGACATAACCATGTCATTCAAGTAGATTGGCATAGATGGAAAACGGTCACTTGAGTGAGGTACGACAAGAGTTTCCCACCTAAATTAAGTGTATATTTTACATGGTTACGATTATATTAAGAAGACACAGGTGTAAAACATGGAGGTAAGAGATACTAGCTAGAATGTTCTGGTCGATGTGTAGGCACACTAGATTGGACATGACAAGCAATTACGTTTTCGGGAACTATTAAAGATTACTAGTATATTGGATTATATAAGGGAATGGACGTTGAGATGATTTGGACATGTAAGGATGAGAGATATAACCCTCGTGGTTATTACTGTGGAAGTTATCACCGTGAAATAGAAAGTATGGTTTGTCTACATCTCATGTTTTCTATACCTTATCAACTTAAAATTATCCTTAAATATTTATTTAGTTGAAATCTTATTAACTAATTAAATTCAAATTTTTTCATTTTAAAAAATTTAATATATCAAAAACTAACCCATATAATACACAGGTTAATAAATAAATAATGACATAAATATAAATAAAAATTGCATATATAATAGATGTTAATACGTGTGACCGTGTGTACCCATTTTTTTAATCAGAAAAACTAGAAGCAAAAAGTGTCGAAATGAAAAAGAAACTTTCCAACTCACAAAACGAAATCAAACAAAGAAACTTTTAGTTGTAATTTTTTTTTCTTTTTGGGTTCTGAAATCTAAATCTTGATCTTTTTGCAAACACAAAATCCAGAAATAATTTCATTATGTTTCCTCTTTTGGTTTTTATTACGAGAATGCCCCTCCAATCTTATCCACTCTTTGCTACCGTTCAAAGAATTTCAACGTGGACATCACCTGCTTCTTTTGGAATGTTATCATGGCCTCTCCAATTACCTACTATGATATTATATATTATAAGTATAATACGCTATAACTCATGTGTTACACCAGATTAAATACATAAATAATAATATAACTAAATTACATTGTCACAAGCCTTCAACGTCTTATTTGAAATCTCTATCTCAAAGTAAATATCAAAAAATATAAAAGGCAAAGGCTATGGCCGGTCCTGAATATTTCGGTGTTCTCTGCGAGTCGAAAATGTCTCTAAACACTAACAGATTAAATTATATAAAATAATTTTTAACCAAAAAATAAAAATTATTATAATTATATACCGTAACTACTCCTCTTCTCCATATTGATTCTTTCAACTCTGCAACTCTGATCGGACTCCATGAACAACTTTTTTTTTCTTTTTTTACTTCAAGTGCATATCGATTCAATCAATCTTTCTCAAATAATCTACATGGTCAAACTATCATAATCTCCTAAATGATGAAATTGATGCCCCCGAGAGATGGTGTCATGGACGGTCACCCAACCGCCCAAGCATAGGGCCGGCCCTGACAAACAAAATTTACTATAAATTAATTAAATTAATAAAGTTATATAAATATAGATTTATAATAGTTCTTAATTCTTAAACCATTAAGCAAGAGAACATCAAAAAATTTACGGTTTCAGTCAATCTTTTTTTGACAGTCAATTAACTATAAATGATTAGAAAAATATGCATAACGAAATCTAGTATTAATTTATTTATATTGAGTTTGAAATAGTTTAAATAGTAACTTTGTAAAGATTTGACTTTCTTAAAGATCTTGTATTCAAATGTTTAAATAGTAACTTTGTGATAATAATTGTTAAACTACCTTTAAATTTACTGTTGTAACACCCAATTTTTTTTACCCCTGCCAAAATCGCACTTGGAGTACTTTTGAATTATTAAAGTATGTACATGTACATACATGGGTGTGATTGGTTGGATAGAACGAAGCAAAGTACGAATCTTTTGAGGTGCTATTGAGCACCACTATTGCACATTTTCACCATGTTTTTGCCCTTCAAATTCCCAACATTAATTTCTAATCAAAACAAACCAACCATGTCTCTCTACACACATCATAACCGTCTACCGTAAAAGTTAGGTATTAAATCATTTAATGCCGCTCCAATTTCACCCCACCGAAGAGGTGAAGAAAGTTGTTTCCATCTAACCAATATTTTGAAAACTGGACCGTACACTGAACTGGTAGTATAATTTTAATGGTTGGATCGGAGTATGATAAATATATATTTATCAAAGTAATACTATAAGATTTTCAATTTAAACACAACATAAGTTCAATAATATTAAGTTACTAGTTTAGTGCCCGCGCTACGCTCTGGACACAACATTCAAGTGATGCTTTTAAGGATATTCATGAACGTTCCAATAAGTTTTGAAACAAAACCGTGGTAAACCGAAACACGAAATATATTTTTAAAAATTAAATTTTTAGTATAGCAATATTATACTCAAATTAAAGAGAATAAAATGCTTAGTTTTATGGTGTAGTTTATTTTTTTTTTAAAATCCATATAAAAAATTTATGTATATTTATAAAACACAGGTCTTTAATTGTATATTATTATTAATTTTTTTCATAAGTTTCATGTTCACACCCTATCAAATATAAACCGACTCATGTACACCCCTTGTAGTAGAGGGTTAAAAGTATAAATACTTTTAAATTTTTTAGAATTCTCCAAAATATTAAGGGACCAAGAATGTAATTAGTTTTATTATAATATATTTTATATATATTTTAAATAAAAAAATCATTATTATGAGATAAACTCTCAAATGATGCCACATAAGCCAAAAGCTTTAAAATTATGCCACATAAGCTTTTTTGGTTTTGCTATATTATATAAAGATATCACATAAGTAATATTCCAAACAAGTTCTAACGCCAAAAATCACAAAAAACAAATTTAAACAAGTTTTAACGTCAAAATAAAATGAGCTCGTCATTTTAATCACTTAAAAAATCAACGTATTGACTTTCATTACAAAAAACACAAATATAAATAGATGTAAACACAAAATCCAAGAAAATCAAAACATAAAAATATATTTTATGACTGACCCGGTTCAATAGCAGTCCGTTCGTACGATTCGAATCGATTCAGAAACATCAATCAAATCGTGTCTAATTAAACCGGGATTATTAAAAAAAAGGTCCAACCGCGGTCCGACTGACGGTTTAACAACATTGCTCAAAAGTATATTTTCATTTTATGAAAAGATTTTCAAAATATTTTTATGAAGAAAATGTATTCTATTAATACAATTATGATTTATTGGACAATAATCCTAATATAATATAGTAAAACGAAAAAAGCTTACGTGGCGTGTTTTTAAAGCTTCTGGCTTATGTGACATAATTTGAGAGTTTATCTCAAAATAATGATTTTTTTATTTAAAGTATGTATATAAAATATATTATAATAAACCTAATTACACTTTTGGTCCCCTAATATTTTGGAGAAATTTGAAAAATTTAAGAGTATTTATATTTTTAACCCTCTACTCCAAGGGGTATACATGAGTCGGTTTACATTTGATAGGGTTAAAAATGAAACTTATGGATAAAGTAAATGATAACATACAATTAAAGACCTCGGTGTTATATATACATAACATTTTTATATAATTTTTTTTAAATATATTACACCATAAAACTGAACACTTTATTCTCTTTAATTTGAGTATATCTAACTATACTAAAAATCTAATTTTTAAAAATATATCATGTGTTCCGGTTTACTACGATTTTGTCTCAAAGCATCCTTGAATGTTGTGTTCCCGAGCGTAGCACGGGCACTAAACTAGTACTATATAACGCCTAACTTCCACTTTTTATTGGTGATGATAATTTCACTTGCAAAAAAAAAGACCTTTGTTTCTATTTCTTTCGTAATCATCATTGTTAAACGAGTATACTAGACTCGCTAACCAGCCTGTGACACCCACGTCACAAGAGCAAGACACGGGAAGCAATCAGCTCATAGGTCACCCACAACCAATGGAGCGAGAATTAGCCCGCCGTTCGCATAAAACTCAAACCCTGGTGTGGTCTCTCCATTTATTGCTGGTGACTGACCATCACAAGATAGCCTAGTTTTTTCCTCTTAATGTCTCTAATGAGACTAGAACTTGAGTCACATTAGACACCAAGCTCTTACACCAACCATCGTTGTTAAACAATGTATGAATCGTGTTGTAAAAAAGTTATACTCCGTAATAAATAATGGAATAAATTAACACTGATGTGACAATGGATACTTTCATCATGCTTCAATTTGTTTTTGTCATACAAGTGACAATGCCATTTACGAAATAGTTGTAGCTCTAAAGCTTTTTATGCTCATGTCATAATCATAACTAACGAATACGTTATTCGACCTATATTACTTTAAATTAAATTACATCGTATCATTACGTTCAAGAATAAACCTCACAATTAAAATATACCATACCAAATAAACTAATATCACATTGACATATGTGTGAAACTCCTTGTGACTGTGTACCTTAATAATTTCACTTTTGAATAACTAAATAATTATTTGATTCTCAAAACAACTTTAATTATGTAGAAGAGATTGGACATTTTGTTAGGGTCTCAACCAATAATGTTCCTCCACATGCCTTCCCTTTATATACTAATATACTTTTAAACATGGAATTACGAACAATCTAAACAAAAATAATAAATATGAATATTAATTTGTTTTAACATCTAAAAAGAATAAATATATCTAGTCATAATGGATAAACTTTATTAACATTAACATAAAATATTACGAATAAACAAATTCTTTTAATGTAAGTTTTATTGCAGTAGATACGATCTCAAGAATTAAATACGACAATAACATCCAAACAACTAAATAAATATTTTAAAAGGTTTAAATAATAAATGTTTTTATTTTATAGATTAGTTAAATAAGATATTGGAATAAAGGAGAGGCATACATGCACAGGGGCACATGGAGATCAGATCAGCTAAAAGCTCATACTATAATAAAATTATAATATATTATGTGTCCATAATTTTATTCAGTAGATGATTAAATAATGCAAACAAGATGATCAAATCATACTTCGTTGTCACAATTCAAATTTTTCAACATTCTGTTGGTGAAATAATAATTCAGAATTGTTGTCATTTGGCAATTTGATAAAGGCTCAAATTTGTGTTTAATTAATTTGAAACGTTTAGACTCAAAAGTTTAAAAAATAATATATGTAATACCCTCGGACATCTAATTTAATTTAAAAAAAGTTGGCTCTTATTTAACTGTTAAATTACGCTATTGAAACGTTTAATATTGTTACTGTATCTACATGCCGGTAATTAGCTCTCGAAAATAATAATAATATATTTATTTGATTGCATCCATATAATATTTTAAGGTTTTAGGGGAGGCAATTTTTTAGGGGAAATTTTTTTTGTTCTATAATAGGAAATTTAAGAGGGAAATTTAGTGCAATTTTTTCATCATGCATATATAAGTTGATGAAACCAATTTCTTTAATATTAAATAATTATAATTTTTTAAACATAATAGTTATATTTTTTTATTAATATTATTATTTAACCCGTGTGTAACACACAGATATTAAACCTAGTTTAAGAGTATAAGTCGGTAAGTAGTCAATTTTATTTGGAGCAAGTATTAGTAAATGTCAATCTTGATTATGCTCCTAAACTAGACTTCTAAAAGTCTTGTCTACGTCACTTCTGGGTGACAGAGTTATGATAATCATATTCAACAACAAAGTATAAGTTTAATGGAATATGATATAATAAAAATGACTTCAGTAAAAAGTAAAATACCTTTTGCATTGCAAAATTAAAGAAAGCTTATGGTAAAAGAAGCTTTTTGATAAACAAATCACATGGTTAAATAAAAACTCCACACCGATTATATAATGATTCATAAACTTTTTGAGTGTGTTCACACCAATTGCCAACAATTACTTAATTAAAATTTTAAAGGAATGAAAAAGATTCATCTAATTAATGTATGATTTTTTTTAACGGTAACTTTATTAAACAAAAACCACTAGCAAGATGCTATAAACATAAAACAAGACGGCATAACCATAAAGAAACATACAGCATGGAACAAGAACAAACAAAAGAATGATAAAAAGACACCAACAATCTATTTCTACAAAGGTTTTGTCATCCAATTTTGCCAAGCCGCGTTCACCTTCTTCGCGTTGTATTTGATCCAAAGAAACGAATTCACCTTTATCTATTCTAACACCTTATCATCATATAATGACACCGCACTAATAATTAAATCATTTCTAACAATCCAAATAAACCTCATTGTTGCGAAAGGACACCAAGAAATTCATCCGCACCACATAGCTCCGATACCACATCTACCCGAATTAAATTGATGTATGATTTAGTGAATCATAACAATATACTATAAATGGATTATACTTCAATGCCTAGACATGCATGATCACAACTTTTGAAACAGAAGAAAGAAAATGATTTACATTTACACCTTATAATATAATTAAAGAAAATTAATTATAAGAATATAGTTCGCATGATAGTTCATATGGAATGACTATTTTATCACGTCGTTTGGACAACAGAAAAAACAAATATACACATAAAGGCTTCCAACAAACGGCAAATCTTTTTTTCTCAGCCTAAACAATATTTGGGAGTTAGATTTCATACACCATAATTTTTTTTGTAAATTGTAATTAAGTAAACTATCCATTACTATATAAGTGATAGTTAACTCATTGGAAACTACAACTTACAAACATATGAAAAAAAATAATCAAAACATTTAGATATACAGAAAATATATATGTGAATTAATAAAAAAATAAATAATTTATATTAAATAAATTTAAAAAATTCAAACCTAGAAAATAACTCGATATGTATATAGTTTAAAGTTTAAGTAGAGTTTTCAATTTTTTTAGTATAAAGCTTATTAAACATATTTCACTATCTTTACGTATCTTTTTCATATGACTTTAGTTAATCATCATTTTATTTTTATATTTTTTACCGTATGTAAAATTATGGTTTGACTTTCCTTTATTATTTCAATTCAAATACAAGTTATATATTCCGTACATAAAGATTATTATAAACTATAAATGATTTCATTAATACATGCATATTAGTTATATATATGTATATTATAAAGCTATTTAATAGTCTTTTATTAATATATATATATAAATTGTTAAAAAAGGTTTGATTTGGAAAAAAAAGTTAAAAACTGCAGTTTAGTATTATTAAAGTGCCTACTATTAAGAAACTGTAGTGTACAGATTTCCTGTAAACGTGCCATTTACGCTATACTAATGTAAACTGTAATTTACAGTTGTCTGATGTAGATTCTTTATTTTAAGGTGTATGAATCTGATCAAAGTGTAGAATTACGCAAGTCTTTCAGTGATGGTTATGGCTCAAAGCTTTTTTGAAGACATTAGACATGTACATGTAACATAAATTCGTTCTTAAATAAAACTACATAACTAAAAACGAGAACATAGTGAAAGTTGAAGTACCAAATTTCTCAATTCTCTCATTTCTCAATATCCAATTCCCACTAGACCACCACCACCCAAAATTCCCATGTACCAAACCCCAGTTTTAACGGGATTAATAATTAATTAACCCCAACAATTACACCCAAAAAAAAAAGTAATTAACTAATCAACCATGTTTTTTTAATCAATCAATTAATCCCATTATCCTCTTCATCTTTATTGAATTTTACCTCCACCTCATCACCACCACCACCAGTCGCCGCACCACCAACTTCTTTCGGACTATCCAACGCCCTCTTCTCCTCCTCCTCCGCCACCTCCTCCGCCTCGGCCCGTCGTCTCACACGGACCAACCGTTTCTCCTCCGCCTTACTCTTCAACGCCTCTAACAACTCCCTAATCGCCTTATCATTATCTCGCCGGTTTTTTATCAACACCTCACTTATATCCGCCGGAGTCATCTCTGCCTTATCAATCACCGCCGCTAGATCATCCATAACACCCTTTTCAATATCTCCATCCTCACATCCCAAATAATTTTTCAACAAAATCTTTAGTGATGGAAACGTACAGTAACTCATCAACACATGCATATCCATCCTCCCACTCCGTAACAATGCCGGGTCAAGCTTCTCAATATGATTCGTTGTAAATACGAATATCCGCTCCGACCCACAACACGACCATAACCCGTCTGTAAAGTTTAACAACCCGGATAACGTAATGGAGTTATTATTACTCCCATTGTTTTCTGGATCGCCGGGTCCAATCATACTTGGACCCGGCGATCCAGAAACACCCTCTGGTGAACCACCACCAGAGGCATTGTTTTTGTTTTTTTTCCTATTGGTCAAATTTATTGAACAATCAATGTCTTCAATAACTATTATTGACTTGGAACTCGTTTTCATCAACAATTTCCGTAGCTCGGAATTTGTATTCACTTCGGTTAATTCAAGATCATAAATATCGTACCCAAGGAAATTCGCCATTGCAGCGATCATACTCGATTTACCCGTCCCTGGAGGACCGTACAACAAATACCCTCGTTTCCAAGCACGTCCAGTGCGTTTATAAAACGCTTGACCATCAGCAAAATCACGTAGATCAGACATTATATCCTTCTTCCTCTCGGGATCCATAGCTAGTGTTTCAAATGTACTCGGGTGCTTAAACGGTACCGATTCCCAAGGATGACCCCGCGAATCAATAGATCCACCCCGATAGTTTGTATACAGCAACCGATCCTGGTTCTTTCTCCTTATATCATTAGCCTTTTCAGTAATGAAATCAAGATAATCTTTTAACACACACAACTTATCTCTTTTATTAATCCGGAGAGTAAACCCTCGTTTCTCCTCCGGCAATGGTCGCCATGAGAACGTTTGAGATTGTCTCGGCGTTACGATATGTTCCCACACGACTGAAACGCCGTTGAACACATCTGAAAGCCGGTCGTTGTTAGCTAAACCGAAAGTGATAACGGAAGAGTTTAAACCGCGTGTTAGTGATAACCGGTTAGCGGTGGCGGTGGCGGTGGATGAGGCGGAGGAAGATAAATAAAGCTGAACAGCGTTGTAAAGCTCGTTGGTGTTAACACCGTCGATCTCGGTGATTTCGTAGTAACAGTAAGAGGAGAAACAGTTGAAGAGACGTTGAAAGAGTTTGAGGATGGCTAAACGGAGCTCCGGTGGGATGACGGTGTGAAGTAGGGTTTGAAAAAAAGCTAAAACGCCCATTAGAGACGCCATTGTTGTCCATAGCTCCTTCATGGTGAAATGAATAGAAATGAATGATGGAGTTAATGGGAAGATAATATGATATGAGTAAATAGAATTAGAGCAGGTTACTTGTAATAAGATTTGGTTGCTAAAAGACAATGAATGGTGTGTGTTCCATATGTTCTCGTCACATCACAACTGTATAAAATTAGTTTCTTAATAGTTTTATTTTCCACTAGAATTAATTAATAATGTATTGTTAAAATAGTAAGTGTTGTCATAGACAGGTGGTTATGACTTATGAGATAAAATTATAAAAATGTAGCTTTGAGACTAAAATTGTAGGTGTGTTTAAGATCGTTTGTGGCGGATGTGATAAAGGAGATGCGAGCGATGAGGCCCGGTAATGGTTATAGGTAACAACTTAAAATTTTTATAGTCTCACGGTTAATTAAGGCAAATTGGCTAAAAATAATCCCAACTAACACCTATTGGCCGAGAATAATCCCAACTCAGTTTATTCCCTCCAGTGGTCCCAAATCCAACTTTTTTGGCCTCCAGTGGTCCGCCGTTAAGTGCACTTAACGGCCGTTAACTTTTTTTTGATTTTTTTCGAATTTCAAAATAAGGTTTTATGGAAATTGATCGGGAGGGGTATACGATTCAATTGATGTAAACCTTACCTCGAACTGGTGTTCCAAACGACAAAACGGTCTTCAATCGGGTGTTCAAAACCTAACGGTGCTTTAACCGGATATCAAAATTAAACCATTTGGAGCAACAATTGGAAGTAAGGTTTACATCAACAGACTCGTATTCTCCTCCCGATCAAAATCCCTAAAATATCGGTTTGAAATTCGAAAAAAATAGAAAAAAAGTTAACGGCCGTTAAGTGCACTTAACGGCGGACCACTGTAGGACAAAAAAGTTGGATTTGGGACCACTGGAGGGAATAAACTGAGTTGGGATTATTTTCGGCCAATGGGTGTTAGTTGGGATTATTTTAGGCCAATTTGCCGTTAATTAAACCTAACTTAATGAGGTTTTCATATATAGTGATATGATTTTTTATATAATATTACTAGTTTATTATTCGCGTTATAGTCGGGAACATAACATTCACGTGATGATTTAAGGATATTCATTAATTGACACAAACGGTTTTAATTAGTTTTGAGACAAAACCGTGGTAAAATCGAAACACAAAACTTATTTAAAAATATTGTTTTTTAGTATAACAATATTATCATAAAATTAAAGAGGATTAAATGTTTTGTTCTATGGTATAGTTTTTTTAAACAAAGTCATGTAAAAAGTTATGTATGTTAAAAAAAATATTGCGGTATTTAAGTGTAGTTATTACAATTTTTAAATACTATCCTATAGAAGATAACATGACTCATGCATATTGTTAAAATATTGCGGTATTTAAGTGTAGTTATTACAATTTTTAAGTGTAGTTATTACAATTTTTAAATACTATCGTATAAAAATATTGCGGTATTTAAGTGTAGTTACAATTTTTAAATATTATCCTATAAAAATATTACGGTATTTAACTGTAGTTATTATAATTTTTAAATACTATCCTATTTAAGTGTAGTTATTACAATTTTATTCTAAGTTTCGTATTCTACCCTATAAAAGATAACATGACTCATGCATATTGTTAAAATTGTAAATACTTTAAAATTTTTAAATACTATCATAAATATTATGGGGCAGAATAAAATTAATGTTATTATATATTAAACATAATAATATTATTTTGAAAAAATCTCTTAAATAATGTCAAATAAGTAAATAAATCTTAAATTATGGATTTATGTCAAGTAAGTAAATATGAGTTTGCTAATATCATATATAAGATAGATGAATTAGGTTTGAAGAGATAAAATTAACATAAATAATTGATAAATTGAAACCGCTATATATTTTATGGAGAAAGTGAATACGTGGTTGTTATGCGTGTAATTTACACGCGAAACCTCTCAAAACTACGTAGTTTTGATTAAAATAAACAACTTCAATTTAATTTAAATATACACTTTCCTATTTTTTCTCCATCAATTCTATCATCTTCGTATACACTTTCCGATCCTCATGTATCACCAATGCTTAGAAAAAGGGTATTTGAAATATCCTATTTGCAAATGGCTTCCAGTCTTCTAATATTGATTCTATTATGAACCCAATCCCAAATCCATAGTTCTTACGGAGATTGAGCTCTTATTCTTTTGTAAATATTTGTATTTTAAAATTTATGTTGCTTTGTGTATTTACAAAAGTCAATATACTTAACCTTTAAATTGATGATGCTCATGGTTGATTTTGTTTATATCGGATAGAAAAGTTTCAAATGTTTTATTTGTTTCCCAGTGATTTCAATTAGAGTTTCTTTTATGTTTATGATTTTAAAAATCTTCTTATTCAATTAAAAAATAAACGCAAGATGAAACAAAACATACTCAATGGCTAAGGGAACAAGAAGCTAGAAGAAATATATGAAGATGATGGACAAAAATAAGAAAGTGTATATTTGAATTAAATTTAGTTGTTTGTTTTTAATTAAAACAACAATGTTTTAAGAGGTTTTACGTGTAAGTTACACGCGTAACAGCCACCTATTTACTTTCCCCATATTTTATAGTAGATTTACTTTTTTAATATATAAAGTAAAGACTCAATAGTAAAACAAAAATGTATAAAGTTATACCAAAAATAAATATTTTATTATAATAATTAATTTGGTTGTGAAAAGTAGATGTAAAATGTGATGATAACATGAAAAAATAAATATTATTATCACGTGTGTCTTTGGGGACTTTCATTGAAGATGTATTTAAAACAACATGAGCCATAAAAAAAAACCTTAAAACCACATGAAAACCTACAATAGCTTAACCAAATATATATGTTCTTTACAAAAAATTTTAGATGCTCGCTTTTTTCTAACAGCAAATACTTTATTAAAACTGATACTAGAAGAAGCTAGAATCCCGAAAATATAAGAACAAACAAAGCAACAAAACACAAAATCAAAGTCACTAATCAGACTCGAAAGAGAATTTATTCTAGAGCTTTAAAGCACTACTTCTACTATGATATTTTAACCATAAATTCGTCGTTGTCAAAACATCGCAAGTAACCTTCACTGGTGAGGCTTGCCCCTTCAAAAATCATAACTTCTAGTCTTCTACTATGATATTTAACCATAATATCGTTGTTGCCAAAACATCGCAAATAACCTTCACTAGTGAGGCTGAGGCTTGCGCCCTAAAAAAATCATAGCATTCTTATGCTTCCATATATGCCAAGTAGTGATTAGAAACACCACTTATACAACCTTCTTGTCTTCTTGAAGTCATCTCACTCATCATAGCCCCTTAAACCGTAAGGAATCTCCATTAAATCACCAAAAGAAAGCAAAAATCGGTTGTGGATTACACCATGACCAACCTTCGTCCAAGTAGACATTGCCAAGCTACATGATGTGAAAATATGGTCAATAGTTTCCTCATAATTCCCACAAAACCTACACACATTTGACACCAATTGGACATTACGATGAGCCATTGCATCGGATGTCGGAAGCCAATTACTAAATGCCATCTAGTTGAATATGTTAACCGCCTTAGAAACCCAATTATTCCATTTGTAAGCCTTCCCCTCGACCCCTTTTCTAGCTTCTTGATTTCTGAATTTAGTGTATGCCGCTGAGAATCTTTGACTCGATGCATCACCCATTGCCAAGCATCGTCCGACGCAGCGGGAGTAAATGACAGAATCCTCGCCAATGGTAGTGATGACATGAGTTACATTAGTTTGATGATAAGGTGATTTACTATTTCCTAGATTAAAAAAGTTAATGGTTCAAATTCTCCAAGACGTAGCTATAAAAGGTTTATATAAGTAGATTAAAAACCGCTCAAAAGGAGTACAAAGATATATGTGGTATAATTTTATATTTAAAGGAACCAATGTAGGAAATTGGTTTAGGTTTAATAAACATTATCAATAAAATAGTATAACGATATTCTTGTTATACACAAGAAATCCACTAGTATAATACCGGTGTACAAAATCAAATGAAAATAAACATAAAACGCAAATTATAAATGATTCAAACTAATGCGGTCAATGAAAACTTCAATATAACTGCTTGACTCGAGTCGTCCACACGTTTAGTTTCTCCACATCCGTCTTTGTGTTTCCTTGACCCAAAAATCCACATTCTTGACTCCAACTCTGTTAATCACAAAACTTAGCAAGCAACGTTGATGAATGATACTGAGGATTTGTGTTCAATACAGGTCCTTTAAAATATATTTCGTGTTTGTTATTTAGGGTACAACAAACGAAGTAGTATGTACAATCGAAGCAGTATTGTACATCCGGAGATGACCTCGCACACGAGATTGCACTAAATAAAATGTTATTTTGATATGTATGGAAATTGCTAAGAAGAAGAAGAACTAGATGATGATGAATTTTGAGAGAACCAATTTAGAGATTCTTGAGTTAAGAAGTGCAAGATTTTCTAGTAATGAGCAAGGCATGTATATATCTAAAGAGCTTGATGAATTAAAGAACCTTCCATTAGTATAATACTAAGACCTGTGTAGTGGTGAGCTCTTAAAGAGCCCCAGCAAGTCCACATCAGCTTTGGGCACCTTCTACACGGCGCCAAGAAGGATTTGAGCCCTCAAAGCGCCCCTGTGTAGTGGGAATGTGGCGTTTTTGGACGTTTTTGAGCTGTAATGGAGCGTTTTTGAGTGATAAAACGCCCAAAAACGCATCAAAAACGCCCCACTACACATGGTCTAATGAACAATTAACTATATTAAGTGGAGGATTAATCTCATAGACTTTGTGTTTGCCAACCTGCAAGAAAGAGCAATTGCAGTGTATGTAGACTTATGAACAACAATCGAGCCTCGAGCCCGTATATACTTCACCACTTCATTTTCTCTATTTCATAATCTCAATTTCGAGCAATGGTTTCTGATTCATCTTTACTACAATTTTAACACTCTATTTGGTTCGTTGTGATCCTTATACATGATAGAACACAACCACTAATAATTAAAAAAATCAAGTAACAAATACTAATTCTCCTCTTTATTAAAAGATGGTTGGAAATGAACAGTAGCACATGATAGTACAGTTTTATTAAGCTTGAGGTACAATTGTATAATGCATCAGTCTTTTGAGACGCGTGTTTGTATGTGACATAGACAGAGAAAGACGCGTGTTTGTATGTGGTATAGAGAGAGAAAGGAAACCGAAGAAAATAGAGACAGAGAGAGATATCGATATAGTTCTTTTGATGGTGGTGGCTATTCCCTTCTCATCGGCGATTTTGTTGCTGCGGGGTTGTGCAATGGCCCTTTCTAGGGTTTCGTTTTCTCCTCGACCATGGCCGTGATGCGATGCTAAGCAATAGCTGTTTCAAACTTAGGGTTGAACACACATCGATTTCTACCCATTCATTCATCGATTCAAATAAAATTTGGGGGTAAGAGCTTGGTATGTTGTGCTTCCTTTTTAAGCAACTTCAATTGTTGCGTTAAATTAATTGTTTGTGATTTTTTATAATTAAATTTGCTCAATCTGAATCTACTGTTGATTTGTTTTAATACTACATCGAATATGTTTACGTGTTCTTTCAGATTTCATGTGTGGAATTTTGATTATGAACAGAGATATTTGTTAAAGTAATGATTCTTTTGAACATTTTTTTGGTTGCTCCAGGTACTCGGTTGAGACCATAGTCACTGAATTTCCGTCGTCAATGGTTCATCATCCAGTCTCTGCCTGTCCGTAAAAGGGTATCCTATATGTCCTAATCAAACATAACTCCCAGAACATTTGTTTATCTATTTATTGTTAAATTACCTATATTTGGTTTTTGAAAAGTGTTAATATGAATGATGACGACAAGCTTTAATGTTTATATATTTACCTTCATCTTCTTATGAACAATAATTTGATTACTATTTCATGTTAAATGCAGTTTCAGTGGATTATCTAATTGTTTTGATATTATGAGCAATCAAATGTGAAATCTGATTGTAAAATAAGCGAAGCAAAAGCTGGATCATTCAGTGATTGTTTTTAGAGAAATGGAACTTGCATTGAAAATTTCGTGCAGGTATGAGCTTACATTGTTATCACTTATTTACCCAATTTGTAATATACTAAGGCTATGTTATTGGTTATGGTCATGGTTTAAATCGCGATAATCAAAGATGTACACTAAGTTTTCATGAAAGGTTTTAAATGAACTATTTAGGTATTTGCTATTAAGATGATATGGATCAACCCCTTTTTTCAGTGCCAAAAATCTGATGGAGAATCATAAATCAAATTAAGGTATTTGTGGTTCTTAAATACTAAAATATCAACTAGGATTCAGATGTAAGAGTTAGAGGCTTATCGAATCAATTGTGAAAGATTTGTAAATTGAACAAGTTGATTTTTAAAAAGAATATGATGTAAAATCACATATGTTTCCAGTTTTAAAATTTAGATTTAATTTCATGTCGAATCCAAGGCTTTGTTTTCGCTAATTATTTATTTGAATTTTTCGGTTGAACTAATGTAAATAAATATGTTGCTTTGACCCATCTATTAGTTTTCCAATTGTACACATTTCATATCTTGGTTATATATATATTTTTTTAATAGCAAACATTGGGGTTCTACCGAAAGGGACATCAACAATCATGAATACATGTAAGAACAAATAGCTGAAACAACATTTATAACAGAGATGTCATGAACATAGAAGAAATCTCATAATCATACATGAAAGACAAAGCCCTAATTAGCAAACTGAGTTTAACAGCTTATGATCAATTCAATGACGAGTTGGATTCTATGGTTGCCATGGAACTTCTATGCAGGTACTGTCACAAGTTGAAGTAAAAATATTTTCTTTCTATTAGCACATAGCAAATCCTTTTCACTTAAGGTGATTAAATAACCACTACTATTTTAATAGGTTATCACATTTGCTTTGAAATCTGTTGAAATTTTAGTTACGACATTTGGTTTGGGTTTTATATCGAAAACTATCATAGAAACTAACCATATAGTTCTGATGAATATATATTTGTCTGCTTAACTGTTGCAAATGTTGCGTACACAACCACATATAATTGGGAAGTCGTAGCGGTTTGTTGCAACCATTTTTAGGCTATTTTTTGTATTTTTATGAATTCTTCATAGTTCCTGTACTTGGTTTATATATGATCGAGTCCACTTATCAAATACAATATTGCATTGAGTACGTGCATTGTTAGGCACACATTTTTTAAGAGTAGCAAGCCCTTTCATCTCATGCTACTCGATAGGCTTAGGCAATGTTACAAGGCTTTGGTAAGTGAATCTTTGTATTCGACTCTCTTTTCTCACTTGGTAGAAATTGATGGTGTTATTATTCACGATAGTAAAACTTAATTCTTCTTTTTATGTTGTAGATGATGGTACTGAGGACTATATATGTGCAACCTGGACGTGGTTTGTTGGTTACGTACTTATGTTATTATTCTTTTAACATGTAAACCACAACAAAACTTTGATTATCAAGGAGGAAAAATGTATAATTAGATATTTAAACCTCATTTGTTTTATAATCAACGAACCTTTACTTTTAGTTTTTGGTATCTTGATGCAAGTGTGAAACATTCCAGCCACAACCACCCAGACATAGTATAATACGTAGTATGCATAAAGGAACACGTAATGACTAAACACTTGACTATAAAGTAAACATGCCTAAGCCGCAGCAACGTGCGGCTAAGGTAAACAACCTAGTTAAGTATTTATGTCCAAAATAGTATTTCAACAATCAATTCCGTATATGTTTTTGAAACATATATTAAAAGTAGTATTATTATTTGTCTTGTATAAATCATCAAAAACATTACAATGAAGAAATATCATATATGTAGGTCGTTGGTGAATGTCAGATTCACGTGTCAAAGCTTGCGATAAAAGGTTAACTTGTGTTAGGAGCTATATATCACATGTTACCTCTACCCTTACTTTTTATATTAAAAGTAACTTTATGTTGATTTGGTTGGACGATACTCTAGAGCTTTTCACTTATGAGAGGTTAGCGATTGCCGATTTTAGTCTTCTTTAAAGCATTATGCTCTAGGTATGAGTCAATGATATTTATAGTTGTGACTTTTTTTCTTATGGGCTAAAAATCTTTTGATGCTATAAGAGGCACAATTAAAATACTTGTTGAAGATATATATGAGTGAGATATTTTACATGTAAAATAATGGTAGATATGATTTCAAATATGGTAACAAATATAACAAATGCTTGATTGTGATTATCTATAAGCAAAACACATTTTAAACTCTATTAGAAATAGTTTTAAAATCGTACTATCTAGATTTAAGACTGGGCCGCACGATGTAGTGGTTGGGTCACGCGGTCGGGTCTCGGGTATGTGACTTTGTCACGCACATTGATTAAAAACATTTTCATGTCTCGTACGTTACAGTGTAAGGTCGTAATGCGTCACATATTAAAAGACAGAGATATATCCAAACTTAAAGATCAAAATTATAACTAGGTAAAAAATGGATGGTCAAACTTGTAAATATGTCAAAGGAAAGTAGGGGTTAAAATTGTAAATTGACTAAGTCTTCAATAGTCAAAATAACAATAAGACAAAGGTGTGAATTATAGTCGTAAATATGTTAAAGTTGATAAGACAACCCAAACGTACTTGTAAATATGACAAAAGTAAATGACTAAAAAACAAAAAAGTTGTGTAGGGCAAACTTGTATTTACAAGGTCGACCTTGTAAATTATAAGTTTAAGAAATTTCTAATGTTTTTGAGTTAATATTTAAATTATATGTAATGGTTAAGGTCTCTTTGAACATTTCTTGACATGTGGATTTTAACTCATTAATGGACATTATAACAAAATTTGGTATAATGAGATAATGCCCACATAATACCCATTATATTTACTACGAGAGAGAAAAGTGAGATGGTGTGTGAGAGAAATGGGGGAAAATGACACTATAAGGGCCGTTTTAAAACATTATATTGATTGTATAATGTCCACTACGTGTAGTCTAAGAGTCATTGTTTTATTAATATGAGCTTATGACAGGTTATTATTGTTATTGTTAATTCATTCTATAATAATAGTTGTTGTAATTGAAAACTCAAATATGTGCTAATGGCCCACGGATCTGCCATAAGAGATTAAAAAAACAAACAAGAGTATTATTGTTACAGCCCAAATAAATAATGGATGTGTCAGGACTCAGGCCCACGATTATCATAATTATACACAACATATTCCCAAAGCCAGTTTGAACCATTCATGTCACATTGTCACTCTATGACATTAATCTCTCTCGACAAAGACATTATTCTTTCATGATTGAAGTAAAGTCTCGTCAGTATTGTGCATCTGAATTCGGCATAACAAACAAAACTAGACTCGCGCTAGGGGTAAAAGGTAGGACTGGGACCTGAACAGAACGGAGACGGGTACCGTCCGCTCATTGACAGCACTAAGAAATACATTAAAAGAACTAACTACTATTTTGTCATTGTTGTTTGATGTTATATGCAACATTTTATCTATTTTTTATTCAAGAGACAAGCGATATAAGGGTATCCAGTAGGAGGGCTGGGACTAGATAGGACGGGGACGGGTACCACACATTGAAATGCTTAACGACGGGTCTGGGACTCAGTGAATAATTTTAAAGGATTTTGGATAGCTAGAAACCTACTTGAGAATGTGTCCAAAGGGTGACAATGCAAAACGCAAAGGACAAGAACATATGTCTTCTCATTTTGACATTTGTGGTCATCATCAATTGTTTTAACATGTTAATTTTAGTACCAAACATCTTGCATTTGAAACAAACCTCTTATGTTGGATTCTTATTCCAGCCCGACATGTCATCATCTTTTTACAGTTGTTATTATAAGAGGTATAATTCACTAGGTCCGTTCTATGGCTACTTGCCTTCTTAGTCTCTAGCCCAAATCATTATAATTCGTCGTATTCGTCATATCATCAATAATATTACTATGATGTGTTTATCACGGCTTACATTTTTTTAACTGTTGTAACATCTTAAAGTTTAGAGACTTTTAAAACGAGATAAGCAAATAGGTATATTAAGCAGATAGGTATATATATGTAGATCTTTAAAGTTTAATTATAAACAGCTAAAGAAATAAAGAACAATGTACTAATTAATAAACATATAGGATATTAAAATTGTTAATAACAAGGATACCACAAACTATACACGTGTAAATATGACCATAAAACAAAACTTAGATTTATTAATAAAGTAAAGATATTTCTTATTGTTTATAGTTCTACTAAAGTCGGTTTTCCAATTCATACGATCCTCTTTTCTTTCTTTCTTTTTTTTTCTTCGTAATAACGGTTAAGATAAAAGAAATCATTTTTCTAAAGAGTGTTAATAAAATATATTGGTTTCTTAGTTCATTGTCTCGTTACTAGACGTAACACATGTTGTGTAAAGTGCATTATCTAACTTAGACTCTAAGACATTATGTAATGAGCAAGACGTTTAACTTGGTAAGAAAAGAGGTATATCCTGCTAACGTGGGTTATTCAACTTCATTAAATAAAAAAACCCGACCCGATCCCATAAAGAAGGACCACAAAAGTTAGATATGTCATGTAACAACATATCAATAAGAGAGAAAAGCATTACCAATGAGAAAAGGAGAATGACACAAACATGAGTATCGAGTAGTGACCACTTACTTCATGCATTTTCTTATTGGAAGACCTAAGCCAGATATCTATATTAAGTAATATGAGATAAGAGAAAAAAGTTAGACACTCTAACTCTATACTATTATTTTGCATTTCATCTTCATCTTTGTTACTCAAGTACCAAGCCTTCTCACGACGAATGATTATTTGAAGGAACCCACCACTCCCTCCTTATTTTGTTCCCAGTAATGCCATAACTAGTTGTTCTCTACTTCCCTTTGCAAATTTGACCTATAGCTTTTTTTTATGAATCAAGGGACTGATATGATTACCATGATGACATTATCAAGAATCCCCTCAAACACACATTTCATTATTACTTTATAAAGATGTGTTAGGAATTACGTTTAGTTAGCGTTATCATTGGGATCCAAACCCTAGACCACATGGTTAAAAGCTATCAGAAAATCACTAAAAATACACACCTTGCTTAAATTTGACTCGTATAGTTTTAAGTTGAGGAAAATTGAATTTTAATAATACGATTTTTTAACTATTGACATACAATAATCTCATCTTTAAAAAAATTCTCCCGATGATCCGAAATTTCAACATATTTTTCATTGGTGGTTTCTTCGTTAATTTTTTAACACGGCTACTTTTGTGCCTATGTGAACTCGTGACGTGAAATTTTTTAAATGAGGTGGCATATGATGATGATACCTAGAATCGATCCAATCATCATCATCTTTGAATTGTGGACAAATGATGTCTCATTCACCTCATGTTGAGCAAAATAGACAATTAGAACCCCTCGTTGCAATTTCAGCAACGAATCAATGACGATTCCGTGCCGTAAAGCAGACAACGCCAAGCTTTGTCTATCATTGCGATCACGAGGTTCATTTAACGAAAATGCTTTTCACCAAACACACATGATCATTCTTTGAGATGGTTGAAATTCATATTTGGCGTTGATTTTCTATACCACTGATTGTCGTTGCTCACTGCCACAATTGTGACTGGGAATCACATAACAAATCGAATTTGGGTCAAGTTCGGGTTTGAAAACACATGATCTAAATGTCATGTGTTTGTGGATTTAAGTAAAAAGGGGCTTTTGATTGGTGTTGATGATGAAGGTTCAAAATGTTATGGGTTAAACGATTTGGTAGTTTCATCGATGTACTTCACCAAAGGGTTGATCTGTTTGACGCTTTGATTGATATATTAAGGCTTTGTTTTTCTGAAAGAATAAAACAATACAACATGCCACATCATTTTAAAAAAATCTATGTTACGGGACACAAAAGTAACAATTGTAAAAAAATTAACCGTAGGACCACAAATGAACTGGGTGTTTGGGATTGCTAATTTGAACCAACTTATTAACTTTTTGAAAATTTTAAATAGCTAAAAGTTGTCTGACAAAGTATAAGTTTCAAGAGAAAAAGTTAATAAGTCAAATCATGATTCATACTTATTAACTTCATGAATAAGTCAAAAGGAGAAAAAACAAGCAATCTTGTATAATCTCGAAAAATAAGTTGAAAGTGAGGACCAATAGGAAATTTTTTCAAATGTGAGACTGTTAGGTCAATTGTATCTTTCGTTCTTTATTTTGTGCTTTCAGTGTTTTTAGCTACTTATAAACCCTTTTTTTTTATGTATCTACTATCTACATACATATTTGCTGTTAAAAACGTATTAAAGAGCTGAGTTATTTAAATTAAATTTTTGTTAAAATTTTAACCCGGCTCTCAAAAATAAAATAAAAAACAGACAAAAATGAGCTAATTTGCATTTTGCCCTAATTTGCATTCATCTATCTCTGTGGAACATCAATTTGCATTTTGCCCTAGAAACTTATTTCCAGCGTCCGAACTACG
Source organism: Tagetes erecta (assembly GCA_030867185.1). Taxonomy (NCBI): domain Eukaryota; kingdom Viridiplantae; phylum Streptophyta; class Magnoliopsida; order Asterales; family Asteraceae; genus Tagetes; species Tagetes erecta. The sequence continues at coordinate 3,208,602 of CM061492.1, forward strand.
ATCGCCGATTCAATCACACTTTCAAAACACAACAGTCGGTTTCAATCGCACCGATCCACTCCATCGATCTTGTAAGTTCATTTCTCTACTCTACGAACTTCTTTGAGCGTTGTTTATTCTGAACTAGGGGCACTGAAAGTTCAAAATCAGTGAAAGTGTTATGAAAATACTATGAGCTTTAGATGAACGATACATGTGTGTCATTTGATTATTGCATTATGAACTCAATCTGTTAATGATTTTCCAGGAAGTGATTGATGTAGGGCTATTTTTATGTGTTATTGAAAAGTTTGAATCAGATATGTACAAACTGTTCATCAACTTGAATGCTATCTCTAGGAAACTACACGTGTATTATACAGTTCTAACTTTTGTATGATACCCGTGTAACAAAATTTTATGGCTATTTTATACTTGTTTTGATTATGTATTATGTTATGTTGTATAGAACCCTTGTTAATTTTATAATAAAAGCTGAGCCAGACCGATCTGAGCTGGCTCGAGTTCAAACGATCTGACTTTGAGCTCAATTTTCAGCTTGGTTATGTCTCTTCGAGCTGAGTTGAGCTGATTTTGTATAAAATTTAAGCCTAGCTTGGTTGTGAAAAGCCCTTTTAACTGGTCTTCTTTCTTGCGCTGATATATAAGCGCATATCTAATCTCTAATTTTTGTGTACACAAGTACGTGCTATTGATACGGGGTTTTTAGGGTTTATGTAGTTAGCATGATCCTATTTGGAGTTTTATTTATGTTTCTCTTCATGACAAGCAGAGTAATAACTGAATAGCTGTTTTAGGAATAATAGATCATAGTTTTATTTCTCTGCATGTTATGGTTTTTTGGGTTTTGATCATGTATGGTGTAAATTGTACTCGCTTCGAATACTTGATAGCAAATCTGATTTCTAATTCTACCAATAATAATTCTTAAGCACGCCCTCTTTGTAGATTTTCTTAAAACTTCACGTAGAGATCATAACCATTGATTAAGGTCTAGATTTTATCATGCTTTTGGTGCTGATGTACAGTTGTTTACGGGCAACAAATTTTCTTCTGGAAACTTGGTAATTTATGCAATTGTTAGATGAATATCATGATTCCTATAATCATTTTTTTGCAGCTGGTTTATCCTGAACACTTAACACATGGCAAGTGAGCAAACAAGTAATGAAGGTCAACAAGAAAAGGGCAATGAGAACCCAACAGCAAACACCAGCCTTTTAACCGTTGGAGGATTTAAAAATGCAGTGTTTGAACAGTATCGTAAAGCTAAAGAGAACGCAGAAGCCTATCCTTATGTTTGGGCTTCCTATCTTATTGTATATGGTGGGTTTGGTCTATGGGTGACATATAGATACAAAAAGCTTAGAAATACTGAAGACAGAGTTAGAACCCTTCAAGAAAGACTTCGTGCTATTCGCCAAGAACAAGATTCAACAAGCCCTTCTACACTGACTGAAAATGTCAAATCATCCATCGATAAAGGTCCTAAATAGTATGCAGGTAATCTCCTTAAGTTGAACCATTTAAAGAAAGTGCTTTAGCATACACTTTGCTGACAACTGTGTAGATGAGTAAATTTTGATTTCTGAACTTCTTGAGTAGAAAATCAATGTTTGAACTACTATAGCGGCTGATTTGCATTTTGTTATGAATAAATCTTGTTTAGTGACATTAGTTCTTTTTGTGTTATGGTTTCAAATTTGATTATCAATCAACACATGTTGTTAGAAGAAGCATTATTACTATTGATAAAAAAAAATTCGAGCATTATTACTATGATACTATGGACTAAGGTACGTGGTACAGTTTAGAAGGTTTAAGATATTGGGTGGCATTGAAATACTTCAGTGTTTGAATCCACTTTTCTTGTGTCTTCAAAAGGTGAACCGCCATCGTATTTTGCCAAAATTCGTGTGTACTTTTTGTGGGCGGGTCTGTGTAGTTAACCACTCGACTATATCCCATGATATCAAATAGCCCGTTCCCGACATGTAATGACCATAAGGGTTCATGTTATCACATGGGATAGTATACCCGTAATACAAATCTTTTCTTGGTAAAGGTCTTAACGATTCAACTAGATTATCAAGCCTAAAATATGCATCGTCATCACCTTTCAATACGTAATGGCATGGCGGGTAGGATCCGGCAAATCCACCAGACACGACATTTACCATATCCAGTAAGCTTGAGAAGAAAGTGTAGGTCTTACCTCTGTTCATATTCTCAGTGCAGTTCAAGATGATCATGTCATCATACCTCATAATCTCGAGTGCTACTATAACCTTTTGGTCTTCTTTCGTGAGGTTGAAGAAGACGAATCTTACATTGACTCCGCCATGACGTTTTTGTCCGTTACTTATGTATCTCATAGACTCATAACTTCAGGTGTAGTAGTTCATTTTTAAATCGGGTCATTTTCTAGACTGGTTGTCTCTATTTAGCTGGTCCAAATATGAGTTCGATAGTTTCGTAAACTCTGGGTCAATCAATTTTAAGAACAAAAATTTGGTTATGGAAAATTTGACGTTTTTAAAAAAATTGTCCTTTTGCTAATATGATTTAGTGTATAATACTATAATAGTAATGAGGTTTTAAAATGCGAAACTAGACACCAAATGGTGTACCTCAAAACTTAACAGTGTCACTTCAAAATGCAATGATTAGTTTCACAAAGTGGTTCATCCATTCAATTCTTACTCGGTTTTTTATCCTCATGAGCATTTTCGGTCCAAATTTAAATTTGCTGTCTAGGAGGTTTGTATAGTTGTCTTCAATGCTTTTCTATGTGTTAGTCTTTAATTTTATCAGTTATGTGTTAATATAAGACTAGTTCACTTGATAGACGTTTTTGCTTTTTAGATTGTAGGTTTTGAAGAGAGTTATATCAGTTATGAACAATTTTCATTTTGATATTAGGCTGTTAAGCTCACTGAATCATGACATAATCCATTATTTTCTCGAATTTTACATTTAATTATGACTTACAAGGAAATTCAATTCTATGATGCGAATCTAACAATTTCTACACGACTTTTGTTAATTTGTTTGGATAGCAGGAGTTCAAATTAAAACTGATTTGAGAACATATTTGTTTAGACGAATTTGATATCGCCGGTTTCCCTAGTTATAAACCGGTTGCTAATCCGATTTGATTTTATATCTACTTTATAAACATGAAACTACGGTTCTTTGTATCTAGTATAAAAACAACACTCTGTTCTGTTAAACTTCATCACCGACTTTCATTCATATATTTAAAAAGAGAGACTATTAGTGGCATGTGCACGCGAATGTCTATGCACTGATGAAATGCATTTTTTTACATACTAAAACAATAATTTTTTTTATTAAAATGTATATATTGTTAAAAAAAATGCTTGTTATGTGGTTTACAACACTCCAATTATACTGAATATTACTGCTCATGAAATTTGCATATTGCGATTAGATGTGTTATATCCATTGACCCATTTAAATCCAATAATTAACTGCTCATGAAATTTGCATATTGCAATTTGATAACAGGACTAGAGTTTGTGTTGTGATGCATCAATTATGCCTGCTTTGTGTTATAATGCATCTCAAATAAGTCTTCATCTTTCTTTAAACAAAGAATTTCATTAAAACAGGCATCCAAAACTAACAAGGTGTTACGACTGGAACCGCATGCAACTTACAACAAGAAAATGCACTTCTCTCCATGTCAATTTTTTTAACTATATCTACTCTTCATCTAAAAGTGGATTCTACATAGGGGTGTGTTGAAAATTCGACAGAGAAGACTATTGCGGTATTAAAGACACGACTTACCTATGCAAAAAGATATGAAATTGGTCGATGAATTCTTGTGTTTTGTCGCATGCTTTTGATTAACAATCACGCAAATGTCTGATTTTTTCTGCAAGGCTTAAGATATGGCCAGTATTGATGATGGAATTCGAGCCAGGCATTGTTATGATATGTTGAACACCATCGGATAATTGATCATCTTGTAACCATTGTGTTTTAGTTTTTTGAGATTAAAAGCACTTTAGATGTCTTCACCTTATGCAGTTTTTTTTTGCTTTTGTAATCGTACTTGTTTTTTTGTGCCTATGTTTGTTTTGAATCTTGGTTTTTATTGATGCCATTTTGTTCGTTTGACATATTTACTATTTTAGTGAGCGTGATGGTGAAAACATTTAAATTTAAGCTCACTATAGTTGACGTCGTCTAAGCATGATTTACCATGGTTTGATCTGATCCCCCCGAATGACACGAGGTGCAAATAAACATCTAAAGTTTTTTGAGATTAAAAGCACTTTAGATGTCTTAACCTTATGCAGTTTTTTTGGCTTTTGTAACCGTACTTGTTTTTTTGTGTCTTTGTTTGTTTTAAATCTTGGTTTTTATTGATGTCATTTTGTTCGTTTGACATATTTACTATTTTAGTGAGCGTGATGGTGAAAACATTTAAATTTAAGCCCGCTTTAGTTAACGTCGTCTAAGCATGATTTACCATGGTTTGATTTGATCCCCCCACGAATGACACGAGGTGCAAATAAACTAACCAAGACTTCAAGTTTATATAGCTAATACTAAACAAGCCTCACGCAACACGTGAGAAGTGAATTAAATTTGAACAAATTATCACTCAATATTTAAGAAACTATTGATATATCAATGATTAAACACATATCATATAGTGTTTACATGCTTTGATAAACTGTGACTTGGAATTGGAATTCCAATAGTGTTTAAATCCACAAAAATTATCGTATAGGGTTTATATGCTTTTATCACCGCTTCATTATGGAAGAAGCTGAAACATGTTCCCTCTACAAATATAAATTTTAAGTTGAGCCCTTATAACTTCAAACCCATATGTTCCCTCGTTAACCCATTAGGCTTGTTAGTCTAGGGGTGTTAAAAAATCTAAAACATGAAAAAACGTGGATATCCATTTAAAAAAATCAGATCCTTAATATAACACTAAGTTTAATGTCCGTGTGTTACACACGGGTTAAATAATAATATTTATAAAGAATTTATAACCATTATATTTAAGTATCTGTAATTTTAATATTTAAGTATTTGGCTCCATCAATTAATGTATGGTGAGAAATTCTACTCAATTTCCTTCCCATAATTGCTATTATAGATAAAATATTTTCTCTCAAAAAATTGTCCTCTAAAACCTTAAATTATTAGATAGATAACAACATAATTTGATGAATTTGCATCGTTTGAAAGATTTCTAATAATAATAGTTTTATATTAAAATATGTATATATGTATTTGCTATTTTATATTTGATACGGTGTGCATTTGCTGGTCAATAATATTTAAAACTTCTTGAAAATTTAAACTTGGTTACATTTTCAACCCTATCTTATTTAGGAAGTGTATTTATTGGTGTATACTTGATAGGATATAAAAATGAAACTTAGAGATAAAATTATAATAACCTACTTTTAAATAGTTCAATAATTTGTAACAACACATAAACTTTTAGGGGCATTTGCATATATACCCCTACAAACCTTATAAATTGCATATATACCCATACAAAAATTTTAATTACATATTTCCCCATCACTATTAAAAGATATTGCAAATTTACCCATTTTTATTTATTTTATTAAAAACACGTTATAAATTGACACTTTTACCCTTATCACTTAATTCAACACTAAAATTACATATACCCTCTCCTTTATTATAAGAAAAATAATCCAATTCATACATAAATTAAAATTAATTGTTGCAAAAGAATACTCCATGGATTGAATTCAACAACCTGTATCCAAATTCACACAAAAAATATTATGAACAAAACTAAGATCACAATCTTCAATATCCAGTCTATAAAATATACAATCAGTGAAATGATTAAATCAAATCTACACAAGAAGACAGTGAAGAATTGGCCGGCATCCTACACAAGTAAATGTTTTATGTGTATTTCCAAATTAAAAACCAAACTTGATGTATGCACAAGTAATTATACGCAAGCAAAGGAAAAAAAGAAAAGAATGGTGGCATTAGTTTTAACAAAGAAATGAAGGAGAATCGATGCAATCGTCGATCTTGAAGGATGGATACGATGATGATGATTTGTTTGTTTTGAACATGAAACTCGTAAATCCTAATAGCTAGGGTTTCTTATTTGAAAGGGCAATTTGGTCCATATGGAAACAATTAAAAATGATGGGGATATATGTAATATGCAAATAATAAGGTTTGTGAGGTGATATATGCAAAAATCCCAAACTTTTAATACGACATTATTTAAGAAACTACACTATAAAACCGAACATTTAACTCTAATTGTTGTATTAACAAAACATTTTTTCAAAATAACTCGTGTTCTGATTTTACCATGCTTTTACCTCTAAACGGAATAAGATCATCTAAACCTCGTGCATATTCTTAAAATCACCGCCGGTGTGCTGTTTTTTCTAGCGTAAAAAGTAGTTTTAAATAAATCTTTATTATTACGTTCAGTGTTCACTTGCAAAATTAGAAGCCCTAGCCTAAATCCCTAATTCAACTCCAAACACGAGCGTCTCGTAAATTCTTTCGTTTTGTATCGTATCGCCATAATCACCCAAAACCTACCATTGTATTGCAGAAACCCTAATTAGATTTGTTATTGTCTTCTTCATTCAACCACAATAAGTTCAACTGTTGCACACTTCTAGGTAAGGTAACCAACTTCACCACTTTCTGCCATCGATGAATTTGTTGTTGTTTTTGATTTCTCTCCATTGTATATCGATATGGCCATCACTTACGGTTATGTTCTTGCTGAGATTTTAATCTGTTTTTATCTAACTTACTTATTATTAGTCAAAGTGTTTGTTTACCAGTATGTTTGCCTATCAACAAGCTATATGATCATAGTTTATAATGCTAAACTTCATACTCTGTGTAAAAGGTCTTATGATTTTGAATGGTTTCAGATAACCGACTTCGAACATTGGTTGATTGCTTTCTGTCGAGCATCAGTATGCCTTTTGCCCTAATAATTGATCTCTACTCTTTTACGCAGTCGATCACAGCTTCTAAAAACAACAATTGCAGTGGACGCCTTTGATCCAGTCGACCGGCCTTGTAAGTTCGCTTCTATCTACTCTGTTTACTTCTTTGAGCAAAATCAATGGCTGTGTTTTATGTACTGACCAATGTATTTAGTTAATTACGTTTGGCAACAATAAGGGACGCTTATTGTTGAACTGAGGGAGTATAATTGTGATATTTTTGAGCATTGATTCAAGATTTTTGCTGGATTTTGTTGTTAGGAAATTTGCAGTCTCCTTGGCCCTTGCAATAAGAAGCAATGGGCCGGCCTGAACCTTCTGTGCTGTTTGCTCAGACATTTGCTCACACACAGCTTGACGAATATGTTGATGAAGTACGCGTCTTGTCCTCTTATTATGCACTTCTATTTTTACTCATTTAGTTTATGCTCTTATTTGTATTTAGTTTGCAAACTATCAGTTCTACTTTTACCCATAAAGTTTTTAAAAGATTTGTTATATCTTGTATGATTCAATCTAACATCATAATACATGTTTCTTATATGAAATCAAATATATTTGTTGACTTCTTATGCAGGTGATATTTTCTGAACCTGTTGTTGTCACTGCCTGTGAGTTCCTTGAGCAGAGCTTATCGTCATCATCACCCGCAGTAACACTTTTGGGGTATAGTTTTCTTTTTACATTATTGATCTCTCTTTTTCATTGCTCTTAAATCTCAATAGTGGTTTTATGCTTCAGCTAGTTCTGATATTTAAGTGATCATATTTATCAATAACCCAAAAAAGATATATTATTCTGGACTAATGGCATTACTACAAACATGTAAGCAAGCATTCCTATTTACTCTAGATTTTGCATGCTGGTAATGTGAACCATGTGTTCTCTTCAACTGTTGTACAAGTCTTTTTGCATCTGTACTCTGATAAGTTTAAATGCAATAGGCATTGGCTAGTTGTAAGAGGTAACCAAACAAAATTTTATTAATTGTAAGTGATTGTGTTTTTCTTGATTTTGAAAATTTAAGAGGATCTTTTATTTAAGAAAATGTTACAATAATGTTGTCAAATTTTTATGCTTCATGCTTAGATAACATCCTGTACATATCTCCATTTTTAATGTACGCAGGGCCACATCACCTCCTTCATTTGCTTTAGAGGTTTTTGTTCATTGTGAAGGAGAAACAAGGTTTAGACGTCTATGCCAGCCTTTTTTGTACTCTCCTTCATCTTCAAACGTCCTTGAAGTTGAGGTACATAATATAAGTTGTTTTGACAGTCATGACCACAGTACTTGTAGCTCTTTTTTTTCTCAAGTTCTTACAAAAGGCATGTTCATTGTTTCAGGCAATTGTAACAAACCATTTAGTTGTTAGGGGAAGTTACCGGAGTCTTAGTTTGGTCATATATGGAAACACAGGGGAAGATCTTGGTCAATTTAACATAGAAGTTGACCTAGACGGCTCTTTAACAAACACAGTGTCAATTGTTGAGGGCGACCTTGAGGACCTCCCACCTGCACTAAATCCCAGAAATTCAACCATTGAGGAATCCATATCTCTGTTAAAGTCACTGACTTTTAAACCTGTTGTGTCAAATATTTTAATTGAAACAAAACAGTTTTTACAGATATCTTTTAAGATTCTAGAGATGCCAAATGCAGGACATGATGCTTTGAATACAGTTGTTAATTCTCTTGTGTCTGCAGCAACTATGTATTCAACTCAAAGCTTGCAATGTGCATCTAGAAATCATGAATTGGTTGCTGATCATGAAGAAACTTGCTTTGACTTTAGTCAAGCTAGAAAAGAGCTTCTTGATATCTTTAATAGCCTTTCGACGATTTCCAGAAATTCACTGCCTGAAAGTTTGACTGATAACATTTATCTCGAGTTTGAGGATGATCTAGTTGATTCCAAACAGTTGGTGGATATTTTAACACGACACTATCACAGTCTCAGTAATTGTGAAAGTGTCGTTCGTTCTCAGCTTCCACAGGTTATTTACTCTCTCCACATAATTATGTATACGCAGTAATGGTAGCAAAATGATTTGGATTTATCAAATCAGATTACTAAAACTACAATATTAAAATACTAATCTATTTTTTCCACATAGTTACGCGCCTACGCTTTGGGTCAGTTTTAACCCATATAATCAATTTGACTCCCTCTTTCTTTAATCAAGTTTCTAAAGTTACCATTTGATATGTTCCATGTCATATTGCGTGCTTATCTTATCATATGTTATATCATTACATGTTATCACATGGTATGCTACCAAGTATCATATCATATGTTTTAAAAATCGAGAAGGGGGCCTCAATGGGAGCGATCTCTCTATCCCCTAGATGGAGGAAAGACTCGCTCCCTCCTCACTCTCCCCAGACCCTGCCTATAGCGTTGCTATGAGCAGGATTTTACTGGGTATGTTTGTTTGTTTGTTATCATTAACCAAGTTGTAAGTACACATTTGACCTGTAATAGGTGCATTATATCGGAAATCAACACATCTATATTATGCATGTATTTTCTGTTCTGAATGCTTTGATGCACTCATTTACTAGACTTCTGTTTTGTTTCTCAGAGCAAGCTTATCATGGTGTGGCTAAGTGCAGCACTTCTATTATGTTCTTATAAAGAAAGTTGCTTCAACTTTGTTAATGGTGGGGGCATGAAGCAACTCAGTGACATTTTTTGCACAAAAAAGCATTCAAGTGCTGCTACACTAATCCTCCTTGGAGTTATCAAGCAGGCTACTGTTCATTCTGTTGGTTGTGAAGGATTCTTAAATTGGTGGCCCCGGGAAGACGATACGATTCCAACTGGCACCAGTGACGGTTATAATCAGTTACTTAAATTGTTGATGCAAAAGCCACGTCATGATGTTGCTTCTCTTGCGACATATATTCTTCATCGTGCACGCTTTTATGAAGTTGTTTCGAGATATGAGGTTTGTTGTTTGTTTTCTTTTTTTAAGCAACTTTTTCTTGCATTGTTATTTTATTTAAGTTTATGATTTTTGCAGTTTGCTGTACTACATGTGCTGGCAGGTTTATCTGCTACTGGTAAGGTCATGCCTGTCACTATCGACATGCTTACAAGTGCTAAACTTCAACTCAGAAAACTCTTGGTAAGTTTTATGCTATTCCTTTTGTTCTATCCTACCTAAAACCCTCTTTCTCTTGGGTGTTTGGATGTGCATTAGAGTCTGATTATCTGATCTTTGCAACTTAAAGTTATGATCATATGTTTTGAGTGTTTGGATATAGTAATTCTGTAAATAATATTACTAATGATTATAACTTTTCAGAAATCCAGAATTATATATCGTAATAGATAATTTCTGGAAACATATATTAGGGGGAAGATTCTCCTACAAAATGGATTTTGCCTAAAAAGTGTGAGAAGTGATATTTAGACACACCAAAACCGTGTCGTCAAACCCCCCGCCCCCACACCACCCCAAAAACTTAAACCCTCCCCCCATTCCCAAAAACCTAAAACCCCTACCCCCACCCCCCAAAAACCTAAACCCCACCCACCCACCACCCAAAAACCTAAAACCCCCCACCCCACCCCTCAAAAACCTAAACCCCACCCTCCCAATTTCCACCCCCTAAAAACCTAAACCCCTCACCCCCACCGCCAAAAAAATCTAAAATCTAAAAACTAAACCCTAAAAGCTAAACTCTAAGGCAAAAACTAAAATATAAAACTAAACCCTAAAAGTTAAACCCTATAAGCTAAGATGGTAAAGCTCGACGAGAGGGTTCCAAAGCCGCTTGAATGAGCTCAAACGGAGTTCGTTTGACCCGTTTATGATGCGTTTTATGTCACTTCTCACACTTTTTAGGCAAAATCTATTTTGTATTTGATCCGTCCTCCATATATTAGTGTGTTACCAGATGTCAAAAGAATAGATTGTTGTATTTTGAGTTAGAATACTCACACAACATATTAGAAAGTTTGTTTTGGTCATTTAACATTAGTTTTATAGTAATCAAAATTTACCAAACACTAAGAACGGTTATTATTTGATTATTACAATTTTAAACAATAAAAGCACATCTTAACACTATCTTATGCCACACAAGTTGTTACAGTTGTTTGTTTGATTGTGGGCATTCAAAATTACACGATCAGTTTCGAACCACTCATCCAAACCACTTCTTAGTTTTAACTAAAGTGTATACATATCTAGTTATCCACCTCAATGTACGTTTCTTGGCACAGTTGTTGATTACCTGTCATGTGTTTGACCAAAATTTTGCTGCAGAAATTGATAAATTCTAACCCACTAGTTGAAGATCCTTCTCAAGTTGCAAGCGCAAACAGGTCACTTATTCTTGGTGAAACAGATGGTGTGCTGTCATACAAAGCCACTAGCAAGCTAATCACTTCAAATTCGGATATTGACTCACACCTGCTTTTTCTTCTTAAGGTTTCTGCTTTCTTGGTCATTGTTTTATTCCATGGTTGTTTATATTTTAATTCAATATTCTTTTCTACAGGAAAGGGGGTTTCTACCTTTATCTGCTGCACTTTTATCATCTTCTACACTGCGATCTGAAGGGGGGCAAGTTAGGGATATCTTTATGGATATCACTTCATACATTGCTTCGATAATCCTTTCACTTGTTTCTTGTCGCTCAGGTTTGTCAAATTATGTCATGCTGTTATTACTCTCATGTACAGGTGCCAGTTTTAACCCTTCTACTTATAAATGAGATGATTTTGGTTTCTTATATCTCAAACAGGTAAATGTAATAGGAAAAAATAGCATAAAAGGAAATGGGTCAAGTGGGTCAAAAGTTGTCCCAAAAGTGTATTTATGATGTACAAAGGACCTGATTTGAGTAGCATAAAAGAAAAAAACTTTATGTATATGAGTGAACTTGTTAAATTTTTATTTTGTTGCTTAATCAGGTTTAATGTACCTTCTGCTTGACCCTGAGCTCTCAACTACTGTAATTCATTCGCTAAAAGGACCTGATTCGAGTATGCAAGAGGCTATCCCTCTACGTTATGCGTCGGTCTTAATATCCAAAGGTTTCTTTTGTCATCCACGTGAAATTGGAATAATTCTGAAGACACATTTAAGGGTGGTTAGTATCATTTGTTAGTTTAAACTGTGTGCTCTTAATTTTTCCTGATCTAATGACTTATATTTTCAGATGAATGTGATAGATCGTCTTATTACATCACAACAGCATTTTGATGAACTTCTATGGATTTTATGGGAGCTTTGCTGTATTTCTAGGTGTGACAGACTTAATTTTCTTTTATTTGATTTTAAAGTTTCTACGTAATATAACAAGTGGTTAAATGATTTTCAGGTCTGATTGTGGACGTCAGGCTTTGTTGGCTATAGGACATTTTCCAGAGGTGAACACGTTATTAAAGTCATGGTTGTGTATTGTCGTACGGAGCTTTATTATACTATGTTACTTGGCTCAATAATATGTTTCTTCCTTTGGTTTTGTTTTCAGGCTGTTTCTGTTTTGATTGCTGCACTACATACTGTTAAAGAAATGGAATCAGTGTCTGTGAACATCGGTAGTTCTCTGGCGATTCCTAGAAGACTTTGTATTTATCTATTAGTTATTATTACTAATCGTTAGATGTGGCAAAATGCGTCGGTCGGGTAACAGGTCACTTGTTTTCATATCAAAACAAGCCAAGCAGGGTTGACCAACCCTCCAAAATTTTTTGGTCCATTCTAGTTTTTGTAAATAGTTCGTTTATTTGATGTGATTATGAAACTATATTATTAAAATTTTTTAAAAAGTTAGGACTTCTTAAACATTTAAATATATGTTTAGCGACAATTGATCTTTTTATTTTTCAAACTGTGAACCCATTATTAATCAAATTCAACCTTGGTTGTCTCTCAGTAATGTCTGTTCAACACAATTTGTGATCATGCAGGAACAGCGCCTCTGAATCTTGCCATCTTTCACTCCGCTGTCGAGATTTTTGAAGTCATTGTTCTTGATTCCACATCAACGTCTCTGAGATCGTGGATTGGGCATGCCAAGGAGCTCCACAAGGCCCTACATTCGTCCTCTCCCGGGTCAACCAGAAAAGATGCTCCTACTCGGCTTTTAGAATTGATAGACGGTGGTGTGGTTTATCATAAAAATGGGGCTATTGGCCTGCTGAGATACGCTGCTGTGTTAGCTTCTGGTGGAGATGCACACATGGCATCAACAAACATTCTAGCATGTGAAGACATGGATGTCGACAATGTTGTTGGGGATGCTTCCGGAAATTCTGATGGAAACATAATTGATAATCTGTTAGGGAAACCAATTACCGAGTCAAGGTTTCTTGGATTTACTCTTCGTGATTCCTCAGTGGCGCAATTGACTACAACATTCCGTATTTTAGCCTTCATTTCAGATAATCCTGTGCGTGGTTGTTTACTCATTATTTGCTCTTCTGTTTTCATATTGAATTGTAATCAGCTAACACACATTTGATTTGGGAAGGTTGTTGCGAGTGCTCTATATGATGAAGGTGCTGTAATGGTTGTTCATGCGGTTCTTATTGATTGTAAGCTGATGCTTGAGAAGTCATCTAACAACTACGGTTAGTAGACAAGTATTAATCATTTTGTAATAGTTATAGTTATAGTTATAATTATTTTTGATCTTTACTTTTTGTGAGCAGATTATCTTGTTGACGAGGGTACAGAATGCAATACTACTTCAGACATATTGCTTGAACGTAACCGTGAACAAAGTGTAGTTGATCTTTTAGTACCCTGTTTGTCACTCCTGATAAATATGTTGCATAAATTAAAGGTTTGTTTTTTAACTTAGTTAATTGTTAAATGGTAAACAAGAAAAGAAGACGGAATGAACAAATTTCTACTTAAATCTTTGTAGGAGATAAAGGAGCAACACAAAAATACAAAACTCATGAAGGCACTTCTACATTTGCATCGGGAACTAAGGTAGTTTGAGTTATTGAATTTATAAATTACAGAGGGCATGATATATCCCCGAGTTTAGTTTTTTACTTTCTTATATATGTCTTTTGCAGCCCGAAACTAGCTGCTTGTGCAGTTGATTTATCTTATCCTTTTCCCAATATTGCCCTTGGGTTTGAAGCTGTATGCCATCTTATTGTCTCTGCACTTGCTTGCTGGCCCACATATGGTTGGACTCCTGTTCTTATTGATTTTCTTCTTGCTAGTCTTAATGCTACTTCATTGCTTGCAATGGGTCCAAAAGAAACTTGCAGTCTGCTATTTTTGTTGGTAAGTATATATTTAATCATTCACTTCTATTACTTCATTTTGTCAAAGTAATATTATAATGTTTTTTTGTCTGGTAGAACGATATATTACCTGATGAAGGTGTCTCACTTTGGAAAAATGGAATGCCGATGCTGAGTGCTTTTCGCCAGTTGGCGGTTGGAACATTGCTAGGCCCCGAGAAGGAAAAAGAGATCAACTGGTACTTACAGGCTGGACACCAGGAGAAGCTGATTGGGCAGCTGACACCAAAGCTTTCCGATATTTCAAAGATCGTTTTACATTGTGCTACTAGTGTAAGTGTACATGTTCATCTTACTTCTGTTTATTATTTCATAACCTGGAGTTTTTTTTTATAGCACTAATATGTTGTTTGACAGGCGTTGGTTGTTATTCAAGATTTGCTACGGATTTTTATCATCCGTATGGCTTGTATACATGCTGATGTTGCTGCTAAACTTCTTCGACCTATAATTCTCGGGATTGATGAATGCTTATCTGCGTCATCTATATTAACCGACATAGATGCTTATAAGGTTACATCTTTTTTTGAATGAAAAGCTCAATGATCTTGGTGACTAAGGATGGTAAAAAAGGGTTCAAGCGGGTTGGGTGACATCAAAATGAGTTTTGTTGAAAAGTGCCCACCTTTTTTTGCGTGGCTGGCCGACAACCACTTTTTGTTGCATTCTTCCTTAAATGATTGTGTGTCAAGAAAAGTTTGGTTGTTGGTTTCAGGTTTGCAGATCATTTGATTTTATTGCTAGCTTACTGGAGCATCCGCATGCAAAGGTTTCTTCTATTTATATTTTTGTTAATGTATTATCCGCATATTTGTTTAATAGATGACTTGAATTTGTCTTTTCATTGACAGTCAATATTGTTGAGTAAAGGCATCATACAAACGTTATACAAAGCTCTTAAAAGCTCAACCAAACTCCCTCAACTTAGTTGGTGCATCCCTGCATTTAGGTCAATTTCTCTGTTATCTGATTCTAGGCATGATAGGTGAGCATTGAAGTCTTTTCTTAGTTTGTCATATTTTCACCAAATCTCATTTATTGACAATGTTTAACAAAATATAAATTTGCAATTTAATTTAGGCTCAATACAACGGTATTGACAGCAGATGATTGTTCAATTCTGTTATTCCAGCTTTTGAGGCTTGTGAAGGTGGGTCTCACTCACATGACTTGTGTTTCATTGATACAACTGCATTTTACACCATTCTCATCACTTGATATTATTTGCTTTTATTTTCTAGCTTCTACCAGTTGGAAAAGAGTTAGTTGCTTGTCTATCAGCCTTTAAAGATTTAGGTTCTTCATCAGAAGGTCGAAATGGTCTACTCTCAGTTTACTTACATATGCAGTCTTCATATAATGAAGAATCTGACCCTGATAGCAGACAATTAATAAATGATAATCTTGATCTAATTGAATTACAAAAGTCTCCCCCGTTGCTAAGTTGCTGGAGAACTTTGTTAAACTCAATTGAAATTGATGATGTACCGACCATTGAAGCTGTTCAGGCACTTTCATTAGGAGTTTTGAACTTTTGCATGGATAATAGGTCAGTTTGACTTTATTATATTCAAATCACAGATAGAATTGACCAACAATCATTGTTCACACTTAATAAACATCTCCTTTTTCAGCTTGAACTTAAAGATGGTTGATGCAATGAAATACTTCTTTGGACTTCCTTGTGGTACAAGTAACCAAGATAACGCTTTGGAAGAGAACATCAAGTATATATTTAAGTTGACATCCTTACTAGGTTCCAGTCAGGTGTGTAGTTTATTATTATTTTTTTGGTTCATTTATCATCTATCTTGTTTGGATAATAGAAGCTTAGTAGTTTTTGTTGTCATACATTACAAGCAGGTTAAAGAATATGCAAACTCATTACGGATTTTGTTAGAAACGCCTACAGACTCGATAAAGGACAATGATGTCATTGCTAGCGTTTTCCAGTCAGTATCGAGTGAAGTTCAACGCCCGTCAAAGATACAAAAAATTTCAAGTTTTAGCGCCGACCGACTCGACCTTTTGAGCTTAAATAGTTACGGGGACAAGTTTATGTGGGAGTGCCCTGAAAATATGCGTGATCCGTTTTCTCAAAATGGTCAATCGCTAAGAAGAAAACTTACACCATTGGAAGGTGCAAACAGGCGTCCTCGGGTTGACAATTCCATTGGTGAGAACACGAGTCAAAGTGCGTTTTCTCGGGGTTCAGGCCAGTTTACAGCTCCTTCCGGCCCGACCCGTAGGGACACGTTTAGGCTTCGGAAGCCCAATACTAGCAGGCCTCCTTCTATGCATGTGGATGACTATGTTGCTAGAGAGAGAAATGATGGTACTACAAGCTCAAATGTTATTGCGGTCCCACGGATAGGATCTAGTAGTGGCAGACCACCATCTATTCATGTGGATGAGTTTATGGCCCGTGAACGAGAACGGCAGAATCCTGTGGGCTTGGCAGGAAGCCAACAAATGAAACACGCACCCCCTGGAAACGACCCGGATGCTGAAAAAATGAATAAATCTAAGAATTTGAGACCTGATTTAGATGACGATCTTCAGGGATTAAACATAGTTTTTGGTGGTGAGGATTCGGGGTCTGATGATGGACTCCCGTTTCCTCAACCTGATGATAATTTACAGCAACATCCCGATGGCCAAAATTCCCCTAGGTCCATTGTTGAAGAGACTGAAAGTGATACTCATTTGGGTACACCTTTTAAGTCCACTTTTGACGATAATAATCAAAGCGATTTTTCATCACGGGTATCAGTTTCACGACCCGAAATGTCTTTGACCCGTGAACCGAGTATTTCTTCTGAGAAAAAGTTTTTTGACCCATCTGATGATGGGAGGCCGGATAAATCTGTAGGATTTTCATCTTCGGGTAATATGAAGAACCATAAATTGTCAAATCAAACACTATATCCTAATAGTGGTCACGGACCTGCTGGCGGTTATGAACAAAAGTTTCCGTTGACTCAACCTCCGCTTCCTCCTATGCCTCCACCACCTACCATTGCACCTGTAAACCCTAGAACTCTGGATTCAGCTCTGCCTCCAGGATTTCATGTAAGAATACGATCAAACTGATTTATACATATTGTTTTTATCGTGAAATCTTTAGTAGCTAATTTTCAATTTTTATCAGGGTCACTCTGACTATTCAAGGGCGTCTTCTGGCGGGTCTGTACGGCCTCAACCGCCTCTTCCGCCTACTCCACCACCTTTATCATCTTTAAGAACATCCACACCTCCATCTTCAGTATATAATCAGTCAAATATTGGATCTTCTGATCTAATGCAGACAAATCTTTCTTACACTCCACCGCCACTAATGCCTCCAATGATGTTCAACAGGCCTGCAATTCCATATAACCTGTATGGAAATACAAATCAAGGAGAAAACCAACCACCAAGTTTCCCAATTGGTTTACAACCAATCACTCAGCTGCAGCCATTGCAACCGCCTCAACTCTCTAGGCCACCCCAACCACCACCACAGCATCTTAGACCACCTGTAACACAACCCGATCAAGCCATGGCTTCATCGGTTCAGATGCAAGTGCAGCAGGTTCAACAGGCTAATGCATTTTATCAAAGTATCAACTTTCCACATACTCAGCAACAATCGCCTCAAACACAAGTTCAGCAGCAACAAGGGCAACCTAGTAATTTTCAACAGCAAGATGCTAGTGCATTGTCACTGCAACATGTTTTCAGTTCCCCTCAAGCTATTCAGGTATGTATCTTGTTCACATAATTTAAACAAAATTTATTTCTTTTTCTTAAACTGCAGAATGGTTGTGTTGGTAACAAGAGTCCAAAAACGAATGAAGTTTCTTTTATGAGGCCAAGTTGGTTGATCGTAAATACTTCTAGTCTAAAAGTTTTAGTTTATTATTAGTGTGTAAATGATGGTTGCAGCTTTTGATTCCCTTGTAATCTGTTTTTATATTTGAAATTTTAGACGTAACCCAAAGAACCGCCACCTCCAGTTATCTATATATAACTGTAATTACTTCCCACTGCAAGCTAATACTGTTGTCATCATTTTTTATTAATACCTTCTCTCTTTTTTATTTAGGAGCTGTTGGGTGATCGAGATAAGCTTGTCCAGCTTCTAGAACAGCACCCAAAGTTGATGCAAATGCTTCAGGTTCGATATTTTTTCATACTCCACAATTTCATACCCCTTATGTAGTCATTTTTTTTTTCAGTTAGTTTATGCAGACATTCTTAATTGAAACTTTGATTTCAATAGTTTGTTTGTTTTTTTTTTTTAATTTGCAGGATAAACTACATGGCTGACATCTAAGAAATACTGCACTCAGTAGTTGTTCTTTGAATATTATTACGTTGGTTGTATGAGTATTATCTGATGTATACATTGTTGTAAATTGTTCATTCGGCATGAACTTGTAACTATCAGCTAAGCCCTTCCATTTTTGTTCTCTTGTTTTACATAGGTAATTATAGTTTTGTTTAAACGTTTAATTATATGAACTTTTTCTAGTTTCACAAAATGCATAATTTATGACCTCACATTATACAAATTTTGAATCTGAAATTTGACTGGGTTAACCGGTGATGAATTATTTATTGGTTTTAGACCGTTTATCTTCCTTTGATGGGACTTTTTAATAAGCTGAAAAGACGAGACTTTTTATTATGCTTCCGGGTGGACGGGAGATTTTACCTAGTCTCATTATCCTCACAAAGCCTAACGATCAAAACCAAAAACAGATTTCAGTGGCTTTTGATAGATGAACATGGAAGATGTAGTGGTGGGGGTGGTATAGCTGCGTGCCTTCGCCTAAGTGGCATCGCAAGCGGCATGGTGTCCCTTCCAACCTTATAAGGTAACATTAGTTGTTAACAATATTATAGCTTCTTCACTTGCATCTGTTCGGCAGATAGATTTTGAAAAATAACACAAAACTGAACTTAGTAGATGTCACATTGATTACTGCTTTAATCTATTTTCAATTTCATTAACCCAAAAAAAAATGCACTCTCAATTCTATTGCTGTTTCAATCTAAGTTTACTATCACATCACGATTGTGCTAAGAAGGTTTATGGAATGAAATTTAAATTTATCCCAATCAAATAACTGAGTCTGAACTCATGTTTTAAACCCGCCAGTGCTTGTTGCCTGGCCGGTCAGTTGTCTCCCACCACCCATTGTAGACGTCACGATCGTGGCCCACTCAAATTTCACGATCGCTTGCAACCGCCCAACGTAAATGTCACGATCATCGCCCACTCAAATCTCACGCTCGCTTGCAACCGACAATTGTAGACCTCACGATTGTCATGCACACCACTCACTACCAGCCGTCGCCTCTTCCACCACCACCTAGTGGCATGCCTAGGAAATTTTTTCGGGTGGGATCATATTAAAAACAGATAATCTAATTAAGTTTTATATAATCATAAAAACTTCCGCAAATGCCATTATAAAAACATAAAGAAAATATAACAGATCTATATATGTCAACACATTTAGGAGTTTTAGAAGATGATTTTCCAACTTTACTCTTAAGGAACCGTTCGAAGACTCATAATTCTTATATTAAACCACATCAAATTATATAAACATATATAATCCCATGATTGATAAAGAATGATGTTGTTGAACTACTTCGCTATAGCAATTAAGTTAAATGTTACGTTACTTCACTTACTTGTGCGATCAATTCGGGATGTGGCCGGGCACTATGCATCCATATTCATGTGAAACTTATTTGTTTAATTAATAACCATAAAGACATGATTTTATCTCATCGATCACTTAATTGGACTAATGCATTTGGAGTTATTAATAAGTAACTTAATGTTTTATTTTGGCCTGGGTTCCATTTTCCTAAACTAATTAATATATGTATATTGATAACTTTTTCAGATATAACCCTAACACGAACCTACTGGGTCTGGTTATTTTACGATAGGACTTGATTTAAAGCGGATGAAATGATAATTAGTGATAACATTATATATATAACTTACATGAAATGATAGATTTCAAAACATATATATATATAATATATTTACATGATACATTACTCTTAGAACTAAGAAAGCTTACCTAAATAGGTGTATCGATCTTTTCTTGCGTACGTGTTCATCCACTAATTAACGCATCCCATGATCGAAAGACACAAGTTAATGCTCATCCTAAGAACATTGCAATCGAATTTAGGAAAATGCATGCGCACATAGGCATTCAAGACTTTCGAAACATATATAGTACTAAAAACAAGTGGTTCGATCAAAGTCTAAGAGACAAATCAAGCTGGCTAGAGTCTTGTTCACCAACATTCTCATCCTTATAGTTATAACCCAACCCTCTTCCAAAATCATTAGCACTAAACTTTCCAACACGTTCTTGATGGTTAGCCTCCATCATGACCGGTGGATGCACCTGTCTATTCACGTGGTTTGGGCTACTAGAACCAACACGCTTTGATGTGGATTGACTCATGTACCCTGAATGTGGTTTAACCATTGAACTCATTGAACGCTCAAGGCGCTTCTTTGCTAAGTTTCTTTCTATTTTATGTGCATTTTGGTGGCCTCCGAGGGCTTGTGAGCTGTAGAATTTTCTCATACAGTAGTTGCAGGGGAAAACTCTAGGCTCATGGTTGCTCAGAGGGGACACAAACGATGATGAGTTTGATGAAGCGAAATCATTGTCTAGAATGTAAAGATTGAGGAAACTCATCATGGGTAAAGAAGATCAAGTTAAGGAGTTAGTTGTGTAATTGAATGATAAGAGAGGTTTTGTGTTGCAATTTATAAGGTTAATAAAGATTGAGTGGGAATCATAATCGTGTAGCCTTCATTAGTGGCATTTTTGGAGTCTTCTGTCGGTTGATTTCAACAGTTACTTATTTTGCATGCACTCAAACATATTTTTGAACACACATGCATATGATACATGCATACTGGTTTTTTCTATTAAAATAAATGAAGATAAACATGTTTTTAAACACACACATTTGATCAACAGCTTCTCATTCTATATGCACTCAAATATATATATGGAGTAAAATTGATTTTTTCTATTAAACTAATGGGTTTTAGATTTTAATAATTCAAACTTTGGTAAATTGATCAATATTAATTTTAACTTAAAAAAACAATTCTTTGTGGCAATCCCAACTTGTAACTTATTTCATACAATAATCTGTCGTTAATGTTAACTTAACGCCGTTACTGTTTATTTCAAAATTTAGACCAATGTTTTAAGGCTTTTGATCGGAAGAATGATACGAGCCTAATGATGAAAAACTTACCTTGAACCGGTGCTTCAAACGACCAAACGGTCTTCAATCGGGTCTTTAAACTTAACGGTGTTTAAATCGAATGTTAAAATTCTTCGTTTAAAGTTCTTCAAATTTAGACCAATGTTATAAGTTTAACAAACAGCACTGTAACCTCATTTTAAATAGTGAAAAACCTAGCCTTCAAAAAAGAAATACTTTTGATTGAAAATGTTAGATGAAAAAGGACAAAATACACGATGTTTTTAGTGTAACACATGTACGTCGAGTTTAATGAAATATTACTGTCACTCTTTTAATGTCACTATACGATACTAATTTATGCAACCTGCTTTTCTCTCCTGGACACTTTTAGAGTTTTAGTCATACGATACTAATTTAGCCGGCCATTTGACTAACCGACAGATCGATGATTCATTTTATTTCCTTCATATTTTAGGGCCCAACCATTTTGTCTTTATTGATCCTATATATAGTATTATATATATTTCTTTTATATTATAGATAAAACCAACTAGCTAGCAAATACTAACAAATCGTATGAGAAAAAGGAAGCAACAATGGAGGAAAATTAACACGACCAAGAACCGGACTAAATTCTAAATTACACTAATTTTCCCAATCTAACGACTACATTTTAGCTCGATTTCTAATCCAAAGAAAACCAAAAATCTTTCTCGTCCATAATGTTCGCATGAGATCAATTGGTTTGTTCTCCAACAAAAGTTTGATCCTTATCGGTGTCGAAGTGACGATCAAATAAGATGTAAATTAAATTTAACTTATTCACCTTAACTAATTAGCTAGCTAGGGCAAGTAAGGATGTCGAACCACATGAAATTAGGGAATGCTATGATTAACTTGATTATAAAAATGAAGACTTTAATTATTAACTGATAGTCTACTATTACTCTATTGTCTCTTGACTGTGAAAAATGGTGTTGATTAAACTAGGAACTACTAAAGAAAAAAACAATTGCAAGTACGTAATTAAAATGGTTGTGATTATAATGGGAAAAATGGAACACCTCCGGGTTTAGGTTTCGGAAAGATGTGCAACTAGTGTTAACATTTTAGAATCCACTCAGACATATATAGTTGTGATCATAGGTTAAGGCGTGCTAATAACTAGACTCACGGGTAGTTAAATTAGATCATTCCACGATCAATTTTCATTGTGTTGGTCGGGTCCAAACCAATGTCGAACCTGGTGGTTTCGTTTAGACGTACAAGTTATAGCCATGTAGGAAAACGATTCGAATGTTAAGTACTAGTTAGCTAGCTTGGCTATTGAATGACATATAAGTTTCTCAAACAAAATGTTGTAACAATTAATTAACCTATTTATCACAAACTCACAAGTTATCGAAACATTCAAACACATTTAAGTATTAAATTCATAGACAAATCAAATACACAAATAACATTCAAACATTAAACTTGTGTCTAGCAAATTAAAACCCTAATTACACATTAACTAACACTAACCATTCACCCGGAAATGATCACTGGTGGTTTAGCCGTTCATGACTGATGTTGGATTGCATCTTGGATGATTAGATGGTGATTGAATAGAGAAGAATTGGTCCAAAATCGTCTTTGGGGGCTGGAGAACGAGTTAGGGTTTCAACAAATGATTCAAACCCTTAAATAAGGAAAATTCCCGAAATATGTTAGTAGGGGGCGCAGGTTGCGCACCCCCCTACGCAGACTGCTCACCCCATTAGCATTTTGAGAAAATAACTGCATTGCGTATCATGTTTTTTCTTCATTTTTTGATCTACGTCAACCCACACGTGAACCAATGTTCATTAAAAGTTCGATTATCTTCATTTAAACTTTCAAAACCTAAAAAAAAACATAGCACAAAGTAAATACATTAGATAGCATAATTAAATTAAAAACATAAAGTTAACAACTTAAAATATATATAAATCACGAGGTTTAAATAACTAAAATAAAGACTATATATAGATCTCTTGATCTAGTGGTCTAAGGGAGATATAAGACTAAAGAGGCTTAAGAGGTCTTGTGTTGACACTAACATTTAAGTTTTAACATAGAAACTGTTGTTAAATAAACATAAACTAAAGCAACTTAGATCTATATCATAATAACATTTACGGTTGGCGCGCATGAAAAAAAATGTGAGCTGCATGCATCTAATATATATTTCTAAAAACAAAGTTATGGTAAATTTTAGTGAAAAAGAAGGAGGCTAGCTAGCTAGCATTTGTAAAAAAATAGATCGATAAATTAAAATATATCTTAGCAGCCTGCAGGCTAATTACATGTAGCCGTTTTTTACATGTTTCGATCGATTAGCTAGCTAGGATGTGTATATTAATCAGTAAATATATATTATCGTCAGGAAAATATAAAATGCATGCATTTTACATATCATAGTGATATAAATAAACCCATATATATATATATATATATAGTCACGCGTGCATGCATGCATGCGTTCATGTCATCAACCCGGCCAACCCTAGCTACAAAAGTTAATTGTCCGGTTTCATTAATTGTTTTTATGATTGTACGATCGATAGATAGATATATGTATGGTTGTAGCTAACTTACTGCAGATCGATTGATCAACAAAAGGATATATAATGCTTGCATAATAATGGCTGAACACGTACGTACAACGTACAGTTCCTTCCAATTATATGCATATATGTGTGATCAACCCTTTGCCCGCTTCGTTCGTGAAGGGGTAATTACTTGTACGCCAGAAATTAAATGGCTATTGGTAATTAAGCGGATTAGCTAGGGTCACTGATCATGTCCTACTGCCTACCGATCCGATATGCATGCATGGTACGTACGTTTAACGTACAATCCCATCGGGCGCCTTAATACCCAAGATTTTCTTTTTAAGTTGTGTTTTTTGCATTGCAAATTCATGTTAATTAAAGGTTTTTAATCCAAATTCATCCTATGTGAAGATCGAGACCTGGCACAAGCCAATGATATATTGGCCGGGTGCGAGGTGTCACCAGGATGGATCCGTCATGAATTAATGAGTGTTCATGAACACCCAGCCAGCCATTAACAAATTAAAACAAACACAAAACCATCAAATGTTTGCAACACAACGTACTCCTAATTAATTATTAATAATAATTCTATTTAACTTAAAATTAAATGTATGACACCGAATAACGTACATTTTATTTATTTGTAGTACATGCTACAAGAACATTAATTAATGTCTCCTATATATATATATGTACACCCATGGTCACCATTAATTTAGGCTTTCCACTTATGGTAGTAATTATCTCCCCACTACCATATATAGAAACCTTTACCAACGGTCTTGTGATTGGATATATATATGTTCACCGAAAACATGTCGATCATACGTACCAACAACATCAAATCTTATATATAACCTCACCGACACACTAATTACAAACAACTAGACCATCACAAAGCTAGCTTTCATGTATATCACGATCAGCATATACGTACGTATGATTTTGAATGAGCTAGTGCCAAGGCTGACGGATCCTTCAAAGGGCCGAGATGGGCGTCGGCCCATGCGCGTTTTCTTGCCAGAAGTTTTGATTTTAACTCCGATATATATCTTAAATTTATATATATATATATATAGGGGAAAGTGAATACGTGGCTGTCACACGTGCAACTTACACGTGAAACTTATCAAAACGACGTAGTTTTGATTAAAAAATCAATTCTAAATTTAAAGAAACCATGTTTCTTTCGTCCCCATCCCCAGAATAAAACATTCTCCCAGTAGCCGATTCATCAAATCAAATGCAAAAGAAATCGACATGCATAAAAAAACATAAAAACAAATTCATCATATTTGCAGAAAACTAACATGTATATCATCCAACCATTTATGATTGTAAATTCAATTTATACTCACAGGATGATATACATGTTTTAATGGAATCCAAATGAAATGAGCATCTTTAAAGATTCAACTGAAAATTATGAATTCGAAAGAATGAGTTCATTTCAGTGAGCTTTCATAAAACCATGGATTATAATTTTTATAATTCAGAATTTGCAATCATGTTTGATAATATCCGGCCACATAATAGATAATATCTTTTAAATTTAGAATTGTTTTCTAATCAAAACCACGTCGTTTTGATGAGTTTCACGTGTAAGTTACACGTGTGACAGCCACGTATTCACTTTCCCCATATATATATATATATATATATATATATATATTGATCTCGCCATCGTGTAAAAAAATTATATGTACGTATTATATATATATTGAGCTCGCTCTCACAATTTTCAGCCTCCGTGCTACAAGAGTTCAGATCCGCCACTGGCTACTAGCTAACGCACATTAACGTGTGGTGCCCTCATGTTATGATGCTTACTCTATATGTCGTGTACGTTGTGATATAGTGTTATGTCTCGTATGTTATGAAAGTCGCAAACATTAACGTGTCCTGAACGTGCGTGATGTGACTCATTGTGAAATCGATACAAATGTTATGTACGTGGCATTAATATTGCTAGACAAAGGTAAAAAATGTATAATGTCTTGTCTTATTGTGTGTTTTATAGTTGAAAGTTTAAATCGTTTACTTATAAATTTAAAACATGATAATGTGTTCAAAATTAACTAAAAATTACTACACTTACACATATAAGTTAACCAATAGTTCAAGCGCAAAGTCAAATAGAAGATTCGATCAAGCCCGGGAAAGAAAATATAATGATCGAGAAAGAAACGTGTTAATTTGTTCAAGCTAGGTGGATCGAGCCAAGAAAACACTACGCAAGGTCAAGAAGAGACTCGGGTGAATGAAGACAAAAGTGACAGGTTTGAGGTTAAAGACACGCCTAGTTCAATTCGCGTCAAGAAATTAAGGGGGTGAGCTGTAATGTCTTGGCTACCAAGTTAAGGTTAGTTTATAGAGATTTAAGAAACACCGAGACGTTATAACTAGTTTGAAATATTGTAAGCAGTTTTTTGTGAGTTACGTTATATCAATTCATCCTTTAACGTCCTCTACAAATTTTTATAATTATATATATTTTTTCAAATCATGTTTTAAGTGTACGTTATGTATTAAAAATTGTATTTTAAGGATATGTCTAATTCTAAAAGTTTGTAAGGAGATGCATATAATTATTATCCCTTTGTATGGCTGTCTAATACCTAAGGAACAAGTATCGGATATATGACATATATAGCTAGTGTTACAATCGAGTATGGGGTTTATATATCTTTATTACACCCCATTCCATCTCTACTAATATATATATTTATCTATTGTACAAACTATCGGGTGTACTAAATATATTATAAGGTTACCTTTATATTTGTTTTCAAGATCCTGCCTTAATTTTTTTTGTTTTTTTTTGTTTTTTACGTATAATATAATATTTAAATA
Source organism: Tagetes erecta (assembly GCA_030867185.1). Lineage (NCBI taxonomy): Eukaryota > Viridiplantae > Streptophyta > Magnoliopsida > Asterales > Asteraceae > Tagetes > Tagetes erecta. The sequence continues at coordinate 3,235,598 of CM061492.1, forward strand.
AGTTGAAATGGTGAATAAATAATTTTGGAATCTTTTGAAAATGTATGATATGATTATGTGCATGCATTTCTACGCTATTTTGGATGGGAATTTTGATTCACACAATCTTCTTTTAGCCTATATTGTACAATCGAATTCATGTCTCAAAACCTATGTTTTTTTTGGCCCCTACGTGATCACCACCTGTCACTCCACACCTATGCCTCATAAGTCATAAAATAACATCATTTCAATGTCATTTATCTTTAGAAACGCCCATGTCATTCAAACACTTTTAAGTTTTAACCGGGCTGATAATTTTGTATATGAATACCGACAATTATGATATTACACTGGCTGTGGATCACTAAGGTTGTCCAGTCGAGGTAGGGGAATTTTCTTGTTCATGATTGTCATTTGTCACACATGTTTTTATCACAACTTTCATTTCAAGCATATTTGCATCATAAATTTAATGGTAGAAAAGATTAAAAAAAACGATTTTACCCCTCACCTAGGAGGATTAAAACTCCTAAAATTAACGACAGTTTGGATAGTCAATGGACGTAGGGACGGAAACTGCTAAAATTTCAAATCATATATATGAGCCTACATTATTAAACTTATACTTAAACAAATAACTTAACACACCAAAACCCAAAAACAAAAACTACAAATTACTCTTAAAAAGGGCAAGCTTCATGGATGACCTCAAGTCCAATAACAATAAGGTAAAAAATAAATTTAGGATTGAACTAAAAGTGAAAAATACACTAAACAAACATTTGAAAGGCATAAATCGTAAAGAGAAAATGAATGTTATTAAGGATAAACAGAAATTTGATGCGTTGGCTATGAATGTTTGAAACACCCGACTCCCCGAGTGAATTAAGATGCTATTAGTTTAAAACAATCTAAGCAAATATCAAAACTAATTAATAAGATATTTCAGCAATATTTTAGATCAGATACAATACCAAACTTTCTTTTAATTTTTTTGTTCAACAAACAAACTGTCAAAATGATATCTCTAATATAACAAAAAGTAAAATTAATTTTATTTATGTGATTTGATCATAGTTTTTTTTAATTATGTGACATTATTTAAAAGTTTTTCTCTCACCTACAATAACTAAAAACCATTTTTTTAATAAGTATTAATAACTTTATATTTAAAAGAGGTATATATCTATAATAATAATTATAATAGCACTAATTACGTTTTATTCCCCTAATATTTAAAAAAAATTAATTTTTTTACATTTTCAACACTCTCCTACTAAGGGTTATTTTTAATATGGTATAAAAATGAAAAAAACTTAAGGATAAAGTTGATAATAACCTATAATCAAATATTTCAGTATATTAGAAATATACATAACTTTTTTATACAACATTATTAAAAAAAATCACCATAAAACCGAGTTTTAGTTCTCTTTAATTTGAGTATAATATTGTTATACTAAAACTTTTTTTAAATAAACTTGTGTTCCGGTTTTACCACGTTTTTTGTTTAAAACTGATTGGAACTGTTTGTGTTCCTATGAATATCTTTAAAATCACCACCAAAATGTTGTTCCCGAACGTAATACGGGCACTAAACTAATATTATGTGTATATGCTCCCTTGTAACATACGTTAAATGGTTTATGATGCATTGATGCCGTTTAATGAAACTATGGTACCATAGTTTTTCAATTTTTTTGCATGCAAATAAAATCATATAACTCAAATGGTTTTGGGCCTGATCCTGGGCTTTGGCTTTCCTCTCTTTGACAGTTTCAAACTAAATACCATTTAAGCTAAACTTTTTTATTAATATTTTTATATAAATATAAAAAAAACTTATAATTTGCAGTGTCTAGTCTTGAATTCTACAATTTTGTTCTCCTGTTTTTTTTAGCCTATTTACATGTTTAATCTTTAACCTCAATCTCTCTTTATTCGAGTGTATCTAACGTAACCGCACAATGATATTGTTCGTTTTGGCTAGGACGAAGCACCATCGCCTCACAGATTTAATGTACAGCTAGCGTAGTGGTGACGGTATCAAACCTCTTATAAGGAAGCATTCGTTCCCCCGCACAACAAATGTGAGATGTTATAATCCACACCCTTAAGGAGCCAAGATCCTCGTTGGCATATCAGTGTGGTCCTAGCTCTGATATCATGTGGTCCCTAGCTCTGATATCATCTGTAACAGCCCAACGTCACCGCTCCATGAAATTGTACGCTTTGACTAGGACGAACCACCATAGCCTCACGAATTCAAAATGCATCATGATAAAGAAGATATCCACCCCTTATAAGATTGACTTTGTTCCCCTTCCTAACTGATGTGATATGTTACAACAAGTGTCGCTGAAAATCGATGATTGATTCCGAACATTTACATCATTTTTGGATCCGACAACATATCTGAATATCATATGAGCATAATACTAGGGTATGAATATAGGCCTCTCCAAAATTGATCACAACATGCAGCCCCATGTTTGTGCCATTGATGCTACCAAAGCATCCCTGGAAAGCCATGTTTTTCGTCATGCTCGTCATAAAGTTGTTGAATGTCACTACATGAAAACTCTCTCTGAATGATGTTTATTATTCTTATGAATATTAGTTGGCTCGTCCTATATCGGGGCCTAAGCAATTTATCTGCAGATGTATGGTTATCATAAAGTAGTCATGTTAACATATGTTAGCAACTTAACGATTTCAGTTTAAGGCAACACTTCCTATGAATCATGTGCGATTTACGACGGTTATTCTTGAGCCGCGTGTATGACTATTGTAACAAGGAGATCATCGGCATTGCTAGATGATGAATCCAAGTTCAAAAGTTTGTTAACACTTAATAGTGGCCGGAAGAAACATGACCATTTTAGTACTCACTAGGCGGCATGGTGTTTATCACATGAGTGAGGTGTCACATCACCTCTCACATTGTTTTTACTCAACTACACCTTATTGCTAATTAAACTTTAAAAGTACGTTTTCAAGATGCATTCTACCCGTACCATATCTCTCACAAGCTTGGTCATGAAGACATGAACCCCTCGAAATTAGAAAAGTAATAATATATACAAGATTTAATTTATGCGTGAACATATTTGGAAAAAGTATGGGTACGCGGACGGATCGAACATGTGACATAAGATGAGAATTAAATTTATATCTCTAACCGGCCTTAAAATAACCACTTAAAATTATAAAACAAATTAACTTAATTCCAATGTTGCATTTTGGAAAAAAGGTTGAGTGTCAATTCATATATCCCATCTACCCAATATAAGACCAAAGCCCTTGAGGCTTGATCTACATCTACTCATTGATCCTTACTTGTTCTTTTCAACTTTCAACACTATATGGCCGGAGTATCAACAATAGCTCCGTCGTCGGCGATTGCTCCTCAACCGTCACCATGGCACACTCCGGTACCTTACCTATTCGGCGGCCTTGCCGCCATGATGGGTCTCATATCTTTTGCTCTCTTGGTTCTCGCGTGCTCCTACTGGAAACTCTCTGGCAACTTTGATCATGATAACAACGACCGCGATGTTGAGTCCGGAAACGCAGATAGTGATTGTACTGTCTCGCCTCGTGGACTGGACTCAACGTCGCGGTCTGATGTGCATGAAAAGTGTTTAGTAATCATGGCTGGAGAAGACAAACCTACGTTTTTGGCTACACCTAGTTCAAGTAGAACGACGTCGTTTGGTAGTAGCAGTTGGCGGAGCAGTTTAACGGTTTTAACGGAAAGTGGTTTGTCATCGGAGGTGGAGATGATAGATGAAATGAAATAGTGGTTGTTTGTAAATTGTAATTGTAATTGTAATCGTAATCGTGGAGGCTTTGTCATCGTGTTGTATAATGTTAATGAACAAAATGTTTTTGATCAATGAAATATGTCAGTTGGAGACTTTGTCTTTTTTTCTTAGGTCCAAATCTTGATAAAAGAGTTTATTATGTTATAAGTTGTTGATTCTAGCTAATTGGTAACCTGTTTAACAAAGATGATTAAGCCAGCGACAATGTTTTATAATAATAAATTTATTTATAAGATAAAAATTTTACAAAATTAATTTTGGTCCAAATTAAAAAGGGGTGTTTTTCATGTGAAATGAATCACGTGTATAATGTCTAGCTTGTATTTATATCATATAATCATACGTTACTTTTACAAAAATATTATTTTCCTAGATACTAGATCGAACTAGTTTAGTGCCCGCGCTACACTCAGGAAATAACATTCAAGTAATGCTTTTAAAGATGTTCATGAATGTTCCATTCAGTTTTGAGATAAAACCGTGGTAAACCGGAACACATGATATATTTTTAAAAATTAGATTTTTAATATAGTAATATTATACTCAAATTATAGAGAATAAAGTGCTTAGTTTTATGGTGTAGTTTATTATTAAAAAAACAATCGTATCAAAATGTTATGTATATTTATAAAACATTGTTATCTTTGTATGTTATTGTTAACTTTATCCATAAGTTATATTTTTAAACCCTATCAAATATAAACCGACTCATGTATACCTCTTGTATAAAGAGTTAAAAATATAACTACTCTTAACTTTTTCAGAATTCTTCAAAATATTAGGTGACAAAAAATATAACTAGTTTTATTATAATATATTTTATATACATATTTTAAATAAAAAATAATTATTGTGAGATAAACTCTTAAAAAATACCATATAAGCTAAAAGTTTTGAAAAAATATCACTTAAGTTTTTTTTATTTTGCTATATTATATAAGGATATATAGATATTATCATTGACAAAAATATTATTCAGTGTAACTTTTACTCATATTATAACGTCACATACATCGACTCGATCAAGCTCAAGCTGCATGGGAAAATTTTGTAACAAAACTAAAAAGGTTATATAAAAATTATTAACTAAACTGCTTGATGATTTCTTACGATATAGTACAAGAAAGAAAACCAACTTTGTTTTAATAATAATTCGTTATTTGATCACCAAAGATTAAAAATATATAAACGAAATTCCCAAAAGGTTTAATATTTAATGCGGGTGATAATCAGGGGCGGATGTATGCCCATTCCAGGGGTAGCCCGGGCTACGGCTGAAATTTCGTTGCGAAGTGTAAAAAATATATATATTCTCCGGTTTTATGTATAAGGATACCCCTAAACAATTAAAAGGATACCCCTGAATCTTTGATTTTAAGCTATGAAAGAACAAAGGAAATAATATATTAGGTATTTTTATAATTTTGTGGTGTTATTTTTATTACTGTATGAGTTAACGTCTGAGAATTTTTTTTTTTTAGGCTACCCCTGAATTTTCGGGCTGGCTCCGCCACTGGTGATAATATATCTAAGCTAACTAGATGTCACTGTTATAAGAATGCTATATTTAACGTTAGAAACGTATATATACACCACTTAATTTACACCGTACCTTGTTTTATCATATTAAAACTTATAAGTTAATGCTTGATCTAAACACAAATGAATTATCAATGAGTCATGTACTAATATATCATACTTACAAACTTCAATGATTCTAAGTACTTTACGTGATCATACATACATTATATATATAGTTTATGGTTTGTTATCAACTTTATAATTAAGAGTTTGTTAATTTGGCCAAGTAAGTACAAGTATTGTGCAGGCAGAACGTCATCCGTCCGCTTTGTCCACAAATCTGACTTATACACGGCAAGGACAAGTGGAGTAACTCCAACATTTACACATCATGTAACCAACTATTTTTCTTTCTTTCTCTCTAATAATTTGCCTTTTTGACATCTTTTCCTTATTAATTAATTCTTTAACTAGTAATAAAAATATATAATGGAAAATTTATTCTATATAAAGTTACAATAAAAAAGTTAATAATGTCTTTAAAGGAAAAGTACAAATTAAATAAGTAGATAATTCAATCTGATCAAATCCCACTATTCCTTTAATATGTAAATTTAACCTGAAATGACTTGTGCCGTGTTTCACTAACACTAGTTAATTGTAAAACTAAGAAGTGTAGTCTAACTTTTTTTTTAACTCCTTTTAGACGTTAGTGTGTTACCTTAATTCCAAATCACTTACTTTTTCTTTTTTAATTTAATCACTTCATTTGATGGAAATGATTAACTCCCTTAGTGTCTTTTAACTTCACATCACCCAAAATTTTTATTAATTATTTAAATAAACAATAAATAATATTAGTATTTCATTTATAACTTAAGTAACATAATAAAATAAAAACTAAGAACCATCAAATGAAATAAGCTTTATAAAGCATAAATAAAACATATAAACAAAAAACATTTTAAATTCTAAATGACCTAAGAAAAAAAAAATACTTGAGGGACCTAAATTGACAACTTTGAAATACATTACTGTGTAAAATCTAGGGGGGCCCACCTTAAGTCGTTATAAAACCTTAAATATTCAGGTGTTCAATATTTGAGAAAATAATCAAGCCTCGGTTCAAAAATAAAAACTCAAAAAACAAACCTTTCTTCCAAAAACAAACCATTAACGTTCGTTAATTATAAAGATAACGTGTGAAAAGCTCACGCCCGCTAACGTCCCACCAAGACTGATGTGTCGGCCGTTAACGTGGTACACGTCGGATTCACGCCCCAGGTTAATGCTAGTACAAATTTTAGGGTTTGTTAAATTTTGCTTTTTATGTTCTCAGTTTTTGTATTATTTACCATGTAACCAGTCACACCAATTAAAATTATTATTAATAGTAACCAATTCACTAGTGAAAGATTGTCATGTGTCGGCTTATCTCTTATTTAAGTTTCCATAATTGACGGTAGTGGCGAAACTATAAATTTAACTATAGGGTGGCCTAAAGCCATAGTACCTAGCTATAAGTTTTTTTCATAACGCTATGTTTTGGTACATATGTTTGCGTTGATTATTCGGGTCGAGTAAAACAATAAAAACATAGATTATAAAAAACTTATTTGTTCATTCTTAACACATGTCCCTTTAAACCCTGAATTCCACCGACAATCAACAATTCAACATTCAACAATTAAGATTAAACCCCTCAAACCTTAAAATCCTAAATCCTAATTATGTGAGTGAATAATTAACCTGGATGCATAAAAACAACAATGGGAGAGTGAAAGAGCGGTGGTGGATTGGTGACGCCGTGACGGCGAGTAGACTGGTGAATGGTGGTGACGTGGTGGACTGGTGGTAAGTGGTTGAGTGGTCTCGTTGATGTTGAATTGTTAATGGGCAAAAGCAAATAACAAAAGTAGACAATAGAAGCATAACAAGCGGGTTTTTTTAGTTACAACATTTCGGCTTAAGGATTTAGGGGTAATTGTTTCTTGTTTACATTGTAAACGGGCTTAGGTAAATAGTAACTGAATGAAAGTATCAAGTGTTCAACAAGTAAATTGGGCTTGGGTAACTGGATATTAGTTTATATTTATGGGCTTTAAAGTTGGATGGCCCAAACCCAATATATACCAAAATAAAAAAAATCAAGTAAATACCGACAAATCGTTACTTTTAAGGAAAAAATCTTGAGGGATTGACGACAGGTGCATTGGCTACCCATTTTCTAATTTTTTTAGTAGGATCCATGGCTATTTACTAACAGATAGTGTTCATCAATAAATTATTACATTGTTATGCTATTTTTTCTAGTAGTGACATCTTTAAAGAGCATGATTTTCTCAAGAGTACATCTCTTTTTTAGGTTTGGTATATTGGCATTGTTTTCAAATGCTTTGTATTATCTCAAAGTCTGAAGTCCAGGTCATGATAAAAACGCAAAGAAAATAAATCTGTAAATAGCTCTTACGCGTTAAATTATAAAATATCTAAAAATTGATACACATTATGAGCATATAAACCTATATATCCTAATAGGACTAGAACCCTACTCATAATACAATTACAATTCATTTCTTGTATCGTAAACATAATATAATAGGTATTTGAAAATCTCCAGCATGAAACTAACCTATTTGTTAACCTCTTGGTTTTAGTCCACTCACCAAACCAGCCAATGTAACCAATTTGTCCCATGCGATCATGCAAATTAGTTCAACAATCAGGGTCGGTCATATCAATCGTCAAAATTTGCTAGGCCCTTGGTGAGTACAATAGTCAGGCTCTAAAGTCTAAAGCTAATAACTCGTTACACAATAATGTTAATTGACGGAAACCTAAACCTGCCCACCCCCTCCCAAAAAAAAGCTAAACATGCCCATCCTCACCCTTAAACCTAAAAGTTAAACTCAGAAATCTAAAAGTTAACCTGAAAAACCAAAACAAAAAACTAAATGTATCCCTCAACTAGAAACCAAACGAAAAACTATATCCAAAAGTTGAGCCTAAAAACTAAGCCTTAAATGTTGAATGCTAAAAAGAAACTAAATAACAGAAATTAAGTAAAAGAAGAAGAGAAGATAAAGGAAGAAAAAACCAAGAGGTCTCGTATTAAAAGTTAACTTTTTTCATAATTTTTTTAAATATCGGGCCACTCGAGTGACTAGGCCAGGGGCGGTCGCCTGCCTTGGTCGCCCATGACAACAATCTCCCTCTAATTCGCGAACCAAATTAAAGATGTCTTAAACTACTAACAAGTTCTCCTTTTCTTTAAACCCGACACAAGCTAAAGGTTTTGTGAGAATATCCTCTCGTTGCTTTTATCCGTTAACATACACGACCTTCACTTATTTTGTTTCAAGTCGAGCCACATGCGCCAAAGCTTCTTCATAGCTAATTCCAACTTGTTGCACATACACCTTTGTCATAAGTCTTGCCTATACTTCTCTAGAGTACCGCTTGGATTATTCTTTAACTTAGAAACCCGTTTGAGCTTTATCTTTCTTTGATTGTGTAGAATTTCAACTAAGTTCCAAACTTTGTTTCTTTTAGTTGGATCCGACTCGGTTTTCATTGCACGAAACCACTATTTTTTTCTTCAATGTTTCTTGGACCGAACTTGGTTCACCTTCTTGCAATAAAAATAAGCTTTCATCGACTATGCAGTCTGCTAGGATAGTTGATGATTTTGTTACTCACCTATGTTCGAGTCTAAATCACTAGAAATATTATTACCTATAAATGGTTGAGATGGGTCTGTGTAATAACTCAGCGTAACGTCATCATGATATCGTTCGTTTTAACAGTTAAAACACTCTAAAACGTCGTCTTTACGGTTTTAAAACGTGTCATTATGATAAAGGTATTAAATCTTTAATAGGAATCATTTGTTCTCCATTTATTAGTATACAATCTCTCTCTTCTTATGTAGAGAGATATTTTTAAAAGACTACCTTTAAACTATATTATCCTTTGAAATTCATAAACATTTATGATATTCAAATATAAAGTTACATGATAATTAAATAATTAAAGAAAGCATTTTAAGTGGAGTGGTTTTTGACTTTGAACAATAAGGACTTCTGAAATAGTCATTTCTACTTTTTAATTATCTATATTTGTTAGCATTTTTGTGTCATATCTGAAAGTAGTATTATTTATTTGTCGTAATATTAAAACCTTTTATATGTACATTACAACGATCTATATATTTAAGAAATATTTGTTTCCTCAAATTTATTTGATTAATACATTGTAATAAGTAACATAACCTATATATGTGTAGCTAATCTTAGAATGCTAACAATACATATAAAAAAATTATTTTAATGATGTTTTTAGTTTATACCTTACACATTTATACGTTGAAAGTGAACTTTTTTAAAAATAAACCATTACTATATTAACTTACAAACTTGATAAATAATATTTGGGTTATTGGATTTTAATAATCCGAACTTTAATGTATTGGCCGATTTTAATCCCAATTTTAAAAATTCCTTGTGGCAGTCCCAGCTTGTAATTATTTTCCTCCATCGAACCTTTTATAAGTGTGACACAAAAATGATCGGGTAAGGTTTTAATGAGACACAAAAATGGTCTGGTAGGTTTTTTGAGTATCCGTTATAGAAGGCTCGATGGAGGAAAATAAATTACAAGTTGGGACTGTCAGAGAGAATTTTTAAAGTTAGGATTAATATCGGCCAATTCATTAAAGTTCGGATTATTAAAATCCAATAACCCTAAAATATATAATTTCTGAAATTTGTTTTTTTTAAACAAGTAATTTTCACACAATGGTACTTCCGCATGTAAATTTATACACACATACCATATGCATCCATATAATCATTATCACCAGAATTTCTTAGACACTAACACAAAATCTATAGTCTTTTAAATATCCTTCTATCTTGGTCACCCATTATTGTAGTTTGATTTTGTCAATACTAGATGTCCCCCGTTCATCATCGTGTCTTTCTGATCGGTTCATTTTAGATGAATTTTATTTCAAGTTAATTGTCCATTAGTTGCGTTAATGTGATTACAAAATATATTAAATTGTGTCGTTTTTATATTTTGTAGGTTACGAAGAAAACATGTGATGTGTTGTTAAAACACATGGTTTTATTGACGTATTTCACGTCTTTATCCTCATTTTATGTAAATATATTTTACTTTTAGTTACTTATTATCTTTTTCTTTTATTTTTAGGTAATAATAACGAAAGAAGCGGTTTCGGAGCGAAACGGGACGAAAACGAGAAGAAAACGAGCCCCGTGACCAACCCGGAGAACCGCTGGAACCCCCCAGGAACGCCCAACGGTTCTCTGGGCGCTGGGTGCTGAACACAATGCAATACACCCGCCCAACGGTCCGCTGGAACCCCCCAGAAAAGCCCAACGGTTCTCCGGGTCAGTCTGACGTGAAAAAACGTACTTTTTCACTATAAATTCATCTCTTGATGGATTTTAGGGCATCATCTCTTCACCCAAATACACAAAACGGCTGAATACAAGGGTTTTGAGGGTTTGTGATCATATTTGAGCTTTGATTCAAGGATTTAGAGGCTAAACTTAGAGATTTGAAGCTTGATCTTTAGGTTTAGAAGATGGATCTTGAAGATTGAAGCTTGGATTGAAGATTTTGCTGCTGTTGGGTGAAGATCAAGGAAGAATTTGAAGATCTAGAGCTAATTTGGTGAAGATAAAGCATTGATTTGAAGATTGGAGGAGTGTTTGGTGGTTGGTGTTTGGTGTATCTAAATTCCTCTTCTTTCAATCTTTGTTCATCTTCTATATATAATGTTGTTAGATCTAGTGATTTTTATGTTTGATTTGATGATTGGGATGATGATTGGCTAGATTTAGTATGACTATTTAGGCATTATGGATAATTGATGATGATATGATGATTTTTGGTTGTTTATGATATGTTGGTTGGATGTTCTATTGAGAAAGTTGGTTTATGATGATCTTGTATGCAATATGTGTGTTGACTTTATGATTCATGTTGAGATCTTGACTTGATTGTGGATAATATTATCTTGATTTGATAACTTGATAATAGATTTCACATTTTTTATGGTTAGTCTACTAGATTTAATCATCATTTGAGTAGATCTAGGAATAGATACTCATAAGTTAAGATTGATTTGTGAATTTGAGCCAATGTGCTAGTCGGATTCGTTACCGGAAGGTGAGGATTTGTAGATTTCATCATTTTGTTAGTTGGTTTTGGTTAAAATACTACGGGAGTAGGTTTTGCTTAATAAAAACTAGCAACTTGTGTTATCTAGTCTTGATTTATCATAAACCGATTGATCCCGTTATTTTAGTTTACTGATTGAGTCAGTTTCTAGGATAAATGGACTTGTAAGCCGAGAGGTGAGCCAGTTTAGGATCCCTTAGACATCCGGGAGTGATTTATCAACATTCCTCACACCGTTAGCTTCACATATCTATTTTAGGACTTTCTAGCACCCACGAGACCTTAGTAGTAGGTACTGATGTGTTAGATTGTTCTGAGTAGATATATTCTCAGATCCGGTGCCAACATATCTAGAAAGCCGAGAGTTGTCATATTATCATCAGGCTTCCCGCCTAAATAGTCATCATTCCATCCATAGTTCTCTTTTAGCTTATTTTCGCCTTTAGTTTCCATTTAGTTAAGTTTATACCCGTAGTTTATTTTAGATAATTTACCTTAGTTAAAATCTTATTCTTAGAGTAATTTTAGATAAATTGTCTCTTGCTTGTTTAATTTAGTATTTAAAATCTAAACTCAAGTCTTTTACAACGGTTAGAAGTCGATAGAGATCCAGTACTGAAGGACGCCAAACTCAGATCTTTGGGTACGATATCCGGACTTACTTGACTTGCTACATACGACCGGTACACTTGCCGATTGTGTGAACTTGTTGGGTTTTTCCTTTTTACAAATTTAAAACCTGAGTTACGATCCAAAACACATTTTCATATACCACACGGTTCGCATCAACATGTCAAAATGATGCAATTATATCAAAATGAACCAAGCTAAAAGAGTCGGCAAGATAAATCATGTTTGGTGTTCTAGATGGATAGAAATTAATTGAAGTAAAAGCAAGTTTGATGATTAAAAAGACAGAAAATAAGTTAGTTTTGTGGGATTGAAGTCTACGTACGCAGCAGCATATTATAAACATGAAATGAAATATAATGGGATTTCATAAATTACAACCATCACATGGGCTACTAAAATTTAATTGGGTTTGAAGTTATTATATTTGGATATTTGGGTTCGACTAGTGCAAAGACGGATACAAGAGCCCGAATCAAATCTCTAATAAACAACCAATCAATCAACTTTATTTTTTTAGGCAGCTAGTTTTTAAAACAACCAACCAATCAACTTTTACAATTTTCTTTTTGATTAATGAAAGTTAGTTTTAGAACTGACTACTACGCCCGAATCAAATCTCTAATAAATAATGATATGTAATATAAAATAGTAATATTAAAACATCAAAATAAATAGTACCTATAGGTTGTGAGTTGCATTCAAAGTCTATAATTTGCTTACAAAAACTAGTATCAAATTGAATTTGCACATGAACTGCTAATTAACGACCGAATTATTTACCGAATTTCATAAATGGAGACCAGATATCATATGAGCTGCTAATTAACCATATCGGTTAGTTCTCGATCCCTATTTTATATATATAAATAAACAAACACGGTGAAATAAATATGAAATTAGGTTTTTGTTGAATGAAAGGAAATAGCTTGATAATAACCAACCCTTTTACATCTACTTATCAGCCACAAAAACATAAAATTTATGTGTTTCGCAGTCTTTTGTGCAAATATAATGGTGAAAGCCAATGGTGGTCAAGGTGAAAATGGCGGGAGATATTTGAATGACATTCTTAGCTGGGGGTGTGTCGCAATTCTGATAAACCTCCCTTGTCACTTCTGCGACATTATGTGTTCCGAAAATAAATTCGAAAACGAGCCTATCGCCTTTTGTGAAATTCTGATGCCTTGCCCAAATGGTATAATTGTATTTATAACCCCACGCATAACTACCTTTGCCGACTTTATGATCAATAGACATCACTGTGGTGGAAAATTGCATATATGCAACCATAAGGATTGTAACCACCACATGATTCAACTTAAAAAATGCCATATTCATCTTAAGTTCTTGGGTGAAGATAATATAATTCGATTTATATATATAAATAAAGGGTAATAAAAAAGAAGTTTTAGTGGACAAACTTGAATTCATGCCTAATTAAGTTATTACGGGTAATATACCTAATTAAATTATTATGGGTGATAAAAAGAAGTTTTAGTGGACAAACTTGAATTCATACCTAAATTATGGATGTTTTGATACCTTGATTATAGTGTGTAATAGTTTGGTTAAAAATAAACATGTTCAAATACATCGGATTTATATAAAAAAACAATTATGCTTCTTAGGAATTTAAGACACTAATAGAAAATTGAGCAATTACTACCAAATTTGCGATGGAAAACAAACGGTCGAGAATTAAATATGATTTCTGTCAGAAATTTTAATGGTAGCAATACGGTCGCAAAACGATTGCAAAATGTGCGACCGTTGCCTTTATTCGCAAATCAGTCGGAAAAGTATTATAAAATAATCAGAATAATTGATTATAAAAAATAGTAACAAATTCATAAAAGGACTATTAAAAGGTTTGGTTGGAATTGCGACACAATTGTCATACCTGACCATACAAAACCTCTGGCAACTTCCCAGCCACTCCGGTCACCATCCCTAACAATACCTCTGGTAGTGTCTACGGTCATCGTCCCTGATCTCATACATCCTAAAATGATCCAAATACCGCGAGCTTCAATTTCCCCGTCCAATAAAAAATTTATCCAGGTTGATATCGCAATGCCAAATCAATGACCATAGTCGGTTCGAACAGTGATTCATTGCTATTCAAGATAATAATAGAATAGAGTTTAAGGATCTGTAAATGTTGCTACAGTTTAACTTGTGTGATCAAAAGTAAAATGATTAAACGAGTAAAATGAATAACCATTACTAAATTATTAGAGTAACTAAATGTGATTGATTAAATGAACAAATGATAAAAATTAATAAATGTGGCTAAAAAACGAATAAATGATGATAGTGAAAAAATATGATTGCTAAAGTGAATGAACGATGAAAGTGAATAAATGAAATTGATAAAATGAATGAATAAATGAATAACATGATTGATAAAATGAGTAAATGTGGAACAACTCCGAATGCTGTCCATGATAATGCGCTTTCCATTATCTAGATCTCTCGAGTTGAACAAGAATACGTCAACATCGAGAAGTTGAATCATCAACATGAGCACTAGATGTTGAGAATGATAATATATAATGATAAATGAAAAACGCAAGTGAGAACATTGTTAAGATTAAACGCAATGGGTCAAGGTCTAGAAGCTACACAAACTTCACTGGACATAAGCAACATTTCATTTGACGATGTGACAATAGCACTTATATATAGGAGGTACCAGCGGCTTATCCACCATGCTGTTATCACACCACATTTGTCGCATTGCCCAAAAGTACATGACAAAACTTACTATGAGTTCCATGCACAAACTTTTGTAATTTCGTGTGCACCAGTAATTACATAAGCTTTTCCATGGTTCTCATAATTCATTATGTCATGCGCGGGTCAAGGGACACAAAACTTCTAAAATACAAATAAAGATGCACATAGGTTATGATTTCATGCTTAAGTAATTAAAGTTAATTGATATTCAAGTTCATTAGAAATTAAATTCTTAGATGATGGAAAGATCAATGTTCATTAACTTAGGTGGCCAACTTTATGCCGTTAATATTGATCATATGCATGAATAATCGAGTTTGTAGTTAAACAAATTTATAAAAATTCATGTTTATGAAGAATCTACGTTTCCTATATATCAGATAACCAAGTTCATGGTAAGTCGAGTTCATATGCGTTTAGACAGTTAGGTGTATGTAAAATACTCTTCAATAGCATTTTTTTCTAAGTGCATTTTTTTTCTAACGATGATATGTTTGGTGACAATAAGTGCAAATGGGATTGGAACTTGTCGACTAAAAAGGGTGATTGAGTTGAACCAATCATGAGGGCTATGAGATAGCTAGCTTGGAGCTTTATCTACTAGATTAAGGAGTTGTGTTTGAGGGTTGCACTTTCGAATAATATGGTAAAAGATTACATTAAGTTATTATCATACACCCTATAGAAAATGAGCTATTTGGATTTATATCTAATGTACGGTGATGTTGTATAATAGAAGTATGAAGTGAAAAACAAAGATGATCAAGTGTTGGAAGCGGGTCAACGAAAGGAATATTTGTGACAATTGTTACTTATCTAAATTATATAGTTTTGATGTTGCTCGATAATAAATGATGATTCAATTGGTGTATAATTCTAGTGTCGATTTATCTACTAAATGACACTAAACTCATTTATGGAGTCATGTGCAAGTTTACTCGGATCTTTTATTACTAAACATGTTTTATTTCACCGTAAGGGATGTTCGTTAATTATACGGATGTCATGTCGAATTTTTGTAAGAAAACTTGTGCATGTCATGTGTGCACAATGTGTTATATTTTGTTAAAACAAAAGGAAACAATGATTACTTTTATAAGTTATGTTTTTGTTGAGACAAAATTGGGCCTATTTTTCGTGATAATGTAAATAATATGTTTATAATACTAAGGGTGTTTCACCCTCAACTTGTATTCCGTAGTGAAAATATTTTGTTTACCGAAGACCTTTAAATATAAATATGTATGTATATATATAATAAAAGTGAGAATATATAATCAAGTTGATGACATAGCGTAGTGATATAGCGCCTTTCATTTGGATAAAAGGGTCGTGGGTTCGACTTTTACTTTGGTCATTTTTCATGATTTTTAAATCATTAATTTATATTTTTAGTTTTCTTAACTTGTTGAACTTTCGCCTGCGACCCAAAGCTAATAGATTTTAAATGTTAACCAAAACAAATAAATATATTTTCGAAAAAAAAAAGTTTCATTCTTAGGGTAAAGTAATGTAATGCATACAATTTTTTTACGTTGACGCTACCCATAGTGGAATTTTTTTTAGCGCTACCATTGAATTTTTTTTTGTCTAGATCCGCCACTGAACCAAAGACATAATGCTAGAAGCTAAACTAAAAATTAACTCTAAAAACGAAATCTAAAAACCTAGCTAACTAGAAAAGCTAAATGTTAAACCCAAAAACCTAACGCAAAAACAAAACCCTAAATGATAAATGTTCAAGCTAATAAAATCGCTTTGTCACATAGTTCCAACACGTTTAATACAAAATATGTTATATCGATCAAAACCGTAATATTTTTTACAACTCACTGTTCACATAAGACACGTTTTTAAACAAGACTTCTCATATGTTCTTAAATGTGGTTTTAAACATTGAAAAATATATAATATTATATGCAAAAAATTATTTCATAAGCTCAATTCATTTTGTAACAACCCAGCGAAACCGCACCATGATACTGTCCGTTTTGGCGGCCGAAACACCCTCAGGCGCCGCCCTCACGGTTTTAAAACACGTCATGATGGTGATGGTATCAAGCCCCTGATAACTTTATAAGGAAGCCTTTGTTCTCCCTCACAACCAATGTGAGATCTCACAATCCATCCCCCTTAAAGAGTCCAGCGTCCTCGCTGGCACATTAGTCCGGTCCCTGGATCTGATGTTATCTGTAACGACCCAGCGAAACCGCACCATGATACTGTCCATCTTTGGTGCCGGAACGCCCTCTGGCGCCGCCCTTTATGGTTTTAAAAAGCATCATGATGAGGGTATTAAAAAGCATCTTAGTAGTTTTCTTTGTTGTAATACTAGTTTAGTGCCCGCGCTACGCTCGGGGCATAACACTTATGTGATAATTTTAAGGATATTCATGGACATGATCGGTTACAATCAGTTTTAAGATAAAGCTGTGGTAAAACTGAAACACAAAATTTATTTAAAATCTTGTTGTTTGGTATAACAATATTATAATCAAATTAAAGAGAATTAGACGTTCGGTTTTATGGTGTAGTTTTTGTTAAAACAATGTTGTATAAAAAGTTGTGTATATTTAAAAAAATAATTATGTATTTAATTGTATGTTATTAATAACTTTCTCTAAGTTTTATTTTTATACCCTAATAAATATAACATTACCCAAACACACTCTTAGTAGGAAAGGGTTTTAAATGTAAATAGTCTTAATTTTTTAAATACTTTGCTAAATATTAGGGGATCAAATGAAAATTAATATTATTATAATAAATTATTATAGATAAATATATAATTTTTAAATATAACAATATTATTAATTTTGAGAAAATCTCTCAAATAATGCCAACTAAGCAAATGCATCTCAAATGATGCCAAGTAAGCAAATATGATTTTGCTATATTATATAGAAGATTTTGGTAATTTTTATGCATCATATTATATTACTAGATTAAATACCCGTGTAACACACGGGTTGAATAAAAATGTATTAAGAATAAATATTTAGTTTTTATTAAATAATTTGATGTTAAATTTTTTAAACAATAAAATTGAAGGTATTAAAAATTTAAACCAAAACTTGGCTTCAGTATACTATAGTAAAATGCTTAGAGATTAAAACCAAAACTTTATTTCTACAAAAAAAAAATTAAGGTGTATAAATATATAGCTTTTGAGATTTAAAATAAATTTTAAATTTAATAGAACGTAACCAAATTTAAATTTACTACTATGGTAGCGAAATTGTAAGTATTCTTCATTAAATTATTCAATTTCGATTGTACTAAAGTATTAAATCTCTTAAGGTTGTTTAAAACAAGTTAAAAATCATATCTGGATTTTAATAAATAGTTATGATAAATTGATTCAATCAATAGCCAAGAATTTTAAATTAATTGAAATGATTAATGTGAGAGTCACACATTAAATAAAATGATGTGATGGTGATATGTCATTCTTGAGATAATGACATGTGGCAAAAATACTCATTTATTACCATAGGGAGATAAGGAGACGAGTTTGAAAGATATTTTATTATTACCATATTAATTTATTACACTTGATGAATAGTGTTTTCTGGCATGTTTGGTAATTTTTTTTGTTGTGGCATTTTGGTAATTTATATGCATTATATTGTATGAGTTTGAAGCGATATTTTGTTACTATATTAATTTACAAACTAGATTAATAGTGTTTTGGGATATTTTTGGTGTTTTTTCTTTTTTGTAGCATTTTGGTCATTTATATGTATTACTTACATAAGCTTGAATGAATATTTTGTTTGATGAAATAACGTTTTGACAAATATATCTGGCTCGGTGGTTTGGATGTTTCGCTTTATATGTGGCTTTATTTGAAGTTGAATGACACTAAATTTTTTCGTTGAATTTAACCCGTGGAAGGGTTTAACGGTCATGACGAAGAATATTTTTTAATCTAAGCCACTAATAAATGGTGTATAAATAGCTCACCTAACACGAGAGCGATATAATATCCTAATTAATTGAATCAATTTAATTATTAATGTATTGATTTATGATATAGTTATAGAAAGTGGCCACTAGTAATGTTAGTGAGTCAACTTGACCCGACTACTTTGACAAATTAAGTTACTTGTATGTTACCCAACTCAGTTGACTTGACCTTTACTCCCAGGTCCAAACCCAATAGAACAGAAAACATGCTTTGTGACTTTCTTTTTAATCGTTGCACAGGGTATCGGCCGGCCGATCAAGCAGGACCATATACGTGGTGGCCGACTGTTGAAACAACCCGAGTGTATGAACATAACATGTGTATAATCTGGAACCATAAGCATAGTCTCATTCGCGCTCTTTTGAAGTGACTTATGATCTTGCAGATGTATATTTTTCTTTAATATACATACAATGAATTTACAAAATAACTCATACTAATTGTTCTCTCCTTTAACCATGATCGACTGAAACGGTACCGCTTTGATGTCTAAAAATGTTGAATACTCGTTGTTCATGGGTTGCTTCCATGGTTCTCCATCCATCTGCATGAAACATTCTCTCCATGTGCCACCTCTTAACTCGAACCGAATTGCAGCCGCCTGACCAGCCATAAAACAACGTCAAGCCACAACGACAATGTTATTTAAACACAAAAAACATGTTTTCTTTACCTGTGCAATGTGTTTTGCTGATATTAAATCGGCCATAACAAATGACGCGTGCCATCCTTGTTTAAATCCAAATATTTCCAAGAGACCGTCGTCTGAACTAGCCTCAACGAAACCTTTCTGCATTCAAAACATATTTTAAACACTAAACGAGGTTCACGTCGTTGTCATTTCACTCATGTGCAGTTTGTTAAATGAATGTTACCTTCTCTAAGTATTCTGGCTTCAAGTTACCCCACGGGTTTCTCCCGCTTGCATAGCTACTTAGATTCAAAGCGACTATAGACCTAATACTACAAAATATACATATGTACCCGTAGGTACTAAGATTCAAATCGACTAAATATAGACCTTTTAATATGCATCCTTACCTTGATGGAAGGATAATCAGTTCCCAATTTGGGTTATTTAACCTTTTAATATGCATCCTTAAAATGTTAGTCAGTCCCCTGCAACAGTTTTATGCAATTTCAATGGTAAGATAAGTTACTTTGTAACAAAGTTAAAAGAACAATTTCTGACCTCAAACTCGGGTCATTTATACATGGCGTAAAAAACCATCCTTGCTTGCAGCAGTATCCAGAGTAAATTATCTGTGACAAAAGAAAGGTCCCAAAAGGTGTTGATATATCAAAATCTTTAACTTAAATCTTTAAATGACATCAAAACACGCGTTTATAATGACAAGAACTGCATAATGTACGAGGAGCTGCAAGAAACTCAAGTTAGAGTTCAAACCTTGTTTGCAATGCGACCTTGTGCGAGATAAGGTTTCTCATTCCGTAGATGATGGAAGCCATAAGCCACTTGGGCATCCATTCCTATACAGTAAACAAATGATCAAAACTCAACCAATTAAACCGACTCGTGAAACTATGCATAATTCATAACCATTTTCAATGTATTTATAAGTAAAATGACCCACACCCACCTATGCTAAAATAATTGTAGAAGACACCTTGATAGCAAGAAACTTCCTTAGGAAATTGTCCTTCGATTTCTAAATCCTGCAAAAAAGCCCATTGTAATTCAACCAAAAGTAGAAGGTAAAAAGGCTTTGACTCGATACGTAATATATGCATACATACATACATACATAGCTTTCAGACCTGATCAAGGACAACTTCTTCAGTATGCTTCAATGCATAAGGCGTATCCAACTCTGCACCAGCAGGCATTGATATCACAAGGTTCCAACTGCAAAAAACAACTTTTGTATCAAAAACCAACGCGATACCCTCAATGGACTACAACGACTTACCTATCAAGGCGGCCAAGCGGAGCATTAATAACCCGATCAAGAATCCTCTTTATGGCTGCTTTCCATTTGATAGAAAATGAACCGCCCTGAAAATACAAGTTTCAAAAAATCTCAAGAAACAGCATACAAAATTGGAATATTATGAACGTAAAATGAAAAGATTAGATTTTACCCAACCGAAACTCCTAGATAAGTCGTTTCCTGTACCAAGAGGTATGATTGCAGTTGGTGGAACGGGTTCTCGACCCAGTTCATGAAGCTTCCCTAAGCACCCAAGGACCCAACCCACTGTACCATCACCTCCTGCAACCTATTAATTCGGAAAAAAAAACTAATATCTTGATTTCAAATTATAACTTTGTATATTGAGTTGATTTTACTTGCTAGTAGACATAACCACATACTACGATCCTTAATCTTTCGCGGGTTTGTTTGGCACAGCAATCTCCTAGATCAGCAAAGTGTTCTAAACAAGCTAATCCGTATTGGACGAATTCATGAGGTTTAACATTGTGAAGGTCAAAGACCTGCCCCAACAGAAAAAAAAAACGCATAATCTTTCATTAACGAACGACATTGAGACTTTTTTTCTAAAACTAGGTAGGTATGAACCGTTTACTAAACCTGTTCATCGCCCATGAAATCCTGCAGCCTAGAAATTAAGTCAGAACCATGTCGTCCACCGCTCTTAGAATTAACAAAAACAACCACCGGCGATTCAGGTGCAACAACATGAGTTGCATCACCACCACCACCTTCAGAACCAGCATGTAGGTACGTTTCAACATAATGATGTTTTCCTGCATCAATGTCTTTAGCAGCCATTGTATCACGAATACCAAACCGTAAATACTCGGGCATTGTGATCTTTCGTCTCAATTCGTCTTTCGGTATACGCATTCCCACCAACGAACATCCTTTGATTGATTCAATCACCGATGATGATTTACTAGAGGTTTTGTTCATCAAGGGCTCATGCTCTGATGACTCCATTTTATATTACTTGATTTGTTATATCCAAAATGGTGTAAGTTTTACGTAAACATTTATGTAAAGACAATGATTATTGTTTGTAGATGGTTTGAAATCGATTTAGGTTATGGAGAAACAAGTTTTATGGAAAATATGGTCATCCATTTTGTTAAGCTTCGTATGTTGCCTTCAAAATTCATCAGCCATAATCTCGTTTTACGTGAAAATGAAACGTGCATATCCCTTAACGAGAAATTGAGATTGAAACATTCATAAAGTGTTTGGTACCCAAGTACCGTACCGAATGTGTTTCGCTGGGCCGGCCCTGGTGGGGATAGGGTGGGCATGTCGTCGCTAAAAGTTTGTTTTTAATTTTTTTTACATTATTATATACTTTTTGGAATTTGAGTTAACACTAATAATAAGTGTAGTCTTATTATAGGGGCCGGTTTTTTTCTTTACCATGACCCAAGGATTTTTACGCATATGTAGGACCGGCTCTCATATTCGGTATTGGTATCGCTACCCAGTTTTCTAAAAATTCTGCACCGCTACCTTATATTTCCTTAAAAGTACTTGTTCGGTATAGATACCCGCTTTTCCATGAATTTGGTACCAGTATTTTCGGTACTGATACGGTACCCATCTCATCTACCCAGTATAGTACACACTACATAAGGACCATGTGTAGAAATGTAGAATCGTACAAGTCGGCCCAATAACCCTCCAAAAGGCATCCATCAATAATCTTTTCTGTTTGGGCTAAAGCTGCTTTCATTTCTCTGGGTAGGCCCAGTTTACTACTCCTAGTAACACTAACTAGAGTATAAACGAGCAAAACGTTTAGTAAACGGTCCATGACCCTTCGAAAGGAAGTTTTTTTATACGTCAGTTCGTTTAATAGTTAAATAAACATGAGCAAGAAAATACAATCATTCGGTTAAACAAATGGACATGAACCCATTGTTTAGTTAAACGAGTGAGGTTGGTGACCTGTTGATAACACATTTATATTTAGAGCATTAAATCTAGAGTTCAAACTTTACAATTTAGAATTGATATAATTTATTTAATGCAATATATATAGTCGTTGTTGTTCAAAAAAAGGCCAGGTCGGCGTCCTCATTTTCCCTTGTCATGCTATCGCTGCTTCCTGCTTTTAAATTAGGGCTTTTAGGTTCATTGTAACAAAATTTCTTTTAATGTGTTTGTGACTTGACTACCGGTATTATATTATCGAGCAAGAGTTATGTTTTCCATGTTCATGACATGATAATCTTAGAAAAAGTTGCAAAAAGATTTAGTTTCGTTTATCAAACTTAGGGCCAAACATTCAGTTTTTTTAAATATATTTTTTATAATATTCACTAAAAATATATAACTTTTACTTTTCTACAAGAAAAAAAAAATCTTTATACTCCTGATTTTTCATTCTTACAAATATGTTTTTACCCCCAAAGATAAGTTAAAAAGTAAAAGAACATATAGTAGTCTTAAAGTTAGATAAATTTGCAAAAAAGTTGAAACATTGAAACCAAGAAGATATGGGATACAATTCATGTTGTTGGGACCATTGTTTATTTATGGCTTTTCATGTGATGTTGGGTGGTAGGCTTTAATGTCTAAAGCAATCAGGATGGGCTTGTTTTAACTTGGAGCATTTAATGATTTGTTGTTGGGACTTTTATACAAGTACAGAAAGTTGAGGGGTTTATAGGGAATGTTCTGTAACTACTTTGAGTGAACTGCAAAAGTTTTATATTTTCCTATTTTTCCACCACATTCTATACTTACATATTAGGCCCTTCATCTAAACTATTAGTGCATGAGAACCATATTAGATATCATTTTCCCACGTAACTTCAAATCCCGTTGATAGGCCACCTATATTTAGATATCATACTAATCAAATAAATGACATAAGACGAGCATATCTTAGTTTATTGTCGTATTTTGTTAACTATTGTATGTATGTACGAAGATTTTTTAATACTACAGAACTTTTAGGCTAGCTCCACTACTGCAAAGTACCTTAGGCTCGAGGACACTTTAACGCTCAATTCAAGTCAGGGGGTGTTAATTTGGATGCTTTAGATCCTTACCTTAAGAGGTAAATATTCTATTTTCATATATAGATCAATTAATTTCATACAACAAAATCGAAACCAAATATTTTTTATATATCAATGAACTTGAAAAAGAAAAAAGATAAATAAAGTCTCATGGCCTTCATTACTAGTTGCCATCAAAACCAAATAATTTGATATGCTTTGGAGACTTGGAGTAGGATAAGCAACAATTTATGAAGTGGCCCAGAATGTAGTTGAAAAGGTCAATGCATTTACAAATGGGTTCTAGATACAACTATTTAGTTTATCGGCAATGTGTATTTAACATAGAAATAGTATTCTTAAAAATTCTTGTACATAGTACATTACATCAATCTGTAAAATATGGTGTATTTAGAGAGCAAAAAATACAAGGTGTTTAAATGAGAATAATAGAGAGAGGAAGTAAAAGTTATTAGTTTTCTATGGATAAAGAAGAGGGCAAATGAAGTTAAGATGTCTTTAATGATTTGTATGGGTTATAACAAAAAATAATATAATCTAGACTCTTGCTAGTTTGTCTTTAATAAAATTTCTTCAGCGTCATTCAAAACAAATAAAAAAATTACATCAATCTATAAAATAATTAATAACCTTCCTCTTACTATTAGAAAATTGAGTATTAAGAGACAAATAACGATAAGAGACGGATCTCAAAAGAGTAAAAAATATATTTTGATGGATGACAATATTTTACATTTTAATTTTTTTAATAGCAAGGTTAAACTCCAATAAAAATATAGTAAGAAACTAGCCTCATATACAAACCAACATCAACATGAACAAACAAAAGAAGATGATCAATAGATAAACGCCTACGATACCCGGTTTCCCCGGCCACTCCGAACATATTACACATCTACCTATTCTAATAATTGAGTAACACATCCACACGTCACCATTTTAACTACTCCACATAGGATTTTGCTTAGGACTCATGTTCTAAATTAATTTGATGGAGAATTTTTAAACGGGTCATGGTATGCTCCATATTCAAAATAACCCGATATGTTTAGATTAAAAATTCACAAATTATCATCAATTATCTCCTAACCCGATATGTTCAAATACAAAATTTACCAATTATCATGATCTATATCTTAACCCGATATGTACCAAGTATCATGATTTATCTCCTAACCTGATATGTTCAAATAAAAAACTTATCAATTATTATGATTTATCATAACCCGATATGTTCAAATTAAAGTTTTACCAATTATCATTAACTATCTCATAACTCGATATGTTCAAATAAAAAAATTAACAATTATCATGAATTATCTCTTAATCCGATATGTTCCAATAAAAATTTACCAACTATTATAAATCATATCCTTTATTGTAACATATGATTTTTTATATGAATATGTTTGTAAATATCCAAATCGCTTTAATAAGATATATGTTAAAAATAAATATGATATGTAAATTGAGTTAAAACCTATAAAACTAAAATCCGTGTAGTACATGGATACTAATCTAGTATTTGTAATAAATATCATCAACTACAATAGCAACAATGAACAATTTCATAATGCATTAACTACGATATAATATTAGAATAAGTGAATGATGAATATTGGCCGGTATTATGAATGATGGTGATAATCATCACGTTCCATTTGAAAATAAAAACTCATGACGTTCGATCATATTAAATGCACACATTTTAACCATTAGATATGGACTTCTTTATGTTAATCATTTCAAACACATAATATGTATTCATGCATTTGTTGTTTTTATTTTTATTTAAGTTTTTTTCTTTTTATTAGTTTTTACATTTTTTATGCTTATTTTAATTTAAGGTTTAAGTTTAAGGTTTATTTATGGTTCAACTTTAAGGGTTAGGTTTTGTTGTTACTTTTTAGCATTTTCGATTAAACATTTAGCCTTTTCAATTAGGTTTTTACCAAATATCCTTTACATCTATTAACCCGTGTAATACACATATAGTAACATAATATAGTAACATAAAGTATAACTAGATATTAGACCGGATCGCACGTTGTAACGACCGGGTCACGAGTACGTTTGTGACTATGTCAATGTGTTGATAAGAAAAAGTATCAGGTCTCGTACATCACGACACAATGTCGTGATATGTGACATATTAAAAAGTAACTAAATATGAAAATTAGAAGTCGAAACGATAACCCGAACAAATTCAGAATGTTGAAGTACTATTATATGTCAAAGTATAGTAAGAAAACAAAGTCGAAAACTCATTAAAGGCTAAAATGAAAATTATTAAAAGTCGATGACTGAAATCGTAAAAATATAAGTAAAAAAAGGAAATACCATTTGACAACACGTGTTTAGTACTCCCATAACCAACCTTTCAATTTAGGAAGGTATATAATATATAGTCTGCCCATTTTCTAGATTTCTAGAATAGTATGATGAATAAATTAATTAACCATACTAAAAAATCGATAAGTCATGATAAGACCCGCTTCTTATTTTATATTTTTATTTATAATTTAATCCGGATGTGTTGAGGAGATATCATCGTGATTAAATTTTATATCTCGTAGTCAAAAGATTTGTTGTTAAACTTGAAGCAAGTTATGATGTACGATTTTATAAATTTAGAAATTGCATATTTCGCCGTGTTCATTTAATTAATACAAAAAGAATTGTCTCAACTTTTGTAAGCACATAAACCCTAACTTTATGATTTAATAAGTAAAAAACTTTAGCAACAATTAAAGTATGCTAAAATAAGATTATCCTTTTACAAAACTATCAAAAGAGCAGGTTGATTCTTTTGAGACTTTTGCTCTTAAAAAACTTGCATGCTTGTGTGTAAAGCATGGTCAAATCAATTTCAAAATTAAAACACCATAACATAATTCTACATCTTGCTTAGTGGACAAATTCAAAAGTAGCTTTCCTTAACTACCATATTCAATGTATAATTATTAGGGCATAATCATCCGGATTTTTTGACTTTATTCTATATAAAAACTAATTTTTTTTATAAAAAACATTTTTCAACCTGCATGTTACTTATAGTCAAGATAAAGGAATATATATATATTTATAACAATCTTGTGTCTATAAAGCTCTGGTTATATCTTCAATTTTTTTACGGAATTAATTAAATTATCACATTAAAGATCTCATATATTGTGTTCGTTTTTTGAATAACAAATACATGTTATATGTGCCCTTAGAGCACATATTAGAAAACCCCTATTATTTATACGGTATAACATTAATATTACATAAAATTTGCAAGGGAAAAATTGAATGGATTCAGAACGAAAAAATTGTAAAAACTACTAAATGAATATATAAAAAGTCAACTGCCCTAAAATATGGTTAATTTCCTAAAATGATCGAACATGTAACTTTAGCAACAAAAAACCCGATTGTGTGGTGTCCTTAGACCATAGTGCGAAACACTCCATGTATTTAGACATGTGTCCTTTGAAGAAAAAAAAATTAGTCGCTTAGGGTTAATTAGTGTGACGGCGTCTTCACTTCTTTGTGCAATTTCAAACAAACTTAACTCCAAAGTAAGCATGAGGACACATGTGGAGTGTGCCTCATGAAGTGCGGTATCACACCCTAGTAATTGACATTTTTATTCGAAGAGTACGTACATTTTTATTTTAAAAATATTAATTTTTTATCTTTATATCAGGAAATTCGACTTTTCCGATGCCATTTTGGGATTTTTCCTATTAAAATACCCTTTAAATCAAGCAAAAGCTATAAGAGATCAAAGTTTGTTATGACAACTTTCTTGATCGATCGTTTACTAAAAGGATGGATGCAACAATTGGGTGTATTTATGAAGACGGCCGGTGCATTCATCATCATTCTAGTCTCATTCTTTATATTTTCATTTATTTAAAAATAACTAGTTATCGATAACTAGTTGTCGGCCAAGAAATGTTACATCAGACACAGGGCGAATTCTATCAACGATGTGGAGATAAGGGCTAACATCACCATTGTATTACGGCGTGAAGATAAGGACCAATATTGCAACTAGCTAGTCGACCATATTGTTATCAGGATGTAAAGAGATGATGCTATTTTTTAGAATTGATAAAACCTACAATTTCTTTAGAAAACAAAAATTAAAGACTTGGGTTATTAATTGAATAATTAGTAATTAACCTCATTTTCCATGAATGTATCTTTCCATAAAGCAAGCAAAGCCACTTTTTTCTTTCTTTTTTTGTGTGTGTAACTTTAACAATGTGCAAAAGGTGGATGGTGGGTTTAAACTTTAAAGGTTAGTTACTTTTGAGTTCATGAGCAAATTTGGTTAATTAGCAAACCTTTGTTTGAAAAGGAGGGGGTGTAATCAATCACTTTGTGTTGAACCTTAGCTTCAAAGTTTGACCTTGATGACATGCTCTAATGGGGTATATTTGAATCATGCATGGTTCTTCCAATAGTAGTGCTTGGTGGGCCGGGTATACCGTCGGCAAAAGTAACCTTTTCTTCTTTCACCAAGTAACCTAATTTAAGTTAACACATGGCAATGATTTCAAACACAAACACAAACACACACTTCTTTCTTTGGCCTACCAATATGTGTTCATAAGATGTTTTTCAATCAAATGATTGTAGTTTCTGAGTCCATGTGAAAGAAACATATGCAATAGAATAAGACTTAGACTTATGCTTTTAATAAAATAAATTTTAATTATCTAACATGTAACAGACTGGTTTGCTAATATATAATTCACACTAATAATCTGGTCGGTCAATAACATCCTTGGTTTCAATTTCGTTCTTATTAAGATAGTCTCACTTTGACAATATTAAAGTAACTTCATCTTCCCTTGATAACATGACGTGTGACATTTCACGAAAATCATCTGCTTGCAAGGGAATCATGTTTGTAACCATTGAAAGTGGATTTTTCAACCATTGACATTTTTTCAGAAATATTCATTTATCTACCATATCCGTTTTCTATCTTTTAAGCGGGTTTTCTTATTCGTCGCTTTCCTTACGGTTTCCAGACGAAGATATTGCCAACTTGGGCATCAAATCAATGAATCATGACGATGCAATTAAATTGAGTTGTCAAACGTGGTCCTTGAACATATATATATAGGACCAAAACTTGTAAATTGTAGATAAATTATGTTCACATAAAAATGTGGACTCGACAAATGGCCGAGTAAATCATAAATATAACTCTCTTTATTATGATCAATTAAATAATTGATGTCGATGATTTGGATAGACAGCAACGTTAACAAATGTGGATTTGGAATAGTAAACAAAGATTTGGATTTTAAATGTGTCAACGAGCTAGCTAATAAATGTTCATTGGTTGTACCGTACAATCTGTGATTGCTTCTATTTGGATGTTTCAACCAAATGACAATATCTTCATGTTCATGGATCATGGCTGCTATTTTTAGCACCAACTTGTTCGATGGCTTCGGCTTGTTTTAGATACACGCAACATGTTTTTTTATACATTTAATTAATTTGTTTTATGTGAATGAAATGTGATATTAATTGCCTTATATATTGTTTTAGGAACAAACCATGGCCATAAAGAGGATTTAAACAACTCGATCTACTCTAATGAGAAAGCCAACAACATTCTTGGTAAAAAAAACAACTGTAATTAAATCTATAATGGTTTTACATTTAAGATTATTGCTTTCGATAAAAATAAAATAAAAGCAAGTAATGTCATGAATCAAACTATAATTATTAGTTATTGTCTATTTATAGATGATAGATTGGAAAATAACTCTAGTCCAACTAGTTAAGACGCATGGATCTAGAAAGAACACAAGTTGGGTATTTTCTCTGCTTATTCGACGAGGCGCTTGATCCAGATAAAAAGCCTTCTTTGTCGGATGACGAATTTGACCAGGGTGGCTCTTGACTAATTACCTACTTTGGTCGCTTTAAAAACGAGAACTGAATGTCAGCAGTAGTACATGCCCAATCTATGAGAATGATAGTGAGCTTTGCCCTGTATTTTTTCCGATTGTCCTCATATGTTACATGTTTGGCCGGGCTATATATAGTGTTTTAATGGTGTAAACTTCAACTTTTGAATCTTAGCCGATCTGAGATTTATTGGCTTAATCAATCATCGTTATAAACAAGAAGAGTAACAAGTTAGAGATGAAATCAATCATTCTTACTACTCTTAATTTGGTTTATTTGAAAACCGACACATGACAAGATTTTCAACAACCAAGATTGAAATGTTTCGAGGATTATTAAAGATGTCAAACTTTGAAGCTTTGTGTGAATTGTAACTTGAGTAAGAAGAAAAATGTTTCGAGTCTGAGTGTCTTATAATTACTTCATAAAAATATGTTATATTATAAAAATTATAATCTTAAAGAACTGCATACTTTGATGATGCTTTGGGATTATATAATATATTTTAATTTGCTGTTGATTAAAAAGTGATATCAAATATATTATAATGGCATTCATTTGGCCTAAAAGTTTCTTATAATCTTTATAGTGGATTCCCTCATTTAATTAAGATTAATATATATGTATTTATATCATCACTTGAAATAAGTAAAATTAAAATCCTTAAGTCTTTCTATTTATGAGACACATAATTTAATCAAGACTAAAACAATGGTGTTCAAAGGAAAAAAGTTAATACTATTTATGGTGGAGTAAATTTGATCCCAAATTGAAAGGGCATAATAGTCATTTCAAGGGTCAAAAAGGAAGAAATAAGACATTTTATAAAGTACAACAATGACTTTGCAGGCGAGTGATGCCGGACACATTTATTGTCAAAAGCTGGAGAATGAATCTCTTTGATCTGACTCCTGTATTTTCTTTTCACCCCCTCATTCCACCCACTTGTTATCTTTCTTTTTTTTTTCTTTTTTCTTTTTAAGTAAATTCTAGTTTTCGTTCTTCGGTTTTATGGGGATTAACAATTTTTATGAAGTAATTATAAACTTAATAATATATGCTATTGAGTTTATATTAATTAATAATATACGTCTTTCTGTTAATTTTTCCATCTAAACCTCTTTAACGCGTCCCCACATGAAGTAATTATAAGACACTCGAGTAATAGAAGACAGTTTTTGTTCTTCTATTAATTTCTTTTTAAGACGTATATGTTATATTATAAAAAATAGAAACTCAATAGCATATATTTTCATTTCACCCCCTCACTTGAGTAATAGAGGTAGTTTCAAATATCGTTAAAAAGTTAGTATATTTGATATAGTGTGTTTATGTTGTAGAGGGTGGTGTATAAATAAATTTAGGTGTTGTAGATAGTAACTAGGTTGTAAACATCAAGTTACTTTCCATGTATTAGGTAGATGTGACAAAATTTATCTCAAAGGTTATTAATTTGACTAGATAATTAAGTTTCTAATGTTATGCTTGTACATGAAGACATAGAATGTCTCCTTGACCCACCTTTTACGCATAAGATGTAAAAATATATTTCTAGAAAAATCACTTCTTAATTAACCTATTATAATTGTATTTTTTTACACAAAAAACTTCCACATCCACTAAACCCTAAACTACATGATCAATTACGTAATCAAGACAAGAGTTAAACCCTTGCTTTCGGAAGGAACACAACCAACTAAATACTTTGATGTACGCTATTGATCGATCTACAAATATATACTTTGGTTTTATGTATTGGACTCGAGTAAAAATTTTAAATCATGACGAAATATGAACATGATAAACACATTGGAAAACACGTAGGTTGCCCGTCTACCTGCCACCTTATTGTAAATTCATTTGGTGTTTAATCTAAGACCCGACATTATCCAAAAAAAAAAGTAGGTTGATATAAAAAGCGTTATTTAATTTGTGTTGATCTCATATTACTATATATATATCACTTGTAGATAAATAGATAATTAGGATGATATTCATCGATTAAGTATTTAAGTATAATTAAAGACGTTTTTAATACCGGTAACAGTCGAAATAGTTTCAGAGAACATTTATTCATATGTTGTACATATGTTGATTTTGGTAAAAGAATAATAATAATAATAATAATAATAATAATAATAATAATAATAATAATAATAATAATAATAATAATAATAATAATAATAATAACTCGTCACTTGTCATAAATTATGGAGGACAAAGTGATTAACACGTCTAAAATTTAAATCCTCTATTAGATATGTTGTAGTAAATTTATCTTATAAAAGCTAGAAATTATTATTCAAACACTAAACTGAAATTATATATTTGTCTTCAAACAACTCAATTTTATGCTTATGCGGCCTGAAATTAATATTACTTTAATATTTGGATAGTTATAATTTAATGAAGGTAAACTTTGTCTCTTGCAAATAAAACAAACGACTTTACTTTTAGCTTCTTTTTAGTTGATAGAATTACTCAAAAATCACGTAAAGGAGAGAGCGTGCGTTGCCAAAAGGCAATTTTATGATGATCATCATCATGCTTTATTATTATTATTATTATTATTATTATTATTAATATTCCCCTTTCAATTTCATGATTTGTTTTAAAGTGTGCTTCAAAAGCAAACCTTGTCTTGCTAAACAAACTTTGTTCGATTTGTAGCATGCAATCTAACAATGCTTTGGACCCGCCATTCCCACTACTAACCCTATGATTTGGACCTCCTCTATCTTTTATCTAAAACTAGATTTAAGATCAATATGTACCATTTGACAACCGGTTTTTGTGTATGTAACTTCATCACACGCGTTGATAAAATGGGGTTTTATGTCTCACAACTTACGTTTTAAAGCCGTAATCCGTCACATATTAAAATTCGGAGATATATATATCAAAACTTAAAGCTCAAAATGACAACTAAGTCAAAGTCGATAATCAAAGTATGTTAAAGTAGAGTCTAAGGGGTAGTCAAAGATGTGCAATTAGATAATACTTCAAGGATTAAAATAATAATAAGTCAAAGTCGGTGGCCAAAAGTTGTATATATGTTAAAGTTAAATTAGGAGTCAAAGTTATGAAATTGACAAAGTAAAAGATCTAACAAGCAATGTCTCAATGACATATATATAACGATTAAAATAAACTCATAAATGAAATAATTTACTAAGTTTTATATCATATATGCATAGCAATGCATTTTTTACATAAAGTTTTTACGGTAAGCTTCGGCTTCAAATTAAGTTGTTGTTTGAAAAGTTTTAGTTAACAGGTCAACAATTTGATATAATATAGGTTCAACCAGGGTAGTCTCTAAGATTTTAGATGCTTTTTGCATTATTTAAAAATAAGTCTTCTTTAAAACAGCTAACTGTTAACAGATTTAAATTTAATATCATTCTTAGTCACACCTAACTATAATATATAAAAAGACATTCCGGGGTGCTTTAACTCATTGAATTAAAAGCAACTTTTTTGTCATGATCGAACTCTACTATGTACCTTAGTACGTAGACCACATTAAACTATCGTGAATCATCAATAAAGAAATTTATTGTGAGGCGTCGATAAAGTAAAAAATAGAGTTATTCAAAACAACTCCATAAAGATTAACAACCAAATATAAATTAACTTTAAAGGGTAGGGTACGAAAAAGTAGAGGAAGAAATTAAGTTACTAGAAAATCATATTTTGGCGAGATTTAATTCCTATATATATATTAAAAAACAGTGAGTGAGTAAGATATATACTTTTAGTACTTTATTAAAGAAACTTAAAAATAAAAATAAAAATAAAATATTTGTGGTACTTTATGAATATTAGAAAATGCAGAAAGTTTGAGCAAGTAAAAAGGTGATGGATGATAAAGTAGAAAGAAAAAGTAGGTATGAAAAGGAGACATCCGTGCGATGGCTTTGCAGAACAGCACAATTACCATGTTCATACCCAAAATACTTGACTTTTAACCCTTCACCATCACCTTTTTATTTCTTCAATGCTTTTTTTTCTTTTCTTTTTTTGTTTGTATTTTTTTTACGACAACCAGACAACGTGTTATATTAGTCGGACTCATTTAGTTGTTTTACCGTTGGGATCACAACCCAATTCTGTTAGAGAAAACCCGTATTAGAAGAAAGAAAACCTCATAACCTAACTTAAATATCAAGACATTCTCGTTTTTATGAGTGTTAAATACATCACCATCACACCTTAATTACTTGAGATAATTTTCATTGGTTTTCTTTTGGTTTGTATAGATGAAATTTAACTTTGATTTAGTTTGGTTTAGGTTCCCTTTGTATTAAATCAAATATACACAAATTCAAACCCAAATGAAGGGGTTTCAAGTTTCAACCATTCGTAATTCTTTTGTCTATTATTCGGATATAAGACATTTTTGACAGGGTTTCAACCATGTATTCTGTTTTTTTATTTTCAGTATACTAGAACTAACCTTATCGGAGGAGCTTCTTTTGGGTAAACGTACTGATCATCGGGCTAGAAGCCTATGGACATGACTATATACCAAAAATTAAATGTGTTAATGTAAGACTAGCTCACTTAATAAAAGGTTTTTTTTATGAAGATGTCTCGTGTTAAAACCTAAACAAATAGTATTTTATACGAAGTAGTGTAGGAACAAAACTACGAGAGTGTTAAAAAGGAAGTAGTAGTGGGTTGATATTCGTTCTCTCTTTTGCCCTTTCAATTTATATTTAACTTGCTAATTATCACTATATATATATTAGTCATTGTCAAGTATCTAAAAAGTTAACCGTTAAACTTTCCTTTCTACATGTTCTAATTAAAAACCTACTTTTACAACAATATATACACGCGTAGGGCCTAATGTAGTGTGAGTAGAAAAAGAAAAATTATGGAACTTTTTACTTAAAAAATAAAAATAATTATTTAATAATGTATTATTATACTATGTTAGAACTCATGTAACACGCATGTTAAATAAAATATATTAAAATAAAATTTATATAATTATACACTTACTTATAAAATAACATGGTGTTAAACTGTATGAATTTTTTAATTTAAATTATACTTTAAATTTAATACAACTTTACAAACTTTATATTTACTTCCATTGAATAAAAAATTGAGTGGCTGCTGGAAAGGTATAATGGCCATAAAAAATGATCTTCTTAAAGAAAACATTAACTTGGACAGCCTATGGTTAGCTTCTGTTGGGAATGGGAATGACACCAAGTTTTGGTTAGATAATTGGATTGGCGGCGTTACCCTTAAAGGTGTATTCCCATAACTGTTCAAGTTAGCTAAAAACAAACGGTGTCTTGTGAAAGATAGGATAGTTATCTCTGACTCAAGGGTGAGATGGGTGTGGGACTGGGCCCGACGCCCAAATTCTGAGCCAGCACGGTCACAATTCGCTCAACTTCAAGCGATTGTTGATGGACATAGTCCGTCCATGTCTAAGGACACATGGAAATGGTTGGGACTTGGGAGACGAGACGGGTCAATTTTCGGTACTCCTATTTTCAATGGTGGTGGAGAAGATTAACGTGCACTCCTATTTTTGGTTGAAAAACCGGGGGAATTTAGGTGACCTTGCTTGACATTCTTGGTGTAATTTTTCGTTTCGGAATTTTCCATTGTAATAGGGATTTAAGGGTGCGTTGTTGGCTTTTGGTCCTAGCTTCTTGCTAGTGGCTCTTTTCTTTTCAATAAATCTGCTGTTCAAAAAAAATATATTTACTATAATGTTGAGGAAACTGTAGAAATTCTTCATTTTAAATTTACTATTATGACAACTAAATTGTAACTTATTCGTTAAACCATTCAATTTCGATTGTACAACGTATAAAATCTCATAAGGTTGTTTTATGTAATAAATATCGTAGTTTGAATTTCAAATTCAAATTCAAATTTTATGATATTAAAGGAAATGAAAATTGATTCAAACAATAATTATGTTTTTAAATTTAATTGAGAAGATTAGTGTGACCATGACACATATGATAACGTGATATGACAATGATGTGTCATACTTCAAAAAATACACGTGTTAAAAGTTAGTGGTTTATTAGTATACGCTGTCGCATGACTCTTTGAATAATGTGTTCATTGCTAAGAGATTAAAGGTTAAAACCATATAATGCATTAACATGTTTGAGGAGCATGTGAGTTAGCCTTTTTTTTTTATCCTGGTCTCCACCTACTTGTGAAAGAGGGGGGTGAGTTGATATTAAGGTGTCAAGGCACTCGAAGAAGGCCACAGTCTTCAAGCATGACATGAATTCAAGCCAGTCTGCTTCGGAGAATTTGATTCTACTTTCATGCCACCTTTCACTTCCCCGTGGCATTGCCTTATGCTAACTTAGTAAGAACATATGAATTCGGAAGAAGAATAAATTAAAAAGAACCAAACTCGTAAAAAATAGGACTTGCATGGGTTCATTTAGCCATACACACGGTGTATCTCAACCGGAAACGAAACCGGTGTACCCGTATCGTAGGATACATATGGGTTCTGGTTCCTCCAAAAAAGTGAACCGAACCCGGAACCAAACCGAAACTCTCGGAACTGGTTCCAACTCAATCTTGTCAAAACCTGGACTTGAAAAAACCCGGTTAATTACTCGATCATACCCGGAACCGGACCTGATCTTATCCGGTTATCGACTTTGTTGTTTAAAATCGGACTCGGTTCATACCCGTACTGGTTCTTAAAAAACGGTGCCACTGCAATATTTTATATACATGGTTCTTTTGTTCAGTATCATCAGCACTTCGGTTGGACTTTGGAGGGTATCCTTAAATAAGATTGCTTCTAAGCAAGCGTCGGTGAGAAGAGGAGTTAACCTAGAGTTAATTTGAGGAATGTTTTTTTTAGTTTTTGTTCGTTTGAAACTACTACTCATGTTCTTTGAGATTGCCCTTTTACAGGTTTCGAAGCTGGTGGAGAAAATTAAGTTCCACACGTTTTGGTGGATGAAAAATAGAGCTAAGCTAGATGATTTCGTTTGGCATTCTTAATGTATGTTTTTGTTTCGCAAATTACCTTTGCAACTGTTGTGATTCATTTGTTACTTTGTTTCGGGTCCTAGCATCTTGCTAGTGACACCGTTTTAATAAAATATTGCAGTTAAAAAAGAGTATCAGCGCTAACAACCAGAGCACTTGTTTCCCATTTTCTATTCCAAAATCAAATAAAGTTTAGAAAGCGAAAATATCTAACCGAGACCGCCTGACCAATTTGATACATTTAAAAATTCGTGTAAAGGTTGTTAATTATACTTTGAACTAAGCATTGTTACCACAAAAATAACAAACAACAACTTATAAATTTTCAATAAACGTTAGAAACTTTATCATATCATCACAAACACAAATCATTTATATTATAGTATAATATAACCTTAATTATTATTAATTTATATAGAAGTTGGAACTTTGATTCTGTATACTTTGAATAAATTAAACCAAGATTAGTTGGAAGTTTGATTTAATATTAGATAAACAAAGATATTTTTAAACCCCAAAAAAAGGTATATTATGTATTGTATAAAGAATAGAGACTAGTAGAGTATAGACGAAGAAAAAAACATTTATTTCCAGAAATTCTTGCAAATTCTCTCTTGAATACAAACAAACATTGCCATCATCATCATCATCCTCCTTTTCCCCTGTTACAAGAAAAAAATAAAAAATTAAAAACTCAAATTTACCCATCTCTGTTAACCACAGCCACTTATTATTAATAAATAAATAATTTCCAAAAAGCTTTTTTTGTTTTTATTTTCATTTATTACATACACATCTTTAGTTCTATACACACATACTCACATACATACATACATACATCATACATACATATAGAGATAGAACAGGGTTTGGTTTGTTTATCCACACAGAGAGAGAAGAAAGAAAGAAAGAAATTAACATAACATGATTGGTTTCGATTTCGCGTGATTTCAAAGAGGATTTATTACTCATCTTTCTTCTTCGTATTCATCATTTACACCATACTGTCAATCCAATTTCTTCTTCTTGTTTCGTTTTCAGATTTGGGGCTGTTTTTTTCCATCAAAATTTCTTCGAGTTTGTTTGATTAGAACTTAATTTGGCTTCTGGGTGTTGTTAGATTCGCGATTTTACACGAAACCCAGTTCAATTACACCCTAATTTTGATCAATTTTGTTTCTGTTACATCTATTATGAGGGCAGGATTAAGTACGATCCAACAAACCCTAACGCCGGAGGCGTCCACTGTGTTAAACCATTCAATAGCAGAAGCCGGCCGTCGTAACCACGGCCAAACGACGCCGCTTCATGTCGCATCAACCCTCCTCAACTCTCCGACGGGTTTCCTCCGGCAAGCTTGTATCCGTTCACACCCCAATTCCTCTCACCCTCTTCAGTGTCGAGCTTTAGAGCTCTGTTTCAGCGTAGCTTTAGAACGGCTACCAACCACCACATCTTCTCCGGCAACGACAGAGCCACCGATTTCCAACGCCTTGATGGCGGCGTTAAAACGAGCACAAGCACATCAACGACGGGGTTGTCCGGAGCAACAACAACAACCTTTGTTAGCTGTTAAAGTTGAGTTAGAACAGCTTATTATATCTATTCTTGATGACCCGAGTGTGAGTCGAGTTATGCGTGAAGCAAGCTTTTCATCTCCAGCTGTTAAAGCCACAATCGAACAATCGTTGAATAACAACAACGTTTCCGGTGGAAATAATAACCTAAATCCGTCAACTATCGGAATTGGTTTCCGGTCATCTCCAACACCTGTAATTAACCGGAATTTGTATATGAATCCACGGTTGATCCAACAACAAAAGAGTAATGAAACAGCAACAGCAACAGCAGCAGTAACAGGGGTTTTATCTTCTTCTTCATCATCATCTGGAAGAAATCTTTATCTAAATCCACGGTTACAGCAACAGCAACAGAAACAGGGGAATTTGATTTCGAATCAACAACAACAACAACAGAGGAATGATGATGTAAAAAGGGTTATTGAGATTATGACGAAATCGAAGAAAAAGAATCCGATTCTAGTGGGGGATTTGGAACCTGAAGCAATCCGAAACGAGATCTTGATACGAATCGAAAAGGGTGAATTCATACCAGATGCTAAATTCAGCAAATTTGAAGTGATTTCAGTTGAGAAAGAGTTTGTATCTTTATCTGATAAATCGCTTATTCCGATGAAGATCAAAGAATTAGGCGATGCAATTGGTACAAAACTTGCAGATGCTAATAAAGGGATAATAATTGATCTTGCTGACTTGAAATGGTTGGTTGAACAACCACCGGCTACGGTTGGATCTTCAATTGGCCGTGAATCTGTGGCGGAGATGACGAAATTAGTCGGAAAATTCGCTGGAAAAGTTTGGTTGTTTGGTACTGCTACTTGTGAAACGTTTTTAAGGTGTCAAGTTTATCATCAATCTATGGAAGCTGATTGGGATTTACAAGCTGTACCTATTACATCAAGATCAAACATGTTCTCCAGGTAAATTTTCTCATTTTATATCAATTGAGAAATGGGTGTTGTTTAGATTGTTTTAATGAGTTATGTTTGGACATAAAGTTATCAACTTGACTTGTTTTGGTATGTTATAGGATGGGGACAAATGGTGTTCTTGGTAGTTCAGTTCAGTCTTTAAAGGCGCCCTGCTGTTCGGTTTGTTCAAGTGAGTATGAACAAGAACTGGCTAAATTGAAAGACTCAGAGAAACAGTCAGATGAGGTTAACAATAGTTTACCACAGTGGCTGCAAAATGCAAAACCTAAAGACCAATCTCAGGTTAGATGATGATTAAAGATTGAATTTTTAGTTTTTTTTAAAGATGATTGATTGTGTTTTTGACATAATTCTTTGTTGATGTCATTCATCAGGATAAACAACTTGTTTTGAAGCAAAAGATTCAAGAATTGCAGAAGAAATGGAGTGATGAGTGCTTGCGAGTTCATCCGAATTATAACCAGTCTCCAAGATTGGATAGGGTTATGCCCATGGTTTTACCTTTGACCGGGTCGTACAAGCCTAACATGCTTTTAAGAACGAGTCAACCTGGTCTACAGCCACGGTTACAGCCACCCAGAAGTCTTCAAGAGGCTTTGCAGCCTGCCCAACAGCCGCGGTTGGAGCCACCATCAAGCCCTGTTGGTACTGATCTGGTTCTTGGACCAAAGAAATCATCAGAACCTGCTGGTTCAAAAGATAACGGCGATTTGACCATTAAGGACCTTTTGGGTTGCATCTCTTCTGAACCACAAAAGGCTAAATTCGCCAATTCAGCAGACACAGACTCGTTCAAGCGGCTCCTCAAGGGACTGATGAAAACAGCGTGGTGGCAACCTGAGGCGGCTTCCAACATAGCCACAACGATCACTCAATGTAATGTAGAAACGGGCTCAAGGGGTAGCGTGTGGTTAATGTTTGCCGGTCCTGATCGGGTTGCAAAGAAGAAGATGGCATCGGTTCTCGCTGAGCATATAAGGGGGACCAACCCGATCACCTTCGGGCTCGGGTCAAGACGTGACGATGAGGAAACCGATACAGGATTTCGTGGTAAGACAGTTCTGGACCGTATTGCTGAGGCGGTCCGCAGGAACCCTTCGTCAGTGATCGTTCTTTCCGACATTGACGAAGCGGATATGTATGTTCGTGGGAAGATAAAAGAGGCCATGGAGAGACGTAGGCTCACCGATTCTCACGGGCGTGAAATTAGCCTCGGGAATGTCGTTTTTATACTAACTGGGAATTGGTCTACCGCAAACATCGACGAGCATAGGGTCGATGAGCAACGATTGCACTCCATAGCAACCCGTGATTGGCAATTGAGGCTCACCTTAGGTGAGAAGCGGTTAAAACGACGAGCTAGTTGGTTATCAGGAAAAGATAAATCACGGAGATTAGATTTGTCACTTGATCTTAACCTAGCCATTGACTACGAGGAAGATCGAACTGATGGCTCGATAAACTCGAGCAATCTAACCGTTGACCAAGAAGACGAAAGTCAACATTTTGCGGTTATGTCCGTACCTCATGATCTTGTGGGTGATGGGGTGGTTGTGTTCAAACCCGTGAATTTCGAAAGCATTCGTCGGGAAATCGAGAAAACCATCACGAATGCATTTTCGACCATAGTTGACGAAAAAGTTACAATCGAGGTGGACGAGGGTGCAGTGGAGAATATATTGGGCGGGATATGGTTCGGTCGAACGAGTCTA
Organism: Tagetes erecta; assembly: GCA_030867185.1. Lineage (NCBI taxonomy): Eukaryota > Viridiplantae > Streptophyta > Magnoliopsida > Asterales > Asteraceae > Tagetes > Tagetes erecta. The sequence continues at coordinate 3,276,606 of CM061492.1, forward strand.
GAGGAGTGGGCTGAACGGGTATTGGTTCCGAGTTTGAAGCAGGTGAACTCACGGTTGCCAACTCGAGTGGAAGACATGGTGGTTCGAGTCGAGTCGGATCATGATTCGGATCAGCTGGGCGGCGGGGGCGATTGGTTGCCGAGTAAAATTGCAGTGGTGGTTGATGGGGTGTAGTTTTGGTAATCTTAATTTCGCATGGACTACATGTGTAAATAGTGGTGGGGGGAGGTATAGTGAAACTTGTAGAAAGAGCTTAAAGGTGAGGGACGTTAATAGATGTAACGGAAATGACGGTCCTCATATTTCCCAATTTTTTGTTTTTATTTTAATTGTCGTATAAATGTTCCAAGTAATTATTACACCATTAAACTTTCAAAAATAAGATTTACGAAAAGTTATATTCATTTGTATATGTTTTTTCTTATATTTATTGATATATTTGATATGTATGATGTAAATAATTATAAATTGTTGTCGTTATAAAAAAAATATTCATCTATTATTTATGTTTCATGTGACGTCATAGTAATAAGATATGACATAATTGATGTAATAATCCCTGAATGTAAAAGTGTGTGTTTGTTTTGGTTTTGTTGATTTGTTGTGAACTTAATGTGATAGCGTCTTGTTACTACGTATTTTTTTAATAAAAGTGCAGTTAAAAAAAATATATGATAGTCATATTTCTAAGCATATTGGCTTGTATCATTGTTAATGAGTTACGTACGTTGACAAAAAGACAAAATTTAAGAGGTGTGTAAATTTTTTAATAAAATATATATGTTTAAATAGTTAAGGGTATAAATTTTATTATAATTATAATTTTTTTAAACTAGGAGTTTCTTTGATTTTAGGCCATCACACTTATAAGTAGGGCTGACAATTGGGTCATCTGTTAAAACACGATAAGACATGTTAAGTAAATAAATAAAATATGTAAATTTATTATTTTTTAATATAATTAAAATTAGGAGCTTAAGGTTTAACACATCTTATTGGTGTATAAAATAGATAACTGTCAAGCTCAAACAATCAAAGCCATTGGTTAAACGAGTTATTTTTGTGTTTGATACTTGTGTTATTTGCATCGTCATTAACTTGTTAAGCACGATCATTTTATTGTATAAACTTCTGTTAATTAATTAATAAGTTTATAAAAAAAGGTACGTATTTTGATTGTGTATTGTCTATATAAACCAAAAACATTATCAAAACATTATTTATGTTCCAGTATGTTATTGTTCTACCAAAAAAAAAAAAACAACACAAAGTTAAAGGGGATAATATGATGTAGATAACATTTGCAGGTATAAGTGTCAAATAGAAAAGATATGGGTGGTGAGCATAAATGTGGTAAAGAATTATCACATGGCAATGATATAGATTAAATTTAAGTGGTCATAAAAGCACTTTTTGGTTTTATTAAAATAAGTAACAAGTAACAATAAAATAATGTGGATGTAAATGAGTCTAAACAAGCACACGTCTTTGCCTCAATCTATCTCTAACTACTACTTCTATAACCACACCCTTCTAGTTATATTTTAATAATATATTAATAATTAATTAATTTATTATTTTAATAGCCATTACAAAGTTTAGTGTTGACATCATCTTTATACAATAAAGAAAACAAATAATAAATCATATTAAGACCCACTGGTTACAACGGGTGGGCAAAGTCGTGATAAGTTTAAATGTTAAAATGTTATCGTGACCTGAAGTATAAAACAGTAATTACGGACCTATAAACTTTTCCATAAGAGGTAGGAAATTTTTATATGCCATTAAGTTATTACTATAGAATATTTTCATTTTGTTTAAGGTTGGGACATTTAAAAAATTATATATACTATCGGTAAAAGTATATCAAAAGCGTAAAAGACGTTACAAGTCTATAGAAAATACAATATATATACTATAAAGTCCAATTTTTCTAAAAGTCTAAGAAATCACTCCCTTAAAATTAAAAGGAATGGTAAAGATGGTAATGTCTCTATATTTTAAGTTTCACGTCATTTTTTTAAATGTCCATAACTTTTACGTATGATATTATTTTTAAAAAAAATTACACCACAAAAACGACCAATTTCTTATCTTTAAAACGCGTATAATATTCATATATAAAAAACAAAAAAATTCACGTTTTTCAGCTCAATGCGTTATTTATTAAGTCATTGTGTTATTTATTCAGGTCATTGTGTTATAACACAATAACTTAATAAAATAACACAATGATCTGAAATACTATTACTATATGTTAATAGTTTTAATATGTAAATACTATTTCATAACAAATAAATAATTATAAATCGATATCATGAACAACATTCTATTTCTTTAATCAACTCAAAACAAAAATTGTAGTACAAAAATAGTGACACGCAGTTGTGTGTGTGGCTGTAGATTGTACTAAAAAGGCATAAAAATGAGGAAAAGTGGCTAACCTGCCCAAAAATATTGGAAATTAAAAAAAAAAGATAATACAGGAAATAGTTTTAGGTTTTCTGTTTTGACACATATGTCGGCATGGCATTTACGTAAAGAGTATACTTGTATTTATATATTTTTTTAATATAACTAATTAACCTTTATCACAAAGATATGCAAAAATAACTTAAGGTCTTTAGTATAAACTAATTAACAGTTAACTAGATAAATGCTCACGTGTTGCATAAAAAACATAACATTTAAACAACACAAATGAGTTAATATAGAATTAAACTATTATTTATCATATGTAAAAAAAATGGTAATTAGTAGGTTTACGTAAAACTTTTAAAAATTAATAAAATCATATAGTAGTATACTTAAATTAAAGAAGATAAAATGTTCGTTTTATGGTATATGCTTTTTTAAACTAATGTATTAAAAAAAACAGATATGTACAAATTGTGAAAGAAATTCATCACTAAAATAATTTAAAAGAATTTTTTATTAGGAACAAAAGTGTTGTGAGAAACTAAAATATATAAAGGTTTTTTGGCGATCTTAGCTATGTATTAGAGAGAAAAATATTCTTGTTCTATAAATAAAACATTAAGAGGGAAAAATTTTCTCGTGAGTTTATGAAGCAAAAAATTTGTGATTAATATTATTAAGAAAATACTTACAAATCTTTTATTGTTAAATATTAAATATAATGGTTATAATTTATTTAAATATTGTTATTTAACCTGTGTGTAACACACACTTGTTAAACTAGTGAAAGCCACGAATTTTAAATTATAGTTTTCTATCTAATAACCATTATTAAATAGTATAATAGTAACACATCTATATATATTTGGCTTGTTAGTATTGTCCAGGATCCACTTCTCGATACATATATAAAAAATACAAAAACAAACTCATATATCAACATCCATGCTAGCTCATACGATCAAAGTAATAAAACTACTATATTTTATAAATAAAAATCGATTTTATATGCAAACTTAAATAGGATAAGGGCATTTAACTACACCTATCATCATATAATGGGGTTAGGTTTGCCTGCAATATACGATTAAGATTCTTAACAACAATTAGACTAGTTATTGTTCATGTTTGGCAAAGAGATTTTTTAAAAGATTTTTGTTGTTTAAATTTTTAAAAAGTTACCTCATATATAGAATTAACTTTTTAATAGATTGTACAAAATAACTTACAATAGGATGACAGATAAACAGATAACAAGTTGCGCCGCAACCCCCTTTGAATAGCAAAACCTAACCTACTGAAAACAAAGCCGTAGCCCTCAGGAGTCAAAACATTGTTTATGAATGACCCGCTGAACCCTGATCAAGGAGTTCACGCCTCCGTGGTTAGGAAACCAAAAATATCAAATGCCAATGGAATCAAAACATATTGATTTCTAGACATTTTTCTCGTGTTTAGCAACTTTGCATGATTCTGCATTTGACACAACATGTTCCGCAACAAATCCATTGTCTTGCTTTGAGCGCAACCAAGGGGGATTCGTATACTTTAGATAGAGTTTTTGAATACTAGCTTTTACAACTAGCTTTCAACTATTTTTATCAAACACGTATATGTTTTGTGGGGATTCGAATTTGTCACCAAGTAAGAACATCACAATGATCTTTAAAAATAAAAATGAATAGTTTTATAAAAAAAATACTAAAATCAACGATATTTTTGTTCTTGTATATTTAATGAAGCTAGAAACAATGGTCAAAGTTTTTAAGCAGGCTGTTTGAAGTGGAGTGGCATTAACTCCAAAGCATACAAGAAAACCAGGACCATTTTGGTGTATTATTTTTAAATATTTCTACAAGTTCTTTAAATGTGGATACAAAGACAAATATTGTTTTGAGAGTTGCTTGCATTGCATATTGATGCATGCATGTTCTCATGTGTCATGTGCCACACTTTCTAAACTTAGGCCTTTGCCCATCCACACCATGTGTTCTCATTTATTATGATGTATACTTTCCTCTTTCACCTCACATCAAATCCAATATCAATGTAGATCATGTATTATACGAAATGTATTTTAGTTAGAAACGTATGATAGCTTTTTCTTAAGGACGGGTGGTTGATGAAAAGTTAGTAACTTCAACTTAGTAAAATCTATCTAATATATAATTCAAGTTTTTTGAGTCAAAATTTGATCTTCAAAAAATCACCTATATGGGTGGCAAAGAAAGAATTTTAGTATTAACATATAAATAATGACTTTCAAAATTGACGTGTTTAATTTCCTTCAACATTTCATTCTCTAATAATATGTAGCTTTAAAATTAAGCATAGTATTAACTTCTCGATCTAATAATATGAAATTTGGATAGTTTAAAAATCCTATTTTTTGAGATGTGGTTTATTTGAAACCAGGTAAAAGATTTGATATATGATCTGAGTATGCTCCAAGAATGAGGGAATTTAGAAGAGTTTGTCTGGAAGTGTTAAGATAATGTCACATTTTTAGTTATTCAGTTATTAAAATATGTAGATATTTAATTCAAACTTGTGTTTACATATGTTTTATTTAATGTGACTAACAAATGTTTTGTTTTTCATTTACCAAATAGGGGTTTTCTAATATGTGCCTTAAGGGCACATATAACATGTATTTATTATGGTAAGTATTCTTAATAATTAGATAAATATTTTACTATTTACCATATTTACCAACAAAAATCATGTTTTTATATTTAGTTTTTGTTGGTAAATATGGTAAGTAGTAGAAATTAGTGTAATTAGTAAGAATACTTACCATATTAAAAGTTTATTATTTAAGGGCACATATTAGAAAATCCCATTTTAAAATTCATCTCGTGTGTATACTCAGGTTTTAAACCTAATACTCATTAATGTCAAGATTAAAACTCATAACCTGCAATAAGGCAAAGTCTTTCACCTTACCTTTGGATCATTAGACCAACAGATCCTCGACAAACATATGACAATTATAGAACTAATTTTATTATTGTGTTGTATTTTTCTTAGTTAAATAAATAATAGCTTTCTAGTTAAAAGGGTTATATAGAAATAGACCGTTATATATCGAATTAAAGGTGTTAATTAACTATATATGTTGTTTCTTCTAATTTAAAAGGTGCTCTAAACCATAATCAATAAGTAGCGTGCAAACCTCTCAATGTTTCCAAACCCTAATTTAGGCTATTCTGATTGCTTTTCACATGGAGTGATCGATGACACAAAACCATTTAGGTCATGACATACATATGTGTATTTATTTATATATACATGTGTGTACGCATCAAAAAATATGTACGTTCAAGTTACATTAGTTTTGTGTCGATGAGATTATGAACGATTGGTTACATATACTTGTGTTAGGAGCACTAACTTTTATATTCTAGCCAGCTTACAAATGAGGTGTAGTTTATTTTATTTGCTTTATTTTTTTATATTTATTTTTATTTTTATTTTTTTTTGTAACAAACATGTTTAATGCAAGTGTTAGTTGTTAAAAAAATATAAATGAGATATATAATAGGGCTGGCATATCGTGTCAGACACGACACGATAAGACACGAACACGATAAGGTCAAACACGAACACGACACGATAACTTATCGTGTCATTTTTTCCAAACACGAACACGAACACGATAAAAAGCAGGTTACACGATAAGACACGATATGACACGATAAAAACCCATTTTTAAAAAAATTAAAATTTTTAAAAAAATTCATTAGTCTTAGATAATAAATATGACTCAATATGATAATTCTTAAGACACAAAACAACAAAATTACATAAAAATAGTATTTAACTATAGTAAAACTTGATAAATGAATATGAAAAAATATTAAAAATCTATTAAAGCACATTTCCACCTCCATTTTCCACTAACATTTCATATAAATAAATATTAACAGGTGACCTATCGTGTTAACAGATCTTTAACCTGTTAAAACACGATAATTAACGTGTCTTTATCGTGTTAACCTGTTAATGACACGGCACCTGTTAAGGTCAAACACGGAACCTGTTAATTCCGTGTCGTTTCGTGTCGTGTTATCGTGTCCGTGTCAGAAATTGCCAGCCCTAATATATAATTTGGTATTTGGTCTCTTGATATTGTATTAAGGAAAAAAGAAACTTTCACAAGTGCATTAAATAAAACACAATGTAAAGTTAAAATCTTCACGACTAAATGTTCCTTTAATTATAACACTTTTTGTTTTACTCTATTATTTTTGTGGCTTTTATGCATGTGGAGAGATTTGGGGGAAAAGGCACGATCTCAATTATGAGATTGTATAGTTTAATGAGACATTAGTCTTAATGTACAAGTGATAGCAAAACAATAAGAAACACTTAAAACTCTTTTTCTTAACTCCCCAATTTAATATTATAAAGTTCAAGTAAATTCAATATGTTTGTAGTTTTATAGGCCACTAGCTCAATAAATGGGTGATTAAACACGTTATACACGATTTAACATTTTTATCAACTTTCTAATTACTTAGCATAGTATTCCCCATCAAAAAAATGATTAATGATTATCTAAAATACTATTATATATGGTGACGGGAGCGTCCCAAGCCATAATCGATACCCATTATAGTGAAAAACAAGGACTAGACCGGTTTGTGTGTTTAGGGCTGGTCTTGGTCCATGTCAGTCCATCGGTTTTCTTGAGTGGGAGCACAAGATTCTCATATTTTTGGTACTCCGACTAGTCATGCCAACGAACAATGCGTCAGGTGTTTGTGAGTGAGGGAATGTAGGCTCTTCTGCGAGGAGGCTGACGACATGAGGGCTTGGACCTCTTTTTCCGACCAATAAAATGAACATATCTGACGTTTAATAATTAACATTTTGTATCACAATCACTAAGACAAATGGTATGGATCGAGGCCGCCCCACCGCGGAAAGTGCCATTGTGATTTGTGGTAACGGTGAGAGCAGGGAACAACCCTTCACCCTCTCGTCCCTGCTAAAAACCTAGCCCCACCTTGGCTGTCATTACGAACCAGTTAGTGCTATAATATGATCAAACTAATAAATGCAAAACTATAACATGTGGAGGATAAGTTTGCTAGGCAAATTTTTAAACAATAGTACACACTGGCTGCTCTGTTGCCAAATTATCATGCCTATTTAATTGCGTGATTAGACATATAAGAAAAGAGTTTTGTAGGTATGGGGAATTTGATTTGGAAGGTTTATGAAAAGAGTAAGATAAATTTAGCAAATTATGATTTTTTATATTGTTAATTACTTAATTAAAAGTATGATATAAGAAACATAGTATGAATGCTCTAAAGAACTCTTATGTTTTGGGCAGTGGCGGATCTAAAACCAAATATCAGGGGTATTCTATGAGAAAATTTCCGCTTAAGGGTATCATAAATTTTTTTCAGGGGTACCCTGATACTTAAAACCATGAGAAAAAATGATATCCTGATACTTAAATCAGTGAAAATTATACTTCGTAACTAAAGTTGAGGGGTGGATTAGAATACCCTTGGGCTTTTCATAGCTCCATCAATGGTTGTAGGGTCGTGGGTTTAACCAATTTGTTGGTAGTAGGGCGAGGGTCATATGGAGTTACGGTTTTCACCATGCGCACAATTAAATATTGGTACATAAATCTATATATTCTACAAAAGTCTATCAATCTAATTAGTTTAATCTTTCTATTTTGAAATTGTTTGAGTTAAGAATTTGATTGTCTTCAAAGTTATTATCATTACTATATTAACAAGCAAATATTGAAACATATTTTGAATATCCATCATACATGTTTGATAAAAAATTTAAGCTTTTAACTTTAACAAAATAGTTTTTAGTTTAAAAAACAAGCTTAAAAGAAATCACTACGGTTGAAATTCTTATAACCTTTATCTTGAAAGTTGCGACCGGTTAATTTTAATTTTCTACTTATTGAAAACGGAACTGATATTTTAACATTATTTTGAATTAGTGAATCACTTTATCATATTCATTTATAAAGTATTACATCTTAAGACTTCAGATTGACACGTGTTTAAAGAAAAACTTGTACATGAGTCTGTTTTTATCTATGTCGAACATAATCCCTTATTTTAAGAGAAAACTTATTTTAGCTAAGAAACATTTTTACTCAATCTAAAACCTTAGTTTTCAAAAAATCTAATTTTTTTTAATGATATCTAAAATATTTAGCCGGCTTCTTATATTTTATTTATTTTAGTTTTTCAAAAGTTGCCACCGAACTGTCGGTCTTATATTTATTTTCCGTTCTTTTATGTTTTCGCTTCACCGGAAAATGGGATAAACTCTTTTTTATGTAGCCATCAAATTTAGAGCCTAACTTGTTTTATTCAATGTAATTATATTTTAAAGTTAAACGAACAAATTTAGGGTCGGTTTATTCTATATTATTATACTAGTTTAGGGTCCACGTTACGCTCGAAAATACAACATTTAAGTGATGATTTTAACGATATTCATGACGTTTCCAATAAATTTTGAGATAAAATCATGGTAAACCGTAACACAAGATGTATTTTAAATTGTTTTTTGTATAACAATATTATACTCAAATTAAAGATAATTAAGTGCTCGTTTTTATGGTGTAGTTTATTTTTTAAAATAATTTTGTATAAAAAAGTTATGTATGTTACTAAAACACTGAGGTTTTTAATTGTATGTTATTATCAAGTTTATCCCAAAGTTTAATTTTTATACCTTATCAAATACAAACCAACTTTTGTACACCCCTAGTGGAGGGGTTCAAAATGTAACCACTCTTAAATTTTTCAAAATTATCCTACGTATTAAGGGATCAAAATGTAATTAGTGTTATTATAATATATTTTATATATATATATATATATTAAATAAAATAACGTATTGTGAGAAAAACTCTCACGTGATGCCACATAAGCAAAAAGTCTTTAAAAAGATGACACCTAAATTTTTTTCATTTTCCTATATTATATAAAGATAAAGATTATGCAAAAATTAACCAATTAACTCATTTACATTTCAATTAATCAATTAATAAAAAATTAGATAAAGTTAGTATTCAAAATTATTTATATTAGAAAATAAAGCCACAGAGACCAAAACTAGTAAAATGAGATTAAAACTGTTAATAGCTAGTATCATAACATAAGGACCAAAACTGCAGTTACTCTAATTTTTATTAGAGTTGCTACCAAATTTAAGAGTGAATTAGTTTTATTAGTTGTGATAAAAATTATGTACGACTTATTTTATCTTTCTAAACACAATGAATAGAGAGTGAACAATCATTCTATCTGGCAACTAGATCGAGAGCCATTCATCGAAAGTCACACAAGCAACCTCGCAAATGAGAACGAAATTGCAACTACCTTATTTCTATTTATTTATTTATTATTTGAACGGCCGATTATATATTCATTTTTACAAAACCTATCCATTTTTATTTGATTTTTATAAGTTAAGGTCGAAGATTGAAAAATTTGTGACCGACTACTTTTTTACCTTTTTACACATCAATTCTCTTATTTTATTCCTTTGCGCTGTGTTTTATTATACAAAAGGTTGCTACCGAATTTGTGACCGGCCGGCTTATTTTTGTTTTCTTTAAAGTTGTGAGCGGCTTACTTTTTATTATATGTTCTATATATGTTTGTTGTAACAAATGACTTATTTTTATTTATTCTCAATTTCTTTTATAAAGTTGTATCCCAATCGTGTAGGGCTTAATTTATTTTATCGATCTAAGGATTTTTAAAAGGTTTACCACTAATTTTGATGATATATTACAGCAATTTTATTGCATATAGATTTATTTTTCTTATCATGATTTTCTTAGACGCTAAACACATACTCAAAATTTTTAAAATTAAACCCATTAATTTACTGGCAATCTAAATAACATTTTAAATAGTCAATACAAAAATCAAATAGGCATAATATTATAATTGATGACCCATTGACATAGAGATTGAGTCTTGTCTTAAAAAGAATGTTTATAAAGTACTAACTAATCCTAAACCCCATGTAAAGTTAACCTTTTTGTGTTAGGTCACACACAATAATAAAATAATTAACACTTAATTATTTTTTAAACTGATTAAAATAATATTAATGATTAGAAGTGGAAAAAAAGATTTAAAATTAGAAACAAAGGTCCACTTTGGTTTGTTTGGAAGGAGGATGCCTTTTTTATATCAAGACAAAACAAACCCCTCCTTTCTCCCTAACCACTCTTGTCATCTTTACCTTTTCCACCCACTTCATCTCCTTTTTTTATATAAATAATAAAAATTTATTGATCAATAATAGAATTAAAATAATATAGACATATATTGAAGAGTAAACTGCAGCTTTGGTCCCTGTGTTTTGATATCATTAACAGTTTCAGTCCCACCTTAACAGTTTTGGTCCTTGTGTTTTTAATTTCTAACAGAAATGGTCCCGAACACTAACTCCATCCAGTTTTTCGTTAAGTCTCTCACACGCGCCCCGCATTTGAGGAGTAAAAAAGTCATTTCTCTCGCTCTTTTATCTAGTTCATCATGTAGGTTAACATTTTTATTCAGTCGCATGTCAAAAAAAGTGGTAGAAATGACATTTTTACGGCGTATGTGAGGGAGACTTAACGGAAAATTGGATGGAGTTAGTGTTCGGGACCATTTTTGTTAGAAATTAAAAACACAGGGACCAAAACTGTTAAGGTGAGACTGAAACTGTTAATAATATTAAAACACATGGACCAAAACTACAATTTACTCTATATTGAAATTGATTTGTTATTTGGCCAAAGAATATGCGTCCCTATCAAACCAAAACATATAGGGTGGGTTGTGTGGTGTGATGGTTAAGAGTTTGGAGTTTTGTGAGAGGGGTTTCATGAGTTTTGATTCCGAATGTTCACAATTTGTAATCATTTATTTATTTATTTATTTATTTATTTATTTATATTATAGTCTAAAATCATGCTTGAAAATGATATGTTATTAATTTTTTGCCGACTGATGAATATATCCTCTTGGGTTACACTAATTTATAATTGTCGTTGATTTTGTACAAATTAATCTTGAAGGATGGCTACGATTGATTAAAGTCCATTAATAGAAAATATAGTAAAAATAGTATATATAGGAAATATGAGGGTTGATCCATGCATAGCCGAGGCATTAGGCATGTGTGCACACGTGAGTGACTCATGAGTGATGTCGTTGGAACAAAAACTTTAATGACTTCGTTATCTCGAATTGATGCTAGAGTTGTGATGACGTCAATCTGCAGACGGAGCTATAAAGACTCTAGGGATACCCCTTAAAGTAATTATTTATTATTTTGTTTCTTACTGTTTGAAGTTTCATGATACCCTGATAGAAAATTATGATTCTAGCTATTAAATGAAAATGTTTATTTAGGACACCCCTGAAATTTTGTTCTAGATCCGCCACTGCGTCGATCTATCATATATGATTTCAATTACCAACGTACACGAGTTGAGAGTATGAGAAACGTAGTTGAAAAGAGAAAAAAAACCGAGCTCATCGTATTTGTTAGAAGATGATACTCGGTAAATAAGAGGGCTATATATTGCGACCAATCAAATTATACTTAGTCAGGACAAAATCAAATGATACTGATCTGCAATCTTTTCTTTAAACAAGATAAAATCATAAAGTAATAATCAAGTTTTAATATATATGGATGTTTCCTTCATGTTACTTATATTGTTTTTTGTAACTTCAAAAACATTAAAGTTTCACTATTGTTGTATTGAAAAACTTTTTATAACCATATATATTGAATTTTATACCAATTTTTAATGTTATGTTACACAAATGGTGTAATTTTTGGTAGGGATGGTATATATGCATGCTTTTCGTTTAATGTGTTGGGTGTTTTGGTTTTATTGTTTTTTTTGGTTGTTATAGGCTTTAGTGTTTTGCTAGTGATCTTGTAAACTATGAATAAAATTGTTAAAAAAAATAAGGAAACAATACCTAACAAGAGAAAAAAAAAATTACAAAGACTAGAATTTTTTTTAATCTTTGCCTATCACTTTAACAGTAAAACACTTGCACACAATTCTATGTATTAACCTACATTTCATACCGATTAAAATCCACAACTTCTCATATACGTAGAGATTGAAATCGAGACCGTACCGAACCATCTAGTACTGATATCGAATTTAAGGAAAAGTGAATATCGGTATCGATTTTGTTCGGTCGATACGATATCGAGACGGTATCAATACTGGTATTCGGTACCAAAAACTCATCCCTACATGTGAGGCATATAAGAATTGTTCAACCAAGATGATTTTGTATATTGATTTTGGTCTGGTACTTATACAATGAGATTGACTATAATCATGGAGCTAATTACAATAAAATAGGAAATATATATCTACAATATATTTAGACTACAACGTTTAGAATTCAAATGAAATGGGTGGAGGGAATATATTTTTCATGTGTTAATATGCTCCCGCAAGATGGACGATCTGGGGATGAGACCAATCTTGGATATGAGTGTGTGGTAGCGTTGCTTGAGCAATGGTTTGGTGAGAGCGTCTGCTAGTTGATCGTCTCCTTTTATGTGAGTGACCCGTATTGTGCCTGATTGAACTTTCTCGCGGACGAAGTGGAAGTCCAATGCTAAGTGTTTCATTCTGGAGTGAAATACTGGGTTTGCCGAGTAGTGTGTCGCGCTTAAGTTGTCGCAGTATATTGCGGGTGTGGTGTTGGATTTGAATCCAAGTTCAGACATAAGGGAGATGATCCATTGTACCTCGGTGGTTGTGGAAGCAACAGCTCGAAACTCTGCTTCAGTGGACGATCTTGCCAAGGTGGGTTGGCGTTTGGAGCTCCATGCGATTGGGTTGGATCCAAGGTAGACTATGTATCCAGTGGTGCTTCGATAAGTTTGCTTGTCTCCTGCCCAATCGGCGTCAGTAAAAGCGTGTAGTTCTAGTGGGGAGTGGCGTTTGATAAACAATCCATGATTAATTGTGCCGTGTAAGTATCGTAGGAGTCGTTTAAGTGCAGCCCAGTGTTGATCGGTTGGGCAGTGCATGAACTGGGAGAGTTTGTTTACCGCGTAGGTGGTATCTGGGCGGGTTAGGGAGAGGTATTGGAGGGCTCCGACGGTTGATCGGTAGATGGTTGGGTGAAGGAGGGGTGTGCCATCAGTTGTGGTGAGATGGGCCGATGTTGTCATCGGTGTGGTTGCGGGCTTGCTATCACTCATATTGGTTTTGGTTAGGAGGTCGAGTATATATTTAGATTGAGAAAGGAATAGGCCTTTGGAATGGGAGTGAACTTCAACTCCTAGAAAGTAGGAGAGGTTTCCTAGATCCTTTAGGGAGAATCTGTTGGATAGAGTTTTGATGAAGGAGTTTACTTGAGTTGAGTTAGGTCCTGTGATAATGATATCGTCGACGTATACTAGAAGGTATATTGGGGATGGAAGAGATGTTTGGATGAATAAGGATGAATCAGAGATTGTGGGTTTAAATTTGTTTAGTAAAAGAAAAGACTTGAGTTCGTCGTACCAAGCTCGAGATGCTTGTCGGAGGCCATAAATGGCTTTGTTGAGTTTACAGACATGTGTGGGGAGGGAAGAGTTCGTGAAACCTGGTGGTTGTGTCATGTAGACGGATTCGTTTAGATTGCCCTGTAAAAAGGCATTGTTTATGTCGAGTTGGCGGAGTGGCCAATTCTGTGAGGTGGCTAGAGAAAGAATAAGGCGAAGAGTGGCCGGTTTAACGACCGGGCTGAATGTTTCAGCGTAGTCTATCCCGGGTCGCTGGTGGAACCCTTTAGCTACTAGACGAGCTTTGAGTTTATCTAGTGTGCCGTCCGGTTTGTATTTGGTTCGGAAGGTCCATTTGCAACCGACTACATTGGGGGCGGATTCAGGGGGAACAAGGGTCCAAGTGTTGTTGCGAATGAGGGCATCGTGTTCGTCTTGCATAGCCTTGCGCCAGTGAGGTTGTTTAAGGGCTTGGGTGATGTTAGTTGGTTCGGTAAATGTGTTGGTGGTTGTGTGATATAGATGGAAGTGATTATTGTGGTATTTGGGATTTGGTTTTCTTGTTTGTCTGGTGGTGCGAGTGGGTTGGGGGTTTTGGGTGGAGTTATGTGTGGGTGTGGTATTTAAGGTGGTGGATGTGGAGGCTTCTGGTTGGGTTTCGGAAGTGGTGGATGAGGTGGTTTGTTGGGATGTTTCATTATTGAGGTGTGGGTTAGGTGGGGTAGTTTGATTTTGTGGGGTTGGTATGTTGTTGGCAGTGGGTATTGTGGTGGGGTTATTGGGTAATAGTTGAACATGTAACCAAGTGTTTAGATCGGGTGGGTGTGTTGGTTGTGTGTTGGTTAGAGTAAGGTATGGGAATGTATTTTCGATAAAGTGTACGTGGCGTGACGTGTGGATTTTGTTGGTGAGTGGGTCTAGAAGATGATAGGCGCTTTGGGAGGAGGAGTAGCCGATGAATATGCAAGGTTTTGAGCGGGGTTGGAGTTTGTGGTGTGTGTAGGGGCGTAGCCAAGGGTACGCAAGGCAACCGAAGCTTTTGAGTTTTTCATAGTTGGGTAGTTGTTTGAATAGTTTGGAGTATGGTGAGTCGTTTTGTAGACTAGATGTGGGTAATCGGTTAATGAGGTATGTCGCTGTGGTTATGGCAAATGGCCAGAATTTTAGAGGTATTTGAGCATGGGATAGGAGGGTAAGACCCGTTTCGACTATGTGGCGGTGTCTTCGTTCGGCGTAGCCGTTATGTTCAGGTGTGTGAGGTGGGGATGTGAGATGAGAAATGCCACATGATTTAAGGTGAGGTGTGAGTTTGATGTATTCACCTCCGTTGTCGGAAAATAATTGTTTTATTTTTGTTTGGAAGTAGTTTTCAACTAGTTTTTGAAATGTGATGAAAGTGGCGAGGGAGTCAGACTTATGTTTTAGTGGGTATGTCCATGTATATTTGGTGAAGTGGTCTACAAATAGGATGTAGTATTTGAAACCGTCAATGGATGTTACCGGTGAGGACCATACATCGGAGTATATTAAATCTAATGGATGTGAAGATGATAAAGTAGAAACATGAAATGGCAATTTATGACTTTTGTTTATGCAGCAAGAGTTACAATTGTTTTGCAACTTAGTAATATTAGGAACAATAGAAGATAAAAATTGTAAAACTTGGGTGTGTGGATGTCCGAGTCTATGGTGCCATAGATCGGATTTATTATAGTGCATGTGAAAGACGACTGGAGAGTTGGTTGAGCGGAGTTCATAGATCCCGTGTCTGGCTATTCCTCGAAGAAGGATTTGATTGGAGCGGGAGTCCTTGATGAGAAAATGAAAAGAGAAAAATTGAATTAGTATAGGATTGTCTAAACATAAGCGAGAGATAGAAACAATGTTTTTAGATATATTTGGTACGCATAAGACATGATGTAGTTTGAAGGATGCATTTGAGAAGTGTAACAGTAATGAACCAATATGAGTAATAGCAAGTAACGAACCGTCACCGATGATTAAATCATCGGTTCCATCGTAGGGGGAGTGGAGGGAGAGTGCACTAATGTCGTTTGTTATGTGATGGGACGCACCGCTGTCAAATAGCCACTGGTTGTTGGAGTTGTTTGGGTGTTGTGTTGTCATCATGTGGGCTTGTGGTTTGGTATTGGTGTGTCTTGGCAGTGGAGGGAGGGTAATGTTGGGGTGTTCTTTCTTGAAGTTATGGCAAGAGGTTAGAGAGTGTCCTTGTTTGAAGCAGAATTGACATTTTCCTAAGAATGGTCGGGTAGGTGTGTGGGTGGGTGTTGGTAGTATGCCGGGTGAGTTGTTTGAGTTTTGGGTTTTGTGGTAGTGCCATGGTTTGGATCCGTGGCGGTGGGTTGCTGCAAAAGCAGTTGCGGGTTGGTGGAGGTTTGGTGAGGGTGTGAGGTTTTTGTTTAGTGATAGTTCATGGTTAATGAGTTTTTCGTGGAGCTCGTGGAAAGAAATTGGTGTGTCTCGGGCTTGTATTGCATCGATGACAGGTTTGTAGGATTGTTGGTCGAGTCCGTTGAGAACGATGTCTGTGACATCTTCGACATCGATTTCTTTTCCGAGTATTGCTAGTTCGTCGACTAGTGTTTTAACGGACTGCATGAATTCTGTGATGGTGTTTTCGGGGGTTTTCGAGCAGTGGTTGAGTCTGTACTGGAGTTGTTTGATGTGTCCCCGAGAAGTGGACGCATAGGTGTTGGATAGGATGTTCCAGGCGACGAGAGAAGTGGGGGCGTTTGTTATTAGGGTGGCGATGGTGGGTGAGAGTAGGGCGCCGAACAACAACTTGTCTTGGCGGAACCAGGCGGCGTGATCGGGGTGGGGTTTGGAGACGCCTTTGGCATCTGTGGTGGGTTTGGGTTCGGGGTTTGACCCGTCGATGAATTTGTAGAGATCTAATCCATAGAGGATGGCTTGGATTTGTGTTTTCCAAGTTAAGTAATTGGTGGCAGTGAGTTTGAGAGTAGAGGGGAAGGTGACTAATGTGAGGTTTTTGGTTTCAAGGGGGATGGTACTGTGTTTTTCTGTTTCAGTTGTCATGGTGGGAGGAGGGTGAGTGAGTGAGGAAGAAGATCGATGGTGGTGGTGGTTGTTTATGGGTGCCTGGCTGATACCATATAAGAATTGTTCAACCAAGATGATTTTGTATATTGATTTTGGTCTGGTACTTATACAATGAGATTGACTATAATCATGGAGCTAATTACAATAAAATAGGAAATATATATCTACAATATATTTAGACTACAACGTTTAGAATTCAAATGAAATGGGTGGAGGGAATATATTTTTCATGTGTTAATAAGGCACTCTTTGTTCATAAATACTAATTAACAATTAGTATGAACTTTTCATTTATGTAATTTATGTTACATTGTCGAGGCTATCGTTTGATCGAGCTTATAAATCCATGAGAATAAAATACCAAATACAATGCATAGTATATTAACTATTAGTTTTACAAATCGCTTTTAAATATTACGTACTTTCGGTTACACAAATAAATACAAAGATAATTAAATCTAGCGAATTAAAAGATTTAGTTATAATTTATAAGTTTTACTGATCCAACTTGTAACACCCTAGGCAAATCCCACATCGACCGTGAGCAGGAGAGATCTGGGATTTATAAGGGATGTCCGACCTCAAATACCAACAACGCGTTTTGGGGCTTAACGCTAGTAGATGAGTGGAGAACCCCACAGTTAAGCGTGCTCGGATGACAGCAATCTCAGGATGGGTGACCATCCTGGAAAGGTTTCACCCGGGCAACCAAAAGCAAATCCGTGAGCTCTAATGTAGCAAAGCGGACAATATTGGTGGTATGAGGGGCCGGATGTTACAAGTGGTATCAGAGCAGCTCCTGTGCCGTTCGGGATGGTGGGGCAAACCTCATCGAGGATGGTGAGTCCCCGGGGGTGTTCAGAGGGGCACCTTAGGCAAATCCCACATCCAAGAATGGGATGGTGGGGCAAACCTCATCGAGGACGATGAGTCCAAAAGGGGGGGTGTTTGTAACACCCTAGGCAAATCTCACATAGGCCGTGGGCAGGAGAGATCTGGGATTTATAAGGGATGTCCGACCTCAAATACCAACAACGCGTTTTGGGGCTTAACGTTAGTGGATGAGTGGAGAACTCCACAGTTAAGCGTGCTCGGATGACAGCAGTCTCAGGATGGGTGACCATCCTGGGAAGGTTTCACCCGGGCAACCAAAAGCAAATCCGTGAGCTCTAATGTAGCAAAGCGGACAATGTTGGTGGTAAGAGAGGCCGGATGTTACACAACTAGCTAGCAACCGATCAGTTTTGTTAGTGAATATCACAAGAGACGATAAATAATCAATCACACGAGTTTTAACTACAAACATTTACACACTTAATAATTAATTATAACAAAATATACATTTTTGTGTGTGTATGCATGATTCATTGATATATATTATTAGAAACGAAATTAGTGAATGTGGTACATGTCATTGACTCGTCTCACATGTGCAAATACTGGCATTATTATTATTGACTTGATAAAAGAGTTGAATGAATATTGATTGATTCAAACACTAAAATCGATCTTTTTATTAATTACTTTCAAAAAGTCGGGTGTATTTTTATATTCATTTTCCATGTTACAGCAAACATTAGGAATATTTTTAGATGATCAAAAAGTAATGTGTGGATTTCATTGTTGGCTAATTAATTGTTACTTTTCTTCATGGAAAAGAGATGATGATGTTTGTTTTGTGGGTCTAATATTGTCCTTTTATACATTTCAATTATTTATTCCGTTGCAAGATTTATAATTTTGACTTCCTTGGTACGTAATATCAAATAACATTTTAAGATTGAAAAAAAAAACTCTTTTTCTCATATGTTTTATACTTTATATTCACTTACATTGTTATATCCTTTTTTTATTATTAGGAAAATCTTATCCTCTCATCTCTATCACACACCCAAAAACTTTATAAAAAAAAATCTAAAAGGAGTAAGTATAAACTTAATTATTTCTTAATACTAAATATTAAGTATTATCTTCATTTATTTTGATAATATACTAAGTTTAAAACCATTATATATATGTAACTTTATAAAGACCCCACTAGGAGAAAGAAATTGTCAACAATCTCTTCCAAGTGGATGACAAATCATAAAGATGCCTTTTTTTAACTTGTTCATCTTTTCGTAGATATGCAAGCTTTTTTATAGACCATGCTTGCTTGTTCCCTCTAATCATGTTTCCATAGAAATCAAAGAAAGGGTGTTTTCAATCATCTCATTTTTAATTTAAATGTAAACCATGCCATACGGCAATTTGATCACTTGTGTATATATATATATCTAATAGTGATCACCATGTAGAGTCAAAAGTTATAATCATTCTTAATGTATAATCAATGTAATTGGGATTATTAAGAGGATTAATTGAGAAACTTTCTTTATCTATAAACCTATACTAAAATCACTACTTTGTTCACTCTCATTTTCAATTAAAAAGTATTTTTTTACCAACTCACAAACACTATCAAAAGATACAATAATACGAGGAACATCGTTTTTAATTTTATATATATAGATGAACAATATTATTTTCTCTTCCACTCAAAAACAATCACAACCACTCACAAAATATGCAGAACTCTCACAAATAAAAGTTACCGTGAGAACTTATATTATAAATTATAACCTTAAGTTTGAGATCTAGAGCTACAACTTTTCCCATTTATTCTTCAATTGTACATAACTTTTTAATTAGAATATTAAAAAATCATAAATTTGAATATCTTCAATTATAACTTTTTAACACCTTGTTATTTTTTTAAACTATATAAATATAGTATCAGTGTACAACATATATCCAATATGATGATACTGCATATGCGGTAGTATAAATGACGAATGCAAAAGATATAAACATTTATATTTGAAGTTTAAATTTATCATTGCTCTTTTAAAATTCAATTTGTTCTCTTTTGGGTAATTCTTTACTTGTTAACTTAACAATGTGTTCTTTCTAAACCACCACCATATCTCCTTATGCTAATAAAGAAGTAAATAGAGTCACATGTCGCTTGTTTAAGACCGACCATCTCACTGTCACATCATTAAATCCTATGCATGTGACACTCATCTAACCATAACAAACGAGCATATGGTGCCACATATCGTTTTCTAAGACATGTCACATTGGCACAGTATTAAATCATATCTAAACATCTACAAATAATAAAGGAGTAAATCGTGCTACATGTCGTCTCTAAGACATGCCACGTACACTGACACATCATGAAATTTTATGTGTCACTTGTCTTGGCATATTATAATTTAGCATATTATAATTTATAATCTTATATATTGTATAGTGAATAAATAAAGATTGTAAACATATATACCAAAAATAAAGAATCGTACCAATGAATTACGTAATTTTAAAATGCACTGATACACATAACACATATATAATGTATGTATTGAAAATTTACTCTATTTTGACAATAAAAGCATATTTGTGAAACTTAACAACGTTATAGAAAAGTACCATTGCGTTATCCATCAAACTCTTACATGTTTTTTTTAATACGTTGTTTAAAAATATATACGTTACATTTTGTCGATTAGTTGATGCAAGCTAATTAATTAAGATATCAATATATGCAAAGTGAATAACCTTAAAGGCCACCTGCCAACCACGATTAATGTTACGTTGTTTAAAAATATATAAAAGTAAGTTCGATCAGTTAACTAATTATTGTTAAAAATATCTAACTTCACTTGTGAAAAGATTAACTATCTCTCTTGTCACGTGTTTAAACCTCACACACAAGTCCCAACCATTGTGGTTTTTTACTTATAAAACCATAGTTTATGAACTTTTCATTTTTATTGTTCGACTCTTATAGTATAAGGTTCTAGTATAATTAAGGCATATTGGTTTTTGTTGGTCCCAACTATCACATTATGTCTTCTATCGGTCATAACTATTGAATTGGTTGTCAACGGTCCCAACTTTTATCACTTTGGTAACCACTGGTCCGTCGTTAATTTTTTTTTAACGCCGTTAAGTTTTTTCCAAATTCAATACCGATGTTTTAAGCCTTTTGATTGCAAAGATAATACAAGTCGATTGATAAAAAAGTTACCTTGAAACGGTGATGTGGACCGACTTAGGAAATGACATGTGACAAACCATTTACATAGTAATTAATAACAATAACAATAAAATTAATCTTTTATCTTCTTCATGTATTTTAAATACCAACACAATACATGTATTTTAACTACCAA
Source organism: Tagetes erecta (assembly GCA_030867185.1). Taxonomy (NCBI): domain Eukaryota; kingdom Viridiplantae; phylum Streptophyta; class Magnoliopsida; order Asterales; family Asteraceae; genus Tagetes; species Tagetes erecta. The sequence goes on from CM061492.1 coordinate 3,297,863, forward strand.
CGACACACACATATATCTTAGCGCGTTTACTTTAAACAAGTATTCTCGTAAGATATGTGTGAGAGGCTATTGAATGACCAAAAAGATAGTGACAAGACCTAAAAGGCCCTCTACAAGCAATGTTACGCGTTTCTTTTTTAACACGTGGATTATTAATACAACACGTTTTAGCCATAAAAATAACTTTTGACTTTTTAAAGAAAGAAAGAAAGAAATGATAGGTGAGTACAAAAAGAGGGTATAGAAGTGAAGAAGAAACGTTGAAAGGAGTTAATGATATGAAAGTTGTGGTTTTTGTAGGTGGCAAAATTTGACCTGCCTTTAAAACATGTTTGCCTGCCCATTTAAAACATGGGATCCACTTGTGACATGACCCTTTCCCATCCTACCTATTTATTATCACATAATTTAAACTGGTATTTGGTGCACCATCTAAAACCACTACTGAAACCTGATCCGATCCGATCCGATCTGCCCGTTAAAAACGGTCTGAGAACGTATTTGTTAAAACCGAACCGTACTAAAGTGGACAAAAACTAGTTTCCAAGATTCCCACCTTTTTTCCCTTATAAACCGTTTTTAATCCGACAAGGTACAAGACCGAAAGATTACATTGTAACAAGGTCATATGGTAGAAGATTAAACTGAGGCCCAAAAGAACGAAAAAGGTGAAGCCCATTACTGGCCCATAACTCAAATGCCTTGTTTTCTTTCTTTATTAGATTGAAATGACGTTAAATTAACATTTGAAAATTGAGTTTTGGCTTATAAATATTAGCAGCATGAAAATAATATGAATCAAGAGATGAGTAGCAAAACTGATTAACTTAACAATAATGTATTAAATTAACTTGAACTAAGAACCGGTGAAAATGGTAACCGGCCGAACTATATATTAAATAACTGAATCGTAACGAACTGCTTATGGGCAACTTTATGCTTATTTAAACTTATGCACAACATACAAAATATTCATGTTTTGGTGTAAAGAAGTACATACTAAATAAATCATTTTATACATCCATTTATGTTACTTTTGTTTCTGGTAGCATTGAAGGTTAGTTACTTAGTTTGACACCACTTTATTGTTCAGTCTTAATAAACAAAATCTAGACATAATAAGAGATTAAGAGTATATAAAGAGACAAAAGAATATATAATTGACCCATAAACAAGATTGAATGAGCTTCAATCATAGTGGGCTTAGACTATAGGCCCACCCTTTGTTGTGTTGTATCTAGAGGTGAAGAAAAAAATCACTTTTTAATCGAAATCGGACCGGAAGTGCTAAAACCCGGTTTGAAAGTGATAGAAACCACTTTGTAATCGCATGTACTGAAAGTGTTTAAACATGAATCGAACCAGTCAAACATACTCAAAGACGGTTAACAAACCCGGTTTTCAACTCTACATTTGTTAATAATACCAATAGACAATATTGGTGGAGACATTGTCTATTAGTCATTCAACTTAATTTGTCAAATTTACGACTTTAACCTGCTTGTCATTTTGACTCCGAACTTTATATATATATACACGTTTGAACTCCTTCTTCTAATATATGATTCATGACGATTTTACACTACAACGTGCAATATATGAAACGTGTGTGACGAAATCAACACTCGAGACCCGACCGACCATAAGATCGCATGGCCCGTCACCATCCTTGTTTCGTAATAAAACTTGATAAACATAGACACACACAAATCTTGATTGCTTATGGATTAAAAAGGTAAGTTTCTTAAAAGAATATAACTTTTTCTAGAATGTTTACTTTCCGGCTAAAAACGAGGGACCGGACACCCCATTGCTTGCCTCCGATCTCCGGCCAAGTATCATTTTATTTACTTTAAACTTATTAAACAAAAAAAAACATTTTACATAACTACCCCTCGTACTTTTGATATCTACCTATTGATCCTTAAAGATTTAATCACTTATCATGGATGGTGTCATCCTTTGTGTCCCGCTCTTCCCAAAGGTGTTGGGACAATACATAAAGTGGGGGATAGTGTTCTCGCATGCATCTTTAGAACTGTAAACGAATCAAACTTTTACTGAACAATTCGTAAACTATTTGGGGAAGTTTGTTTGTAGCCTTTTGTTTAATAAACAATCGAAAACGGACAACAAATTTCATTTGTTAAGTTAAACGAACGCACATAAACATATGTTGCGTTTGTTTGTTTATGGTCGCGAACATTTAGTAATGTGTTCGTTCATTAAAAGGTTTTTATATGCTTTATACTGGAATTGTTGATTTAATTTTTTTTAACTTGACACCCTAGTTATACTATATGTCTCCACCAACAACTCTAATTTGACAAATAAAATTTGAGTTTATGTTAAAAACTTCAAAAACTTTTATAATTATGTTAAGTACTTATTTGTTTTTTTGTGAATTTTTCATAATCTCTGAAAGTAAAAAAATGTAATTTTTGTTCTAAAATGATTATATTTGTAGTCATCTTTGTATATGAACGTTCGTTTGTGTTCATTTATATTCATGAACAATTGTTTGCATTTGTTTAAATTTGGTGAGTGTTCATGAACACGTACGTTTTCTTAATGAATGAACACAAACAAGAAATCTCGTTCGTGAATCGTTCGTGAACACCTTAGTTCCTTAACTAGTGAACACGAACGAGGCATGTTCCTGTTCGTTCGATTCTTTTACAAGCCTAGGTATTGTTGTGCCACGCTAACTCCTATCCTAGTTTTTAAATTTTAGTTTTGTTGGTTCTCACTATGAGACTGCTTCATACCACTATCATTGTCTCTTTACATCATCGCTTCCAACCCTTCTCACTGTCATACTGAAGGCATACCCAAGCACTTAACAGTTATGTGACTTTTGTTGATGTTTGTAGATATCTTGAATTGCGGTCAATTTAGGACTTGGTCAGAGATTATTTATATAATAAGTTAAAAACGGGTAATGAAACAAGTAAACTTATTTACTTTAGCTAAATTAATATGTACTGATGATGACAATTGTGATATATGTAATATTAATTTTAAGTTGTGTAAATACGCAAATAACCATGTTTGTAGGGGATTTATACAAAAACCCCTTATCTATAAGCAATTGACCTTTTGATTAACTGGCATTAGGGTGTTGATAAGAGCTTGTGAACTGTGAGGTCACATGTTTAAATCCTTACCCAAATGAGGTTTTTCACAATGGTGGTTTTATTATTAATGGTATTTCTAAGTGAGTCAAGTATTGACGTCAGAATCAGTAAGAACGACTAACATCTCATCTCATAAAAATTGATTGTGTATTGGTTTAGTTCTAAATATCGTAAAGAAAAACTTAACTATTTATATAAGGGTTATTGGATTTTAATAATCCGAACTTTTGTATATTGGCCGATATTAATCCCAACTTTAAAAATTGCCTGTGTCGATCCCAACTTGTAACTTATTTTCCAACAATGATCCTCCGTTAAGATTAACTTAACACCGTTAAATTTTTTTCGTATTTTTGACCGAGGCTTTAGGGCTATTGATCGGGAGAACGATATGAGTCTATTCATGTAAAAATTACCTTGAGCCGACCCTCCAAATAACCAAACGACCTTCAATCGGGTCTATAAACTTAACGGTGCTTAAATCGCATGTTAAAATTTCTTCGTTTGGAGCATCGACTCAAGTTAAGTTTTACATGATTAGACTCGTATCGTCCTCCCGATCAAAAGCCCTAAAGCCTCGGTCAAAAATTCGAAAAAAGTTTAACGGTGTCAAGTTAACTTTAATGAAGGATCATTGTAGGAAAATAAGTTACAAGTTGAGATTGACACATGCAATTTTTGAAGTTGGGATTAATATCGGCCAATATACAAAAGTTCGGATTATTAAAATCCAATAACCCTTTATATAATCATGTCTTTTATATTCAATTAAAAAGGGAAACAATTAGTGGGATGTGAGTAAGAGATTCTAAAAGCATGATACTATATATGAGGCACGCCCCTTTGGGCTTTTAGGTAATCAATCGTTACATGTTTGTTAATTTTATAATGTAAACAACTTTACACATGTATGTTTTTAAATAAACTCGAGCTTACAAAATATTAACTCGTTTGATTTCTTTAGGTTATAAGTCTTTTCGTACATTCTAATCACTTACTCACTGAAGTCAATGCCTATCCATTACTAAGTTCATATGAAATATATTAAATACATTTTCAACTAAAACTTGTCTAGTTATTTGTTATTTTGTAACTTTAGCTGGATAGTGAAGATGTATGATAACAAATCTACGACTCATCACATGGTATTACACCAAGAAAAGAAATATTAAATTAAAGTTTCTTCATATATACAGTATACTTGTAGTATAAATAAAAGATTGAATTGCTTTTTGCGTCCATGTGTTTTGTTAATTTTAGCGATTTGCGTTCTTATGGTTTCAAAACTGTAACCTGCCCCTTATTATTTCATTTTTGTCACTGTTTGCACCCAAAACTCTAACTTCGTTAAATTCATCCGTTAACTTTTAGTAAAAAGACAGAAATACCCTTATTAAAGCACCACCCAACTCTTAAGTCTTACCCACCGTAATAAACCCACCTGTCAAACCTAAAAAAATCGTTCTCACGCGTCTCTTTCTAAAATCTTGCCGGTGTAAACCTCTCAGATGGCCACCACCACATCGCCGACATCAACCCACCTACCCCCGAACCCCTTCATCTGTCTCTACCACCATCCTCCTTCGCTGAAACAACCACCGTTCGAAACCCTAACCATGACCCAAAACTCTATAAGGCTCCCTCAAACAACCACAAATCACCACCACCAACATCAAAACCATCTGTTATCTTCACATTTGATATGTAATAGACAATATTTGGGCTTCAATTTTGGGATTCCAGAGATCTATAATGGTGGTCGTGTCGGATTAGGGCTTCATTAGTGGTGGGATTACGGTGATTTCAGGTGTAGAAAGGCGACGAAATTGTTGAGTTTAATTGGTATATGAGTTTGATTTCAGGGTTTCATTGGGTTGTGATATGGTTTATGACTTTATGAGTTTGATTTAGATGATGCTTTAAATAGATCGGATATGATGCTGTGAAATTGTTGAGTTTAATTTGTTGTTGAATTTGATTATGAAGTTGTTGAAGCATGAGAAACTATTATGGAAGGTGGTGGTTGTTGTTGGAGAATATGGTGGTGGTAGTAGTTGGAGCCGTGGAGGAAGATGGTGTGGGAGTGAGGTTGGTAATTTGAGTTATATCTATTAGGTATGGTATAAACCAAAATTAAATACAGAGGGGTTTTTTTTATATTTAATTTTTGGTGTTAACAAGGGTATTTCTGTCATTTTAAAAAAAGTTAACGGAAAAATTTAACGAAGTTAGAGCTTTGGGTGCATATGGTGACAAAAATGAAACAATAAGGGGCATGTTACGGTTTTGAAACCATAGGGACGCAACTCGCTAAAATTAACAAAACACAAGAACGCAAAAAGCAATTCACTCTAAATAAAAAGACACTGGTAAAAAAACTCGAACACCTTCATAGTAAGAAAAAAACTTTATACATAAGAAAACTCAATGTAATTAAACAGACTCATTGATAGTAGGCTAATTAACAAATTCTTTTTGGTTTATCTCCGTATGTCGAGTTTTTAAAACTCGTGTGATAAAAAAAAATTAAATTTAATATTAAATAGTTAGTAACAAAATTTATGAATTAATAAAGAGACAGGGAAACCAGCTTACTTATTGAATGAGAAAAGGAAAGCATTAAGTATCGACTTTACTAAAGATTTAGGAATTTAAAAAAAAGCATGAATTAAACTTATCTTTTTTTTAGGAGCAAAATTATTTTTTTCTCAAAGTCTATTTTACCTCATGTCTCAAGCGACACTAGGATCCATAATGTCTCGAAATAAAACACGAATACTATAATAGTTCATGAGTAAAATATAAGATTATTGGATATTAACAGACCTAACTATTACTTTTTGGCCGCTACCGGTTTCAACTTCTGAAATATGTGCTGGCGGTCCCAACTTTTGTCATTTTGGCCACTAATGGACCGCCGTTAAAAAAGTTAACGGCGTTAACTTTTTTTTTTAAATTTCAGATCGAAGTTTTATGGCTTTTGATCGAAATAAGAATACGAGTTAATTGATATATAAATTACATCGAAACGGTGCTCCAAATGACAAAACGATGCTTCACCGGGTTGTTTAAACCTAACGGTTCTTTAACCGGATGTACAAGTTTTGTCGTTTGGATCATCGTTTCGATGTAATTTTTATATCAATCGACTCGTATTCTTATTCCGATCAAAAACCATAAAACGTCGACCTGAAATTCAAAAAAAAAGTTAACACCGTTAACTTTTTTAACGACGGTCAATTAATGGCCAAAATGATTAAAGTTGGGTCCGCCAGCTCATATTTCAGAAGTTGGGACAGGTAGTGGCCAAAAACTAATAGTTAGGTTTGTTAATATCCAATACCCCTAAAATATAACACACAATGTACACAAGTCTTAAAATTATTCTTTTAAACATATATAACACAATGACATGATATTACACACTGAGCTAAAAACCATAAAAAATTTGTTTTATATATCAATACAATACTCGTTTCAAAGACAAAAAACGCTTGGTTTTTTTGTAATTTTTATTAAAAATAATGTTACATGTAAAGTTATTAAAGTTTAAAAAATAAAAAAACTGACATGTGTCTTGCATGTAGAACAAGAAAGTAAATATTAACTATGACAAAATGCGATTTCACCAACTTATTGTCTTACAACTTGATGTCAAATCTCAACTATAATATCTAAATAAAAAAATATATATAGCACAAACGTTCATACGGATCTTAAGTTTATGAAGGGCCAAAATTAGAAAATGAAAAGTTGAAAACTCAAAACTGAATTAAAATACAACTCACGATTCATGATCTAATCTAAACCATGTGATAAAATAATGAAATATTGATCATTGTTGTTCTTTTAATGATATATATATAGAGAATGAAAAATGAATATTTTTTTAGTGTTATTTAAGGATTTAGGCATTTCTTTGTCATCGTGGCCTCAAATTAGCGTCAAACATACATGATAAATAACATGTATGAACTATATTTATTTTTATAAAAACAAAAATAACAATTTTAATAATCTTAATATTAACTTGTTGCCGGATTGAATCCTAACTTATGAAATGTTGATAGACACTCATAACTTTAAAACGTATTTTTATATGGAAATTTAATCCCATAAACCACTTCACATAAAATTAACATATTAATTTTTAACTTAAATTTATCTTTCAGATGATCAAAGGAAGGCATCAAGGAAGATTGTGAACCTTCGAGATCATTTCTGAGGTCAAGAGATTATGATGTAATGAGGCCGTAAACCACTCTGGATTGTGGTGATAGGTTTGATGATCAAAGGAAGGCCCATCAATGAATGCTTTTGCAATATAAACGATTCACGTCATAAAAAAATTAACAAGACTAACTTTTAATAGTATGAGATCACTGCAAAAACTATTTAAAGTTATGAACTTATGACTATCTGTAGACATTTACTGAGTTGGATTACTCCCGAACAACATGTTAAGATTAATGCATGATTAAAAGTCGGATTATTGCAAACTATCATATTATATTGAAATTTCCAACTAATTTAAGTACTAGCACTAAACATCCCACTTACAAAACCGACACCACAACTAATAAATGAATTAAAAAACGCATTTATTATTTTCAAAAGTATAATCATAGCTTTCATTCATTAAATTAATACTTAATTATGAGAAATTAGATCACTTTCAAGTCCCCATCTCTCCTATTTTCTAGATTATTTAGAAACCGACATTACCATCGTGTTAAACACAATCACATTACTAGCACTGATTTATTTTTTAGTTAATTAGGTAAGTATAATATATTATTATTATTATTTTTAACACTATTATTTTTTAAATAAAATTAATATAAAAAACTAATCAATAAAGTAACAAATAAACGGTTATGATACAATCAAAATAAAACAAAACCGACTATAACAAAACGCTAATCTTTCAAAGATGAAAATTGATATAAATGACCCAATAAACAAAACCTTCGAATTAAATTTAAAACCAAAATGAATCCCTAATTCATTTCGTTCAGTGGGTCACCACTAATTTGATCCCAAAATCAAAACTTGTTCTTTGATTATCATCGCCGCATCATTTATATCATTTGATTTGATTTGATTGTGTAACAGTACCACGACAACAATTCATTTCTAGTTATCGTCAACTGCAAATCTTACGTTTATTTCCATAAATCCCTAGGCCGATCTTTCTAATTTCCCCCTAATCTCATCTCTAAATACCCCCAAAACATTCGCAATTCCGATCTTTGCATTTGTGGGATTGAATCTTTTTTAGGGCAATTTTGTATTGTCTCAATTTCCCAGAACATTGGGGATTTTTGAGAAATTAGGGTTTTTTTTTTATCTTTTCAATTTTGGGGAAATTGAGTATACGGTTTGTGTTAATTCTTCAATTGTGTGTTCGTCTTCTTCTACCTCTGCAAGAATCGGTAATTGCACTGATCATACAACTGTTTGATCAAATTAGTCGTTTAATTTGGGAAATCTGAGCTACAAATTGTATCATAATCATGCCCTATTGTTTCAAGAACTAAAATGAGGTGGTGTATGACATAATGTAGAATGAATTGAGTTTTGTTGTTTGTGGGTTTGTGTTAATTTGTTTTGTCAGGAACAAACATGAGGTTTTTTAGCCTTATGGGCAATTCATTTGGATGTTCTGCATCTGGTGAACGCCTTGTTTCAGCTGCAAGAGATGGTGATGTTCAAGAAGCTAAAGCTTTATTAGAATATAACCCAAGACTTGCTAGATATTCAACTTTTGGTGTTAGAAATTCACCTCTTCATTACTCTGCAGCTCAAGGTCATCATGAGGTATCATAATCTGTATGTTATTGGTTATGATTTGTTTGTTTCAAATTAGGACTAATTCAATAATTCATGTTGTGTTGTGTTTAGATTGTTTCACTTTTGATTGAATCCGAGGTTGATATTAATCTCAGAAACTATCGTGGGCAGGTTAGGATTTATCAGTTATCACTTTCTGAATCATATTTTACAAAGATTTAGTGACACGTAAAGATTTATTAAATCGTGTGTTTGTTGTTGTTGAATAGACTGCTTTGATGCAAGCTTGTCAATATGGTCATTGGGAGGTTGTTCTGACTTTGATTCTTTACAAAGCAAATGTATGTATTCATCATGTTCATACATCATTAGGTGTAAATCAGGAAATATGTTTTAGGCTAATGTGGTGTTATTGAATATAGATTCACAAGGCTGATTATCTAAATGGAAGTACTGCATTGCATTTAGCTGCTCTTAATGGCCATTCAAGATGCATTCGGATCCTTCTTGCCGATTATGTCCCTAGTGTTGCTAATTTTTATAACATTGTTAATAAAAGATCAGGAATCGAAGAGTTTGTTTCGGAATTTGATGAAGGGTATGCTTCAAGAAGTCTTGATGAGGATTTTTTGTGCTTCTTGTTGATTGAATTTGATTAATATGGAAGTATTGTTTATGAATAGATCACTTTATGAAACGATAAATAAGCCTGCTGATGGAGGCGTGACGTCTCTTCATATGGCGGCATTAAATGGTCACGTTGATAGTGTGCAACTACTCATTGATTTGGGGGCTTCTGTAAATCAAGTTACCGTGGAAGCTGGTGCTACAATTGACTTGATTGGTAACTTATTTTCAGGTTAATTTTTTTTGTTGCATTAGTTGTAAAATTGAAGGGAAGTTACCCTTTTTTAGGTGCTGGAAGTACACCCCTTCATTATGCTGCTTGCGGTGGAAATGCACAATGTTGTCAAGTATGTTTATCGGTATTTAAAAATGAGTTTTTCAATGCCTCAAGATCTTTGACTTTGACTAATGTATCCCAATGTCTTTTTTTACCTTAAAGTATCTAATACTCAGGGGAGCAAGCCTAACTGCTGAAAATGCAAAAGGGTATGATTTTAATGTACCGTTTCCGTCTTTTGTGGGTTTTTTTAGTATTTTTTGATTTTATTTTGACTGTGGATTTACATTTAAAGGTGGACCCCATTGGACGTGGCCCGTTCTTGGAATAGAGAGTGGCTTGTGGAAGTGTTAGTTGCACAACCACAAGGCGAGGAACCAACTTCTTCTCCGTATTTGTGTCTTCCTCTTATGAGCGTTGTCAGGATTGCTAGGTAATTTATCCTTCTTTTTTATGTTTCTTGATTTTGGTGTCAACTTTGTATTCTGACCTTATAAGTCAACCTTGATCACAATTCTATTCTCAGTTTTTATCTGAATGTGCAGAGAGTGTGGATGGAGCGATGATTCACTTTCCATGTGTGCAGATCCTTGTGCTGTTTGTTTGGAAAACAAATGTGCAATTGCTGCAGAAGGTATAATCATTCTTTAAATTCTAATTTAAGCTGAAAATCATGTGTTTGATAGAAAATTCAATATAGAGGTGGCAACTACAGACAGTTTAATTATTAATGGGTCGATTCTGTTTCATCTCTAAATTGAGGCGATTCGATAAGTTATAAATTTTAATTAATGAAACGGCTCAAACAGGTGGGCCAGGTTAAATGTCGCATAAACGTGGATTTTTAATGCATAAAACTTCATAGGTCATTTTATTCGTTGAAATGAGACACTAACTATTTATAAAAAGAAACTACAGTTTGTTTGGACAAAATGCGTTTTGGGTCAATGCAACTAGAAATATAAATAAGCCGAGGAGATACTAACTATTTTTTTTTATCAAAATTTATATATGTATCGTTAATATTTATAGTTATACTTGTTTACAAAATTACATAAATAAAATTTTCGTTTAGACTTGCGAGGCGGCTTGAGGTTAAAAGTTATATAAATGCAACCCTTTTTGACCCGTTTGTCTACCAACGAATCTGCCCATTTTGCCACCTCTGATTGAACCATGTCTTTTTTTGGACATGAATCTTAACCCGGGTTAATGATGATAACAGGCTGTTTTCATGAATTCTGCACGCGTTGTGCGTTATATCTTTGTTCCACAAGCACCGCTTCAAATACCTCTCAAGGCCCGCCAGGCTCGATCCCCTGCCCTCTTTGCCGACAAGGGATAGTGTCATTTAAGAAGCTTCCGGGCACCAGAGCATTACTTGGGATGTCACGAACAAGCTTACCACTATCATTTTTCACATGTACTTCTTTAACGGAAGATGCTGATAACACTGCACTTGATACAACTCCCTTATGCAAGCCCGAATTCCCATCTCCTCTTAGATCTTTGAGCTGCCAAAAGTTCCCATCAATGAAACTGAGCTCGAGTCTTTGCATGGGAGCTTCAGACACAAGTTCCTCTTTGAGCAGATCATCGGTTGATGGTGGTCGGTATTCAAGATCGAGCTTCCGAAGGTCAAATTCACATTCGGATAGTAGAAGATCATGGTTATGTTCATTGAATCAATCATTAGAAACTGGGTAATAATGAAGTTGGAGGATAAAAACAAGAGAAGAAAAATGAATATTTGAATATATCTTTTATAAATCTTTGATTGTGAATGGAGGGTTTGAGCTTTTGGTTTGGTTTTTGAAAAGAAAACTGAAAATTTTAAATTATATAATTTTGTTTTGATTGTAATGTAATGTTTCATATATTATTGATGAATTTCAAAACTGAAATTCACTTCTTTTGTGATTGCTTCTGTTGATAACTGTTGATATGATACCTCTGGTTTACAAGTATATTTTGTATCAATTTGAACTACTAATTAAACGTTTATGTAAAGTGATGAACAATTAGCTTTTTTTATTGTTGAATGAAAATGTTGAGATTAGGTTATCCGAGATTATTAAAAGAGTGGACACATATATTATATATTGTATTGAATGCATGAATTTCAATAGGTATGAATTGTATGTATACGTATAGTGTTTTATGCCAGAAATAATAATCAGTTTAGGTTCTTGTTTTTGTCGGGTTTTATTCGTTAACTAGCTTAGATCCCGTGGGTACCTACAGGGTTGATCGCTAAAAAGTATTTATATTGTTTTATAATAAAAAAATTAGTAATAGCAAAACATCAAATAAAGTATGCTAGATATGAAAAAATGTTAGGATAAATATGGTGGTGACAAGTGATATTGTGTGGAGGCAAATGTTAGCAAATTATTAGAAGAGGAGATATCCAATCCTAAAATTGAGTTTGGTACAAATAAAACATTTATTGTTGTATACAACAAAAGTTTTAGGACACGCTCGTTTGTTTTACAAAATTTCAAAGAATCCATTCCATTTGAATTTAAAGTCCTTTAAAAATATTCCGTGAAACGAACTCCTCCTTAGAGATTTATAAAATCTTTTATAGGTTTACATGTAATTCGTTTTTCTACTTTAACAAATCTTTATTTCATATAATTTTCATTTCCATTCAAATAATAGTTATCTAGGAACTTTAGATTGACGTAATGACGTATTTATTTCTTATAACTTTAAATGTGTAGTACACAGGTTTAAACTAGCATGTAATAAAAAAGAATTTTTTTTTTCTATAATAGGAAGTTTTGGATGTAAAAAATTAAGTGGAATTTTACACCATGCATAAGTTGATGGAGCTAAATTTTTAAATATTAAATAGTTACAAATCTTTAAACATAATAGTTACGATTTCTTTATAAATATTATTATTTAACTCGTGTGTATCACACGGGTATTAAACCCAGTATAAAATAAAGTAACGTAGCAAAATGCGGGTAATTTCTAATTTCTAGTTTGTATTACACACTAAAGTGAAAGCAGCATTATCAATACAAACTTGTACTTACAACAAAACAAATATGAAGTACTAGATCATATGTAGTCCCGTAATGGTGAGACACAAAGAGCTCTAAAAAACCCCATCTATATTTTCACATTAGCGCGCATTTGACAGCAGATGTTTTTCATTGGGTGCTTTGCATGAAGCGCCAAACACGCTTTTAACGATGAAAATGCCCATGTGTAGTGGTTTGGGGGCGTTTTTGGGACGCCTTAAACGTTTTGAGTTGAGTAAAACATCACATAACACATTGTCTTAACGGAAACATAATCTCCACTAATGATTGGCACTAGCTTTATCAAGGTCCAACCCTGGAAAAGTGAAAGTTGTGTCAGTAGTTTCTGGTCTAATCTCTTCCAACTTCTGAAGAACCAGGTGAACATCTGGTCGATTGCTAACACAATCGCAAGCCAGTTGCAAAGTATTCATCATCTCCTGTTCATCATCTGCAGAAGCATCTTTCAATAAATAATGATCAATAACTAATTCAATACTCCTCTCTGCTCGTATACTCGTAGTCACCCAACTTACTAAATCTTCATCTTTAGGTGATTTCCCAGTTAGGAGCTCTAACATGATTACACCCAAACTATAGACGTCGGTCTTCGTATCAGCTTCCTCGAGCTCAAAAAGTTGGGGATCCTGGTAGCCCAGAGTCCAGGCTTTTGCAAGCACTTCTGAGTTTGCAACTGCTGTCATGAAGCGCGACAACCCAAAATCAGAGATCTTGATGTTAACGTATTGCCCGACCAAAATGTTGTTTGATGTTAGATTTCCATGGACTATATTATGGGTGTGGAGGGCATGCAAACCTCTAGTCACTCCTTTTGCTATATTCATTATTTTTGGCCAATTTTTCATTGGAGTTGGTCCTGGATCACCACTCAAGTCAAAAATTCAAGTTTCATGAATAACAAATTATCCGTAATTTTTTAAGAATTTTAATGCATATAATTGTAAATAACGAACTTAATTAGTTAGTGATTTTATAATGTGAACAAACCGCTGCAAGTTATTACTGACCCATACGTTTATTCAAAGACTACACAAAAATACATACATGTTTATTTTGGCAAGAGCAAATTCAGTGCCGGTATTTTAATTAGTCAAATTAGTATATGTTAAATCTACAAATTCAGTGCCGGTATTTTAAATACATGTTCTAACATCTACTCCTTCTGTTCCACTAGAAATGTCCATATATTTTTTTTCCTATTTCATATGTTCATTTTTAAAATTTATTGGTCAATTTCTAAATTTACACTTAATAACACAAAATAACATAATCAAATAATATGATAGACCCACATAATATTTATTGTCAAATGATAACAAAAAAAATAATCATATAATATACATAAAACTTTATGTTTTTAAAACCAAAACACTTCTAATGAAACGGAAGGAGTACTATCTTGGTGGCTTTACCCAAGTAAAAGCAAAAGTTTGGAGTGGAGTTTAGCGTGGATTTTTATTAAATTTTTTTAGCGTCAAATCACTGCAAATAATAATAATAAAGAATATTCGCTTACCATGGAGCCAAAAAGTAAGGCTAAAAAAGTTAATATACTCATAAACGAGAATTTTATTTCCATTTGGTTCCAAAGAATAAGCCCTGAGTTCCAGAAGATTAGGATGCCTAAGTTTCCCAAGAAAGTTTAATCCATCATCGATTTCTCTATGGTTTTGAATCATATCTTTTTTGACATTATATACCGTAACATGATCCCCATTCTTCAATGTTACCTCATAGTAAGCCCCATAACTGCCTTTCCCCGATGACTCAGCTTTTCCATTGAAAAGATCATCAGCTGTGAAACCCATTGTACTCATAAAGTGTACAAATTTCCGCCTGCCTACGTCTGCCGCTCTTTTTTCAGCTGCACCATCCTTTTCTTTCAGTCCTAATTTGTTTTTCTAAAACAACCAACAAATTACTCAATTAACAACTATGAACAAAGAGGGGAGCCGGGGAGGTGTCAAAGCAAAGAAGAAGATTTGGATAAACTAAAACGTCCGGATATCCTATTTTAAGAAAAGATTTCCATATCAATAGAACATAAATTAAAAAAATAATAGAAAACACCAATTTAGTAAATAGTTCTTGGAGAACACTATTTTGATAAATAGTTTTTCTCTAAACAATAGTTTTGTAAAAAAAAACCTCTATATAATGACCTCGTGTTTATTTCCATCAAAATGTGTGTTCCGAGTCTTACAAAGTGGGCACTAGATAGTAAATTTAGGGGGCATGTGTTCGGTAAATAAAAAGGTAATTACCGATTTGCTCCAATTAAGAAAGACTCCTTTGCCTTTGGAAAGAAGTGTGCTCATTCCATCAACAACGTAATTAGACTTTTGAGAAGTTCCCACGACATTCTTCACTTCAACGTAGCTAGATATTTGAGAAGTTCCCACGACATCGTCCTTCACAGCTTCATCAACGTAACTAGATTTTTGAGAAGTTCCCACGACATAGTCATTCATAGCTTCATCAACGTAACTGGATTTTTGAGAAGTTCCCACAACACAATTCACTTCATCAACGTAATTCTCACAAGTTCCAGCAAGATTATCCACTTTTAATTCACTGCGCCCCTGACGCTCAAGTGCGGCCCACAACCTTTCAATAAGAAAAGACGTTATTGGTCGTTGTTCCCTAGAATTATGTAGACATTGGAACGCCAGGCTTGAAAATATTTCCAAAGAAACCGGGTTTAGTGGTGGAGAGAGATCTAACATAACATGGTTTAATTTCTTATCTATGTAGCTTTGTTTCCACATAGGCACTAAAACCTCCAACCGGCCATTGGTTTTTTTAACACATAATTTCCCACAAAGGACTTCAAATAAGACAACTCCAAAAGAGTATATATCCGATTCTTTGGTAAGAGCGTACATTTCCATATATTGGGGATCACAATAACCAGGGGTTCCTGCAACATGGGTGAACAAAACCGTGTGTTGCTGATTAGCAGGTCCTAATTTTGAAAGCCCCAAATCAGAAAGTTTCGCGTTCCAATTATCATATAGGAGGATGTTTGCACTTTTAATATCTCTATGGACAACTCTTTGTTGGGTTCCCTTGTGATCATGGAGGTAGGCTAGTCCCATTGCAACATCAAGGCATATCTTTAGACGTTGTAGCCACGTGAGAGTGGTGGAACTTAAATGGCGATCGAGGCTTCCATTAGTAGCATACTCATACACAAGTATCTTTTCACCATCTTCATCACAATATCCAAGGAGAGAGATAAGATTTGTATGTGTGTAACGGGAAAGCATCATAACCTCCTTCCAGAACTCAGGATCTCCTTGCCCAAATTTGCGACTCAAACGCTTAATAGCAACCATGCTTCGCCCTTTAGAGTGAGTGATTTCTCCTCCGTATACATTCCCAAATCCACCAACTCCTATTATTTTGGTATCATCAAAGTCATTGGTGGCCTCTTTTAACTCTTCCAAAGGGATTTTAAGATGTTCAAACTCTTTGATCACAGATTTCATAGTAACTGAGAGAGGTGAAATCGTATAAGTGTTCTATTTAATTAACGAAAAGATTACTTTAGGAGATTACATAGAACCAACACGTATCAACATCATTGTTTGCATTTTTATGACATGATCAAGGAAGTGATCGAATTAAAAAAAATGGTTAATATATATGATTACAAAGTTCTTGGACGTTTACGACATCGGGGATGGAGGCAGTTACGAGGGGGCAAGGTTGTGAGCAGAAAACAAGGAAAATCTTCAGGTTACATTGTTTATTTCGATGCCAACATTTATGCTCAAAACTAGGAGATTTTTTTAAATTGCCACACTTGTGTTCATATCGACTTAATTTTGTTGATGGAATGAATCACAAGGGGAGTTATTGCATATTATCAAACATGGTTATTTCTATCATACTAATACATTAATAACTCTACGAATACATTAATAACTCGCCTATTATTAGTCGAGATTCCAGACAAGCCACATAGGGGAAATATGATGTGGCAGCAGTATGCTGACTTAATTAATTAGGAGTTAGGAGAAAACTCACTCGGACTACCATCGGGTCAAATATGATCCGTTTTATAAACTTTTTACCCAAAAGGGTGTTTTAGTTTGAAAATGACTCGTTAGCTTTTTGAAAAAACCAATAAGTCAATAAGTCATTTTGAAAAACCATAAAAATTTGGCTTTTTGAGATTTTTTTTACTAATAGCAAGATCATAACTGACCTTGCTAATTACTAAGTATTTAAATATAATTTTAGTATTGATTTTATTAACAAAGAATAAATCTTGAAAATAAAAAATTTCGCCAAGTGCCAAGCCACAATAGGGAGCATTTTTTTTATATCTCGTATATGACACCAAATTATTCAAGTTCGGCCGTGTGTTTATATTATGACACACTTTAATCTAGTGATATACCTTTTAGGCTAACTAGCTAATAGGCTGGTACTACTGGACCGGGTATATAAGCTAGAGACACAATTTTAAATCATTGACATCTTTGCTTAAACCATCTCCTATGGGGGGGTGGATGGGCGCCTCCATGTCAACAATGCTCATTAGTGAATTTGGGAGGGTGAATTTGCCACAACCAACTAATTGTTGTCAAATTTGGGTGATTTGCAGCTCATTAACTATAAGACTGAAACTTTGTAAACCACCATTATTGCAATATTGGTGATAATCAATGCCGGCTATCATATTATCTGCTTTCTTATCATGTTTCAGACACACCAAAGATTGCGAAACCAATAGATAAGTATCTCGGCTATAAGAGCACAATCAGTATGAACGGTTGACATCCCATCGTTTTAGGAAGACTCATGATTCGGATATTGGGAGTAGTCTCAAACGCTGCTAAAAAAATTTAAGCATATATATATTTGTGTGTATTGGGAATTTGTTAAATGGTGCGGTTTCGATCTTTAACTGATGTGTTACCAAGTGTGTTTTGTCACTGGGTCACCAGTGGGGTGTGGTCTATTTTTTATGTTGTTTGTAATATTTAATGTAGCGATTTGGAATACGCATCATAAATGGGACTGTTATTTGATGCCAGGTTTATCAGTGCGATCAGATAATAACACCTCAAAGGAAAAATTCTCATAATTTTTATTTTGACTAAAAAACGACATAATATGTTCTAGCTAGTCGAACACGCGACATGAAAAACTAGTCAAATGACTTGAAAGCTAGTCATAGTCATTTAAAAAATGTCCATTTTGGCTATGTAGTCGAACGGCCAGATAAAAATGATTAATTTTGTCATACAAAGTTAAAGGGGCAAAAATGCTACACTGGTTCATAAAGAACGCTTACTAGTGAGTGTTCTTTATGGAGCGTTCTTTATGAACCATGTAACATTTTTATTCATGGTGCATAAACTAGTTTTTGATTGAAGTGATATGATGTGTACATGCATTAATTTCTTCATGCGGCTTTTGCAGTTTCGAAGCTATTTGTTAACAATCGAACAGTGACATTTGTTTTAATTCAAAATAGTGGTGGCATTCACAAGTTTCTTCATTACATCAACTTGTACCCTAAGAGAAAGTATATAATCTAATGCTTCTTTAATAACAGACAAATCATCCATAAATTCACCACCTGGTACAAGCCTTTTAAGCACTTTAGTTCTCTTCTTCACTAATCTTTTAGCAATACAAGTAGCTAAATTCGATCCATGATCACGAGGCTCCATTTTCTTCATTTTTCTACGAACACCATAACTCCTTTTCAAGATTTTCTTGCTTGTGTGGCAAGTAAACTTTTGGTGTGCACATGTGAACTTCGACTCAGCGCCTGATACAATAATATTGTTGACAAGACTCATGTTTTGTTCGTCTTTTTTGGCCTCGGAGATTATAGCTTTACTCCAAGAAGTTGTTGAGTTTTTAGCAGAAGCTAAGGCAATGTCTGCAGAAATCTTTATCTTCTTCTTTCTGTCCAAGATGTTCATTTGCTTCTTTGATGAACAACATATTTGAAGACCATAAATCCATTTCTTGATAAATTCTTTCTTGAGTTGGCTAGAGTTGTGCATTTTAGTTTCCAACTGATCAATCATGCATATTATTACAACCACAATCTTTTTTAGTTTAATGCACAACATTCCTTTTGTTGTTGTTCTTGATTAGCATATATATCTACTAAAATTTCATCATGAACAAGTTCCCTATAAACATATATATTACAAATATGCCCTTGAGAGATACCCATAAATAATGTGCCTAAAAAAGGAATTTTTTTGCGCCTGGTCACCTGTACTTTTAGGTGGTCTTGCTAATTACGTGTAGAACTAGACAATTCACTCGCGGGATGGGAGTAAAGCAAATTCAAACAAATTTTCTTTTGGCCAAGTTTGAATTCACCCCCCCCCCCTTTTTTGAGAGAGTTGCATTGAATTCACTCTCCTAGTGAATTGTCTGGTTCTACATGTATAATCAGTCAAACCACCTAAAAGCCCGGGTGGCCGGTATTTCATGCAAAAGAATATGTTAACAATCTTTATAGAACTCATCAATTGCATAATATATTAAGTTATAAACACACAGAAAACATAAGAATAAAATATTAAACATATATGTACCTTTAAGTTTAGATTATGTGGATGTGTGGCAAAGATACATAAGAGGTGTGTTTGAAGTGAATGCTTGTAGAGTTGTTATGGGGATGAAAGAACAAAAGTGTAGCAGCAGGTGAAAATCCAGAAATGAGAAGAACAAAAATAGATTTTAAAGCTAGCATTATTTATCAATTAAAAGGGAAGTTGTGGGGCTTTTAGAAAAAGATAATATTGCACATGCAGTCACATGGATATCAATGGCCTACAATCTTCATTAAAAATCTATGATCATGGGATACTAAATGCTCCACATAATGCAATTTAGCTATAAATAAAATTGATCAAACGTACTTTACATATGGAATATAAACTATATAGGGCATCTACTATTTAATTTCGGGTTATATATAACCTAAAGCATCATAAATTATATTGGGCTAAGTTTGGAATTATGGGGTCGTTAAGTAATAAACGAACATGTCTAGACCAGCTAAATAATGTTATAATGTTATAAATTTGCCACTATGTCCTACCTTTTTTATTCTAATAGATGGCCAGTAATTAATTATTTCATTTTAGTTTCTTGCTAGCTTTCTTTTTTTATATTGATATTTACCGTTACAAAAAATAACCAAGCTATCTTTCACACGGATTTTACTATTTAAGTTAAGATAACAGATAAAATGAATTTTTTTAAATAAAAAGGGTAGGTGACGTAGGGGCGACAAAGCTGCTGAAATCGTGGGAATCACATGCATATATATATGTGTGTGTGTTATATGAAGAAAGTAAAATAAGTGCTTATAATTGCTCGTGCACAAATAGAAAGAAACGAGTGGACATAAGAAACATAACATGTATCATGATCATTAGTGTTTACGTATCTAAGGTTGATGGGTGCATGTGCACACATGGGTATAGTAGGTCCATATGCAAATGTTACGGCCACTTGGAAATAATTTATTTTATACGTACTATTATATATATTGATCATATATATGCCGCCATATCCATTTAGTTGAACCTTTGTTAACATGTTACATTATGTCGTTTGTTTAGTAATAGGTCTTGAAATATATAGAAAAAGTCGATCAGTACGTAGAGTAAATGGTTGTTATATCTATCATTGTAATTTAGTGTGAAGATATATGGTTTTGTATGCCATATGTTTACCGTCAACGGTTCACTAGTTTAGTGTAATTCTCTTTAATTCACAATGTCGTGTTGCCTTTTGAACTTAATTATGGCTTTATTTTTAGCGTAACTTACGTTTTTCACTTATAAGGTTTGGTCTTTTTGACAATTTTAGTGTAAAAAAACTTTTGATATATCAGCACATGACGCTTAAATTATGTAACCATTTTATGCTAAACAATCTACACAGTAGATTTTTTGTAATTCTATTAATCCACACAGGCATACTGCCATTACAAGAAAATAAACTTATTGCAAAAAAAAAATTTGATAAAAAAAGATTGCATTAAGTAAAATTACATTAGACCTATCACAACTTTTTTATTACATAATAAAATGCAACTTTTTTTACAAAATTTAACTTTTTATTTCAAATGCACCTTTTTTCTAAATGAGTTGAAATAAAAGTTGCAATAGATAACTAAAAAGTTATATTAAATCTAATGCAACTTCTTATAATACAATTGTTTTAAAAAAAAGGGTGTTAAAACGTAATAAAAAAGTTCCAATAGGTTATTTTTGGTAGTGTGTTTTCAAATTTTTGGTTATGAATTTATTATCAGCGTATATTGCGTTTTTGGCTCATAAAGTTGTCTAGCTTTTGAATTTTTATTCTGAAATTTAATGTCCAGCAACTCAATCAAGATTAGTATAAACCGAGTCATATATAACCAAACACACAGCCTGAAGCACATGAACGAAGACCACATACGTTAACAAATAAAAAAAGTAATACAACTCCTAAACATTTCGATTTTCGATCAGTCACTAAAATATAACAATCTAACCTTCAACCTCATCAAAAACAGTAAACTAACAGTTAAGTGATCATTTGAGAAGCATATGTATGTATGATATATATACATGAGTCGTGATCATTCTCGTTGTAGCTAATTTCTACCGAACCACACGCTTCACTGATTCACGATAAGCTACAGTTTTCTGAACCACCGGTGGTCTACCACGAACCGGTTTGCTCAAGTCTCCATCTTCTTCAACTCTGCCTTTTTGCATCGCAACACCTTCTAACATGTTACAAAACAATAACAAATGCATGTGAGCATTAAAACCTAACTCATGACTATACAATATGCAGGTTATAACTTCAAAATGCAATGCCATATATTCTTACATATTTGTAATTAATAGCTTAAAGCTTTTAAATCAACATAATGTAATAATAATTTATTTTAGAATTGAACCAACCATTTGCAAGTTGCATATATTTGGTTTGCTGAATTCAATAAAAATTGGTTGAATATGAATTTTTAATGTGTTTGGTCCTTGGAATTTGTTAGAATTGGAATCTAATTCCATTCTTAACATGTTTGGTTAATTGAAAAATAAATTGAAACCAAAATAGAAATGCCTTTAACATAACTTTCACACCCTTATAGAAATGAAGGTACGGTCCATCATAATAGTTAACCGGTGTATCTCACCATTAAAATGTTCGAGGGTTCAAATTCTACCGTGACAGATTAGTGCGCATTATCTTAGAATAGTTATTTATTTTAGAAACTCTATGATTGGGCTAGGGGCATTTTCAAAGCCACGTGTCAACTAGTATGTGCCATATGAGAATCTTTAAAAGAAGGCACCTAAAACAAATTGGACATTGAAAATGCCTCTGGTTGATTTTGAGACGTTTTCAAGGGGTAAAATGATTTTGAGACGTTTTCAAGGGGTAAAAAGTCAGACTACATATGGTGTCTGATAAAAATCAAGAAAAGGTGTAATGAACCCCAAATTTATACAACATTAATATAGTTTAATGATCACATTCTTGATTCAATTAAACAAATAATCATGCTCTAATCTATTTTAGGCAAGAGTTTATATATATATAACATTATAACCTATCAAAATAAATAACCAATTCACAATCATTTAACCTATAAACAAGTATAATTATCCAACCAACAAACAAACAAAGTGTAAGGTAGGGTAGTGTACAATAAACAATTATAGTAAAACAGAGTATAAATAGTTGAGAGCTATTATTTGAATTGTTCAGAAATTTACTTTTAAATAGTTAAGCAATATATTAGCTCTTAATAGTTCAGACCTCTTATTAATTTAGCACGTATCCATTCAGATGCTACCAAACAGGCCCTTAACTTATAAACAAGTACAATTATCCAACAAACAAACAAACAGAGTGTAGTGTACCTGAAGTTTTATGAGGTACATGAGTCTTAACACAAACATGATGATCATCATTATCAACAATCAATGGAGAATACAAATAGCAATCAGCTTCCAAAAAGTCCACAACTTTTTCAATAAAATTCTTGTTTCTTCCCTCAACAACAGGCATAGCCACATCTTCCTGCATCCCTACATACAACACCAAAAAAACAAAATCACAAAAGATTTTACAAAAAATCCGACTACTCTTTAATTTAAGACCGAGTACTCACAACTCCCCAATTAACTTATAAACGAATCGAAATGGAATGAATTTTAATTATTTACCGGATGAATTGATTGGTGGAGGAGGGAAATCAAAGGTGGGTTGATGAGAAACAAGAGGATTGTACATGTAAGTATCTGAAATAAGGTAGGAGAACATGAAATCTTTTTTCAACTGTTTCTTGTGCCTGTTTTTGGTTCGTTTCATGGGTTTTTTGTTGCTCACTCCTAATAATGGTACTGTAGATGATGATGATATCGCATGTTTCTTCATTGTTGCCAAATTTCTTGACATCAAACAAACAATTTTTTTCATTTTTACTGCTTCTTGGTTTGGTTTGGTTTGGTTTGGTTTGGTTTGTTTCTTCTTGTTGGGTTTTTAGGATAAAGGAGGTTGGAAAGTTCGATGACGTGGATGAACAGAAGATATGGTGTTGACACGTAGTTTTTGATGCAATATAGTACACGTGTAACATGGCAGCTGTTCAGGGATAGAGACAAGAAATTCTTAAAATTATTTTTTTAGTGAAATAAATTCATCTCAAAGATTTTACTATTTTATTTTACTATTTAATTATTATATTATGTTGTCCGGATTTTAAAATTACCTTGATAAGTGGATTGGTTCGATTGGTGAATTCGGTTATGAAAACATTAATTAATTATTTAATCTATTTAATAAATCAAACTTTTAAGGGGTAATTTTTGGAGAGATTTTTTTTTTATAATAGGAAGTTTGGGAGGTAACTAAATTTTTCACCATGCAAGTTGATGCAGCCAACTCCTTAAATGTTATATATTTACAAATTGTTAAATATAATGATTATAATTTCTTTATAAATATTACTATTTAACCCGTGTGTAACACACGCGTATTAAAACTAGTATGTTATAAGAGAAAGAGAATTAGTCTAAAAGAGTTAAACCACATGATAAAATGCTAGTTTACTAACAAATTGAGATCAAGTCCAGCTAACCTTAACCTTGTTCATTGTTTCAGTTGCTACTTGTTGGTGATTGTAACGTTGAGCATAGGGGGCTTAGAGGGGTGTGCAGCATGGGCGACCGCACAGGACACTCATTTGACAGAGGCACTAAATTATTTAAAAAAATTATTATATAATTTTTTTTATAAAACTTATATTTAGTCAATAGTCATGTAACAAATAAGTAAAGATTTAAAGCCCACACCTAACGGCTAAAGTCCACTATAACTAATAAACTAAACATCTAAAAGTCCACACAATCAAATGGATTATGAATTAATGAAGGCTGGAAGCCCACTGCCGTAAAAACGTAATTCACTAATTTGAATACTTTGATTATTTATGTTTATGTATCAAACGTTTGTTTTTTGGTTAAAAATTTAGTTTATATAATTTTTAACGTTGGTGCTTCAGGTTGAGGGGCGGGGGGCCTTTTTTTATCGTCTCGCACAGGGCACTCAAATCCTCAAGACCGGCCCTGACGTTGAGACATACTACTATTCTTTATTTATACCCATTAATGTTATTTTTACGGACGTAAAAAACGAGTCGTGTCACATCATACAAGCATCACATGTGACTGTGACTGTCGTAACATGGAGGTACCACATGTTAATGTCACAATCGTAACGTGTATAACAAGTCACAAACATGACGTTAACACTGTAATGAACATCACATGTCGAATTAAAAAACACATCAAATTATGACCCGACGGTGTAACACATAACACCGGTCAAAATTTCACTGTCATAATTATAATGCGTGCAAAGATCATAGTTATCTATAATCATTTGAAAAGAAAACAAGTAAATGGGCTTCAACTTAGTTATGGGCTACAATCAAGGAGTCATTGGGCTGTGATGGAAACCAATAAATAATAAAAAAAGATAATTTTACCGAAATGGTTATCTACTCATAAGTCATAAATCCTGTGACAACTTTGTCACTAATACTTCTTACTAATATGGTCACAAATTTTAGGTCTACACTAAAGTCTTCATGATCTAATCCATGCTATCTTTGACTCTTCATTTTGATTGACATTGCTAACAGCTTAGCTGATATGTCTTTACTAAAATTTATGTAATTCCTTACGTGCATGACTCACAGAGAAAACACGTGTATATATATTGGCTGACCATAATCAACAGATGCATGTTATTCCATGCCAGCATATCAACTCAGTCAACCAACAAATATAGCAAAAGATACATGATCAACCGACATCTTTTCCATGTCTTCTTTATCCTAACATGTCGGTTTAGCCGAGGGTAATATAGGCTCACTACAACACCAGTTGTAGGCTTAGTGGACGGGTCACATAAAAACTCACTTGAGATACTTTTCAGAAAATTTCAGGTTTTTTGATACCCATAATAACTTATCTAATGTTGTAATAAAACCAAAAGGCTCAGCGAATGTATATCTTATGATCTTCATAAACGATATTATGTTATTCATTAATGATATTGTGATATATAAATTTTTTTTTAAAAATATTATGACTATTTTCAAACTTTAAAAATTAATAGAAATAACAACATAGCTTTCACTAATAAATAGTAGCCAATCGATCTTTTAACTATTTAGTTTTAGGGTTATTGGATTTTAATAATCCGAACTTTAATGAATTGGCCGATATTAATCCCAACTTTAAAAATTCCCTGTGGCAGTCCCAACTTATAAATTATTTTCCTCCATCGAACCTTTTATAATTAAGTGTGACACAAAATGGTTGGGTAAGGTTTTAATGAGACACAAAAATGGCCTGATAGCTTTCTTGAGAATCCGTTATAAAAGGCTCGATGGAGGAAAATAAATTACAAGTTGGGACTGTCAGAGGGAATTTTTAAAGTTGGGATTAGTATCGGCCAATTCATTAAAGTTCGGATTATTAAAATCCAATAACCCTTAGTTTTAAGATACTAGAATTCCCATTGTCTCTTTAATTACGGTTGACTCGTTGACATGTTCTCCTCCTAAATCAATGTATTTAAAAGTACATATAATTGTTGGAATTGGTGATTTTGGAAGTTAAATCCAACCTTCCAATTCACCGATACGCAGTTGTTCACAAGTTGAGCGAATATGTGTAAAGGTGTACTCGTGCTTGCTTGTTTTATAAACCGAATCGACTAGATCGAATTTACAAAGCGAGCAAAAAATAAGGCTCTATGCTGCTCCTTTTCACTCGAATTTATATGAAAGAGTTTTTTTAACAACAATCTTCAAATAGGTCCACCAAAATACAAACCAACTCAATTTAACTCGATTTTTCATTAAGTTTCAACTTTCAACCAACAAACTCCAACGACTTAACAAAATAATATACAAGGTAAGTTCTCAACCAAATACAAATTAATTTATGTTATATGGCCTATTGGCCTCCACTAATTTAGGCTAAATAGTAAATACAATTATTTATAAATATATGGATTAAAAAAGTTCTAGCCAAGCGGCTTGTGCTTGTCTTGTTTTCAAACCGAACCGAGCCGATTAGCTCATAGGAATTGATTGGAAATTTGAATGAGCATTTTTTAAGCGAGAACGAATGAGCGACAAATGGTTTGGACAACCCTGTATACAAAAGATAGTGGTTGTGAAAGCTAGTATGCATCAATGATTAAAGGTGGTGTTTGTGGAAACTAGTATGCATCAATGATTACTAATGACCTATTCATATCGAAATAAACAAATCACATGAATACTCTCATTTAAGTTCCTTTCAAACAAAAAAAATAATAATTACAACATCCATTTCAAATCAGCTTTTCACTCATAGGATCATACATATATTCATCTCTCCTAGTCCTACCATATAACTTTGTGTTTGTATAATAATATTACATGTTTCAATTCAAGAAAAAGATAAGCTTGATTATATGAAAGGGAATATCAAATTGGCACAATTAGGCTGTTTAGATGCATATGGCATGCAAGAGGAAGAAAAATGACAAAAGAACAGGTGCATTATCTATTCGATCTATTCATAAGAATATAAATAAAACCTACATTATTTACAATCACAATTCAAGTGGCAAATGACAACTTCATCATGATCTTTACTAGTCAAGGTGTCAAACCTCCACCTCAGTGCCACATCCTCAACTTCATTTTTAATATACTTTCATATTTATTATATATATTTGCCATGCTTACTGATTCGTTTAAACTAATTAAAAGTTTTATTCTAAACTTTTTGAAGGAGTGTTTCTGATTACTTAAGCTATATAAACCAAAGCGGTACTTAGTACATTTCCCAAATGATTATTTAGAGATTTACATTTTAATTGTTTAAAATCTCTAAATTATTAAATGATAAAAAGATGTTAGACTGGTTAAGACTAAATCAACAAAAATGGTTTAAGTGATAAAAACTAAGGGTTGTTTGTTTCACCTCTTAATGATTCAGTTCAGTGCTTAATTATTCAGATTTAGCATTCGTAGCATTTGTTTCATAAAAAAAGAGCCTTTGAATGGTTTAGTTAAGTACTGAATGATTAAGAGATAGAAAGATGCTGAATGGAACTAAATGGAGCATATACCAATTTTACCCTCATCAACATTTCTACCTCAACAATCTTCTCATTGATAGAGACGCTAGAACATAGAAAAGCAGGATGTCCATGACGTGTACGTGTCGGATGAACTAAATCCTCATTGAATTTTATTTTTCCATTAGAAGGGGCTCGCACATGTTCTGCAGTACCCCCTGTGAATACTCCGCCAGTATGAAAAGTTCTTAATGTTAATTGAGTGCCCGGTTCTCCAATAGATTGACCTGCAATAATACCTACAGCTTCTCCCAATTCGACCAGGTCGTCATGAGTTGGACTCCGGCCATAACATAATTGACAAATCCAAGATGTACTCCTACAAGTAAAGGGGGATGGTTCAGACCTCTTAACCATTCAACACTTATTATTTCGGATTTCGCCAAACAGCCCCTAAACCATTACGTAGTCTATTTTGAAGCCGGTCAATCCATCAATGAATGGATGCCAATCTAATTAACACCTTAAATATGAACATTTTAAGCCTAATTTCTAAAAGGTATCACCATTTTGAACCCCTCTGATAAACACTCACACAAATTATGTTAAAATTCATTCACGCATGAAGGAAGAGAAGCATTTGGGTTATACGGTTCACGAACCCTCTGAACCCCAACCTATCCGAACTCGTGGTGTGCCGCAACTCCCCCAGCCATCACACTAAGAATTAATATATAAAAAAGGTATATATATTGGTCTATTATTGAATCGGCCATGTGTGACTGGTCACAGGCACCTAATAAAATTAAAACCAATGACACCTAGGAACACGTACAAGTTTCTGTTTTGGTGGGAAGGAAGATTCTAGTTTTCATAGGGATGTACCATTCAATAATTTATATGTGTTATGTTGTTGTGTAGTTAAGTTACACTTACCACCCTTTTAACTCCATACGTTTACATATAAACCTTAACTACATGTTTCAACTAAAATCAAAGTCCGTTCTTCACATCGCGAAAAAAAGAGTTCAAGTGATAACAGCCTAACGCGCAAAAAGTTAAGACACAACATATGTTAGAAAGTAATATAAAAAGATGTAATTTGATACGAACATTATCAGTGTTACTAAAAAAGTGATGTACACTAGAGACTTATATAGTCTCTGATAAGTAATATTCTGTGATTGATTTATGAGTTACTAGTTTTAACTATACAGTGATGATTGATAATCGGTTGCTTATACTTTAACACCATGTATATGAGACGAAATTTTAGTCACAAATATGTCTTTTCCAAATAAGGTTTTCAAGGGATATGGGTAACATAACCCATATTGATATGATGATATCATTGTTAATAACTAGTGTAACATGACCCATATGCTAAAGACTAAACTTGTAAATAGTTCAAAGTTTAGGTACCCAAGATCAAATCCAAAACTTTATAAAAATATAGGAGTATAAAAGGGTACTTTAAGAATTGTAAAGTTTCAATTTGTGGAGCACATTACAAACAATATTATAACCTTCAAAGGCAAAAATGGGGCTGATGGAGTTTTACAAGCCATTGATTGTTATGATTGTATTGCAATTCACATATGCAGCAGTCTCCATATTAACTAGAGCTTCTCTTTTAGAAGGAATGAACCCTAGAGTTTTTGTTTTCTATAGACAAGCCATTGCGACTGTGGTCATTGCTCCTATCGCTTACTTCTCGAGGTATATATGTTTAATCTAACATCATCTTTGATATATGCATGTATTGCACGTAAACTCCTAACCAAATTTGTATGTGTGTTTTTATCTTTCATCTAAGTGCTAACGTCGTAAAATATTAAGTATTATTATCAGTTTGAATATTTGTATTTGTATGACAGGAGTAAAACGACAAGATGTTGTATTGGATGGAAAAGCTTTTGGTTGATCTTCTTGGCAGCTTTGATTGGGTAAGCCGCGGTTTCTTACTCTTTTTAGTTTTTACTTAATTTGTAGCATGCATGATTCGATGAAATGATTATCGCCTATAACATATTAAACAAGAAGAGTGTGCTTATGAAAAATGATTTTTTTTTATATTTCACTTTAATCTGCTACAGGTGACAATTTATTATGAGGTTAAAATACATATAAGAAAATATATAATTTTTCTTGTAAATTATTTCTTTTCAGAGTAACAATCAGCCAAATGATAAACTTAGAAGGCTTATACTTGGCCTCATCATCAGCTGGAAGTGCCATCTTCAACCTGGTCCCTGCTATCACCTTTGTTGCAGCCTCCATTGTTGGGTACGAACCAATAAATATACGAAGCGTAAGAACCATAGCAAAGATACTAGGGACATTCGTGTGTGTCACAAGTGCAGCTGCAATGGCACTCATCAAAGGCCCTAAACTTCTAAACGCAAACTTGCCTTCATCGAATTCCATATTGTTAACTTCCACTGAAAGTGATAATATTTGGCTTTTGGGTTGTTTATGTTTGTTTGCTAGCAGTTGTTGTTGGTCATTTTGGCTAATCATTCAGGTATATATATGCATAAAGTTACATTGAATATATATACGACACTGCTATTTTAGTAGTCGGTAATATCTCACTCATAACAGGTGCCGGTCAGTAGAAGCTATCCTGACCACCTATCATTATCAGCTTGGATGTGTTTTATGGCGACGGTACAATCTGGTGTGTTTTTATTGTTTACTGACCCACATTTGGAAGCTTGGAAAGTTACCTCATATTTGCAAATGGGATCTTTGTTATATACGGTAATTAATCAATTAAACCAACCAGCTAAATTGCTAAAAATTTGCTCGATCTCATTTCGAGTTAAAAATATTTATGTTCATACTTCCTTATAGCTTTAATTCATTTTGATCATGATCAGGCTGTTGTTGGTTCGGGTATTTCAATATTTGCGCAATCATGGATTATCCAGAAAAGGGGTCCTGTGTTTTCAGCAATGTTCAATCCTTTAAACACGGTCATTGTGACCATTTTCGCTTCTATATTTTTACACGAACAGATATACGTCGGAAGGCAAGTAAATTTAAATATCAAGTTAAATTTATTAATGAACTTTAGCCACCCACACTACTTTTGTCTGTCATTGGTTTTTTGAGCCGAGGTTACGTCTCCGGCCCTGATCAGTATCATATATATTAACGTAAACTTGTTTCAAAATTCAGCGCTGTAGGTGCGCTTGGAATCATGATTGGACTATACGTCGTGTTGTGGGGCAAGGCCAAAGATCTTGAAGAACTAAAGGAACAACAACAGAAGAAGATGTTGACATCACACAAAGATCAAATCAACACAGTTCAGATTTTGGTTGATGAAGCTAACATGAATGAACCCCTTTTGGTCAAACACACAAACAAAATTTAATCTTGTTAGCAAGGTTTTGAAATGCACACCAATTAGTTAAAGACATCCATATATACATTAATTAATGTTTTAGAGGATAATATATATAACCTTAATTCTTGTAAGTTATGAAATGAATGAATTTAATTAATGACTCTTATATAGCACTTGTTATCTTCATTGATTAATTTGTTTGTTACTTTTGTAGAACAAAGAAAACTATGTGAAATCTTAAGGATAATATATTACAAAAATGTTTAGTAAAATCATATTTTCTGATTATAATAAAGATACTACTAGCTGTCTAAATTACCCCTTTCACATGAACAATCAAGATTTTATGTCAAGTATGAAACATACACTAATTTGTGACTAGATACATACATACATACACATCACCCATTTAAAAGTAGTCGTATTAAACATACATATATTTAAAACTGATATTGTGTAAAACATGTCCAAGAAAAATAATCAATTCACTTTATGTCAAATATATATGTGACTCGTTTACAAAGTTAAATTAATGTTTTTAATTAAAATAATATTAATAAGCAAGATATGTATATAACAAATTCGATAAATGGAAAATTTTGTTCAAAAATTAAGTACTTGAATGCGTGTAATATATTAATCTTATTATTACTTCAAAGTATAAAACAGTTAATTAGTTACAACTAGATATAATTAAGTTTGGATTAATGTGCGATGCAGTAGCTACGTCTCGTGTATGTGACTCTGTTACATGCATTGATAAAAGGTTTCATATCTCGCGTGTTATGTCAAATTAGTTGAGTTGAGATAAAAATATGTCATTGTTTGAAATATTGAGGTAAGTAGTAAAATATTTGGTGTTCATGCATGTGGGAAGGAGTGGCCATGCCACATACGGGCCTGTATTAGAAGGTTATGAAATAAGTGTCAGTTTTGTTTGTCAAGTCAAGCCACCTGTCAACCGTTAATTTCCTGATGAAAACCTATTTTTTTTTTACGTAATATACGTGTATTTATTTTCCGCTCATCAACCAAATTACATATAGATTGATCAAGTGGGTGAAGTATATGACTTACCCTTGTTGAGGTCGTTGATTCGATTCTGTTATCTTTTCTCTTTAACTTATTTTCTTATTCTTTATTTAATAATTTTTTTACTTCTCTTTAATCTTTTTCTTTTAAGTTATCATATTTAATCAACATTTGAGTCTTTCGTTTAAATCAAATTTTAAAAATTATTATGCCACAACTTTCAAGATGTAATATTTTTTTAATGTGTTTCTTTTATTTACTGAAATGTGCTAATGTAATTGTTTATAAAGTTCGTAAATATGCCCTTAACCATGTAAATGTCATACTCCGTCAAGAAACACATGCAAGTCTAGTTATTAATAACTGAGGACAAGATTTAGATCTTGAAACTGGTTTATGATAATTGGTTGCGGTTTCACATGCAATCATAAATTTTGTTTTTATGCTCCCAGTTTGGATCTTAATTCAAGCATTTTAGGTCTCTGTCATATTTTTTTTAATTTATAAATGAATAAATATTTTAAACCAAGATTCGCTTGTTTTACGTCATAGTTTTTTATGATTGAACGGTGTCGAGTTTCTGATTGATATTGGAATGTTTTGTAGTGTTTTTAATCCTATAGACCAAATAATCAATTAAGTTACTTTATGTCATTATGTGGGTAATCACTTGTTTGTATGAAAACTCATAATCAGTGGTGAAGTTAGGATTTGTAGTTTGGATGGTCAAAGTCAAAACCCATAAACTTTTTTATATTGCTTTGTTTGATGGGGTCAAACCCAATATTTATAAAATTAACCACCAACCAACAAAATAACTCTTTGGACAGAAAAAAATGGGGGGCCGTGACCCTCCCCCGTCTCTTATATGCTTCGACCCTGCTCATAATCTTGTTCTACGTAAGTTCATAAATTTGTACACTTTATTATTTTAACAAAATTTTAAATCCTAAATCCTAAACTAATAATGGCCTAAGAGAAATTATAGTACGGGGTGATAAGGGGCTATGTGATCTTACTTGACACTCGTGGTGTAAACTGAGAGACCTGGCTTGGCACTCGTAGTGTAATTTTTCGTTTTATAGGTTTCCTTTGTAATGTGCGTTGATCTGTTTGTACGTTTTAGTCCTAACATCTTGCTAGTGGCCTTGGTTTTTAATATATATTTTTTGTTATAAAAAAATAAGGAGGCTATGTGATCCTATTACACTCTTTTACAATTTTTTTTATTTTCATCTAACACATTTATATATATATATAACCTACTTTAATAATTACAAATTGTATGACTATCACACACACCTATCATTCTACCAACACAATTTTTCATATCACACACCATGTTGATGATGTGACCGCTTACATGACATCATGTTTTTTCTATCACACTCTTGGCTTAAGAAATACACCTAGATATTTAAAGTCTATCAAAGACATCAAAGTCAAAAGGAAACGAGTAGTTTCAACCTCTAACACCAATCTCAAGTGGTCAGCTTAAGTCGAATTTGACTTGCTTTAAATTGTTTGCAACAAATAAAATTACAAGATTCAAGAAACCATGCTTAACGTGGGATGATAAAGCAAGAATATTACACTTTTTTGTTATAGTACGTACTAGGTTTAATACCCGTGTGTTACACACGGTTAAATAATAATATTTGTAAAGAAATTATAATCAT
Organism: Tagetes erecta; assembly: GCA_030867185.1. Lineage (NCBI taxonomy): Eukaryota > Viridiplantae > Streptophyta > Magnoliopsida > Asterales > Asteraceae > Tagetes > Tagetes erecta. The sequence continues at coordinate 3,331,465 of CM061492.1, forward strand.
TATGTTTAACAATTTGTAAATATTTTATATTTAAGAAATTTTACTCTATCAACTTTATGCATGCATGGTTAAAATTCTATTTAATTTCCCACCCAAATTTCCTAATATAAAAAAATCCCTCAAAAGTAGCCCCCTAAAAGTTAGAATTATTAGATAGATACTAATAACTTGACTTTTTAACCCTACATATGAAAATGTAAACAAGCAATTTTGACAACCGTGTTTACTTTAGTTCCTTTATAGACGGAAATAAACGGATCGACTTGAAATTCCTTTCAGATGTGATATCATGATTTGTTAATCTTTTTTAACAACTAAAATCATTTCACGTGTTTTTATAAAATTTGAGCCCTAGTTAGAGAAAACATCATTTTTATTATTAGAATATTTGCTTAGCGACTCTTGATTTGCTAAATCCTTACTAATTAAGTCTAATAAGTTTACATTAATCAGATCGGTAGACATAATGAATTCTGTCGGATTATTTTTATTATGTTTTTTTTTTGTGTTTACAACATTCGGTGCCGATAATGAACCTAGGTTACTAGCTATTTGCATTCCAAACAAAATTAACTTGTTTATTTTACGATAAAGAAACATCACAACTATAGAAATTAAGAAATACAATTGATCACATAGAAATTAAGAAATACAATTGATCACATAGTAACAAAAGTTTAAAAACTCTTCATTCTCATGGCAATGTCCGTTCGGCGTATAGAATTAATATGTTAACCTTTTGGAGCATGAAGTCTAAGGTTCATAAAATTGGTGTTTGTTTTTCTAAAATAGGTCTGTATAAGTTCTTTTATCAACGTTGTGCATACATTGTCAACTGACTGTTTGTTTTTTTCAAAACGTCTCATTAAAAAACATAAAACATAAGCGCATGCTCTTCTTAGTGCAGATTTGACGCAACGGCTTCTAAGATCTTCTAAGGTCAACATAGGGTTAAACACCACTCACCACCATCCACTGCCCACCACCACCACCCCACTGTCTTCCGCCACCATCCAACGTCTACCAGCACCATCGTCTGTTTATTTTAGCAGTCTCCAGAAATGAAAAAGCAAACAGTCTTCTTATTACAAACTGTAATGTTTGATCCAAATATTTTTTTACAGATATCTGCGAATACAGTTTAGCTATTAAAAAACAAAGTTAACAAATTAAGAAAGGTAATTAAGTGAAGTGTTAGCATGAGGAGTTGATTAATGGTATTTTTTATTTGGGCCACAAAACATACGAAGAAACAAATGGGCCAAGGTTGTTTTGAAATGAAACCCTAACATCTTAAAACCATCACAAGAACCCTAACTTCGCTGTGCGGCTGTTTACATCAGGAGATCTTCAGCCATGGTAGCAATTCCCCCTTTATCTCATCTTTGTATTTTGAATGTCTTGTCATGCTCAATGAACGTTTAATCTCTTATCAGATACATTTCATACGCTTATTGTCTGTTAGATTCAGTAATTGGCGTATCATTTTATCATATACGTCGCTCGATTTGCATAACACTTTAGTACAAGCTATTTATGTTCTCTTAAATTCAGCTAATTGAACCTGCTCGATTAAATCCTCATAGAAGGTGTTTTTTTACCCTCATTTTTGCATTTTCAGTGTTGTTTTGAACAGAAAACTGCAGATGATTTTTTAGGCATTTTATTTAATATACTCGTTTTATTTTTCAAAAATGGTCTTGTTAATGTCTAAAGTGCATAATGTTTCCTCGGTTTGATTTTGTTATGTGCATTGTTCTAAAAATTGCTACCTTATATTGATTGGGATTAATTGGATTATGTGCATTATTAATGATTGTTTAAACTTACTAATTGGATTGGATTAGCAAGTGTATTGTTCTGAAAACTTTGAACTGAAAAATTGACCAAAATATGCTTAATTTTGATTGCCTTTGACTGATTGCCGTTTGAAATGTAACCGCTGGTTAGTTTTGATATCTAGAACGTTGGTTTTAAATGTTTACAGGTTAACGTTCCTAAGACGAAGAAGACTTACTGCAAGAACAAGGAATGCAGAAAGCATACCTTGCATAAGGTGACACAGTACAAGAAGGGAAAAGACAGTTTGGCGGCACAGGGAAAGCGTCGTTATGACAGGAAACAGTCAGGTTATGGTGGTCAAACAAAGCCCGTGTTTCACAAGAAGGTGCAATGATACTTTTCTTTTTATATAAAGATCAATCATTGTTCATAGCTTTTAGCATATAAAACACTTCTGCGATTGTTACATCAAGTTTTGTACTATTTAGGCAAAAACCACCAAGAAGATTGTGCTAAGGTTGCAATGCCAAGGCTGCAAACATGTCTCTCAGCACCCAATTAAGGTTACTTTTGAATTGCAGTATGTTTATATTTATGTTTGTTTGCGTTTGATTGGTTTATGACAAATGTTTGATTGTGTTTATATTGCAGAGATGCAAGCATTTTGAAATTGGTGGAGACAAGAAGGGCAAGGGAACTTCACTCTTTTGATCAGTTTTGTGTAATTTTGACGCTGTTACTATTCTTGTTTTTGTTGTAGCAGACTCTCACTGTTTAAGTTTCTGAAACTTGTATTGCAAGTATCTATTTTGATTTGACACGCACTAGGTTTGCAATTGGGGGTGGGCTGTTTATTGATTTCGGTTGTTTTTCATGCTTGATGGTTTTGATTTGATGTGGCCATGCGTGATTTATCGCTATTGCTGACTTTTTGCTTGTTACTGCTGTCACCCTTCTGATTTAAATTGTTTTGATGATCTGCACTAGTTTGAGTTGTTTGTTAAGGTTGATTTTTTTTACTAAATTTGGGCTACACCCGTTATATAGCTTTTGTGTATAATTGTTATGATTTGATAGTTATTTGTGTAAAATTTGTGGCCGTTGACTAAAAACCAACTTTGAGCATTTTGTGACGAAATCCGACTTTCAATTTCATACAATAATAAGCACAATAATTTGAAAACTTGACCAAACTGGCCGGTTAGCCCGGTGCCTAGAGCTTTTAGTGGTTTGGTTCAGGTGATAGTTAACAACACTAGTTAATTTTGATTGATTTCAATTTTAAAATGTGCTAATTCATTCAATCAACTTCATATATAGAACATTCATATCATATCATTAACCAACCAATAAATTTAACGTAATGATAGAATTCAGACTAATATATGATCTATAAGTTGAACAGTTACAAGTATCATTTCACCTCGTTTCTAATACAATTATACACAAACAAATTGAAATTAAAACACCAAATGATTGTAACTTACATACATATCCCAAAATTAAATTTTCAAACGTTACGATCTTGGACGCATGGTTTGCCATAATACCACAGATACCATTTAACAAACTCCCTCAACCCGGTTTGCAAATCAGTTGTTGGTTTATACCCGAGTTCCCTCTCAGCTAAACTGATATTCACGTACGCAAACGAATCATCACCATTCCCGCACATATCCACCACGTCTTTCATCACCTTCATCTTCAGATTCTCCTCTAGTATCGTCACCAATGCAGGTACACTCACTGGCGACCCGTTGCCCAAATTAAAGATCCGATATGGTGCACTCCCATTTTTCAACCCGCCCGACCCAATACTCTTCCCTGATGTATCCAATGATGCAACACACCCTTTCACAATGTCATCAATGTATATAAAGTCCCGGGCCAGATCAACATGGTTTTTGCCCCGGTACACTGTTATCGGTTTACCCTGTAAAATCCTCTTGGTAAATGAAAAATAAGCCATGTCAGGTCTTCCCCACGGGCCGTATACCGTGAAAAATCTTAACCCGGTTATCGATAACCCGTAAAGACGATTATACGTGTGAGTGATTTCTTCTCCGGTTTTTTTGGTGGACGCGTAAATAGTAGTGGGCGGGTCAACCCGATCCATTTCTGAAAAAGGTGTTTTATTTTGCGTCCCGTAAACCGACCCGGAACTCGCCCAGACAATGGCGGGTTGCGGGTCGGCTAACTTGCATTGCTCAAGAAGCGTCACTAGACTGGCAATATTGCTCCTGACGTAAGCGTATGGATTTTCAACGGCGTATTGTACGCCCACCTGCGCAGCTAAATGCATGACGTGCGTAAACTCAACCGTGCTAAACAGCAGGGTTAAAAGACGGTGATCGTTAATATCACCGTCTACAATAAAAACCCCGTGAAGATGAAGCAAATCCCGTCGTGTTTTTTTCAAGGAGGGGCTATAATATTGATCGAAATTATCAAGGCCAACGACACCGTCTCCACGGTTTTTCAAAGCAATGGAGACGTGTGAGCCGATGAATCCAGCAGCTCCGGTGACAAGCACGGAAATGCCGTTATGACGACGGATTCGAGCGGAGGATCGAAGCGTTTGATGCCAGGAGGTGGAGCGGTTGGGGGTGAAGAAGGTTAAAAAAGAAGCCGTAAAGAAGAAGACCCAGAGGAAAAGCATGGTGAAACGACGTCGGGAGTTGTTGATTTTGAATCGACATTGATGAAATGTGGGTGGTAGTAATGGGTCCTCCAATGGCGGCATTGAAATGAAATGTTTCTGCCTCTAACAAGAGAATTGATTGCTTAATTTCTCTTGTATCCCCCCAGCCAATTAACAGGAAGAGGAAGCAGGGGAATTAAGAGACAGATGCAGAGAAATGGGAAATGGTATCTTTTTCGCCTGCCCTGCTCAAAGGATTTTAACAACACAATGGAGGATAATATATATACACAACACATGACATGACATGACATGACTATTATTATTACGAGAGGACATTTTTACACCTTGTTTTCCTGCCTATTTTAAGGAGGATCCATGGATATGTATGTATGGAACTTAATTATGTGTCTATATATTTATTATTATCAGTTTTTTTGTTACTCTATATAAACAATAGTTTACGAGTCGGTTCGATACAACAAGTTTTATATGATAGTGAAGACTGTGTTATCTATGGTAGAAGATAGTTCCATCAAAAGTTAATTTTTTTGTTTGAATAAACTGGATTGCTTCGAAAGATAATCTAGTAAAAAGAGGTGTGATTCACTCGGCTTCGTAGAAACAAGTGCGTGTTCAAAGGAGTGTGTAGATCCCAAATCTGTGTGGTCAATGATCTCAAGAAATAGGGCCAAAATGAATGTTTTATTTTTTATTTTAGTATTGGTTAAACTTGAGGTGTAATTTCTTTCGAGGAAAATTGAATTTTAAAACCTAATCTCTAACTTTTAAATTTTTTTTAAAGAGACGTCGTTAAAAAAACTCTTAACGCAGATAAGGTTTTTTTGACGTAAAAACTAATGTTTTAGGGCTTCTGATCGATAGGAGAATATGAATCGATTGATGTAAAAGTTACCACGAACCGGTGCTCCAAATGATAAAACGGTTTTATGATACGTTAAATCTTACATCAATTGAAGCATCGTTTCATCATTTAGAGTGTTGATTTAAGGTAACTTTTATATCAATCGATTTGTATCCTCCTTCCGATCAAAAATCTTATTGCTTTCTAATTCAAAAAAATAACGACGTTAAGTGTTTTTTAATAGTAGTTCTAAAAAAAATATATTTGAAAGTTGGATTTCTCTACCAATAATTTTCTTAGTTGAGATTATTTTAACCAACAAGTAAAAATTAGGATTTTTAAGATTCAATTTTCCTTTCTATTGATGATTGTGTCATTTTGTATTTGGACTGAGATACTTAAACTAAGCTGAGCTTGCTTTGACTCGTTTACAAACCGAGCCGTGCTCGGCTGTTGAACACACTAATGGTTTACATATAACAATTAAAAAAAATTAGTCCCAGTTTTTACTGGTAGATTGATTAGGGTTACCATAATCATCATCATTATACGTGAATGTTATCTATCTATCTATCGATCCATAGATTAGATCGAATTTGGAAAATATAAGCAGTGATCGTCGGAAGCAGGTAACGAGTAAAGAAACATGAGCCGATTGGTTTTCAGTAGCATCACCACCACTATTACTAATAAATCATTCTTCTTATCACATCCCTCTTTCTCTTCCTTTCACTTCAAATTTTTCAAATCTTCTTCTTCTTCTAGGGTTTCCACCATGGCATCATCTTCATCTTCACCTTCTCCTTCATCCGCCATTGATTTCTTAACTCTTTGCCACAGCCTAAAGGTATTATTATTATTATCATATGTATTTCATTTGTAAATCGTGAATTATGTTAATGTTTACAAACGTTTATTTGCCAGTTAGGTTGTTCATATTGGCCATGTTTCGTTTCACAATGATGATATCTTGTGTATCCTAGATTTGATTTATAGTTAGTTGACTAGTTCGTGTGAATCGAAATGTGTTGAGACTCAGAGCATAGCGCTAAACAGGGATGTCATTGAGCAAAACAGATACGAAACGGAGCTTAGCTGTTTCTGAATGTAATGTAGCACAAACTTTTTATTTGACCATTTCTTTTAATGTTGCATTTGTTAACGGTTATAACTCACTATATAAGTTTTTTTTAAAATGTCTTTTTGGTTTGAATCATGAAAGGGAGTATCTTCATTATTTTGAAATGTAGACTTTGTTTTCCTCTTCTAAGTTAAGTTTGTGTGGCCTTTCACTCTCGTAATTGATTTCAGCTCCAAGATACCATTTACAAAAGGTTAACTTTATGTCTTTATTGTATGAAAAATCTGTTTGTCAATGAACAAAATAATGCAACACGAACTACTATGAAATGCTTACACTTTACTACACAAATGCAGTTATGAAAGAACAGCTTTCATTAACAAGTTTAGTATCAGAAAAGGTTACTAATACTTGAGGAACTGGTTGGTAATGATGAACACAAAAGCCAGTTAAATTAAGACTGAGAATCAGAGATGGGGAAAAGAGAGAAAAAATTATGATGATAGAGGCTTGGTTAATTACAAAATAAGAATAGATAAGTTTGTAGGCCTTTAAAGGAGAGAAATCAACAGGATGGTGTATTGACGTTTATTTATTTACAAATATATTAAAAAAAATGTGTGTTGGCTCTAAAAGGCTACATTTAAAATGCTTACACATACGTGCATAAACATTATTGAAGAAATGATAATTACTGATGTTTAATCATAAGTTGGTAACTGTGGCAAGCTAATATAAATATGCTGTGTGATGCACCTGACCCATTTTATACACATATCAATTTCATTCTGCACCTTTTGGCTTATGTCCATTGTTTCTTGACTTACTTTTCTATGAGCAAAACAGTTGTTTGGATTTCTGTTAAAACTCGGGTCTGAATCAGCTGATGATGATTGATAACATTTTTTACGATTTTTATGTACTTTCGATGCTGTTTGAGCTCTTTTTATCTGATTTATGTTGGTTTTCTTCACACGTGGTTATTGTTATATATTTGTCAGTCAACCAAACGAGCAGGGTGGGTTAAAAGAGATATTGCAGGCCCTGAATCTATTGCAGACCACATGTATAGAATGGGGTTAATGGCACTTATTTCTTCTGATACTCCTGGAGTCAACCGAGACAAGTTAGCCTTTTTTTCTTGTTAAATAAATATTCATCGTGTGTCATGAAGGTCTTAAAGTAACAAGAGGATATTGTTGCTTTCATCTTACAGGTGTATAAAAATGGCAATTGTGCATGATATTGCAGAAGGTACTAAGGTACCTCATACCTGTATATTATTATCAAGTAATTTTCAATTAACATTTTCGATTTTTTTTTCTTGGGTAGCCATTGTTGGTGACATCACACCCTCAGATGGAGTTCCAAAGGAGGAAAAAAGTCGGCGAGAGAAAGAAGCAATAGACCATATGTGTAAACTTCTTGGTGGAGGACCACGAGGTGCATAAATACGTTTCCTGTTACTTGGTATAACAAATTCATGGGCATTTTGGTAATTTCTTACCCGCTGTAGCATGTTACAGCTGAGGAGATACATGAGTTATGGATGGAATATGAAGAAAATTCTACAAATGAAGCTAAGGTTGTCAAGGACTTCGATAAGGTATTGACAGAAGTTCTCTTTTTAAGTGAGAAGTTCTCTTTTTATGTGACCTGTTTGCAGGAACTATAGAGTCTACATATTTTTCTGACCTTTTTCTGTGTAATGTATTAACTGATGTGGGTTGTTCTTTACCCATTCAGATTGAGATGATACTTCAAGCTCTGGAATATGAAAATGGTAAGTTGTTTCTGAATCTTGATTCGAAGTTATATTTTCTGTAGACAATACTCTCCTTTTTAGAAAGGTGGCAATGTTTGATTGGCATGATTATTTATGTTGTGTGAAAAGTTAAGTTGATAAATGGTTATCTTATATATGCAGAACAAAACAAAGACTTGGAGGAATTTTTTCAGTCTACTGCAGGTACGGTTAGATAAGCACGGAAACTTGACCCTTCATTTTATTACAGAGATTACACGTGCACGTATGGATTAGTATGTACACTGGTCATATTCAACTTGAACAAAACCCATACCCCTTTTTGATGATGAGAATATATTATATCCTTTCATTAGCCAGAAAATCTATCTCAGTTTACACAAATTTGTATAATCACCATGAACTCTTCCCTCTAAAAAGCCACATCTTTATGGGTCTATTATACCAAAATGTTGCTTTCACCTTTTTTATCGATGTATGCAAGATTGTATTTCCCTTATATTGTATGTTTTAAACTAAGAATCTGATGACAGAAAGAAGCAAGTTGGTTAACATACCACTTTGATTTCATCCAAATTTAGGTCAATGTTATTTCTGTTTGTATCCTAATATCTGACTCTTTACCACACATTTGTAATTTTATCCCATATGGAGTACTTTTCTTTCAATGAAATGAAACTAATGCTGACAGTAATTGCAGGCAAGTTTCAGACCGATCTTGGTAAAGCATGGGCATTAGAGATAGCATCAAGGAGGAAAAAACAAGGCTAGATTTTGGATATGAAGATCATGAGATTTTGGTCAAAAAGTTACTACAATTAATCTCTGCACATTTGGTGGGAATGATAGTGTTTTTGGCCCTAAAAATGTTCCCTTTTATTCATGTCAGTAGCTTGATTCTTGATCTTCGTAGGTTTTACATCTGCAGCCATCTTATTTAATAATGACACTTTTGTTGCACATCGTTCCCAGATGTGCAGTCGTTTCTTAATGAAACTCATTCATGATATCTTTCATGTCCAATTACCCATCATATTTTACATCCCTATATTTAGAGGCAGCGTATCATCTTGTCAATCTGCAAGCGACTTGCAGAAATGGTTTACTTAATGTTGATGAGTTATATTGGGTCTTTCTAAATTAAGTTTTATACCAATACTAAGAAACTCACATGAACAATCAATCTGGCATTCATATGAATCTTGTAGCCAAAATTAGTGGTTGCATCATTCACAATCAACCACAGAGAAGAGAAGTTTTAAAAAAACTACAAAAAGATCAACCCATCCAGCCACTGGGGTGGGATTAAAACACAACTCATTTGGACATTTTACAAAAGTACACAACATACAACTATAACAGATTGTGCATATCATGACCTGAACATATCGATTCCTGACAAACCATGTCTGGTACTCCCGTCATTGTTTTCGCAAACCAGTTCAACATATTTTTTAACAAGTAGAAAGTAATCAAAAGTCTTCTATTTTAAAATCCAACTGTTACAATATTATTACAACAAAAATTAATACATTAATCTTTCTATGCATTTGAAATTCAAAAACAATAAATGATCACCAATTAATCCAGCTATTTTCAACTTTGTTTTCCATATAATGTAGGTGGTTACTTTGGCTGTTTCAGTCCCACCTGATCCACCAACTTATGATAAATATGCAAGAAAATAAATAACTGCTAACAAAACCTAATTGGTTCTTGGGTTCATGCTTGTACCACATGATCATTGTTGTATTCATCTCTTTGAGTTTGAACTCCCTTTTCTGCTATCATTTCTGCATGTTGCTCAAGATACTCACTGCTGTTCATTTCTGTCAACCTGTATGCACATGTCAAAGTCACATACATTAATTCCATACACAAGCTGACTTTTGAAGGTTTTTGTAGTTTATACAGTGATTGCTGTCTAGTATGTAGTCATAAAAATATTTCATGGTAAATCTTGAATTGGTGGCGGTTTTGATTGACCTCAAAAGCAAAATCTTATTGGAAACTGTCATACAGCATTTTCAAGATTCAGGTGAATTCTCGAAAGTTAAATCAAGAACAACTTGACAAGATAACAAAAGTGAGCATACCTGCTAATAGTACGATCTTTTGCGAACCCAAGTTCATTGTCAACACAAAGGTCATAATCGTCATTTTTCCTTGACCTTGACGCTGTTCTAGGTGCCCTGCTTTGAGCATCAGAGATGGTCACAATTCTTTCAAAGAGTTGAAAAGGAGTCCCCTCAGCTGTACACATTAATCTCGCCTTATTCTCATACATCACCTGTATGTGTAGTATTATATATTATTTATTATTATTATTATTACAGGCATGTTGTGGATTTTGACTACAAAAGGTCAATGATTGCATGACTTGGAAATACAAAAGAAAAGACTAACATCAACTAGAGTGACGAATCGGTAGGCTGCTGTTCTGTTATGAAGCCCAAATATTGGCACATTATCCAAAGCCAAGGTATGAAAATTCTCTGCCAATATATAATTATATAAAGTGTCATTCATTATAAATACCTTTATTCCATTCTCAACAGGTAAATGAGGCCCAACAAATCAATGTTTCCCAATTTTTAGTCTTGTTACAACACTTAATGTGGCGTCAGTTTCAATAAACTTAATGAATTTGTAACAAGTTTACGGGTGGATGATATTGACCTCTAAAGTCAAACTTTCCCCTTTTGTTGACCACATTAAGAGTCTTCTTAAATAATTGAGTATGAAACTCTTGGCCACCAAAAAATTTATACACATAACTGCCTCATAACTAAGCTTTGACGCCATGAATTTAGTATTTAAATTCACATATTAATTGATTTACTTACTGCATAATCCAAAATAGTCAGCAGCACCAAGAGGTTTGTCACATAGCTCCTCAAAAGGGAAATATGCACATCCATTAGCACCCAACGGTACCTACACATTGCACATGATAAGTAAAAATGATAAGCATTTCACATAACTTGTATTGAAACTAGCCACCTTATATATACGAAACTAGAAGATTATATGCATGCATGTACTTAGAGGTGACAGTTTCAACCCATTTACTTCTAAACAAGTCAATTTGGGTTATGTTTTCTTTCTAACATGCGGGTGAAACAAATAAAAAATAGCTAAAAACCAAGTTTGTGGCAAATTATTTAATCAGGTTGAAAGTTAACAAAGTGTAGTTTAATTGCTTACAGTTAACTACATTATTTAATATTGAAAATTGATTCAGTTTTCTTAATCATATTTAGAGCACAGAACTATTTATTATAGAATTAGAGGAAAAAATGTTTGTGGGTGGACCGGTAATAAAAACTTGTTTCAACAAAAATCAGCTTTGACCCATTACCCAACACCCCTCTTCTAAAACACCCTACATATAGCTTGGCCATCTTCTTCTTTTGAATGAACATACTTGCAGTTTTCTACCCATAACAACTTCCACTTCTTGGGGCCGAGCCATGTTTTCCCCAATTAACTCTTTAAACTTTTGCATAAGTAAATCACACGAGTCATTCTTTACAAAGTAGAAACCTTCTTCAGCCTTCATGTAAAAAGCAGTGAGATTAAATCATATCAGTCTTTACTTTACATTTTTGCAAAAGATAATTTCAAATGACTTGTATCTTTAAAGAGAAAAGGCGGGTAAGTTGACATTTTACCGAGGTCCTCGTCCTATAATCTATTGATGAGCCAATTTCATGAACTACACATCTTTCCTGCATCCATGTGAAAAAAATATGAAGATTAAATTGAATAATCCATTTAGTTGTGAATGGTAAAATAAAAAAAGTTGGCCACTAAAGAAATAACTTGAAAGTCAACCAAAAGATAATTTAATGAAATTACCTTTAGAGTGGCAATGAATGGTAGAAAAAGGTCTCTTTGCAATCCACCTTCATAAAGATTGTCTGGAGCACGGTTTGATGTAGCAACAAGTATCTATACTTCCATCACACACAGAAATATAAACCATTCAATTTTTCTTTTCACTCAGAATAACATTGTGTATTTTAACAAGGTAGTTTTCTCGTTGCAGGGGGAGTTCTAAATCAAACTTTTTTGGTCCTTAGATAACTTGTTTAGTTGAATTTAGAGTTTTTGTTGTTACCTATGTTATCTGAAATTTTCTGTAGGTTCCCATCATATAGTTTAACTCATCAATGTAATATAAACCATCCGATTTTATTTTTTTCACTATGAATACTAATGTGTATTTTAACAAGGTAGTTTTCTCGTTGCGCGGGGAGTTCTAAAGCAAACATTTTTGGTTGCAAGATGACTTGTTTGGTTGAATTTTTTGTTTCTGTTGTCATCTAAAATTTCTTATAGATTCACATCATATAGTTGTACTCATTAATGTATTTACCACTAGTAAATGTTTACTAAATAATTCAAATAAAAAAGATGAAAATATCTAAATTGTTAATCACTTACAGCACCATTGCTAAAAAGATGGCCAAATAAACGATTTAGTATTAAAGCATCAGCCACATCATTAACCTACAGATAGCATAAATGGAAGAATAATCAATAACCCGTAGATTAAAAGATTAATAAAAAATGGGCACAAAGTTTGGTAAGATTTAAAAAAACTTAAGCCTACCATGAACTCATCTAAGCATAATAAGATGGATTCGTCTGATATCTCTCCTGCAACGACTTCAAGTGGATCAGACACACCTCTGTGCTTCTACATTATGAAATACAACCACATTATCAAACTATACTTCATAATTAGAGCTCATAAAGAAGATTGGATCCATGATATGCTAATCTAAGTTCCACAATAGTTCTAGTCAAGATTGTTTTATTTGAATTAAAAACTTATAGGTTTTACAATTAAACCAACAAGATATTATTTATTTTTATATCTTTCAATTGGAAGCATTATCCAGCTAACATGTCTCTGTTTTAAAATATAGTGAAATTATGTCAGTTAAGAAAATGAAATTTCATCTTCATGACATAAAATAGAGTGAAATTAAGTCAACCAGTGCAGAAAAAAGAATAAATACCAGCACTATGTGTCTGGTTAGCAATGAAACATAAAGGAAGTAACTTACCTGCAAGCGACTATGAACGGTCAACATGAAGTCATGAAAATGAATCCTCTTTTTCCTCCAGTTGCAAGGCCTGGTCATTTGAATGATGTTAAACCAACAAGAACTTAACTGTTTCATAATGTATTAAAATTACAAACTATGGCGCTTACAGTTGATCATAAAATAAATCCATCAACATGGTTTTTCCGGTTCCAACTCCTCCATAGAGATAGAGTCCTTTTACTGGTGAGAATGAAGATCGTGGCATGAGACGTGACCATAACCACCTACTCCTGTAATACAAGTATCCAACTTAAGAAACTTTAGTAATTGAAGGAAAATCATGCATAAGTAAACACATAATGAAACTTTGTGACCGGTTTTAATTTTAATAAAGTCTTGACATGTGACTTTCCACCGTCAAACAGCTACCTTAAGATGCTTTGGGTTGGCCAGTGAATTGATAAAATATGATGTATCAGGGGCTATTTGGATAGCATTATGGACCTAATTATCGGAAACATGTTTTAGTGAATGCATAAACAGGTTCTGCTTCGCTATTTAATATATCATAATCACATCCAATCAAACCCTATAATCATTTTGTAGCCAAAAAGCTACAAAAAAACATGTCACTTTTCGAATATAAAACCAAGCATTCTGTTTTCAAAATCACAAATTCGGCATATATAATATTAAGTAGAGTTATAAAATTACTTACCTCCCGGCTTTCCCGGAATCAGAATAACGATCCAAGCGGCAAGCATCAGCTGATTCAACAAGCTCATCAAACAGTCTTTGAATTTCTTTTAAGGTGCCTATCTACAAACACGTGAGTAAAAGGTCATTTGACAAGTCCAGTAAAGTTTGTCAAAACTAAAGAATGTTCTACACTTGTTACAAACAATCAAACATGTCCAAAAAAATTACCTGAGAATTATCACCATCCTCAAGTTCCCCAGCCGCTATTCTTCGCTCATATTCCACAAGCGGCCCTGCTCTTTTCACTTCTGTCACATCACCAGCATCAGAAGACATAGTTCTTGAAAACATATAAGACGGGCGCCCACATTTACACGTATCAACATTGTAAGATGATTGATCACAAATCCCATTATTTATATTCCATACCAACAATCTTTTTGCCACCCCAGTAGATCTTTTACCCCCATGATGTCGAAAAGCCGATTGAATCGGCCCAAAAGACTTTACAAAAGCTCTCCTCATCTTGAATCCAGTTTCTTGATACCAATTTCAAAATTTGACCACTTTATGAAAAAATATATATATATATATAAGCTCCTGGTGATGGTATCAATCTCGAACTCTAAAAACAAATTGCAATATTATATCATAACAATAATAAATAGCATATATTCAATGACAGACCCCTAATAACAGCCCTGTTCATTAAATTTTAAGTTGAAAGCAAAAATTCGAAATTTTGACAAAATCCCATGATATATGTTACCGCAAATTATACGTTTCTTGAAAAAAAAAATAAAACTTGAAAAACAAACTTTTCTTGAAAATTTTGATGCAAGATGGATGCGGAAATTGGAGAACGAACCTGAATTGGATTGGGTGTTATGACGATGCAAATTAAAGTGTGTGATAAAGTGGATAAGAGCGTTTCTTAATTTAGATGATTTGATCCGATTTTGGATGGATAAATTATACTTCGATATGAAAGAAAAACCCTAAACTAAATTGAAATTGGTGTATTGATTGTTTGTTGGAAACTCATGATGGGATCTGGAATGCTATTTCATAATTTATGTGACTTGTCAAAAATAGTCCCTGCTATTCTTCAATAGCAACCGGTTATTGGTATTCTGGTTTAATGGCGTGGGGTGATGGGTAAGAGCTTAACATTTTGTCGCAGAAAAGCTCATTTGGGTATTATGAGTTGTGGAAAACGTTCTTTAAAAGATCATGAATGTACGCGTGATGCGGGCTTTTGTGATTTCATTACACGCGTTATGTTTGTGACATTAATATGAAATTGTAAGGGAAAAGGTAGTTTTGTTACGGAGATTGATGGGTGGTTTTCGACAAAGCTACTAGTGGCGGGGTGGTATTGTGGAATGGTGGTGGGATGAAAGGTAGTTATGTTTTTTTTAAGTTTGTCATTCAATGATTATAGTTGTCGAATGTTAATGGTAAATTGTTAATATAAAATGAATTTGATTTATAAAACGATTTTTAACTATTTTAAGATTTAACTATCTTTCTTACTCTTCTCTTTACATAATCATCTAATGTATTATTTGCAACAGCAGTCATCGCCAGCCATTAAGACGTAAAAATGTGAATGTTGTGATCATTGGTTCAGTGATTCCGACAACCAAAACCAAACGTAACCCTTGGCTTTTGATTTGAGATTTTCGACATTTCCACTGTCTTCGTCAAAAACAATTCGAAAATCTCCTTATCCACAAGTAAAAGTTTTTATATTATTGGGTTATTTAACTGTGTTAAAAGGGTGTTGTTAATGAGTTACAAACTAGGCCTTTATATGGATATTTATTTTAGGTTATAATATCAGAGCATGTTATGGTATAGTTATATGATTAATACAAGTGTTTAATTTTGAATAGAAAACAGGCAAAGCACATGTGATAACAATAACATGATTAATTGGTCTGTGATGCATCAACTTCTGAACAAATGATCGAGATATGCATATAAAGTTTGTACATCATGCATCAAAAGTAGTATCTAATTGTTGTTGTTCAATTCTTTTAGGGTGAGGGGGGTGGTCCATTCCATCCCCTTCATCCCCTAACACTCCACCAATCACAAAGTGACACCTAGCTCTTTATTTATCAACCATTCCATCACCTAAAACTCCAACCATTAAAGGCACCACAACCATTTCATTCCCTAAACCCATTCTTTTTTTAATTTTAAAAAACTACATCTCATTGATAATAAAAATAATTAATGAAAACAAATAAAAAAATTAACAAGTTAAAATGTATTATTAGACTATAAATTTAGTTAGACTAAATTTAAAATTGTTAAATAAAAAATGTATTTGTGATTCTAAAGACTCATTTTGACCACATATATAAAAAATAATAATAAAAAAATATTTTATAGTCTTCTTCTTCATTGAGCCCTCCTCCTTCTTCAACCACGCACCTGCAGCCACCACCACCTTCCAACCGTTGGCCGGAATAAACAACTCAAACACACACCCAAACGCATCCCAATACATCCAACGTTCGAAATTTTGGGCCCCACTTCCATCACCGAATCGGTGACCCAACCCCCCTAACCCCGTCCCCGCAACACCGTCCAGCCACGACGGCGGTATGCCCGCTCATGGTTGGACCCCGTCCCCGTCATCCCCCTTCCCACCCCCATCACCCTTATACTTTCAATAAAAGAATGTTCTAGTAAGGTTGAATGATTAATATAAGTATTTTAATTTGAGTAAGAAAACAGACAAATCACATGTGATACCAATAACATGATAATTGTTCAGTGAGGCATCAATTTCTAAACAAATAAACAAGATGCATAGAAAGCTTGTACATCATGCATCAAAAGTAGTATATATCTAGTTATTACTGTTCAATTATTTTGTACTTGGTAAAAAGAAGAATCTACCTATTTTAATAATAGAGTAACACTGCCATATAGGAAAAATCCTATGTGGTAAATTCTCATTTAGTTTAGCATTTGGATTTTATTCGGGTCAAATATTACCCGCATGTCGTTTTTTAAATAATTAAATTATCTTCTTTTATATATCTATCTATCTACATAGTTTAAATTTTAAAATATTCTCTTATCCATATTAACCGGTGTATAGATAGTAATTATAATCATTGTGAGATTCAAATTTTATATTACATTTACATTAAACGTGTTTTTTTATAAGAAAAATAATTTAATATCATATTTTTTTTTCCAAACTCGTGTAACGGGACGCTAATCTAGTCTACCTATTCTAATAATTGAGTAACACATCCACATGTCATCATTTTAACTACTCCACATAGGATTTTGCTTAGGTGTCATGTTCTTAATTAATTTGATGGAGAATTTTTAGACGGGTCATGGTATGCTCCATATTCGAAATAACCCGATATGTTTAAATTAAAAGTTCACAAATTATCATCAATTATCTCCTAACCCGATATGTTCAAATACAAAATTTATCAATTATCATGATCTATATCTTAACTCGATATGTACCAAGTATCATGAATTATCTCATAACCTGATATGTTCAAATAAAAAACTTATCAATTATTATGATTTATCCTAACCCGATATGTTCAAATTAAAGTTTTACCAATTATCATAAATTATTTCATAACCCGATATGTTCCAATAAAAATTTACCAACTATTATAAATCATATCCTTTATTGTAACATATGATTTTTCATATACATTTGTAAATATCCAAATCGGTTTAATAAGAGATATGTTAAAAATAAATTTGATATGTAAATTGAGTTAAAACCTATAAGACTAAAATCCGTATAATACACGGGTACTAATCTAGTTAGCATAAATATACGTAAACAATCGGTCACCATATCGCTATCATAAAAAACTTAAGAGTTAGTTATCGAGGCTTCTAAATTCTTAGGCCCAAATGATTCAATATCACACCATCCACTTTTCTATGTCATTCAAGTATTCAACTAAAGGTGATTGATGCTAGCCGTGCACAAAAAAACCGGTTTCGGAACCGACCCGGTGTACCCGAACCGGAACCGGTCGTATCCGAACCGTAGGGTACACATGGGTTCCGGTTTCTCCAAGAAAGTGGAACCGTACCCGGAACCGAACCGGAACCGCTGGAACCGGTTCCACCTCAACCCGGTCAAAACCGGACCCGAACCTACCCGGAACCGAAAAAAACCCGGCTAAACCGGTCAAATACCCGATTATACCCGGAACCGAACCCGACCCTACCCGGTTCTTGACTTTGTTGACCAAAACCGAAACCGATTCCTACCCGGAACCGGTTCCTAAAAAAACCCGGTTTGTGCACGGCTAATTGATGCACCTTTTCCATAACTAATCAAACTTTTTTAACAAATGAAATGATAATATTATTTGATTAAATATTCACTCTATTACAAATATCAACCGTTACATATAATATTAAAAGGGTACTATATACACTTAATTACTTTACATTGGATTCAGACAATAGTTTACATGCGATTATCTTCAATACACTAAACACACCTAATTATTCGATCGTCTTCCATTACATGTGATTTATATTTAGTGTATTACATAAGTTGAACGATAAAATTAACATTGATAACATTGATAAGCTATTAACAATTTGTGTTATTAAAATTTGAATAAAGTGAAGTATTAAAGTTTGAAACTCTATTTATGTAAATTTTAACTAATATGTAAACGAGTTATTTGAATCATTGAATGTGGTTGTGTCATGTGTACAAATCTTAGGTGGACATTTTATAAGAATGACACGTGACATTAGAGTTATTCTTTTATTAAAGTAGGTGGAGGTAGACATATGTTATCTACTATACGTATAAATGTTTATCTAAATGATTTATGCTTGAAGTGGGTGCTGAAAACGAACCAAGTAAATGGTGTCTTTTGTAAAATTTTGACAAAACAAAAGAATAAAAACACAATAAAAACGGTCATTTTTTTATTTTCTTTGTTTTTTATTTATTTTTTAAAGAAGATGGCGCGAATAACAAGGTCTCCGAATCATTTTTTTGAAAACTGATTTATAATGTGAGTTGTAATTTTTATAAAATATCACCGCGTTTTTGTTTACCGATGTATCCTTCTCACATTTTGTAACGAAAATAACTTTGTATTAAAATCTCTATGTTAAGTAAAAACATTTATGTTACATAGTAACATAATTAAAATATTACAAGTCTAGAGATACAAATAATTAATAATTAATAATTAAATTTTGTATACGTGGTGGGTATTGATAAAGTAATGAAAATCCTTATATAATATACCAAAATAGATTTTGCTTAGTTGGCATCATTAGAGTTGATATTTGCTTACTTGGCATAATAAGAGTGTTTTTCTCACAATAATATTTTTATATTTGAAATATGTATATATATATATCAATAACAATAATAATATATTATAATAATCTTAATTACATTTTGATCCCTAATATTTAGGAGAATCTTTAGAAACTTATATTAAATAGGGTATAATAAGTCATCTTATATACCCTATTTACGTTGTAAACCCTCTCCTACTAGGGGTGTGAATAAGTCATCTTATATTTGATAGGGTATAATAATGAAACATAAAGATAAAATTGTTAATAATCTACAATTAAATAACTCAATATTTTTTAAACATACATAAATTTTATATACGACATTATTTTTTTAAAAATTTACACCAGAAAACTGAGTATTTAAATCTCTTTAAAATGAGTATAATCCTTATATAATATAGGAAAATAAAATTTGCTTAGTTGGCATCATTATATGTGATATTTGCTTACTTTGCATTATAAGAGTGTTTTTCTCATAATAATATTTTTATATTTGAAATATGTATATATCTATAATAAAAAAAATATATTATAATAACCTTAATTACATTTTGATTCCCTAATATTTAGGAGAATCTTTAGAAACTTAATAGTATTTACATTTTAAACCTTCTCTCACTAGGGGTGTGAATGAGTCATCTTATATTTAATAGGGTATAATAATGAAACTTAAGAATAAAATTGTTAATAATCTACAATTAAATAACTCAATGTTTTTTAAACATACATAAATTTTTAATACGACATTATTTTAAAAAAAACTGCATCATAAAACCGAGTATTTAAATCTCTTTAAATCGCGTATAATATTGTATACTAAAAAACAAACCCGAGCGTAGCACGGGCTCTAAACTAGTTTATATAACAAAGGAAAGACTAAAAAAAAATTAGTGAATGACATGCGTGCTATATGTTGGGATAGCTATAGCTACTGTTAGCATTTTAGGCTTTTAATCAAAACAAAGCAACTTAAGGGGCTGTATCTGCATATCATAGAAATGTGGATGTTTTTATTGTAACTTCGTATAAAAACATGGATATAATGGCATGTGATTACAAATTAGAATAAACGTGTCCACGTTCTGTTCCGGTACAAAAGGTTTTATGTTAACAAGGAATTAGAATAATATTTGTGAATGTTCCTTTATGTTTGATCATAAATGTTCGTTTATTTAAGTTCATTTATGTATGGTTGTTTGTTTTTACGTTCATTCGTTTACTTTTTTTTATTAAAAATAACTGACCACAAACCAAATTACATCCGGATAATGGGTAAACGAGCAACAAGCTACGCCGCTATCCCTTTTTGAATCGCAGAGCCTATTCTACTAAATACAAATCCTTGGTTTCTCGGGCTCTGCGAGTCGCTGTGGACCACCATCTGCACCCGCTCCAAAAAGCGTACCGCCTCGGGGGCTAGGGATTCAAAAGTGTCAAAGGCAAATGGAATGAACACGTGCTGGTTCTCCAAACATGTTGTCTCATGCTTAGCAACCTTCTTAGATTCTGCCCTCAAAACTGCTTGTCCCGGAACGAAACCACTATCTCTCAGCCCCACCAATGGGGATACTCCAGTGAGGTCGACACACGCATGTTTACCCCCAGCCCAACCAAATACAAGAACGTCTGCAGGGCGCAGGGTAGATCTTCCCTCTCGCGGATCAGTCAGAAAGTTAACAGGTGCCTCCTTCTTGGCTGAGATCCCGGCACGCCTAAGCACATCATATAGGACATCTCTAACCCAGTCATGACGATACTTAAATCCCGACAGTTCCTTACAGTGAAGGGCATGCTCACCAAAACTGTCCAAACAGGCTTTTTTACAAATGGGGCATTGTTCATCTGAAGGGAAAAGAGGAATCATAAGCCGGTATTTGAGGATGACTCTGTATTCAATTGCCGACATCCGTTGCCCTAAGCCTTCAATCGGCACAACAGTAAAAAAATCCTGGGCATGAGCCCCCTTGAGACAAGCAAGAACTGCCCTTTGTCTTGGGGTCATGCATATTGAATCGCTCCTCCATATCATGTGCGTGTTTACCATAAAGAGCACTTGCCAAGTTTTGTTGAGGTGTCTTGGGGGCGGTCTCCTTATCAGTAAAACCGCCTATATTAAGGTCCGGAAGAGTTGTTCCAATACTACCAAGCGCAAGGGAGTAGTCCGGATCTACCCTGACAACACCAGCGCTTCGCAAGATGTGGTTTTACAATTTCCACGATTGGGCCCTGGAAGCCACAAAGGCAAATGTGGAGACATCCTCCGCCGAGAAAATCCCTAAGCCTCCGCAACGCATAGGGAAGAAAGCATATTAAACAAAACTTTGGTATGCATATTAAACACAACTTTGGTTTTGCAATTTCATACTCTTTTTTGTTACACGCCAAGAAAATTTTGTATGCATATTAAACAAAACTTCATATACATATTATTTTTTTGAGATTTTGATTTCATTTTGATCATTTTATTTTTCTATTCTTTTTTAATCTTTTAATAACTTGTTGATGAACATTTTGAATAATTTTGGTACATTTACTATTTTGATAAGCTATGTATATTTAAACTACTAATTTACAAGTGTGTTTTGATTGAAGTATGATATATTAGACTTGTTTGTTTGTGTTCATTAATGTTCGTTTATGTTTGTTTATTTTTGTACGTTTGTGTTCGTTTGTGTTCGCTTGTGTTCGTTTATGTTCATGAATTGTTCGCTTAGTTTTTTAATGAACGAACACAAATGAGCACGAACAGTTCCAGTTTCTTAACGAACGAACATGAACACGAAAGTCGTGTTCGATTACGTGTTCGTGTTTGTGGCGTGGATGACTTATGAGCTGATTGTCTTATGTGTCTTGCTCTTGTGTCGTGGGTATCTATTATTCTGTCTCCGAAGGGTGTGTGTGTGTGTTTATTAATCGACTCAACTATCAAAACCGATTCAAGTCGGCTGGTTTGAGATCATGCATAACGCGTTGCGTGGTTTAAGGGTTTGATCTGATTGCGAACTTAGAAACAGGCTTTGTTTAACCTCGAGCTATTCATGATCTTTTTTGTTACACACCTAGCTATATGTTTCATTTTTACGACATGCAGTTATGGATATATACAATAATCAGGAACCATTGCGCATTCATACTCTTTTAAACGTTAATTACAAACTAATGATATCAAAACAGTAAAATGACAAACCAAACCCGACCGCTTTAATTTGTTGTTTCTGGGATTATAGTTAGTGGTTCTATTATTTATATATGTAGCCATCTTTACGTTGCGACGTAATTATTTCTACCTATGTTTTTAAATTAATTTTTATGAGTGTTAGCCAAAACCCATAAGTCTAGTATAATACTCCTTTCATTCCATTTTAAATGTCCATCTTTATATTTTTTTATCCCAATTTAAATGTCAATTTCTTAAAATATAAATGTAATTTTCAGTTTTATCTTTGTTTATTATTTACACAAAAGGTGCCATTAATTTCAAATAAGAACTTTATTATCATTTTATAATTTAAAAAGTATAATAAGCTAAACCCTCATCCATAAATTTATCAAATACAATACTGAAACTGTTGATTCGGTACGTACTGGTATCAATACAATAAATTTAGTTCTTTTTTTTTATTTTTTTTTTACTATTTTAGGTACAAAACCCCCATCCATATATACTAGCTAAAACATCTATATACATTAGAGCTAAAACATTTTATTAGTTTAATAAATGATTAAAAACATGTATCAAATACCATACTAAAAGTGTTATTTTAATACTGGTATCAATACAAGTAATTTAGTTTTTTAGTGTTTTAGGAT
Organism: Tagetes erecta; assembly: GCA_030867185.1. Classification (NCBI taxonomy): domain Eukaryota; kingdom Viridiplantae; phylum Streptophyta; class Magnoliopsida; order Asterales; family Asteraceae; genus Tagetes; species Tagetes erecta. The sequence continues at coordinate 3,354,514 of CM061492.1, forward strand.
TTTTTTTATGTTTCTATGTAATAAGACTCTAGAGGGGTATTTAATGAGTGTTAAAATTTGGTTTTTCCTTAAAAAATTTCTCAAATTTGGGGGTTAATCTTTTGTCTAAAAAACCAAAGCAGCTTCTAGTTTTCAAAAAAAAATTGTTTATTAGTTTTAACCACTCGCACGCTCTCTATTCATTTTTATTTGCCTTTCTAATCTCGTGGTAGATATACAAAGCAAGTTTGTTAATTAAATGTGAACGAGAGACGAAGACAAAAAATTACAAAAAGTTTCATTTTAAAACAAATGAAAATATTTCTTAAACGTTTAACATCTTGACTCAAACATGATAGGATTTTAAAACGTCTAACCTGATACGACACAAACAAATATATATTTGGGTCATGTTTGGGTTGCAGATTTCAACCTCACTAGTAGCAACCTGAAACTCATCGACATGTAACAATCCACCTTTTTACAAGCTACACTATTTCATAGTCAACTAATTATTTTTTTTCTTTTTATATTTATATGTTACTAGTAAAAAAAATAATATTAATATTTATTATGTTATTCATATAACGTTAAAATTGTCATCTTTAGACATTTTAGGTGTTCGTGAATTCAATATTTTCGTTACGTTTTAGGAAAAAGAAAAGATAAGCCATACTTAAATTGGTGAAGTGTCTTTTGTGACAAGTGAAACGTTTTGGTGATAAAAAATTGCTTTTAGCATTTCATCACAAAAGTGTGAGGGTAGAATGGGAATATTTTGCCATTTCTATGATAATTTCATCATTCCAACTCTCTTTTAATTTTGTTTGGCTTTGTTGGTGAAAGTGATACGGGATGGTGTGACATATATGTTAGATTTCGTAATTTTAGTTCAAATTAAATAATGAATTTAAATGATAAAGCTACAAGTTTTATTAATTTAAACCGTATACTAACTAAGTACTAGCATCCATAACTTATAATTTTAACCTAGCTATGGTTACAAGTGAAACTCTTAACTAGTTGTATCAAATATAACCTTGATGTATTGTATACGATCCTATAAACTTATTCGAAATAATAATCAAAGATTGTCATTAAAATATTGTAGAGGTTATGTATCGACTACGTTATCGTACGAGGGATGATTAATAACTTGAACAAAGAACTGTTTGAATCAACAAGTTGTGGAGGTTACCTGTAGCTAGTATCCACACTCAGGAGAGAAAGGAGCGTCAGTGTGTTGTCAATGCGGTGATCGAGGCGAAGTTGGTGGTGGCGACAACCAGTAGGTTGTGGATGGTGGTGGTGGAGATGGTGTAGCTAGGATGGTGCCTAAGGAGGCACAATGCAAGAGTGTGGGGCGGGTGTCATTCACGGTTAAACATGTTATATAGTTAACAAGACTTAAGATGACTTTAAATCATTCATGTATTTGAACAACTCTTTGTACGGAAAAAAATTTATTTGAATCACTTAACATAAAAACACGATCTAAATGGATCCATTAATTGGCATGCGGGTCAAAATCCCCACCCATGTTGGCATGCTCTTTAGTTTAAAGTGTAAAATTGTTATGAGATAAAAAAAAATTAATGGTCAATTTATATTTGATAAAGTATAAAAATAAAACTTATGAATAAAGTTGTCAATAACCTGCAATTAAATAACTTAATATTTTTTAAACATACATAACTTTTTATGTAACATTATTTAAAAAAACGAAGCATTTATATCTCTTTAAATTGAATATAATACTGTTATACTAAAAATAATTTTTTAAAATAAAATCTTGTATTTCGGTTTTACCACCGTTTAATTTTATCAAAATGGATTGGAATCATAGGTGTCACATGAATATACTTAATATCATCACTTGTGTGTTATGTTTTCGAGCGTAGCACGAACACTAGTTTAGTCCTATACTATGTTTAATTCCTGTGTATACACACATGCTAATATAATATAATATAATAAATATTTTAATAATTAGATAATTTTAAAATAATTATAAATAAATTTTTAAATTACTCTTAAATGAGTAAGTAAAAGTAGTTTGGTAATAAATAAAATATATATATATTCATATTCTATACATTTAAAAGAATTAATTTAAATTTTGAATAGGTCGAAAAACAAAATAACTGAAATAATCTATTAAAAAAAATTTAAAAATATTAAAATAAAAACAAAAAAGTGACCCATATTATTTTTCCCAATTATTTTTGTTTCCTCTAATTTTTCCATAGTGACTCTCTTAAAATACTAATTTATTAGATAGATTTATATTTATATTCCATATCCTTCGGAACAAATAACAATCACTTAAACGAAATTAATCCATCTACCAAAACTATGTATCTTCTATATAATATAGAAAAATGAGTTTTGTTTATGTGTCAATTATTTAGGGTTATTTTGCTTACTTGGCATTATTTGAGACTTTCTCTCATAATAATAATTTTATAATTAAAATATATATACATAATATATAATAATATATTATAATAAAACAAATTACATTTTTAACCCCTAATATTTAGAAGAAACTAGAAAAACTTAAGAATAATTACATTTTCAACCCTTTTTACTAAGGTGTGAATGAGTCGGTTTATATTAAATAAGGTATATAAATGAAACTTAAAAATAAATTAGTAATATGCTATAATTAAATACTTTAGTATATTTTAACCATCCATGACTTTTTATACGATATTAATTTTTTTTAATTTACACCATAAACCTGAGTATTTAATTCTTTTTAATTTGAGTATAATATTGATATATTAAAAAAACAGTTTTTAAATGGGTTATTGGATTTAATCACCTCTAACTATTGGTTATTAGCCGCTGTCACCTTCAAGTATCACTTCGGCCAATATAACTCCCTACTAAACACTTTGGTGTCTGTACCAGACACCAAAGTTAACCAATTCAAGTCACTTTTGGTTAACTTTTGGTTAAATTTTGGTTAACTTTTGGTGATACGGACATCGTATCACCAAAATTTAACCAATTCAAGTCACTTTTTGTTAACTTTTGGTGATACGGACACCAAAGTGTTTAGTTGGGAGTTATACTGGCCAAAGTGATACTTGAAGGTGACAGCGGCTAATAATCAATAGTTAGAGGTGATTAAATCCAATAATCCTTAAATAAATCTTGTGTTTCGGTTTTATAACGGTTTTGTCTAAAAATTGGTTGGAACCTTCCACACCCCATGAAAATCATTAAAATCATCTGGTTATTATGTTTCCGAGCATAACGCGGACGCTAAACTAGTTTAGAAAATAAATAAAAGCACCCACCCAATCGATCAAATATGTTTTCTACACGTAAAATTTTAGTCTAAACCAATAAACTAGATCCTAATTCCAAGGCATAATAAAATAAAAAATATATAATTCTTATTTACCAAAATATACAATATTCACTTAATTCCTCGCCAAACGTACACTTTTTTCTTAACTAACATTCCTATTTGTGTGCAACATTTGATGATCATCTTGGACCCGAGAGCACCATTGCATGGGCATCATGGTCTTCATCCATCAACATCACCCCAATCATGCTTGATGTATAGTCATCATCATTGTCATCAAGTTTTTGGCCCATGCCATTTTTTCTCATGGTGTTGTTGGGATTTATGTTGTTATGTGTCGCGGCCCATTTTTCGGCTAAGCCATCCCCCTCTAGCATCCTAACTACCTCTGACATCCGTGGTCGGTTGGCTGGAATGTACTGTGTGCAAAGTAACGCCACTTGTAGCATTTCACTCACGTCGATCTGGTCATAGTTGGTACCGAGTTGTTTGTCTGCTAAAAGTTCCACTTTTTTTTCTTGAAGTGCTTTTTTCACCTAAGAAAAAACGTTTCAGGTGCTTAGATATCCTGTATCTTGTGCATCAATGACTTATACAGTACAAGTCATTGACGACGCATTAGAAAAACTTTGGTTCTACTTCTAAATGCACTAAAAGACCTTGTCAATAAAAAAAAACTTTTAGTACCGTTTTTAAATGTACAACTTTTTATGCAGAGTAGATTTACGTATGCATCAGTTACTTGTATGACACAGGCCATCGATGCACATGAAAAAAACTTTGGTAAAAATAGCAAATGCATGTGGAAGTTTCAAATTTGCAATTTGTTGAATGTTATTAGACTTGTACCTTGTGCATGAAGACTTGTACTTTGCAATTGCAGAAGTTTTTAAATGTAACGTCTACCAGGCCAAACGTTTACAAGTAGATAATGAGCCATAGAAGACAAATATAGTTGGTAAATGTACAAGTTGTTGATGCATGTCTATCATCACACCACTAGTGCACTTAGGGTACATGCACAATATCACCAAGTTCTAGCATCATATCATAGATAGCAGGTCACACGGTACTAGCAAAAAGTAGTTGTACCGTGTGTTCTGCTATCTTAGTAGCGGTTATGATACAGTTTAGAATTAATACAACTTACCCATTCTAGCATCACTCCTTTCTGATTAACCGTTTTCCCAAACTCGAAAGCTCTCATTCCGGTTATCAGTTCCAACAGCAAACTCCCGAAACCAAAAACATCAGTTTTCTCTGATGATTGACCCGTGGAGAGATATTCCGGTGCAATGTGGCCCACAGTACCACGGACCTCAGTGGTGATATGCGAGTCAGCATGGTCAAGAAGCTTAGCCAACCCAAAGTCACCCACCACCGCCTCATTAAACTCGTCTAGAAGAACATTAGCTGCCTTCACATCTCGATGGATTATTTTCGGGTCACATTGCTCGTGTAAATATAACAAGCCTCGTGCAGCTCCAATCGCAATTCTTTTTCGAGCATTCCAATCCAATGGCGGTTTAACTGAAATTAAATCATCCTTTTTTATCAAAAAGAAAAAAATATAAAACAAAAACATGTTCTTGAATCTTGATCATGTATGTAGATTTCTCGTAATACACAACAAACAACACCACCAAAATAAGTAGCATCTCTTAACCACTCTGTTATAGTACCCATAACTCATCCTACATTAGTGTGTTTGAAACAGTCAAGCAGGGCCTACCCGCGTTGTGCGGTTTTGTCCTTAAAAAAGTCAACTTTCGGGTCAATTATTAGTTTCGAAGAGTACTATGTTTAGCTGAATTTTGGATGATGCATGATGCAGTACTTAATTGTATCATTAACAGTACTAGATAAGGTTACAACATAACAAAAGTACAAACCTTTAAGCCTTGAAGCTACACTGCCATTAGACATGAAAGGGTAAACCAGGAGGCGCTCCACCGGAGTTGCACAATAACCAATCAACCGGAGTAAATTCCGGTGAACAGCGAGGCTAATGAGTTCCAATTCTGTCCGGAATTGTGATTCTCCAGTGGTACCATTGATGTCTTTCAAACGTTTGACTGCCACTATGGTTCCGTCACCTAGTTTTCCCTTGTACACATTGCCAAATCCTCCGGTGCCAAGAATGTTTTTTGAAATGAAATTATCGGTTGCATACTGAAGTTCCTTGAATGTGAAGCTTCTTAAGTTGCCTAAGTTGATTAGACCCTCTTCTGGTATGTCTGTTACCAATTAGCTTTGAATCAGTAACAAATGAACTTTGACTTTTGAGGTCAAACTTAGAGTTTGCATATCTTCACAAACACTTCAAACATGATATAAAATGCTCTATAACTACACCACCATATGAATGATGGATGCCATTTTAGTTAGTTGATATCTAACAAGAAGATATCAAACATACCATTTATATCAAGAATGCTATGCTTCTGGTCTCTGCTTCTCTTCCACAAAACAACTCCAAGAGACGCAATGAGAAGCACGAGACAACCGAGACTGATTCCAAGAGCAATTGCTACCCTTTTTGACTTCCCTTTCCCTGTAAATTTGCAACTTTTAGAAAGATAAACTTGATTTAAAGATAGAAGTATATTTAACCATACCTGAGGGTGAATTAAGCTCAAAATAAAGAGGCTCAGGCAAAGTTGACCCATAACAACCTTCATTAGCATGACTCCCACAAATCATAGGATTATTAATAATACTGTTCAAGAAACAGATAAAAATTGAATTTTTGTTTTGATAATCAGTAAATGCAATGGGGTCAGGTAAAAAAGAACCGTCTTTTTGACCGACCCATTTAACTATGGACCCGGGTGTTTATTCTTTCTAAAAGATTCACACATACATACTTGAAGGTTCTTGCTGCAAACTTAGGAATAGGACCACTGAGATTGTTGTTTGACAAATCTCTGAAATGAACAAAGTTTGGGCATGGTTTCAGACATGTTTTACAGAACTAATGCAATGCAGGTAAACAAACTATAGAGAAACAAAGTTGAATAAAAAACTAAACTTACATGAGTGCAAGTTGAGGAACAGAAGCTAAGGACAAAGGAATAGCTCCAGACAAGCTGTTGTTATTTAACCTTCTACTCATTACATGCCAAAAATAACAGAAACATTGGGGGGGGGGGGGGGGGGTCAAATTGAAATAATATCAAATTAAGAAATCAAATCCAAACAATTCAACTGTCAATTTTGGAAAATTAAATTGACCCATCAAAGATCATGTTCCAGTTAGAGAGAAAAAAAAAATACTCACAGGTATTGTAGACTTTTTAAAAGACTAATTGTCTCAGGTACATGACCACTTAGCTTATTGTTTGACAAATCCAATGTTTGCAGCTTCTGAAGCTGCCCTATACCTACCGGAATTTGCCCGGAGATATTATTATTTTGCAACAACCTGTTGTCACCATTAACAACAAATTAACCCTGATTATGAAAAGATTATTTTGAAGCAGAAATTAACAAAAACTTACACTTGCCGAAGGTTTGTGAGATTAGCAATAACCCCTGATAATGATCCTGATAAACCCTGGCTTGGAGCACCTCTGTAACAAAACCCATTAGGGTTTTAGAAAAAAAACACAATCTTTATATATATAATTATAATATAATATAAAAACAAAACAAACAACAACTTACAGGCCAGTGACAAGATTATCAGGGGAACAAGTAACCATAGCCCAACTACAAGGGTCAACAGAGTCTTGATCCCAGTTCCTAAAAGCCCCATTCGGATCATTTAACCCATTTCTAATCCAAATCAAAGCCACAACTGTTTTCAACAAAACAATTTCAGTCTTTTAAATCAAAAACCCAAAACAAAACAGAAACGAAAAAAAGATTCAAAACCTTCAGGATTACGAGCTTCATAAGACAGAGAAAGAGTAGGAAACAAAACAAGAAGAAGAAGAAGAAGAAAACAGAGGACTTGAATTTTCAGATTTTGAAGCATTGTCATCATTCAATGCAAGTAAATTGTTGAACAAATTGGGTGACCGGCTAAAATTAATGTAAGTCAGAGTTTTGATTAATTTTATTTTATTTTCTCAATTTGTGACTGCAAATTTGGTGCGTCACAACTCACAACATACGCAATTGCAGAGAGTTTATTTGTATCTGAATATGTAGTGTGGAGATAAAAGAAAAAAAGAATCAGGTGGTGTCAGTGATAGAGTGAAGGGTGTAAAGTGTAAATTATGGGACTTTAAGGTTATGCGGTTCGGTTTTTATGTTTTTTTTCTATAAAATCGTAATCAAACAGTTACTTGTTGTTTTTTACTATTGAAAACCAAAACCGAACCTTTTAAACTAAAAAACCAAGCCTAAACCGAATGAAAAAGAATAAGCGTATGTTTTTTTGGATAAAACCGTAACCAAACAGTCATGGGCGAAGCTTCTTAGAGACGGGGGAGGGTCACCGCCCCCCCATTTTTTTCCGTCCGAAGTGTTGGTTTGTTAGTCGGTAGTTGATTTTTTATATATATATTGGGTTTGGCCTCCCCGAAACAAAGCGATTTAAGATTTTGGCCCCCCGAAACAAAACGTTTTAAGATTTGGCCCCCCTTGACTCTAAATCCTAGCTTCGCCACTGCAAACAGTTACTTGTTGGTTTCGCGGTTTGGGCTTTATAGTGTCCAAGTTAAGAGCTCTAAAAAACATTCTAAAATCTTGTTGAAATCTTATAAATTTTAAAAGTACCGGTATTAAAAATTGATTATGTATCTTAATATTATAAAATTACTTGTGTTGTAACAATATAATGATAGATACTTATATTATATTATATATATATATGATTAATCTGTTAGTTATAACATATTTTAACAGCAACAAATTAATACATGTTTTAATATTGCGCTTTACAAGAGCTTATATATAAGATCTGATATATATACACATACATGCGTGTTTGGTTCGGTTTGGTTTTTTGCAAACGGTTGTTATATTAACCGTAAATCAAACAATTCATGACGGTCGAGTCCGGGTTTTTAAAATGATCTTTTGTATAAACATAAACCAACCATGAAACCGGACTATCAATTTGTTCGGTTTCATCGTGAACACCCATGCTTTCTCATACTTTAAGTTGCTTTAAAAGAATGGCTAACGTGCGCAGGTTTGGTTAACATGCACTTATTTTTTTTCATTCTGTTTTTTATATAAACTTTAAACCAGTTTCTATTCTTTTTTTTTTCTTTCACTGTTGGTCTGATAGCTTTATGTTGATGAAGCACGCAAAGAAGGAAATATATATACATTTATTTTTATGACATTTTTCAATTTTCATATCAACACTTCCATAAGAGTAGATTCACCCCTCTTCCTAGCAAAACTTAAAGCATTGATTTTGAATTTGAAAGAAAGTTAACAACTTAAAAAAAAAGTAATGACGGCATGTTGGTTGTCATAGTGATAAAAGTTAGGACCGTTACTGCTTAATTCAATAGTTATGATCGATATAAACCAAAAGATGACAGTTAGATACCTTTAAAATCAGTTATCATTTATAAAATGTGAACGTAAGATATGATATAGATATAGATATAAATTTGAATACAATGTGGTTTTCTAGTATAATGACATGAAAGTGCCGGTAAGAACTTAAAATTCTTAAAGTCTTATCTTATATTCCTTATTCAAAAAGGTTATTAAAAACCAGTTTTCTTTATCTATTGATAGTGTTTTTTTAGCGAATCAAACCTGAGACATCTAAAACAATATAGATGGTTAACATCAAAATCAAAATACTTGCTCGATCGGTATTAACTATTAAGGCAATTTTAAACATCTTTAAAAAGAAATGAAAAAAGAAAGAAGAAGATAGATTTGAATAGAAATATGATTTGGATGGATAAGACTACTCCCTCCCAGCCTACTAACTCATTAGAGCATTCACAGTGGAGGAACTATCTCCATCCTTATAATTACACTAAAAACAACTATTTTTTTTATCTCATTCTAATTAAATAATAATTTCTTTTACCTTTTTCATTATAGTTTCTCTCTCCTCCACTCACAACTACTTTTTATAATCATTAAAAAATTATAGGGGGTGAACAGTAGCTTTTCAAATATAGAGTTTTTCTCTCCTCCACCATCAAATTTTCTCTTTCCTTCACTCACAACAACTTATAACAACCCCCTAAAATATAAAAACCACACTCACAAACATTTAATTACTCCACTGTGAATGCTCTTATCATTATTTTCCTGCAACTCTACTTTGCTTTTCTATGTCTTCCACTCTTTCAATCAACAATAAACAACAACAAAAGGTAATCTCAAACTTAACAATTTTATTATCAGAATAGTACAATTTTATTAGAGTAACTTCAGTTGTGTTTTGATATTATTATCAGTTTAGTTCTATTTTAACAGTTTTGGTCCTTGTGTTTTTATTTTCTAACATAAATGGTCTCAAACACTAACTCCATCCAATTTTCCGTTAAGTCTCCCTCACATACAGATTAAAAGTTTCATTTCTCCCACTCTTTTTGACACGCGACTGAATAAAAATGTTAACCTACATGACGACTTAGTTAAAAGAGGGGGATAAATGACATTTTTTGATTGTTTTGTTTGAATACTACACATAATTACAAATTGTTAATGTATATATTTTAGTAGATCGTATCGTTATATTGTGTGTTAAGTGAAATATTCATATACAAGGTCATTTTTTGATACAAAGTGTGAGAAAGACACAATTGTAAAAAAAACACAATGACACATTAAAAAAAGAGTAAATTCTCATCTGCATCCCTGTGTTTTGTTGATTTTGACCATTTGCATCCCTATGGTTTTAAAATCTCATATTCACCCTGACGTTTGCATTTTATTCTCATTTGCATCCAAAAAAACTAACTTTGTTAGATTTTTCTGTTAACTTTTTCATTAGTGACCAAAATACACTTAGGGATGCAAATGGTCAATGCAAAAACTTCAGGGATGCAAATAGTAAAAATACTTGAAATTTATATAATATATATATATATATATATATATATATATATATATATATATGTTAAAAGCAAAAACTTCGAATGGCCGATGAGCCGTTGTTGAGACTACCACCTCCATCCTTCAGCCACGACGATGATAGCACGTCCTGTGCGGGCGATTATGACGAGATGAAGGGTTAGATATATTGTTTAGATAGAGTTCTACTATTGTTTAATATGTACAAAATCATTGTATTTATCTATGTAGTTGTATTTTTGATGGTTTTGTTGTGTTTGTGATGATTATGTTTGTTTGGTTGTAATGGTTTATATATATGCGGTTTTATTTACAAATAGTTTAACACGCGAAAAAAACACATGGTTTTAAATTTCAAACCGAAAATCAAAACACAAATAAGATTTATAAAAAAAATAGTGATTGTAACTGTAAATATTAACTCAAAGTTGGATAACTGTTGTTATTCACTTTTTACATATCAAACTTATAATTAATGATTTTTCTAAACTCGTAACGTGAGAAAAGAATAAAACAAAAAAAAAGTGATTGTTTTATCTATATGTGACATATATACCATGATTGATCACCGAACCACTTCCAGTCCAACAAGTGGTGTGGTTCGAAACCCACCCAAACCATCTCAGCAACATTTACTTGAAATTTTAGATGACAATTAGTTGAATTGTTTTTTTTTGAAACCATACATGTCACATATAGGTTTATAGTGACATATAGAGGTGGTGCTAGACCAAAATTTGTCAAAACCGACAACCTAATATCTTTTTATTCCCCATGTCAGATATAAGGGTATCATATAGCGATAACTATTTATGTCAATCATAAAATTTACATGACCAAGATATTGAGTACATGATGCGGTGATGAAGGATGCATTTTGATGGTTATAACAAACTTTTGTCACCCTATTGCCATGGACACAATTGGTTACTAGAATCATTTATTCCTGAGTAAACTGCAGTTTTGGTCCCTGTGTTTTGATATCATTAACAGTTTCAGTCCCACCTTAACAGTTTTGGTCCCTGTGTTTTTAAATTATAACAGAAATGGTCCCGAACACTAACTCCATCCAATTTTCCGTTAAGTCTTCCTCACATACGGCGTAAAAATGTTATTTCTACCATTTTTTTTTGACATGCAACTGAATAAAAATGTTAACCTACATGATGAACTAGATAAAATAGCGAGAGAAATGACATTTTTACCCCTCAAATGCGGGGCGCGTGTGAGATACTTAACGGAAACTGGATGGAGTGAGTGTTCGGGACCATTTCTGTTAGAAATTAAAAACACATGGACCAAAACTGTTAAGGTAGAACTGAAACTGTTAATGGTATCAAAACAGAGAAACCAAAACTGCAGTTTACTCTTTGGAAATTTGACAATAAGCACACTTATTTTTCTTTCCCTTTATTGTTGCCACAGTGTCATAACAGCCATTTAATGTATACAATAGCAATGTAATTTTCCTTATCGATCTTAGTCTCCAATATAGAAATTAGTAAGCCTAGCAATGTGCTGAGCCACGTCAAGTTTGACAGGCACAGATCTAAACGTAAGGCTGCTAAGATCATTAAGGTGAAATGGGTGATAAATGGTAGTAATAAACGTTTAGGAAAAGAGAAACAAGTGAAAAACTTGAACTTATGCCTTATTAAGTTATCATGGGTGATAAAAAAGAAGTTTGAGTGGAAAAACTTGAATTTATACCTAATTAAATTATTATGGATGATAAAAAAGAAGTTTTAGAGGGTAAACTTGAATTCGTCCCTAAATTATGGGTGTTTTGATATCTTGATTATAATATAATAGTTAGGTGAAAACTAAACATGTTCAAATATATTGGATTTATATAAAAAAAACAATTATGCTTCTTAGGAATTTAAGACACTTTAGAAAATGGAGCAATTCTACCAAATTTGCGAAGAAAAACAAACGGTCGCAAAATTAAATATGATTTCTGTAAGAAACTTTAAAGGTAGCATTACGGTCGTAAAACGATTGCAAAATGTGCGACCATTGCCTTTGGTCGCAAATCAGTAGGAAAAATATTCTAAAATAATTAAAAATATATATAATTTATTTATAAAAATTAGTAACAGATTGATAAAAGGAATAAAAGGTTTGTTTGGAACTGCGACACAATTGTCATACGTGACCATACAAAACCTCTGGCAATTTGCCAACCACTCCGGTCACCATCCCTAACAAAACCTCTAGCGGCGTCTCCGGTCATCGTCCCATTCTCATACATCCTGAACTTATCCAAAGACCGCGAGCTTCAATTTATCTAGGTTGATATCGTGATGCCAAATCGATAACCATAATTAATCGGTTGAATCAATTGAGTGGAGATGAATAGTGTTTCAAATAGATCCAATATGAAGTACGAAGAGGTTGGTTCATGAAGTAAGTGATTAATTGGATTATGTTTGTCTATTTCATGTTAATTTGTTTACAAATGGATTAATTGGATTTGGTGTACGTACTCATCGATGATGGCGAGCATACCACTCCTCCCCTACCAATGTTCCTTATATATATTGGGTTTATATTATTTTAAAAAAAAAATCAGATACGTCACTGTTAATGGAGACGTAAAACCAAACTGAACCGAACCATGTACGTTACTTGGTATTCTTTAACAATAAAAATAGGTTTTTTTACATATTTCTCCTTCCTAAGTTCATCAAGGGGAAAGTGAATATGAGGCTGTAACGCATCTAAGCTTACATGCGAAACACTCTAAAACTACGTAGTTTTGTATAAATCAACATCAAAACTACGTAGTTTCAGCCAATAGATTCATTAGATTTAACTAGAATTCCTTAACTCTATTAGATTACTCCCTTATTATCACGTATCTTTCTCGTCATTAGGTTCACAATTACGATTATAATATGCATACTATATTTCAATATATATGTTGTAATCTATTGATTCAAAATGAATCATTGCATTTAAAAAATGTATTTAACCAACCGAAAGGAAATTCATATAGGATCAAGAGAATGTAGTAAATTTTATTATTTTAAATTGGTGATATAAATCAATATGTGATTTGAATGGATCGAACAAAGAAGACTATTCGAAAATCATGCATTACTTTTAAAATTGTAGTTTTGATGTTGAATTTAGGAGATATCATTTGAACTAAAGTAATTGAAATTGTAGTTTTGATGTTGATTTAAACAAAACTACGTAGTTTTAGAGTGTTTCACATGTAAGCTTAGATGCGTTACAGCCTCATATTCACTTTCCCCGTTCATCAATTACATATTTACCCAAGCCTAAAGTTTAATTACATATATCCCCTTTGACATAATAAATTACTCATTTACCCCTTTTTTTACACAAACCATAAGAAAATATAAAAATATATTTATGAAGATCATTAAGGGTAAAATAGTAAATCAAAAGACTATTTTAAAGAAATTGGGTAAATATGTAATATATATGGTTTAGGAAGGTGAAATATGTAATTGAATTTAAAAAGTGGGTAAATACGTAATAAATGATCTTAAGAAGGGGATATATGTAAATGCCCCATAAAAATAAACAATTGAATATTAAAGCTAGGGTTGGTATATATATCGTGTATATATGCACCTGTTAAGATACGAATACAAAACCTGTTACCTCGTGTACCTGTTTTTCCTATGCTTGTACTTGTACCTGTTATAAGGTTTATTGTACACGATAAGAGTTGATAGAATTAAGGTTTATAAATTAGAATTTAGGGAATTAGGGTAAAAAAGTTAAATAATATTAACAAGTACTAACATGTTAATTACAAGGTAAATGTCTGTTTAATATACGGAAATTAACCTTTAGATTCATGTCTACATTTTTAGTACGTGGTACCTGTTAAAATTGTGTAGGTTCGTGTCGTGTTTTCGTTTTCGTGTAAAAAATTGACAAACCCTAGTTAAAGCTAAGTAGTGGTATCATAACTTAAGAGGCATATTAATAGGGTTATTGGATTTAAACACCCCAACTATTGGTCATTAGTCGTCGTCACCTCCAAGTATCACTTTGGCCAATAACAACTAAATACTTTGGTGTCCGTATCACCAAAAGTTAACCAAATCACTAACGCCGTTAAGTTTTGCTGACGTGGCACGATGACGTGTCCTATCTCTCCTTACATGGCATGGTGATGGCGGCCAATGATCAATAGTTAAGGGTATTTAAATCCAATAAGGCAATAACCCATTATTTATCTATATTTAACTAAGAATTTATCTATATTTTACACCATAACGTGCAAGAGATAATCAATAACATAACGCATGTAACGAAGTCACAAATATGACACGACATATGCACCAACTAAAACCCGGTCGTCGTATCACGTGACACAGGTCAATTCCTAGTTAAATATAGATAAATAATTGGTTATTGTCTTATTGGATTTAAACATCCTTAACTATTGATCATTGGGCGACATCACCGTGCCATGTAAGGAGAGATAGGACACGTCACCGTGCCACGTCAGCAAAACTTAACGACGTTAGTGATTTGGTTAACTTTTGGTGATACGGACATCAAAGTATTTAGTTGGGAGTGTTATTGGCCAAAGTGATACTTGGAGGTGACAACGGCCAATGACCAATAGTTGGGAGTGTTTAAATCCAATAACCGCATATTAATATACATTTCATACCAATATACATTAATATTCACAACTTTTTATAAGAATGTCAAAACTGAAAATGACCATATACAAATTTAGAACTGTATATTATTTGATTTGAATTTTTATAAAGAGATAGTTTTCCGATTTGATCGGTCTCTTCGTTAAACAAAGCTAGCCGATCGACTAGAAGACTAGAAGAGAAGCTTGATAAACTCGAGCCATCTTTATGAGCCGGCTCAAAATATCGAATGCTTGAAAGTTTGATACGAATTTAAAGGGCTTGTTATACTTCGACGTATGTACGTACGTACTGTTTGTCGATCAGATTATAACTTAATTTATTTAAAAAATACTTGTATTATTTACAACATGATTGATTAGTTATGCTTTAAACTGAGTTTAATAATATCTTAAATTGATTAGTTGCTTTTGCTAACATGATAGATGATACCAACCCAATGTTGAGATTAGTCAAGGTTAAGTCAGGACTGTTAGAGTGAAGTTATACTATAAAATTCAATTTTCTTAAAAAGTCTAATAAGACATGAGATGATATAATGACATGTGTCACCTCTTAAAAATAGAATGGAGGGTAAATTTGGTAATGTTTTTATATTTTAAGTTTCACCCTAATTTTTTGAACGTCCATAACTTTTACATACGCATTTTTCTTATCTTTAAAACGCGTATAATATTCATATATAAAAAACAAAAAAAAATCACGTTTTTAAGCTTATTGTGTTATTTGTCAAGTCATTGTGTTATTTATTCAGGTCATTGTGTTATTTGTCAGGTTTTTGTGTTATAACACAATAACCTAATGAAATAACACAATCATCTGAAATAACACAATGACAAGACGAATAATACAATGACCTGACAAATAACACAATGAGTTGAAACATGAATATAACACAATGACCAGATAAAAATATAACACAATGACCTTATGAAAATATAACACAATGACCTGATGAATATAACACAATGACTAGATAAATTTAACACAATGATCATATGCATATAACCCAATGACTTGACGAATATAACACAATGACCTAACAAATATAACACAATGACCTGACGAATATAACACAATAACCAGACGGATATAATACAATGACCTGAGGAATATAACACAATGATCTGACGGATATAACATAATGACCTGAGTAATATAACACAATGACCTGAGGAATATAACACAAAAATTCCACTATGAGTAGCGTCAACGTAAAAAAATTGTATGCATTACATTACTTTACCCTAAGAATGAAACTTTTTTTTTTCGAAAATATATTTATTTGTTTTACCCAATTAGGAACAAAAGCATGAAATTGCTTGATGGTTCTTGGTTTACGAGAATTTATTATGCTGATGGTCTATCTACAATCATCCCCTATGCCCCAATTCGATCTGATTCAGGGCAGGAGCAGGCCGTGTATTATCTCAGCAGGGTCTTACAGGGCCCTAAGAAGAATTATTCGCCGATCGAGAAGATGTGCTTATCGCTCTACTTTGCAGCAACCAAGCTCCGACACTACTTCCTTTCCACAACAGTGTTGGTAATTGCTCGAACGGACCTGATTAAGTATATGCTGACCAGACCCGTGTTGAAGGGGAGAATTGGGAAGTGGATCCTAGGGCTATCCGAGTTCACTTTTCGGTACGTTCCTATGAAGGCGGTCAAAGGACAGGCATTTGCAGACTTCTTGGCAGATCATGCCATGAATGTTTTCGAACCAGTGGAGCTCGATGAAGAAGTCCTCGCCTTTGCAGAGGTGGTTCCATGGACTCTCTACTTCGATGGATCTAGCACTTTGGGGGCTGCAGGGGCCGGAGTGGTATTAATATCACCTTCAGGCCAGGCCCCACAAGCTGCTAAAAGATTGAAGTTTCAAACCTGGCGGTATCACCGTTTAGGAAAAACTGCTTTCGTGCGGTCTCTTTCTTTTTCGGATGAAGGTGAGTGGCAAAGTCTGGTTCAACTAAGGAGTAGGTCGTCCTATCTGATAGAGCGGGTAATGCTCAAATTATTTTTTTCGTATTTGGGGTTGACGCCGAGAAAGACTAAAGACGGGAGAGCACGCACAGACATCCTCGGGAAAGCACTAATGAACTACGCCATCCCTGACACTTATGCGGTGAGATACCAACCATACGATATCGCCCACAAAGCTAAGAGGCCACTGGCACCGAATAATACCCATAAAGAACGCTAACCGCCACCGGCATCTGATGCCATCCGATAAGGGAGAACTCTTTCGGCAAATAATTTTACCAAAAAGCCCGATTCGAATCATTATGCTCGATAAAAGGAAAAAGAGAAGCTCAAATAGAAAACAGCACTACTGCTAGTAAGATAGCGATCCAGGCAAGCGCCAAAGAAAGAAGGGGGCACAAGCAAGCGCAAGAATCAAAGCAGGGCAGGATCGAAGAGCTTAGACAGCAAGCAAGCGAGAAGGAATCCCTCAAAGGCACTGAGGCAAGGTCTTTCACGCATGTCGCTTCGATGCGCGCTAAGACAACCGCTCATGTCTACTTCTAATGCGCACGAACCAGAGCTATCTCCCGGGAACCCCTTCCCTAGTAAAGAGGTACTGACCATCGGTTCTATCGTGCCCCAGTTAACGATAGCCTCGGATAGACTAAGGATCTTAGGTGAGACCTAGAGTGCAGCCAACTAAACGCCAAAGAAATCGGAATAAAACTTCCACATCTGAGATTCCATGTGTGACTAACTCAATTGAGAAATGCCCCTCTTGTACGCTAACGTTCTAGGATGGCAGGGTTGGTAAAACTCTCCTTGATAAATTAAATCGAGTATGGAGAGCTCGGGTGGGGCATCAACCACAGCACAGGTTGCGGGCCTGTCGAGATGCTTCCTTGCAGAACCCGGCTGTAACTCAATAGAGTGAGTGGGAAACCTTGTAAACGCGAGCAGGAGAATATAGATCGGTCTGTCTTGTCTTAGACTAGCCCTACTCCATCTTGGCTATCTTGAGCTTATGAATAAGCTTTTCATTTTCTGCTTACTACTAGGGCTTCCAAATTCCTAGCCGGGTCTCATAGCCCCTGTGACCTTCACTTCACAGCCTGATTAATGCACTTTAAAAGCGCACTTCTATAAACAACTTCCAGAGGTCTTCGTCCACCGCGACCATCCTCCAGGAGTGCGAGACAACCGGGCCGCTAAAAAGTTCCTCGAGGTTAACCCAAGGGGAAAGTGCGGTAAGGTGATACCATTTAAGGTAGTTTAAACACTGGCGCATCCATCCATAAAGGAGAGAGTACTCCAGGAAATCTCTAGATTCCTCAGTCTCGAACAGCTCATCGGGAGGCAATACCAGCTCCCGGGGCTTAAGTTTGGCTCGAAGGAGTCTCACCAAACGCCCATGAGCTTCTGGACTGAGTGGTCGTCCCTTACCCAACCAGAAATAAAGCGGGTAAGGTAAGAAGGAGAGAGCAATTTTAGCCCCATAACCACAAGACGGGAATACCGCCTCGGGCGCCTATGGTCTAGCCTTGCAAGAACACGATATCCAGCTCCACCCAGCCTACAAAGCAAACGCACCGAATAACGGTGAGCAACAGCCATCAACCCGTAGGGGTGGAAAGTGTTTAATAACGCTTTAATGGATACCGGGGAGAGATCGACTGTCAAATCTCGAACCCTAAAGTTCTTCGCGAATTCCGCGGAGCCACTCCTTGATATTAGTGATTTCTCTTTCGAAATAACCACCTGCAGGAGGTCAAGGGACTCCTTGTAACGGGTCGCGACATTCTCATCCGCGATTACTACGTCATCCCCGAGGACGGCGTAGTTGGTAAACACCCTTCCCGGGTACACAAGTTCTGCACACCACCAAATAATTAGGTGGTGGGACAACGCGAAAAGAGGCCATGCGCCAAGATAGCCCAACGGGTACCCACTCAGAAATCTGACAGTAGAGCCCGGGGTCGTCACCCACGGGACATCAAATTCACCACCAGATAACAGGAAACTAACCGCTTCGGAGAAATCCTGGTCGAATAACTTGGATACAACCCTCTCAAGAAACACGATCGGCCACCTATCGGTGGCAGACCGCGGATCAAAAGAGAAGCAGACCGCGAACCAACAAGCAAGTCGAGAGGCTTTGTTTGATTAAATGTACCGTCCATAGGTATACTACGCAGAGTCTCTGCTGAAGAAGAAGGCTAGCTATACAGGGGAATCTCTCTATATATGAAAAATCAATGTACATCAACCCTTTCCTTACCCCGACGGTCTACCTTTCTTAAGTTAAGGCCCTCAAACTACTTTATAAAGAGCATAGGAAAGCCGGGGACTCTCGGTTGATCTTCTTCCGACTTCTCCTTTGAAGTCTAGTTCTGTTCTTTCTCAAGAACTCACTCCAGCATCTGAAAAATCTAAATGAAAAGTCTTCCCTACTTCGTGCCGCAACTTGGAAGTCTAGCTACCTATCCGTCTCCACCTCTGGCAATAGATCTATCCCACTCTGTCCAAGCAGTCGAGTTTCGCTTCTTTCCTGTAAGTCAGTCGATCTTGATTTGTTCTCCTCTCCCTTTCGGTAGAGATCTGAACTCTATGATTCGATTCTTTATTCTATTCTCGAATTTAGCTTTATCAAATAACTGAGGATTCGAACTGAATAAGAGAGAGCGAAAGACTTTCCGCGTAAGAGCTCTTCAAACCTTGTCCTATCGAAGCTGCGCTGATACTCCTGGAAGTGTAAATGGTTTTAAAGAAGAATCATATATGAGAGAGAAAAGATTTGGCCAAAAGGATAGCCAAGAAAGATGCCTGGGCACGGGGATCCTCTGTTTTCTTTATGCCTAGTGGGCTTGTGATTGTGGGAAAAGCAAAGGCAGCCACAGGGGGATAAGAATAAGTGGGCTTAGTATAAAACTTCTGGAGAAGACTTTTCCAGAGAGCATGGGTGTAGGCATTTTTATTTATTTTTTCTTTTTCTTTATTTATTTTATTTTTCATTATATGTTTTCTATTAGACTATTACTAGAAGGAACAATACCCATAGCAAGAAAGACACCGATACCTAAACCAACAGCAATCCTAGTATTCCCACTAGCTGGAATACTCATATCAGAGAAAGGAATCTCATTTTCGAGTGTCTTTATTACCTCCCCAGTGATATACTTACGCTCGATAAAACATACCTTATTGAACATCTCTTTATTTATGAGTATTAACATGAAAGAAAGGTTCGACTCAATTCTCGGAAAGATTTCACAAGGTGGAGCTACATCAGCTACGCCTGGTGCAAACAAGTACAGTACAACTCACTCCCATGCTAACTATAATTAAGATAAGAGCAGGCTGTGATGCGAGGACTCTCAGGGACCTACTTAAGTCTGCGATCACTCTAAAAGCGGATAGGACCAAACCTTTTATTCCCCTAGCAGCGGTTATGTCTCAAACCACCGGCAACAGGTTGAGCTCCTACGATCACACCTTCTCTTGCAAACATAGCACTGGATGGAAGGTATGCTTCACCGACCTCGTTTAACACCATGCTTCCTCCGAAGCTTTCATCTGAGTAGTCACTACGCCCTACCCTATCGCTGAGTCTTTGGAAGCGGTTTCACTCCTTTATAGGTCGGAACTCTGGAACCTAAAGACTTTCTCAATCAGACAGGATAGATGGATTGAGTGCGCGTTGCCTTGATTTGAGGTGAACTCCTTTTCCTCTTCTTCCGGACCGGACCCTTCCATGTGAGAAGCTGGAAGTCGAGTTATTGATGAATGAGAATCTAATGTCTTATTAAACCTTTAGGAGCGATCTGTTCATCCAACTCGAAATATCGTAAGTAAGAGAAGAAGAAGAATCTGACGCCCAAAATTC
Source organism: Tagetes erecta (assembly GCA_030867185.1). NCBI lineage: Eukaryota > Viridiplantae > Streptophyta > Magnoliopsida > Asterales > Asteraceae > Tagetes > Tagetes erecta. The sequence continues at coordinate 3,375,326 of CM061492.1, forward strand.
CCATTTCTTTCTTGGTTGGACCAACCGGCGAAATCAGTCTTCCTGAATTGGAAGAGCAAGAACAAGTCTCTCCATTTTTTTGGGGGAGCAGAGCAGTCAAAGAATGAAACAGATCAAATGGAGAACAGGGGACTCATACTATATGGGAATCCGACGCGGAGCGATGTCGACTTTCTAATGGATACGTCCTCGTCTACTTCCACTAATTCTTCAACGGCGTCCGACGCGCAGAGTGCACCACCTGACGTAGAACATTTAAAATCTATTAGCTTTGGGTCGCAAGCGAAAGTTCAACAAGTTAAGAGAACTAAAAATATAAATTAATGATTTAAAAATCATGAAAAATGACCAAAGTAAAAGTCGAACCCACGACCCTTTTATCCAAATGAAAGGCGCTATATCACTACGCTATGTCATCAACTTGATTATATATTCTCACTTTTATTATATATATACATACATATTTATATTCAAAGGTCTTCGGTAAACAAAATATTTTCACTACGGGATACAAGTTGAGGGTGAAACACCCTTAGTATTATAAACATATTATTTACATTATCACGAAAAATAGGCCCAATTTTGTCTCAACAAAAACATAACTTATAAAAGTAATCATTGTTTCCTTTTGTTTTAACAAAATATAACACATTGTGCACACATGACATGCACAAGTTTTCTTACAAAAACTCGACATGACATCCGTATAACGAACATCTCTTACGGTGAAATAAAACATGTTTAGTAATAAAAGATCTGAGTAAACTTGCACATGACTCCATAAATGAATTTATTGTCATTTAGTAGATAAATCGACACTAGAATTATACACCAATTGAATCATCATTTATTATCGAGCAACATCAAAACTATATAATTTAGATAAGTAACAATTGTCACAAATATTCCTTTCGTTGACCCGCTTTCAACACTTGATCATCTTTGCTTTTCACTTCATACTTCTATTATACAACATCACCATACATTAGATATAAATCCAAATAGCTCATCTTCTATAGGGTGTATGATAATAACTTAATGTTAGCTTTTACCATATTATTCGAAAGTGCAACCCTCAAACACAACTCCTTAATCAAGTAGATAAAGCTCCAAGCTAGCTATCTCATTAGCCCTCATGATTGGTTCAACTCAATCACCCTTTTTAGTCGACAAGTTCCAATCCCATTTGCACCTATTGTCACCAAACATATCATCGTTAGAAAAAAAATGCACTTAGAAAAAAATGCTATTGAAGAGTATTTTACATACACCTAACTGTCTAAACGCATATGAACTCGACTTACCATGAACTTGGTTATCTGATATATAGGAAACGTAGATTCTTCATAAACATGAATTTTTATAAATTTGTTTAACTACAAACTCGATTATTCATGCATATGATCAATATTAACGGCATAAAGTTGGCCACCTAAGTTAATGAACATTGATCTTTCCTTCATCTAAGAATTTAATTTCTAATGAACTTGAATATCAATTAACTTTAATTACTTAAGCATGAAATCATAACCTATGTGCATCTTTATTTGTATTTTAGAAGTTTTGTGTCCCTTGACCCGCGAATGACATAATGAATTATGAGAACCATGGAAAAGCTTATGTATTTACTGGTGCATATGAAATTACAAAAGTTTGTGCATGGAACTCATAGTAAGTTTTGTCATGTACTTTTGGGCAATGCGACAAATGTGGTGTGATAACAGCATGGTGGATAAGCGATGGTACTTCCTATATATAAGTGCTATTGTCACATCGTCAAATGAAATGTTGCTTATGTCCAGTGAAGTTTGTGTAGTTTCTGGACCTTGACCCATTGCGTTTAATCTTAACAAAGTTCTCACTTGCGTTTTTCATTTATCATTATATATTATCATTCTCAACATTTAGTGCTCATGTTGATGATTCAACTTCTCGATGTTGACGTATTCTTGTTCAACTCGAGGAATCTAGATAATGGAAAGCGCATTATCATGGACAGCATTTGGAGTTGTTCCACATTTACTCATTTTATCAATCATGTTATGGTCAGAGCTTTTGTATGGTCAGGTATGACAATTGTGTCGCAATTCCAACCAAACCTTATAATAGTCCTTTTATGAATTTGTTACTATTTTTTATAATCAATTATTCTAATTATTTTTTAATACTTTTCCGACTGATTTGCGAATAAAGGCAACGGTCGCACATTTTGCAATCGTTTTGCGGCCGTATTGCTACCATTAAAATTTCTGACAGAAATCATATTTAGTTTTCGACCGTTTGTTTTCCGTCGCAAATTTGGTAGTAATTGCTCAATTTTCTATTAGTGTCTTAAATTCCTAAGAAGCATAATTGTTTTTTATATAAATCCGATGTATTTGAACATGTTTATTTTTAACCAAACTATTACACTATAATCAAGGTATCAAAACATAATTTAGGTATGAATTCAAGTTTGTCCACTAAAACTTCTTTTTTATCACCCATAATAATTTAATTAGGTATATTACCCATAATAACTTAATTAGGCATTAATTCAAGTTTGTCCACTAAAACTTCTTTTTTATTACCCTTTATTTATATATGTAAATCGAATTATATTATCTTCACCCCAGAACTTAAGATGAATATGACATTTTTTAAGTTGAATCATGTGGTGGTTATAATCCTTATGGTTGCATATATGCAGTTTTCCACCACAGTGATATCTATTGATCATAAAGTCGGCATAGGTTTTTATGGGTGGGAAGATAAATACAATTATACAGAATGGGCAAGGCGTCAGAATTTCACAAAAGGCGATAAGCTCATTTTCGAATTTTATTTCGGAAGACATAATGTCGCAGAAGTGACAAAGGAGGTTTATCAGAATTGCGGCACACCCCCACATAAGAGTGTCATTCAAATATCTCCCGCCATTTTCACCTTGACCACCATTGGCTTTCACCATTACATTTGCACAAGTGACTGCAAAACACATAAATTTTATGTTTTTGTGGCTGATAAGTAGATGTAATAGGGTTGGTTATTATCAAGCTATTTCCTTTCATTCAATAAAAACCTAATTTTATATTTATTTCACCGTGTTTGTTTATTTATTTATATATATATATATATATATATATAAAATAGGGATCGAGGACTAACAGATTTGGTTAATTAGCAGCTCATATCGTATCTGGTCTCCATTTCTGAAATTCGGTAAATAATTCGGTCGTTAATTAGCAGTTCATGTGCAAATTCAATTTGATACTAGTTTCTTTAAGCAAATTATAGACTTTGAATGCAACTCACAACCTCTAGGTACTATTTATTTTGATGTTTCAATATTACTATTTTATATTACATATCATTATTTATTAGAGATTTGATTCGGGCGCAGTAGTCAGTTCTAAAACAAAAAAGAGAAGCTCGATAAACTCGAGCCATCTTTATGAGCCGGCTCAAAATATCGAATGCTTGAAAGTTTGATACGAATTTAAAGGGCTTGTTATACTACGACGTATGTACGTACGTACTGTTTGTCGATCAGATTATAACTTAATTTATTTAAAAAAAATACTTGTATTATTTACAACATGATTGATTAGTTATGCTTTAAACTGAGTTTAATAATATCTTAAATTTATCAAGTAACAAATAATGAAGTAGTTCACCGGATTTTTTCATTTTTTGTAAAGTGTAATATTATAAATTTGTGTTCCTCTTTTACAGGGAAGTGTGCAAATGTGATAGTTTAGTGTTAAAGGTGAAAATGGCGGGACTCTTTATAATCAACATTCTTAGTTGCAGTTGTGTTGTATTTGTTGTAACTTAATTGTAAGCCTCCTTTGTAACTTCTGACACATATATTATTTTTCAAGGAAGAAATTCAAAAACGAGCCTATCGCCTTTTGTGAAATTATGTTCCCTTACCAATATTATCACCGTCGACTTTTTGATCAACAGACAACAATGTGCTGGAAAAATTCATAATGCAACCATTACGATCATAACCACCACATGATTCAATTTAAAAAAATGCCATATTCGTTTAAGTTCTTGAGTGAGGGTAATAGAGTTGGATTTGTATATTTAAAGAGTAATAAAAAAGAAGTTTTAGTAGACAAACTTGAATTGCCTAATTAAATTATAATGTGTGATAAAAAAGAAGTTTTAGTGGACAAAACTTGAATTCATACCTAATTAAATTGTTATGAACGATAAAAAAGAAGTTTTAGTGGATAAACATGAATTCATACCTAAATTATTGGTGATTTCATACCTTAATTATAATATAATAGTTTGGCTAAAACTAAACATTTTCAAATATATTGGATTTATATAAGAAAAACAATTGTGCTTTTTTAGAATTTAAGACACTACTAGAAAATTTAGCAATTACTACTAAATTTATGACAGTAAACAAACAATTGCAAAACTTAATATGATTTATGCCATAAATTTTAATGATAGCAATACGGTCACAAAAAAATTGCAAATGTGCGACCATTGCTTTTGGTCACAAATCAGTCGGAATAGTATTATTAAATAATTATGAATAATTGATTTATAAAAAGTAGTAACAGATTGATAAAAGGAATAAAAGGTTTGGTTGGAATTGGACACAATTGTCATACCTGACCATACAAAACCTTTGGCAACTTCCTAGCCACTCCGGTCACCGTCCCTAACAAAACCTCTGGCAGTGTCTGCGGTCATCGTCCCGTTCTCATACATCCTAAACTGATCCAAAGACTACGAGCTTCAATTTCCCCGTCCAATAAAAAAATTATCCGGGTTGATATCACGATGCGAAATCAATGACCATACTTAATCGGTTCAATAAAATGATCGAAGAGGTTCGTGAAGTAAGTGATTAATTGGATCATATATGTTTGGCTGTTTCTTGTTTGTTTAAAGACGGATTAATTGTATTTGGTGTACTGTTGGCATTAATTGCTATTGCTATTATATATGTTTGTTGATGGTGCTTTTCTTATTATCTTAGTAAGTGTTTTTAAGCCAGCTGTACGTTATATGTTTCCTAGCTTTTCTGTTCACACAAGTCTTAGATAAATATTGATCATATATATATATATATATGATAAAAAGGATATATATTTGCTATTTTGTTTTGTTCGATTGTTTATAATAGAGCTTGTCTACTTCATTCATGTTAATCAAACACCAGGTACATAGCTAGCTAGGAAATTATATATGTCCAATAATACGAGACTTGATTTGAGTCTCTTATGGGTTAAGTATATATAAATATATATATATATTGAATGTTTGGATACTTTATTTTGTAATTTAAGTGGCCGGATTGTTTAATATGATTTTGAATATTTGATAAATTGTTAATTTTTTAAAATATGATTTTAGTATTTAATAAATGGTCGTAATTATCTTGTCTCGGTTGCAAAATGGTAGTAACAACTAACAAGGGCTAGTCACAAAACTATCTAAAAAATCCGTTCTCTACATACAAGCTCCCAACTGAAAATTTCGTACTTAATAAATCAAGTAACTAGGACCAGAAGATCCGAAAATAACCACCCTGACCCTCAAAAGCCATTATCATCATCATCCATTGGACGAACCTTTGAATCCTGCTTCAGAGGCGTTGCCAGACACACTCTAGGTACCATGGGAATATGCAAGAGAAGACATTCTATATTACATTGCTTCCGGTGAGTTTAACGTCAGAAGAATTAATCTAGACTGTAGGATAATATTTACGTTAGATACCAATCATTTCTCTATGAACTATTGGGATTTTGTTACTTTGTTTTTTATTTATTTCGTTTCATATAAATTGATTCCTAGCTAATAGTTTATTACAAGTAATTTTGGTATTATATGGGTAAAGGCTCACATCAATTTGAGTTTGTTGTTGAATTTTGGTGTGGGTTGTGTTTAAAGTATTATAATGGGGGGCTTCAACAAAAGAATTAATTAGGGGTGTAAACGAGTCGAGCCGAGCCCGAGCTCGTCTAGGCTCGAGCTCGGCTCGTTTAAGTTTAACAAAGCTCGAGCTCGAGCTCGGCTCGTTTCAAGCTTTAATTTCAAAGCTCGAGCTCGAGCTCGTCATAAACTTCTCAAGCTCGAGCTCGGCTCGGGCTCGGCTCGACTGATGTTTTATTATTTTATTTTTAATTATTTATATTTAATTATATATATTTTTAATTATTTATATTTAATTTTACATAAAATTTTAATTATATGTTTTTTATATATAACAAAATACATATTATATATTTTTAATCATAATTTATATATATTTTAGCTAATAATAATAATGTATATTTATAAAATAAATAAAAAATATATATAAATGAAAAGCTCGATAAGGCTCGCGAGCCGGCTCGAGCTCGATGTGTAAAGCTCGAGCTCGGGCTTGATAACTTAATGAGCTTTTTTCTTAGGCTCGGGCTCGAGCTCGAGCTCGAAAAAACTCGGCTCGTTCGAGCTTTTTATCGATCCGATCTCGAATAGCTCGCGAGTAGCTCGGCTCATTTACACCCCTAGAATTAATTAATAGTTTGGTATCAATCAGTTAATAATTCATACACATATTTTAAGTATGCTACAACTCTCAATTGTTTGGTATTCAGACATATGCAATGTTTTGAAAATAGAGCCAGATACTAAACTGATATTATAGTTTTAATGGTTGTATCAGTTGGACCGGGTGAATGAAATATGTATTTATCAAAGTAATACCACAAAAACTCTAAATTAAACACAACATAAGTTTAATAATATAAAGTTATACCACAAAAATAATAATCCAAACAAGTTCTAACGCTAAGAATCACTAAAAAATCATAATTTAAACAAGTTTTAACGTCAAAATAAAAAAAATCTCATCATATTCATCACTTGAAACATCAACAAATTGACTTTCATTACAAAAAAACACAAAAATAAATAGATGTAAACATAAAATCCAAGAAAATCAAATATAAAAATATATATTTAGTTCTAACCCGGTTCAATTACGGTCGTGTTCCGGTCCGACCGGACCGGTTCGAGCGGTTCAATCCGGTTTATAAACACGTATCAAACCGTGTATAATTTAACCAGGATTCTTAAAAAAAACGGTCCAACTCCGATTGGACCGGCCGGTTTAATAACATTGGATATATATATATATATATATATATATATATATATATATATATATATATATATATATATATATATGGAATTGATGCAAAATCTAGAGCAGCAATTTCAGCTTTAATATCTCAACTGAAGACCGATCTTTGTGGTGCTCTAGGTAAAATTAATTTACAGTCAATTATGTACGATATATCAATTGTAATTTCTTTTTCATTAGTTTAATTTTATCACTTAATTAACATGTGCACGGGTAGGGCTGTTCAAATCGCTTGCCGCTCGTCGCTCGTTCGGAAACTGCTCGGAAAATGCTCGCTTGCTTTTCGCTCGATTGTAAACGAGCCGCTCCGCTCGGTTCGGTTTGTAAACGAGCCAAGCAACGAGCAAAGGTCCGCTCGGTTCGGTTCGGCTCGAATATTTTTAATTTATTTTTTATATAATTATATATGCATAAGTAGCTAATATGTTGTTATAATTATGTTGATATTAAATATATATTTTCAAAATTATTAGTTATATTTGATATATTTGAAAATAATAGTCATTTATCTCTTTTACTAGATTAGTACCCGTGTACTACACGGATTTTAGTTTTATAGGTTTTAACTCAATTTACATATCAAATTTATTTTTAACATATATCTTACTAAATCGATTTGGATATTTACAAATATATTCATATAAAAAATCATATGTTACAATAAAGGATATGATTTATAATAGATGGTAAATTTTTATTGGAACATATCGGGTTAGGAAATAATTCATGATAATTGTTAATTTTTTTATTTGAACATATCGAGTTATGAAATAATTAATGATAATTGGTAAAACTTTAATTTGAACATATCGGGTTATGATAAATCATAATAATTGATAAGTTTTTTATTTAAACATATCAGGTTATGAGATAATTCATGATAGTTGGTACATATCGGGTTAAAATATAGATCATGATAATTGATAAATTTTGTATTTGAACATATCGGGTTAGGAGATAATTTATGATAATTTGTGAATTTTTAATTTAAACATATCGGGTTATTTCGAATATGGAGCATACAATGACCCGCCTAAAAATTCTCCATCAAATTAATTAAGAACATGACACCTAAGCAAAATCCTATGTGGAGTAGTTAAAATGGTGACATGTGGATGTGTTACTCAATTATTAGAATAGGTAGATTAATTGTTTTATATACATTATACAAACATCAACCTTAATTTCTCGAATAAATTACAAGTTAATACTAGTTTTTCTTAAAGCTATAAATATGTATTTATGTATATCATATTTAACTTTAAACTTGTTTCTTATAAACTAATTTTAAGGAAAAAAATACAAAAAGTAATCCTCATAAATTCGCTCGGCGCTCGCTCGAAAAATACTCGGTTCGATTTTGGCTCATTTACGTTCGGTTCGAAGTTGGCTCGATTTGTAAATGAGCCGCTCGGCTCGGTTCGATTTGTAAACGAGCCAAGCAACGAGCAAGCCCTCGCTCGGTTCGGTTCGGCTCGTGAACAGCCCTATCCACGGGTGCCACAATTTGTTGAAACTATATAACAGGTGGTGTTGATATATGTGATAATAGACCGGTCCGGTTAGCTGATTGTAGAATTTAGGTCCATAAATATTTATTTTGATTTTAAATCTTGTATTAGCTGATCATTCCTTTGTTTTGTAATGTACGTTATAAACGTGTTAAATTTGTGTTGTTTGTAGTGAACATTAATTGAATTTAGCACATGGAGTGGACATCTAGGAATTGCATTTGAAGCAAGACTTGAAACTGATAATATTAAAGGACGTTCTGGACTTATAAGTTATAAAACTGATAATATTTTGCAATTTGGTGGCAGCTGTATAAGAGTAAGGGATCATATAAAAGAATAAAGGGATTGGCAAAAGGTTTCACCCCAATTTTTTGAACGTCCATAACTTTTACATACAATATTATTTTTTTTTAAATTAATTGTACCATAAAAACGAGCATTTTCTTATCTTTAAAACGCGTATAATATTCATATATAAAAAACAAAAAAAAATCATGTTTTTAAGCTCATTGTGTTATTTGTCAAGTCATTGTGTTATTTATTCAGGTCATTGTGTTATTTGTCAGGTTTTTGTGTTATAACACAATAACCTAATGAAATAACACAATCATCTGAAATAACACAATGACCATACGAATAATACAATGACCTGACAAATAACACAATGAGTTGAAACATAGATATAACACAATGACCTAACAAATATAACACAATGACCTGACGAATATAACGCAATGACCTGACGGATATAACACAATGACCTGAGGAATATAACACAACGATCTGACGGATATAACATAATGACCTGACAAATATAACACAATGATCTGAGGAATATAACATAATGACCTGACAGATATAACATATTGACCTGAGGAATATAACACAAGGATCTGACGGATATAACATATTGACCTGAGGAATATAACACAATGACCTGACGAATATAACACAATGACCTGAAAAATATAACACAATGTCTTGACTAATATAACACAATGAGTTGAAAAATATAACACAATGACCTGACGAATATAACACAATGAGCTGAAACTTAAAAAAAATCGTTTTTTATACACCAACATTATATGTGTTTTAAAGATAAAAAAACACTCGTTTTTTTGGTGTAATTTTTATTAAAAAGTATTGCCGTATGTAAAAGTTATGGACGTTTAAAAATAATGGTGGAATTTGAAAATGTGACAAGACTAATATACCATTAGCCTACCATTTAAAGTTATAACTATTTACCATTATGCCACATTGTGTTTATGGGCCATTGATCTTCATTTAATATTAGATCTAATGCTCTAAATTACTTCTTAGACTTTATAGAAAATTTAGACTTTAAGTTGAACTTAATTCAGGACTGTTAGGTCAAGCTGGCTGGGGCAGTTTTTAAATAATTTCGTATAAAAAGTTATAAATGCTTGAAAAAAAAACGAGGTCTTTAATATATTGTATGTTATTATAACTTTATCTCTAAGTTTTATTCTTATATCTATAAAATAGAAACCGACCCAGGTACACCCCTAATAGGAGAGTGTTGAAAATGTAACTACTTTTAAATTTCTTAAAATTCTCTAAAATATAATTAGTGCTATTATAATATATTTTATATACATATTTTAAATAAAAATTATTATTGTAAAAGAAACTCTCAAAGAATGACACATAAACAAGAAGCTCTAAAATGATATCATACAAGTAAAATTGATTTTGCTTTATTATATTAAAGATTAGAGATTTATATAAGAAGCAATTAAGAGTTTAGTAGAGCGAAAATGTGAAAAGTGACCAGCAGAACATTAAGTATTTATTGTCTTAAGCTAGAAACAAAACAGTTTTGAAGAACTTTAATCGACACATATCTATCTATAGCTTTTAATAAATAAAAATGTTTTGTATGCTACTTGGAGTTCATTGGAGATAGTTTTGGAGTGAAATTCCCGAAGTCTTATGTGTGGATCTTTATGGAACCCGGATATGCGGACCACCCAACCCGATTTTCAACCGGGTATATATTTTCTTTTGTATGATGAAATCCAACTTTCATTCACTTTTTAATTAGCAAAAATAACCACAGCTAATTCTTTATCGCCTTTTTAATTTTTTCATTCTTCATGATGATTTGAATCCTATTAAAAGGTAAATATATATAACTAGTTATTGGTCCCACGTCTCACTAGCTAGCTAGGTCTACAAATTAACTTGATGAAGTTGTAACTTGTAAGTAGGTGACTAATTAATGTTCATGATATATAATTTTTTTAAATCGGCTATAACTAGCGATAGCTTGGATTCACTTAAAAAAATGGTCGCTGGCATTGTAAGTTCTTTGGTTTTCGACACATGTTTCTGAAATCGTTTGTTGAATCTACTTACACTTTTGGTTTATTTTTTCGATCCATTAATATATATGTAGTTAATTTCATTCGTAAGAAATATTTATGAACTTATGAATTATATATTGTAGCGTTATTCAACTTGTTGCCCGTTTACTACATGTCACATTATTGTGAAATCTTTAGTGTTTAATAAAAATATTTTTAGTTTTTTTTTTTTAAATTCAACCCATGTGATACATAATCAAAAAATATAATTTTATTTTTCAAAAAATTTCTTCCTTTGTTTTTTTTGGATAATGCCTATGTATTTTACATGACTTAATTCACTTGTGTTACACATGACAAGTTTAATTTAAACTAGTACGTTTTTATAAAAAAAAAAAAAACTTGTACTCTAGACTGCATTGTGAAATCTAATTTTTTCATGTTGAGTACGTGAGGCGTAATAACTAACTCATCACCCATCGTAATCCTAATGGCAAGCTAGTACTTAAACTGATCACCGCCATTCAATCATATCTCAGAATTAAGACATGATCACCGGCCATTAATGTACATTGGCTAGCTAGCTAGCTTCGGCTTAAACTGTGATCGCATGCATATATGGTGAATATATATATATATAGGCGAACTATATATATATATCCGGCCAATAGTTACATTGATCTAACTTTAGCTAGGTAGGTAGAAAATTAAAAGACAATATGCGATCAGTATATATATATATATCAAACTGAACATGTTCTGATCGACTATATATATACATTAATTATTAATTAATATATATATATATATATTATATGCTTTTGTAATATTAATTAATCTCTCACTCCGGATGTTGAGGGGAAGGAGTAATCAGTACATGATTCATCACGACTTGCTCCTAGGCCGTCGTCACCAACATTCTCCCAGAAATGCTGTCTTGTCGTAACTGAAACATGCAGCTGGTCATTGTTATTTAGCAAATTATCTTGAGTACAGTTGCCGTCTAGAATGTTAATGATGTTCCTCATTTTTGGTCGAAAATTTGGCGACGCTTCAGTACATAAAAGGGCCAGATTTATAACTTTCAAAGCTTCTGTTTTTGAATATTTGGACCCTAGGTCTGGATCAACCAGCTCTAATAGTTTGTTTCTCTCTTTTAAATTACAAGCCTGCCAGCAGAAAATTAAAGATATTAGACCGAATGGAATGGAATGGAAGTTAGTTGTAATTATATATACATTAAATTAATATATATTTAGCTAGCTAGCTAGCTCACCCAATGAAGAAGGCAAAAAATATCAGCTGATGGTTTGTAGCCAGGTTTTTTTCCACTGATAATTTCTAACATTACCATTCCGAGGCTAAAAACATCCGTCTCTAGAGAGTACTCGCCACGTCCGGCAGCTTCTGGAGCCATATATCCTCTTAAGATCGAACCGGCCAAGAAATTAAATATATATATATAGTTAGCTAGTATGTATATATATAATCATGAATGAAACTAATTAGCAAATCAACATTCCGGCTGCAAAACGTACTAAAAACATACTTGGATCCCACAATAGAGGTGCTCGTATGGGTCTTCAAATGAAGCTTTGCCAAACCGAAATCAGATAGTTTTGCAATAAGATTTCCGTCAAGCAAAACATTGCTCGTTTTTATATCTCTATGTATGATTGGAGGGTCACTTTCATGAAGAAAAACCAAGGCTTGAGCTATATGGTTGCATATTTTTAGCCTCACACTCCATGTCAGTTTCTCTTTTAATGCATTCCCAGCTGCATATATATATGTAGGATATATATATCGATTTAATTAATATATATATATATATAACAATATTTCATTATTAATATATATATTAGGTAAAGAAAATGGACCGAAAAGGGTTACGTAGAAAGAGAAACTAATATTTTATGCTTACCTAAAAGTGCATGTGATAAACAATTATTTTCCATATACTCGTAAACGAGGCAAAGTTGGTTCCTTTCAAAGCAAGATCCATAAAGTCGGACAATACGAGGATGGTTAACTCTGGCAATGACTTCGATTTCCGTCAAAAATTGAACGATTCCTTGTTTAGACTTTGGGGATAGTAGCTTGATGGCAACTATTGTCTCATCTGACAATATACCCTACATGTATATAACATAAGTTTAACTTATTAGTAACACAAAGATATATATAAAATTAAGCTAGGTTATGTATTTGGACTAAGTTAGCTGTTTTGATCAATTGACAATCTAGCTTATAACACAATAATGCAACCTTATAAACATCCCCAAAACCACCATCTCCAAGCTTGTTTGATGGATTCAAGTTGTTTGTGGCAGCTATAATCTCTTGTTTTGTGAACAAGCGCAAGCTTGCTTGGATTGGTAACTCCACAGTACCTAGGATCATCAATTAAGCCTAGTTGTTGTGATATGATCAAATTAAATGCTTGTCAATCAAAACAAAACAAAACTAGATCAAGGTGATATGAGTTACCTCTATCCGTTATTCTTTCCCTCATAGTGTAGCCTTTTCTCCACAACAAAACAATGATTAGAAACACAAAAATAACTCCTCCACCAACCGTCCCTAGTATCAAACCAACTTTATTCTTTCCATGAAATCTTTGTGGCTTAAAATCTGTAAGATCATTAAGATAATACTTAATTTGGTGGCAGGAAATTGAATGTGATAAATGAAGGCTTACTCGGTTCAACTGATATAGCTGATATAATAGGACCATAGCTTCCTTCAACTGGTATATTAGTAGTTCCTTTTCCTGCCCAGTAAAGTTGGATCTTTATTGTTCCAGTTGTCACTTCAATCATGTACCTCTTTATAACTGCTTTGCCTGTACCTCCAGCCTCTTTTGCTATATCAAAATCCTTTATTTTTAACTCCCCCTACAGTAAATTAATAATTAGTTTCTTATTAGACATTAATCTTTCTTTTAAAGATGCATTAGCTTAGGGCAACAAACTAAACATACGTGTGTGTGATATATATTATGTTATAGCTAAAATCCAAATATATAACAAGTCAAAGACCCACATCCTATTTAGTTTTATAGTGCATGTAGCTTAGCTTTGAATTGTTGTAATTACTACCAATCATGTTTTACTATTTTTAAGAGGTCGAATAAAGAGAGTGTGAACGGTAAATTTATAATAATGATGTTTTGGAAAACTGATTTCATTTGTCCTTAAAAAGTGTGAGCCGGCCCGTTACCCGACCAATCATATATAATGTTAAAAAAAATGCATAATTATTACCTGCACATAAACATTGAACACACGCTTCCCGAAGCTGTTAAATAACTTATCATCGTCGGTGAAAGCAATCTCTGCAAAGTGGAGTGTGACATTGTAGCTCCCTTTCATAAGACACAATCCATAATAAGTGGTAGAAATAGGGGTCGCGCGTGCTGTTGTGTATAATTTGGTATAAGACGTTGGTATATTATGAAGTTGAGACGTGTTGGAAAGAATATAGCTATCATCAAAAGCATCTACGAAGTTTCCTGTGTTGCTAGAAGCCCATTCACCATCCTCCCAGAAAAATGCAACGTGAATTGCTCTGTCAGCTTTGTAGTTGAAGGTGTTGTTGATAAGTACGTCTCTACCCCCACAGTTGATGTATAGAGAAGATTTTTCTAATGCCAAAAATGACAATTAATTTTATCTAAGATATGAGGTAATGCATGTGTAATTGTATGAACTGGTGTGAAAAGGCTAGTTCACTTACGCTGTGCTAGCGGTTTAGTACATGGGAAATCTTTCTGTAGACATGGATGAATATTTTTTCTACATGCGAATAAGAAATATATATGAAAAATAAGTAGTATATATATGTGATTGTGTAGTTAAATTTGATTCTTACACAACACTTAATTAGCTAGTGCATGTGGTTCATGACTTACTGGCCGGGTGACTTAGGATCGTACTCGAAATGTGATAGCTAGTACGTTGTTTGCAATCACACAGAGCACGATCGAGCTTAATATATAAAAAAACTCATTTCAAGTGATAAAATTAGATATGTATATATATATATATAGTCATGCCTTGCCAGCTTAGCTTGTTTTAGAATTTAATATATATATATATATATATATATATATATATATGAGTCTTAGGCACGTACTGTATGTTTTTTGAAGACGAAGAATAGCTTTCCACCACATTTCTGAGTAAGGCAATTAAAATTTTGATTACATATATATTAAGCGCGCGTGTATGCATGCATACACTACAAGCGTTTAACCATAATAGATCGATATATGGATCGAGAAGAATATGCATATATATATGTACTTACTCGCGTATATATATAGCTAGATCGAACTTACATAGACCCTTGATTACAGTTACTTGGACCAGAAGCGTCCCAAGTAAAATGATTATTCGAAATATCCCTGTAAATTAAGATCATGCATTTATATATACTCGATCTGATCTGAGATAATTTTATTATTAATTAATTAATTATATATATATATAGTATCCGTCCGGCCTTACACATTTTTGCTTGATAGGATCCATTCAGGGAGAGGTCCAGTAAGATTATTCTCTTTAAGAGAACTATCAAAATAAATACGTACCCGTCCGGTACGTACGGTACGGTCTTAATTAATTAGATCGAGTGCTAAAAACATACATATATATGTAGTGAAGGTGGTTAGCGACATACATGTAGTGTAGAGATGGGAGTCTAGAAAATGACGCCGGTATGTCCCCGGTTAAGCTATTGAAACTGAGGTCTCTAAATCAATTATCAATTGTACGTAACGTACGTACGTGTAGATTAATGATCAAGCATATATATATATATATCGCGAAACATAAAAAAACTAATTAATGATTAATTACTTACAGTGCTTCTAGATTTATCATATATTTCCCAATATAGTCAGGAATCGACCCATGAATAAAACAATTCCTAAGCACCCTGCAAAATATATATATATATATGCATATGGTTGTTAATTAATTAACCAAAAATGAATTAAAAAGATGATCATGATCGATGAGCTAGTACTGCTAATTAAAATATATAATAATAGCTAGCTAGAATTAATTAATTAAATTAAGAGAGACTCACAAATGAGACAATCGTGCCATATTCTGTAGTCGGGGAAAAGTAGAAGCTCCACCTATCAAATCACTAATTATCCTACATGACAATTAAGTAGCTAGCTAGTTAAGATCGATAGATAATTAAACGTACGTACGTACGTACAAAAGGCCGGTACTAGCTAGATATATCAAACAAGACATACAAATGAGTGAGTTGTGTTAAGCCAGAGATGCCATTGGGGATAGGTCCCTTAAAAGAACAGCCTTGTATATACCTGCATGCATGCATGTTTCATCATAAACCAAACTTTTTAGATTAATTAATTAGCACAGCTAGCTAGCTTACATAAATAACAAGCTAGCTAGCTATATATATACTCTACACTTACAACTTCTTAAGTTTTGTCCACCGGCTAATGAAGTTTGGTATTCTTCCAGTGAAATTGTTACCACTTATGGCCCTGACATATGTATTCACAAAGTACTTAATTAATAAAGTTATATGATCGAGATCGATATTTAATTAATTAATGTTAAAACATGCATGCATCGATCAATGGATCATAGATCGATGTTAATTTGTACATGACCGGCCAACTAGCTAGCAGCTCGATTGATCGATCGATCTCTTAGCTAATTATTCGATAATATATATAATATTATATATTTAATTTAATTACAAGCTAGCTTGCTAGATAGGTCTAATTAACTCACGTACATTTCGGTCAAGTTGGTAAGTTTCGCAAGTGTAACTGGCAGTGGTCCAGTGAAATAGTTTGAAGATAGAGCACTAGGAATATATATAATACAAAGTTTAACATGATTAGCAGGCAAAATTCAAGAAATTAATTACTTAATATATATATATATATATAAATTGTCATCAACAATTAATATATATTTATATATAGAAGATAATAATTAGTACGTACAGGCTTTTTAAGTTTCTCAAATAGGCGATCTCTTTGGGTATGGGTCCATAAAATTGATTTCCTTCCATGAGCCTACAAAACAATTAATTAATATTAATGCAATCCGGCCGGCCACATTAATAATGCAGCATGCAGTAGTACAGTTAGCTAGCTAGATACATCGATCAAGTTTATATATATATAAGACGATCCATCTATCGATGTGATGTGGCTTACAATTCTTCAAGCTTAATTATCCTTGTGAGAGCCATAGGAAATGGCCCGGATAACCAGTTTCCACCGAGTGAACTGCATATATATATAATTATACAAGTTATAAAAAATTAAACCCAAATATAATTATATATATATATTTTTGCAGCCAAAAAGCTAGCTAGCTAGGGTGGTGTTATGATCTTACAGGGAGATCAAGCGCATAGTAGCCCATTCAGACGGTACAGATCCTTTAAGGTAGTTATTACTTAGATCCCTTTCATGAGTAACACATACGAACAATATTTAATATGATCGATCAATTGAGGCCGGATCTATATATGATTATTAATTTTTGTAAGCTAATAACTAGATTTTACTTACAAATATTCAAGGTGTGGAAGGTTGGCAAATTCTAGGGGGATGTCACCCGAGATATTCTCCTTTTCTAAGTCTCTGGATGCATGGTAAAATTAAGAAAAAAGTCTAAATATGACGTTGTTGGTAATGAATTAATTTAATCTATTAGTAACAATATATATACACTTGATGATGAGGTAGCATGCACTAGCTAGCTTACGTACATGTTAGTGACACTGCAGGTTTCGAAATTACAATCACAAAGAAAAGAGCTCCACTTCCCTTCACCACTGCACGGATCATTGTCAAAATCCCATTCGGCACCTAATCCCATCTTTTCCCAAATTACTTTTAGTGTCTTCACTGCAGACAACAATTAATCCGGCCATCACGTACTATATATACTAATGGCTGTGCCGGCCTGGCCGGCTATTTAACTAATGCAAAACCAAGCAATTTAATTGTATATATATATATATAATACTTACATTCATTCGTATCAAGCTTTGGTGCTGATCGTGTAAATGCAAAACTTGAGTACAAAATCAAGGATATTAATGCCACGTATACAAACTTCTTCATGATCGATTCTCGATAGCTTTTTAGTTTCTTGGATGAACGATCGACTAAGTACGTTTGTTTATACGTACGTACAATTAAGGAAAATGCCAAGTATATAGAGATCGATCGATCGAGTTAATTGCTTCAGCTGGTAAAAGAAAAATAATATATATATATATATAGGCCGGACTAGTTAACCACTTAACCTAACCGATATATATATATATATATAGGTGGAGGTTCATTTGAGAAGACTCATATATTGCGAGAAGCAAAAGAAGAAACCTAAATCACTAAAAAACTTTTCATTTGTTTAATTTTTTTAAATAAATTCACTTCCTACATACAAATGTGTAAGATATAAACTAAAAAAAATCATTAAAATATTTTTTACGTATGTATTTTTAGCGTTTTAAATTTACCTACACACGTGTACGTTATGTGTAAGTAACCTAACCTACACATGACTTCCACATGTGTAGGTTTAACAAATAAACGAAATTTATTAAATTTTATTAATTGAATATCAAAGGTAATGAATAAATGTTGCATTTCTATCATTGTTTTGTAAGTTAAAAACGTTTCTGGTTGAAAAAATGAAGAATTTAGCAATTTCTTTTTCTTCTCGCAATATTTGCTCTTCTCAAATGAACCCTCCCCTATATATATATATATATATATATATATTTGGTTAATTAGCAGCTCATGTGGTATGGATCTGATCTCCATTTCTTAAATTTGGTAAATAATTCGGTCCTTAATTAGCAGTTCATGTGCTAAAGCTAATTGAGTTCGATACTAGCTAGTTTTTTTTAACCAAATTATAGACTTCATTTGAATGCAACGTACTCACTCTAGGTACGTACGTACGTTGTAATTAAGAACCCCCGCCGGCCACTTAGCTTGTTATTTCTTTTAATAGCTAGCTATAGGCCGGGTACGTACGTATATATGATGTGTGTACTAGCTAGCTTGTACTAAGGGTTTCATTGAATTAATAGTAATCACGACATGTTCTTGATATTGATTGAGTTGGAGGGACTTTTGATTCCCTCCCTTTACCATTTATTTACATCCCACACTCGTTAAGTTATTAATTAGTACTCTTGTATATGGCCGATGATATATGATGATATGGTGCTGGTGGTATCAGACCTAGCTTTGACTCATCGAACATATGGCCGCATTGAAAGACGATTTATTGTCTTCCGTTTGAAGATAAAAGCTAGCTTGCGAATGTGGATCCTTGACCGACAAAAGAAAAATAACTTTTGTTATCCTTAGACTACATGTAATGATTCATGCCCCTTAGTGGCATGCATTATATATGTGCCAAGTGGATGCTGATAGGATTAAAGCGTTACGCGGAAGCGAATCAACACTCACAATAGTACAAACGAATGTCACGTTTTTATTATCATCGGGAGCTCCATATATATATCATCACCCAAATAATATCCAAACGGGTAATAACTTCCATTAACAAAAAAGGATGCCTGGGGTGCATTACCGGCTAAGCGATCCTCTATGATTGGCGGCGCCTCAAGGACAAGGATGCTTAAAGCCGAAGTACACTTTTGTATAGTCGTAAATCACATCCTTCCTCTTGCTTCACATCTTTGTTGAAAATAAGATTTTTCTCGTTCTAAATCTTGAGCTATACGTAAAAATAACCTTGAACTCATCCGGAGCCGACGCCTAAAACTAGCTTCATAATTATATCTTGGCTCAACCGGATCAAAATAATCTTTCATAAAGCGTTCATTCGCAGCCGCTCTGTCTTTCTCGACGGATTCTCTTTGGTAAATGGGTCTTGGTGGGTTAGCGAAATGTCTCATAAACGAAGTCGCGAGTACAATCGCGCTTGTAACCGCATTATCCATCTCTTTCTCCCTTTGAAGTCTTATCTCCGCTTGATGATGAATATCAATCTACCATTTTAAACAAGTGTGTGTGTGTTAGGGAGAAAATTTGAGATTTAGTGTGTTTTTTGAGAGAATTACTTGTTTAAAAAAAATCAAGAAATTATATATATTATAAAAAAAATACTAAATGTGGAAAATAAATTAATATTTAGTTGTGTGATAATATAAGTTAAGTTATGATAATATTACATAGCGCACTAGTTATAAAAACTAGTTAAGTGTACTATATACTATTATTGACAATATTTTAATTTTATGAAAAATAAAGTATGGATAGCTTTAGTATATGTATGTATTTTATGCGAAAAGTTACTAATTTATTTTTTATAATACGATGAAACAATATGGATTGAGTGTTAGAATGAGTAGTTAACTATGCATAAAGACTATATGAATATGGTGATAACTTGAATCACATGTTTTATTGAAACTGTTGTTTAGGAAGTAATCATGCCAGACTTTTTTTTTTTAATATGGCTATTGGATTTTAATACTCTTAACTATGGGCTATTAGCCGTTGTCACTCTCAGCTGGTAACGTCTTCATTATCACCACTCCCTATTTAATACCCTCATCATGATGCTTTTTAAAACCGTAAGGGGCGGCGCCAGAGGGCGTTCCGACACCAAAGATGGACAGTATCATGGTGCGGTTTCGCTGGGTCGTTACAGATGACATCAGATCCAGGGACCGGACTAATGTGCCAGCAAGGACGCTGGACTCCTTAAGGGGGATGGATTGTGAAATCCCACATTGGTTGTGAGGGAGAACAAAGGCTTCCTTATAAAGTTATCAGGGGTGATAAAGCATAAATTATACATAAATCCCTAGTTATATTTGTTTACGTTTTTAGTTGTTTCGGTACGATTTTTATAGCAATTTTGAAACAACTGATGTTTTTATGTTTCATAGGTCCCATGTTGTTAAAGAAACAGAAAAATCGTGAAAAATCGAATCCTTAGGCGAAAACGGGGCGCGAAACGGAGTTACGAGCGAGCCGGTACGCGAAAACGAAGAAAGTTTTGGCTTTTCTTGGCCCGGTTCGCTATATAAACACTCCTTATGAAACCCTAGCCTCCTAGAAACCCTAGGGGACGAATTGGAGTGGAAAAAAAGCAGCTTGGAGGCGTGTTTGGAGGTTACGAAGGCGAAACAACGTGTCAGAAGCTCGTGGGATTGAAGATTGCATCTTAGATCACTCGGGTTACTTCGTTCTTTCGTTTTTATTTGTTTTTATCATGTTTAATACTTTTGAATTTGCCTTCGTTGGTATGACTATGATTGACTAAACCTTTTTAGAATCACCTAGGCTTTATAATGATTCGTTAACTTTGTTTTGAACTTGTGTTGGATTAACTTTTGGTTTATGGTTTACGTTTAATTAAAGTTTGAATCTTTATAATTGTTTGATGCATTATATATGTTTGAATTGATAGAATTGGTATTTTTAATCCACGTGTTCTTGGTGATTGTCTATGTCACGTAATAGGATTCGTTTTAGTCATTAACTTGCGTTGTGATTAATTATGGTTGATTTGCAATAAAACCATAGGATTAAATATATTAGTGAAATCGATAATAACGTGTAGCTAACCTAGATATCCGTGAGGTGATAGGCTATTAATAAGTCTCGGTTGCTTGATTTGCTAGGTTTAGGTTTTTGTGAAAATTCCGGCTTAGTATTAATTACCAATTTTGCTTGTTAAATCGAATGATTTGGTTCAAATGACTTTAAGGATTATATCGTGAGATAGATCTTTAGCGTGGGTCAATTAAGCATAATATGATTAGGTAACTGTGAGGAAACTTAATCCCATAACCGGTGTGCTAATAACTTGATAGTAACCCTTTAGGTTTCTTCTCAAAAAGGGTTAAGGGTCTTAATTAGGTTTGCCTTTAAGTGAATACGTTTAGATCCCGGTTCCATAACCATTTGTCCAACGTGAGCGATAATTGAAGTTAATGATGATTCTAGCCTAGGTGGTTTGTCTCCATTCTTCTGTTTTACATCCGTCTTTAATCTCGTCAGTTTCTATTATTAGTAAGTTACTATTTTTAGAAAGTTTCCCTTTTTAGTAAGTTTCTATTTTTAGCAGTAAACCCCCTTCCAAATAATCTTTCTAATTAAAGTTCGTGTCATGTCAGTTGAGTCTTAGTTAGTTAATTTAGCGTAGTATATAGAGTCTGTAGGTCGACACCCGGACTTACGTTTCACTATATTACATTTGACCGGTCCACTGCCGGTTGTGTGTGATTTAGTAGTTCGTCTAGGTTTTATAAATATTAAAACTAGGTGTTTTTGTTTGTTTATTTTATATATATATTGCACGCATCAAGGGGCTTGATACCATCACCATCATGACGCGTTTTAAAACCGCGAGGGCGGCGCCTGAGGGTGTTCCGGCCGCCAAAGCGGACAGTATCATGGTGCGGTTTCGCTGGGTTGTTACAAAACATTGGCGAGGCATAGAAGGGACCAAGGAGGGTCCGGGCCACCCCAGTTTTTTCCGTCTGAAGTGTTGTTTTGTTGATCGGTTGTTGATTTTTTATATATATATATTGAGTTTGGCCCCCCGAAACAAAGCATTATAAAAAAAATAATGGGTTTTTTAACTTTGGTCCCCCCGAAACAAAAATCCTAGCTTCGCCACTGTTACAAAATGAATTGAGCTTATGAAACAATTTTTTGCATATAATATTATATATTTTTCAATGTTTAAAACCACATTTAAGAACATATGAGAAGTCTTGTTTAAAAACGTGTCTTATGTGAATAGTGAGTTGTAAAAAATATTACGGTTTTGATCGATATAACATATTTTGTATAAAACGTGTTGGAACTATGTGACAAAGCGATTTTATTAGCTTGAGCATTTATCATTTAGGGTTTTCTTTTTGCGTTAGGTTTTTGGGTTTAACGTTTAGCTTTTCTAGTTAGCTAGGTTTTTAGATTTCGTTTTTAGAGTTAATTTTTAGTTTAGCTTCTAGCATTATGTCTTTGGTTCAGTGGCGGATCTAGACAAAAAAAATTCAAGAGTAGCGCTAAAAAAAATTCCACTATGGGTAGCGTCAACGTAAAAAAAATTGTATGCATTACATTACTTTACCCTAAGAATGAAACTTTTTTTTTCGAAAATATATTTATTTGTTTTGGTTAACATTTACAATCTATTAGCTTTGGGTCGCATGCGAAAGTTCAACAAGTTAAGAAAACTAAAAATATAAATTAATGATTTAAAAATCATGAAAAATGACCAAAGTAAAAGTCGAACCCACAGAAAGGCGCTATATCACTACGCTATGTCATCAACTTGATTATATATTCTCACTTTTATTATATATATACATACATATTTATATTTAAAGGTCTTCGGTAAACAAAATATTTTCACTACGGGATACAAGTTGAGGGTGAAACACCCTTAGTATTATAAACATATTATTTACATTATCACGAAATATAGGCCCAATTTTGTCTCAACAAAAACATAACTTATAAAAGTAATCATTGTTTCCTTTTGTTTTAACAAAATATAACACATTGTGCACACATGACACGCACAAGTTTTCTTACAAAAATTCGACATGACATCCGTATAACGAACACCCCTTACGGTGAAATAAAACATGTTTAGTAATAAAAGATCCGAGTAAACTTGCACATGACTCCATAAATGAATTTAGTGTCATTTAGTAGATAAATCGACACTAGATCATCAAAACTATATAATTTAGATAAGTAACAATTGTCACAAATATTCCTTTCGTTGACCCGCTTCCAACACTTGATCATCTTTGCTTTTCACTTCATGCTTCTATTATACAACATCACCATACATTAGATATAAATCCAAATAGCTCATCTTCTATAGGGTGTATGATAATAACTTAATGTAAGCTTTTACCATATTATTCGAAAGTGCAACCCTCAAACACAACTCCTTAATCTAGTAGATAAAGCTCCAAGCTAGCTATCTCATTAGCACTCATGATTGGTTCAACTCAATCACCCTTTTTAGTCGACAAGTTCCAATCCCATTTGCACCTATTGTCACCAAACATATCATCGTTAGAAAAAAAAATGCTATTGAAGAGTATTTTACATACACCTAACTGTCTAAACGCATATGAACTCAACTTACCATGAACTTGGTTATCTGATATATAGGAAACGTAGATTCTTCATAAACATGAATTTTTATAAATTTGTTTAACTACAAACTCGATTATTCATGCATATGATCAATATTAACGACATAAAGTTGGCCACCTAAGTTAATGAACAATGATCTTTCCATCATCTAAGAATTTAATTTCTAATGAACTTGAATATCAATTAACTTTAATTACTTAAGCATGAAATTATAACCTATGTGCATCTTTATTTGTATTTTAGAAGTTTTGTGTCCCTTGACCCGCGCATGACATAATGAATTATGAGAACCATGGAAAAGCTTATGTAATTACTGGTGCACACGAAATTACAAAAGTTTGTGCATGGACCTCATAGTAAGTTTTGTCATGTACTTTTGGGCAATGCGACAAATGTGGTGTGATAACAGCATGGTGGATAATCCGATGGTACTTCCTATATATAAGTGCTATTGTCACATCGTCAAATGAAATGTTGCTTATGTCCAGTGAAGTTTGTGTAGCTTCTGGACCTTGACGCATTGCGTTTAATCTTAACAATGTTCTCACTTGCGTTTTTCATTTATCATTATATATTATCATTCTCAACATCTAGTGCTCATGTTGATGATTCAACTTCTCGATGTTGACGTATTCTTGTTCAACTCGAGGGATCTAGATAACGGAAAGCGCATTATCATGGACATCATTTGGAGTTGTTCCACATTTACTCATTTTATCAATCATGTTATTCATTTATTCATTCATTTTATCAATTTCATTTATTCACTTTCATCATTCATTCATTTTAGCAATCATATTTTTTTCACAATCATCATTTATTCTTTTTTTAGCCACATTTATTAATTTTTATCATTTGTTCATTTTATCAATCACATTTAGTTATTCTAATCATTTAGTAATTGTTATTCATTTTACTCGTTAAATCATTTTACTTTTGATCACACAAGTTAAACTGTAGCAACATTTACAGATCCTTAAACTCTATTTTATTATTATCTTGAATAGCAATGAATCACTGTTCGAACCGATTATGGTCATTGATTTGGCATCGTGATATCAACCTGGATAATTTTTTTATTGGACGGGGAAATTGAAGCTCGCGGTATTTGGATCAGTTTAGGATGTATGAGATCAGGGACGATGACCGCAGACACTGCCAGAGGTATTGTTAGAATGTTAGGGACGGTGACCGGAGTGGCTGGGAAGTTGCCAGAGCTTTTGTATGGTCAGGTATGACAATTGTGTCGCAATTCCAACCAAACCTTTTAATAGTCCTTTTATGAATTTGTTACTATTTTTTATAATCAATTATTCTAATTATTTTATAATACTTTTCCGACTGATTTGCGAATTAAGGCAACTGTCGCACATTTTGCAATCGTTTTGCGACCGTATTGCTACCATTAAAATTTCTGACAGAAATCATATTTAGTTTTCGACCGTTTGTTTTCCATCGCAAATTTGGTAGTAATTGCTCAATTTTCTATTAGTGTCTTAAATTCCTAAGAAGCATAATTGTTTTTTATATAAATCCGATGTATTTGAACATGTTTATTTTTAACCAAACTATTACACTATAATCAAGGTATCAAAACATCCATAATTTAGGTATGAATTCAAGTTTGTCCACTAAAACTTCTTTTTATCACCCATAATAATTTAATTAGGTATATTACCCATAATAACTTAATTAGGCATGAATTCAAGTTTGTCCACTAAAACTTCTTTTTTATTACCCTTTATTTATATATGTAAATCGAATTATATTATCTTCACCCAAGAACTTAAGATGAATATGGCATTTTTTAAGTTGAATCATGTGGTGGTTACAATCCTTATGGTTGCATATATGCAGTTTTCCACCACAGTGATGTCTATTGATCATAACGTCGGCAAAGTTGGTCATAGTTGGGATGATAAACGCCATACAAATTATACAGAATGGGCAAGGAGTCAGAATTTCACAAAAGGCGATAGGCTCATTTTCGAATTTCATTTTGGAACACATAATGTCGCAGAAGTGACAAGGGAGGTTTATCAGAATTGCGACACACCCCCACATAAGAGTGTCATTCAAATATCTCCCGCCATTTTCACCTTGACCACCATTGGCTTTCACCATTATATTTGCACAAAAGACTGCAAAACACATAAATTTTATGTTTTTGTGGCTGATAAGTAGATGTAATAGGGTTGGTTATTATCAAGCTATTTCCTTTCATTCAATAAAAACCTAATTTTATATTTATTTCACCGTGTTTGTTTATTTATATATATATATATATATATATATATATATATATATATAATAGGGATCGAGGACTAACAGATTTGGTTAATTAGCAGCTCGTGTGGTATCTAATCTCCATTTCTGAAATTCGGTAAATAATTCGGTCGTTAATTAGCAGTTAATGTGCTAATTCAATTCGATACTAGTTTTTAAGCAAGTTATAGACTTTGAATGCAACTCACAACCTCTATAGCTAGGAAAGTATAATAATGTAATATTTTCTTAAAATTTGTGTTTTGGGTCTCACGACAACTAATATGGGATGGATAGAGTAATTAAGAACCTCACTTGACCCTACGAGGTCATTTAGTTTAGGGAAATTGTGCATGCACCAGGATGTTTTCTTAAGTCACCTGACATAAGTGTCATGCTTAGGCTAAAGCGTGACACTTAGGTCAGGTGTGATAAAATATGAGACAAAAGTGTTACATTTTGACCAAGACATGACAGTTTGATTCCAAAGTGATACAAAACATGTTGGAAATTAACACCGGGATTTGTGGTGTGTTGAATTATTTTTTACGTGAAGTTGGGTTTTAGAAAGACACCTTGTTTTAAAAAAAATGTTTTTATAATCTTTTTTATCTGTATAATTTATTTAATTTTTTTTATAAAAAGTGTAACTCTTATTTAATTTGAAGTCTTATGTGGCCCAGAGAGAGATTGCTTTAAAAATACTAATAGCTAGTTAGAGAGATTTTAGTGGAAACAAAGCTACAAAGCATCAATAAATATATTTAAGCATCTACTGGACCTAACTTGTTTGAAACATTTTCAGACATTGCCTTAAAGTGTCTACAATACTTTAGTGAACAACAATACAACATCTCTTGTTGTTAACATCCAGATTCGCCGTTCGGAAATAAAAACAAACTGTGCTTCTAAGACATCCCTTCCCTTACTAATAATGTTATTTGAATCCTATGAAAGTATATACAGTTTGTTTGTTTGTTTGTTTGTAACAAACTATTTCCTCCAACAAAATCAATCGTACAAAATTAAATACTACATTTACAACACAAACCTCTCAGCAACCATGCCATGCCATGGGTTCATAATCACACCTGAACCGCACGATGGCCCACCAAACTCAACACAGAATCACCTCCACAAAATCTACATATTTTCTTCATCCTGTGGGCATCAATATGTTGACAACATCCAAGGAAGGACTATGATACTTTTCAAACATATTGATCCTTCTGGCAGGCAGCCTTACCGCGGTGTCTGTCTGTATGCGTATGTATGTATATATTTGAGATTAGTTGAAAAAGTATGGTGATTTGAGAACTTCATTCAGGTCAAAATCGCCTCTTTGTGGTAAGGGAGGGAACTCTAGCCCTGGATACGTTGTTTGAAAACTCTCAAGCAGCTGGCCAGATAAAAAGAATAAGTAACCGGTTAGACCTTAAAACAATTCGACTTAGATCACCCAATTTTTTTTAAGCCACGACCTGGTCGAGCAACCAGGGCACAACTTGATATTCTTTAAAAACTTAACTTATTTAAAAAATCTAAATACACAGTTTTGTTTAGTTTTTTTTCTTTGCGTCGATGATATTTTTTAATATTAAACAAACATAAACTGGGGAAAAATCGGCTTTGAGCAACAAATAAATAAAACTCAAAAACATAGGTTAGGTCGGGTTGGGTTGGGTTGTGACTGTGTGAAAAGGTTGGTTTGGGTGACTTGTCTTGTAGTTAAACAAAACTCAAAAACACTTCTCAATAATGATAAATATGAGAGAATCTTGCGCAAAAGGTCATTTACAAGGTAGTGATCAAGATACGCTTACATTTTCAAGTATCGGTGTTCTGTAAAGCTCTACAAATTTTTCGCGTAGTATTACGTTCATCTTGTCAACATCACATGCATGTGTCCAGAAAGAATCATGAACACCTGTTGGTAACAGACGTCATTAAGATTGTTTAAAATCTAGATATAGATACATAAAATCTTTTGATAAGTGAACAAGACAAACCTGCAAAGCGCAACCCAGCATCTCTACAAGCAACAGCAGTCATCATCATGTGTGTACCGTCAAGCGAATGCACAAAATTTGGCGGGAATGCAGTTCTTTGCTTTTTAACCTCGACCTGTTTTAAAAAAATATATGATAATCAAAGTTTTAGAAGCATAATAACATTGAAAAGAGAATAAGAAAAAATTAATGTTAAAAGGCCATGTAAGATTACCATGCTACCCTCTCGTTGCAAAGCTAAGACCTGAAGAGAGGTTTTTATCTGCAGTACATCGTTTGGAGACAGTCAGTTTTGAAATAGGGTTGTACGACAGGAAGGCCAAGAGGTGTCCCTTTCACTTTTGAAATCATCACAAATGGTAATAATTATATTACTTACGATATGACGTTTAGTTTTGAAATAGGGTTGTACGACAGGAAGGCCTAGAGGTGTTGTCCACCGAACAGGTTGATTTTCAGTAGCAATCACCTGCAAAAAGTTCATTTATTAACAAGCCTAATTGATACTTTATCGTCATTTGAACAGTTAACAAGTTTTCCAACAGAATGGAGATATACAACAAATACCTTTGCACAATCACCAAGCCAACACATAGTACCACGGGCAGCTTCAAATATCTCTCCAAGGGCCTCTAATGTGACCTATGACAGGATAACCATTTGCAGTTTGACCAAATGTACTATATCGTTTTATGAAAAAAGTTTTAATCTTAATACACTAGTAATGTAGTTTTTCTAAGCATATAGTTCCTTACAAAATTTTTAAATGTACTATATCGTTTTATGAAAATTTTTCCACCCTAATTTGATCCAAACCCATTTTGACCTGTTGCCCAAATCCTTATCGATTAGTAAATGGATACTCACTTTAGCAGCATAGCAAGATGCACTAAACAGCAGTTGGTCATCAGTGATATGACCCTTCTCTTGTAGTCTTCTTTTAATTTGTTCCCGTGCCCCAACAAATGTAACGCCGTAAACAGAAGTCATTACCGTTTGTTTGACTAGTTTTCTGTTCACCTGTATTTCCAATAACTTTATCACTAATAAAGGATGAACTTATATATTCATATTGTAGTTTTGAATCATTTACATTAAAAATAAAAGAAGACTGTAAAATGCACAAAACAAACCTGTCCGATTAGAAGCCTGGCTAGTAAAGCATTTGGATAACTTGTTGGATCTTTTTCACTGTCCCTCTGCATGATCTCATGAACCCTAATGGGCGAACCAAAACAAAAGAAGGATTAAAAAAAGTAGCATATTTGAAGTCAAATAAGATAAGCATGTTAGAGCTCAAAAGTCAAACTAAGCTATTTAAATACATGTATAAACAATCTTCACAAGCTACCTTACTGCAATCTCTGAGTAAACATCGGAAGGTTTCTCTCCCGCAACAAGATTCACTGCAGCAGCTTCTAACTGCAAAAGTACAATAATATTTGATGAACAAACATTTATAATGCAAAATATTCCAAAAACTAGGTTTTTTAAATAAAAATATTTAAAAAAGTTATAACCATTATATTTAAAAATTTGTAAATATTTTTGTAAAAATAGCATTAATCACCAAGTTTTGGCCCCTTCAACTCTCCTATTCAATTTTTCCCTCTCAAACTTATTTTATAAAACAATATTTCCCCCAAAAAATGGCCCCCTAAAACCTTGATTTATTAGATAGATACAACTCAACTATAAGATATAAGAATAAAAAAGAATTCAAAATGGAAGCATACGCTATCTCGTCCCAGTGCAGCATAGTGCTGAAGTCCATTGCATGAACCATCCTATAACAAAAACAAACACATTGATCATTAGTGTTAGAATCAAGGGTAGGTCGCTAAACGGGTGGGTTGGGTAACAAGTGAGAAAGAACAAACTTTAACATTTACCCCGCAATGTATCGTCAAAATACACTAACTTTACCATTAATGAGCTACACAAACCCATACCAAAAGCTACTTGTTTTGACATGTTACCCAACCTGCCCATATGCACAACCGAATAAGTATTACCTGATGAACTGGCAGATGAGAAATGACAGTATGTGGCGATGAACTTTTGAGGGTTTCTGACAAATTGATACAAGCTGCTAAACACTGAAACGGGTCTTCAGCTGTCAACCACCATCGATTTCCACCAAGTGGATTATCAGCCGAATCTATGATATCATCTATGTGATTTTCCACAAACTGTAACCGGCCATCATAGGAAAGTTTCTCAACACCAGAACCATACAGATTTGCTAAATGTATTCTTAACCAATGTAAGCCCGATTTCCCCAATGGCCTTCCTTCAGCAAACTCAAGAATCCCTCTACATAAATCAGAACTTAAATGATTTAAATGTGGGTGCATTGGATAAGCCCTGCCCCGGAAGTCAAGATTGTGAGGATAGTAAAAGCCTTCTTCATCTTTCATCCTTCGAGCCACCTGTTTAGAATTTCATTCCTCAAAAAAAAAATTTAGACCATGCTAAAAAAATATAGCCACCTGTCTATTTAAATAATATCCATAATTACCGAAAGCTTTAGTTCGATGTCACATCGTTGAGAATGTAGTTCTTGATTGAGTTTCTTTGCTTTCCTCACACTCCATCTCCATTCCTTTATTTCACTCGAGTCCTCAGAATTCAAATCAGGAATGGAAACCTACAATTAAACAAAAAACAGAGTTTACAATTAGATGAAAAAATAATAACAAAAATATTACTATAATAAAAAAAACTTATGGTTTCAAAACAACTTTTTTTCAGGGTATACACCATGAAACGCTACAAAACATTTTGAAGGTAACTCTAGGTAGATGCCAAAAAGATATTTCCAAAATCGTTTTAAAAATATATTTTTTTCAAATATGATATAAAAATTGACATGCTCACATCTTCACGATTAACAAGACCAGCAATATCACCGCCTGCAGCCCAAATGCTCTCAACAACATTAAGTAATCTTTTATTCACTCTCCATTTGGTGTTTCCAAGTGTATCCAATGCCTGTTCATGTGCAATACATACCAGAGTTATAACAAACATAATCGTTTACTATCTCTTCAGAAATCCAAGTGTGGTTAATAAAAAATAAATGTTAAGTTTTTACCTCGTATATTTTCTGCATTTGAGCAGCTGGAGCATTCTTAACGGCCTCTTGTTGTTGTTTCGATCCATGAGTACGCATGAGATATGAAGGTAAGAAGAAGTGCCCCCCGTTGTCATACCTGAAACCAGTATATAATATTTTAATTTCAAAAACTAATGTTACCAATTGTCTTTTTTTCAGAAGTATACTATTGCTGCGGTCATTATTCCTTAAGAACCATATAAGTATAACAACATGACAACTTAGTCAAATGAATACCCTTTCCACTTTCTTGGGGGCACCAACATAGGCACGTAAGGAATTATCATGTGTCGAGCCTGCATTTAACGAATTAGGATGATCAAACATACTTCATATAAAACCACATAACATAAACAAATTCTTCATAGTAGAAGTGGAAAATTGGCGGGATGGGTAACAAGTCAAAACTCGTTAGTGTCAAAATTGGTGCTTTTCAAAACGGGCTGAAACAGGCCAGGCTTGATTGCATCAACCCCTTTTTTTTGTTACTTACTTGAGAGTTTTAAGTAATTAGTGTATTAAATATAATTTACAACAATTACATTACAGAAATAACAATCTATATTACCTTCAATTAAATTAATCTAAGAGGCTCTTAACACTGGAATACATCCTGGACAACTTTCAACTGATTTATCAATTAGACCAGTTGGTGATAAGGTATAACCCAAACCGGCCGATGTTAAGGTATTTAGGTCAAATTCTAAAGGGCAACAAATACACCATTTGTGTGAAATAACGGAAACATATAAACTGAAAGAACAACTTACAGTTCTTTCAAGTCCAGTGAGGATCATTTTATCGCATTCGATAACTCCACACTTTCTGATTTGACTGCAAAGTTTTAAAAAAAATAATCAAAATGTTAGTTATTTTGGTTCTTTTATCACCTATACCCTCGTAGTTTGTGCTCAATGTACAAATAAAATAGCAATTTAACACAGACAGAACTATCTAAACACATATCACTGAAAGCACAAACAATATGCAACTATTTGCAAGCATATGGTTAAAACAAGTTAAAATGAGGTACTTTTTGAGAAATGACAGCTTTACCCCGACTCCATTGCTATAATCTTGAAGATATGTCGAAATGCTGGTCGAATATCAGGTGGGGTGTCAGCTGACTGGCTAACTGGAGATTGAACATAAGCTATTTCTGTTAATAGCTCAATAAGACGGCATCCCAGCTGTATAAAATAAACAACTTTATCAGCATTAGTCGTTTTAATCACGCTATATCATACTCCCTGCATCCCTAGATAACAGAACTATTTTTATTGATATTTAAAATTAACAACCTTTTACAGTTCTAATTTATTTATATTCAGTTTGAAATGATGGTGGGAGACAGGGAGGTTATTGCATGAGAACAAACATAGATCAGGGAGAACGAACCTTTGCTTGTTTATCTCTGCCCCAAGGTATATATTCTTCATTTTGCAGAATCTTTTGTACCTCCCGTATTTTTTTCCTTTTGATCAAAGTTTTAACACGTTTTCTAAGCATATCGTTTTCTCTAGTTTCATCTTGTTGAGCTTGAATTAAAACCTTTTTTGGGCAATTCTTGGTTTTCTCCAAGAAAGTTTGTATTCTAACCTGAAAATTGCCTGTTAGTAAATATCTACAACATTCATAATAAAACAAGGATATAATGGTACATACAAACATCTCCTATATGTCAATAACGATTGTTCTATTACCAACATTTAATGTCATACAAGCAATATGTTATGTACTGAAACAAACTAATTTCTTTCTAGAATTTGGCAGCCAAGTGTGTTTTGTGATATGTGAATTAACTAAGGAGACGTGCGTGATACTGGTTCCTTTATAAATGTATTATTCGATTATTACATTCTCAAATAATCAGTTTCAGTTGTTTGGGTATATTCAAACCAATTATAATCTTTTGATTATTTGGGGCCAAATACTTAAAGGAAGAACAAGTATAAGAAACACATCAAATCACTAGCTATAATTATCCAATTCAAATAACTGCATCCAAAAAAAAAGCCCTAATTAATTGTTGCCAATATGTTTCTTGAATAAAAAACTAGTACAAAGTGACTCACCTCCAGCTCAACTGCCATTCCAATCTGAATAGCTGCTTGAACCACTCTCACATACCTATAATCATTCCCCATCATCAACAGCCCCATCATCTTATGCATAACAATAATGGCCATTTTATCAGGAGGCAATGAATCAATATAAGGTGCATATGCCTCTTGATGTTTTTTAGTGTTTGGTGAATTTTGCTCCTTTTGAATTGCTTTACTCAAAGGCTCAAACCAACCTGCAAACAATGATTTGACATAAGGCAAATTAGGTGCCAATTTCTTCTCACACATCTCTCTTTGAAACTCCCTATATTCTTCAGTCATCTTATCCCAAGCCTCTGTTTCTGCCTTGATTTGCCTCCTTCTCAAGATATAATAATTTCTTTTATCAATTTCCACTTTTACCCTCTTCTTAACATTATTTCTGTAAAAATTCTTCATCAGCAGTGAAGTTATCCAAGGTGGTTCTTGAATGTAAACCCTTCTTGGGTTCATCTCCAAACTGGAAACTGAATCAAACCCATTTGTGATTTGTTGTAAAGTTGCAAGATTTTCAAGATTCTTGGTGAAATTTTCGTCTACTGAGTCGGGTACTGGGTGGGAATGAGTGGATAGAATTGGGTCTCTAAAAGAGGGTAATTTGAGGTTGTGGGGGAAAGAAGATGAGTAGATTATTAATGGGTTTAAAGATGGGGTTTTGAAGAGTTGAATGGCGGTGGGTTTTTGGGGTTTTCTTGCTTTGGTTGACCATGGAGATTGAAGGTCACCTCTAGGGCTTGGGGAAAAGATAGCAGATGAAGCCATGGTTGTTTTTTCACTTTCAGTTGAAAGGTGGATAAGGGCTAGGTTGAAGACGACGATAGATACATACATAGATGAGTAGGAGTAAACCCTGCCTAAAACCTTGTTATTTTCTCTACTTTTATGAGCAAGGGTAAAATCGTCTTTTTAACAGACCTTAGCTCATGCTGCTAACCGGTTAAGGCAAAACCAACCCTAGTTGATCCCCCACTAACCTGCATTGTGAGAAAACCCCTCTTAACAAGACTAAAACTTAGAACCTCATAAAGAAACCTAAATACATTAAACCAGCTAAGTAGCCCATTATTTGCATCTAAAATATATATAAAAACATGAAATTTAACTGTAAAATATCCTGTCAAACTTCTATTTTTATTCATTTCTTCATCTTCATCTTACCATACATAATAAAAGTTATTTATTTAAAAATAAAAAGTAAATGAGTAACAAGTTACGCTGTTAACCCCACTTTTATTCATTTTTTCATCCTCGTTCTTTTTACAGGGTATCTAAGTATCGAATAGTTGTGTAAATCGAACAAAATTCATAAATTTCTTTTAACTTAACTAGTTAACTACTAAAAGGTAATGTTGGTGGACCTTAACTTTTAGTCCCCTTACTTTAGCATATTTACACTTTGGCAGATTAACTTAACTTTGACATGACTTTGACATATTATTGTTTTGATCATGATGCCTTAGCCAATTTATAACTTTAACACATATTTGATCTACATTGACATGTTTATGGCTCTAACCATCCGCCTTTGACCTAGCTATCATTTTGACAACTAAGTTTAGATATATATCCGTCATTGATTGTTGATTTTGACTTATTATCGTTTTGACCATGATGACTTAGCCAATTTACAGTTTTGACTCCCTATTTGATATACTTTGACATCATTACGACTTTAACCGTCGCATTTGACTTAGCTATCATTTTGACCCATAAGTTTGGATATATCTTCGTCTTTTAAGATGTGACGCATTACGACTTTACAT
This sequence comes from Tagetes erecta, assembly GCA_030867185.1. Lineage (NCBI taxonomy): Eukaryota > Viridiplantae > Streptophyta > Magnoliopsida > Asterales > Asteraceae > Tagetes > Tagetes erecta. Next base: position 3,410,772 of record CM061492.1, read on the forward strand.
GGTAACACGCAAGGCATGGAAAAAAATTATCAACGCGTGTGACAAAGTGACATACGCCATACCCAGTTGGGCAGTTGTAGCATCGCACTACCGGTCTTATAACTAGTTTTATACACTATTAAATTTGAAGATCGTTGTGGTTTTTATTTTTTATGTTTTCTTTATCTAAACTTGACTTTTTAGATTATTATTATGATCTTACGTTGCATCATTCGAGACATGATATTACTTTTTATCTATACCCAACATTGTCGTCAATTTGTCATGAAAGTGACGCATTTTAAGCAGCCACAAATGCATTGCGTCACGTCATGCGAGCATTTGTGTAGTGGAGTAAAAAACATGGCACGTCAGCCACGACGCACGACTCTTGTTGAAGTAAAAAAAATGCGTCAACTAAGAGCGGGTCGTCGTATCATACGACTAGGTCATAATGCTTGTCAAAACAAAGAGGCAGCTTTCAATTAATCATCGAGTTTCAACTGGATGTTGTGATGATTCAAAACTTTTATTGTAATGTTGTCATGGTTCATTTACTTACGTGTAAATCACTTTCACTTATGAAAAAGTGACTTACCACCGGTTTGTTATTCATCTACTTATGAACAAATGAATTTAGGATATATTTTACCTCTAACATAAGACTTGTTGACTTTCATGTTTCTACTTCTAATTTCACATGTTACTTAATTAAGCCTCTTATTAATTTCATACAACAATCTCTTATTACATTCGCCTCTTGTGGTAGCCAATTATTGCCTTACCTTTCTGGTTGTTTCGCATTTAGTTATCGTGTTAGGTCGCAAATGACAGTCAACTTTAATCCTATATACAACATAAATAAAAACACATATTTATTCACATGTTTAGACAATAAAGACTTTTTCCTTGAATCAATTTCTTCTTTATATGATTTAATCATCTTTATGAACACCTACGAAACAAGTATCTGAATATATATTGTCATCTATCTACTTCTGTGAGCCCTGTGCAAATTCCAATTAATTGATTTTAGAAGAAACTGAAGAACATCTTGAAACTAAGACAAGATTTAAAAAAAACAAACTACTGTTTGCAATGTCATTTGTTAATTTGACATGTCAACAGTCACAATATTGACATAGTTACGTAAACTTAAAAGTGAAAGTGAAACTAGGGTTGACAAATCGTGTATACCTTAGCACACGAACATGTTAAGACACGAACACAAAACATGTTACATGTACACGGCACGATAACTTATTGTGTACCTATTACCTATATATGTACATGTACCAACATGTATATACGGTAAGACACGATAATACTTGAAGGAATTAGAGTTTACAAATTAAAATTTAAGGAATTAGGGTAAAAAGGGCAAAATAATGTTATATTATTAATTTAAATAAATTATAACAGGTATTAACAAATATTAACTAGTATTAACAAATATTAATAGGTACTAACAGATACTAACATGTCCTAACAGGTAACCATGTAAATACATGTTTAATACACGAAAATTAACAGGTAAATTCGTGTTTACCTGTTACATGTTAAGATCGTGTCGTATATTCGTATTTGTTGCCGGTCGTAGGTGAAACCATTGATTGATGACAAAATAGTTAAAAGTCGGGATTGTGATTAACAATTTTGAAAGTTGAAATCATTAAATGTATGTTTTTATAAAAACTAAGGAGCTTTGTTGCAACTAAAAAAGGTTGTGAAAAGTGAGATAAGATGATGAATATTGAATAGCAGCCATTAGAGGTGTTTCAAAGCTCTGAAGAAGAAACAGTTGCAGCAGCAGAGGATTTCATTTCAATGGCTGGAATAACTACTACTACCAGCTGCTTCTGCTCTAATCCTCCTTTCAAACAACCTGCTACTATTTCTCTCTCTCAATTCCAATCCAAACTCTTCCACTTCCCTACTTCCGCCACCGTCCCCGGCTGCCGCATCACCTGCCGCTACGGCGGAGCCGGCGGAAACTATTCACGACAAGGAGATTCTCGACGGCCTAAACAAACCTCCGATGATGATCCAGCACTTGATATCTCCGGTATTAGGTATCACTACAAACCCTAGTTTACCTTTGTTGAAATGAAATTCATTAGAGCCACGTTTCTAGGTCTTTAGATTATAACTTATGATGCATAAACACTTATGAAGCATAGTATTAGTATAAAGTTAGTTTTTAAACTACTTAGTTTGTTGCTCTTCTATTCTATTTTGATGTAAATATATTGACGGAAATGATTAAAAAAGGTGAAGAATTGAATGAAAGTGTGAACTTTAGCGCTTATTTGCTTGATTGAATTGAAGAACTTGTTTGCATTATATTTGTACAAGTATGAAGTTTTATTTGTTTTTGTGGTTAAAAATAGGTCAAGTACTGTGAGGCTTATTGATGAGGAACAAAATATGGTGAGTGTTTCTGCATCATCTTTTTCTTCTTATATCTCTATGTATTTTGTTTTTATGTTGGGTTTGATTGGATTGTGTTTCTAGGTTGGTATAGTATCTAAAAGTGCTGCTATTCAGATGGCTGAAGATGCTGAACTTGACCTGGTACGTGTGTAGTCAGATGTCAGTTTGTTAATGTCGGCTGCGTTTGAACTTTGAAGTTGCTATTAGCCCTTATGAACCCATACATTCAGTTTTGGACTCTTGTAATTGCTTCATTTTCTTGCTTGAGGATATGTGTTATGTAAATTTATGGACTTTTAGTATCTTTGAGTGAATCTTATATCTTGAATAGAAATCATAACCTTCTGCAAGTTCTCATTTTTTATTCGTCTACAGCAAAAAGTTTTTTGTTTCTTTAACTATATATTAACCTTCTCTTATCTGCCAACAAATTATTTATTTTTGTAGGTTATATTGTCTCCGGAGGCAGATCCTCCTGTTGTCAAGTTGATGGATTACAAGTAAGTTACATCTCCTTTATAATTATTTCATTGTTGATAAGTTATGCATTCCTGTTATTGGTTTTTAGTTGCATAGGGATATCACTGACCGTGTTAACCAAGTGAAGGGAATAAATACACAACCGAGGCAAAAAAAACGGAAAATAAAAGCAAACATGATACATGTGTGCTGATATGTTAATAATGCATTTGTCTATAACTTTCGCCTGATATGTTTATCTATTCTAATCATCTTGAACAAGAAAATAGTTGGATATTGTGTTTTTTATGATTTAATATAGTTATCCCTACCTTGCAATCACGTAATTATAGCTTGTAAATTGACGCCCTTAATTTTTTTTGTTAAAAGGAATGATGTTGTGGAATTCTTCATCATTTGTCTTATAAAGTTTGAATCTTTAATTTAATATGTATTGAATCTTTCATTATCTCAGCAAATATAAATATGAGCAACAAAAGAAGAAAAGAGACCAGCAGAAGAAAAGTTCTGGTGAATGCATCTTGTTTCTTTATTTTTCATTCTAAGTTCTTATAAATTTTTTGCTTAACTTCGTTATAAGAAAAAATATGCTGATCGAAGTATGAAATTTGATGCCAGCACATCGTGTGGATCAAAAGGAGCTAAAAATGGGGTAAGTAACTTTGGTTGACAATTTGTCATTTTATATCTTTTAAGTTATATTGCTAGTGCTGTTGAATATGGGTGGTTTAGCTAGTTTATGTATCATACCCTGATAAAATAAGGTGACGGGAAGATTAACTGATTTAACTAACCTTAGATCTTTATATCGCCTGTGACCTTTTGATCTCAAAGTTCTGACAGATGATGGCAGTATATCGTTGCCTATTGTATGTATTATAACAATTTATATTCAGTAAGGCGCCTTATTATTTTCAATTTGATTTTCTTGGTAATTTCAAGCTATCGTCTTCACTCTTCATCCTTTGTTGAAAATGAAGTTGGATAAAGGGTCATTGTACTTCTCACTAAATTCAACACATTCTTGATAAAAAAAATTATTAATGACGTATTCATACTTTCAAAGTCAGTTCAATTACATTTTAAATCAACTAATAATCTAACATGTTACACATTTGATGATGGTTGACATGACCGACGATCTCTTTTGTTGAGCCTTTATGTAATTGATAAATATTTTTGTTCAAACGTGCAATCTAAAAGGGTATGAAAATACGCTGACATGTTATCTGCTTTGCCTTGTTGAAATTCTTAAAACTGGAAAGCGGAAATCTTCAAATCTTTAATCCTATTAAAGATTATGAACCATTAGCTTTAGTAACATTTTAACTGGTATAACTAAAACCTGAACATATTAAGTGGGAGATTTGTACACATGATATATAATCTTTAAACTGGATATTATTTTAGGAAAAAAGATATTGTCATCATTAGAGGTGGTGATTTTTGACATATTAGTTAGGATTGGGCCGTGTCTTTTTTTTTTCTCAAACAGGTCAACCAAGATTTTTAGCTAAATGGGTCAAATGGGTTGAGACTTAAGAAAAGTCTTAATGCATAAATTATATTTTATAGAAAGAGTTATAGATTATGACTGCTAATACGTATTCATAGTAATTTAAGGCAAGGCCTGTTTAGGTTTGTACACAAGTTTACCTGTTTTCGACCTGCTACGTAACCCGCCCATGTTGCTACCTCTAGTTGTGAGTAATGTTGGTAGGTATGTCTATGTCTGTTTTAACGCGGCCAAAGATTCTTATTTGACATTTGATATTTACAACCGAATCACATTTCATGGCAGATACAACATCGATGTGCATGATTATACCGTGCGTTTGAAAGCAGCTCAGAAGTTTCTAAAAGATGGTGACAAGGTATTTATAAAGTTCTAAAACATTGTTTATAATCATGTGATTGTTTTTAAAATTAACTTTCTGGTTATCTTTCAGGTTAAACTAATAGTAAGCTTAAAGGGACGTGAAAACGAGTTTAAAAATAATGCTATTGAGCTTATTCGACGTTTCCGTGATGATATAGGGGAGGTAGGTCATATGCTTTCTGACAAAACAATTTTTTTTAATTCATGCGTCGGGTCTAATTTTTTCCTCTTTGGGGACATGAGTACCCTAACTGCTACAAATAATCATGACAAGTAGAAGTTTCGACATGTTATCCTGAAAATGAGTCGATCTGGATTCTGTAATCTGTACCATCTCCAACAGGTCAAGTGGGTCAATAGTTTTCCAAAAAGCATCGTCAATTGCTTAAACCTTCTAAACACCTTTATAATACTGGAAAGCGTACTAGATTAGTGGTATTGTTTTCAATTTCGCCACATGTAACAATTATTTCTGTTATCTATTCATTGCAGTTAGCCGTTGAGGAGAGCAAAAACTTTAGAGACAGGAACATGACATTGGTATTGGTTCCAAACAAAGCGGTTACACAAAAAGAAGCACCAAAGAAGAAAGAAAAGACAACAGGGACACAAGTATCTGCAAGTGTATGATTTTCAAAGTCATGTATAGAGAATTGGTATCATAAATCTGTCTTTGTAGCAATAGTTATAATTCTTGTTTATTTCGGCATCTTCGCTTATACTCATTGGGTCCCATGAGTCAAACCGAAATCAAAACAGTAACATAGAAAAAAGTCAAAAACCACATATGACAGAAGTACAAACCACACCCACAACACTATCGGAAGCATATATATGTTGTATAATGCTGTTTGTTCAAAACAGTAACATAGAAAAAAGAACACATAACAGGAACTAAATCAACATGGAGGTGACAAATATGTATAAAAAGTTGTGCACTTGAAACAAAATCAACATCTTAGATTCAAAGAAGACTTGTAAAAACATGAAAAATACTAAATCTTATTATTTTGAAACGGACCGGTCGTCATCTGATCAAGGAATTCCTTTGCGATTATCTGTTTTCGTCCATGAGAATATTGTTTCCCCACAAGTTGTCGCTCTGTTTTTGTCTAATAATTCAAGGCTTTCGATGTATGTTTCCATCTCAAGCTTGATATAGTCAGGTCCAAATCTCGCAAGTTCTGTCAACGCCATCGTTTTAGGATCATAAATCCTCGATCCGTCATTGTATACCAGTAAATCAGCATTAGTAATATGCTGAAAAACTCTAAATACATCACGTCCCTTTATTTTAAATTCAAAAGACACATACCAAGATTCAAGTTTATTGTACTCTTTCATTGTCAAAATGTTTAAAGTATCAATACCATTGGAAAAAACCAGTGCCAGACAACCATTTATGGTTGTTAGCTGTCTGATCATTCCCAAAGACTCAGGCAACAAAATCTTGCCAAAAACATGACTACTCAAATTGAATGTCAATATAAAGCGACTCGATTCTTGTTCGTTTACATTTCCGTCAACCACCCAATGCAATATTCCATTGAAAAAACAAGCCTTCCACTTCAAATCATAAAACGGAATGGATGGCGAAGGGATAGCTGTCCAAGAGTCTGTTTTCAAGGAGTAAATAAGCGTATCCGAGTCAGATATAACAACAATCTTGTAATCATCAGTGACCGAGTCGAAACCAAACCCTAATGCAGATGATTTCATATGCGGACGACGTGGCATGACTAGCCTACGCCTAATAGAAAAGTTCCATAGACTAATTTCCTTATTATACAGACACAGAATTCCGTTACACGAACCAACAAGTTCATTAGCACGACGCGGGTAAGGGAACTCAACTCCAGGATTGCCGATGTACCCGCATCCCGGCAATTGGTCTCCCGAGTGTAATGTATAGATACTTTTAAACTTATATTTTCCGCAATAAATCAAGTGGCGAATGATGAGTTTGTGAGGTTTTTTTGAACGTCGAAGGCGGTGATTGCGGACGAATTCAGGTGTAGCGATGCGAGAATGCCAGTATTTGGAGAGCGATCTGAATCGAATGATCGATTTTGGTGGTAGCCTTTCAATGACATCAACCATCAAATCATTCGAGATATAGTCACCCATTATGGATGGATGGTGTTGGTGGGTGATCAAGAAAAACAAACAATCAAACAAACAATTCTATTATATTATTATATATTAATCAATCTATTTAACAAAACACAAATGTAATCGTTTTTTTGAATTTTGAATGGAGTTATGTGCGGACCGTTATGTGGTTGGTTAACGATTCAAATCTTACGGATTGATTGATTGATATTATTTCTAGCCAATTCATAACTGATTTTTTTTACGTAGAGTCGGATCGGATCGGATCTTTTTAAAATAAAAACAATCAAACTAAATCACTCATAATTAACCTATGTATGGAAAGAAATCGAAAATATTAAATTACTCATAACTTTTTTTCCAAAGTTTTAATCTATCTTATTTATATCCCTTAAATCACTGTGAAAACAAAAACAAATAACTTAAAATATAACTCATTGTAATTTACGACCTAGACCCATGCATGACGACCCGTATGCTCAACCCGGTACATATGAGTGTCACCGTAAATTTTGCCGGAAATCTATCATATGAATTATTTGTATGTCTATTTTTCTTGAATTAATTGGCAGGCTTTATAAGCCATCCTGTTTAAAAGCGTAGATATCTAATTTGGTACTAAGACAACATAAACCATTGAATGAATATATTATATTGATGGAAACTTTTCGAATTTTAACAGGACGGGGATAGTTTTAGCCGGTGTTATTAAACCGGCCGGTCCGACCGCGGTAGGACAATTTTTTTTAAGAATTCTGGTTTAATTAGACACGATTTGATACGTGTGTATGAACCAGATTGAACCCCTCGAACCGGTCCGGTTGAATCGGAACCGGACCGTAGTTGAACCCGGTCTGAACCGGGTTAGTATTAAAATATATATTTTTGTCTTTGATTTTCTTGGATTTTATGTTTACATCTATTTTTTGTGTTTTTTTTGTAATGAAAGTCGATATATTGATGTTTTAAGTGATGAATATGATGAGTTGATTTTATTTTGGGTTAAAACTTGTTCAAATTATGACTTTTTTGTGATTCTTGACGTTAGAATTTGTTTGGATTATTACTTTTGTGATATAACTTAATATTATTGAACTTATGTTGTGTTTAAATTAGAGTTCTGATGATATTACTTTGATAAATATATATTTCATCCGACCCCGGTCTGACCTTTGTCCGACCGGTCCAACTCGTAAATTTATAATGCCGGTTTAGTGTCCGGTCCGATTTTCAAAAGATTGGTTTTAGCCAGATTCAAATGTTTTTCATCGGTTTCAAAAGTTTATAGGCTTGATGTCAAAACATCATTAGTGTTGGTTGGGATTAAAAATACTCTTTTTCACCGTCGTACACATGTAGTGAGTCCGCACAACCTAGCTACTTGCGATTTTTACTAAACTTCAAAACAATTGTACACTCTTTTAAGACTTGCAATATGTTAATGCTTACTGAGGTTTTAGTCTTGGGATAGATCTAGGTGAACATCTTCTGGTCGACAACCATCTACGACCATCGAGGTGGGGCGACCAAGAGTTTAAGCAATTGAAACAACCCAATTTTTTTTATAGTAACTTTTCACAAAAATATATTTATCAGAATCAGAGTAGGTCCCAGTTTTCATCCAAAACTTGCCACTCGAGGTGACTTGTCATTTCATTATATATTTATTACAACAAAAACTAGATTGTTTTATAACAACTTTATTTTACAAAATATTAAACACGAGAGTAGGGTTCCTTGTCAGTCCAGCCGCGTCCATGAAGCTTCAATCATCTAAAGGCGCTTTTCCTAAAAACATTTAAGTATATTTTTATTAGCTTTCGCTAAGTAAGTACACTCTTTTTATCTCAAAACATATTTTCTTTTGTTTGGGATCAACACCCAAAATTATTTTATTTAATCCCTATTACTCCATTGGAATTCACACAGATTTCCTTATGGGTTTAATAAAAACCCTTAGGGATTATTAACTCCACTTTTTATATTTAATCCCCATTACTCCGTAGGAATTCACACAGATTTCCTTATGGGTTCTTTCGACCCTTTGAGGATTATTAACTCCGTAATTTATTTTAATCCTCATTACTCCGTTGGAATTCACACAGATTTCCTATGGGTTAAAACCCTTGAGGATTATTATCTCCATTTTATATATGTGGAGTTCAATACCCGAACCCCTTGGGATTTCAACACCCGAAATCCTTACATATATTTACTCCTCTTTTTATATATGTGGAGTTCAACACCCGAACCCCTTGGGATTTCAACACCCGAAATCCTTCCATATATTTTCTCCCCTTTTTTTATGTGAAGTTCACACCTGAACTCCTTGGGATTTCAACACCCGAAATCCTTACATATATTTGCTTCTCTTTTTATAAATATATCAAATCATATAATTAGACCCGGCACAAACATCCCATAATCATGCATAACATGAAATCAAACATGTCTCATCTCCAACAAATAATACAAAATAAACACATATAACATGCTAATAATTATTCAAATAATTTAATTACTAGTTAGTGTACTTACGATCACACTTTTATTTCACTTTAATAACCACGTATAACATATAAAATGATTTACTTATATACGGGTCAGTGTACTTACGATCACACTTTTATTTCACTTTAATGACCACGTATAACATATAAAATGATTTACTTATATACGGGTCAGTGTACTTACGATCACACTTTTATTTCACTTTAATAAACATATAAAATGATTTACTTATATACGGGTCAGTGTACTTACGATCACACTTTTATTTCACTTTAATAACCACGTATAACATATAAAATGATTTACTTATATACGGGTCAGTGTACTTACGATCACACTTTTATTTCACTTTAATAACCACGTATAACATATAAAATGATTTACTTATATACGGGTCAGTGTACTTACCTTTTGATGCTTGTACGTAACTTGATCCTAAAAGATAACCCGTTAGTTATTGTAATCGACTTTCTCCAAAACGTACTATAACTTTTACGATCTCCCATTTACTCGAACCCGCTCAAATATAAATACGTACGTTATACTTTTTAAAATAAACGCACTTAATTGGTATAACCATGGTTCGGTTTTTTGTTGTGTACTTGTGTCCTTAAAATTTTGTACACATATATATATGCAAACTTATTGCCGCCATCCTAGCCGTCTTTCATATAAATATATTATCTTCCTTTAAAACTAAAACATCTAAATCATTCGTATGCATTCTCGAATCTTCAGGTGAATATTGGATTAAATTCAAATTTGCACTTTAAACCTTTTACTTTCCTCACTTCACAATACTAACCATCCTTCTAACTTTAGAAATTTTAAACCCGAACTTCAGAATATTATTATTATTATTAGAACAATCTAGACCAACTTATATGCATATATTTTTATCAATCACATTATCTCATTTTTTTTAAAAGCATTTATGCATGCATATTTATTTACCCTTTTTCTTTTTATACCATTCATCCACACATTCAAGAAATGAACTATTTACAATTTTCATAGACACATCCTCATCTTTATTCAAATAATAAACTTAACCTTCAAGTTTCATATGAATATATCCAACTCCTAACTTTAAACATATTATTATTATTATCATTATCATCATCATTAGCATCATCATCATCATATACGATGTTTAAATATTTAACGACCACGTAATTAGGCATCTCACTTTCTAACTCATGATTCAGTGAAGACCTACTCGTTCAACAATAGTTAAAATATAAGTTTTTTTTTTATATTATTTTTTTTTTTTATTTACAAATTGGGATGTTACAGCAATAACACGAGAACACGGGTGTCCTCATGCCAACTAGCTCCTAGCACCCAATGGGTGTCCTCATCACCCCTTCTCTAGTCTTGGGATAGAGCTAGGTAAACTTACTGTGGTAGGAAACCATCAGCAATCATCGAGGTAGGAAGAGCAAGAGTTTAAGTAAAAACGTGAGAACATGGGTGTCTCAATGCCAACTGGCTCCGAGCACTCAATGGTGTCCTCATCACCCCTTCTCTAGTTTTGAAATAAAGCTAGGTAAACATCTTATGGTAGATTTTTATTTAAGTAGTTAACACGTTTTAAAAACTTTTAAATTATAATTACATATATTGGAAATCCCGACTCTCACATCTTCTCACTCATTTCTTTCTTAACACCAAAAGTTTCGGTGATAACTCGATTTGAAGGTTAAATGATCTAGTTTGAGAAAAATATACACGAGTAGTGATCAAACTAGAACAGTTATAAAACTTTGTTATTATTTTGCGAAATTTCTAACATTTTTTATTCAAACAATAAAGCTTGTAGTAAAAATAATAGAATAAGACTATTTTAGAAAATATTTTGCCTTTTATGTATAATTTATTTATTAGTTTTTACTTAGCTTATTAATTTTTGAATAGTTATGGTTTTTACAATTTTGTTACTTCATGGCTTGTATCTTTTGCTAAAACAAATTCTAAAAATGAGAGGTATGGCATATATATTTTTATAATTTCTAAACTAAAAATTAAAGAATTTATATATATCTTCTAATAAAAGAAGATTTTGAAGGACACGTGTCATTTATTAGAGAGGGTGTTGAAGCATTTTCCCGCTCAAAACTAAGAATCTTCTATTCTTAACTATGTATGAAAAAAAATCAAAAACGTTAAATCACCCATAATATTCTCTTCCAAAATTTCAATTTATCTTATTTAGCAAGAGGATATGATGTTAAACTAGCGGTTTGTGAGTACTTTTGTTGTTGTTTTATCATTTGTATGTTAGAAGATTAATTCCTTGTGTTGGTGAGACTTGAATTTAGGTCGAAGGATAGTGTTGTGAGCATCAAATTATACTCCTCAACATTCTAACAGATTTTCAAAGCCATTTTAGTTATAAATAGTTCAATAAACATATACATAATGACCATGTATAGAAATAAAAGTCAAATAAACAAATAAACTCGAACACCATCCTAGTGACAAATGTGTGTACTTCATCTTGAGGAATTGAAGCTGGCTTCATTCTCAATTGAGCCGTGGGACCATTAATGATTGATTTACGTAGATGCCACTACGTAGATAAGGAATATATTAGAATCGTGCATAAAAACTTATTGTATGTTTGGTATGCGCTAATGGATTAAACAAGTGAATTGAATGAACGAGAAGAAAAAAACACCGGGCCAAAAGACAAATGAATGATTTTGAAGATTTTAAAGAGAAATAGATTCTTAGTTTCACTGACTAACTAAACATCTCATTCTTTTTCATACCAAATACTTACTTAGGTTTAGGGTTGTTCATTCTAATACGTTTGTCTTTCTTGCATACCAAACACTTACTTACATTTAGGGTTGTTCATGAGTAAAGATTAACTTGGGTTTATATCAATCTGAGCTGAGCTGGACAGCTGGCTCACAAGCCGAACTCAAACAATTTTTTTTAAGTGAGATTCAGGTCACGGGTTATATAAGTGTGTATTCTTAAAAACAATTGCACCAATGCATCCAGAATAGTTTGTTCATTGTTCATCGTCCTTTATTTCAAGTTAACTCTAAATTCAAAACTAAATTTAGACACTAAAGTTTAACAAATAAACCGTCTCGACCACATTATAGAACCCTAGCTAATTTATTGAATTATAGCTTAAACCCTAATCATCGTTGTAGAGTATACATACTCTTAAACCCGGATCAACGGGTCAAATCTGTATCGGTCAAGCTCATCATGGGTTGGTCAACCTATTACTCCACTAACTCCTCTTAATGAGGACATAACTTACCTTAGTGGGAGCTTCACCCACTAGCCACTACATTCTTGTAACCTCCATGAACTATTATAAATATGGAGCCCAAGAGATAAAGAAAGGTACATCATCTCTATTACATTCTTCTCTTTATTCACATACTAGGTTTAACACCCGACACACGGGTTGATTAAAAATATTTTTAAAATATTATAATTATTATATTTAAAAAATTTTAAATAATTATATAAATTATTATTAATCGTAAAATTTTGTCTTTATTAACTCTCTTACTCAATTTTCCCTCTCAACATTCCTTTTATAAAATAAATTATGTTTTCCCTCTAAAATTTGCCCCCTAAAAACTCTAATTTATTAGATAGATACATAATATATACCGGTGAATATGGTGGCCTAGACTTGACTTGAGCATCGAAGTGTCCATCGGGCTCAAAGCCCCATGGACCCTCTAACGTGTTTTCTATGGTTGTAGAGATAAATAGAACCCATCATTTTACGTGTGTGCAAAAGGGTGCATGTTTAAACATTTTCCCGTCACTCGGGTGGTTTCGAGTAGAAGCTAAACGGGTATAGACGAGACTCCTCCGGTTCGGGTCTGTCTATCTCTATAACCATAGAAAACACGCTAGAGGGTCCATGGGCTTTGAGTCCCATGGACACTCCGACACTCAAGTCAAGTCGGGGCCACTATACTAACCGGTCGACGCTCAAGTCACTCAGGTGGTTCCAGGTAGATGCTTCACGGGTATGAAACATGCACCTTTCGCACACATGTAACCTTCAGAATAGCACTACCCTTGCCACTAGCATATCTTAACTTGGTTATGACAGTTTTTCATTAGTTTCAACGTAGGAAATTAATAAAACGCGAAGCATATTTACTTCTCGTTTGGATTGTGGTCTGGGACGCAAACCATTGTCGTTGTCTACTGAGCTAAGAGCTTGAAATTCTGAGAGTGAGGTTGTCGAACACGAAGGGAGACGTAAGTTTTACGTACAGGGACTAAATCTGGCCCAAAAATCATTATGTACTTTATAACACTTGAGGTTTAAATCGACTGGGTAGTGTGACGCCCAAAATAACTTGTTATATATGACAACTGATTATTACTGTATTAATATCTCAAAAAAAAATTTATAAAAATCTGTAGTTGTTTAAAGTTTAATGGACTATTACATCATTATTATATTTGTAGTCACTTATTTGTATCTTTTACGTAAAATAATTTCATATATAAAATAGTATATTTACGCGGAGATGATGTTGAATGTTCATAACAATATATATGCAACTTTGCATATATCTATGAGAGTTATTGAGCGCTATTAGAGGTCTATTAGTGTTAATATTTGTGTAGAAAGTATGTATATATATATAACTACAATTTTATAAATCTATGACAGATGGGTATTGTAACATTTTACTCGCCTGATATTTACACTCTTTGCTCGTTTAATTGCAACAAAGATGGTCATATTACAATTTTCCGCGCTTCTCTGTAATCCTATACACTCACTGTATCTTGTACCACAACGTGTGTCTGGTATATTTCTTCGCACACGAGATGATAAAAAGGTAAATCTCAGGTTCACTGATATAATTTTCTTTTTATCGTGAACAAGTAACATCACTGGTTTCTCCAGAACTCGAGTAAGTTAGCTAGGCGTATAATTCTTGTTTCATTTGTACTAAATGTGTCCTAAGGCTGTATTCCTTTGCCTGCAAATAACGACATAAAAAAGAATCAAACATTATGCTTTTAAGATAAGTGATTTGTATCTTTGATCAGCAACACACTTCAAAATTCAAATGGATTTTGAAGCTTGTGTATATTATTTACCTGTAAAGAAGCTGCAGATCTGAAGAGAGCTTCACATTCATCGAGAAGACCTCGTTCCTGTGCCACTACACTAGCAAGTTCAGATGCCAAGCAACCACTTCCCTCTAACTGCATAAAGATACAGAAATTGATCATTAATGTTATGACTACCCCTTAACAAAACGCTTCCGAAAATTTCATATACAAACTTTTATACCATTGATAGAGTAGACTGTATAGTGGACCCCATCGTTCGCATTACTTCGATTGCTGACCGAAGAGACGACTTCACAGTTTGAACATCTACCTGGAGATTTATAGAATTCAAGTATTAATTTATGAAACTTGTTACATGTGTAAAAATATTTTAAAGAAATCACATACCGTTGCACCTCTTGTTACAGGAAGCCTGAGTGTGCTTGACTTTAGATCTTCAATAGCACCGGATAAAGCAAGATTGTGTTCTGTTTCTATTTTAGCCCATTCATTAAGGTAGGCCATCTGAGCCAGAGATATCACAACAAAATAAATTAGTCAAGAGAATAAAAATGCGATGTATAACATCATCAAAACAAATGCATTAATTACTTGTTGGTTTAAACCCGAGTTTAGCTTTAGCTTCAGTCTCAACTGATTGAGCTCGATTCTCTTTGCAGCTACCGAATCATGGAGTTCTGAAGTACTTCTACACACGTTATATAGAGATTTCTGTATTATGAAATATAATATGTTTGTTAGTCAAAATGTAATCAATCACACAAAAATCTTGCTTAAAAAGATAAGGTCCAAACATGTGATCCCATTTATAAATTCAAAATGTTTCTTGTAGATTAAAAAAACAAACCTGGGCTGTTAATTTCTGAGAGTTTAAGGCAGCTTCTGCACTGGCATTAACATAACGCCACTGAATCTGTCTATTATAAAGTAAACGTAAATAATGAGCATCTTCAATCTGATCAGTCACTTTTTTTCCTTTTTTAATATCAGCAACAAATGTAAGAACAGAAACTCTGTTTGAGTTGCAGGGCTGTCTCAATGGACTAGATGGCCTTATGCGAGAAGGACTAGGCCGTCTAGAAGGAGCCGGGCTTACCGGCCTTAACTTTGAGGCCGAACTAGATTGCTTATTTGGTGAAGGCAGCCAGGCTCCAGTAGCTGCCAAAGACTGAGATCTTGCTGATGAACTTGAAGAAATAAGATTAGATTTTTTCTGCATGTTGTCATATTCTAACCTCGTACTCACAGGATCACTCGCAGATTTTTCCAAGTGTTTTCTAGGATTTCTATTTGGTGCAGTGAAAGTTTTCATAGGCTTATCAGGAAGGTCAACGCCTTTGGTTAAAACTCTAGAGCTTGTTTTGCTAGGACAACAATTTTCTGACTGATCAACGACGTTTTTACCTTTGAGTGGGCTCCTTTTTCTCTCAGGTATTAAAATTTGTTTTTGTGAAACATTTGGTGACGACTTCAGTGTTCGGTCAGAAAGAGCTTGAGGTGGCGGTTTCTCTCTTTTACTAGTAGACAGAGAAAATGCATCAGACTGGAATGCAACACTTAGACTACGCGTTCGTGATGGCCATAAGGTTTCTGGCAATTTACCACCAATTGCTGCTTTCCGGGCTGCCAGTTCCATATTAACAGATGTGTCATGAACAGGGGTGGAGGGGCGTGAAGGTGATTGTGGTGAGGCGGGTCGTTTTCTTTCTGTGGATACCGTTCTTGCTGAAACAGGTAGAGGCGTTTTTGTACATGTCCGTGGTGTGTTAGGGGAAGAACAACGCCTTTGTGTTGGTGATTTGTACCTAGAACTGACATTCTTCTCTATCTTTTGATTTGTATCACTTACACCCACTCTATTTGAATTTGACCACATTGATGCCTATGATCAATACATTTCCAATTCTATAAAATCTGCTTCCTTTAAAGATGATGCTATATGCTTCCTCTGCTACAAATCTTGATCACTGTTAGTCTGTTACAAATAGATAAAGATATGTTATGACCAATAAAGTATAAAGTGATCAAAAGCATAATCTTTACAGGCACACCCAGATCTGAAAAATAAAAATTCTCTTGTAACTTGAAACACACTAATGTAACTGGTTTTCTTTAGCATACAATAACGCCCTAAAATCGTGTAACATATCAATAACGCGCTAATCTTGCACTATAACTTACATCTCAAAATCGAATCCGAATTATCACTAAAATTCAGAAGGAAAATGGAAGAAATAGAGGTGCAAAATAAGATATAAATAGAAAATATATCTATCTACCTGCAGTCTCTTTCACAAACTTCATGTTAGAGTAATGATAGTGGGGTAATAACACAGCATATCTTGATGGTATATTTAATGAACAACTGTCTGCTTGCATATGATTTTAAGATCATTTGTACACTTGGAATCTCTTTACATAACATTTTAAGATATTAAATTGAAGTATGAAAAGTTTAACAATACAGAAACAGACAAATGGTTGAATTAAATTAACAAAACTAAATCAACTTATTGATGGTAATAATGTATATAATCATAAGAGTTATGGAAACAAACATGGAAGACCATGTGCAGAAGAAGATCATTGTCCAATCTCCATCCCTTTTAATTCATTGAATCAGCTCAAAACATATATATATTTATAAATTATAATATTACAACATACAAACATGGTCAGAATAATGCCACAAATTCATCATCCAATGTCTCACCGTCAAATCGATAAATATTTTAATATCATGATGTAACTATTTATCAATTGATCAATTATCATTTTTTAACAACTCCTAGATTGGTTAAAACACAAAAATGTTACCAACACGTACTCGCTGAGTCCAGGATCCATTAAGAGGACGGAACAAAGATCGATGTAAAAACCTGAAACAATAATAATGTGATAGTACTAATTTTCATGAACATTACATGATGTGATATCTGGTTTTTGCAGATCGGTGTCCTGAAAAGTGACAAAATTCGAGTAAATACATTACATTATTGATTATTCTTCTTCACAATTATTTTATGATAATATAATTATAAGATCTTCATCGAAACCGGATCTATTGTCCTTTAAACCCTATAAAATAAAAACAACTGTTAAATCTAGCTTAAAACGGTTACCTGATGGAGAAGTGTTGAAACTGATCGGAATTGATATTCCGGCGACAGATCGGATGTTTGAACGGAGTATATTCCGGTGACAAGTGTTAAGGTTTTGAACTGTTAAAATGGGGAAGAATGTTTTGGCGCCACGGAGATATGTATAGTTACTTTAATACTCATTGCAAAATATAGATATAGTTAATTTCGATTTTTGATGTATAAAACAAATTTATGCGTGAAGTTTAATGTATTTCACCTTAGTTGTAAAAACATCAATAGCACTAGTACTAGTTAGTATACTTTGTATTTCAATATTAGTTGTACATCTATTATTATTACTAATAATAAAAGGAGTAAACGTCGTTTTTCTTCTTTAAGATTGATTTAAATAACGTTTTACATATAAATTACAGAGTATTATTTTACACCAACAAAATTGGTCATTATGCGGATATATAGGTCGATATTTTAAAACACTTTATCTTTCGTCTTTAAATTCAAGAGATTGTGACTTTAGATCCTATTGCTTATACAGTCTAATTAATTTATTGCGCATAACACATATGTCTATTGGTTATGGAAGTTATTTTAAAAAATTGCATTCGATCTACTTTTTTTAATTAGAAACCAAAGAAAATTTAAAATTGTCAAAACACCTCCTTTTAGAAAAATGATATTATTTCATCATCATTTTGTAGCGAACTAACAATTTTTTCAGCCCCCCCCCCCCCCCCACGTTAATGCATGGCGTTTAATATTCTATAATATGTTGATAATATGTCAAAATTTATTTTAAAGATATTAAAAGATATGGGACTTGTTAAAAGGAAAAACGTACATGACATTATTCATTACACATAAATGTTTTTAAAGTAAATTAAATGTTTAATATTAAATGTTAACAGATTAAGGGGTAACCATAATTAGTTGTATACATTGTCTAAAGGATATATAGTAAACCTGATTAAAGTAATAACATAATTAATAAAAAATTTGGTTTCAGAAACTTATATTTAGAAGAAAACAATTGAACATATGTATACATTTATAGTAGAAAATATCCATTCGGAAAATGATTAAATATTGTCTTTTTTTTATAGTATGAGAGTACAAACCAATTGAGTGAATTTATCTTATAAAATCTAAAAACCATTAGTTAAAAATACAAGAGTAGCTTAATATAAACTAAAGCTTATGAATTGAATGATGAATCATGACTAGTAAAAATCATTCGATCGAGTGGGTTCATTGATAATTTTGTTATAAATCTTTAATGGGTTTTAGTTAGCGTAATATGTCACCTTTTGTTATATCATTTTTTATTTGGTTTTGGATCCAATATGGTGAAATTAGTAATCTAACTAAAACCGGCCTATAAAAGATTTATAATCATTAAAGAATTTGTACCAGCATGCATGTTGGGTGCTTTGTGATTGTGGATTTGGGATATAATATATTCATGCTCTTTTCGGTGGAAAAGAATAATCGTTTATAAAAAAGTTTAAAATAAGTAAACGTGAATGAAAGAAGTTCTATGAGTTGAAGTTGAGAAGATCGGTTATCTATGAATGTGTCTCAAACATTAAATATTAATGTTTTTTTTTCTTTCGATTTTTTTTGGTTAGTTTAGTACACTAATTGTTTCTAAAAATAATTAGCTTGAAGGCCAAATTTGAAAAATAAATGAGACATGTGATGTGGTCAATTTATAACATTTTTATTGTCTAACGCTAACTTTTTTTTAATAAAATTTTCAATTCTATAAAAAAAAAATTACATCAATAGGAAAGAGAAATTCATAAAAAAGTTACCCCTAATAATAATTTAACTCTTTCTTATTTTATGAACGGTACTAGTATATATTTTTTAGTTTTAAAGAACAATGTACATTGATCATGGTTCTCGTAGTTTATGAAGTTTAAATAGGAAAAGCTATTATTTGATGGAACTTTTTTTAGAATTGAAATATTTATAAAAAAGAAAGTTAGCGTTAGACAACAAAAATGTTATAAATTGACCACATCACATGTCTCACTTATTTTTTAAATTGAAGTAACTTTATAAAAATATGAGTAAGTTTCTCCAACATTAATCTTTAAGGTTATGGTAAACAATAATCTTATGATTAAATTTTACTATTTAAATGAACTTAAAGTTAATTATAACAACAATTTGGTTGATTATATCACACTGATAGAAAAGAGAAAAAAAATAAAAAGAGTTAACCATGACTTGGTTATGAAGATTGGTCAAATGACCCTAAACATATTACTATTATATTAATAACTAGGTTAGAACCTGTGGGTACCCACGGGCTTTAATAATATAATTTATTTATATGTTTTAATATATAAAATATAATAAAGATACATAATTGGACGTATATTATAGGAATAAAAAAAATTAACAAAAATATATTAACATGAAAAAATTGACAATGATGAAAATATACTTATAATTAAAAGTATGATTAAATTAAAAATGTTGAATTACATGTTTCCAAAAATTTCCATATTTTAAAAAATGAAGATGAATATGGTGGTGACAAGTGGCTTAATGTGAGAAGTTTGGTTAACAATTTATTATAAGAGAGATAATTCATCATTACATAGATTAGATTATTATGTATTTAAAAAGCAAGTGAAGTCATCCCAACAACTTTTGCATTCATAATTTACAATAATTACTTCTACCATATAACTAACTATCATGATGTTTACAACAATTAATATTAGGACTATTGATTTATTTCACCCAAGACCTCAAAAAAGAAGCCACATATGATAATGGCATAACAGAACAGAACATGTTTCTAAGAATCAAATATTTGTGGACTATTATCACTAAACATGCTATTTAGTATTTCACAAATCCAGAATTCTGAGTCCTTCCAAAAATGGTCTCGACATCGTCCTCGTAAAGGTCAAGCTTTTTTGCCAAAGCAAAACCAGCATACATGCCATCAACAGCTGCACTTACGATCCCACCTGCGTACCCTGCACCTTCACCCACAGGATACAAGCCTCCCAACGACGTGCTCTCAAAAGTGTCGGGATTTCTAGGAATCTGCACCGGAGAACTAGTTCTCGTCTGGAGAAAAGATCACAACGATATATAATAAATAGTTTAAATTGTGAAAATTTAGAAGCCGTGAGTCCCATTTATTTAGTTTGAAGAAAACGATAAATGAACCGAACTTTACCTCGACTCCATGCAGAAGCGCGTCATTGGAGATAAATCCTGGTAACTGAATACAAGAAACTTAAATTAGTGAAAAAAGAACACTTTTTACACCTTACAGTTTGTTAATGAAGGCCAAGAAAGAAATAAGCAAGGTCAAAGAAGAAACCTCTTGGTCAAATGTTGAGATCGAATGCTGCAATGCCTCTGTTATATGTATGGGAAATAACTCATGGAGATTTGCTGCCTTCACTCCTAATCGATAACTTGATGATGGGACAGTAGTTGCTAAAACACAAAAAAAAAAATCATTGATCATTTTGGTACCGACCAAAAATAGGTTGACCTGAGATACTTTTTGTCCATATATTTTTATTAATATTAAAAAAAAATGTGATTTGGAAGGCTGTACACATTAAAAATACTGCTTGGCTTCGACCCATTTGACGTGTTGCGTTTTAAGCTAATGTTTATTTTACTCGTTTGACCCGTTAGAAACTAATACAAATCCATTAAGTTGTAAACGGGGCGAAATCGCAACATCTAATAGTTAAGAATGTGAATGAATCGAGATTTTACCAGACAATTTATTATTCATGAAATCTTTGACTGTTTGCACAGGCACAACAAAATTTCCACCTCCCATAGTAGCTGCTCTTTGTTCGAATTCCCTCTAGAAAAAATACAAAAAAAAAATCTAGAAGTTTGAGAATAATAAACAAAATTACAAGTAACCAATGCGTTATAACTGAATTTAAAAAAAAACTACCTGAAACTCGACACCTGCAAGAGGTCCATGAAAATTAAGAGAATTGAAATCCTTTGGTGAAACTGTGACAGCAAGTGCAGCATTAGCCCACTTGGATGATCTTCGAGAAAACGACATGCCATTAATACAAAGTTCTGATGGATTTATGCTTGTTACAACAACCTGAAAAAAAAATCTCTTCTTAATTTTTGGACATCTACTTATGTTCATTGTGACAATTCAAGCACACGCAAGGTGGGGAGAGGTAATGGGCCAAAATGGTAATTTTGGAAACAACAATAAATACTTTAAATCATGCTATAATAAAGCACCTGCCCACCGGGACACATGCAGAAAGAATAACAACTCCTTTGTGAAGTAAATGGTGCATTATTGTCGTCTCCTTGAACATATTCAACAACCTTGTAATCTGCAACTGGTATCTTCCCTCGCCCATTTCGAACCTCATTAGCCAATTTAGAGTACTACATGTTTAAATAAATAAATAAATGTGAATATTGCCGGGTGATATTTTAGATACTTGCAAATAGTTAAAAAAAACATTGTCAGCAAAAAAATATTCCAAAACCTGTATAATGTTTATCAATTCTTGAGGATGCTCAACCCGTAAGCCTACCTGTTCATCACCCAAATTCAGAAAAAAATGGCAAATGATGCATGGAAGGAATGTGGCGTAACTTCAACTAGAACTTACAGCAAAATCTTTGGGAATTAATTCCGTATTATGAGAAAGAAGCATCTGATATACATCACGTGCTGAATGCCCAACTGCAAGAACAACTGCATCAAAGCCCAGTTTCTCACTACTGAACTGCAAACTTCCACTTGAATCGGATACATTGACGCCAACAACATGACCATTTTCAACAATCAGATCATCCACCCTTGTTCCAAACCTAATGTTAACCTTCAAAACAAGAAGAAGACAAAAAAAACTTGTTACGTAAAAGATACTAATCTGTAAGGTTCTATTATTTTTAAATAGAATCTAGGCATGTAACTCACCCCCACATCTTGTAGATGTTGTCGAAAATTGCGTAGAAGTGGTATTAGTCTATCTGTTCCTAAATGGGGTTTTCCATCAATCAAGATGCTTTCTGGAGCTCCAAACCGAACGAAGGTTTTCATAACCTGAATTTTCAATTAATCTAAGTTAAGGATAGAAGTTACAAGAACAAATAAATATATAAAATAGTAATAACCATTTAAAAGTAAAGTTGAATCTTCAATAACTCTTGTTTAGCTAAACTAATAGTGCCAACTTCAACTCTTTAACTTATAAACAAACGGGTCGAAATGGGTTATTTTCTATTTCAAACGGGTCAGAAATAACGGCTAAAGGTGTCAATTTGGTTGAACAGGCGCATAATTTATTTCTATGCACACAAGTTCGCAACCGAAGTACCCAGCTCAACCAGGCCTATAGACAAAATAAACTAACTGTTGCTGAAATGGAGAAAGTAAACTAACCGACAAAACACTGCCACTGTTCCTCCCAATTCTAGTTACCAACTTACCATCACTCCAAGTACCTGCACCACCCTGTTAACCATAAGTCTGTGATAAATAAGAAAGACAAATAGCCCAGTAATGTTTTTTCCTCATTTTGAATTATTATTAAAATGTAAATCAAATAAATTGATAAAGTGTGTGACTTTAACTCTAGTCTCTAGAGTTAATCACATGAAAAGGTGACCATCCTTGTTCCACCTATAAGGACCCTTAAAACTTAAAAAAAGAAAATGATTTAAGGTGTCACAGCCAGTTATTGATCGCTCTATGACGAGAAACTGGAACACACAAGAAGAAAATAATGTAGTAAAGAATGACAAATTGTAACCTCTCCAAAACAAAAGTTGCTTTCTGATTGCAGTATTTTTCTGACCACCAAAGCACCAATATCACGCCCACGTTTCTCTACGGGTTGCCCTCTTTCTATCAAAGTAACATCAACACCAAATTCTGCGAGTACAAGAGACGCAAACAAACCCGCTGGACCGCTGCCCACAACTGCAATTTTTGGCTTTTTAGTAACAGGAACTTTAGAAGAACTTAGTGAACCAGAATGACCATTTACTCCCGTAAATCTATCATGGTTAGTTTTCTTGTTATCGTGTATTATGCTGACTACATCACCAACAACTCTTTCATGAGGCGTATGCTCTATTAACCCAATTTTGGGTTCCAGCCGTGATATGAAGTCCCAAGTTCTAGGTTCCAAATTCAGGAGCTTTTCAACATCCAGTTCGACAGTGTACACAAATTTTGGCTCCTTTTGACTCTGAAATTTTAAACTTCAACATGAGTCACTTAAACCAGATTTTATCCATGTTGTCATATGTACAAGATTCTGGTTTGAAGAAGTGAATAACTAACCGACCTTTCGGGCATCAAATGATTTCCTTAGAACCGTAAAAGCTTCTGGAGGTAACATTGAAGCAACCTAATCAAACCAGAATAGATTAACTGAAAATGAACAAAAAAAACACTAATTCTTGCAGAAAAACCATCAAAATTATGAATTTAAGCAGCATAATCAAAGTGTCTTTCTTTGGGCTGTCGGGTCAACGGTTGAACTCGAATAAGACCATTTCAAATCATGTAACCCGAACACTACTTGTTTAATCTATCTCTATCTATTTAAACGTGTCAAATGGATTTGCGAGTAATAATCAGTTTGTAAACGTGTTAATTGAGTTGGTTGGTTATAAAAAATGGGTTAAACACGGATTAGGGGGTCAACAAGTCATCAATAACATGACCCATTTAATTAAACCCATCAACAGTTGACATGACCTGTTGTGTCTAGACATTATATGAAAAATTAAGTTATAAAAAAACAATTACCGGAAATTCAAGAACTTTGGCAATTTGTTGAAGCAAAGCATCGGAAACATGAAGACAGTCTTTACCAGGGTCTGTATCAACGGAAACAGAGAGTTTAAAAAGCCTCCAAAAGCCTTTGAATTTGTCGAATTGGGTTTCGGTTTGCTGGATTGATTTAAGCTTTCTTTTCTCTGATGGGTACCTGGACTTGCCTGTTCGTTTAGACCTTGTTCTTGCGCATCGAATTAGGGGCTTTTGATGATGCGTCAATGGTCCAATTTTGGGTGAAATTGGAAATTGGGGATAATGGGTTTTTGTGAAACACAAATTGGGAGAGCATAGTAGCTTTGTTGAAGCAGATAACATGGCTGAGATTTGTTAATTTGAGATTGGAAGAGTGTAATGGAGGGGATAAGGAGGGGTTTATGACCAGGTTTTGTTTTGATTGTATTACGTCACTAGGTTAGCACCCGTGAATACTCACGGGGTTGAACGATAAACATATTTATATAAATTTATATTAAAATGAATATTAACTTACTG
The DNA here is from genome assembly GCA_030867185.1 of Tagetes erecta. Lineage (NCBI taxonomy): Eukaryota > Viridiplantae > Streptophyta > Magnoliopsida > Asterales > Asteraceae > Tagetes > Tagetes erecta. The sequence goes on from CM061492.1 coordinate 3,435,673, forward strand.
CGTTACACCAAATTAAGTAATAACACAGAGCAAAAAAAGTACATTATAAAATATAAATTAATTATAATTAATATACACATCTAAACCAATTCTCAGTTCACCATCACGACCATGAACAATATGAAAATATTAGGATAACTTAGCTTTTGAACATTTTTAAAAAGTGTATGTTAGTTTTAAATATGTTCCATCTTTATTAATAAATGTAGATGTAGATAGGAAAGTGGTGAGGAGAGCTGAGAAAGTAACAAGTGGCACAACGTGAATCAATTGCTTAGCGATTTATTAGAAGAGAAGATATGTTAAAAAAAATAAATTTGTATGACGCAACATGCTTGTGATCTTGTCATGCTCGTTAATTTGTTAAAATAAAAGTGTGGTGATTGTGCGTGGCATGATGCTTTTGTGACTTAGTTATACGTGTTACGTTAGTGACATTAATGGTCTGTGTCCACACGCAATGAGTCGCATTTATGACTATCTTATATGTGTTACGATGATGACACTAACCTGATTAAGTATAAATCGGGAAATGATTGTCTTGTACATTGCGGTATGAACGAGATAAAATTGTAAAAAAATAGTAACAATAAGAAAAAATATATATATAAAAATAAAAAAAGGTATTTATAGAAAAAGAAGAAGCAAGGGAAGTCAAAAGAAAAAAAAATGTTTTCTTAGACACATGAACCCAATTAGTCTAAACAAAGAAGCTCACAAGCAATTACAACTAGTTCAACTAACCCGACAATAGCTCATTGAGGGCACCATTACACCACTAAAACTCCATTGAAAAGACAATGTTTCACCTTGTTAAGTTGTTATAACCCAATTGAAAGCCTCACCCATATTCAAACCTAAACCACATTGTTTATCATCAAAAACCACTCCACATGAATACATTTGCCACATCATTTAATATTTTGACAAACATTCCACACACATCATTATGGCAAGCCCAACAATAGCTCATCGAAGGCACCGTTACCCCCACCAAAATTGTAATGGAAAGACGATGTTCCTCCTTGTCATATTGAAACATAAACCGCATTGTTTCCCTTTATTGTAAGTGGATGTAAATCTTTTAGCGCCTATCATATAAGAGATGAAAAAATAAGCGTCAATGTGACACATTTTCTCCGCTACCACTCAAAAACATTATCTTCACTTAAAAAATACATTCTCTCTCGTTCCTTCTGTTTCTTCTCTCACACTCATAATCATCCACTTTTTATGTCACAACCAAAAATACTACATTCACTCTTCGAGTGTAACTTAAGTTAGACGCATAATGGATAATAAAATAGATACAAAAATTGATGTAAGGTGTTTCAAACTATAATTTATAAAGATACATTTACTCTAACATCAATACAATACAAATAAAACATAATCTTGAACCGGTCATGTTTACTTGTTATATAAAGGAAAACTAATACTTAACTATAGAAGTTACGTTTCAATATAAAAATTTAAAATCTACAAAATCGCAAGAAGACGGTCAAACAAACTTCGATTGACCTCATTCCGGCGACGTTGCAACCGTATCGTCGAACTTCACGATCTTAGATTTTACCGAACGAGATTTTTAAAAGGTTTGACAAGCCTATTTCACGCCGTCGAAATTATTATTAACTTTCTTTGTGTGTGGTGTGGGGGGTGTTTGGTTGGGGGGTTTTAGGGTTTTGGGGATGAGGTACTGAGGTGAACGTTTATGTAAATTCTAAAAAAGTTTTTTAAAGGTTCAACAAACAGTTTCACACCGTCAGAACGAGATCGATAGGAACTCGTTTGACGGTATTTTCTAGTTTCAAAACACTTTTAATATAAATTCCCTATAGCTATATTATCAAAAAAATTTTTCATTTATTTATAATTGCAAGTTGCAACAAAACATAAAACAATAAAATCACCATTCGAATTTTCCATATGCCGGCGTACCTTTTCGTTCACACAAAAACTTGAAACCCTACTTATCAATAACAAGAAACACAAAAACATGGTGTTAAATACAACACTTTCACAAAGTTGAAGGATGATCCTGTACTTAAAGTGAAAGTAGTTAAAAGCATCAAACATCATAAGTACAATTTCCACCCTCAAAAAACAAAAACTTCAAAAAGCATCAAAACTTTAACTATAAAAGGAGTTGAAGCTCATAATGCGCAGTGTCACCAACTCTCTTTCATTCACCCTACTAAAGCTTCTCCCCAAGACAAAAAAAACCCTATCTTTCATACACATCAAGATTCATTCAACAAATCTTGATTCGTCAATCACCGTTTCAACTTTGTTCGATTCAAACAAACGATAGAAACAATCAAAAGGTATGCAGGCTGATCATACAGTGTTGAGTTTACGACCTGGTGGTGGGAACCGAGGAAGAACTTCTGCTCCTCGTTTTGATTTTGGTTCATCTGATCTTCGTCCTCAAGGCGTTACATCTTTACCCGCCTTCAAGGTTTATGATTTGTTCAAACCCTAATTGGATCTGCACTCTGTAGTTGTTTTAAAACCTGATTTGTGTCTGTATTTAGTAGGTGAATTTAAGTTAATCTTGTGTTTATGTTTGTGTATTTGATGTATCAGAAGTGATGTGTATTGATTCAAGGTTTTGTTTTGTTGATTTATGAGATGAGGTTTGTGACAAAAAGGATATAATTTGTGAATGTTAACTTGCATTGGTTATGTAATGAAGTTGTTTTCTAATGTTGTTTAATGTAATGCTTTCATGGTTAATTTTGATGGTGTTAAACTGTTACATGAGAAGATATGTATGATAGTTTGTTTAAAATTAGTGAGCTTTATTGACTTTATGTTGCAATTCATGTTATTATACTGTAATAGTTTCTTGATGGGACTTTGAAGTTTTGTAGTATGGAATGTGAGATATTCAACATATTCTTCTTGTTATGCTGTTGGTAGTTATGGAGTTGAATATAGATATGCCTATTCTTGGAAGGACGATTGTGTCTTTTTTCCACTGTTAGCATTGGCACTCTTTTGTTATTTTGGAGAATTAGATTCTGATGAATTTCATCTACATAACGTTCTCGTATGTGACATGGGATGCTATTATGGGATGCTTAGAATCTTGAATTTATTCAGAAAGATCATAATAAGGGCACATTATACTTTTTTTATAAATATTTATACAAATGCAGTTTAGTTGTTTCAAAAGCTGCTTACTTAGCTAGATGCAGTTAGAAGAATTGTATATGCATTGTTGTCTTTTTTAATAGTTTGTTTGTTTTTGGTACTTGGTACCACACATTGATCTTTAACATGCCTCGTTATTATTTTTCCATTCACTGTTATTTTCTTCTTCTAGAGCAATGATTCTCGATTCGAGCTTGGCGAGGTTATTCGTTACACCAGAGACCAACTGCTACATCTTAGAGAGGTAATGCTTTAATCTATGCATTTGACTATTTGAGCTTTCCTTGTTTCATCTAATTGTGTAAACACTAGTTTAATTTAGTTATTTGACGTGCGTTATTGTTATATATATTATATCTCAATACCAAATGTTGATAATATATTAAAAAAGCTCATCTCTTTTTTGTTTGATAGAAACACAAATTTTTAGCATGTTCTCTTAATTGTATAGAGCATTAGTTCAATGCTTCTTCTTTTGGTAATAAGTTATTCATGCATAAATCTATTTATGTCTTTGCTAGTAATTTACATCATTTTGTTAGTGATCTTTGATAAGCATATAGTCGATTTTTTTTTTCTTTGTGGTAGGTTGGAGATATCCCTGAGGTGATACTCAAAGTCAAACAAGAAGTTGAAACTGATTTTTTTGGAGAATCACAAAGCTGGACCAAATCTGAAGGAAATGTAAGTATCTTGCTTTTGTATTAGCTTTATCTTTTATATTTTTAATGCTTCATAGCTTATTCTCATATACAACGACACATTCAATTGTAGGTGACAAATCAACCTCCAACACGCTACAATGAGCCTGATAACCGAGACTGGCGGGGAAGAGCTCCACCTTCTGGCGAGGCCGGTCGAGAAAATCGACAAGATCTAAGCTCACAATTTGGTAGAACACAAGCCTCCCCAAACCAAGGGGTTAGTTCTACACTACTTTTTTCTTTTCACAAGTTTTACTTCTAACTGCTGAGTGCTGACTATGGATTTGTGATTGAATGACACCGCTGCCTGCTAATAAGGTTCAATGTATATTTCCATGTCATAGATTTGTTGACAGTGTTTGTTTTGCTTAATATTTTGGACAGGCGGGTGGTCCTGCTCCTGCACTTGTCAAAGCTGAGGTGCCATGGTCTGTTCGGAGGGGCACTCTTTCTGATAAAGACCGTGTCTTGAAGACAGTAAAAGGGTAAATTAGTAATTACAAAAACAGTTTCTTACTTGAGATTATTGTAATACTTTAGTTTCATTGAAAAGCTGTTTATTTTCAGTATTTTGAACAAGTTGACTCCAGAAAAGTTTGACCTTCTTAAGGGTCAACTAATTGACTCAGGGATCACAACCGCTGATATTCTCAAGGTCTGTATCTACTACTTTAGGCGGATAGATATATCATTAAACTTTAATGGAAATAACACAAATAAATAATACGGGTATGCAATTCAGGGGGTTATCTCTTTGATATTTGACAAAGCTGTTCTCGAGCCTACATTTTGCCCTATGTATGCTCAACTATGTTCAGATCTCAACACAAACCTTCCACCGTTTCCATCCGATGAACCTGATGGAAAGGAGATTACTTTTAAGCGTGTGTTATTAAATAATTGTCAAGAGGCATTTGAAGGCGCTGACAATTTAAGAGCAGAAGTAAGGCAGATGACCGCCCCTGAACAAGAATCTGAACGTAGAGACAAAGAAAGATTAATTAAACTACGAACTCTTGGAAATATACGTTTAATTGGTGAGCTTTTGAAGCAGAGAATGGTCCCAGAAAAAATTGTTCATCACATCGTTCAGGTTTGATTCATAACTATTTCGAAAATAATGTGAATTTTTGTATAAGCTATATTAATTTGTATGTGATAAATGGCGGATTTGACAGGAACTTTTGGGACCTGATAATAAAGTTTGCCCCGAGGAAGAAAATGTTGAGGCAATTTGCCAGTTTTTCATCACGATCGGAAAGCAACTCGATGAGAATCTAAAGTCAAAGCGGATTAATGATATTTATTTTAGTAGACTCAAGGATTTATCAACAAACCAACAGCTCGCTTCACGGATGCGATTTATGGTTCGTGATGTTATAGATCTCAGATCAAACAAATGGATTCCAAGGATGGAACAGGTACATGTTCATTTCAGTCTTTTATCTTTACGTTCGTTCAGAAAGGCTATTGATATTTTTTGAGCAAGACGCTGAATTCACATGTTTAATCATTGAATCTTTTTTTTAAAAGGTAAAAGCAAAGACTATTACAGAGATCCATAATGAAGCCGAGAGGAACATGGGGCTCCGTGTGGGGTCCACTGCAAGCATAAGAAACAGCCGCGCTTTGGCTGCTGGAGCACAAGGGAGTTTAAGCCCTAATTTCAACCGTCCTGGTACTGGTGGCATGATGCCTGGGATGCCCGGGACCCACATGATGCCTGGTGCACCTGCGTTAGATAATGATAATTGGGAGGTCCAGAGGTCCCGCTCAATGCCTCGGGGTGTTCAACCACAGGTGCTAAACAAATCACCGTCACCAAGTCAGAAACTTCTTCCTCAGGGTAGTGGGGGTTTCATTAGCGGTAAGCCAAGCGTTTTATTGCAAGGTGGTGCTGCTTCTATCCCCGTCTCTCAGGTGGCGGCTCCACCTGCAAAACCTGTTCAAACTCCTTCTCCCGCTGCTGCTGCTGCTGCCATGCCTATGAAGGCGAAAAATCAAGACGAACTCAAGAAAAAATCGGTTTCTTTACTTGAGGAATATTTCAGTGTTCGTATACTAGACGAGGCGTTACAATGTCTTGAGGAGTTAAACGCACCTGAATATCACTCCCAGTTTGTGAAGGAAGCGGTTTCACTTGCTTTGGAAAAGAGCCCACCATGCGTTGAACCGCTAGCAAAGCTTCTGGACCACATCCTAAACAGAAAGGTTCTAACCCGAAGTGACTTGAGAACCGGGTGTGTGTCGTTCGGGTCGTTGTTGGATGATATTGCAATTGATTTACCAAAAGCACCAAACAGCTTTGGTGAGATCATGGGTCATTTGGTGATATCTGGTGGTTTGGATTTTAAAAATGTGTTTGATGTTTTAAAGGCCATGGAGGATGATTATTATCAGAAGGCGGTTTTTACGGGTGTCAAAAGGGTTGTTGGTTCAAGCCTTGGTGGTGAGACGATTTTGGAGTTGCAGGCAGCTGATGTGGGTGCTTGTGAAGGCTGTTTTAAGAAGCTGGTTTGATCTTGCGACTGCTTAAAGGCGGTTGGAGCGAGTTTTGGTAAAACTGTATACTGTTGGTGTTTATGTTGAGGTTATGATAGACATAGATTATTATTATGTGGTTTGACAAGTTTATTTCTTCTTAAATGGTGGACTCATTACCATGAATTTTGATATCTTTGAGTGTAGTCGAGAGGCGACTGTTGACATATTTGTCAAACTTTTTTACTAGTTTTGTAATTTTTCAAGTCAATTTTTTTGTCATTGTTATGGTAGACATGGAGGTTTATAAATGCATATAGTGCATTTTATATCTACTCTTACCGTCAAGGCAGCAACCCAACGAGACCCGATTGCTAAACTCGTTTCATGCCGACCCAACACTTAAGTTTGAGTTAATACGATTTCAAATCTGATTCAACCACAGGTGAAACCGGTTTTAAGTTGAGAACTGATATTGACTTTTGTTGACCCAACTTGAAAATTTACCTTATTTCTACTCTCAAATATCCTAAGTTGAGGCCTTCTATATACTTGTCACGCCACTTAAAACATTTGTCAAATTTCTTATTTTTTTATTGTTTTTATTAGCTAAAAAATTGCGTTTCTCAAATAACATAATGATACGAGTACATCGAAAGAATTTAATGTTGGTGTTTAACGGTTCGGTTCATTCGGCTATGAAATATTATATGGCGTTACCAAAATGAATTCAACGGGTTTGGTAGTTTTATTTAGTTTATGAACTTCGGTTTTGCCTAACCGAGCCGAACTCAACTGTTTTAGTATATATACTGGTTCGGTTATCCAGTTAAACCAATTACAATACAGTTTATTCATATAACCGAACTGCATAAACTGTATTTTGTGTAACCAAAAACTGAATTCAGTAATTCACAGTTAGCTAGGATATGTGTTGTAAGTAGTAACTGAACTAAAAAACAGATTTGAAACTCGGTTTGGTTTTTTGAATTACGGATGCAATTTATGTTTTTTGTATTACCGAACTAAAAACCAGATATGAGCATTAACCAAGTCATTGTGGCTTCAACTCCCACTAGACAAATAAAAATGAGGTTTTTAGAGTAGGTTATAGGCTTTCTCACCTAAACTGAGTTTATTCTTATTGATAAATAAAGATGATTGCATGAGTCAATGATCCGTGAGCGATTCAAATTAAATGTCGTTCAAAAAAATAAATCTAACATGTTTTAAAAAGATTTAGATTCAAACCTTTCATAGGTAAAAATGTTAGATAACCAACGTTGTTTAAAAAAACATGAAGACAACTATTAATTTAAAATACTAACATTAAAAAGTTTAAAAGTCATTGTTGAAGTTAATGTGATAATCCTAGTGAACTTAAGTAATTTTGATTGGATTTAGACTAATAAGTTATAACTCGATTTTAGGTGTGTTTTACGTATCAATCTATGAACGATGAATTAATTTAATTTACACTTGAAGTAATCCAATAATGGTATAACTTACACTATTATCTTGTTATATATTACATAAAAAAGTTACAAACATAAATATTAACCACATATTAACTTACACTAACTGTACGATCTTATGACGTTTTGATGGTTAATATTTATGCTTGTAACTTTAATATATGTGTTTAGGTGTAAGAAAACTGTTACGTGACTAATGAGTTTATGTGGGTAGAGATGAATAGATGATTTGATATGGTCACTAAACGCTAGTTATCATCACATCTCCCTTATGATCAGATGTTACTTAAATATAAAACTATCTTTATTTTTTACATAAATTTATAGTGTGAATGAAATATGTAATCGGGGGAATAAACAAAACATAAAACCTTAATTTTTTAGAACATCGATTGTTGCAACAACATATAACTGATGCACTTAATAGTAGCGAGTGTAGCAGAGACTCATCACAATCCTCCTTACGGACCAAGTTGAAAATCGAACAGGAATCTTTAACCATGACACGTAAAACTCTTAGGCTCATAATCGAATTAATAATTATGAGAATTTGGAAGAAAAAAAATCTTAAAATTTCAATCAAACCATCATTCATTTAATGGCTGGTTCACTGGTCATTATAACAAACTGACAGGGCCGGTCCTGAGGAATTGGGTGCCCTGTGCGAGACAAGAAAAAAAGGCCCCTTAACCCGAAGCATCAACGCACTAAATTATATAAACTAAATTTTTAACCAAAAAACAAGCGTTTGATAATTAAACATAAGAAAATCAAAGTATTTGAATTAGTGAAAATCAAAATTATATATAATTATTTTTTTTAAATTTTGTTGCCCCCATCACACGAGTGCCATGTGCAGTCGACTACCCCACACACCCTATGGGCCGGCTCTGTCAACTGACCTAAAACCTTAATTATAAATAGGAATGTTCTTTCTCAATTTATTTTGACATCAAAGCATCATATATATTTAAAACGTTTTTTTCTAGCTTTTACACTTAAAAATCAATAAGTAAAATTATAGTCGTGGAAAATGGAAATGATGATAAACGATTTAGAAGCCGTGACTTAATATTTGAACGGCAAAAGACGTGACTATTGACTGTGTATTTAGGTTCAATGACTTAAAAAGTACATTTGACAACGTTTAAAACACAAACTTGTCATGTATATATGATGTATCAGTTAATTGAAAACTATCCACTTATATGAAAGGTTTATTAACATAAAATTAAAAAAATCTAGCCTGTACTTCTAAGTTAAAGAAGCCTTTTGTTTGTTATATTATATACAAAGAAATGGATATAATTGAAGTTTAAACTTTAAACTTTAAACCTATGTTTAAAATGTAGAACAATAAAAACTCTAAACTCAAATTGAATGTATGAACCAAAAATGAATTCAAATCCGATTTGATCAATTCTCAACCTTTTCAAGTACAAACCAAAACAATTTTGAACACCTTAGGTTTTATCCATTATCTTTTATTGTCTTATTTAATTTCAAAGTTTTTTTTGTTAAACATAATGAAATTGTGACGCCCATTGATTTGATTCTAACATTTGAATTCAAAAGTCCTTTTCTTTTGTTGTTCAATTTCCACCTAACCTTTTTATCAAAAAGAGTTGTCTTTGACATTCTAAAGTTCAAATCAAAATTCATAGCAATAGTCGTATAGAGTTATCTTATATAATAAAACAAAACATAATTTATTTATGTGTCATCAATTGAAAGTGTTTTACTTATGTGTCATCGTTTGAGGATTTATTTTACAGTAATAAATTTTTATATAATAATTATATTTTGTCCCTTAATATTTAGTAGAATTTTAAAAAAAATTAAGAATAAATACAATTTCAATCCTCTCCTACTAGAGTTTAAAATGAAACTTATAAATAAAACTGGTAATAATTTGCAATTAAACACCTTAGTAATTTTTAGACATATATAACCTTTTATATGAAATTATATTTTAAAAATTACATCATAAAATCAAACATTTAATTTCTTTAATTTGAATATAATATTGTTATACTAAAAAAGTATATTTTTAAATAATATGGTGTTCGGTTTACGACAGTTTTGTATTAAAATTGATTTGAATCGTCTTTGCCCTCATGAATATTTTTAAAATACTACTTGAGTGTTTTTTACCCGAGCATAGCAAACTAGTTATACATATATATTAACATTCTAACAGTTTTTAACACCGTATCAGTTCAGCCTTTTTTTTGGGCGATTATGGTGTCAAACTTCACGTTCATGGTTTCCTATGACCCGGACCGATATGACGATAATGACCAAAGTAAAAAGTAATTTTTATGGTTTTTGACGAGCCGGACCAATAACGACCAAATTAATAAAGTTTTATGCTTGGCAAAAATTCATTTTAGTGTTTAACTAGAAGCTAGATGCTATATAGTGATCATTGTTTCAAAGTTCGTTATGTGTTGTCTACTCGGTCGATTGGTGAGTTGCGAATATTCGGCCATAATTAGGTATAAGTATTAGTCGGGAACTCCGGAGACCTGGGATTTACGAGTGCTCGCCGAGTAATATGGGATTTTGATGTTGGGGGGAGCGAGTACGTGTACAACTATCAATATATATAACATGTCCATTTTTTCACAAAGATGTGTTTAATCTTACGTACCTTGTAGGTGTTACATGTTTAAATTTTCATTTTACATTTTACTGTCAAAACGATCAAAACTTATTCATAATATTTTCATCTACACATGAAAAATGAATTTAACTTCTCTTAAATCGATCTCGTATGATCGAGTTGACCCTGCTTAATGAATGACAATGTTAACAATATAACTGGAAAACTATATACTATATATATTTACACTTATGTTTAAAATTTGAATAATGTCTTCGATCTATGGTTCAACTAATTGTTCCAAATTTGGAAACTATTACTTAATTATATAATTGAACGTGTATGTTACGTAATTGAAAGAAAAAATAAACTGTCCAACTATTAAATCGAAATTAAGCTGCTTCTGGAACAAAATTAGTTTAAGCTCTAAAAGCTATAAAAAAAATAGCGACATCACATTTAATTATTTTTGGCTGTATGTATAGCTTACACAAAAGTCCTTACATGTGTGACGTGTGTGCTCACTTTGCACGATGAGGAAGACACGGTGAATAGACCCAATAAATTTGTCTTGCGTTCATTTTAATTAACAAGAGTATTATCACTAAGGGTGTCAATTCTGGACATGACACAAAATACGACCCGAATACGATACAAAAGTAATCAGGTTTTGGGTTGGTAGATATAACCCGTTTAAAAATATGGGTCATGTTAGAGTTGACCCGTATAAAAACGGGTCGTTTTTGGGGTTGAACCATTTAAAAAACGGGTTGACCTACCAACCCGTTTAGGTTTCAAAATTAGTTCATCTATTTTTTATTTTCAAAAAATGAGTGTTAAGTTACTTTTATCTTTACTATTAGTACTCGCAATAAAAAAATTCATTACCACTTAAGTTTTTACCTTTACATTTTCAAAGCTAAGTATTTATTATTGTTTTTGTTTTTTATAAATAAATTTGATTTGAATAATGTGTCTTATGATTTTAAGTAAATATATGGTTACTTATAATATTTTTTAATTAAAACCCAATATATACATAGTTGTTATACGTAAAATCACATATTAAGCATGCTACTTTTAACCGACTTACACAACTCACTTATAACTCGTAAATTTGTTAGGTTCATTTTGATAAATGGGTCAAATTTGGGTTGACACGAATTTATGTTATCCGGGTTAGGGTTGACATTTTTGACACGAATAGGAATATGGTTAGGGTTGCATAATTCAACTCATCAACCCGCGGTCCTTCAACCCGCTAACCCGCCAACCCGACACGATTGACACCCCTAATTATTACAACCTGTCGATTAATTTTTTATAAGTACTTTTTTTACTTTAAAGTATACACAATCTAGTAACTTTTTTTATAACTTAATTGTTTTATTATAAGGATATTAGTTTGAAAACTTAAGTTAAATTAAGTTTTGTTTTCTTTTAATGATTGCCCAATGAGAAAAAAAAAGTGTAAATGATGAGACTTGTGACCGTTAATAATATTATCATGTGAAATGGTTATCGATCGGCCAACTGAAAGAATAGAATAGAATATGAGATCGTTAAAATTTAATTTGCCCAGTGTTTTTAAACCGGCCGGTCCGATCGGTCGGACCGCTTTTTTTAATAATCCCGGTTTAATTAGACACGGTTTGATTGATGTTACTAAACCACTTCGAACCGTACGAACTGGTCTGGTCGGACCGGAACCGGACCGCTATTGAACCGCGTCAGTCATAAAATATATATTTTATGTTTTAATTTTCATGGATTTTATGTTTACATCTATTTATATTTGTGTTTTTTGTAATGAAAGTTAATATGTTGATTTTTTAAGTGATGAAAATGATGAACTCGTATTATTTTGGCGTTAAAACTTGTTTAAATTATGATTTCTTGATGATTTTTAGCGTTAGAACTTGTTTGGATTATTAATTATATGGTATAACTTAATATTATTAAACTTATGTTGTGTTTAAATTGGAAATCTTATGGTATTGCTTTGATAAATATACAATTATCCTATCCCGGTCCGACCACGGTCCGACCGATCCAACTATTAAAATTAAAATAACGGTTCAGTGTCCGGTCCGATTTTCAAAACATTGAATTTGCCCATTGTGTTATTTGAATATTAGGTATATTTATTCAATTAATCTTGTATATATATTTTCAATATCCGGAAATATTTGAGTATCTAACCTCATGAAGAGCATGGTCAACATCACATATATTAATCATTATTTGGAAAAAGGCCTAATGACATATATATTGTATATAATCCTATTTTGTAAGGTCGGTGGGTCACTATGCACCTTCCACGTGTCATGCTAATATAGGACCAAAAAGTTTGTTTTACTTCTCTTTAATTTCTTTCCTTTTTTTGCAACTAATTACATATCACCGGTTTACCACTAAACAAAATAGTCTTACCAGGTTCCTTTATATGAATCCAACGATGGTCCATATGATATGGACCTGACGTTATTTAAGTCAGTTTAAATCTGTCTTTATAATCCAACAAATATAAACTTTGAGACTTTGACTTATTTATGGTTTTAATCTCCGGTTTTTACTAATTATCATTTTAGCCATTGATTAGTTTTCGACTTGATATCTTACTCTACTTTGACATATAGTACGACTTCAATATTGTTATCGTTTTAACCTCTAACTTTTGATACTTCATCGCTTTTTAATATGTGACACATAACAGTTTTGCGCCGTTACGTACGGGACATGTGACTTTTATTATCAACGCATGTGACGAAGTCACATACGCAAGACCCGACTGCGTGACCCGGCCGCTACAACGTGCGGCCCGGTCTTAAATCTAGTATAATAAGTAAATGAAAATGATAACACTGTACGTTTTACAAACAAGTAATGTAAACGTATTTTTAGATCTTTTACTTGTCAAGGTTACTTTCATATAAATGAACACACAAAGTACTCAAAATAAATTCGTTAAATTTCATGGAAATAGCATGATCAGCTTCTAGAAGGTTTCACATTACTAAAGAGTACGTAGTTAGGTATGATGTCTAATATCATTTCATTATTATTCTGATAATAGCGGCAAAATGAAATAACAGTAAATAAATGTAAATGATTGTTACGTCGACACGCTCATTTTTCTCCTCCTATAATGTTAACGAAAATGAAGTTGTCAAATATAGAAGTATATTATTATTATTATTACTTTTAAATTAAATATATTTATTATTATATAGTTTACTTTAAAAGTTTAATAATATATATTAACCCGGCCTATAATCAAATCACCCAAAAGTAGGTTTCTTTTGTTGACGTCCACTTCGTTCTGAATCGCTCATTTATATTAATTAAACAGGACGTTACAGAAAAAAATATAACTTACATATATAGTTACCTATAAAACATGTACTTAGTCAATATTAGAAACTATTTTAATAATTAAAACTAACATTAAATAATAATACTAGTGGAATAAAATCATAAATGTGGAAAACGTATTTAGTGGGAGTAAGGGGACTCGCCATCAACTATTTAGCTTTATTTATATGTTTTTAATACCAAAAAACTGTTCTAGAAGCTTTCTAGTACAAAAGATATAACTTTATGGACGATAAAAAGATTAATGAAATAATTTTTGTCTGGCAGTACATAAAAGCTCAAATGAACCTTGTAAAGTGTGTGTTAAATTCATAATTAATTTTAATGATGGTTGGTAAGAAAATATAACCAATTTCAATGCAGAATCATATTATTATTGTACGTAGTTTGTATCGGGGAAATTCGTCGATTAAACTTGGATAATTTGAGAGTCGTGAGATTACTTTCATACTCCCTCCGTCCCATTAGAAGTGTCCTAGTTTGAAAAACACAAAGTTTTAGGCACATTAAATGATGGGTATTTTTGCTTGTCATTTGACAATAATACCCTTGACAATAAATATTATTGTGGGTCCATCATATTGTTTGTTTTATGTTATTAAGGGCAAATTTGGAAGTTTACTAATAAAATTTAAAAGTGGACACTTTAAATGGGACAACTAAAAAAGGCAATATGGACACTTCTAATGGGACGGAGGGAGTACTAATTTATCTTGGTGGTTCTCCAGAATCATCAACATGATAACACTTAGATTTGATTTAAAAACAAAGTGTGTGGATTTTTAACTAGTAATTAAACCGGAAATTAATCAAATCTATCGGTTTAATTATTTTTAATTCATGTATTCTGTTAAGTGTTAACTACGACTAGTAGCAAGATCAATATATATGTAACAAGGTATGGAATTTCAATTTTGAAGTAAAAGTATATTGTAACTTTTAAAAACAAAATCTTTATATAATATAGCAAAACCAAAAAAGGTTATGTGGCATAATTTTAAAACTTTTGGCTTATGTGGCATCATTTGAGAGTTTATCTCATAATAATGATTTTTTATTTAAAATATATATATAAAATATATTATTATAAAACTAATTACATTTTTGGTCCCCTAATATTTTGGAGAATTCTGAAAAATTTAAAAGTATTTATACTTTTAACCCTCTACTACAAGGGGTGTACATGAGTCGGTTTATATTTGATAGGGTGTGAAAATGAAACTTATGGATAAAATTAATAATAATATATAATTAAAGACCTCAGTGTTTTATAAATATACATAACTTTTTTATATGGATTTAAAAAAAATAAACTACACCATAAAACTAAGCATTTTTTTCTCTTTAATTTGAGTATAATATTGCTATACTAAAAATTTAATTTTTAAAAATATATTTCGTGTTTCGGTTTACCACGGTTTTGTTTCAAAACTTATTGGAACGTTCATAAATATCCTTAAAAACATCACTTGAATGTTGTGTCCCGAACGTAGCGCGGGCACTAAACTAGTAATTAATATAAACAAATTCAGAAAAAAAGAACAAATATAAGATAATTTCAAGGTGGCTGCGGCAGCCGGGATATTAAAGGAGTATTTTATATTGATGATATATAAAAATAAATGTGGATTAGGTAATTCTTTAACAAAATTAATTAATCACCATGATTTTCGTAAATTTTGCTTTTAGTTTCTTTTTGTTATTTTTATTTATAATTTAATTTAATTACATTAAAAGAAACTTTATGACAACTTGCCCGATCATTCAAAGTACGCTGCAGTAGAGTAAAACGATACATGTAAGCAATCAAGGTTTGTAAAATAAGTGGTTATTTTTGGGTGGCGTATATTCTGTAAGTTATAATGCACATAATTTTATTTTTCGGTAAATCAAAGATCATTCAAAGTATGCTGCAATAGAGTAAATTAAGCGATACATGTCAGCAATCAAGGTTTCTAAAATAAATGATTATTTTTAGGTGGCGTATATTCTGTAAGTTAGATTGCACATAATTTTATTTTTCGGTAAATTAAAGATCATATCATATTGAAATAAGGGTTTAGTTTCATATAAAAATTGTGTGAAACTTTTCTATGAGACCAACTATAGTGAAAAAATCCCGTTAAAAGGATTTGTGTGGCCATATGTCATCCATCTCATTTAGATGTTTTTTGACAATAAAAAAATGTATAGTGAAAAATGGGAGTGTTTCGAATAATGTAATAAAATAAAGAGATATAATTGGTGGGTAATGATTGGAGAGTGTGATGGATTGAGGCCCCTTCTACACAACGTCATGGACAAAAAAATGTTGAAACCGCCTTGGGGCGCTTTAAGGGCTTATTGGGTGGGGAAAACACCCTATTACACATGATTTGAGTACGTGCATTTAATATACAACCCATTTTTTTTATAGGAAACTCTACATATATACTGAAACACATATAATGAGAGACACACCTATGCATGGAGCAGGGGTAGCATCTATTACCTCTCAATTTGTACCCCGTAGTGATTTTTTTTTTATGTTTTTAAACATGACGCTACCTCATAGTGAATTTTTTTTAACAACTATCCTAAAATTTGTATCTAGATTCGTCACTATTAATACAATTCTCTAGCGATGCAAAATTGACACCAACCCCATTTAAGCTCGAGCACGATTCGTACGTTTCATATTAATTGTAGTTTAAATATTGAGCTCGGCATGTGAGGAGTTTTATTTGTTGTACATTATTTACCCGTTATTCTTATTATAACATAAAGTGTACTATGTAGTTATTATTTCACAAAAGAGACTCAAGTTTTAGTCTCACTGCCATCATTTTGGAAGTGGCAAATGAGGGCAATGAAGGGAGACTTGTGGTAACACAAGTTCGATCTCTAAGCCAAACGGGTTTTACCACTAGCTTGTCGTCGTTCCTACGGGCGGACGGGTTAATGGGTTTCCCCCGAATTGGAGTCGGGTTAATAGGTGGGTTTCGGCTATCCAGCGCTGTCTGTGTTCGCATAACGTTTGGGGTTGCCTTTCGCCATTGGGTTACCCCAGGTAGCTGGGCTTTATTCGTTTTGCTGTAAAAAAAAAGTTACTATTTCACAATTATATGCATAATAACAATTATTAAGTAAATATATATTTAATATGTGAAATAAAACTATAGAAAAAAAAGGTTATTCGAGTTTGATACGTGAAAATTTTGCTCAAGCTAGATCTTCTAAATGGGGTCTGATGGGATATAATAGAAATTCATTTTTTTAAGTTAACTGTTTGAACTCCATCTGTGTCAGATGAGTAATTAAATACTATAGATTAGTCCATGACGGATCGGTGTAAATCAATTATAATATAAATTAGGTTAGAGACCCGTGTTTAATATGGGAATGACCGAATGAGTTAGAATAATTTAAATACTTAAACTAAAAACTTTATATTAAACTATTCAATTGTATACCTCTCAATCGAAGTTACAACTTTTTAAATACTTCCTTATGTGAAGTCCATCACAGAATATGGTTTTATAAAATTTATGAAAACCCGAAATCCAATGTCATTTGTTGATAAGATAAACAAAGAAAAACTCATAAACAATAACAGTAGGTGAAACAAAAAATCTAAAACGAAGATTAATGAAACATAAAATAATTTATAAGAGGTTGACAGATAAGCAATCGGTTCTAATCAATACCTGAAAATAAATAATTTAGCAATCGGTTCTAATCAATACCTGAAAAAATAACCTATTTGCAAGAAATTTTTTCCTCATAATCACTCTATCAAGAGGGACATAAAAACTATCTACCTGAAATCAAGCAATGTAACTTTTAATATAGAAGTAAAAAGTAGCTGCCAAAAATTTTCCCTTCATCATGATCATAATGTCATCAAACTAATCTTTATCAAAATAAAATTATGTCTTCAAGTAGTACTGCAGGATCCAAAAATAAATAATTAATAAACAATCAAAGTGTTAAACACGGGTCTCTAACCATAAAAACTAATAGTTAATTAATTATTTAGGTTGTTCAAACAAAGATGATTTATTAATTATGATATATAAATTAAGAAAATATTTCTGATATCGATCTTTTAAAAATTGGTTTTCAATTGGAAGGTAATCGAAAAATGGAACAATTTGTTTTTGGAAGATTTGGTAAAGATTATTTGTGTTATTATTATATTTTTCATGCCGGTTTATATTAATATAGATTTGTTATATTTTTCTGCCTTTAATCCTAGTTTCAAACAATGTTTTTAAAATCGGACCGGACAACGAACCGGACGTACTATTGGTTCACTGGTCGGACCGGTTGAACTGAATAATATTATAAAATTTCAACGTCTTTTAAATTTTGAATAGTAAGTTTAAGAAACAATATGCCTGATAGGTCAATTGGATAAATAATAAAAATAAATGTATAAATATATACAAGACACCTTCATATCTCCATGTTTGCATCTCATATGGACCTGGAGATGGATTCTTAGCTAGCCCTCCTCCCTTATTATAAAATTTTGTTACTCATCCCACATTGAAACATTAATATATTTTGATTTCATTCACAACTCTATAAATTATAATAGCTTGTCTAAATAAAATTCTAATTAATTGTAGTGTACTGGTTCGAAACGTTTTAGCGGTTGAACCTGGCTTTGTTGCAAATCGGCTGGTTCTTTAGGGAGCCGTTTTAACGCATGAACTGGACCGTTGAAGCTACCGGTTCCCGGTTCAACCGGTCGGACTGGCTGGTCTAGTCCGGGTTTAAAAACATTGTTTTCAACTAAACCTAGTTTTCAAAAAAACATAACAAATTTGAAAATTAAGAATAGCAAGACACCTCATCATTAGATTAATGATATTATGCCAAGTAAGCATTTATAAAATAGACATGCAAAGAGATTGACACTTGGCAAAAGTAAGTTTGCTTTATTATATTTTATAGATAGATTTTTTAAACCACAAACAATACTGCTTATATACTATATATATCATTTAAATTACACCAAAACTTATATCATGAGAGTTAATTTAAAATCATACGTAAAATGTTTATATACTGTACCATTTATTTAAATTATACCAAAACTTATATCATGAGAGTTAATTTAAAAGCATACGTAAAATCGTAAAATATGAGTGAGATTTCATTTCATAATTAACCTCGAGTATGTTTAAACTTCAAGCTTTTAATAAACTAATCTAAAACAGTAATTAAAAACTCCGACACATGTACACATTTACAATTCTAACAATCTCCAACTTAAAATTCACCGTCAATAATTTGACTGTTTTTTAATATTTTAATTAGACATATATTGACTGTATCTTGTTTAGGTATGGATATCCCTTAGAAAAATCCATGATAACTTTCATTTTTCACACATAACTTTCAATAAAAATAAAAAATAAAAAGAACAATTTAAAAGCTTCCAAAGCACTAGCTACCGCCTCTCGAACTCTATATAAACCCACACACAACCATTGCAAACTTTGTGTCAAAAAAACCAATTCCATCATCTTCTTCTTCATCTTCCTGCAACAACAGTTTTGTGTATATATAATTTCTCACAATCGCCATGACAATTGATCAAACGAAGCCAATGAACATCACTATAACGAAATCATCAATCGTTCCTCCATCAGAAACGTTACCAGAGTCATCTAAACAGCAACAGTTATGGACCTCTAATTTGGATCTAGTTGTTGGTAGGATTCATATTCTCACTGTTTATCTCTACAGACCTAACGGATCTTCAAATTTCTTCGATCCAAACGTTATGAAAAAAGCACTCGCAGATGTTCTCGTTTCGTTCTATCCAATGGCAGGACGATTGGACAGAGATGCGAGTGATCGGATCGTGATTAATTGTAACGGAGAAGGAGCTTTGTTCGTTGAAGCCGAATCGGATACTTGTTTGGATGATTTCGGAGAGTTTACTCCGTCGCCGGAGTTTCGTAGTCTTACTCCGAATGTTGATTACTCCGGCGATATTTCTTCGTATCCGTTGTTTTTCGCACAGGTACTTATTACAAGCCCTAATATTATCAGATCTATAATATATCTGCTTTGTTAATTTACCAGTGCTTTGATTGTGTTAAAATCTGGTATGATACTTGTGACAACAGTTTTTAAGTAAAAATTTATATAGGTTGAACCTGAACATATATATAAGATGACAATGACAATTCAAGTTGATAACTTTAACCAGAAGTACAATTTGGATCCCACAAAGTACAAACCATTTGTTCTGTTCACAATACCTTTGCATGTTTTGTATAGCGAAAATATATTGCACTTTGGTGACATTTAGGTTCCCTCTAATTTTGATTTTTGATACGTGACAACATGTGTTAAAATAAAATTGAAGGGTGTACAAGTAAAATCTCACATACCTATTCATGAGATCTAACTTCACGTATGTCACTAGTATCACGTCATTACACACAATTGAAGCGTCAATTAATGAGGTTAGTAACTTGATGAAAGTACTTTAGTGTATGAAGCTTCATACCTCATGTTGTGATCATGTGATGAGTATATCTTAAATTGGTGTTAAAAGAAACACAAAGTTGAAGTTGAAGGATAGTAGAATATTGATATTGCATAGAACTAGAAATTTTTTATGGCACCTAATTAAGTACCTAACACAATACAACAAGTAAACTTAAAAACAGCTTGGTTTGATTATTAGTTAATTGCTAGATCTGATGCATATATAATTAAATAACCCAAGCTGCATAATTAGTTTTAGTATTATTGTGTTAATTAACCCGTTTGAAATTTTCTTTTTGTATTTTTTTCCAAATCAAGTACGTACGTTTTGTTATTATAGAGGATTAATATGAAGTGCGTGGGTACCACGAAAAAGGTATATGTAATGTAATTAAGACTGCTATGTTACGAATATTCAAAGCTCTATGTGGGCCAAGAAACTTTTAGTGTGATACTATGAATCTTCATAAATTGCACTTCGTACACACCTAACCTGAATTCACCAATATTCCACTTTTCTTTTCAACAAAATAAATTTGCATTACCACCCTTAATTTAAACAGTGCTGGTTAGTCGAGGGTAATCATAAAATTTCCTTTTTCTTTTGATCTGTCGGGGACTTTCACGAAATGAAAACGGCGGCATCGCTATCCTGAATACACCTATTCATTCAATTCACTATTTACTTAGAGAAAAAATTTGAGCTTTTTTATTAAAAAAAAGTTCTTAAATTCTAGTGAACGACCAAGAAAACATTTTTATTGATTTTTTTTGTATTTTGACCTTGTATATTTTTAAATCTCATATTTATTGATATGTTTTGTTTGACAGGTAACTCGTTTTAAATGTGGAGGAGTTGCTCTTGGTTGTGGTGTGTTTCATACATTATCAGATGGCTTATCGTCCCTTCATTTCATAAATACATGGTCTGATATGGCTCGTGGACTTTCTGTAGCCATCCCACCGTTCATTGACCGCACACTTCTACGTGCGCGTGAACCACCCACTCCAACACATGACCATGTTGAATATCATCCACCTCCCACCATGACCACCACCACCCAAAAGCCCTTTTCTAAATCCTCCACCACCATGCTAAAACTCACACTAGAACAACTCAACACCCTCAAGGCTAAAGCCAAATCCGAAGGTGGCCCCACTCATAGCACATATGAAATCCTAGCGGCTCATATATGGCGATGTGCATGCAAGGCTAGAGGACTCCTAGATGACCAAATGACCAAACTATATGTAGCCACAGACGGACGCTCAAGGTTGAGTCCTCACCTTCCACCAGGTTACCTAGGGAACGTGGTTTTTACAGCCACCCCAGTTGCTAAATCCGGTACTCTTACCTCAGAACCATTGGTAAATGCTGCAAGATTGATTCACACCACATTGACCAAAATGGACAATGATTATTTGAGATCGGCTATTGATTACCTCGAGACACAACCTAACCTATCGGCCCTAATCCGTGGACCTACTTACTTCGCTAGCCCGAACCTTAACATAAATGCATGGACCAGGTTACCCGTGCACGATGCAGATTTTGGATGGGGTCGACCAGTTTTTATGGGACCCGCAATCATATTGTATGAGGGAACCGTATATGTTCTACCTAGCCCAAACAATGATAGAAGTGTGTCTTTGGCTGTGTGCTTAGATGCAAATGAACAGCCACTATTTAAGAAGTACTTGTACGAATTCTAAGGTTTTAGAACCAAACATGTGTGTAGCTTTTAGGTTCTGTAACCGTGCTTTTTTTTTTCTTCGATTTTTTGGTTATTTTAAATAAAATGTATCTGCAGTCCATGGCTCCATGCATGGAGAGTTGGTTTTTGCGAATTAAAATTGATTGTTAACTTCAATTCTAAGTTTGGCTTGCGAAATATTAATGTAGTTGCTTAAAAACATTGTAACAATTTCACCCAAGGTAAATGTCAATATTAATAATAAGCTAGTTAACGCTATTACCACATAAGAGATTATATATGGTATCTAATTCTCATTGATAAAGCCCCTTATATAGGGAGATAAATACAAGCATCAAATTAGGAAAAGATAGACAAATGCTTCATTAAAAGTTGCGAGTTACTTTAAAACCAAGTTTTGTAGTATTTATACGATGGTCAATGTGAGGTATGTTGTTTGACTTAAGTGTAACTTGTGATTGTTTTCATAACTTGTGATTGTTTCCATAAATACGATGCTTCATTATGGTATCTCCCAAATAATGTGATTGTTTTCATAAATTTTGTATGCAATGTGAGGTATGTTGTTTGACTTAAGTACATCATATAAATATTTGTGGACTTGTAACTTGTTCCTCACATTGTTTTCTACTCTCTCATTTCATTTCAGGTTTTAAAGAAAACAAGTTAAACAAACAGTCATCAAGAATGAGAATAAAAAACAAAACTTTCCAAAAGATGTTCTTGTTTACTGAGCCAAAGAGACACATGAGTTTATCAGCATATACATGATTATAATTCTTCATGCTCTTTATTGTCTCCATACGAAAATCTAAAGAAATTCACTAATCCCACAAACCTTTCTTTACATAGACAACCTTATAAACCATAAACTTACCATCAAAAGATCAACATAACCACATCATTACCAAGTCTTAACACTTTGATCTTCAAGTATAAAGATTTAACCTAATAATTAGCCATTATATTTCATACTCTTAAAGCCACAGGATCTTGCCATGAGATTTTCCTCTTTCCGGATCTATTTGTCGAACCATCACCGACATTTCTACAAATTGATAGCTTTAAATCATTTTGCACTTCTTTCTTTTGATCCTCAAAGCTCTCTTGTAATTCTTCTTCTTCTACCTGAAGAAGAACCAACATTAAACAGTCAGAAAACTTAAACGTCTCAACTATTTTAAAAAGCATTTTGTGGTTTATCGAAGTTGGTTAACTTACTGATATCTGGTTCAAGTCAAATATAGGAGCTCTAGGTTGAACCACAGCTGCTTTACCACTAAAACCACTTTCTTTCACCGGAAACGAGTTGTTCCCCTGCAAATTTACATTCCTGTCCAAGTCAAACACAGGAAGTGGTTGACTTGGAACGATATTTTTCTTCTTCGAATACGTTTTCCCCCTTTGGAATTGGTTGGGAATCGGGGGCAAATTGGGCAAAGTCGCCACCTTTTTCGGATTAACCTTGTCCTTCTTGCTTTTTCTGTATTGGGTTGTTTCAACATTATGTAATTTCACTTGTTGTGGAGCTGATGAATTGGTTCTCATTAAAAATCTGTGTCGTCGTCTCAAGAATCTGCAAGAACCATGAACAAGAATCAAAATCTTGATGGAAATTTGACTTTCTTAATTACTGAATGCATAAATAACATCTTGATGGTAACATGTTCTATTGAACTGAGTATGATGTAAACAGCTAGCAAAGTGATACCATACCTAACTTCAGCTTCTAAAGTATGTTTCTTTTGCTTCATAGCTTCCAATTTGTTTCTTGCAGCCTCTGTTTCCTGTAAAATTCAGTAAACAATCAACGATTTCGGAGCTAATAAAATCAATTATAGCGCGAATATGGGACTTCAAATCATACCATAACTGGTTTTAATTCAAAGAAGACAATTATGATGTTTAGCGTTTTGTGACTTGAACATAAACACCGTTCTGTATATGGATTAAATTATGCTATTCACTTGTCAATGCTCAATTAAATCCAAACCCTAACCCCCAAAAGTTTGTAATCAACTAAAGCAATAGCACAAAATACATCCACAAAATATATCCACAAAATCAAGGGGCAAGCATAGATCAATGATAAAATTCAAATTATTGAAAAAAAAAACATGATTTTCAAGAATCTTGAAAAAGAATCATAGATCTATTAAAAGACGTAACACAAAGATCAACATATATCAAGAATCATTATAAAAGATATAATCAAAAGCCTAGAACGAACCTTGAAGCATGAACAATTAGATGAAAAGTATACCTGTTGCAACTCAAGATAATCTTGAACAAGGGTTTGATGCTTAAATCTTGCCCTAACATCCTCAAAAGAGCCATGAGAAGATGAATCAAAAGCAACCCCTTTCATCTTATTACTCATCATCAGATCAGATCTCAAGTTTCATAAAAATCCCACTTTGAAAAAGATAAAAACTTGATAATATAGAGAGAGAGATAAAGACTGAAAACAAGGGTTTGATGATATAGATAGATAGAGAGAGAGAGAGAGGATTGTGGGGAAGAAAGAGTTAAAAAGAAAAATGAATAGGAATAGGTGTGGGGGTGAGAAGGTTCTTGCTTTTCCTGTTTTCTCTGTTGATGGTGATGAAACTCTGACCAAAGACAAACCCCCAAAAAGCCCACATTTTCGGTAGACAATGAAGATGGAGAATTTTGGGGGGTTGCAGAAGGGTATTTCTGGAACAACAACAACAACCACCATAATTAATTGGTCTGGTGTATGTGAATTGTGAAATTTGTATTTGTGTGTTTATGTGATGTGAGGTGGGTTTGGTTTGGTTTGGTTGGAGTTTGAAGACATCTCAAACACACTTTCTTTTTCTATATATCTTTCAAGACTTTCTTTTTAACATAAATAAATCTTGGTCCAAATGGGCCATTGAAGAGGATGAGGTGGTGTATGTGGACTATTGTTTCTTGGTTTTTTGATGATGATGATGATGATGGGTATGTTAAAGTTTTCATTTTTTTTCTTCTCTTTTGTTTGTGGGTGGGTATTGTTTTTGTAGAGAGAGAGAAAAGAAAGGTCAAGTGTGTTTGTGTGTGAGGATAAGATTGAAGAAAAAGATAAAGAGTGTGTTTATGATGTATTGCAGTTGTTGCTAGTACCTTGTTTTTAGGCCTCTGGGTTTCCTAACCTTGCTGGTTTTTTTAATCTTGATTATGATATGATGGTAACATACTTAAATTACCATTTTACCCTTTCTTGAAAGATTCCTTTTTATTTGGATTTTGGTCTTTATCATTAAACTGTTCTCATCTGGGTGTCCAAGGGTAAAATTGTAATTTCATAAAAGTCATGGAAGATATAAGTCAATTCATTAACTTTCTGGTTGGGTGACACTGTGTATCTATGATCCACTGTTACCAAACACAATAATGGCAGAGATAGAATCTTTTTTTCACCAGAGAGACGACTATTGCCATCAAAGAATACAAAAGGGTATATCGGTAATTTTATATTTTCACCAAGAGAGATAATTTTTTTTTTAACGCACCAACGCTAAGACTCAAATCTTAGGGTCCATAAGGTCAGGGGTTCTACCCCTGTGATGTGAACCGTATGGTATATGAAAATGATGTATGGATCAGAAAATCAGGTTTTAAATTTGTAAAAAGGAAAAACCCAACAAGTTCACACAATCGGCAAGTGTACCGGTCGTATGTAGCAAGTTAAGTAAGTCTGGATATCGTACCCAAAGATCTGAGTTTGGCGTCCTTTGATACCGAATCTCTATCGACTTCTAACCGTTGTAAAAGACTTGGATTTTTAACTATAAGGACTAAATTAAACAAGCAAGAGACAATTTATCTAAAATTACTCTAAGAAATAAGATTTTAACTAAAGAAAATTATCTAAAATAAACTACGGATAAAAACTTAACTAAATGGAAGCTAAAGGCGAAAATAAGCTAAAAGAGAACTATGGATGGAATGATGACTATTTAGGCGGGAATCCTGATGATAATATGACAACTCTCGGCTTTCTAGATATGTTGGCACCGGATCTGAGAATATATCTACTCAAAACAATCTAACATATCAGTACCTACTACTAAGGTCTCGTGGGTGCTAGAAAGTCCTAAAATAGATATGTGAAGCTAACGGTGTGAGGAATGTTGATAAATCACTCCCGGATGTCTAAGGGATCCTAAACTGGCTCACCTCTCGGCTTACAAGTCCATTTATCCTAGAAACTGACTCAATCAGTAAACTAAAATAACGGGATCAATCGGTTTATGATAAATCAAGACTAGATAACACAAGTTGCTAGTTTTTATTAAGCAAAACCTACTTCCGTAGTATTTTAACCTAAACCAACTAACAAAAGGATGAAATCTACAAATCCTCACCTTCCGGTAACGAATCCGGCTAACACATTGGCTCAAATCCACAAATCAATCTTAACTTATGAGTATCTATTCCTAGATCTACTCAAATGATGATTAAATCTAGTAGACTAACCACCAAAAATGTGAAATCTATTATCAAGTTATCAAATCAAGATAATATTATCCACAATCAAGTCAAGATCTCAACATGAATCATAAAGTCAACACACATATTGCATACAAGATCATCATAAACCAACTTTCTCAATAGAACATCCAACCAACATATCATAAACAACCAAAAATCATCATATCATCATCAATTATCCATAATGCCTAAATAGTCATACTAAATCTAGCCAATCATCATCACAATCATCAAATCAAGCATCATAATCACTAGATCTAACAACATTATATATAGAAGATGAACAAAGATCAAAAGAGGAGGAATTTAGATACACCAACCACCAAAAACTCCTCCAATCTTCAAATCAATGCTTTATCTTCACCAAATTAGCTCTAAATCTTCAAATTCTTCCTTGATCTTCACCCAACAGCAGCAAAACCTTCAATCCAAGCTTCAATCTTCAAGATCCATCTTCTAAACCCAAAGATCAAGCTTCAAATCTCTAAGTTTAGCCTCTAAATCCTTGAATCAAAGCTCAAATATGCTCACAAACCCTCAAAAACCTTGTATTCAGCCGTTTTGTGTGTTTGGATGAAGAGATGATCCCCTAAAAATCTCCAAAAATGTTGTTTAAATAGTGAGATTTTAGGTCTTTTTCCGTCAGTGGTCGATGCGCCCCTCTTCACATAGGTGATGAGGGGTGTATCGTATTATGGCGGTGCAAAATTTGGTGAGCTGGCAGGTCGATGCACCCCTCTTCGAAAGTGATGAGGGGTGTATCGTGCATCAGATCCTTTGTCTTTCACAAAATCTTAAATTTTACTACAACTTTTTGCTCGGATCTCGGTTTTTGCTCAAACTTCTTTCATTTTCTTCTCATATTCGTCCGGAATCCGCTTCTTTGTTCTAACTTACCTAAAACCAAGACAAAATAAAATAAATAACTAAAAAACAAATATATTTACATAAAATAAGATTAAAATGTGGTAAAATATATATTATAAATCCATGTGTTTTGCAACACATCAAATATCCCCACACTTAACCTTTTGCTTGTCCCTAAGCAAAACAAATATATACAACACATCCAATGCAATTTCCCAAACAAAAACGCTTCCATCGAGTAAAATCAAGTCCGAAACGCGGGATCCCTAACTTAATTATTATGTTTATTATAACGATCAAAGATTTATAACTCAACTAGCATGATGAAGCAATTTTAAAACCAAAGTCTACCCAATCAAGCTTTGTTCACCTTTTAGTATCAAACTATACATACTTGCACCCCTCACACTCACTCAACCGCTCGGGCTAGATATGAAATTTGGGAGTGAACTCTCAATGCCGATTAAAGTAGTGCAATATAAATATAAGCTTGTATGCCAATCATATCTCCACCTTTTGACAAGAAATAAACAAGAATCAAGAGGTCTTTATTCGGGTTGTAACGTGGCTAGGGCTAGGGGTAGAATAAACAAAGGAAAAACAAACGAAAAGTGCTAAAAACCCGGCTTTGTCAATATCTAAACAATCAAAACAACTAACTTGTAACCAAAAACCAAAACTTGGATCAAACTTGGATCCCAAACCTAATACACTATCAACTTAGGGTCAATTTTCTTACCCTTTTTCTTATTTTCTCATTTTTCTCAACATCTTTTCTTTTCTTTTTCTCTTTTTTTTTTCTTTTTTTTTTCTTTTTTTTTTTCTTTTTTTATCATTTATTCATACTTTCTGACTATATACAAACTTCTAAAAACTTCTCGAAATTTCAAACTACTTAAAATAATAAAAAGCTTTGTTTAAACACTAACTTAGCCGGATTTTCAAACACTTGGGCTAAAGCAAAAAGGGTAAAATATATACGAAAGGAAATGGCTAAATGGGTCAAACAAATAAAAAGGCTAAGGCTCAGACGGGGTAACTAGGGGAAGTATATAAAATGGGCAGGTATAAACAGGTCGGAATAGGTGAATCCTAAATGCCTCAATCATATTCTTGTTTTAATTTCAAGTCTAAGGTCTCAAAATGCATCAAAGCATACAAGTTCTATAATTGCAACTACAATAATGGTCAAACTCTCAACAAAAGAATAATGAGCATATATATAATCGAGTATAGCTCAATAATCAGGCTCAAATCCTCACAAGACAAGGGGTATGGGATAATGATGCAAGCAATGTATAATTTTTAACTATCCGGTTCACTTCACTATCTTAGGCATCCCAAGATTTTATTTTTATTCAAAGGCTAGCTAGGAAAACTTTTCTCGTTTTATTTAGTTATATTATATATTAAAAGTCAAGAACCCGCAAATTCAAACCGACCCACCTTTTGTCAACGATTTACATTGAATGAGACGCGTCTTTTGTGTACAAGGTGACAAAAACGGGACAAGTCTTTTTTTTAAAAGAAAATAACTTTTATTCTATTTTTGTATTTTTAATGATTTTCTGGTTTTTTTTTTTTTATATATAAAAAAAAAGTGAACCGAACCACTCCCGAATGGAGATTGAGTACGGGAGTGGTTTGATAGAAAAAATAACAAATAAAAATCTAACTATAAAACCTATCCCCACACTTGAAACACACATTGTCCCCAATGTGTGAAACCAAGATAGAAACGAAAGAAATAAAAATAAAAAGATAGCAGATACTCCCCTGGTATGTACGGGCCCACGGGGGCGTAAGAACAAAGAAAGAGAAGACTCGTGTAGAAAGATCTCTCGAGAATAATATATATAATATGAATCCAATTCTCGCACGTGTCGTAGAGAATCATCCAACCACAGTCAAACAAAATAACATCAGAAATACGCAATGCAAAAGAAAAGACTGAACTACAAAGATAGAGTATATACAACCATACCCAAACCATGAACCCATACAAATATCCCATAATATAAGTGACATAAAAGATGTACAACCATATCGAATAAGTAGCATGAAACCAAAAACATAGGATAATGTAGGGATCAGAAATGGACCACAAACTGAGAGGTTCAGAATCCTGCTAATCATCACGATGTGTGCGGATCCTCAAACTCTGTCACGGGATACTGTAGATGAGGTGGTATCCGAACTCCTCTCTCCCTCAATGCCAACTCTAACAAACCTCTCTGTCTCATCTGCTCCTCATGAATCATCTGCAAGGTAACCGCTTGTTGAGTAGTCGGCTCCTCAGAAACAACAATACCCCTGCATTTGGCACGCCTAGCACGAGGCGTTTGTCGGCCAATTTGCTCAGCAGCAAGTATTATCCCTTTCTCCTTCGGGGCTCTAAACCTCCTAGAACCCTTAACCGTCTCAACAAGATTCATCTGATTTAAATCATCAAAAGATATAAACACTGTAGGACTAATAGAAGTCAACTCCTCTCTCTGATATGGTATAAATGCCCCCAACGCCTCTGCCAACATCGTCACATACGCTCCACCACACAACTTCCCGGCTTTCTTCCTATCTCGAGCAAGATAAGTCAGAAGAAGAACAGCCAAGTTGACACGAGTATGGGTCATCATACAATACAAGATAAGCAAATCGAGCTCATTAACCTTATCAGTCCCATTAAATCTCCCCAAGATCGTTCCTCCAATTACTCTGTGAACATAACGAATAACTGGGTCACGGATCTTTGTAGACGCAATACCCGGTTTATAGTCATCCTCACCAATAGTCGGCCAAAACTCCATTAAGTTCCTCAATGTAACCCCCACAGCATCCGGCTCAGAAATACACCTAACACTCTCAGTAAACGCTACTTGTTGAGTCGCTGATTTCGTATATAACCCCGATCTCCATGCAAACTCACGAATAGACCAACTAATCTTCAAACCTCCTAATGTGAATCGAACCGCTTTCTTCGTATCCAACTCAGCTTTCTTGTCAAACCTAAAAGTGGAAAAGAATTCGTAAACGAACTCTTGATACTGTTGTGATGGCACATCAATCACTTTCCTCCAATCATCATCAAACAATTCCTCTAATCTCTCAACAACACCGAACTCATGCATCAACCCCCAATCAATTGTACGCATCCCATATATCTCATGTCTCCGCAATGCCGCCAATCTGATATATTGGTCACTACCCTCTGTAAACTGAAGAAGTTCACTTTCATGCAGAGGTCCTGTCGGTAACGGTGGCTCTTGCTGCCTATTTTCCCCTACTCGACTTCGCTTGCGCGTAGGGGCAATCATAGCTCCTTGATCTGCCATACTCTGTAAAAACATCGTTAAATACGAAAACAAAAACAAGCAAGATATGCCATCTTATTCTATTTTTGTGTTTTTCAAATGTTTTTTTTTTTTTTTTTTTTTTTAAGAAAAAGTTCAAAGGAAAAATATTTACATCTCGATGGCATATCAAATTTAATCGAACCACTTCCGAATGGAGATTGAGTACGGGAGTGGTTCGATTTTGACCTTTAAAACACCATGATAAACAATTATACTAATGCAACTTAGCGAAAACTATTAAAATTGCTTAATAAACTTAATTTAAATAACTAATTAACTAACTAACTTAACAAAGTTAACCTAAAAAAATGTACAAAAATATTTTTGTATTTTTATACTCCCTCCGTCCCATTAGAAGTGTCCATATTGCCTTT
Organism: Tagetes erecta; assembly: GCA_030867185.1. Classification (NCBI taxonomy): domain Eukaryota; kingdom Viridiplantae; phylum Streptophyta; class Magnoliopsida; order Asterales; family Asteraceae; genus Tagetes; species Tagetes erecta. Next base: position 3,466,773 of record CM061492.1, read on the forward strand.
TTTAGTTGTCCCATTTAAAATGTCTACTTTTAAAATTTATTGGTAAACTTCCAAATTTGCCCTTAATAACATAAAACAAACAATATGATGGACCCACAATAATATTTATTATTAAGGGTATTATTGTCAAATGACAAGCAAAAATACCCATCATTTAATGTGCCTAAAACTTTGTGTTTTTCAAACTAGGACACTTCTAATGGGACGGAGGGAGTAATTTTTTAAAGAAAATTGGACATGAGGGCTTTGTTTGTGCAATATACCATACCCGACCACCCTCGAATGGAGATTGAGTACGAGGGTGGTCCGGTCTATCCTTTAATCATTAATATCAAACTAGCCAAAATCCCCAATTCCACCAAAATATGAACTCTAAAAAGAACGATCAAAATAGCAAATGTAACTAAAATAGATCCTAATTAGCATATAAACTAAACATATATACAAGCGAAAATCACTAATTTCATCACCAACCATCAAATTAGACAAAAATTAACAATTTAAACTTCAAGAAAGCATTAACCTGATTATAAAAAACAACCAATTTGATTCAAAACAATCAGATTCATAAAACCCCCAAATTTCAAACTCAAGAACCCTAATTTAAAACTACTGTAATTTACTGCAATTAAACCTAATTAGCTAAAATCTATGTCTAAACTACTGTAATTCAGACAGTAATTAACACAAATAAAAGAACTTAAACCTGTATGGTGTTGAATGGTGAAGCAGAAGCGGGTTTAGGTGGGTGTGGATGCTGGTGCAGGGTGTGGTAATGGAGATGGTGGTGGTGGTTAGCGTGATGATGATGATGATGACGAGCAGCAATGGTGGTGGCTGATTCAGTTGCTGTTGGTGCAGGTGGATTGTGACAGCAGCGGCGGCAGTGGTGGTGATGGGTGACGTGCGGCGCTGCTGTGGTGAAAAGGGGCGGAGATGGAGGGTGACGGGTGGCAGCAGCAGTGGGTTGTGGGCAGAGATGTGCAGCGCAGTGGTGGTGGTGGCGAGATGGTGATGAAAGTTGCAGATGGTGGAGCGGCGGCTGTGGTAACAGGTGTAGAGGATGAAAATGGAGATGGTGGTCGATGGTGATGAAGCAGTGGTGGATGTGGCTGCTGTAACAACAATGGTGGTGGTGCGTGTAAACAGAGGTGAGTGGCAGTGGTAGGGCGGTGGTGGTAGAGGTATAAAGGATGAAGATGAAAAGGAATGGGGTGAGTGAACAAAGAAATTGTTAAAGAAGCTGCTGTTCATATGTTTCATTTAATTCCACCAGCGAAACAAACACCCAAATACATTTTATTTTAAATTTTTTTTTTTTTTTTTTTTTTTTTTGATAATCATTATTAAAACGAATACGGGTTTTTAAACAACTCAAAACGAGACATAATAATAAACAACGACCTCGTGTCATGCACACGTCACCGCATTCACTAAAACTAAGCAAACTCGATTCTTAACTAAAATAAAAACTAATATATTGAAAAGAGAATGAAACTTAAACCGAAATTTTAAAAACACTAGCTAATATTTACATGAACCTAATTATCTTCTATATTATTATTTTTTTTTTGTTTTTGTTTTTGTTTTTGTTTTTGTTTTTTTTTTTTTAAATAAAGCTAGCTAAACAGAACCGAACCACTCCCGAATGGAGATTGAGTACGGGAGTGGTTAGACTTAAAATAAAAATAATAAAAATAAAAGTAAGACTACTATGTACAATGGTGGAATCTCTCAAACACTCACGCATCAATCAAATTGAGGCGCAAGACCTCCTCCTGATCCTCAACACGTGTGCCCCTCACATACAACTTCAACCTATGACCGTTCACTTTCCATGCTCTCTCGTCATCCTCAATCTCAACAGTCCCGTATGGAAAAACCTCTCGCACAGTAAACGGGCCGGACCATCGAGATTTCAACTTCCCGGGAAACAATCTCATCCGGGAGTTGAATAAAAGAACTTGATCCCCACACTTGAAGGTTTTTGTACCTTTCAAGTGTCGATCATGACGCGCCTTTGTCTTCATTTTATAATCATATGAATGTGCGTACGCGTGATCCCTCAACTCCTCTAATTCGTGTATCTGATGGAATCGGTGATCTCTAGCACTCGATGTGTCTAGGTTCACCGTCTGTAAAGCCCAAGATGCACGGTGCTCTAACTCAACAGGAAGATGACACGCTTTCCCGTAAATCAACCGAAATGGTGTAGAACCAGTCGGTGTCCGATAAGCCGTACGGAAAGCCCAGAGAGCGTCATCTAACTTGTCGGACCAATCCTTTCGATTGGCTCCGACCGTTTTCTCCAGAATACGCTTGATGCCCCGGTTACTCACTTCCACTTGCCCACTCGTTTGTGGGTGATAAGCTGTAGCAAGACGATGGGTCACCCCATATCTCTGCAATGCTCGATCCATCTGCGCGTTGCAGAAGTGAGTACCTCTATCACTGATAATTGCTTTAGGGACACCAAAACGTGCAAACAACCTCCTCAAAAATCTAACTACAACCCTGGCATCATTAGTGGGTAAGGCTTGAGCCTCAACCCACTTTGAAACATAGTCAACGGCCACCAGGATGTACTTGTTCCCACGTGAATTCGGGAACGGGCCCATGAAATCGATACCCCATATGTCAAAAACTTCAACCACTTGGCTAACAGTCTGGGGCATCTCATCACGAGATGAGATATTGCCAACCCTCTGGCAAGCATCACATGCTCTAATCATCTCCTGAGCATCATGATAAATGGAAGGCCAATAAAATCCTGCATCAAATACTTTTCTCGCAGTCACACTCACACCATGATGACCACCAGTGGGTCCCTCATGGCAGTGTTTCAACACTGATCTCGCCTCATCTCCAAAAACACATCTACGGACTATCTGATCAGCGCCAATCCTAAACAGATAAGGATCATCCCATATATAATGCTTCACATCAGCAAAAAGTTTCTTCTTTTGCTGATGCGTCAAACCCTGAACCAGATATCCGTGTGATAGATAGTTTGCCAGATCAGCAAACCATGGTAAACCCTGATCCTGTGTGCTCAACACCATCAACATCTCATGTGGAAACTGATCATCAATCAAATCAATACGTATCTCCTCACGCTCCGGATCCTCAAGTCGAGATAGATGATCAGCCGCGACATTCTCAGCTCCTTTCTTGTCACGTATCTCAATGTCAAACTCTTGTAGCAACAGAATCCAACGAATAAGTCTTGGTTTCGCATCCTGCTTGCTAAACAAAAAACGAAGGGCTGCATGATCAGTGTAAACGATGGTCTTTGAAAGAACTAAATAAGAACGGAATTTATCAAACGCGAAGACCACCGCAAGCAACTCCTTCTCTGTGGTTGTGTAATTCTCCTGAGCATCATTGAGCGTCTTGCTCGCGTAATAAATAGGATGAAAATGTTTGTCCCTACGCTGACCCAAGACCGCTCCAATGGCATAATCGCTCGCATCACACATGATCTCAAATGGTAAACTCCAATCGGGAGCTACCATGATCGGTGCATTCACAAGCTTCTCCTTCAGGAGCTCAAATGCACTCAAACAACCAGCATCAAACTCGAAAGGCACATCCTTTTCGAGTAGTCTGGTCATCGGCCGGGAAATCTTGGAGAAATCCTTGATGAAACGGCGGTAGAAACCCGCATGTCCAAGGAAACTCCGAATAGATCTCACAGATGTGGGAGGTGGAAGCTTGCTAATAGTCTCAATCTTGGCCCTGTCAACCTCGAGCCCTGCCTCTGAGACCTTGTGCCCTAGCACAATACCTTCACGGACCATAAAATGGCATTTCTCCCAATTAAGCATCAGGTTCGTCTCCTCACAACGAGCTAACATACGCTCCAAATTTGAAAGACATGAATCAAAGGAACTCCCGAATACAGAAAAATCATCCATGAAAACCTCCATGGAGTCCTCGATCATATCATGAAAGATGGCGACCATACATCGCTGGAAAGTGGCTGGAGCGTTACATAGTCCAAAAGGCATGCGTCGGTACGCAAATGTGCCATAAGGACATGTAAACGTGGTCTTTTCCTGATCCTCCGGTGCAATGGGGATCTGGAAATAACCTGAGAAACCATCAAGAAAACAGTAGAACTGTTTCCCAGATAAACGCTCCAGCATCTGATCAATAAAGGGCAACGGAAAGTGGTCCTTACGAGTTGCATCATTAAGTTTGCGATAATCAATGCAAACTCGCCATCCGGTAACTGTACGAGTAGGAATTAACTCATTCCTCTCGTTCTGAACCACTGTCATCCCTCCCTTTTTAGGGACAACCTGAACGGGACTCACCCATTTAGAATCAGAAATAGGATAGATGAGTCCGGCATCCAACAACTTTATCACCTCCTTCTTCACAACCTCCTGCATATTAGGATTCAGTCGTCTCTGAGGTTGCCTCACAGTTTTGTAATCCTCCTCCATGAAGATACTGTGAGTACAGAATGAAGGGCTTATGCCCTTGATATCCATCAACTTCCAGGCAATCGCCTGCTTGTGAGCCTTTAGCACACTGATCAACCTCATCTTCTCATCCTCTGTCAAATCAGAAGAAATAATGACAGGCAATTGAGATCCCTCACCCAAGAATGCATACTCAAGATGAGAAGGTAAATCCTTAAGCTCTAAAGCAGGAGGAATCTCAACAGATGGCTTTTCAGCCGGATCATCATGAACAATCACCTCACATACCTCAGCCTCTTGGGGAGGCTTACTAGCCAGAACTTGCAGATCACGTTCATGGGAATAAGCGGTCATCTCTATTTCCTGGTTCTCCCTAACCAAGATCTGAGTATCAGTGTGATCAGATGTCACCAAACTCTTGATAGTGCCTGAAACCTGTGACCAGAGCGTATCCATAAAGTATAATGTATCATCCTGCTCATGGGTGTGTCGCATAGAACGAGCAACATCAAATGTCACAGTCTCATCAGCAACTCTCAGAGTGAGCTTACCATCAGAAACATCAATCAATGCTCCAGCGGTAGCTAAGAATGGGCGACCAAGAATCAATGGAACGCGGTCGTCCTCATCCATATCAAGAATTACGAAATCCACGGGGAAGACAAACTTGTCAACTTTCACCAACATATTCTCCACAATTCCCCGTGGATATTTGACTGATCGGTCAGCCAACTGAATGCTCATACGAGTGGGAAGAAGCTCACCTAGGTCTAGCTTTGCATAAACAGAGTATGGCATCAAATTGATGCTAGCACCTAGATCAGCAAGAGCATTGGTAACAGATAAGCTACCAATAAAACAAGGGATAGTGAAACTACCCGGATCAGTCATCTTCTGCGGTAACTTGTTCTGAACCGCTGCTGAGCACTCCTCACTCAAGGTCACCCTCGAGATTTGCTCTAATTTCTTCTTATTTGTAAGAAGATCCTTGAGGAACTTAGCATATTTCGGCATTTGCTGGAGTGCTTCCACAAAGGGTAAGTTCACCTTGAGTTGTTTAAAGATCTCAAGGAACTTCCCGTACTGCTCATCATAACGGTGCTGAGCCACCCTACCAGGATATGGAAGTTTACTAATATCAATCGGTGGCTCATACCTCCTCCTAGACACTACTGGTCCCTCAGTAGCTCTCTCAACCACTTTCTCAGTCTCAACTATCTCAGGTCCTGCTGGTTGTGCTGTACTTGCTGGGCGGAGCCTAGAATGCACCGTACCAGCAGGAGCCTCCATCTCTATCTCTTCATCAACCTCATCATCAATATACGGAACTGGTTTCTCAACCTCACCAAGTGTCCTACCACTCCTAGTAACAATCGCATTGGCCTGATGGTGTGCATTTGGGTTCTTCTCCGTGTGAGCTGGAAGAGAACCTGCCTGCCTCTCAGTCAAAGAACTCGCGATCTGACCCATAGTCCTTTCAAGGTTCTTCAATGCATTACCCTGACTATGGATCAATGTATCATACTCTCTAAACTTGGCGTTCGACTCTTGTTGATGCTGGGTCTGCTGCGTCATAAACTGTGTCAATGCTTGAGCCTGCTGCGCCATCATCTCTTCCAACGAACTCTTTCTCTCACCCTGCATACCACCACTCGAACTACTACCCTGACCCTGATATGATCCGCCTCCTGAACTACTACCCTGACCCTGATACGAACCCTGAGGACGCTGTTGGAATCCCGGTGGATTCTGATTTCTCCAACTAAATCCAGGATGATTCTTCCAGTTAGGATTGTAAGAATTGCCAAAAGCAGTATTCTGAAATCTCGTCTGACCACTGGAATAATCACCCTGACCATAAGAACCAATAGACTTGCCCCCTGCGTAATCAACATGCTCAACATCATCGGTGGGGGCAATCGGACAATCAACAGTATCATGTGCACCTCTACAAATCTCACAAGTCTGCACCTTCTTCTGCTGCAAATCTTTCACCATCTTTGTCAACGCCTCGACCTGCGCTAACAGAGCTGTATTGGAATCAACCTGATGTACTTGATGCGAACCGTATGGTTTATGAAAATATGTAGGGATCGGAAAATCAGGTTTTAAATTTATAAAAAGGGAAAAACCTAACAAGTTCACACAATCGGCAAGTGTACCAGTCGTATGTAGCAAGTTAAGTAAGTCCGGATATCGTCCCAAGAGATTTGAGTTTGGCGTCCTCTAATACTGGATCTTTATCGAATTCTAACCGGTGTAAAATAGTTGCGATTTTTAATTATAAAGACTAAGGTAACAATCAAAAGACAAATTACCTAAAATTATCCTAAAAATAAGATTTAGACTAAGGAAAATTATCTAAAATAAACTAAGGATAAAACTTAACTAAAAATGGAAACTAAAGACGGAAATAAGCTAAAAATGAACTATGGGTGAAATGATGACTACTTAGGCGGGAATCCTGATGATAATCTGACAACTCTCGGTTTTCTAGATATGTCGGCACCGGATCTGAGAATATATCTACTCAAAACAATCTAACACATCAGTACCTACTACTAAGGTCTCGTGGGTGCTAGAAAGTCCTAAAATAAATATATGAAGCTCACGGTGTGAGGAATGTCTACAGATCACTCCCGAATGTCTAAGGGATCCTAAACTAGCTCACCTCTCGGCTTACAAGTCCATTTATCCTAGAAACTGACTCAATCAGTAAACTAAAATAACGGGATCAATCGGTTTATGATAAATCAAGACTAGATAACACAAGTTGCTAGTTTTTATTAAGCAAAACCTACTCCCGTAGTATTTTAACCCAAACCAACTAACAAAAGGATGAAATCTACAAATCCTCACCTTCCGGTAACGAATCCGGCTAGCACATTGGCTCAAATCCACAAATCAATCTTAACTTATGAGTATCTATTCCTAGATCTACTCAAATGATGATTAAATCTAGTAGACTAACCACCAAAAATGTGAAATCTATTATCAAGTTATCAAATCAAGATAATATTATCCACAATCAAGTCAAGATTTCAACATGAATCATAAAGTCAACACACATATTGCATACAAGATCATCATAAACCAACTTTCTCACATAAAACATCCATCCAACATATCATAAACAACCAAAAATCATCATATTATCATCAATCATCCATAATGCCTAAATAGTCATACTAAATCTAGCCAACCATCATCAAAATCATCAAACCCATCATGAACAAGACTAGATCTAGCATAATTTTAACTAAAAACAACAAATCAAGTTCAATTGTTTAAAGTTTAGAGTAAATCACACCCGAAATGGCCACCAATCTTCAACCAAAGCTTGAATCTACAAGATCTTCTAGCTTCAATCTTCAAATCAGCAACTCTAGAGCTTCAATCCATCTTCAATCTTCAAGATCTTCAAGAATAATCTTCAAAACCTTCAAAATCCAAGATCCAAACTCCAAATTATAGCTTTAATCCTCCAAACTAACACCCAAGATCACCCCAAAGACTCATTCCCCTGTTCTCAGCCGTTTTTGGTGTTTTTGGGTAGAGGTGATGCCCTAAAATCCATCAAGAGATGAATATATAGTGCAAAAGTAGGTTTTTTTCACGTCAGAAGGGCCCGGAGAACCGTTGGGTTGTTTGAGAGGGTTCCAGCGAACCGTTGGGCGGAGGATATGGCATTGTTTTCAGCCCCAGCGCCCAGAGAACCGTTGGGCGTTCCTGGGGGGTTCCAGCGGTTCTCCGGGTTGGTCACGAAGCTCGTTTTCTTCTCGTTTTCGTCCCGTTTCGCTCCGAAACCGCTTCTTTCGTTATTATTACCTAAAAATAAAAGATAAAGATAATAAGTAACTAAAATAAAAATATATTTACATAAAATGAGGATAAAGACGTGAAATACGTCAATAAAAACATGTGTTTTAACAACACATCAAATATCCCCACACTTAGCATTTTGCTTGTCCCTAAGCAAAACAAATATATACAACACACATCAAATACAATTCCCAAACAAATACGCATCCATCGAGTAAAATCAAGTCCGAACCGCGGGATCCCTAACTTAATTATTATGTTTATTATAACGATCAAAGATTTATAACCCAACTAGCACGGTGAAGCAATTTTAAAACCAAAGTCTACCCAATCAAGCTTTGTTCACCTTCAAGTATCAAACTATACATACTTGCACCCCTCACTCTCACTCAACCACTCGGGCTAGATATGAAATTTGGGAGTGAACTCTCAATGCCGATTAAAGTAGTGCAATATAAACATAAGCTTGTATGCCAATCATATCTCCACCTTTTGACAAGAAATTAACAAGAATCAAGAGGTCTTTATTCGGGTTGTAACGTGGCTAGGGCTAGGGGTAGGATAAACAAAGGAAAAACAAACGAAAAGTGCTAAAAACCCGGCTTTGTCAATATCTAAACAATCAAAACACTTAACTTGTAACCAAAAACCAAAACTTGGATCAAACTTGGATCCCAAACCTAATATACTATTACCTTAGGGTCAATTTTCTTACCCTTTTTCTTCTTTTCTCATCTTTCTCAACATTCTTTTTTTTGTTTTTTTTTTCCTTTTTTTTCTCTTTTTTTTCTTTTTTTACACTTATTCATACTTTCTGACTATATACAAGCTTCTAGAAATTTCAAACTACTTAAAACAATAAAAAGCTTAATTTAAATACTAACTTAGCCGGATTTTCAAACACTTGGGCCAAAGCAAAAAGGGTAAAATATATACGAAAGGAAATGGCTAAATGGGTCAAACAAATAAAAAGGCTAAGGCTCAGACGGGGTAACTAGGGGAAATATATAAAAAGGGCAGGTATAAACAGGTCGGAATAGGTGAATCCTAAATGCCTTAATCATATTCTTGTTTTAATTTCAAGTCTAAGGTCTCAAAATGCATCAAAGCATGCAAGTTCTATAATTGCAACTACAATAATGGTCAAACTCTCAACAAAAAAATAATGAGCATATATATAATCAGGTAAAGCTCAATAATCAGGCTCAAATCCTCACAAGATAAGGGGTATGGGATAATGATGCAAGCATTGTATAATTTTTAACTATCTGGTTCACTCTACTATCTTAGGCATCCTAAGATTTTATTTTTATTAAAAATGCTAGTTAGGAAAACTTTTCTCGTTTTATTTAGTTATATTAAAATATAAAAGTTAAGAACCCGCAAATCCAAACCGACCAACCTTTTGTCAACGATTTACATTGAATGAGACGCGTCTTTTGTGCAAAAGGTGAAAAAAACAGGACAAGCCTTTTAAAAGAAAATAACTTTTATTCTATTTTTGTATTTTTCAGAATTTTCAAATTTTTATGTATTTTTTAATGTTTTTCTGAATTGTTTTTTTAATAAGAAAAAGTGAATCGGACCACTCCCGAATGGAGATTGAGTACGGGAGTGGTTTGATAGAAAAAAAAAACAAATAAAAATCTAACTATAAAATCCATCCCCACACTTGAAACACACATTGTCCCCAATGTGTGAAACAAATATAAAAATGAAAGAAGAGAAAGAAAAAGGATAGCAGATACTCCCCTGGTATGTACGGGCCCACGGGGGCGACATAATATATATAACCCACGGGGGCGTAGAAAAAGGAAGAGACGAAGACCAGTGTAGAAAGATCTCTCGAGAATATGGTATATAAATCCAACTCGCATGCGTCGTAGAGAATCATCCAAACATAGTCAAACAAAATAACATCAGATATATATACAATAAAGAAAAACGTAAAGAACTGAAATAAAACTATATACACAACCACAAAAACCAAATGGATCGAACCACTCCCGAATGGAGATTGAGTACGAAAGTGATTCGAAAGAAAATAAAAATATAAAATAAAATTAATAAAATAAAAGATAAAATAAAATAAAGATAAAAATAAGAGTATTTAAAAGTACGACTACTATATACAAGGGAGGTGCCCATACATCAATCTTTAACCAACTTACGGGGGATCCATATATTGCAACTCATCCCCCACATGCCTCATTCTTCTACTTGTTGTCATCTTGTGACCTCTCACTCTTATCCCCGATCCATGATCAACAACATGCATCCCCACACACTCTCTTGGACAACCCAACACACTCTGACTTACCGTTGTAGTACTCATGTCTGTCTCAGAAGGCGTATCACGCTGAGTACTCGGATCTATGGTCGTACCACCAACATCAAAGGTCACATGCTCATCAGCGACACGAAGAGTCAGCTTACCATCAAGGACATCAATCAATGCCCTTGAGGTAGCTAGGAAAGGGCGACCTAAGATCAATGGTAGTCTCTCATCTTCGTCCATGTCTAGAATGACAAAATCCACAGGAAATATGAATTTGTCAACCTTTACCAATATATTCTCGACGATGCCATGCGGGTACTTGATGGATCTATCTGCGAGCTGGATGGTCATTTGTGTTGGTCGGGGTTCTCCTAGGTTCAACTTGGTAAACAACGAATAAGGCATCAAATTGATGCTAGAACCTAGATCAGCAAGGGCGTTGCTGAAGGACAAACTACCTATATTGCAGGGAAGGGTGAAACTCCCTGGATCAGTGTACTTGTGAGGTAGTTTGTTCTGGAGAACTTTGGCCGACCACACCTCACTCAATGTGACCTCTGAGATCTGATCGATGTTCATCTTGGTGGCCAACAAATCTCTCAAATGCCTCATATACACAGGCATATGTTGTAATGCCTCAATGAAAGGCAAGTTCACTTGAAGTTGTCTAAGCATCTCGAGTAACTTACCATACTCTGCCTCAAACCTATGTTGAGCCACCCTACCAGGATATGGCAGCATTCTAAGATCAATAGGTGGCTCCACTAACGGGTCATACATCTTCCTCTTCCTCACAACTCGTCCCTCGGTAGATTTCTCAACTACTTTCTCAAGATCATGTCGCTCATTCCTTAATGTATGTTGAACTATTTGCTTCTTCACACTCACCTCAGGCTCTACTGGCTGTGCTGTACTTGCTGGGCATAGCCTCGGTTGCACCATGCCAGCAGGCGCCTCTATCTCAACTTTCTCAAACTCATGATGTATGGTTTGTTGTACTTCCATGGTTGGCTTTCCATACAACAATGCTTCTAACTCAGCTATATCACTCTCCGGGTCAAACTCTCTTTCTACAGCAGCTGGTACACTTATCAACTTATCACCAAAATCTTCCTCCCATGAGTAGTTCACACGATTCACCGAGTATGGTGCAGCCGACACATTCTCATCGACTGTCCAACTGTTCCTAGTAGAGATAGCCATCACGTGAGCCTGAGCATTCGGGTTCTTCTCAGTCTGAGCTGGAAGAGCACCCGGTTGCCTCTCGGTCAAAGAACTCGCGATTTGACCCAAAGTACGCTCCAAATTCTTCAATTGTGTGCCCTGGCTGTGGATCATCGTATCATACTCTCGGAACTTCGCGTGCGACTCTTGCTGATGCTGAGTCTGCTGTGTCATAAACTGTGTCAATGCTTGAGCTTGCTGCGCCATCATTTCCTCTAACGAACTCTTTCTCTCACCCAGTGTACCACTACTCGAACTGCCGCCCTGGCCCTGATATGATCCTCCTCCTGAACTACTACCCTGACCCTGATACGGACCCTGGGGATACTGCTGGAATCCCAGGGGATTCTGATTCTTCAAACTAAATCCAGGGTGGTTCTTCCCGTTAGGGTTGTAAGAACTACCAAAGGCGGTGTTTTGGAATCTAGTATGTCCACTTGAATAATCACCTTGACCATAATGACCAATAGATTTGCCCCCCGCATACGCAACATGCTCAACATCATTGGTGGGGGCAATGGGACAATCAACAATGTCATGGCCACCTCTACAGATCTCACACTTCTGTGCCTTCTTCTGCTGCAAATCTTTCACCATCTTTGTTAACGCCTCGACCTGCGCTAACAGAGCTGTGTTGGAATCAACCTGATGTACTCTACGCGGAGTGGAAGTAACTGGAGCTCGAGTATCCGGGTACTCAAAACTGCTCATGGCTAGATCCTCAAATAAATCATTGCACTCCTCAACAGTCTTGGTGGTCAACAGATTGCCACCGGCTGTGGTATTTATGATGTTCCTAATCGCAGGAGTGACACCATTGTAAAATTTCTCAACTAACGACCAAGACTCAATACCATGGTGGGGACAGTTATGTAGCAACTCCTTGAAACGTTCCCACGTCTCATAAAAAGTCTCGTCTGGCCGCATCTGAAAAGACTCGATCAGGCACCTCAGACGTGCAGTCTTAGCAGGAGGGAAGTACTTTTTCAAGAACTTCTCCTGCATGTCATCCCAAGTGGTAATGGAACCTGGGGGAAGGGACTCTAGCCAACTATGGGCTCGATCAGTGAGGGAGAATGGAAAAAGACGCAACTTGCATGCGTTCTCAGTAACACCATTTACCTGGAAGGTGTCACAAATACGCGCGAAGCGTGAGAGATGAGAGTTCGGATCCTCCGATGGTAATCCGTGAAACTGAATAGTGTTCGTCACCATTGAAATGATTTGAGGTGGGATAGACCAATTGTTGGCCTGGATCGGTGGACAAGCAACGCTAGATCTAGCACCAGCCGCGGTCGGTCTGGCGTAGTCGGCAATGACTCGACGAACAGGTGGCTGATCACCCATGACGGTATTGGGAATAGAAACTGACTCGGAAGAAACTGACTCAGAATAAGAATCGCTTGCGTACTCGGTGTATCCGGAATGCTCAGAATCGTCGGTTTCTGTCTCAGTAACGTACTCGGGCTCCTCAGGAATGTCGATACGATGCTCGGGGCTAGGTAAAGAAACAAACTCAGGTGGGCTGGAAGATCGGGTGCGGCGCATAAACTAAGAAGAAGAGATAAAGAAGAGAAAAATGACACTAAAAAGAAGGAATAAAGAAGCGAGAAAATGACGAGTTAAGCTAAAACTACTAACTAACTAAACTAACTAAATTAACTACAATTAACTAAACTAACTAAAAGAACAAATAACAAGCAAATGCACTAAAACTAGGGATTTCAAATAGCAAGTATGTAACGTCCCATATAAATATATATATATATATATATATATTTATAAAATCATGCTCTTTATTTATCCATTGCAACGTACTTGATCATGGTCGGAATACTTTTTTTTTCTCTCTTCCAATATACATTTAAACGCAAAACCGACCAACATATCAAAACTTATATCTTTCGAGATATGATTTTATAAGTATCTATGGTTCTTATGTTAAAATTACCCAAAAACATACTTACATCTAAGTTTATGGTACAAAACAACTAATAAATAAGTTGAGGGGCCACATTTGAAACTTTGGCCAACCACCCTCTTTAATGCCAAACCCTAATTCTCTCCTATAAATACCAACTCAAATCACTCCTAAATCACTCACATCTCTCTAAACTCTCTCCCTCAAACACTCTCTCAAATTTTCTCAACCCATCTAACAATTCCATCTTTTCTTTGCAAGAAATCTCCAAGAACAACTTGTGAGTTTTAAATTTTTATTTTTTTTCTTCTTGCTTCTTCTTTCTTTTTTTCTTTTTTCGGAATTTCTTTATTGATTTTCTTAATTCCTTCTTTCATTATTTATTCTTCCTAAATACTTGAAACATCCTCTTGGACTTACCATATATTTGCCAAGGTAAATAAAGTTTGGTAACTCACCATTTCGAGGTTCAAGTTAGGATTATTTCTCTTAAAAACTTTATAAAACTAATTCTTTTTTTTTTGTTGTTTTGTTTGCTTCTCGGAATATATTCATACCAAACCATGTTACCAACAAATATTATGTTGTATAACTTGTGTTAAGGTTTTATTCCAAAAACTTATGGCTCATATGCCTTCTTTTATATCTTTCTTAAAACCACTAAGTAATATATAAATAAGAAGTGAGTGGAACCGAACCATGTTCCCAAATAACTATGTTGGAGGACTTGTGTTATGGTATAAAAATGGTGATGTTGAGGACCTTGGTTCTACAACTAAAATTTCCGCCATTCCTCACTTAATTACTTAGTAAACAAAGAAGTCATTTTATTTATTTCCTTTCTTGTACTCATGACCATCCGAATCATCAATTATGTTGATGGTTTTGTGCATTGGTGAAACACTTGAGGTTATAATACCTCCATGCTTGACAATACATGACTATACTTGATAATATATATATATACATATAATACTATCTCCGAACCATAATATTAACCCAATCCATGGTTAAATATTATGTGTTAAGGTGTACGATATACTAAACTTATGATTCCTTATTTTGGGCTTCTAATGAGTGTTTAACACTCATGAAAAACACACACAAGTAATAGTGTCCAAATAAGTGTCTAAGTAGTATATACTTTTATGTATTTTCATATGCATATTTTCATTCACTACCAATTACAAATTCTTATACTTATACTCACCTTATTCACCAATATAGGGTGACCTTGGTGATTCCTTCTCTCAAGCTTATTTTCTCACTTTGTGGATATTACTTCACAAAAACGTGAGTCATACTATACCCTTTTTCACCTTTTAAACACTATTTGGGTTGCAACATGTATCCATTACTAAACACACTAAATCACACATTCAATCAAACTCACGCTAAAACTCAATCCTTTAAACATGCTTACTTGTTATACTATTTGTGAATACATGCAAACATTCATATGCAAGCTATCTATCATTAACTTTGCAAGCCTCCCTTAACAAGTATAGCGCTATAGGACTAGCACATCCGCCCCGTTTGTTGGGTCTTTGTTAAGTTATTCTTTACGACCTTATTTGCTTCGGTGATAAGGGTACGCACACGGCCTTAGTCACTTTGGTGTTAAGGATACGCTAGTGGACACTTTGGATTGATTTATAGTCTTTGCATGCTAGTATGAAACACAATTTGGTATACTTTAAACATGTGGATTTGAGATTTATTTATAACTATGCTATGTAATCAAACCGGTATGCTCACCAACATAATTTTGTGTTGACGGATATTTTATACATGTTGCAGGAAATGTTAGAGAAGCTAACAAGAAATCTATTTAGGGTGGACTTAGAAACACGCTTAATCTATCTTTGTGTTTTGTTTTATTTTAGACTTGAAACTTCCAAAATGTTGTATTTCTACTTTGAACCATGTATGGCTAGTTTGATTATATGACAAGAAGTAATTTAATATTAATATATCGCAACATTGGTGCTATGATGTCTTTGAACAATCTATCACGTCTCGCGCCTCGATGTTTCCGCCATCGGTTGGGGTGTGACAGATTGGTATCAGAGCCATAGTTATAGGGAATTAGGAAAACTTCCATGTTTGACCTAGACTATAACTAAGGACTCCCATTAGTTATACTTATGCCTTATTTGACTTGTCTCATGTTTATTCTCAAAAATACTCAATTCTACCTAAATCTTTTTCCCATTTCATCTCTTGGTCAGAAACAAAATATATACCTTTCCTAAGGTGAAGTTAAACAACGCCACAAAGACACTCATACTTAATTCCAAACTTTGGTGACGACTTTCAATTTGCTATTATTGTTTTTATGAAATTACACCGTTAAGATATGAGTGATTTCCAACCTATTAAACCAAAGCATGATTCCCAAACTCAAGAGACGCTTGAATACTTTGGATAGTCTTAGTTCCATTTTGGAACATTCAAACTCAACCAAATCTATTTCATGTATTTTATGTTTCAATCTTTACTTCCCTTCGAGTTTGGATTCGCCAAGCAAGTTAATCTCGCACCCAAAAACAATAATCCAAGCACCAACAAAAAAAAAAAAAATTACAAACTTTTGTGTGGTTATACACTTCAAACTTACTCTCATGTGATATGCTTTCATACTCTACTTGTGTAAAGAAAATAATAAAATAAATAAAATAAAATAAAAGTCTTTAAGAACATTGAACAAGTCTCATCATTCTCTTTACCTACCTTGTAGATGACTAACAATTCTCGTTTCAACAACTCAAAACGGAGCTCCAAGGAAAGCTCTAACAAAAAAATGGTGGCTTTCATGGCTAAGCAAATGGCCCGAGTCATACCCGATATTGTCAAAAAAATCAATGCCACCCCAAGCCCAAACTCTTCGGTGGATTCTCGAATCCTTGCCACCAAAACCTCATCCTTTACCTATAAGCAATTCAAATCGTGTGGCCCCGAACCCTTCACGGGTGATGAGGGTGCCTCCAAAATGCTCGAATGGTTCGATAGCATCGAACTCACTTTTGTAAACAGTGAATGTCCCCAAGAGTTTCGAACTCGCAGCGCCACCGGTGTCTTCAAGTCAAGGGCACTCGAATGGTGGAAAAGCGAAAGGAGCACTCGTGGAAACGAGGTTGCCTTAGCCCTGCCATGGGAGGAGGTAAAGCAACTCATGCTAGAAGAGTTTTGCCCGCCTCATGAGATGCAAAAGCTTGAAGAAGAATTCTGGAACCTTAAACAAATTAGTGGTGACAACTTAGCTTATACCACCCGCTTCAAACAGCTTAGCATCCTTGTCCCTCACTTGGTTGATACCACCGAGCGAGCCATCGCCAAGTACATTAAAGGCCTTCCCTCTATCATCCGTGACTCAGTTACTGTAGCCGAACCTTTCTCCCTTGAACGAGCCATCCGGTTAGCAGCTACGTTATCCGATAACCGAGTAAAAGACGGGTCCTTGTCTCTTAAGGGCTTCCCTAAAACCGCTCACCAAGCCATTTCTGAAAATCCCGAGGAAGCTAAAGATACAAAAATCACATCTAAAAATACCAACCACGGCAAGAAACGCAAGTTTCAAAGCCGTAATTATGCAATGGTAACCCCACCAAATCATGAAGAACCCAAGAAACCCTACACCGGTTCTTTTCCCAAATGTAACACTTGTCAATATCATCATCCATCCAACTCCCCGTGCCGTCAATGCGCGACCTGCAATCGTTATGGACACTTTGCCTCAGTATGCCGAAGTGGTCTTAAACAGCAAGGTAACCCAACTCAGGCTCAATCCGGTAACCAAAGACCTCCGATTAATATAAATGTTCGTGCTTGCTACAAATGTGGGGACCCGAACCATCTTAGCCCCCAATGCCCTCGCAACAACCCAGTCCAAGTGCCGATGCCCCGAGGACGCGCATTTAACATTAATGTGCATCAAGCCCAAAATGACAATGACGTGGTAAATGGTACGTTTCTTATAAATGAAAATTATGCTTCTGTGTTATTTGATACGGGTGCGGATAAAAGTTTTGTTTCTGTGAGTTTTGAACCCTTGCTAAAATATACACGCTCTAAACTGTCGAAACCGTTCACTGTTGAAGTCGCAACTGGAAAATCCGTCTCCGTTGATTCTGTTCTTCGCGATTGCATATTTAACCTTAATGAGCATAACTTTCCAATCGACCTCATACCTATGCAGTTGGGTAGTTTTGATGTCATAGTAGGCATGGATTGGCTTGCCAAGGTTCGTGCCGAAGTTGTTTGCTTCGAAAAATACATCCGTATTCCGCTTCCTTCCGGCGACACATTGAAAATCTATGGAGAGAGACCCTCAAAAGGGCTCAACCTCCTGTCTTGCACAAAAGCTCGGAATTGCTTACGTCAGGAGTGCATTGCCTTCCTAGCCCATGTTGTGGGGGGAAAAGACAAAGGAAAGAATGTTAAAGACATTCCAATTATTCGGGACTTTCCCGAAGTCTTTCCCGAAGACCTACCCGGTCTTCCTCCCGCTCGTTCCATTGATTTTCGAATTGACCTCATACCCGGTGCTACACCTATTGCAAAATCGCCCTACCGCCTAGCACCCTCGGAGATGCAAGAACTATCTACTCAGCTTCAGGAGTTGGTTAACAAAGGCTTCATACGCCCTAGTTCATCCCCTTGGGGCGCTCCAGTCCTTTTTGTTAAAAAGAAGGACGGGTCATTTCGCATGTGCATCGATTATCGGGAGCTCAATAAACTCACCATCAAGAACCGTTATCCCTTACCTCGCATTGATGACCTATTTGACCAACTCCAAGGAGCGACTTGTTTCTCAAAAATCGATCTTCGTTCCGGGTATCATCAACTTCGAATCCACGAAGAAGATATCCCAAAAACCGCGTTTCGCACAAGGTATGGTCATTACGAGTTCATGGTTATGCCTTTCGGTTTGACTAATGCACCCGCAGCCTTCATGGATCTGATGAACCGTGTGTGTAGACCCTATTTGGATCGTTTCGTAATTGTGTTCATTGACGATATCTTAATTTATTCCAAAACCAAATCTGAACACGAACGACACTTACGTCTAGTCTTGGAACTTCTTCAAACCGAACGATTGTACGCTAAATTTTCCAAATGCGAGTTTTGGCTAAAGGAAGTTCAATTTCTTGGTCACATCGTAAGCGAAAAGGGTATTCATGTTGATCCTGCAAAAATTGAAGCTGTCAAAAGTTGGATCGCTCCAAAATCCCCTACGGAAGTTCGTTCTTTTCTTGGATTGGCGGGTTACTACCGTCGTTTCATCTCCAACTTTTCCAAAATCGCTGTACCCCTCACCTCTTTGACCCAAAAAGATAAAACTTTTGCTTGGGGTCCCAAACAGGAAGAGTCTTTCCAAACTCTCAAGCGTATGCTTTGCGATGCTCCTATCCTAGCCCTTCCCGACGGAAACGACGATTTCATTGTTTACTGTGATGCCTCCAATCAAGGTCTCGGTTGCGTCCTTATGCAACGAGGAAAAGTCATTGCCTATGCATCAAGACAACTCAAAACCCACGAAAGAAACTACACTACTCATGATCTCGAACTCGGTGCAGTTGTTTTCGCTCTAAAGATTTGGAGACATTATCTTTATGGTACTCAATGTGTGGTCTTCACCGACCATAAGAGTCTCCAACACATCCTCAACCAAAAGGAACTCAACATGCGTCAGAGACGATGGGTTGAATTATTGAACGACTACGACTGTGAAATTCGCTATCATCCTGGAAAAGCAAATGTCGTAGCCGATGCTCTTAGCCGAAAGAGTCATGCCAAGGCTCATAACATTTGTGTAACGAACCGCCTTCGTTGCTTGCAAATCCAAACCGATATTCAATCCCGTATACGGGAAGCACAACACTCGTCGGTCGTCGAAAACAATTTGTATAACGAGATGCAATGTGGTGCTGAAAGTCAACTTGAGTCCAAATCTAATGGAATCCTCCACTATCTCAATCGTATTTGGGTTCCAAACCGTAACGGACTACGTGCTCTTGTGATGAATGAAGCACATAAATCGCGTTATTCCATCCATCCCGGGGCGGACAAAATGTATCAAGACCTCCGTGGTACTTATTGGTGGCCAGGAATGAAAAAGGACATTGCTCTATTCGTTGCTAAGTGCCTCACCTGCTCAAAAGTCAAGGCCGAACACCAACGCCCTTCGGGTTTACTTGAGCAACCCGAAATCCCAATGTGGAAATGGGAAAGTATTGCTATGGACTTTATCACCAAACTTCCACGGACATCTTCCGGGCATGACAGTATTTGGGTAATCATTGATCGATTGACCAAATCGGCCCATTTTCTTCCTATCCGTGAGGACTATTCCGTTGAAAAATTGGCTCGTATTTACACCTCAGAGATAATTAGTCGTCATGGTACTCCTCTTGATATCATCTCTGATCGCGATGGTCGTTTCACCTCCCGTCTTTGGCGAACTTTCCAGTTAGCTTTGGGCACCCAACTAAATCTTAGTACAGCTTTCCATCCTCAAACGGACGGACAGACGGAACGTACGATCCAAACTCTCGAAGATATGCTTCGATCTTGTGTTTTAGATTTCGGTGGCAATTGGAATTTACATCTACCATTGGTCGAATTTTCGTATAATAACAGTTACCATTCTAGTATCAAAATGGCACCTTTTGAAGCCCTTTATGGTCGCAAATGTCGTTCTCCTATTTGTTGGCACGAGATCGGCGAGGCACAAATCACCGGTCCCGAGCTTATACAAGAAACTACGGACAAAATCTTGCAAATTCGTGACAACTTGCTTACTGCAAGGAGTCGTCAAAAGAGTTATGCCGACAAACGACGAAAGCCGTTGGAATTTAACGTCGGTGAACTCGTACTCCTCAAGGTATCTCCATGGAAAGGAGTAGTACGCTTTGGTAAGAAAGGAAAACTTGCTCCTCGTTACGTAGGCCCTTTCAAGATTCTTGAAAGGATTGGTAAAGTGGCGTACCGACTCGACCTACCGCAAGAACTTAACAATGTTCATCCGATTTTCCATGTTTCAAATCTCAAGAAGTGCCTAAGTGATGAAGGTCTTCAAATTCCGCTTGATGACATACGTGTCGATGAGACTATGCACTTCATTGAGAAGCCTATTGAAATCATGGATCGTGAAATCAAACAACTTAAGCGTAGCCGTATTCCCATTGTCAAGGTGCGTTGGGAAGGAAAACGTGGAGCCGAATTCACTTGGGAACGTGAAGATCAAATGAAGACCAAGTACCCTCATCTTTTTGCATAATCCTCTTCCTATAAATAATTTCGGGACGAAATTCCCTAAAGTAGGGGAGACTGTAACGTCCCATATAAATATATATATATATATATATATATATATTTATAAAATCATGCTCTTTATTTATCCATTGCAACGTACTTGATCATGGTCGGAATACTTTTTTTTTCTCTCTTCCAATATACATTTAAACGCAAAACCGACCAACATATCAAAACTTATATCTTTCGAGATATGATTTTATAAGTATCTATGGTTCTTATGTTAAAATTACCCAAAAACATACTTACATCTAAGTTTATGGTACAAAACAACTAATAAATAAGTTGAGGGGCCACATTTGAAACTTTGGCCAACCACCCTCTTTAATGCCAAACCCTAATTCTCTCCTATAAATACCAACTCAAATCACTCCTAAATCACTCACATCTCTCTAAACTCTCTCCCTCAAACACTCTCTCAAATTTTCTCAACCCATCTAACAATTCCATCTTTTCTTTGCAAGAAATCTCCAAGAACAACTTGTGAGTTTTAAATTTTTATTTTTTTTCTTCTTGCTTCTTCTTTCTTTTTTTCTTTTTTCGGAATTTCTTTATTGATTTTCTTAATTCCTTCTTTCATTATTTATTCTTCCTAAATACTTGAAACATCCTCTTGGACTTACCATATATTTGCCAAGGTAAATAAAGTTTGGTAACTCACCATTTCGAGGTTCAAGTTAGGATTATTTCTCTTAAAAACTTTATAAAACTAATTCTTTTTTTTTTTGTTGTTTTGTTTGCTTCTCGGAATATATTCATACCAAACCATGTTACCAACAAATATTATGTTGTATAACTTGTGTTAAGGTTTTATTCCAAAAACTTATGGCTCATATGCCTTCTTTTATATCTTTCTTAAAACCACTAAGTAATATATAAATAAGAAGTGAGTGGAACCGAACCATGTTCCCAAATAACTATGTTGGAGGACTTGTGTTATGGTATAAAAATGGTGATGTTGAGGACCTTGGTTCTACAACTAAAATTTCCGCCATTCCTCACTTAATTACTTAGTAAACAAAGAAGTCATTTTATTTATTTCCTTTCTTGTACTCATGACCATCCGAATCATCAATTATGTTGATGGTTTTGTGCATTGGTGAAACACTTGAGGTTATAATACCTCCATGCTTGACAATACATGACTATACTTGATAATATATATATATACATATAATACTATCTCCGAACCATAATATTAACCCAATCCATGGTTAAATATTATGTGTTAAGGTGTACGATATACTAAACTTATGATTCCTTATTTTGGGCTTCTAATGAGTGTTTAACACTCATGAAAAACACACACAAGTAATAGTGTCCAAATAAGTGTCTAAGTAGTATATACTTTTATGTATTTTCATATGCATATTTTCATTCACTACCAATTACAAATTCTTATACTTATACTCACCTTATTCACCAATATAGGGTGACCTTGGTGATTCCTTCTCTCAAGCTTATTTTCTCACTTTGTGGATATTACTTCACAAAAACGTGAGTCATACTATACCCTTTTTCACCTTTTAAACACTATTTGGGTTGCAACATGTATCCATTACTAAACACACTAAATCACACATTCAATCAAACTCACGCTAAAACTCAATCCTTTAAACATGCTTACTTGTTATACTATTTGTGAATACATGCAAACATTCATATGCAAGCTATCTATCATTAACTTTGCAAGCCTCCCTTAACAAGTATAGCGCTATAGGACTAGCACATCCGCCCCGTTTGTTGGGTCTTTGTTAAGTTATTCTTTACGACCTTATTTGCTTCGGTGATAAGGGTACGCACACGGCCTTAGTCACTTTGGTGTTAAGGATACGCTAGTGGACACTTTGGATTGATTTATAGTCTTTGCATGCTAGTATGAAACACAATTTGGTATACTTTAAACATGTGGATTTGAGATTTATTTATAACTATGCTATGTAATCAAACCGGTATGCTCACCAACATAATTTTGTGTTGACGGATATTTTATACATGTTGCAGGAAATGTTAGAGAAGCTAACAAGAAATCTATTTAGGGTGGACTTAGAAACACGCTTAATCTATCTTTGTGTTTTGTTTTATTTTAGACTTGAAACTTCCAAAATGTTGTATTTCTACTTTGAACCATGTATGGCTAGTTTGATTATATGACAAGAAGTAATTTAATATTAATATATCGCAACATTGGTGCTATGATGTCTTTGAACAATCTATCACGTCTCGCGCCTCGATGTTTCCGCCATCGGTTGGGGTGTGACAAAGTAGTGGAAACTAAACTAAAGAACTAAACTAAGCATAATAAAAACAAATAATTAACTAAAAAGCAAGTAAAAAGTGGTTAGACCCCCGACTCGGATCTTTCTCAAAGTCGCCAAAAATGCTCAAATCCCCGGCAACGGCGCCAAAAACTTGATGCGAACCGTATGGTTTATGAAAATATGTAGGGATCGGAAAATCAGGTTTTAAATTTATAAAAAGGGAAAAACCTAACAAGTTCACACAATCGGCAAGTGTACCAGTCGTATGTAGCAAGTTAAGTAAGTCCGGATATCGTCCCAAGAGATTTGAGTTTGGCGTCCTCTAATACTGGATCTTTATCGAATTCTAACCGGTGTAAAATAGTTGCGATTTTTAATTATAAAGACTAAGGTAACAATCAAAAGACAAATTACCTAAAATTATCCTAAAAATAAGATTTAGACTAAGGAAAATTATCTAAAATAAACTAAGGATAAAACTTAACTAAAAATGGAAACTAAAGACGGAAATAAGCTAAAAATGAACTATGGGTGAAATGATGACTACTTAGGCGGGAATCCTGATGATAATCTGACAACTCTCGGTTTTCTAGATATGTCGGCACCGGATCTGAGAATATATCTACTCAAAACAATCTAACACATCAGTACCTACTACTAAGGTCTCGTGGGTGCTAGAAAGTCCTAAAATAAATATATGAAGCTCACGGTGTGAGGAATGTCTACAGATCACTCCCGAATGTCTAAGGGATCCTAAACTAGCTCACCTCTCGGCTTACAAGTCCATTTATCCTAGAAACTGACTCAATCAGTAAACTAAAATAACGGGATCAATCGGTTTATGATAAATCAAGACTAGATAACACAAGTTGCTAGTTTTTATTAAGCAAAACCTACTCCCGTAGTATTTTAACCCAAACCAACTAACAAAAGGATGAAATCTACAAATCCTCACCTTCCGGTAACGAATCCGGCTAGCACATTGGCTCAAATCCACAAATCAATCTTAACTTATGAGTATCTATTCCTAGATCTACTCAAATGATGATTAAATCTAGTAGACTAACCACCAAAAATGTGAAATCTATTATCAAGTTATCAAATCAAGATAATATTATCCACAATCAAGTCAAGATTTCAACATGAATCATAAAGTCAACACACATATTGCATACAAGATCATCATAAACCAACTTTCTCACATAAAACATCCATCCAACATATCATAAACAACCAAAAATCATCATATTATCATCAATCATCCATAATGCCTAAATAGTCATACTAAATCTAGCCAACCATCATCAAAATCATCAAACCCATCATGAACAAGACTAGATCTAGCATAATTTTAACTAAAAACAACAAATCAAGTTCAATTGTTTAAAGTTTAGAGTAAATCACACCCGAAATGGCCACCAATCTTCAACCAAAGCTTGAATCTACAAGATCTTCTAGCTTCAATCTTCAAATCAGCAACTCTAGAGCTTCAATCCATCTTCAATCTTCAAGATCTTCAAGAATAATCTTCAAAACCTTCAAAATCCAAGATCCAAACTCCAAATTATAGCTTTAATCCTCCAAACTAACACCCAAGATCACCCCAAAGACTCATTCCCCTGTTCTCAGCCGTTTTTGGTGTTTTTGGGTAGAGGTGATGCCCTAAAATCCATCAAGAGATGAATATATAGTGCAAAAGTAGGTTTTTTTCACGTCAGAAGGGCCCGGAGAACCGTTGGGTTGTTTGAGAGGGTTCCAGCGAACCGTTGGGCGGAGGATATGGCATTGTTTTCAGCCCCAGCGCCCAGAGAACCGTTGGGCGTTCCTGGGGGGTTCCAGCGGTTCTCCGGGTTGGTCACGAAGCTCGTTTTCTTCTCGTTTTCGTCCCGTTTCGCTCCGAAACCGCTTCTTTCGTTATTATTACCTAAAAATAAAAGATAAAGATAATAAGTAACTAAAATAAAAATATATTTACATAAAATGAGGATAAAGACGTGAAATACGTCAATAAAAACATGTGTTTTAACAACACATCAGTACTCCACGCGGTGTGGAAGTAACTGGAGCTCGAGTATCCGGGTACTCAAAGCTGCTCATGGCAAGATCCTCAAATAAATCATTGCACTCCTCAACAGTCTTTGTGGTCAACAGATTGCCACCGGCTGTGGTGTTTATGATGTTCCTAATCGCAGGAGTGACACCATTGTAGAATTTCTCAACTAGCGACCAAGACTCAATACCATGGTGGGGACAGTTATGCAGCAACTCCTTGAAACGTTCCCACGTCTCATAGAAAGTCTCATCCGGCCGCATCTGAAAAGACTCGATCAAGCACCTCAGACGTGCAGTCTTAGCAGGAGGGAAGTACTTTTTCAAGAACTTCTCCTGCATGTCATCCCAAGTGGTAATGGAACCTGGGGGGAGGGACTCTAGCCAACTGTGGGCTCGATCAGTGAGGGAGAATGGAAAAAGACGCAACTTGCATGCGTTCTCAGTAACACCATTTACCTGGAAGGTGTCACAAATACGCGCGAAACGTGAGAGATGAGAGTTCGGATCCTCCGATGGTAATCCGTGAAACTGAACAGTGTTCGTCACCATTGAAATGATTTGAGGTGGGATAGACCAATTGTTGGCCTGGATTGGTGGACAAGCAACGCTAGATCTAGCACCAGCCGCGGTCGGTCTGGCATAGTCGGCAATGACTCGACGAACAGGTGGTTGATCACCCATGACGGTATCGGGAACAGAAACTGACTCGGAAGAAACTGACTCAGAATAAGAACCGCTTGCGTACTCGGTGTATCCGGAATGCTCAGAATCGTCGGTCTCTGTCTCAGTAACGTACTCGGGCTCCTCAGGAATGTCGATACGATGTTCGGGGCTAGGTAGAGAAACAAACTCGGGTGGGCCAGAAGATCGGGTGCGGCGCATAAACTAAGAAGGAGAGATAAAGAAGAGAAAAAAAATGACACTAAAAAGAAGAAATAAAGAAGCGACAAAATGACGAGTTAAGCTAAAACTACTAACTAAACTAAAATTAACTAAACTAACTAAATTAACTACAATTAACTAAACTAACTAAAAGAACAAATAACAAGCAAAGGCACTAAAACTAGGGATTTCAAATAGTAAGTAGTGGAAACTAAACTAAAGAACTAAACTAAGCATAATAAAAACAAATAATTAACTAAAAAGCAAGTAAAAAGTGGTTAGACCCCCGACTCGGATCTTTCTCAAAGTCGCCAAAAATGCTCAAATCCCCGGCAACGGCGCCAAAAACTTGATGTGAACCGTATGGTATATGAAAATGATGTATGGATCAGAAAATCAGGTTTTAAATTTGTAAAAAGGAAAAACCCAACAAGTTCACACAATCGGCAAGTGTACCGGTCGTATGTAGCAAGTTAAGTAAGTCTGGATATCGTACCCAAAGATCTGAGTTTGGCGTCCTTTGATACCGAATCTCTATCGACTTCTAACCGTTGTAAAAGACTTGGATTTTTAACTATAAGGACTAAATTAAACAAGCAAGAGACAATTTATCTAAAATTACTCTAAGAAATAAGATTTTAACTAAAGAAAATTATCTAAAATAAACTACGGATAAAAACTTAACTAAATGGAAGCTAAAGGCGAAAATAAGCTAAAAGAGAACTATGGATGGAATGATGACTATTTAGGCGGGAATCCTGATGATAATATGACAACTCTCGGCTTTCTAGATATGTTGGCACCGGATCTGAGAATATATCTACTCAAAACAATCTAACATATCAGTACCTACTACTAAGGTCTCGTGGGTGCTAGAAAGTCCTAAAATAGATATGTGAAGCTAACGGTGTGAGGAATGTTGATAAATCACTCCCGGATGTCTAAGGGATCCTAAACTGGCTCACCTCTCGGCTTACAAGTCCATTTATCCTAGAAACTGACTCAATCAGTAAACTAAAATAACGGGATCAATCGGTTTATGATAAATCAAGACTAGATAACACAAGTTGCTAGTTTTTATTAAGCAAAACCTACTTCCGTAGTATTTTAACCTAAACCAACTAACAAAAGGATGAAATCTACAAATCCTCACCTTCCGGTAACGAATCCGGCTAACACATTGGCTCAAATCCACAAATCAATCTTAACTTATGAGTATCTATTCCTAGATCTACTCAAATGATGATTAAATCTAGTAGACTAACCACCAAAAATGTGAAATCTATTATCAAGTTATCAAATCAAGATAATATTATCCACAATCAAGTCAAGATCTCAACATGAATCATAAAGTCAACACACATATTGCATACAAGATCATCATAAACCAACTTTCTCAATAGAACATCCAACCAACATATCATAAACAACCAAAAATCATCATATCATCATCAATTATCCATAATGCCTAAATAGTCATACTAAATCTAGCCAATCATCATCACAATCATCAAATCAAGCATCATAATCACTAGATCTAACAACATTATATATAGAAGATGAACAAAGATCAAAAGAGGAGGAATTTAGATACACCAACCACCAAAAACTCCTCCAATCTTCAAATCAATGCTTTATCTTCACCAAATTAGCTCTAAATCTTCAAATTCTTCCTTGATCTTCACCCAACAGCAGCAAAACCTTCAATCCAAGCTTCAATCTTCAAGATCCATCTTCTAAACCCAAAGATCAAGCTTCAAATCTCTAAGTTTAGCCTCTAAATCCTTGAATCAAAGCTCAAATATGCTCACAAACCCTCAAAAACCTTGTATTCAGCCGTTTTGTGTGTTTGGATGAAGAGATGATCCCCTAAAAATCTCCAAAAATGTTGTTTAAATAGTGAGATTTTAGGTCTTTTTCCGTCAGTGGTCGATGCGCCCCTCTTCACATAGGTGATGAGGGGTGTATCGTATTATGGCGGTGCAAAATTTGGTGAGCTGGCAGGTCGATGCACCCCTCTTCGAAAGTGATGAGGGGTGTATCGTGCATCAGATCCTTTGTCTTTCACAAAATCTTAAATTTTACTACAACTTTTTGCTCGGATCTCGGTTTTTGCTCAAACTTCTTTCATTTTCTTCTCATATTCGTCCGGAATCCGCTTCTTTGTTCTAACTTACCTAAAACCAAGACAAAATAAAATAAATAACTAAAAAACAAATATATTTACATAAAATAAGATTAAAATGTGGTAAAATATATATTATAAATCCATGTGTTTTGCAACACATCACCCTGACAGGGGAGGTTTTCTCATTTAATTCGAGTGGGTTTCCTCCTTTAAGGGATGCAACAGGGACCTCTGTGAAGTAGCTCGTAATAAGGTGGTTGGCTTCGGATAGTCTAAAATTATTGTTATCAAAGAACCCGGGTATATCAATAATTTCTTATTTTCCTTGTGTTTTCATATGGTTGAAAAAAGAAAGATAAAAAATAGGAGGGGTTTATTGCAAAGTGATAATTTACATAAGTTTTTTAAAAAATAAATTAGCTCATAAAACAAAAAAAAGTAAAAGTGATAGTTGATAATTGTCAAAAGAC
Source organism: Tagetes erecta (assembly GCA_030867185.1). Taxonomy (NCBI): domain Eukaryota; kingdom Viridiplantae; phylum Streptophyta; class Magnoliopsida; order Asterales; family Asteraceae; genus Tagetes; species Tagetes erecta. The sequence continues at coordinate 3,495,558 of CM061492.1, forward strand.
ACATTAAGGGAGTTTTTTACCAAAAGAGTGTACTTAGAAAACTTATTTACCAAAAAGGTGTAGTTTGAAAAATATTTACCAATTAAGTGTAGTTTTACAAAATTATATACCAAATTAGTGTTGTAGTTATTAATGCAAAAAGTCTTAGCTTCTCACTCCTAATGTCATTGGTTAAGTTCAAATTATATAATTTTTTATTTGATAAAAAACTAATATTTTTAAAGTATGTATATTATTTAATAATTTAATTATATTCAGCAACTTTAACGACTTTTTTTGAAAAATGTAATTTATTTTTGTTATGTAAAACTAAAATCAATTCTTTTCATAAAAAAATGAATTCTTTTTTAATATATTTATTTAGTATTTAAGAAGAATAACAATCTTTATTAAAGAAGAAGAGTTCATATTCTTGAAAAAAAAGGAAATTCATTTCTTAACATATATACTTAAGACGTTAAAAAACTAACATAACGCGCGTAACAAAATTAAAATAAAAACATAACGTCACACATGATCACACACATTAGTGTCATCAACGTAACACATGTAACGAAATCATAAACGCGACATTGTCATTGTAGATATCGTCAGTAGTCAAAATCGTTGTTTAAACTTATAGTTTTAATGCTAAATATATATTATGTGACGCTTCCCTTAGTTTAATATCTTACATTTAGATGTTTTACTATTATTATTGAATGTATGTTTTACTATTATTATTTAACGAAAAGAAACTATTTTAATTATAAACCAAGTAAAACTATATACTTTATTTTAAAAAAAAACTTTAATCGTTTGTATCGGACATATATGTCTCTTTTAAAGGTTTTTTTAAAAATAAATTACATTTTTCAAAAAAATGTTATTAACGTTACTAAGGATAATTAAATTAATAAATAGAGTTAATTACACAAATGGTGCTTGTGGTTTACCAAAAGTAACAAGTTTGGGTACTAAGGTTTTTTTGTTACAAGATTGGGTATTGGTCTTTTAATTTGTAACAAGTTTAGGTATTAACACTAACAAATGTTAGTTTTATAGTTAACTTCAAGGGCATTTTAATCTTTTCACATTTGAAGGGCTATTTATGAAATTAATTTATGATTGATGAACTTGTTTCGTAACTTACATAAAATATTATACGATAAAATTTAAAACAAAACACTCATTTTTTTCTTTATTTTTTTTACGAACCACTAGTTAGCACCATCAACATATTCATAAGACATCAGTTAGCACCACCTTATATTTTTTCACAACTCTTTGACATAAGTAACTTAACTCGGCCATTAAGAGTTATATTATCTAGAGACCACTTCATCATCATCGTCAACCCGTATTATTTCCTTCACCACTCGGCACCCTCTAACCTTACCATCCACCTCGATTCACCGAACCACAGTCATCCATCACAAACACCAATTAAGATGTTACCTCGTAAACGATAATTATCAATGTCTTAATGATTGAGAGTTAAATGATCATGTAATCTCTAAGGACTTACAATTAAGATGTTAACTCGTAAACGTAAATTATCAATGTCTTAATGATTGAGAGTTAAATGATCATGTAATCTCTAAGGACTTACCATTAAGATGTTGCCTTATAAACGTTAAAACTTAAGGTTGCATCTTAAACAATAGGAAGCTTTAAACCATTAAGAGGTAGTAGTCTCTTAATGAACTATTTAAGAAAACCTACCAAGCAACCCTTTATTTAATTATCATTTCAGCCCGATGAAATGGCAGATCAATGCGTTCTATAACAGAAAAACGAATGTGCCAATTCGGCCAAGGTTTACATTGACTAGTCATTGGTGAACACCTACATCTACATGAACCAAACCACTCTTATAGGAAGCAATTCTGTTTAATGTTTCTTTTGCATAACTAACATTGCTACTTGCCTGGTTGAGTAAGAAGAAAAAAGGGCCTACAAGGCCCATAAGTATAATCTTAGAAAACCTCATTATGTAAGAGTAACATACTAGTTGAGTTAAGGCCCACATTCTTTTTCTGATTTGGTGTAAGTGTGTAACCATTACATAAGCCCATAAGCTATTCAAGAAATAATATCTATATTGCTGGATCATATGTCATATGACCATAATAATACCAAGTATTTAATTTATTTTAATTATAATTATTTTTAAAATATTAAATACATACGTACAGTACATTACATTAAAATGAAACGGCTTAATCCCATCATCTACGATATATTCTCAAACTAGGTTTAATACCCGTGTGTTACACACGGGTTAAATAGTAATATTTATAAAGAAATTATAACCATTATATTTAACAATTTGTAAATATATAACATTTAAGGAGTTGGCTCCATCAACTTGCATGGTGAAAAATTTAGCTAAATTTTACTTCTCAAACTTCCTATTATAGAAAAACAAATCCCTCCAAAAATTGTCCCATAAAAGTTTGATTTATTAGATAGATCTTAAACTGTTACTCCATTCTATGTGGCCAAAAATCTAACGTGGCATATATTATTAACCTAGCTAGCTAACGTCTATAAATTTGAGTCTAAATATGATCAGTTGTTTTGATCTTTGAGTTTGGTTGATAAAATGTGCTCGACTAGATTTACTTTGTTTTGTTTTATGATAGTTGTGGTTTGGCTTTCTTTAAATTACGTACGTGCTAGGTACGTTTTATATAATTAAGTTACATAATTTATTGTATGATTTTTATTATTTTTCGTTGGATTTAATCGATTTTAAGTTTGATAGTGTTTAAGTATGATCCAAAGACGGATTCAGTGTTAGAAGTGGAGGAGCTACAAGAAATGTAACAAAACCAAGAAGATCCATCCACGAGTACCATGATGGTAACACCACGGTTAAGATCGATCAATGAATCGGGTGCATTTTTCTTCATTGGTGGTGCTAATGGACATTGCGAAAAAGGTGAAAAACTCGAGATTAGGGTTTTGTCACACAAACATATATATATATATAGTTCACCAGGCCACCACTGTCTTTACCTCCAGTTTGCATTTCCACCACCGGTACTAACTCAGGCGCGCAGATTCTCCAAATTCCGATTCATTTGCACCCAATGTCAAAACGATTGGTATCTCCACCATTGTTGTGGCTGTTTGGATGTGTTTTATATATGATTTTGTTTTAAGCTAGCTTAATTTAGATGCATATATATATGCTGTTTAAGGGTTTAGCTTATTAGCTAGCTAGATTAATTTGCATGCATGGTTAATTTGTGCATTTGTACGTCGTGGTGGTGGTTTTGTTTGAAAACTTATAAATTGTTGGTAGTTTAATTTTTATTTATGGCAGTATTAATTTTATTTTATGCAAAAGTAGAAAATATATATATATGTTAATATATAGTTGAGTTTTTAAATAAACGTATATTGATTGTTACACGTACACTACCAAACGAGTGTCATATGAACTTAATTCCTGGCTAAATTCTATATGAAGCAACCGCATAATCCTTCCACTGAAGCAATCTCATATTCATATATACTTAACCAACTGCCAATGCTATCTCAACTTGCACATTATATAATATATTACTTAAAAAACTAGTTTAACTTTAAATAAAGTATATATTGTAAAAGATATAATGTTGCTTAATTTGGATGGTATAAAGTGGAGGTGCAAATCAAACTACGTTGATGGGTTTTTTATTGATTGATTTACATGTTGAAATGTTTAGTTCAAACATAAACATTATCTTTTGTTCTCGTGTGTAAGATACACACTTCAAATCATGTAACTAGAAACACGGACAAATCTAGAGTAGGAGCAGGGGTAGCGGCTGGCGGCTGCTACCCCTCAACAATTTTTCTGACGAAGTGTAAAACTAATGTAAAAATTCAGTCTTTCTCTTTCTTTTATGTATGGGTATACCTTTAGGTTTAATAATTAAATTTTCCGCTAACCCGAACTATTTTTCTAGATCCGCCACTGCCTAGAAATGACTCGTTCTTTAATCATGTCTAACGCTTAATAACCAAGTTGTAAAATGTGTTAATCAGTGGTAAGATTTAATAAAAACAAGTTAAACAGATTAGTGAATTAACGTTAAAGATTAAACAGGTTGGCAGGTCAACACCTTTAGCCAAATATAATAATCCGATCACAGTTTATTTAAATAAACATTCAGTTAAACACAATCAATTTATTTAAACAACTTAACACGTACAAGCTAGCATGACTCGTTTATAAGGAAATGTTATTGAGAATCAACACAATGTACCTTTTTTCTCACATTAACCACCAAAGGTTTAATAATTTGTTATTTTGCCCACTTAATTTTTGTTGTTTCTTAATCATTTGTTCATTCACATTTTTTTCTTTTGTGTTAAAACTTAGTTTTTTTTCATTCTTTTATTTTATTATTGACTAGGTTTAATACCCGTATAAACACACGGGTTGAATAAAACAAATGATTCATTAAATGAGGAAATTATAATTAAAAATGGAATGTAACAATCTAAATTATTATAATAAAAATCAATATTTAAAACCGTTGATTCAAAATTACTCGTTGGAGAGATTAATTTTGCGTTATTTCTAAAACTATTTTTGTTTTTAAATATTTGCCTCCAAAATCTCCCCTTCATTTTTCTCGCCTAAATTTGCCCCCTAAAACACTGATTTATTTGGTAGATTTTAAATAACTTTTATGACTTCATACCATAAATTTCAAGATGTAGTATGGTTTTTTACCCATATCTAACGATGTTAATGCCACGAATGTCTAATATTATTTTTATTCATATCTAACGACGTAATCAGGGATTGAGCTATGAAGAGCCCAGGGGTATCCCAGGCTACCTCTCAATTTTCGTTACGAAGTATAATTTTTACCGGATTAAGTACCAGGATATCATTTTTTCTTACGGTATTAAGTATCGCGATATCCCTGAAAAAAATTTATGATACACTTAAGCGAAAGTTTTCTCGAAAGATACCCATGATATTTGGTTCTGACTCCGCCACTGGACGCAATGCCACAAACGTAATATAAACTCACAAATGTATCAAGTAGCGTCACACAAACATCATATTTGAATGAAGACAAACATAAAAAAAAGTGCGGAACAACACATTAATAACACAATCACACCACATGTAACAAAAACACAAAAAAAAAAAAAATCGTCATAACTCATAACAAAAAAAAAACACTTCGATCAACTAACACTGAAACCTGTTAGAAAATGGAGCATCGTAAAAGCCATGGATGATATTCATTTCATTTCATTTAATGGAAAACTGATCAAACGGCTGAAATTAGTTTCATCTTCTCCACTCTCCACTCATCTTCTTGATCCCCAATTTGGTGCAGGTTTTTGCCATTAAAACCAAACACACTCTCAAACACAGATCTGAAATCTTTCAATCTTCATTTACATCACATGGCTAATCGATCGCATCTATTGTGGATCTGTTCTCTTCTTCTCTTATCAATCCATGTCCACTCCTTCTACCTCCCCGGTGTAGCTCCACAGGATTTTTACAAGGCAAGAAATTATGTTCTATTTTAACCTAATTTTGCTGTTTCACAATATGATGATTGTTTTCATGCGATATATTGTTTCTAATTTTAATAATATGATGTTTGTGTGTGTTTATAATGAAGATCTGCTGGTAGGATTTATGTTTTAAGCGTTATTGATCTCTCATCATTGTGATCCTTTTGTTTTTAAAATGTTATATTGCAGTTGTTGTCTGATCATCATAATTATTGTCTCCTCTTTACTTTAATGTGAATATTTGCTGTTTATAGTACTTGGTACTTATTGACAAGTTTACTCTGGATTTTTGTGTGCTACAATGAGTATGTATATATATATCCCCTAGAACTAGTTTATGTGTATGGAATTGATCTAGCTTGATAATGTTTAAGCGGGTATGTGCAAGCTTTTTGGAAACTCTATTGCTTAAAACTAATAAACCTCAATAACTAAAACCCGATATGTGCAGGTGTGTATGCGTTCACGAGAAACTTTTGCTTGTAATATACAGTAAAACCTCTATAATTTAATACTTGATAAATTAATAACCTCGATAAAATTAATAATTTGTCCGGTGCCAACTTGGGACCAGTACAAAATTGGACATCAATCGATAAAATAATAAGATAATAATTTTTTTGAGATCCAAGTGTACATGTACTGGTCCCAACAAAACTATAAATTAATAATTACTTAAAATATTCAATTCTAAGATTGCCTAGTAAAAAACGAATCTATAGTAACTTGTTTTTTGTTGAACTTCAAGTCTATGTTGATTTCATCTTTAATTCTCCTCATTGCATTTAAGAGTTGGGGGATTGCCTTCTCATATTGAAACAAAAAGTTATGAAGAGTTGTTGTCGCTTGCAATGCTTCTTTCCGAGTGACCGGTTCCAAAGCAACTGAATCATCCTCAACTTCGTCATCGATGGGATTTTCAACGGTATCCGCCACAATTTCCTCAACACTCTGAACCTTGTAACATTCGTTATTTTCACCAGGATAATCTAGCAAGTGATTCACATCCATTTTGTGCCGATAGTTGAGGAGCCATTGTTGATGCGATTATAAAATTCTAAATGGACATTTTCGAGTGTTAAATTTCTAACTATGTTCAATGTACTTTACATGGAGAAGAGATGTGTCTTGAAACTTGTTTTTGTAATAAATTTTTTTTTGAACCATATACATTGTACTAGGAAATTTAAAGGTCATAGTAAAACTTCTTTAAATTAATAAATTATTAATTTATCGATATAATAATATCTCGTTTAATTAATAAATTATCCCGGTCCCAACGTTATTAATTTATAGAGGTTTTACTGTAAATTATAAATAAACATAAAGGCAATAATCCATGTAGATTTGCAGTCACAAGTTGGGCAGGGAAGAAACTTTTGCTTGTTATTTTTAAATTTTGGTTTGGTTGATAAATCCAAGATCTTGTGTAATCTATTGAACGGCGAATGACTGCGCGTGCGACAGTAAACTTCAGGCGCTATGGTAGTATACTTTAACTTTTGTAATGGTAATAACTAATATTGAAGATAAATCTTAGTTTGTAACGGCAGTATGGAAATAAATCACAGTTAATGGTCAAATAATGTTTGCATGTCACAAGGGATTTATGTGTCATTTTGTTGTATGTTTTTCTGTGCATGCCAATATGTAATAATATATTCTATGTTTTACGGTGTGTGGCGAATAGATTGAGGAGTAGGTTTAGAGGGTATGTGAGCTAGCTGTTTTAAAAAAATGTTTTAAGCTTCAGCAAATGGCAATTTTGTGATAAGGTGTCTAAATGTTTACTTATAATGTTATAGGAAGATAAGCTAAGGGTAAAAGTAAACAAATTGGCTTCTACAAAGACCCAACTCCCATATTCTTACTACTCCGTTCCTTATTGCCGCCCTGAAAAAATAGTTGACAGTGCCGAGAACCTTGGTGAGGTTCTTCGTGGTGATCGTATAGAAAATTCTCCATATGAGGTAAAACTACTGTTGTTGGAGATTTTTATCTGATTATGTTCCTTGTTTTGCTATGTTTTTAATGACATTCGTATTGCAGTTTCAAATGCGAGTTCCACAGATGTGTAATGTTGTATGTCGCATAGTACTGGATGAGAAAACAGCCAAAGAATTTAAGGAGAAGATTGATGACGAATATAGAGTTAACATGTAAGTCACTTCACACCCTTGTTTTGATTTGAGATACTGTAACAGAATACCCGTATCTGATTGTTTAGGGGTTGGAGATTCAGTTTCAAACTACCAAATTAAATTAGCGTAAAACAAATATACCTACTTAACCCTTATTTTACCTAGTATGGGAGAATTTTATTTTCATTTCACACTTGTCTCATTGTTTTCAGAAAATCTCATTTTTGGTCATATTATTTGTTGATAGGATATTGGACAATCTACCTTTGGTTGTTCCCATGACAAGGCTGGAAAAAGATTCACCCATTATATATCAGCATGGATTTTTTGTTGGACGCAAAGTACAATATGCAGGAGTAAGCAACTAAACAGCCCTCAGAAACAAAAACGTTTTTTAAATCTGTGCTCATTAGTTTTACTGTAACTTCTGTGCATCTACAGACAAAGGAAGAAAAATATTTTATCAACAATCATTTGACATTCACAGTCAAGTATCACAAGGACCCTCAAACAGATTCTGCAAGAATTGTAGGATTTGAAGTTAATGCTTTCAGGTAAGCTGGTTGGGTAAAGGTTTGGAAGCTTTTTTCCTACTTTTTACACACTAAACCCAATCTGAAACGGGTCGAATTACCACTTGTAAAAATGGATTGAATTGTGTGATTGTTTGGTTGGATCTAGTGTTAGGCATCAATATGATGGAAAGTGGACTGACAAGACACGCCTTACGACATGTGATGCACATGCAAAACGGTTGGTCTCAAGCTCTGATCCTCCTCAAGAGGTTGAAAACAAAAAGGAAATCATATTCACTTATGATGTAGATTTCCAGGTTAGTCTTAGGTTAATGATGTTTTTATTTTATCACTATTATTTAAAGTTTACTGTTTCCACTCATATATTTGTGAACAGGCTGGTTTTGGCTTGGTAATATTTAAAAATATAAAAATAATAATTAGCCTGAATGGAACTTAGGGTTGAATGTTGTGCAATGTCTATTGTTTAGTGCATACAATCTTGTAAAATATTTTATTTAAAGGTTTACGATTCAGTGTTCTATATATATAAATAGTTATTGTTTTACCTTGTTTATTTTCTTCACTAATACTGGATAAGTGTTGTGTTTGATCTATAGGAGAGTGAAATCAAATGGGCATCCAGATGGGACACTTATCTTCTAATGGCAGATGATCAGGTTCACTGGTTTTCAATTGTCAACTCACTTATGATTGTTCTTTTCTTATCGGGTATGGTGGCCATGATCATGTTAAGAACACTTTACCGTGACATCTCCAAATACAACCAATTAGAAACACAAGAGGAAGCCCAAGAAGAAACTGGCTGGAAATTGGTTCATGGAGACGTTTTCCGCCCTCCAGTTAACTCGGATTTACTATGTGTTTATGTCGGAACAGGTGTTCAATTCTTCGGTATGATATTAATCGCCATGATATTTGCTGTACTCGGGTTTCTTTCTCCTTCTAACCGAGGTGGTCTCATGACGGCCCTACTCATACTCTGGGTTCTCATGGGTGTCTTTGGTGGGTACGCATCAGCACGTCTTTATAAAGCATTCAAAGGAACCGAATGGAAATCAATCACTCTTAAAACCGCTTTCATGTTCCCGGGGGTCGCATTTTCCGTCTTCTTTGTACTCAATGCTTTAATCTGGGGGGAGAAATCATCCGGGGCGGTCCCTTTTGGTACCATGTTTGCTTTGGTGTTCTTATGGTTCGGGATTTCAGTCCCACTTGTTTTTGTTGGGAGTTATATCGGGTTTAAAAAACCCGCACTTGAAGATCCGGTTAAAACCAATAAGATCCCGAGACAAATACCTGAACAACCTTGGTACATGAGCTCAGCTTTTTCGATTCTGATTGGTGGAATACTTCCATTCGGGGCAGTCTTCATCGAGCTCTTTTTCATATTAACATCAATCTGGTTGCAGCAATTCTACTATATCTTCGGTTTCCTTTTCATCGTATTTGTAATCTTAATTGTGACATGTGCGGAAATCACAATCGTGCTATGCTACTTCCAGCTCTGCAGTGAGGACTATCTTTGGTGGTGGAGATCATACTTGACATCAGGTTCATCAGCTTTGTATCTCTTTTTGTACACCATTTTCTATTTCTTCACAAAGCTTAACATCACAAAGCCGGTTTCGGGTATCTTGTACTTTGGGTATATGTTGATTGCATCATATGCTTTCTTCGTGCTCACGGGTACAATTGGTTTCTACGCATGCTTCTGGTTCACCAGGCTCATTTACTCTTCAGTGAAGATTGATTGATTGATTAATGGAGGGATGATTAGTAATATGTAACTTTGGATGTTTTTTTACAGGTAATTAGGGTATGTTATTGATGTTTAGTTATACAAATTGTTACCCGAATAGGGCTTTTTGGTACTTGGATTTTGTCGTTACGAAATTTTACTTGCACCTGCATAATTTGTATGTAGAGATTTGAGGATATTATTATGTGATATTTTTTTAATGGTTTGTTGATGTTTTGTGTGTGAAAATGGTACCTATCGTACTTTACCCAAATAATTGTCTTGTGAGGAATCTAAATTCTTTAATAAAAGACATGTATAATTGATAAAGGTCCTCAACACTAAACACATCATCATGATATAAATTCACACCTCTTATGCGGATTGTATAGTTTTATACTAAGGGGATGAAACCACGACGATCGCACTAATACGCAAAAAACTATAAGGGTTGTCAGATTTACGTATGACATGTATAGCTCTATGTGAGTAACTTATGCCTTCCGTATAGACTTAAATGTCTCGTATAATAATTCATTGATGTTAAAATAAAATCTACTGATAATAAATAAATCAACTTTTTATAAATAACACGTGATGAAATAAATAAAATTTTAATATTTATTAGCCATTTCTTAACATTTGGAAAGAGTTAAATTTGATTTTGTAATAAGGTTTCACAAAATTAACCATTTATTTTTTAAAAATTTAAAAAGGCTGATTTGCTTTTAAGTTTCACATGTGGTTTCAAATTTACACTAAAGTTATCAATAGTTTTAACTTTAGTTAAAAAAAACAATCTTTAATTTAACTTATAAACATATAAAAAACTATTTTTTCATGTGTAAAATCTAATTATATTATATTATACCATATATTAAATCGTAAAGTCGGGGGTGCCGCAATGACTCTCTGTGTCATTGACCAAATTCGTCCTACTACGTCTATATATTATCGTGTTCACCACTTTAACTTCTAACACCTCAATTTTACAAAATGTCATAATTCATTCCTTAACTTCTAAGTTCCTAGAGTCTCGACTTCAACCATAAACATTGTAAAATTTTCTTTCAGAACACTCTAGCCTTTTAGGTTTGTAAATGTCAAAAGTTAGAGCTTCTAACGTTTCTAAATTTCAAATATAACCCTTCAACTTTGTAAAATTAACTTTTGCTACCATTTTGTTTTCATATCGTAACTTTGTTCGTTTCTTTTGTGTACTTAAACATGCTAATGGCAACGTGCAACGCGCATATAGAAGTTATCTAACCACATCGATTTTACAATTCTATTTAGCGTGGCCCGATAGCGGACACCAAAGTGTGCGGGAGGTGCCCCCACCATCTTCCAAGGGGCATAAATTTTTTGGGTTTTTATATTATATCTTTACGCAAAAAATATTTATCAAAAATAATTAACCCAATTGTATTTGTTTAACATTTAATAAAAACGGGTTTAACTTTTTTTACCCTGTTTGTTTAACATAACCATTAGCCTAACAAAGAGTAGACTTTTTTTACCCTGTTTGTTTAACATAACCTTTAACCATAGTTCAAAAGTGAAAATTGATATTTGTTGATGACATAACATTGTATCCTGCTGATGTGGCGCACACGTTGCAGATACAAATTTAAAGGTTTGAACTATAAAAGTTTAATTATGAGTATCTGTAAAAATTTGATCTTTGAGTTGTATAAATAAAAAGGTGTCTAGAATGAAAATGACACTCTGTCAAAGTATTAGGAAATATTATATTTTTGTTTGTAGAGAAAATGAGATTCTAATTATTAATATTTCGCATGCGGTTTATAAAAGTAAAAATAATTTTAGAAAAAAATGACATTTTTGGTAGAATAATGTTTTTATAAACAGACTAGACATTAACATGGCCATCTTACCGGTCCTTGTAGATGTTCACATCATGGCATAAAAATAGTAAATCATATATATATTGATTAAAAAGTTAAGTGGAACATACATACATGCATGATATGAATATATTATATTGTTTAAAAACACATATATTGATTGAAAAGTGGAGCATGATAGTATCATAATAAAACATGTCATAAGTCAACAATTATTTCATCTAAGTATATAACTTGAATTTCAATAATAATCACAAAACCCCTGTTGTTGTTTTGTTGATTTGTTCTTTCAAGAATGGCTCATGTTGTTTCTAAGTCCACTCTTGGTCTCACTCATCCTGCCCAAATCGATCACCCCAAGGTCTCATCTTTTGTTCTTAATTCAAACCAACCGGTTCTCTTAATTTCGCACGGTCGTTTGCAATACTAATCGATTTGTGATGATATAGTTAGAAGGAAACAAAGTTATATGAACTGAATATGTGTTTACTATGTTTGTATATCACTGTTAAAGTCTACTGCATATTGAAACACAAACTAAAGTTACCTGATGTTGTTTTATATGTGATCATCTTGATGCATGTATTGGGTCAAAAATAATTTGCTGAAAGACAAACTGATAAAATAATTTGTTGAAAGATTGTATTGTTACTGCACTAGCATATTTTTTATAATCAGATTAAAGATATGCAAAATGGTCTAGCATGTTTGTGGGTTAACACAATGCATTTTGATCCATTATTACGCTTCAGCTTGACCCGTCCATTTTACCACATCTAATACACTCTTTTGAGCATTCAGGATGTTATAATTTGTTAATGTTTGATAAAAATACTAAATCTTTTTTTTTTAATGAAAGATCTGTTTTGCTGCTAAAGAAACTGATTTGTTACAATGGAAAGGAGATATACTTGCAGTGGGTGTCACAGAAAAAGATATGACAAAAGACTCAAACTCAAAATTCCAAAACCTGATTTTGGAAAAACTTGATTCTAAATTGGGTGGTTTGTTGTCTAAAGTATCTATTGAGGAAGATTTCGCAGGAAAGGCAGAGCAGTTGACGGTTATTAGGGTCGCAAGTCTTGGGTTCAAACGGGTCAGCTTGATTGGGCTCGGGAAGGGTCTCACAGGCCCGTCTACTTCTGGTTATCATGTTTTTGGTGAGTCTGTTGCAGTGATTGCAAAGGCTTCACAAGCAAACAATGCTGCCATTGCATTGGCTTCTTCAGAAGGCTTAACTCCAGAACTGAAGCTAGCCATTGCTTCTGCAATAGCAAAAGGTTAGTCTTTAGACGTGGCAAAATGGATCAGGCTGACTTGCCAATGCTTATTGTCTTGTTTTAACGTAAATAAATGATGTTAATATGAGTACAAAGAGCTATACTATTAAAATTAGTGTCTAGTTAATTTTTTTTAAATATAGCCATTTAGAAGGATGTAAGCATTTGGATACACTTTAGCCCAAGGTTTTAAAAAGTGTGAGGCGCTCCGAGCATTTAGGCCTCAAAAGCCAAGGCGCAAGGCTTGAGCCTCACTTATGCGAACACTATATGTGTGCTTGCGTTGTGGTCGGCCTTATTTGTGTGTTCTAGAACTAGTGATTTTAAGCTGTAATGAGAATGTTTTTAATGCCAAATGTTTTGTTATGTTTTTTTTGGGACTGTGATTTAGGCACATTGTTGGGTACTTATGAAGATAACAGATTCAAATCAGAGTCTAAGAAGCCGTCTCTCAAGTCTGTTGATATTTTTGGTCTTGGAGACGGGCCTAAGCTAGAAAATAAACTTAAGTACATAGAAGACATCTGCTCAGGGGTAATTTTGGGAAAAGAGCTTGTAAATTCACCTGCTAATGTACTCACTCCGGGTAAGTCAACATTACTTTGACTTATTTAGTTTCATTAATCTGTTTGTATTATTTGTGTTTTTACATTTACGCCCTCGATCAGGGGTACTAGCAGAAGAAGCTGAAAAGATTGCTGCTGCATATAGTGATGTTTTAACAGCAAAGATTTTGGATGAAGAACAATGCAAAGAATTGAAAATGGGATCGTATCTTGGTGTTGCTGCTGCTTCTGCAAATCCTCCTAAATTCATCCATTTATGTTATAAACCTCCAAGTGGATCCATTAAAACCAAGCTGGCTTTAGTGGGAAAGGGGTTGACATTTGACAGGTAATAATAATCTTGTTCATAAAAGACAGTTTAGGAGGTTTACTGATCAAAGCTTTAAATAAATCTAGGAAACTTTCGAGTGTCAGCTAGTTTGACCCGTTTCCTTTCTAGTTAACACTTAACTCATTTGAAAACTAGAGATTAAAAAAAGAACTTAAGTAAACCATTTATAAGTAAATGGGCCAAAATTGCCTCGCTTTTTTTTAAATGTGGCGTTCGAATCTCATTTGCTTGCAGTGGTGGCTACAACATTAAGATCGGCCCTGTTTGTTCTATAGAACGGATGAAAGGTGACATGGGTGGTTCAGCAGCAGTGTTAGGTGCTGCAAAAGCTCTCGGTCAAATTAAACCCCTTGGAGTAGAGGTGAGATGTTAAATGACATGCTTCAATCTCAAGTTATGTATTTCACTCACAGAATCAAAACATGTTGTGATTGATCACTTAACCTTCTACTTTTTAGTTTTGATACCAATATCTGAACTTTAGTTGGGTTAACCAGAAACACTTTCTTTGCTATTTCTATGACATCTATCGTTTTGGCCCGTTTGAGATTAAACACAACCAGAATTGACCCATTGGCTTTTGATTGTGCTATGGCAGGTTCATTTTATTGTGGCAGCTTGTGAGAATATGATAAGTGGAACCGGTATGAGGCCTGGTGACATAGTAACAGCCTCAAATGGAAAGACAATAGAGGCATATCTCTAGCCAATTTATACTTTTTTGTTACTTTTCTTATAACTTTTTAATTGATAATTGATTTTTATATTATAGGTTAACAACACTGATGCTGAAGGCCGACTTACACTTGCTGATGCTTTGGTGTATGCCTGTAATCAAGGTGTACACAAGGTAGTTTTTGTTGCTCACTAACATTTTTGACCTTTTTTTTTTGAAGTTTTTATTTTGTGGGTCCCATGAAATTGAAATAGAACCATATCATGCTGCTTAACATGGCCTAAAGTTTAATATTATCTGCAGATAGTTGATTTGGCAACTTTGACTGGAGCTTGTAGAGTTGCTCTTGGGCTCTCAATTGCAGGTATATGGTGCTTAATATAAATCGTGATCTCACTTTTAGATTAAAGTAATTTTGGTTGTACTTCAATATTTTTAAAGTAACATTTTTTGCTGATGAAATCATTCCAATATTGCATTCCATTTGAAAAGATAGTATTTGTGTGAAGAAACAATAATCCTCCGGATACTTAAATCCACTGGAACTGTTTCTCGAATGAGCTCGAACACCTTTATCTGATCAAGTACAGCTGCAAAACAGTAACCAAGTAACCAAATGATATCTTTTCCTGTCCACTGTCCTCCTATTGGCTCTCGTCATTTACACAGATTGCCATCATGGTCGATCACCATGAATGATGATGTAAACATGACACGACCGGTAGATTCATTCTAATCTTTTCCCATTTCAAAGCAACATCACCCATAGCATCCAATTCTGACACACTTATAATACTATGAGGGTGGACCTTTCATTACTTAAAGTAAATGCCTTGGTTGCATGCCACTTTTGGGAAATTTTTTGTTAATATTTTGCTCAAAAACAAAACAGGCATCTTTACACCCAGTGATGAATTGTGTAAAGAGGTGGTTGCCGCTTCTGAAGTTGCCGGAGAAAAACTTTGGAGGCTGCCAATGGAGGAAAGTTATTGGGAGTCAATGAAATCCGGGGTGGCGGACATGGTCAACACCGGCAGTCCTCAGGGTGGTTCTATTACTGCTGCACTTTTCTTGAAGCAGGTATCCTTTTTATATCTCATAAAAAATGCATTAATTTCCATTCTTATAAGTTTCATTAAGTTTGTATATATTAAGCTACATATTCACTTGTTGTCATATATAACAAAAAAATTGACCATGCTAGCTTCTTTCCATTAAATTCAGTTGAAAAAATGCTGCTTGTTAAGGTTACATTTTTTGTCCATTGTGATCATCAGTAATTAAGCTCCTTTGAACTGTTTTGTAGCTGACAGTTACCAAAAGGGTATCTTTAGACATTTGAGTCTAGGTCAAAAGTCAAAACTGATGCTTTGCATTGTTGCAGTTTGTTGATGAGAAAGTAGAATGGTTGCATATTGACATGGCTGGGCCAGTTTGGGATGTCAAGAAAAAGGATGCATCTGGATTTGGTATCCCCACTTTAGTGGAATGGGTTATGTCCAACTCAGCTTCTTGAAACATGTAATAAGATAGTAAGTATCCTGCGCTGATGTGGCACACAGGTGACAGACACAAGTTTAGTAGATGTTCAAACTAAAGGAGTTAAGATGTGGGGAAAATATCTATTATACAAGGGATGGGAGATTGAAATGTATGAATAAAAAGATGACTAGAATGATATTTAAAGACTTTTAACTATGTCACATCTTTAACATATCTTGTCATTAGGGGCCAAACAAGGTTGAATCAAATTACGAGTATAGATTATTTTAACATTAAAGTTGATATGAAACTCTAACAAATCTTTCTAATATTTGTTTCAAGTTTCACATTCTAAAGACAACTTAAAAACTTTTCATCCAACTTGAAGTTGAAAACTAACATCTTTCATCTTACACAATAAAAACTCAAGATGCTATCTTTCTTCACCATCTCATACTGGTTCAATATCCTTAAGAAGCCCAACCACTTGTTGCATACTTGGCCTCTTCAATGGAACATCAGCTGTGCATAGATACCCAATTTTCAAACCTTCCACCATCTGACCTTCATCACCTGTGGCTCGAATCTTTGGGTCAATGGCTTGTGACCCGCGGTTTACCCTCACGAGCCCTCTAACCCAACTAACCAAATCTTGTGCTTTCCAGTTTTCGTCATTTGGATACTCATCACTAACCGGCTTTTTACCTGTAATTAGCTCAAGAAGAACCACCCCGAATCCATAAACATCAGATTTTGGCGTGATCACGTCATCTGACGGGGCATACCCAGGGGACCCATGAGTCATGTCATCGGTTGCACCGTTTCCAAAGATTTTCGAGAGGCCAAAATCGGATAATCTTGGTTCAAGATTGTAATCAAGATAAACACTACTCGCTTTCACGTCTCTATGAATGATTGGCGGTGAACATCCGTGGTGCAGAAAAGCCAACGCACGGGCCGTGCCAAGCCCAATCTTGTGCCTAAACCGCCAAGTCATCAACAAAGCTTCGGACCCCACGTTTTGAATACCATTTTCATTGGTTTCTTGATCTTCCCACGTGTCGGTACTCCAATCTTCATTCACATGAACTCCAAGAGGAAGATCATACAACAAATTATGCAAATTCCCATTTTCCATATAATCATAAATCGCGATTCTTTGATCACCAGCCAAACAGTAACCCATCAAAGGAACAAGATTCAGGTGTTTGACCCGTCCAAGATACTCGAGCTCATTTGCAGCCTCTTGGTCAGTCATGGTGGAACCATTTACCAAAACCTTAATGGCTACATGAACCGCACCTCCCAAGAACCCGTGATAAACGGGACCAAACCGACCTTCAGCCAAAAGAGTATCTTGATTGAAGTTTGATGTGGCTGATAAAAGATCTGAGAAGGTGAAATTTAACAATGGCTTTTCAAAGATCACTACAGGGACTAAAGATGCAACCTTTACATCTGCTACCCAAGTGGTTGAATCTGTTTTGAATGAAAACGGACCCGAAATGATGTTCTCTTCATTGTAAGGCTCTTTAACATCCCACATTACCGTTCTTGATCGATACCCGAATGCACAAAGCAGTAAACTGATAAGCAAACAGATTAAAACAATAGCTAAACCCAAAGCAAGCTTGAGTCCTCTGTGTTTATGCACTTTTTTCTTGAAAAGGGTCGGGTTTGCAGCGATTGGGCAACTGTTTGTTGAACCAATGAACGCTGATTGAAGTGTTTCGAGTGAAATATCAGAATCACAAAGGGTTAAATTGTTGTAAGAGAAATTGAATCTTTCCATCCATGGGAGTTTTTGCAAGAGTGTTGAGGGTATGTCTCCAGTTAGATTATTGTTTGAAAGATCAAGATTTATGAGGGTTTTGAAGGTCAAAAATGGGATCTTTCCATCAAGATGATTGTTTGAGAGATCAAGTGTTTTCAGATGAGTTAGTTTTGAAATTTGGTCACCAAATTGACCCTTGATATTAGTTTTTGACAAGTTAAGATACTCTAAACTATGAAGTTCATCAATATGGATGAAACTTTGTTTTGAAAACCTGTTTTTGGCAAGATTAAGGTGTTTAAGATTATGGGCTTTGGTCAAATTACTGAAAAACATTCCACTAATCTCATTATCAGATAAATCAAGATGAATTAGATGTGACCAATCAAAGGATGGATTGAAATTGACCTGAAAAATATGACCTTCAAAGTGATTACTACTCAAATCAATGATCTCCAATGGCCCCTGAAAGATTTCAACAACAGAACCTTTGAAAAGATTTTTAGAAACATTCAAATAATTCAAAGAAACCATTTTTGAAAAGTCAGAACCCCTTCCATTGATCAAATTTCCAGCAAGATTTAAACTTTTAAGCTTAGGAAATGCAGTGTCAAAACCATTAGGAAGCCTCCCATGAAAACTGTTGAAAGAAAGGTCAACAGAAGTCAAAGAGTGGCAATTTGTGACCCCTAATGGGATAACTGAATCGAATCGATTTCGATTGAGATTAAGGACTTGTAAACCAGCAAGAGAGGTAAAAGAATCAGGGAGATTGCCAGTGAAGTTGTTGTAAGAAAGGTCTAATTTTTCAAGTGATCCAAAGTTACCAATGTTGGTTGGAAGATTAACTGAAAACTTGTTGTTTGAAAGATTAAGTGACTTGAGTGAAGTTAAGCTCCAAAAATCAGATGAAAAATCAGTGATTTGATTAGTGTTTAAATCAAGAAACTGAAGGTTTTTAAGTTTGGCAATGGTGTTATCAGGCATGGGTCCAGTGAGTCCTAAATTAGGAGCAACAAGACCAATGACATCTTGTTGTTTAGAATCACAGAACACAACTTGCCATGAACAAACAGATGAAGAAAGATTGTAAACATGAGAAGAATTTAAACCCATTTTCTCAAAGAATTGAGAGATGAAAAACTCATCTGAATTGGGTTGTTGCAGTTGACCAAGGTTTGACTTCAAGAAAAGTGTTAGAATCAAAATACAACCTAATAAAGCAAACCCCATTTTTCAAAATCAACTCAACTATTCAAGAAAGTGACAACAAGATGCAAAGAAAGAAAACCCCTTTAACACCACCAACACCACCCTGAATGTTTGCTTGGTTTCAAGAAAACAAACACCTGACTGAAGCAAAACCCAACAAGTATCTTTTTTTGTTTTTTTGTTGAAATGAAAATATAGGGAATTGGGCAGTTTTTAGTGAGTGTGATGACCAAATGAAGGGATTGAATGGTTGATAAATGTGTCATGAGTTGGTGAGATTATCAGAAAAAAGCTGTTGATTCAATTTAATGAATGATGCCATACTGTGTGTGTTTTGAGTGTGTTTTCTTCAGTTGTTGTTGTGTGTGTGGTGGTATACATCATTTTGAGTACTCAAGTAGGATTTAGTTTTTTGCATCATCAAATTGGACGTAATTATGAACACAAATTCAACTTTTTTTAAACCAAAAAGGAACTTTCACGTAAATATAATTACTTTCATTCTCAACAATTTTTTCTTTTATGTCGGCTCAAAAAAGTTCTAGCATTTTATTTTCCTAAAATAACTTTCGATAATGTATATTTTCATCTACTAACGATTTACGCATTTCATATTACGCTTGTTTTTAAATCAGCGTCACATCATTTTTTACCCTTTCACCATCGTTTCTCTAGTAATTTGGTTTTCACTCCTCACTCTATCATTATATATTGTTATGAGTGTTAGCTCTGACTCTTACCCCTCCCACACTAACGTCTCACTGCATGGACCATATCTGAGCGGTTGGTGTTCCACGCACGAAGGCTATGCCACATGCTCACAGTGTGAGTCGTGATGACCATGTCGGACGGTTTGATAGTAATAGTCATTATTTGATATTTTATTTAGTATATAGATTTTTTAATGGCGTCTTTTTTTATTTAGTATATATGATGAAATAAATTTGTATGCTATTGAAATAAAGTATTTTAATTATAAATAATTCTTCAATGAAAGGCTTGTGAAAGCGTTCATCCATTGTGTAGGAGAGACGTTGTCATCAAAGGGAGAGGGTAGGCTATGCATAAGGACGCGTCTTTGAGGGAGGAAGAAAAAATAGGTCAGCTCTATGGAGAGAGGAGAGAAATAGACAGAGCGGAAATAAAGAATAGTAAAATATTACGAGCAAGGTCGGCGCCGAGGACTTTAGAGCCTTAGGCGAGTTGGGAAAAAAGACCCCCCTTATACTAACGAATTGTATTATGATATAATGAGTTACTTGTTATAATTGCAACGTGATGTTTATTTAGTCAAAAAAGTTTTTAAATGTAACGGACTACTTATTTAACAATTTACGCTACTTATTTACAAAAATGAGTTTGTTATGTTAGACAAAATCATCTGAAAATATGCAGCCCAACTTAACGTCTACTATATATTTTAAAATTTTCAGGCCCCTAAGATCTCGTGCTCTGGACGGATGTCCAAATTACCCGACCCTAAGACCTCCCCTGGTTACGAGTCACAAATGTTGGTCTTGTTATACATTCATAGTAAACACGGGTACATATTACAAATTTATTTATCATGATTGAAGTAATAAATATATGTTTTGTAGTCTTGTAAATATCAATTTTGAATTAGATACCCCTTAATACATTACTTGAAATCATGCCTAAAATTGTCATAAAAGTAACTACATTTATAAATGTTATATTAACTTTTTACAAAAGTTATAGAACTTTTTATAGATGGTCTTGTTAAAACCAATGAACCTGAACAACATTACAAAAGGCCAAATATGTTTTAGACCATGTGGCAAAACATATGCATACATAAAAGCTTTAGCTTCCCTTTACCTTTTAAAGCATTTCCAATTCCAATATGCTCGTGTATATTATTTAAAAGACACATTTTCTAGTTTGTGGGGAATTATCATGAATAGGTATACAAATACTTGAGTTTTAAATGTTCACATGTACAATATAATATTTTTGTGTAGATAAATTGAAAACAAAAGTATTTAAACTGAATAAAAGATGTATACTTTTTTTCTAAATTTAATCATGTTTTCAAAAAAAAAATATGACCCTTACTTTGTTGAGTTTGTTGCTTGATTTATTCTTGCAATATGAAACTCAAATAAGTCAAGCAATTGTAATATTGTATACCAGTTAATCGGTCAAGGTCAAAGAACTAAATACATTTTCTACTAATAACTTTTTTTAACAACAAATCTTACTACAATTATTAAATTACACCAAATAATACATGTATCATGTATATCTGGGTTTAAATCCAAGACCACCATGTATGTCTGGGTTTATTCTACTAGTAACTGACCACAAAAGTATTTGAAACGTTAAGTTAGAACCCTTTCAGCCATGTTTGCATCCACTTATAACTACACGAGTCATGTTCATATTCGTATAAAATTACATGTTCATGTAAAGTTAAATATGTAACGAGGTTACTTTTACGTAGGACTTAGCTTTCTCTTTAATAATAAAACTCATCAATTACGATATCACATAATGAGTGATAATCTATGGAAATCTAAATGAATCAATAAATATCATTTGATGGGTTATGAGAAAGATTATAAGCCATTTAGCAGCCTAATGATCATTTCATGAACAATTATGTAAGCTTGTTGATGAAGAAACCAACCTATCATGAAAATCATTGTGGTGTTCATCATTGTGCCGCATGCTCACCTAAACACATTGCTTTCTAAAAAAGAAAAATAAATGGAAAATAAATGAATATTACATTTTAATTAGATCAAACCATTTCAACATACAACAAAATTTTAACATGTTATAAGCCACGGCGTTTTAAGATAAAGGTCCTTGATTCAAATCCAGGATTTAATCTTTAGCGCTTTACACGTCACCACATGTCCAACAAAAGGAGCATTTTACCGGATTTTACAAGTTCACATGTCTCATTCACAGATAGTATAAACATATTTGATAAAATAAATTATAATATGCTAAAATATCATTTAAACAAAAACAAAATGATTTGGACTAAGTAACTAGCTTTTCTTTGAATGGCTTATTTGAATGATCCTTGAAGAAAATGTTGAAACATTTAGATTTGGAAGCATTACATCACTTCAATATCCTCTTGAAACAAAATACAAAACCATACATTTATAACCCCATTTCAGGACTAATACAAGACACACCTTGATTCAAAACCCTAAACTCAGACCAAAAAAAACTCCCACACCTCAGGAACTTATGTGATAGTATCTACAAATGAGGAATAAATTTCTAAGAAATACCTGGTAAATATGTTGGGCATTCTCGACTGTCAAATCACAGAGAACAAAATTCTTGGCATCGTTTCAGCATTATATCCTGTAAGGCCCCTTGCAAGCTCGCGGTTTTTGAAAATGATTGTTTTTCCTTTTCGTCTTTGTAGCTGCTGGCATTTTTGATGAACTTTGTAGCAATTTCGACAAATTTTGTTTTTCTGAATGTAAATTTAGCCTCTCATTAGCGATAACTTGAAACGTGTTTTTTCCACCAAATTCAGTTTTTGAGATCTTAACTTTCTTCCTCTTTCCTCTATCATATTCTTCATCCCTGTTGGATTAAAGCTCATGTAAATATTACTACTAGCAATTGAAACGTGTAATTGTTGGACTCACCATTGATCTCCAACATGGCCAATAGTGAAATTGTTCTGTTTTTCTCTGAAAATCTGAGATGGTGCTGACTCATCCTCATCCCATCGAAGAACTGAAATTAAGAATAAAGCACGTGTAGGTAAAAATACTATAGCAATAGTGTGAAAGAACAAGGCAAAGAAGTAATTTTACTCACCTATTCTGTCATCAATACCACTGGTAAGCATATGAACCAACTCTTTTTGTGACAAAGATCTCCTGCTGATATCCACTAGATTTGATTTATCAGAGTTTAAATGACTTCCAGTATTAGGATCACGGGTTGCAAGCACAGCACCAGCTTCAACAAGTCTCACTTTAAATACATTATCAACAGCGGGTTTGGCCGTCTCCTGTGCTTCGATTTTCACCAACGAAGAGGAACTTTCATTGACCAAAATCTCTTGAGCAAGATTCTTGACCCGTTTGTTTCGCTTATGTTTCTTTTTCTTTCTCTGGTTTAATGATGCCCCCATAAAAACAGTTGAGCTGAATTTCATACTTATCGACTTACCCTTAAAAAGGTTCTTAGTTTTTTTTAGTGGTTTCCTCATAGAAGCTTTCTTCTTCATACAACTATCCATTTTTGGTAAATCTGATAACTCTGTGTTATGAGTTTTCCCGCCAAGAGCTTTCTTCTCCATATAACTTTCCTTTTCTGGCAAACCTGATATCTTCAGCAACGCGGTAGCTGGCTCCACGTAACCCTCACCACCATCGTTGCCGCCAGATGACTCACCTCCACCAATTTCCTGAAACTTTTCCAATCGGTTGTAAAATAAGCATACTTTCAGAAAGTTACATGTGGTCAAACTGGTAAAATATTAAATATACGCTTAGCCAAAAAAATAGAATAGATAAAGTCATAAAACGAATTAAGCCGGGCAAACAAGTCAAAAGTTACCAAATATTTCAATGCATAAAACCTTCAAACTTATTTTATTCAAAAAAAAATTACCTCGGAAATAACACATAGCTTTTGTATTACCTGAGACTACTACTTGATTATATTTTTTTGGATGTAAACAAAAAGAGTTTTGGATCAACCCAATCAGACCCGCAAGTAATGACCATTTTTACCCATTTTTATACCTTTGTATGGTTCTCTGTTTTACCAGGCTCTGAAATGCTTTCTGGAACTGAAGTTTCTTTCGTTTGGGTACGTTCCAGTTCAGATGCACCAGTACTAAAACCATCTGTCAAGGTTGTAGGTATAGCTGAAGACTCTAGACCGCTTAATGATCCGTTCATTAAACTAGAGTTTGTTTGGATCTCTTTTGGTGCAACTGGGTCGGACCCAGTTCCCTCAATACCAACAGCATCCAAACACTTTTGAGAGCCTAATAATCCATCACTCAGGCCAATTTCCATTTGGGTCTTTTTTGTTGCACCAGAGCAATTGAGTGTACTAACAGAAACCAAAGATTTATCATCATTTGAATATCCATAATCACTAAGAATGGTCTTTGTTTGGGTCTCTTTTGGGGCAACAGGACTTGCCAAACTTCTCTCAGCACTAACAGTAGCCAAAGATATATGAGCATTTAATGACCCGTTACCTTTACTTGGATCAGTATTCATTTGGGCCTCTCTTGGTGCACCTGGTCTATCGGGTGTACCATTCATACCAATATTCTCTTCTTGATAAGCAACATCGGCATGGGCAAATGACCCGTTACATTTCCTTAAATCAGTGTTTATTTGGGCCTCTCTTGCTGCACCTGGCCCATCGGGTGTACCATTCATACCAATATTCTCTGTTTGATGAGCAGCATCGGCATTAGCATTTAATGACCCATTACGTTTACTTAAATCAGTAGTCATTTGGGCCTCTCTTGGTGCACCTGACCTATCTGGTGTACCATTCATACCAATATTCTCTTTTTGCTGAGCAACATCAGCATGAGCATTTAATGACCCGTTACCTTGCCTTAAATCAGTTTTCATTTGGGCCTCCCTTGATGCACCTGGCCTATCAGGTGTACCATCCATACCAATATTCTCTTTTTGATGAGCACCATCTGCAGTATTTTTCAATGATGTCTGTGCATTTAATGGCAGGTTACTCAGGCCTGTTTTAATTTGGGCCTCTGTTGGCACACAAAGCCCACTGGTTTCCCCGTTCATCATAACCGTCTCCTTTTTATTAGCATTTGTAGTCTTTTTTGATGAAAAATTCTTTCTATCTCTAAAATAAAACAACATGTAGGCTTTCTGCTCAAAAACCTTCTTTTCACTCACTTGAAAAACCTGTTCAAATCAAGAGGTTTTAGAAAATAAGTTAAATAACAGTATATAAATAACAATTCATCTGCTTTCGATATTTACTATTTTACTATTCAAGTCATCCACTTACCCGATTGTCATCAAGTGAATACCACATGCCACTAGAAGTCCGAACAAAACAATAATAGTGACCAGAATGCATGTTCCAACCGGCATGAACCAAAACACCATAAAGTGTGTACTTCAAGTCACCATCCTGTGTTGTTTGTAAACAAATTTTAATAGAAGTAAACAAAATAATATAGTATAAAGTAGAGATGTCAATTTCGACCCATGAACTTATGATTTAGTTGATTTGAGATGTATTTTAGCTCTAAGGGGTCCAATGGGTAAAATCAATTTTTTATATTCGAAGACAATGGGTTAATGATCAAATGGATTGAAAGCCGTCCAATATGTATTTGAATGCATAAAGCCATTGTGGCCCATAACCTAACCCGTGTATTCATAAACATGGTATAAGTGTATAACTATTTCACTCATGAGTTGAGTGAGCAGTACTGATATGAAAGAAACAGACTTACATATGGACCGGTGACAAACGGTTTCAAGTCCAAAGTAGGCCCAAAATGAACTTTCTTGTTGATCTTTTCGCCTGACATGTAGCACCCAAAGCGTTTCAGGTGAACAGTTAGAACATTTGGGGCCTTGTAAACTGTAAGCTGTTTGAGAGCTTTGACTTTTTGCTTGCACTGCTGGCACTGATATTGCCTTGCCCCACCATCTAATTGTTCTTTAGCAGTAAAATTTGCAAAGGCCTTATATAAAGTGTCAACTTTAAAGATTTCCAAACTCAAATCCATAAACGGGTCAAATTTGTTAGAGCAGTAGTTACACTGCATGCATTTCACCTGAAATATCAACAGTTTATCCATGTATATGAGCAAATTCCTTTAAAAATTCAATAACTCAAAGTACAAGCATGAACAGTATACCTAAACTTCAAATATCCCCAACCCATATAAAAACCAATTGTTTTCAGAAGTGGCAACTTTGGACCATCAATGTCTACACTAAACAGGTCAGCATTGTAAAATAAAAGGGATTAAATACGAAACAGGTAAGACACGCATAAAGTGTATTTTTTATGCTTAAAACCTTCTAAATATCCTGTGAACAAAACATTATCATATGCACTTTGTGAACCGAATGTACAGGGATTACCTGACTACGAAGTTGACCACCAAATATCTTGTGAACCAAACTTTTATCATAGGCACTTTGTGATTCAATAGGCACTCCATTAGGTAAGCAACATTTGTGCATTGACTCCAACAAATTTACCATGTATTCATGGGCATCCTCCTGCCTCGAATTCCTGAAAGTTCTAGATATACCTAACTAATTCGTTAAGAAGATTCACAAAAACTGAAATATAAGTCAATCAGATTGAGCTTATTCCCTGCCTTACTTCAAATAGAAGATAATTTTGATACATTTCAAAAAACAAAAAAATTGAAATCTTCAACTTAATCTAGAAAGTAATGTGCATAAATTTATAGCAGGATACAACGCAAATTTGAAACAAGATCCTTAGGTGCTAATGATCTCCCCGATAACTGTAGGGCACGGTTGACATGTTTTTGAATGGAACATAATGCACAAAACCCAGACTTCCGACCTTTACAAAGAAAAAGGGAGTTCAGTATAAGTCAAGTGTTTGCCTAGTGACCAAAAATACAAGTTAGATACTTACAGGTAACTTGATGTTTTCCACTCTGTAAATATGCAGCTAAAGGTTCGGTGTATGTTAAACATTGTAGTACTGAGTTAAGAAAGCAAGTATTGCCAAGATTCTCTAAACCAGCACCCTATAGATTGTAAAATCAAAATAACATGTGAATATTTACAAAAACCTTTTCTAAAAAAGTTAAGTTGACGAGAGTGTAACCAAATGAGTAATATGTAAACTAGGAACTACATCGTAACAAGAATGTTATCAGCCACGATGTATCAAAAGCATTACACTATTAAGCAAACACCTAAAAAAGCCATCAAAAATGACAAAAATTTATAACTTTTCTATTTTTGTGGAGTATAATCAATAATCTGCGTAAAGACTCGTCGTATGCTTTCTATGTGTGATGGGAAATACTTGATAACTCAACCCCATAAGTTAATTGTTAGGGCCTGTTTGGTTCATAGAATCTGAGCGCATTGGAATTAGAAAACACTCCATCCGAAATTGTGTTTGGTTGATCATGAAGAGAACTAGATTTGGAAAATTTTCCCTTGTTCAATGGAACTCACATTCCTTCCAATATCTGATGGGATTATAAACAATCCATAGGAATGCTCAAAGATTACCAAAACACCGACATACCATCAACAAACAAACATACCCCAAACCAGAAAACTTACCAACACATTGTCGTCATCTACAAATTCGTTTGAACTAACCAGTTGAACCCAAGAACGATTTCGAAAATCATTTGAACCCGTGAACTACTGAATCAAAGAAACAAACTGACGGCTGACCTTCGAGCATCTATTTAACCAGATAACAATGTCATAAATCGCAACACCAAAAATTGTTCGATTGAACCAACCACCAAAGATGAACGACAGATTCAAAGCGCTCACTTTGTGTTGTAGAACTAATCGAAGATTGAACCCAAGAAACTCACGATGAACTAAAAATGGGTTTTGGATTCCCACTTAAACGATGAAACAGACTTTTTACTGCTTAGGTTAAAATTGGGTTTCAATTACCCCATAAAGTGACCTTTGATGGAAAACTTTTGAGTGGTAAGTGAGGGATAAAAGACAAAGCCGTTGAGCTACAGATTCGATGAAGAAGTTTTAGGAAGCGGGTGAGATATAAAAAAATGGAGGGTAATTCTGCTTTTTAATCAAATTTCTCTTGAGAATTTTACCAACCAAACGCATCATACTATTTCATTGGAAATAATTCCAATTCCATCACACTCCAACTCCTTCAAAATATTCCAATCCCATAACAAACATTCCAATTCCATTACAAGCATTCTGCGAACCGAATGGCCCCTTAGACTCTAAAGCTTGCGCTGCATAGAAAATGAGTGTAAAAAATATTCTTCTTGGGCACAAAAAACTTGTTTTTAACACAATTCGTGGTTTTGTGATGCAATCCACAAAAAATTATTCTTACTAGCCCAAATAATCTTGTTAGACCCAAGTATCCAGGAACCCAAATAATCAAAGTGAAAATCTAAAATTGCTCTCTAACCAACTAAACAGTAACATAACCACTCAAATCAATTACATAAATTGTAACTTTTTGGTAACTTTTATCTTATCAGGCAAACTGTGTCTTAGTGTCTTGCTAATTCCTAACAATGACAAATGAGTCTTGTGACCCGTGTCAATAAGCGTGGCACAAGTGCCGGGTTGTTCATGTTAATGAACTGCTTTTATTTAGTCAGGTCACACATACCATGTCCACATTACTTGAGTTAGTGCGTAAGAATATGACATGTGTTTGGGCTCAATACTTGTAGTGTTTTGTGCAAGCTTATTTCTATTCAATCCAATATCATCGTTATTTCATGTGACAGCCGATGATGATCATCTTCAAACAGTTTAACCATTTTTACAATCCAATCATTCACATATCAATTCTGATATATATTTATGAACAACAAACAATCAAACTAAAACTGAAAAAAAAAATCTTAACTTTTCAACAGAAACTGAAAAAAACTTACAATTCTCCTGAAAGTGATCCCAAAAGTAAGTTCCTGATCCAACCCATTTTCCATCTCTGATGCATCCCTTTTCTTGCCCGAAGACCCACCACCGACACTCTTTATGGAGCTAGATGTTGAAGGATTAAGCGATTCAGCCCTAAAACCCACATCATCGCCTTTATTACTAAACCCAGTGAACGGCTTTTTTGCTATGTGAAACTCAATTCTTCTAAAAGATTGGTCCGATTCACTGTTTTGTTTTTCATGATGGTTATCAATCAAGCTCATCACAGGTTCGGTCATGATGGATTGTGTTGATTTAAAAATAATGAATGTTTTTGTGATAGTGTAAATGGATCGATTGATTTTGGATTTGTGGGAATGAAAAGGAACAGAGGAGGGTTTGTGGTGTGGTAGAAAGAGGAAGAACAGTGAAGGGGGAACAGTACGTGGCTATTAAACCCTACTTCCGTTTGGCATGTTGTCAATTGGCCTACACGTTTGATCGTTACAATGCTACTTTAGAACTCGTGTATTTTGAATTTTAGAGTGAGGGATAAAATTAGTTTTGGATTATTTGCGGCTAAATTATTGGAGCTATCTAATAGAGTCAGCGGGTTATGCATAACATTGTCATTATCTAAAGATTTAAAAACGCCGAGTTTAGGCAACTTGGTTTGTTATCCAACAATCGTTAGCGACACAACTTGTTGTTAGTTTGTCTTTTGTTTTGATGTAAGCAAACTTTGTAAGATATACATGAAATATTACAATTCTTACAATTAACCAACGATTTGTTGAACTTATCACAAATAATCCGTAACAAAAAATTATAAACAATAAACTTAGAGTAAATTATTGTTTACGTCTATGGTTTTGATACATTTAAGATATTTAGTCATACCCTAATAGTTTACATCCTTGTGATTTTTATTTTTAACATAAATGGTCTTGAACATTAACTCATTTTAGTTTCTGATAATCTTCCCTCACGTGCCTCCGCACGTGAAACTGCCTATAGTCATTCCCTCCACGATGTTATGATTCTACCTACAGATTCACCTGAAAGATTTTTTCACTAAGTGCGTATAACTTTCAGATAAATTCATGTTTTTTTAAAGAAATAAGACCACACCAAACTGCAGACACTTTTTCCAACTCAAATCTAGCACCAATCCTTCCAACACTTACACCAACATCTAAAAACAAACGGTTTCCAGCAACTCGCATCATGACCAAGATTTTGATTACAACTCAATCAAAACGCAAACCATAACTAAACTTTATAAAGGAATCGGAACAGACGATGGTAAAAAAAAGATACCACATATATTGAGAGATTCTTCGATTTCCAACAAATTAGGTTGTTGCAGAATATTTCTTAACACTTCGTTTCATCAAAAAGATTCATTTTTGGACCACTTTTTGTATCTTCTTTGGTTTTTGTTGCATTGAATAAGAAGTACACGTCGTTAAAATACACAAAGTGTTCATTAATTTCGAAAGATGTTGCGAATTTACACTAAGATCTGCAACATTATCTTCACTCACCACCATGTTCGTTAATCGATCTACTGGAAATGGAGCCCACGACTATGTTTGTTGGCCACCACAACCCCGCCATGGAGCCACTAGACGCTGCCGTCATCCACCCACATCACGTAAATCGCACCACACGACCACCAACAATCGTCGCCGCCGCCTACAACCCATCGGCTACCGGATCTCGCCGTTGAACCACTCCTACTAAGCGATCCATCAACCAGTATTTTTGTTTTTCTCTCTCTATCTTCTTTCTGCTTCCTTCTCTAGCTTTGAGAACGTACCCGACAAGCTGAGTATTTAGACCGATCATCTGTAGTAGTCAGTTGTACCATCAAACATAATATAATTGTAAAGCGCTGGCCTACTGTTCATCACGCTGTTTTTTCAAAATATAGATAGACCCAACCAATTTGTACCGCTTTTTTGACAAAAAACCGTTTTATACGCTGCGTATAGACCCATACGCAACGTATAGAACAATTTTTTTTGTCAAACATAATAAAACAAAAGGAACTATACGCTGCGTATTGTTCATTGTTGATAAAAAAATATTTTTAAAAAAATTAATTTGTTAAAATTCATTAATATTTTTTACTTTTTTGTAAAAGTTTTCCTTGTTGTCATCTTTTTCACTGCTTTCCTCGTTATTTTCGAACGTATCTCGAACACAATTTGGTTCAGAGTTTAAATCGTACAAGGGATGTCTACTGTAGTTAGATGGTTTTGCTAAAAAATGGTATGACGGCTGCGTACCGTAGTACGGGTCTTCTATAGGAATGTGGTAAGATGTCCGACTCTCGTGAAAATAATATTCCTAAATCAACAAAACGATTACATATATATACATATTAACGACGAACGAGCCTTATTTAAATTAAAAATATCTTTCACCTGATTCAAATTTATCTCTTCCTCGTTTATGCCTTGAAACTTTGGTTGTTTTCCAAAATCTGGACCCGGGGGCGGTTGTTCGTAAAATTCTGGATTTGGTATCTTGTTCAAATTAAACGTCGGTTCCTCCTCTGGTTGATCAAAAAAAATTTCCACCATGACATTTTATGTGTTTTTATGTTTGTGTGAAGGTGTGTGAAAATATAAAGGTTTGTGATGGTAAAGTGGTTGGGATTGTTTAAAAAAAATCATTAGGAATCAATACGTCATATGTAGGGCTACACGCGACATATTAAGTCTGAACATCATACTTACATCGTATCACATACGCCGTATATACCCTTATACGTAACGTATATAGTGGTTTTGTGTTTTGGGCGTAAATAGCACATTCCATAGATAATAATTTGGGCCGTTTATATTTCCAACTAAAGACAAGTCAAGGCCTAAGACTGGGTCCCTGTCAGTCTGTAATAGTCATTCTTCTTCCTTCATGTCCAACGCCCACGTTGTCACTGACGTGTATCTGCAACTCAACTCAACTCAACTCTTCTTCGCCAAAACCAACTCATCTCATGATATACACATACATACGAGTCAGATTTAACTTTCACCTTTTCTTCTTCAATCATCCAATCAATTATTCAACAACACCTGACACCAAATCAATCGCCATATGCAAAACACATCACTTCTCCTAACCAGCTACTGCCAAATTTCACCCACACATACTTACTTCAACTGTTCTAGGGTTTCTGAATCATTCATCACCTCTTATGGCACTCTTGCGGAAACTGTTCTACAAAACTACACCTGATGGTCTCCTCGAGATCTCTGAACGAGTCTATGGTAATTCATTCAATTCAATACTTATTCGGTTATTATGTGATTATCTGTTGTTGTAGATAAATTTTGTATGTTTTAGTTCCGCTTCGCGATTTGATACTCTTTCATTTCCAACTTTTGATCGTTCAGTAACTCAAGTCACTGCACGCGATTTATGATTCAACTTTAAAATTATTTACCTCAACTAATTAGTTTCGTGGTTTTGATTTTAGTCGTAGATGAAACGAGAACGAGATAACATCAAACTGTTTAGGAGGACATTGATTTGTATTTTTTATTATATAAATCAAACACTGCAAATGTCGGTTACATTTTGAACAATTGGTTGCTTACATTTTCAAATTAATTTTTAGACAGAGTCACACACACTGGCTGCTGTTGACTTAGAGATGAGGTGTTAGATGCACATATACTGAAAACCATTAACCCCTAGATTTGAGATTGCAATATGATCAAATGTTATCACTTATCAAGGTTCTAAAACAAGAATTTGATGTGACATTGGGGTGTAGGGAGTATACTTGCTCTTAGTATACTATTCTTGTATTCAAAGCATCATTTAGTGCATTATTTGTTGAAATGTTTGATGGATATAATCACCTTCTGTTAACAACCCATTGTTTCATGTATTTGATGCGCAATTAGTCTTCGATTGCTGTTTCACTACTGATGCTTGGGAACAAGAAGACTATAAAAATTACATGGGAAACACTATTAGTCAGCTTAAGGAACATTATCCTGATGCTTCCATCTTGGTTTTTAATTTTGGTGAGAAAGAATCAAGCCAGATTGCATCTGCTTTGTCGGATTATGATCTAACCATTATGGACTACCCTAGACAATACGAAGGTTGTCCATTACTCCCAATGGAGGTTATCCATCATTTTCTAAGATCGAGTGAGAGCTGGCTTTCACTTGGGCAGCAAAATATTCTGCTGATGCATTGTGAGAGGGGTGGTTGGCCTGTTTTGGCTTACATGTTGGCCGCTCTCTTAATTTACAGAAAACATTACACTGGGGAATACAAGACATTGGATATGGTTTATAAGCAAGCTCCTCGTGAACTGTTACACTTTTTGTCACCATTAAATCCTTTACCTTCTCAGTTAAGATATTTACAATATGTGTCAAGAAGAAATGTGGCTTCAGAATGGCCTCCATCGGACCGTGCACTAACATTGGATTGTGTGATAATCCGGATGATTCCTGATTTTGATGGAAACGGTGGTTGCTGCCCTGTTTTCAGGATTTACGGTCAAGATCCTTCCATTCCTGGCGATAGAACTCCCAAACTTCTATTTTCGACCCAAAAGAAGAGCAAGAATGTCCGATACTACAAACAGGCAAGATTTTTGTTGCATCTATCAATTGTCTTGATATTCATTTTTTAAACTAATAAATCTCATATGTATGAGTCACTAGTTCTATGTGAAAGTTATTCATGATGGCACAATCCTTGAACTCGTAAGAAATTACTTATGTACATTCAAAGAAAACAGTGTGAAGAAATTGCATGCTTACCTACGGAATCCTATTTCCAAATATGCATAGCCGTAACTGTCCTCATTTTGATGCCTCATCTTGTGCGATGTTATATTTTCTAAAATAAAGCTAACACCCCTTAGAAATTGTTGCAGGCAGAATGTGAACTGGTTAAAATTGATATAAATTGCCATGTTCAAGGTGACATTGTGCTGGAGTGTATCAGTTTACATGATGATCTGGTTCGTGAAAAGATGATGTATCGTGCCATGTTCAACACTGCATTTATTAGGTCCAATATTTTAATGCTTACTCGTGATGAAGTCGACATACTTTGGGATTCTAAAGATTTATTTCCCAAAGACTTCAGGGTTGAGGTATGTTCCCCATAAATTTTACACTATACCTTTCCAATGAAGCATTTGTTCTATTACACATGTAGTTACATTCATATATATAACAAATATATATATTTGGATGAAGCTTCTTTTCTCAGAAATGGATGCCGCAGCTTCTACTGTTCCCTTAGAGCTGGCTGTTTTTGAGGAAGGTGGTCTCCCAATAGAAGCATTTGATAAAATACAAGAGATGTTTAGCAGTGTGGATTGGCTAGACCCTAAAAGTGATGCTGCCCTAAATGTTATCCATAAGTTAGCTGCATCAGACTTTGTCAAAGAAAAGTTGGAAGGAGAAAAGGTTGATGTCGTTACAAGATCACCGCCATGGTCACCTTCAAATTCTGCTGTGAAGACACCTATCATGTCCAGAAAATCACATGAAGTTGCGGATAGTAAGGTTAAATTTAATGGGTCTCCGCATTCTCATAGCCCATCATTAAAGGACATTAAGGAAATTAGCGTGGAACCTTGTACTCCAACATGCCATGAAACTCCACCTTTGACAAATAACACAGGTAATTCATATGAACCTGCAGGAACTCCATCAACAGGTCATCTAACTGAGTCTCCATCCCCTTTCTCTATCCTACATCGTAGCTCATTGAAAAAGGACAAAACAAGTGACAAGGTTAATTATTCTCAAAGTTTGTCTTCTCCAATGGACGCGCCTCCATTGAAGTGCCAATCTGTTAGAACCGAAATAACTTCAACAGTACCGCCGCCGCCGCTGCCACCACCACCACCACCACCATCGGTTATGAGAGTTGGCCTCTCTCCACCAATGCCGCCGCCACCACCACCACCAATTATGACAGTTGGCCTCTCTCCACCAATGCCGCCGCCACCACCACCACCAGTTATGAGAGTTGGCCTCTCTCCACCACCACCGCCGCCACCACCACCACCACCACCAGTTATGAGAGTTGGCCCTTCTCCACCACCACCAACACCAACACCGGTTTTAAGACTTGGTCCCTCTTCATCGCCGCTGCCACCACCACCACCTCCAGCAGTTATGAGAGCTGGTCCCTCTCCACCACCACCACCTCCTCTTCCTCCTACTCAACCTCGTCCTGCAAGGAAAGGTACTGATAAAAGAGTTGCATCACCGGTGCCACCTCCACCTCCACCACCACCGGCTTCAAAGATTGTCTCAACTCCACCACCGGCTTCAAAGATTGTCTCAACTCCACCACCTATGCCACCTCCAATGTTTTCTGGTAATGGAAAAGTGAACACGGGTGTTATCCCACCACCACCCCCTCCAAGATCTGCCAATGTTGCTGGAGCTCCTTCTCCGCCACCACCTATGTTCAAGGGGCGTAGTTTGTCAAGAACAGGCTCTTTAAAAAACCAACAATATAAGAAGCTGAAGCCTTTGCATTGGTTGAAGCTAACAAGAGCAGTACAGGGAAGCTTGTGGGCTGAGACACAAAAGTCTGGTGAAGCTGCAAAGTAACTTTTTGTCTTTTTTTTATTCTTTTGAAAGTGCATGTTGTCTCCCACTAACCGGTTCCTGATCTTCTTTATTTGCTCCTATTGGCTCATGCATACTAGGGCACCAGAGATTGATATATCAGAACTTGAGTCTCTATTTTCAGCATCAAACCCAAAGTCAGAACAAGGGGACGCAAAATTTAAATCTCGGGCAGCGATAACTAACAAGCCTGAAAAAGTACAACTGGTAAATATTATATTCTTCATCCTTTTCATGAATAAGAAATCTTTTTCAATACATAGCAAATAAACCATGGTTGTTTCTATCTCTTGTGAATACATAGCAAATAAACCATGGTTGTGAATGATCTTGCAATTCTTTTTGCATAAAGGTTGTTTTATTGATCGCACCTGCTGCAGATTGATCACCGGAGGGCATATAACTGTGAGATCATGCTTTCAAAGGTCAAGATACCATTGAATGAATTGATGGTAGGGCCAACTATTTATATTAAAGTCGTGTAGTCATTTTTGCACGCACACAAAGAATTGTCATTTGGTCCACCTTCAAAAACCAACTTGATTTTTTTCTTATATACATACACACATGAATACATATGCACTGCTATTGTACCTGTCTATTTCATTTTGGTTATCACTATTTTTTACCCAACCAGGTTGGTCACTCATTAGCCAACTAAGCCCAATTGCTACTTCCCCACAAGAGACTTGCTGGAATAATAGCTTGCAAGGACACCTCTCACCTCGCAACAAAATATTTTCTATGTGCGTCGGTAAAAAATGCTTTTTGGGGTGCTATTGCTAATAAAATAAAAAAAAACTTTATGTGATCGAGAAAAGGGTTATAAGTAAATGGATTAATAAACAGTATTCTTGACAACTTGTCAGTCTGGAACAAGTACACAGGCGTTTGTAATCAGTAATTTAGATTCTTGATGGTTTTCTGATAGTGCTTAGTTTTGTCACTTGACAGGATCATGTCCTTGCTTTGGAAGACTCAGCAATGGATGCTGATCAAGTGGACAACCTCATAAAGTTTTATCCAACAAAAGAGGAGATGGAGCTGCTTAAGGTAAACTCTTAGTTGAGCTGTTTATAAGGTTAATCTGGTCATGGGAGAAGATATCAATTAAAAAACCAGTATTTAATTGCTGGATAATGCATGCTAGAAATCGTTTTTCATGCTTCCATTATGTATATCCAAGTGTTTAAGAACCACTAGAAATATTTAAGAAAAATGCAAGTGCATTGCACAGAATTTCATCAAGTAAACTTTAAACGGTTCAAGTCCTTAACTTGCTTTTGAGTATAAGGAAAGTTCAACCTTAAATAGCATGTGACTCAACCATGAAACCCTGTGAATGCATGTTTCTGTTAAATGGTGTCCTCCACTGATGTATATTTTAGACGTATGAACGCTTTAAGGTTCAGCGGTATTAAGTTTTAACAGTTAATTCCAAAAGTGATGATCTTTCTGCACACTTGGCATATTTTCGGCAAGTTTAGTCAAGGCCCAGATCATATTTAGTCTAATCTATGACATTGTTTTGTATTGATCCTTTTTGTGTGAAATTA
This sequence comes from Tagetes erecta, assembly GCA_030867185.1. Taxonomy (NCBI): domain Eukaryota; kingdom Viridiplantae; phylum Streptophyta; class Magnoliopsida; order Asterales; family Asteraceae; genus Tagetes; species Tagetes erecta. The sequence continues at coordinate 3,532,496 of CM061492.1, forward strand.
TACATTGAGAGCTTTTATTCACAATAACAAATGGTTTTTGTGCTTAGGGATACAAAGGTGAGAAGGAGAAATTAGGCAAATGTGAACAGGTTTGTGATGCACATTTCGTCTACTGGAACAAGTTAATTTGAAAGATGTTTACAAATTAACTCAAATTTGATCGATGCATTTTGTATATATTTTGAGCAGTTCTTCTTGGAGCTAATGAAAGTTCCACGTACAGAATCTAAGCTTAGAGTTTTTTCTTTTAAGTTACAATTCAATGCACAGGTCAGATGATAATTTTATGGCATGCATCGTCTGCTTGTTATAGGTTTGCAATTTATCTAATGGTCAAGATTCATTTACATCTAGGTTTCTGATCTTAGGAAGAACCTGAACATAGTTAATTCAGCTGTAGAACAGGCAAGTTTTCTTCCCGGTACGTTTATCTTGTAGGTAACCGGTAATGATATTATCCGTTAAAACTTATATAATTCTTGTGTGTATCAGACCAGGAGTTCTGTTAAATTTAAGAGAGTCATGCAAACAATTCTTCAGTTGGGTAATGCTTTGAACCAGGGGACGGCAAGGGGTGAGTGGTAAAAAATAGGGATTCATTTTTCTCTTTGTATTATTTCTGTAATCATGCTATTATAATATGCTTTTGCTCTCCTTATGATGAAAGTTGGTTTTGTTTTTTGGAGTTATAGAAAAAATGACTTGGATTTGTTTTAGGGTCTGCAATTGGTTTCAGGTTAGATAGCCTCCTGAAACTTACAGACACACGTGCAAAGAACAATAGAATGACTCTCATGCATTACCTTTGTAAGGTACTCAGTTTCTTTCTATCTATATAAAAAAATATTCATATCTACTTACAAGTATATTCTTCTCTAAGTCATCAATGTGTCATTGGTGATACCTAATCGGAAATTGACAAGCGGCGAAACTGCTTTTTGTTCTTGAGTTCAGTTTTTTTCACAGTAGCTGTGCTTGATGCTTGTAGGTTCTTGCTGACAAACTACCAGAAGTCCTTGATTTTTCAAAAGATCTTAGCAGTTTGGAACCTGCAGCAAAGGTGATTAGTCAAGTTGGATTTTTCATAACTTCCATAATATTAGGAAGCTTTTATGTTTTGTTTATAGATTATTTGTGTCCAGATGCAACTGAAATTCTTGGCAGAGGAAATGCAAGCTATAAGCAAAGGTTTAGAGAAAGTTGTCCAGGAATTGTCAATGTCTGAAAATGATGGACCTGTGTCTGAAAAATTCCGAAAGGTAAGAGTACCCGTTTGACCTCTTACCCGATAAAAGATAGCACATAACTGCCCACTACAGGTAATGGGTCGAAATTGCTGCATGTAGATATAAGTATTCAAGTTTAAGTTCTTTTTGGTGACAATGAAAAGAAAGATAGAATCTGGTCGTTAAATAAATTGGTTTTTATTGTGTAGGCTTTGAAGGAGTTCCTTTATTCAGCAGAAAGTGAAGCAAGATCATTGGCTTCTCTGTATTCTATTGTGGTATGTCTCATATGTTCCTTGTTACATACAAATACTTGGTTTAAAGATATTTAATCCATAAGCTTAGGATCCTATGCTTTTGTAGGGTAAAAATGTGGACGCTTTAATTATATACTTTGGTGAGGATCCAGCCCGTTGTCCATATGAGCAAGGTACTTACAAAATCACATGTAAAATGTTCATATATTTGGAATACAACATTGTATATGACTTGCATAATGCATTCCCATATTATTTTCAGTCGTTACAACTTTGCTGAAATTTGTAAGAATGTTCAATCAAGCGAATGAAGAAAACGCTAAACAATTAGAGGTGGAAAAAAAGAAGGCAGAGAAGGAAGCCTCAAATGAAAAGCTGAAACAAACTCGGTCTGATATAATCAAACCAGAACATATAATACTGCAAAGTGGAAAATAAGTTCTTTTTTGTTTTTAAATTTGGATGAGCTTAACAAGGATCATGGAATGAACAAGTGTTCTGAGGTTCCAGGATGTATATATGAAAGGTGAAGTTATATAGTAACAGAGTATCTTAAGCAACATACAGCCTCAGGTATTTTAGATGAAGGTACGTCTCTAAGTCTCGTAAACCCTTTCCTTCCATTTGACTATTGGTTGACTTTGAGGTCAAGTGCGTGACAACTTAGAAAAATCAAATGCTGATATGAAAAAAACAAACACCTTTTGTACGTATATTTAATGGTGTCTCGAATACAGCTACAAAATTATTGCCAACTTTGTTACTTTTTCATAAGTCTTAGTGTTTTTAGTTTTTTACCAACATAGTTAGACTTTTTTCATTTTCATAATAATTTGATTTATTTTAAATGATTTAGGTAACTAAGCTTTGAGTCACTTCTAGCCGATGTGACATGTTTCCTTCTAAATGGGTTAAAAATCGCAGTCATAAAATCTTTTTTTCAAGAAATGAAAGCATGAGACACAACTCATGTGATCATATAAGTTGAAATAATTAATTTGACCTTGAATGTTGATCATTTGGCATTGTCTTTTGCTGTGGTTGCATCTTTTTACCAATTGGTCTAATATTTTGTGCAGAAGTGGAGCAATTTTGCGAGTCAACAACTTGTATATATTCAGGAAAAGTAGGGTTGTTGTGAATGTAAAACACAGTCATCGTTTGTCTGTCAATACTAAAAATGTGAAGTTAAAGAGGCACTTCATGCAAAGAGATGATCCAGAAACATTTTTTTTGTTTGTTGAAGTGGAAGCAATGTTCTGAAATTTATTTGGGTCATTAGGTCAAAAGGGATAACTAGTCATTTGAAACTCATGATATTACATTTTTTTTAACAAACACGAGGGCCTGACCTCGATAACCCCCTAACCCTTAACCCCCTAACCCAGTTACCTGAGCAAGGGTAACCCCACCAGTGGTGGCCGGGGCGTCTCTCCAGGAAGCCAAACCCGAAGTGAGACCCCCTCACACCAGTCTAGGAGGAAACCCGCTGCCTGAAAGTCCACTGTGAGAAGACGGGCTTGAACTCGTGACCTAAGGCCACTTTGTCCTAGTCCCCCTACCGTTGAACTATTGTCTCGTTGGTATATGATATTACATCGTAAGTTTGTAACAATTAAGAACCATATGAACGAATTCCTTTTGTGACCCAAATAACACATCTAAGCTGCGACACATGTAAATCACTGAACTTATTAATTTAAATAAATGATCTAGAAAAGAGGAAAATAATTTAATGTTCATAAATATCTTTCCTTACTTTGGTTTTTTGAGTTTGCATTTGAGCATAAAGTGGTAACTTGTCTATTTGGATAAAATACCTTCTTGGTGGTTTTGTGTTTTGAATAAAACTTGTACGAGGAAACGAATCTTTTAGTTACCTGGGAACAAATAAAACAAGTTAATTGTTTGATATGTGTTTTATACCTGGACAAACTATACATATTGCTAACATACTATTTAACGTATCATTTGAAGTCTGAACACTAGACGTTATTCAATCGTCTAAAAGGTGTAACTCACAAGAAAAACATTTATTTACATATAAATATGCTTGTTTAACTATAATCTCCAAAACGGCTTGTTTAAAGTGTTTTGCACGAGAACTTAACTAGAATCGTCTTTAGAGAAAAAAAAGAAAGTCGTCTAATGTTGTACTGATGTTATCGGATGACGAAATCTGTCAACTTATGAATTATTCGGAGTGAGAAATTAGTTTTATTACATAATGATGTAAATTCAGTTAATAGTTGATCATATATATAATCGTTAGCAATAAGATATGCCATTTATCTTAACTATTTGATAGTTAATGTCTAAATGGATTATTATTTAGATAACTCAAGGGGTTTTGGCCACTAGTTTTATGGAATCTCAAAGGGTCTAATAACTCATTTCATTTAACTTGAGTAATAAAAAACCCTCTATAAATACCTTGTAATGTTGCATATCTTATTTAGTTAAGTAATTTTATAAGTGTTCAAAGAAAATAACATAGAGATCATGGGAGGCGGTGGCAGCAAAGACAGTGGTGGAGGAGGATCGTGGTTTGGTGGTGGTGGCGGAGGATCATGGTTTGGAGGTTCAAGCAGTGGTAATAGTGGTGGAGGGTCGGGGTTAATGAAGGCTCCTGGTGGTGGTGGATCATATATATCAAGGGCTGGTTTTGAGAGTAACCCAAAAGGGTATTTTTCCGGGCTTCGTGGTGGTTCTAAGGGCAAATGAGTCATTATCATGTAACAAGGCTAAATTTGTCATTTCGTATTTATCTTAAATAAATGTTCATTTTCTTCTATTTACCTTCTTGATGTACTTACGCCTCACACTATTGAAACGTAAAAGATAAATCAAGCTAAATGATCATCTTGAAAAGATAAATCATTATTTCAAGGTAGTAAATAAAAATGAGACTTGAATGACAAATCTGTCGATTTAAAAAAAAATAAATATTTATATTTTTATCACAACGTACATCATCACTTGTAAAATATGCAATTTGTTCAAAGATCCTACGGAAACTAAGAATGCAAACCAGAGTATGATGGTGAACACTCAGTTTGCAATTAGAAAATAATCATAAAACTTATTAAATTTAAGATAAATGTGGGAATTTTGTTCTTGTGTTGTAACGGGAAATTAAATTTAAAAATAATCGAATTGAGCTTTAAGTTGTGCAAACATAGTATAAAGTTGCAAGCAACATTATTAGGGTTTTGTGAAAATAAGTGTTAGACAACACTAAATTATGTCAAAATGTAGATAAAAAATGTACATACACAACAACGGTATATTTAGAATTTAAGAAAACATTATATTAAAAGTAATTAAAATAAGAAAAATTATTATATTTAACCTTACATGTTTTTAAACGATCCCGGTCTTAATTTTTATCACTTTGACAACCAATAGTTCGCTGTTAAAATGTTTTTTAACGCCGTTAAGTTTTTTTTCCAAATTCAAGACCGATGTTTTAAAGCTTTTGATCGGAAGGAGAATACGTGTCAATTGATGTAAAAGTTATCTTGAAACAACGCTCCGAACACCAAAATATCTACATCCGATCGAAGCACCGTACGTTAGGTTTAAATACCCTATTGAAGCATCGTTTCGTCACTCAGATCGTAGTTACGAGGTAACCTTGACATCAATTGACTTGTATTCTCTTTCTGATAAAAAGCCAAAACATCGGTCTTGAATTCGAAAAAAACTTAACGACGTTAAAAAAATTTAACGGCGGGTTGCCAAAGTGATAATTAGGCCGTTACCAATCAATTCAATAGTTAGGACTATAGAAACTAAAAAGTAAAAATTATGACCGTTTAAAATTAATATATAAAGATTAGAGATGATATATATACGACTAAAAGTAGTACGTATTGTTAACAACTTAATTAAAGTAGTGATTGTAGCTGTTAAGAAAAACTATAAAAGATAGTAAATGCAGTCGATCAAGCCTTTGTTTAAATTATGATCATAATTAATTAACTTGTTATCGTAGAAACTAGTCAGAAAACTCAAGGGGTTTTGGTAACTAATTAGCTTTAATTAATTTATTGAATCTCAAAGGCTCTAAGTAACTCATTTCATTTACTTTCAATACTAAAAAAAATCATCTATAAATACATTGCAATGTGTATTGTCTTATTCATACCAATTAATTTAATTTCTTACCAAAGTGTGTTCATAAAATTAAAAATAACATACTAATCATGGGTGGCAGCAAAGGTGGTGGAGGAGGTGGGAAAGGCGGTGGTGGTGGTGTTGGCAGCAAAGGTGGTGGTGGCGGTGGAGGAGGTGGGAAAGGCGGCGGTGGTGGTGGTGGCAGCAAAGGTGGCGGTGGTGGTGGCGGAACCGGGTCAGGTAAAGGAGGTGGTAAAAGTGGTGGAGGGTCCGATTCCATGAAGGCTCCTGGTGGTGGTGGTGTAGCATACATATCAAGATCCGGTTTTGAGAGTAACCCGAAAGGCTATTTTGATGGGTTGCATGGTGATTCCAAGGCTAAATGAGGCATTTTAATAAGGGTTATTGGATTTAATCACCTCCAATTATTGGTTATTGGCCGCTGTCACCTTCAAGTATCATTTTGGCCAATATAACCCCCAACTAAACACTTTGGTGTCCGTATCACCAAAAGTTAACCAATTCAAGTCACTTTTGTTAACTTTTGGTTAATCTTTGGTGATACGGACATCGTATCACCAAAAACTAACCAATTCAAGTTACTTTTGGTTAAATTTAGGTTAATTTTTCGTTAACTTTTGGTGATACGGACACCAAAGTGTTTAGTTGGGAGTTATATTGGCCAAAGTGATACTTGAGGGTGACATCTGCCAATCACCAATAGTTGAGGGTGTTAAAATTCAATAACCCTTTTAATAATGTACGAGGGCTAAAGTTGTCATTACGTATTTATCCTAAATAAATAAATAATTTTCTCTTTTTTATTTCTATTTATCAATATTTTCCATGATACTATGATAATGAATTAGGTTCAAATACAAAGTCTAAATTTCCTAGAAAGTCTAAGAAGGAATTTGGACCATTAGATCTAATATTAAATGAAGATCAATGGCTCATAAACACAAGGTGGCATAATGGTAAATAATTATAACTTTAAATGGTAGGCCAAGGGTATATTAGTCTTGTCTCATTTTCAAATTCCACCCTCTTTTTTAAACGTCCATAACTTTTACATACGACAATATTTTTTAATAAAAATTACACCAAAAAAACGAGCGTTTTTTTATCTTCAAAACGCATACAATATTGATATATAAAAAATGAAATTTTTTTTTGAAGTTTCAGCTCATTGTGTTATATTTTTCAGCTAATTGTGTTATATTTTTCAGCTCATTGTGTTATATTAGTCAAGACATTGTGTTATATTTTTCAGATTGTGTTATATCCGTCAGGTCATTGTGTTATATTTTCATCAGGTCGTTGTGTTAAATTTTCATCAGGTCGTTGTGTTATATTTTCATCAGGTCGTTGTGTTATATTTTCATCAGGTCGTTGTGTTATATTTTCATCAGGTCGTTGTGTTATATTTTCATCAGGTGGTTGTGTTATATTTTCGTCATGTCGTTGTGTTAAATTTTCATCAGGTCGTTGTGTTATATTTTCATCAGGTCGTTGTGTTATATTTTCGTCAGGTCGTTGTGTTATATTTTCATCAGGTCGTTGTGTTATATTTTCATCAGGTCGTTGTGTTATATTTTCATCAGGTCGTTGTGTTAAATTTTCATCAGGTCGTTGTGTTATATTTTCATCAGGTCGTTGTGTTATATTTTCATCAGGTCGTTGTGTTATATTTTCGTCAGGTCATTGTGTTATATTTTCATCAGGTCGTTGTGTTATATTTTCATCAGGTCGTTGTGTTAAATTTTCATCAGGTCGTTGTGTTATATTTTCATCAGGTCGTTGTGTTATATTTTCATCAGGTCGTTGTGTTATATTTTCATCAGGTCGTTGTGTTATTTTTCATCAAGTGGTTGTGTTATATTTTCATCAGGTCGTTGTGTTATATTTTCATCAGGTCGTTGTGTTATATTTTCATCAGGTCGTTGTGTTAAATTTTCATCAGGTCGTTGTGTTATATTTTCATCAGGTCGTTGTGTTATATTTTCATCAGGACGTTGTGTTATATTTTCGTCAGGTCGTTGTGTTATATTTTCGTCAGGTCGTTGTGTTATATTTTCATCAGGTCGTTGTGTTATATTTTCATCAGGTCGTTGTGTTATATTTTCATCAGGTCGTTGTGTTAAATTTTCATCAGGCCGTTGTGTTATATTTTCATCAGGTCGTTGTGTTATATTTTCATCAGGTCGTTGTGTTATTTCAGATCATTGTGTTATTTCATTAGGTTATTGTGTTATAACACAATGACATGAATAAATAACACAATGACTTGACAAATAACACAATGAGCTGAAAAACGTGAAATTTTTTTTTTGTTTTTTATATATGAATATTATACGCGTTTTAAAGATAAGAAAATGCTCGTTTTTATGGTGCAATTTTTTTAAAAATATAATAACGTATGTAAAAGTTATGGACGTTTAAAAAAATGGGGTGAAACTTAAAATATAGAGACATTACCATCTTTACCCTTCCTTCTAATTTTAAGGGAGTGTCACATGTCATCATCTCATGGCTTCTTAGACTTTCTAGGAAAATTGGACTTTGTAGTATAACTCCACTCCTATGATAATATGATGTGTGTGGAATTGAAGCTGTTTCTCATATTAAATTTTAAAATAAAATTAATAGAAAAAAAGAGAGATAAAGACGAGAAGCTTGGCCCACAAATACAACAACCTAAACCACCTTGAGCCAATGATTTGAGAATTTGAAATGATAAAACAATAAAAACCTATTATACTTTGTGTAAAAAATGACTGTAAATTTAATTTTTATATTAAAAATGCCAAAATGGGCATTTCACATTTTTTTCATTTATGTAATCGGCATCTTATTAGGCTAATGTGTTATCATCAAGATTGAAGACAAGACTTGACCAATAAAAACTGACTGTTACATGATCAAAACATAGCATATCCTTTTCTCAAGTATTTGATTCACACTTTTTTTTATAACAAGACTTGATTTTTTTAGATACAATTTAAACTCAAGACTAAATTAAACCGTTCATGCTTTCAAGTGGATGTGGATTCAATTTATGTAATGGCTAATTTTGCTAGTTATAAACTCACATGAGCCAATGCTTTTTCTCAACTATTATCAATCAGTAAATAAATTATTTTACTGTTATATGGATTCTGATTCTAATAACGACAACTAAGCTACAAATAGTATGTTGACCAAACGCCAATTTAATTATCACGAGCAGATCTATAAAGAGCCTAGAAATACTCTGGGACATCCTCAACTTTTGTTATGTATTATAGTTTTTACTATTGTAAGTATTGAGATACCTTTTAAATAAAAATTATGATACTTTTAGAACAAATTTTTTTTTAAGATAGCTTTGAAAATTTGTCATTGGGTATAATTATTCAATTAAAATTTTAGTATTTCTATATATGTTTAATGTCGTGTAGGTATAATAGTAACACGTACGATGCTATTTCATTTAATAATTGTATAGTTTATGTTGTCAGTTTAATATACTATCGACCAAGAGTGCAAGTGTTGACTAACTGTGACACTTACAAAAACTTGAATTATTATCAAGAATATACTTAATTAAGAGACGTTCAACAAATTCAAAATGCCAATAATGCACTCTTTTGTCGGGAATATTGTATTAGCTAGCTAGCTAGGTGTCACTTAACCAAGTTTTGTTATGTTTCAGCTTCTTAATCATATCATGATCAGTAAATATTAAGACTAGTCTTAATTTTAAATTTTACAGTTAATTTTATTAAAATGTTTATGTAAAAGTAAAATGTTAATTGTCATGTATCGAGTGTGTACAAGCATAGATTTTTACATAAGATCTCAATCAAAGAATCACGATGGATCTGATTTATAAAAATACTAATAAAACTGATCTTTTAACACTCTACAATGATTATATATATTGTTCATAAAATGTTTATTAATATCACCTAAACATATAACGTATACAATTACATGTATGTGATAGATTAATTTTATAGTTTTAGGTTGTGGTTAGTTTTAACATGCATTTTTAGTTGAAAATTAAACTATTATTACTCGACCCATTTTAACGGGTCTATATTTTGCACACTATATCCGTTTTGATCAGTTTATTTTGTGCCCTAGGATTCACCATTGTACAATTATATAAGTAAGTTTATGTTATTATATCGAGGTTTTGTTTTCAGTAGACTATGTTTTGTTTTTCAAAAGAGGGTTGCGACGTAACTTGTTGTCCGTTACCTAGCTACCACCTTATTTTAAATTTCTTGGGGAATGATATATATATATAAGTTTTTATAAGCAAGTAATATTAGAGAAATTAAATAAGAAATAAAGGTTGTTTATCATTGAAGCTATATTGGTTTGTACGTGTCCCAACTATAACTTTTCGGTCGGCTTCTACCGGTTCTAACTATTTAATTGTCTGTCAACGGTATCAACTATTTAATTGGCTATCAATGATCCCAACTTTTATCACTTTGGAAACCAAAGGTTCGTTGTTAAATTTTTTTTAGCGTCGTTAGGTTTTTTCAAATTCAAGACCGATGTTTTAAGCATTTTGATCGGAAGGATAATACTAAGTCGTTAGATGGAAAAGTTACCTCGAAACGACGCTCCGAACAACGAAACGGTGCTTCAATCGACTTCAATCGGATGTAAAAATTTTATCGTTCAAAGAGCTGTTTTGAACAAACTTTTACATCAATCGACTTATATTATCTTTCCGATCAAAAGCCTAAAACATCGGTCTTGAATTCAAAAAACACTTAACGTTGTTACAAAAAATTAACAACAGAACGCTACTTGCCAAAGTGATAAAAATTGAGACTGTTACCGACTAATCTAATAATTAAGTTACATAAAAGTTAAAAAATGATAGTTGTTATCTAGTAAAACCAATATATCATCATTGAAACAAAAGGAGTGTCTATCTTGATGTAAAGATTAGGATTTATAAGCAATTGCGATCTGAGTCATCATTTTAATATCAACCATGTCACTTTCGTGTATACATATAATAAGTAACAAAAACCAAAATGTTTACAAGCATATGGTCGTAATCAATTAATTTCATAATATAAAAACACGTACGTACATAACTACATGTATAAAACTACAACATTTGATTGTTCTTTTGCAAGCCTTACAAAAACCGATAGGCTGTTTTCATGACTTACGTGTTACCCCAAAACGAGTCATTGTCAATGAATACTTATGCTGTAGATATTGTGTTCATATACTCTTAATATATTTTCTATTTTATTACAAATATTTAAAAAAATTATTGTAATTAAACTAGCTACTAAATATAAATTTATATATAGATATTATACTTTTAAAATATCAAATGATAAAAAAAATAAAGATTGGTAAAGATGATTTTTTTATAACACATATGACATGTTTGATAGTCTTTTAATGGTTCATTACGAAACTACCTGCTAATGTTTCAAAGTTTTTTAAATTTATTGATTAAAAGTTAAATGTCATATAATTTGTGACAACTTATCATTAAGAATTAAGATGTAGTCGTTTAATAAGTCATTAAGCGGCAATCGAACATTCGAACAAACCTATAATCGAGCTTAACTTCCAAGTGGGTCTTGACTAAAACCCTATAATCCGAACACATCTATATACCATTTCACTTGTCATTATTGATTTAAAGTTAATTACTTTTATATGGCTTGTCTCTTCGATAATTCATATTCCTACTAATTATCAATACCAGAGTTTGATATATGAAATGTATTTTTAACTTTTTATTATTAGTTTGACGTTTTAAAAACTTGAACTCATAATTAAGCAAATAACCAACGGACGAGAGGAGAGTCCCGGTAAGTGATAACATTACATCTATATATTTGCATGACTCGACATGTAAATTACACATCTTTTCTCTCACGTGCTTCAAATTATCAAGTTTTAATGATGAGTAGATAACAATGTGAGAGCCTGAGATAGTGAGAGGGTACACGGTTTAATGATTAATTAAAGTAATTAGTGACATGGGAATATTTTTAATTAACTATTGTAGTGGAATTAAGTGTTAGCCGTTGGTTTAGATATTTTGTTATAAAACAAACACACTAGTTAAATCTTAATTAATAATATTCCCATGTGGTCCAACTAAAACTCATTTCATTGATATTTTAATTCATAATTATTATTATTATATATGTATGATCTTTAAACATTTGTTTTAATCATCAAAAACTTTGTGCGATTGACCAACTTTACTTTTAAAAGAAACAAGTTATGCATAACACCAAATATTTTTTTTACAGAAAAAAGCTTTAGAATAAAAAATTATTAGCATAAACAAGTCGAGCCGGATCCTAACTCTCGTCTAAACTCAAGCTAGCCTTGTTTAAGTTAAAGACTTAAAGTAGTGAAACTCAAGTTCTATTAAAAAAAAACTCAAACTCAATTCGTGAATAGTTTTCAAAATCGTGCTTCACTAATTTACATATTTAGTAGATACATTTAAACTGTTTTTTAATATTATTATAGATCTAATGTTTGTATATAAGGGTGGAAAGAGCATCTATGGTCAGTCTAATCCCGGTGCAATAGGTGTGATGAACACTGGACAATCGCTTTTGAGGTGGGTAACAAGGTGGTGGTGGCGAGCATGGGGACATAGGAACAAATCAACATGAGCGGCCCTATGAGCATCCTATGAGGTGGGTTTAGGTGGTGGTGACCAGGGGCGAAGCCACATAGTCGGCATCGGGGTCGGCAAAAACCCCTCTTTTTTCGACGCATAATGTAAAATTATAGTGTTCATCCGAACGACATTAGTTTTTTTATTATTAACGACAACGATATCATCTAAAAAATATATCGCACTGTTGCATAGTTTTAAAACAAACGTTTACAAAATTTATAACAGATTACCTGTTAATTGGGAGTTGGGCTAATTAAGAGATAAAACTATTGGGTTACTTGGGTCATTGGTGAAGACTATTAAACATAATAATCTCCTAAACGTATAAGTTGATATTGATGATATTATGATGAAAAAACTTAGAGTACAACTAAAGATAAGTTTTTGTTATTTTTTATTGACATTTTAAATTTATCATGGTGACAGCAATTCTTTTTATTTCATGATTAGACTCGATCTGAAACTTAACTGAACTGAAAAATAATGTCTAGCCATCTTGATTTTGGAATCCAAAAACCAAAAAATTCCGCCACCATTGAAAAATTCATGAATCCGACACTGGTGGTGAGAAACATTTTCATGAGTAGGAATCAAAATTTAAGAGAATAGCTCGTGGCCTCCTCACTGAGCTCAAGAGTGACACTCCAACCACCAAGGGTAGTAGGAGGGTAGGGAGCTCGTTAGCTCTCGCCAGGGCCGGCCCCGAGGAGTATAAGGCCATGGGCGAGTCGGAAAAAAATACCCTTATAAAACTAACGATTGGGCTATTTGTTTTAGGGTCGAACCCGTGGATTATTTTTTATAATATTAAAAAGGTTTTTAAATGCAATCGTTTACTTGTTTTAACAGCTGAGCTATTTGTTTAACAAAAATAGATCTGTTAATTAAACAAAAACACTAGAATATGTAGCACAATGTCGATTTAAAAACAAATACAAAAATACATACATAAAATACTTTAAATTTCATGACCCCTAAAATAATCTAGCCCTGACCAACCTCATGACTTCTTCAGCTCGCTTCTTGATGTCACTCTCCCTAATACAACATGTATTATTTATAATAATAATACTATTTATGTAAATACATTTTAATAAAAAGATATATTAAACAAAAGCTTATATTTACGTTTTCGAGCATTGCCAAACTTCACATATGAATGAAGCTTATATTTAATTTGATCTTTCAAAATTGGTAAGGATGAACTAAATTTATGTTAAAAATTTATGATGAAACTTTTGTTTTGTTTGCAAGTGATTCAAATAAAAAACGAAAATAATGCAGCTATTTTGGTTTCGTTTGCCAGTCATCATCAACATGTATACAAAAGCCACCGTTGGATCCATATCCCCTAAATCCAACGGCTAAAATCCCACTTCATCTCAACAAAAACCGCCTATATAAACATACACCCATCCATCGTTTCCAAAAAAAATCAGGCAGCATAAATTCCCAATTCAAAACCCTAAAAATTCCACAACATCATCAAAATTTCAGTGATATCGATTCGTACCAATTAGGGAATGCAGAGAGATGAGAGGAGATTCGCGGCTGTCTAACGGTAGCCGGCCTAAAAAACCCATTGCCGGCCGGAATTGCCACCGGAAACACGTCGAAGACGGGTGAACTGTAAAACGATCTGGTAAAATTGTGGTTGTTGATTTTCAGATTTTAGATTTAACAATTTGTTATGGCAGCGAAAGACGACGGAATTAATGGTGTATTGCACGGGAAGTATGAATTAGGTCGACAGTTAGGGCATGGAACGTTCGCGAAGGTATACCACGCGCGAAACCTGCAAACTGGAAGAAACGTAGCGATGAAAGTTGTTGCGAAGGAGAAGGTGATTAAAGCAGGTATGATGGAGCATCTTAAACGCGAGATCTCGGTGATGAAGATGGTTAATCATCCGAACATCGTTGAGCTTCATGAAGTTATGGCGAGCAAATCGAAGGTTTATTTCGTGATGGAGCTTGTTAGAGGCGGTGAATTGTTCTCCAAAATTGAAAAAGGTAAGCTTCGTGAAGACGTTGCTCGGAGTTATTTTCAGCAGTTGATATCCGCCGTTGATTTTTGTCACAGTCGTGGCGTGTATCATCGAGATTTGAAGCCGGAAAATTTGTTATTAGACGATGAAGGTAATTTGAAGGTGACTGATTTCGGTTTAAGTGCTTTTTCCGATCATTTACGACACGACGGTTTGTTACACACAACGTGTGGGACACCGGCGTATGTTGCACCGGAAGTGATCGGAAAAAAAGGATACGACGGTGCGAAAGCTGATATTTGGTCATGTGGAGTTATTTTATACGTTCTTCTCGCCGGATTTTTACCTTTTCAGGACGAAAACGTCGTCGCGATGTACCGGAAGATCTACCGTGGCGATTTCCGGTGTCCGCCGTGGTTCTCATCGGACGCTCGCCGGTTAATTACGAAGCTTCTAGATCCAAATCCTGACTGTAGGATCACAATCTCCAAAATCATTGAATCTTCATGGTTCAAAAAACAAACACCAAAAAGCTTCATGTTCGAAAACGATATTATTATTCAGAAACGGAACAAAACCGAAACGTTAAACGCGTTTCACATAATTTCGTTATCAGAAGGTTTTGATCTGTCGCCGTTGTTTGAGGAGAAGAAACGAGAGGAGAAAGAAGAGATGAGATTCGCAACGACGAAGTCGCCGGAGACTGTGGTGGCGAAGCTGGAATCGGTGGCGACGGAGATGAAGTTCACGGTGGATAAAACTGGAGATGAAAGCAGTTTGAGGATGAAAGGAAATGAGATAGGAAGAAAAGGGAGATTGGGAATAATGGCGGAGATATGGGCGGTGGCGCCGTCGTTGGTTGTGGTGGAGGTGAAGAAATCGAGCGGTGATACGTTGGAGTATAACCAGTTCTGTAGCAAGCAGCTCCGGCCGGCGTTGAAGGATATTGTGTGGACGTCCGGCGATGAATCAAGTCCGGCCGGTGTAGTAGGTTGTATAAATTGAATTAATTTGGGTTATTGTTTGTTTGTTTGTGTTTGTTCATGATTTCCATATTATTATATTGGATCGTGAAATTATTGATTGTATTGTGGCAGTGAATCTTTTTATCGTGTCTAGTGGCAAGTTAGGATATATATGATGAGTCGAATAAGCAACATGTCGATGATGATATTTGTCTTCTTTCATGTTTTTATAACCATATGGTTTATGAATTGTTTGGGAGAAGTTTATTTGTATTCATTTATTTAACTAAACCAATAAATATGAACAAAATATTTTCGTCGTTTAGTTAAATGAACACACGTTATGTTCGTTTAATTATGTTTGTGAATGTTCGTTTATGTTTGTTTATTTATCTTCATTCGTTTAAAAACTAAAATAAAATTTCATACACGTATTTTTTTTATATTTTGATTCCATTTTGATCACGTTGTTTTTATATTCTTTTTAATCTTTTATTAGTTTGTTGATGAACATTTTTAATGTTTTTGGTATATTTTTTTTATTTTGATGAACTATGTATATTTAACCACTAATTTACAAATGTGTTTTGGATAAATTATGATGTATTAGACTTGTTCATTTGTGATCATTAATGTTCGTTTATGTTTATTAGTTTTTGTACGTTTGTGTATGTTTGTGTCCGTGAACTGTTTGTTTAACTTTTTAATGAACAACATGAAGAAACGCTAACGAACACGAACATTTCCTTTTCTTAATGAACGAATATGAACATGAAAGTTGTGTTCAGTTATATGTTTGTGTTCGTGTTTGATTAAAGTTAAATAAACAATCACGAACATGCCAATGCTCGTGTTCGTTTGGTTTGTTTACAGACCTACTAAGACACTCATGTTTACGATTAAGCGTCGGGGGGCTTTGCTGTCTAGCTCGTGCAATCAATAAAAAAGCATTTGTGCTAGCTTTGTAAGCTAAGCAAGCATGGTTCTCCGGGATCGTAGAAAGAGAAGATAAAAGTTTGCTCTCTCGGGGGTCGCGGAAAGAATTTAAATCAAACATAACCATTAAGTTTGTGTTATCATGAATGATGTTTCTAAACTATATATCTAGAAACTCATTTTTAGCTTAAAAAAACCCTCTAAAGCCCTATAGAGTTTGGGTCGTTTTTAGCACACACATAGGAAATGCAAACTTCCAACCACTTTTGGAAGGTTTTTTAAACCACGAAAGACAACTTAGGTTCAATGTCACGTACGCCTCTTCATAAATAAAGTTAAAGCATGCCTAATTAAGAGTAGTCGGAATGCATCTCTGCTCCTCTTGTCTCATCTGGCGAGAGACTGAGAGAAAAGTTAGAGAGAGAGAGAGAGAGAGAGAGAGAGAGGGATGACGGGTACAATGATGTTGCGGCAACCCCATTCCAATGGTGGCGAGGTGGAGGCTATATATGCAAGATAGGTTCCGATTACATGAGTAAATAGTAAATAACTATACTAGGTTATAACTCGTGTATTACATGGATGGAATAAAAAGAAAATTTAAAAGATGGTCATGAAGATTTAAATATTACAAAGCGACAGTTTTAAAAGATTACAATGACCATCAAATTGATATTTTAAAGATAAAAGAGGTTAAACGAGAGAAGTTGACAGAAGGACGAAAATGACACTTTTTCACAAAACCAAACACCAAAATGACAAGAAAAAAAATATAAGAACGAAAATGGTCGAAACGGTACAAACCCAGGGACTATTATGATAATTTACTCATAAAACTTTAATCATGAGAGAAATAATCATTGAGTTCATCCCAAATTAATTAGAAGACAGATAGAACGGGTATTAAATTTAAATTGTAAATATAGTCGTGCAATTAAAAATTGTGGGCTTTCGCCTGTACAATATAATATGTGCGTCACGACCAAAAAAATAAAAAAATAAAAAAATATTCGTCTGCGCCTCCGACAATGACTTCAGACAGACGTCAACGACAACTTGGAGAATAGTCGTTGTAGGGTAAAAATTTATAGTCGCCGACTTTTTTTTGGACAACGAAACAAATAGAGCTCGGCTACCCGAGGTAACCCAATGGCGAAAGGCAACCCTAAACGCTCTGCGAACACAGACAACGCTGGGTAGCCGAAACCCACCTATTAACCCGACTCCAATTCGGGGGAAACCCACTAACCCGTCCGCCCGCAGGCACGACGACAAGCTAGTGGTAAAACCCGTTTGGCTCAGAGATCGAACTTGTGTTGCCACAAAGTCTCCCTTCATTGCCCTTATTTGCCCCTTCCAAAGTGGTGGTAGTGAGACTAGAACTTGGGTCTTTTTTGGATAATCCAAGCCTCTTACCACTATACTAAATTTGTAACACACGGGTAATAATTTAGTAATTTAATAAATTAAAGTTTTTTCTGCTCTATTATTTAGAAAAGAACAAATATTTGTTCTGAAAATTTAAAAGGAAAAAATTATGTGAATATATTTTTCTTATAAGTTGATGGAGTAAAAAATTTATGATTAATATTATGTTAAAAAGATATTTTCAAATTTTCTTAAATATAATTGTAATTATTGTTTTTAAATATTATTATTTAACTCGGATATAACACACGGGTATTAAAATTAATATATTAATAAAAATCAAAACAATACGTACATAGGGGTGTAAATGAGTCAAACCGGCTAACAAGCTACTCGAGATCGACCCGGTAAAAAGCTCGTTCAAGTCGAGCCTTAACGAGCTCGAGCCCGAGTTCGAGCGTAGAATAATGTTCGTTTTGTTATCGAGCTCGAGCTTTGCATACAATACTCGACTAGGCTCGCGAGCCTTATCGAGCCTAGTAGGAAATTATTTTTTATTTAAAATATTTAATAATTATTTCACATTTATTAAAAATATAACATAATAGGTCTTTGTTATCGAGCTGGTTGTCGAGCTTTTTATCGAGCTCGAGCCAAACATTGGTTTGTTTAATACAAAACGAGCTTTATCGAGCCGAGCTCGAGCTTTTCTCTACTTTCACGAGTCGAGCTCGAGCTTTAAATTTGAGGATTTCTTAGTGGCTAGAAAATGCAGTCAGCGACTATATTGAATATAGTAGTGACGACCGCGAAAGACCGAGTCAAAGAAGACATAATGGATAGTCACTGGTCAAACAGGACATGTTCGAAATTTTCCCATATTAAAATATATATATTCTTGTGGCCATCAAATATCGAATGATAAATATTATAGTTGGATGATCAGTCTCGATAAGTGTTGGTAGTTGATATATACACAACATAAATATAGTCACAGTTGAATACATGTTTAACAATTAACAAATTAAGATATGGTTTTGTTAAGTTAAACATTCATGAAGTAAGTAATTAAGATATGATATGCTAGCTAGTTGATTTAAGATAAGAGTTATATGTTTTGAAAATTATAAATGGAGCCAGGGCCGGTTCCGAGGAATCGGGTGCCCTCGGGTGCCCTGTGCGAGACAAGAAAAAAAGGCTATCTAACCCGAAGTATCAACGCACTAAATTATATAAACTAAATTTTTAACCAAAAAACAAACGTTTGATAATTAAACATAAGAAAATCAAAGTATTTGAATTAGTAAAAATCAAAATTATATATAATTTTTTTATTTTTTTAAAATTTGGTTCCCCCATCAAACGAGTGCCCTGTGCGGTCGACTATCCCGCACACCCCATGGGCCGGCTCTGAATGGAGCTATAGCTAGCTAGGTATTTTGTTTCAAAAAAATAACCTTTGAATATATGTTACTTGACAAGTATATGTACCAATCAATTGAATTGCCTCACCCCCAAAATAAAGTAAATAGGATAAACAATAAAGTTATAACATATAATCAAGTCATTTTCATTGTTACATCTAGGGGTGTTCATTCGAATCGAATGCGAATTGGGCGAATTAGGCGAATCGAATTGGTCGAATTGGGACTTTTAAAAACTGTATTCGTATTCGATCCACATTCAAATAAAAATCTATGTATTCGATTCGATTAAGTTATTCGAATTCGAATCGAATTCGAATAGATTCGAATGTATTCGCTTTTAAAAAAATATAAATAAACAAACACATCAAGTAACAATACAAATGTAGCACCAACATAACATAAGTGTACAGCATTACCCAAACAATGTGCAAAACATCACTCAAACAATACGCAAAATACTAACGCATCAACAAGTCTAAAACATGTTAACAAAAGGTCTAAAACTGCATAATCACACACAAAAAAGACTATAAACAAGTTTAAAACCTGTAGAAACAACAATTAAGCAGTTGTCATAACACAAAATCATGTTCATATGCAGAAACAACAATTAAGATTGGGTAATGGGTTGGATTTGGGTATTTTAACTTTACTTTAAGCCCACTAAATCATATTCATATATAGATAATTAATTAGATATATTAAAAATATATATTAAAAAATATATAAATTTCTTATTCGAATTGGGCGAATCGAATGCGAATACAGAAAATCATATTCGTATTCGATCCACATTCGACAAAATTATTCGAATCGAATGCGAATCGAATTCGAATAACTGAAAGTCGATTTCGAATGGCCTTAATCGAATTCGATTCGAATCGAATTTCGAATAATTCGAATGGTATTCGAATAATGCACACCCCTAGTTACATCGATCTTAATTCTTGAGTGAAATCGTGGATTTTGGTAGTGTGTGCTAGTCACCATTGAATGCGAGCTGACACATTACTTTTTGAACCAACCCACATGAGAAATTATACATGATAAAGTTATAACGTTCGCTTCACGTTATAAGACAACCTAAGAAAGTATAGGTTACGTACGACAAAAGCTTTTGCTACTACATGAATTAAATACGTTATATACAACATGATAAAGTAACTTAAACATACTCGATCGAATCCATATGTGTTTCTGAAGTATCATGATATGAATTTGTTTATTAGAAGTTAGTGATGTAATTAAACAGGCCGGTTTATTTCTTTTGTTTAAAATGGTAGGAAAACTTGTCATTTACTTACTGTACAATTGATCTTTCATAATATGATGTATCAAATACAAAACTTCAGGCGGTTGGCCATTTGGTTCAATGACATTTCAATGATAGACTAAAACACTTGACTTCTTAGAGGTAATGGGTTCTAGTCTTAAGAAGAGGGGTTTTACACAGAAAATGTTAAAGGTTCTTGCCCTGGTTTTCCCCAGGGGCGGTTAGTTGACGAGTCTTAGACTCCGACTTTCCTGCTCTTCGGAAGGGTTGGTCGTGGCCCCGAGAAGAGTATTCTTCTCTTAGGGGAGCTGTCACACTCTGCCGCAAATAATCCCTCTTACAGGGGATAGGCCGTGCATGGGCTTCTAGGCTCGGTCATTACACTCCCCTGAGCCACCGGTTTGCTGGTGGTGCAATTGCCGTTTCAAAAAAAATACAAAACTTCAGACAATAAATAAGATATAAATATAATAGTTCTTAAACCGTTATGACTTATTTATTTTTTATTAATAAAGAATATTTTATAAGAAATAATTTATAAAAAATAATTATAATAATGTTATTAAAAACAAGCAGAATTGAAATAATGGCCAAACGGAGTTGCCGCATGGGTGCACACTTATATAAAATTAGGTTAAAAGTCTAATCATTGCGGATATATATATATGACGATGTTGACACTTGTTTGGTTTTATTAGGTAAAAAAATATATTTTTGTTTGCATTAGAAGTTTCATTTGAGAAGACTCATATATTGCAAGAAGAAAAAGAAGAAACCTAAATCACTAAAAAACTTATCAATGGTTTAGTTTTTTTAAATAAATTCACTTCCTACATACAAATGTGTAATGTATAAACTAAAAAAATCATTAAAATATTTTTTACGTATGTATTTTTAGCGTTTTAAGTTTACCTACACATGTGTAAGTAACCTAACTTATACATGACTTCCACATGTGTATGTTTAACAAATAAACGAAATTCATTAAATTTTATTTTTTGTTTTTCTAAGTTAATGAATAAATTTTGTATTTCTATCATTTTTTTGTATGTTAGGAACGTTTTTTGTTGAAAAAATGAAGAAATTAGTTATTTCTTTCACTTCTCGTAATATTTGCTCTTCTCAAATGAACCCTCCCCTTTGTTTGCAAATGTTTATACAACTATATATATATTCCCTTTTAATTTATAAACGATACTATTTTGGTGAAATTTTATAGTTCACTTTTTTGTTTTAGATTTTTATCACAATATCTTTATTAGATTACACTTTTCGTCTCTCTTAAAAAAATTGTTATTTACACAATCAAAGGATATTGATAATATTGTCTGAGATGAAACAAGGAGAAGAGAAGAAAAAGAGATATACAAAAAAAACAAAATATGATGGGTCACTTAGCAATGGATGTAGGAGTGGTTTGACGGTGGTAGCGGTTTGGTCGGGCATATTATGTGGTTGTAAGCGGCGGCGATAGTTGGAGTTGTTGTGGTGTTGTGAGTAGACGACGTCAACGACATGTGAAAATCTGTATTTAGTGCATTTTAGATATCAATTGATGTTGCTGTCGGGGCCTATGTTTAACAAATGCGAAACCGAACATAAAGAGGTAACTAGAAACATAAAAGACCCACGCAACGTGCAAGCTGACCACTACAACTAGTTGTAACATTTAGAGACGTTAGAAATTGTGTTTTAAACTTATTTTGGGCATCGTATTTTATTCAAACAAAAAAAATATATATGAAAAACACATATTTGACAAATCATTTTCTGTGGTTGTAATCACCATATTATGATCACAAATTTAACACGACTCTGTCTCTTAAAGGGTCAATAATGTAACAGTCTTATAGTTTTGATGGTTTAAATCTTTGCTTTTCTCATACTAGTTGTTGAAATATCTGTTACAAGTTAGATATTTAGTAGATATTTATAAGTTAGGAAGAGTTTATTAACACCATTCAGAGTGGGTTTGTGTTTTTTTTTAATATTTGTGAGCATATATATATAATAGCTAGTTTAATTATGTATATTTTAGGAAAGTGGTTCCGAATATTTTTTAAAAATGATTGTGAATGAAGAAGATAGAAAATAATAATAAGGTATAAAAATTTTTTTAATTGAAAATAAGAGAGAAAAAGATAATGATTATAGGGATGATGATGACAAGAAACGTACTATGAATGCTCTACAAGCAAACATTAAAATCCCAAAAATTGTTTGGACGGTCAATAGGACGAAGAGACTATAACTGTTAAAACTAAAAATGTTAGGGACATAAATAATTAAGCTTGTATAACTGTATTGAAGTTGTTAACACACTCAAAACCGAAAACCAAAAACACACTTCAGATAAGAAAACCCCATTGATCCAATTTGAAAAT
Organism: Tagetes erecta; assembly: GCA_030867185.1. NCBI lineage: Eukaryota > Viridiplantae > Streptophyta > Magnoliopsida > Asterales > Asteraceae > Tagetes > Tagetes erecta. The sequence continues at coordinate 3,555,114 of CM061492.1, forward strand.
CCTTTATTTTTTAATCTCAGATGAACCTAAACCCAAGACCTAAATTGTTAGCTTAATATGCTATCAGATATTAACTGAACAAAGTCAACGTGGTAATTTGCAGTTTTGACACTCACCAGCGCATGTTGCAAATCTTGGTTGGTTCTCGCTTGGGCGTTTGAGCACAAACTTGTTCTTTATCCAACTGAAAACCATAAAAATATAATGAGATTAGAGTGTACTGAATTTAATACCCAAGAGTTACTAAACAATGCCATAATTATTAGCAAACTATATATATTGATCATTTGCCATGTACGTATCTATACATTTCATAAAGGAAAACAAATTACAAAAGGGAAGAAAGACAAGCATATATATAGCCGTTGGCTTTCATCATACACAGCTCGAGTGGCACACGATCCAAACCAATGCCACATGCTTTTAGTGGTATGTTCGATCTTGTTTTCTTTTTCCTCTTTTTGGTGTAACTACATACCTATTCTTGAAAACTTATCTTCTTTGTGTAGCCCTCAAGTCACCATGACTAATTGCATTATAACCACATTAATGGAAATTGTGAGGCGATTAATTATAAACACTTGCTTAGGAGACCCACATCACAAGCATGACATTCAGAATAGTTTGGAATTTGAAAAATGTGATTTGAAGGATCTCTTGTGCCTTAGTTCGATCCTTGATCATTTGTCATCATGCCTCATAATTAAGTGAGATTCATCAGTCACACATATATATAGAAGGTTATTTGATTAGTCCCACCTGAAAAGACCCGTACGTTTATTAGTTTTATGATGTTTCTGTGTATCACACACTGAAAATAACAATCAATATATCTAGTGCATATATACATTTGTTAAGCCCACGTCTCAAAATGTGTAACCCAAAAACATACTTCTTCCCTCTATTCTTTCTGCAGAATATACCCACTAAAAATTCTGCTGACGACAGATTTCAATCGGAGCTATTCTTAAATGGCCAGCAGCGATGCAGGCGAGTGACAGTTTTCACAGCTTCAAAAATAATAAAAAGCAAACTCCTATAAAACAACAGTATTGAAGTTTTCTCTTTTCTAGTACTTGAATTGCATCTCAGAATGTACACAAAAGAAATAAAAAAGACTAATGGTCAGTTTTAGCCAATTACGTACATCCGGCCTATTTTGATCCCTGTTATGTGGAACTTAATTATCTCAATCAATCCTAACAACATGAAACAAAACATATAACTTAATAACAGGAATGAACCTATAATGGGTTAATTAGTAGGTGGACTTCAACATATACACATGGCATTTCATAACCCTGAATATATTCTGAAACACAAACAATGGCATTTAAGAGGTGCATAATAAAAGCATGTTAAATATGTATCAATAAGTATTTATAATTTTGTGCCTATGTTCAAGTTGAAAAAATGCACCGGCCACAGTTCACCACATCATAGTGTCTCATTAGACTATACGAAACAACAACTAAGACTTACAGTAAAACCCAATGATATTTATTAAGATCATGCTAAAGGACTACGATAGTACTGGTTTAAATAGTGTTTGGGAAGGAATTCACATGTGTACATTCATGTCTAACATTAAACCTTGATACTAGAATTATTAAACATGCCTCTAGCTAATAAAATATGCTTCTGAATCAAGTTAATATCCTTAAAAATAAAACTGCTCACTCGTTTTTTTCAAATTTTAAGGAAATAAATTACAGCAAAGAAGCTAAGATCCAACAAAAGTTTCTTAGAGCTATAATGGAGATGACAAAATGCAGACGCTAATTTGAGGTTTTCATTAGTAAATCTTTTGGTATACGAAACAAAGCTAGTGTGTTTGCAAGGCCACACATTTTGTGCATGAGGATAGACTTTTGCAGACTTCATTTCACAAATTGTGAAAGAAATTAGAGTACCATAAAAGGGGGTTGTTAAGGTATTTGAATTTTGTATATTTACATACATCATTGGTGAGGGCATAAAGGGATGAAGCCATGTGATGCATTTTTTTGTTACAACTTAAGATGATTTCATAGTAGCAGACTAGCACTGATTCGTGATGAGTAAGACTTATGACATACGAATTTTTTTACAAGTTTATGTACATTGTCATATATGTGTTTATTGGTTAACGAAGGAACAAATGCACACACTTATTTTAATATCGACCAATTAGTGTGTTGTATACAACACAAAACATAATTAACACCTATATATGCTAAATGATCTAGCTACTTAATCCCAGTTTAACTACTTAATGAACTTTAAGCCACTTGGCAGATTGCTAATTGATTTACTAGATTTTAAAAACAAAAGTTAAAGATCCACCTGCAAGGGCTTGTGGGCTAGCAATAACAACGTGTGTAGACTGTAGAAAATGTGTTCCTTCCCCAATTGGTCGAAGGATTAAGTTATATGATTGACCAAAAAAATGTGGATTTAGGAGTAGGATAAAGTGTGTGTGAGTTAGTCATTCTAAAAAAAAGAATTCATGATCACACACCATATATGGCTCATGTAATTTCATATGTTCCAAATGGTCACAATTTCATAATCAAAGTATTTCAAGTTTTTTGTCAAATATTACTAAATTTTTGGCAGGATGCAGGCATTTAGATAATGCACGCACTCGGTGAAAACAGGTAAATCATCATGTCAAAACCATCTTAATTAAGCAAAAAATTTATTTCTGGTCAGGCTAAGTGGCATTCAAACTTTGTACTTAAGTCAATCATGGCACGCATTAACTCACAAGATAGGATCCAAATTCAAAATATCAGCAAACTCTTTCCTAAATTCAACAATATATCATGTGCAAAAGTGAGCCATTAGCATGTAAGGTGCAAACATAATATATATTAAAGATGGGACTAGCTTTTAAACACATGTAAAACCTTTCTTTTTGTAATTAAAAACCTAAAAGTACCATAATGGGGAAATAATAGCTTAACAAATGCTCCACTTTTCCACTAAAGCACCCTTGTGGATTGGTACCTAATGATTTAACTATGTCCTATATATATAATGAGTAGAAAGTAGAAACATAATCATATGGTCAATTAAGCTTCTCTAGCAATTGCTTAATAATAGTTGTGCTACACTATTGACATTAAGTGGCTCAACTAGTCAGGAGTAACTTGCAATAACCGTTAATTAAGGAAATCAATTATTAACTCCCTTAGTCCATTGTACAGCTGGTTACCTAACAATAAACATAAAGAGCAAATAACTATACTGAGGCTGTAATAGAGATAATTGTACTGGCAGCATACAATTCATATAATATATATAGACAAGCAATTGCTGCAATTTATCCACCAAGTAGATCATTATTGCACTGTTAATCATCACATTAAATTACAATAAACAATAGGAAAGCTAATGAAACAATAAGTGACTTTCAATAATTATATATCCTATGAAAGTATAATTCGACTCTATTATATGTTTTTTTAACGGCAGGTGTTATATTAAAAATCTAGCAAGAAGCCGGTGAATAGACAAACAGTGCTTACATTACATAATAGCTAACCAACTAGACCAATCTACATCAACCATCTTTGCTTTATTTTTTATCCAAATGTAGCTAAGCGACTCTATTATATGTGTATATTAAATTAACCTGACATCATTAACCAAAAACATGCATTGAATCACCTATATATATCTCAAGCAATATATACCATCAGGCACTACTGTTGAAATACTTAACCAATAATTAATACATTCTTATGAGGGTAATTAAAATTTATTCAGGAAGATGCTGTCTTACCCCCAAAACACCAAGCAGCAATATCCATGAGAGGAGTTAATTAGGATGGATCCTTAAACCCTAAATTGCTCTATACATATACATGTATATATACATATACAAAACATAACATAACAATATGACATACATATATCAGAAATATTTGGTGTTGAAGTTGAAAGATTTCAAAAAAGAACCAACAAAGTAATTAAGTTAACACATGTATACTAACCTTTCTGGAAAAAAAAAAAACTCTTTGATTTGGTGTCTCCTGATAGTACCCTGCAAGATTTGCTTGCATGCATCTTTTGGTTGTCCTGTTGTTTCCAGGCTTTAAATCCAGAGAACTTATAAAGAGAGAGAAAGAAAAATTACAATGAAACCCTAGCTTTTTTTCATGCTTAAAATTAAGCCATTTCTTTGAATAAATCCAGTCATCTGATCTTCCTAAAAATCGAAAATCAATCAAACCCATATTTTTTGGGGGAAAATTAATGATTTAATGGAAGAAATTAGCTAGCTTTGAGAGAAAAAATTTCCTGGAAGAAAGATAAAAGGCGGTTATGGTTGCAGTTATAGTTGAAAATCTACAGTTGTGAGAAGTACCAAGTTAATGATTTCAAGAAAAAACCCTCTTCTAGCTTGCTCTTCACCAAGAACAAGTACATGATTTCAAACTCCAAAGTTGAATATTATAATAATAAAAATGAATACATTGAGAGGGGAAGTTTGGATAAAGGAAAAACACATTAAATAACAAGTCACATAAACAGTACAAAATCAACAACAAGGTACATAAAATAATATTCTCTACCTGGTGCATCCCAGATCATCTTCTTCACCTTAAATCTGATCAAATTTCCATTGTTACACATCAAGAAAAACAAAAAGATCAAAACTTTATCATAAAAAAGAATAGTGGATGATGGGAAGATAATGTTTCCATATCATATCATCTTCTTCACCTTGAATCTGATCAAATTGCCATTGTTACACATCAAGAAAGTGAAAAAGGTCAAAACTTTATCATATACATGACAGAAAAAAGTTAGTGGATGATGGGAAGAGACGTTATCAGTCATCAGAAGTTGCAGCTTTTGTTTTTCTTTGTGTAAACTGGCGGTGGTAGTGAACGGTGGATGATGTGGTGTGTGTATAGTATTTGTCCAGGTGTCACTCTTTTTCTGCAACTTCTTCTTCCCTCTACCACCACCACCACACATAAAAAATAAAATGATTATAAAAAGGTAAAAAAACACACACACAAGATACACAACAAATAGAGCTTTGTTATTATGTTACTGCAGACTGTGTGAAGATGAGTGAGCCGACAGCAAGAGAAGTGAGCACACGCATAATCCCAATAACTGTATAACTCTATACACCACTGGTTGCATATGCTCACTCTCTTCTGTCACCTCTCTTTCTTTACATTAATCTCCATCATATATCCTCATCCTGCCTGCCATTAAATTAAGTAAAACAAGATCAAAACCAGATCTAAACAATCCGGCCATAATCAACACAAAAGAATGAGAATATATATACCAATCAAAACAATAACAAGACATGTGTTGCGTTGACTTTTTGAAGAAGAAATATCAAATGTGAAATGAAATTATGAAGAAACAGTCAAGTCAAATCAGTTCAATGACATTGTTGTATATATATTTCACTTGAGCATTTCATCAAACAAGTGGTGGGGATGAGATAAAAGGAGACAAGAGTAATTAAACAGCAGCGAGCGAGCATGTGGCCCCGGCCTAGTTTTATAAATAATTAACTCACGGTATATATTAATTAAAGTTAGATTGTTATATATGTATGTATGGTTAAGGTGATTGGGGAAATGGGAAATTGTTGTCGAAATGGGATTGGTGGATAACAGTTGATTATATAAGTAAAATTGGTATTGGACGGTGAGAGGAAACCTGCCGGAGAGAATGGGCCCCGGCGGTGTGTTGTCGCCGGGAAGGTGGAGGAGTTTGCAGACGTAAGCCACACACTTTGCATCATTCTAGGAGGAATTGAAGACCGCATTTTCTTCCTTTTGTTTATGCTTTTGTGCCCACATAAAATATGTTATCTCCTCGACTACTCTCTTTAAAATTCGTTTCAGTGTGTTTAAGAGATAAAAAGATATTAAATGAAGTATATATCAATTTTATTATCATCTGCGTTTTTATCACAACTTCTCTTCCATTGATAGAACCTCTTAATAGTTTGACACTTATTAGTTCCGCACTTAATGGTTTAGATTTTGTCAAATAGTCTTTTACTTGTAAAGTTAGTGTGGGTGGGGGGGGTATAAACGTGATTTTTACAATGGAAGATATATGAATATTAAAAGTTTTGAAATGCAAACTTTCAAATACTTCAAGTTAATTTCTGATGGTTTTAAAGAGTTGTCATGCGTAAAGAAAGCATGATTGAATCGAGAGGTCGTATGTTTTAGGATTCTTGTCATGTGACCATGCTTTAAGCATGTTATTGATATTTTTGACATTATGTTTTTTTATGAACCTAGCATCTAGTGTTGAACCCAACATTACATTTTTGAAAATATTACAATCATTTATAATTGCGAGTTTACAGTTCCTCTTTAACTTTTTAGAGTCCTTATGCAATGGAACTAAAGTTTTGTAGAGTGACGTAGATGGGTATGCGTATATGTTATATATTAAACTGAAAATGTTGTCAGATTAATTTCAAATGTTTATAAAGATGTTCGGTACTTATAACGTGAACTCGTGTAGCTTTTTGTTAGGTCTTTAATTAATCTTTAAATATTTTTATTTGATGAATAGTTGATAGGTTCATGTTTTAAGATTGAAGTAAATCATATATACTATTGACTATTTAGAATACCACATCTCTACTTTTTGTATATATGATACATTAACTTGGACCTCATCTCAAGTAATGTTTTTGTTTACAACTACACATGCTCACCTAGGTGTAGGGCTGTAAATAAACTAAACATTCGACGAAATGTTTAGCGGGAAGTTCATTTACGTTCGTTTGTTTAATAAACAAACAAGCACGAACAAAAAACTTTGTTTGTTAAGGTAAACAAACGAACACGAACTGAGTCCGCGTTCGTTCATTTGTGTTCGTGAACGTTCGGTAATGTGTTTGTGCACTGCATATTGTTATGCTAACTTGTTAAGTACTTTAGGGAATATATTGTTATGCTAAGTATTAAAAACTCGGTAACTTAAACTTTTTCAAGTTTTTTTATAATTATATATTGTTATGCTAACTTGTTAAGTACTTGGACATCATTTATATCTTATCTTTTGTATTAACAATGGTTTTTTTTGTATATTTAAGCTAATATATGTTTGCTTGTGTTTGTTTAGGTTCGTTTACAAGTTTAACAAACGAACACGAACATCTTAAATTTTGTAACAAACAAACGCAAACACAAAGTTTCGTTTTGTTATATGTTCAAGAATCGTTCGTTAGTTCGCTAATACCTTAGCAAACGAATATGAACACAGCCTCATTTGGTTTGGTTCGTTTACAACACTACCTAGGTGTGTGTAGGGGTTGTGCTTGTTCACGAAAATGGATTCCTCCTCAGGTCAGTTTTGGGGGTGTGGACACACTTGCGCGAATTCGAGTAACGGCTACAAGGGAGAAAGAAAAAGGAAATTGTATCCGACCGCTTGTTTGTATTCCGCTCTTCTCCCCGAAGGGAAAGACATCTGAAAGTAACATTCCCTATATGAATGAGATAGGCAACTTGAAAGGCAAGAGGCTAAGAAGGAAACTACTTAAGGGCGAAGGGCAAGCTGAACACGAAAGGCTAGCTGGAGTGAAAACCAATCAAACTCGGAAAGATAGGTAGATCAAGTGCACCGAGGGAAATTCGTAAGGAGGAAGTGTGTTAGAATTCGCTCGTTACACCAAGTGATGGAAGCCTTGCACATAGGCGTGGAATTCTATACTATATCTGTATCATCTTGACTTGGTTATCATTTCTCTATTATTTTAATAATACCGGGACGGGTTCTTCTCCTACCCGTATCGAATAGAACACGCTGAGCCATAGCTTCTTCTTGTAAAACCTGCTTGATTTAGATAGGGAAAATCGTGTGGTCTATTCACCGCCTTTCAATGAATGAAATATTATAAAAGCTCTCCATAATTCTGATATTCTTTAGCCAAGTTCCTTCATTCGTAGTAAAGATGTACGTTTTGGCGATGTTACATACCAAATAAAAGGTTTGCTAGGTGATTGAAATCGCTTAGGTCACTCTTTATTTTGGGTGCAGTTCTTCTTTAAATCGTCTTGGTTAATTTATAAATTTATTTACGAATCTTCTTTTTTTGAAGATAAATAAAGATTATTCATAAAAGAAAGTTCCTACTAACATGAGTCAGTTTGAGAAATAAAATTAACATAAGTAACTATGGGATCGTTTTTTACAAGTGTTCTCTTACATTTACAAAGTAATATTTATTTGATTAATAAAAATGTGGTTAATTGTTGCGTCATAGAGTTCATAATGCATGGTGTACGTTTACAACATATATAGTACAAAAAATAGATGTATAATAAATACATATATCATGATGATAAGTACTTTTAAGACTAATCATGGTAAAGTAGAGCTGTATAGCATGTGTTTAGTAATTGTTTATTTATAACAGAGTACAATTTAATTTTTAAGAATATACTATCACATGCATCGACTTTGAATATGTGGTCACTGGTTCTTATTTTTTTATTTCGTGATTCGTAGATAGTATATTGAAATGAAAAAAAAATAGATTAAAGTATTTCAAGTATATACATAATACATCAACCTCTAATCTAATGAGATAGAAGGTTATATCTTAAGAACAGGTTATTTTTGATAAAATTGATATGAAAATCCTAACATGGATAAAAACTAAATTATTCATTTATAACGGGGTTAAAACGTGGCCGACAATTAACCCATTGCTACAATTCGTGAAGAGAGATGACGATTGATAATTATATCTGTTATAGTTGTTAATCATGATTGTTATACTGGTGGTAACAAAATTACTGTCGCTCTATAAGTAATCATTAGTAACAAAGTTACTGTCAAAGCTCATTGTTGCTATTGAGACCAAAGTTGCTACAAAAGATCATTGTTACCACTAATACAACTACTACTATAATTACTATCAAAGGAGCCAATTGTAGGAGTGTTACCAAACAAAACCTAAAGTGAACGATAACTAAATCATAATCATATCTGTAATCGAAAAACCTAATAGACTCGTGAATTATGTTTCTAATCGTATTTGAATATTGAATTCGGTTTTTAGTTTTGGTTAATTGTAACACAAAATACAACTTATTTTGTTCGGTTATTCGCATACACCAAATAGTAGCAACCACTCTATTAGTTTAACGAAATAATTGGACTGTCTAAATCAACTTAAATGGTTTAACCGGTAGAATGTGGGTTGGTTAATGGTCAGGCACATAAAACTTTTTATAACCGAATAAACTTCTAACCGAATGTGAACATCCCTAGCCAGTTACTACCAAACTTGCTACTTATGAATTATGATCAATTGCAAGCGGTCATGACCAGAGGCCTCCACTCCTTAGCCCCGCTATCAGGGCCTATATCATCAGTCTCCCATTGGTTAGTGCAAATCACATAAAAAAACCAACATAACAACTTTATTCAAATACTAACCCATTTTTTTCTAATAAGTAAAAGTATTATATTAAACATCAAAGAATTTACAACAAAGTGGCAGGTAAACGGGCAACAAGTTGTGCCGCCACCCCCTTTTGAATAGCAAAACCTAGTCTACTGAAGACAAAACCATGGCCCTTAGGTGTCGAAACATTGCTATGAATGACTCGCTGAACCCTGGTCAAGAAGTTCACTGCCTCAGTGGCTAGGAAGCCAAATGTGTAAAATGCTAATGGAATAAAAACATGTTGATTATTCAAGCAGGCTTTCTCATGTTTGGCGATCTTGCATGATTCCACTTTTGACGCTGCTTGTCGTGCAACAAATCCAATATTGTCCCTTAACGCAACCAAGAGGGGCATTCCCGTAAAGTCCATGCAAACGTCCATTTCTTGTGTGGATACATGATTATAGATACATGATTATATGAACGTCCATTTCTTCTCTCTATTTCTCATTATGTGTATGTCTAGAGACAAATACAAGGTCATAATAACCATGGGGCGTATATATAATTAAAAGTCGAAAAACCTAAATTAGAATTTTTGAAGTTTGTCGTAAAATTTTTGTTACTTTTAGACGATTCAAATAAGAAACACCAAAACGTGAATTGTTTTCCAAGTTATCACGTGTAACTTGAACATCTTCTTCTATCTTCTAAATCACCTGCAAAAAGATCAACGAGAACAAGCCAACAGCCATGGCGATGGAAGTTTACACTTCCAAATACCCCGACAAAATCCATAAAGACGTCCTCTCCGACGCTAGACAAGCTTGCTACAAGGTAAATCATTCATCACACAACATCTAATCACCTTCGATAATAATCAATTTCCCCTAATTTCAGGCCCGTGATGCGTTCTACGCATGTCTAGAGAGTCAATCTCACAACAAACCCACTGAAATTGCCGCAGTAGGTCTTCTCTATCCCGTCGAATGTAAAAAAACCAGAGAAATTTACGACAAATCCTGTCGCCGCACTTGGGTGATTTAACCAAACCCTAGTTTTAACATTATGAATCAAAAGGTGTGATTTTTATTTTAAACCTAATTAGTGTTGATGGTGATTTAGGTGAAGCATTTTGATAGACAGTATTGTGCTAAGAAGAGGGTTCAGAGGCTTTTAGATGATAATGAATCAAGGAGAGGTCCAATGTCACTTCCACAAGCTTCTACATTCAAATCCCCTAATTGATTCATATCTTCTAATTTGTAATTAGAGATTTTTAACATGCTGGATTATGATACTAGATTGCAGTTTTGCATCTTAAAAGTGATTAAATACTTAAACTTGTTAGGTGCTGATGGTTATGCATGGCATTTAGTTGCAATGATAATGATTGTTGCTTGTATTGGAGTGTTATATGTTAAAGAAATTGATACTTGCTAATGGATGATGTATTCATATTAGGGTTTGGGATGAAGATGTTCTCCTAGACGCGATTAGTAAGTAAAAACAAATATCTCTGGTAAAATCTCACTCATATAGAAGGATCTGGGCATTTAAGATAGGAGCAAGACTTACATGTAGATGTGATTAGTAAATACTAAGTACAAATAAATGCATCGAGTAAAATCTCACTTACAAAGCAGGATAACTGGTAGGGGTCGGGGTGTTAGGATAGGGGCAAACCTTACATGTAGATGTGATTAGTATTTGTTGATTTATGGTTTTTGGGTTTGAATGGTTTTAACATGGCATATAGCTAGCTTATGGGTAACATATATATGCAACTATGTTTGTTTAGTGATGTCTTGTATGAACCGCAACGCATTGGTTCCTTTATGATCATAATGCCAAGTGCAAGCTACTTATTCTCCCAAACTAGCTGTTGTGAATGTTAATGAAATTGATGGCCGGTTCACTATATCTCCGTTGGTCGACAATTATTTACAATATTTGACCAATAGTTAAACACTTGGATTTAACATTAAGCATTGCGGTCGTTTCTCTCATTCTATCATTGACACTTCATGTGTTTTTTTCTGGATAGATTTCAACGATAGTAACTGATGGGACACCTACTCGTATGTTGTTTTTTATTTTGAGCTTGTACATTTTGTTTGTTTACTTTGTGCCTTTGTGGTTTATAAACTTTCTCGACAGTTCTAGAAAATCAAAACCTTTTCTTGTTTATTGATTATCAAATAAGGCATATTCTTCTATTTATAACGGGTGATTTTCTTGATTTGGAACTACTTAAATGGTTTATAAACTTTGTAGACATACAATCTTTTGGGTTTTGCATTTTTTAATTGTTTAGGGTAAGTTTTTGAAGTGTTGGATAGTTGATCACACTTTTGAATTAATGTATTTTGTGAGTACATTGTCTTAATCAGGATAATTCATAAATTTAGCATGAATGACAATGTAATTATTGTGAAAACAAGATCTTAAAACGAGATTGTAAACAAACTAAGAACTTATAGCTTATAAAGAGGGAATCATCTCAACGGTTAAGATGAAATGTCAGAATTCTTTATAAAAGACGGTTAAAATGGTTGGTACTTATTCAGCTACATAATTAACTCTATCAGCAAGAAATCCCTCCGTAGTTACTTAGTTAGTGATGACTGACATGTTAGTGGATAGCCCACTTTGCTGCTCATGAACACTTAATGGTGATAGTTTGAGTTGGTGACAATCCTTCTTGCCATTCATGAACCAATTTATTACCGGGCATAGTTACCACTACTGATTGCTTACATTTGTTGCATTGTTAAGTTGGCATTTGTGATGGATTTGTACCAAGATCAATTTCCATGTTCCCGCCTTAAATCTCGCATGGGGCGCTAACATCGGACCCTGGTAAGGGGCATAACCTTCCTAACCCTCTTGGGTTCATTGGTGTCCGGAATTATAGTAGTCTCAAATAAATATGTATTTCACAAATCTTAACTTGTATCGGTGTTTATTAAAATTTCACTTTTGATGGTTATGCAATTCTAGTTGTATTAAAATCACATTGGTCATACTAAAATTATCAACATCTTTTTCTTTCTTGAAGTATGTAGAGTTTTTCTTGATTCTATACTTGTTCAACTTGATTGCTTAATTTATAATTTATAAACTATGTAGACAAATATTGATTATCATAAGAGATTCAACGTTGCCAGTGAATTCATGCTAATAACTTAGATGTGTTTTCGTGTAATACCATCATCTAGAAACTGTGGATGGTTCTATACTTTTCGAGTGTAAAAAATGAGAAAGTTCACTTGGTGGGGTGTGACATGAATGAGATTGACGTCAAATGTATAAAAAAAACAATTAAAAAATAAGCGAGACGATGATAAGTAAATGAATCTAGTGATCTGATTTCGTTGCTGATGGGAGAGGTTCTGTAGGTGGCGTTGGAAAGAGGCGCGCCATACAAAGAAGAAAGATTGGCTTTTAGGTTTTGTGTTTTATTTTCATTTTTTGAGTATACTATATCTATTTCATCTGTCACACATTGCGCTTGATGTGTTACGGTGACTCGCAACAAACATAAAGTTACCTTTTAGCATTACTAAAAAATAATTTTAAATGGATAAAGATTTCGAGATACCCAATAGTCTAAGACTTAATTCATTAAAATGAGAGATTTAAAGCTTAAATTTCACTAGCTATGATAAAATATGGGGTTCAGATTGGATCGAATTTCTCACCTAATATGAGTTTTCTCCCAAAAAAGAAATGGAGCTGTTCGGATGCCAGCGATTCGCCAGTGATTCAAACTCAATCTAAATTTTTAACGTGAAAACAACGAAAGACCATCGTTAAAACCTTAAATTTATCTATTTAATTTTTTTTTAAACAACACCTTGATTTTCAAAAATAAATACATCACACTCTGCTGATAGTATAACTCGAACTTTTGACGTAATGCCCATGACACAAGTACGGTATCGATGTGCACTAACAATATTAGTCATTAATGGCATCACGTATCCACAAACAAAATAAAATGGTCGAGAAACGGAAATAGTATATAGCTTGACAATAAAATCCTGTAATGTAATCAAAGTTTGTTTCGTACTTTCAAATTGAAACAAACAACCCTAAGACGATCAAACCCTAACACTCATCATCATTCAGTCACTTAATTTCAATCAAAACTATTATCATCAACATCATCATCATCATCATCATCATCATCATCATCATCATCATCATCATCATCATCATCATCTCTTCAGTCCAGTCTTCTCCACCTATGACAACCAACACTCATCATCATTCAGTCACTTAATTTCAATCAAAACTTCAACCATCTTATTAATTCACTTGTATCAGGATCTAATGGAAGACGACGATGAGTTCGGAGATCTATACTCTGATGTACTCCAACCTATTCAATCAACGCCGCAGCCGGATCGCCGTTTAACCGACGATATTATCCCGAGCGATGACGAGGAGATTTTGTACGGTTCTAAGAGTTTGAAATTTGTTCAACCTGATTTGAATTTGAATAGTGTAGTGAAAACTGAAAAGAGTGTGATAGATGTGGATTCAGGAAATAGGGTTTTGGATGATGTTAATGTTAGTTTGATGAAAGTAGAAGAAAAGGTTATTGATGTTGTTGATAAAGGTGAATTGTTGAAGATCAAGGAGGAAAATTTCGGAATTGAAGATGTTAATGAGCAGGAGGATGAGTTTGTGATTCCTGGTTTATCGTCATCGGGAGCTAGGGTTTCGGAACAAGGTGGTGATGAGTGGGATGATAGTGACAGTGAGGATGATTTGCAAATTGTGTTGAATGATGATAACACTGGAGTGGGGATGATGGGAATGGATGGAGGTGTAGGTGTTGATGGAGAAGAAGATGATGACAATTTGGTGATTGTTACTGGTGATGTTGATCCAAATCATCATCCACCAATGGATGAGCTGCAAGATTGGGGGGAAGATGGGAACCAAGGTGTTGAAGGAGGAGAAAGAAAAGATTTATTGGGTGGTGATGCAGGGAAAGCTGATGGTGGAGCTGCGGTCGCACAGAAGATGGGATACGGCACTCATGGTTATCATCCATTTCATTCTCAGTTCAAGGTCAGTGATAACTGTAATACATGTAGGGTAGGGTGATCTACTGATCTTGACATGTAATTGCGGTGTACCTTAGATTGGTTTATAGTGTGATAAATGTACTTGCTAATTACATATTAGTTGCAAGGATTTAATCAGGGTGACCACCAAATGTGGTTATGTTGTTGTATTGACTCATTTTATTGATAAATGAATATATTTTTTTCTTTTATGGGAATCGTTTTCTGCATTTTTGTTGGCACAGATGGCCAGTAGGGAAAACAATTGAGTTAAGAACACAAGGAATTGGTAAACAATTAAACTCATTTTTTTCTATTAATCAAAACCAGAAACTGCATACAAACATAATGAACTCCTAATCTGTTTATAATTTAAACTACTTGGAAAAACAAGTTAATTTATCTCAGGAAACTAATATCTATGAAAATTTTCTCCCGACTTCTAGTATAAAACTGAACAAAACAATTAAAGACAGTAATTTTTATTTAAATTCAAGATCATTTCTTTATTTACCCCCTAGTCTTGAACTGTACTATACTGGTTTTATTCCTTCTCTTCAGTTGTGAATAACAAACTTGGTTAACATATTTTTCATTCTCTTCAGTCTTTCCTTCCATGACTGTCTGAGTCACTTGCACTTCATTATTGCCAATCACTGCTTGCATCTTTTGCTCCTTTAACATGTTCTTTTTCTTCTGGCTTGTTTCTATCTTTCTTTCTTTCATCTTCCAAAAACTGTAGTTGAATAATAAAACTTAGTTGGGCTAGTCTTTTCATTCAAACCATTTGGGCTTTCTTCTGGGCTGTTGAACAAAATTTTTAGGACTGAACCGGATTGAATTGGGCTTTCAGCAGTCGTTGGATCAGTGACTTCTACATTCGTTTTCTTCTTCATCACTAACTTGCAGTAGCTTGATCGTTCTGTACATTCTGATCTGGACTTTCTTTCTTTTCGTTTTGAAGGCTGTTAGGATTAGAACATACCTGAAGTTTAATTTTTTACATTCTGTTCTGGTTTCTTTGAATCTTCATGAGCAACTTTCTGGTACAAATCAAGATTAAAGAGAAAGAGCAAAGCCAATTCAAGAGATTGACGAATGAAGAGATTGACGAACATGTTAACCAAGTTTGTTATTCACAGCTGAAAAGAAGGAACAAAGCCAAGTAGAATACAACTTTCTGGTCTGATCATAAAGCATATGATGATCCAAACAAAACAATTAAAGACTCTAATTTCTTTTAATTTCAAGGTTAGTTCTTCAATTTTGGCATATGATGTTATACTGTGCTTATACAGTGAAAGTTTTTGATGTGTGAAAATGTATATATAAATTAGTCAAGAAAAGTTCACATATCAAGCTTCAAAAAGGGAAATACTTAAACTAATCCTCATACAATCGGCAAGTTTAGCGGTTGTGATATAGCATAATCTAGGTAAGTGGCAAGTCTAGATATGGATACAATGGGCGACTTTTAGTTATAAGCGTATATCGACTCCTAGCCTAATTAGTTATAAACTTATATCTACTCCTAGCCTAATTTATCAGGGTTTTAATTAACTAAATGAATGAAAATAAAGAACGAAGCTAAGAATAATAACGAACTTAGACAAAGACTAAGGAATTAATGAGGAGGCAAGTATGGAAAGACGTTTACCTAGGCTAGGAATCCTATTGACGACTCAACTACTATCAGATTTGATTTACCACACGACATTGGATGGATCTAAGGATACAACTGACTAGGGAAACACTAACTCACCTAAACGACTCCTAATGGCTGTGTAAATCTTACCGGGATACATGATTGGATCTGCTTCTGGTCTCACCAATCTAGAGAATGCTAAGGTGCTCAATATTGTCTCACCTCCCGGTTTCAACTCTCAACATAATATCCAATTTAACACAATCTAAGACTCAAAATCACAAGAATTAACACAATCTAAGACTCAAAATCACAAGAATTAAGAATGTCTAGGGAATGTTCACTCCTGTGAAACTCTAACCTAACCAAACAATGAAGAAGATAAATTTGACAACCTATCAAACAAATTGAAGAGCAAGAGTAACAATCTTGTAATTTTATCTTATAATCGGTATTCAAACACATCCAAAATCAAGAACTAAACAAGAGTTTTCAATAACAAACCGAAAAATAGTCTAAAACATCAATATTTAACCATAATCCAGTCTCTGCTTTCTGCTCCAGAACCTTGGAAACCTTCGAAAATAATCCCTCGATGTAAATGTTGTATATATACTCGAAAATAGGGTTTTTTATAGCTCATGCCCTCGATGTGGACCGCATCACCTAGACGATGTGGGCCACATCACCTCAAGGTCTGTCAAACTCCATTGATGACGTGGCAGGAACCTTTTTGTGCAAGCTGCCACGATGCGGACCGGATCACCCCAAGGTCGCTCAAACTTCATTAATGACATGGAAGGAACCTTTTTGTGCAAGCTGCCATGTTGCGGATCGCATCACAAACACACTCGGCTTTCATTTTCCAATTTCTTCGCTCGGTACTCGATGTTCTCTCAAATCAGCTTCATTCCTCATCATAGCCTGCAAATTCATCACTAACCATAAATAAATTCCAAAATTAAATGATATTGCTTCAAAATCCGCTTAAATGTGGACTTTCTAAATGTAAAACCTGTGTTTTTACAACACATCAGTTTTTTTAATGTTCTTTTGCTTAATTACCATGAATGGTGATAAGACAATCTTTGATTATTTATGTGACGACACTGTTTCATCAAAACACGCGCTGCTCGAATTTTTGATTATGAATTAATGTGGTTACTTTGTGATATAGTTTAATCTTTTTTTATGCGGGAAAATGTTTAGTATGTGAGACCCGGTACTGCACCTATGCCTGGAGCAGGTCCTGTAGCAACTGGTGGAGCCCCTGGTCAAGTTCGTCCACCTGGAAGTTTATTATCTTTTGCTGGTCGAGGTAGAGGTGAATGGCGTCCAGCTGGCATGCAGAAAAATTTTCATCCGGGTTGGAGCAACAACGGAGCAGGTCGTGGATTTGGCGGTGGACTCGATTTCACACTGCCTTCACATAAGTAATGACTGTATACACTATCATACCTAATCACTATTATTTGGTTGGGACGGGTATTGTGTCTGTGTGCGCATCTTACATTTTATTATACTTCTATAAGAGTTGCTAACCTTCTTTTATCTCCTCCAGGACTATATTTGAAGTGGACATTGATGGTTTTGAGGATAAACCATGGAGACTACAAGGTATTGATATATCAGATTTTTTCAACTTCGGTATGAATGAGGAAACCTGGAAGGAATATTGCAAACAGCTGGTAAGGGATACAAAATTTCATGCACATGTTTGGATCTTAACAGGGAAAGAGGCGAGTTGTAAATATAAAATATTGCTTCTATTTTTTGTTTGTAGGAGTTACATCGCCTAGAAACTACAATGCAAAGTAAAATTCGTGTCTATGAAAGTGGGAGGACTGAACAGGTATGCATTGATTTTACATGCATGCAGTTCATACTCATGATATTGATGATTAATAAACAATATATATATGTTTTGCTCAATATTATAGGAGTATGATCCTGATCTCCCACCAGAGCTAGCTGCAGCTGCAGGTCATGATATCTCATCTGTAAACCTTAACATTGGAAAAGCTGATGTGCATAGTGACTTACATGCTCGTATGCAACTGGTATGATCTACTTTATGTATAAAAATGGTGTCATCAAAGACCCATAGATGTTTATAACTATTAACTTTTTGTTTTATATGTTTTTGGCATTCATACTTAGTAGGGGTGGAAATTGTAATCAAGTTACCTACAAATGGTTTAATTTGTGTTTTATTTTATGTATAACGGGTCAGATGGTTTTTCTTAAGAATTTGGTTAAAATAGATCTGGTCAAATGGTGTCGGACTCAGTTATAATCTATCTGCCCAGTGCCCGCAAATGGGTCGATTCAGGCCATATGGGTCGAACAGGTTAGGAGTGAATCAAAATTTATCAAAATGCGTACAACTTATAATTTTTTTTCCTTTAAAAAATAAAAACAGGTTAGTGTTGTAGTTAGTTTCTGTAGATATAATTGTTATAGAATTCAAGAAATAGGACAAATGGTGCTTGCGGGTCAAACTTAACCGGCCAACATGACCCAATCTAGTGTGATTTGTTTTGGCTTGAACCACCAAACCCACTAATTTCGACACAATTATACTTTATTATGTCATGGAAGTCTGATTACATGATTTTTTTGGAAGTACAGCCAACTGGAAAAGCAATACAGGTGGAAACTGGATATGGCGAACGACTTCCATCCATTGATACAAGACCACCACGAATCCGTGATTCTGATGCTATTATTGAGGTGATTGGTCAGATCTACTTTTCAGTTTATCAATGTCCACTTTTGCATGCTGATTTTTTTCCCGAAAAAATAGATTGTCTTGCAGAGATCTCCATCTCCTGATCATGAGTCTATTCCAGAAGATGATGTTGCTGAGCATCTTGAAGACATTCCCTCAAAAGAAAATAAAAAAGAAATCTTTGAGACTGAAGATGAAATTGTTCCTGAATATGATCGTTTTGATAAACCACAAGCTTATAACAATGGTAGAAAGAGAGAAGTTTCTGGAAGAAGAGGACCGTTTGTTGGTTCCATTCATGAACTGGAAGTTACAGGAGATCAGCCTTTGCGTTTTTCAGAAACAGAAGTCAAAGATCATAATGAATCAAGAAATAGGGTGTCGTCATACACTACCAAGAATCATAACTCACCACAAAGTGACAATGTCCGGTAAAAATTTAATAGTGTTATAGTTGGGCCTCGTCATTTATTTCCATCTTACTGATTTTGACAAGCTTTTATTAATTGTTCTCTGTATTCTTCTAGGCCATTGAAGAGAATATCAGCGAGCAGATCACCCCATTTGACTGATACTCAAAGTGAAGAGTTGACCGAAAGTGTTGACCATAAGCAGAGTCATTCTTCATCTCCAGTTACAATTGGCAGTGCTGATGATCGAAGTTCTGACCAAAACGATTCTGTTAAAGATGTAATTGCTGCTGAGAATACAAATGACAAAGATACCCTTAAAGACGAAAAAACAAGACATAAAATGAAAAAACAACCAGAATATTCTTCTGTTGAAAGAGGTGAAGACCGAGAGGGTTCGGTTTACAGTGGGAACAACTGGAAACCAATGAAGGAACCCAGGGGCCGTGATGAGAAACAAGGGAGAGAAAGGACTCAAATGGCAATGAAGGATAGGGAAGATCTGTATTCCTATAGAAAATGGGAATCAAATCAAGGGTATCGGTCACACCCAAAGGTTGAAAATTATGATAAAGAAAAAGGGAGAGAATCCGAAGGGGTATGGCTTGAAGATACTAGGAGAAGAAGCCACAAGGCTAGAGAAATTGAAAGAAATGATAAAAATGAACATCGTTCAAGAAAACAATTGGAAAATGGTGGTTGGAAGGGTGATCATGATAGAGATATGATACCTGCTTTAAAGAGGGATGAGGGTTTAAAAACTCAAATCCGTCATCATGTCATTCCTGAGAGTATGCAGACTAAACGCGAAGAATCGTTGCATTCCCATAGAGAAAGGAGCAGTAGGCAGAAACGGGAAAGGGAACGAGATGATCATTTGCCGAGGGAGAAAGTAGAAAGACAACGGGAAAGAGACAACAACTCCTGGTTGGGCCATCCTAGATTAAAAGAAGATTCTAGAAGTTCAAACAAAGAATACCCCTTTAAGGAACCAGGTTGGGATCTGATAAGTAGGCGGGGGAAATTTGAAAATGAAACCCTTTCCAGGCATCGGGGGCGTGATGATGTTTACGTGCATGGAGTTAAGATTAATGACGAAGAATATTCTTCGAGGCATGAAAGAGGATATAGTGGTAGTGCTAAAAGTGGGCATGATGTGCAAGAAAAGAAGCATAAAGAATCCCTGAAAAAGGGTAAAGAGGCTGCTGGTACTATTCATAATCCCTTGCCTACTAGAAAGAATAGAGAAGATCACGGCAATCAAAAAAGAAACCGGGTACGTAGATTGGCTAATAACCTAATTTTCACAAAAAGCCTCGGTATTACTTCAGGAAACATAAATTTACATTTTAGTTGTCCTGGAATGTGAGAAACCAACAAATCTGTATCGTAGGTAGACAAACGTAAAATAGTTGAAGTTTAGTCTACAAATGATCCCGAAGTTACATGCTTTCAACATGGTTTGGTTGTTATAAGTCTCTCGATGACAGGACTTAAGATTTTGTCTGTTTAAGTTGACATAAATTCATGCACATGCAGTCCTGTTGATTATAAAGTATCAATTTTTTGCCATTATAGAAGTTGATATTAGTTCAATACTGTACGAATATGTCAAAAGACTAAATGAAAACTACTACTTTTGTTGGTTACATCGTTTATGCCCATTGACATATGAGATAAAAGGTAGGTGGTTATCATTTCCTTTGGCATTTGCAGAAGATTATTATTTTACTTCTTTCTCAAATTTTATAATTTTTTGTGTTAATATGCATCAGGCAGGCTACTGTTGAAATAAATTTAAGTTTGGTGCTGGTATTATTGATTAAGCTTTTTTGGTAACCCTGATATTCAATTTATTTGTTTAGTAAATTTACTCATGTTATATTCAATACCTTTGTGCCCTTTAATTTTGCTTTCTAACTAACCTACAACTCTGGACATATTTACTTACACTTATAGTGGGAACAAACATTATAGATAACTGTTGAGGCTATATGAACTTCATATTATTTTGTTGTTGCCTTTTGTTATAATTAGGTGAGCTCAAGAGGCAATCTTGAACAGCTTGCCAATGATCAAATTGCCGTGACCCATAAATCTTCCAAGAAACGCAAAGAAAAAGAAAACGCTTCATCAGAGGACGAGCATTCCAAAAAGGGCCGTTCAAAACTTGAAAGATGGACAAGCCACAAAGAGACGGATTATGGTCTTGATGTAAAAGAAACCAATGTCAAATATAAAGACAACGGCCCTGCCACAAAGCTTGTGGAAGATTACATTAAACCTCAAGAAAACCTGGAGAAATCAAAACCTCTGGTAGAAGAGAAACACGAGGATGTAAAACCACCAGAAGATAAACATTTGGACACCGTTGAGAAGTTAAAGAAACGAAGTGAACGGTTTAAACTTCCTATGCCGATTGAAAAGGATACTTCAGCTATTAAAAAGATAGCGAACGAGCCACAACCTTCTTCCCAGGTTGAAGCCCGGCTCGAATCAGATGTCAAACCCGAGCGACGCCCTCGGAAACGGCTCTGGACCAGTTGCTGAGTTTTAATCCATGAAATCAGTAGAATTTCTGGTTTTCTTTGTTATGATTAAGGAGATTATAACAATGTAGTGGTTTTCCCTTTTTTTTCACTAATGTTTCGTGTATGTATATTATGTGCGAAAGATGTAAGGTTAAAAGCGGCCAGAATTGGCGCAACAATATGAAGTGAAGTGACATTGAGGTTTAGGACATTATGTAGTTGTTAATGAAGGAGTGAAGGATGAAATTAGCCGAGTAAAATGACCTTGAATGTTTATGCATCTTTTATTCAATTTATTTAGAGCATTCATATCGGAGCGGCAGAGCTTAAAAACAATGAATCTTCTTGTAAAAAATCTTACTAATCCTAAATTTTGTATGAAAAGTTTATGAATGTATAAGACTTGGATTTGTACCAAGATCAATTTCCATGTTCCCTCTTTAAATCTCGCATGGGGCGCTAACATCAGACCCTGGTAAAGGGTATAACACTATAACCTACCTAACCCTCTTGGGTTCATTGGTGTCCGAAATTATTGTAGTCTCAAAGAAACGTGTATTAAAATTTCACTTTGGTGTTATGCAAATCTAGTTGTATTAAAATCACATTGCCACATTGGTCATACTAAAATCGTCAACATCTTTTTCTTTCTAGAAGTACTGTATGTATAGTTTTTCTTGATTCTATACTTGTTCAACTTGATTGCTTAAATTATAATTGATAAACTCTGTAGACAATTATTGATTATCAAAAGAGATTCAACATTGGCAGTGAATTCATGCAAATAACTTAGATGTGTTTTCGTGTAATACCACCATCTAGAAACTGTAGTTGGTTCTATAACCTTTCGGGTGTCAAAAAAATGAGGAATTTCATTTGGTGATTAATAGTGAGGTGTGACATTAATGAGAGAGACGTCAAAGTAGAAAAACAAGTAAAAAATAAACGAGACGATGATGAGTAAACGAATCTAGTGATCTGATTTCGTGGCTGATGGGAAAGGTTGTTACGTAAATGAATTTTTCGGGATCTGGTTTTGTAGGTGGCGTTGTCGGCGAAGGGAAAGAGGGGAAATCATACAAAGAAGAAAGATTGGGGTTTTATGTTTTGTATTTTATTTTCATATTTTAAGTATGCAAAATTTATTTCGTCTCTCAAGTATTGCGCATGAGGTGTTAAGGTAGCTCGCAACAAACATAAAATTACATTTTAACATACTAAAAATTAACTGGAGATGGATAAAGATTTTGAGATACCTGAGAATCTAAGACTTAATTCATTAAAATGAAAGATTTTAAGTTCAAATTTCACTAGCTATAATAAAATATGGGGTTTCAGGTTGGGTTGAGTTTCTCGCATAATGTGAGTTTTCTCCTGAAAAAGGAGTTGATCGGATGCTAGTGATTCAACTCTATCTAAAGTTTGATTAACAGGAACACGAACGAGAGGCCCTCGTTAAAATCTTTTATGAAACATTATAGACAAATCTATTTGAGTTAATGCGTCATGTATTCAAAAACAACATAACATGGTCTAGAGAAACGGAAATAGTATATAGCTCGACTAGGGATGAGCTTTTGGTACTGAGTACCGGTATCAATACCGTTCCGGTACCGTACCGATTGAACAAAATCGGTACTGGAACCTACTTTTTCTAAAATTCAGTACTGGTACCGGTACTTTACCAGTTAGTACGATGTTGGTACCGGTTACGTAAACAATATTTTTATTGATATATTTAAAATAATTTGGGATGCTATAAATGTTGCGTATTATATGTTTAATGTTATAAATGTTTTCTTTAAAACTTTGAGTCATTTTGTAATGGATTTTAGATTAGCAACTTTTAAATCGAATAATTTTGGTATAATTTTAATTAAATTATACCATATATAATTTATTTTTCTTATATTTAAGTATATATTATATTATAGTTATATTAAAAAGTATAAAATAAAACCAAAGCGAATAAATTTTATTAAAAAAGATAAAACATGAAATCGATACCAACGTGTTATTCATACCGAAATACCCGTACTGATACAGGTATCTCCCGCTAAATTTGATACCGGTATAGTTACCCAGTTTACTTAAAAAAACCTTGTCAATGATCGAACTTAAATTAAAGATATGAACTAAGTGCCATTGTTTGTATCAATACTATACGGTACCGATAACGGAACCGGGCCGACTTTAGCCCTAAGCTAGAAAAAAAATCCTGTAAGTTTGTTTGGTGCTTTGAAATTGAAACAAACAAACCTAAAACGATGAAACCCTAACCTAACTGCGGCAACAACAACAACTATTATCATCATCTCTTCAGTCCAATCTTCTCCACCTATTACAAGCAACACTCATCATCATTCAGTCACTTAATTTCTATCAAAACTTCAATCATCTTATTGAATCACTTGTATCAGGATCTAATGGAAGACGACGATGAGTTCGGAGATCTATACTCCGATGTACTCCAACCTATTCAATCAACGCCGCAGCCGGATCGCCGTTTAACCGACGTTATAATCCCGAGCGATGATGAGGAGATTCTGTACGGTTCTAAGAGTTTGAAATTTGTTCAACCTGATTTGAATTTGAACAGTGTAGTGAAAACTGAAAAGAGTGTGATAGATGTGGATTCAGGAGCTAGGGTTTCGGATGATGTTAATATTAGTTTGATGAAAGTAGAAGAAAAGGTTATTGATGTTGTTGATAAAGGTGAATTGTTGAAGATTAAGGAGGAAAATTTCGGAATTGAAGATGTGAATGAGCAGGAGGATGAGTTTGTGATTCCTGGTTTATCGTCGTCGGGAGCTAGGGTTTCGGAACAAGGTGGTGATGAGTGGGATGATAGTGACAGTGAGGATGATTTGCAAATTGTGTTGAATGATGATAACACTGGAGTGGGGATGATGGGAATGGATGGAGGTGGAGGTGTTGATGGAGAAGAAGATGATGACAATTTGGTGATTGTTACTGGTGATGTTGATCCAAATCATCATCCACCAATGGATGAGCTGCAAGATTGGGGGGAAGATGGGAACCAAGGTGTTGAAGGAGGAGAAAGAAAAGATTTATTGGGTGGTGATGCAGGGAAAGCTGATGGTGGAGCTGCGGTCGCACAGAAGATGGGATACGGCACTCATGGTTATCATCCATTTCATTCTCAGTTCAAGGTCAGTGATAAATGTACTTGCTAATTACATGTTAGCTGCAAGGATTTAATCAGGGTGACCACCAAATGAAGTTATGTTGTTGTATTGACTCATTTTATTGATAATGAATATAATATCTTCTTTTGTGGGAATCGTTTTCTGCATTTTTGATGCCTAGCTGGTTGTTTTTGTTAGCACAGATGGCCAGTAGGGAAAACATTTGAGTTAAGAACACAAGGAATTGTTGAACTATTCAACTCAATTTTTTTTCTATTAATCAAAACCAGAAACTGCACCAACATAATGAAACTCCTAATTGGAAAACAAGTTAATTTATCCCAGGAAACTAATATTTATCAAATTTCTCTCCCTTTTTATCTTATGCCTGGCTTCTAGTAAGAACCGAACAAAACAATTAAAGACAGTAAATTTTTATTTAATTTCAAGATCATTACTTTATTTACTCCCTAATCTTGAACTGTACTCTAATGGTTTTATTCTTTCTTGTCAATTGTGAATAACAGACTTGGTTAACATATTTGTCATTCTCTTCAGTCTTGCCTTCCATGTCTATCTGAGTCACCATAGTATAATTTTTATTTCTTCACTTGCACTTCATTATTTCCAATCACTGCTTGCATCTTTTGCTCCGTTGACATGTTCTTTTTCTTCTAGCTTGTTTCTCTCTTTCTTTCATCTTCCCAAAACCGTAGTTGAGTAATAATAATTAGTTGGGCTAGTCTTTTCATTCAAACCATTTGTGCTTTCTTTTCGGTTGTTGAACAATGTTGTTGGGACTGACCCGAATTGAATTGGGCATTCAGCAGTCGTTGGATCAGTAACTTCTACATTCGTTTTCTTCTTCATCACTAACTTTCAGTAGCTTGACCGTTCTGTACATTCTGATCTGGACTTTCTTTCTTTTTCGTTTTGAAGGCTGTTAGGATTAGAACATACCTGAAGTTTAATTTTTTTACATTCTGTTCTGGCTTCTTTGAATCTTCATGAGCAACCTTCTGGTACAATTCAAGATTAAAGAGGAGTTAAGCCAATTCAAGATAGACATAAGACATGAAAGGAAGGAATGAAGAGATTGACGAACATGTTAACCAAGTTTGTTATTCACAGCTGAAAGAAGGAACAAAGCCAAGTAGAATACAACTTTCTGGTCTGATCATAAAGCATACAATGATCCAAACAAAACAATTAACGACCCTAATTTTATTTAATTTCAAGGTTAGTTCTTCAATTTTGGCATATGATGTTATACTTAGCTTATACAGTGAAGGTTTTTGATGTGTGAAAATGTATATATAAATTAGTCAAGAAAAGTTCACAAATTCTAGCTTTAAAAAGGGAAATACTTAAACTAAACCTCATACAATCGGCAAGTGTAGCGATTGTTATATAGCATAATCTAGGTAAGTGGCAAGTCCAGATATCGAATCCATGGATACAATGGGCGACTTTTAGTTATGAACTTATATTGACTCCTCGCCTAATTAATCAAGATGGGGTTATAATCAACTAAATGAAAAAGAAACTAGGAATAATAACGAACTTAGACAAAGACAGAATTAATGAGGAGGCAAGCTAACATGAAGAAAAGCAAGTATGGAAAGACGACTACCTAGGCTAGGATTCCTATTGACGACCCAACTACTATCGGATTTGATTAACCACACAACATCGGATGGATCTAAGGATACAACTGACTGGGGAAACACGAACTCACCTAAATGACTCCTAAGGGCTGTGTAAATCTTACCGGGATACATGATTGGATCTGCATATGGTCTCACCAATCTAGAGAATGCTAAGGTGTCCAATATTGTCTCACCTCCCGGTCTCAACTCTCAACAACAAATTATCCTAAGAACTGAAAATCATAACTCTTGGGTTAAAGGGGTAATCCAATTTAACACAATCTAAGACTCAAAACCACAATAATTAAGAATGGCTAGGGAAGGTTCACTCCCGTGCAACTATAACCTAACCAAAGTTACCAAACAATGAAGAAGATAAATTTGACAACCTATCAAACAAATTGAAAGAGGAACAACCATGCAATTTTATCTTATAATCGGTATTCAAACACATCCAATATCAAGAACTAAACAAGAGTTTTCAATAACAATTAATCCATGTGATTAAACAAACCGAAAAATAGTCTAAAATATCAATATTCAAGCATAATCCAGGTAAGTGTTTAGCTACTCATCATACCTAAGAACAAACTAAATCCTGTGAAGTACTAAACATCATGAAAACAGGTTCTGAAAGTGATGAAAAAGTAATTAAAAACATTAACTGAATGAATCTCAAAACCAGAAAGCTCTTCAAAATTTAATCCAATGCTTACAGTCTCCGCTTTCTGCTCCAGAACCTTGAAAAGCTTCGAAAATAATCCCTCTAGTTGAATCTACGAGTTCTGGATGTAAATGTTGTATACATACTCGAAAATAAGGTTTTTTATAGCTCATGCCCTTGATGTGGACCGCATCACCTAGACGATGCGGGCCACATCACCGCAAGGTTTGTCAAACGCCATTAATGACGTGGCAGGATGCAGACCGGATCACCCCAAGGTCGCTCAAACTTTCATTAATGACATGGAAGGAACCTTTTTGAGCAATCTGCCATGTTGCGGATCACATCACAAACACCCTTGGCTTTCATTTTCCAATTTATTCGTTCGGTACTCAGTATTTTCTCAAATCAGTTTCATTCCTCATAATATCCTGCAAATTCATCACTATCCATAAATAAATTCCAAAATTAAATGATATTGCTTATTTGCTTCATAATCCGCTTAAATGTGGACTTTCTTAATGTAAAAACCTGTGTTTTTACAACACATAAGTTTTTTAATGTTTTTTGCTTAATTACCATGAATGGTGATAAGATAATCTTTTTGATTATTTATGTGACGACAATGTTTTATCAAAACACGTTTTGCTTGGATTTTTTATATGAATTAATGTGGTTACTTTGTGATGTAGTTTAATCTTTTTTTATTTGGGAAAATGTGTAGTATGTGAGACCTGGGGCCGCACCTATGCCTGGAGCAGGTCCTGTAGCAACTGGTGGAGCCCCTGGTCAAGTTCGTCCACCTGGAAGTTTGTTATCTTTTGCTGGTCGAGGTAGAGGTGAATGGCGTCCAGCTGGCATGCAGAAAACTTTTCATCCGGGTTGGAGCAACAACGGAGCAGGTCGTGGATTTGGCAGTGGACTCGATTTCACACTGCCTTCACATAAGTAATGACTTTATACACTATCATACCTAATCACTATTATTTGGTTGGGTCGGGCATTGTGTCTGTGTGTGCATCTTATATTTTATTATGCTTCTCTAAGAGTTGCTAACCTCCTTTTATCTCCTCCAGGACTATATTTGAAGTGGACATTGATGGTTTTGAGGAGAAACCATGGAGACTACAAGGCATTGATATATCAGATTTCTTCAACTTCGGTATGAATGAGGAAACATGGAAGGAATATTGCAAACAGCTGGTAAGGGCTACAAAATTTCATGCACATGTATGGATCTTAACAGGGAAATAGGCAAGTTGTAAATGTAAAATATTGCTTTTATTCTTTGTTTGTAGGAATTACATCGCCTAGAAACTACAATGCAAAGTAAAATTCGTGTGTATGAAAGTGGGAGGACTGAGCAGGTATGCATTGATTTTACATGCATGCAGTTCATACTCATGATATTGATGATTAATAAACAATATATATATATGTTTTGCTCAATATTATAGGAGTATGATCCTGATCTCCCACCAGAGCTAGCTGCAGCTGCAGGTCATGATATCTCA
The DNA here is from genome assembly GCA_030867185.1 of Tagetes erecta. Taxonomy (NCBI): domain Eukaryota; kingdom Viridiplantae; phylum Streptophyta; class Magnoliopsida; order Asterales; family Asteraceae; genus Tagetes; species Tagetes erecta. The sequence goes on from CM061492.1 coordinate 3,583,873, forward strand.
TCTGTAAACCTTAACATTGGAAAAGCTGATGTGCATAGTGACTTACATCCTCGTATGCAACTGGTATGGACTACTTTATGTTTAAAAATGGTGTCATCAAAGACCTATAGATGCTTATAACTATTACCTTTTTGTTTTATATGTTTTTGGCATTCATACTTGCTTGAGGTGGAAATTGTAACCAAGTTATCTACAAATGGTTTAATTTGTGTTTTATTTTATGTATAACGGGTCAGATGGTTTATCTTAAAAATTTGGTTAAAAGTAGATCTGGTCAAATGGTGTCGGACTCAGTTGTAATCTATCTGCCCACAAGTGGGTCGTTTCAGGCCATATGGGTCAAACAGGTTAGGAGTGAATCGAAATTTATTAAAATGCGTACTTCTTCTAATTTTTTTTCTTGAAAAACAGGTTAGTGTTACAGTTAGTTTCTGTAGATATAATTGTTATAGAATTCATGAAATAGGACAAATGGTGCTTGCGGGTCAAACTTAACCGGCCAACATGACCCGATCTAGTTTGATATGTTTTGTCTTGAGCCACCAAACCCACTAATTTCGACACAATTATACTTAAGTCATGGAAGTCTGATTACATGATTTTTTTTGGAAAGTACAGCCAACTGGAAAAGCAATACAGGTGGAAACTGGGTACGGCGAACGACTTCCATCCATTGATACAAGACCACCACGAATCCGTGATTCTGATGCTATTATTGAGGTGATTGGTCAGATCTACTTTCAGTTTATCAATGTCTCACTTTTGCATGGCTGATTTTTTTTCGGAAAAAATAGATTGTCTTGCAGAGATCTCCATCTCCTGATCATGAGTCTATTCCAGAAGATGATGTTGCTGAGCATCTTGAAGATATTCCCTCAAAAGAAAATAAAAAAGAAATCTTTGAGACTGAAGATGAAATTGTTCCTGAAGATGATCGTTTTGATAAACCACAAGCTTATAACAATGGTAGAAAGAGAGAAGTTTCTGGAAGAACAGGACCGTTTGTTGGTTCCATTCATGAACTGGAAGTTACAGGAGATCGGCCTTCGCGTTTTTCAGAAACAGAAGTCAAAGATCATATTGAATCAAGAAATAGGGTGTCGTCATACCCTACCAAGAAGCATAACTCACCACATAATGACATTGTCCGGTAAAATTTAATAGTGTTATAGTTGTGCCTTGTCATTTATTTCTATCTTACTGATTTTAACAAGCTTTTATTAATTGTTCTCTGTATTCTTCTAGGCCATTGAAGAGAATATCATCGAGCAGATCACCTCGTTTGACTGATACTCAAAATGAAGAGTCGACCGAAAGTGTTGACCATAAGCAGAGTCATTCTTCATCTCCAGTTACAATTGGCAGTGCTGATGATCGAAGTTTTGATCAAAACGATTCTGTTAAAGATGTAATTGCTGCTGAGAATACAAATGACAAAGATACCCTTAAAGACGAAAAAACAAGACATAAAATGAAAAAACAAAAACTGATCACTCAAGCAGAATATTCTTCTGTTGAAAGAGGTGAAGACCGAGAGGGTTCGGTTTACAGTGGGAACACCTGGAAACCAATGAAGGAACCCAGGGGCCGTGATGAGAAACAAGGGAGAGAAAGGCCCCAAATGGCAATGAAGGATAGGGAAGATCACTATTCCTATAGAAAATGGGAATCAAATCAAGGGTATCGGTCACACCCAAAGGTTGAAAATTATGATAGAGAAAAAGGGAGAGAATCCGAAGGGGTATGGCTTGAAGATACTAGGAGAAGAAGCCACAAGGCTAGAGACATTGAAAGAAGTGATAAAAATGAACATCGATCAAGAAAACAATTGGAAAATGGTGGTTGGAAGGGTGATCATGATAGAGATATGATACCTGCTTTAAAGAGGGACGAGGGTTTAAAAACTCAAATCCGTCATCATGCCATTCCTGAGAGTATGCAGACTAAACGGGAAGAATCGTTGCATTCCCATAGAGAAAGTAGCAGTAGGCAGAAACGGGAAAGGGAACGAGATGATCATTTGCCGAGGGAGAAAGTAGAAAGACAACGGGAAAGAGACAACAACTCCTGGTTGGGCCATCCTAGATTAAAGGAAGATTCTAGAAGTTCAAACAAAGAATACCCCTTTAAGGAACCAGGTTGGGATCTGATAAGTAGGCGGGGGAAATTTGAAAATGAAACCCTTTCCAGGCATCGCGGACGTGATGATGTTTACGTGCATGGAGTTAAGATTAATGACGAAGAATATTCTTCGAGGCATGAAAGAGGATATAGTGGTAGTGCTAAAAGTGGGCATGATGTGCAAGAAAAGAAGCATAAAGAATCCCTGAAAAAGGGTAAAGAGGCTGCGGGTGCTATTCATAATCCCTTGCCTACTAGAAAGAATCGAGAAGATCACGGCAATCAAAAAAGAGACCGGGTACGTAGATTGGCTAATAACCTAATTTTCACAAAAGCCTCTGTATTACTTCAGGAAACATAATTTTACATTTTAGTTTTCCGGAATGTGAGAAACCAACAAATCTGTATCGTAGGTAGACAAACGTAAAATAGTTGAAGTTTAATCTACAAGTGATCCCTAAGTTACATGCTTTCAACATGGTTTGGTTGTTATAATTCTCTCGATGACAGGACTTAGGATTTTGTCTGTTTAAGTTGACATAAATTCATGCACATGCAGTCCTGTTGATTGTAAAGTAACACTTTTTTTCCATTATAGAAGTTGATATTAGTTCAAATACAGTAAAAATATGTCAAAAGACTAAATGAAAACTACTAATTTTGTTGGTTACTTCGTTTATGTCTGTTGACATATGAGATAAAAGGTAGGTGGCTATCATTTCCTTTGGCATTTGCAGAAGATTATTATTTTACTTCTTTCTCAAATTTTATAATTTTTTATGTTAATATACAATCAGGCAGGCCTACTGTTGAAATAAATTTAAGGTTGGTGCCGGTATTATTGATTAAGCTTTTTTGGTCACCCTGATTCAATTTATTTGTTTAGCAAATTTTACTCATGTTATATTCATTACCATTTTGCCGTTTAATCTTGCTTTCTAACTAACCTGCAACTCTGGACAGATTTACTTACACTTATAGTGGAAACGAACATAATAGATAACTGTTGAGGTTATATGAACTTCATATTATTTTGTTGTTGCGTATTGTTATAATTAGGTGAGCTCAAGAGGCAATCTTGAACAGCGTGCCAATGATCAAAATGTCGTGACCCATAAATCTTCCAAGAAACGCAAAGAAAAAGAAAACGCTTCATCAGAGGACGAGCATTCCAAAAAGGGCCGTTCAAAACTTGAAAGGTGGACAAGCCACAAAGAGACGGATTATGGTCTTGATGTAAAAGAAACCAATGTCAAATATAAAGACAACGGCCCTGCCACAAAGCTTGTGGAAGAATCCATTAAACCTCAAGAAAACCTGGAGAAATCAAAACCTCTGGTAGAAGAGAAACACGAGGATGTAAAACCACCAGAAGATAAACATTTGGACACCGTTGAGAAGTTAAAGAAACGAAGTGAGCGGTTTAAACTTCCTATGCCGAGTGAAAAGGATACTTCAGCTATTAAAAAGATAGAGAACGAGCCACAACCTTCTTCCCAGGTTGAAGCCCGGCTCGAATCAGATGTCAAACCCGAGCGGCGCCCTCGGAAACGGCTCTGGACCAGTGGCTGAGTTTTAATCCTTGAAATCAGTGGAATTTCTGGTTTTTCTTGTTATGATTAATGAGATTTATAACAATGTAGAGGTTTTCCCTTTTCTTCACTTATGTTTCGTGTATGTATATTACGTGCGAAAGATGTAACGTTAAAAGTGGCCAGAGTTGGCGCAACAAATATAATATATAAAGTGAAGTGACATTGAGGTCTAGGACATTATGTAGTTGTTAATGAAGAATGAATTAGCAGAGTAAAATGATCTTGAATGTTTATGCATCTTTTAAAAGTATTTGATTGTATACTACTGATTATTTATAGCAAGCGGCAGAGCTTAAAAACTAGGACCCAACTAATCTTTTAATCATTTATAAGAACATAAACTTGCTTGACGTGTAAAACAGAAAATATATCAAAGTTTGGTTTATTATCTTTGTAACAAAATGATAATTTGATAGGTTGTACACTCTAGAACTGAATTTTGTTGGAGATGTAGATTTGGAGACGTGTTACATGAATAAATTTTTGAGTTACCAAAAGATTAGACTCTATGTCTATATAAGAGTTGAGTTTAATATTTTAATCTACTCAAATAAACCTTGGTTACATTTTAATGCTAGAATTAGGTTCAAATACAAAGTCTAAGAAGAAATTTGAACCATTAGATCTAATATTAAATGAAGATCAATGGCTCATAAACACAGGGTTGCATAATGGTAAATAGTTAGAACTTTAAATGGTAGGCCAATGGTATATTAGTCTTGTCTCATTTTCAAATTCCACCCTCTTTTTTAAACGTCCATAACTTTTACATACGACAATACTTTTTAATAAAAATTACACAAAAAAAACGAGTGTTTTTTTATCTTCAAAACGCATATAGTATTGATATATAAAAAATGAAATTTATTTTTGAAGTTTCAGCTCATTGTGTTATATTCGTTAGGTCATTGTGTTATATTTTTCAGCTCATTGTGTTATATTAATCAAGACATTGTGTTATATTTTTCAGATTGTGTTATATCCGTCAGGTCATTGTGTTATATCCGTCAGGTCATTGTGTTATATTTTCATCAGGTCGTTGTGTTAAATTTTCATCAGGTCGTTGTGTTAAATTTTCATCAGGTCGTTGTGTTATATTTTCATCAGATCGTTGTGTTATATTTTCATCAGGTCGTTGTGTTAAATTTTCATCAGGTCGTTGTGTTATATTTTCATCAGGTCGTTGTGTTATATTTTCATCAGGTCGTTGTGTTATATTTTTATCAGGTCGTTGTGTTATATTTTCATCAGGTCGTTATGTTAAATTTTCATTAGGTCGTTGTGTTATATTTTCATCAGGTCGTTGTGTTAAATTTTCATCAGGTCATTGTGTTATATTTTCATCAGGTCGTTGTGTTATATTTTCATCAGGTCGTTGTGTTATATTTTCGTCAGGTCGTTGTGTTATATTTCATCAGGTCATTGTGTTATATTTTCACCAGGTAATTGTGTTATATTTTCATCAGGTCATTGTGTTATTTCAGATCATTGTGTTATTTCATTAGGTTATTGTGTTATAACACAATGACATGAATAAATAACACAATGACTTGACAAATAACACAATGAGCTGAAAAACGTGATTTTTTTTTGTTTTTTATATATGAATATTATATGCGTTTTAAAGATAAGAAAATGCTCGTTTTTATGGTGCAATTTTTTTAAAAAAATAATATTGTATGTAAAAGTTATGAATGTTTAAAAAAATGGGGTGAAACTTAAAATATAGAGACATTACCATCTTTACCATTCCTTCTAATTTTAAAGAAGTGCCACATGTCATCATCTTATGGCTTCTTAGACTTTCTAGGAAAATTGAATTTTGTAGTATAATTTTAATACTACATGTATATATACTTGATTTGTGTAAAGCTAGAAGATAAAATAATAGTAAAATATATAATTTTTCTCTCACCTTAAACACCCCACGTTGTTTTCGCAAAAGTAATGAAATCATAATCAATCCTTGGTGCCTGGGTTAGTTATTTGTATGAATTTATTTCCCCTTCAATCATCTCAAAAACTAATTAACCATGGCTAATCTCGTAGAAACATACGCTTGCACCCCATCAACAGAGCGTGGCAGAGGTATACTCATCTCCGGCGACTCTAAAACCAACGCATTTCTTTACTGCAACGGCCGATCCGTCATCATCCGCTACCTCGATAGACCATTACACGTCGAGGTCTACGCCGAACACGCTTATCAAACCACCGTTGCAAGATTTTCTCCTAACGGAGAGTGGATCGCTTCCGCTGATGTTTCTGGTACCGTTAGGATCTGGGGAACGCATAATGGATTTGTCTTGAAGAATGAGTTTCGGGTCTTGTCGGGTCGGATTGATGATCTTCAGTGGTCTGCTGATGGGATGAGGATCGTCGCCTCTGGTGATGGCAAAGGGAAGTCGTTTATTCGAGCTTTCATGTGGGTTTGTTTTCTTGATCACAATGTGTTTGATGAAATGCGTCAATGACGTTTTATCATCTTTTTTTTAATTACATGCATTAGTTTTATATATTTTGGTATATTGTTCTTAATGTCTGTCAAATTTGATATATTTTAATGTTTCCCCTTTTTAGTTTTTACAGATTTTGTTAGCCTAGAGTGTATTTTCTGTATCTGTGGTTGTAGTTTTGATTTACATGTCATTTTTAATTCTAAATCTTGAAAATTAGGGCCAACTTGAGAAATATGCAGCTAGGGCTTGAATGACCGATCCACTAACTAGATTTCACAACATATATGTTCTATGATGTTTAGCAGATGCATAAAATTTTCAAGTGATAACCGTAACTTTTTGAGTTTTTTACTCTCGTTTTCTTCATTTCTAGCACTATAGAGTGTGGAAGTTTGACTTAATGTGAGTTCTACAATGTTGGAGTACACTGATTTTTGCAGTGTTAATCAGGTGGGATTCTGGAAGCAATGTTGGAGAATTTGACGGGCATTCAAGGAGAGTACTAAGTTGTGCATTCAAGCCGACAAGGCCGTTTCGCATAGTATCATGTGGAGAGGATTTCTTGATTAATTTCTATGAAGGACCGCCATTTAAGTTCAAGCAGTCACATAGGTTTGATTCATAAGTGACCTCTTCATAATGTCTTGATGATAACATTTTCAATCTAATCGAGAAAGTTACAACAAATTAGGGATGTCCAAGTATCATTCTATTGCATTTTGCATGATTGGATTATTCATTGATATTCTCGTTGGCAGGGATCACTCGAATTTTGTCAACTGTGTAAGGTTCTCGCCAGATGGCAACAAGTTCATCACTGTTAGCTCTGACAAACAGGGGCTGATATATGATGGAAAAACTGCAGAGAAGAAGGGTGAGCTGTCTTCAGAGGATGCCCACAAAGGTAGTATATATGCTGTTAGCTGGAGCCCTGATAGTAAACAGGTAGTTAAAGTTTAAGTTGTTTTTTTTTGTATTCTTTCAGTTCAGTTTTAGGATTTATTTTTTGTTTTCTTTCTTGTACCCTTGTTGTAGGCGGTGACTGTATCAGCTGATAAGACAGCTAAAATATGGACGATATCAGAGGATTTTAATGGGACACTTGCAAAAACATTAACTTGTCCAGGTTTGGGCGGTGTTGAGGATATGCTAGTTGGGTGTCTGTGGCAAAATGATTATATAGTTACTGTTTCTCTTGGTGGTACTATTTATTTGTATTCTGCAACTGATCTTGATAAAGATCCACTGATCCTGTGTGGACACATGAAGAATATCACTTCACTAGTGGTGCTTAAAACCAAGCCAGAGACTATTCTGTCTAGCAGTTATGATGGACTGATATTCAAGTGGCTTCGAGGGGTCGGCTACAGTGGTAAGTTAGAAAGACAGGATAAAAATCAAATCAGATGTCTTGCTGCTGTTGATGAGGAGATAATGTCTTCTGGATTTGACAATAAGGTAGAATGCATTTGTTTCATGATCTTCATGCTTGATGTGAGTCTGGTGATGTCATTGTCGTAAGAATATTGAGGAACAGGGGTGGATTAAAAAGGGGTTCAGGTCAGAAGTAGGAATTCATGGTGTGGGTGGCCGGGTGTGGGTCAGGTTGACAAAAAAAACATATATAATTGCTGTCAATTACGAGGTCAGAAATAATATTGTTTAATATTCTGGTTTTTTTTAATAAAATTATTTATGAAGTTTTTTGCAGTGTTAAACTGTGAATGCATATTTGTTGACTTTCAACCGTACCCAAAAAGCCTGTTTTAGATGTAATGTAACCAGAATCGGCCCATTAATAAATCTCTAGTATATAGTTCGAACCACATCTGCTGAGAAGTTCTCACAATGTATAATTTCAAACTCATCTTTAAAGTCCAGGGTATAATTCAAACACTTTGACACTCATTCTTATCTATTACTCAGATTTGGAGGATTCCTCTAACTGGAGATGAATGCGGAGAAGCAAATATAGTTGATATTGGAAGTCAACCAAAGGCCTTGAGCTTGGCTATTAATAAGCATGAACTCGCATTGATTTCAATCGAAACAGGTGTTGTCCTCCTTAATGGTACACAAGTTTTGTCAAGTGTTGAGCTAGGATTTACTGTGAGTGCATGCTCAATTGCCCCTGATGGAACTGAAGCCATCGTGGGAGGGCAAGATGGTAAATTGCACATATATTCAGTCAATGGCGATTCTCTTACAGAAGAGGCTGTCCTTGAAAAACATCGAGGTGCTATTACTGTTATACATTACTCTCCTGATGTTTCTATGTTTGCTTCTGCTGATGCCAATAGAGAAGCTGTTGTTTGGGATCGGGTCTCCAGAGAGGTAATATTACAAAGTATCATTTCTTGAAACTTCGGGCTCTATATGGATATCTTATTATTTAACCTGTCTGCCTCTTAGCTATTTTTTAATTTTTATATGACCTGTTTGAAATAAAGCACAACCCAGTTTGACCCATTTATAAGTGAACAGGTCTACATTGCAGGTGGTATTTGGTCCATATTTGTTCTGCTTATGCCCTTAATAGCATATAACTAATTATGATATTATTTATTTCTTTTTTTTGACAGGTGAAGCTTAAGAACATGTTATACCACACTGCTCGTATAAACAGCTTAGCTTGGTCACCTGATAACACCATGGTTGCAACCGGGTCTCTGGACACATGTGTTATTGTATATGAAATAAGCAAGCCAGCCGCAAGCCGTATAACTATAAAGGGTGCCAACTTGGGTGGGGTCTATGCAGTATCCTTTGTTGATAACAACACTGTTGTGAGTTCTGGCGAAGACGCTTGTATTCGTTTATGGGAAATTACTCCACAATAAATAAATAAAAGGTCAAGTGGCACAAATAGACATCCTTACAATGTGCCATTTTATTGCTGCTATCTTTTCCTTTTTGTAAAGCTGGTTGTTGGGTGTGGATGATGCAGTTGCAGTAGTTGATAGTGATGTTTTCTTGAGCTGGGTTGACCCGAGGTCAACAACACCGTATGTTGTTAAGAAATTTCAGGGTAACCAAGCATATTGGCTCAAAGACTAGTTGGATATTATAGAGATCCTTGTTTGAAAGTGGGATCACTGGACCAACTAAAGTGTGTTCAAGGGATGGTGATCATGTTGGTTTTGTTTTTTTTTTTCTTTTAAATTATGTAATAAACGTGTTTTTGATGTGTTTATTTATGTTGTAATAACTTTTGGATTTGAAATCGTTTCTATTCTACTTGGTGATGACTGATGAATCTTGATATTGTTTGGTTTTTAATAACCTTCATTTGGTTAAATCTTGATATTATAAGGTTTTCAGTTTTTTACTACTTATACTATACACAAATTTGCATCAATAGAAATGCTAGATCTGTATGCATGGATTGTACTGATATAATCCTAGCCCCAAACCAGAAAAATGTTTCTGGACTATTTTTAAAATCAGAAACTAATTTGGACTCAATTGCAATTGTTATGGCCATGAAGCTCATACCGGCTACCATTCGGTTTCGTGTCTGAGCCTAAGGGTTTTACGTGGTATGGTTATAGGTTTCTGCTTGATTTTTCCCTAGAACAGTTAGTTGACAAGTTTCGGCTCCAATTAACTTGCCCCGGGTTGCGATGAGCCTCCGCTGCGTTCTTTATTGGTGTTAAGATGGAGTTTCGATCTTGATCTGTATAACAGTTATAACGCGTTGCACCAATGCTGTTTTAAAAAAATAAACTGTTACATAAACATAAACAAGGGATTGTAAATTGGTTCACCTCAAAAGTAAACACTCCATAGTTTCCGATTCAAGTTCAAGTCACTGCGGCCACACTCTTCCGCCGGAACGCTGCCGGAGCCACATCTTTACCAGAAGGTTCACTCTTTCAGCTTCAATTCCGTCGATAAGGTATTATTACAGCCCTCATTTCATGATATTAACATAATTTATTTTTTGTAGTTCACTAAAAAAATATCTGAACACTTTGTTAACTGAAATTGCACTAGAAATGCGAAATGAAGTTACTCGGAACATGTATACCTTCATGTGAGGTTTATTAAGGAACGTAGGAGTGAAATCTTTTTTGTACAAATCCATCATGCACGGTAGGTGTTTGATGAAATGCCTAGCCTAGTAAAGTTTTGGTACCAGGTCCACCAAGGCACCAACAGTCGTATTTTTGTAAGATTAAGATGGATGTTGTTTGACGGTTCATGATTGACCAATCTCACCTTGATTCAAGATTTATTTATTACGTTCATACACAGATATGCCATATGAAACATGTTCTCTTATTTTGTAGTTCTTGCAGCAAACACATGTTGTGAGGAGATAGGACAGTAGTAATTCTACAAGCTAGCATCAAGTATCTTCAAGATTGCATATTTTTCAAATTACGAATTAGGCTGTCACAGTTCCAGTTTGGGTTATTTTGTCGTGGTTATGGATATGTCGAAACTGTAGATGTTAGGCTTCGTAACAGTAAACGAATATGTGATTACAAGCAGGAAATCGTGATAGTTAAATTGGGGGTTTTACTTTTTAAAAGCTGATCTGTTGAATACTAAACAAGTGTTTTGTGCCTTTGAGATCTGGAACGTTTAGTGTAATTAGATTGCCTACCGGTCTTCTTGATCTAATGAGAATACAAGTGTTGCCTTAAAATGGTGATTTTGAATACTAGTAAGGATAAAACCAAACAATTGTCATAGTTTGTTATTAAAGAGTACTATGTGTTAAATGTTAATGAGTAAGTGGATCTGTTATGAGCTTTAGTGTTCTTTTTTTAATCGTTTAGAGTATTATATGATGCTAATTACAACGAGTAAAGTTAATGTAACAATTTTATAAACTGTTTCATTAGTCTTTCTCTTCATTTGGCACTTCAATTCTCTAGTTGACATGGTTACTTCTTGTCGATTTGTTAGTTTCATCGGACCAAAAAAAATATAGTATGGTTAATTTAGTGGGTATCATTTGTGATATTGTATACAAGTTGAAATAAAAAAATAACAAAAATTGTCTACAGAGTTGATAATGAACCAAGGAAGGAATAAGTGGTAAAACTAAGCTACGATAAATTTAATCATCCATTGTTTAGACTTTTTTTTCTACACTTCTTTTGTGTTGACCATTGTTTATTATCTTTGTTTCCCCTTGGCCTATCTCTGTACAAGCATTACAAAATGCAGCTATTTGTAGCCTGATGAATCTTTCAGTGCAGAGTTTTGTTTTATTTCACTCTCTGAAGTTGGATGTGTGTGCACTATAGATAAATAATCATCATTCAAAATAAGCACATATGGTAGTGACTTGAATGTGTAAATCTTGAATCATGCGTATAAGCTATTAGATTGGATAGGTGATCAAGAAATGAGCTAATTTAATCCAGAAATTCACAGCCTGCTTAATTCTAGATCCAACATGCCAACAAAATCAATCAAATTATAAACAAGTAACTCACCTGCATTGAGTTGAAATTTTGTTAATCAACTTATGGGGTTTTTAGCTCTATCTTTTTGAAGCTGAATATTTGAAATCGCAATAATTAGTTTGTAATGTTTACAGATTATTCTTCTGGGTTATATGATATTTTGGAGGTCAAATAATCAGTTTTCAATGCTTATAGATAATCAATTTGTACCAAATGCAACAGAACTGATTATCAAAGGATAAAATAGAAGCAACTCTTTACCTTTCTTTTTAACTTGATTTTGAGGGACTTGCACTCCCATTTAACAAAACATGTTTTATATTGGTTCTTTACATAATAATCCTTGATTTCTTCATTGCATATCATAGTTCGGTTGCATGATCAACTGAGACATGTCTGTACGTGGGCCACCACTTCCTCGACTCCTTCTCAACAACGTTTCTTGCATGAGAAACGCCCAACAAATCTTACGTCACACAAACATATCCATTCATGATGGTGGGGCCCTCGTGCTCACAGGTGCAAACGGATCAGGCAAGTCAACCTTCTTACGCATGCTAGCTGGATTCTCTAAACCATCAGCCGGCGAGATCCTATGGAACGGTCATGACATAACTGAATCAGGAGTCTTTCACCAATACAAACTTCAACTCAACTGGCTATCACTAAAAGAAGCCATTAAAAACAATTTCACAGTTCTTGATAATGTTCAATGGTTTGAAGTTCTTGAACATAAACAAGGTAAATCTTTGCCTGCTCTTGAGTTCATGGGCCTAGGGCGACTGGCCAATGAGAAAGCCCGAATGCTGTCAATGGGGCAAAGAAAAAGACTGCAGCTTGCAAGAGTGATGGCCATGGATAGACCAATATGGCTGCTTGATGAACCATCAGTTGCATTGGATGATGAAGGTGTGAAGCTTTTGGAACAAATGATTGCAGATCATAGGAGCCAGGGTGGAATAGCCATTGTGGCAACACATTTACCTATTAAGATTGAAGATGCTATGGTCTTAAGGTTGCCTCCCAGGTTTCCAAGAAGGATAACTTTAGTGGACATGCTTCCACATTGAGGTCAAATAACCAATTTACCCTTTTGAACTTTTATCTTATGTTTTGGGTTTATGAATTGCTAAGCTTTGTTTCGTTCTCTATACTCAACATGAACAACTGAAAGTAACTAAGATATTATATTATTCTCTTTCCATTCCTACTAAATAACAATCATCAATAATTTGTATCCGAAGTTTGGTTTGTAAAAATATAAGAATATAGTTTGTAATTGTGTGAGAAAAAAAGTTAGTGATTATCAACAAATTGCCATGGTGTCTAAGAAATGAAAATAAATGGCTCGTGCTAGGTAGGTTTGTTTTACCCGTTTAATTAATGATGTTGACCCATCAACGGTCAACCTATATAGTTGTATATTGCAGCCCATCAACACGTTTACAATTTGATTAGACGAGTAGTGCTTATGTTATATGATTTTAATGGTTAAAGTCGATGTCTGGCATGAAAAAATAGGTAGTATTGTTATCGGATGTTTAACAAAAATTTTCTCTAAAGTCAAAGCGAATAGGTTGAAAAAGGTTATATCCTTGGTCTTAGTAAAGAACAAACTGTGTTTATTGCCAGGAGGAATATATTAGACGAGCCTCTTATTGTCATTGAGACGTTGGCAGGGTTAAAGCCACCAAGTGGAAGGCTATGCTATTTAAGGTGGATTTCGAGAAGACGTATGGTATGGTTAATTGAATATTCTTGGACTCAGTGTTAGACCAAGTGGGTTTCCCCCTAGCTTGTTTGAAGAAAGTGAGTTAGCAATGGGCTAACTTCGGCTCAGTCATCGGTGTTTGTTAATGGGCCGGGCCGCCTACCCAGGAGTTCTCTACCTCTAGAGGATTATGCCAAGGCAACCCGTTATCTCCGTTCTTATTTATAATTGTTATGGAAGCCATGCACATCTCCATGAAGTCTACGGTTGATTGGGGTATCTTTTGTGGTATTCAATTACTTAATGGTGGCCTGGTTTCTATCACACCTAATGTATGTGGGAGATGCGTTAATTTTGGGAGATTGGTCTATTTCAAACGTGTAAAATTTGGGGTGTATTTTAAATTGCTTTTTCTTATCTTATCTTCTGGCTTGAAGACTAACTTTAACAAAAGTAGCATTTTTGGTGTGTGCTCTAATGTGCATGAATTAGATCTTGCTACTGATGTTCTTAACTGTCAAAAGGGTCGTTGAAAGGTTTAAAGCTAAACTCTCTTTGTAGAAATCTAAGTCGTCGTCGTTTGGTGGGTGAGTAACTTTAATTAAGGCAGTTTTGGGAAGCCTCCTATTGTAGGCTACGGTCTCTACAACATGGAAGCATATTGTGTGCTCTAATGTTGAGCTCTTGGAAGAAAATGTGAACCGGTGGAGCTTTATGAAAGGGGTTGTGGGTGTAGGTAATTCAATTGGTTTTTGGATTGATTGTTAGGTTGGAGATAGTCCCTTATGGATGTGGCCCCGATTTATTTTAACTCGAGAAAAATAAGTTGTGCAAACTGCAAAGTATCAGAGAGGTGGCCAATGGTGGAGGTGGAATTGGAAATGGAGGTCACGGGCACAGGTGGAAAGTGTGTAGTTTAATGAGTTAGGTAGGTAATATGATTGAGAATGTCTATATAGGGACCGGTGCGGATAAAAATGGGTATGGTTTGGTGACAATTTGGAGGCCTTCTTGGAAAGTTTTTTAAGAAAAGTCCTAGAATATAACCGTCCGTCAGTGGATTTGTGTCCGATGTCGTGGTGCAACTGGATTCCACTTAAAGTTAGAAGCTTTGTTTGGAGGGCAAGACTTAATAAAATTCCGTCTAAAGCTGGTTTAAATCGGAGGGGGTTGACGTGGGTTTCATAGATTGTTCCTTACGTATCATTGGTCTCACACATGATGATTTCTTGTCCGTTCACTGCCCATGTATGGGTATGATGATTTCTTGTCCATTCGAGTGGCGAGAGTAAATCACGATACGCTATATTAATGGCTACGATGTGGTTTATTTGGTTGGCTAGGAATGATATGATTTTTAACAACATACCACTATTGGTTCAAAGTGTAGTGGAGAAGATCCGAATTCAATCTTTCTCTTGGTTAAAGTCTAGAGCCAAGATTTGAGATCTCGTGTGGCATAAATGGTGTAGCTTTTCGTTTTCAAAATTTCCGTTCTTTACGGTTAAAAAAACAATTCAATTTCTAACCCATGACTCAATGAGGTCAAGACTATTATTGGGTACCGACATTATACACCAAACAACGCAAGTAGTATATGAGCTGATCTAACAGTTAGGGTTAGGGTTTACAGAAGAAAACTCAGACAAAAACGAATGAAGCAGCGGGTGGAATTAAGGTTTCAAAGGGTGGTTGCCGCCTCCTGCTGCTAATGATTTTCGAGATGCCAACAGCCCTTTCTTTTTTATCTATATCTATCTAATATATAGCAAACTCAAATAATGCTGCTGCTGCTTCTTCTGGATCTGTTATAATATGCATCCACAACACAACCATACTTGTTTCATGAGGCGGTGATGATTAATTTCTTGTTTGTCTGAGTATATCGAGCAATGTTTGAGATTAACCGTATCTTGGCGTGGCAAATCTACAAGTTTTTATTTATAAATTCAAACTTTTTGCAGCCATGGCGGTTTTATCCTCTTGCTTCATATCTTCTTACGGATCTGAGCCTCCTTCCAAAACTCTGCTTTTCATTTTTATTTTTATTTTGAGTTCAGTTTTTGAGGATTTAAACTTACGGATCTGATTATTTTAAACTTTGATATTTTGGTGCAAGATGGATTATAAAAATTAGGGCTTGATATGGTTCACTGATTTGATTTCATCGCGACTAGAAGTGCATTTTTTGGTTTTGTCTGAAAATTGTTGATCATATTTTTTGGTTTTTGTTAAAATAGACAGTATTTGAAGCCTAAAATCCTCTACAATTATGGTGGCTTGGCTTAATTTTGACGCTCTATTTAATGACCTGCTTAAACGTGTCATATTGGAAATGTTCATGAAAGCTTGGATTGAAATCAGTTTGGTTTGGGTCGACACTTGACAACAGTCACAACATGTAGGGATGAGCCTTTGGTACCGAGTACCGGTACTATCCCGGTACCGTATCGACTTAGCAATATCGGTACCGGTACTGGTACTCACTTTTCCTGAAACTCGGTACCGGTTAGTACCACGTTGGTACCGGTTTAGTAAAAACTAGTTTTTTAGTATGTTTTATATAATTGGAGATGTTATGAATGTTGTGTATTACAATTTACATTGTTTAATGCTATAAAGTGTTTTCTTTACAACTTTAAGTTATTTTATAATATTTTTTAGATTATTTACTTTTAAATTTAATGAAGTTGATATGATTTTTAATTAATTTATATCATATTTCATTTCTTTTTCTTATATTCAAGTATATTATAGTATTGTTATATTAAAAATTATAAAATTAAACCGAAATAAGCGAATAAATTTTATTAAAAAAAGATAAAACATGAAATCGGTACCAACATGGTACCAGTACCGAAATACTGGTACCGTCCCGCTAAATTCGGTACCGGTACCCATTTTTCTTAAAACTCGATACCGGTACTAGACGGTACCAGTACCCGTCCCGATCTCATCCCTAAGAACAGGTTCTTGATTAAGCCGGGTTTTAGCGGATTAGTTATTGAGAATATTCAACTCGTTTTATTCATGTCTTTTTTTATACAGATGAACCAAAAGATTTATGATAGTTTAATGAATGTATTAATGTTGTTAGCTTAAATAAAAAAATAATTAAATGATTGTTTGGTAAAAGAAATCAAATCATTAAGTGTTGAATTAATGAGAAACTGAACTAATAAGTTATTTGAATTGGTAAGTGACTAGCAAGTGTTGTGTGATTAGACCTTTGAATAACTATGTAAAATGATTATTTAACCTCTCTGAACTATTTTATACTTAGTGAAATGTATAATAAAAAAACTCGATCAGAGAAATCTAAATTATTATAACAATTTCGCCTACTAAACACCAAAGTTTCCCATATGAAATTGTCATCTTCATCGTCCACAACCTAAAATCATAGCATCTTATCCCTAAAATCATTTGCATCTTCCATCAAAAGTCATTTTCATCTTCTATTGGAAACACACAAATCGGCACCCTTTTCATCTCCTATTCGATTTCTAGGTTCAAACTTGGTGGAGGACAACATTTACCGGACAACGATGAGGGTAGAGATTGGCGAAGGTGGAGGCCGACTAAAATGGATGATGGTGATGGTGAAGGGCGTTGAAGGTGGAGGACTAGTTTGGGAGGGTAACGGTATTTATGTCTTAGTTTTCATTTAGCATTATTTGACACATTCTACATGATGAATAGTTAAGATGCATTTTTTAAATAAAATAAACGTTCTGATTAATGGTGAGTTTAAAGGTAACCGCTTAACTTTTCAATTAAAAGGCTACTAAAGAGGCCAAGTAATATACCTTATTGCCCAATATTGGAACCTAATCCCAATTCAAAATAAAGGAACAAGATTGACCAATGAATGACTAGCTAGTTTTGAAAAACCGATCGTCCTCGTTAGACGTTAATTATCAAACAGGTTGGTTAATTGGTTGGTTGGTTTTACAACAAAATGGTTTAATTAATGTGGGTAGAATTAAGCAGTGATGATCATCATCATCGTCTCCTTCATTAATCTCATGTTCATTTTCTTTCTTCCAACTCCCCCCTTGCAGAGTTTCTCTTTTTCTGAAACTCCACACGGGAAAAAATCATCATCATCATCATCATGTTTTAATCTTCTCCTTATTCTTATTAACAACATGTAAGTTTTTTTCCTTTTTTCTAATTTCAATCATATATATACAATGTTATTCCCCATGCATGCATTCAAACATGAACAATGTTTTATCCATTGATTAAAATTGTACCTTCTTGTTCTTTGATCAACAACGATGTCGAATGATGTTGATGTGTTTTGATTCAAGATTAAACAAGATATGATCAGGGAGTTCCTCTTTGGTTTCTTGTTGTTAATTTATTCGTCTCTCGCCAAACATTATGGTCATCCCGCTGATAACAAACCTCCAAGACGGGCGCGCTTACAAGGCCTTCCTGCCACTGCTCCTGCTCCTTCTCCAGGACCTGGAAAGAAATGGCTAACCTTGACCAGTACGTATAATGTCCTCTTCCATCTATAAGTTTATTAACATTTAATTGAAAACACATACGTTGGTTGGTTGGTCGGTTTCGTGTATGCATAGGTAGGGAGCCGTTGGTGATAGCCAAAGGTGGTTTCCCAGGGCTATTCCCGGATTCAGCGAGTGTTGGATATACTACGGCTGTATCCACAGGTGTCGCGGGTACCATTAAGTATTGTAACTTGCAACTCACCAAAGATAACCAAGGAGTTTGTCTTCCTGATATAAAGCTCGACAACGGCACCAATGCAGCTACCATATTCCCAGACCAGCAACAAAGGTATAACATTAATGGTCGGGACGTTGATGGTTGGTTTGTTCATGATTTCGACGCCGATCAGATAATGAACGCACTAACTTGTAAGTGTCTGTGGCTAGTTGTCCTTCCGGATTTATAATTTCTTCTTCATGTGTTTCTTGCTGATGTTCCGTAACAGTGGTGCAGAATACCTTCTCAAGAACAAGTTTTTTCGATTACGTATTCATTCCCAGTCTACCCGATAGTGTTTTCGGCCTCGAGCCAAAAGGCAATCTCTGGTTAAATGTGCAGGTAGGTTACATATATTGGATAACATACTTTACTGATTCAAAGAAACACAAGTAGTTTGTTTTAATCCATCATGTACATATGGTTGTGTAGAATGATGCATTTTGGAGCTCACGTCAGTTAAGTGCAATACGATTTATTGACGAATCCAAGAATTTCTTTGCAGCAGATTACATCTCATCACCAGAGATCGGTTTCTTGAAAGCCATAGGAACAAGCAAAACCTTGGACCTAACAAAAACCAAGCTCGTTTTCAGGTTCTTGACAACCGACGAGGTGGAGCCTACTTACAAGGAAACATATGGCACCCTCATAAAGAAGCTCGCGATGATCAAAACATTCGCTTCAGGGATTCTTGTCCCAAAGAACTACATATGGCCCGTTGGTAAAGACGGGTACCTTCAGCCTGCAACAACCCTTGTTGTTGATGCTCATAGAGAAGGGCTTGCAGTGTATGCCTTTGGTTTTGCATCTGATGAATTTTCAAGTTACAATTATAGTTATGACCCGGCCCTTGAGTACTTGCAATTCATCGATAATTCACAATTTTCAGTCGACGGGGTTGTTACAGAGTCCCCAGGATCAGCTTCAAACGCTGTTGGTAAGATGTCACGTTTCATGATATTTTAACAGTCAAAACATATCTTATATCTCTAATAGGTTGAACTAAGTGACTTGCTTTAGTTTAGACAGTTTCAATAGTTATAAACACCTATAAGTCTGTATGATGGCAGCATGCTTAGCTCAAAGTCCAAATCCAAGTCCGAAGTTTTTAAGTGCGTTGATCATATCTCACAATGGTGCAAGTATTGATTACCCTGGGTGCACTGATCTTGCATACAAGAAGGCAATCAATGATGGTGCAGATATAATCGATTGCAATGTCCAGATGACAAAAGATGATGTTGCGATTTGTTTGGATTCAGCTGATCTTTTAGGAAAGACTAATGCAGCAATGGCGTTTATGGATCGATCAACTACCATCCCCGGAATTCAACCAAAAAGTGGTGTTTTCACCTTCGATGTCACCTGGACTGAGATCAAATCGGTTAAACGTAAGTAGTTGCATGCATTTGCAATGTAAACTGTTTGTTATTTTTGTTTTGAGACTTGTTTTCTTCGATTGTAGCCTGGATTCAAAGCCCCTTTCAGTCTGCCGGATGGTTACGAAACCCTAAAGCAAAGAACGCTGGAAAGTTTGTAACGCTATCGGAGTTTTTGGAGCTTGCGAAGAAGAATCCATCCACCGGTATACTAATAGGAATTCAGGTAAGTTAACTTGTAACACGACCAGATCGAGTTTAAGGAGAGATCAAGTTCCTTAATTTCTAAGATATATGCATTGCAGCATGCTGCTTACCTAGCATCCAAGAGGGGAATTGACATCATTGGCGCGATCAATGCTGCACTCAAGGATGCTAAATTGGATTCAAAACAAAGAGTTTTGATCCAATCTGACGACACCTCCGTGTTAGCAAAGTTCAAGGCGTCGTCCCCGTCTTATCAGAGAGTTTTGTTGTTAAGCAAGCCGATCAGCCATGCACCAAAACAAGTAACCGCTGACATCAAGAAGTACGCTGATGCAGTGAATGTCGTGAAGACTTCGATTATTCAGGAGAATAAGATCTTTTTCTCCACACGATCCACGAAAGTTGTTGAAGAAATGCATGCTGCCAACATCTCAGTGTACGTTTCAGGATTCTCGACAGAGACTCTCAGCATGATGCTCGACTTCTATAGCGATCCATACTGTGAGCTTATTACGTTCATGGAGGAGAGGATCGACGGTGTTATCACCGATAATCCAAAAACCGCAAGTGCATTTATGAGTAAGTAAAACTAAAACTAACGCTGTACGTTGTAACTTAATTCATTATGTATATATATGTATGTATGATCTTGTGACCCGTACATATGTGTTGTGGTGTTGGGTGCATGCAACGACTGCAGGGAGTTCATGTGCGGATCCAAAAAGCAAAGCGTCGTTTGTTTTCAACCCGATTGCAGTTGGCGAGTACCTAACTTCTTCCCAAGTGACGACTTTGCCACCAGCAGCTGCGCCAATCCCAGCGCTTCAGGTGGCAGATGTTGTAGATCCTCCGCTACCTCCTGTTAACGAGGCTGCACGCAAAGAGGACAGGAAGGAGGAGGAGGGCAAAAAGTCAAAATCCGGACAACAACGTAGATTCGTAGTTGATGTCATGACGCTGATCTTAATGTTGATTGGTTTCGTCTGTGTAGCTGGATGTTAATTAACTGATTAATTTTGAGGTTGTATCATCGATCGAGCTTGTTAGTTGTTAGTGTACGTACGTTAAGGAAATTAATTAAGGACACCGGCCTTGTGTAATTTTGCATAGCTAAGGTAAGATTAATCGTAGATTTAGATATATTATGTTTCTTTATGTAGCTCATATATGAAACATATATTTAATTTAAGTTATATATCTGAAAACCAAAAGTGATTGCGATATGCAACCATTGAAACTACTGTTTCAAGACCATATGCAACAACCATTGGAACGTACGGTTCTACTGCACTCAACGCAAACAAAGGCAATCGTTATTACCACAGCCTGCTCGATCTCGTCGTCACATCACCTACACGTACTTGTTCCACTGCACACCACCTCCTTTGTATTCAAACATGAATCACCATGCTTATGCTTCTTCTGGTATTAATTCATCTATCACCTAATCAACATTTATAAGCATCACATCAATTCTGCCTCTAATACTTATCCATCATATGATCCTGACTCTCATAAGGGCATATATATGTAACTTAATTTCTAACTACAAAAACCTTTTTCTAACTACAAAAACCGCTCAAGTTTCAATACTGTTCCATAGTTAATTATATAACTTTTTTTATAGGCATCAAGATTCAGTGACCTGAGTGGAATATATATGAAACTTGATTACTCTTTACGCACTATTATTTTCAAGTTCACCCTAAAATATTGAAAATTGAAAGGTTCTTATAGTTACAAAAAAAAAGTATGAGTGACTTTACTGAACTAGCGTAAAAACAACATAAAAAAATAAGCGGTCATTATTAAAGGTTTATAACTTTATTAACCAACGACAGCCCAAAGGGGTGCAAGAAGTACTTCTGTACATGTCGCCATCTCTCGGGGCCTAGTATTTAGAAAATATTAGTTTTAATATATTTAAAAAATGAGCAATGATGCTCGTGTGCTATGACAAAACACTTTTTATAAACAACGAAGCCGGCGAGGCCGTACGATGAATTTTACGTGTGTAACAACATGTTTGCTCTCGTTACCTGCACAAAGAAATTAACATGTTTAAGCACACAAAAAAAACATATAAATATGCGGTAGGATTGAATGAAATGTATTAAGCTGTAACGAGGGTGTTAAATATTCAAGATTGATATTTGATCCGTCATAAGATAACTTGAAGAAGACATCGATCAATCAACGTGTGCCACATGACAAAACAAGTAGATCTGACGATGGGGCCGAAACGAAATGTCGTTCTCTTTTCTTTCATTGAATTGTTTTATCGAAAAGAATTGGCTTTTTCAACAAAACCGTTTGGTATGATATCGAAAACTTATGAAGAGATTTGCATTTTCAAGTAAAGAAAAAATAATCCTATATTCTATTCTAGTGGGACACATCCACTGTCGGTGATCTCCCAATTGAAAATTTAAGTTTCACACTCTGTTTGTTCAGATCTAACATACATACATCCATCGAAACAACGATCTAAAGTAGAGAGATGACGAGGAGATCTGGATCATGTATACGTTGTTGTCTGGTGATTTTCGCCGTCATTTCAGCTCTTTGTGTATCTGGTCCAGCTCTTTATTGGAGGATTAAAAGGGGTTTCAATTTGAAATCAAGTTCTTCAATTTCTTGCACACCATGTGTTTGTGATTGTCCTCCTCCTCTCTCCATCCTCAACCTTGCTCCTGGTACATCATTTCTTCATTTTATTCATTACACTTTGTTTCTTGTTAATCATCAAACCCCTCTTTGTTTTTCACTAATGCTCCAATCTTGATCTCATTAGTCTGCAGTTAGTATGGGGTTTTATGTATTTTGGGTTTAAATCCCTCTTCCCTTTTTTGCTATTTAGTGCAAAATTTCCCAACTTTGTTGTCATTATCTTCATTTTCCTGCTTGATTAGACTGTATATGGGATTATTATCTAGAGGAAGATTTATTATATTTTATTTATGGTGACTAGTAAGAACTATGATATAATGAAAACAGTGCAAAAGTTGATTAGGATGATTGTGCTATTAGTATATAGTTTCTAAAGATTTGCAAAGTTGTGTATTCAAATATTGATTGTTGTTTCTTTTTATGTATTGCAGGCTTGGCCAATCTATCAGTTACAGGTACATATTCATGAACATCTTGAAACTTTAAGGTTAATTTGATTTAAATCATGATTAGATGTGAAACTATCGAAAAAGTAATGCAGTTGAACCTCTTGATTTCATACATAATACAGTTCTTGTTTCTAGCTCATCACCAGGAGATTTCAATTTGTTTAGCATATAATTCAAAAGGGGTTTTTTTTCGGGTTAAGAAATAATGTCTTGAATTACACTAGTTTCTTTTCATTGTGTGGTTCACTCAAAACTTGTTATGATAATCGTGAAGCTGGTTATAGTTAAGAATGGCAACTGACGTTTCCTAGTTTGTAATGAGGCAAGAACCAAAGTGAATCATATGCTTATAGTGATTCTTGCTCGTTCAAAGTAAATAAGCAATGGTTCCTATACTAACTTGAACGATTGCGCATTTTCAGATTGTGGGAAAGATGATCCAGAATTGAAAGAAGAAATGGAAAAACAGTTTGTGGATTTACTATCGGAAGAACTAAAACTGCTAGAAAAGGTGAACGAAGAACACATGCGCCATATGAACATCACATTTGGTGAAGCAAGAAGAGTAGCAGCACAATATCAACAAGAGGCTGAAAAATGCAACACAGCTACTGAAACATGTGAACAAGCAAGAGAGCAAGCCGAAGCATTAACGAGACAAGAAAAGAAGATAACTTTGTTATGGGAAAGAAGAGCTAGACAACTTGGTTGGGAAGGAGAATAATATCTTTACCATATGTTTTCGTTATGCGGGTTTCTTGATTGTTATCGGTATTGCACTATATATAGCTACTTACAGTGATTTTGTTAGCAGGGGAGCCAAATTTGCCCTTGAGTAATCATATAAATTGCATGATCAAAATGTTGCTTAAATCATCATGTTTTCATTGGTTAATGCTATAATTTTTTTAAGAAAAATGTGTCTGTGTTGTTATCAGGGTATTAGTAGGTCTTATGTTTACTATTAACCTGTTTTCATGGATAAAAATTAGTTTTTTGACATGTTTATAGAATTATAGTGTTTGAAATTTTCATAGTTAGATAACTATATATTATTCTTACCGTGATAACTTATTATTGAAAAATTTGCGAGACTTCATCAGTATCATATCAACAATTCAGATAAAGTAAAAACAAAAACCCATGAAAAGATCGATAT
The DNA here is from genome assembly GCA_030867185.1 of Tagetes erecta. Classification (NCBI taxonomy): domain Eukaryota; kingdom Viridiplantae; phylum Streptophyta; class Magnoliopsida; order Asterales; family Asteraceae; genus Tagetes; species Tagetes erecta. The sequence continues at coordinate 3,607,786 of CM061492.1, forward strand.
TGGTTAGTGTAGATTAAAACCGCAAAAAATGAACTATTTGATTAAAACCATAATTTTTATGAAATCTAAAGGACCAAAATAATAGTTTAGTCTAATTTTTACATTAATATTCTTTAATAGAGACAAGTGCATGTGATTTATTGATCTTGAAAGCAATGTTGAACTCCTCTAAACGTAGACGGATATGCATATGTTTGAAATATGAAATGCCATTTTCTTTTATTTTCATTATTTGTGAAATCTACCTATTCTAATAATTGAGTAACACATCCACATGTCATCATTTTAATTACTCCACATAGGATTTTGCTTAGGTGTCATGTTCTAATTAATTTGATGGAGAATTTTTAGACGGGTCATGGTATGCTTCATATTCGAAATAACCCGATATGTTTAAATTAAAAATTCACATATTATCATCAATTATCTCCTAACCCGATATGTTCAAATACAAATTTACCAATTATCATGATCTATATATTAACCCGATATGTACCAAGTATCATGAATTATCTCTTAACCTGATATGTTCAAATAAAAACTTATCAATTATTATGATTTATATAACCCGATATATTCAAATTAAAGTTTTACCACTTATCATTAATTATCTCATAACTAGATATGTTCAAATAAAAAAATTTACAATTATCATGAATTATCTCCTAACCCGATATGTTACAATAAAAATTTACCAACTATTATAAATCATATTCTTTATTGTAACATATGATTTTTTATATGAATATATTTGTAAAAATCCAAATCGATTTAATAAGAGATATGTTAAAAATAAATTTGATATGTAAATTGAGTTAAAACCTATAAAACTAAAATCCGTGTAGTACACGGGTACTAATCTAGTTAATTAATAAAAGCTGTTTTTTGTGAGTCACGAAAACGATAGAGTGACATCGATCTTTCTTTGAATATTAACTTGTTAAATAAATCAATTGTTATAAAATACTAATATTTTCTTTCATAATCGGATGCAACACGTTTGGGATGGGAAGTTGACCCATAACTTTAACTATATGTATCATATTTTGAATCTATTAAATCTTGACAATTTATAAGAGTTTTAACTTGTTTTTTTATTTGGATAGTTTTTAACATGATATATTAGTCGGTAATAATAACTTCATCGATTTTTCTTATAAGTATATACTTATTAAAATTTGTAAGAACAACACACTTGTTTATTAACTAATCCTTAGTTTTAGTTCGAGCTCGTTTTAGCTAGCATTTATTAACCGAACTCGTTACAACTCAAAGCATGTAAAATATATGTAAATGTAGTTTCATAGAGATTATGAAAGACATGCCGTCGATTTATGGTTTAAAAAAACTGTCAACTCAAAGTTGACTTGGTGGCAATCATCAAGGTAGAAGAAACAAAACAACAAACACGACATTGAATATTAATATTAATTCACCGACTAGACTAAAGGCACATGATATACACCCACAAATGAATACATACATGATTATAATAATCTTGTTTAGATCTCATCTATTATTATCCAAAGATTCTTTTTCTTTTTTCATCGATTCTTTCACCTCATATTCATATTGTTTTCTGTTTCAAACTTCAATTTGGGTGTTCAATAATCTTGCAACTCGATCTTATTGGTTGATTTGACAACATTTTGTTAAAGTTTCCAAGCATTTTATGGATAGGAGAGTGGAGAAAAGAGGTTATGAAGATGATGATGATGATGATGATGATTTGCAGTCTCAATCCAAGAAACCCAAAATACCAGGTTTAGCAAGGTTTGTTTACTTGTTTAAAACTGTTTGTTTTCACATACTTAATTAGTGTTCACCAACTGTTTGTGTTAATGTCTGAGACAACAAACCATTTGCTTTTGTATATGTCTAAACATTGGTGTTAGAGACCACTCTGTAATGATCAGGATCATAATTAAGGATCAAGATTTCATATCCTCCATCACCTTTCTGCTTATTTAGCTTTTGTCTTCCCAAAGTTACTACTAAATGTTCATGCTTAATTATATAAAAACATGCCTTTGTTAACTCTAATCATGTGGTTTGAGCATCTTTTTTTTGTCCATGCTAAATAAATATGAGGTTGTTGATCCAAGTAAGGACAATTGTGCAATAAAGGTGTGAGTTGGGTCATGGATGCATGTACCTTCACGTTCCAAAAAAGGAAATTAACTTTGGCTTTTATTTTTAATGATCAGTGTAATCGTTGAAGCTCTCAAGGTTGATAGCTTGCAAAGACTTTCCTCATCTTTAGAGCCTCTTTTCCGCAAAATTGTAAGTTGCAGAAGTATAACACTGTTAGTTTAACTACATTTAAGCATTTTGTGACATATTGGACAAGTTCATTACTTTTTCATACAAAAAAGATAAATAAAGCTGCTACTTGATATCCGCTCTCAATTAAACGAAAGAAGATCTAAAAGTGGGCATGATCATTTCATGCCAATACTGATTATTGTATTCATAAATTTTGGTCATATGTAAGTCTTCATACAGATTAATGTAGTTGCATATTTGTTGCTCTATAATAGAAATGCCAGTTACAGTTCTGCAGTTAAAACTTACATCTGTTTGATGTGTTTAACGTCTAAAGTAGTCTCTAGTTTTGCCACAAATAATATCCTTTAAATAAGAGCCATGTGTATGGCCTTCCTGGTTCCGGTGCTAGTTATTTTGTTCATCGTTTATCCAAACAGAAGCTTTGACGAAACACTCATAATCTACTAAAATAAACAAAAAAAATCGAAATAGTAGTAACTTGTTTTATTACTCATGATACTTGAACATGTTAAACAGAAATACTTTATAGTTGATGTATTTTTCACATTTGTAAATTATTCCACAAGTTTTATGCTTACAAAAGGTAAATTGCTGATATCATTATCATACATGTTTTGAAAAACAGGTAAGCGAAGAAGTTGAGCGTGCTTTGACTAGATATGGACATGGTCAAATTTCTGGAAGGTAAGATGTAAATAGAGAAATGCTTAAAGAAGTCTGATGGTTGGAGTTGCCCAAAGTGTTTTTTAACAGTTATTTTTCTTATAAAGTTTAAATATTATTACAATGATTTGAGATATTAGTTATTTTTGTGAATTGTAAAAAGGTTGAACACCAAATGTCTTAGAACACCTCCTTGGAGCACTCATTCATTTCTTCGTACGCCACCAAATGCTCCTATGTGGGCTCCAATCATATCACACTCACACATATTTATAATATTAGAAAACATGGTGAGGTGTCATGTTTTTGGGTGTTTGAACACTAAAACCATTGGAGATGCTCTTAGTTCAACTCATCTTGACCGGTGGCCGTTTTCCATATAAAAGTATTAGTACTTGTTTTGGCCCGTTATCCAACATAGGGCCACCCATTGTACACCTCTAGCATAACTATAAATTGGTAACTTGACTTTCACTAAACTAACTTTTTCATGTTTGGAATGCATCAGATCTTCACCACCAAAGTTACAAGGTCCAGAAGGAAAAACTCTACAACTTCAATTTAGAACAAGGATGCCACCTCATCTTTTCACAGGTGGTAAAGTTGAGGGAGAGCAAGGAGCATCTATTCATGTGGTCTTATTAGATGCAACCACAGGCAATGTAGTTCAAACTGGACCTGAATCATCAGCAAAACTGACCGTAGTGGTTCTAGAAGGTGACTTCAATGAAGAAGTTGATGAAAAGTGGAGTGTTGACCAATTTGAAAGTCAAGAAGTCAAAGCCCGGGAAGGGAAAAGACCCCTTTTAACAGGGGAGCTACAAGTAACCTTGATAGAAGGAGTTGGAACTCTTGGTGATCTTACTTTTACTGATAATTCGAGCTGGATTAGAAGCAGAAAATTTAGGCTCGGGTTGAAGGTGACTTCTGGATATTGTGTTGGAATCAGAATTCAGGAAGCTAAAACTGAACCCTTTGCAGTTAAAGATCATAGAGGAGAATGTATGAAACATAATACTTGTCTAAATAGGTTGGATCAGGCCATCAGGGTGGGTTGTGTTGACCTGGAAAACTTTTTTTTAATCTAAAACTGTAATATTTTTACAAAATAATTAATGCTTTACTACAGTTATATTATTTCAACAAAAACAATAGTAAGAGTGTTTTTAGTAAAATGTAAGAGTTTTTCATACATTAAAAACACACTTCGGGTGACTTTCAATGTGTTAAATCCATTTGGCCCGTTTGTAAAACATAACTTGGTTGAAATGTAAAACACACTTCAGGTGACTTTCAATGTAAAACAAAAGCCAAATCAACCCGCTCAACATGACTTGGTTGAAATTGACCCCTTTACTTCTTTATAGTTCTTGAGCTTAACTAGTGTATCCGTCACTTTTGCAGTATACAAGAAACATTATCCACCTGCTTTACATGATGAAGTTTGGAGATTGGATAGAATAGCAAAAGACGGTGCATTACATAAGAAATTAATAAAATCCCAAGTCATAACTGTAGAGGATTTCCTTCGTGTTCTTGTTAGAGATCCACAAAGACTCAGAAACGTAAGGTTCTTCTGTTCAATTCTTGTTATGGTTAGTTGCGTATAAAGGTAGCCAACAGCAGTCCAATACTCCAGTACTTATTTCGGTTTTCGGGTAACCATCTCTTTATTCTCACATAAAAACCAACCTTTCAGAAAACCTTGTTCTAAGTTAATCTGTAGACATAGCTAGTTTGTCATCTTTTTGAAATGGTAAAATGTACGGGCTACCTTATATCAAAATTTGTGATGTTTGATGGGTGAAAACAAATGTGGTATCTGCCATATAATTGATCCAAAGTTGGGTACCTTTATTTTTATGCAGTTAGCTCATTATTGTCATATTAGATATGGACACCTGTCTTTTTTCTTTCTAAAATATCATATAATACAGATTTTAGGAAGTGGGATGTCAAATAGAATGTGGGAAAACACAGTGGAGCATGCGAAGACTTGTGTTTTAGGAGGGAAGCTGTATGTATACTATTCTGATTTAGCTCACACCACTGGTGCTATCTTTAACCACATTTATGAACTAACTGGTCTCATTTCTGATGGTCAATTCATCCCATTGGAATCACTTGACCACAATCAAAAGGTTAGACTCTTTTTTTCTCTAACTTTAAGCAACTGGTTTTACAGAGTTTAACCAGATGATCTATCGTATATTCAACAGATTTCGGTTGATATGCTTGTGAAAAGAGCATACGAGAACTGGAATAGAGTTGTAGAATATGATGGCAAAGTCCTGAGTGCACTAAACTTCCCTACACCACCTGCTCATAACATGATTGAATATCCATTTATAAGTTCTGATCCAACTATGGGTGTTCCATCAAACACTCACCACCAGCCAGTGTTGCCACCACTTGATGACAACACTGGCTATAAACCCACCAGACCATCTTTTGATGGTCCGGTAGATTGGTCAGACCCACAAGAACATGGGTTTGGAGACTCATTCTCTAAGGAAGTCCGTTTGAGGAGTTCAGAGATGTTGGAAACCGATGATATGCAGAAGCTATTGAGAAGCTTTGGGGTTGGAGTCACAGGGCCTACTTTTGGTCTTTACGACAACGATTCATATGGTTATAATATTCCTCATGAACCACAGGTGGGTCAGGTGTATGCACAGGGCCCTGGGCGTGGTTCAGGGAAGGCGGTTGTTGGTTGGCTCAAACTCAAAGCTGCATTAAGATGGGGGATATTTATAAGGAAGAAAGCTGCAGAAAGAAGAGCTCAGTTGGTTGAGCTTGATTGATTAACTTCTAGTAGAGATAACTTATCCACTAAACTTGTCACAAACACAATGCATTGATATATAATATACCTAGCGCGTCATGTGAAGTACCTATTACTAGCATGGGGAAAATGTTGACTCAAGTGTGTAGTTACTTATTTGCTTACACTAAATCTTGATTTATAGTTGTTTTTGTTACCCATAATGAGATCATTTGATAAGTCATGTGACATACATCATTACAGTAGCCTTGTTTTATGTAGAATTGTAGACTAAATCTTGATTTATGGAGCAGGCCCATTTCATGGGTAATGTAGAGGTGTGCAAAAAAAAGCGTCGGCAAATCAACCCCAGTTCACCAAGAACCGTTAGGTTTTAACCCAAACTGCTGGTTTGTACTTTCCTCTTTAAAAAACCAAAACCGGTTCCACCAAGAACTGCTTTCATTGACCCAAACCGGAACCACTTTGTACACCTCTAGGCTAAGCAGTCCTTTTCGAACCCTTAGAAGCTAGTAAGCAGTTAATTTTGTTTTAATAAAATGACTATTAAAGTTGTATGCATTAAAAATACATTGAGCAACTTTTGGTTTATTTTTAGATCAATCAGCCATTAGACCTACTTTACAGGTCAACCAAGTATAAATCTGATTTAGTTCATATCAAAGTTGGTCCAGTAAGTTGGAACCAAATAGAAAAGTTTCAGTAATTGAAAAGTTCCAACTAAGTGATCATGCTATTATAAGCATATTAACAGATCTAAATGCTATAATAACTTTATACCTAATGCAACTTGTACATCACCTCCAGATTTACACTCTTCAGTTCTAAGAAAAAAAGGCATAACCAGTAACAACCATCAAGATCAGTAGAAACACCCGTGTACCTCTTAGCATCAATCATTGACCCGAAAATAGATTCAAGAAAATCTAAAAACAGTTGTCATGGCTACAAGATGATAAAGGATGACACTGGAGAAGCTAGGCATAAAATTCCCCAAAATAAATTACATATTGATCATACAAACTTCTCAACTCATAAAACCTACTTTGTTATTGCAGCCTCGTGTTATCGTTCTGTAGGCTTCAAGAGCTAATTACTGTATCGTCTCATATAAATAAGGATCGAATACAAATTCCCCTTCCATCATGATTGTTGGATCCTGCTCCTGCAAAAATAAAAATTACTTTAGTTACTAATCTACTATCAACTAAATTATTAAAACATAAAAAAGAACATAAATGGATCATACCCGTTTCATCATCCCATTCATAAGATCATCCAAGGAATCATAACCGTTGTTTCCAACAAAACTGCTTGGTGAAAAGTTTTCGCCAGGTCCCATTTTCAGTTCTGTGTTTGACCTATGAGTCTTAGCATTCCCATTTGACCTATTGTAGACTCCACAAACCTGGTCATTTGACTGACTCACAGGTCCACCCAAGCCAATGGGTGGCGGTGCTGCAGCGGCTAACATGCTAAAACCATTACTTGAGTACTGACCATAACTCTGTTTACCATACTGTCCATGCCTTTGACTTTGACTTTCAAGAGGAACAGAAGCTGTGCTGGTAATATTAGAACCATATCCGCTAAGTGTGTTACTAGTACTGGTGTAACCATATTTTAGGCTGCTATTAGGTGGCAATTGGTCGTGAAAATTCTCAACATCATGAAAAGTGGAACTACTTGAAGCAAGATTTAAAGAAGCTTGACTCCCTAATGTTGAAAAAGTGCTTGAACTGTTAAAGATTCGAGATTCATCAATGGGACTGAAATCTTGGAGTTGCGTATTCGGTTTATTACTCTGTTGAAGTTGACCAAGGTCAAAGGAGGTTGGAATTCCTTGAAAAGGATGGGTGGATTGGTGATTTGATGGTGTTGGTAATACAACCGGTTGGAACTTGTTGAGTGAAGCAACCGAACCGCTCAAGTTTTGGGTGTGGGTTGGTTGGATCAATGACGGAGCCGTAAGGCTATGCAGGGTCACCCCGGTTGCACTATTGAGTCTACCAAGCATACCAGAAGGTGAATATGAGGGTAACTGAGCGTTTGGCAATCGTGTAGGACCTGATAATGAACGGAAATCGCCAAGCCCGTCTAGTGAACTCATTCTCATATAAGAAGATGCATCTTTACTACCGCCAAATGCAACCACCATATTTGCTTGTTGACTGATTCTTTTCAAGTAAAGCCTATATTTCTGAACATAAAAAGTATAAAATCATAGTTAGTTTCATAAAAAAATTATCTTTTTTACCCTAAATAAATAACTCAGTATAAAGGAAATAAATGCAACCTGAAGATGGCTTGCAACATTTTCCCTGGTAAGACCTTCAACATTCATCAAATCAAGAATCCTTTTGGGAACAGCTTCTGAATAACACAAAAACAATTGTTAAAAAATGTCAAGACGACAAGTTTACATATGAACATGAGGACCAAACGACTCACTTTCAATCCCAAGTTGATTAACAGCAGCTACAAATTTTCTGTGAAGATCAATGGACCAAACAACACGTGGCTTCTTTTGTGTAGATGTATCATCATCTTCATTCCCATTATCTTCAACATCTTCGTCTTCATCTTTTCTTTTCCTATTAAGCTTCCCATTTGGATCTCCACTACCAGCTTCTTGACCACCTTCATTATTCGGCTTTTCTTGGTTGTTGTTTGACTTTGACTGAGACTTTGACTCAACTTTTCTTCTGATCACATGTTGCCAAATGTTGCGTAATTCCTCAAGACGTACAGGTTTCACAAGGTAATCACAAGCACCATGAGTGATTCCCTTCATTACAAGATTTGGGTCACTGTTTCCGGATAACACTGTCAACCATTTCAAGTTAGATACCATTAAAGAATACACCCTTTAACAGACACCAGTTCAGTTTATCAACCTCAAAACTCAACACATGCCATCTTTTACAATAAAGATGATTTTCTTTAGGTAAAATTAACTAAAATTTGTAACACCAACACTTGTTTTCTCAAGAATAATGAAATCTGTATTAGTTTGTGTCTAACACATGGTTTGGGGTCACTGTTTCCTGATAACTCTGCTAACCATTCTGAGCAACATTAGATACCATTAAAGAACACTCCAAGATTTAGAAATTTAGCCTTTTTAGGTCAAACCAACTAAAAGTTTAAACCTTTTTACAAAACTAACAAGCCCCAATTAATTTAGTTTATTGGCTTTAAACTTCAAAACTCAATAAGAATGTCAAACATAAACACATAAAGTTTAAACCTTTTTATAAAACTAACAGGCCCCAATTGATTTACTTTATTGGCTTCAAATTTCAAAAACTCAAGAATGTCAAACATGAACACATGCCATCTTTTTTTTATGACAGATGACTTTTTTAGGTCAAATTAACTAAAATTTGTAACATCACACTTGTTTCTCAAGAAAAGTAATGAAATTCATATTAACTTTGCATCTAAACACAAACTTATCAATTATGTGACTCTAGAAAGTGTATTAAGACTTACTAATAACCGGTAAGTCCATTTCAAGACCCACAAGTTCAAGAAGCTTGAAGCCATCCATATCTGGCATATGAACATCACTGATCACAAGATCAAACCTGTTTCGATTTTCCCTTAACATGTTCAATGCTGTTCTTGCTTGATTTGTGGTTGTAACTGCAAAAGTTGAAAACTTGTGACTTTATATGAAGTATAATCAAAGCCTTGAAACTTAAAACTAATGTTTGGTTACACAATCTCAATTTGTCATGAAAAGATTAAAAAAACTAAAAAACCTTGTTTGTGATTCAGTTGTTAAACATGATTCAAACAACAATAGAATTGTTATGAAGAAAAGTAAAACCCAAATTAGATAATAAAATTGGAACAAAAACTAACCTTGATATTGGCATTTCCTTAAAAGGCAATCTAATAACTTTAAACAAGTTGGATCATCATCAACAGCAAGAACTCTCATCCCAATGGGAAATTTATCAATTTCATTATTATACCCTTTCATTTCCTCAACTGTCATCTTAACTAATTGAAATCAGTAGTTAAAAACAAACAAACAGAAAACAACAAGAACCACCTTGTTAGGATCAAACAAAGATTCAAGAAACAGCACAAGATTCAGAAAGTTTGGATTTTTAGCATTTGTTTGACCACCTTGTTGACAAACAAAACGAACCCAGAAAGAAAGAAAAAAGAATGATTTCAAAGATATTAGAGAGAGAAACAGGATCTTGGAGAGAGAGAAAACAAGATAGTGACCTGGACTTGATCTTAATACATATTGACAATGATGGGAGAAATTTGCAAATACAACAGATTGAATGGCTTGCAATTTGCAAATACACACAATTTTTATTAATTATAATAATAATAACTCTTTCTCTCTCTCCCTCAAGCTTTTTGCTTTTCTTTTCTTTAATTTTTTTTTTCCTTTTTCAGAGATATAAAGACCCTTTTTAATAAAATAATCTTTTGGGTAATATCAATGGATACATACATACATCTCTCATGTATGTATATTTCCATCTTTGTTCCCTTTTAAGCAATAATTGAACCTCTCTTTTTCTCCATAACTCTCATGGACATGTATATATGGAAGTGTGATAACTTTTGGGTGTTGAAAGTTTGTTTTAGATACTAATTTTTAAGTTTGAGAGAATGATTTTAAAGTAGTATGTTTGATTCGTTAGTTATATTGGTTCCAATAGAGTGTTTTGTCATTTGTTTTTAGAGTTTTACAAATCACCGTTAACATATAAAACCAAACACATTTGATAAGTTAGTTATCGACCTTTTAAGTTTTTTTTATGTATGAAAGTGATGTTTAAACTTTTAGTATTGTCAACTATATTGGGTTTTGCTAGAAATTTAAAGATTTACTTAAGTTTCATTTTTCTATAGTATGTTATTTTGTGATTAGTTTTCGTGTTTTAGATTTTTTGGTATTTTAATAAACCTTGTAGTTTTAGATTAACATTAAGTCGTTTGATCTAAATGATGTAAGACCGCTAATCAGCTAAAATCGTATAAATTTGGTTAAAAATATAATATTTTATTCAAGTGATCTGACCGTTTTAATTAGTGAACTAGTAGAGCAACTTAATCATTAAAATATACGGGTTTTAAAATTTGTATGTGTGTATATATAGTTAGGTTATTAATATGTGTAGTCAAATTAATCTTATGTGGATAAGCTTAAATGTTGTCAAATGCGAAGTGACAAAAGGCTTACATTTGTATTAGTTTAAGTAGATTGTATGTGTGTCAAATTTATAGAGTAAATTACATTTTACGTCATATGTAGATAGTAAATTTCATTTTCGTCCTTAAACTATTGAATAACATAAATCAGTATTTATGCATGTATTTTGTAACAGTTTTCAATTTTTCCTCTAATTTTATTTATTTATTTATTTATTTTCATTATAAAGGAGTAGATTCATTAACACTTTTTAAAGAATTTACAATAAAGTGGCAGGTAAACGGGCAACAAGTTGTGCCGCCACCCCCTTTTGAATAGCAAAACCTAGCCTACTGAAGACATAACCTTGGCCCTTAGGTGTCGAAACATTGCTATGAATGACCCGCTGAACCCTAGTCAAGAAGTTCACTGCCTCAGTAGCTAGGAAACCAAATGTGTCAAATGCTAATGGAATAAAAACATGTTGATTATCCAGGCAGGCTTTCTCGTGTTTGGCGATCTTGCATGATTTCGCCTTTGACGCTGTCTGTCGTGCAACAAATCCATTGTCCTTGAGCGCAACCAAGTGGGACACTCCCGTAAGGTCCACACAAGCGTGTTTCCCCCGTCCAACCAAACACTAGAATATCAGCCAGCCTTAAAGTAGACCTCCCCTCTAGCGGATCTGTTAGAAAGTTCACAGGAGCCTCCTTTTTAGCCGAAATTCCTGCTCGCTTAAGGATATCACATAGGACGTCCCTAACCAAATCATGTATGTATTTGAAGCCAGGTAACTCCTTGCAATGGACCGCATGATCACCAAAAGCATCTAGGCAAACCTTGCGGCAAACAGGACAAGGCTCATCAACCGGGAACAAGGGAATCATTAACTGGTACTTAAGGATAGCCCGGTATTCCAAAGGTGACATATGTTGCCCAAGGCCTTCAATGGGGATGACAGTAAAAAAATATTAAGCCCGAGGAGCCTGGAGACATGCAACCACTGCTTTATGACGGGGTGAAAGATAAAACCTCACTTCCATAATTTTATTATATATTAGAAATGATGAAAAGTGTTACAAAAACATGTACATATATGTTCGTATTTTGTGACAGTTTTCAACTTTTTCTCTAATTTTATTGTATATTAATTGGAAATGATGAAAATTATTACAAAAACATGTACATAAAATTGATTTCTTTTTGTTTAAAAAAATGATAATTGTTACAAAACGTATAGATTAAGAACCATCTCTTTTATTTTATTGGTTTAAAAACGAAAACTAAAATTTATTATACACTTAAATACTTAAATGACAAAATATGTAATTTACTTCATTTCATATTAGTAAAATCACCTACCTTCAGGCTTCAACAATTTGGTCACGTCAATATTTTTATAAATAAATTAAGATTTTATAACCGAAAGTAGTTAAATATCGAAACATTGTTTATTACAAAAGGATAAAGAACTTCATCATTAAGCAATCCTAGCCGTCCATACACTTTGATCATACGAATGGACCCCACTTGCTCAATTAATCATATGCAACTCAAATAGTAATAAACATGTTATTTTGACAAGCTTTTATGGATGAAAAGATTCTTTTTTAATTAGTATAAGTCTTAAGGGTACTATAGTAATTTCATGCGGAAGGACAGAATCTTGGAGTAATGATTTAAGTTATTTAAATTCTAAAGCCTTCCTTGTTATTTCCTTTCTTGATCTTAATTAGACTTAAATCTTTTTTTTAAGGCAGCAATTAATTAGACTTAATTATTTATGGATTTCAATAATTATTGCATGTTTAAAATAATTAAAAAAAACTAAATGTGACATGATGCAAGTAGACAAGTGTGTTTATGTTAATATGGTTGTGACATGTTGATTTTCTTTATGGTTTTAGGTGTTGCTAATCAACTAATCATGTGCTATTAAAATAAGTTTGTAGTTGACGTATTGGAAGTACATATGTGTTAACGTATATTGAACGATTTTTATTCATGGATTATGTAAAAACTAAGAAGCATTGTAGTTGGAGTATAGATAATTGAATCATAATCCATAAACATAACATATTAACATCAATAATTTCTAACATTTCAGAAGAAGATGGTTATAAACACTTAGTTTTCGTTGTTATTATCCGGACCTGTGATATGTCTGCTTTAAAAATCCACATGCATTAATATGGGTGGGCCAACAAACGTGTACCTAATGGGGATTGAAGCATGCTTTAACAAGAACAAAATACGAAAAATTGTATTCGTCTGTGCGATATGCATTAATTGATGAAATATTTATGGTTTCGAATATGTTTATTTTGGAGAAAAAATGAAAAATATTTGGGAGTTTAAAAGGGAATTAGATGTAAGCAGAGAGGTACATATTACTGTGGTGGGACAGCACGTACTATATCGCAGCTGCGTTTCGTTTTGTGATTGGTTGAGAAGCCATGGGCCCATCCTACGTGGACCCCTCTTGACACGTCATTTGCTTACTTGCTTGCAGGTTGTCCTTGTGAGCCTTAAAGATGTTCACAGGACTACAATCATTTCTTCCAAACAAATAAAATATTCCCTTCATTTTGTAACAAATATATTTATTTATATATCATATCTAATTTAATATGTATCTTTTAAAAATACAAAGACCTACAAAATGCATATAGTCGATCGATTCAGATAACTAATTTAGACAATCTATTAATCTTTGTGTTTGGATTAGTTTGTTAAAATATTCTACGTGTTCGTTTTAAACTGGTTTATTAAAACAGGTAAAACTAGCAATATTCTCACTTTCCTACTCTCATCACCTACTAATACTAATCTTTGTTGACACAACCATGTCACCGCATCGCCTCGATCACCAACTACACATGTCATGATCAATTTATCATCATAACCCTCAAAGGCGCATTTTTTAAGGGGCCGGGATGGACGTCGGCTCATGTGTGCTTTCTTGCCAGATCGAAGCTTCGATTTTTACCCTGATACCTTAAATATATATATATATATATATATCGCCCTCGTGTAAAAAAAATTGCATGTATTATATATTGAGCTCGCTCTTGTGATTTTCAGCTCCCGTGCTATAGGAGTTCAGGATCCACCATTGATAACCATTATAAAGCTATTGGTCGTCATAAAAAAACAGCTAAATCTATTTAAAATCTTTCTTCTAAAAGAACTCCTATATATATAGTCATATATGATTACTTTTGGTTGTAAACACACTGATTCGTTCTAAAACCAAACATTTAAGCATGAAATAACCCAACTACAGTTTAATAAAAAAACAAAGAATAACAAGAATATATATATAGTAGATCTTGAAAAGGAAAAATTATATATAGTTCAATCAATATCTATATCCACCATATTAGTAAAATTCATGAGTTTATGAGTCTAGTTTTTTTTCCCCCTCATGTTTGATTAGTGTTTTAAATTATATTTAAAAATAATTATAACTTTAATTGAACAACATTAGCTGTTCCCGCCTAAGCTATAACTAGAGGACGGGGTAACCGAAGCTCAAGTCCAGACATAATCTGAATGTTGTTGTGATTTATGAGTAGTTATAGATGAGTGTATGAATCGTCTTAAAAAAATTGACTTGCATTAACTCGACCATCAATTACAAAAATTTAGTTGAATTTTACTATTTTTCTATTAATTTGAACTTAATAAAAATGAGTTCTGTTTTTAACAATATAGTCCACCTATTTTTACTCAATGAAATTACAATTCAATACCTTTGGAATAAAAAAAATACACATTTTGGGTGTAATATTAGAATTGTTCACTCATCTATCTAATAAATTAGAGTTTTTAGGGGGTAATTTTTTGGGGGGAAAACATAATTTGTTTTATAAAAGGAATATTGAGAGGGAAAATTGTGTATGAAAGTTAATAAAGACAAAATTTTGTTGTTAATAATAATTTACAAATTTATTTATAAATTTTTAAATATAATAGTTATAATTTTTTAAAAATATTTTTATTTAACCCGTGTGTAACATACGGGTGTTAAACCTAGTCTACCTAATAAATCAAACTTTAGGGGGCAAATTTTGGAGGGATTTTTTTTTCTATAATAGGAAGTTTGGGAGGTAAAATTTAGCTAAATTTTTCACCATGCAAGTTGATGGAGCCAACTCCTTAAATCTTTATATAATATAGCAAAACCAAAAAAGCTTATGTGGCATCATTTTAAAGCTTTTGGCTTATGTGGCATCATTTGAGAGTTTTTCTCATAATAATGATTTTTTTATTTAAAATATGTATATAAAATATATTATAATAAAACTAATTACATTTTTGGTCCCTAATATTTTGGAGAATTCTGAAAATTTTAAAAGTATTTATACTTTTAACCCTCTACTACAAGGGGTGTACATGAGTCGGTTTATATTTGATAGGGTGTGAAAATAAAACTTATGGATAAAATTAATAATAATATACAACTAAAAAAATATACATAACTTTTTTATATGGATTTAAAAAAAATAAACTACACCATAAAACTGAGCATTTTATTCTCTTTAATTTGAGTATAATATTGATATACTAAAAATTTAACTTTTAAAAATATATTTCGTGTTTTGGTTTACCACGGTTTTGTTTCAAAACTTATTGGAACGTTCATGAATATCCTTAAAAGCATCACTTGAATGTTGTGTTCCCGAGCGTAGCACGGGCACTAAACTAGTGTTATATATTTACAAATTGTTAAATAATGATTATAATTTCTTTATAAATATTACTATTTAACCCGTGTGTAACACACGGGTATTAAATCTAGTCCATGTATATGATTGGGCAAAATTTCTTAACTACCAAATTTTACTTAGCGCGCTTATGTCTGAGGTTTTATTTCTACATGAGGTAGAATTATTTTTCATAAATTTATCTAATGAATTACTTTATCTTTTCACGAAAATATAGCTTCTTTTAGCAGGCATGTTAAAACAAAACTTTATAGTCTATAAATATTTTTTTTTTCAAATTTGTGTTTCTTTGTTATTATGTATATAGAAGTTTCTTTTGACTTTTATTAGTAGGTATAAGGCATCCACATATATAACTACTTTAGTGGCTGTTAGTATGTTCGGGAACAACATTTAGATGGTGATTTTAAGGATATTCATGTGAACACATACAATTTCAATCAATTTTGAGACAAAATCATGGTAAACCGGAATAAAAGATTTGTTTTGAAAAAAAAATATTTTTTTAGTATAACACAAATTAAAGAGAACTAAATTTTTCAATAATACCGTATAAAAAGTTATGTATGTTTAGAAAATACTGAGATATTTAATTGTAAATTATAACAACTTTATATTTAAGTATTATTTTTATACCATATCAAATATAAACGACTCATGCACAGTTGCACACCTCTATTAGGACATTGCTAGCAATTACTTAGTCCATGTTATGTAATGTGATATAATTATGAGCAGTAAGGGCATATCACATTGAGGTACAATCGATGAGTTAAATTTTTTTTTAAATCTAACAGACGTTGACTGAAGGACTAGGATGACAATTTTTTACAAAAGCAAACATCAAAATAACAAGAAAAATCATAAAAACAAAAGTTGTTGAAACGCTAAAAACTTAAGGACCTTTCCGACAATTTAGTCCAGATAGATACATATAACTGGATAAAGTTGTTAGGTAAATTAAATAACGTGAGGTTTAGGTGGATTGAAGTAAGTGGCACATGTCACTACTTTATCTTGCTCCCAATAGCAATGCAAAAATGTGCCTTAAAAAAACAAAGAAAGGCATAATGATTTTTTGACTTATGTTTTCCTGATCATATAAATGCAAATAAACTTTTTTGTGTTTAATAATGTTTTAGTACCATTTAAGATAAAACATTTAAGATATTAATAAAATAATATTGTAGCTAGGTGTAAACAAGCTTCATGATCCTAACGGGTCTATTTTGTTATATAGAAGCTAGTATAACAATAACATAGTAAATATTATACATAGAACTATAAATAAATGTATAGTACGTACATAGTATATGCGTAATTGTGAAATATGAAAAAATCTAATAGATAACAAATTAACAAACCACTTCTAAGCTTGTAAAATTATTCGCAAGTGGAGCTTAATTAAGCATTAGACATAGAGTTTAAAATGCGACAAACTATATATATATATATAAATAATTTTATATAGTACATGTAAGATAGTGGCCGGTATGTGTACGTATTTGGTATATATGCATGCAGCTGTATGTAACATATATGTACGTATATGATGATAACATAATTATTGAACAAATGTCAACTGGTAAATTAGGAGATTAAAAAGAGCCATATATGAACTTACTTTATATATTTAATAATCTAAATCACGCATGACCACTAAGCCGTTTCTTTTTTAGTGGATTAATTGCACATCATCATCATCATCATTATCTTATTTTATTTTAATTTTGTATATTCTCAATCAAAATCCACTATTTGCTCTAGATGAACTATTTGTTAAATTTTACAAGAATTTTTTTCCAACATATATACGACTTAATGTAGTTTTTATATAGAGCAAGAAGTAGACTCTAAACTGAACACATTTCAGTTTAGTTACGGTTTTATACTCGTTTAGAATGGATTCTTGAAAAGCGTATCTCGAGGAAAAGTTCACTATAAATCTTTTTAGATCTCTTTACATATATGAAAGATAATTTATGTTTATAATCAAATCAAACAAGTCATTGTTTAAGGTTGATTATTTATACATTATTAATAAAATTACATTACATATCTCTAATCTTGTTTCACTTATAATATTATATGGATAACAAATTTGATAACATATGTAATAGTTTTTAATCCTGTTTTTATATATATATATATATATATTTTTTTTTTTCTATAGGTTACAAATAGGTCAAAACATCATAATATAACTTGGGAAAAATGATGTGCTTTTAATTTCTAGCTAGTTTCCTGGTTGATTGTGTCCGTTTTGTCTTGTACATAGGACTAGCCCCTTGCTAGAGTTTTATTGAATCTTACTTTGCTGTTCAAAAAAAATATCCTTATATAATATAGCAAAATAAAAAAATCCTATGTGGCATCTTTTCATAACTTTTAGCTTATGTGGCATTATTTGAGAGATTATCTCACAATAATGATTTTTTTTATTTAAAATATCTATATAAAATTTATTATAATAAAACTATTTACATTTTTGATCCCCTAACTTTTTGAAGATATCTAAAAAATTTAAGAATATTTATATTTTTGGTCCTTTACTACAAGGGGTGTACGTGAGTCGGTTTATATTTGATAGGGTTTAAAATGAAATTTATGGATAAAGTTAATAATAACATACAATTAAAGACCTCGGTGTTTTATAAATATACATAACATTTTTATATGATTTTCTTTAAAAAAAATAAACTACACCATAAAACTAAACACTTTATTCTCTTTAATTTGAGTATAATATTGCTATACTAAAAATCTAATTTTTAAAAATATATCATGTGTTCCGTTTATATCATGTGTTCCGTTTTACCACGGTTTTATTTCAAAACTGAATGAAACATTCATGAACATCTTTAAAAGCATCATTTGAATTGTGTTTCCAAACGTAGCGCGGACACTAAAATAGTATATATATATATATATATATATATTTAATGAAATGGAATCATATAATGTAGTTGATTGTGTGCGAGATTCGGGTGATGGTGTTATGCATCGGGAATCTTGTTTAATTTAATTAATAATAAATAAAGTCAAATTGCTGATTGACTTACCAGTTGCCAATGCCACTTTATTTCTTTTAGCACATGATACCAAGGCTCTAGCTATTATAAAACATTAATACTTATCGGGTGACGTTTTCTTATAAAACGTAAAAATAATATGAACTCTGATAATTACACAATTGTATAAATAATACACAATGAAATGTTAAAAAACTCACAACTTATAAATTAATTTGAATTTCAAATGGATACCAAGTTCTCATGTCATACTTCTTAAAAAATGAAAAAATAATTTTTTTAAAAGAACAGTGTTTTCATTATGTATGTTGTAAATTTTTGACACAACAAAAGATACAATTAATATGAAAAAAAACACAATGAAAAATCTGATTTTTGTTTTTTAAAATTTTGTTTAAAATTTTTTATGAACTTTGATTTATATTGTGAGTTATAACATTTTTAATGTGTCATTGTGTCTTTTTTTTATTATTGTGTCATTCACACACTTTGTACTAATAAAATGACTTTGTATATGAACTCTGAATGTCATTCACAACATTTGGGGCAAGGTTTTAAAAACCAAACCAAACCGGACCGGGCCACTTTAGACTAAACTCAAGCCCGTTGCTTTCACTTTAGATTTGTCGTGTCATAAATTCTTAGGCCTTAGCTTAAACAAATAGTTGTACGATCATCCCAACCAACACACTCACTTGACACTTGATAAATACTTGCCATATGGTTCAATTGCAATCCAGATCCCTCAACTAAAGTAGCTGTTTGATCATTTGCACCACATTTAGTTTGATTCCGAACGCTAGAATTAATGTTGTCTTTAATAACATGCATCGGTTGGCTTCGACTGATCTTACGAATGGTATTGTTACCGTGACATATCACTACCAATTCAAGAAAGCCTAAGGGCAGTGACGGATCCAAGATTTTTAATCAGTGGGTTTACTGTTTAGTTTTAACAGAACAAGACATAAAAAAATCAGGCCGGTTCGATGGTTCGGGTTGGGTCTAATTTTAAGGTTTCAATCAAGAAACAATATAAAACAGTGAACCCACTAATTAAAAACAGTGAACTCACTAATTAAAAACAGACCTAATTTTTTTTATGTCCAGTTTTATGAAAATCTGAGTAAGTAAAAACAGTGAACCCACTAATTAAAAATTCTGGATCCATCACTGAGAGTAGTGATTGCTCATGTTTGTATAATTCATTGTTCTGTGTATGTTGTTCCAGCTGGATGTTTTTTTAATGAATGCCGTTAAAAAAGTGGTTACCAAGTCAATCACAAATTCAAAATCATTAACTTCAGACATCATTGTAAACTGTTACATTTATCTCACAACAGATAGTCTATAGAGGGACTATTGGTGGTATTTATATCATTTTATTTTAATTATTTAATACAACATTTCAATGTGTCATATATATGATGTTATGAGTGTCATCATGTGTTTCAGTTGAACTTGTACCTTACACTTTTGATATATGATTTATACTAGGTTTAATACCTGTGTGTTACACACGAATTAAATAATAATATTTATAAAATTATAATTATTTTGTTTAAAAATTTGCAAAATATTTTGTTTCATCAACTTATGCATGGTATTTCATATCTTCCCTCTAAAACTTCCTTTTATAAAAAATTCCCCCAAAAGTTGCCCCTAAAACCTTGAATCTATCTAATAATTCAAGGTTTTAGGGGCCTATTTTAGAGGGAAATGCATGTTCTATAATAGAAAGTTTGAGAGGTAAAATTTATATGTAATGTTTCATAATACAAAGTTGATGGAGCCAAATTATTAAAAATTAAATACTTATAAATACTTAAAATAATGTTATAATTTATTTATAAATTTTATTATTTAACCCGTGTGTAACACACGGGTATTAAACCTAGTCTATCTAATATTTCATGGTTTTAGAGGCAAATTTTTGGGGGCAATTTTGTTCTATAATAAGAAGTTTAGAGGGAAAAATAGTGAAATTTTACACTATGCATGAGATCATGGAGTCAAAACCTTAAATATTCCATGTTTACAAATTTTTAAGGTATATTGGTTTTCACTGGTCCCAACTATCACATGTTGTCTTCTACCGGTCCCAACTATTGAATTGGTTGTCAACGGTCCCAACTTTTATCACTTTGGTAACCACTGGTCCCGTCGTTAAATTTTTTAACGCCGTTAAGTTTTTTTTCAAAATTCAATACCGATGTTATAAGCATTTTGATCGGAACGATAATATAAGTCGATTGATGAAAAAGTTACCTCGAAACGACGCTCCGAACAACAAAATAGTGCTTCGATCGGGTGTTTAAACCTAACGGTGCATCAATCAAATGTAAAAATTTTATCGTTCAGAGAGCCTTTTCGAGAAAACTTTTACATCAATCGACAAGTATTATTCTTCCGATTAAAACGTCTAAAACATCGGTCTTGAATTTGGAAAAAACTTAACGGCGTTAAAAAAATTTAACGACGGGACCAGTGGTTACCAAAGTGATAAAAGTTGGGACCGTTGACAACCAATTTAATAGTTGGAACCAGTAGAAGACAAAAGGTAATAGTTAGGATCAGTAAAAACCAATTTACCAATTTTTAAACATAATGATTATGAGTTTTTTTCATAATAAATATTATTATATAACCCGTGTGTAACACACGGGTATTAAACCTAGTCTATCTAATAATTCAAGGTTTAGGGGCCCATTTTAGAGGGAAATGTTTGTTTTATAACATGAAGTTTAAGAGGGAAAATTGTATGAAATTTTTTTTATCATGGATAAGTTGATTGAACTAAATGATTAAATATTATATATTTACAAATACTTAAGTTGATGTAACTAAATCATTAAATATTATATATTTACAAATACTTAAAATAATATTATAATTTATTTATAAATATTATTATTTAACCCCGGGTATTAAACTTAGTGTATAAGAAAACAATATTACAAGACACAAAAATAGTATACAAGAAATCCTGATCCCTAAATGTCACGTCGAATCACCCCACCAATTATAAAATGCACCAGATAGGCCACTGGCAATAAAGCAAACTCTTATCACTCCACCAATTATTTTGTTGCCGATATGAAACTCTGTAGTTTCTTTGAAAAGCAAACCAACTTGGTACTGTGTCTAAAAAATGGTTCATGAGAAACCGACTGTTTTGTTAAGCAACCAAAGTGTGAGTGACATTTCAATTGCGAAGATGGTGTGTAGTGATGTTCTATCTAACATGAATCCAAAAACAGTGATCCCGGCTCTGTTGTTCTCAAAATAAGTCACTGCAAGAAACCAAAAAACTCTCTTTTGAAATCAAGCATTCAATTCACAAAACAAGATTTTTATATGTTTTATCCAGCCGTGTGTTTGGACGTTCGATTAAACCAGTGTTTGGATGTACAATTAAACAAGACGGTGGCATAACAGGTGGAATCACTGTGTTCACCTGTTGGAGATGTTATAAAATAAAAGACTAAAATAGTTAAAATTCCCAACTTTAGATTCAAGTAATTATGGCAACTCACCTAAAGCTTGTCTCTTCTGGTATGAGATTGTATCCCTATAAATTGGAACCATTTTTGTATTGTCCAATTCATCTTCGTCTCCTTCGTCCATGTCTGAATCAAAATGCGCACTGAAATTGTAATTAGCCCGATCAGACGTGTTAGTCACCGGGGTCTCTTCAGTGGTGCCCATGTCATCAAAAGAGTCAATGGTGGCACATGTATGCCATTTAGCTGCCAAACTTGTTACAGATTGAGCTTTATGTGTAATCTTTGCAGCGCTACGCAGGCATATGAATAAACCACTGACAAGCGTCATGGAGCACAACTGCCACACGATCATAATCCAAAACTAATTAACATGAGCCATGCCATAAATCTAAGAACCAGTCTTTCCATTTCTACTGGTTGTAACAAAACGGTAGATCAACAAAATTTCTCAAAATTATGCCAATCTCGAAGATGGAAATCAGTTAGTGTGTGACTTCAATGGAAAATATTCATGCATACCAATTAATAGCTTTCGCCTTTTGAATTTCAACTATGATTAGAAAACCATATAACTGCAAAGATTATGCATTTTGAATACAAGTTGGATGACATTAAACCCACTTGACCCATTCATACACAAATCGACATTTTTTACCCACAAACAGGTCAAGGCTTCCAGGGGCCACCCAACTAGCAACACCAAATATAAAAGAAAGATTACCGCAAGTTCTCCAGCTGTAGAAAGATTTACAAGTGAGCCCGTCTCAGTTGTAACAAGCAAAGATGCAAACTGACTGACTGTAACCAGGATCAAAGTAGACAAAATAAAAGCACGAAACCTGTGGCTAATAATACGAAGAGTTCTTCTAATAGCAAGGTGTTCCATCAATATGAAACCAACGTCTGCTTTTTTCTCAAAAACTTTAGCAAAATCCTCTAACCTAAGTATTTGAAGATAACATGTGAGTTTGAACAAAACACACACAAGATAAAAGAGTGATGTTCTGTATAACCAAGAAGACAACAGTAGAGTACAAGCCAAGGTGTGGCTTATGTAAATGTTGGAAATGTACGGTATTTGGTTTCCGCCAGAACTGAACCACCATATCTTGTATGCACTATCAGCAAGAAAACATGGAACGATGAACGAACACAGTAGCTTCATTGATCTCTGCATATATGTAATAAAAGTCATGTGGTCAACATGTTAGTTTGACTTTGACCAACACCACAATAAAGGAAATCACGAGAATGCCAATTGTGATCGCCTCCTTTACCAGAATATCCATAGATTTTTAGCCATTTCCAAAATGCCCATAAAGCTAACCCTTGGTCGTTCTAATACGTAGTCTAAGATTTAGCCTTGTTGCTCCATGCCGTTCTAATATTTAAGAATAACGAAACGCGCCTCAGCTAAGGCTTATCATTAAAATTTAACCTACATTGTACTAGAACGACATTTTTGTCACCGTTTTTTGTAACTTGTAAGGTGAGTTGACTTTATTGGTGAAGGCATTTTGGGAATGGCTAAAACTTTATGGGTAAATTGGCCGATCAAAATGGGCATTCTCGTCATTTTCTCAAACAATAATAGTAGGTTTATCTTTGTAATTAGATACTTCTGCCTGCATATAAAGTTAAATTATATAAAGTCAACTTGACCCTTACCTACATCAACAAGTTTAATGTGAAAGTCACATTTGACTTGTGAGTGACCCATTACCATAAAGTTGTATCTCTATGGTCAGAAATTTAATACTGCTTTGAAAGTGAATTTGAAGAGATCGAACTAGAATCAAAACAATAGGAAAAATTGTAGTTCAAATAATTCCAATTCGATGATGTAAGTTACATTGACCTTTGATTCAAAAAGCACAGTCATCTAGACCTATCCCAAACGCAATTGAAAAATCCACAGAAATTATGAAGCAAAGTTCAATCAATCAAATACTTCCATAATCATGAACACACATATTCACATCACAGATTTAGCTTCAAAATGAAATGAATATGAAGTGAGATGATGATAATAGAAATTTGAGCTAAAATGAAATGAAATGAAATAGAACGTACATGAAGCTGATCGGAATATCCATCACGAACTTTAACACTAACATCAGACAACTTATCAAGGAACAGGAAGCGTCGGAGACCGTATTTCCGAGCAAACGACGATAAACTAATGAAGGAAAGAGTAGAGCAAACAGATAACGACAACTGGACGATCAAATCGAACGGTCTTCGATGGCTGTAATCACATGTGTTGCATTGATACACGATATGTGCGAGGATCGGAACGGCTATTGTTAAGATGAAGAACATTAACCATGAAAGAGCTGATTGATAAGGGTTTGATTGATCAATCAAAATCCATGAAAAGGTTCTAGATTCAAGTGTGTTGATTATCCAATATTTTGACTTCGATTTTGACTTGCTTGTGTTGTTGTTGTTGTTCTCTCTTTCTTCTTCCATTGATGAAGGTTAAGGTGAGGGATGCACGCCAATTATAAACAAGTATTAGTAAACATGCATTATTTACCCTCAACTTTCTCTTTTGTTCCTATATATATTGTGTGTTAAGTTTTATAAAATAACACTAATTAAGCTACTCCCTTTGTCTATTTTCTTTTCGCCCCCTCCATCTTTCACTTTAACACTTTAAGTCACTAGCATTTCATGTTTTAACAGAACCGTAACCTAATGTTTCTCCATAATGACCTTAGTCACATTAAACACATGGAATGTTAGACATGTAAGGTGTTTAGAGCAATGTTTTCAGGACCCGATCAAATTGGTTTACTGGTTGGACCAGTCGAACTGGTTGGATCAGTTTTAAACGATATATATAATAATTTTTTTATATTTTTTGAAGTATTAGAACATCAAGTATAACTCACACTTTCAGAGACAATTATATAGACCGGTTCGGTGCCATATATCTACAAATCTTGATTCGACCGGTTCAACCGCAACCAAGTCTAAAAACATTGGTTTAGAGTGAACACTCTGAACATAAATAAAAATTAAAGATGAAAATTGCAATTTACTCTTTTTAAAAGCCTTTATTTTTTTTTTGTTTTACTATTACTATGAATGAAACTGAACATATAAATGAGTTTTGACTTTTGAGCATATTGATTAAAAATTAAATAAATTATATGTTGTAAAAACAAGTGGGCAAGATGCGTCGTAGTAAATTAAGATACTTTTTAACATGCTTTAATCTATCTAATAATTAAAGATTTTAATCTATCTAATAATTTAAGGTTTTAAGAGGGAATATTTTATCTATAATAAGAATTTTTGGAGGAAAATTTCTCATCATGCATAAGTTGATGGAACAAAATACTTAAATATTAAAAATTTATAAATACTTAAATATAATGGTTATAAATTCTTTATGAATATTATTATTTAACCCGTGTGTAACACATGGGCATTAAACCTAATATCTATCTAATAAATTAAAGTTTTAGAGGGGCAATTTTTGGGGAGGAAAACTATTTGTTCCATAATATGTAGTTTAGGAGGGAAACTAAAGAAAATTTTTCATCACTATGCATAAATTAATGAAACTAAATCTTTAAATATTAAATATATACAAATTATGAGTAAATTACAATTTTGGGCCTTTATAATAAGCTAAATTAAGGATCGTGGCCTTTATTTTAAATTTTTGCACTGGTTGGCCTTTATATAAATTTTTCTCACGGTTTTAGGCCTTTAACTTAACGGCTGTTAAGTTTCTCCGTTAAGTCCCCCATGTGCAATGCACATGAGGGCAATTTGGTAACTTTACTCCTACATGACCATTATTGGACCATTATATATCATCATCATCCCCATCTTCATACTGATAAGATTATCCCAACCACCACCATTGTATATTCAAAAGATGATTTTACAAACAGCCTTTACAACATAATATATAGAGAGTAAATGAAATAGGAAAGATTACACAATAATGTACAGTGCATAATTGATGGTCTTGATGATCGATGAAGAATGATTGGCGGCTCTTTGATCTACATATGAATATATGATCCCACAACCACCACCCCTCTTCTTTCTCGATCAACTCCACCGGAAAAAACGACGACCACCACCTCTTCTTCAATCGAAGTTTAAACACCACAAACCATCATAATAAACTCCTGATTAATCTGATTATTCTGGATCAAATTCGGAATAGGAATGAACGACAACGACGAAGATGCAGAACCAGAACCAGAAGCCGGAGATGAAGAAGAAGATGAAGACGAACAGATCAGAAGGATTAAGCTCACAAATCTTGGATTCAATTTTCTGAGCAACATCAACCATATCAGATGATTTAACTTTGTAACCTAACATCGCCAAAAGCTCATCAACACCGCCGGCATCATCATCATCATTTTCATACATACTCTTATCTTTACCTATCACATCACCACCGGCAACAGTAGAAGCGTCGGCATTGACGACGGTGACAGAAGTGGCGGCGATTTGAAGATGATTCCGTTTCATATTTGGATTGGGAATTGGAGATTATGAGTGAGAATTGGTGAGAAATATGTTGTTTTTAGCACAACATAGTTACATAAATGGTCCCTCAAATAATAAAGCATTTTAATTTTTGGCCTTGAGGTAAAATGACAAAAATACCCTCACATGTCTTGCACATGAGGGGATCTAACGCTGAAAATTAACGACAGTTAGATTAAAGGCTCAAAACCGTGAGAAAAATTTATATAAAGGCCAACCAGTGCAAAAATTTAAAATAAAGGCCACGATCCGTAATTTAGCTTATTATAAAGGCCAAAAATTGTAATTTACTCTACAAATTATTAAGCATAATGGTTATAATTTCTTTATAAATTTTGTTATTTAACCCATGTGTAACACATGTGTATTAAACTGTATCTATCTAATAAATTAAAGTTTTAGGGGGGCAATTTTGGGGGGGGGGGGAACTATTTGTTCCATAATATGTAGTTTAGGAGGGAAACTAAAGAAAATTTTTCACCACCATGCATAAACTAAAGAAAATTTTTCACCACCATGCATAAATTAATAAAACTAAATCTTTAAATATTAAATATATATAAATCATTAAGCATAATGGTTATAATTTCTTTATAAATTTTGTTATTTAACCCATGTGTAACACATGAGTATTAAACCTAATCTATATAATATTTCAAGGTTTTTAGAGGGCAATTTTTAGAGGGAAAATATTTTATTTATAATAAGAATTTTGGGAGGGAAATTGTGGAGTTAATCACCATGCATAAGTTGATGAAATCATATACTTAAATATTAAAATTTTATAAATACTTAAACATAATGATTATAAATATTATTATTTAACATGTGTGTATACACAGACATTAAACCTAGTTATTATATAAATTCTAGACTAACATCAAAGTAAAAGATTCTAAAATATAATAAAACAGAAAAAGATCATACACATCTCATAATTTCATTCAACAACTTCCAGCCTTTTTCAAATCTTGATTTTACATTACAATAACAAATAAAGAAACATACCGGTAAAATCCCATTCATAGCAAGCAAGCTATTGATGAAGTCTGAAGAGGGTGAGATGTCATACGAGGACAAACATTTTCTCTATCCCAGTTCGGGACTAACCCTCGGCCTGGAAAGATTTCTAAACATCAACCAACATTATAATTACAACTGCCATTAAATGCACAATCATAAACCAAATTTCTTCTAAAACAGATCAAACAACCATGACTTCTATTCAGGTTTTCAAGATTTCTTGATCGTTAACCATGGTTTAGATTCGCGTCATCAAGATTTCTTTATCTGCAAATACTAAAGAAAAAAAAATGTGAAATGCGATCATCGTGTTCCAAATCTCAAGCACCGGTTGTGTTTGACTTCTTCGATACTTGGGACCGAAGAAAGTCGTTGCTTGTTCATCTTTGAGGAAAGTTTCTCCATTGCTTTTATAAACTTGCTTAAGTGTCTTATGTATTCTGGGAAACTTTCAAGGTTAGAATGACCTCCACCTTGGACCCACAACGGGTCGTATTTGTCTTTTGCAAGTTCCCATAATCGTTTCCCATGTGAAAAATCAACGATATCATCGTTTGTACCCTATGATTTACAAAAATAAACAATGAACAGTTTTATTTGCTAATTTGTGCCAACTGAAGTGAATAAAGGTGCTAACTTGCAATGTAAAATAAAGAAGTGACAATAAAGGTGCTAACTTGCATGATGAATTAAAGAATTGAAGGTTACTTACATGTATAACTAGAACTGGACAGTTGACTTTCTGTACTTTGTCAATATTCTGTATTAAAAACAAAATAAAAATTAAGTATATGAAGTGTAGTGAATTGGGGGCAAATAGTTGAAGGGCAAACTTGTAACTTACCTTGAAAATGTCGAACCAGAATGTCATTTTAACAGGATAAAGAACGCGTATTCCTGAAAGAATAGCACTATGTAGAACAACGCCTCTTAATCTTTGTAGTCTAGAAGCCAAGTGTAATGTGGGCCCACTGCCAACGGATTGTCCGTATAAGATCATGTCTTCTTGTTTGATTCCATAGTTGTTCTTTAAACAATTGTAGACAGCCTCAATGTCATAGTATGTATTCAATTCAGATGGCTAATCATAAAGAAAACAAGTGATTAAAAACGCGGTACAAATGTTGACCATTGGTCCTATTGTCAAATATCTAGAATATAATTCAATGGTAAGAAAGTAAAGGAGTCTTAAGGACCAAGTTGAAGGTATTAATGCTTTATGGTTACCGTGATAACATGGATAGAAAGGTAATTTTAGATATAGAAAACGAAGGTGCTACAACTTTTTTTGAGATGAAAGAAATCACTTATCAGCTCACTTGCTTGATGACGCTTTTTTCTTCATTTCTTTTTAAATTAATGCACATAGTTAAGTCAAAATAAGCTGTTCCCCTTTTAAGACAAAAAATATACCCTTTAAAGAAAAAATAATGAAAACATATGGATCATAACCATTGTCATCAGTAAGCTTTAATCACAACAATAGCATGTTAATTTAACAGACGAAAATTCATCTTAAACTAAAAACTGCTGCAATTTTCGTGGAGTGGAGGTAATGTGTGTAAGTGTGCGTGTATAATAAGCAATCATGTCTTGCATTTTGGCTTACCTTGCCGGTTGAAGCTCCATATCCGGAATAGTCATAACTGCAAGATAAGCATATATGTAGAGTGAATAAATGCAAAAAATATTGTTATTTTTTTATAAGAAATATATTTTGACCCTTTAGGTCAAACATTTTGTTATTAAAAGGTCCAAATGTTACAGATTGTATAACAAAATTGGCACCATGTTCTATTGTTTTCATCCCTGTTGTGTAGTTTAGTATAGTTGTCAAAACTTTATAAACATAGTCCTTTTAATTATATGGCAATAAACCACTACAAACTTTCAAGACAGTTTTTAAAACTGCCATTTGGCTATCATACTGAAAATAGTAACACACAACGTGCCAACGCCTAAGAAGATGTAGTTGTGTTAACTATTAAAGAACAGAACTTGTTCATCAAAATTATTTGCAAAATGACACAATTACCCTAGTCCAAAAAGGAATCTTGCACATCCACCTGATATAACTACTAAAAACATTATAATGGTGTGACCTATTTTGCCAAAAGTCTAGAAGATTAGCAGTTTTGTAGTGAATGACAATATTAGAACGTCTTTGATGATCGTCTAGGCAGGCGCGATAGATATGTGAACTTGAACTTCTCTTCCAAAAAGGAAAAACATTGTAAACACCCATGTAACAATCACTACCATAATCTCTATAATAATCCAATCACTAGCGCGATAGACGATCAACCAAAATTTCATAACCATAAGGAGGGTAATCACCAAAAAAAAATCTTTTCAAAATGCATTTCCAAACACCCAAAATCAATATTTATTTACTACAATTCAAAAACATAAAAATTTCCAAGAACAAAACCCTCAGATTTTTCACAACTGAACAAGCATCACCCAAGTTACAAAAAAAACCCTAACTTTGAAACACCCAATTTATAATAATCCACAAAACAAATAAAAAAACACATAACAACACTATCAAAAAAACATATTTTGTTAAACATGAAGTAAATAAAATTTGTTGGTACCTCATGATATTGACTCTGAGGTGAGCTCTAAGCTCAATAAAAAGTTCTTTCATTTGACCCAAATCAGCAGCATTGCCATGAGAATATAAAAGTGTCAATTTCCCCAATGGATGTTTCCAGAAGGTTGCAACAACTTTGTTCCCGGCTTTTGTATCAATCATATGAACATCAACGTTTTTATCAGCTGTAATGCCTGTAAAAACAAACCTTGTTTCGCCGCTTGGTGTATCAAATTCATCTTTGAAAACATCATAGGTGGGTGGGTCAGGTGGAAAAAATGCAAATTTTGCAGCAACGTTTGAGGTTACATTTCCCATTAAAGAAAACAAACCCACCTCATCAAGATTATTGTTATTTGTGATGAAAGAAACGATTTTTGTATCTGGGTTTTAACGAATTGATTCAAAATGGCATCAATTTTGGGAAAAGAAAATCTTTTTTTAAGAAAGGTGAAAGGGATGTGTGTTTTGTTTTTAATACTTGTGTTGGATGACGATGATCTCTATTGTATTTAACACCAATTCATCATCGTATGCTGCTCTCTCTTTGTTTCACAGGCTTTGTTGCAATAAAGCAACAATAGTTGTAAAGTACGAAATTTGCTTATGGTTTATATTTTATATCAACTTTTAGTTTTATTATTAAATAATAATAATAATAATTCATGATTGCAATAGTTAGGTTTCCTGGTTAACATTAACCATTAATATATGAAGCAGTTAAAGTGAAACTAGCCTATTTTATAGAGATATTATTATAATTTAGAGTAAATTGTTAAAATAGTCCTTGGGTTTGTACCGTTTCGATCACTTTGGTCCTTATATTTTTTTTCTTGTCATTTTGGTGTTTGGTTTTGTAAAAAAACTGCCATTTGTTTTTCGTCGGTGTTTGGTTTACACTTGCCATTTCAGCAGTTTTTTTTACAAAACCAAACACCGAAATGGCAAGAAAAAAAATATAAGGACCAAAGTGATCGAAACGGTACAAACTCAGGGACTATTTTAGCAATTTACTCTATAATTTAAGAAATAATTGATTTGTAAAAAATATTCACTCACTATTAAATTGATCAAAATAATAATAAATATTCAATATTTGAGAAACAACATGATTGCTCATCCTAAAGACATAAACCATAAATAAATTTACAGAAAAAGTTGCTATCTTCTATGAGATTTTAATTTTTCTTAAAGTCTTTTTTTTTGTCTTGGACGAGGTTAAATCCTGTAACTTTTTAGTTATGAAACTTAACAAAACTGAACTTCACCTTAATTTTAACATCACATGACCATGGAATCAATTAGTCTAGAAAACTATATTTTGATTCAAAATCATACTTTAACTAGATATATAATTAATAATTTAGAATTTTACATTATCAATATTCTTTCACTAAAGAAATAAATATTTGTACATATAAGAAGTAAATATGAATATTCTTTCACAAAGAAAGAGAATATAAAAACATAAAAATAGAAAAAAAGAAAAAGGAATAGAGTGGGTCAAAAGGCAAAAACGATATGAGATGGCATGGAAGTTGGCGTCCAATGCCTTGAACAAAGCTAAAGATGAATGCCAATATTATTATTATTATTATTATTATTATTATTATTATTATTATTATTATTATTATTATTATTATTATTATTATTATTTCATCTTTGACTGATAATTATTTATTAAAAAGGTTAATTTATCATCACATAAAGATGGAGACCTTCTAATCATACCAAGCATACGAAGTTCTCATGTCATACACAATCAATATGTCTACAACTACAATTGCGATCTGAGAGTTATATATGCAAATCTACAATGTTTCTATAGGCATAACCAAATATAAAACAAAGGACAATCTAATTCATATATCATTACGAAAAAAAGAACATATTTAAGGATACACAAAATGAAAAGAGATATACTAGCTTGGATCTAAGTCAGGTGTCATTTGATATGAACAAACAAAATGCATTATTAAGTGATACATAAATCTAAAAAATATATATATTTCTGATGTACAATTAATAGATGTAAATACACTACCAAATGACAAGATATAAGGTGTTGCTCCTACTCCACAGTCCACAGGTATGTTAATTAGCCACTCCCCAAGATCTAACACAATAAAGATATATACTTTCATGATTTTCCCATAAAATAATAAAGTAAAGGTGTTGTACTATTCCATAAAAACGAGTCAACACTTACAAATTTGACCTGCCATCCCCTTGGCTTTTAAAGTGTTCATTTCACCTTTCAACATGGTTGGGTGATGGTGGACCACTACTTTCACCTGCCCATGCAATACAAAAGTACTTGCTAATAATTGTGACATATATGCTACAACTTTAAACTCATAGATCTGATTAATTAAGTTTACATTACATTACATAATAATACAGGCTTTGGGTAAGATATATATATATATAGTAATTTGGTACCTTATATCTTAAGCATGTTACTTGTAAATAACATGTGTTCCTCTTCAACACTGGTGTTATCTCCGATTACTGAAACCCAAATTTCTGCAATTTTCTCTATTTTTCCTTCATTTGACTCGATTAAAGTAAAGGCCCGTGATGTTCGTTTTGGGTCCTCGCTCAATGTGTTGTCACGGAATCTTTTGACCCGAGGCACGATGGCCCCGTTTAGGTATATAGTGTTGTCATCTCCAACCACAATCATTTTACGGGGACCGTTTCCAAACGCCAGCTCTTTATGCATGTGACCAAATACAACAAGGGGAACAGAATATTGGGTGTTACCTTTAAGTTGGGAAATAGCAAGTGCTAGATCTGCATCAATGAATATGATGATAATACTAGTATAAGATTATATCAAGGGGATGTTAGTGGATTATGCAGTTCACAACCGCTTTATGCCTTTATGTATCACAATTAAAGCAACAGATAAAAGTGTTTGTGCGGTTCTCGCAGTTCTTTACTTAAAATTAATTATGTGGTTAATGATCATTTATACATAATACACACACACACGTAAATGGATGTTTGATAGAAGATACACGTGTCAGGACACCCAGGTTGGGTAACGTGTCAAAACATGTGATTTTATTGGGTTGTGTTGGCTTAAACATTTTTGCCAAAATTTATACATCTTTCTAAAGGTAACTAATTAGTGTAAGATATCAGCAAGAAATTTCATCCTTACAATAGTAATCTATTAAATAAAACGATTTGGGACGTTTTATGCATTAATATACACCTTTGGCGGCTTTTGAACCATTTCCTATAAAGCCAGTTTCTTTATTCATTTGACCCGGTAGGGATATAACATAACCCAATCTGATCCCTTCAAAAGAAGAAGATTGAAATACTACCTCCAGTTAAAAAATGTTAATTAGAGATGCAGTGGGGCATGTGATGTCTGTTATTTTTAAATGGGAGAGCAAGAACGGTACCATCTCCTTCCTCTAAAAGAAGGGCACATTAGCTTCCAGTTGTCAAAAGGAGATTGTACATTATTTTCAATCTGAACTCAAAGTTATTTTGCCAAAAAAATGTGGTAATTACTAGGGGGGTGGCAACCCTTCAAATCGTTTAGTTATGATGTATTGATATGTCATATGAGTTAATGTTTTATCTCTAACAATCACATGGGTCAAATCAAAATTAGGTAAAAACTTAAAAGCAGAACATGTCGGATAGGTTAAAAGTTGGCTAAAGTCATTTTTCATGCATAAAATGAGCCAAAGTGGGTAAACACGAGAAAGCCTGCCTAGAGAATCAACACGTGTTTATCCCTTTCGCTTTCGATACTTTTGGTTTTCTAGCCCCGAAGGCCGTGGAATTTCTGAACAGGGTCAAGCGGGTCGTGCATAGCAATTCCTCGTCGGCTAAGACCCAAAACTTTATTTTTAGTAGGATTGGCTTTGCTATTCAAAAGGGGGTTGCGGCGCAACTTGTTGCCCGTTTACCAGCCACTATATTGTAAATTGTCGTTTCTTCTAATCTAATTGTTTCACTAATAATGTTGTATTTAAAAGCTATGAACGTTCAAAAAAAAAAAAAAAAAAAAAAAAAATGCATAAAACCTCTTAAAATCATTTTTAACCAAAAATTTGTAATCATAACTAATAGTTCATCATTTATACAAAAGAATATATTAAATTACCCAACCTGAGCTGACCCGTTTCAAACAATATTATAGATGACCCGGTTCAACACAAACTTGTGAAATTATAATCACCTGGATCGCCGTGGTCTCCACCTTCACGCACCCAATCTCTCCCACAAATGTCATTCATGTTGGAACCGAGACCTATAAACATACAAACTAGAAAATTTAGTTTCATTGAGATAAAATTTGACCATACCATGTAGGTGGAAATTCCAATCTTAGCTTATTCGGTTTATATTTTTTCTCAAAGGTATCTATAGAATAACATAAAAAAAGATTAGCAAAAAAGGAAGACGTTAGTATGTCTGATGTCATGTGGGTTGAACGGGTTGAAAGTCACAAAAATTGTTTTGCTTACAGTGGTGAAGCTTGAACACGAACAAATGGGAGCCAAAAATCTTAGAACTTAAAATAGGGGAGCCGAAACCAACACTTATACTATTTTTTAAGTTATCGAACCTAAAAAAATACACTACTAACGAAAATATAAGGGGGTCGCGTTTGGTAATCAAAGTTAACACATTATTACAGAAAAGAATGTAGAATTGAATATAAAAATGTAATGGATCAACCGGATCAGTATTAGTATTCACCTGTTTGACCCAAACTGGTTACTTGACCTGACCATTTCCCCACATTTAGTGACACGTGACATGAGAATTGAAAAAGACGTGTTTATGCTGAGCAAGTGGCATACCAGTGGGCCCATTATGAGCTAGAAGAATAATGGAATGATTCTTTGGTGTCCCCAAAGCAGCATCAGATATTCTTTTTGCACTCTCATTCATGTTGTGAACTCCATATCTAACAGATTTTCCAACAACAACAACAACCAAAAACAGTTGTAAGAATTTCTAGCTTTAGTCACATGATAGCGAAGAAATATTCAAAATGAGACTGTTCTCAAAACGTAAAAATACAGAGACCATTTTTACCGCTGTGATGTGTAAATCACTAGAATGCTATTAGTATATTACTTTTAGGAACTAAAATTCATTTCTCCCGATATTGTTCATATAAGAATACAATAAAAAATAAACTGACCTTTTGGCCAGAAGTTGTTTTCTAAAAAACCTTTCACCTCCACAAGAAAAGGGACGCCCTCCAAGAACACTCAGTTTCAATGGATGGAAGTCCAACCGTTGGTAACCAACATGCTCTTTCCTAAAACTGGATTTCATAATATGCATTAGTGTTATTCATCAATGGGTTCAGCTTCAGCATATGACAATAAACTTGATCACTGTACGACTAATAATGTACTAGTCAAATCAGATCCATTATATCACTGTGTTATTTAGTAAATGGATCAATATGCTTAATAGGTAATACACGTGTTTTAAGAAAGTTAAGACATCCCACTCGCAAACTATGCCAAAAATTTATCAGGTAAACACTACACTACGACAAACACACACACACACTATGGGTCTTCTACAACAAAGTTTAACTATTGAACAACAATTATTTATCAATTACTTGTCCTGTTCAAAACGAACAACACCTTTTGACTTTTGAGAGTTTAATATTGCTGACTAAACTGCAACGATTCAGGTGATCAGATGGTGAACTTTTGGGATTCACTATCAGTCCCCATGACTTGATAAACACTGATATTAAGTTTTATTTCAAACATAGTACTTCCAAACTGACTTTCTAAATCTGAAAACGTATTTCTTGTTTTGAGCAGGGGCAACATGACTTTGGACTTCAGATTAAGCTGAACTGAAGCTTTAAGGTTAGGGAGCAAGGCATACAAACAAACACCATCATTTATCTCATATTATCTGGAGTAGGTAAAAATATATAAAAAAAGCATAACATGTTTTTGGTGTTAAAAACAACAGTGATGTATTTTATGCTAACAGGTAACACGAGAAAAATCTCAATAATGAAAATAAACAACTGAAGTCTGAAGCTCACCTTTCCAGCTGGATTTGGACCGCATCTTTGCGCCTTTAATTCAATGACAATTTTGGAAGAAAAGATATGTTAATTATGAGAGCAAATCAGAGGAAGACGAACAGATTGATTAAAACTATGTTATACATATCACATGCTAGAATATGTGATATGCCTTATCTTATTCTTACCAAGATAAAAAAAAATCCATTTTTTTCATCTTATCAAGTAGACCCACAGCAAAGTTGTTCAAGACTCTTGGTGAAATAAAGATAATGAACAGATCATGACAAAACTAATGCTCAAAAGGATTTCATCACAGTGGTTAATCATCCCTGGTGCTGAAAAATGTATATGGCCTCTGGGATTGCTTTACAAAAAATGTATATGGTGTATGGAGTTATTGTATCAGGTCTGCATAGTTTCCTAATAAGATTACTTCCTTAAAACCCCATATCAGGTCTGTATGACAAAACTCTTTAGCGGCAAAACTGGTTATGGTCCCATTTCTTCTACTTTATTCTAAAAGGGTGTCTAGGATTGCATTTGCAAAATACATTTTGCGTTTGAAGGAAAGGCGTATTCAAGAGGCAGATTTCAACCTATATTTTCCAAATCACGTTTTCAATTTAAAAAAATGCATGTGATCACTTTTTTCAAACTGTTTTCAAAACACGGTCTTATGATTATTTGTGTTTTGCAAATGCCATAATCAGATATCCCTCAAAAAACGCAATTCCAAACACCCATGATTCTAAATTCCACATATAAGTGCACTTACTTTTCAGAAAAATTTTGAGTGTTCCAAGCATCATGGTTGCCTAGAATAGCTGCTTTAGCAATTTTGAGTGCGGCGATGCTTCTAACAAGTTCAACATTTTCATTACCAAAATCACCTGGAAAAGCATGATTGCAAAAAGAACCGCAGCACAAGCCAGTTGAAAAATAAAGAAGAAAAGAGAATCGCCATAAACACTAAATCTATATACTAAATTCAGACAGCAAACACTCCAACACCGAAATTGAAGGAAAGCTTGCCAGGTAACATCAAGAAGAAACAAGGAAAAAACCTGCCTGTAAACAACACCAAATCTGGCTGCAATTTTAAACAAAAACTTGTAACTAATAACACAAAATAATCTCATGATTGATAATAATTCAGCTATAGATGTCAATGTTTCAGAAACACACATTTATCTTCTTGATGTATAGTATTAAAGTAGCAAAATTAGGCTTCAACAAACATAGGTATAATTATGATTATGATTATGATTATGAATTTACCTCCACTCCACTGTACAGTATATAACAACTTATGATCGAAAAGCAAAGAGTATGTTTCAGATCTAACAAAACAAAATTAAGATAAATTGATTTGAGTAAAAAGGTGAAGTTTAGAGACATAATTATTACCTGCAATAGCTCAAGAGCCTTGGAATCGTCTTGTAGATCCCAATCATCATGCTTCAAAAACCAAGCAGTTGCGTTGCGTATTATTAATTGATTACAAGTAAAATGATAGTTTAGTTAAGGAAGATAAACTCACCACGTCTCCGACGACGACTATTCTGACGGAGGAGGAGGAAGAGGCCATAGTTCGGTTGAGCTTGGAAGAAGAACAATAACACGTTGGTGACGACGGTGTTAGGCCGGGGGTGCTGAAGACAACCGTGGGTTTTAGCGCGTGAAATAACGCTCCGGATAACATAGAGAACGGTTTTATAATATTATATAATTATATTGTAGTCCAAGTCCAACCGCTTATACTTTTTTTTTCTTTTTTACAATTAACCCCTCAAACTTTAACACTCACGAATATTAATCCTTTATCTTTTATCTCTTTCTTTTTCTTGAGCTGCAATGCTTTTATTAAAAATGTAACTAGCAGGACACTAGGACAAGAAAACACCAACCAAACAAAGCCAGGCTACTACAACAGAAAACTAGTGAAATAGAAGTAAACCCAAGTATGTCAGACTATATCTGCTAAGTTGGCTCTATTCTTCAATCATCTGAACGTGTGAAACATGATTTTCTCCACTACTTTATTCACCTCAAGAGATTTAGCATTAAAAATAAAATCATTGCGTGCTGACCGGATCATCCAAAAAGTAGCCAAGTATATCGAATACACAATGTTCTTTAACTCAGAAGAAGACATGTTCACTTGGAATAGAGAGATAAGATTGTCTTTCAGATAGAACCCTGTATTCACCAACACACCACACCACTTACTAATTTCTTCCCAAAGCTTACAGGCAAATGGGCAGTCCCGACTCCCGAAGCACGTGATCTATGGATTCAACTGCACCGAAAAATATAGAACATTCCTGGGAATGAAGTTGGGAATGAAGTTGCATCCCTCTCCGCACCAATGCCTCTTTTGATGCCATCTTCATGAGAGAGACCCTCCAACAAAAGTTCTTTATTGGAATCCAAGGGAGCCAATTAAAAGGTGGGTAGTCAACTAGACTCCGATTTACCTCGATGATATTTCTCATACCTTTAATCGAGAAAACCCCCGTACTTTATGTGACACTCCGCCTCATACGAGAATAAAAAGACTTAAAAAAAAAAAAAAAAAAAGTTTATTCTACGCGATACGCGCAGAAGAGGACATAGCCTGCGCGTATCGCCTAAGACGAGCAAAACCGGGTACGCGAATCAGGGGCAGCCGCAGTTTCGGGCAAAACCACCTCCCCTACGCGATACGCGCAGGAGGAGGCATGCCCTGCGCGTATCGCGTAGGGCAGGATTTTCAGCTATAAAAGGAGGTCGACCCCCCCTTCATTTCCACACCTCTCCACTCTCTCTCTAGTCTTTCTCTCTCTAGAATTCCGGCCAAAATCTCCGGTGAAGTTCCGACGAAGCCCCGGTAGGTTTCCGACACGTAACGGAAGCCTCC
Source organism: Tagetes erecta (assembly GCA_030867185.1). Lineage (NCBI taxonomy): Eukaryota > Viridiplantae > Streptophyta > Magnoliopsida > Asterales > Asteraceae > Tagetes > Tagetes erecta. Next base: position 3,647,046 of record CM061492.1, read on the forward strand.
AAAAGTTCTGTTCAAGCGCGGGTTTGCTCACGAAGCATCTACAGAGTATCTTCGGTGTCCGGTAAGGCTCGATTCTAGTTTCCTTCGAGTATTTACTATTTTATATAAGTTATGAATATATGTCCACCTAAGATACTAAATGGGACACGAACCCCGTCGTTATAGCGAACGGTGTCCTCCCACAAGCACGTGAGCCCGGGACCGCTGAACGAGGCAAGGTGCTGCTCAAGTCCAGAGAGACTTTCGTACCCAGGCCCCCACTCTGCTCGACTCATTAGGTAACATCCCAGATCCCGTACTCGTTTAAGATGCATGTATGACTTAAGTCCATGGTAGAACCAGGATTTTAGAATAGAACATCCCTAGTCATATAATATTACTAGGAATACAAGATGTTTTCAATGAATGATATGATCGTGTGAGAAACACGAAGATATGATGATGTGGCTTTTCAAATAAAATGATAATGAGGATATAGGATAACCCTGACTCAGATGTTAAAGCACTCTGAGAAGAATGATTATACCAAGGACTAAAGTCGTCGCCAAAGTCACATAGTGTGACTTAGGCAATGCATTAGCAAGAAGACACTGATAGGATTATCCCTAAGGGGAAATGAATCATAATAAGTATGAAATGTTTTACAGGGTTGTCTTGATTAGCCACTAGCTTGTGATACGTAGACTACATCAGAAGGTGAGTCTAACCGCCCCTCTTTTATATGTTTTATGATTTCGGGGCTGTATCCGAGCATGTATGAAAAGTATGAAATGCTTTATGAATGTATGAATATGTATGTGGTTATAAGTAGATCGCTACCTGGTGATTCAACGCACCTCAACTCCAGGTTCGTCCGGTTGTTGTGTTGTTGGTCCGCGGTAATAAGCTTCGCGTTAAGAGTCATCCCTGGATAGGGATGGCGGCTACATACCACAGGGCAAGTCATTAGGGCAGGGCTTCGCGCTAAGAGGTAGTTGGTTAAGGAACTACCGGCTCCGCCTCGGGATGTATATGCGTCTAGTTGGATCCAATTAGGTAGACTGTCGGCTCGTAACAGGAGAGGTACCACCCGCCTAGGCAACATGATGCGACCGAGAGAGGTCATAAGGGTACCTTGGTTATTCTTGTATGCAGCATATACGTTAACAGACTCTAACGAGAAATACCATCAGATATGGCGTTAGAGAAGAGTTGGCTTGTAGATAACTTATCACCACACATATATGAATGAATGAATGATGTCTAAACGCTTTACATGTCTTATGTCACTGGTTACGACTCACCAACAACGTTGTTGTTGACGTCTTTTAGCTCGTGATGCAGGTGAAAGAAATAATCGAAGGCATTAGCTAGGAAGGCCTAGCTAAGACTGTCTGATCGATAACACTCCACATAGGAGGAAGAATTAAACTGAAGATGCTTGGATTTAGTGTCTTTAGTTTTAATGTAATGCACTCATGTCGAGTGTCAGACAATGTTGTTATTAGACAATTAATGAAAGTTTAATTTGGGACCGTATTTGTGGTCTTTTTGTTAAGTCTTCCGCTATATTATTTTATTTGATTGGTTGTTGTTATGCAACGTGTCGGGCCCTGGGAGTCGGGGTGTGACACTTTAATTTCTTTTAAATGACAATTTTTTATCATTGACAAGTTATTAGCCCATCTAAGGTCCCAATGTGTCATACTTGAGGAAAGATGATTGGGTGGTAAATCATTAGGTATCAAACACCGCTAAAAAATATGATGAAATGAAAAAGAACTAACATAATACAAGATAAAACGGATTAAAATTCTTAAAAATAGGAGAACCGGTTAGATGCCAATTAATGGCTAAGGTAAAGCGTGGGTGCTTGTTTTAATATTATTTATGGGCGGGGGAGGTATAAGATGATACCATCATTGTTATCTTTTTTCTAGTTCTATCATTTTTAAAACATAATGATCCTGGCACAAATCAAGTATTTTGGTAAATAGTTTTTAAACTACTTCTTTTTGATAAATAAGTTTTAAAACTACACTACTTTGGTAAAAAAGTCAGTACTGTATTTTGTTTATTTTTAACTTGAGTATTGGACCCTCTGTTTTGTTCTAATAAATTAAATCTATACCAAACGTATCCCTTTATAGTTGTGATTTCTTATCTACCTTATTACATATAAAACTAAGCTGAAGCACACATTATTGTCACAGAAATGATTAACAAACCACCCCACGCCATATTTACTTTCAAAAGAGAGTATGATTTGGTGCAACAAAGTATTTGCAAAAATCAACAATTGCAAGCAGAATCATTGTATATAATTGGTGCCAAGAAAAAACACCAGGATATATTAAGTTTACACTTTTAAACATCAAATATTAATCACATTTAAAGCTATTAGTTACCTTATAGTCCTTCTGAATCTAACAAAGCCCGGTTTGTTTCGATTTTCAAAACATTGCTTGCGACCCAAATAAAAAAACCCATTGGGCCTATAATGAAGCGCAATTGGGCTTCACCCCATTCACAGTCACACCCTACCTATATAAAACCTTCATCCCATCGCAGCGCTCAGACAAGAAGCAGCAGCCGCCGCCGATCGCCGACGACAACCATGGTACTTTGTTATACGTATTTATCGTCTTTACGATTCACAAGTCTTTGATAGTTTTGTTTTGTTTGATTGATTCGCGAAATCAAATTGATTTGAGTTTTGATTTGCTGTTAGGTTGTAACAAATCTCTAATTTATGGATTGTTAGCTGATAAATCGAATGGTTGTTAGGAAATAGAGCCCTTTGGTGCTTGCTACGTTTAAATATCAAGCGTTTTACGCTTTAAATGATTATTTTGTTGAACATTTCTAGGGTTTGTGGCTTAATGTCTGTTTAATTTTGGGTATTTCATTGTTCACAGCTATAGGTTTTTGTGGCTTAATGTAAGTTATTAGTTTTATGCACTGTTGAAGATTATTTTTCTGGAACAGTTTTAGGGTTTTGTGGCTTATTGTATGCTTAAGTTGTTGCGTTTCACCATTGTTGCAGATTATGAGTGCGGAACATAGATTTGGTACGTTTCCATTAGTTGAAATGTTAATATTAGACACGGAAATTAGGTGAATTTATTTCATCGTTTCATAAGGGTAAATATGAGAAGTGTGCTCGTTTTAGCTGATGTTTCATGTTTGGATCTAAGCTTTCGTTAAACTTTGTTTGCATAGAACATTTGTTATAAAAAAAGTATCATGATTTTAGTCTTCTAGCATAATGTCAGGATTAATAAAATTAATGTCACCAATTCGTTAAAATTTCCTAAACATTTGGAATGTTTGATTTTCACACAAATATTACTTTGTGATGATTTGATCGATAACAAGAGTTGTATTTCTTTGTGGTATGTTTCTTATATGTACTATTGTTACAACTAAAGCTGTGAATTTTTGCTTATTTTTTATTTAAATACAGCCGTCACACAAGACTTTCATGATCAAGAAGAAGCTTGCGAAAAAGATGAGGCAGAACAGGCCTATTCCTCATTGGATTCGTATGAGAACTGACAACACTATCAGGTCAAACATGGTTTTTTAACAAATTGACGGACTTGATTTCAAAGAAACATGCCATATTTCTTAACTAGCTGTTTATTTTTAATTCAGGTACAACGCCAAGCGCAGGCACTGGCGCAGAACCAAGCTTGGGTTTTAAAGTGTTTTTTTATTGTGTTTTATCTCTTTTTATGAATTTGTATGATGCATTTGTTTGATTAACTGTTGTTTCCTCATGTACCTTAAAATGTTGGATGGAAATTTTATGTCTTGATTCAGTTTAGTTGTCAACTTGTCATGGTTGCTTGTTTTTTTACGACATTGTTTTTGGATACAACTCTCCAAGCTAGAAACGTTTTAAGCTTTAGCTTTTAGCTGATGTTTCTAACATCAAAAACAATTTCAAAGTACATATGTTATGGAACTGCATTTATTTTCGATTAGTAGGCCTATTTTAACATCAATATTGATTTTTAAAGTTATTCCAGCCTCAGTTAATTTAAAATTTACAAAAACAAGTGGTGAACATGTAGTTTTCAAAGTATAAAGTTAAAAACATAGCTCTTGATATTTTGGTTTGTACCTTAGTGGTGGTATTAGTCTTAAAGATCTTTTTTTGAACAGCTAACAAATACACCATAAGCATGGTTATCTGGGTAAATCTATTGGCGAAAGACCACTCTTGCAATGCAAGGGCGGACATCATTGGTGACTCAGTCTGCCCATTTTATGGTAAAATAGCTAGACCATTTGGAGCATATTGTACCAAGGAAGACTTGAATCTGCAAACTTGATGGAAGATCAAGTCAGTGTCTCTTTCTAAACTAATTGGAGTGGAGCTCATTTTCTCAAAGACTCTTTGGTTCGTAGATTAAGAATTAGTTAGCTTAACATAATTAAAACTAGCGTTGGTGTAAGAGAAGTACTCCGTATTATATTTGTCTTTAGTCGTTTTAAATAAAACTTATAACAAAATGAAGTAGATAAAAACAGATAAATCACAATGATGTATAACATGCCGTCACTTGTCATTGACGGGTTGGTTTCAAAACACAATAAGCACGTCACAATGATATATATATAGGCACGCCATACTGTGTATCTAAAGTTTTATAAATAATTACATTTAAGAGGTAGAAGAGAAACAAAAAATGATTAAAAGTAGCTATGTGCTATAAAAATGATCAAAGGATATGGTATCTCTGCTACTTTTATGTGGTATGAAGAGTTGCACATTACTATTTATAGAAAGCAAATTTTAATATCCTCCTAGTTTCAGGCAAGAAAATAGTGGATTGCCTTTGATTTTTCATTGCAATCCTAAATTGTTGGAAATGAGAAAATCAATATGCCATGAATTAGAAAAAAAAAGAAGATATAAAGAAAGATGCATCCCTTAAGAGAAAAGGGCTTCAACATTTCCCTCTAATCTTGTTATATTCAATCACCTCTTCTACTGTGCTGTCTTCATTTGGCATGGTGGAGGAGCCTCTCTAAAAGAGGGATTGTCGAGAGGCCCGGCTTAATCTTATCTTTAATATTACCGATTTTCATTTTCAATTTTTCTAGTTTTTTTCCACCAATAACAATGCCTGATAATTCCCTGGAAGAAATTAAAACCAACCAAATCGATCTCGAAAAAATCCCTATAGAAGATGTCTTCACAATCTTAAATTGTACGCGAGATGGCTTGAACGATGATGATGGGACTAAAAGGCTTGACATCTTCGGCCCTAATAAGCTTGAGGAGAAACAGGCACGTTTCTCTACCTCCATTTTCTACTTCTATATAAACATGCCATTTGTCTAAAGAAAGCTCTACACCAGAATGAACATAAATTGGGATTCAAAAACTATAGAAACCAACCGGACCGTCCAGATCAAAGCAGGTCGGCTGGTTCAAGAACCAGACAGTTTGGTTTTAACAGTTATATACAAATTTGTTTTCGTTTAAGACATGCACTCACATATTTTAAAAACCTGTTTAAACTGAAACCTTATATATCTACACCAGTCAACCTAGGTGACCAAACCAACCAGGCCAATTTACTTTTTTTTTTCTCTAAAACCATGGCTAGCCTAGCAATATAGGCATAGTCGAAACCGGTCAAACATGACAATGAAGTACTTTCCATTAGCCATATATTTTTAAACTTATAGTTTTTGTTTTTTTCAGAAGGAGATGTGGATACTTTCTTGTTTTCCTAACAAGTTTTATCTCCTATGTTTGAAACAGGAAAATAAATTACTCAAGTTTTTAGGGTTCATGTGGAATCCTCTTTCATGGGTCATGGAAATTGCAGCAATCATGGCCATTGTTTTAGCCCATGGTGGTGGCAGACCACCAGATTGGCCGGACTTTGTGGGCATACTTGCGCTTCTTCTCATCAATTCAACCATTAGTTTTATCGAAGAAAACAATGCCGGCAATGCCGCCAGCGCCCTAATGGCAAGCCTCGCCCCAAAAGCCAAGATTTTAAGAAACGGAAAATGGAAGGAGCAAGACGCCGCCATATTAGTTCCTGGAGATATTATTAGTGTCAAACTCGGAGATATTATCCCAGCTGACGCTCGTCTTCTTGAAGGTGATACTTTAAAAATTGACCAATCTGCCCTTACCGGTGAGTCGGTTCCTGTAAACAAAAGCCCGGGTGAGCCGGTGTACTCTGGCTCAACATGCAAGCAAGGTGAAATTGAAGCCGTTGTCATAGCCACGGGTGTCCGAACCTTCTTTGGGAAGGCAGCCCACCTTGTAAACAGTACTGAATCAGGCGGTCATTTCCAACAGGTGTTGACCTCCATCGGTAACTTCTGCATATGCTCAATTGCAATTGGAATGGTGATCGAGATTGTGGTAATATATGTGATTCAACAAAGAGCGTATAGAGACGGTATCGATAATTTATTGATCCTTTTGATTGGAGGTATCCCGATCGCCATGCCTACAGTTTTGTCTGTGACGATGGCGATCGGGTCCCATCATCTTGCAAAGCAAGGTGCAATCACCAAGAGGATGACTGCCATTGAAGAAATGGCGGGCATGGATATTCTATGTAGCGATAAAACTGGTACCCTCACTCTTAACAAGCTAACCGTCGACAAAGCGCTAATCGAGGTCTTCTTTATGCTATTTTTTGGTTAAAATCAAAAAGTCAAATCACTTTTTGATTATCTAAAAAGCCCAAATTGGTCACAGGTCTTTGTCAAGGATTGCGATAGGGACATGGTGGTGCTGTATGGCGCTCGAGCTTCAAGGGTTGAAAACCAAGACGCCATCGATGCTTGCATCGTCAACATGTTGGCTGATCCAAAAGAGGCCAGAGCTGGAATCAAAGAGGTCCATTTCCTACCATTTAACCCCGTTGACAAACGCACTGCCATCACCTACATCGACAACAAAGGTGACTGGTATCGGTGCAGCAAGGGCGCACCAGAACAAGTAATTAATGGATTGCTTTTTGCACGTTCTCTTCCAATTACAAGTTTTGAAATCGATAACCAACAACAGTTACTTTTTTTTGATAGATCATCGAACTTTGTAATCTCACCGGCGAAACATTGAAGAGGGCGGAGGAAATAATTGACGGGTTTGCAAACCGAGGTCTTCGGTCTCTAGCCGTAGGTCGACAAACTGTACCCGAGAAGACAAAGGAGAGCGAGGGCTCACCTTGGGAGTTTGTTGGATTGTTGCCACTTTTTGATCCACCAAGACACGATAGCGCGGAGACTATTCGAAGAGCTTTAGAACTTGGTGTTAAAGTTAAAATGATCACCGGAGATCAACTTGCTATTGGGAAAGAAACCGGCAGAAGACTCGGTATGGGCACCGACATGTATCCATCTTCTTCATTGCTCTCGGAAACTAGTGACGACTCTTTAATAGATGACCTTATCGAGAAAGCCGATGGATTCGCCGGAGTTTTCCCAGGTAAATAATACATGACTCAAATGTCATCATAGATTCATAGGGTCTGTTAGTGTGGTAATGTTTCTTTTACAAACCCTAACTTTTTGTTCTTATAGAGCATAAATACGAGATCATCAAGAGGTTACAACAAAGGAATCACATATGTGGTATGACCGGAGACGGTGTGAATGATGCACCGGCACTCAAGCGGGCTGACATCGGAATAGCGGTGTCGGACTCCACAGACGCTGCAAGGAGTGCGTCTGATATTATTCTAACCGAGCCAGGGCTTAACGTGATAGTGACAGCTGTACTGACGAGCCGATCTATCTTCCAAAGGATGAAAAACTACACGATCTATGCTGTCTCCATCACCATTCGAATTGTGATGTCATTCATGCTCATTGTTCTCATATGGCAGTTTGATTTCTCACCGTTCATGATTCTCATCATCGCCATCCTTAATGACAGCACCATCATGATGATCTCCACTGATCGGGTCAAACCGTCACCACTCCCAGACACGTGGAAGCTCAATGAAATCTTCATTACCGGTATCGTCCTCGGGACTTATCTTGCACTTGTATCCGTCATGTTCTTTTGGCTAGCTGCCAGAACAGACTTCTTCCCCGTAAGTCCACAGTACCTCATCTTCATTCATTATATAACTGTTGTGAAGAGAAATCCATGACATAAACTATTGATTTCAGAGGCTTTTTGGTGTTCGCTCGATTGTTGGAAATGATGATGAGATCACTGCAGCACTATACCTTCAAGTGAGCATCATTAGCCAGGCACTAATTTTTGTGACCAGGTCTCAAAGTTGGTCATTCCTTGAGCGCCCTAGCACCTTGCTCATGCTTGCATTCGCACTAGCTCAAATAGTAAGTACCAGCTAAAGTAACATACTAACATGAGCTGTTTTGACCCGTTAGCTGACACACACACACACACACACACACACACACATATATATATATATATATATATATGTATAATATACATGCTCTAACATTTTGTGGTTTAAACAGTTGGCTACATCTCTAGCAGTATATGCAGACTGGGATTTTGCAGAGATGCAAGGAATTGGATGGCGATGGGCTGGGGTAATCTGGTTGTTCACGATTGTTACCTACATCCCTCTAGATATCCTTAAATTCATTATCTATGCAGCATTGAATAGGAACTCTAGATAGTTCTGATCAGAACAATGTACACGAGAAAAAACATTTAAAATAGATGGATGTTATTTAAGATCTTTCTAGGGAATTGGTGTCCTAGGGTATGTGAAATCGAAGGCGAGGCTAAAGGCGTTGGTGATTGCTACCACCTAACACCACCACAAAAACCGTGGCGGTAGGGAAAAGATGTGTGTAAAGTTGTAAATTTCATGAAAGCATAGTAGAAGAAAGGGAATTCAACAAGAAATGTAAATGTTCTTTCTTGAGTTTTTCTTTCGATAAATCATTTTCTTTTATGTGGTTTTAAAAAGCCTATAGGTGTACTTAAGGTAGAGAAGTTGTAAAAACCTCAGTTATATTTTTGTCATTGTAAACAATTAGCGTTTTAGAATCCGGAAACCCTAGTAGCCATGGATCAAACCAGCTGTATGTCATCTCAAACGGGTCATGTCCTACAAAAGCTACGGGCAACTGGGTAACTAGCCAAACGGGTCTTACAATTGAAACTTGGTACCCTAAAATTTAGGTAATTATTGTAATGATATAGTCTTGTAATAATACAACACAGTAACTAATTATGTTCCTCCCAAATGGACAAGTCAAACCAGCCTATCTGTACTAAAATTTACCAATTTTGATCTGTTCTCCTTATAAGTATTTCAGACAATTATCTCTAATGTAAAATCATTCCAAGTAAATTTCATCCATTTTTCAAAAACAAAAAAGAAAAATTATTATCCTTTCTTGATTAATTTTGGTCTCCAAGAGGTCAATTCAGGGGGAATCACATCCTCATCACAAGAAATTACAGCATGTGCCATTAATTTTCCCAGCCAAGCATGGTACAACAGACCTCTAGACCCAAGGCCCGAAAATAACCAAAACTTACTCTTATGAGTTTGACCAATAAGATCATCTATTTGACCTAGAAGTGGAAGAGACCCGTTACCTGTAAGAGGGGGCATTGCTCTTAGACCGGCACGTGCTCCATCAAAAGCCCATTTTGTTATGTTTGGATAAACTGCAGATGCTTTTGGTATTAGTTCTTCCAAAGCTTTAGAAGCTTCCTCCATTGACACAATTTGGGAATAGTTGCAAGATTTCCATTCCCATGTAGAACCCATGTATAGGTTTCGAGGATTCTGGATGGCAATCCATGCATCTGACAAGATCGAAGGGCTATGTTCTAGAAATTCTTCTCTGAAACATTATAATCATGTAAAGGTTTAGTTTCTAGCATAAGTTATAAAATATGTAAAGATAAGGAAGTAAAAAAAAACATGGGGCAAAATGGACAATTGCTAGTATGTGTCAGGTTGGTTACCTGAAATGCTTTCTGCCCAATTTCTAAAAAAAATTTATAGCTGGTGTGTTGAGTATGATTATAAGAATTATACGCACAAAACAAACTATTTTTTAAGAAGGCTATATGCATTAAATGTATAACTTGGGTGTTTTTATCCCCTTTGGTCCGTTTCTTTTTCATGTAAAGTTTTTCAATTATAGCAAACCAATCCTTTAGAGTTAAAATTTAACCCAAATTGACCCGTTCATACGTAAGTGAGTTGAAATTGCCACCTTTAAATCTATTAACAAGACACGAGAGGTGAAAATGGTGTCAAATTGGCAAAATAAATGGATCCCTGACTAATGGAACTTAGTGTACCACTTAAAATGGTAAAAAAAAACTAGCACCTAGCACTTTGAGTGCAAAAATTGGTGAACACTTTTATGAAGTTTAGAAAGAGCAAAATGATAAACAAAACATCTTTCTTGCAAATACGAAAAAAGGGTGAAAAGAAAACTAGCACTTTGAAGGAGCAATTCAGATAAATAATAAATTCAAGATATATAAATGCAAACAACATCATACTAGGCACATATTTGTTTAATCTATGTGTTTACAAACAAAACCAAATAGAATGGTTTGAAAATTTAATCACTTCTATTAAAAAAAAGGATCCCATTTACCAGCCTAATAATCTTTGGCTCTTTGCATCCACATTCACCCAGAACACACACATGCATACACATATTAATAGATCTTTAATCCTATTGGTAAATACCTGATATTGTCAGGCAGATGCAAGTGGGCAATGATGCCTCTACAAGTCCTCAATGGCAACTTTCCAAAAAGTTCTGGGAGGAAAGTGGATCTAGCACCCAAACATACAATAACAGCATCATACTCACCTAAAGTACAACATGTAATAGCTAATAACATTAACAAAACATATCAAGACCATAGACATTAAAAGGAACTCCAAAATATATCACATATATTACCTTCTAACTCAAGGAGATGGTCAATAGACCTTTTCTGAAAGTTTATCTCCTTTTCACCAAGTCCCTCACTTGATATTTCTTTCGCCAGAGTTTCACAAGCTAAATACAGGGCCTAGTCATGGTGAAAAATCTATATATTAAGCACTTTATGGATATACGGGATTTGCACTTTCAAAGTGACCATGTCATACTGTGATAGTAAATAATGAAAAATCAACAATAATAGAACAGGTTGTGTGAGAATGTGTTTTTGTTGTCTGAAGTTGTGATAATCAGAATATCAGATAATAAGATCTTTGCAAATTCTCATCATTCAAGGAACTAAAGGATAAAATGACCAAAATACAGACAATTTTGTGAAAATAGTTAAAGCACCTTATGAAATATTGAGAAAGTTATGTATGATAGAGTAAAATTTACCTCAAGATAGCCTTGGGGGTGTATATTTACAGCATCAGGCATATAAAATGCCAAATTGGAAGGTACATATAAATTAGGCACTAAACTCCGGGCTGCATCTTCGTTAATAGACTGTATTCTGCAACTGGCAAGAGAGTTCTGAGCATTCTTCAAGTAGAAAAAAAAATACCACATTATCAAACCGTATTTCATTTTGCAATCCTTTTCCTAATTCAGAAAACTTACATCATTCATCACACTCATGTTTTTCAAGCTGACTACCGGTCTCAAAATACCCTTTCTCCGTGCGATAAACACATTAGAATTCTGATTAACTACTCCATTGTTTGTTTCGGCAATACTTAAAAGCCGTAAAGTCTCTTCCCAACACTTGGCTGCCAGCCAAAGAGGCTTAACTACAAAAAAAACATATAAAATAAACAACTTCTAATAACATATGTATCCAATGTGAAGCGTAAATAAGATGTAACCTTTAGGAGAATAAGGATGAATGAGTCCTCCAGACACTCCTGAAGCACCACCCCCAATTCCTATCTCATCAATAACATCAACGCGAACATGCAAATCGATAGGACTGTGCTGCAAAAGCAACCACCACACAATCAAATCGAAATCAACTACGATTTAAAAACCAGAAGGTGTTCTTATTCAATTACTATAAGCATATGCTAATATTGTTAATGAAAACAGATTAAGCATTACGATCACAGATGTTTTGTTTATACAGATAGAAGATGAGTGTGTACCTCTAACAAGTGCCATACTACTGATAATCCAGCAAAGCCAGCACCAAGTACTGCATATCTGCGCATGAACATCATCATGAAACTGATCAATTTTAACAACTAATGTGTTCCAGATGATTCCATTAGGTATAATTATTCTAATTTTGAGTCTGGTGTTCAAAACTGAGGCGAACAGTTTAGGTTTTGGTTAAACAATCATCAGTTTGTTTAGCTTGAATGAATGAAGAAATTTAATGAGCATTTGAAGATATGATAATCGAATTATATGTACCTGAGGGATGGTTGGTGAATATGAGAGGAAGAAGAAAACGCCATCACCGGAGTTGGGGGTTTTCCGACACGCATTGTTCGTGATGTTTTGACTATTACCGGAAAGTTTGACTGCCTATACATCATCTAGCACGAGATGACGGTGGTCGTCGGCGCCGGTGCCAATCTTACGACTTGAGATACGGGTATGGGTTCGGTATCTAAACTATAACGCGGGTCGATTCGAAACTAAAACCATCATTAACTGTAATAAGTCGCAATTCATTTTTGTAGTTTTGTTATTACTGTACTGTACTATATAAGTTCTGTACTGGTCCCCGAGAGTTGTTGCATGGCTAAATAGATATAAAAACAAATGGCGTCAAGTCGATCTGAACCCGTGCTCGCCTAAGCTAGGGTTCAAGAGCTCGGGTTTACCTTTAACCTTACTTGTTTATAGTTTATTAATAATAATAATAATTCAAACTATTACGGTTTATATACATTTATAATTAGTTTTGAGGATGTCTGTGATTAAAATTTTCTAAACAAAAGTGACGTATGTAAACGATAGACTTGTTTAGCCTCACAAGTGCGAGAATAACTCGGCTTGTTTACACCTACGACCGAAGAGATATGAACTTTTATATGCTATATAGGTATGAGAAAACAATTAATTTCTTAAGAAAATAGAACAGCCATGGTCCAGTTATTTTTGGGGTGTGATGATAAAATTATAGCCTATTAACCTATATCGTTGAACAAGGTAGAGAAAACGTAACATAGTGGTGCTCAAATCATGTGACAAATGGTAAATTTCGGTGATAAAACTGCTGAACTGGTAACAAAATGATTGAAAGTGAGGAATGATCCAAACTCTTTTGTTACAAAAAACTATTGAAGGGTCAGCTCACTCTTCCTCATCATAACTGTCCACTATCAACATAAAAAATACCGCTTCCAATCATAATTCTCATATTACTTGAAGCATCATCTTCATTCAAAAAACCCTCACCAAATTTGACGTCTACTCGATGTTTGACCAATATCCAACGTTAGAGACGGTCTTCTCTGTTTAAGCAATGGAGCTCACTGCTGAAACTTGGAGTCATCATTGTCATTTGCATCAGTAAAATATTGAATCCAACACATTTGATTGAAGCCTACTTATTGAAAACAATGGGATACATCAGGCAATAGTTCGAAAACTGAACAGCATAAATGAACACACAAGCACACACAACCATGCTTTAGCATATCACAAACATCCATTTACTAGTCAACTCGTTTTAAGTTAAAACAAAAGTAATGCAGTGATTGTTTCCCAGATCAAACCAGCAAAAAAGTTGAAACTACTGTATTATGCAGAGGCCGCGCGAACGCAGGCCTCCACTGCCACAAATTATGATGTAGGTTCGACCACTTGGGCCGACCTTAGGACAGCACCCCTCCTAAGTGCAATGGAGGTCACTGACCTAGGCCATGAGCCTTCTTGATCGCCCATTGACCCCATCCAGGTAAGTAAGTAACTCTTTACCTTCTTGCCCATTATATACAACACCCCTACTCTCTTCTTTTCTTCTCTACACCAATGTGGGATAACTTCAACATCAAAGCAAACAATTACTTTTTTTTTTGTTATTTGATGTTATCTTGATCATCAAACCTATATGTTTTGATGTCTTTTCATCGGAGATGTGGGGGTATGTATAATCTGAGAAAAAAGTCGGTGGCTCGAAACTCGATAGCACGATTATGTCTTGAATATCTTTCTTTAAAGTGACTATTCTCGTACCTTTTATTTCTTTGATGAAGATGATGGTGTTCAAAACGTGTAGGATAAAGTTGTGTTCGACTTTTAAGTTAACAAATGTGACTGTGTTTAAATGTCACCTCGAGACACGCTTCATACCAATCATATGAGACTCAAGTTTGTGTTTGTGTTGGTCGGGACTAATACCGAATCCAAGTCAAAAGCAAGCCTAATTAGATCATTATAGTTTAATGAATAAAAATTTGCAAACACTTCGATTAACTCACTCCATATCATACAACTGTCTATTTACCAAGCACAAGAACAAGAATCATATTATGAACATGATGAAACATAGAAAAATTTGAAAGCTCATAAAAATATACATTTTGATACATTATAGGAGATGCATACAAATTCTGCTTCATATCCAAGACCTTTGTTCTTGATAATGAGTAGGCATTGTCTTTCAAACTAGATGCTTCTATGCTGAAAATATGCCATTCATGAAACCCCTGACAAGAACATCACCATTACAATTAGCTCTCAAACATTAAACAAGTAATTTTGTCTTTATGAAAGTCAATATTCAAAGTTGAAATACAATGGGATCTTACCAGAATCCTGATGAGTTTTTATTTTTATCTCTGCAATAACATGATAAATATGTGATGAATATTGAACACAATAAAGGGTTTTCTGATTCTAGATATATGTATGCAAATCGTACCTTGTTCTTCCTTCAAATGCATCATTAACTTCATCACCAGTTGGTCTACTAGGAAACGTTGACAAAATGACGTATTTCTCTTTTCCAGTTGAATCATTTACCCTTTTGAACAGCTCATACCTGTATGGATAAGCCATCCTGTATATATGGTGCAAGATGATGGTAAATTAAGGCATTTTCATCTTCAACACACGAAAATAAACTAAAAAAAGAGCGTGTTAGTTCACCTTAAAGCACCCATAATTGGATATTGTGTTCCTGCATAATAAAGAAGCCGGAACTGGTAGCACATTTCAAAAGATGCAGCATACTCTAGTCTTTTTTCTCGGCCCATCGTCTGTCATTGTAAGTCAACTTAGAAATTGACCATGATGATTGGATTAAACACTAGTTATATAAAGTCATGAGGCTCTCTGAACTTACTTGCATAATGCCACTTGAAGCGGGTAAATCCTAATCATATTATTGTACAAGAGGAAAGTTAGTACCTTTTTTTAAACAATTTACATCCGGATTTTTTTTAATCCAATATAGAATGCAGAATCACAATATATAATAAAAGAAACATTTTGTACCAACCTTGAGCCTAGGATTTATAAGAATGACGGGACGACTACCAGCAGCATCAGTCATTGCTCTTAGATCCTGCATCGCCCCACATGATGTCAATCTTTATGCTTTATACACACTCATATTAGAGATTTGTAAAACATTGGGTCGATTCATGCCATTTTTTTATGAACAGGTAAAATATAAAGAAAAATATCTTAAAAGAAAAATGGGTCAAATGGGCTAAAAATTGTGCACGTTATCTTTTTATAGCATAAAAACTCCTAAATCATTTTGTTCAAACATATATATACTAAATTATATATTACTGTAATCATAACTAGTTATTTACATCGATGATGCAATTTCCCATAGCATTTTGAGGAGCCACCAAAATGAAAATGTCATCTCTTTCATCAACCTCTTTGCCACCTACAAGACATTGCAAAAATATAATTCCACATTAACATTTTAATTAGGGTTATTGGATTTTAATAATCCGAACTTTTGTATATTGGCCGATATTAATCCCAACTTCAAAAATTGCCTGTGTCAATCCCAACTTGTAACTTATTTTCCTACAATGATCCTCCGTTAAAGTTAACTTAACACCGTTAAACTTTTTTCGAATTTTTGACCGAGGCTTTAGGGCTTTTGATCGGGAGGACGATACGAGTCTAACCATGTAAAACTTAACTTGACTCGATGCTCCAAACGAAGAAATTTTAACATGCGATTTAATCACCGTTAGGTTTATAGACCCGATTGAAGGTCGTTTGGTTATTTGGAGGGTCGGCTCAAGGTAATTTTTACATGAATAGACTCCTATCGTTCTCCCGATCAATAGCCTAAAGCCTCGGTCAAAAATTCGAAAAAAATTTAACGGTGTTAAGTTAATCTTAATGGAGGATCATTGTTGGAAAATAAGTTACAAGTTGGGATTGACACAGGCAATTTTTAAAGTTGGGATTAATATCGGCCAATATACAAAAGTTCGGATTATTAAAATCCAATAACCCTTTTAATTATGCACGCTCAAAAACTTTTACAATCCACAATCAACTAATTTTACAAAATTAGTACCTATAGCACCAAAGTTTATAAAGTCCCCCTTTGCACCATCATTACCCCAATCCATATATTCCAAAATCTGTCGGGTCCCTGCAAGCTGCAACGGCATTCCTGCAAGTGCTCCTTCTCCCATTGATCCTTGAACAGAAACCTGCATTATTATAATTCCATTATCATTATTATTATTATTATTATTATTATCATCTTATATCCATCAACATATGTCTAAAGTTAAGTGATTGAGAAAGTGCCCGAATAAACATACCTTAACACGCTTTCCATCATCAGCAAATGAAAGAGCAATAACTCGAACAAGTTCCATTAAAGTACCTATCCGATACACATCCTGTTTTGTAAATAGTTAAGCATATATTTGTAATTATAGGAAATTCAGTAATTAAAAGCGATAAATGCTTTTCACCTGCTCTGGGTTCAGCTCTGGGATATTAATCTCCACCTTTACTCGAGTTTTTCCATCACTGATAGCTCTTTGGGTGGCTTGAAGCACATCATCATAAAAATATTCCCTAATTTCTCTGGAATGAGGAATGTTATTTAAGTTGGTTGGAATCCCTCTCCAGTTTTCCTGTAAAAGGATATAAATAATAACAAATGTAAGTAACATTAATAGACATAATAGGAAAAGATAACATAATCACATACCTTGGTTGCAGGTGACTTGTTGAACTGGCTGTCAAGTTTACTAGCATTTTCTGGTTATAAAAAAGAATAATACTTTAAACAAAAACAAATGTGTGCTGTTATAAACTGAACATATATTCATTTCAAAATCATAGTAAACTAACCTGATTTTCCCAACTCCTTTTCTTTCTGAATTTGCAATAGCATTGATGTTATTTCACCAAAAATCACATTTTTAGGACGGTTGCCATCGATCTGTAAGAAAGCACATAACACCACCACCCAAAAGATATATAATAAATCACTAGTTAATTATAACAGAGACGTATCGGTGTGAATAAAAATCTAGATAAAAAACCTTCTTTAAAAGGTCCGAATATGTGGATAGTATTGCTTCCACATTCTGCTTATAAATTTGAAGACGTGATTTAACCTAAAAGAGTTGAAGAGAAACATTAGTGTTTATATCACCTGTAAATAATAATCAACCTATTTGCATATGAATAGGTTGTTTTGATCTCAAACAGGTAAAGTTGAAACTTTTAGCTGATAAAGGAACGGATAAAATGCGTTTAAAGCCACCAAAAGTCTTTCTTTAATACATACAACCTCCTAAAACTTCAATATTTTTTCTGTAATAATACAGCGTTGTTGTAACACGCACAATATATTAGTTATATATAACCTTTTTCAGAAATGAACAAAAAAAATTGCAAGTCAACTCAACCCGGGCCGTACAAATTTTTTTTGCAAGTCGACTCAACCCGTACAGAAAATGACTCTTTTCAACCTGAACCCGCTTTGAACTATTAGCCAATCCGTTATCCGTCTATCTCACCCCCTCTATACAGAACTATCAAATCTGCAAATCAGATAACACAATGAACAATTGAACATGCCTTTTCTTCGGTGTCATCAGGCCGGGTTATGAGTCTTGCTTTGACTTCCTCAGTTTCTGGAGGAAAGTTTTTTATATGGTAAATCTTCCCTGTTTCAGGGTCCAGCCTTCTTCCAACACATCTGTCTATTAGAATTTCATCAGGGACCTGCGTAAAAACTGCATATTGTTAACATTAAATCTGAAATATTTTCATCTGTATTGATCATTTTATCAAATTATATATACATACATCCAGAGCAATGAATACATCTGGTCTTATCTTCATTTTCTCCAGTGATTGTGCCTGGGCAAAACTGCGCGGAAACCCATCTAAAAGCCATCCCTTTTCTTTTGCATCTTCTCGTGAAAGTCGCCCAATTACCATCTATAAATTTTAACGTTTTTTTATTTATAAAAAAAGGGATATGCAATTTAAGTCACTAGAATTATATCATATTATACATTTGTGACAACTTCATCTGGAACAAGGCGCCCTGAATTCATGTACTCTTTTGCTTGGTTTCCGATTTCAGAACCTGCTGCCACTTCGCTTCTAAGTAGATCTCCAGTTGATATGTGCACCAATCCAAACTAGAAGACAAAAAGTCATAACAAATCAATTAATTATCCAAGTAGATTATGATCATTTGAGATATAAACAAACAGAAAAGAAACTAAAGTAAACGGAACCAAGAAATTCGACTAACCTTTTGAACAATCATCTCACATTGTGTCCCTTTCCCTGATGCAGGCGCCCCTGATATCATAACTTTTAAGGGCTCATTTTGAGTGCACCTTACCTTCAGTCCCTATGTTAACGTTTACATTTTCCACCATTAGCATATGCTGTTCACAGACATGCTTTATAACATTGATATTAAAAACATTTCCATTTCAACAACTTCATTACATAATCAGTGGCACTAATATCCCCCACAACCAAACCTACACTCACAGACATTTTCACAAACACATGGTATGCGCATTCGCACTCACCAAGATTGCATTCAAGCAGATAAAAGATTACAATCTGATGAATTAAATTTCCACATTCACATGCATTTTCACAAACACATGGTATGCATATTCGCTGTCACCAAGATTACATTCAAAAACACAAACTATAAGAAATCATTAAGATAACAGGATCACAATCTAATCAATTATGTTTCCACAAACACTGAGATTAATCATCAGATTATAATTCGTTTAAAGATTTACATAAAAGAACCAACTAAACATAAGAGAATATAAAGGCTAACCTTAGTTCTTGGTAGGATGTTGAAATGGGTATGGTTATAAACGCTAATTGAAGGCAAATTGTGATGAAATTGAGAAGAAAGAGATGAAAGTGAAAGAGAGGAGGGGTGGAGATTGTAACCGGGAGATGGTGGAGGTGCTGTGAATCGCTTGGTATGACAATTGAATGAAGAAGTTGCAGCATAATTCAGCATGATGATGATTGATGATCAAGGGAAGCAGGCAGTTGTTTGCGGTAGTGATGTATGTAAGTTAACAGAGCAACTGTCACCACAGATCCTCGAATATGTTAAGATGGCGTTATAATAATAGTAATAGTTATATCATCGCCTTGCAATACGAAAACAATTACTTTGCTTGTTGAAACACTATACATACTATAAAATTTCACCCTTTATTAGCAGTGAAATTTACGTGGTTAAAATTTCACCATAGCGATATCATGACAAACCGTATTGATTATGAATGAAAAACATTGTTGGTGGTATTGGTATTAGCGGAAGATGTTTTGGTGGTATTGTTTTGTATAATTGAAACAAAAAGTAAACTTAAGTTATATAAATGAAACAAAACAAATTTTGAGTGACTTAATTAGAATAAAATTTTAAGTTAAGTTGTCTAATTAAAACAAAAAATGTTTGAGTTATTTAATTAGAACAAAGCTTAAGATAAGTTGCTTAATTAAAACAAAACAAAGTTTGAGTGACTTAATTGTAACAAAATGAAAACTTCTTTGTGTTTCTATGGCATTTCTCCAATATTATATCATAAAGTTATATATCACAACTAAAGCATCGAAAGGTGTTTTGTAGCCTTTGAATAATTAGTTAAGAATTTAAGGTTGCTTATTAATGGTTCAGTAATCTTCATTAAATGATAAGTATTTTAAAATATGATAAATGAAGTGATGTCTTATCATTAAGGCTATCTCTCAATCATTCACTTCTTTTTATTACTTAGGGAGGAGGGAGTGGTGGCGAGATGGGCCGGCGAGGAGGGAGCGAGGTGGGGGTGGATGATGCTCGTGGACGAGGAGCATAACTCGTCAGGTGGGTGGCAAGAAGAAGGCGAAAGGTGAACGAGAAGAAGACGAGACGAGGAGGTGGCGAGTACCACTCCGCCTCCGGCGAGGAGGTGACGAGGTGGTTACTCGTCGTCTTCCTCGTCTCTTACTCCGTTCTCCCTTACCCTAACCAAGTTGACCCAAACCTAAAGAAGGCCCAGCTTGATTAAACTTGTTTCACCCACCCAACGAGAGCGTGTGAGAGTTAAATAAAGAATTTAGGAAAGGCTAAGGAAGGTAAGGAATGCTACTTTAGAGAGTGAAAGGTCGACATAAACATTCTAAGTTATTAATGGGTCAAGTTCAAAGCCAAGCTGGATAATTTAGATTGAGTTAAATGGTTTTCGTTTAATATTTTGGATGTCGTGTAATTTGTTTTTTTCTATGTTGTTTCTCTAGCTTTTTATTAGTTTTTTTCTTTAATATTTTCCCGTCGTTCAAAAATAGAGAGTGAAAGGTGCTTGATCTTTATAAACTTCATTATCAATCTTTTTAGGTTAAAAAAATAAACTTAGTGTTCATTATTCTTTTCACCGTATAAAGTATAAACATTCTAAGTTATTAATGATTTAATGGGTCAAGTTCAAAGCCAAGCTGGATAATTTAGATTGAGTTAAATGATTTTCGTTTAATATTTTAGATGTTGTGTAATTTGTTTTTTTTTATGTTGTTTCTCTAGCTTTTTATTAGTTTTTTTCTTTAATATTTCCCCGTCGTTCAAAAAAAAAGAGTGAAAGGTGCTTGATCTTTATAAACTTCATTATCAATCTTTTTAGGTTAAAAAAATAAATTTAGTGTTCATTATTCTTTTCACCGTATAAAGTATATTATTGACACACTGACACATCTAGTCTATTGGTTGTCAAATTAAAACCATTACCAACCATTTTGTTAATTAGAACCAACAAAAATTAAAAGATGGAAATTAAAACCGTTTAAAACCCATATACATAAACAAGACACACCAAAATGAAATTTGATTAAAATTTCTAAAAATCCCTTAAAAAATAACATGTCATTAGATGTGAAATTAACGTAACTTGCCCATAAACATACTACAATGATAACACCTCAAACCATATGAATGAAAAAACCAAATTGAAATCAAATATAACTTGCCAATGATTCATACAATACTAACAAGAAATTTAATATTCCAAACTCCGTAACTATAAAAACACAAACCAACTTATTCCCATTTCTCTCCAAATTCATCTAACCTCATCTTTCAAACTTCAATCAAGTTTCACCGAAGAGAACAAATAGTGCACGAACCAGAACGACGAAAGGAACCCAACAGTCCCAGTCGCGAGCATAATGGCTAGAACCATGAATAACGAGTAACCCAGATATAATGTAGCTGAAACAGGCCCGCTTAAGCTCTTGAGGTCAAAAACAAGGTAGTTAATCGAGTACAAGAAGATGTACAAGGCAACCGAACCTGAAGCGAAAAATGACTTCCACCACCACTTATAATCCTCAACACAAAGATGCATGTAGGTCAAAACTAATGAGACCTCAGCACAAACCACCACCAGAAGGATCAAGACGATGAACAAGAACCCGAAAACGTAGTAAACCCGACCCATCCATATGCTAGACATTATGAAGAAAAGCTCGATAAAGAGTGTCCCGAATGGAAGTGTACCCGCACCAAGAACCAGCAACCAAGATGGGTACTTTTGAGCTGGGATTTCACGGGGGATTTGATTGGTTCTAACCGGGTACTCGATATGTGGAGCCTTTGCACCGAAATAACCGCCAACGAGTGTTAATGGCACAGATATGCAAAACCATAGCAAAATCAAGATAACAAATAACGAAAACGGGATTGCACCTGTGCTATGTGATCCCCACAAGAGGAAGTTTAGCACGAAAAGGATCAAGAACGCAATACCCGGGAAAAAGCAAGCAACTTTCCAACAAACAGACACCCACCCTTTATGATCACCACTGAAAATTGTTCTCCACATACGCACAGCGACATAACCAGCCAAGATTCCAAGAATCATGTAAAAGAACAACATACCCGTAAGGAGGGTTCCACGGGAAGCAGGAGACATGAACCCGAGTGCAGCAAACAGGATGGTGACAACCGCCATTCCAAGAATCTGAACTCCATCTCCAACCATAACACATAAAAGAGCTGGACAGTCGGGAACACGAAAAACATCACTCACCACAAGTTTCCAGCCTGATAACTCTTCATTCATTTGGGCTTGAGCCTCTTTGTCTAACTCTTCATAATGAGTCAAATCCCGCCTTACGGTTCTTAAAAAGATCACAAGCACAATTCCTGCCAAGAAAGTGATAACCATCAATGAATTCAAGATAGAAAACCAGTGTACTTTTGCTCCTTCCATTTTCAAATAAGCATCCCATCTTGATGGCCATTTGATATCACTCTCAACAAACTCAACTTCATAAGTGAAAGCCACAGGCTGGTTTTCTTTTACACCCATCGTTACAGTCGTGGTTTCACAAGAAATTTTAGACGGGTATTTCCCGTACATCTTCAAATTCTTTAAAGACTCAGCATTGTGCTGGAAACTACACGGCGTGACCTCAAATCCAACAACCATATACCCAGGAATATCAGATCCCGGTTTGTCAACGGGGATTACTTCATTTGCATCCCCTGTACCCATAACACTGGCCACATTTGTTTCTTCATACTTATGAACAAGAACTGTGAACTTCAAGTGATTAAACACATAATACGTATCTTGAATCTTGACCCCGAGTGGATACCCTGTCCATCTCACCAAGAAATTATCCCTCTTGGTGTACCGAATCGCTGGCAGGTTATCAAGAATCACATTCACTTGATACATTTCATCGATTCTACTCGTTAAAAGCTTAAACTCTTCGGTTGACAAAGGTTTAGTTTGACAAAGAAAGATTTCGGTTTCATTTGTCTGCATCTTGAACTTATAAGGTGAGTTTTCAATCCTATCTCCCATTAAAAGCTCACCAAGATTTTCAGCACTGTCTTTAACACCTTCTTGGGGTTTACAGAAAGGTAAACTGTAGTAACTGTAAGGGATTTCAGTCTCAATTGAAGTCAAAGAGTTGACTTTCACAGACAATTGATCACCTACAACATATTTGTGTGGATAACTACCAGGAAGATAATATCCATAACCCAGTTGAGATACCAAGCAGATCAACAAAACCCAGATCTTGATCTTTTCAAAAACTATCATTTTCGTCAGATCTGAAAAACCCTAATTCGCAAAATCCAAGAATTAGTAAAATACTAAAGATTACAATGTTGATTTCAACTATTGATCAAATTAAGGTATGATTTACGAAACGGATCAATGAAACATCACAATGTCATCGTAATAGAGGTAAAGAGAATGTAGATGAACAATGAAATAAAAGGAAATTGAAAGAAGATAATGCAATGAGAAATGAATGAGTTGAGATTTTACTAACCTTATGATGGATGAAAATTGAATTGAGGGAAGAAAAGTAAGTTTCGTTGCAGTGATTTGAGAAAAGGGGTGATGAGAGTTATAGACGACGATTTGTCGATATTGTATTTGTATATCCTTCGTCGGTGATCTTGGAGAAAATCTTGGGTAAAGGGTCAATTACTCAATTGATTTAAATTAAATTAAATTTTGTAGAAAAAGAGACCAATATGTGTAAGTTTAAAGCATACGTATTTATTTATTAATTATTGTGTGATAATTTTTTATTTTGATGAAGCTATTTTTTTAAAAAACATAACCAAGTTTAAAGCATTCTTGTTTATATAGATTTGTTTTAGACTCTCCGCAAGCTATACAACTTGTTTACGATCGTATGTTATATTATTAATATTAACTTGATGTTTAAATGTGTTTATAACTTAATTATGCATGTAATGATGATGTCAGATCAAATTGAAATATTAAAAAGTTAAAAAATTTTGGTTAAACTTAAACTCTTAACTAAATGGTTAAGCTATGTTATAGAAGATAAAAGGTAAACGTATAAAATACAGAAAATTAGGGTCAAGTTGTCAATTACTGTGATCCACAAATGATAATAATGAGTAAGTATAATTAAAGATACCCGATTAATGATTTCAATCATGGATTTTTTTAAATTTTATTTGTGATTTATACTTTTACTTTCATGAGTCACATTTTTCTTTCCTCGAGACGAAAATAGTTGGGATCTCTTTATTAAAAAGTTGAATAAATTTAATACATTTTAGTATTTTACACAATAATTTAATACATTTTTCTCTCTATTGTTTGTCTAATAACACAGTAACACGTATTGATATCTGTATAATACGTTCCTTGATAAATTGTAAGTTAAATATGTTAGATTTATATGAAAAGATTGTTAATTACTTTGTATAATAATCTAGAGTCATTTTGTCAATGTTGTTTCTTTCTTAATCTAACTGTCATCTACATATTATTGTTCTTGAAACATGAAAGAATATGAGATTTAAGAAACACGTAATAAGAATATGAGATTTAAGATACACGTAATAAGAATATGAGATTTAAGAAACACGTAATATTTTTAGAACTTTGACGACCAACAGACAATCTTTAAAATGACAACGCCAATAATAAAATTTAGTGGCGGTCTGTTAGTTATCAAAGTAATAAAAGTTGTGATCTTTAGCAATCAATTCATTAGTTAAGACTAATAAAAACAAAAATATAATAACTAATACTGTTTAAAACTAACATACCCTTATTATATCTTAACTAACTTAACTTAAGTCTTTAACCAGTCGTACCAACGACCATCGTCTAAACTTCATTTTAATAATTAGATAGACAACCACCTAGTTGTATAATAATAATATAAATAAAAAGAAATATAAAAATAGAAAGTAAAATTGGTAGCCGGCATGTGAAGGGTTGGGTGGTGCCAATTGTATGAGCGTACAACGTACCGTCAACGCTCTTCACCGACAATTAAGCCGCAGGCTAAACATCACACATTCATTTGCAACGTTTTTTGTTTGTTTTTGGGTGATTGTCTAGTGAGAATATGAGATATATATATAAAAATAACGTTACTATAATTCACTAGCCTATGGTGAAAAGTTTTAAGACTTTAAAATCATAAATTTAAATTTTAGTGTGAAAACATTACGTGTTATTAAGCTCTTTAGATATATGTAAGTTAGAGGGTTTAACGAGCTAGTTGGTTTCTTTTGGAACGGGCTGACGTTATCATTGAGTGTCAAATTAACGATTCAAATTTCGTTTGAGATATCGACATACCTGAGCTGTGTAGAGACATGCTGCTGAACCCGAAAAAAGATAATTGTCACGTTTATGCATGATTATTGTCACGGAGTCATCTTGAGAGACTAGTCGATTCTTTAATTTTTGTTTATTCATGTAAGCATGTTAGTGTATGTGTATGTATAGACTATAGCGGGTGTATGTTAACCGTTAACATGAGAATGTGTATTGTGAGATTGTTATAGTTAGTTGATATAGCTTCTTCTAGACGTACTCATACTGTCCTTCATGCCATACTCTCATGTACGTATTATTGATTGATAAGAATTAATTCAATACATTAAGAGCAAGAACCCAAGACAATATAAATTGATTAGTTGCAACGCACGTGAGCACAACCCCTAGATCTAGCATATGTGAAGTGCAAATTAATGGTGCGAGATTGATGGTGACGAATGCTCGATGTGTATCGGGAGAGACTAATCAGCGAGCCACCTTATGTTTTTCTGTTCATGCTCTTCCAGAGTTTGAGATAGTATTGTTGATTGGTGTGGGATCTCTCTTGATGGGGGTGTCTATCATTAAAGGTTTTAAAGAACTTTCGGCTTCGGTGGTCGGGACAAGTGACAAAAACAAAGTTATACGTTCTATCCTCATGACGACTTGTTGGTTCATATGGCTTGCACGTATTGAAAAGATTTCTAACAACTCCCATGTTTCGTTGCATAGGGTGTTGGACAACATTAAGGTGCATTTGTATCGGTGATTCGGTGGTTGAAGTCGAGATCCAAGTTGGTTGATCTCGTGGAACACAAGTGGTACATATTTCTTTTCATTTTTTAAGTTTTCGTTCTAATTGTCTTGTTTATGTTTCTTTGTGTCTTCTTTGCTCTTAGCCTCTTGCTAGTGTTACAGTTTAGCCGTTAAAAGATTTAAGGTTTATGTTTCTTTTAAGGGGGTTGGGGTTTTATGTTTATTTGGGGTGGACAAATGGTTTTACTTCGAGTCATTTGTTGTTAGAAAGAAGGCTAGACATGTAGCCGATTTATTTATCACACATGGCTATTTTTTTATTTTTAATATGTATTATAGTTGTTAGTCAATTTTCTTTATGCCAAATAATATAATATCGTATATCATAGTCATAGTCAATAATAATACCAAACATTTAACACAATTCAACTAAACGTGCTATTTTAGAATCAATTAGATTTAAAAATACATAGATATGATGATGGTCAATGTTTTGTAACATCATTCCACACATTTTTTTACACATAAATAAGGTTATCATACTAAAGAAACTGTATTTATTATATTTCTTGTCCAAAGAGTATAACTTTTAAAATCATAACATCGTTTTAACTAGAGAGGTTGGAGGGTTCATTGACCCTCCGACTGGGCAAACATCCGTTAATACTTGAATATATATTACCGTAGTCAATTTTTGTTATTTGACCCTTTTAGAGTGTCATCTTACTACACCGAAAATAGAAGAATGAAAACAATATCTTCACAAAAAAATATTTTAAAAAACGTTCTTTACGATGCTGCTAACTTGTTCTTTTAGTTCATTGGGGAAGAAGATGAAGAAAGAAAGAGATAATAGGGTTATATGCTCACATGGGAAGGTGGACAATTAGTAATAGAGCCCAAGTTAATATAAAACCATAAAAGTATTGATAACTTTTTTTTTCTTTTTCTTAGATGACATTTTTTTTGCATAGATGAGCTGGTTTTAAGAAAAGATTTAATTGCATATTTACCTCTATAAAACCCTCTAAATACATATTTCCCCAACTAAAAAAATCAATTGCATATATACCCAATGTTAACTAAATGTCCTTATTAAAAATGGGTATATTTACAAATTAAAGTTGTTTATAAAAGGAAATATGCAATTGATTTTCTTGGCTGGATAAATATACATTTAAAGTGTTTTGGAGAGGGAAATATGCATTTAGCCCTTAAGAAAATATCTAAGCTTTTATTTAATTTAGTTTTCGTATGTTACATTATTTTATCACTTTAGTGATTTGGAAATTCATAACCTTTTTCATGTACTTTATATGTAGTAATGACACATATTTTTACATAGAAGGCTCAAATGAGATACAATAGTACACGTTTTATGGCTAGAGTGTGAAAATAAACTATGATTTAATCCTGTTAAAAACTTATGATTGTGCCGTGAACTTATTGAATACATAATGTGTAAACAACTAAACATAAAAAAAGACCAAAATAAGTTGACCCAAAATTTGCTAAAACTCTTTGAACGATGACATCAATTGTGAAAAGGAAAACAAAGATCTTGAAAATCACCATTTTGAGTAGTCTTTTAGTTAAATGATTATTTCTTTTTTACTTTTCAAATATTTCTATTAGTACATGATTACTTTTTTTTAAACAGCAATAATATAATAGTAAAACCGTGACGCAACGGTAAAACCGTTACACTCAAGAGTGTGCTGCAATGACCGAGCTTGAAGTCACAGCTTTCCCCTAAGGTTGCAATCGTGGTAAGGCTCACCTCAATTCTTCTTTAAGATCAAGCTGGTCAAAGTTGAAAGCTCGTCAACCAATCATTATAAAGAGAAAATTATGACAGAAACATTTAACCTTTCCATATAATACTCAGACTCAAAACCAAATTATCACAAGTTTAAGTTTCACTGTCATGTCAAAGAACAAATGAGTAAAGTGTGAACTTTGGCTTCCTATATGACAATTTAAAAGCAAAAAGTTCTAAGTCAAACAACCAATCACATGATGACACATCAACAATAAACATACAAACTACAAGGTAAAAGGCAAAAATATACACAATTATGCTTAACCAAGATGTATTATTTTTGGTTGGGATGTGATATTTTAACCCCCATCATCCAAATAATCATTTTTTAAAATGTTTGATAGATATTAAAAAACAGAGAAAATTGAAGACATACTATTTTTTGCTTACATAGAATAGAACAACGACGTTGTTTATTGGCAGTGAGTCTTGTTTCTTTTTCTTTTCTCTCTGCCTTCGTAGCTACTTCCATCCACTGCAAACGAATCTTCTTACCGATCAAATTTTGAAGAAAAAAAAATACTCACTGTTGTAAAGGTTTGATCTTTCTCATCACAGTTATATTCATTCATTTATCTTCAATTACTTTGTTCATCATCTTTACCGATCATGGTATGCTGTTGTTTTATCATATTACTTTGACTGAATTGTTATTTGGGTTTGATGGATTGATGAGGAAATTGGTGTCTTTAGTATGCAAATCTTGAAAAGGGTTGAGTCAATTTTGATGTTGTGGGTATGAAAGAATCAATTTAGGTCATTTGCATATCAAATTATATGGATTGTTAAAAAATTTATATGTAGTGACAGTTCAGGTGGTTTTAAAGTAGGGTTTTGCTTTGTTTCTTGTTTCATAACATGGGTTTGTTTCATATATGGATTAGTTCATTTAAAGTAGGGTTGTTTTAGCAAATCTTGGAACTTTTCTATGTTTGATGTTGTGGGTATCAAACATTCTATATCTTTAAGCTACTTAATTTATAATTTCAGGTATCTTGAAATAAGCAATTTTAAGTCAAGAAACTCTGTTGATTTTTTGTTTTTAAGTTCTTTGTGAGGTTCCAAGTCATTTCCATAAAGATTATTATATACCTGCAACTCACATCTCACATGGGTAATTTACTTTTTTCTATTGTGTAATTAGGTTTCTATATAGACTTCGACTTCAGGTTGACTTCATCGGTGAGTGTGGTATAATTTCATGGTGTGAACAAGACAACTTCAAGATCCAAAATATCTGAGAAATTAGTAGAATTGCTACTCTCCCATTTATATTCTCTCATTGTCCTTGGTTCAATGAACCAAGAAACAATCTTTATCAATTTACAGCCCCCAAAGGAAAGAAAGTTGCAAGAGTATGTACCGTTGTCACACAAAGAAGCCGATTTTTTTCAGGTATAGCATTCTATTACAGAATGCTGCTAACTTTGTAGTTTGTGTCAATTTTTATTTCTTTTTTCTTCTTATGAAATGAAAATGAGACTTATATGGCTTAGTTTCATGTTATATGCAGATTGTTAAAGTTATAAAAGAAACCTGAAAATCTGTTTTTGAAACAAGATATACAGCCATGGATGCACCTGGACTCTTGTTTCTTTGTTGCAGTTGTATTTGTCCTTGTTTTCAATCTAGAAGGAAGGATACAGAAGACGTGGTTCTTGTTAACGAGCCAAATGCATGTGAGTAAAATCGTGATATTCTGAATTACTTTTAGTTATTGTCAAATCATTAAATCTAGCTCACTATAATATACTCTGTTTACACCATGAAAATCACAACGGTTTCCTCTTTTCTTTTTTAATTTTACCTATTTTTTCTCGAAATCACAATGGTTTCCTCTTGGGGGTGTCCCATGAAAATTGCAACATTTCTTGTTTTGGAAGTTTTCATTTTAGGTTTACTTCATTCCCCATGAAAATCACTATGGTTAGTTTCTCTGATATTTTGGATCATCCTCCGACTCTGAAAAACGGTTTACTCTATGACACAAGTTTTAGATTTCTGTTTTTGTGATGTTTTCATGATATGTATACCTATTTTCCCTTGTTGTATTGCAACTCCGTAGCCAGTAGTTGTTGAAGCAAACATGGGAGTATCTAAACATGTGAAGTATATATTTGATTTTGTAGTGGAATCAGCTTCATCTGCAGAAATGAAATCCGTATCTGGAAAGATTCCTGCAAGTCCATTACGGGTCCCACCAAGTCCCGGTAGATTCTCAATGTCACCAAAAGTTGACAGGATCGGAACGGTTCATTTGACTATTCGACAAGTTGCAAGAGCTACTCAAAATTTTTCACCATCATTGAAATTAGGTGAAGGGGGATTTGGGACTGTTTATAAAGCCCAGCTGCAAGAAGGTCAAACGGTCGCCATTAAACGGGCTAGCAAGGTAACTGATTATGTTTCATTATGACTTTTTCGGTCAAACTGTCATATTTTTGCAGGTACTCTGAAAAATGATATATTTATTGTTGTCCCCTTTTAATAAAATTACTTAAAATGTTTAATTGTTTATGCAGGAAAACTTCGATGCTCTAAGAAGTGAGTTTAGAAGCGAGATCGAGTTACTTGCAAAAATTGAGCATCGAAATTTAGTAAAATTGCTTGGTTATGTTGATAAAGGAAACGAACGGCTTATTATTACCGAGTACGTGCCCAATGGTACACTTAGGGAACATTTAGATGGTAAGAGCATCCTATATATATATAAGATTTTTAAAGAACACTTACACACATTTATGATTGTTACATTAAAGATTATATATTTGTTTTTTATTTTCACAGGTGTTCATGGAAGTTGCCTAGATTTCGGTCAACGGCTTGAAATTTGCATTGACATTGCTCATGGGTTGACTTACCTACATTCATATGCAGGTAATGCCTGTTTCTATCAGTTTTTTTTGTGCGGGTCGAACCTGACACAAACCAGAAAGTTTAACCAAACACAAAAATCGTGCCATACACATTAACTCGAACACATGTATTCACGGGCTGACAAGAACACAAGTAATTTAACCCGAAAATTGTTTTTATTTATTTATTTCTTTGCATGATAATACTGCAATTTACAACCAAAATACAAAAGTGTGTATGGTACAGTTAAGTTTGAACTATAAAACCCAATGCTCATTTCTATCTTTTATGACTTAAAACACATTATTTAAAAGAAGATATTATAAAAACCAATACAGGCTTCAGTATCGAGCTACTTTCTATGTATTTGCTAATTTATTTTGTTTTTTTAAACAGAAAAACAAATAATCCACAGAGACGTGAAATCGTCAAACATTCTTCTAACGGATAGGATGAGGGCCAAAGTGGCTGATTTTGGTTTTGCACGGGTTGGCAACGAAGGGGGTAAAACACATGTGTTGACCAAAGTAAAAGGGACAGTTGGGTACCTTGACCCTGAGTATATGAGAACCTTTCAACTGACACCGAAAAGTGATGTGTATTCTTTTGGGGTTCTACTCATTGAAATTCTTACGGGTCGTCGGCCCGTCGAATCAAGGCGATCACCCGAAGAGAAAGTCACTATTAGATGGGTAAGCCTCTATTTCGTTGCATAAACATGTTGTAATATAAAATTTCAATGAACAATCGTTTTCTAAGGAAGACATGCTATAATAGTTACATTAAAAGCTGTACTTACGTATATGTTTCCACAGGCTTTCGGAAAATTCAATGATGGTGAAGTGATGGATTTGGTTGACCCACAAATGAAAGACGCCGTGAACGAAAAAATCTTCAAGAAGATGATGAATTTGTCGTTCGAATGTGCGGCACCTACACGAGCTGATCGCCCAGACATGAAGTCGGTGGGAGAGCAATTATGGGCGATTCGTATGAAATACCTCCAGCTTGTGAGAAAAGAGTGATTTCAAAAGCTTTCAGTTTTACCCCTTTCTTATATTGTAGATTTGTAAACTTGATTTTGAGTTTTAGATATATGCTTGTTTGTTTTCATGTGTTGTATCATGCAGTGAGTTTCATGGTCCCAATTGTGGCAGAGTACAAGTGTACAGTGCTTGTGTTTTTGGGGGTGTACAGTAAGTTTCATGAAACTTAACTCAACTGACTTGTTGTATCATGCAGTGAGTTTCATGAACTTACCTTCTCACGAACAAAGCGAATGTCTATCTCTAACATGTTTGGTAAGTTGATGTACCGGATTGTGAGATAGGTATGCAGCCAAAACATTGTTGCAATAAACAATATAAGCTTTTCTTAAAAGAACATATAGCTCAAACAACAGATTTCGTAACCAAGTAGTCTTCGCAACGGCGTTAGCAACCCCCCACCCACCCCACCGGGTTATTGTGATCGATTGAAGAATTTGATCGGTTTGAAGGTGATATGACTATATTAGAGTTTAAGAATCTCATACTAGAACCATAAAATTACACAATTATCCATCTTTTAATATTAAAAATAATCGACATAGTTAAGTATACATGTTATTTTAAGATTATTGGTATTCATTTTATTTCCTCCTTACTAAAGTAAGAAAGTGAGGATTATGCATTGAGAAAACATGAATTTGGCGATTAAATAAATTTTCAAAAGACGAATTTATTTATGAATATCTATCAAACGGGGGCGGCTTAACATTTATCAAATAAGTTTTTACAAGCCCTTCTCCCGCCTCTTAATTCTCGTTATTCTAAGCACTAAACATGTTACGATGACCTCTAAAGGAAAAAAAAATATGCTTATTTATTGAAGAACTAGGTTTAATACCCGTGTGTTACACACGGGTTAAATAGTAATATTTATAAAGAAATTATAACCATTATATTTAACAATTTGTAAATATATAACATTTAAGGAGTTGGCTCCATCAACTTGCATGGTGAAAAATTTAGCTAAATTTTACCTCCCAAACTTCCTATTATAGAAAAAAAAAATCCTCCAAAACATTGCCCCCTAAAACCTTGATTTATTAGATAGATAATCATGTTTGTAGTCATATTACACTATTACCTGATATGGGCTAAATGACCAAATCCTAACTAGCCCAAATGGCCAAATGAAAGATACATTAGGGTTTTCACCTTCTCATTCTATAAAAAGGGATGCTTCTCCATTTCTCTCACTATATACTCTCTATTTATCGCTTGTTATTTGACTATTGGATCATTCGGTTTCAAATATTGGTTCTCACGCCAGTGGGTTATTACAGAGAGAAATCTCTCTGTGATGACTTCGAGACAGTATCACTCCATCAGATCAGCAAAGATCACTCTACCGAAGAAGATTATGAAACTGTAATGAAGGTTACCTGGCTTTTGTGAAGCAGAGGTTCCAGTGTCTTGTAAGGTTTGGTTGTCGTCCAGGTGTTGATCACATACTTGCCGTTACCTTTTTTGTTTTATCAAGAAATCTAGTTGGAGGTGACAAATTTTTCACTCAGATACATCCAGGCTTGATCTGATACGAAGAGTCGCGGATGATGAGGTTTCCATTCTATAGACTAATGATCAATGACTACAATGTATGCCTTACCATAAAGGTTAATAACCCGGTGGAAGAAGACTAGGAACCTTGGTATGGCATTATAAGATTTGATACTCTAACATGAAATTGAAATTGGTTCTCAAGCTACTTTATTGGATCTAGATTGGATTAGCTTGAGAACCAATTTCAATTTCTTGTTAAAGTATCAAATCTTATAATGTCATACCAAGGTTCCTAGTCTTCTTCCATTGGGTTAACCTTTATGGTAAGGCTCACATTGTAGTCATCGATCATTAGTCTATAAACTGGAAACCTCATCATCCGCAACTCTTTGTATCAGGTCAAGCCTGGAGGTATGTGAGTGAAAAATCTGTAACCTCCAACTAGATTTTTTGATAAAACAAAAAAGGTAACGCCAAGTATGTGACCAACACTTGGACGACAACCAAACTATACGAGGCACCGGAACCTCTCCTCCACAACAGCCATGTAATCTTCATTACAGTTTCATAACCTTCTTTGGTAGAGTGGCCCTTGCTGATCTGATGGAGTGATACCGCCTCGAAGTCATCTTCATTCACTTCATTCTCTTCTACCACCATAATTATCACTATCTCTTCCTTCGAAGCGAACCGGAAAAGAAAAACAAGATATCGGAATCAAGTGTTTAGGTTGTAGTGTTCACCAGATCTCTAAGTAAAAGATCTGTATAGGAGTTCCGTTTAAGCAACTGCCATTGCCAAAGTTCAAACAGAAAAACGAAGATGTCTTTAGATGTTTATATAGTGGCTCCAGGTGGGGTAAGGTGTTTACAAGTACTTCCACATATGGGCCTAAAAGAATAACAAATAGAATTGAAAGATATATAACTAAGTTAGTTACCTGTCATAACTATAATTAAGTAAAGAAGGTTTCTCACCTTGATAGTGTTTTGTGTTATCTTGGGCATCCTCCTTTTAGAATTGAGGATAAAACGTGGTTTCTGCTCATAAACCCGACTTGATATTTTTGCAACCATGTCGCCTTTCACCATGCATATATCATACAAAATCCTTGAGATTCAAATCGTCATTTATTATTAATTACTTAAAACATTACTAATTCTATGGTAGACAAAAAAAATTCATACACAAATGAAACTAAACCATAAAACTAAACACATAGATACACAACTTTATATGCATTTAAGTTTGATTTCACAATTCATTTTCTTTTCTTCTATAGTTTCTTCCACGCTAGATTTACTTTTGATTTTTCTTTCTAGTATTATCATCGTAAGAGATTTAAAATTTAAATACTAGTTTCAATGCTTCTCTTGATTCGTTTTTAATCAAAGTTCATAAAAGATAGATTCAAATGTCTTTCAAATTTGAAGCTTATGCCCGATCAATGTCCACGCCAAACATTAAATAAATATTAAAATTCCATATTGTAGCTTATGATAATTTATGAAAAATCAATTAATGAACCCCAAAGTGTCGATTTGAAACTCAAATAAAATATATTCTGATGCTTATAATTTCCTAAATAATGCTGAAATTCATATTAATTTAGTGACTATATTCCTTAAAAATTCCATAGCAAAAAAGTCCTTAAAAATTCCATAGCAAAAAAGCCCACAAGCAGTGACGGAGCTAACATAAAAATTCAGGGGTATCCTGATTTTTTCTTTGCAATACATTCAAACAATAATGAAAAAAAATTATCGTGCATTTCTACAATAAGGAATCTTTTTTTGTCTACTTTAGTAATATACTTTAATTACCTATATCCCATTAAACAATTTTTTTAACAAAACGTCTCCTTTTATTATAATAACGATTGTTTTTTATATCATTTACAATATCTGAATTTATATTATTAGAGGCAGCTCAATTTTCTTGAATTTATATTAAAAGTTTTGTGATAAAACGATTCTCCTAAAATCATGAATCTAACTCTTTATTTTTAAAAAACTAAATTATATTTTAATACACAACCATTATATGCTCCGTTTTATTGTAGTTTAAGTATTTATATAAATTTTTAGTGAAAAAAGAATAAATTAATTTAAGATAAATAAAACAA
Organism: Tagetes erecta; assembly: GCA_030867185.1. Classification (NCBI taxonomy): domain Eukaryota; kingdom Viridiplantae; phylum Streptophyta; class Magnoliopsida; order Asterales; family Asteraceae; genus Tagetes; species Tagetes erecta. The sequence goes on from CM061492.1 coordinate 3,682,620, forward strand.
AAATTGTGAGTATAAAGTGATGTCTAAATCATTTATTCTTTACTCTCAAAGTAAATATTAGTTTAAAAGAGTTTAAAAAATTATAAAAAATAAGTTGCAGGTAAAAAGTAAATAGATTGCATTAAAAAGGTAAATAAAGAAACAAATATCTCTCTTAAATATGTACTCTCCACCCTTGCTCGTCATCTTCTTCTCCATTTTCATTACTAAACTTGCAAGTTTTCATAATTCGAAATCCTTTATTTCAAGGGTATTCTTATACTTACTCAGCTGTATCATAACATAAAACTTGAAAAAACTAAAGGATTATACATTACGTAACAAAATTTGAACCGTAGCCCGGGCTACCCCTGAACCAAGTGTAGATCCGCCCCCGCCTACAAGCTTATTTTATTCAAGCATAAATAAATGTGTAAATATGTACATGGCATTGATATTTATCAATCAAGTGGAAGACATATGTATATATCTAATGAAATGAAATGCTTTCTAGTTCTAGAAACAAACGTGACCTAAACACTTTGCCACAAAGCTATCAACATATACAATTGGATGTCCATTAAAGTCATGATTTTCCTAGCTTCAGACTTCTTATTTATGTAAGCTAATAACCGAAAGCTTCAAATGCAGCGATAACAAACTACCAGATAATGATATATTACAAAAGTTCAACACCTTCATTTCATGGATATGGAATTCCCTTTGTTCAATAACCATAGACAACGCGTATCTGTATCTTCAAACATTGTCAAGTTGACGTGTTGGGACAGTTGAGTGCAGATAATTCTTCTTCAGTTTCCTTCTCCTAATACTTTTGTTCCTGTAACATGTGTATGATGTAGTTTAGTATCCAATTTTTTAGTGCAGTAATCAGATTAGACCCTTTAGAAAATCTAACCATCTACAAGATTATAGAGATATAGAATACTAAAAAAGATAATATTATGAAGAAAAAAACTTCTGTTATTTTACCCCTTAGATGACAAATTTTGTTGTTGTTAGTATGACGTAATTATTAAGCTAATATTTGACCAAACATCAGAAGCAGAATAACATAGACAACAATGCAAGGTCAACATCATCAGCATCAGGGGATAATGTCGTACTCACCAGTACTGGTTTTGCAACACAAAGGAATCAGTTTCAACTTTCTTTCCATCGTCATTCCGATTCCAATGATAGAATGCGTGCGTTTTATTCATTATTTCAAGTGTAGAATGTCCATAACTGGCTTCCCGGAATGCAGAATAATCGGGTTGAGGGTCATTAAACCTACAAAACTCATTAAAGATTTAACACACAGTCAAACAGGGAGACGTGGTTACCTTTTTTAAGAAAATGAATACTGTTAGTAAAAGATCACCTTGATGCAAGACCTTCTTGGTTTCCTCCATCTCCAACGGTTATGTAAACCGGAGCTGATTTGTCTGGCACAGGATAACTCACACCGCTTGTTATGTTGTAATGTATGTTCGAGATCCGGTACTGAAATTGCATATTTTAAAAGCTAACAAGCAGTATAAAATATCATATATTCATATGATGCACTTATAGATTGCAGTTTAAAACCTGTATATACTTGTATAAGTCAATTGCCCATTAACTTTATTTATGATTGTGCAATGTTGCATAACATGCTACAAGGTTGGAACAATGGATGGGTAGTATCATGGATGTAACTTTATGTACGGGTCAACTTTGGTTAGGCAAACCCACACGTTTTTTGACCTATTCTAAAAAAAATGCATTTTTTTATGTAAATCTGTTTTCACCTGTTACCGACCCCACCCATCTTGCCACCCCTAAAAGTAACCCCTACACACATGTGGCTTAATTGTTTCATTTATGGAATTGCATTATTCATATTCATATATCAGAAAGAAAAAAAAAAGATAAAAAGGAGAGTGACAAACCGATCTTTCATAAGCATGAACATGTCCAGCAAAGATCACATCAACTTTGTACTTAACAAACCAACTCTCAAATGCAGCTCGCAAGCTTTCACCCTCCATATAATGAGCACTATTACTGTTGTATATAGGGGCATGCATTATAACTATAAGCCAAGGTGTTTTCTTCCTGTCGACCTTTTTAAACTCTGCTTCCAGCCACTGATATTGAGGTGTATATTTTACTGTCTCAAGTAAATATGTAAAAGGTATCAGACACAAGTAATCTATAACACTCACCTTCAAATGCATAAAGATAATGACTAATTGCATAAAAATGCAACTAACATTCATTTCTATTTTGGTTATTACACTTTGCTTGCAGCCACAAAAGGCTCAAACGGTGAAAAGGTAATTTGACCCGGTTCACCATCAAAATGATGATAGTGACAGCTCACATGTAGGTAACTTTGACCATGTTGAGTAGCACATGGAGACCACCAAACCAATTACCTTATAAGATTACCCAAAATGAAAACCTTTTGAAAAGTGCGAGTCTTTTTGTGGGTGCAAACAAAGCGTAAAACCCAAAACAAAAATCAGCCCAAAATTATGCAACTTGTGGATAGAAAAACAAAGGTGGAAAGGTAAACTACCAAATGGAGAATAACTAGATAGCGCAATTATATGAGCGGAAGCACGCCTGACAGCATACCATAGAGGATTACTGCTTTCACTGGCAGCATAAGGAGTGGGGTATCTATAAAGATATTGTTTGAAAGGAACAACTTCATTCTGGGGATAAAAAAAGTCAAAAGTTAAAGGAAGTTCAGGGATGATGTTATCTAACAATAAAAAACAGCAACGTGTTTTATGGAAACACAAATTTTATAACATGGCACCTAACGAACGAAACAATGATTTACTGAAACACAAACAAAACTCATGAAGACACTCTATCCACGATAAGAATAAAATTGTAACGATGGTACTAATATTAGTTCCACAACTTACCATATACGGCATATACTCTATCTCATGATTTCCTGCAGTCCATATCCATGGTTGATATGCTTGAATTTTTTCAACAAAACGACCATATGAATCCCAGCGTACACCCATGACATCATACTGGTACCTATCAGCATAAGATAGATCTCCAACATGTAACACAGTTTGCGCTCCACTCTGTATGTAATGTTCAAGAGTTGACAAAGAATTGTATGTCTGACCCAAGTCACCTAAAGCACATAATCAATAACAAATACATAAAAAGATTCATAATAATTTCATCAAAACAAAATACAAAGCATCTCACCTATAATTCCAAATTTGTAAGAAGCATTTGGATCGATTTTTGGAGGAGTTTGAAACCAAAATGATCGAGCAGATTCACCTTCTCCAATCTCATAAAAGTACTTGGTGTCATACTGATAAAAAAGACACTTGTTCGTCATAAAACATATCTTTTAAGTGAATTCTAAAAATTATACTGTAGTCAAATATTACAGTGTATTGGAGTTAACCCACAAATACCTCAAGGTCATTGATATGGCACTCGTGAATATAGCCAGATGTATAGTTGTAAAATGTATAGTTTTTCACAGTCCCTTGTGCAGTAAAATCATACTTTTTCTCTGTTTTTCCGTATTTTACTTGGTTTGAACCCGGTTCAACAGGTGTCACCCATATTACAATCACGGCTTTTCCATCATAATCTCCTTGAGTGATGTGTACCTAAAGAATTAACAAATGAAACATAACTAAAACAAAGTAAAGAGTGGATGCAACTGAAAGTGTTAAATCTGCAAATGAATTATATAATATGGGGTTCATGCATTTCACATAAAAAGTTGAAGTGTATTGAGTTTACCTGCTCTGGAGCATTATAACCACTGGGAATTGCAAAAACATCACTATCAAGAGGAATGTCAACTGATGGCCATTCGGAACGGATAAAACTGCTTGTGACACCAGCACGTATATAGCCAAGAAAGTTGAACAAAATAAAGCCAATAAGCAGAAACTTAGGTACCATGGAACCCGTTTTCTTATGCTTTAAAACCGTCATCACTCGATCAACTACAATCACAAACAGTATAAACCTCAAACAAAGAACAACCGCAAGTTAAACAATTACATAAAACAACACATGCTTATCAAACTTTTAAAAAAGTTCTTGAAAAAAAACTTAATTATTCATCAAAATGTTCCTGACGACTAGATCATTTTCAAATATCCGAATGCTTGTATCAAGTTCATGGTTTTTAAGCAGCCCAATAAAAAACGTCTAGCTGTATACCGCATTACCGCCTCCTCTTTTCATCCGACTCAAAATATTACAGCGCGCGTAGTTGTCTGATGTGTCATTAAAAAAAACAGAGGTTCCCTTTGTCTATGTTTTAACCAAAAATAACATATATCAATACAGGTAACCCAAATAATAAAAACTCTTTTGTTTCAAACATTTTTCACCACCAAACATAACAGAGTGAGTGCAAAATAGCAATTTGTTCTGTGTAAGTAACTTCATCTACTACATATCTTAAAAATCGTATCTGTCAATCACTCTACTGTCATACTGTTATACAACAAGAAAATAAACCATGAACAATCAGAGATTAAACTATGTTGAATCAATTCGACTCAAAGTGACAACAATATTGATGCGCATATTGAATGTGTGCCCTATGATACTTGGATTCAATTTTGACCATCAAATAAAAATCATTCAATCTAATTCGCAAATACTGATCATCAAAATTGTTAGGTACGAATATTCAATATTGAGCATCAGCATGAAATCAATCGTGTGTGCAATGTAATGTAAATTTAACTTAACTGACCTTGGATTTAATAGATCCTTTATTAGCCCGGGGAAACAAGGTTGTGGTTCAACTTCGTGTTTATGCGCACCGCTTCTATAAACACAACCTTTCTTAATTTGGGGGTGTTTAAAATCGTGTGACGGTGATGGTAACACGAACCTTATTCTTTGGTCTTGGGTCATCCGATAAGCAGCGTTAACGTTTGTGGGATATCACAGGTGTGGGTATTAGGACCGAAAAATCACGTTATTATTTGATATTGATGTGAACAAACCGACAAGAAAAATATTATTTTAACTCACGATTGACTTTAGTTCAAATAAGTAGTTGGGGTAGAGTTAATGGAGCCTTAGAACAAACCCTGTGTCCTAACCCTAACCCTAACCGTAACCATACTCGGTAAATATCATGTATGATAGCATTATTTACAACGTATGTTAAATGTGATATAAATGCAAACCTTACATTTATCTTTAACAATAGAATAAAAGTGTGCTTCCAAATTTGAAGTATCAATCTATGTTTCGTTTCAAATAACCAATCAAGCATTAATATGAAATCATTACAAATTACATAAGACGTCGTATAGATATTATAAATATTGATTTCGTATACACTTCTTATTTTTCTTGGATCGAATCCGGGTTCAAAAATTGACGCCTGTGTCCATCAACTTCCTGTTTAGACACATGTAAATTGTAAAGCAAAGTGAGACGACGACTAACAAAATTTGTAATAACTGTATACAAACATAATAATTAATAAATCATGTATATTTAACTTGATAGCTCCTTTTAATTAAGTTTTCGATGGATATTAGCCAACCAGGAGTGTCACGACTCATGATCTTCTATAATTAGAAGAATGAGACACCATACATGTTACCCTCTATAATTTTTTCCACCCATCAATATATTGTATTATTCTAAAATTTTTTTTTGCTAGAAATACTAACCAGTACTGATTTTGCAATACAACAAAGTCTGTTTTAACTTTATTTCCATCTTCGTTTCTGTTCCAATGATAGAACGCGTGTGTTTTGTTCATTATCTCTAGTGTAGAGTGCCCGTAACTAGCCTCCCGAAATGCAGAATAATCAGGTTGTGGATCGTTATAGCTACAAAATCGCCATGAGAAACATAAAGTGTATTTTTAGAGGAAAAAAAAGAAGAAAAGATCGAGAATTATTAAAAAAAAAAAAGATTTAACAAAATTCACCTTGACGAGAGACCTTCTAGGTTTCCTCCATCTCCAACGGTGATGTACATGAGAGCGTATTCATCGAGAACAGGATAACTTAGAACATTGCTTATGTTGTAGCGTATGTTGGAGATCCGATGCTGAAATTGCATATCTTAGTAAAATGAAATTGTTGTACTATCAATAACAAGTGCTTATGATTAACTTTAAATTAAAAACGACATTACGGACTAACTATTCAAATAGCTTACTTATTTGTTTATTGTGTTTTATAAAACATGGTTATATTTAATTTTTTTCTAAGGGCAGGCACTCTTAGTGTTTAAAATTTATTTTTGAACAACAATTGTATGTATGACCCTGCTTAATATGTCTACACGTATATTTTTATTTTAGGCCGGGTTAAATCATAAATGTACACAAGATGATGTGTTGAGAAAAAAAATAGTATGAAGAAATACATGGACAAATCTGGTGAAGACCAAGTGAACCTTGTGTAAAAAATAAGATATGAGTAAAGTAGACATATGGACTTTGCATAACCGCTAATTTGCTTATGAAAGAATGCTAGGGAGTGAAACTAAATTACCGATCTTTCATATGCATATATGGACATGTCCGGAAAAGACCAAGTCAACCTTGTACTCAACAAACCAACTCTCGAACACATCTCGCATGCTTTCAGCCTCCATGTAGTGGGCATTATTACTATTGTATAACGGGGAGTGCATAATAACAATCAACCATGGTGTTTTTTTCCTGTCAACATTTTTAAATTCTGCTTGTAGCCACTTATATTGAGGCGTATATTTTACTGTCCATCACAAATAAAAAAATTAATACATGGATATGGCATAGATATCTTAGGTGACATCATCAAGACACCATATGACATCATCAGACGTCGTATAAGGAGAAAAATGTTTTACACGACTCGCGTAACATTTGTTACTAGTGTGCGAAACCACATCACTCATTTCTATGCTAGTTGGTAAGTCATACAACTTATATAGCTTTCTATCATACCATAGGAACGTTATTATAGAGTAAACTGTAGTTTTGGTCCCTGTGTTTTGATACCATTAACAGTTTTGGTCCCACCTTAACAGTTTTGGTCCCTGTGTTTTTATTTTTTAACAGTTTTGGTCCCGAACACTAACTCCATCCAATTTTCCGTTAAGTCTCTCACACGCGCCCCACATCTAAAGGGTAAAAATGTCATTTCTCCCTCTTTTTTTTTATCTAAGTCATCATGTAGGTTAACATTTTTATTTAGTCGTTTGTCAAAAAAAGCGAGAGAAATAACATTTTTACTCCGCATGTGAGAGAGACTTAACGGAAAATTAGATGGAGTTAGTGTTCGGGACCAAAACTGTTAAAAGTTAAAAACACAGGGACCAAAACTGTTAAGATGGGACCAAAACTGTTAATGATATCAAAACACACCTCATAATACTCATATAGGTGATGTGGCACGCATGTATTGTTAATTGTGTTTGGCAAGTAAATGGATGGTGTTTGTATCAAGAACAACTTGATAGAAAGTAATCGGAGTTACCGTATGGAGAATAACTGGATAGAAAAATGATATGAGCGGATGCGCGTCTCACAGCGTACCAAAGCGGACTACTGCTTTGATCCGCTAGCTGCGCGCATAAGGCGTCGTGTAATGATAGAGATATTGTTTGAACGATTCAACTTCATTCTAGATTGATAAAGAGAGCGAATCAAATGGGTTGCGATTATAGAAATGAGTTGAATAATGCGCATAATTTCTCGATCAACTTACTATATCTGGAAAATATTCGATTTTGTGATTTCCAACCGTCCATAACCATGGTTGATATGCTGAATTTCTTTCAACAAAACGAGCATATGAATCCCAACGTTCGCCCATTTCATTATATTCATGCTTATCGGCATATGATAGGTCTCCAAGATGTAACACAGTTTCTGCTTCAATCTCAATGTAATGTTAAAGGGTTGATAGAGAGTTATATGTTTGCCCCAAGTCACCTTAATTAAATCAGTAATTTCATCATAAAAATTAGTCACACTTACGTCGTATAGTTTTGTAGATTTCAAACCAACTATATAATCAGTTCGATTGACCATCTTTGAACCGGTTATTTACCAGTTAGATGGTTGGATTGGATTAAAATTTATGTATAGTGTTCTCCTTTAAAATCTTATAATTTGTTAGTCTAAACTCATACTTGGTTTATTTTACATTTTTACTAACTTTAAAAATATATACCCAAATGAAAAAGTTATTTATTAGTTACAACAAATCGACCCGATCAGAAGGATGTCGGTGACTCGTTTCGATAATAGTCTCTTTTTGTAATTTTATATTCAACTGCAAAAAAAGAACGTACAAGTAATAATTTGGCAACAATAACCTAATATTGTTAATTAAGTTTATCGTTTGAAATGAAGGTGTACTTCAAATGAGCATGTAAATGCATGCATGCATGCAGTTTAAAATGACTTATGTTGACAACTAATGAGGAAATAGTTGTGTTTGTGTTTTATAGCGGGTTGCAGTGTGTGTAAGTTAAAATTTCTTATAAACAATGGTACGTGTGCATGAAAGGGAATTGAAGACACTTAATAATTGCTTATATATAATACTCATCACATGCATGTTTGGTGTGCAAAAAAACCCTTAAAAAGGTTAGGAGACGAGATTTAAATTTGGAAATTGACAAACAATTCGAAATTTTATTCCACGAAGTTGTAACAAAGTATTTTGAACATTGAATACCTAATACATCTTAATAAAAGAAATGATTAAAGGAACTCATCAATACTTTTCCTCGTCCCTATAAGACGGTCATTATATATCTATTAAATAGCAATATTAGTGGTGTCATAATTAAAAGTGACAAATCTTAGTCGCGAGATACTCAGCTTGACGGTGATTGTCGTCACTAAAAGTGTTATTTTTGTTTTTCAAAATTTCCCCACTAAACTTTTCTCAACTATCATTTTCACCCCCTTAAACTTCTATCATCTCAAACTTGAAATTTGTAAGTCATACATGGACTTCAAAGTTTTTACTCTAACTCTTTGTAAAATGTCCAAACCTACATACCCCTCAACTTCAAAGTTTTATAAAATTTTGATTTTAACTCCTCAACTTTATAAATTTATCTTTAAGTATCTAAACATGTTGAGATCTTCTTCATGCATCAAATATGTCCGCCGTAACACATGAATCGTCTATCATCCTAGTTACATATATTATAAAACACAACATATATAAATTAAAAATAAAAATGGTGGGATCACATTAAACTCGGTCAATCTCATCCTCCAAGTAACAAATTAACTAAAAACAAGTCACACTTTGTAAGTACCGTAAGGGGGTGTTTAGTTTTGAGTTTGAAAATTGCTTATTAACTTATTGGTTTTTTTAAGAATTTAATAAGTTAAATAAGTGCTTGGCAATACCAAAACTACTTTTTATTTTGGTTTTTTGAGTGACTTGAAAAGTTATTTTTGAAAAACCACAAAAACTTAGCTTTTTGAATAACTTTTACTTTTTAAATATAAATTTATTAATATACCCTTACAATACACTTATTACATAAATAAGCTAAATCAAACACTTTTTAAAAAACACTTTATTAGCTTTTCTATCATAAAAACTAATCTAAATTTTTTTTTTAACTCATTTTGAAAAAGTTATAAGTCAATAAACACTTTTACTAAAAACACTTTTGGGTTAAATAAGCTCGCAATCCCAAACACCCTCTAATTAAGTCTATAATCCGTATGGCCGATTCATGATCATTTGTTTCTACTTTCTACATAACTAGACTAACGTATCCGATATTCATTTCAAATCCAAATAACACGTACTTGTAAATATATTTTTTTTGAAACTGCAGTTGCACCACCAGCTAACCGGTGGCTCAGGGGAGTGCAATGACCGAGCCTAGAAGCCCACAGCCTATCCCCTGTAAGAGGGATTATTTGCGGCAGAGTGTGACAGCTCCCCTAAGAAAAGAATACTCTTCTCGGGGCCTCGACCAACCCTTCCGAAGAGCAGGAAAGTCGGAGTCTAAGACTCGTCAACTAACCGCCCCGGGGGAAAACCACAGCAGGAACCTTTAATCTTTTCTGTGTAAAACCCCTCTCCTCAAGACTAGAACCCATGACCTCTAGGAAGTCAAGTGTTTTTAGCCCATCATTGAAATGCCGTTGGACCAAATGGCCAACCGCCATACTTGTAAATATGTAACACTAGGTTTAATATCCGTGTGTTACACACGGGTTAAATAGTAATATTTATAAAGAAATTATAACCATTATATTTAACAACTTGTAAATATATAACATTTAAGGAGTTGGCTCCATCAACTTGCATGGTGAAAATTTAGCTAAATTTTACCTCCCAAACTTCCTATTATAAAAAAAAATTCCTTCAAAAATTGCACCCTAAAAGTTTGATTTATTAGATAGATGTGATTTCTAATAACAAAAGCCAATCAAGTAGCATTAACTGCCGAATTATTATTACATCATATAATTAATATAATACGTGTTTTTGCAGAATTAATATTACAAATATCAAATTACATATATTGATACATTTGTCTTGGATCAAATCCGGGTTCAAAAACTGTAACTGGAGTTAGCATTCATGAACCTCCTGCATGCATGTTTTCACATATGCAAATTAATTGCAAAGTCAATTAATTAAGTGAATGCCTATTTATTTCAAAACTAAAATACTGGCATGAATTAATGTAAATATAAATCATTTTATTTTGTATTGGTATTGTTTGTGATGGATAATATTGCCTTGGATACTAAAAAAACTAACTATCGGGTGTTGGTATATATCATCTTTAATTAGAAGCTAGAATTAATTAATACACTATATACTACGTACACTGACAAATTAAACAATCTATCTAATAAATTAGAGTTTTTAGGGGGCAATTTTTTTAGAGGAAAACATAATTTATTTTATAAAAGGAAGGTTGAGAGGGAAAATTTAGTAAGAGAGTTAATAAAGAAAAAATTTTGTGATTAATAATAATTTATAAAAATATTTATAAATTTTTAAATATAATAGTTATAATTTTTTAAAAATATTTTTATTCAACCCGTGTGTAATACACGGGTGTTAAACCTAGTTATATATATATGTTTGCTAGAAATACTAACCAGAACTGGTTGTGCAACACAACGGAGTCGGTTTTAACTTTCTTGCCATCATCATTTCGGTACCAATGATAGAATGCGTGTGTTTTGTTCATTATTTCCAGCGTCGCGTGCCCATAACTAGCCTCTCGGAATGCAGAATATTCTGGTTGAGGCTCGTTATAACTACATATATAATCCGTCACAAGAAACAAGAGAGATAGTTATATATATTAATCATGCATTATAAAAAAATATATAGCAACTATTAATTTATTGATATATATATATATATATAAATACCTTGAGGCAAGACCTTCGAGGTTTCCTCCATCACCAATGTTGATGTACATGGGAGCGGATTCGTCGGGGATCGGAGAACTTAGACCATTGCTTATGTTGTAGCGTATGTTAGAGACACGATGCTGAAATCAAGTACCGTCTTAATTAGTTAAACATAAAAAAAAGTTTAATTTAATGTTATGAAGAAATGCTAGCTAGGGAATACGGTTAAATTAATTACCGATCTTTCGTACGCATGGACGTGTCCAGCTAAAACCAAGTCAACCTTGTACTGAACAAACCAACTCTCGAACACTACTCGCATGCTTTCAGCCTCCATATAGTGAGCACTATTACTGTTGTATAGTGGGGCGTGCATAAGAACGATAAGCCATGGTGTTTTCTTCCTGTCCACTTTTTTAAACTCTGCTTGAAGCCACTCGTATTGAGGTGTGTATTTTACTGTCCGTGACAAAATCAACTTATTATAATATATAAAATGATAATTAATCAACTAAAAACATTTCATGAAGTTATTTGGGTTACGTACCATATGGAGAATAACTTGAGAGAAAAATTATATGAGCTGATGCGCGTCTGATAGCGTACCAAAGTGGGTTGCTGCTTCCACTAGCTGCATAAGGTGTTGTGTATCTATAGAGATATTGTTTGAACGGTTCAACTTCATTCTTGATTCATAAAGAATGCAAAACAAGTGAGTTACGATTTAAGAAAAAAACTGAACTTAACAATGTGCGATGTTTAGGGACAGGCTTACTATTTCTGGAAGATACTCGACTTCATGATTTCCAACTATCCATAACCATGGTTGATACGCTGCGTTTCTTTCAACAAAACGAGCATACGAGTCCCAACGTTCACCCATTTCATTGTATTCATGCTCATCTGAGTAAGATAAGTCTCCAACAAATAACACAGCTTCTCCTTCGTTCTCAATGTAATGTTCAAGGGTCGATAGAGAGTTAAATGTTTGCCCCAAGTCACCTACAATTAGTAATTTAACCACCAAAAGTATTCATTATAATTTTTTTTAACTTTCCCAAATTAGTTTTAATCACATTACAAATCGGCTACAGATTTAGTCTAGTAGAGCTCAGTTTGTTTATTCAACCCTTTAGATTTTACAATAAAATAACTGATAAACGAGCAACAATCGACTGTAATTTCATATTGAGCTAAGTTAAATAAATGATATATTATTTATAACGTCATTCACCTTTTCAAATTAGGAAGGTTCTTATATTTCTACGTTTTCAATTAACTTTTATCTACCAAAAATTAAATATTACTCTCTCCGTCTCATTATATGTGTCTTAGTTTGAAAAACACAAAATTTTAGGCACTTTAAATGATTAATCTTTTTTATTGTAATTTGACAATAATATCCCTTATCAATATATATTATGTGAGTCCATCACATTGTTTGTTTATGTTAGTTTTGTGTTTGTAAGGGTATATTTGAAAATTGACCAATATATTTTAAAAGTAGACATTTGAAATATGACAAATAAAAAAGGAAATGTGGGCACTTCTAATGGGACGGATGGACTATATCATTTATTTAGTTACTATAAAGAATTTAATGAAAACTTTGGATCTTTTCATAATTAAGTGTAGAAAACAATAGGTGCATATATATCGAATATTTGATGTTGTAAATGCCTTAATGATTTAATGATGTTGTCATCAAAACAAATACAAAAGAAATAAGGAAATTATTTCACCTATAAGTCCGAATTTGTAATGTGCATTTGGATCGATCTTTGGAGGCGTTTTAAACCAAAATGATCGAGCAGAATCACCTTCTCCAATCTCATAATAGTACTTGCTGTCATACTATTTAACATCAAATTAAACACGCAAACAATTAATTAATTAAGATCCTTAACAAGACACGAATTAAAAGGTGAAACAAACAGTCCCTTACTATTTTAGTTAACTGACAGAATTGATACTATGCGTACCTTAAGGTCCTTAACAAGGCACGAATGAAGAAAGCCAGATTTGTAGTTGTAAAAGGTATAGTTTTTAACCGTGGAGCCTTGTGCAATAAACTGATACTTCTTCTTTGATGTTCCATATTTTACATGGTTTGACCCTGGTTCACTAGGTGTAACCCACATTATAATTACAGCTTTTCCATCATAATCCCCTTGAGTAATATGTACCTACAATATAAAACATATAAACTCATGGATCATCAATGAACCTAACATGACATAAACCTAGCTAGCACAAAATTGTCTTAATAGGTTCAAATTAGTATCGGATCAAACTTGCGAACAGGATTAGCTGAACATGTCGTATTCGTGTTAAACCATGCATCTCGTTCATGGGTTTACCAGTTTAAGTTGTTTACTCGTTTATTTTTTGCAATATTTTTTAATAATTAAGCTGTTATGCCAAAATTTAGAAGTTCAAGTACAACCGGAATAGTTGTAGATATAAGTACGTAAAAAGGGTTATAATTTAAAAGTATTAATATGCAAAGAAAAAATTATTTTTTTTGAAAATTAGATTTTGAAAATCAGAATTTTTATCTATTGGCCGGTATAAATCTTAACTAAGAAAATTATCAGTAGAGTTTAGAATCTACCGGCTAATAAATTAAGGATGTGTCTATACACACCCTCCTTAAAAAACTTTTGAAACTTGTCAAAATATGACCCGAAACTTTTATTGTTCTTATTTCTTAAAAAATTGTGTTTGTAAATGAAATTAATAATATGCGTATATAAAAAAAATGTTTGATGTCGGTATTTAAAGGTGCGGTTAACTTTTTGTCTGGTCCGATCCATTCAATTGTAAAATCATTTTATTCGGTCGTGAAATCATTTTTTTGGCATAACCTAACCGAATTAAACTGCTTTAGTATGTTTATTTGGTTATGGAGTTTATTTTTTTTGCTTGATCAAACCGTATTCATCCACTTTAACATGATTATTCGATCTGGTTATACGATGAAACCAATTATTATACGGTTTATTCAAATAACTGAATCGAATAAATCATGTTTTTTGTTACCGAAAACCAAATTCACAATTTGGATAGTTTTAGTAACCGAACCAAAAACCAAATTTGCACTTCGGTTCGTTTTTTCGATTACAGATACGATTTATTCCGACTTTTTTGGTTTCAGTTAGTTTTGATGTAACATTTGCCCCGAACCAAATATGACCCGTTCGGATTATCCATGGTCTTCCCGTTATGAACAAAAGGAATGAAATTAACATCCATGAATTATGATTTAAATTTAGCATTTCTTGTAATGATTAACACAAATGTTTTTAGGTGAAATTATAAAATCAAGGTAAGTTAATAGTCAATAAATATGAAGTTTATCATAAAAGATTGTTTCAAATACATAAACGTTAACCTTATAAACTTTATAAAAGTTACTTAAGTTTACTAAACTAAATTAAATGGTTAGTTAAAGTTAAAGTTAAGGGTTAAAAGTGTAAACAATGAAGTTTATATTAAAACTTAACAACTCAAAATAAAACATATTACAAGTGAAGGGGCTGAAGGTGTAAATAATTAACCAACCCAATTCCCCACCCCCGTTTTTTCCGGCCATTATTCCGGCCAACCGTCCGGCGACTCCGGCAACACCCAAAACAACCAAATCCGTATCAATTGAACCCGTTCAACCCATCCTTATCATCTAGCCATGAGATTCGAACTCGTTAATCATCTATAACAACACAGAGCATGCTCTTATCACCATTTTAACCAAAACCCATTAATTCCGGCTAAACTTAACTTCAATTCAATAAATTTGATCAACAAAAATCAAATTAAATTGAGCCAAAACATCCTGGTAATCGATTACTATGAGATAAACAAGTTAAATAAGCATTTATCATGATGAATCACTTGAATTTCTCTCAACTTTATCCGAAACCAACTCGAAACCGTTAACCGCATTTTACTCGCAATCGATCTGTTATATATCGTTCAAAACATTTCACCGACTTCGCATTACCTCACTGCAATTTCAACTTCAACTCTATCACGCACACACAGTTAGTTCAATCCATTGTTCTTCACGACCCTGTTCATCAATCGATCGATACATACGGTTTGCAACTATCAACAATTAGCAGAGGGCTTTTGATCATAACACATCAAAGAGTAAATCTGCACTTTTAATTTCATTATCATCAACGTTTGCAACTTCAAATTGAGCCGAAACTGTGTTCTTCTTTTCTTCTTCTATCTTCCTCAATCGACCATCGATTCAGGTAATTAAATATATCGTTTTGCTCGTTATCATGTGCTGAATATGATATCTATACTTGATTTTGATTTTGTACTCGATTCAGATATCAATTGGCTTGATTTAAAGTTTAGGGTTTAATTGAGAAGTTGGGTTTAAGAAATTAACAGTTTAATATATGTTTGTTTCTGAATATGACAACTAAATGGGCTTGGTCAAGTGGTTTGTTCAGGAAAGTTTCAAGCAGAAGGTCCAGGGTTTGATCCCTGGACATGTGTTTTATATTTAGTTTTATTTTGAGTCCGTTGGTTTAAACAAATCCTTACATCAAGTAACATTAAAATCTCTTTTATCTACTAATAATTTATGAAAGGGTCATATAAGTTAAGTTATGAAGTATTTTTCACAACACCATAAATATATAAACTAAAACTACTCTTACAAAACTAAGATTTTATATTTTCATTATGAGAAGTTCATGAAATATATATATATATATATATATATATATATATATATATATATATATTTACCAAAATATAAAAATAGAAGACGAGATTTCTTTGTGTATAATTTCGATTATAAGTTTCTTTTACGAGAAGTTTTGAGTTAAAACGTTTGAAACATATAATAAGTGTTGGCAAAATTTTATGAAATACATACGTATGGTCGAATAATTTTAATTACTTTATACATATAAGACCTATTTTATAATGTATAAATCTATAATCAAAACACGTTTTGGTTTTCTACGTCTATGATAGTGGTATTATTTAGATGGTATTTTTAAATCCATTTACATAAATAATTAATCACTTTTATCATAACGGTCATGACATTCAACGAAATATATATTATTTTCATAAAGAGATAAGATTCATATACAATTTAATCAATATATTGCACATTAAATCATTGCTAAAATAAATATGATACATTATTATATATTTTCATTTGTAACATCTAACTACTTAAACCCAGATTCCCAACTTGAACCCTAGATTTCATAGATTCCTAGATTCATTTAGTTACCATTTTAACATAAGCCGACATCCTTTAGGTGATCCTTAAGGAATATCCGGTGACGTTTTCAAGTTTTATTCATTTTCAGTCGATCAAGAATTATCATGTGAGTATTCATAGCCCTTTTTTCTGGTTTTCAATTTGGGGTGATATCATGTGACCTATTAAATCAGTTATCAGTTATTTCAGTTATCAGATTTCAGTTTATCAGATTTCATGTTATCATTAAACAATTCATGTTATGTCTTTACTTGCAAAATACGTGTTCATAGCCTGATAGCAATTTTTGTGCAAGTGTAATCATTAATTTGTAGAAACCGACAGTTACTAATGGTAGATCTATTGGTCGAAAGGACCCACCCCCCTGATTCTTGGGTGATTATAACTGAGTATCATTATCAAGTAGACCCCCCCCTTATCATTGTTCAAGGTTTGATTATGCGTTGTTATCTTGTATGTACATGTTTTGCATTTATAAGTTTAGACATAACGACATGAATTGACTTTTTATCAGTGTATCTATACGTATTTTAAACCTATGTTTACTCACCAGCTAATTCGTTAGCTGACCAGTTATTTTTCACATGATTTCAGGAAAAGCATGTTAGGAACTTCGGGATGCCACATGACTAGGAACTTGGACCTAGTTAATAAAATGTAGTAGGCTATTTAGATCTTCTTGTTGAACTAATTGTTTTCTTTTGTTTAGATATATTAAATTGGATTTTAATAATATTGAAACAGTTTTTTTAGTACCATGAGCTATGAGCAATCATCCACTTTCGTCCGCCCTGATGATTCCGCCATCGGTCGGGGTGTGACATTTGACACCCATAGTCGATACTCACCAACTAAATGCAATAGCTTAATCCAACATTATAAAAAAATGGAATCTTAATTTAAGAGAAAAATATAATTTTTGTAAAAAAATGTTGAAATTGTATATTTTTAAAACCCTAAGGGGTGTAACAAGTAAAAAAACTTAAAAAGGAGAATATATATAACAACACCTTAAATTGATGAAAGTTTTGATTTTTAAAATCTAATTGCCGTTATTTTTTTAGTTAAATGCACTATACTATTTCTCAACTATGGTAACACGAGCTGCGTTTGAGTTCATGTTAATTTCCAACATGATTTTTGGGTGTCAGTGTCTTTAGATTCAACCAATCAAAACTTGTTAATTGATCTAAGGTTTACATCAGTTGACTTGTATTTTCTTCACGGTTAATATACATAAAACATCGGTTTTAAATTTGAAAAAAACTAAAAAAAATAATGGCCGTTAAATGCACTTAATGGCGGACCACTTGAAGCCAAAAAAGTTAGATTTATGACCACTGAATGGAATAAACTAAATTAGAATTATTCTCAGCCAATATGTGTTAGTTTTAGGCCACTTTGCCTATTTACCTTATATAAATACAATTCAATCTTTTTTTTTTCTTCTTTTTTTTTCGTCTTTCTATTGTCTTTCATTACAACAATAACAATAAATAATTTGAGATGATAATAATAATTTTGTTCAACTAATGTTAAACTTTTCTTTCCAAAACGCAATAACTCAAATTTATTTAAATTCCAAATTATTTGTATTTTTATCAAAGTTTTTTTTCCAACTGAATCGAAATAAATTGATACAATACTCCAAATGCCAGATGATGGAACTTGGAAAAAACGTGTCTGAAGTTTTTCTTAATCATTCGTTAAAAAAACCGAAATAAGATTTTAAAATTTTTATTATGGCAAATGTTTTCCCCTTTAAAAAATAATTAAGTTTTCAAAACTATAGATCTTCTAGCAGGCAGGGTATAATACGATAACTTTTGAAATTATCTTTTAATAACAAGGTATAACAAATAACAAGGGAAGTGTATATAGACGAGTATATAAATATGCCCAACCTAAAATTTTAATTACATGTATAATTAAGTATAGATATCCCATATTTTTCCATTTCAATTAATTTATATTCTTGAAATTAATTTAAATAATTACTATTTTACCTTTATTATTATTAAAGCTATAAAACTGCGAATTTACCCATTTCTCAATTAGGATTTTTTTTTACTAATTTTCAAATTTTGTTGTTTTTACCGTGTTTACGTTTTCCTACTAATGTTCTCTGGTCCACATATAAGGGTAAATTCGTCATTTGAAATATTTAATAATTAACCCTTTGAATAAATATTCGTTCTAGGGAGTGTATGGGTGTTTATAGTCAGTCGGTTCGAATATTTTTGGCTCACGGACGGTTTGGTTGTTTTGTATAAACACAAACCAAACCGGTTGATGTTTTACTAGTTTGGTTTTGAGGTTTTTAACTTTTTGTATGAGGTCTTTCACTAATTTTTTTTGGGCTAAACGCATTGTGTTTGTCTTAACCTTTGGAAACACGAGGCTTGTATATTTGAGTTTAACGTTTGAGTTCATGTTTCCAATATGATTTTTTGGTGTGTTTGTGTTTAGATTTAACATGTCAAGCTGTGAACACAACTCATTTAACAAACCTATAAAAGAATATAATTGAGGCTGGATTTAAACCTTTATCTAGCTAGCTAAAGGTTATATATGATGATAGTTGAATTACCTGTTGTGGTGCATTATAACCATCTGGAATCGCGAAAACTTCATTATCAAGAGGCATGTCAACTGCTGGAAACTCCGAACGGATGAAACTGCTTGTGATACCCGAGTAGACAATATTATTGAGAAAGCTCAAAAAAACACAGCCAAAAACCAAAAACTCGGGTAGGATTGTTCTCATTTTCATTTCTCGATCGAACACGTACCTTCAAACAAAGAAAATATATTGTATGTTTTTGTACTTTAGCGAATGAAATGACGTTGCATAAACAAATTAATAGTACTTGAATTCAATACATGCATGTGCACAAATTCATGTAGTATAAAAGACTATGTACTGACCTAGCTATATAGGATTTAGTGCAGTGGCGTATGTTGTGAGGAAATAGTTGTGGGTTTTATAGCCGATTACAACCTGCGTAAGTTAGCAGGAAGTGTACGTGATTGGGTTTTAGTGGCGTATATTAATTGTGAAGAAATAATGTGGTGTGTAATTGTGGTATCCACAAGCTCCTAGATATGGTAACTCAAGGCACGAGATTGATGAACCAAGAACAACTTTATTATTGAAAGAGAAAACTCATTTAAAAACTAGTTACAATAATTCTTTATTGTTTATCCATACCAAAGCTTTTACTCAAGTCTTATATTTCTAGTTATAACCTAAACGTGTTAGACTATAATACGAATAGCTAAATCTTGATTATTTCCTAAATATTATGGATGACTTAACTTGTCGTATCATACTCAAACTTTACAGACTTGTAGATTTTGTTTAGAAAATTAAATCGAACAGTAACATGCATTAAATTGACTACAAATTAAGTATCAAGCCAATTAATTTTTCTACTAACGACAATTTGAATCACTTTTGATGTCTTTATCAAAAGAAAATTCACCTTAGGTAAGAAAACTTACTGATTTATCCAACTTAAAAACTCTATTTTTATAAAGTCTTAGACACCTAAACTCGACTGATAACCTCTTGAGTCCATTATATATTTAAAATTTTTTCTTTTATTATATAAACCTAACAAGAACAAACTAATCAAGCTAATAGGTAAGGGGGTCTAACATAATGTTAATGATTATAAAAGGAATTTTAGATGGACATGATTTAAATATCATGATACCACTTGATTACATGTCCTTTAATACGAGATCATTTAATTACCTCTCTTTATTTGCCTCAATTACAAATCAGATTCATATATTCGACTCGATCCATTCTACTGTTTTACACATATAATGTTAACTATGAGACCACTAGTTAACTAAAATGTTTCATCATTGATGAAATTAAAATCGTTGGTTATCTTTGGATAAATAATATGGCCAAAATAGACTCTTCAAATTGAAAAAACTAGTGTAATTATGGATCGATTGTAGTTTTCTTCTTTGTTTCATTGTACTTTTTGTTAGCTTCTTGTTAGTAGGCTTGTGTAATGAAATTCGCTTTAAAAATAACTAAAATATTTATATATTTTACGAACCGATGATATATTTATGTGTATAGTTTTTCTTGAACATGCTAATTTTTTCCCACTTAGTCCACATAATTCTACTATATATCTCAAATAAGACAAGAACCCAACATCACTTGGGTGATGGTCATACTCGTACACTTACCGCTAAACTAAACTAGTTGTATGTATTAATTTTGACACCCGTCATATGTTTTATAAAATAATAATGGTACATGTTTTAACATAATATCTTCGTATGGATTTTCTATTAGTGGTTAGAAGTCTAGTCTAGTTAATAAAGTAGGGTTTTGGGGGCAAATTTTGACGAGAAAAATTAGGTTGGAAAGAAGAATTATAAGGGGGATTTTGGGGAAGATATCAATTAGATAAACATTGATTTAGTTATAAATTGAAAAAATTGTTTTGGAAACACTCATGATTTCAGCATCCTTGATTATACATTTCTCAATTTAAAGACTATTTATAAGACAAAGATCAATACGCAACGATAGATACCCAACGGTTTTCACTATTGATTTTTATTATAGTAATGTATATTGTTACATTTCATTTTCAATCATAATTTCTTCATTTAATGGATAAGTTGTTTTATATAACGTGTATGTTTATACAGGTATTAAACATACTTTATAAGGATAAGAGGGAAGCGTTCGAGATTAAAGAAAAAAGAAAAAAAATTCTAACATCTAACATTTTGGTAAAAGAATATCTACTAATTAGCAAACGTGCGGATAAGGTGTCACATGCATCTTTATTCTATTGATGACCACACACATATATTAGTCTCGCCGACTGTGACATATTAATTGTTTAGATACTACATGGGCATTTACATATATCTATTTTATAAGATCATTTATTACGTATTTACATACTTTTTAAATTCAATTACATATTTTTCATTCCTAAACTACATATATTACATATTTATTCAATTTTTTTAAAATAACATTTTGATTTACTATTTTACCCTTATTGATCTTGATAAATATATTTTTATATTTTCTTATGGTTTGTGTAAAAAAATAGGTAAATAAGTAATTTATAATGTCAAAGTGGATATGTGTAATTAAACTTTAGACTTGAGTAAATATGTAATTGATGGTCTTAAAAAAAGAAATATATAAAAATCTCTTTAATTAAAAGATAAGAATGAAAGAACGAACACGTGCCACTATTTCTTGTTAGAAAGATAAATCTGTGGAACATAAACCTTACAGGATGTTTTTTTGTTTTTGTCTATCGAATCTTAAAGTATAATCAATGGTTCTTATTATGAACATGGCCATAGTAAAGGCAAAGTTTACAACATTCTAATATTGTATTGGATGAAGAATTTAATTGAGTATTTGAGTTAGTCTCTAATTAGTTTGTGTTTACTATTATTTTTATTGTTTCTTAGTTCTAGTAGGATTAGAATAGCTTGTTTATATAAATCTTTTGTAGGTTTTGATTTATGTATCTAGAGAGAAATTTTGTAAGTCAAATTTATTAAATAAAAGTATGTCTTTGTTTAGTAATTTTTTGGTTCAACACCAATGCCAATATTTTTCTTATTACGGTATCTTATTTCTATTATACGATTTAACTTGCCCGGCCCTAATCATCGATCCGATCTGTAATTTTTATGTCGGTTATATAATAATATATATGATTGAAAGTTGAAACATCAAAACACACTAAACCCACTAAAAAAAGTTTATAGATCCGATGTGACTTGGCGCAAATGCACAATCTCTGATGTGATGGACCTTAAGCCCATGTGACATAATATTGAATATGGAGCAAAAATCGTTTGGGTCGCTTAGTTTAAATCCAAATCATAATAAACCCACTGCACTTCTCATGTTCACTTGGGCTTTAGTTCAATCTCCACCACGTGAGTTTCATTTCTTTGCTTCAAATGATCATAATTTAATTGCTAAAATATGATCTAATTTTACTATCAATCAACCCTTCACTACCCTTAAGAGAGAGAGGTACACCAAAATTAATTTCGTTTTCTGTTGTAAATAATATCAATTAAATACACATGTGCACACAATCAACTCGCGAGTAGAAACGAGACGTGTAGCTCGTCGGAAAGCTCGTGAGACCAACTTGCACCGTCGGATATGATGTTCTCGTGGACTCTTCATCTCGTCTTACGCTCCGGGTGGCCTAGTTATCATTCATATGAATCGTTCCTTCATTGTAATAATAAAACACTATTCACTATTGTATTACATACATCTCTTCACCTTTCACCTCCCATATATACAATTTTAACCCTTTAACTTCATCTTTTACATAGTTACCTTTTAAGTTTTAACCCACCCAAACTCTGAATATACATACACTTTTTTAGTCTATATATTTTAATCTATATAACACGACTTAATTTATTTTGTGGATTACCTTTACGAATTTACACTGTCACGTTCGATCATTAATGTTACATTCAGCATGCAAGACAACTACTAAGTGTGTGATAGCACGATGATGTTGTCGCAGCGCGCAACATATGAAAAAATCTCAATGTCACAATTGTAATGCGCGTGAAGTTACAAATTGTTACATATATACATGAATCTACAATATGCATTAATGTATATATTCTTCAACCAATCAAAATGGTTCTCTTGATTCTTTTCATTTTTCGGTTCTTAAGTGAATGGATCACTATATATTAACTATATTAATTAAACTTTAAACTAAAAATTAAGAGAGTTTTTTTTTTGTTATTAATTTTATTACTCCAAACTATTGGTATATGACGATGTCACTCTCAACTAACACATTCACTCTCACCGCTCTCAACTTAACATTTCACTTGTGTCACTTCGTTTTTATGAAATGTTAAGTTAAGAGTTGTTAGAGTAAAAATTTTAGTTGAGAGTTATAGCGATTAATACCTAATAGTTATGAGTAATAAAACCCAATAACCTTTTCTATTTTATTGCTATTAAATACCATTATTTGTTTTAATTATTATCATTAATAGGAGAAAGCTGCTTTCTTTATTGGTCAACTAAATATATACTTTTAAGCTCTATCATCCAAGTTAATTTATTGGCGAAAGGTCACATTTGTTCGCGAACACATAATACATTGATGATCCGGCTCGCCTACTATTACAGATAAACCCACCACTAGAAGTCCACTGCGGTAAAACTCTTGATCCATGTAGAGCAGATTACTTAAGTAAGATTCGAACTCATAACCTACACATTAAAAGAAGCCAATTGAGCTAGGTTTTCATGACTCATTAACAAAAGAAAAAAGATGCTTAGAATTTAGTATGTGAAAGGTTTAAAAATATGTCATGTAAAATCATAATCAGTAGTATTAGCGTTGTGTCAACTGTCGTTCTAAAAAACCTAATTATTATAATATGAAAATTTATATATTATTGACGATAAGAAATGATGTAGATAAAACACGGGTTATAAAGCATATACTTATACAATTAAAAAAAATCGTTTCAAACTAAGACCCCGTCCACAGGGGCGGAGGTATGTGAAGGGCAGGGGTAGCCCGGGCTACGGCTGAAATTTCGTTGCGAGGTGTAAAAATATATATTTTTCGGCTTAATGTATAAGGATATCCTAAACGATTAAAAGGATACCCCTGAATCCTTGATTTTAAGCTATGAAAGAACATAGTGGATAAATCTATTAGGTATTTTTATAATTTTGTTGTGTTATTTTTATTATTGTATGAACGTCCTGGAAAATTTTTTTTAAACTACCCTCAAATTTAAGGGCTGGCTCCGCCACCGCCCATCCAACAATACCAATAAATCAATAATATATTTGTGTATCAAGTTTGTTACATGATTTTTTTATAAAGATGCTAAATTGCTAATAATAAATCCGAATATTCTAACCATAGGTACACGAATCATAAGACTATCTTTGTTTCCATATCAAGTGGAACATTAGAATTTTATATTTCTCATTTTTTAAGTCGGTCCAACTCAATAATTTTCTATTATGAGAAGAAAATTTTCAGGTTATATAAAAGAAGGTCTTTTTGAATTTATAAACTTGTGAGAAACCGATAAACGAATATCGATTAATTTTATTTCAATGACGTTAAAACCATTTTGTCAAACTTATTAAAAAATCATTCAGATTAACCTATTTATTAATATATGCAACGTGGAAATTATGTAAATGGATTGGTTTAAATTTCGTCAAAATATTTTTATAAATCAAATCTTGATCATAAGTCATAACAAGTAAATTAAAGTTTTGAGTGTTAATTCATTCACCATATGTAATACTTAGTAAGCACCTACGTACGTACGCCATTTTATCGTGTATTAATAATATAATGAATACTATACTATTTTATGGGAATTAACTTTATTGTAACACATGCAATATGTATCTTCAATAATGATATATATCAATCAATGAAATAAATATGTTAAGTATCACCTTTAGGCTTTAGGGTTATGGTTAATTGCCATTTTATGATATCTCTTACATTACGATAAAACTTTGTACTTAGCACTATCAAGAATATGTTGAGTGTCACCATTAGGGTCACTACCAGATCTTATGCAACACCAAATAAAGAATAAATAATAAAGAATAAATATTGTAAAATGCAATTTATATAACAAACGTGATTCACAATCACTTACCAATAAAATAAGAAAATCCAAAAATCCAAACAACCTCGTGTATGGGCCAAGGTTACGTCTTCATAGCAATGTTTCGACACCTAAGGGCCAAGGTTACGTCTTCAGTAGGCTAGGTTTTGCTATTCAAAAGGGGGTAGCGGCGCAACTTGTTGCCCGTTTACCTGTCACTTTATTGTAAATCCTTTGAAAAATAGTTTGTAACGAAAAAAAAAAAAATACAAAATCAAAACTTCAAATGAACAAATCTACGGTGATGGTGATGGTATAAGTAACACATTACGTACACCAAAATCAAAATCATAAGTGTTGGTGGTAGAAGTTTTATATATATTTATTTATCTATATTGAAAAGGAAACTGAATGAATAGTAATTATGGGTAATAATGTAAATTCAGTGATGTTGTCATTGTGAGGTGTAAAGAAGCCTTTGCTTTGTAATGACACGTTTGCAAACAGCTGTACTTTAGGTACTTTAGAAAGAGGAATAGAGAGATTGAAATAAGCATCTCATTTGTTTTGATGTCCTCAAACCCCAGAGGAAAACCGTCGCTGCTGCCACTGCCGTTTCCGCAACCGCCGCCACCGTTTCCACCACTGGTTTCACCGTTGTTATGTCTATTGTCGGTTTGTAGTTTTGTGGTACGCTGATTTTTTTTGTTGAAGGTAGGGTTTTGTTTTGCATCTTTTGTATGGTAATGTGTCGTTTTTATTGTTGTTGCTATTCGTTATGTTGCTGTTTTGTGTTTTTTCGGGGCGATACATACCCGTTCAGATCACGATCTTCGGCTAAAGCGTTTGATTGCTTTGTGTTTTACGCCAGTTGTTTCAGATTATTCATAGCATCGCAGGGAGAGAGAGAGAGATAGATACAAATCCCTTGGATGCACACCACCAACTCTCTCTATCACCGGTAATCGTTGTGTCTGTTTTGGTTAGTAACATTTGTGTATTTTGGAATGTATGCTACTTTTTAGGTTTTTTAACTTTTTTTTGCATATGTTTGTCATGTATTGTGCTCAAAGTGAATGCTGCATTGATTTTAGGTGTGTATATATTGAGAGAGAAACGTGGAGGACGGAAAGGTGAAGGCTTTGGTGAGTTTTCATTGTGGCTTGCTGTAGCCGTTGATTTGGTTCTGCCCCATGTATGAGTTGGTTCTGTCCCAAATCGTTGATGCCAATCTCTAAAACAGTGGTCAAACAATGCCGATTCCTAGGGAAAAAGGTTCATTCTTCCTTCTAATTCTTTTCAATTGTTGGACTATTGATACTCTGCTGCAATGTTACCTTCCGGTGTTGTTTTCATTTCCAATTTTATGTTGATTTTAGATAAACCAAAACTGAAAAGAGGTTTATGAAAACATGAACATAGACACATAGGGAAGATAACACAGAGGAAACATCTTTAAAGCCTGTGGAAATTTTAAGAGCCTAAGAACCGGTTAGAAAGGCTTTTTGAAAAGGTGAGCATAACTCATTGCATGGATTCTTTTTGCAACATTCTGAACAATTTTACCAAGAGGGTGTTTTTTAAGTTAGTTTTAGCACATCCTCTTTTAGGATGAACTGTTTGTAGAAGAAACTTTCAATTTCAGATTTTTGTCACTTATTATACCTTTTGGAAGTTATTTCTAAGATTTTTTATATTATTGACATAAAGCTATGATTGATATATTTACATAACAGATTTATTGATTCTGATTTCGATTGGCACTCTAATACATTTTGCTTTACTGGTCTTGCAAGTTATTTTAGGCATGGAAATCAGTCGCACCGTTATGGTACCTGACTTGGTTTAGCGGCTTAAAGCAAGTAATTTGTAGGTTTGGTTTTTAGTCATTGTAAATGACACTGAACCGGTGTTTCAATAATTTGACAAACCTGCTGTTCTAATATGTCGGTTGTTTTTTTGTTTGATTTCAACTATAACAAACCAGCTTTTATTTATTAGAATGATAGACACATATGTTCAGTTTGATCTGAATTTTATTTGATATACTAATGACATTTTTCTTTTCTCTTCGTGTGGTTCACTCTATTAATTGTTTCTTTTATTTGCGGATTGTATTGTAGGATCAGCAAAGATAGTAAGGCTTGGTGAGTCTTACTTTCCAGCTAACTTTGTGTTTGTTATTGTCTTTGAATTTACTATTAGTAAATTACTGAAATTATGGAATGTATGTTCTTGGCACAAATGGAATCATGTGTACCGTAAGAATGGATCATGCCTTGTACTGGTAGATAAACAGGTTTGCATTTCAATACGGTTACTTCAATTAAACATTTACCATTCATGTGTGATAAAACCTTTGATTTTTAAGTGAAGTAAAAGTCCATAATGTATATCTTCAAATTAGACAACATGGCACTTATCAAAGCTTAAAATGCATTATCAGTTTGCCAAGCTCTTTGTTATATGCTTCTCTAACTGTTTCATTTTTTTTTTGCAATTTACAGTTAGTTGTACTACAAGTTGTCATGATCCCTGTATTTTTTAAGTTTCATATTTTGTAAGGTGTTATGGGGTTGATGTTCACTTTTATTGTGCAGAATTCTACAAAACATGGTCGTTATTTTGCTCTACACAAACTGATGCATTTTTACATAATTTTGATCGAAGTAAGGTTGTCCCTACCAAGTAGAACAAGAGCAACTCGACGCATAATTGACCAAATTACCAACATTGCTGATGATAATACAACAAACATTGACGCCTCAACTACCATTAATGCACCAAAGACCTTAACTGTCGGTGCATCAAAAGGAAAACACCAAATGCAATCAAAGCGTCAAATCGGATTTACCAAAGGTAAATTCCAAGTTTAGACACTAACTATGATGATAGAGACATAACAAATTAAGAAACTCAAGGCCGCTATAGATAACCAGTAACAACCAGAATCGATTGAACATATAAACTAGGATATGGAACCTATAAGGCTGGTTATAGGTATCTTTTGTATAATCAAGAAATGTCTTTTGTATAGCCCATTAAGTGTTTGCATATATTTGGATGTACTAAAGCTGATTGATTGAAATTGTGATAATTTAATATTGAGTTGATTGAGTAAAGAAATAAATGGATTAGTTGATGCAAACAAACCATGTGTTTATAAAGTCATTGTACTCATCTTTTGTATAGCAATTAAAATGACACCTATATAACCAAATTAATTTAGCAATCTAATAAAACCAACTTCTATACTGCTAAACATCATATGCTAAACACAAGACAAAAAAAGCTCGCGCAACGCGCGAGTCGGCATACACCTAGTTAAATTTACAACCAAATTGATGGTGAAAGATTCAAAAATGGGCAAATCCGATGATTGGCGAGTTAAAAACGAAATTAAACCATGTTCGAAATGAACAACCAAGGAAATAAAACAAACAATGTGAAATCAAATTTAAAATATATACCTTTTATATTAATTTTCTAATTATTCATTTTTAAAATACGAAAAGTGAATATAAACTTGTAACACATCTACGTTATTTTAATTGATTTAACACCAAAACCACTTAAGGTAAAAACTCACTGCTTAGTGCTTACTCTTGTTTTTTAAGTTATTTATACTATTTAACTAGATTAGTACCTGTGTACTACACGGACTTTAGTTTTATAGGTGATAATTCAATTTACATATCAAACTTATTTTTAACATATCTCTTATTAAATCAATTTGGATATTTACAAATATATTCATATAAAAAATCATATGTTACAATAAAGGATATGATTTATAATAGCTGGTAAATTTTTATTAGAACATATCGGATTAGGAGATAATTTATGATAATTGTTAACTTTTTCTTATTTGAACATATCAAGTTATGAGATAATTAATGATAATTGATAAAACTTTAATTTGAACATATCGGATTAAGATAAATCATAATAATTGATAAGTTTTTTATTTGAACATATTAGGTTAGGAGATAATTCATGATCGTTGGTACATATCGGATTAAGATATCGATCATAATAATTGGTAAATTTTGTATTTGAATATATCGGGTTAGGAGATAATTGATGATAATTTGTGAATTTTTAATTTAAACATATCGGGTTATTTCGAATATGGAGCATACCATGACCCGTTTAAAAATTCTCCATCAAATTAATTTAGAACATGACACCTAAGCAAAATCCTATGTGGAGTGGTTAAAATGGTGACATGTGGATGTGTTACTCAATTATTAGAATAGGTAGATTATAGTGGTGCTTTAACTACTACTATGGACTTATAGTATTTTTATTTTAATATAGAAAGCTTAATAAATAATGTTTTTTTGCGTTTTTTTTTTGGCCTTGTAGTTTTGATACATGTTATATTTTAACCATTAAAAAGTAGAACCACTTTTTTATATTAGTTTGAGAAAAAATTAGTTTTGTAGTTATTTTATAATTCTTAATAATTTAAAAGGCAATTAATTTTATTGCTGCTTTATAATAACTAGATTCTTGAAACAAGATTGGTGGTTCACTCGACCATTACTTTTCTGTTGTTGCTTCTGGGCTATAACTATTAGACTATTATTATGAGGAGTAATTGATATGTAGCAAACAAATTGGAGTAGATAATAACTATAACTAGAATTAAGACCCGACCGCGCATTGCAACGACCGAGTCACACAGTCGGTCTTGCGTATGTGATTTCGTCACATACATTGATATCAAAATCTCATGTCCTGTACATCACGACGCAAAACCGATGTGTCACATATTAAAAAACGATAAAATATCAAAAGTTAGAGGTCAAAACGATAACAATATTGAAGTTGTAGTATATGTCAAAGTAGAGTAATAAATCAAATTTGAAAACTCATCAGTGGCTAAAATGACAATTACTAAAGTCGGGGATTAAAAAGTGAACACGTCAAAAGTCGGGGATTAAAACCGTAAGTACATTGAAGTAAAAAAAAATTAAAATGGTACATCAATATCAATTGCTATATTATGTATAAATATAAAAAAGGTCGCCCAATATACAAGTAAACGAACAGCTTGTATTGTATCTACTCCAATTTGGGTGATTCTAACCGGACACCCGAAAGGCTAGCCACACACTCTCAATATGACTCGTATCAGGTGATATGGGTCGTATTGCTTTATTGTCAGACGAAAAAACTGAATCTTGCAGAGGTTGCAGGTCAGACAGCAATACGACTCGTATTACATTTGATATGGGTCGTATTACCTGACAATATGACTCGTATCAGATTTGATATGGGTCGTATTACCTGACAATATGACTCGTATTAGTTTTGATATGTGTCGTATTACCTGACAATATAACTCATATTAAGTACAATATGAGTCGTATTTACTTAATGGTAAAAAAAATTATTCAAACGTATGAAATTTTAAAAAACTTAATACTTATTTGACACGATATAATATTATGTTAAAATTCAAATATAAATGATTGTTCAATCAATCGAATTCGATATTCAAAACGAATTCATTTGTTAATACATTTATATTATCGAGATTTATCCAACTTTTTTCTAAAAAAATCTATATTTGGGATGGTAATTATATATTTAATGGTGAAATAAAGATGATAATTATTTTTAGTACAACAACAATTACGACCATTAATATGGTGACGACTTTTATAGTGGTGAATATGTCGGGGACATATAGAAAAATTAGTTTTTGGACCAATACGACTCATATTTAATCAAATACGAGTCATATGCTGTATCAATACGACCCATATTCAATATAATACGAGTCATATACTGGATCAATACGACCCATATTCAATCTAATACGAGTCATATGATGGATCAATACGACCCATATTCAATATAATACGAGTCATATAGGTTAATACGATTCATATTCAATCTAATACGAGTCATATAGATCAAAACGACCTATATTGACCAATATAAGTCGTATTAACTGTAATGATTGTGTGTGTTATTAACCTGACAGGGTGTATGATTAACCCACATCTTTTTAAACCATTTAAACAGAATAATTACTTTGAAACCTACAATTATTGAATACCAAAAATGTTTAGAGATTTTGTTTTTTATTTGGTTAAAACGCAAAACGTGGTAATTGACACGTGAACATCAATAGACCAATTTTGGTCCAATCATTCGATGACTCCACCTAATCAAAATTTAAATCAA
The DNA here is from genome assembly GCA_030867185.1 of Tagetes erecta. Taxonomy (NCBI): domain Eukaryota; kingdom Viridiplantae; phylum Streptophyta; class Magnoliopsida; order Asterales; family Asteraceae; genus Tagetes; species Tagetes erecta. The sequence goes on from CM061492.1 coordinate 3,714,095, forward strand.
ACACGTAACTCTTGTAACTGGTCCGTGGCGTCACCATTCTTTTGTTTTTCACACATATTTCAACCGTTTAAATTACATAAAAATTTTCACCAAAATCATACCCAAAAATCTAACTCTTATCAACCTTTGATACAGGCTAAATACCTTTTCAAAAGAGGTGTGTTAATACATACGTATTATTCATCCTCGTACACCACATATGATTTTTTAGTTAAATTATAATAAAGATAATGAGTGATAGACTATTAATACTTTAACAAACACTCAAAATGAAACGATACTTTAGACATGTTTGTAAAAATATGCTTATTCCTATAAGCTCATAGCGGTTGACAATATTTTAGAGGTGTAGAAGCAAGGATGAACCCATATATTAAACATACTGTAATAGAAGCTCAAACTATGGTTTAAACTTTGCTTGATTCGACCTCATAGCAAAATAATCACAACTGGTTCAACAACCACTTTGATAAGTTTACACCCCTAAATAATGTTATTATTAGAAGTAAAAAAAACACATATTAAAGTGTATTCATGGAATTATGGTAAAAATGATTAGGAGTATTATCAACGCTCTTCTTTACGAATAATAACATAACGTTATGCTAGTCGGTTGTTTTGTCCGTATATGAGTTAGTCTGGTTAAATCTGATCCATTGTTCATAAATCTTTTATCTTCATTTTCTTTCATCTTATAATATTTGTCTGATGATTTATATATCATCTTATATTTTGACGACATGCTAGTAGCTATTAAACGGTCTATTATTGAATGTCATACACTTATACTAACGGAAAAAGTTAGGAAGAAGTGCAAATGACCCGTATTAAAAACCATAAGTATGCAAACAGTCTAATTTTTTAGTCGGAGATGCACGCACCGGTGCAAATTAACCAAAAAAAAAACTAAAAAAAATGACTGATAAACGGACCGGTTTTCCTCCGGGTCAATTTGGGTATTTCGTACTTGACAACTGGACACTTCTTTTTAGTATTTTTACAAACTCTTTTTGGCTACAATCTCTCTACACCTTTCAAACCAACCGCCATGGAAGCTCAACCTGAAGCTAAACCTAAACCTAAACCTTTCATCTTCAAACCTAAACATGACTCTCAACAAGTTCTCAAAATCCTTCAAGCTCTCAAACAAGCTTCACACGACTTACACAAAAACCCCGATTTTAACAACATAACCTTTTCATCTTCACCCGCCATTAAAGCTCTTCTCGAGCTCCAACACGAATCAGAAACCATCCTCTCCGATGATCCTCACCTACTCACGTTATCAAATCACTTAACAGCTCTCAAAACTGTTATTAACAACTCTTTTGACGCGCGTCAACACTACAACGGACTCAAATCGTTCCTGATTCGCCGAGTCAACTCACACGAGATTTCTCAACTCGCTGGATCGATCGAGTCGGAGATTGAAGCGTGGATCGATCGAGAGTTTGTTGAGCTTGTAACGAAAACGCTTGGAACTGAAACGAAAGAGGAAGTTTTAATCGATTTGATGGAGCAGTTTGAGGAACGAATCGCGAAAGGATTTGATCGTGATTTACAAAACTCGATACTTAGATCGAAAGTGTTTAACGAACTGGAAACGATTTTGTGCGATTGTAAATCGACTAAATTCTCGAACAAGGTTCGAGAAGCTTCTGCGTTTGTAATAACTGAATTGATCAAATTCAACAAGGATGTGTTCGTAGGTCAGGTTTTAATTGGTGAAACTGTTCGTGCTTTGATTTCATTATCATCAGTTCGATCAATACGAGCGTTAAGTATGCTAATCAAATCAATCAAAAGCCCTATCATTGATGAAATCGAATCAAACGGCGAAATCCCCAAAATTGTAGACTTGTTAACGTCTAATGACTTGTCGAAACAAACAATGGCGATGGAGTGTGTATTAACAATTGGATACTTTGGGCGCAAGGAAGCGATTGAGGCAATGTTGAAAGCGGATTTGGTGAAGAAGCTTGTGGAATTGCAGAGGATGAGTGTTAAAAGTGAAAGTAACACGACTCGAATGCATCCGTTTTCGAGCTGTGTAGCGAGGTTTGCAGTGCAAGTGGAGGTTGGAGAAGGGTTGAGACGACGCGAAAAAAGGGCGTTGAAGCAAGAGGTGTTGACGAGGGTTCGAGAAGCTCATGTTTGTGAAGCGGAAGCTGCAACCATTATTGCAGAGGTTCTATGGGGTGCTTCACCTTGAATCATTTTGTACAATATGTTTATTCAATCATTTCATCTCTATACAAATATGAAATATGATGTATATTCTTTAAAGTTCAAGACACATATGTAAATGAAGAAATCAAAACATTATTAGATTGGGTTCGAAGCCAGGGGGGAAAAGGGTATAATTTTATTTATGGTGTTTTAGTTCATGGAGCATGGTCGATTGTTAATGGATCATGGATGATAGTTATGTTTAGAGGTGCACAAAAAAACCGGAACCGGAACCGATCAAATAACCGAAAACCGGTTCTTTGAAGAACCGGTTCTTCGAAGAACCGGTTCTACAAGAACCGAACCGGAACTGAACCGTAGGTTCTACTATTTTTTCCAAATTATAGGTTCCAAAAGAACCGGAACCGGTTCCTAAAAAAACCGGTTCTTGGAAAAACCGGTTCCTGGAAGAACCGGTTCTTGAAAAACCGGTATGTTTTAGTGTTGTTATTTATTTAATGTTTTAAAAGCTATATATCTTGTAATATTTTAAATTTTTAATGTTACTTTCGGCCCATATCGTAGAAAAAAAGGTATTTTTTAAGAACCTGAACCGGTTTTTTAGGAACCGGAACCGGTTCTTTGAGAACCGGAACTGGTTCTTTAGGAACCGGAACCGGTTACTAGGTTCTAGTTTTTTCACCAAAAACCGGTTCTAGAACCGAACCGGTTCTTGTAAGAACCGGTTCTTTTAACACCAACAAGAACCGGAACCGGTTCTAGAACCGGAACCGGTTCTTCAAAAAAACCGATTTGTGCACCTCTAGTTATGTTAAAGAGAAACATTATGTTCCTGATATGGTTGATATCTGGATCATTGTTTTTGATCTTTTGGGCCTTGTTTAAATGATCGTAATCATTAGGCGTGTTTAATGTTTATTACGTGGGTGGTTTTTCTTTTCTTTTAATAGGAATATTAAAAAACCATTAAATATTTTACATAAATAAAAAGAAAAAATTACAAATTACGTTATTTATGTTTAAAGTTACTTACAAATTGTGTTTTTTAGCAAACTAATTTACACATAATGTTCTTATATTCATTGTTTTTTACCATTCTCGTCCTTTAAACTAATAGACGTTAAATCTAAGAGTAAAATGGCATTTTACCATCATGTGAGATGCACATGTTGTCTTTTAATAGAACATTTAATGCTTGTTAGCTTAAAAGACGAGATGGTAAAAAACAAAGAAAATAACAACGTTATTTGTAGACTACTTTGCTAGATGACTCAACTTACAAGTACCCTTAAACATAATTAACGACGTAATTTGTAGTTTCTCAAACAAAAATGTAGATTTAATTGCAATATATTGTGTTAATTAAACTTTAGCTAATTATCGTGTTCAACCACCATGTTTATACTTTAGTGAAACTAGAGTTGTAAGATATTCCTTCGGCTCTTAATAAGTCGGTGTCAGTCAACAGGTTTGAAGGTTTAAATTTATAAATGATAAACTATAAAGTATGAAGTCTTAATAAATTAATACAAAAAGTTAAAAGCTCAAATAATACAAATGACGAACAGTAAATTACGAAATATGTTTAAAAAAAGTAGTTGTTTAAACTAGGTGTGTAACATGGTGTCAAACATTTTATACTTTGGAACATTATAAATAACTTGTATATCATTTTTTAAGTTTTGTATGATATGTAATATAATAAAGTAAGTGATATAAATATAGCATATATGACTTTTGGTTATAGTTAAAATATCAAATATAAAATATTTTAGCAATCACATAATGTGTTTTTAGAACAAGCTAGAAAACGCTTATTTGTAAACACCTATTAGGTTATTAATTGGCATAGTTATACTCTCAATGAGTAATGTCATTTCACCATGTATTTTGTGGTCTTCGCTATCATGGTGTTACTCATACATTAGTTATTTATGTGGTTCCCTTAGAAGATGACACGTCTACTATAACATCAGTTTTATCTCCAATAACATAAGTATTGCCTAAATCCTTAATATATACTATTTTATTCTATTTTTTAGGTTTAGATCAGTTCTATCGATCCTTCAATGTATTAAATTATATATGTTTATTGAGCATTACCATTTTAATGCATAACGTCGTCTTAAATTCTGATATAACGTTGGAAGTTACGATCTAATAAGAACCACATATTATTTGTGATTTGTGTTATAATATTTAAATTTTAAACCAAACCATCATAAAATGTGGTCCTACCTCTCCATTTAATGAGAATCGAGTCCCACCAACCTCTCATTTGCGCATTTTCGTGAATGATAAAGGGAGAAGATACGGTCAACTTGCCCCCACATGCCAAAAACAAACTAATGTTACCATCACTCTTCATCTTTATTCTTTATATTGTTAGGTCACTCATACATATTATGCATGTATTTAGACCGGTTGCAGTGGTTTAAACCCCTTAAGGGACATTTCGTATCATATGGATACCATGTCACATGGGTATTATGGGGTAAAAATTGTGTAGCGGTTAAAGCTCCTATAATGCCATTCATTATTACACAATAATTGATTAAAGAGATAAGAGAAAACTTCGATTTGCCTCCCTGAGGTTTGATCAAAATAACGTTTTGCATACAAAGGTTTTAAAATGGCTGTTTACCTCCTCCTACTTCACAATTTGTCTCGGTTTGTCTCCCATCAACTAACACCCTTAGTTTATTATGTTAAGTAGAATGTTATTTTAGTCTTTTTATATGTAGAGATTATTATATGAAATGGTTATATATAAAGGGACTAATAATGTAAAAAACTATACTTTAAAGGTAGTCTATGTAAGTTTAACAAGTTATTTACTTTTCATCTCACCATCATCAACATCGAGCAACCATCATCTCCCTATATCTGCACACATACTTTCCGGCGACCGCCTCCGCCATCCCACACTACCACTGCCACCGCCACCATTTTGTTCACCACCATTGGCTAGATTTGGGATGGAGACAAGCCCCTAATAGATGCAATCGTTCGCCACCACTGCCACCAACATCGTAAAATTTCCGATGTCCAAATCTATGCGTAATATCGGAAAAGAGGATGTTGTTTGGGTTGTTCCAATTAAAGACCTAATCATGTCACAGGTGGGCGACGACGTTATTTGGGTGGTTCCGATTGAATCCCCCGTCGTTTTTTTTTGGGGGGGGGGGGTGCAGGTGGAAATGGAAAGTTGATTCTGATGATGATGTGGTGGTAGTCTTCGATTTTGCAATGGTGGTGGTTGTGGGTAACTTGCTCATGGTTGTATGGTGAGTGGTCAATGACAAGGTGGTGTAGTAACAATGGTGTGGTGGTATGGCTGCGGTGACGGTGGTGAAGATGTGGTGGTGAAGTTTTTTGATAATAATAATATAAATAATAATAATAATAATAAATAATAAATAATATTTTAAATTAATTGCATAACTAGTCTCTTTATTAAAATGTGTAAGTTACATAATTAGTCCTTACATGTAAGTGACCAAAATACACTTATTTTTAACAAGAAAACTAACGGAGTTAATGGGTTGGAGTCAAACTGAGACATATTATCAAGTTGAAGGAGGCAAATAGCAATTTTAAAACATTTGATGCAAAGTGTTATTTGAATCAAACCTCAGGGAGGCAAAACGAAATATACTCAAGAGATAAATATATGCTAATTGTGTGGGAAATAGTGTGGGCACCGGCGTTATAACTAAAACGCCCACATTTTTTTTTGCTACATAACGCCCCACGTAATGGTATGTGGGGCGTTATGGAGTGTTATTGGGCAAAAAATAGGGCTTTAACATCCATTACATATAGTCTTATGAGTAAATAAAGTATATATGTTTAAGAGTGATTATGGGTAGACGATAAAGAAAATGTGGGTAAAATTTCATCTTTATATTTAAAAAGACATAATCACACTCATTATTTTTTATATATTTTTTAAAAATGACAGGTAAGTGAAAAAGAAATTTAATAATAATAAAAAAATATTATGAAAATGTGGTTTTAATATAATTATGAAGATGTGGATCGTGAAGTTTTTGTGGTTGCGCTTAACCATCGTTGATAGCCATAATCGATACATAATATTGGCACCATCAATACCAAACCTAAGAGGTGCGCAAACTAAAATTTTCACTAAATAGATTCGGGAAATTAGTTAGTTTTAGCACAATCAATACCAAACTTGAGAGGTCAAATTTAGTTATGGCCAAACCTATACATTTGCAAATCGGCTTCAAACCTACACGTAGTATGAGGTTGGAACCGATTCGAGTGAAACTAGTTTGGAAATCGTGGCGGATTCGGTTACGGTTCTCAACATCGGTTTATATTTTTACCCGCTTCCTTTGTATACTAGTGTAAGCAGTCTAAATCGGGTCGGATTCGGTTAGGGTTCTTTTTTTCTCGCTTCAAATCTTGTTCCACAGATTGATCTCATTTGTAACTCTGTAAACATTATCTAATGATGCTCAGTTCGATGCATATCAATCTATAATTGTTCATTTTGTTCTAATTTCCTTAGCATCGATGGCAAAAACCCCATCTTCCTTCACTCAGTTACTCCGTAGGCCATCACCCAAAATCATCCAAAACCCTAAACACCCGATTAGGAGCATTGGATACGATGGCTGCTGCAATGACAACGATGATAAACCCCTGCTGCATTCAATTGACATCGTCAAACAGATTTGTGCAACAATTAGGTCAAAACCTAGATGGGAAAACACACTTGTATCTGATTTCCCTGGTGTTAGTTTTTTGGATTCAGGGTTGTTAAATCAAGTATTGGTGTATCAAAACAATGCTTTTTTGTCGATTAGGTTTTTGTATTGGCTCAGTTCTAAATTTGGGTATTCACCTGATCAATCAATTTGTTCTTTTGTATTTAATTCACTTGTGGAAGATAAGGCTGCAAATGCTGCAAAGAGTTTTCTTGATTTTACAAGATTTGTTCCGGATCGGGTTGGTCTTGAAGCCTATGTAAGGTGTTTGTGTGAAAGTGGAATGATTGAAGATGCACTCCAAGTGTTCGATGAAATGAAAAAGACGAGTGTTTGCCCTTTGTTAGAAACATGGAATTGTATATTGCAAGCTTGTGTTAAAGAGGGATGTACCGACATTTTATGGGAGTTATATGGTGAAATGATGGAACTTGGTGTTGATGGAGATGTGCATACGGTTGACTACTTGATTCAAGCGTTTTGTTTGGATAAAAATTGTTCAAAAGGGTATGAACTTCTTCGACAAATGTTGGATGATGGGAATGTTCCTCACAAGGTTTCGTTTGACACGTTGATATCTGAATTTATATTGGATAAAAAGTACATGAGAGTATCGGCCCTTCTTCACATTATGCTTGCGAAAGGTATTAATCCGGATCTCTATACTTATCAACAAATTATACACACGTTGTGTCTAAAAAGAATGCAACGTGAAGGATTGCGTATATTTAATGACCTTAAAGATAGAGGGTATGCACCGGATAGAATCATGTACACGACAATGATTCATGGTCTTTGTAAAATCAAATGGTTTGGGGAAGCAAGAAAGCTATGGTTTGAGATGATTCAAAAGGGAATCAAACCTAATCAGTACACATATAACACACTCTTATATGGGTATTTTAAAATCGGTGACATAAAAAACGCTCTGAAATTCTTCAAGGAAATGCAAGACAAAGGTTATAGAGAAACTGTAATTGCATACAACACTATGATTAATGGCATGTGTTCACATGGAAGAGCATCTTTAGCTTTTCGGCTATTTAATCGAATGTCCCGGAAAAATGTTTCCAAAGATGTGGTAACTTACAATTCTATGATTAGGGGTTTCTGTAACGAAGGTAAGTTAGACGAGGGCTTGAACCTTTTGCATGAACTTGTGGGCCATGGGTTACAACCATCATCTGCATCATATGGACCCCTTATAGAAAAGCTTTATGAAATGAAAAGGATAGATGAGGTAAAAAATCTTTGGAGTGAGATGCAGGACAAGGATGTTGAACCAGCCTCTGTGTGTATTGATGATAATGTGATAATTGGATTAAGCAACAAAGGATATGTTGCAGCTGGAATATACTGGTTGGCATACATGTTGAAGAATCGGCTCATACCGCGTCAAAAAAGTTTTGAAAGTTTGATTCGTGTTTTATCTGAAAGGGGTAGGTTAGATGTTGGTTTGATTGCTATGGGTCATATGTTTAAGATAGGTTACATACCAAGTTTACAACTGGATTTGAGGTAAAACTTGTGATATGGGCATTAAAAAGGTTTTAGATTGATGTTTCGTGAAACTTGTGTAGCAGAAGGGGTATGTTTTTTCTGACTTTTATACCGTTTCAGTTGGTATAGTTATAATCTTGTACCGGTCTAGTTTGTTGTTTGTATCTTCTTTGGAAATTTTGAAGTATAATAAAGGTTGACAGCTTCATAGAGTTTGAATTTTGTTGGCAGTAAAACTGAGAGCATTTTACCAAAAGACTATTGTAGTTACTAGTTCTATCTGATAGATCGATGGTTTACATTTAGAATGATTGAAGTAATTGTTTCTTAAAACTTAGTTGGTGTATGTTAAGCAAGCCAAAACAAGGTTAAAATGGGAGCTTGTTATACCAATAAGCTTTAACCACAGGATTCAATCCATTTCTTTCTGTACATGAGTGTTTGATACAAAAGTGTACATTTTTATAAGCATATTAGCGATGTTATGTGAGTGCCCAGATTTGAACATTGAATACAAAAGTTTCATATTTACACTTTTGTTCCCAAATTTAGGATTCAGTGACATTTTAATCCAATTTTTTTCTTCAGGTTGTTGCCTCTATAACATTTCTGGTTGACCATCTTCCCAGAAAAAAGGATTTTGTTTTATACAAGTTTCCATTATTTCGACTCGTTTTCGTATATGTGACAGTGATATCATTCGCCATTAAAGACTCTTTGTGCTCTTTTTTAAATAATTTTTATAGAATGTTTCGCTCATTCATCTTTTATCTTACTTTATATTTACATTTTCGTCTAACTTAAACCTTTTTTTAGTATAGCTTGGAACTGATAGACCATTGACCTTTTCTGATTTTATTCTCTCTTAGTCATCCATTCTTTTTACGTACAATAAATAAAGTAATTTAATAGCCAACATGAGTCCATAGCAAGATCAGATTGTAATATTGGGAAAACCATATTCTAACGACAATTATCTTACTAGATGCAGTAATTACAAATACGATTATACGAGTTTAACTCGAGCAAAATAGTATTGGTTCCTAGTCATTATTTTATGTGTATTTTAAAGAGACTAATCATATTTTAGATAAGTTTATATATTAAAACTCATGATGGCCGAAGTGATCACATGCAAGTTCACTAGGAAAGTAAGAGTGAGTTCGTTCACAAGATAGGAAACTTGTTGGTAAAGATAATATAAAAAGGGAGCTCGTTCACGAATTCAAGGGTTTGAAATAGGTGTTCCTGCCACCAAATGCTCGTGAAGTCATGGCCTTCTCGTCGTTGTGCTCCGGGCACTCTTTTTAAGACTGAACCGATGTTAACCAAAGTTTTCATATTAAACACATGACTTTTTAAACTATAACTCCAAGCCATTAGGTGTTGATTGGGTTGTCGAGTCAATTGTTGTTAATACGTTTTTATGGTTAAAGTATAGGGCTAGACGTCCCGACTTGACGTAGCAAAATTGGTGTAATAGTCCTATATTGTAACACTAGTTGTTTTTTTGTCCGGGCCTAGCGTCTTGCTAGTGGCCGGTTTTGTTTCGTATAAAATTGCCGTTAAAAAAAAGTCACCTACATTTATTTGTCAATAGCGTTAACCTCTTTCGTTTCAATTTGTTTCCTCAATTTTGCCCTAATTCCATAATACCCCCTCCATTTCCGATCCCTCCTTCGATTTTATCACCAACTGATCGCCGATCATTTCTCTTTTCTCTTCACTCAAACACTTGCAATTGCAGTAGCGGAGCTGTTAAGTGAGCAACTTCTTTTCTCCTTTTGTTTAATTTTCTCCAATTATGGGGTTTTGTAACTCCGTAATAGTTTTGGGAACTGAAATTGATTGCTTTATTTGTGTTTCTTGTTTATCTTTTAGTGGTATCATGTGTTTATTGGTTCAACTGTTGTTAGCTACCTACTTAATCGGTTTGAACAATGCTGGTGTTCGTTTTAGAGAACTTTGCATTAACAAGTACCAGAATTGACATTTAAAAAAGAAAACAAACATTGTTGCTTTGTTTTGTGTTCACTGACTTGGTGTGTTTGGGTTGAATTGTGTATGTTTGTTTGACTTAAGGTGGAAACAATCATGAGATACAGCCAAATCTTGTTCAAAGTGAGTTAGTTATTAACACACTGAGTTTGATTTTGTTCTGTGTTCACTATTGGTTATCTTCTGTTTCAGATGTATGTTTGAAGGCATGAAATTGGTATTTTTTACAGATAATATGTCGATTTTGTTTAACCATATATAACATGAGTGATGCACAACTTATCATATTTTTCTGCCTTCCGGTGTTTGTGTTTCTATAGGTATACTATTATACATAATGGTGAAAGGGAAGCTTATATTAATCTGCCAATCTGGCGGTGAGTTTGTCACAAATGACGACGGAACGATGTCTTATCATGGAGGAGAAGCAAACGCTGCAAACGTTACTTCTGAAACTCCATTCAGTGATATGAAATTAAGTTTGGCGGAAACATGTAATTTGAACCAAGAAACTGTGACTATGAAGTATTTTCTGCCGGGAAATAAACGAACGTTGATTACTGTAAAGCATGATAAAGATGTAAAAAGAATGATTGATTTTCATGGAGATGCAATAACAGCTGAAGTATTTGTTACTGGAACACCAGGTTTTAATCGTAGTGCCCTAGAAATGCAAACGAACAGGTATTATTTTATATCGACACCGTACCTTTTTCGATTACTGTTAGTATGTATTACTTCCGGCCAATAGGTTGTAGTTTGGATCATTAAAATCCAAGTTACCTATTATATTGTTAGGGATAATATCGAATGACAACAGTACATTGCTTATCCATGTTATATTGTTATGAGATGTGCCTAAAGCATGCTTATATTTAATCAAATGGGGGTGATACCCACAGGCACAACCCTGTGAAGAATCACGAGGCCGTGAACAATGACAACTTGACTACCAAGAAAGATGAGAACGTAGAACAAGGCAAAGTGGGTCCCAAGAAAAATAAGAAGGTGAAAAAATTAGATAAGGTGGCCAAGAGTCCTATTGCAACCCCAGCTAGAAGGACACGCCAATCTGTTGCTGCTGCTGCTGCGGCTAAAATTGAAGCATCTTCTCGTAAAAAAGAAAAGAAAAAAGAAATACCAAACAGAAAAAGAAAACAAAAACAAAACACAGTTTCAAGTGATGATAATAAGTTAGAGGGTTCTACTAATGACTTGGATTGTAATTCTGACCCTGTGCCTATTTGGAATGCAAAAAGGAAAGAGGTCACTCCTGCTGACGGTGCCAAGAAGCGAAGGCGGACCCTGACTTGGAAAGTAGGTGCCAATGGTCACCCCACCGTAGTTTCTAATTATGCTATGTCAAAATCTAAGGGTGGTTCTGGAAATAAAAAATCACAAATAAAGAGTGGCAGGTTAGCTGCTAAAGGATATAATTCTCAGGAGACAAAATCAAGGAAAAAAAGAGGGCGCCCTCGAGCTATTACGAGTGGTGAAGAACATGATGATTTTGTAGGACCCTCTTCTGATGATGACATGTCACCTGAAACTTTAGTTTCCTTGTGGAAGTCGGCCATTACTGGTGCTGGCCAACAATTTACAAGCGTGCAAAAGTTCCAAGAAACGTTGCGGAGATATGCTATTGCAAATGATTTTGAATTCAAACTCAAGAAAAATGGTAGTAAGCAGGCCATTGGTAAATGTTCTTCTGAAGGTTGTTCTTGGAAGTTTAATGCTGTGCTGGACCCATCTACAGAATCTTTTAAGATAAAGACCATGAAAAATGTACATACGTGTGATAGAGTATCAAAGAATTGGTTGTTAGATACCATAAAAGAGAAGCTGCATGATTCACCACATTTAAAACCTAAAGAAGTTGCTAATGAGCTTTTGAAAGACTTTGGGTTAGAGTCAAAGTCAAACCGTAAACAGGTATTTCCTGGAACCCTGACTTCCAGTGAACGACTTCATGGATCTGATAAAGGCTCGTATAATAAGTTACCATGGTTTTGTGAGAAGATTAAGGTAACAAATCCTGGTAGTATCTCAAATCTTGTTATTGATGAGAATAAAAGATTTAAAGCCTTGTTTGTGTCTTTTTACGCGTCATTTTGTGGATTTCAAAATAGTTGCCGCCCACTTGTGTTCCTAGAAGCTACTTCTTTGAGGTCAGTATATGGAGAGGTTTTATTTGTAGCTAATGCCATTGATGGAAATGATGATTTTTTCCCGGTTGCATTTGCTGTAGTAGACGTTGAAGATGATAACAATTGGCGTTGGTTCTTGGAACAATTAAAAACTGCAATCTATAACTACCAATCAATCACATTCGTGTTTGATAGAGAAAAGAATCTGAAACCTTACATCGTTGAAGTTTTTCAAGATTCTCATGTTGGTTACTCAATGTACCATCTTTTAGAAAGCTTCAAGAGAAACGTTAAAGGCCCGTTTCATGGAGATGATAAATCTTTTTTGCTGATTCATTTCTTGGATGCAGCACACGCAGTCCGTCTTGGTGGTTTTAAAAAATCAACTGAACAGATAAAACAAATATCATCAGAAGCTTATGATTGGGTCATGCAGATTGAACCACAACATTGGACAACTTCGTCTTTCAAAGGTGAACGCTACAACCACATCATAGACGATGTCAGCAGGCCACTATCTAAGTTAATGGAGGATAATCAGGAGTTGTCTATTTTACATAAAATAGATGCCATCATACGCACCATGGTTGATAGCATTAATGATGCTAAGCTAGACGGAATCATGTGGTCTACGCACCTTACTCCATCAAAGGAGAAACAACTTCTAAAAGAAATTGTTAAATCGTGTGGTTTAAAAGTGTTGATTTCTTCTGATACTTTGTTCGAGGTTCGTGAAGATTCGACCCATGTTGTGAATATTGGAAATTGGAGTTGTACTTGTTTGCGGTGGAAAGAAACAGGCTTACCATGTCGCCACGCTCTCGCAGTTTTTGCATTAACCGGTAAAAACCTGTATGCGTTCTGCTCAAGTTATTTCACCGTTGCTGCTTATCGTTTAACCTACATGGAACCGATATCCCCAGTACCGATTGACAAAAGTGAAGGTGAAGAGATGGAGATTGAAAAGGCAGGGGGTGAAAATGAACAGGCTTTGAGAGTTGAGGGTGAAAATGTACACGCTTTGAGAGTTGTCGGTGAGAATGAAGAAGGCGGTGTAACGGAAACTAGGACCGATAAAGAAGACTGTGAAAAGGTAGAAGTTGAAGACAAGAAGGATGAAAAGATGGATATTGAGATTGAGATTAGAGGGGGTGAAAATGAAAAGGGGGAAAAAGCGGAGGGTGAAAAGGAGGAGGTTAAGAAAGATGAGGAGAGTGTGCTTGTGCTTCCTCCCATACCAGCAAAACCAGTTGATGTAATGGAAAAGGAGAATATGCATTGTGATGAAACAGAAGTGGAACCAAAAAGAACAGTAACATGTACAAAATGTAAGCAACCTGGGCATAACAAGAAGTCTTGCACTTTGTTCAAGGTGCAAGAAGCGTGTTGACTTTCGTTGACCCGGGTTCGTAAGCAAAAACTCAAGTTTGGGACACCAGGTATGATAAGATTAACAATTGTTAGATCAAGATTAATTACAGGGCTTTAATCTCTTTGTTAATATGTGTATCATATGCATCTTAACGGAAATTGAACAAATTTGGGTAACGGTTTCATGTCAAAATGAGTGATTTGTTCGTATGAGGAAATGTTTGTAAATATAAGTGGTGAATGATTAAGGAGTAGATGAGATACTGTCTCTTTTGAAAGTCATCAATTCTAGTCATATATTCATTATTATTTACTAACTTAATGTGACTAACTTATAAACTAGTAACATGCCGTAGAAAGAAAAAGTAGTAGTAAATAAAGATTTGAAGGTTTGATGCATGAATCTAAACATGTAAACTTTTGAAAAAAAATGTTAATATTATTGTTACCAAACAAAACAGGTACTAAGTTCTGACACCGACATACCCAAAGTTGATTGAGGGGGAGAAGTTGATTTATGGGAACAATGTCTAATTTACCTTTCTTTTGTCTTTTTGTGCTCAAATAATGACACTTGTGAATGTATAATTGCTTTTTTTTCCTAATCATATCGATTCACATGATTAGTGTACTTTGTAGTAGTTGAATTCAAACGTTATTAACAAAAATTCAAAACCCCTATCTATGAATGTGTAGAATCTTCTTTGAAATGGTATTTAAATGATTCTCTTTAGAAAAATATCACATGAATATAACCATGTTTTGAATTTATTTTAATTAAATGTTTAAACTTTATTTTATTTTAGTTATATAACTTAAATTTAAAGTTTGTTTCAGTTAAGTCATTTATACTAAATAACTTAATTTTAGGAAAATATTATAATCCTAAATAATTAAGTTAGTATGACATGTAAAAAAAGATTTTTAATATTCAAATTATAACAAAACATTTTTTTTGATATTTTTTGAAACTTCTAAAAGCTTTAAGTTTATAAAAATGTTCACAATTAAAAAAACAAATTCACAAATATAGGTTAAAATATTAAAGTAAACTTGAGTTATATAATTGAAACAAAATTTAAAGGTAATTTATGTAATTGAAATAAAACAAAATTTGAGTGACTTAATTGAAGTAAAATCAAAACTTAGTTATGTTTTTTGAAAGTTACCATTTTTTTCTCAAATGGTTACTTTCCTTAAAACCAAGTTAAAGCATTAAAACTAGTAAGAAGCTAGAAGGCAGAGTTGAAGCACCACAAAAAACACTACAACGATAAATTTTTCAAGTTGTTCCAGTCTAACGCTACCTTTCTATCTCTATTCCTAATTATCAAAAGCTCTAACACTTTGATCTTCTTAATTGATTGGGTTGTTTGAGTAACAGAAATTGTTTCGAACCCTCCATAAACACTAACATGACGCCAATAAAATAGCATGGATAACTTTCTTATTCGTTACATATCCAGGAATGAACTTATGAACCTGCATCAATTCTGTGAAGAAGAAGACATAAATAGGAAGGATGTTACACCACGTAGGCACGTACTGTTGTACTAATGTGTTGTCAAACCAGGGTTGAAACATAACAAGATGTTACAAAACCTTATCAAACGTAGGTAATTGATATAGCAAATCACAACTACTCCACTCAAAATTGTTATATTCAGGAGGCGAGTCAGCAACATATAAGAGTTATTTAACCAAGGCCGCTGAAAACACTTTCGAATCATCCGTCGTCATTAACATTTTGGACCCAGTAGTTCGTTTGCCTCCACAGCCCGTTAAATTTCTCTTCCAAACGTAGCAGATTGAACTATTTGACATAATCCTCGGTTTTATTTTTTGAATTTTATGACAAATTTGCTATAAAGTCTAATATTTATTCGTTTTGTCACAAATTGTAATATTATTGAACTTGTAGCTACTTTGTCAAAAATTTGTGTCAAATACTTGTAGCAAAAAAACTATTTTTTAGTAGTGTAATGAAACAATTTACATTTTACAATATGATAACTTTTAAGAAAAAGTTGTTCGAGTTATAAATTACTTTATAACAATAGAATAGTTGATTTTAATGAAATGGAATTGATTATTACCAACAAGACTAATCTAGACTGAAGTTATACAAATAAAACCATTTGAAACGTACTAAAAAGTAAAACCCTAACGATTCATACAATAAAGTTTTTTAAATTATAAATAAGAAGTGATGAGGGGCGGTACTTTTGCATATCGGTATTTTTTAGAAGAAAGCAAGAAGAAGAAGACTACAGCATTGACACGTGGAAATAAAAAAGTTATAAAATGTTTACATGTCAGGAAAACAGACAAAGTACCAAAGCATCTATGATCAGAAAACTATAAATAGATGGTTAGATTCAGTTAAAAAGTGCTAATGGGTTTTCACCTTGTAAAACACACACAAATATTAATAGAATTCATTTTTTCTAAATATATTCTATAATCAATTCTGGAACAATAATCGAGTAATCAATCATAATGTCGGTCATTGTAACAAAAAGTTTATAACAAGTTTAGATGCTTGGACTTGGATCATACATTAGCATGAGGGGCGAATATGTAATAGGGATGAGATTGGTACTGTACCGGTACCGAACCGGTACCGATACCGAAAATACCGATACCGAAAACATGGAAAAGTGGGTACCGGTACCGATACCGAATCTATCGGTACGGTACCGGTTCGGTACGGTACCGGTACGGTATAGGTACGGAACAAGTACTTTTAGGTAAATTTAAGGTATTGGTACCGAACCGGTACCGATACCGAAAATACCGATACCGAAAACATGTAAAAGTGGGTACCGATACCGGTACCGAATCTATCGGTACGGTACCGGTTCGGTACGGTACCGGTACGGTACGGGTATCGGTTCGGTATTTCGGTACCAAACGCTCATCCCTAATATGTAATATGTTAAATAAGTTATAACATTTAATTATTGAATTAAAATATGACAGCAAACATTTGCAGTTGTGTACGTACTTGTGTACATTAATAATTTTTTGGGGTCCAAATATTAAAAGCAACGAGTGGGTTCACCGGCAACAAGTAATAATTTCATAACGATTGTCACTCCGAAACTTTTTTTTTTGTTGTTGCTGCAGTTCTACGTTACCGTAATGGTTTGTTATACTACTAAATGTTTTTACAAATTTAAAAAAATTCTGAACTTTTTCCATTTTGTTAAACTTTTGGCAATTTCTAAAATTTTTTACACAAATTAAAAAAATCATAATTTTTTAGATCTTTTACAGTTTTAAACTTTATTTTTTTTAAGTGTTAACAAAATCCAATAAATATTTGATATTTGAAAATATTTTTTTTTACCTTTTTTAAGTCATATTGCTATTTCGTTGTCATCGTACAATAAAAAATAAAAAAACCATAACATGAGTCATATATAATACTGAAACATCAAAGTAAACTTAAGTTATCAAATTGAAAAAAAAAATTGAGTGATCTATACGGAGTTGCTACAAGGATTGTTGGCTAGGTTTGATAGCAAAAATGCGAGAAAACTCTTAAGCGTATTAAGTGTGAATATTTTGGAGTGTTTGGTAATGAAATGAACGAATCTACCTCATTGTTAAGGAGTGTATTAATTTATAGTACTGGTCTATCATGAATGGTTGTGTTCATTAAAGTTATATGTTGCGATTGCTTGTTTTTGATATATATTCGTCAATAGAAGGATGGTTGAGGTAGTAGCATCTTTTGTTTTCCTAAAGCATGTAGTTTCTTTATAATTAAATTCTTAGGCCCTGTTTGTTTACCTCTGAACCAGCTCTGAATCTGAGCGATTCAGAGGCAACGCTGGTTCAGAGCGTTTGGCTTGTGGTATAAGTCTGACCGAATCAGACATGGCGTCTGAACGCACGTCTGAGCGAAAAAGAGGCAGCAGTAAGTCTGAACGGCACAGCAGCATGTCTGAACGCGTGCGGAGACGAGATTCGCGACGAGTAGCGACCAAAAAACACCAATGGTGGTGGGCGATGAAGTCTGTATGTGAAAGGCAACGATGAAGAGTGTTGGGTGTTGGTGAAGTGAAAGGTGACGATGAAGAGTGTTCGGTGTTGGTGAAGTGAAAATGAGGGGAGGCGGCAAATAAGAAATAAAAATAGGGTTAGTTGGGTGTTGGTGAAGACCGTGAAGTGAAAAAGGTGGAGGCGGCAAAGAAAATAAGAAGAAACAAAAATAGGGTTAGGGTTTAATAATGACACACACAAATAAATTTATAGGTTCTAAACAAACTGAGTTAAAATTAAAAAACAATAATGCCTTCCGCACGAACCTGGTTTTTCGAAGCTGCATTCGTGTCAGTAGGTCACGCGAGCATTGCATTGTGAAAAGCATGACACAAAACTTAACATGTCATTAATGTCTCCATATATAAACTAATATTGTTTTTGTTTCCACTCCAATGTGAGACAAAAAGAATGAAATAAATTTTTAAAATCTCATTCAGATGTCTAAACAAACAGAACATCTTAATCTTTCAGCACTTAATCATTCAGACATCTTAACCATTCAGACCTCTTAACCATTCAGCACTTAACCATTCAGTTTTGCCAAACAGCCCCTTAGCTTATTAATTCCAAATAAAAAAAGTATATCATTGTAATTATATAAAGTAGGCTTATCCGTATAGAAATGTGGTACACCTTTAAATAAAAGAAAAACAGACCGATGATAAATTTTCCATGGATCATTGCATGTATAATATCCCATAACGTTAAATAAAAGGTGGAGAAATTGTTATATTTATCATTTTATTATTTAAAAGGTGACGAGTGAAATTATATTTTTATATATGGTCAAGAATGTAGGTTCTTTGTGTTATTCCTTAGCCTTGATAATTTGATTCCATGGAACATGCATGTTGTTTTCATGGAGGGAAATGGTAACATTGCATTTAATTTCAGATTTGTTCTTATTGTATTAAAAATATATATATTCATTGCATGGGCAATATATTATATTGATATACTTTCAACCTTAATCTCATTAGACTTTTTAATTAAGACGTGTAGAAAAAATTTACTTATATGATTACCAATTCAAATTGGTCTTCCATTTCAGACTTTCAATACGTGTTCAAATTGGTCCTCAAGTTTCATTCAATAAGATATTTACACACAAGTACTAATATAAATATATAAGTATTAGGCTATTAGCCGAAGTCAAGGTCAATATATTACTATGATATTAGATCAAGAACCACATTTACGATCAACAAAATACTTTGGTTTGTCCTTAGAATTGACCTAATCATTTACTATATTTTATTTTTATCTAGTTGAATATAATTGTTTGACTACTGCCAAATATCTAGAAAAACTTTACTTAACTGTATTAACAACTTTACCTTTTATATGATCAATATTATACTAACTTTTATTCGGTGTGATTATTAGTTCATAAAATATTGTATATTATTCTAAATATCAAGGTCGGAAAAGTCGGTGATTTCGACTTTGGAATTTACACTTTGACCCGTATGTTTTAACTAATGATTTTTTCTACGATCGTATTTATCTTTGACCTTTTATGACTTTGACTTATTCTCATTTTAACCCCTGATGACTTTACCAAAATACAATTTTGACTTTCATACTTCACTTTAACATATTTACGACTTTAACTAAAAAATCGGTGTGAAATATAATATCCCGTGTAATATACGGGTACTAATCTAATTTAATATAATATTTAAATTAGGTGTGAAATAAATTTAAAGTAAATATATAGACGCCTTAAGAGATGATATCAATTTAAGTATTTAAATTAAAAAGATATTGCTAAAATTACTTGTCAACGCGCTAGTGGTTTGTTACATTATCACCTTATTCTTAACAAGATAAGTTTTCTACAATCTTACCATCTGAGCTGATAATTTATGATACGAACATAATAACATAAAACGACATAAAATTAAAAGGTTTGTGTTTAACCTTAAAATGTGACGTTTCATTAATAGGTTAACACGATAAAAATACGTTAATTATCGTATCTTAACATGTTAAATATCTGTTAAAATGATATGTCACCTGTTAATATTTATTTAAATGGAAAGTTAGTGGAGAATGGAGGTGAAGATGAACTTTGATGGAGATGGGTAGAAAGATCAAACACTCTTATGGACTTTGATGGACTTTTAATTTTTTGTGCATATTCGTATATTAAGTATTATTATGGTAAAATACTATTTTTATGAATTTTTGTTGTTTTATAGCTTAAGAATTATCATGTTAAGTCAAATATAATATTTAAGACTTATGATTTTTTTAGAAATTTTATCTTATTTAAAAAATGTGTCTTTATCATGTCATATCGTGTAACCATCTTTTTATCGTATTTATGTTTAGAAAAATAACACGATAAGTTGTCATGTCATGTTTATGTTTGGTCTTATCGTTTTCGTGTGAATATGCAAGCCCTACATTTTATGTTCTCATTAAAACTAATGTCTTTGCTTACCTAATGACAAATGAACTTTTACTTTTCAACATAAAAACGAATTTAACCCATATGGATTTTATTTTAGTAAACTGCAGTTTTGGTCCCTGTGTTTTGATACCATTAACAGTTTTAGTCCCATCTTAACAGTTTTGGTCCCTGTGTTTTTATTTTTTTAACAGTTTTGGTCCCGAACACTAACTCCATACAATTTTCCGTTAAGTCTCTCTCACATACGGAGTAAAAATGTCATTTATCTCGCTCTTTTTGACAAACGACTAAATAAAAATGTTAACCTACATGATGACTTCGATAAAAGAGAGGAAGAAATGACATTTTTACCCTTTAGATGTGGGGCGCGTGTGAGAGACTTAACGAAAAATTGGATGAAGTTAGTGTTCGGGACCAATTCTGTTAGAAAATAAAAACACAGGGACCAAAACTGTTAAGGTGGGACTAAAACTGTTAATGATATCAAAACACAGGGACCAAAACTGCAGTTTACTCTAACTCGTTTTATTTAAGTAAATGAACCTAGAAAACATCATGATCTCGACACAGCACGTTTTATTATTCTGATTGCTTAAAAAAGTTTCTTGAAAAATCTTGTGAGGACCACTCCTTCTCCCTAAGAGAGAAGATTTATTTATTAATCAAGGATTATTATGAAACAGATAATACGGTATTTTATTTGTAGGGTATTTAGTTTGTTGTTTAGATACGATAATCATGAAACAGATAATAATGTATTTTACTAACGTCAGCCTTTGTTGTTAACCCATAATAAAAGAAAATCAAACATACACCTCTCAATGCCTATAGTACAACACATCAATGCAACATTACCCTAGATTTATCAAATATCAGTCTGTGAATAACAACATCATCACCCACACACTATTTATCGTTTCAAGATCACAGCATCATTCATTCGCCACCATAAATTACGTGACAGAGTCACCACAAAACAAAATCATCTCAATTCTCCGATCTCATTCTCCGGCACCATGACAATTCTCTCAGATCTCGGCACTGAAATCATTATCCCAATCTGCGCACTTGTTGGAATTGTTTTCTCTCTGTTTCAGTGGTATCTCGTCTCGCAAGTCAAATTATCGCTTGAAAAACCTGACGGCGACAGTAAAAACGGTTTCAATGAATCGTTAATTGAAGAAGAGGAAGGAATAAACGACCATACTGTTGTTCAGAAATGCGCTGAGATTCAAAACGCAATTTCTGAAGGTAATTATGCTTCTTACACTTCATATATGTTGATTCGTAAATGTTAGATGACTTTAATTTGAATATATCTACAAAACTGATACATGAGAATTTGCGTAGATGATTTTAGTTTCAAAATGTCTGCAGAATTGAAATCTGAGAAGTTGTTCGTATGATATTAGTGTAAAATTACGTGGAAAATTGAAATCTGAGAAGCTTTTCATATGATTTTAGTTTGAATTTATCTGCAAAATTGAAATCTGAGAAGTTGTTCATATGATTTTAGTTTGAAATTATGTCCAAAATTGAAATCTGAGAAGCTGTTCATATGATTTAGTTTGAAATTATCTGCAAAATTGAAATCTAAAAAGGATTTTGCGTATTGATGTTTTAGTTTAAAAATATCTGAAAATTTGAAATCTGAGAATTATTTGCGTGATTGGAATATTCTATTCATATTCCTTTATCTATTCATATTATACTATTAATATTAATTCGATTATATTATGTTTATTGAAGTTTAAATTAGATTATTGTTTTCAATATTATAATAATTAATATGGTTGAATTGATTTTTTCCCTGTTTGGTGGGAACTTATGGTTTAAGTTTCGATCTACCTTTCGATTACTTAATATACTATTTATTAATAATTGAATCTCAATTTAGTGATGATGGTAGCGGTGGTTGTTGAATCGATGGAAACTTTATGATTATTTTTATATACACGTGTAGATAGAGTTTCATTCAAGTTTCAATACTTAAATTTTCATTGTTTAAAATATTGGTAGCGATTTGACGTTAATGTTGTTGCCTGCAACCTTCGTGTGATATAATTACAGTTGGTGGGATCTTGCTATTTGTCGGTGGCATAGTTTTTAAATGATTACTAGACCAAATTACAACCAAAATGTACGAAATGCCAAAAAAACGATCACACCATCGCGTCTAATATTTTTTTTATAGATCGAATCGATTACGAAAAGGTACCATTTTAATTTATCGATGTGTGTTTGGATAAGAAAACAAGATATACCCAAAATGTGGGTAAATTTTGTAAAGAAAACAAGAGAGTTGTCTGTAGTATGTGCAGGGGACCAGTGATATTAATTTCTTCCTGCTAACTTGATTGGCTCAGGATGAATATAAAGATTTACTGTGCAAACTGATAGTTATTTTGGTTTTTTCCCATTCAAACAATGATTTACATTTATTTTAAATCGGTTGGTTTAGTTTTAGTACTAACTAATAACTATATATTGATAATCATATGATACTGCTTAATGGTGAAGTAGTAATATTATTTAGCCACTTACTGTTTTTCTTCTGAATTTGCAGGTGCAACCTCCTTTCTGTTCACTGAATATCAATATGTTGGCGTTTTTATGGTCATTTTTGCTGTTCTTATCTTTGTATTCCTTGGGTCCGTTGAGGGATTCAGCACCAGTAGCAAAGTATGCACATATGACGCGACAAAAATGTGCAAGCCGGCTCTATTGACTGCTGTCTTCAGCACTGTGTCATTTTTGCTAGGCGCCGTCACCTCGGTTATCTCTGGGTTTCTTGGAATGAAAATTGCTACATATGCAAATGCCAGGACAACCCTTGAGGCTAGAAAGGGTGTCGGTAAAGCTTTTATTGTTGCATTCAGGTCTGGAGCAGTTATGGGTTTCTTACTTGCTGCAAATGGACTTCTTGTATTGTATATTACCATTAATCTTTTCAAGATTTATTATGGTGATGATTGGGAAGGCCTTTTTGAGTCCATAACTGGTTATGGGCTTGGTGGTTCTTCCATGGCCCTTTTTGGTAGAGTTGGTGGCGGTATTTATACAAAAGCTGCTGATGTTGGAGCTGATCTTGTCGGCAAGGTCGAGAGAAACATCCCTGAAGATGACCCCAGAAATCCAGCGGTAACTTTTCCCCCTTAATCTGTTTTTATAGGGTATGTGATACGAACGTGAGTAGATAACCTAGGCTTACCCTAGCGGCGTTACCCTTGGCCAACCAAGATAGCAACGACGGTCGTGATCCGGCCGACCGGAATTCACAAGAACAACAAAACACTTGTTGCAAAGAAGATAAACTTTCAAATAACTCTTGAATCCCTTCCAGCCACAATTACAATATAAATAAGAGAAAGCTAACAAACTAATAGATAAAACTTATCCTCCTAAAAGTTCAAATGATTAAAACAAATCAACAACTAGATAAAATAAATAAAACAAATACTAGAAGTCGGCTGGAAGTTAAAACAAACTCGTACGTGCCTTTTAGCCACTTTGCATCGAACCCAGTTTGTCACGGTCTTGACGGTCATCCGGTTCCATATCAGTATGAGGATACCTCACATACAAATGCATCCATGCTCATTCCCCTTATAAACAATTTTTGGGTGAAATTTTTCCTAATCAGTAAAATGGTAACTTTTTGCAGGTTATTGCTGACAATGTTGGTGACAATGTTGGGGATATTGCTGGTATGGGATCTGATCTGTTTGGGTCATATGCTGAGTCATCTTGTGCGGCCCTTGTTGTTGCTTCAATTTCTTCTTTTGGGAACACTCATGATTTCACTTCAATGATGTACCCACTAATTGTGAGCTCTGTGGGCATCCTTGTATGCTTGCTCACCACTTTGTTTGCTACTGATTTCTTTGAAGTCAAAACCGTAAAGCAAATCGAGCCTACTTTGAAATATCAGCTCATTATTTCAACCGTGTTGATGACTGTTGGTATAGCCATTGTTAGTTGGATTGCTCTTCCTTCTAGCTTCACTATCTTCAATTTTGGAGCCCAAAAAGTAGTTAAGAACTGGTATGACGAATTGGTGATCAATGTGTTGACTTTTTCAATATAGAAAATGGGAAATTTTTTTGCCAAAAGCTTACACTTTTGTTAATTATGGTGCAGGCAATTGTTCTTGTGTGTTGGTGTTGGTTTGTGGGCAGGTCTTATTATTGGATTCGTAACTGAATACTACACCAGCAATGCTTACAGGTACTGGCTTATAAGAAAAGAAAAAATGATATTTTGGCAAGTTAAACTCATAAATCAAGTGTAATTGTTTAAAAAGTCATATACTTATCTTCTAATTAACTTGACTGTTTTCTAGCCCTGTGCAAGATGTTGCTGATTCATGCCGTACTGGAGCTGCTACAAATGTTATTTTTGGTCTTGCTTTGGGATACAAATCAGTTATTATTCCTATTTTTTCGATTGCAATCAGTATCTTTGTTAGTTTTAGCTTTGCTGCCATGTATGGTGTTGCTGTGGCAGCTCTTGGGATGCTGAGCACCATAGCCACTGGTTTGGCCATTGATGCATATGGTCCCATTAGTGACAATGCTGGTGGCATTGCTGAAATGGCTGGAATGAGCCATAGAATTCGTGAGAGGACTGATGCTCTTGATGCTGCTGGAAACACCACTGCAGCTATTGGCAAGGTATCTTGTTTTGTGGGTTTGTTAACTTGTTTTACTCAGCCCATTTTCGTTCATGCTACCTCCCTGATTTTACATCTTTGTGCCTTTGGATATAAAAGATATCCTATGAAATTTCACATTTTGAGCTATTAAGTCCTTAAAGACGAGTTTGCAAGATTAAATCATGACATATAGAAGTAGATTGAAAAACTACTTGGGTGCATAATTAATTCCCTTAAATTTTAAATTTTGACAGAGGTTCTTTATGCTAGATTAAGCCCCTTAACTAAAAAAGTACCTATTTTTGGGCGGCGTCTAGAACCACTGCAATACCCGAGTGAGCCTTCCTAAGACGGGATGTCAATAGTCCATACTGATTTTGATGCTCCAGGCTTGCTCACTCATGAACACCATCAAGAAGGAAAAAAAACCCCTTGAGTCAAAAAATTTGAACTTGTGACCTCAAGGATCCCAAGCTCTTACAAGGCCAATTGCTAAAAAGTACATTTTCTGATCAAGCAAAAACAAAATATAAAGTCTTAGTCATGCAACAAATGAAAGGCCAATTTTTTTAACTTGTCCAAAAAAATAAATCTGAACTGACCCATTTACAAGTAAATGGTTCAAAATAGGCATGTCTGGTTTTACTTTTCAGCCTGACTTGATGTAATATCATTTCTGCACCAGGGTTTCGCCATTGGTTCAGCAGCTCTTGTTTCCTTGGCTCTATTCGGTGCATTTGTGAGCCGGGCCGAGATTACAACTGTAGATGTATTGACCCCAAAAGTGTTCATTGGTTTGCTTGTGGGTGCCATGCTTCCATACTGGTTCTCAGCAATGACAATGAAAAGTGTCGGGAAAGCAGCACTTAAGATGGTTGAAGAAGTCCGCAGGCAATTCAATACCATTCCAGGCCTCATGGAGGGTACTGCTAAGCCTGATTATGCTACCTGTGTGAAAATCTCCACTGATGCTTCAATTAAAGAGATGATCCCACCTGGTGCTCTTGTCATGCTGACTCCCCTTATTGTTGGAATTTTATTTGGCGTTGAAACACTTTCAGGTGTTCTTGCAGGATCTCTTGTCTCTGGTGTCCAGGTACAGCTAGATTGTTCTTTTGTTGGTTCTGATTAGAGTTGGCAGATGAGCAGAACGTTTGGGTTGGGTGACGGGTTTGAGGGGTACTTTTTTGTGTGGGTCAAGATGGATAGACCCAAAACACCTTAATCTGTTTTCTTTTCAACTAGATCTTTTCTTATTTTTCCTGGTACAATATCATATCTGCTTATTTCATAGTTAATAAAACACATCAGTTATGGATAAAGATGATTTATGATAATAAAGCTGTTTTCCTATTGGTTTTGAAGCACTGTTGTAAGTAACTGGTGTTATCTACTTTGACCAATTCTTAAGTAAACTGTCTATAATTAACAGCCTCTTCTTTTCCTTATAAGTAAGTTTCTAACTACTTTACATAATGCAGATTGCTATTTCTGCATCCAACACTGGTGGTGCTTGGGACAACGCTAAGAAATACATCGAGGTAGATTTAAAATGATATATCTGTTTGCTACTTTAACCCTTGTTATTAGGTACTGATTTCTCTTTTGTAATGTTAAGGCTGGTGTTTCTGAGCATGCAAAATCACTTGGACCAAAAGGATCAGACCCACACAAGGCGGCTGTGATTGGAGACACAGTTGGGGACCCTTTGAAGGACACTTCTGGGCCATCACTAAACATCCTGATTAAGCTCATGGCCGTTGAATCATTGGTGTTTGCTCCTTTCTTTGCCACCCATGGCGGTCTTCTGTTCAAGATCTTCTAGACCCTTAACGAAGGTGATGCCAATTTATCATCGTCTGGTTAGCTGATCATTTATCTGTTCAGTTTGTATCATCACTTCATTCATGTTTTGCTCTGCTTTAAATTTGTCTTATTTTTGACGTTTTGTTCGCGCTTAGCAATTTTTCAACTGGGATTTTGATATGATAATGAAGATAAGTAGTTTTTTTTTATTAGAAACCCTATAAATAGTCCATCAAGTTCGGCATATTACAAGATACTTGTTTAGATCTTAACAGCATCAAGAGCAATAACGCCTTTCTGAAAGCATTCATGATTAAAAACGGCATAGTTTTTCACGGTCTTGTACACCCTAGGCCTCTTCTCATCGACCAAAGCATCCACTGGACCAATCTCTTTGTTTGGGTCGGGTTCTGTAAACATAGCCACAGAGATTCTTCCCTTCTCCTTGTTTGTCACCACCCTATGAACCGGGCTCTTGAAAATCCCATTACTCATGATCTGCAAAATCCATACAAGTGTTAATAAGTATATTTGTATTATATATTCTCGAGCTTCCCATTTGACCAATTTGTCAAATGGTATAACCAAGCCAACTAAGTTCGTTCACCTGCATTTGATCACCGAGATTAACGAAAAGGGCATCATGTATAACGGGAACCATGTACCATTTACCATCATTCAGCACTTGCAGCCCTTCAACTCCAGGATCTTGTAACAAAAGAGTAATACCGGATCTATCCGAATGTGCTTTCAGACCAAGCACTTGATCAGGGGCTGGACATGGTGGGTACAAAATAAACCTCCCTTGTAAAACATCATGTTGCTCAGTAAATTGTTTCGAGAAACAACTTTCTTCCAAATCTAAAGACTTTGACATTGCCTCGAATATGACCACAGATATAGATTTGATCTTCATCGTGTAGTCATCAATGGTCTCCCTGCACAATGCACAATTCGTTAGTTCTTTTAACAGATGAATGTGTCAATGCATCGCGATTGGAAAGATAGAAACGGGCCTGAAATTCAACGGGTTTTTGGGCCAGAAGCGGAGTTTTCTTTGATCTTGAGGGAGAAGTCGAAGAAAAAGGCGATCGCACCAGTCTTGAACTTGATTCTCAGAGTATGTCATGTCATTTCCATAGCCTTCAACAGAACCAGTTTCTCTGAAGTATTTTCTCTTTTCCTCCAATGGAAGCTCGAAAAACTGTTTGATCACTCCTCGAAGGTTGTCTAGATATGAATCTGAAAGCCCGTGATTCACAGCCTGATTTTGAACAAAACAAGTCGAAGAATTTGAGTCTCAACCTTCATTAAAAAGGCTTTAAATTTCAAGAAACTCATTGCATATAAAACCTCAGAGATAGAACAGAACACAATGCTGTGGATGCTCAAAACTGATGTATTAAACAATCTTTATATGTTAAAAGGCACCGATTGCCACAATCGGCTCATATTCTCCTTCCAAGCAAAACGTCTAAAATGAATTCGAAAAAAATTTAAACAAATTTAACAACGGCTTATTAGTTGCCAAAATTATAAAAATTAGACTATTACCAGCCAATTCAAATTCAATAGTTTGAAACCGATGAAAACCAATTACTAATTATAAAAAAAGCAAAGCAGCAGATTGAAAGAAACAAATTAAGAGTTTGAGAGTAGACGGACCTGAAAACAACCCCAAGTGGTGAGTGCTGATCTCAGTTTCACCAATTCAGTTTCTTGTTTACAACATGAAAACAAACGACTCATATCAATGATCGGAACAGGAGCAAAAGGAGGTGAGGTTTGTAAACCCCCAAATTTGTTGTTGTTGTTAAACATGTATTTGGAAGGTGGTTGGTCACCGTCGATGGCCATCTGCTGTGCAGTTTTCGCCGGAAGAGAGTCTCCGGCAGCCATGGTGATACAAAATCAGAGATGAAATTAGTTGCAAAAAGAAGTTTTGGTGAAACTTCCTAAGAGATGATTTGAGGCAGGTGTGTGTGTGTGTAATTAATTTGCACTCACTTTAATAGGTTGTTAAAGTTATACTACTCTATATCACGATGATATGACATTTATTTATTTGCATTCATTATTGATGTTTTAAAATAATAATAATAATAATAATAATAATAATAATAATAATAATAAACAACATAAATAAATTAAGTTAAGTGAATTAAATGGAACTAATGGGTGAAGCTATTAGTTACGACAAAGGCCTTAAAATCCGTAAGGCTTGCTTCTACGACTTGTAAATGCTACTTGCACTCATAGACGTGTGTGGTTTTCACTCTATTTCTTTGACATCATAAAAGTTGATTGAAAAAATATTATCATAAAAATAAGTGAAACATGCCAAAATTCTCACTCAGGTCATGTATAGTCATAAATAAAGGTTGAAAAAACACCTGAAGTACCGTTCTAGTGTATCTGAACCAAAATCGGCTTACCTGAAACGTTAGATACACATGTTTCTCAAAAAGCAACCGAACTGGCACCACTAGACTCCCTACCTGGAACAAAAGGACGGCCCAACCAATCAAAACCCTGTCAAATATAGTCATGCTCGGAACCGGACCCAACCCTACCTAATTCTTGACTTTGTTGATAATAGAGCAGACCCGGTTAAAAAAACCCTGGTTTGTGCGCCTCTAGTCATAATGCTCGTTGATTGAACGATTTTTCATTCTTAGGAGGATGTTGTAGAGAATTAGGTAGTTGTAACCACGCCTCATCACCTGTTTCCACTGCGTTTCTTCCGATTCCTTCACTTTTTTGCCTACGTGTACCTCGCCGATGGTGCATAGCAAAGGCAATAAAGATGGTCTTACAAACAAAACCGACAAAATATACTAAATGGTAACAAAATCTAATAATCATATTGCATCTCATCTTAAGAATATTCAAAAATAAAAAAGAAAATAAAATAAACCCTATGAATATGTCATTTAATCAATAAACAGAATGAAACTGATTCTCAGTTTCATTCCATGTTGTATGTATATGACTATATGTCATACCATCTAGTTGCTGCAAGCATACAAAGTAAGATATGGGATATGAGCAAACACAATAGAAAAAGGCGCAACGCTTATGGGCTCTGAAGAATCAACATGCACAGGCACCAGTTGTGGTATCTCTCCGTTTGAATTTACTCTCAATTCTTTGGCATTAAGCATCATCACTTGACTGTGTAAATCCCTGTTTTTAGCGGTTAAATGATATTCTTCACGAGTCTTTGTTCCACTAATCCTGGAATTGCGCGGTTTGTTTGCTTTTCGATGATGGTTATGAGCACGCGATTTGAGTTTATGCAAACTCCAAGTGCTATCTAGAGACAAGCTTACGTTAACTCTAGTTTTCCCGTCTAGATTGATCAGTAGTAGTGTTATTCCCTCCTGCAATAAGTATTAGAGCTTCATGAGAAATTAAGTGTTATTTATTTGTTTTAATACATATTATTAAACCTTTATGAGAAATGAGCAATGACTCTTTTTTGTCTATTTTTTTATAATAAGATTATAAACACTACAATGCTTAAATAATATAGGAAGCTTACGGATTCTTTGGCACAATGCGCATAAGATCTTATTTTCTTGGTTCCGTTAAAGTTTGCAGAAAGAACTTTTCTACCCATCAAACGATTCCAAAGAAGAGCGCTGGTAAGAATTAAGAAAAAACACAATGCCATAAAGTTATAACCTTTAAAGCTTACAAATCTAAAACTGACATCAAAAGTTAACGCATAATACAAAAATCAGTTATGAACCTGTAGTAATCTGGATTTGGCTCAAAAGTTGTAGTGTTGAGCAAACCATAGTTTCCACCGATCAACGTCTGCCTACAGTATGTTTTCGTGTCATAAACAGATGACATTCCTAGCTGATCCAAGTACCTACACCGTACCAACATTCTATTATGGTTATCCTTCTCGTAAAGGGTATTTTGGTCTTTTTAAACTTGCTTACCAGAAACTAAAAACAAATGCGTTTGTGACAAGATTATGCCCACTGTTATAAGCGCCGCCAGCTTCACCAACCCAAGCAGACGCAGAAGTTACGGAAGTCTTGAGAATGTTTTGAAGTTGCTTAAATGTATCAGCCTCACCATCAAGATAAGATGGATCTAGAATCTTTTCAACAAGATGTTGATCAACCCCTGTTACAAAATTAGAAAAGATTTGAACTTTATGGATTGGGTATCTTTAGATTCAAATAAATTTGCTTTATATGTAAAAAATATACCCGGGCCAAGATTGTATATGTGGTGAGTGATTATGTCTAGTGTTCCGGGTGTTCTGTCTACAAACTCCTTGAACCAGTTGGGATCAAAGAAACCCCCGGGTGCAATGATTTGAGGTTTTGGCTCGACACCCTTGTAGATTTCTTGAACAATGTTTTTTAACGTCAACGTGTCAAATGCATATTGAGATGCAGTTACTCTTGTTCCAACTCCACTTCCGCTAAGCTCATTCCCTACAAGATGTTATAATTATAAAAATTAAACACTGCAACTTGTACCCATTAAGTTATGAGGTTATGTTTAATCTTAAAAAAAATTAATACATGAGACAAAAGTCATCCAAAGTGTATTTTTAACGGTTAATAGTGAAATATAATTGTAACTTTCGTCATAGGCGATTTAACCTTTTGACAATTTTGCAGCCTATTATAATAATTATCACTAACATTTACAACATCTTGAATGTGCAGCCTGTGATAGGTGAGAGTAAACTTACCAAGCTCCCAGGCATACATGGTGTAATTCTTTTTAACCGTGTAACGAATCAAAGATTCAGCATTTGCTGAGTCCCAGGGTCCAACTGCTGAACCATCAGCTTGTACTGTCTTGCCAGCAAGTGCATTTAAGCCAAATATAATTTCAGCCCTGTATATAAACCATGATTAGTTGATTATAAGCCATTAGAAATGTGATTTTGTTTCATAAAAATGTAAAATTTATTAAGATAAGAAAAAGGGTTATTATGGTTTACCCTGTCTCTTTAAAAAAGGCGCTTAATTGATCCCATCTATATAGAGGTAGGCAACCCTCAGTAAAACCAAACATTTCAGATGTGTTTCTTGAAAATGGTACGCAGGGTTTTCGATTATCTTCCGTTTGGTAAACAACTTTGTCTTGCAAACTCCCTCCTAGTCTTATCTTTAATGTTGAAAAAGCTGGCATAAATTGTTCAACTAAACCATGTTAACAAGGTACCAAATTTTGGAATCTTTGACTTTAAACTCCAAACAACTTTTTTTAAGTACGAGAACTCGTTAGAGATAACTCACACGACTCACCAATACCTTACTAACCAATTGGTCCAGTTAAAAGTTAGCTTACGCCACGTCGGTGGCATCTAAGTGGTTTTAAGGCAGGTAACAAGTCATACTAGTAGTAGTAAAATTTGAATTCATTGCTAGTCTCTTACAATTTCAACATCAATTCTCTTTTAATTAAGGACATTATTGTAATTGATAGTGAAATAATTTTGTTTTAAATGACACTAATGTACAGATTGATCCATGTATAATAATTTTGGAAATGAACATAGTTATGTAAGGTAATAAGTGACCAAATTAATTTCTGGCCGTACCTTTGATGGCATTTTGAAAAATTCTGTTGTTAAGATCCTGCACAGAAGAAAAGTTAAAGGGAATTGTTTCCTTATTATATGATTTATATCACACACAAACAAATAAAACTACAAAAGATGAGGGATTTATCGAAGAAGAACAACCATTTTGTCAAATTATGATGCAATTATGTATATAAAACTAAAGCATTAAAAAGTAATTAACTTGTAATAAGTCCTTATAATTGTCTGATCTTTGAAAATGGACCCTAAAAGAATGAGCCATTTTGCACAGATTACATGAACACAAATTCAAGATTTTCAAGATTGCTCATAATGGCAAATTTTGTAGTGAAAAAGTCAAAATAAGTAATGATAATAGATGCCCAACAATG
Source organism: Tagetes erecta (assembly GCA_030867185.1). Classification (NCBI taxonomy): domain Eukaryota; kingdom Viridiplantae; phylum Streptophyta; class Magnoliopsida; order Asterales; family Asteraceae; genus Tagetes; species Tagetes erecta. The sequence goes on from CM061492.1 coordinate 3,746,924, forward strand.
GCAACAATTTAAAATCCATGAAAAAACCTTTGTAGATTCAAGTGTAAGATCATCAATATTACACCTTCAAAAACACACATAAGTTGAAAAAGAAAGCAGAAAACATACCACATTGAGTAGTGAAGCATGGCCCCAACTACAAGTACCATAATCACACTTCTCAGGTGGCCACCAATCCATTGTAGCACAAATGAAGTCAGGATCAATCTTTGCAATTGCACTTTTGCCATCAATGAAAACCCTGCCTTCAATAACATCATCTCTACTTACACTTTGTGAATCCACAAGATTGAAGCAAAAAGTGACTAAAAGAACCCAAATACAAACACCCATTTGAAGTATCAAAGATCCCATCTTGAAAAAACCAAACTTTGTGAAAATATGAAGTTCAAGAACTATATATATGGTCTTCTGTATCTATATGTCAGTGAAGGTAGCCATGAAAGATTGTAACAAACAAGTGAAAAGTTGCAGGTTTTGGTCTTTGTTTGTCACAATGGAAGAAGATGAAAAGTGGGAAAAAAGATTTGAGCTTTTTGAATATTTTATATTGGAACCAAGACAAGATTTGGTGTATTGGGTGATTGAGTCTTGGGTTTTGAAGCAAATTTATGGGGGATGGGGTGGGTGTTGAGCTGTGTTTATGCTTGTGTTTGGGAAAGTGTAAAAAGATTGATGAATTGGTGAGAGTTTTATTGCAACTTGCAAATTTGCAAGCTAACAAAAAAGTGAAAAACCTTAGGAAATGCTTGCACTTGAACTAAACTTAAATCATTTAAAAGTTTATAAATCTTGCAAGTCAAGTGGTATACATATTTTTATTTTAATAGTTACTTTTATTTAGTCTTTAGTTAACAAAAGTACAACCTTATTATCCAAAAATATTTACTGACTTTAAACTACAAAGAACACAGTGGTAACGTATTGAGACCGTCATTAGTTTGGACATATACGTGCACCTTTTGTTTCTTTTATGATGTTTACATGATATTTAATCGAATAAAATACAAATAGATACATTATAGTATGAGACAAAGATTGCCAATAAAGATTTATTTAAAGTTTGGTTAATCGGTTTGTATATTTGCGTGTAAATTGACAACACAAGTTGCATGAGTCATTATACAAAAATGGTAGTTAACATCAATGACTTAAAGTAAGTATATACATATACTTTCTATAACATTTAAACTTACTACTTATTAGATTTACAACCTAACATGATAACTCTAAATGTAAAGTTACTTATACCTAACTTAATTCAATTAAAACCTATATGGCTTAACACGAGAAGGAGTTGAACCTAACATTTTACGAAAGCATGAAACCGAACCGCCAATTGTAAGTTCTCAAAGAATATTTGCAAACTTTTGTATACAAAAACATGTTTCGTAGTCACATCATGGACGAAATTTGTTACCAACTTGTCTACAAAAGCATTTCTTTTTTATTTATAAACTAGCTCTTACCTCCTGGTGTTGCGGTAGGGTAAATCGAAGAAAGTTAACTTGGTTGGGTACCTAAAGAAAAGTCAATTTTATAACACTAAGTAGTTAGTTTTAATTGAGATTTTAAAAGAATTGTTTCAATTGTGGTTCGACCATTTGACTTCTAATCCGACCAGTAACAAATCGGTTTAAAAGAAAACGATCCAGATACATATAACCGGACATGTTCCAGTCCAATATGGTTTTGCAAGCTCGTAAGAATATGCATACACGTCTATCATGTAATATCCCGATAATATAATATCCAAACATGTACTTTTAAATGTCCATAAGCCGCTATTAGACCTTGTACTGAACGTTGTAAATGCTTGTATATTAATATTTTTTAACGATATTTATTGACGAGTTAGTGACTTTGTCTACAATCATCTTCATACGTTGAGAATAGAACATTAAGGCTGTTGGTTGTCACATCACCAAAGGAAAACTCGTCATGAGTTTGTCTTTATATATTAGTCACAAATCGTCAAAGTGAATTATGCTAACTTTAGGTGAGAAAATTCTATGGATTTACTTTTAATTTTTTGGACTTTTTGCATATATCCCCTACAAACCAATGTATTTGCGTATTTACCCAACTCAAATGTAATATTTCGTATATACCCATCCTTTATGATAATTATCATGTTGACTAAACTACCCTTTCAAATACTAAAAACCCTACTACTAATCATCTAAAAAACACCATATAACCAAATGTCGAAGTCTCCTCCACCTATATCGTCTTCTATGTATCACGCATACGTATCCATCGTTTAATTAGTATTAGTGTGTGCTTGAGATTAATATTTTGGATGTTTTTGTTGTATGGTGGTTTTCAATATCCAATTATGATTGAATATGCAATATTTTTATAAGCTAATTAAGTAAGGGTAAAATAGTAAATGTATAATTTAGTTTTTCCTAAAATATATCAAAAAGGGTAAATATGCAATATTATTTCCTAATAAGGGGAAATTTGCAATAAAATTTTTTTATTGGGTAAATATGCAATTAATAAGATTTAGAGGGGATATATGCAAATGCTCCTAATTTTTTTTAATTACAAATAAAACATGAACCCAATATTTTTCTATTTTAATCATTAGCATAGGTACGTAAATATATAAATGAGCAAATTGAATAGTAGCATAGGTGAATTGCGTTCACGATAACCCATAAAATTTGAAGTAAACGGTACATACGAGCAGAGGTACCACATGAATCAAATGATAGTTTTATTATTATTTAATAGAAAAAAAAACTTTTTTTTTCTGTGATCTGGTTTTTTAACATTTAGTGTGAATGCAGATCATCAATGCACACATTTTTCTGTTGCATGTAGATGGTTTTCTACACATAGTTTAATAATCTGCCAAAAATACATGCATTTGATTTTTCTCATGCAATAATAAGATTAATTAGAATCTTAGTTATAATCCTGTAATAGAAAAAATATGTTTTTTAGGCAGCTAAATAGAAAAAACAATTACATGTGATGTGAGTATTATTTATTTTAATCATGTAAATAATCTATATATGTCGGATACGCACCCTTAAGCTAAGATCGTGAAGAGACCTCTAATTTGGATCATGATTAGAACCAATGCTTTGAAAACAGGAGCGGACTGAGGTTTGGAGCCTTCGGCGGTCTGGTTTGAGGCAGTGACGGATCTAGAAAAAAAAGTTCAGGGGTAGCGAAAAGTTGGATTTTTGGACCTAAAGGTATATCGATACATAAAACGAAGAGGAAATTAAATTTTTAACGCTAGTTTTGCACTTCGACAGAAAAATGAGGGGTAGCAGCCGGTACCCTAGATCCGCCTACGGTTTGAGGGGTTTGAACCGTTTTGTGCCTGTCAGGCCGGTTGGACCGGAAATGGGTTGGCGAACCGGAATACCGAGTGGTGGAACCAGGAAAGAAAGAGGTCGGACTAAAACATTTAAAATTTTTCTATATTTTATGTATATATACTTGAAATATTATGGCATCTAGCTTTTAAATCCAGTGCAACAAAAAAACCGGAAAAAAAACTGATTCGAAATCCGGTCCAATTTTAAAAATGTTAATTAGAACTACTTTGGCGTCATATTAATCAAATGAAAAAATGTATAGTTTCCTTATTTTACACATACAAGGAGTACAAGTTTAAATAAACAAAGATAACTATAACCGAGTTAACATAGTATATTAGCAAGTTAGCAACTAAGTTAGAATTCGTATGTTACACGGGTGAATGATAAAAACGATAAATAACATAAATGTAATTTCTTATTAGTAAAACTAATATTTTACAGAGTATGTATCAATGAAAAAAATAAAAATTGATAGCTATATATGGATCCGTACGTACATAGTTTTGCTGAACGGTAAAACTAGTTCAATAGTTGTTTCAATAAATGGCATGTAACATATCCAAAACTCACTTTTGTTCTAGACTATTGATTGGCCACCATATATATCGAGTGTGTTACAAAGATTTAGTGACGCACTTTATTATAAGTTATGTATTAAATTTTGTGTTTTCTTTTTTTTTTAAATTACGCTATGTATTTCGAGAGAAATATAAAGTTAAATATAAGAATATGAAAGACTGAATGATAGTTTTCTAATTAATGGTATATGGATTTAAATTGGCCGGTATAAGTTAGTTTGAAATTATGATTGAACTTCACAAACTATATATACAGTACGGTGGAGAAATGTTCTTTTATATACGTGAGGGTCAAAATTTTAAGCTATCGGACTATTTTTTAAACTATTAGACCTAGTTAAAACGAAAGTTAATGTGATATAATGGCTTTTTTTTTTTTTTTTGACAAAGTATTTTTTTTATGTGCTTAGTAATTCATTGGTAGAAGAAACGACAATTTACAATATAGTGGCTGGTAAACGGGCAACAAGTTGCGCCGCAACCCCCTTTTGAATAGCAAAGCCAATCCTACTAAAAATAAAGTTTTGGGTCTTAGCCGACGAGGAATTGCTATGCACGACCCGCTTGACCCTGTTCAGAAATTCCACGGCCTCCGGGGCTAGAAAACCAAAAGTATCGAAAGCGAAAGGGATAAACACGTGTTGATTCTCAAGGCAGGCTTTCTCGTGTTTATCCACTTTGGCTGATTCCGCCTTTGCATGTATATATTAAACTACAACTAATAATATTAGTATAGATTGATATGTTTCTTGTTGTTTCTCTATCGATCTCTAGAGTTGTTAAATTCTAATCTTTTAAGTTCCTTGTTAGGTTTTTTCTTCAAAATTGGTGTGCATCATCAACTAAGGTTTCTTAAAAAAGTAATATTGCATGTTTTGCTTGTTATCTTAATACAAAATGGTGGTTATATCCCACCAATAACTTAACAACCACCGTAAACCTAATCTCATACTCTTTTGGATACTTATCGGATCATGTGATGATTTGTTTGGTGTACTTTATACACCCATCGAACCATTATTATTGTTTTTATCTTTTATATAATCAAGTCCAAAGTATAAGGCAAACAAAGTATAATGAAACACAAACGTTACAAGTTAGAATAACATATACAACACATATCCGGTTATTATTATTATTGTAAAAGATATATATGCACACTTCATAGTGCATACTAACATTTATTTGTAATAAAAGCATATCACGTGAAAAGTTGGTTGAATGCATGTGTCTTTGGCTCTTTGCTATGCCTATTAAAGGAACACGTTATTAATTAATAACGTACTTAACACTTCTCTTCTTAAGTTAGTATTTTTTTTACTGAACGGTCACAACACAATATTTAAATAACAAATTTTGATCCATATGTTTATTTATTAAGTATTGTATAATATATAAACGTAATAATTAATGGTAATTACTTAAGTTTATGTAAAGTTTTTTAATAATAAAAAAACTATAATATATAATACAATACTCAAATAAAGTATGAGAAAGTTGTAGTTATTAATTTAAAAATCATGAGGTAAGTTCATTTAACAATGATGGTTAAGTTTCATAGTAAATAGTAGTAGATAGTATATAATGTTAGAAGTAGATTAGATTATTGCAAAAGTGGAGTGAAAGGAGATAAAAGTGTATCCAGCTCATAGCCTAAGGAAGTAAGGATGATGGTTTGAGTTTCGTAGTAGATAGTATAATGTTGGAAGTAGATTAGACTATTGCTAAAAAAATATAAAATAAACAAATCAATATAAAAAGAGAGGTTTTGTAAGTTTAAGTTTTAAATAATATATTTGCACAACCCTAGTTTTGTGTTTTTCTATTTTTGCTTTATTTTATCAATCATTATAAAGCATTCAAGCGAAATAGAAGCCAACATGTCCAACAACCTGAACACCACATGAACAGATCAAGAAATTAAGTCAAGCCCATAACACTCCAGCCCATACCAATATAACAACTCGTAAAATACAAACAGTTAGAAAAATGAGTACCGTATATAAGCATACAAAATAAAATTTATTTAAATTTATATGAAAAAAGGTAAATTAAATTAAAAAATATAAAAATATTATACCCAAATTAAAAAGGCTAAACTATTTAAAAATTGTTGAGAAAGTTCGTTTTAAAAGGAAATATAAAAGAGTTTTATTAGAGAGCAAAGTGTGGTAAAAGAGGTTCAAAATATGATTATTCTTAAATTTTTTAAGATTTTCTTAAAGATTTAGGAATCCAAATGCAATTAGTGTTATTTTAATTTCTAGTATAATAAAGCAAAAGTAAATTTTGACATAGTTTGAGAGTTTTTATCACAATAATAGTTTTATATTCAATATGTATATATATAATATTTAATAACACTAATTACATTTTAGTCTCCTGATATTTAGTAATAGTAACCAAATATTTGATTATTTTTAATTTGAATAATATTTTTATAATAAAAAAAATTTTTAAAATAAATATTGTTTTCTGGTTTTACCACATGGTGTTGTGTTCTCGTATGTAGTATGGACACTGAACTAGTATAATATACATACTTTAACTCTATTAAATATTGACATGTTTCAAAGTTTATTAGAATATGACTAAGTGTAAAAAAGCATTTTTGGATATATATGTATATATATACTATTAATTAATTGGAAAATTGATGAATGTTCTTATATAATATAGCAAAACGTAAAAAGCTTACGTGGCACATTTTTAAAGCTTTTGGCTTATGTGACATCATATGAGAGTTTATCTCACAATAATGATTTTTTATTTAAAATATGTATATAAAATATATTATAATAAAACTAATTACATTTCCCCTAATATTTTGGAGAATTCTGAAAAATTTAAGAGTTTTTTTATTATTAACCCTCTACTACAAGGAGTGTACATAAGTCGGTTTATATTTGATAGAGTCTAAAAATGAAACTTATGGATAAAGTTAGTAATAACATGCAATTAAAGACCTTGGTGTATTATAAATATACATAACATTTTTATACGATTTTTTTAAATAAACTTCACCATAAAACTGAGCACTTTATAGTGTAGTAAATTTGAGTATAATATTACTATACTAAAAGTCTAATTTTAAAAGTATATCCGGTGTTCCGGATTACCACGGTTTTGTCTCAAAACTGATTGGAACATTCATGAATATCCTTAAAAACATCACTTGAATGTTATGCTCCCGAGCGTAGCGCGGGCACTAAACTAGTATATATATATATGTATATGATGAATAGTGTTTTGTATATGCATTTTGACCACATAGTTTTTTTTTTCTTTTTGTATTTTGCTCACATTTTTTTTGTGGGTTTTGAATTTTCACCACCATGTTATATTTTCACATTTACTAGGTGGGTTTTTGTGGGTTTGCATTTTGCCAATCAAAGCTTAACTATTCCATATTTTGGATATATGTATAATCGATAAGTCGCTAGCATAGCCGTTGTATTTTGTATGTATGGCCAAAAACTAGACAATGTTGAAAAATTTGTATCACACTCTTACACTCTAACTAATCTTTTCTATTGCTAAAAGGTAACTTTTGTATGTTGTGATCTGTCATAACACATCTTTCACGTTTTTTAAGTTAATTTTTTATGTAGCAAGTCATCATAACACCTTTCGTGAATATATAAATCTAGTTATAATAAACAAGATTTGATTTGACATTGAAATGAAGATATACATATATATTTTATACATAATAAATTATAGAAGAAAAAAAATAGGAACTATAATAGATTGTACATTACAAAGGTATGAAAGTTAATAAAAATATGCTTTAAAATTTAAATTGAAGATCTAAAAATATGCAGAAATTTGTATCGCAAATATTAGATATAGCCATATAGGTTTCGTAGATTATTTTAGATTTATGAATTTTTTATTACTCTTTGTGGGAGTTGACTGTTGAATTCAATATTTTAAAACTTTTCATTGGGCCAATGGGGACACCAACCATAGTGGTTATATTTCTCATAGATAAAATATTAAAATGTTCATAATGGCCCTCTAATAAGTACATGACCAAAATCAAGTTTTTCATATATATAGTTAGCTTCATTAGTTTGATTTTAATTTAACCAATGGAATTGCAACACTAAAATCCAATTGAACCATATAGAGAAGAGCCGAATAAAAAAGGACATGTAACAAGAAAATTGCAAATAAATTGTTCATTTTCATAAAGTGCATGCCTAAACAAGATGAAATGCTTGGTTGTTCAATTGCTCCTTCATCACTTGTTCATCCATGATCGGTCCATCGGCGCTTGGTGTTGGTGCATCAACTGGAGAAGAAACCGAGGACGGTCCCATAAAATTTGGAGTCGTTGGTTGAGGAGGTGTAAACAACAAACGAGGACAATACATTTGAAGCATTTGGGAGAAAAACGGATTCATAGGAAAGATTTTGGGCCAACATCCAGAATTTATGTTTGTAACCGCTTGGCAACAATCGGGCCAAATGCGTAAATCAAGCATTCCACCTTGGGTCGCCCTTAGAAGCTCCCCAGAGCACTTTGCAAGATCGAAAGACGCGGACCAACACTCAAAGATCTCCTTTGATGATCCAGGAGGACTCGTTGGTGATAGTCGGCCTAGTCCTTGTGATACAAGAGATATCAAGCAAAATATAAGAAACAAAACCCTATACCTCAAAGCCATGTTGATTGTTTGAGTCTTGATGGTTTGAGTGTGTGCTGGTTGATTTATACTTGATTTTGAGCATTAATATTTTAAATAAATGTGTTGACTTTCTATTGTGAAAAAGTGTTTATTAAAAAAATACCAAAAAATATCATATTTAATTTTCAACAATTGAATTTAAACTTTCCTTTATTGCAAATGTCATAAATTCTTTAGCATTTTTAGAAATGAAATGAATTTAAGAAAACTTTAGTAATTAGTTTGGAATGAATTGAAGTTAATGTGTGCATTTATATAAACGTGTTAGATACCGAAATTGTTAGTTGTAAAAATGTATAAACTTATATTTGTTTTTGTAAATCATCAAACTCATTTTATCATAAGTGTTGGTAGGTAAACAAACATTTGACCAGAACAGAGTTAACAGAATAACCATTGCAAACAAGGGTTTAAATCTTTAATATCCTACAATTGAAAAGACACAAAACCAAACTAAAATGTTAATGCTCCCTACTACATACTTGATAATCAAACATCTCATGAAAATACAAGGTCTCCTAGTTTAACAAATTATCTTCATTTTCTCTTCTTAGCCGGTGGTTGTTCTTCCTCGTCATCATCTTCCTCTTCATCATCATCCTCGTCTTCATCTTCATCATCGTCACCGTCCTCGTCATCATCCTCATCACCATCATCGTCCTCGTCATCATCACTACCTTGATTGCCATTTGCCTCGGGATCATTAGCATCTCCTTCATCATCATCGTCATCATCTTCTTCCTTTTCGTCACCTGAGAAGTCTTCATCTCCAGCATCATCATCATTTTCTGGCTCCTCTGCTTCGTTGTCATCATCATCGTCTTCTGTGTCACTACCGTCTTTGGCTTCAAGTTCAGTTTTGCTCTTCTTTTCAAGCTCAGAAATTGGAAACCTGCAAATTGTATTTGCAGAAAAATATATATCAAAGTTTTGGACTCAATATTGTTACACCGATAAAACAGTTTGGAAATAGAGGTTTACCGTTGATCATTTCCGATTAAAATCTGCAAAGTGTGTGCGCCCTGAAGCAGAAATCCCGTCTGTAATTGCAACAAAAATAAAAATGAATCAAAACAGCTTATATGCAAAACAAAAATACCAACCAAAAACCAGAAACTATGGAATTAAAACAGCCTGGTGCAAGTGCTTAAATTCATTTTCAATAGCCAAAGACAATAACTGTGCACAAATATTAATAAATTGGTCATAAAGTTTGTAGAAAACATTAACAGTAGCATCCGTTCTCTAAAACCACGGCTTTTAGCTGGCATGGTAGAACCGTAAACTTCAGAGAAACATGTTATTATACAAGCTTGCAGCTCAATACCACTAGACACTGGTGGTAAAAAACATAAACGAGTGATAAAAGTCAAACTTCAAGAATACTAAGAGTTTGACGTTGAAGACCATTCACAACAAATGAGCAGCAATATAAGATTCTCGAAAATAAAAGATCAGACTTTCTTCACACCTGGTCCAAAAAATCTGATCCTTCCAAATATACCATCAATCTTAAAATGTAAAAGAACTTTAAACTTAAGATTAGTGACTTTTCAACATCATTGCATTGCAAACAACCTTCCAATACTTACGATAACGTGATAAAAAGCTGATTTTTGGCCTCTTTCACAAGCACAATGTTTAGTTTTGCAACAAAAATGTCTCAAATAGTTAACTTTTGAAAGAAAACAATACCGAGGAAAAACAAGTAGGCTAAAACTGAAAACACAAAAAAAAGAGTCAAGAACAGTGGTTATTTCAACATTCACACAACTCTTTCTTGCAAACTAAGGTGTTTGTATTCATAAACAGAAAGCTAACTAACTTCTAAAGTACAGACAGCTAATTAACTTCAGAAGTACAAAAAACCTGAAACAATGAGCAACTAATTAGCCTATAATCTTCTAAACTTTCATTTACCAATACCAAAAGTCAAACACACACCTAAAATAGGAGGAAAAGCTTTAGAGTGTGACATCAATCTTAACAGAAGCAAAATCTAACTTAATAATGACCAACAGAAGATGAAATTGAAGCAAATCTGGTCCAAGTTACACAAGAACATCAAACACCTGGTGGGCATTCAGACACAAGAACATCTAATCATGCAAAAGAAGCCAAACAATTTATACACAGTACATAAAACCAAAAAAAACACTAAACTATTGCTAAATCAAAAAGACATCATCAATTTTAACAACTACAAGTCAATCAAACCAACAGTTTAGCAAAAATAAACACAATTTTCCATCAAAAACTCATTTTTTTTAAAATACGAAGGATGGAGATTAATTTATACCATCATGACAACGTAAGCAGCAGAAACATGAGCAGCCAAAAGGATATCAGAAACAGAAGCCATTTTCATCTTCGAAACGCTCAAATCAGAACTGAAAGATTTAATTGCTTCCATTGCGAAAACGCAGAAAAAATTATCCACAAAACAGGTTCAATAACCGAGTAACGATAGTGAGAGAGTGAGTAAAGATTGTGAATCGAAGGATTATTAGGGCTCGAAAGGGGTTTTGTTTGTTTGAGGCATTGAATGCTCTAGGGTTTTGTGGGGGTGTGAATTGTAAAATTGTGGATAAATTGGGGGTTGAATTTTGATAACTTTGTTTGACTTGAATACTTTAAGGATGAGGTGTGTGATTTTTATTTTTATTTTATTATTGTGAATCTAAAGATTTGAAATTTGAAATCAAATCTAATTAAGGCTCACTTCTACCCAAATAAATTCAAAAATCAGAAATAGTTGTCACATCCATTTCAAACAAGGACATCGTATTATTTTAAGGACATTACATGGTACTATCAAATGAAAATATAATAATATTATAAATAAATTCTACAAACCTGGTGATAAATAAGTAAAGTAAAGGTGTATGTATGTGATCGGTTTAAAACACTAATATCTGGCTAGAAATTGCAACACCCTTGTGACGACAAAAGTTGTAGCGTGACGTTGCTAACTAGTTTCTAATGACAAAAACTGAAGTAAAATATGAAAAAAAAGGAGAAAACATATAATGTTTTGTATGCTATGTTTTGATGGAATTTTATGTTGCGTCAAATAATTAGCACACATAACAAAGAATATTATGTCATGTCAAATAATAGGTGCGCACAAAGAGCAGTTTTACATCTTGTCAAATAATTGATTCGTATAGTTAATGACTTAATGATCTTACATGGTGTCATATAGTTTTTGTATACGACCTATATGAATTATAAGTCATATAGATGACTTATTTAACACTTTATAAATAGTGTAAAGTAGGAAATGAACAATGTAGTTTAATTGCATCTTTGAGTGGTGTGCATGACAATACAAGTCATATAACACTAAAATGATTCATATGATTAGTGTCTAGTAAATAAGGGTGATGTAGTGTGTTTTAATGACATCTCAAATGGGATCTTAATTCCACTATGATATTAAGGTTTTATTAGATTATTTTTAGAAGAGAAATATTTATTCTACGATAAAAAGTTTGGAAGGAAAATTAAGTGAAAATTTTCATCATGCATGAGTTGATAATCTTATTTAAACATAATGGATATAATTTTTTATAAATAATACTATTTAACCCGTATGTAATGCACGAGTATTAAACCTAGTATTAAATAAAGAACGGTTTTTTTGAACGGCAAATGAGTCCCCATAGACCTTTAGCTCACGCTGCTGCGAGCACAAACTAGCTACCCAACAACCTATGGGCAAAAAGCCGTAGGACGAGACCAACCCCAGTTGACCACACGAACCCCCTGAAAGAAACCTACATAGTGAGAAAACCCACTTAACAAAACTAAAACTAGAGACCTAATAAAAGAACTCAAATACATCAAACCAGCTAAGCTGGTCATCATTTGTAGTTTGTGTTTATATTTATGCTCTTGTTATTCTACATTCTATATTATTTTTTAAACAAATCTAAATTTTAATTGTGTCCGTGCTCCAACGTATACTTTTTAATTAATTGTTTCCGTTTATTAAAAACAAGTCCTACATTTTACCTCTTGACTCTTCTAGTATGTTTTTTGGATTGCATTTATGTTACGTGCTGAAAATGTTTGGGTTGAATTAGTGTAGTTAAAAACTTAAAACTACTATTGATTAAACTGTTACTGGTAGATCATTTACTGGTTATAACTTATAAGTCATCATTTGAATTATAAAATAACACGCATATTTACATAACTAGTACTAAAGCAGATTATACAACAAGGTTTGAGAAAACATTCTTAAAAAGTTACCACCCAATATGTATTGTATCATCCAACATCACTAACAAGTTGAAACTAAAACTCCTAAACTCCCATGAAAAGATACGATACTTACACCAACACAAGAGCCAAATACTCTTCTATAGCTTCACTTTCTCTAGTAAGTTCCATGTCATAATCTGAAAAAACATCTTCACTCTGCAAATCCCCTGTTATCTCGTCTTCCATCTCCACATCCCTTTCCATTTCATGATCAACATCTCCATTGTTCGGGATGGCTCCACTGCCGCCATCTGACGAGCCTTCACCCCCAGCACCGCTAGAACTCGCCACATTCTCTGCACCCGGCCCTGTGGGCGGTGCACTAGCGTTTTGTGCACCCTGCTCAAGAAGATGGTTTAGAGCAAGTTCTTCTGTTCCATAAGCACTAACAGCAGCCACAACTACCAAAAAATAACAAATTAATAATTCATCATAATTGTTACCCTGCATTTCTAAGGTTTCCACAACTCGAACCCGTCCCGTCACCTCCATGTCACATGGAAGCAACTTTACCATTGTATTTATTATAACAAATATAATATGATCGTAATATTATATTATTTCAATAATCAAGAGTAAAGTGATTTAGGAGGTTTTATACATTAAAAATGCAACTGCAATGACTTGCGATCCGTTTTCCTTTAAGCTAATCTATAACTATAACCATTCGAATAGAATAAAAGATGGTTAAAGAAGAAGAGATGACATTGTCGTAAAACACAAAAGATTTTATTTTTTCCGTTTTTTTTAAGAATAGGAGGGAGGGAGGTCACCTGTTTCTCTAGGGAACCCTAAGGAAACGAGACTTTCAATAGCAGCATCTGAAGATCTACGTGATCTCTTCTTCTTTCGTGATTCAATAAAAGACTACAAAAAAAGCAAGTCAATAAAACCTTTTTACCATTAATTTACAGATTTTACTAATTTTAAAAGTTACTCCTGAAATATTAACCTGTATATCAGAATTAGTATCTGGATTTGTCAAGTCATCAAGAGCTCTTTGCAATTCATTTTCATTTCTTCTAAGAGATTCAGCAGCAAGTTCTCTCTCAAAACTGCCAATATCAATAACCATATCATATCACATTATGTATCTAGAAACATTCACACAAAAAGTGAACGATTTAGAACAAAAACAGGAAACAGATACATTGTAAACTCACCCAATCGATGCCAATTCCTTTAACTTCTGAAGATCTACTGCTTTCTTAAGAGGGGTGACTCCAAACTTCTTCTGTTCCCTGTAATTTAGTTTTCGAGCACACGAGTCATTCTTTTCTTCTTGATTTCTACCATTAAAAAAAACTTACATGATTTCATTTCTTCGCCTGATGTCATCTTCAATCTTCTGTTGTTTCTTAGCTTTTTCCTCAACAAGAAAATCAACTGCACGCTCAACACTCTGATGGTTCATACGTAATGCCCTTTTTGCAGCACGCTCTCCATAACCCATCCCCATTAGCATTGATAGTTCTTCATCTGGAACCTGAAGCTACAATGAAACAATGTATATCAATACAATTGAAAAATCTATATAAATAGATTTTCTAGAGGTGTCAATTGTATCGGGTTGACACGTTGTGAGTTGAATTCTTCAACCCGAACAGACCCATATTCTTATTCGTGTAAAGAGCATCAACACTAACCCTCAGACACTTAAAGTTGCATAACCTGAACATTACCAGTTTAACTTAGTTGTAAACATATATTAATCGGGCTGGTAGGAAAAAATGGGTTAAACGGGTTAGTGGGTTGACATGTTTAAGTGTTTAACTAAACAGGTTAAGCAGCCCAACCCAAACACAACTTTTTTGCTTAAACATGTAAACCGAGCACGACCTGAGTTTTAAACAAGTTATATATGCCAACCCAAAATGGAAAAACCTGCTTTATGTCGTGTCTGGTTCGTATCAGTTTTCGGCTTGTGTCAGAAATTGGCACCCCTAGATTAAAAATAAAAAGGAAAGGTACCTGCAAGAATCTACTCCTAGCACTGTTTAATGATATCTTTGCCTTTTCAACATTACCGCTATGGTATGCCACTATACCTTCCAATAACTCCAATCTCAAGTGCCTATATTACAAAATTAGTGTCATATATCAATATAGATATATAAATATACATGCATAATGAGGTTTCTTACAATGCAAGTTCAGGATGAGCATTTCCATGAAGAAGTCGGAGACGGGTAGATTCTTTCCCATGAGATCGTTCAATTCCTTTTCGGGCTTCTTCAAGGCGCTTTCCAGCTACTGATAGTTTACTGATGTCTTTGAGCATAAAGTAACACCAAACCATATCAATTTGAAGTATAGGTACATTGTCGATTAGCTGGAAAAAAAAAAAGAAACAACAGATGTAACCGAGGAAGTGTTTGTAAAATCATAGATCCACAACAAATGTGACAACTTAAGACATTAGCATTATATCTAACTACTAAACGAATCCTTAAATAACTTTTAGTGATGAAAAATGACTTAAACATAGTAACCATCTTAAAACGAATGTGGTGTACCTGAACGACCTTGGAGTCGCATAGTGAGAAAGCCTCCTGCAAAACAGTCACTTGGATTATTACCAATTTACCACACATCTAATACGTCTTGATCGTTTTCAAGATTTCATTATGCGGGACTCATAACATGGTACAATATAAAACACCCTGAATGCAAATAAACAAAGATGTCAAAAGACTCAAAACTAACCTCTCCCATCATCAAAACTTCCAATGCATCTTCATACTTCTTATTTTTCACCAATCGCTTCGCTTTCCCATGAAACATAAGCCCCATCATCAGTGCACTGCCAATTTAGCATTCATTTTAGAGTTAATAAACCCCATACATCATTTCCCCTGAATTTAATAACCTGATCATACACTAATCGTACCGTTGATCGTCTTCAGTGCCCAACTGCACTTTCTCTCCACTTTGATTCTCCAATTCAAGATTAAAATCTTCAACTGGCAATGAACCATCAGCATGTCTCTTCGCCAGTGAAGTTGCAGCAGCCCTATAAATCTCAAGATAAAGTCATAACCAAAAACCCTTTTTAGTTTTTAACATGATTTTAATACAAATCAACAAACTTTAATACTGATCATATCATATCAAACCCTACACTAAAGCAACAAACTTTAATACTGATCATATCAAAGCCTACACTAAACACAATCAAAATTAACCTGAGTCGTTGAAGCCTGGTTGATTTTTCCTCTTCAGCGATCAACTCTTTGCCTTGATCAGGAGACACTCTAGTGACCAATATCTTGGAATTGTTCTTCAAACCTAATTCGATTAACTTTTGGGAACCACTATCATGACGTAAAACTTTTCCGGCACTTATAAGGTTGATCGAGTCGATAGCGCAGTTTAATCGGGTTGCAATTTGTTGTTTCAAAAGGGGGACAGTCCATTCGTTCAATTCGGCCTCTATGATACCAGACCATGCCCCTGCTATCTTCAATTTTTCCGCCATTGTTGTGTTGCAGAGTGAATGTTACGACGTCGTTTATTGGGGTTTTGAGTTTGTAGAAGACGACGATGAAATTGGAGAAGAATTTTGAGTTGTGAATAATTCTATCACGTTTGTTTATATGACTACATAATTGTTTATTGCGTTTGAGTGCTTCATGGTTTATTCATGTTCTATGATGACCCTTTGTGTTTCAACATTTACAAGACCCGTTTCTAGTATGCCGGTTCAAGCCTGAGAGGATACTAACTAGTTCCGAGTCTACGGTTTAAAATCGGTTCTATACTGGTTTTGTTCATCGGTTTTAGTTTAGGATCTTGTTTATTTGTGCACCTCTTGTCTTAAGTTTTGGGTTAAACCAAATTATAATAGAATTGATCGTTGTATCTTCTCCGTCCTATTTTTTTTACATTAAGTTCTATCTAGCAAAGCTTCTGATTGATGTTATCTCCCCGTATTTCATCTACATACATATATGTGTATACATTGGTTAATTTTGTGTATGTTTACAGGACCTATAAACATTTTAACGAATTTGTTGTGTTTACAATCTCTATACAAACCTTATAGTTTAAGATTAAGAACAATGTTACACCACCACATAAACGACTCCATGTTGGATAATCACTCTTTATTCATGTTGTTGCTCAAAGCCCGCATTAGATAAGTAGGTGTTTGTAATAAGATATGCGTACGAGATCAGATGATTGTATAATTAATCAATTTTGTTCATTAACGTATACTGTAGTTGAGTTTTCATAAATTATGATAGGTAAAGTAATTAAAATAAACAAATTTGATTAGCAATTTTTTGATGAAATCTAGAACTTAAAGACAAGAAGTAAACGTACTTGAATTATAAGGTTGTAAATTGCAATAACTTGAAAATTAAAAGCCATGACTTTTTCAGTTTTTCTTTTCTTCGGGACCAAGGAGTCATCCTTTGTTTTTTAGTTTAATTATAAATTTAAATAAATAAATATTAAACATAACTTATTTAGTATTATCGTAATATGATTCGCTATGCTATTTAGTGGAATGATCAGTTAATAATTCATAGCTAAACTGATATTAATGGACGGCAAATTCAGTTATATTTATTATATATAATCTTATCAGCTCAAAATAAATTTAAAAGAAATCAAATTCTAAGTAAAGTCTTGTAAATCATTTTAATCGATCTCATCTCTTTGTTATACACTTATTATTATGGCCATTTGGTCTAACGGCATTTCAATGATGGACTAAAATACTTGACTTCCTAGGGGTCATGAGTTCTAGTATTGAGGAGAGGGGTTTTACACAGAAAAGGTTAAAGGTTCCTGTTGTGGTTTTCCCCCGGGGCGGTTAGTTGACGAGTCTTATACTCCAACTTTCCTACCCTTCGGAAGGGTTGGTCGGGGCCCCGAGAAGAGTATTCTTCTCTTAGGGGAGGGAGCTGCCACACTCTGCCGCAAATAATCCCTCTTACACGGGATAGGCCGTGGGCTTCTAGGCTCGGTCATTGCACTCCCCTGAGCCACTGATTAGCTCGTGGTGCAACTGCCGTTCAAAAAAAAAATACTCCAGTTTTTTTAAGTAATGGTTGGTGCGACGTTCTATGACCGATGCATTCAAAGATTAAAGATCGAGATTGAAACCCCGTCTCTAACACCAATATGTGTTTTTATCAGCATTGGAGCTCTCCCATTACTATGAATGCAACGGAAGCTCCCAAATCATCTTACTATTTATACATTTGTTTATAAACTTTTTAATTAGAATATAACTACATGGTTTGTTTAAGTTATTCGATCATAGTGGTTAGTCTTACTTTTATAGTTTTAAGTTTTAACTATAGAATATATACATACATGCGGATACAAATTATAAACAAAATGAAATAGCCTTTAAACGACCATCATGTTGTGTCACGCTAGCTTTCTCATTGACTAAATTAAATTCAATTCATCCATGACACTGTAAGTAAAGAAAATGGTTAATTAGTATGCACGATTGCAGTTTGAGTAAATATAGTACATGATTAAAGGGAACAATACAAACTCATATGACAATGTGGATTAATGTAGAATATCATTACATATATATATATATATAGTTGTAATTATTCTCTATATTCTTCTTGTTATCATGTCATATATAGTGAAATTAAGTTAAGATTTGTTTGTGTTTGTTGTGAAGTTTATTAGAGATTGTTGATGAGTTTTGGTCATTTGGAGTATGTCCCATCTTTATAAATGAAATAAATACCGTATTGCTCTCCAAATTATGAGATATGCAGCTACAACCGTTTTCATAAAACATGCTCTCGAGCTGAGGTGGTAAATATATAGAGGCCACAACATATAATTAGTTTTAGTTTTCAAAATATTGGATAACGGTTTAAGACTTAAAATAATTTGGATTATCCATTCTCTATTTCAAGCATCCAGCTCAAACTGATATATTTAAATACAAGAGTTGATAGCGGATGAGCTTATTTAAAATTAATACCACTAATGAAAAATATGAGAGACCACCAACCCCTACTATCCTCGCACATGGATTTCACATAGCTAATGCTCCCTTTAGTAGGAAATTTACTTTTAGCGAGAAAACTCATAAGTCATAACATAACATGAAATTCTATTTTTTGTCACACGTGAGACTTAATACCACGACCTTTTATTTTAATAACCATCGAGAATAAATGCAATTTAGGTCAACTTGATCACTATTGCTTTTGGGGAGAGTTTATTCATAAAGCTAAAATGGTTGTTCATAATCAATTTTAAATACACCAAAACTTACTTAAAGGAAACAAACATTGTTAACCACAAAGTATTAAGAAAATCCAAGAGGATGAGAGAAAATTTAACCATCAAATTTAGTATTAAAACTTCATGCAAGATCCAAACTCTATTGAGTCTATCTATCATGTCCTATCGTTAAGTCAAAACACAAACGACATTTGTGCGGTTGTTTTAGAAAATGTAGTTTACCAAAATTAATATTAAAACTTAAAAAATAATTCATATTTACCGGTGTGATGAAGATCTTTATAACCTTAGATTATAAATTTATATCTTATATAAGTGTTAAAATCTTACAGCCATTAATAAAAAGGTATACGGTTTTTAGTGTTAAAATCTTATAAGCATTAATAAAATGTATATTGGTTTTCACTGGTTTCAACTATCAAATTTTGGCTTCTAACGGTCTCAACTATTGAGTTGACTATCAATGATCTCAATTTTATCATTTTGACAACCAACGCTCCGCCATTAAATTTTTTTAACCTATTTAAGTTTTTTTCAAATTCAAGACCGATGTTTTAAACATTTTGATCGGAAGGATAATACAAGTTGATTGATGGAAAAATTACCTCGAAACGGCGCTTCGAACAATGAAACAATGCTTCAATCGGGTGTTTATAAACCTAACAGTGCTTCAATCGAATGTAAAAATTTTTACCGTTCAGAGAGCCGTTTTGAGCAAACTTTTACATCAATTGACTTGTATTATCCTTCTGATCAAAAGACCTAAAGATCGGTCTTGAATTCGAAAAAACTTAACGGCGTTACAAAAAATTTAACGACGAACCGTTGTTTGTCAAGAGATAAAAGTTGGGACCGTTGAAAACCAATTAATAGTTGCGACCGGTAAAAGTCAAAAGGTGATAGTTATGACAAGTAGAAACCAATATACTTTAGTAAAAGTTGTCATTAAGCTCTCAAACATATACAAGTCCGAAAGTTTTATGATTTTGTCGGTTTACTCCTGAAACAGACTAGCGTTATTCTTGAAAATCAAACTAACAATTGATTGTTGAAATCACGTCTAAAACAAATGTACATACCTGGGTTATGAAGAAACATATGATTAACCCGAATTCTTATAAAAGTTAAAAATACTAAAATTATAGAGTTGAATTGTTCTAAAATTTAAAATTCATATTACCACAAGGGCTGGGCTTGTGTAAGTTGTGTTGTGTTCCAGAAACACCCATTTCCCCCTCCGTTCATCTTCCCAAGATTCACATGGCCGGCGCCGGTGCAACCAAAACTCCAACGGCAACAAAATCATCATCCACCAAACGCAACAACCACAAACCACCACCACAACAACCACCTCAAACACCCTCAACCCGTCGTCAAAACCTCCTCCAACTCGTCGCCATCGCCGCCTCCGCCACCGCCGCCGCCCACTCCTTCCTCACCACTCACGACCTCACTCTCCACCCAACCCAAACCCTAACCCTTGAATCAAACATCTCCTCTGTTTCACTCTCAATTTCAAATCTTCTCTCCCTCATTCACCATCCAATCGCATTCGCAATTCCCCGTCCACCGCCACCACCACCGTGCTGGTTCCACCGCTTACTCTCATCAAACACCGATACCGATCAATTATTCATTGACTCATTTCGTATGTCGAAACAATCGTTTTCGTATCAACTCGCACTTTTATCCCCTTCTTTGTCATCTCTCCCAGTTCCACCGAATTATGCTGTGGCAGCTACTCTTTTCAGGCTTGCGCATGGTGCCACGTTTAACGCGGTCGCTAGACGATTCGGTATCGATTCTCCGACTGCTTGTCGGGTCTTTTATGTTGTATGTAAAGCAATTGTTGATAATTTGGGTCATTTGTTTGAACTAAGGTCTGATTTGAATAGAATTGTGTTAGGGTTTGGTTGGATATCACTTCCTAATTGTTGTGGTGTGTTGGGGATTGATACTTTTGCTGTTGAAGGGAACTTGTTTGGGGAAAATGGGTCTGTTTTGGTTCAGGCTTTAGTTGATTCAGAAGGTAGGTTTTTAGATGTTTCTGCTGGATGGCCTAGTACGATGAAGCCGGAGCTTGTTTTACGACAGTCGGAGTTGTTTTCGGCTGTTGAGGAGTCGCGTGAGTTGTTAAACGGTCCGTGTTATGAACTTAGTGATGGTAGTTCGATTCCTCAGTATGTTTTGGGTGAATCTTGTTTTCCTCTTTTGTCGTGGTTGATTACGCCTTTTAGAAAAAGTGATACTGATGATGATATGGAAGATGATGGTTTTGATGATGGTTGTTTGAATTTGAGTTCATTGAAACAAGCTTTTAATTCGGTTCATAGCCGAGGGATGGAGTTGGTTGATACTGCGTTTGGTAGGCTTCGAGGGAGGTGGAGGATTTTGTCGAAAGAATGGAAGGAGGAATCGATTGAGTCGTTTCCTTATGTTGTGGTTACGTGTTGTTTGCTTCATAATTTTCTTATTAAGTCTAATGAGGAGTTTCCTGATGAAGATTCGGATTATATAAGGAATCATGATCTTTCGGATTATGAAGGTGAAGGGGATGAAACAGGAGAGACGATTAGAAGTGCGATTGCTGCAGACTTAAGTCGGGTAAGTCAAACATGATCAACCGTGTTCATTAAAGTACATGTTTTTTTTTATATTTTGTGTGCTATGAATAATGTTCTTTGTTATAAATAAAATAAACTAGTAGTAAATTTAGTTATTTGACCAATATTCGGACGGTTCTTGTAAGCAATAAGTAAAAAATGTGAATGGCACTGTGTGTAATAAGTTGAACTAATATTATATGTAGATAATGGATCATATCTTTACTATAACCAAAGCTATCATCTTTACACTAGTTATCTTTCTTGTTAGTATTGAAAGGGAATAACAATAACTAGTGTGTTTTTGAATAAAAACGATAGTAAAAACGCGAGCTTTCCACTTTGTTTTTTCTTAATATGCATCAACATATGTGAGAGGATCTTGGGTTTGAATCTTTTTAAATTTTACTAACGAAATTATTACTGTGCTTTGTTTGGCTATTTCAGTGGGAAGATTGTTGACTTAGAGTAGAGCAAAGAAGTAAGGTATGATTCTGGATATCGCTTTGATTCAGATTTCTAATTACTTTATGCGCCTTTTATATATTAGTTAGGTTTGACGCCGTTGTTTTGGTTCCAGAAACAGTGTTGCTGAAACTGGGAACAAATGCAAATGAAACTTGATCATTGAATCGTAGTGAAAGGCCTCAAATTTTGTAGATACCTTCAAGGGTTTTCAAATTTGGTAAGAAATGGTTGTCAAGTTTGTTAGTTAGTACAGAAGCAGATTGTTTGCTAGAAGTCTTTTCTTGAATCAAAATCAAAATGAAAAGTATTATCTTCTTAGAAGTTCATTTAAGATTATGTGTCGTTGCGCCATCATATCTTTGAGAGCTGCTAGTTCTTTAAATGTGCTGTTTACGTAACTGTTATGTGCATCTGACTAAATGTTGTTATATGCATTGGGCTTCAAGACTTACTTTCAGTTCTTGCTATTGTACACATCTAACCTTTTATGACTTAAGTGGCGGCATGGTGCTGGTTTATGATGATGTGGCAAATGATGTGGAGACTTGTAGGGCTGCCACATCAGTAAAAATTGCAACAATAGCAAGAATTGAAAAGTTTGATGCATTTGAAAGTAAGCTTAAAGTCCAATGCATACAAAAAGCAGTTGATGTAAAGTTAGATGCAATTTCATATAATTTTTCTTGCTTGCCCTTAAAGTATCTGGGGACATGTTGGACCTGGGCTGAGTGGGCTTTTTGGGTACATGTACCAGGCTTTTGCCATAATGGGCCGTTTGGTAAGTTTTTAATGTTATCTGATCTCTTCATTCTGAATCTCATATATCTTAGGTTCATTAAGAAGTTTTGTTGTAATATGTTTAGCAAATAGGGTATAAAATCTGACAATACGCAAAGAGCTGTATTGTTAATTGTTATATTGATTGGATACTCAGAAATTAAGTTGAAAAAATTAGATGGTTGAAGTTCTCTTATCTAAGAGTTTTAACGGATCTTATGCTGATACATGAAGATAGAATCTTATGTTGATACGTGAAGATAGAGTAGATATATGTTGCTGATACACGAAGACAGAATCTTATGTTGATATTTGAAGATAGGGTTGTTTATCTATATATGCTAATATGCGTGCAACTATACGGCTATACCTATTAAATGTTACTCGGACACATCAGAGTGATTCTAAGTTTTGACACTGCCACCACTTCTGCTGGCATGCTGTAGTGGCGGGAACAGGACGATGACTGATTGATTGCGGTTGCTGTGGGGTTTATTTCTGAGATAGCAGATATCTTAGCCTAGCCTACACAGAGTGACGGAACTTGACCATCCATATTTTCATTTAAACCAAAAATGTGGTTTGACCCAAAAGTGTTTGAATGGGGTACAACCCACATGAGGACATATTAATATAATAAATCAAATATATGTGTCATGTGGTCGGTCTGTCTATAGCGGACCCACTTGTGACATCAAGCCCAACTGGCGGTCCTTTATACCCACTATACTTTGCAACTTGGTCCATCAACCCTTGAACTTTTCAACATCACTATTAAAAATAAACACTTTATTTAGGTGACAATTGACATGGTTCCTTTATTTATCTATCTATTTATTAAGCCGTTGGTAGCAATGGTGTTTCCATCGTAGTTTTTATTTCTACTCTAAGTTTACACATGCAAAATGTAACTTAGTTAGAGTTGTCACAAAGATAACAATTTGCGACACACTATATCTTTATCATAATGAGAGCAGGACAGGTCATGTAAACCGCTTAATCAATTGGTAGTTAGTAAGAATTAATCGATATAAAGGATTAGAGGGTGAGGCCGCTATTTCCTTTCTTATGATACTATTTATTTTCGTTGGGTATGATTGTTAACTATTGGAGAATAATTCTTTTTATTTGATTGTTTGTCATTTGACAATGTACGTCAAATTGGCGTGACAAAAGAAAACAAACGTGGTAGGGGGCTAGCACCTTCATTTTCAAAATCTTATCCATTAGGGGTAAGAAATGATAAACAATGCTTGTACTTCATATATTATTGATAACGAGCCATTTTTGTCGACTGACGGGTTGAACCTGAAAATTTATATACATGGGATTAGTTGAAAGCCTTGGTTCCCAATACGGTTCATGTATTTACGTCTTTCTCAGAGTTCCAGCTAGTATTACCTTCCTAAGCCTTTGGTACCTAGTTATTTCAATACAAGATGATAAATCTTGGATGTAATATAACCGGCCACTATCATATCATGTGTGTCATGATCATAGATGTCATATAACCAGTATGATTTCATTCGCTTTATGAAGGTGTCATAATTTGTGGTTATATACATTTGGAAACGTTGGCACAATGTGAGTGTTAAGAAAAAAAATGTCTTTGCCTACTAAAAGGAATGTTATACACATAAAAAAAAAAGCATGAAAAAAAATTATTATTTGTAAACAAGTGTTAGCATGTGAGTATGGGAGAGATTCCGTTGTAAAAAGTAGTGAATTTCTTGTATTCATATGGAAGTCACTAGATTGTTTTCAGACTGTCCACAAGATCCTAGACACGTTTAACTTTATTATGAATTATTTAATCCTCGGTTTTTCATACAACTTTAGCCAGTATTAGACTAGATCCTTAACTTGCTGAGATTTCGTGAATTGCTAGCTAATTAACAGGACCAGCTAAAACATTTGCGGATCATTGTCTACTCACGTGTTGAAACGCTTGGGATCATTGTCTACTCTTTTGTTCTCATATGTGTGACAGAACCCTAACAATTAAAGATAGTTATGCAAAGAAAGTGTTTATGCTACCTATGTAGTGTTGATTTACAAGAACTAGAAATCAAAGACTCTTGATATTAAACTGAAAAATAACAGTGAATTGCTCTCAAAATGGTTGGAGCCATTTCAATATTAAAACCAAGAGAATACAAACTTGACACACAAATAAAGGAAATAAGTAAGGGACGCAGTAACCAACTTCTACCACTATATCATGACTTATTCTTCTCTTAATTTACCACAAAATTAAAATAAAATAAAGGGGGAATTTTGTAAAAATGTAGCCAACTTTGTCAACAGTTCCAATTAAGTACCTAAAACTTTATTTGTCTTTCAAATGTCAATGAAGTTTCATTAAGTGTTTTAATCCTACGTACTAATTTTACCATTATTTGAATTTTTAAAAATTGAGTTGGGCAAATAAAATATGTATAAAATTTGGATACTATTTTATGATTATTTTTCTTTAATTTGACTTAAAATCAATAAATTTAGAAATTTGTTATTAAGTTGAAAATTCTTAGTCTTCACTTTTAGATCTCGTTTCAAATTGATTGGAAAAAAACTTTCACTTTTTTATAATCATAATTCATGTATGTTTCATATGCCCAACTCAATTTTAAAAAATTCAAACATTTGTAAAAATTGTACATAAGATTGGAACACTTATGAAACTTCAGTGACTTTAGAGAGACAAAAAAAGTTTAAAGTATTTAATTGGAACAATAAGTAAACTTAGTTATATTTCAATGACATTTTCCCTAAAATAAAATAGGAAATTAAATTTAAAACTTCAAATGGCCAAGTAAATAATGTTAACGTTCAACATGTACGACTCGTCGTAGCTTGTAGTCGTTTCCCTGGTCAACCTATATTAAAGCGAAACCAATGACACATATTAGTAAGCAAGATGATACGCTCGAAACTCATACGACCAGGGTTCTACAAAAGGCCTTTAAGGCCACAAGCGACTTTATGTTGAGTTGAGTGAGTCTTTTTAAGGTATCCAATATTTCATTTTAAGAATCCGGTCAAATCTAAATTTAAACAGAAAACCTTTGATGAGACACTGAGATCTACCTATTATAATATATGAGTATTTTGTGTCATTGTAACTAACGCTAGAAGGTAGAGTCTGTTGCAAAGAAAACTAAAGTGTAAGTACGTTTAAACATAAGACGAATTAGGAATTTATGTATTTAGTTTATGATTGGATTAGATTTAATGGATGTGTGATTCTAAAGTATTATTGTTTTGGTGTATAACATCTAGCGCCCACTCACCAAACTCGGTGCACCAAATTAGCATATTAAACAAGAGTGGTTCAACTTCACCAGACAAGTCTAATGATTCCAGCCTAGTTGGTTGAAGACACTTGGTTTTACAGTGATGGTCCAGAATTCTAACCCCCTGTCTGTAAGATTTTTCAGTACAAATTACATTGGTTTTCCCGATTGAACACCTAGCCAAACTCCAATGTCAAATGAGCCCGGTTAAAATTACATATTAACTGGAGTAAGTGATGGGTTCCTCATTACGGAAGATGCAACTGACTGGTTCCATAAATTAAAAGTCGCCTTAAAAAAAAATTCACTAGACCAGCACCTGATTATTTATGGTTTGTTTGTTTTTAATTAGGGTTTAAAGATTTTAATTAATAATTCAATTTGTCCATGATACGAATCCTCCTATACCATGCACAGGCAAATTAGGTCCCAAAATCAAAGTCACAAACGGGATGCCCTTTCATATTCAAATTCCAGCCTGTCAACAACGCACCTACCTGCAAATCAAACAAAGACTAAATTAAACCAACATAAAAAAATCAAAAAATAAAATACGATTCTTACCGGAAAACCTAGCGGTGACGGAACGGACTTTACGGATGAACTTGAATCACAGTTAACGAAAACGTATAACCATAACGGAACAAATTGAAGCGATATTGAACTTGATCAAATATGGAGATGCAGGTCATCATCAACACAAATTGTTAACTGTTAAGGTAGCTTAGATTGAATTGAATTGAATTTTAATGTCCAGAGTTCAGATTGATTTAGATTAGATTTCGAATTGAAGCTGCTTGATTCGCCATTAATGGCGGCAACCGATGATTTTATATATTGTCCTCTAATTGTATATATACACATAGAAAGTAGATCTTCTCTTCTATCATGTAATTAAGGCTCGTTCCGTGCCCTAATTTTTCAAAACTGCTCATACAGATCTCTTCAAGTTTCCGATCTACGATTCGCCGTGATTTGTTGTCAACCGTCGATTGCTCCGTCGAGTGAAAAGTTTAGAAATGAACATACCAAAAATTAAGCAATTCTAAGCATCCTCCGCCTTTGACATGACCGATAACCTGCTAGGTCTAGCCTGAAACGACGTTCTCCGTCGTTGTTGATGACACGACGGTCGGATCAACGCCGCGAGAGCTCTTTTCACCAAATCACCTCCTTCAACTGTTCCGATTCTCACAAGCGAGTTAGTCATCGCTGATCTCCTCGCGTTGAGTCGATTCGAAGGATACGTCGCCGTATTATGATGAATATTGTTGCTGTTGTTGTTCGTGTTTTTATGCAAGCTGCATCTGAACGATCCTGGATGCGATGTAGGTGAACACATACACGTCCTCTTCGGAGTCTTCACCGCCTGGTTTTGATTCCTTGGAACTGAAGATATCGATCTGCTTGGAGAAATCGGACGGTTGTCAATCGAGAAGCGAACGGATGACGCCGGAGATGAATACAGGTTTACCGGAGATGGAGAAACGGATCTGTTTTGGAAAAAGGAAGTGGATCTGGAGGAGAAGGCGGAGGTGGTGGAGGCGAAGGAAGTGATCGCCGGAGAGTTGTGGAACCTTCCAGATGGTGAGTGTGATCGATGTATAGGTCCGGTGGTGGTTGTTCTTCGTGTTGAAATCGCCATTGTTGTTGTTGTTTTAGAGAGTGATATTTTTGGATATTGTGTTGGTTGTGTAAATTGGCAAACATAGCTTTACTCAAGCATCGTATTTATAGGACTGGAAAATGGGATTAATTTTTTAAAGAAATATAAAAAAGGTATAAAAACGATTTGCCGTGTCCGTTGTTTGGTTGGTTTACGGTGGGTTTCAACTTTCAACTCTTTCTTAATAGAAAAATTGAATTGGAAGTTGGTTTCGGTGTGCGCGAAACGACAATATTGAAAGCCGTTTTGAAACAGTAGTTGCAACTTGCAAATGCCAATAATTGTTGAGTGTTAATTAATTTTATATCTCGCTATATACAGATGGGTGTAGTTAGATATTTTTTTACAAGTTATTAAAATAATATATATGACATCTTTTGGTTGTTTATATCATCATTGCTAAGCTTTAAGCAACGTTAATTTCATCATTAACAAGACTTAATACAAATGTTTTTGACAGATGGTTGATGAAGACAAATTTAATTAAACCTTACTTGAATCCATCGTCACTTACCTTATGATCATCTATAATTTCTAGCGAAGATATCTTCCAGTCTTAAGGCGATGATATGGTCCATTTATCATCTCCATCCATAATAATTTACCATTCAAAATCTACCACCTATTATTTTCTTTATCAGCCATTTCATATCTTAAAACTCCAATCATTAATAACCATTTCATGACTTAAACCCATACATTTTTTATTTAATTAAAAAAATCACATATCATTAAAATGTAAAACAAATAATATCACAGCGTATGAACCCTCCTACATCTTCTTGATTTTAACAAAGAAAATAAAAAAAATGGTCACAACACAACTCACATCACCGTCCGGGTCACCGTTGTGCGCCGCCTCAAATCATCTTCACCAGAAACACAACTGCAACTCATCACATCACTTCTCTCTTCAATTCCCAAATCCAGCACGCCAATGTCCAATTATATATCAAATCCTCAAAATTACTCCTATCAAGACATGCAAATTGACCCTCAATTCGACTTCGATTTCAGATCTTACAATGTTTCATCTTCTTCTTACAAGAACAAGGATCTTGTGGCGGTGGGTAATAATAAGTTGAAATTGAGGAAGGGGAAATCAGTTAATGGATTGAAGACGAAGAAGAGTTATGATAGGGAATCAGAGTTTCAAAGGAAGAAGATAGTTGTAGTATCCGTTCTCAACACATCCAATGTTAAAAAATGTGGGCACCTCACCGCTTCGGTGACGGAACCATGCCAACCCCGTCCCCGCGTCATTGATTTACCACGCCCGCTCATGGTTGGACCCCAATCATCCTATCCGCATGTACTCCCATCCCCATTACCCTTACATTCTAATATATCAAACTTAATAAGGTTATTTAATTAAAATTGATTTTCCTTAAAACTGTTATTACATGTAATAAATTATTTTGTGATAACTTTTTATATATATGATTATATTGATAAAATCAATCTTAAGTTAGAACCACTTTGCTCAAGTGATACGATTCATGATTCCTCATGTATTATTATTCGAATAGTTTCTAATTTATATGGGTCATGTTCCCTAGTAGTTGCAATCGAATAATTTTTTTAAGAATATATTGGTGAACAATAATTGTAACAACTGATAATGTATCTTAATGAGCAAGCACATATTTAAAATATTAACACGGGAAACAAAATTGCATATTTTCTTCGGATTCTGTTGTTAGAATATCTTAGCTTAATTATTTCTTATATATGGTAATCTTTTTTATTTGTTGTTTTATTGTTTAAACTAGACTTAAGACCGGGCCGCGTGATGTAACAGTGAATCGCGTGGTCTGATTTTGTGTATATGAATTTGTCACATACGTTGATAAAAAATATCATGTCTCGTACATTACGATGAGCATAAAGCCGTAATGTCCATACTAAAAAAGAAATATCTAAACTTAGAGGTTAAAACGATAATTAAATCATATTCGAAAGGTTGAGGTTCAATATATTAAAGATTTAAAATTTAGTCTCAAATGGTTAAAAGTCTCAAATCACAAGTACATAAAAAGTAATTTACTCAAAAATAACATCCGATTATCTCGATTTTTGAAATCTAAAAACAAAAGATTTTTGATGTAAAATAAAAAAATTCTTTAACTTCACCACCACCCTAGCTTCTAATCAAAACTGATGGACTAAATAATAGTAAGATTTCAAATACTTATTTGTTTCTTGGAAACGAATTAATTGAAGGAGGGAGTGAGCTAGGGGCCTATATATAAAAGAACGGTTCAGAAAGGGTTTTGTTGAAGGAGCTTAAAAGAAGCAACCGCCAATAAAGAAAGTGGAAATGATCAACCAAGAATAGTAGCATTTCAACATGGCCTAGCTAGTTGATTTTAGTTGACTATCATATCTCTCTTGGCGTGGGGCACAAGCATATATATGCATATATTGGCTTCCCACTTGATGGGAATAACATTTTTTTTTATTTCGTTTCCTTATAATTTGAAAGCACTTAGAAACAACATTAGATTAATGTTGAATACAAAATTATTGTTTATATTGAATTAACTCGGATGAAAATCTCATTTTGTTTTAACTTAATTACCTCAATACACATGCAAGTACACAATCATAAACGTTAAAAAACTTTTATAACTCTATATATACACTCCATAGTTTAATTAATTACAAAGTGATCGACATAAGATAATTAAAATCCTTCCAAAAATGAAAGGTATATATATATGATCAAGAAACTACTGCGAGTCGGTTGTTGTTGCCATTCAACAAGCAAAACCGACTAGGCTTCTGTTGGAAGTTCCTCCTCCTTTGAAGATCTCGGTTGGATGGCTTTATCATCAATCTCAGTAACGCGTTAACCAAGTTGGATTTATTTACCATGGCTAACTCCCACGAGCCACGGATGGGTGCACCTCTGCTAGGACCCTTGTTGAGGGTCCGGTGGCGGCTGCACCTAAATGAGCCCGGATGGTTGGTTGGAGAACATAAACATGTCGTCCTTGGTGGTAGCTTGAGGTTTAGTGTTTGAGTATAAAGTGGGAGTTTTTGTGGTCATTTGGAAAGTTTTTTTGTTCTAAAGAGTTTAATTCGTGAGGCAAACCAATGAGAAGCTGAGTTTATGGTGAATATAAAGCACTTCCTTGGTTGTGAAATTACGTAGATACCTTTTAGTTTGGTTGAATATTAATTGAATAAGGCATATGATTTGGTCAAACAATGACAAAATATCAGACTATATAGCTTTGTTATTGGTTGTTTTATTGTTATTAAATTCAAGAATTGACTAACAATTATTAATATGTGAATTCAGTCAAAACTTAGAAGAGACTACTTCAAGAAAACTCTTCTGTCAGTATTTTCACATATAGCTAGATCATAACTAGATTTTTGTCATAAGCCGCGTACTATCACAGCCGGTCATAGCTTATATACGTGTCATGAGGTGTAGCATATTGTATTACACGTCACAACCTAAAGTCGTCAAAGTAATTTAAAAATCAGTTACAAGAAAAAAATATAAATAAAAAAGTTTAAAAACAAATAAGAAAAGACAAGAGTAACTAAAAGGTTTGAACCTCAACTTCAAAAAACCAAGCCTCTATCCAATCCTCCACAAATACTTTTCGTAACTATTTAGAATACAACGAATCTATTAGGATTAGAATACATTGAACCTTTTAGGAAACTCAAAAGAAAAGTAAAAAAAAAAACTAAAGGTCAGATTCAAACATTAGACCTTCAAGAGCAACAAAAACGCACAAATCAGTCAACCAAATACTCAACATATGATTTGTTAGAAAACAATTGTATTTAAAGTAAGTACAAAGCGGAAAAAAAAAGAAAAAAAAGTTTTTTAACGTCTAATAAAGACAAATCACGTGTTCCATCAAGCTGGAACCGACAATAGTTCTTAGTGTGTGTATATATATATATATATGTATATACACATATATAGAAATAGGAATTACAATCACGTATTTATAAATTTTTGTGGTTATGGTCTAAACAAGTGTGTTTTTATAATACGTTGTGTTGACAATTTTAGTAATTGTTTATAATAAATTAGAAGTATTTAACTTTCCGGTTTTGTTGAATTGAATATTCGGTTACTTAGAACAATTGTGTATATGTAGCAATGGGGGGTCGGAAAATAAAGTATGTGATATGGATGGCCAAAACTCAACAAAACAATACCGACCAAAATTAAAAACCATAAATAAATATTTAGTGTCAAAAAGCAAAATTATTAGAAAGCATATTGAATTTTAATAATTTAAACTTTTATATATTGACTGATATTAATCTTGACTATAAATTTATTAAAAGTTATCTTGAAACGACGATCCGAACGACAAATTTTTTACATCCGATTGATGCATCATTAGGTTTAACCACCCAAGAGAAGCACCGTTCCATTGTTCGAAACGCTGTTTTGAGGTAACTTTTTATACCAATCATTTCGTGTTCTACTTCCAATCAAAAGGCCTAAAACGTCGGTCTAGATTTGAAGCACTGTTAATTTTATTCAAAAGTGGTATGTTGATTGCCAAAATTATAAAGTTAGGACCATTATCGGCTAAAGTTGTTAGTTCGGACCGACACAGACCAAAATGTAATAATTGAGACTATTTAAAGCCAATATGTTTTAGTTTTTAAACTAACTGTATTATCATATACTGATTAAATCGTACAAAAGAAAGAGTTAACTGTAGTTTTGGTCTCTGTGTTTTGATACATTTAACAGTTTCAGTTTCACCTTAACAGTTTTGGTCCTTGTGATTTTATTTTCTAACAAAAATGATTTTGAGCACTAACTCCATCCAATTTTCTAACAGATAAGTGTGTGTCGTCAGAGCGTGTACCGAACCCGAATCTAAAACTTTGGGTATCCGAAGTTCGGGTATTCCGGTTTCGAAATATCGGGTTTTCGAATCGGATTTCGAAAGCTGATATTTTTAAGCATTCCTAAATTATGGAGTACTACAAAGGCTCGTAGTGACTCCAACGGTTTTGATTTGAACACAAACACGCCATGCATTCTCGTTTGGTTACCTAAAAGTACATATTATTGACTATGTATATATATATTGTTGGCATTTGTTACATGCTTATTTGATTATTTCGCTCACACTTATCAATATGCCTTTACAATATTGTAGTAAAATATATCATGTTGTCTTACTACTTGCGTTGGTATTATTTGTTAACAATTGTCATCTCTTTGAACCAAAGTAATTTAAAACGGTTCATATTTTCTGAACCCAAAAATATTCATAAGGAGATAGTACACGTTTACATGCAACAGGTACAAGTGTGTGAAGTCGAAGCTACGACTTCAAATGCAGTATATATACCCGCCCAAGTTGGGCGGGTATATATAATCTCTTTCTAATTAAGGAATTATATATGCGTGAATTTATAAATTTACATATATGTTTAAAACTTTATAAAATGAAAAGCCAGGTTAGGTTTTGAGTGATTCAAAATAGGTTTAGAAAAAAACTTAAAATTTCTGGTTCCATATATGCACATTAAATATATATTGGGCGTAAAAAGATGCACATTAATATTGACGAAATTGACTTTGAATGTGTGGGTGGACACTAATTATTAATTAATGCCTCTGGCTGTCATGGGCTCATGGCTGGTATTAAAGATGGGCAAATGCTAAACGTGGTCCATGTATGCTTAATTAACATACCAGAAGCCCACTAGAGGTATCTTTTATTTCTGGACGCTAGAACATATTGATATTTTTCGAATTAGTATATATACTTTTATTAATCGGAAAACAAAGAACTGTAAAAGACGAGTATAAAAAATTCGTGGTATATATTGTACCAAAAATCATATATATATTTCCATACCAAAATCCGAACAAATGATTCCTTATATAAATGTTAAATTGGCGCCGCACAGCTAACTATAACAAGAATTTCGTGAAATGATGTAGCACTTAACGATTATAGACTTTTCATCATTGTTAACCTCTGGAGCATGGAAGTTAGATTAGTAGCTAGCAACAACACTAGTAACCGGTTATTACTACTCAGTGTCTCGATCAATAGGAACAGGCCGGGTTACTACCGAATACCGATGTCAAATGCTATTGACACATCATTTACTATGTATTAATTAGTTACAACAGAACTTCAGTTTTAATACCAAATACCAAAGTTGTTACACCTCCATAGTTACTAGTAAAGATCAATTTACTAGCTACTGATTATCTATATATATTCTTACTACAAAATATTAATTTATTAGTGTGGATCTAAGATATAAAATAGTCTTGATTAAGTCTACATGACTCCACATCTCTTAAGTTTTACGAGTATAACTGATAAAGATATCGAAGAAGAACATCGGACATGAAATGATCCATAGTTCAAGAAGACATGGCTTCGTGAGGTGGACAAGGGGCGGCCAACACCAACCCAAGCGGTAAGACATAAGATATCTGACTCTCAGCAATCTATATATGGCACTCGAGTAAGAGAGAGAGAGAGAAGCACCCGATCCCACTATGATTAAAATAATAAAATAAGTAAAAGCGGGTCTCAATCGGAACTCCCGGATCCTTCTTTCCGTTAGGTAACGCGGTAGGCTATATTTTATTTCCACATTTTATCTTAAGTGAATTCAAATTAACCAATATATTTTAGTTTTTGTGTCATTTTGTTTACTGTTTTTGTACGTTATCCAAATTAACATGCATTTTTTTTAACATATTAATGTTACTGCTTACGGTTTAACCGTTTAACTAATAATAAAATTCTCAACGGAAAGGTGAAGAAGACAATCACGGACCCTTCATTTTGTTATTAATTAAAAAATAACTTAACCAATTGTCACTTTACTGAGGAGTTTTTTATTAGGAATTTTTTTTAGTACATGATCATGTGTTGCAATTCTCATTGCATGATATATACAATTTAAATACGTGCATCGCTTTGCATGTATTTTTTAAGCAATTGTCGCTTTAGCGAGGAGTTTTTTATTTAGAAAAAAATTGACCAGTTAAACTTTTGTTTTTAACTTGTTTTAGGAAAAAGTATATTTGACTAGTATATAGTTTCATTTTCTTAATTTCTACTAAAACTCCTAAAAGCAAGTAAAAGTAACGCTGATTTAATAACTTGATGTGAATGATCAATAAATGAACAGCTGATGGAATATATATTAAGTATTAACAAATCAAAACTTGCATTGTCCATCGATAATTGTTAGTTGTCAAAGTTCAAACAAAATAATTGCTGGTTGTCAAACAAAACAGTATATATATATATAGTGTTACCTTTAAATGAGAACCATAATTTGAAAAGAACCATAAATTTGGAAAGAACCAGTGAGAACCATATAAGTCGTTTACATATCGCTTCAAAAACAATGGTAAAGTAAAAAGAAGATGATTTATTACTATTATATCTATGTTTCTTGAATTTTATAACCTCTCTCCTCGGTTTTTTATTAAAAACTAAAAATATGCATATTTGCACATATAATGTGGGTGCATATATGCATTTCAACAAAAAACTTTACAAATCATATTTTTTTATAATCAAATCTTAAAATTAGTAGGTTTACATGGATATCATCAACATTTTGTTGGCGTGTTGATTTTGAATGAAAGGAAAACTTTACAATTAAGTATGATTGAGTGAGAACAATTTTCGGATTGGTGACATCTTAGGAAGTTTTTACCCAGACAATTACAAATAAATCTGCAAACAAGACGCTTGGCATTGGCGTTTTAACAAAGAAAAAGATCATGTTTTTCTGCTCTTCATTCTACTCGTGCTAGAAATCGTTCACCCCCGTTAAATTGTCAAGGCTGGGCCCTTGTAAAAGTATTATGCAAAATTGTGAAGAACTGTTCACTCTTGGGCTTTCAACAGGTTTGGGACATTCGGATGTAGTGGTGTTTGAAACAAAATCAATTAGAAAGGCAGTTGAAGAATTGATTCTCCCGATCTCGTCACGCTCCTTTCGGTGGTCTAGATGGGTGCCTTCAAAGGTGAACTTGTTACTTGGAGAGATTACGGATCGAATACCTTCAAAGGTAGCATTGCACAAAAGAAATACAATTCCCAATTCTACGTGTGCACTTTGTAATTATCAGGAGGGAGACGCCCATTACATTATTCTGTGAAGTGACATCTAGATCGAGTTAATTTGTTTAGCTATTATAAATTGGTGCAAATTACCAATGTTTTCGATTTGGAATGTTGGTGATTTACTCTAAGTTGCCTGATTCATGGCCTCTCCAACCACTTACAAGAAAGACTCTCGATGCTATTAAATACACGGCATTATGAAGTATTTGGAATTTCCAAAATGATACCATCTGTAACAATGACGAGAAAAAATATTCATAAGATCACGTACGGGTGAAATAAAATCTTTCAAAATTTATTTTTGATTTTATCAACACGTACCGCCACTAATTTGGTATATACTAGTACTTGATAGCCAGTTGTCAACCACATTAAATAGTGACGTTCCTGTTTGTATGTTCATCTGCAATAAATACATGCATGAATTGTATGTATTGTTACATACTTACATATATACATTGTAACACATTTTCTTTGTTTTATAAGAAAGAGTACGTTCCACGAACTTGCAATATATAATTTACATTCAATTAATATGGTAATTTCCTAACATAAAGTTCCAACAATATATAATTTACATTATAATATATAGCATCAACACTTGGTATACACGTTATCTTTAAAGAAACACGTTTTTTAAAGACATTGTATGCAACCAAGAGAACTTGCAAAGTTTTTGTCTTGTACGTTATGCAATCAATTTTTTAAAGCTTAAAACGTTACCTAGATAACTAACGAACTTAATTCCCTTTAATTTTTTATAGTCTACTATATCCGACGGCCCACCATTACGTCACTAGCTAACATTATAAATATGTATAGTTATGCATCTTTGAGCCTTAATATTCAAGCAAAACAAAACAAAACAAAAGATGAATCACAATTCAATTTTAAGTGGTGATTTTAGCGAGCAACAATGGGTGGATCAAATCAGCAAGAACTTTGATGACGAGGGTCACGACGACGTTAGTGACGTTCCTGTTTGCGTGTTCAGTGTCCCAAAAGCAACAACCCGATTCAAGCCAGAGGCTTATGCACCTCTGGCTATAGCATTGGGACCTTATCACCACTTCGAGACTCGTCTTTACCAAATGGAGCGGTTTAAAGTTGCTGCGGTTAAAGCAATCTTGACCCCGGATCAAGTCTTAACCTTTGAGTCATTAGTGATCAAAAGGCTAATAGAGAACCAACCCATGACTCGTGCTTGTTACCACAAGTATATAGACCTTTATGACGACACGTTGGCGTGGATTTTCGCTATTGATGGCTTGTTCTTGATTGGTCTTTTCACACATTATGTTGACAT
Organism: Tagetes erecta; assembly: GCA_030867185.1. Classification (NCBI taxonomy): domain Eukaryota; kingdom Viridiplantae; phylum Streptophyta; class Magnoliopsida; order Asterales; family Asteraceae; genus Tagetes; species Tagetes erecta. The sequence goes on from CM061492.1 coordinate 3,784,270, forward strand.
TTCAACATTGATGCCTAAAAAGTTAATAAACAATGGTGTGCTTTATAGAGACATAATGGTGCTTGAAAATCAGCTTCCATTATGTTTACTTGATGAAATATGGCAAGCCCTTCATTTATCATCAAGTTCTCATGATCAAAATGGTGATAATGAGTTGATCTCCATGATGAGAAAGTTTTGTGAGGTACACTCCCCTCTCAAACTAGCCAAAGATTTCAACTATCGCGTTGAAACAACAACGCGCTATTTGCATTTGCTAGATCTTATGCACCATTTGATTGTCAACAATCAAGATGCTGCTCCACAACCTCCTCAGGTAGAAATACTACTGTTCAGCAACAACAATGACGACATAACAATCGTGAAAGAAGATAAATTAACAGAAAACGTAGAACGGGACCACCCGATTAAGGTCATAAAGAACATTACCTGGGAGAAGATATCTAATTTGCTAGGACTAGAAATAAGTCAACAAGTCAAAGAAGACGAAGACGATGATGATTTGCGCATTTTGACAGAAATCGACGTCCCATCGGTAACATCTCTTAGCAAACATGCTCAAATCGATTTCTGTTACACGAACGGAGGGATTAAGGATGTAAAGTTTGATAAAAACAAAGGGATTCTATATCTTCCAATACTTACTCTTCATGATTACTCTGAAGTCATGTTGAGAAATCTTCTAGCTTATGAAGTGGCAGCGCGCTCTAGGTCAATGCGAGAGATAGCGCGATACATTGACTTGATGAGTGGCATTGTGGACACGAAGGAGGATGTGAAGTTACTTAGAGATGTGGGCATAATCAGAGGAAGTATGAATGATAAGGAGATTGTTGATATGTTGAATGGGATGAATAAAAGTGGTGGTGGTAAGTACATAATAAGTGGCAACAAGACAGTTGAACAAGTCAAGGAGTATTACAACAATAGACCTATGATGAAGTTATGCGGTTTAGTAAAGAAAGATCTTGTTTTCTCTAAGAAAGTTGCAAGTGTAGTTTTCACTATTTTTGCAAGCTTGCTTATGATGTTGTACTCGTTTTGTGAAGTCTATGGGTGTTCAAGGCTCCACAAAGGAGGAAGTAACTAGCTAGCTAGCTAGGGGTAGCTAGTATATATAACTTAAGAATAATATATTCCTAGATCATGTGCATAATGTGTAATTGTGTATTAAGTTTCTTACTGTTTTTTAATTAACTAAACTAGATATTAATAGAAATTTATCGATCTCTACTTATATTTTAATAATTAAATAACTCATTTAATTGTATGATCTTAGATACGTCACATATGAAAAGTTTTATGTGACAAATTCTCCTTTAACTTAACGTACAAATCCTATTCGGATCAAATACTACATGCATATCATTTTTTAAATAATTAGATTATATTCTTTTATATATTCATCTACATAGTTTAAATGTTAAAATATTCTCTTAATAATATTAACTTGTGGATTAGATAATAATTATAATCATATTGACATTCAAATTCTATATTAGATCTATATTATCTATATCACACATATTTTTTTATTAAAAATATAATTAAATATCATGTTTTTTTACCAAACTCATGTGCTACATACACGAGATTTAATCTAGTTTAAGTATATAGTTATATATTGCAATTATTTTATATTATTGAATAGAAAGTATTTATTATTTTAACATTGTAATTCTGGTATATTAAGTTTTCCTCATGTAAACTTTTAGTTATGATGTTCTCACAAATTTTAAATGCTACTGGTATTACTTTCACTCGAAACTGATCCCGACCGAATATATAACCGTGATGTGGCACATACGTTTAGTCATTTAGATGTGCATCTTATTCAAAACCGAGCCCTCACAGCATGGGACCAAAAGTTACCAGTCCAATATAATATATTATATAATTATAGTGATTTCACAACAACGTAAGTTTTGTTGCGCGCTATGAATATATCTTTTTGACCTCTTTGTTTCTACAAAGATTTTGATATAAGTTTATTAAAAAACAGCTAATGCTAATAAAAAAATGAAAGTAACAACACCACAAACGTAATACTAGGAGATCATTTACCGCACTACCACTACTATATATGGGCGTTTGATATCGAGATCCGGTACTGGTAGCTAGCATACTTGGTTTTGTCAAATTTACTTTATCAAAATCAAAGTATCAATTTTGCATAAAGTACCAAACTTTAGTTTTTTTTTTTTACAAATTTAAGATTATAATGTTTTTAGATATAATTTTGACATTTTTTTTAGTTTTTGGTATTGTGAATTCGTAATTAAAATGAGTTTGATTAGATTTGTTAGTAGGGATTTTCTAATATGTGTCCTAAGGGCACAAATAACAAACTTTTAATATGGTAAGTATTCTTACTAATTACATTAATATTCTACTACTTACCATATTTACCAACAAAAACTAAATATAAAAACATGATTTTTGCTGGTAAATATGGTAAATAGTAGAATATTTATCTAATTAGTAATAATACTTACCATAATAAATACATGTTATATGTGTCCTTAAGGCACATATTAGAAAACCCATTGTTAGTATTATAGTTCCATAATTATGAATGAATTTAGCGTGACTTTTTAGTTTTTAGCATAGAGTGATACCAAAACGATAATTTACCAATACTAACGGTACTAATATCGTCCAAAACCAATAAATTTAATACGGACCTCGATACCCACTTTTTTTAAATTCGATATTAATACTTGATATCGATCTCATATATATCTAAGCACTTAAACGCCTATAGAACTCTAGCTTAATAAAAATTCAAAAGACTAAGGGGCTGTTTGGTAGCATCTGAATCCTCTGAATAACCAGTAAGAATTTACCTCTTAATGGTTCAAAAATCCATTATAAGATAACTTTTAAAAATATGATGAATTAGGTGAGGTTTTATCATTCAGAGGCTACCTCTTAATTATTCAGCATATTTTTTTCACTTGATGATTAAGTTGTTTTGAACCATTAAGAAATAAGCCTCTGAATGATTATTAAGAGGCTATCAAACACCCCTAAGTTAACTACCTATCTCATTAGCCGTTAAAAAAAACACTGCTTTTTTTTTAAATTCTTGAACGGGCATGAAATCAGTGACATGTATGAAATATTAAAACATTACAAATAAACTACATCCTATAACCGTCTTGGTCTATGACGTTTGTTATTTGAAATTAATTAATTTCATCTTTGTTTAAAACAATTAATTACACATTCGCATGCAGTACTAAAGGTGTTTACGGTCCAGTTTTAACGGTGTCAAAACGTGAGCCAAACTTTAGTAACAGATTTTGAACATCGAAAACCAAAATCAAACCATTTAAACTTAAGACCGAACCAAGCCGAACCGGCGCAAACGGTTTTGATTTTGGCTGTTTGCTTTCATGGTTTAAGTTTATTAGACCTAAAAATAAAAAAAAGTGTTAAAATTAATAACTAAATAGAGAGTTGTTAAAAAACAAAGGCAAACTTGGAATTTGATAAGCAAACTTGGGTCCCAAACGTACATCGCAAACTTGGAATTTTATCTTCTTTAGGCTATGCCAAGTAAAAAACATGGGTGGCAGCGCGCGCTAGATCGGTCACATGTAAATGCAACTCGGTTATGTGCAGCTTCATACCTCGATCCATTTAGAATCTAGGAGACATGCAAATTGGAGAGGCCGGCCAATACACGTTCACATGAGACAGGCAAACTCAACACGAAAAAAATTCTAAGTTTTTTGTCGTGACATTTTCATATATAACAGGTTGTGCTTGGGTTGACCCATTTAAAAACGAGTCATATTCGGGTTGACCAATTTCAAAAACGGGTTGAACCGCTGATGCGCCATCATTTTAATCATATTTTTCATACATATATACAAACCTTAATTTAATGTAGTTTCGAAAGTTAACTGACTATATATATATAAGTTGATAATCACCACATATATAGATTTTTTTCGAACGTTATAATTGCCACATAGATTTTTTTCGAATGTTATAATCGCCATATAGATTTTTTTCGAAAGTTATAATCGCCACATAGATTTCTTATCCAGACATTTATTTTATCAAGTCAATTTTGGTTGATTTCAAGTACAATTGGGAAGAATAGAATTATGGGGCTCTCTTCATAAGTTATATATGCTATTAATTAATACGTGTACTCTACGCCTCTAATTCACTTCTTACTATTTATATACAATTTAAATGTTTCACGTACGTGAGTAAGTCTTCTAAAGAAGCAAATTCAAATCTCCATCTTGTAGTTTTTTAGACCAACGAAAATTTTATAACTTACTAGCAAAATGAATTACACGTGAAAAAGGGAAAAAAAATACAACGTAAATAAACTTTTTTTGGTCGGTTACGGGTTAACAAAATACAAATGATAAAATCAACAATATTACGTACTATAATAGAAATATTAGATTATTATACTGAATTAATTAGTTCTTTTTAGAAATAAGTAAAACATCTATGGCACTATGGCCGGGTGTGCATAAAACTAATTAATGCGATTAAGAAACATGTTGGGCATAGTAACATATCCTTAGGGTGCGGTGGGTGTTACTCGCATCCTTGATCCTACCGACACCCTACTCTCTTATTGTCCTCGTTCCACAAATGGTCCACTCATTAAAAAAACATATATAATAAAATTTTAAAACAGTTTATCCAAGCTCAAAAGCAACAATCTTTTTAATATTGAGAAATATAAGATATATGTCCGTTGTATTGATAATATAGTTAACATGTATAGCTGGAAATTTAAGTTTAACACCTCAAAGATCATGCATAAGTTGTGTTTGAAAAGAACGATTAGTATTAATTTCACAAACTTTAAGAATGAAAAACATGATTATTGTATTATCCATGCGACACTTTATATATGTAATTAACTAGATATAAGTCCTCTATCTTTTGTATGTGAGTTAATCACACACGTTGATACCAAAGATTATCACAAAAATATATCAACTTAAGTTGAAGGTCAAAGAGGTAAACATATCAATGGTTAAATTAAGGGTCATCAAAACTAAAAAAATTATCAAAATATGAAGACAAAAACAAAAAGAAACGAGTAGAGACCCCCTCCCAGGATTCGAACATGGGGCGTTGACAACACAGACACATCCTAGAGCCAACATACAAAACCAACTTTAACTATTGTATATTTATACGATTCAATATCATAAAAAAAAAGTTTCGTGTCACGTGGCACAAGTTTATTGGCCAGGGAATGCACGCGCGACACTCCAAAATAGAAATAAGTATTTTTTTAACAGGTATAATTTACTTTTACAAGTTTGCAAGAAATTACATTATAAAATTAGATGATTATTTTAATGATTTGTTATATTTATATTTAACTATATATATGTGAACTAAGCAAACGTAACTTTTGTTCGGGCAAATGAACACGTGTCTTTTTAGGGAACTTTTCTTCGTTATCATCACACGCATGAACTTTAGCCAAAATGCATGTTTAATACATGAAAAGTATACACTAAATATATACATGCATGCATTTTTTTAAATTAGTCAAGGTACGTACGTACTATAGCTGGAATATGTCAAAGACGTAACAAGAATGATTACATCTTAACTTATAAACTTATTTGATCCATGATTTGACTTCATGATATCCCGAAACTATTAATTAGCCATAATCTTGCAAATTAAAATTGAACCGGTTAATCAATTTAGCAAACATGATCATAACCACATTTTTCTCTTCACCTTCCAAAGAGCAACGATGGGTTGATCAAATTAGCACAAAATTCAAACGCGAAGTGCCCATCGACATCTCGACTGAAAACCCTATTTGTGTATTCAACATTCCAAAATCGGTAACCATCTTCAAACCCGAAGCTTATCTCCCTCAAGTGATTGCTTTAGGTCCATATCATCACATGGTTCCACATTTATATCATATGGAACGCTACAAGATTTCTTGTGCCAAGTCTTTTTTCAACCGCGGTGAAGGAAACATAAAGTTTCGTGAAGTATTGATCAATAAACTCAAAGAACTTGACCCTTTTGTCCGAGGTAGCTACCATAGCTACTTGGACTTTGACGATGATACGTTGTCATGGATAATGGCAATAGATGGTTTGTTCTTGGTTAATCTTTTGCAAAAATATACCGTTAACCTAGAAAATAAGAAGCTAGTACTTGATGCCATAGTTTCTAGGGACCTAATGTTGTTAGAAAACCAAATTCCCTTTGTTGTATTGAAAGAAATCTATAGAACAATGAAAACCGATTCATCCGAAATAGATGATGTTGAATCCGAGCTATTGTTCATGATGGGACGTTTTTGTAGAGCAAACTCTCCACTCGAATTGTCATCAAGTTCTTACGACGAAACAAGCCACTTGCATCTATTGGACCTCATGTACCATTTAATGGTCAACATTAATGGTTTTCAAGGAACGGCCGATAGATCTGGTGAAGAAAATTCAGAAAGCCGAAACGGTTCAGAGGAAATGGAAGATGGTGAAGTGGATATGGATTCAGCTTGTGATAATATTGGTGAACTAACAAAAATAGCCATGAAGTTTGGGATTGGGAGAAAGATCTTGAAGCCGGTGCAGTTTATACAAGACATACCATGGGACAAAATATTGAACATTTTAGGCATAAAAGTTGTCAAGAATGATGCCAAATATGAAGGTCCTGTTGTGGAGGAGATTAACATACCATCTGTATGCTCTCTTCACTACTATGCAGGGATAACATTTAAGCCAACAAGCGCGGGTATAACGGGCATCAAGTTTGTAGAACAAGAAGCTACTTTATATCTGCCTGAAATGACACTAGATGCTAATTCAGAAACAATATTAAGGAACTTGGTTGCTTATGAAACCACTATGAACTATTCAAGTTCTAGTCCTTCATTTGCACAATTCGTTGATCTGGTAAGTGGTATTATCGATACTGCCGAGGATGCTAGGCTGTTAAAGGAAAAAGGAATCATTAAAGGCGAGCTAAGTAACGATGGGATTGCTGAGGTGTTCAATGGGATGAACAAAACAACCAGGAGTAGTGGTAACAAGACAGTTGTGAAGATTAATATGTACTACAAGAAGCGGGTGGTTGTTAGGATGTTTATGTTCATGAAAAAAGGATGGTTGTCTTTATGGAAGGTGATCGGCCATGTGTTAACTGCTGTGTTGCTAATGTTGCTGGTATTGTACTTGTTTTGCGACTTCTATGGCTGTCCTAAGCTCTTTGGAGGCAGCAGCTAGACAAGAATATGTAAATGCTTGTTTCATTACAGTTTCGTTACAGTACCTTATAGTTGTTTAACTCTTTAATATGTAAATGCTTGTTTCTCCATCTCAAATAGGTTTGTTCTTTATATATATAGTATGTTTCTCTCAATGTAATAAAGTAAAATATACATTATGTTTTATTTTTACGAGCAATAACACCATCATCTCTGTTTCTAGTTCCACCCTGCCAGCCCCGTTCATATATTATACCGAGATTTAATTATTTTTTAAGCTGATCTATTTTGTTTGTCTTTAATCAGTGACAAAGCCAATATTTGAAGTCAAGAGGGCCAAATCTGATATATATAAAAAAAAATAACTACCAACCAACAAACTAATACTTAAGACAGAAAAAAGTGGGGCTGTACGTGACCTTCCCCGTCCCTTAAAAACTGCGCCCCCTGTTCTATTGAAACCCGTGATCATATTCCACATTTATTGGACTTATTGTTTGGTACCAGCTAGGGACCAGTCACATTTATTTTATTTAATTTCCGATCACTCAAAGACACACAAACTAACTTGTTGTGATATGATTGGATGTTATGATAACGAGTTATCCATTGATAGTCTTGTTTCTTGTGGTCAGTGTTCACCTTATCTTCTCTATTTTCTTCATCGTGCAAAACGTTGATTATATCATGCAATTTCTAACTATTTAAGCTTATATTTGTTAACAACCCATTTTGGTAAGTATCATATATATGGCTTCTTTAAACCCATCTTTTAGCCCAAACTATGGTGTTAAACCATGGGTGGATCAGATCAATACAACCTTAAAAACCCAAATTGCAATCACAATAGATCCCCCTCCAGTTTCCATATTTGAAGTTCCCCTGTCCCTAAAAGCCGAAAACGACGAAGCATACGTCCCACAACGTGTAGGACTCGGGCCGTATCACCATTTTCATCCTGAGCTCTATCACAAGATGGAGCAGAAGAAGCTGTCAACAATTAAAAAGGCACTAAAGCCTCATCAAATTCATGACTTTGAAAAAGAGATAGTACAAAAAGTGAAAAACATTGTCCCCCTTATTCGTAACTGCTATGCGTCGTACCATGATGCTGATGACGATACGTTGGCGTGGTTACTCGCCATTGATGGTATGTTGTTGATTGATCAATTGGATGCTTATTCGAATCCCGCTTTCACTAGTTTCCATATAGAAGCAACTGATTTGATCATGTTAGAGAACCAAATTCCCCTTATAGTGCTAAATGAAATCCATAAGGCCCTATTGGGTAAAAATGCTCATGATCAACAACATTACTTGGAAACCAAGTTTCGATCGTTCTGTAAGTCGCACTCGTCATTTGTCCTTATGAATGAAAATGCTGATTTCAGTGGAGTTAATCATATGCTAGATTATATGTATAATTCAGTTGTGAACAATGAAAAATCGATCCCGAAAAAAGTAGACTTTATAAACTATGAAAGTGATGAATATGAAGCAGAGGTGAAGCAAGATTTACTAGAAGCTGTTATCAGATTTGCAGGAGTGATACCCGGAGCCGAACCTTTTTATCAAATCATCGAATTTTTAATGCGAAAAGTTTTTGAAATCGTGGAGGAAAACACGCAAGCAGAAGAGATTAACGTGCCGACGGTTTCAGAACTGTGCAAAATCGCAAGTGTGGATTTTCGTTTGTCGCCTAATAATGAAGGGATCCGAAACATAAGCTTTGTCCAAGGGAAGGCGCGGTATTGTTATCTGCCTGTGATAACTCTTAATGCTGATTCAGAGGTTGTATTAAGAAACTTGGTGGCTTATGAGAAACTAATGGCGAAGAACAGTTTAACGGGTGGATACGGTCTTGAACTCACGGAATATGTAGATTTCATGTGTGGGATAATCGATAGTGTGAAGGACGTGAAGCTGCTACGCGAGCAGAAGATCATCCAAGGTGATTTGAGCGATGAGGAGGTCGTTAAAATATTTAATGGGATAGGGAAATCGCGTGTGACAATGAGTGTTGAATCTGAATTGAAGAAGACAGTGGGTCAACTGAACATGGTTTATGAAAGCATGCCGAGAGTTTGGGTTCCGCGGATGATTCAGAAGCGATTTATGGCTTCGGCTAGGTTTCTCACGATCGTCATCTGCGTTTCGGGGCTGTTGATATTTATTCGGGAGGTGTACATGACGGTTTATGGCTTGGATTCATTCCATAGGAAGTTGGCTCATTTTCTTCGGACCAAATTGAGAAGTTTACTGCTGTTCTTGGCTGGTCCAAAAGGGCCGAATGAAATTGCCTAAACATTAATTTAGCTACATTAAATCATTGTTATTGTTTAATTATTACTTCACAAGTTGGCCTTGTAATATTAAATACAAGGCACCCATGAAACTTTTGTCAAGACACCCAAGGCATGCTCAATTTTCACATAATGTAAGTCAAAGCCCACTATTATTAATATTTTAACTTTTTTTTAAAGTATATTAATATTTAACCAGTTAAAATTGAAAAATATAAAAGATGGGTTTTGGTTAGTATTGGTTCATGGTTTACAAATCTCACTATTGCTTTACGTTAACAATAATCATCAAAGGTTAAAATATTAATGTTAAGTGGAGAAATCAAAGAGATGATAAGTCCATGTATGTTGTGTGAAATTAAAGAGAGAAGAAAAAAGATTCAAAGATAGATTCTTAGTTCGTTTTTACTGCGTTTTATCGTTTTGGATTTTTAGTGTGGCGGCATCATAGTTTGTTACAATTTTATTCATTCCGAAATGACATGTTTTTACAATTTTATTCTAGTCGTTTTAACAAACCAATTTTCTGCACCTAGTGGCCACTGATAAAAAATCCTGAATCCGTCACCGGGTAAAACCCTGGAGAAAATTGGAGAAAGCTAGAAGATAGTGTAGTGTCGATGAATGTCTCTCTCAATCCAATCCACGCTCTCTCATTCTTTAAAAACTAAACGCTCCAACTCAGCCCAACATTATCCAAGCCCAAAATAACAAATTCATAATGGGCAGCCCAACATGAAAAACATGCATATACATTGCCAACAATCAGAGAATAATGTTTATGGATAAGATATGTTTGATATATTGAATTTAAAAACATACATATGATATACCAATAATTGTGAATTGTTATATGCGATCGATGATGTAATTTGACAATTTGCAGAATGCATTATTTGCGGATGAAGAGGTGAAGGCATGGAACACAAATTATTGCACAATCATTGATATGGTATGGTATGGTATGGATGATCATGCTTGCATCATATGACTTTTTGGGACGTACTCTTGCTAAATAAAAAGTGGTTTGTGGATATATAATAAATTATTTTGTAATTTCGACACAGCAAACTCGTAGTAGTAAAGCTATAGTCTTGATCCATCTGATGAGCCGCATTACCTCTGTGGATTTATGGGGTGGGAATGTTACCAAAAAGCCTATTTTTAATTTTTTATAGTTTTTTTAGTGTAAATTATAACTGAAAAAGTTAACTAAGTTTTATTAATGTTCTAATTGAATTATTCACTTTTTCTATGTATTAGTTAGGTCAATCAAGTTTACATTTTCAAATGAAGATTAACGCACTTTTTTTTAATAAACGGTAAATATACAGCTTTATTTAAGATAATATGTGTTATTTTAATATGACCTACATATCTGTTTTCCAGTTGAGAACGCATCGCCAAACCCGCAATAGAAAACCACATTTGATGAGACAATCTTATGACCCAACCTAAAACCTCATATTTTTTTTTAATTTTTGTTTCAACGATTAACAGACTTGTTCACTCTTATTTCTAAACTAAGCTTATAGACAGCTTTTAGGTAATTGAGAATAGACCGTCACATCCCAATTCCACAATCTTTGGTTACAATAAGAACACCAGTTAGGCATTTACCACTAAATTAAAGTTTTATTTAATGATCTAATCATATGTCTTTTTATCTATCTAAAAGGTTATTATGTTGTCATGCTTAAAGTCACGTGCTGGACCCTTGTGTTACATATAAAATTGGTTTTAAACCATAGTGCACATGTGTTACATGAACAAATTGTAAATGTTGCTACGAGACTTTAATTACTTTCATAATTTTATTATAAAATTCCGGTGGGTTTGAAATATTACAAAACATTAGTTTTTCTAGTTTTCTTTATATTACTTAACATTAAATCTTGGGGTTCTAATTTGACCACATAACTTTTCATGATGTCTTAGGGATTTTTATTAAAATGAAAGTCGTTTTGACGTGTTTTGATATTTGAAATGACGATGGAATATATTTTTGGCACAACATGATGATATCCAGTACCTTCCAGCCCATCACCAAAGAAATTATCGATCACTGGCAAACAAAAACTATATATTGTCTCTTTCTCAAAACTCTTTAAATTCTTCTGCAAGCCAAGTCGTGATTTTGGTTTGGTCAATTGGTTTTAATTATACGCTATCAATTTTGATCTTTTTAAGACTTGAGAATTGCATGTCATAATCAGACTTTTCTATAAGAATATGTTTTGTGATGCAAGTAAACATTTTCCCAAAATTTGCTCCAAAAGATCTGTAATTATATAGCATGATTATACACTACAAATTAAGTCTCATTCAGCTATACGATTATTCTAAAAGTAAGCGATTTGCCATGTATATATATTCTAAATTCGAAACACCAAATTAAATAATCAACGTACTGATTTTCAACCAACCATTGAAAAAAGTTGGTTAGATACCGAAACATCAACCAAATTAATTTCAATAATATCAAATTTAACAACAATCATCATTAATATAACTTATGAATTATGACTGTTTATTTTCGAAATCATTTAACTCTAGTCAATTAATTCAAAACCATTGTGGGTATTCATTTGGTCTTGGTTTAGAAACCAAAAAGTGGATTAATTCGAGCTCTGATTTCATAAAACTCGACTCAATCCATTCGTTTCAAATTTAATTATTAAAACAGAATTAATGACGATAAATAAGTTTAATATCTTTCATTTGGGTTTTAAGATAGAAATGCATTCTTGAAAGTATTTTTCATTCAAAACCAACGTTAGTTAAGTTTATGTAATTCACAAGTTTGCCCTTCTATTTTTCAACTTAAATAGTTTGCAAAAATAGCCTATATAGATTATAATATAATTATATACATAAATGACCCATCTTATTAAAAAAAAAGTATTTTGGTCATTTTATTCAAATTTAACAAAAACATAACAAAAGTTAGCATTAATACTTAAATAAAATTAAAAGCCCGAGTCCCAAATACATCAATTCTTAAAGTTAATACATAAATCTGTTACTTTGTCCCGACCTCTTGAACCATTTTGTGAAATTAACTGTAACCAAAACATTGCTTATGACAAACAACATGACCAAATTCACATTCCTTTAAGAAATAACAAATTAATCCACAAAACATGCATGTCTCATGGACCACTAAATTAAGTTATTATATTTATTATATATAGTCTAATGATAAAAGGTTAAAAACCTAGTTAAAGTTTTAATAATAAATAGTACTTCCTCCGTCCCATTAGAAGTGTTCATATTGCCTTTTTTAGTTGTCTCATTTAAAGTGTCCACTTTTAAAATTTATTGGTAAATTTCCAAATTTGCTCTTAATAACATAAAACAAACAATATGATGGACCCACAATAATATTTATTGTCAAGGGTATTATTGTCAAATGACAAGCAAAAATACTCATCATTTAATGTGCCTAAAACTTTGTGTTTTTCAAACTAGAACACTTCTAATAGGACGGAGAGAGTATTTTAATTCAGACATAAGTTAAAGTTGAAAAATTTAGTATATTATAAGACAAACAAGAATAACAAAATTAAAACAGGTTAGTACTTCTTAATATTTATTTTCAATAAAAACGCTTAATTTTACATAATAACTTTGAGAAGTAAATCAATTAATAATGGCTCTATCTATTCACACACTCAACCTTTCTATCCATCCACCTTTTTAACGGCCCGTTAAGTACTTAACGACCGTTAAATCTTTTTAACTGCCCGTTAAGCCTTTAACGGCCGTTAGATGTTTTTTTTTTTTTTGCATTTGTAGTATAACGGTTTGTTAAGACTTTAACGAAATTTGCAATAATTATTATGGCAATTAAATCATATTATTATAATATCAAATAGTTCAAAAGTTCCTAACATGTTATAGTGTGAAATTTGCAATAATTATAAATTTTATGTGACGATTACTTGGTGTTTCAAAACTAAAAAGAACAAGGTTATGATAACTATATGCAATTATAAGGTTATAAAAATAAATTAAAAGTAGCTCTATGAGACATGTATGACGATAATATATAAGTTTGAGTTTCTTTATGCTTATCTTTTCTTTTCTCTTGTTCAAAAAGAGGGTAAAGAAGATATGTTAGATGAGAATATCCACGATTTAGGTCATATATTTTGCAGTATTTATTTTATCTTTTCAATAAAAAGAAATAATAAAGTACGTTTCTCATATATATATATATATATATAAGGATGCATTTGAGTTTCTCATATGTTTCAAGTAAATAATCTAAATGATACATATAATTGTTTTACAAAATAGTCATTTTTGAAATTAAAAAAAAATATCTATAATTTAACTGCCCGTTAAGCATCTAACGGCCGTTATAATTTTTTAATTTTTTTTTTTAAATTTTTTTTATTTTATAATTACGTTTGTAGTATAACGGCCCGTTAAAGACTTAACGGACGTTAAATGAGTGTTTGCTTAGATTGTTAGGTGTGTGAATAGGGTATCCCAATAGAATCCATCATTATTGGAATTAAATAATTAGTTTATTCTCTATAATAATAACTTGTTTCAATTATAAAATACGTGTTGAATAGTACATTATGACGGCAGATGTATTTCTTTGATCACCATGTGAATCATGGCTCATGGTCAAAGCCACTTGTACCATTTAAACTCCAAACAAAGAAAAAAATAGACACAAAACATTTTAAAGTTGCAGAGTACCAACTTCCACTTTTAAAACACATCAAATGGCTTCTATAAACCCCTTTGTAGCTCCAACCGCCGGTGACCAACCATGGGTTGATCAAATGAGAAAAACCTTAAAAACCCAAATCGCAGTTCCCATCGATACGCCTCCACTTTCCATCTTCACTGTCCCTAAGGACCTTAAAGATGAAAAGCTGGAGGCGTATGTTCCTCAACGAATCGGGCTCGGTCCGAAACATCATTTTCGGACCGAGCTGTATCAAACGATGGAACAAAACAAGCTCACCGCAGTCAAAAGGGTGATAAAACCTCATCAAGTTCCTGATCTAGAAGACCAGGTTGCAGAAAAGATTAAACAGATCATCCCTGTTGTTTCTGCTTGTTATGATTCATTCCCTGAAACTGATGCCGATGCGTTTGCGTGGCTTTTCGCTATTGATGGTTTGTTTTTGCTTGATCAACTTGGTGTTTATTTAGAGCATGGTTATGCAATTGATGTTAAAGATTTTATGATGTTAGAAAACCAACTCCCTTTGATTGTGTTGAAGGAAATTGAAAAGGCTCTTTCACAATCTGGTGAAAATGTTCAAGATTTTTGGGAATCTAAGTTCCGATTTTTCTCCGAGTCGAATTCACCGTTTCTTTTGTCCAAAGAGAACGTCGATTTCGACCGGGTTAACCATTTGCTTGATTATATGTACCATTCGATAGTTAACAATGAAATGTTAAAATCAAGAGAAGTTGATTTTAAGAAGGCTGGAAGTATGCAGGCTGAAAAGCCTGCAACAGAAGAGCTTCTGGAAGCTCTAATTCAAGCAGCCGGAGTTATTCCGGCTGCTAAACCGTTTCTCGGGATTCTTGGATCTCTCGAGAAACTTTTGTATGAAACCGAGAAGGAAACCTTGATTCAAGAGATCAAGGTACCCTCGGTTTCAGAACTGGGCGATACTGCCGGAGTGAAATTCGTGTTGTCAACGAGTGAAGAAGGCATTAGAAACATAAGCTATGTGGATGGAACTTGTTATCTCCCGGTGATTAAACTCAACTTTGATACGGAGGTTATACTCCGAAACTTGGTAGCTTATGAGAAACTAATGGCGAAAAATAGTTTAATGGGCGGGTTCGGTCTTGAACTCACGGAATATGTTGACTTCATGTGCGGGATCATCGACAATGCAAATGACGTTAAATTGCTACGTGAACAGAAGATCATAGAAGGGGATATGAGAGACGAGGAGATCGTGAATTTGTTCAACGGGATCGGGAGATCGCTCGGAAATATGAGCGGGGAGTCGAGGTTAAGGAAAACAGTGGCGGAATTAAACAAGGTTTATGACAATGTACCGAGTGTTCGGATCAGGAAAGAGGCCGAGAAGCACACTCGAGCTGCGGCTAAGGCGATCACGTTTCTGGTTAGCATTTCGGGCACGCTGGTCTTGGCTCGTGAGGCGTATGTGCAAGCTAGTGGTTCAAATGTAACGCAAATGGTGGCGAGTTTTCTTTCGGAGCAAATGGGGGCATTTTCTTCTATCATCCAATAGGTGTTATTTTGTTTTTTTAAGCAAATTGTGACGTTAACATGGGTTTAATTTAGACTCGAGTTTAAGTTGTTAATTGATCCTGGTAGGATGCATTTGTTTATCCATGATTCTTGCTACTTGAGTAATATATTGATTATTATAATAATATGAAACAAACCAACGAAATTCACGTGAAAATATAATATTAGTACAAATGTACAATTATGGTGTCTAACCTTTAATTTAATTCAAGAGAATAATATATTACAAAAAAACCACTCACCTTTTTACGAAAGAAATATGGGACGTTGGGACCCACCGTCACTACCTAATCATCTCCCCTATCACTGTCAAGTACTTGTTGGCCATAATATTCTTACAATATGATTTCTTTCGTGAAAAATCATAAAAAAAAAAGAGTAATTGCTTTTTACGTCTAGTATTTTGTTAAATTTAGCGATTTGTATCATTGGGTTGGTGGTCCAATGGAAGAGGTTTTGCTTCTAGGATCACTAATTTAAGAAGGTCTAAGGTTCAATCCTTGACATTGTAAATATTTATGCAGTTTATTAGGAATATGCTAGATTATTGTTTTAAAAAAAAGATAAAATAAAAAAATTAGCGATTTGTGTTTTTGTGATTTCAAACCGTAATTTGCCCCTTATTGTTTCATATTTGTCTCTATTTGCACCAAAAGCTCTAACTTCGTTAGATTTCTCCGTTAACTTTAAGTAAATTGACAAAAATACCCTTGTTAATACCAAATATTCAATATAAATACCCCCCTCAAATTCCCAACCTCACTCTCACATCATCTCCTTCAACTGCTGACACCGCTAATTCCTCCAACCACCACCATCATCTTCTCCAACCAGTACCATCACGATCTCCTATAATATTTCTCATGCTTCAACAACAACTTCGTAATCAAACTCAACAATTTCACAGCACCATCTCCGATCTATATGGAACATCATCTATAAATCAAACACACATACCAAATCAATACCTAAACCACTTGTAAAAAAGCTTAAACCAAGATCGACACACAACTTTGAAGTTTCTACACACAATGTTAACCACTACATCTCCTCCCACAAACGGTTCCTCCAGTACTCCACACTCCACAATCGTCACCTACCTACACCCAAAACCACCAGAATCCCACCAGTAACGAAGCCCTAGTTCGACACCACCACCATTGTAGATCACTGGAATCCTAGAATTGAAGCCCTAAAATCGTCAATAATGATGATAAACAAATGGTTTGGTTAGATCGTTGGTGGTGATTGTGGTTGTGATGGTTGTTTCATTAGAAATTGGTGGTGTCTTAGTGGGTATCTGAGGCGGAAATGAGTGGGTGTATTGGGTGGTGGTGATGTCGATGGAGATGTCGACAAGGTTGGTGGCGTTGGTGGGTTGTGCTGCCAGAGGTAGACACGGTTTGAGATTTGGGTTTGTATTTATATTGTATTTTTGGATTAACAAGGCCATTTATGTAATTTTACTAAAAGTTAACGAAGAAATCTAATGAAGTTAGAGCTTTTGGTGCAAACGGAGACAAAAATGAAACAATAAGGGACAGATTACGGTTTTGAAACCTTAAAAACACAAATCGTTAAAATTAACTAAACATAAGGACGCAAAAAACAATTCACTCAAAAAAGATTTTGATAAAATAAAGTTGGTATTTAAAACGTAGAATTTAATAAAGAAAAATAAAAGTTTAATTAGAAAAAAACTGAAACCGGTGAGGGAGACGAGTAAAAAAAACCTGGTTCCAGAAGATTGTGAATAGCGGTTTTAAGCTGTTTAGAGAAAATGAAACCAATCAAAAATCACCAGACCCGGTTCCATCTTTATCCGGGTAAAACCCGAATAAATACAGATACAAAAAGGGCTAAAAACCCGAACATATCCAAAACCGGTGTCTAAAAAGAACCCGGTTTGTACAGGGCCGGTACGTAACAAGAAAGGCATCCGAAATTTTAACGCCCTAAATTTTTGTTGGGCCTAATCAGGTATATGGGCTTTAGCGGTTAAAAGTATGTCTTGATTTATTTCCAAATATGTTAACAATTCCAGGTTACTAATATGTGTTGATATACTTTTATTAGACTAATGCCATGTGAAAAGTCATTGATATAGGGATTATAATAAAACTATATATACCCCGTTAGAAGTCGGTTACGTACCTTCTGTAGGAACCGTACACAACCCAAATTATACTTAAAAGAAAAGAGATGGAGAAGATCAACTACAAGTTGAAAAAAGAACTAGAAGAGAAAGAATGAGAGAATTTGAGAGAGTTGGAGTGCTTTGGTGTTGTATTTTTGTGTGTCTTCTAACCAAGACTCACCTTGGTATTTATAGGTAAAATGAGTCAAACATCTCATTCATTACCCATAAACCATGAGTTGAAACACCCCATTAAACATGAATAATGAGATGAAACATCTCAAGAAATAAAACCATCACATTAACTACAAAGTTGACACCAATTAGTTTATTATTTTGTATTTTTCACAAAAAATATTTTGTGTTTTACAAAGTATTCCAACAATCCCCACATGGGAAAAAGACAAAATCTCATTTTCTCAAATGAAAAACCCATTTTCTCACGTGAAAAACTCATTTTCACATATTATTCCAACAATCCAAATTGATCGTTACACACTAGTTTCTTAGATATAATTTAGCGGTTGAGTATTGCCGGATAGGTAGGTGTAACCTTTGAACCTTCCGTTGTGATGCATACTTAGTCTCCTAGTGGTTCGGTAGACGTGATGTCCTTGAACCAACCACCATTTGTGGAGACGACAATACACTTCACACAACACTCTCCCTGGTTCGGTCAAACCCTCATTGTCGTGTCCGTTATGGTCATGGAACACTAGCCTGGTTCTGCGAAAGCTCTAGGAATTGCGCACCCCACAATTTCATTCGAAGCGACCCCACTTCTCTTTCACATAGGTGATTTATCTAAAAAATCATTAAAAGCATTAAGGTTACTGTGATTACGCAAATCATTAACCATACGGTATGCTTAGCCTCACAACATGTCACTGTTGTTATAGGAATGAACTAGGAAGTATTTAAGCTCCCTTTATAATTTAGGAGGACATGTATAAACATTTATATATACATATTAGCTTATATATCGACTTGTATATGAGCTATGCCCCCATAGTGACCACCCTTAGATATATGAGTAGGTTGTCCTATTGAACTTAGATCTTGGGATCTCCAGTCAACTAAGTTAGGTTTTCCTTCATATACCATTTTTCATGGGCTTTAGTCTCATTCCACAACTCCGTCTCTCATGTTGTTGGATCCAAAACCATTATCTATGACTCCGTCGAGTCAATATAGATAATTGCAGTTGAGATGAGTTGTTATGATGTGTTATTAACTCACAAGTTAATCTTGCCTTTTGTCATTTTTTAAGACTATAACCCCGAGTATCAACTCGAACTGAGGTACATTTTTGTCTTTAAAATGCATTTCGAGCCTAGCATATCCATGCCATTAATAATTAGATGTTAAATCTAACCAATTGACCTTCGAGTCTAGCTTGTAGATTCGGTCACATAGTTGCATTATATTTGGCTCAACAAAAGGTTCTCTTTTGATACGGGATTGAGAAAACTTCTCAAATACCATTTCTCAAATGGCTTCCCCCACATTTGTTGCACTTAGATAGAATATGTTTAAATATAGTATTAGACATCCATGATTTGAACAAGATCAACGTCTTTGTATCAATAATGTCATAAATACTTGTTTACCGACTAAAGCAACACATGCCTAGCTGGTCATAAGTTGTTATCAACCATCTCAAACTTAAAATACTTTTAAGTTACCATCTAGATTAGATCTATAAACTTGAGTTCTCTATAAGCTATATGACTTTCCTTAGACTGAATGACAACCGTCACTCACATTGTCTTATACACAACTTTACTTTTATGTTGTATATGAGTTGAATGTTTCACATTAGTAGTCTCCTCAGAACCCTATAATTAACAAGTACTAGTCTAGCATGCTTTAGACTACAATACTCTAGCATGTGAACAGAAGATGCATCATTCTGATTCTTCACAGCTTTTAAGGAATATCCCAATATTCGTTCGTAACATTCATTTCATAGTTTAAACAAACAATGAGAGTTGTTCAACATCCCAAAATCGCAATATTTAGGAAAGTCTAATATGTAAGTTACATAAACATACATAGATCATCATTCAATCTAGGATCATAAGCATTATTTTTTCCTTTGAACAATCACAAGATTGATCTCTCATAGTGGTACTCCCACTTTGAACAATCACAATATTGATATAAAACATCATGTTGTTTATATAGTAAATTGTTCACAAGTATTAGTATTTGAACAATTATATATGTTCATGGAAACAATGAATTATCTTTCCATCAAATAGTCAACTTGAATCTAATATTGATTTATGACGTGTTACTTTTCACAAAAGTAACAAACTATATTAACACTTTATGTGAAACTTTTGGTTTATTTCATTCTAAACCAAATCTTAGTTTTGCCAAAACATGCACTTAGCAGTTTCGAAATAAACTATTTTAGTTTTATGCTTTGATTACGAAAATCAATACCCAAAATTGTAAATAATTTTATTGAATAAATAACTTCTAACGCACACGTTAGAGATAAGATGTTTGCATAAAACACTCTTATTTAAATTCATCATTAACACACATGTTAAGAATAAACGCCTACATAAGACGCCTTTAGACCATAAAATTTATGTCATATCTAGCACACATGTTAGATAAGTAGACGGGTTCTAACACACATATTAGTCAACAAAAAGTCTACATCAAGCGTTCTAAGCATATAGTTTCATGTAATGAAAGGTTCCAACAAAACGTTTGCAAAATGTTTTGAAGCGAAAAGATTTATATAATGGTCATTTGTAAAGCACGCATAATTAATGAGCATGATTGTCAACGTTTTCGAGTGAATAATGATTTCATCATTTGTTTCTAACAAAAAAAACGATTTTAAATTTAAAAGATTAATACTAAATCTATACATACTTGATTATTTTAAAAGGAATCTCTTCTAATACTTAATTAGAACAACATTAGGTTTTAACACACATGTTAAAAACACAAGTTTCACATATGAGAGATTTCTTACTCGCTCATAAGAAATACCGGTTTTCATAAGATGCGTACACAAGCATAACCATTCTTAACACGCATATGAAAACTAATCTTGAAACCTACAAAAGGTTAACTTAAATTTTGATCTTCAAACCACACAAGGTTTTGAAATCTTTGATTTAAAACAAAGTTGGATCTTCAACCTTTTTGTTTTAACACCTTGAAGCATTCAAAAAAATTTTTAATGAAAATAAAACCACTTTTGAATGTTAAAGAAACTCATGAGAGTATTAAACTCTCAAAGTAATTGAGTCAAGTTTTATGAAAAGCTACAAAAGCTTTTAAATAGTAAAACCAACAAATGGTAAAAATTACGCTCAATCAAAACCAACAAATGATAAAAATTGAACCACTTTCTTTGTAAATGGAATCCGATTCTAGAAAAAAGTCAAGTGTAAGTTCTCTAAGTCCAACTTTGAGAGACGAACAATGACTATATATTTTTTTTTAAATACGAACGGTGATTTAAAAAATTTGTTTTAAGATTGTAGGAACCGTTCGTACAAAAACAAAAAATTCTTCTATAAATTCATTTACAATACAAAGAAAATAAAGAAAACAAATACATTACAATACGATTACAACAAAAAAATTAGAAAAACAAGAAATGAGTAGAAATAGAAGCATAATCGTGGCTGAGGATTCGTGTTCAACACGGGTCCCTTAAAACAAATTCCGAGTCTCCCAAGAGAACTCGTTTGTTGCCCAGGGTACAACAGCCGAAGCAGTATGTACTGCCGGGATTGACACACAACCCAAATTATACTTAAAAGAAAAGAGATGGAGAAGATCAACTACAAGTTGAAAAAAGAACTAGAAGAGAAAGAATGAGAGAATTTGAGAGAGTTGGAGTGCTTTGGTGTTGTATTTTTGTGTGTCTTCTAACCAAGACTCACCTTGGTATTTATAGGTAAAATGAGTCAAACATCTCATTCATTACCCATAAACCATGAGTTGAAACACCCCATTAAACATGAATAATGAGATGAAACATCTCAAGAAATAAAACCATCACATTAACTACAAAGTTGACACCAATTAGTTTATTATTTTGTATTTTTCACAAAAAATATTTTGTGTTTTACAAAGTATTCCAACACCTTCACAACTAAGGAATCCAAAAATATCAAACGCAAAAGAAATAGATACATTTTCTTGTGTTTAGTCACTTTATGGGTAGTAACTTTTAAAAGAGTTTGATCCATAATGAAAACACTACTTCCCACATGTTAGATTCAAACACATACATTTCTGTCAATTTAAATACAAAAATGTCTAACACCGTGGAGAGGTTATTCTAATGACTAATTGCCCATCAAACAAGATTGTGGTTATATATATTATGCCATTGAAAGCCAATATATCTTCTCTTCTAATAAATCGCTAAGCTGTTGCTTCATGTTGCGCCACTTGTCAATCCCACAGTCATCTGTATTATCATACTTTGTTTTTAATGTTTTGCTATTACTCATTTCAATATAAAATTACATAAATAGTTTTTACCGTTCAACCCCATGGATACCCAAGGGTGCTAACCTAGTATAGAATATATCAGGTTAACTTTTCAAAAAGATAAATTTCTGCATTAAATGTTTTGCTTATAGTTAGTTTCAACATCCAAGACGTGTGTATGTTACCTAATTACGTCACTAATCAAATCTATGGGGCGTCATTCTTTTACATTCACAACTCACTCAGACAAATCAAAAAATGACTTTTAGGTGAGAAAGGTGACTATAAGGAAACCTCCCAGTTCATCGTCCAATTGTTCGGCAAAATTGTTATCTAATTCGAACTTATCTAAGGGATTATTAGTAGTGCTTTTCTTTAAACTACTTCTAGAACAGTATAATGCATGTTTAATTATTAATTAAAATTTTGTTGAGTTTTTTGACGATGTGGATGGTCGGGTCTCGCGGACGTGGTTACGTCACATGCGTTGATAAAAAAAGTTTCATGTCTTGCATGCAAAGTCATAATGCGGAGACGTAGATAAAAGGTCGTAGTCGTAAATGTCATAAATATGTCAAATTAGATTACGAGAGTCATAGTCATAAACATATTGAAGTTTAGTCGAGGGACTATAAATGTACAAATGTGAAACTAAATAATAAAAAAATGTAAAAAAAACGTTGACAACCGGATTCGAACTAATGAACCGATAAGACGTCCGGTTTGCTATCCGGTCCGGTTTTAAAAACATTGATTACCATACATAAGTAAATATAATTTAAATTTGTATAGCAATGTTAAGTAACAAAATACGGGCAGCTAAATTGGTGATTAATCAAAATCTTAAACCACTAGAGGTTTTGAGTTCGAACAATGAATCTTAAGCATAACTTTTCTTTTATGTTCTAACAATCCTTCCATATGATTATCCCACATTGATTAAGAGAAGGATTCTTAGCCCTCCTCCCTTACTATAAAAATTTGTAACTCATCCCACATTGACACAAAGATAAAATCTAAAGCCAATCACATCCATATAAATAACAGCAGCTTCTCTTGATTAACATCTAGCCCATTTTCATTGGCCCGGTTTGACCCGGTTTGGCGGTCCAACCCGGTTCAATGGCAACCCGGCCGGTTTTTTGAGGAGCCGTTTTAAAGCTTGAACCGGACCGGGGATGTTACCGGTTCCCGGTTAAACCGGTCCGACCGGCCGGTCCGGTCTGGGTTTAAAAACACTGATGGTAATAACAAAAAAAAAAGATTTACTTACAAAGATATTACTATAATTGATTAACCACCAAGGTACAGTCCATATATTCAAATAAAATAACCAAAAATACAAGTTGGCAACAACTTTAACATTAAATTATAAGAGTTGATGTTCTCTTGAACTTTATACATTTATATATTTATTTTTATTATTTATAATGTTATCCGCTTCTTAAATCCGGTTTAACCGGTCCGATCGGTCAGACCAATGAACCGATAAGACGTCCGGTTTGCTATCCGGTCCGGTTTTAAAAACATTGCTTTTTATATATCAAGTAGCACAAAGTTGACACCTAGTTATATGTGTACATAAACAATCACATTTGCATAGTTTGTGCATCCAAAGCACCACCAATTAAATCCAGCTTTATCATTATAATATTGGCCTAAAATAATCCCAACTAACACCTATTGGCCGAAAATAATCCCAACTCAGTTTATTCCCTCCAGTGGTCCCAAATCCAACTTTTTTTGCCTACAGTGGTCCGCCGTTAAGTGCACTTAACGGCCGTTAACTTTTTTCTATTTTATTCGAATTTCAAACCGATATTTTAGGGATTTTGATCGGGAGGAGAATACGAGTCAGTTGATGTAAACCTTACTTTCAATTGTTGCTCCAAATGGTTTAATTTTGATATCTGGTTAAAGCACCATTAGGTTTTAAACACCCGATTGAAGACCGTTTTGTCGTTTGGAACACCAGTTCGAAGTAAGGTTTACATCAATTGAATCGTATACTCCTCCCGATCAATATCCATAAAACCTTGTTTTGAAATTCGAAAAAAATCAAAAAAAAAGTTAACGGCCGTTAAATGCACTTAACGGCGGAACACTCTGTTTCATCCTTAAATTCAAACCCCGAACAGCATAAATGGGTTGTTGAAATAGATGAAATTTTCAATCATCAACTCGAAATTGACAATGAAACCAACCCCTCTGTTTCGTTTCGTTGTTTCAAGTACCACAAACCATAACCTCAAAAAAACCCGAGGCGTATGAACCTCAGCAAATAGGGTTAGGTCCGATTCATCACTTTTGGACCAACCCTACAAGAAGATGGAGCAGAGAAAACTTGCTGTCATGCGAAGGGCCCTAAAAAGTTACGATATCAAGGATTATAAACTCCATGTCCTTGAAAAAGTTCGCAAAATTGTCCCCTTGGTCCGGTCATGTTATGACTTATGACATGTTCCTACACGATGAAGATGATATCGGTTTGAAATTCGAAAAAAATCAAAAAAAAGTTAACGGCCGTTAAGTGCACTTAACGGCGGACCACTGGAGGCCAAAAAAGTTGGATTTGGGACCACTAGAGGGAATAAACTGAGTTGGAATTATTCTCGGCTAATAGGTGTTAGTTGGAATTAATTTTAGCCAATTTGCCTTTAAATTAAAATGGTGTAGGCTGGATTTTAGGAATCCTTGGTTCTTAATGGAAAAAGAATGCAACTTGAGATATACGTACATTTAAATAACTTCACAACTCAAATACTTTATTGGGTTATTAGATTATAGGGTTATTGGATTTAATCACCTTCAACTATTGGTTATTGGCCGCTGTCACCTTCAAGTATCACTTTGGCCAATATCACTCCCAACTAAACACTTTGATGTCCGTATCACCAAAAGTCAACTAATTCAAGTCACTTTTGGTTAACTTTTGATTATTTTTTGGTTAGCTTTTGGTGTTCCGGACACCGTATCACCAAAACTTAACCAATTCAAGTCACTTTTGGTTCATTTTTGGTTAATTTTTGTTAAATTTTGGTGATACAGACACCAAAGTGTTTAGTTGGAAGTGATATTGGCCAAAGTGATACTTGAGGGTGACAGCGGCCAATAACCAATAGTTGAAGGTGATTAAATCCAATAACCCTAGATTATAATACTTTAAACTTTTGTTTATTCGCTTTAAACTTTTGTCTATTCGATGCTAACACTTACAACTAATACTTTGGCCAACTTGAGACATATTTTCCCATATCACTTCCGTCGTTAGAAGAAATACAAACGTTGATAGTGTTTAAGCTAGTCAAAAGTGTTATTTTGCTAAGTACGTAAATCATTGTTATGTTTTATATATATCCCACCACCACTCTTCACTAAACCGGCCACCACCCAATCGCACCGTCAACCTCCACCACTCACCCGATCACTCACCCGATGGATTTCTGGTGGACCACCACCATCAGTGTCACCATGTTAAACACCAAACGCTTCTGCCACGTGGACCACGACCATCACGTGCACAATCTCTCTCAATATTCACAGGCGAGCCACATTCATCGTCCGTACTTGTCATTCTTCATGGCTTCACATCAAACATACTCCCCTGTTTCTCTTTCTTCCACACTGCGGAGCCATGAAGAACTAGCGCGACCAAGAGTGTGTAAGTATGTATGGATATAGACATTGTAACGTGCATGATGATTTTATTGAGTCGTTAACAATTCTTTACGATATTAAGGGGAAATCTTTTAAATAGTAATAAAACATTAAGGCCCATACATACAAGCTCTAAAATTATACCATAACAATACTAATTTTTAGTTGAAAATTAATGCTTAGAAAAATGTACAAATCTATTCTATTGCTTGGATAATTAATTTGGGAATCACGTGATGCGATTAAGACAAAAAAAAAAACCCTCCGACCGGCCAGGTAATTAACAATTAACATGAACATAAAACATCTTGGATATAGGGAAAATAATATGGATCTATAACAAAAAAAAAAGATATAACCTGAGATTAATATATTTTTTTAGTTATGGCCTCACACGTACGTCTCAACACATAGGTGATCTTTGAGGAATACGACCCTTTCTTCGACTCATGTTTGATGTCATATCCTCTTCTGAATTATGAACTTTATTAGATGATCTCCCCCAAGAGTATAGTCCGGATCTCTTCTTTCGGCTAACAAACTCTGTGCACACCGACACACTCATGTTGTCTGAACCAGATGAACCCGAGCACGAGCTTATTGGGTCGTCAAAATCCACAATGCTCGAGTGAGGCATCTCATTTGTCGTATCATCGTCTCCGTTGTCATTTGGGATGAAAAAATCTGGACCAAGTTGTAAGGAAGTGCATACCCTTAGGAATGATGTGAGGTCTCTATAGTGTTGGAGTATAAAATCCACCTAAAAATATTAATTCAAAATCGATTCAGTTTATATGTAACTCAAGTTGATAAATGTTTCTAATAGAGAAATTAAGAGATAAGGTACGTTTGAAAAACAACTAATGACATTGTGGTAAAGGCGATTAATTAAGAACTATAATACATATATACTTATTTTTTTATTACAGAATCTTTAAACTAAACACGAGATTAATATAAAAATTATAAATTAATTTAAATGATTTTTTATTAATTTTGCAAAGGTTTTTGTCATTAAGTTATATAACTTTTAAATGATTTTAATTGATTAGTTTCATAAAGTTTACTTTGTAAATTTTAACCTTTGTCATGTTTTTACCTTAATTCTTTTTTTTCTTTTTTTTTTTTGTAAATAAACGTTTGTTGTATGTTTGTTTCTATTTATGAACTTCTACTTTTAAGTTATGTTTATGAATTTGAAATTTGATCAACTTAATTTTTGGTTTTATGAAGTTTCCATTAATAATTTCTGGTACTTTTTTTATGAAGTTCCTATTAATTTTTGGTATATTGGTTTTTACTGGTCCCAACTATTATCTTTTATCTTCTACTGGTCCCAACTATTAAATTGGCTGTCAACGATCCTAACTTTTATCACTTTGGTAACCACTGGTCCGTCGTTAAATTTTTTTTAACGCCGTTAAGTTTTTTTTTTAAATTTAAGACCGATGTTTTAGGCCTTTTGATCGGAAGGATAATACAAGTCGATTGATAGAAAATTTACCTCGAAACGGCACTCCGAACAACGAAATAGTGCTTCAATCGGGTGTTTAAACCTAACTATGCTTCAATCGGATGTAAAAAATTTATCGTTCAGAGAGCCTTTTCGAGAAAACTTTTACATCAATCGAATCGTATTATCCTTCCGATCAAAATGCCTAAAACATCGGTCTTAAATTTGAAAAAACTTAACGACGTTAAAAAAAATTTAACGACAGACCAGTGGTTACCAAAGTGATAAAAGTTGGGACCGTTGACAGCCAATTCAATAGTTGGAACCGGTAGAAGACAAAAGGTGATAGTTGGGACCAGTAAAAACCAATATACGTACCTTAATTTTTGGTATAAATTTGTAATCTCGATTATTAAAGTTAACAATTTATTATAATTATAATAATATAAAAGATAGTTAATTTATTAATTTTATAGAACGAGCGTTGGTTTCACAAATTAAGGCTAGGTGATAAACGTTGCATATAAAAAAAATTGTAGTCTTGCATTAATTTAATAAAGCTTTTCCGTTAAAACAAACAAATGCATCCAAAATGAGACACTATATTATGACTTACGGTAGTTTGTTAAAGCTTTTAAATTGTGTGAAATAACATGACGCTCTATATAAGAGTAGTATAAGACCATTAATATTCGTCATAACATATATGTTGCATGTGATATATAGTTTTAAGTTTGAACCGGTCATAAAAATCCTAATTAATCCTAAATTCATTATTTTTAAGTACGTTTTTGCAAACATTTGTACTTATTTTTTGCCACGTGTTATTATTTGTTATATGAATTGATGAGGTGGAAGGATAACTCTAATTAACCGTAAGATTATATTTGATTTCTTGTATCAATAAGCAATTCGATCAGGCTTAAAATATTTGTTTGACTAATATATATATAGTAAAACTAAAACATATCTGATACAATCCGGCCAACCATTTAACCCGACCCATGAAGACTTAGTCAAAGGATGAAACCCATGTTTTATTTAGTCTCATGCATTTTCCACGTAATTTTCTAGTTATAGTTGCCCAGGATTAGTTGGCAGTTTTCCCATAATGTTTGCACCTTTACAATTTGTTCTCTGCATGTTTTGATTTCACATTTTGTATTTAAACCACTTAGTTAGATGAAATGAGAGGAGAAGAAAATCGTTACAAACTAAGTTCTAGTGTTTCAAATTAATCTATTGTTCTTGGGAATTTATAGGTTTTCTCTGTAAACCTATCAATATCAATTCAAAATTGAAGTCATGATACATTTGAATATAAGCTAGGAAGTAGCCCTCTATATTGCTATGAGCTGAATTATAATTCGATTGTAATTCTCACTGTATCTAGCTAATGCAAGAAATGCAATAAAAGAACCACAAGTATAAATTTTGTGCCTATTAACCATAACCAAAACCATGTATATTTTTGGCTAAAAAATAGTAGGAAGATTGGTAGCCTAGAATGAAACCATTGATGCAAAACTTTTGCTATACCTTTGTATATATATATTGTTTTCATATATATAGCTTTTCGCTAGTATGTATTATAACTAGCTAGTGTGTTAATTAATTAATTATTTAACTTCTTTTAAATACTAGTTTTTTAGTTCCCAATTTTGAAGCGTTTGGTAATATATAGATCGAGGCTTCTTATATATGATCGGAATGATGCTCACCCAACTGAAAATTAGGTTCATTTTCTATTTAACATATATATGCTCACCCAACTTTTTTTTTTTTCATTTTTATTAACTAAAACAAATTAACAATGATACAATTCTACATATATATTCCAGTATGGATCGAATAGATCGAGGATATATTAATTTCATGATAATTGAAAAATAATAGCTAGATCGAGTTGAATTACGTACGTACGTACCTTACACCCTAAAGAGCAATGGATGAAGGGTTCTTGGAGGCTCCTATCACAACAAGTACAATAGTTTCCAGAGCCCTTAAATTGCCTGTTTTGAGGTCTCTTCTTGATAAACAATACTTTTGCACTATTAATAGTATAAGCCTGCAGATCAATCAAATTACGAGGCCGGAGCTTAATAATTAGCAAGCTAGCTAGTATATATGTCAAAGGGATAAAAATATATATGCTAATTATAATTGAAGATATACAACACATAAAAGTAAAATTAACTAAGCCATTCAAGGTTTAAACTATATATCAATATATATATGCTGATCAATTTTGATTTGAATTTTACCTGAATATTTGAACAATCAATAAGCTTTTCAAGGTCTTCAAGCCTCACAACATCATGGTATACATAACGGCGAACTTGAAGGAGCCTATGGAATCTATGAACGTGCACACAGTGTGGACAGATACTTATGCAACAATCCAAACACAATATGTTCTTCTCGTTCTTCTTACACTTGTCATGAGTTGAACACGCCATGAAAAATTGTTCAATATAGAGAGCTTCTAACCAAGCTGGCTTTCGATTTCCCTACCAACACATGATACGCAAATTAATAAAGTTTTCGATCAATTTTCAATAAAATTCGTTCAGGTTTTAAATATATGCATGGGCGGGTGTATATATTCGTACCATGATCACATAAACTCTAGCGCTAGCTTTGAATATATAGTTATAGGAAGAATGGTGATGAGCAAGAGCAAGAAAGAGGAGTGATTGGTGGATGAGTGTTTAATTTTGGACGATTACAAGCAAACTAAATTAATTAAGGTACGTATATATGCATATGTATATATATGTGTTCCTTGGGTTATTAAACAAATAATAATATTGTCAAGTGGGGGTTATCTCATATATATATGTAGCTAGTTAGTGCTACATGTGTTTTATGTTAAAACCAAACACATGTGAACATTACAAACTACTTTTGTTTCATGTTGCTCAAAGTTTTGAATTTCCTGTGTTCTTCAAGCTAGATCATATATAATACAAGACAAAAACATCGAATATATATAGAACTTACGATACAAGTAAGACGTACGTACGTACGAGATTTTTGAGTGTAAATGTCTCGTTAATTATACGGAGCAAACTCTCTCTTTTCCTAGGAAATTAAGGTTCTTCTTCATTTCACACTGCGCACACAAGATCGATGCATCATATATGCAGTATAGGGATCAGACATTTAATTACTCAATTGAGTAAAAACTAAATTTACCCGAACCATATATTCTCTTCTTAAACAGAAAAATGATTTGAAGTGAAAAGAAAACCCTAGAATTGGATTTAAAAAGTATTTTTAATTGATATATATATATATAGTTAATGATAGAGAGAACGTGGGTGTTGTTACCATGTCTCCCAATACTGGCTTGGTTTCATAAACTTGATTTTTTTAAATTAATAAAATAACAATTTCTTTGCCTTGGCTAAAGAGCTCTCTCTAACCCTAGCTAATCTAACCATATATGCTTCTCTTCTTGAAATAGCTGCATGCGTCTCTATCTCTTTCTCTCAATATTAATTTATATATATGTATGTATAGTATATATAAAATATTCTTGGTGAAGTTGGGTTGGAGATAGCTGTATGGGTGTAGAAATATTATTGTGTGTCTTGGTCAAGGAGAAGTGCACGAAAAAAAACCAATTCACATGCTTACAAATATTAAAAAAAACGACTACATGGTAAATAGATCGATAAAAGAGTACGAGTTAGAAATTAAAGAAATCTCATTAATAGATTGACATGTAAAACAATTAATCAACTTGTCTTTATTCTCATATTTATTTGTTGTTGTTATTATTAAGCTATTACCTTGTAGGCTAATTAAGTCGTTTAGATGACATATGTATTTGGCATAGACAAGGGCGTAATGCTTTTCATGGAAGGGGCCGGTTGACATGTGATTGTATGTGTCAGAGATTTAAGCTAAAGCGTTATATTACAGTTCAGATGATCACAGTATATTCAAATTGAAAGTAATTGATCAATAAAAGTTGGTCAAAATTGATAATTTTGTAAATATCTTATTAAATTTAAGATTTATGTTAGGTTTGAATTACACATGCACTTACAACTTAAGAACACATGCACAACTAAAAATAATACGTGAACCAACCTAACCTAAGAAGTATTATTTAGATTATAAAACTTATTTATAGTATAAAGTTTAGCCTGAATAACAAATTTTGATCTTCGTCTCTTAAAATGCATGTGTGCTTTTAGATCATGCCATGACACACTTAAGCACGTACCTTCATTTTACACAAAACATAACATCTTGACGTGTATCCTTTCGAATGAATTTAGTTTCGTAAATGATTGTACGTTGTAGAATGAAAAATTTCAAGTTAGAACCAATTAATGTACTACACGTAATGTTCCATGATAAAAACAAATCTTAAAATTTTGGTTTTAAAAGTAAGAAAAATCGAAGCATTGATTATTTTACTGCTTATCTTATAAAAAAATGAGTTAATTACGGATATAGTTATGAATTAACTTCTAAATCTATACCAAAAAATTATAGGAGGTCTAAAATTGTGACAAATAATAAGAGATAATTAATAGTTAGACAAGTAGTAAAGTTTTTAATTAATCTGTTAGTAGAGAATTAAGATTAGGTGTTGATGTGGTGGTTGCTATATAAAGAAAACTTTAAAGTTTTTAAGTGTTTTTCTTTCTTCAAAGACATGTTAGAGGAAATCATGGATGAAAACTATATATCATGCCAACATCAATAACAACAACTCCCTATCAAAAAACCGTGCTTAAATAACTTTTAAAGTTTTGAGAGACAATTACAACTCAATAAACACAAACTGAAACCATGCCACCAACTCATTTAAATTTCTTCTAATTTTTGCTTATTTTATGGAGCACTTTCTCATTAAACATGTATAATTATTCTTGAGGTTTGAAGCCCTAAAATCTAGCTTGTTCACTGTGATGTATAATACTTTATGTTAAAAGCATGTTAAGTCATATACAAACAACCAAAAAGTTGATTAACAAATTTTTTAATCATAATCCTATCACTACAAGAAAAAGAATCTATGGCGAGGAAACTTTTGCCGAGGAAAAATTTCGTCGCTACAATTGAGCTTTGCCGAGGGATTTTCGTCGCCATAGATGTTCTCAAACTTTTGACTGGTCAACACTTTTACCGACCAAACTTTCGTCGCCATATATATATACGTAATATGTATGTATTTATGCAATAATAATGTCTACACAGGCCATATGATCATCTAAATTAAAGTGTTTTTTTATACATCTTCCTATGCTTTTTATTTTATTTAATAAAGAACAAACGTACGGTTGTCAATAAACAAGTTACATATTTAGTAGTTAAATCCAAATATCACCAATAGAGATACAAAACCTTGTGATATATATTAACTTCTCAAATTGTCATAGTTTTCACCTCATTCATATGAATTATTTTTAGACATATATAGTTTGATTCACCAAATTTTATGGAATTGGAATCCAAAGATATTCTTTGTTTGTCGAGTTAACAAGCATAAAACATTCAAGGATATATTTAAAATTAGAACCACTAGCTAGTTTGGTCTAGCTATTGATAATTAATATGTATGTCTTTGGCTCAAGAGACATTTAAGTTTTGTCACACTTGAGACGTGATCTAAATTCTAAACTTAGAGTATTCGTAGTGGAGCTACCATATATCATTGTTGTCTTCAAATTATAAGTGAAAATGAAAAATTAAGTAATTTCTTTCTCATATCAGTTACTCCGTCCTCGTGGCCTAAACTTTGAGAGAAGCTAGGTGGAGGGGAGATGCGCTTCCAAATATGGGGTCACCGCTTACAAACCTTAAATTTATAGGCATGAAGAATCTAATTTGCAAGGATTGTTAAAAGTGTAAGATAAATTTAGAAAAGAGAAATTGGATTTCATTAATCTCAACTTTCACCTATTAATCATGATTAATTACAGCTTAGTATGATCATTATTAATCTCAACTCTCACTTAAGTGACTACCATTGAGCATTCCGTTACCTTTAACTAACTCCGTCTAAAATTGCTGACGTGACATCCACGTTGCAGCTGACATGTTTTTTCTTTAACTATGGTATATAAATGGCTAGGAAGAAAGAATTAAAACAAAAACATCTCAGCTACCACGTGAATGTCATGTCAGCAATTTTAGACGGAGTTAGTCTATAGTAACAGAAGGCTATATGGTTGCCATTTAAGTGAAAGTTAGATTAATAATGGTCAATAATAAAGTTAGAATTAATAAAATCCACTATCCTTTTAGAAAATGATAAATATTTTCTATTTGGTAAATTTTATGTATGAAAATAAGAAACCAAGTGTAGTTGGAGTAGAGTACAATAGTGTTAGATTAGGAACAGTTTAGAAAATTAAGATAATATTGAAAATTTGACATAGAAGGTAAGTTAAGGTTTTGGAAACAATAGTGCAAAAGCAAAGGAGGAAAAAGTAAAGAATAGGTAAGGGTTGTGGTCAAAGGTGAAAGAGGGAGGAATTGAATGGGAACAAAGAGAATGGTCAGCGTGTGAGGCGCACGAGGGGAGATCTCTCCTCTCCTTCAGAAAAACAACTAAGTGTCAGAAAGTGCACGCTGCACCCCTCATCTTTACAATTTTTTATAAACACCAACTTTTTTATAATACCACCATACAATACAACACAACACAACACAACACAACATTTTTAATTTGGCTTTGCTCACCACTACATGTGTCTTGCTTGTATCTTTTTTTAAACCCCTTTCAAATCACAAGACTTTAACTCCTTTGTGTTTCTCTTTATCCTATGTCAATTTGTGATTTTATCATATGCCTCTTCTATTTTGTAAGGAAAAATGGTAAATGTATTAGTAAATGATGTGGGCTTAAGTGTTAGGGCTGGACCATTATATTTTAAGAAGCCTAAGATCAGTTGCATGAAAAATGGCATAACTTGGGTTACGGGCTTCCATTTTAAGCGTGCTACTGTTCAAATCAAATAGTGGAATGAGGACTACGACTTGATAAGCGCCGTAGGTGGCTTACCCAATTTTTTTCTCAAAATAAGCCTCCAAAATGGAGTTATTGAAACTTTTGTGTTTTTGTCAAGTTTTTTGGTTTTTTTGTTTTGAACTTTTGTTTGTCCCGGGAATGTTTTGGGTCCGTTTAGGGGTTTGTATTTCTTTTTTATAGTAACCTAATAGTAAAG
Source organism: Tagetes erecta (assembly GCA_030867185.1). Classification (NCBI taxonomy): domain Eukaryota; kingdom Viridiplantae; phylum Streptophyta; class Magnoliopsida; order Asterales; family Asteraceae; genus Tagetes; species Tagetes erecta. Next base: position 3,818,985 of record CM061492.1, read on the forward strand.
GAATGATCATTGATATTTTTTTTGATAATTATCACTTGGCTTTACAAATTATCTACTTTTTTGAGTGAATTTGGAGGTTTGGGTATGGATCTTCATGAGTATTCATAAAATCAACATTTATGAGTGTTAGTCTTAATCTCTTTACGCTACATCAGTAAAGCAATATAATTATGTAACGAAAAAACATGAATAGAATTGAAATTCGATCTTACCATTGTCTAGTTTTCGAGATCAACCAAACTAGTCATCAAATGGTTTTTTTACCACTTAATTACCGATCAAAATTGTTAAACCGGTTTAGAAACGGAATAATATAATATATAATTTAAAAATTACACATGTACGTACGTATAACTAAATTAAATGCAAGATATGGAATTGTCTAACGTTTTTATATGAAACTGGAACGTTAATAAAACATGACCTCCTAAAGAACTTCAACTGATCATCTGATCGATCCAGAACGAACCTGAACCAGTTGGTTCAAATTAAAATACTCTTACGAACATTATAATTCTTGATGGTACACTACTAAAAAATAGTGTTTTTTATACAATAGTTTCCGACAATCAGCCAACAATTCAATATTTACGACAAGTTTATGACAACTTTTGTGACAAATAATAAAAAAGACCTTAATTTCTCTCACAGTTTTCTGACAAAACAACCATAATTTGTCATTATTTTGTCGCAAACCAAAATGTATAACTAAGTTTTAAAAATTTAGTTTTGTGGCTCTAAGTTGTCACGAATGTTACGACAACCTAGTTTTGTCGCATTTTTGTAGCTAAAGTTTTTTAAATTAATATTTGTCAAAAATAAATTTGCTACAGTATTTTTTTCCCTACAATGGAGTTTTTAGAAAATTTGTTGGAAATTTCATTTGCGAAATATTACGACCGTCAAAAAATATAATTTTTTAATAATACTTTTTAATAAAAAATAAACATAAAACCACTACTCCAAACCAAATGCCTTAAACATGTAATAAGGCATATGTTCAGTTAGAGGTGCAAAAAAGAACCGGAACCAAAACCGATCTATTAACTGAAAACCGATTCTGGTACTCTATAGTGGCATACGGCATATGCTTAGACATAGTGTGATAAAAATTAAATAACTATACAGTCTGCTATTCCGATGTACTATTGTGCAAACAACTGATTAATAATCTCAATACAATGAGTCATAAGAGTTGGATTTTGTGTAAGTGCAAGCCCAACAGAAAATATCAGTTTTTACTTCTTTATGAAAATGAAAGTCCAAGGAGTTTTGTGTTTTTTTATTCTAAATGAAAGCCCATAAAGATTGTAGATTCAGTATTCTAGAGTTTCAACCCAGTCAATGAAAAAAACTGTTTTTTAAACACTGGAACCGGTTTTACATGAATAGGAATCAGTTCTACAATAACCGGAACCGGTTACATAGGTTTTAGTTTTTACAAAAAATCGGTTTTAGAACCGAACCGATTCATACCAGAACCAGTTTTTATACTAAAAACAAAAACCGGGCCTGATACTTGAAAATAACCGAAATATGCACCTCTATGTTCAGTCTAACAAAAGTTTAATTGTCTAAAGCCTAACTCTCACGGCCTGAAAGGATATACAAAGCACTTTGTATTAGTAGTAGGACCATGAGGGCCATAATCCATTATAGGTACTGTTTTTTATTAGGCCTTTAGGGTAACCGTATATGTTTCGTAATATTAGTCTTTTAAACAATGTTTTAAAAGCCGTTTTTTATGTTATACTGGTTTGAGCTTCAAACAGGTGATCAATCGGTTGAACCGGATTGTAATGAATCGTTATAAAAGTCATTTTTTGGTTGAGTAATTTGGCAATCCGCTTATCCACAAATAAAAGTTATTTTTAAAAAAACTATTGAGTTGAGTAATTGGGTTAAATGATGGTGTTAAATGGTTGTAAATTAGGTAATTATAAAAATGTTTATTTTAGATTATAACATCATTTTTAAATGGCTAATTAAACATATAATATTATAATATATATTAGAGTAAACTGCAGTTTTGGTTCCTGTATTTTAATACTTGTAACAGTTTCAGACTCATCTTAACAATTTTAGTCCTTGTGATTTTTACTTCTAACACAATGGTCCCGAACACTAACTTCATCCAACTTTCCGATAAATTTTCCACACGCCTCGCTTTTGAGGAGTAAAAATGTTATTTCTCTCACTCTTTTATCTTGGTCAACATGTATGTTAACATTTTTATTCAGGCACATGTAGAAAAGAGTGAAAGAAATGACATTTTTACTCTGCGCTTGAGGGAGTTTTCACGGAAAATTGGATGAAGTTAGTGCTCGTGACCATTTCTGTTAGAAAATAAAATTATAGTGACCAAAACTGTTAAGGTGAAACTGAATTAATTGTTAATGATATCAAAACACAGATCGAGACCAAAACTGCAGTTTACTTTATGTATTATTAAAAAACTTTTAAGAACTTCAGACCTATCGAGAAACCGAGCTCTGGGTGATAATCCGCATTACCCGCAAGGGCTGGATCTGAACTTAGAACGCAATTAATGTGTTGTTGACAAGAAAGCCATCAAATTAAACTTATTCAATTTTAGAATAGACATGACAAGACATGTTGCAAGTAAATCCTTGTGCATATGGCAAAAAAAAAGGTTTTGAAAGAACCTCATCCACGCATTGTTGTCTACCTGGGCAGGTGACCAACCCATGCATACTTACACTATCACAATCCATGGCCATGTTAACTAAAAGGTGACATTCCATGTGAATGATAATGAACTAGTCTGAGAGGTCTTGTTACCCGGAACTTAGTCGACGTCTAATCAATAATTTGAATCCAATTAATTAAAAGGATCCGACACGACAATTATTTTTCAAGGTGTTCACGTGCACTGGTTCATAGCCAAACGCACGTACAATGTGCACGTGGATGGTATAGTAATGACTACCTTTTAAGAATGTGATCAGGGAAGGCTTAACATTTTAAGGGCCTCAATCGAACGAAACAAAATGATGTCTTTTACAAATCTTTTTTTGATGAAAACAACTTTTTTTTCTCGGGCTTGGACCAATAAAGATGACTTGATAAAATCAATGGTGTAACTTAACCTTCAAATAGTGAAATAGAGGATTCTAAATCTGAAAAATTAAAATGGAAGGGTCAAGGTCAACAGATATATATACCATTTTCTAAACTATCGAAACACTTTTAATGTTGTCATTCACATAATTTTACCAAATCCATTATGAATGCTTTCAGACCTAAAATCTATACTTCTAATGCAAAAAATAAGAGGGACAATTTTGAATAATTAATGTCTCTAAACCTAATATATTTAACAGTTCTTTTTATAAATTAATCCCCTTTCATTCACAAATTTAGCTGTTTCTTATAAGTTTGTTACCATTGCATATTGTGAATTGGACCGCTAATTAATTAAGTCCAAATATCCAAATATGCACCAGTACACACTACACAACATTGATGAGACCGCTAGCTAATTAAGTCGGTCACAAAGTGATGATGTTTTTAAGCACCACTAGAAGGAACGTATGCGCGCATACATTTGACCAACAGAACTTGTGATATATTTTTGTAAGATAACCATCACTACAAAAAAATTGTCATATTGTGGCATACTGAAAGTGCCATAAAATATTTTCAAAGTGTCACTAAAGCCCCTTTGATGATTGTGCGACACACAAAAAAAGTGTCACTACAAGCGGTGTCACTAAATCCTTTTAGTGACACTTTTATTTTTGCCACAATATAAAAAAGGCTTTTATGGCACAACTTTTGTGTCGTTAAAAACATCTCATTAAATATTATTACTCCTTTTAGTGACACAACTTTTTGCCACAAGTATCTCATCAAATGAAATGCCAATACATTGTTTATTATATTAATCATGATCAGGTAAAATCGTTATTTATTAACAGTGTAAAACAAAAATGAAACAGCAAAATATAAAAATCATAATATGATCAGGTAAAATCGTTATTTAATTAAAAAGATCCATCGTCTTCCAAGAATATTCCAAATGTTTGCAAACAAATATCTAACAAGTTTTAAACTAAGTCTAATAATCAAACATATATAACACAATATTAAAATATTTTGAATAAAAGCTTAGAACTTCTAAACTTCATCGTGTTCACGACCCGGCCCTCTTTCAAAATCTTCAAGCTATAAAAATAATCCTCATGTAAAATCTTAAAACCTCTTTCACACCTACAGTCAAATGGGTATAACAAATGGGTTAAAATGGTTACTAGCAAAAAACAAGATCATGATACGTGTAAAGTTAATTGAAAGAAACTAACAGTAAAAAAACATTACAAGCATAATACCCTCCTGGTTTTAGCAATATGTTGACCTCAAATAGCAAAGTACCAACTCCATCATGATACATGTAAAGTTTTTAAATGAAAATTACATTAAATACACATTGTATGCAACTACATAGCATGTCACATGTTCCTTACCATCACGAGTCTATTTGACTCTACATCTTTAGCAAGAATTAAATCAAACACCTGGCTCAGTTATAAAAGAAGCCATGTTGCAAACATTGCCACCATGGCAGGCACACCATGTTTGAATGCAAACTAAATGCGATTCTCTTGTACATCTTTTGGAGCTACAGACATAATGAGTACTCTTCTATAAAATTATAAATACCAAAACTTGCCACACCACATCAACATCTAATACAACCCAATTATTACACCTAAGCACAATCTCAAGAATCATTTTCCACAACAAAATTAATCAACATTACAAAAATATGTTTATTAAAAGGAAAGATAAATTTATAAAAGGAACAAGCATTATTACACTTATTAGTTAAATTTAGCTGTCAAATCTGATCCAACTACTGTTCAGCCCCATATTAAAACGGTGAAAACAAGGATGTTGTTGTTGCTTAAATGTACAGACAGTCTCAACATAAACTAGTGTATATGTGCAGGGACTATGTTGCATATTCCGATCAAATAAATTTCTTAAAAGTTATCTTGTTACAAACCAAATGTAATGTACTGTTGTTGAAGTGTTAGTACAAGTTGAGGTTGCGGGCACAAAGTGATGTAAATTTGATCTATTTTTGTGTAATGAATCAGTAATGTGGTCTAGGGAAATTGGCCACATGAGCCATTTTAAGTATCCTAGGAATATTACACAATGCGTAATATTTTCTTTACTTATATTTATTTTAAGTTTGAAACGTATCAACAAAGCACACTATATAATTTTTAACCTGGAGATAATCAGTAATTGTAGCATCTTAAAAAGTTGATTGCTCTAACAATTAACAAATTGACTAATTTTATAAAACTTATCAACTTTAACAATTGTTCTAATTCTGTCTAAAATGTAAGTTAATCTTTTTACTCATATTTAGAATGTCATTAATTTTAACAATGGAGACCTTTTGGGTGATCATGAACATACCTGCGAGATTTGATCCAAGTACCGACATGCCCGATGCATGAGCTGTGTACCTCATCCTAGAAACTTAAATTTATCTTTGTCTTTGGAAGCCCAATTTTGATCACCCTTATATACAGCAAGTTGTGCATGGAGAACATTACTCTACCACACCTGCAAGTGCAAAATAAACTAATATCATAAGACAACATTAAGCTACTACTACTACTAGAGCCCCCTTTCAGACTTCTTAAAGCTTGCAGAACCTAAAAGGAGTATAATATTGTATATCATATTCAATTCTCTATAATAACAGCCATGTGCTTATATGCATATTTCATTATTGGATTTAAATAATGATTAAGCAAACCTGGTTCAAGCACATCACCATAATCCAGTCGCTCCATCTAATTATCACAACAAAAGCAAGTGACAAAGGAACTCCACTAACTGGCACATTATTGGTGGAACTATGGATCCTCTATATATAGCTTATATATCAATTGTAATAACTAGAATTCACAAACCCTAATTGATAGAGTTTTAAAAAACCTAAACTAGAAGATTCACAAACCCAAATTAACATTTCCTTGGTTTTCAATAAAGCTAATAACAACTAATTGGAAGGCACTCGAACGCCGAAACCCTAATTGACAGCAATCAGTGATGAATCACATAATATACACAAAATAATTGAAATCAAATTAAATCGATTAAAGTCAAAACAAGTATAGTAGAGTAAAAGAAGAAAACTATAGTGAATTTAGGCTACATGGATCAGTAATGGAGAATCTCCGTCGTTTGAGAGCTGGTAGATGAACCATCCTTTGGTTTTTGCTACGATAGTCCACTTTTTTGGAGAAGGTTTTAAAACTCGAGCGGGTTATATGAAAAGGGGGAGGGATATTTGAAACTTTTTACAACACATTTTTGAAGCTTTGTTTCGGTTTTTGACGTAGTTTTTATTAAACCGCCCAATTTTTTTAAAGCGAGATAAAACAATTTCTATAATACACACCTTATACTTCAAAAAAATAATAAGCATTCCAATCAAACATGATATTTTTTTTAACGGCAATATATTCGAAACCACACACAAAAAGTGAAAAAACAGACGTTAGCAAGACGCTAAGCCCGAACTAACACCAAGACAAACAAAACATAAAACTCCATAACACCACGGACTATTACACCAATCATGCCACATCACATCTACTCTATTTTCTCGATATTTTGACCACTTTACAAGTGCAATATAAAAATTATAACATTATATGATAGTCAATAAAAAAATTACAAAGAACATTATAACAAAAAATTGAGAAACCCATTTTAAATTCGTGATGGCAACTAAAATCTAGTAACACTTTAAAAAACTCATTAACAATGTGTGAAAAAACAAATATGACATACGTAAAGTGTCACTAAAAATATAAATTAGTGGCTTAAAAGATAAATGTCACTAAAAGTGTGGCTTAAACAACTATGGCAAACATAAAGTGCAACTAAAAACATAAATTAGTGGCACAACAGATAAGTGTCACTAAAAGTGTGTGCCACTAAATGGCATTTTATTTGTAGTGCATACAATTGTGTTGTATAACAGTATACTAGCTAGCTAGTTAGTAGTTAACCAAGTACGTTGTTATGATCGAACTTATGATAGCATGTTATTGAAGAAAACGAATAAAATTCAAAATCTATATATGTTTTGTGTTATAGAAAAGGAGTTGTCTAGAACAAAAAAAAGACTATATATATATATATAGCACGTTAACAGATATATGTACATATATACTATACTATGCATACAATGTAAATATCTCATGAACTATATATTGAAAAAAAGACTATATGCATGATAAAATAAGAGCTCGAGTAACATATATAAGACTTTGATCATTAATTTAAAAAAGTTAACAGATTAATTAGTTAACAGATTAACCTTTCAATTTAACTTTAACAATTTTTAATTTTAACCTCCTAACTTAAACTTGACATGTTTACCACTTTGACCACATACTCAATCTACATTTATATATTTTTGACTTTAACTTGTTATTTTTACATTTAAGTTTGAATATATCTCAATTTTTTAATATGTGACGCACTAAATGTTTACATCGTAACGTGCGAGATATGAAGTTTTTTGTACCAACGCATGTGATGAACTCACATACGAAAAACCCAACCGTCGTACATCACGTTAGGTCTCATATCTAGTTTGTCTTAATTGGTATATAAAAATTGTCCCAACAAACATTTATCACTAATTAATATACATTCTTTCATGTCAAAATACATGTTCACACACACATTAATTTTGGACGATATCCTGCATGTCGATGTAGGTGACCATGTCGCGGTCTTGTCCCCTTCCACTTGCTTGTAGTGTAGGTCCACAAATTGGACCTCAATTAGTTCAAATCGTTTAGGGTGTCTCTCTTAATTTGGATATATATTTATATACTTTTCAACTTAATTAGTCCCCTTACATAGAAGCCATATTACATTATTACGTTTTAACTTTTTATTTATACTTTTTTTTAATCTCACGTGGTTTCCCCAATTGTAACCCAATATGTGCGTGCAATAATAATGTGTGAAGTTAATGTTATCAAGCATGCAGAGAATGTCATGTCTTTGTTCGTGGGTATTGTTTAAAAGTGTAATATCACGTAAAATCTTATTAATTACGTACATATATAGCTAAATATTTAAAGAATTCATCAGGGGGATTAATTACCGGTTAAGAGTTGATGAATTGTCGAAATGCATTTTTATACCGAAGTTAAACTTTATTCCAACACGTTGTCTTAAGCTCCTTGAAAGTACTCAGATCTTGCACGTACTTATATTAACTATATATATATTTAATTTATTTAACCCTTGTGTACTTCGACATGAAACCATTCTCTAAAGGCCGGTCTCAACTCTCAACACTAGCTATATTATGGCTCTTAACAAAGTGAACATTGTGAAGACTTCGCAAGCCGTCACGTGATTACCATAATCATATGTTCTTGATGATTCAACTGTATCCTTTAGTTCAACTACCTTGGGTTAATTGTGCTTTGAGTTTTAAAGAACCAAAATTTGGAATAAATTAAAGCTGCATGGCAGTACTATATATTTTGCTTCCCGAAGAATTTAACTTTTTGATTAACTAGATTTAAAACCGGTCCATGTGATGCGTGCGGTGGTTGGTCTTGCATATGCAACTTTGTCACACACGTTAATAAAAAAAGTTCAATGTTTTGTAAAGTTATAATACGCCAAATATTAAAATACGGTGAAATCTCCAAACTTAGAGGCCAAAGTTGAGGATTCAAAGTCGAACGAGCTTTCTAACGAATATTCCATGATCAATAAATGAATTGTTTTTTAATAATCGGAAAGTGACATACATATATATATGATATGATATCAGATTATTTTATGATATATGGTATGGTAATATATTCTAATTGAAATTTATCACCCTGCATGCTATTATTATGTGAGGACTCTAATCATATATAGGACCACACGTACATTAGTGTTATACATTATAAAAACATGTAATATTTAAATGAGTAGGTGATCATGAAGTATAAAGGGCTCGATCACTTTATATCAAGAATATATATATATGTTTAATTATTAACGAAGTGGAATAAATTATAGTTTTCTGTTCGTGTCATATATACTCCGCATCACAAATGGCTATCAGTCTATCACAAACGAAAATTAAATTGGATCCTTAATGAATATATACGTACTCATGGATAACGTTAAATGGTCATTTTATGTGTGCAAGCTAGCTAGCTCCGGCCATCTACGATCTATATATCTCAACAACAAACATATATACACTTACTAATTAACGACGCATGGTTGTAACTTGTTCTGGAATCTCTCCTAATTTATTTCTACTGATTACCTATATATATATATATATATATATATATATATATATATATATATATGTCGCACCTTGTAGGATACACTCTGATTAAATAAAGGCACATTTGATTTACAATAAATTAAAGAACTCAAGACCAGATTAAGTAAGATACACTCTCATTGGCCAAGAAGAGAAGTGAGACAAAGAAGCATCAATGCCTCTTTTGATGAGAGAGCTGAGTGGCATTGATTGACAAGAAGTAGCTTAATTGGCATGTGTGTCGATCTGTTTTAGTGTATGTGTGGTCAATAAACAAACAAATTTAATATGGATTTTGCAAAACCTCTTTATGGGGACATCCTACATTTATAAAGGGAATGAATTAAGTTGGCCCCTAAAAGTTCAGGACAAACACTATGTATTTTCTCTCACTATAGCATTTCAATCTTTAAATAAATCATACATATAGAATATTAAAAATTAATACGCGTGTGACTGGTTCATTAGTCGAAACTGATGTAAAAACGTACAGGCATGTAACTTAATTATTATTATAAAGATTTAAATCATTTGTTTATAATTAAATATAAAGTAAAATATGAAAATAACTAAATGTGTTAAATTAGAGACGTAATTATTTAAAACGATATTTTGTAACAAAAAAGGTTAAATAGAAAAGGGTTGAAATCTGGTCAAATTTGTCAGGTAGAAAAAAGGACATATAGATGGAAACCAAATTTTTATGTGGACAGTTTTCTCCCCTTATCGCTTCACACTGAACTTTCAATAAACATGCAATGAAAAAGTTAAAAATAGGAAAATCAGATTAATAATTATAATAACTTTGGATTTATTAGTCAGTGATTAATCCTAACTTAACAAATGTTTATAGACTTTGTTTGAACCTATTTTCCTTCACAATCCTATAGGCTATAATAGTTGAAACTTAAATCCGTTAGTCTTTTGTTAACGTGGACAAATTATGTGGCAAAAACTTGAACTATTAACTAGTTAAAAATCATTGTTCAAATGGTTAAAGAAAGCTTAAGGGAAGATAACAAAGCTTCGACACTTATTTTCGAGGTTTAGAGGTTATGATGCAATGAAACTATAAACCAAGTTCATTCAGTGTCTGGATGGTGGTAGTCTGGTAGATGGTGGCAGTTAAGTGGCGGCCGGTGGTAAGTTTGTGAGCTAATGTTTGTGTCACATAAACAATCCGCATCATAACAAACTCACGAGATTAACTTTCTGTTAGTATGAAATCGATCACTGGGTAAAAATTGATTCAAAGTCAGGCTAACATGTTAAAGCTAATACTAAAATCTACTTTTACTTAATAATATTAAAAAAGTTTAAAAGTCAAACTATAGACGTATCATGAGAAACGGTTAGAAACCCTAACATATAAATAACATGCAGTTAACCTGGTGTGGGTCCACTAGTCGTGTGTATAAATAGCAGGATAACGCACTTCTTAGTTCTTACACACAATCACGATTACACAATTAAGTGCTAAAGTTTATACACCATCAAAAAGTATGAAGCTTTATTTGCTTACCCTTTTGGTTTTCTCAAGTTTCCTAACCTATAAAGCCCAAGGTATGTATTTCCACTACACCAACATTTGCCAATCTTTATATATATATATATATATAAGACACTTAATAAAGGTTTATCGTGAAGCGCCATATATTTTGTCATCACATTTTTTCTTATGTATGACAAGTCACATTTTTAGTAACACATACGTATTTGTAGCAGTTTATTTTGTGACCAAACAGGGATGAAAGACATGATATTCTTAATTTACCAAATTGTTGACATATATCGAGTCCTTAATTAATTTATTTCTTTTGCAGGAATAAATAGGAAGTTGCTGATGACACAAGTTATTTCTTCTTCTCCTACTATTATCGACAACAACGACTCAGAGGTTGGTTATCGATCTTAATCATCAAAACGTATTAATTAATTAAGAACTATATAAGAGATTAAAAAAATTATATATGTTTTTTATATAACTTTGTAGAACTATATATTTTCATGCACAGAAGGTCAAACATGATCCAAGCCCAGAAGTCATAACTACTCGTCAACTAGTAGAGAAGGACGGAAATTCGGAAGACCGGAAGCAGAAGGATGTGATCAGTACCGCTCAATATGAAGAAGCTACAGACATCACCGAAATGGATTATACTCCAGCTCGGAAAAAGGCTCCCATACACAACTGAATTTCATTAATTCCAACAAATAAAATTAAACCAAATTATATATTGTTAAGTTAGAAGCATATATATAAATATTTTTTTTATATATATGATAGAATTAAAAGCCATAAAAATATGTTGGCCTGGATATATAATAGAATGAAATTATAAGTTATAAAGACATTGAAGAAATTAATGCTGCAAGTTCTCTAGGGTTAAAGATTATATATATGTAATTAATTCCGTGCATTTATACAAACAAAATAACGTACGTGTATACGTACCAATACTGGAGATAGAGAGGCTGTAAACCTCTTTTTTTTTTATAAAAAATACTCTGTTATTAATTAGTGATGATAATTTTTTATGATCATAATAATCCAATTAGTACATGCATAATATACCAATGAATAGGCAAATTAAGTTATTGCGCCGGTACCAACTAAACGACCGAAGTTCTATTCTAAGATCAATTCTTTCTTTTATTTAACGACGACGACGTAGAAAAAACAAAGATTAAAGCATAAAATTACACCAAAATTTCCAGTTTAGATTCCTTAGTTATGTCAAGATGGTTATTGTGTTAAGTTGTTGTAAGTCATCTCGTTTTATCGCCTTTTAAGTGCATCGATCTTAAGACTAACTGCTAGATCGAGGCTAGCCATTTATCGATCAATGAGCTTTAGAAGGTGTTCCCAATTAAGAAGAGATGAAACGTACACCGGATCTAGTTAGCTATAGCGCGCTTGCTGGCAAAGTAGCAATTCATGAGAAGAAGAAGAAGGTAGGTGGTGTTTTGGTGCACACGTACGTACAGGGGGCATGAGGTGACATTTAGGATATGATGCTCCTTTTTACAACAGCCGATATGATCGATCGATTTAACCCAATATGAATCATAGAGCTAGGCGTGCCATACAACCTTAATTTGATATTTGGAATTGACCACATGAAGGCCAGATCAATTACAATTCTTAACACCCATACATATAAGTTGATGTCCACTTGTTATGTTAACCATAAAATTGTTGAATACGTTAGACTACATGTAGTGGGTATTAATATCTTCATGTTTTTTCATTAATAGCGGGCCACACACCATTACACGATGTGTTATAGGCAAATTTTTGATGGACGTGTTTAATATAATGTCAATGCCTCCAACCCTCATCCAATCATTGAAGCCAGTTTCCTAGTTGGTTAATAATTATTTTTTAACAGCAGTTGGTTATAATTATATATGTAAGGATTATCTGGCATTATAGAATTATAAGAGTCATAACCATTACACATCATTTCATAGTATAATTAATGTCCCTTGTCTAGTTGGTCAGCATGCACAAGACGATAATGCCTCTTAAGGACATTAGGGCACTTGGTTTTGAATTTCGAAACGGATATAGTAAAAGCTACACACTACTGTATTGGGAATATATTTTAAAAAACAACATCCCTGTAAAATGAGCATTAATAAAATGAAAGTATTTCTGAAAGTATATCTCAGCTTTAAATAACAATTTGTGGTGTAATCTCTAATATAATAAAGAAATTAAATTCGTTATTTGTCATTCTTTGAGCTTGTTGCTTATTTGGTATTCTTTGAGAGCTTGTCGTTTATGTGACATATTTTGAGAACTTTTCTCAACAGTTTTTTTATTTAAAATATGTATGTAAAGTATATTATAAAAACACTAATTACATTTCGGTCCTTTAATATTTATGAGAATTCTAAAAAAATTAAAAGTAGTTATATTTCAGGGGCATTTACATATATCTTCTTCTTAAGATCATTTATTACGTATTTACTCACTCCTTAAATTCAATTACATATTTCTCCTTCCTAAACCATATATATTACATATTTACCCAATTTCTTTAAAATAGCCTTTTGATTTACTAATTTACCCTTAATGATCTTCATAAATATATTTTTATATTTTCTTATGATTTGTGTAAAAGAAGGGGTAAATGAATAATTTATTATGTGAAATGGGATATATGTAATTAAACTTTAGGCTTGGGTAAATATGTAATTGATGGACTTAGGAAGGGGAAATATGTAAAAAAACCTATATTTCAACCCTCTCCTACTATGGGTGTACATGTGTCAGTTTGTATTTAATAAGGTAATTTTTAAAAATTTAAGAGTATATACATTTTCAAATCTCTTTTATTATGGGTGTACATTCAGTTTGTATTTGATAAGATATAGAAATGAAAGTTCGGATAATGTTGTTAATAACATACAATTAAAAACCTTGGTGTTTTTCAAGCATACAAAACTTTTTTATACGAAATTATATTTAAAAAACCACGTCATAAAACCGAGCATTTGAACTTCTTTAAGTTGAGTATAATATGCCTATACTAAATAAACAATTTTTACAATAAAAATCTTGTGTTCCAGACTTCCGATTTTACCACAGTTTTGTTTAAAATTGATTGTAACCGTTCGTGTTCCCATAAATATCCTTAAAATTAGGTTTTTTTACATATTTCCCCTTCCTAAGCCCATCAATTACATATTTACCCAAGGCTAAAAGTTAATTACATATATCCCATTTGACATAATAAATTACACATTTACCCCTTCTTTTACACAAACCATAAGAAAATATAAAAATATATTTATGAAGATCATTAAGGGTAAAATAGTAAATCAAAAGGCTATTTTAAAGAAATTGGGTAAATATGTAATATATGTGGTTTAGGAAGGGGAAATATGTAATTGAATTTAAAGATTGGATAAATACGTAATAAATGGTCTTATGAGGTGGATATATGTAAACGCCCCTTAAAATTAATCACCACTTAAATATTATGTCCACAAACATTGCTCGAACACTAAACTAGTAATAATACAAGCGTAAGTGGTTTTCATCGACGCTGTTGGCAAAGGCTTCAAGACTCCCCTGTTTTCAAATACTTTTTCCTTCTCTCGATCCTTTTACTTTTTTTATATCTATTTAACTTATACTAGCATGGTTTACTTTTCTTATTTTTATTTGAGTTAAATGACTAGCATACTTTTAATTATTAGGTCACGCGGGTAATAATTTATGTTGTAACTTCATAAGTTTAGTGGTGATATATCGCCGCTAATGAGACGCGACAAATATTTCATGTTTATTGTGCAAATATCACCGCTACTATTTCAAATTGTTGCCGCTAATGCATGTGTTAGAAATTATCACCGTAACTATTGCTGGAGTCGGAGTACTTAATTCCAAGTTTGTTAACAAATGAAACACATACTAAGCAGCTAAACACGATTATTAATCAACTTGAACTAGCTAGAAATTCGCCTGGAAATTACATTTTTACATATCTCTCTCACTCACTCACTCTGTCTTGTCTCTTGCTTGAAAAAAAGTTAGTCGAAGTCGTCCTTGTCGCTGGAGCTTGACGATAGTGGTTGATGGAGCTTGATGGTGGCGGAGCTTGAGCTTTCATGGTTGACGGAGAAAGGGACGGTGGAGGTGATGACGGTGGAGAAATGGATGTTGGAGGTGGTGACAGTGACGGGTTACTGATGGTGATTGTAGTTAATTTGTTGAAGGTTGATGGTGGTGTGTTTAAAAAGATGAAGAAATTAAGCATGACGAAGAAGGATGGGGTATGCTTGTATGAGAAGGAGAAAAGAGGATTGTGGTGTGTATATGTGCCATTGGATTACAAAATATCAAAGGGTTAGGATCTGCTCTTTAGCACAACACACTGATGGGGTTTTTAGCGGCGACAACAGGCAATAGTCGCTGCTATTGCTTGTTGTTTCTTTCCTTAACTATGTGGTTGAGGGTTTTATCATCATATCATAATACATATATATATATTTAAGAGTAGGCTTACAAATTATGTGAGTTATGATCGATCACTTAAGTGTTACAAAGTACGTATTACGACTCGATCATATTTAGTGTTGAACTGACAATTAACAGTGACACACAGTACGTAGGTGCGTGTGGCTGATCGAGATAATTAAAAAAGCTAGCTAGCCCAATTCATTAAATGATGGATCTTTTCAAAGATGTCCCCTCATGAAGACGATAATATCTCTAGCTAATTAATTCAATTTGCTTTGTTGATGACAGAACATCATGTCGTGAATCAGTCAATAACAAAAGGTTAAAAAACCTCTATTATGTATATATGTGTTCTGGTCTGAATATATGACCAACCAATGAGCCCCCCTGGTCTCTTCACACAAGAACAAAGTTTCTTTCACCTTTGCAATAATATATATATATCAACATCCAATCCATGCATGCATGTTAATATATATATAAGTGATATAGATCGATGCTTATGGCCGCCGGTAACAACCCATGTGAATACCAACCAACGTGATAATGTGCCACCTTTCCAGAAGTACTGAACCTATCAAACGTATATATGTTTGGATTGTTTTGTTGGTCAATTCTGTAATCATGTAATGGAAAACATTTAATAATCGTGTGCACGAGCAAAACTTAATTGGGAGGAGACATCATGCATCCTAAGAATCAATGATCGAGTTTCCATATATATTTAGGTTGTATTGTTAGGATGTTTTAGGTGAGATAGATGAGTCTCACCAGTTTAGAGAGATGGAGAAGACGACGAAAATGTGGTGGTGGTGGTGGTGTATATATACACCCAAAAGCGATGTTGTTTGCCTCGGATCGGTTCGGCCGGTTCAACTGGTGGAATTGGGATTCGGAGTGACAACCGATCTGATCCATACTGGTTCGTTATGTTATAGGAAGATTAAACCGGTGAAGAGGGAGCTCTGACTAGGATTCGGCAAAAAAATTATATTTACATATTATTAATTATTTGAAAATACGTTACAAACTCATCATGTTCTTAAATACAATTCAACATGTCCGACCATTGAACCAGTAAAATATCCGATTCAATATACAAACCGGTTCTGTAAACATTGCCCTAATATAATTAATCCCTATATTGGAAATTAGAGTAGTAAGAACAATTATGCCCATCTAATAATTGCAAATTAATCTTACGCCAAACTGATAATATCAATAATCAATTTAGATTAAATATAAATGATAATAGCAAGATATATTAAATTTATTCCTAACATGTTAAAATCCCACTATTTTAACTACCTTAAAAGTATTTGAAACTTGTTTATAAGATGGTAATGATACAAACAAAGTAGTCATATACCATGTTAGTAACGAGTCTTAGTGTCCATATATATTATTATCATTACACTATTAACAAAATAACAACTTTTGAAACAAACATAATTATCACAATATATACTAACAATGTTGTGGAAAAAAAATACCAATAAACTTTCATAAAATATCTATTGTAGGAAAGCGTCAGTACAGATTTCTTTTTGACAGTATCATGACAATTTTAGCTAAAAAAATTGGGGCAATCTTAGTCACAAAACTAAATGTTATTATAACTTAATTATACTTTTTAGTTTGCGACAAAACTTTGGACCCTTTGTCGTAAAATCCTGGCTTTACCATTGATTAAAATCAGAAATAATAAACACGAAAAGTTAGAAATGATAGATAAAACAAACAAATAACCAATACCTTTAAAAGTCAAGTTAATCTGATTTTACTTTTACTATTTATCAAGAATGCAAATTAATATAGTGTTGAGCTTTTGGGCCTAACTTTTAGTGGGCTTTTTTGTGAGGAAACCTTGTAACCCAAATGTTTACTAGTTACTTTTTTGTGAGAAAAGCTTGTAAGCATATTTTGGCAAATGCATTCAATCGTTTTGTTAGTAATTATGTACTGAGTTTCAGAGTAACGATATCAAAGCTTTTTGGTGTTCTTATATGATATATTTTTTTATCAAATATAGTTAATGGTCCAAGTTGAAAGTCAATCAGTTTTATAGTTTTATAGTTTTATATATATATTTATAAAAGAAAAACCGATTATTTTTTACGATCTAAAGAGTCATATCATGGCATGTTAATGCTAATGCTAATGCTAATGCTAATGCTAATGCTAACGCTAATGCTAATGTTAACGCTATACCTGAGAGGCTGAGACTAGTATACCTGCTTCCAATCGGCAATCGGTAAAGGTTGAAAAATGGGCAGGCCTAGAGAAACTAAGCTCATAAGATGTTGGCTCGAATAAAGCCCATTATACATTGAAATTTTTGGAACTTATTATTAGCAATATGTCTCATCAACAAATGTGGCTCCTGGCCGTCTCTGTTAATTTGGCAAATGTCATAATACTCATGTTTCATAACTACTTTTAACGTAATATACTAATATATATATTTTTAATGAGTTCTCATGTTTGATAATTGTATAGCAAAGTTTACATAACGAAATGATTCGTGAAAGAAAGTTTTTGAATCGACCACAAATCACTATTAGCTAGATTGCTTTAAAATAATTTTCATAATATTCCTTCCAAGCTTTTTAGTTGGGTAGGACAAAAGAATTCAAGAACAAGCTGTACAAATTATGTTGAGAACTATGTTTGTAATTCGTATTTGATTGATTCATATGTTGAGAACAAGCAGACCAATGATCAGCAGGAACAATGTTTCTAGATTATGGTTATACGTACATAACTGTTAATAATTTGACAACTTCATCAATAGAAAACTCACTTAAGCAAAAATTCTATCAACAGTATCTCACTAGTACGTGACAGCTAAGTTATCATTGCTGGAGGCTTGCTACTAACAATCCAGATATTTTTGTTGTTGAATCAAGTTGCCACTAGAACTTAATTAGTTGTTGATCTTGGTTAACATTGCTAATCAATAGCAACTTGCTACGGAAAAAGAGTTCTAACTAGCAATCAGTTAATTTCGTGTATTTTTTCATAAAAAAAATAAATAAAAGCAACTTCTAATGTATAAAATTTATATGTAAACAAAACTAAGCATTTGAATAAGCATCTATTATAGAAAAATTTATAAAATAACAATCAAGTTTTTTTTTCATTCACATAGGTGTTGTGAAACATCTGGAGCATGCCCTTAAGCCGACCTTTCCAATGGCTTCATTGGGGTGCTGATTTTGCTCAACCACACTTTCAACGACACATTTTTTTCTTGCATACATAGTTAATATTTAACAGGTAAAAGGTGAGTTGCATGTGAAAATAATGATTATGAAAGTGTTATGGTTAAAATGTGTGTTTTTTTTAAGTAAGCGATAAAAATTGCTGACTACAATTATGTGGCACTTCTTTTTCTTTTTTCTTTTATTTTGTATGGTGACGTGGAATTTAATCATTTCTCATCTTCATTTCATTTTATTGCTTTTTTATTCCACAATGTTTTAGAACTTTACTATCTTCAAACAACATCCAGAATGTTGTAGAAGATACTCGATCATCCTTCAATGCATCATAAACCAAATCCCGTATATAATATATATACATCAAACCGCTCCCAAGTCAATTCAAAACATCAAATTTAACAATGAGCAGTTCATTTTTCAGAAACAACTCAACACAAACACAACAAAAACCATCACCAAAATTCGTTTCTGTACCTGTCCACTTCATTTCATCCAATCAACCACAAACAACAATGGATTCAGCAGCACTCAAGATCCAAAAAGTGTTCAGAGGGTTTATGGTGAGGAAAAACGTGAAGAAGATTGTTTCAATCAGAAACGAAGTTAGTGAAATCGAACGACGAGTTAACGATATCGAATTCGTTAATTCGATACGTAGGGATGGTAAAGAAAGGTTGAGGGTGAATGAAACGATAATGTGTTTGGTTTTGAAGTTGGATTCGATTCGCAGCTTTGATTGGGGTGTTAAGGAGTTGAGGAAAATGGTAACTAAAAAAGCAATTGCATTACAAGATAAGGTGGACTCAATTGCTCAGGTTGATCAGCAAGTTCTTGATTTAACCCAAAATTGTTGTTGACAATAATGTTTTTTTTTTTTAATATATAATAATGGATCAATTAATTGCATTAATATCTTTCAAGAATTTACAATAAAGTGGTAGGTAAATTTGTTACAAAAGCTTATATATAATTAATTCTCTTGATGAGATATGTCAATTGAAATTATGATTGTTGTTGTTGTTGTTGACTTGTTGTTTGTGTGCTATAATTTGTTACATTCAAACATGTAATCTTGGCTAGCTTTTTTGTTTAACCAAAAACTAGTTTTAATTAAACTTGATCATCTCCTTAAGAGGGTGAGTTGAAAGCAAACCTTTACCTCCATCCGAGGGGTGGAAAGGTTGCGCTCAAGAAGACCTCTGGCTCAAAAGAACCATTTTACGAAAAATACAATGCATGCAACCCACAGGTTGTACAAGTAGATATGTGACCTACAACTATCTCCAATTAAAAGCATTTAGACTAAAATATTTACCCAGTACTCAAATATTAAAGTGAACCAAGCCTTAAAACCAACTAATGTTGGTTGGAAATATTAATGAAGCCCACATTATCCATTTCAATTTTCTTTTTTTTTCTTTTAGGTTTCTCGCCCACATTATCATCTTAGAATAGAATGTAACATTATCAGATTTAAAAAAATAGAATAAGTATTATAATATAATATTTCCTTATTAATTTATAGAGTATAATGTTAACATGCTTCATCCAACTTCTCATTCTCTACTTCAATATCTTTCAATTTCTTATTTCCAACAATGGATTCAAAATTTATTTCAATCTCGATGATTATCCGGGTACACAAATCCAAAGAAACTTTTTTTTCCAAAATCAAATCAAATTCACATTCACCTCACAGAAAACACTAAGACCTCATGAAATACTGAAAGAGGCAACAAGTGGGAGGCTTCTGAAGATGTCGCTCTAATTTCCGCATTTTGTATAGCTAGCAAAGATAACATTTGTGGCAAAAGACAGAGAAAAGCATTGTTGTGGGCATGAATAAAGGAGCTATATGATGCAACTCAAACTGAAAAAAATCCACAAAATAATGGTATAAGAAACGAAGATCAAATGAGATATCGTTTTGAAGGACTTAACAAATATGTGGGAAAGTGGGTCCAGATATTCTTCCTTCGCTTTGACAATCACACACCCTCAGGCGTCCAACCGTAAAACGTTTCATCATGGTGGTAGGGAATGTATCAACCTCCTTATAAGGCAGGTTTAGTCCTCATTCCCAACCGATGTGTGATGTTACAATCCACCCCCCTTAAAGAGTTCATCATCCTTGCTAGCACATCGGTTCGGTACCTGGCTCTGATACCATTTGTAAAGGTCTAGCGTAACCGCAACATGATATTGTCCGTTTTGGCTTTAACACTCCCTCAAGCTTTGTTCTCATTCGCAATCAATGTGGGATGTTACAAAAAACAACACGGGCTATTAGATTAGTGTCAATAGGTCTTTGGTAGCAACTTGCGCATTAGTGGTAAGTTAGGCGTTTACTATTAACTGAGCTGCTCTTGAAATTGTTGTCACTAACCATGTAGCTTATAACAGATATCAGTTATAACTTATAACTACAAGTGCCAATTATGGTTCTCTTTGCACAAAGATTTACCACATTTTATCTGAGTCATAATCTCATTCAAACCCTATATATAGAAACTTGTTTGGTGTGCTCGAACACGAATATTCATAGAAAATTCATCCCCTGTTCTGGTAAAAATTAAAATAAATTATTTGATATGATTATTGATTTCATACGTACACATAATATTGAAAGATGATATTACGCGTAGAGCATTGAACATATTGTTTTGCCGGTTCATCACTTTGTTTGTTAGTCAAATCTGCTTCAATTCTTCACTTCCTTCAACTCATGAACATATAATCATGTCCATTGTGTGGGTTGAAATTTACTCTAATTAATTAGTTATTAGTTATAATCTATAATGTAGGTTGGTATATTTTGTGTTAACCGCATGCAAGCAAATCTAATGCAACCTTCGAAGTCATGAAAAGCTGCCCAAGAGTTACTTTAACAAGTGGAGGAGTGAGACAAATAAGCATAAAAGGCTTAATTATTTTAATGTCAACGAATCATATCACTTATTGACAAAAACTAGCTGTCATTCGTGTGTATTAGTCAATAAACAAATCTAATATGAGCCACTTTTAGCGGACATCATACCTTAAAAGCATAATGATGTCATCTCCAAGATGACCCTTAAAAGTTAATTAATTAGTACACCTCTTGTTTCCTTATGTACCCGGCCAACAAGCTAGCTAGTGTAATTAAGTTGATCATATTTAATCTCATCCATGTCGTATATATCTTTCTTGTCCACATGAGTAGATATATATGATCGACACTTGCCTATGGTATATATGTGTATATTGATAGTCTAATACTGATTAGCTAGGTGAACACGGGTATTTAACCTATGATCAGTTGTTTACAGTTACTCGATAGGTAAAATTCGAACAATATTATCTTCTGAATTAATTATTGATTCATTTTCTAATGTTGGTGGGTTATAAATTAAAGAAAATGGAAACACTACCTTTTTGTATCAACACTTTTGTCCCCTACTTACACATATCCAAAACCCCAAACTCATTTAATAATCAAATTAATGGAGCACAAAACATGCATGCAACCCATTAAAGAATAGGAGAAAACAACAGTATTCTATAGTTGATCACCATCATGACCATGGGTACGTCCCTTTGCTTCATTGTATAAATAAGCTGGGATGATGCTCATTTTACAAACCACACTCAATTGTTACTCAATTTTTGCTTACTTGAAAACTGTCAAGTCGTTAACTTGCCTTTTGCAACTTGTTACCCTTTACATAGTTTGATCACAAAGTATGAAGCTTTATTTGATGCTTATTATGTTTCTCATCTCAAGCTTCCTCAAATTTGAAGCTGAAGGTATGCTTTTATATATATCTGTAGTTCTCAACATAATATTGACTCTGAACTGAAAATAACGTCAACATATAATTGCGTGCATTTGTAAAGTGGATCAAAGTGGTTATGTATTTTCATCTAAGTATTGGTACTTGTTGATGTTATGAAGGTACAAGGTTGGGTAGAGTGCACGCTTTATCAACTATCAGCAATCAAGAACTCATCAAGGTCAGTATCCGGCTTAATCATAGTTTCATGCCTAAACTATATTTGTATATAATTCACACCTTTATCAGTGATATGTGATTATAGCTTATGATCGGTCGTTTGTTCATTTGTTGCAGATTACATCTATTGAAAGAAGCAATCATGATCATACATTGTTACCAAAAACTGATGAACTTACATCAAAACATGCATTGAAGAACAGAAGATTAGTAACCAAGAAGTCTCGTCACGTTGACCACTGGTTACCAAAGATTCATGAAGACTACTACGGACCAAAACATCATCGACCAAGACACCATTGACGTTCATGATCATTATTGATTGATCATTGTGTGTTTTCAAGACATTAAACGTCAACGAGTTATTCATTTCGGCAATTGCATAAGTGTCATAGATCGACTCATAATATGACACTCAAGTGTTTACATTTTTCTAACATTTGACTCATGTTATTTGATCAAAAGTTGATTGTGGGAAAATCTTACATCAACGCCATAATTCTTTGTTACTTGTTTTCTCTTGTATTTCACAAGCTGTTTTTTTTTTATTTAGGACCACATTGGGTTTTAATCAGGGACGGATCCAAAGGGTAAAGAACGGGTTCACGGGAACCCACCGTGTTTTAAAATTTTAATAGAAATTATATAGAAAATTTTTGAGTGAACCCATAGAAAATTTTGAAGTGAACCCATATAAGTATTTAGGAGTGAAATTTAGTAATATAACACTCTTAGCTCAGTTGGGAAAGCGCTGATTTAAACTTCATGTGGTCACAAGTTCGATTCTCACAGCCAAATATTGTACTTGATTTTTTGCAATGATTTTTTAAAACATTTTAGTCACACTTCTCGTTCATTCCAAACACTAACAGAGACACACAACCCTTTGTTCACTTTGCTAAAAGATAATTAGTATTAATTCAATGTTTAATACTTTAATGGTTTAATAATGGTGTGATTGAATGTATAAATATTTGATTGAACAAGCTTGGATGTTTATTTGTTAGTTTGGTACTTTAATCTTTGAGGTTTGATACTTTGATTCAATGTTTGATAATGTATAATTTAGGATCTTAGGTATTAATTTGTTAATTTATGGTCTTAAAAAACATGTAACTAAATGTTAGTAAAGTTAACGAGTGATCGTTTAGAGTCTTGAATGGGTCTTTTGACCATTAAGATCAAGTTGTTGAATTATGATCTCAACAACAGTTGGAGATACTTATAAATTTTATAGAGAACTTAAATAATGTTATGATTATCAATTTGAATTAAAGAGTCTTATGTATGAGTTTAGGATTGTAGGCATTATCAATTTAAATTTTGTAGGATATATATCAATTTGCATTAAAGAAAGTTTATGTGTGACTGTGTGATGGCTGTTTGGCAAAATCTGAATTATTAAGTGCTGAATAGTTAAGACGTCTGAACCATTAAGAGGTTCTATCAATAAGAGGAATGTTGGGGTAAAACTTGAGATGATTATAAAGTTAGTATATGCTCCATCCAATTACATTCAACATCTTTTTATTCTTAACAATTCAGCACTTAACTGAACCATTCAAATGCTCTGTTTTTTCTGAAGCAAACGCTCTGAATGCTGAATGCTTAATTTGTTTATAAACATGATTAGGTATTATGAGTTTGTAACTTGATCCGACCCGTTGAACCGACCCGATTAGTTTATATCCGGTTCTATTAAAATTGAAACACTTAGAAATAGTGAACCCAGCGATAAAAATTCCTGGATCCGTCACTGGTTTTAATGGTTAATGAAATTATAAAGAATTAATTTATTTCTCTCCATTTTTATGAAATTATTTTGTTCATGTACAGAGTCAGAAAATGGAAGAAAGAATACATATATACTAATAAGTAAAACAAATAATAAAAAGTTACAAAACAAAAATAGGAACCAAATCAGATAGACACCAACGCGGAAATGCTGCAGGTGTTTAGGATTATATTGATGATTTTTAGGATTATTTCAAAAAAGTTTTTTTCTGGTAGGACCGACACTGGAATCCCTAGTATAGATGAAATATTCGTCTTAAGGTTAATGGCATATTGATAACACATATGTGTTCGGAGCATTACGTTGCAGAAAGCAGGTTGTGAGGTATTTATTTTAGAAAATCTAAGAGAAGTTGTTAAAAAATGTTATGTACCTTCCTTACACTCTACCAAAGCTTATTACTATTAGAGATATATGCTACTAGAGAGATGTAATGTTTTTTTAATTGTTATAAAGTTATAGATAAATCCTTAATGAACTATAATAGAAGGTCGGTGGGCAACCCTCATCGACTTCGTGACTCGTGTCACAAAGCTTCTGGCTTAACTTTGACATTTTACGACCTTAACTTTTTATCCTTGGATCTTTGACAATTTAGCCAACTTACCGCTTTGACACATTAATCTACTTTGACATATTTACGACTTTAACACGTCGGCTTTGAGTTAGTTATCATTTATACCTCTATGTTTTGATATATCATATATCTTCGTCTTTTATTCCATGACATATTACCATTTTACACTGTAACATGTGATACGTGAAACTTTAACAAAGTCACATACACAACAACCGACGTGCTCTAGTTATAATTATTAGTCATCGTCTTTCATGTTTTGAATCAAATTCAATAGCATCAACAAGCTGCAATATAAATTATCTTGATATATCTTGCATAGTGATTGTTTATGTACTCATCTATGACAATATGAAAATATTAATAATAGTATGATGAAGAGAATAACACAGTTGCTGGAATAGCTCAGTTGGCTAGAGCGTGTGGCTGTTAACCACAAGGTCGGAGGTTCAAGCCCTCCTTCTAGCGGTTTTTCTATTTTTTTTTATGCATCAATGCTTTTGTACTTAAGTAGCGTTGTAACATAATTAAAATACTAATCATCTATGATTGCACTTATTGTAGCCAATGCTCGAGAATTCCCTTTACATGTGTTCTATATACCAAATTGCCGTAACGTCTATTGTAATAAGTGCATATAGCTCGTTTACTAGTAAAACAGATATATCTATATAAACCGTGAACAAAAACAAGAATTAAAAAAGTAAAGAATATTAAGACATAAGCATCATTTATATCGGATATATACCCTACTAAAATCCCATGAACAACTCCAACATCAACTTTGTACGACCAACTTACTAAAAAAGATTCCATGCCAGCAGACTTTGTGACATTCATATACTGAGTTGTCAAATGACTAATGAGCAAAGCTTTTAACGACTGCTTTAATGTATTCACGAAATGTTGAAATGATATTATTGGCATCGTTATCAAGCCCATAGGTTTATAATACTTCATTATAATGATATTACTAGTCACATTAACCTAAATGTTTATTATAATGATATGCAACCCAACCAACATTCTTTCAAACATAAAAAGAGAACCAAGCACAAAAATTTCTTAAATGTAACTTTGCCAGCGAAGGAAAGGTTTAAAAATACAAGTCTATTCTTTTGGTCGTAAAAATTAAGAGCTGAAACAAATTAACAAGGTGTCCATCTTAACAAAACTCAATTTAACAACAAATGCGCTACATGTCACTCATCATGGTGGGTCAATACTCAATAGGTTCATAGCATATACTGCAACCGCTACATCATCTGCTGATGCAGATCCGCATCCTGCTGGGCAAGCTCCACCATCATAGCTTCATCAAAGAACTTGTTGATGCTCACATCCTCACTCATTCCCTATCAAACACGCAACAAAAGTCAACATTTAATCCATCAAGCAGCATGCCTACAATGTGTTTTCTTAAATCTATATGCCTAAATGATAGTCCCACTTTCACTTTCTAGCTAAAAGTATTCATTTTCACAATGCATTAATGGGTCAGGTCAGGCTAGTTGGCTGGGTAACAACTGATTTTGATGCAGGCAGGGCTGACCCAAAACCTGCTACTTTGTTATATAAAAAATCTAGGATCCCTAGTCTTAACCCACTTGACCTGTTTCCTTTTGAGCTTTTTATCTTTTTCATTTTAGCTGTTTATCCAATTAGTGATAGTTTTATCTCAGATAAAAAAAAATTGGATAGTAGACTACACCGATTAAAATCACCACCATGTCTATTAAAGTAAAGATAAGATATACCTTCCTACGCCTCGTTTTCACCATAAATTCACGTGCAAGATACTGAATTGGTGCTGGCTCAAGTGGCCGTAAGACAATGCTTTTATCCAATGGATCCCCAGGAACAATAGCCCAATGATCAAAAGTTGAGAGTGCAAATGCCTGTCCTTGGGTATGATACCGTAAATCCGTCTCAAAACCAAATGATTCAATTACAGGAACAAATGCCTAAAATCCAGCAAACACAATTAGAGAAAAAGTAACCATGTCTAATACAGTTTTGCCCCATTACCCAAAACGAACCACTCTTCCCAACTCTAATAAAAAAGGAATGCTGACCTTGACTATATAGGCAGGGGTTCCTGGTTGAGGAACATCAGCAGTTATATGCCCACGTCTTCGGGATAACACCGTGTATATTGCAGAAACACAATCTATAGGTGTTTGTATCTGAAATTTAAATATAATGCACACACACATGATATGTTACTTCATAAAGAGATACCGAGTTATATCAACAGAAAATATGCTCATAAATACTCAACTAAAATAAGAATTAGAAAGAACATGTAACATGATAATATTAGCTATTAATCTACTAAAATTAAGTTTTGGGGTTATTACCTCCACATAATATACAGGCTCCATAAGGCGTGGTGTTGCCATAAGAAAAGATGAGTACGCCACACGTCGAGCTGTTGGGATGATTTGACCAGTTCCACGATGTAGAGGCTCTGGTGCAATTTTGGCGTCAACTATTTTGAACTTGACATTACGGATCGGCTCATCACAAAGCGGACCCTCACGTGCACCCCACTGGAATCTGTTAAAAGCTTATATTAATACTGATTCAAATTAAAAATACACAAACACAAATGTAACCAGTAAATCCCAGTAATCAAGCTACTGGTAGGTTTTGGGTTGGGTGAGATGAGAACACTTTTTCCTCTATGACTATCTCAGAGGATAGAGAAATTGCTCCTGGTAACACCCCTCAGCCCACATAAAAGAGACAAAAAAGGTAATAATTCATTCACTCCAAAACAACCGCTACTTAACTTTTTGTTTTCTTCCACAATAAAAAAAATGCTTTCAACATCTAAGTACTTAAATAATCAGAATTCAGAAGTTGAAAAATATTCAAACATCTAACTATCTTGGCTTATTGCAACTTCAAATAGCGCACATTCTATTCTGTAGCACAATCAATTAAAACTGATGATCTAACTCTAACTATTTAATATCAGACAATAAGTTTCAAAACGCGCATTGAAACACCCACTGCCTAAATCAGTGTAGTGCTAATAGAACAACAACAACTTACCCTTGAACAATTGAATCCTTCACAGAATTCAACAAACTTTTGTCTACTTCACTTGAAAGAGTGTCATCCAACAATATATTAGGTCCCTGCAAATAATTAAACATATAGTTTAGAAAAATAGATGAGAAATAAGAAACATGAAAAAAATTAACACACGTGTATAAAATTTATCGTACCTGCTTGTCTGGTCCAAATGCCCATATAGATCTCGCAGCAAGCAAATCCCAATCATATTTAGTTTGAAAGAAGTCCCCCAACTTCTTTTTGGGCCAGTCCACACTTACAACACCATTTTCAATGTCCTCTGCAAGTCCTCTCTCCAATGGTTCAGCAATCTAAACAATAAAATAATGTCATAAAAACTCTGTAAGATAAAAATAGAAGTATATGAGATTATGTGTACCAGCTCACATACCATCGTAATTTTATTTTTCTTGTTAGGCGTTTCAGCAAAGCATTTCATTGACGAAGACTCCACCACCGTTTCACAAAATGAGACAACTGGATCTGCCACCTGTTTAATATATACAAAAAATTAAGCAACTCGCCAAATGAGTACAAAACTAAACTAACACACTTCACAAAAACAGGCCATGTTGACCCAATTACTTACGAAAAAGTAGAGCCACCCAAAGGGTATTTTTAAACGCATAAACTCCTAAACTCCCGTTTTGACCCTACCAAAAATCTTGTTTTGACCCCAAACACGTTAACCAACCCGCCCAACTGTCCATTTTGTCATCCTTACAAGTCATATTAGAAGTAACAAAACATTTGCAATACCTTGACTTCGACTTCTGAATATAGTTCCCTGAGATCCTTCATTATAGAATCAAGATACAGCTCTCCAGTACCTAAAATTGTATGTTCTCCAGATTCTTCAACTTTAGTAATTGCTAAAGGATAACTTTTGCTAATCTTCCTAAGACCCTCAACCATTTTCGGTAATTCACTTGGATTTAGCGGTTCGGTTGCTGTTTTTACCACAGGAAGAGTATTAAACTGAAGAGGCCTGAATATGTACACATCATCATCATATTCGGAATCACATAGTGTAGCAGTTTTCATAATCGAAGCATCAACCCCTTCAATAAGAACCCAAGATCCAGGTGGTGCCTTATTAATAGGTATCCTGTAACGGGCTTGATAAACCCATAGTTTTGTAACTTCTTTTACAGTCATATCTTCTTCGTCATCAGGTGAATAGCCTTCTCCAAGAACACGAACGGTCTGACCTGTATGGATTTCCCCACTATAAACCCTTCCAAATGCATCAAATACACTACAATCTGATTTTGGATACAACTTGGTAATATTAACCATAAGTGGCCCAGATGGGTCACAATTTGACATGGCAGTGTATATTCTTGAGCTTTTAGGACCAGTGTAGATATGGTCAACTTTTTTAGATGCAGCCTCCTTAGCAGACGGGATGTGGTGAACTAGCATGTCAGTGAACCCGGTGGCTGACCCAAAAACCGAGCTGCAAGCTAATCTAAGCAAAGGTCTCACATTCAATTTGTAGGCGGCATTGCTTAAAGTAACACCAAGCTCCGCTAGTGTTGTCTCCACGCTCTTTTTATGTTCTCCAATAACTTGACTGTAAATCTTGTAAAGGGGCTCAAGGATGAATTGTACAAATGACCTTTCTGCCCCACTTGCAGGTTGATTCTTTTTAAAAGTTCTAGTAGCAGGATCATAATAGTAATCTCCCCAAAGTCGAGATGCAAACTTGTTGGCATCAAAAGGAATTCCATGAAGCTTAACATATAACTTGGCAAATGATTGCAGAGTGAAGCACCATCCAGCACTACCACTAGCAAAACAAAGGTTTCCAGCAGCCGGATCAATGATTTGAACATTGCCAGCTGTTGAAGACACTGCCGCGATGTGGTTATTGATGACTTCAATTGTATGTCTCAACTTATGATAAGCGTCTTTTGGAGGTAGTTTGAGCTCAGTTATTAATCTGTCAACCTACAAACACAAAAAATTACAAAATTTCTTAGTACTTCTATATCAATTAAACATAAGGATCGCTTTTTAGCAGTACCAGGTATATGAGGTGTATCATGTATGAAAGGTATGGAAATTCATTCTAAAAGGGTGTGACGTTGAATAAACAAAGTGATATAGTCGGTTGTAGACTAAACTGGAAGTAGAAGATAACGTTTGAATGTTTTTCTGTTGTTGGAAGTTGTAAAATTTGATTGAGTGAAAAAAAAAATTATTTAGGCTAAAGCAAGGAGTAGGTAAGTAGGACGTTTCAGGATATACTTAATCAATAACAAGTTTTGTTGCAACTTATATGAACAAAGGTATAGTGGCAATAACCAGATTATCCTGACTTCAAATAGCAATAATCATATAGCAACAGGAATTAATAAAAACCTTGTTTATCACAACTACTATAGGTAGGCGATCTTGGATTGCATGCCGAATCGCTCTCTCTGTGTTCACCTGTTGAGAAGTGATGTCAAATACTATCTTTAAGGAACTGGTAAGAAATTTAAATAGATACACACATTACATCTTTTTTGCAAGACCAGGCAAAACAATGTAGCAAATGACTTACCATGACACCTTCAGCAGCATCTACAATCAACACGGCGCCATCAGCAAGCCTAAGAGCAGCTGTCATCTCATCTGAAAAATTAACATGCCCTGGTGTATCCATGATATTACACATATAAGACTTGGAATTGCTATCCTCAAGAACAAGTGACATAGGTACTGCTTTGATTGATATTCTCCTCTCCTGTTCATCTACCCTCGTATCAGTGTATCTCATATGCTTCTCACTGTTCTGATCAAAAGTCGAAATATGATGAGTTTGCTCAACCAACATATCCATGAAAACCGTTTTCCCGTGCTGCAAATGTCCAATCAAAGCAACATTCCTAACCAAAGTAGGGTTTGAAGAAAGACCCAATAGAAACTGTGTGGAAACATAAGTGGATGAATCTTTAACACCGACTTCAAACTTAATATCCCTAACAGGTTTAATTATTGGCAACTCAAGAGGTTGTTCATCTTCATCCATAACTAAAGTTTCCACCTCCTCACCATAAACCTCTTCCGCGGTAGGGTAATACTTCTTATCCTCCGCAAGAACAATCTGGTTATCCATATCAACATCTTCACCGTTAGTTAACCACCCGTTAGGTGCATTCTCCTCATCAGAATCAGCCCTTTCAGCTTCATTCTTATCTGGAAGATCCTCATCTTCATCCTCTCTATCACTCTCCTGATCAGACTCGATTTCCGGTCCAATGTAGTTTCCAAACTCATCATACAAACTGTCATCCATACTGCAATCACCAAAAACCTAAAGTTTTAATGATAGCTTAACACTCAGTTTAAGCTAATAGCAAATCAGCTTCAAAACTAACCTAATCGATGTAACTTAAAGCAAAAACTAACATCACACCATGTTTGGCTTCGCAACACAACATAACGCAACACAAGGCAAAGAAAAACAGTAGCATAGATATATAAAACTGATTCGCGTCTATTCAAAACTAACCTAATCGATGTGATGTATATAAAGAAGAATGAAAAGTAGGAAGAAACTTGACCTGAATGTTTGCCGGAGAAAGTGACGGACGACGGAAGGGTTTCAGAGAAGGGTTTAAGGTCGGTGTGGTGTGTACGCAGGTCTTAGATTTGATTTGGAGCCCCTTTACTACAATTTGATGAGGTCTAATCACTTGGCTACAAAAATGATACTATCGAGTGTCTACTATCTAGGGCTCGTAAGTTTGTAATCATATGAAATGGATGGGCTTCGCATTTCTACTTGCTATAAGCCAAATGTGTCTCCCGTAACTATTTTTTGTAAGTTACGTAATGCGAAAGAAGAAATGGTCGATTATGTTTTCACTTCATGCAGTTTATCGGTATGAGTATGAGATAAAGTGAGTGTTTGGTGTACAATTAACTCAATATATGCGTTTTTGTTTTAAGATCTCTTGGAGATTTCTTATTTGCTTCAAGGTGACAACTAATTCAAATATCAAAAAGAAAATACACGCTATATTCATGAACTTGGTGTTTATGGATGTATAGAAATGACATTACTATCAATGGAGCAAGTCCCTGAGCGAAACATTTTTAGGTGAAATTATGGTACTTGCTTCATTATGGTTGAAAGTGAGGAGTAGAAACGCGAGAACTTTCGTGATCAACATCCCTTTTTTACCGGGTTGAGGTTTATTGTAATTTTGTTCATTGCTTGTTTTTTCTTTGTACTTGGAGATTTTAGCTCTTTGTTAGCCCTCTTTATAATACAGCAGATTTTCCATTCAAAAAAAGAAGCTAAGTCAGTTTATTAATACACTAGCTTAGCGCCCTGTGTAACACACTGGTTTCGGTAAAAAAAAACGCGATAGTAAGTTATATTTTTTCTTATTAAAAAAAGCATGTAATATGAATAAAAATTATTTTAAAACATAAACTAAATAGATAGATACAAAAGACTATAAACTTAATTATTATGAATAGTTATGCGTTACTATGTAATCCATCGGTTAATTTGAATAAGAAAAAATATTTTAAAACTTAAACGAATAGATAGGTATAGAATAAAGTAAATTTAATTATTAAGAAAAGATTTGCGGATACTATTTGACCTGAATAATATCTATGAGCTATATGAAAAAAGAGTTTGTCACATATATTTTTCTTTTGTGTCATATCTAAAACGTTCGAAAGTTGATTTATTCAATTATATATTAGTGGCCAAATGAGAAAACATGATTACACATCAAAACAAGTTGAGAAATGTGGGCTACTGTTAGGTACGTATTTAGGCATTATTTAGCATGCATTTAGCGTTTGTTTTGATTATATTTTATTCATTTGACCCGTTTATATCATAATATTTTGTAAATATTAGTTTTGGAGGAATAGAATCTACTCCGGTTCGTTTTTGGTTGAATTGTAGGTGTGAAGCGGTCGTGAGAGATGACGAAAGACTTGTAGAAGCATTGGAATTTGGAGCTTGAAGAGAGTTTGTGTAACATACTCTTCAGACGGCCGTGCAGAATATATGCACAGATTTAGACGGCCGTTCAAAGATGTTGTTTAGAATATAATAAATTTCTAAACTTTAGAAATTATTATTATTCTAATATTTAAGAGACATGGGCTGGAACTAAATCATAAAATAAATAATCTTTTGGGCCTTTGAAAGAGTTAATTAAAAACAAAAAGAAAGAAAAGAAAAGTGGGAGGGGGGATTGACGTGGACGGTTACGGAGGAAAAAAAGTAGAAAAAATAGTTCTTTTGTTTTCCTGGGGGATGATGAACTACGACAACAATTAGCTTCAGTTCCGTAAGATTTTTATTTTTATGTTTTGTCTTTCATTTGTTTAACTTGATGATCTAGCCATCATGTTCGGTTAGAGTAATTTTAGTTTCAACATTAGGGTTTGTTTTATTGGCTTTTGATTCAATGTTTATGTGAAACGATTGTGAGATATTTTTATGTGAATGGTTTGTTTGTTTGATTCTTGATCTCAAACCCGGATCTAATCCGGATATATATTAGATTGTTAATAAAATTGGCCACTTTGTTAATAACTCTAATATAGTTCTTCAAGTTTTAAAACCTTAATCAAGTTTTAATTGTTGAAACAAGGAACAAATAATATTTTGTGTTTGTCTATGAACTCAAAATTATTATAGGATCATTCAATCGAATTAAGTATTCCGAACGGCGTGTGTATTTAGTTCTAATTGATACTTCTATCACTGCAACCCGCACGCTAAGATCCGAACGGCGTGAGCTTAGAGTAGCGGGTTAGCTCTAGTCAACGAACTGCGCTTGATTAGACATTAGATAGAGTGGATGTCCGAACGGCGTGACGTCTAGTATTGATACATACCATTTGAATTAAAATATCATTGCACCATATTCGTTCATGATCGTAACTCGAATCAAGTCAAGAAATTGCCTTAGTGTTGGAATTAGCTTTTTAATATTTAATTTACTTTACAAGTAATTAATGTTTTCATTAATAATTTTTTATAACTAAAATCAAGTTTGTACTTTTTACTTTATTACTTACTTATTTAGTCTAATTCAAAAAAACCCCATTTGTAACAATCGTACTTGCACTTAAAACGTTTTGGTATAAAATAGTTAATCTGTATCCCTGAGGACACGAACCTTACTTGCACTATACTAGTAGGTTCACTTTATATATTATTTGGTGGATTCGACACCCATCAGCTACACACCTGCCGACTACATTTTCATATCCGGTGATAAAAATGACATTCGGTGGTGAAACTGAATGACGATGTACCTATGCAATAACATTGATTTGATACCCGATAGCAATTTTGGTGCCTTGATAGCAAAAGATTGGTCGGTACCAACTAACACACTAGCAATTGAACACAGTGATAGCTATCAAAGAAGCAATAATAACTCTGTTACTACGGATATGTTGTTTGTTGGAACGCCACCGAAATAACGACCAATTGATATATGTAACAACAAATAGACTACCAAGTTCTTAGGTTATGAAAAGATAATGTTCGCCCGTCAGGTCACATTTTGGGAGGCCTAATTCAAAGGCTCATAAAGAAACCTATTGTCATGTCAATGGCTTGATTAGACCAGGTCATAACTCAGTCAAAATAGTTGGGAGACAATCCATGAAACATTCATTTACAAGTAAACAGTTATTCACGTTAAAAAAAAGGATTCAACCTGTTCATTATATCATCACATGTTTCACAAACATATTACATACAAAACGATGATAAATTCAACAAACGATAGGTACACATACAACTAGTTAACAAATGTTACAACACATCATAGAACCTTAAATAACGCCATGATTATCAAACCAAAATAGAAAAAGGAAATTTAGAGTATATATGAACTAGTCATCAAGACTTTTACAAACACATGGTGTTACTTGCTAGATCAACAACTAGATCTCATTTGTGGTGTTTATGTGGTGGTGAGTGGTGGACAACAGGAGGTGCAGGGGTGTGAACCACTGGAGGCGAAGGGTGATGAACGACTGGAGGCGAAGGGTGATGAACGACTGGAGGCGGTGGTGTGTGGTGGGCTGGAGGTGGGGTGTGGTGATGGCTTGGTGGTGGCGTTGGTTTAGTCATCTTTCTTTTGTGTTGTCTAAATCTGGTGATAGTGGTTGCATAAATGTTTTAATTTATAATGGCTTAATCATTAAGTTAACTTCAACGCTTAATGGGTTAGGTAACACATCTACCAATCACAAAAGCACAAATAATAACTTTCTTAATTTGTTATTACTTTTGTATTATAATAACAAACAGCCAGTTTCTAAGATAATATTGAAATCATTTCAGTTATAATAATTAAGTTATAATTTTCTAAAAATAATCACCACGTTAAATATATGTAAAAAGTTATAAAGACAAGAAAAAAGTGTCAACACTGCCACAAGTTACCAACCAAAATTTCAATACATAAGTGTCACTCATCAGATCAGCTGAGTAGTTCGGTCAATGGAGAGAAGAGGTTCAACAAAAGATTGTAGAAGTAAAAGAACGAATACCGATAAGAAAAATTAATGTCTCAGCCTTAAATTTCTGAACTCGCAGCTACTTGACGTTCAATGTGTTGAGTGGCTTCCTCAATCGAGAGAAGTTGTTGCATTAATGAGGCGAGTTTTGCAACATTTTCTTCTTTTATATGGGCTGGCACCTTCTCCTCATACCCCTTTGCACTCATCGCCTTGTTTAAACCATCCTTTTGCCTGCTCAAATGAAAAGATGTCAACCATTGAGATGGAATTACCGACCTTGTAAAAAACGGATCAAATCAAGTTGAGAAAATTGATACAGAATGATGACAATATTGTTCCAAGACTTTAATGTGAATGTTATCGTTATTTACTAAACGATAGAAAACAATTTTACAGGCTTACACAATACACACAACCTCCTAAAATGTTTGCTTGTTTGTAGGCATACACAAAAGAAAATTTCTTTGTTTGTTAGATTAAACTAAAGCAAACACAAACAAGCACCTGTTTGTGTCTGTTAATTGACCATTCAGTTCTTTTTCTGGCATATACACAAACTCCTAATGTTTTTATTCAAACATTTAGAATATTATACTAACAATAAGGTTTCTGTTATAATTAGCGCATCATGTAATTATGATTTGGTTTCGTATGTATTCTTTTAAAAGTCAACTTAAAAAATTCATTCTCGATATATTTACTATTTGAAAGGGTAAAAATCACCTTATGAAATTTAAGATATGTATATGAAAATTAACCTTTTCAAAATGAACATACTGAAATCATGTTTTTAAGGGACAACTTAACTGACTTGGGTCCATAATAAAAAACATGGAGAGTTGGAGACAATACAAGAAAGGGATATATCATATATGAAATTCCCAAAAAATGAGCAAGGGCAACAGGTTATCCAACCCAACCATTTTACCACCTTTAAAACGTATTTCAAAAGATTGAATGCCCGTGTCACTATTATTATTATTATTACATAAAGGGAACTTGTAATCATAAGAAGAGGTTTGCTTACTTCTGTAATTCTGTGAACTTAGCATTGAGCTTTTCTCGTTCCTTTTTAACATCAATAGCTCCTTGATTCTTGAGATACACAGAAAGTGCTTCATTTACAACCGCCACTGTACATCCAACTGGAGCAGGATCATTTTCAGTGAGTACCTGTCAGTTGTCAAATCCCAAAATATTTATTATACTGAAGTTTCTAGTGTGTAGCTTTGAAGTCCATTAATATGTGATGAATGTGCATACCTTCAAAGATGATAAGTTGGCTAGGGTTGAAACCTCCATTTCATGGCGCCTTATAAGATCTGCAATTACATCAGTTCGGGACACTGCAAAACCAGCTCGCCTGAAAAATGGAAATTAAACTTTAATATTAATACATCAAATTTAATTGAAACGATCCCATCAAGAAAATAAAAAATATCCGGTTATAAAAGTTTCAAGCAGTGTGTTTATCTAAAAAATCAGTTTATTAAAAATAGAGCCGGCACATTCAGTTATGAATGTGTCAATAACTCAACATGGGTTACAGTCCGGTGAGTAAAAACAAAGACTTGACTAGAAGAAGGGTCAAAACGATCGAAAGTAACCCAAATGCAAATTTAACGAAAATAACCTCCAAAATCGTGTAATAAAAAAAATCAAATTACCGTTCAATACTTCAATTATATAGTTTGTATAGCTAAATAAAAAAACATTAAAATAGATTAAGAACTTGTGTGAGTAAAACGTAAACCCAATTTCAGACAATAAAAAAACTTCCTCATTTTCATTACCCAATCCCTCAACCCACCCATTTTGACACCTCTAATTGAAGATAATGAACCCATAACCATTCAATAACACCATGTACCTTTCTTTTGTTTCCCCCCTAATTGATCTGAATGATTTCACTGCAGACTCAACTACTTCCATCTCATACTCTATCGTATCATTTGTCCAGGACTGTAAAAAACAATAAAAAGTAAGTAACATTTCGACCTTAACTGATCTGAAAAACACTGGTAAAAAAAGTCAACTTAACCTCGACAACAGACGGATATTCACTTATCATAATAGACTTCTCTCGCGTATGATTCTTTGGTGAAGGAAGTCGTTGCCATAATTCTTCAGTAACAAATGGCATAAACGGATGCAGTAATCTTAATCCCGTATCCAAACACACCCACAATGTATCTTGGGCATAACCCTTTGCAGATTCATCATTATCACCAAAAAAGTAAGGTTTAATTACTTCAATGAAAATATCACAAAGCTGAGACTGCCACCATGAATATACAGCACTTGATGCATCAGAAAACTCATAAGAATCCAAAGATGATATAGTTTTTGATATAGCCTTGTTTAGTACAGAAAGTATCCATTGGCAACTAAATGGCATCTTTTGTGGTTCTATCTTTGTTGGAGGGGTATAATCGTCACCAAGTTTACTCATGGCAAACCGCACAGCATTCCATAATTTATTACACCATTGTCGGTATCCAACCACACGTAAGATGTCCAGATTTATTTTGTCAGACTAGAATCATTCATAGGCACAATGTCAGTAGCTATAAGAACAATGGAATGGTTTTGATACATAGTGGTAAAATAATCATGTTTGGTACCAAATCGGCAACGCTTATTTAAAAATATTACCCGTCTTTTTACCCATATTCTCAATGTTCAAAACACTACTAGAAACAACACTACATTGAACATTTAAGATAAGAAAAATTTGTTAATGAAAAATTTATACTTCAAATTATTTTACAGTTCACAAAAATAAATAAGAATGTTCATTCTGGTGGTTTATATATTAGTCTATTACGTCACAAAAACTAAGGTACGATAGATGGTACCTGAGCGGTGTAAGAGACAAGGGCAAAACGAAGGGCATCTGCACCACATTGGTCAATGCCATTAGGAAAATCCTTTCTTTGTCCCTCTTTGGCGACCTTTAACTCAGCTGGGTCCAGATTACCCTGCTCAAGTCTCTTGACAAGATCTTCCAATTTTATGCCACATATGACATCAATGGGGTCCACCACATTGCCCAAAGATTTGGACATTTTGCGGCCGTGTGCATCACGAATCATGGGATGTAAATAAACCTACACAATAAATCAACTTTATATTCTTACATTGCTATGATAACGATGTAACAGAACAATAATGTATATAACAGTCCTGCTACTTATACACGAGTCCCACTCGCTTTGTATTCTATCTCTAACATGTCAATAAGTAAAACAGTTAATAAGGAAACTGGTCAAATGGGTTGAAATTCACCCAAAGTAAATTTCTAAGGCATAAACTTCTAAACCTATTTATGAAAAAGGTTACAAAATGTAGATTAAAAAGTGTTAACCGCTGATTTTACCACATTTATTAAAGAAGTATAAATAGTAAAAATTAATAGAAATCCTTGTGCCCAAAATATATATGTGTGTATAGAGTAATAATAAATCATGGCTAAAGACAGGTAGAATTCTTCCTACATATTGCACATTTGGACAGAAATGGTATATATCTTCACAATAATTCAAAGTTTTAACGAACCTTTTTGAACGGTACATCACCTCCCAATTTCATGCCAAGCATCACCATACGTGCAACCCAAAAGAACAATATGTCGTGTCCAGTTTCAAGAACAGAAGTCGGGTAAAATGTCTTCAAATCTTGGGTGTCTTCGGGCCAGCCCAATACAGATAATGGAAAAAGCCCAGAAGAGAACCAAGTATCTAGAACATCGGGATCTTGAGCTAGCTGAAACTTTTTTCCTGGAAAGATTCTGTTAGCCTCCACCTCAGCATCTTTCTCATTACGGGCCACCACCCAATGATTCGAGTAGACCCCGAGTTCTTTAAGTTCATCGTCTTCCAACGTAACATACCATGCAGGAACACGATGACCCCACCAAAGCTGCCTTGATATACACCAGTCACGAATGTTCTCTAGCCATCTGCAAAAATGAAAATTCAATATTTAGTGTGCAAGGGCCAAGAATAGTAACAATATTACAAGTATAATAGTAATCATGAAGAGTCAAATTTAACCCATTTATCAATGAATGGGTAGATTCAGGTTAGATTTTATATTCAACGGGGTAAAATCCACAAATTAACTTGGCGGAAACAAACCAAATAGGTCAAACAGGTTGAAAGTCGCACAAATTGTAACTTTACTGTAAACCTAGCAATTTTATTCATAAAATTAAATTACTATAAAAATAATAAATTTCTGTAGTCATATTTAAAAGACTATGTAATAAAAACTGAAATAACGGACACAGATTTCCATATCAAACCAACTTGACCCATACAAAAATAGCCTGTTTTAACCTGACTTTATTGACCTCTTACCAACCCACCCATTTTGAACCATGAGTTTGCAAGTACACGGAAAAAATATAGATTCATTCACACTGATTGTTTATTAAAAAATGTTAAAACATTTCAGCTGTACCTTTTCCATTCAGCAGCATATTGTTTTGGCATTATCTCAATTTTCTTATGTGTTTCATCCATGACAGCATCAAGAGCTTCCTTAGCTATACCATGGCAGCTAACATACCACTGTGGTTTTATCATAGGTTCAACCACATCATTACTTCTAGAACATAGCCCTAGCCTCATTTCATTTTTCTCTTCCCCTTTATACAGTCCCTGTATGCATGGAGGAAATATTAAAAATAAAAGAGAAACATTAAACATGTTGCCGAATTATACATTTACAAACAAATATTGATGTAAAACATAAGAATACCTTAGACTTTAAAGCCTCGGTTACAGCCACACGAGCTTCAAAACGTGGCATCCCAACAAAATCTGTACCTCCATTACTGTTTATCTTCCCATCATCAGTGAAAATGTTAATAAATTCCAGTTTATGACGCTTTCCAACCTCAAAATCATTTGGGTCGTGAGCTGGAGTTATCTGCAATGGCCCACCTTCAAATCAGTACGAAGAAACAAGACACTAGTAATTTTTCACATCCCATTTTCATGGTCTTTAATGAACATGTAAAATGGTCAAGTTGAACCGAATGGGTAACTTATGGTATGGCTGAGGTTGTTTGCATTGACGCAAAAAATTATTTGTTAAAAAATACACCGACTTTCAACTGTTTGACCGGTTTAACTAGTCTCTTTTAAAGATATTAGTCTGCCCATTCAAGAAAACCAGATTAAAACTACTTGTCTTTATAACTTTATTTTACCTTCACTGCACCGGTTCCAAAATTTGGGTCAACAAGTATTGAATCACAAACTATAGGTAGTCTTCTTCCATTGAATGGATGACTAGCAAACTTTCCATGAAGATGTTTGTATCTTGGGTCATCGGGATGAACAGCAATTGCGGTATCTCCAAGCATTGTTTCAACTCTAGTAGTAGCCACAATAATTTCTCCTAAATTTTCCTCTAAAGGGTATGCAAATGATGTTAAAACACCAAATTCCACCATGTTTTTATACCCAGGAACCTTTAGAGGCGTCTTCTCTTTAATATCAACATAATCAACCTACAAACACATCATTAAATGTTAAACAAAACATACAGCTGCTTCTAAATGTGAAGAAACACAGCTAAAAGCATACCTCGATATCAGATATTGCTGTTCGCAGCACACAATCCCAGTTGACTAACCGTAAATCTCTGAAAAGAAAACCAAAAACTATCCAACTTTAGTAAAATGATAACTTCAAAGAAACTAACTTCATTGTTAAAAAAAGAACATGAAGAATGAAAAAACATTAGAGATAGATAAAGACTTAATATTCTTATGGATCAAAGCTTGTACTTTTGTACATGTCTAAGCGGCTTGAATCTGGTTAAGTTGAACGGAAACACTTCTGCTCTCATCCTTAAATAATCTTCTCAGCATATAATTATTGTTTAAAATCAATTACAAAACTATATTATTATAGTGTTAAGCTAAACTTTTTTGCATAAAGGATCAAGATGGTTGTATGCATTAAAAATACAATTTGGCCGACTTTCGACCCTTAGAAAGACTGAACCTTAGTCCTTATTGACAGAAATAATAATACCTGTATATAAGACCCTCCTTGTAAAGCCTGACAAAAGCTTCTGTTACAGCATTTGACCTTTTCTCATCCATTGTAAAACACTACCATAAAACAAAATATAAAGTTTAGAAGTCCTACCCAGACAAGTTCCCAACCAAATTAATAAACAAGACTTCATAGTAGAACTTACTGGTTTTTACCTCACGTGACCAATCTAGAGACGCACCCAATCGACGAAGTTGCTTTAGTATTGTGCCCCCGTACTCATTTTTCCACTTCCATACCTTTTATCAAACACCAAAATGATGCAAAACACTTGGAAGTAAATATAGCTATTATAACATTTAAGTTGAGGCTATATAAAGTATAACTTTTTAGAGCATGATGTAATAGAAAGTAAGTCAAACTCACTTCAGAAACAAAATTTTCTCTCCCTAAATCATGCCGGGTCAAGTTTAGTTCCCTCATGATCTTCTTCTCGACGACAACCTATGAGCGAGACAGCATCAAATATTCATAAGAAACTAGCAACACGTAATTTTGACCCACTTACTTATAAAATGGGTTAATTCTGGTTAGGTAATGAGGTGAAATGAATATTCAAAGAAACTAGTTAGAATTTATTTCGAAGAGGTAATTCAACCTGAGTTGCTATCCCTGCATGGTCCATACCAGGCACCCACAGTGTATTGTATCCGGACATTCTCCTCCAACGAATGATTGTATCCTGGAGAAATGAACATTAATAGAAACTTAAGGATGAAAGGAACTACATAACTTACTTCAGAAAAAAAAAAAAAAAAAAAAAAGATAAGTGTGAGCCGATTAAACCTGGATAGCAGCAGTTAAAGCATGACCAATATGTAAAGCCCCAGTCACATTAGGAGGTGGAAGAACCTGCATTTACATACAAACAAAACTCGTATAACCAAATCACAATAATCAACCATATACTATAAACTTTTATGGATATCTAAAAAGCGTTCTTTAAGATTCTACATATGAAATATTCAGAAAATATCAGAACTAAAGTGGCAGAGCCCTCACTATTGTGAACGGAGGTTTAGAGCTGTTGGAGTTTGCCTCAAAGAAACCTGACTGCTCCCACCATGCATACCATCTACAAAGAAATGACTTTATATAAGCAATACATGCCTCGAAACAAAGGAAGAAAAAAACAGCTTTAATCCCCCTTTGGAGACGGTAGAATAACAAGAACTCGTAACAAAAACGTACGATTTCTCCACTGCCTCAGGAGAGAATTGCTTTGCCATTTGTTTAGAAAGTTTTTTCTTATCACCAGCAGGTGTTTCCGGGTCGATAAAATCTTCAGGCTTTTCATCTCCTGCTTCAGCCCTTCCAGGCTTCTTCTTACTAGCTTTTGAGGATATAGCCCCTTGTTGAGCCTTGAGTGAAAATAAATTAACACATTAAAACAGTTCACTAAAATATGATATTAGTTATCATCAATACCTTCATTTTAGCTGCTTCAGCAGCTTTTTGTGCAGCCTTTTGTTTCTTCAACTCTTTCTCTTTTGCCTACTCATCAAATAGAACAGCTT
The DNA here is from genome assembly GCA_030867185.1 of Tagetes erecta. Lineage (NCBI taxonomy): Eukaryota > Viridiplantae > Streptophyta > Magnoliopsida > Asterales > Asteraceae > Tagetes > Tagetes erecta. The sequence goes on from CM061492.1 coordinate 3,862,086, forward strand.
AACCATTAAACAAACGATAATGCATACGATAATGCGCGTATAAATTCAAAATCAATGAAGTATAACAGCTGAGCTGACCTTTTCTTCTTTCTTCTTCTTCCTCTCAAGTTCTTCCTCTGTAAGTGAAACATCTGGATTTGTGCTTGACATGGTGTTGGCTTTGCCCTAACATGTAAATCTTATTAGCCTAAAACCTGATTAAATCTATAGTTCTATACCTACAATGAAGCATCAATCTAAAACAAACTATGAACAGATTATACAGAAAAGTAATTGCCATTGCGTAAAAAACAATCAACTGTAATTTCTGAAGCAAATTACAACAACGAATAATGAAATAACAAACCTTTTGAACAATGAAATTACAACACCGATGAGAGAGTGGGGCGAATCGACAGACGACGATGGTGTGGTTGTTCTTCACCCTTGCAATTGCGGCTTTGACCTCTTTGACTAGGGTTCTACAAACCGGTAATTAAGATTTTAGACCCGAGCGTATCGTGACAACACATTTTTTACTTCATTACATGTGTTATGTTGATAGAGCGTTAACATGTTGTACATGCATACAAAGGGACGTGACTTTTTGTGAATTAACATGATTAGGGTCTTTAAAACCGTTATATTATAGTAATTTAGAAACAGTAATTTATTTAAAACATGATCAACCCTATTCTCGTCCTACCCTGATCATCATTATGATTATTATTTAAATAAAGTATGTGTGGAGTGGATTAGAGGTCTTTTAAAGCTTATTAATGAAAATATAGGCGGTTTAATTGGACATGTGATTAAATGAGAGTTGTATAGTGAACTCACTCATAGTGTCTGAATGGTAAATTATTTATTCGACTATCACATCATATTATTCTAAAGACATATAAAATATCTAATCACATGTTAAAGTTACGTGATGATAACGAAATGGGATAAAATAATTTAATGTGTCTATCATAGCACATTCGTATTCCTATACACTCATTTTATATAATTAGTGTTTGTAATCGACAAAAGGCCGTAGAAAATATAATATAATGTCGCCTACTCGTTGTATATAACTTTTTACGTGTAACTTATAATGTTTGGAATTGGGATAACACTTGATGACAAATATATGAATTTTCACTAGTGAAGATGAAAATGGGTAGGGTAGGCAAAAATAAAGTGTGTTTATTTAAGAATTGTTAACTAAATAAAAACAAGTGCGTTAGAAAAACACTCCAATTCAACATAAACAAATATGTTAGGAAAAACAATTTAATTTAAATCGAGAATATCTTATAATGAATTTTACAACTCAATTGTTTTTTTTATTGTCTTATAATACATTGATTTTTTTAACAATATTAACAGGAAACATGACATATGTCACAAACATTACAAATATACAAGCTCATTATTACTTGAGTAAACTACAAACTTCATATTCAAACAAATAAACAAATCATGAATTCGAAGCTAAAACACTCATTCTACAACATGGACAGTGTGCATGTCTCTCTAACCAGGGTAACACACACATAGAATGAAACCGATGCGCACAAGGCAAACGATCTAGCTTCTCCCCGGCTTTGAACTTCTCCAAACAAACAACACACTCGTCTTGATCCAATGATTTCCAAACCAACCCCATTTTCCCCCAACTGAACCTCTTTGATCCGCTCTTTTTCAAGCCAAAAACCTCCAATTGCAAACCGCCCACCACCATTGAATTACTTGGCTTTCTCCCGATTTCTTCCACAAGACTTCCACCCCTAGATCTTTCCTGGCTGTTTGGATAAGAAATCAGTTCCAAAGATGAAAACACATATTATAGAAAGCAAAATGATAATCAAAGATGACAATTTTTTTATGATTTGTTAGATGTCACTAGAGCATGTTAGCAAGTGATGAACTGATATGCTAACATGCGCCATGACTGTTAGGATCTTTCTTGGCAATTTAGATACTAAATAGTAAAAAAAATGAACGGCACTAAATAGTAAATACACATACCAGATAATGAAAAATGATACCAAAAGATAAGGAGCTTTAGTTAGTTTTCTTGATGTCACGTGCACTGTTTGCAAATAATGAACTGATATGCTAACATGTGCCCTTGACCATCAACATTTTTTTTTACTATTTGGATACAAAATCAATTCCAAAGAAGAAAACCCAAATAAATATAGAAAATGGTAACAAAAATAACAACCTTATCTGGTTTTGCTAATCTTATTGGTGCATGTTACCAAGTGATCAACTTACATGCTAACATGCACCTTGACGGTTAAGATACTAGTACCTGTTGGTTTCTGATTTTCGGTGACTTCGGAGCCTCTCATGTAGTCTTTCTTTGGCTTTTCTTGCTACACCACCAAGCTTCTCATCTTGATCATAGTGGTTTATCACACTTCTTTGCTATAAAGCAATCATATCAAGCACAACATCTTCCTAAAAATCTCAAAACAACTTTACATAAAGTTATGTTAAATGTTAATCTTTACCGAAAACAACGTGGAATTGAAATGGGTATTGTAAAATCCCCTGTTCCTAGTCGACCCGAAAGCCGAATTCGAGTTAAACGAAGAATCAGACCATCCATTACTCCCATGAAACCTCCTTCTTCGAGCCGTTTCAACACCAGGTAGCGTACCAGCCATTCGATGAAATTAGCCAAAGAAATAATCTCTAAGTTTGATATGTGACACCCCAATAATTCATCTAATTTGAAGAAATATGTTACAATGGATTGTTTATCATAATGGGGCATTTGAATTGATCGATGGCCGACAAAAAGTGTGACCCACAAATTGACATGATGATAAGTTTGATTGGCTATAATCATCCATCATGATCAGTGGTTGAATTATTAGTATGCATTCCACTAAACCAAGAACATCATGAATGTGAGTATGAAAGAGAAGTTGCAATCGAAGTGATGGTAACAATTAACATAGGAATTGACGATTGTGGACATACAAGAAGAAGATGACAAAAAATGGGGACTTTGTGTTCGATAAACAGCCACGTCATCATTCTACCAAATAGAATAAACAGACCCACACGACCAAATATCAGAATGTTTGATAAAATATATTCGGATTTTGTGTGCAACTCAAATTTGACTAAAAAAGCCATGTATTTTTTGGTTTTTTTAATCGTTAATTTCTACCCTACCCTAGTTGTTAATCTTCGCGAATCTTATTTGAGATAATAAGTCAACATCTTTTGGACTGAGAGTTATATATATTTATCATTAAACTAAACTACTGGTTGTATGTATTATCTCGTGTGAAAAAAGAGTAGTAACACATCTAAAGTATTCAGCTTGAAACCTCTTCAATTGATTTCGGCAACACCCACACCTATTTAATTACTAGAGGCAGAACATAGTGGGGTGGAGGGAGGTTCTGACGCTGCTTAATTTTCTTTAAAGTGTACTTTAAACCTAAAAAACATTGAAGATTTATGTATCTATAATTTGAACAGTTTAATTTTAATTTCTAATATGTTGGTCCTTCAATTTAAATGTTTAAGTTTCGCTGCAAAAAAATCTCAACACAGGCATATCTCTCTAAATCAGTGTCACGCTCGTAATTTTTTTTATTGGAGTGAAGTTTTTTGGGTCGCTTGGTTTGGGACTTTGAACATTGCTATACAATTTTTTTTTCATTATTTAGGGATGGACGTGGTCGAGTCGTATTAAAAATAATCCTACTAAATTTCTTATAATCACGAAAGTATGTTAGTAAATAAAATAATTTTTCACGTGATGCCAAATGTTTTTTAACATACCTTTATATTTTAGAAAATGATATATAAAAGAAAGAATGTATATTAACTTAAACTACATCCAAAAAAAAAACTGAATGTGTGTACAACATACTTCGTATTAATTTTAAGCTTGAAATCTTAAAATTAATAAGTGGAAATTTCTAAATAGTCACTAACTTCGTATTAATTCGATCATTTTGATCCTATAATAAATTATCATTTTGTTTCTCTTGTAAAAATAATAAGTTTACATTGAATTCATAACGTTTACAATAATAAGAAATTTAAATTAAACAATACTAGAGAAGGGGGATGGGAATACAGAAGTCACATGAAGGGAGATGCAACACTCATCTTAATCATCATATCCCATTCTATTGTTCTCCTCCTTTATATTGTGCACGTTTCTTTCTTCAAACCCTAATTTTTGTAATTTGGCCCTTGCACTTAGAGGTGAAAAAAACGGAATTAGAACCGATTTTTAAAAGAACAGGTACTGTAAGAATTAAACTGAAACTGAACCGAACCGTAGATTCTAAATAGGATCTACTATTTTTTTCAAGTTATAGGTTCCAAAAGAACTGAAACCGGTTCATACAAAGAACCGGTTTTTGGAAAAACTGGTTTCTGGATAAACCGGTTCCTAGAAAAATATGTATGTTTTAGTATTGTTACTTATTTAATGTTTTAAGAGCTATATATCTTGTAATATTTAACGTTTTTAATGTTATTACTTATTTAGTCTAAAATAATATAAAAATATTATGACCATAGACTTTAAATAAAAGCTCAATGAAGAGTGAATGTTTACAGAAACCCAGTGTTTTAGCTCATCTCATTGAAAAAACGGGTTTTTTAAGAACCGGAACCAGTAACATTGGTTCGAGTTTTTACACTAAAAACCGATTCCAGAACCGTCAACAAGAACCGAAACCAGACAACCAGTTCTTCAAAAAAACCGGTTTGTTCACCTCTACTTGCACTTAACTATACTGTTGGGCTAGATGGTAGGACGGGTTCATAAAAATCTACTTATGTTGTTGGGAGGTCAATCTTGGATGATTTAAAAAAAACATGGTGCTATTGCAAATGAACTAAAAACCAGTCAATTGGCTCAAGAAATCTAAAAAACATGGTATTGATTTTAAAAATGGGATAAATGCATATTTCCCACTCCAAAACACTTTAAATGCATATTTATCCAACCAAAAATATCAATTGCATATTTCCCCTTATAAACAACTTTAATTTGCAAATATACCCATTTTTAATAAAGTCATTTAGTTAACATTGGGTATATATGCAATTGATTTTTTTAATTGGATAAATATATACAATTAGGGGTGTTTATAGGGTAAATATGCAATTAAATCTTTAAAAATTGACATCGCCATGGCTAGCCGTGCACAAAAAAAAGGTTCCGGAACCGACCCGGTGTACCCGCACCGGAACCGGAACCGGTCGTACCCGAACCGTAGGGTACACATGGGTTCCGGTTTCTCCAAGAAAGTGGAACCGTACCCGGAACCGCTGGAACCGGTTCCACCTCAACCCGGTCAAAACCGGACCCGAACCTACCCGGAACCGAAAAAAACCCGGCTAAACCGGTCAAAACCCGGTCAAATACCCGATCATACCCGGAACCGAACCCGACCCTACCCGGTTCTTGACTTTGTTGACCAAAACCGGAACCGGTTTCTACCCGGAACCGGTTCCTAAAAAAACCCGATTTGTGCACGGCTAGCCATGGCGTTGGATTAAATAGTTCTTTAAAAGGAATAGAAAGTAAACTTGGGCTTTACTTTAAGAAGCCCACCATGACAATCTGGGCTCAAACACCCTACTTTGTATTGAGTACTTTGCGTGATTGCGTCAAGCCGTCAACCACATACATGTAGCTAAATTTTAGTAACCGGTCATTGGTTTGTGCGTGTGTTCGTTGAGTTGTTGTTTAAGAACATGCTATCAGATTAATGGTTTCGTTAGATCGTGTAGATATTATTCTTGAGAAAAAAATGCTAGATTGAGAAAATGAGGATGCTACATTTTAGATTTATATGCATGATTAGTTTGATGCCATACATAGTTACAAGGCATAAATCGGTTAACTGGTTATTTAATAACCTAACCAATTATTTTCGGTTATTGAGAAGATTGGTTATTTTTATAACTATTTTTTTCTTAAAAAAATCGGTTAATTACTTTAACCAGTTTTTCATAATATTTTTATCTTTTTTAAATTTTTTCCCGGTTAACTTGTGGACCAATTAAAAAATCCACAAACGGTTAATTAACCGATTATTCATGAAAATCCCTAACCAGCTACGAATCTACGGTTAAAAATACCTAATCAATTATTCCTCAGTCGGTTAATAACTGGTTATGGTTTCAGTTATTTAACTAGTTATTTTGTGTACCTTTATGTAACATAGTTAAGGTTCGAATTAAATTTTACACAATGTTAGCTGACATCTTTGTAAAACCTTTATCGAATTTCACAAAGCCTTCATTTGATCATACATATACATCAACATGTAACGTTAAATTCTTTAGGCCATTGCACGCTATATATGTCATGTCGCTATTCAAGAAAGGCTATTAGCTAGGATTGCATAAACACTTGACACTTGTACAATTGTTTTGGAATTAAGTTATAGCTAGGGAGTTGTACGTATATTTGTTTTGGATTTGGGCAATTTTTAACTTGGAAGTTAAAGTTTAATTAATCGTTTGACTTTAGAAGAGTTAATTATGATAGGTCATAGGTGTGTGTCTTGCAAGTTTAGTTTGAGGTTTCTTGTGGGAAACCACGTAGTGGTGGAGATTAAACACCAAATGGTATAAGGCAGGTTATCTATTTCCCAACTATTATCATTAAGTTTGAGGTTTCGTATTATTATAATTCTAAAAAATATTAAATATTTATTACGCCCAAAATTCAAACCTAACATTCTTTATTTTCCGAAAGAAAAAAACACAAAAAAGTTTGTGAAAATAACTATGTTATAATTTGAAACATTTTAGAAACGTATGTGAACGTAATTACGAAGCAGATGTGACGTGTTTTATTATATTTTATAACCATAGAAATAAAAACATATTAATTAATATTATTTCATGATTTTTTTAACTATAAATCTTAGTGGCATGAAGAAGTCCAATAAATCGGCACTAGAATTAGGTCAACTTCTAAAAACTTTCCAACGGTCTTTAATTAGTGGTCAACATTTATGTCCAAATGTAGACATCAAACAAATAATGAATAATTGACATATTATATATAAGCTGCATGTGTCTCATATTGAGAGGGTCTTTGGTTGCTACTGGTAGAAGAAAAAAACGCGTAGTTTCTTAGGTGTACAAACATAGTATATAAGATCGGTTGATGGATGTATTTTTTTATTAAGAAAATAGTTTTAATTTATTAAATATAAAATGATATGCAATTAAATCCAGATACACCGTCTCTTCAACCCGAATGTTGTTCAAAGCCGACCTTTTAATCGGTTTGAAGTGCATTAATTAAGTCACCTAAATCTTTTGAAAACGATATCATGACACGTACGTCTTTATATGCTTACAATTCGTGTGTTATTTAATCAAGTAACTCTCTTACAATGAAGAAGGTTATCCAGCCCAACATTCTGTCGATTCATTACTTAGTTTGGTCTTTTAAATTTGTAAGCAATTCAACAAAATCTTCTTGCTAGTTAAATGTAAAACGTAATCATTTAAATATTAAAACATTAAATAAGACGTGTACAAATGAGTTTTTAAGAAAATAAGATGTAGACAAACCTTATCTCTATCACTTATTATAAAAACATTACTTTTAGAAGGACAACCAACTGTAGCATAAAACGTAAATAAACAAACACAAAACGTAGATAAACAAACAAAATAAATATAGGAGATATGTATATTAGCACATAAAACCACCCTTAAGAAAATATATGGTAACCAAATAAGGGGCATCATACATAACACCACAAAACATCACATTGAAATATATATATACTAAAAGTAAAGATAAAATATAATGATTTTAAATATAATTATATAAATATATTTAAAATCGATACATTTTATTTTTATTTTTTAATTAAATAGTATTATATATTTATAACTACCTTTTATCACACATCCACTCACAACCATTAACAAATTACTAAAATGTTAATAGAGATGAACATTGTTTTATCAAATATAGAGATGAACAATAATAATTTATTTATGAGTATTGGATATTAACGGACCTAACTATTAGTTTTTGGCCATTACTGGCTCCAACTTCTGAAATATGTGCCGGTGATCCCAGCTTTTATCATTTTGGCCACTAATGAACCGCCGTTAAAAAAGTTAACGACGTTAATTTTTTTTTTTATTTCAGGTCGACATTTTATGGTTTTTTATCGGAATAAGAATACGAGTCGTTTGATATAAAAATTACATCAAATTGGTGCTCCAAATAACAAAATGATGCTTAATCAGGTTGTTTAAACCTAATGGTTTCTTTAACCGGATGTACAAATTTCGTCGTTTTGATCATCGTTTCGATGCAATTTTTATATCAATCAACTCGTATTCTTATTCCAATAAAAAATCATAAAACGTCGACCTGAAATTTAAAATAAAAAGTTAACACTGTTAACTTTTTTAATGGTGGTCCATTAATGGCCAAAATGATAAAAGTTGGGAACGCCAGCACATATTTTAAAAGTTGGGATCGGTAGCGGCCAAAACTAATAGTGAGGTCTGTTAATATTCAATACTCCATTTATCTATCATAATACTCATAACCACTTTAAAATATACAAAACTCAGTCACATCAAGATAGAGAATGAAATGTGAATACTTAAGAAGGGTACTTGGAGGGAGTAAAAACTCCACTCTCTCCACCTTTAGAAAGGTTACTCGAAATCTAATCGCTAAAATACAAGTAAGACACATCTACACTTTCCTAAAAGTCCTTAACCTTAATCCTACACCACCCCAAATCATACTCGGAACATGTCCTTAGAGAACTGCAACTCTACTAAACCTCGTATGGTTCTCTTATCTCAAGTCTAATTGGTCCTAGCTCTCGTCCTTTTGGCTAAAATTGACATAGTGAAAGTTTCCACTTTTCTAGTGCTATTGTTTTCCTTATATTTACACACACAAACTATGTTAATCTTTCATCACTTATCTTATCCAATATACTAAACATTCATAATTTTTTTCTTGAAATACCTCGTTTCTAACTAGGTCTAACATTATGTTTTCACATATTCATCCAACATCTTTATTTCTACAAGATGCCACCTCCATCTAACTTGTTCCATAGTCATCTTTTTCATAATTCCTTTACTTAAATATAAAATAATTTTTTTTTTAAAATCAACCCAACGGTATTACAAATGAAAGTATGAAATCATCATATAATCATAATAACATATTTAAAGTTGACTTTCAACACCTAAAAGAGGTGCCGATTTTGAAAATTTATTGATGACCAACCTTCACATCTTTGTATCATCACATTTATTAAAGGGTGATCCTATTCACACACTTTCCTTTTTTATTTTCGCACCCCCCAGGCGCCGCACATAGCCCTATCCGCGGCGCCTGGGTCACATCTCATCGAAACTCATCATCGGACGATGACAGTTGACAGTCAACAGACACCAGGCGCCGCACATAGACCTCGGCGCGGCGCCTGGGTCATATATTCACCCAACAATCTCGTCAGACACCATTATTAGGTGGTTAATCGGAGGTTTGAGAGTGAAGATGATCCGTTGTTTTTGAAGCTTAAGGCGTTGAATGGTGAACGGAGTCGATTGGCACAGAGCTTTGAGTATAATTATGGTGATTTTATTCCGATTTTGAGGCTGTTTTTGAAAGGTTATTTGAAGCTTTGTAAGGAAGTGAAAGAGAAGAGGTTGCAGCTCTTCAAGGATTATTTCGTTGATGAAAGGAAGTAAGTTGTTTCATCACTAATTTCATCAGATTTGTATATGTTATATGTATTATATGTTATATAATTCCTCCTCTAACGACATTCTCCCTCGAAAAGAACCCAGGCGCCGCACATAGCCCTATCCGCGGCGCCTGGTACCTGAAAAAGTGACCCAGGCGCCGCACATAGCCCTATCCGCGGCGCCTGGTACCTGAAAAAGTGACCCAGGCGCTGCACATAGCCCTATCCGCGGCGCCTGGGTTTAAAAAAAGTGTGTGGATAGATCTGGTAAGTGTGTGAATAGACAATGCCTTTATTATTTTGCTTGCTTGCAGTTTTGTTGTTAGGTTTTATTGGTTGCCTTCATTGTTCTTGCTGTCAGCAGTTGTCCCTTAAATACCCCCAAATTCCCTTTTTCAAACACCCACAAACATTCTTTAATTCATCAACTCATCCCAATTTTCAATTTCTAATTATCCTACATTCAGATTTGTAATTTGTTTCCTACAGATTCAATAAACCATGAATTGCAACAAAGTGTCTGTTCGATTGAGGAAATTGAAAGAGATAACGCCGATCGATGACCAAAAATCAAGTCACAAAAACAAAATGACGAATAAAAATCAGACTGAAAACGCGTATCGATTATTGAGATTTGAAGAATTGCCAGAGTACATGAAGGATAATGAGTTCATTTTGAATCATTATAGAGCTAATTGGCCATTAAAGCAAGCTTTTTTCAGTTTGTTTCATTGGCATAATGAAACCCTAAACGTATGGACGTAAGTATCATATCAACCTCTCTTCAAAATCGATTTCCCCCCCAAATTTTAGTTTTTTTAGCGATTTCTTTTGTTGTGAGCTTAAAATTGTGGCTAATTTGCACGTATGGTTTGTGGGTATGTTATAATTTGAATGAATTGTGTTGAGTTTAGTAAACATGAACTGGATCAAGATTTGTACAGTTCTGATCATGATCATCCATTCATCCTACGGATACTTGGGTCTTGTTTTCGGTAAACATTTGTTGAATTATTGTGATTTGTGTGCAAGATGTGAACAACATGTAGCTTGATGAACATAAAGGCTTTTTCACATCATATGCTGCATAGTAGTATACAATCATGTTAAAGGTCATCATGTTTTTGTTTAATTTACCTTTTGAATTTCAAGTTATCAAGATTTTGTTGCATTATTGTTTAACACTATGTTAAATTTTGGTATCTTAATCAATTAACTTTATATTAGAGTTAATATGACCCTTTTCTTTAAAACACTTGTTCTTTCATACACCTCATAAAGCAAGTGTATAGGTTGCATAAGTTGTAAGTGTAAGAAAGGAATTGAATATTATAATAGTTCAAAGATTTGTTTCGTTACATACCCTCGTCGTATCTTTTAGCCAATGAAGTAAGTTAGAGAGGTAGCATAACTTTGTTAAACAAGATTTATAAATAAAAGTTGATGATAATAACTATGTTTGATGATGATTAGTAATAACTAATTTTGATTTGTTTTTTTATTCGTGCAGACACTTAATTGGATTCGTTGTCTTTTTGGGTTTAACGATTACAAACTTGATGGAAGTTCCTGAAGTCTCAGATTTCCTCAATGTATTAACATGGTAATTCAAGATTCCATCTTTACTTCTTTAGATTCATTACAGGTGTATTTTAGTCGATTCAACTTTTTTTTCGGCATGAAAATGCATTTCCTTCATATGATAAATAAATGAAAATGTGATTGTGGGTCTCATAGCTTATAATTTAAGGATGTTCTTAAAGATTCTAGTTGTTTATTGGTATCTGTCAGAATCTGGGCTTAAATTTTTATCTAATTTTACAGGTCGGTCCCGATAAATTCAGGTGCAAATGCTTCAAATCATTCAATAATGGTAAGAACTTGACTATTAAAACAATGACTGTCTTTTGACTTTTTTTGGTTGTTCTAATGATTCAAAATGTTGAGGAATTTCGTAAGCTTTGTGGGAATTAAAACTATATGAGTATGACATTATATTTCAAAGATTGTTATATGATCCACAACCTCTATAATCTTGACACTGTTAATTAGATTTTAAAAAATTTGATTACATAGATATACTCGTTTGACCAAAAAGTCAGCAACTCTGTTCTATTGAGATACCTAATGCATTATGTCATTACAGGATACACCAACACTCCTAGACTTGAAGCACATACCGCCACAAGACATGGATATTTTATCGCCACAAATGGCGGCAACAAGGTGGCCATTTTTCGTATTCTTGGCCGGAGCAATGTTCTGCCTCCTCTCCAGCAGCACCTGCCACCTCTTTGGCTGCCACTCCCGCCACCTAAACCTTCAACTCCTCCAACTGGATTATGCCGGCATAACAGTCATGATCATCACCTCATTCTTCCCACCAATCTACTACATTTTCCAATGTGATCCTCGCTGGCAATTTATCTACCTCGGTGGGGTCTCTGTCATGGGTATTTTTACCATTATAACCCTACTCTCTCCAGCGCTCTCTAGTGGAAAGTATCGTTCTTTTCGTGCTTTTTTATTCATGTCAATGGGCCTTTTTGGGTTAATACCCTCAGTCCATGCTGTCATCTTGAATTGGGACAAACCACAATTTAGCGTCACATTGGCGTATGAGGCAGTTATGGCGCTTTCTTATTTAATTGGTACTATGTTCTATGTTACCCGCATCCCAGAAAGGTGGAGACCTGGTTGGTTTGATTTGGCGGGTCATAGCCATCAAATCTTTCATTGCTTTGTGATTATGGGTGCATTGGCTCATTATGGTGCAGCTCAGTTGTTTCTTGAGTCTTCGGGTCGAGCTGGCTGTTAGTATTAAGTGACAAGGATCAAACATCACAAGCAAAAGCAAATATATTATTGGCAATCATTTAATTGATGTTTTAGAACATGTATTTTGACAGTGTAGATCATACATGTCCATGTCTTAAAACATCAATTGGAATGGTTGATGTGTTATTTCTTCAATATGGTTTACATAGAATTTGTTAATTGTTTTTGTTATCATATTGTTGTACCATTAAAAGGCATGTACAAGTTGTAGCTAATTTAATACATATTATTTCATTTGTTTCTATATATTCTCTATTGTTTGTTTAAATGCCTACTAATACTTGGATTAGACGCATAACGCATTGTGTGTATCATGTCATTGTCAATCGACTTAAACGCCTTGCAAGACTCCTCTTTTTGGATTAGACGCATGTATGTTATGCGCTATACTCACCGTAAAACATCATTTGGAGGTTGCACTTTTACCTCTTAAAAATAAAATTGTTAGATACTCGAATATTTTTTTTTTAAAAATTTCATAGTATTTTTGTTTTGGGCAAAGTTAGAGCCAGTGTTTAAATTTCTTAGACTAAAATCATTTTGAGTTGTGCTTAACAGGGAATGAAAAAAATATATTATTTTTATTTTTATTAATTAAGTTGGAAGAATAATAACAACATTAATTAATAATCATTAACTTGCCGTTCCACAACGTACTGCACCTTCTCAGCCCTGAGCTGTGCAAATTGGATCTGCAGCTCACTCACACCAGATATATTGAAGTCAACAAAAAAATATATTAATTTTTCCAGTTAGAATATATTATCTAGATATATTAATCACTAGGTTTAATACAGTGTGTTACACACGGGTTACATAATAATATTTCTAAATAAACAAATTATAACCATTATATTTAACAATTTGTAAATATTAAATACTTAAGAATTTTGCCCTCATCAACTTATGCATGGTGAAAAATTTTTACTCAATTTCCCACCCAAACTTCCTATTATAAACAAAAAATTTCCCCCCAATATTTCCCCCTAAAACCTTAATTTGTTAGATAGATTTTCTTTTATAATTACAACTTTAGCCTTTGAAGCTAAACTAACCTTAAATAGAAATTAAAAAGGTTATGGGGTTTCTTGATTTAAACTAAGTAAATCTTTGCTTGAAAGTTTACAGACTGGGCCAGTAAAAACCAATGTTTTGAAAACTGGACCGGACACCGAACCGTTATTTTAGTTTTATTGGTCGGACCGGTCGGACCGGGGTTGGACCGGGGTTTGACGAAATATACATTTATCAGAATAATATCATAAGAATTCTAATTTAAACACAACTTAAGTTCAATAATCTTAAGTTATAACACAAAAGTCATAATTCAAACATATTTTAACACCAAGAATCACAAAAAAGTTATAATTTAAACAAATTTTAACACCAAAATAAAACCAAATCATCATCATAAGTTCTAAGTTCAAATGTCACACCACGTATCCAATTCTTCATCATTAAGTAAAACTAATTCATCATCCTCATCGCTCAGAACATTAACATATTGAGTTTCATCACCTAAAACACAAAAAATTATACATATAAACATAAAATCCAAGAAAAAACGGTTCGATAGCGGTTCAAAACGGTCCGGTTCGAGCGGTTCGATAACGGTTCGAGCGGTTCACAAACACCTATCAGACCGTGACCTATCAAACCGTGATTCTCAAAAAACACGGTCCGACCGTGGTCCGACCGGTCGGACCGGCCGGTTTAAAAACACTGGTAAAAACTTGTTAATAGATGTTTTTAGTCGACATTGAAGCTCTCCAATTACTGTGAACGCAGCGGAGGCTCACCACAACCATTTTTACGGGCCAATTAAAATGTCATTATGTCCTACTTTTTAATACATAGTGTAAGCTTTAGGAAACATTAAGTCATTAACTAGCAAAATGATGATGACAAATTAAGTATGCATAATCAAGCAATCTTATCAAAGTATGGTTGGCTATAAACTTGGCCTGGATCTTTGGACAGATACACTAAAACTATTTTCAGCTGTATGGCTTGTTGATGCAAACGTACACCCATAAATGTACACGTATGCATAGATTTTGTTTAAATTAATTCATATTATTTTCTGCTGTATGTGTAAAAACGCAGTCACAGAAGAAATTAAGTTAATGATAAAAAATCACAAATGTTATACAAAAACAAATGTGGATCGAACATAAATCATTGTTATCATGAGAAGGTAACTTGTCATCGTGAACTCCATGGGGCCATGGTGATGATAATTAAGAGAAATAGCCATCATGTCAAGAGAAAAAATAAAATAACAATTTTTTTTTTAAATCCTTTTTTACATGACTTTGATTAAGAATTAATTATTTATTTTATCCTAGCTTCCTATATATTGGAGAGAATGAGATGTGGAGATAGTGTAAGCATAATAAATGGCAGCTGCAATATCCACCAAATGTAGCAATATCATATTAATCCTACTTTCACTTGTTTTTCTTAAAATTTATGTATCTCCGTTTAATCAAACCCAAACTCTTCACTCTGTCTCCAATTTACCTTTAAGACCAACCACAAGTCGACGTCTCCAGAATATTAATGTAGCAACACCAAAGATCAAAGTACAAGTACGTATTTATTTCATTTTTTTGTTACAATGTACGTTGCGTGTCCATCTCACCCATGATCGAAGGTCCTGTTGTAAATCATTTTAAAGGCTAGCT
Organism: Tagetes erecta; assembly: GCA_030867185.1. NCBI lineage: Eukaryota > Viridiplantae > Streptophyta > Magnoliopsida > Asterales > Asteraceae > Tagetes > Tagetes erecta. Next base: position 3,877,330 of record CM061492.1, read on the forward strand.
TGATTATTTTTTCATCATCAGGATAATAACAATAATAATATTCAAGTGGCAAGAATAGAAGAACAGTTAGCTAAAGCACGAGACGAAATTCATAAAGCCATCGTTCAAAGAAGTTTTGCATCCTGTATAATGAATCAAAGTTTCATCTCCGAGGGAACCATGTACAGGAATCCCTTTGCGTTTTTTCAGTTAAGTGGCCGGCCGGCCGGGTTAATTACTGAACCAAATATGTAATAATCAAAATTCTCAAGTGTGCATGTTTTGTGATTTAATGAATTAAAGTTTGAACAAGACTTTTACTTCCACGAAAAAAATGCTTGTTTACTTGTTCATCATATCCTAGTCTTAAGGCTGGACGTACTGTAAGTATCAATATTATTTATTTTCTTAATCTTTCTGTCCTATTCAATCGGTTAATTTATATTATAAATAATTTCAATACCTTCACATAATCTTGTAATTTTTTTCTTAAGCTAGGTTAATTATCGTTGTATTTGCAGATTTTATCTTGCATATTACCCTAACTAAAATAGTTTTTTTTAATAACTTTCTGCTGTGTAATAAATAACAACATTAATTTTAGAACCATATACTAATTCAGGAGTCATAGTGAAATGATGAAGACATTCAAGGTGTGGACTTACAAGGAAGGAGACATCCCGTTAATGCACGATGGTCCGTTGAAAAGTATATATAGCGTCGAGGGTCACTTCATTGAGGAGATGGAACGAAAAGGAAACACTATGGTCGCAAACCATCCCGATGAAGCCCACGCATTCTTTATCCCAATAAGCGTGACCAACATCGTTCATTACCTCTTCTCGCAAGAAGATCAACCATTCAATTTCTTAGCACGAATAGAACAGATTATCGAAGACTATATCGGTGTCATTGCAGAAAGGTACCCTTATTGGAACCGTAGCAAAGGAGCAGATCATTTCTATGTTTCTTGCCATGATTGGGTACGTACATATCTTCCGTCTAACAAATATATCAAAATAATTCATATGTTGATATAAGTCTTTGCATATGTTATAACACATGCAGGGGCCATTTGCTTCACGGGAAAATCCTAAACTCTTTGCAAATCTCATAAGAGTGCTTTGTAATGCCAACACCTCAGAAGGTTTCGTTCCAATGCGTGACGTGTCAATGACCGAGATTAATGGGCCATACAACAACATCCCGGGTGTAAGCAGTGGCAACTCGCCTTATAATCGTCCAATCTTGGCATTCTTCGCAGGCGGAAACCACGGTTATGTACGAAATAAGTTGTTCCAATATTGGGGAAACAATGAAGATGCTAATATTCAAGTCCACACTTACCTCCCAAAAGGCCAAAACTACACTGAGTTATTAAGTCAAAGCAAGTATTGCTTATGTCCTAGTGGCTATGAAGTTGCAAGTGCACGCGCAACAGAAGCAATCTACGTGGGATGCATCCCGGTTATCATCAAGAATAATTACGTTCTACCGTATAGTGACGTGTTAGATTGGAGTCAGTTTTCGGTACAAGTACCCGTAGATAAGTTACAAGATTTGAAAACAATTTTGGAAGGTATATCTTTCTCAAAGTATTTGGAAATGCAACAAAGGTTGATGCAAGTACAAAGACACTTCATGGTTAACTTTCCAGCCAAACAGACGGATGTTTTTCACATGATTCTTCATTCTGTGTGGCTTAGAAGACTTAACGTTCGCCTTTTAAATTCGCCACTGTATTGATCATCGACAAGCTAACTATATATGATTAATTCGTGTAATATGTTAGTTACCGGTTAATGTCAAGCTAGTGGCACATGATCCATAACACAACTTAACCATCATATATATGTTTACAAAAGTTTTCTTTCTGATTTCTTTCAGTTAGATCTGTATTATTATAACGACTATATATATTTACCGTATAAGATGACATCAACAGTGGTATCAAGTTACATCTCGATCATGTGTTATAATGAGTATTGCTTAAGAAAGACTCATGTACGTGGTGATTTAATGATGTTGTAACCCATACGGCCATACATGTTGACACTCGATCGATAAAGTTACTTATGACTTATGATTATTATATATTGCTTAAAAAAGACTCGTATTGCACAAACTTTTACATAAATATTTAAAACTATTTTTCTTTTTCAAAGTTTCCACTTTACAACGTTGGACCATTCCTACTTAAATTTCAGGAAATTAAGATCATAGAAGACATCTAGAATATAAGCTATTAATGGGTAAAAATAAGAGCGGTGATGAATAATTTAGATTGAGTTAAATGGTCTTCTTTTAATATATTGGATGTTATGTAAATGTCATGTCCTAGCTTCTTGCTACTTTGTTTTTTTAATAAAATTAAATCCTTGCCGTTCTAAAAAAACTTAAATTTTCTTAAGATTGAAACATGGGCATTATCGTAAATTATGGTCTAACATTTTAAAAAAATTACGAGAATGAGTAGTTTGTTTTCTGTTTTTCCGTTTATTTTATTTTACTTTATTTTTATTAACTGCTAGCTCAATATAGACACCCTAGAATCTTATTACTATTGAACTTTAAAGCCCACGACCATAAAAAGTTTTACTAAATAATTACCTTACCTAGTAAAAGGTAAGGTCGGTTTATCCGACATGTTTTTTTCACGTGACTTTCACTTTTGCACGCGCGTTCTTCCTCTTTATATTAGCTCTACCTTTTTGTTTTGGCCCTAATTTTGTTTCCCTCTAGTAAGATGTGTGATACATTGTTATTTTCTACCTTTTAATCTGTGTTTCTTCCAATCATCTGAGTGTAACTTTGTTTTAGACTCTTTTGTGAATGAGCATTGAGCTCTGCTATTGGTTTGAAAAGAAGCACTCTACAACTTTTGAATATGGATGTCATGAGTTTAAGTTTTACATGAATTAACAATTGTTTTATCTTGATGAACGTGCTTAAATTAAAGTATTTAGTCTGGCCGTTAAAAAAAAGTTTTGGACACTCTATGAAACTTCACATTTGCAATTATTAATTTCTTTAGAAAATATAACAGGAAATAAAATATAATCATAATATATGAAGTAATTTCAAACACTGAGAAAAAAAATTAAGGAAATTCATAATTGTTATTCCGTAACGTACTGCACCTTCAATTCGGTTGTACATTTTATGGACATTGGATCTGTAATCGAATTATTTAATTAATTAAAAGTTTATAATAGTTAATATTATATTACCATGTTAGAACACGCGTATTACACCGAGTTTATAATAGTTAAAAAATTGACAGAGGTATAAAATGTGACAAGTGATAAGAGACAGTTAATAGCGTGATAAGTTAATTTTTTACTATTTATTAGTATGAAAGATATAGAAAAGTTGATATATAAATTACTCTAAGATTTAAACAAATATGAGTTCATTTAAGCTCAAGCTCGGAAGAAAGCTTAAACCATAACTCTTTTATTTTAAGTTTATATTTATACACGTTAATCGTTTAGGCTTTATCATTCTAATGAAGTTTAGCATTAGTGTATGACAGACTCAAATCAAGTTTTAACGAGTACTAAGTTTGGATAGTTCGTGAGTTAAGCTTGAATAGTTCACAAGTTGAGCTAATTAGTAGATCAACTAAGTTACACCTCTAAAATCTCGAGCTTATTTTCAGCTTATAAGTTGTCATGTTTTGTAGAATTGTTATGTTATATAATATTATATTATTATACATAATACTAAAGTGTAACGTCGGTGGTTGTCACGTGTCACCTAGAGATTGGTCAATTTTTTTCTTTTTTTTTTCTTTTTGTAGTTTTTTAATGTTACATACTAGTATTACTTTAACATTTTGACATCTAAGTTTAAATATTATATCTCCGTCTTAATAAGTGATGTATTAAATATTTACATCGTAATGTGTGAGACATTAATTTTTTTTAATAATACGTGTGAGATCCGACCGCCACATCATGTTTCATATCTAGTTTCGTTTTGTATAAATTTCAATGTCATATCACATGACTAGCTAGCTAGTCATTGCAAACGACAAGAATTTTAAGAAAAGCACTTCATTATTTATAGGAGTATTAGAGTTAGTTTAAGATGGGTTGAGTTCAATTTCACTAGCTAGGTCCTATACTCCAATATATATATGATGCTATCACTATACGTTATTGATTGCACTAATATTTCATAAAATTCTGCGAGTCAAATGAATATAACAACGTACAGCCTAAATCCATAGATTATTAAGTTCACTTGATATAAGATACATCGAAACTCAAAACATGTACATGTGCATTTGGTATTTTCATATGATATATAGCTAGTAGAGTGAAGTTTAAGCTAGTCAATGCTAGAATTTATAAGCCTAAATTACGTACTCCATACTCTTTGCTATTTAATTTGTGTCACTCGAATCCATATACTGTCATGATCTGTTATGCGTCAAAACGTTGACCACATTATTTTTAGTTGTTTTGATTATTATTCAGGAAGTGTCATATCTAAGTGGAGTACGAGCTCGATTAAACATGAATAGTTGGCGTGTTTAAAATAAAAACTTTTAAACCAGAGCTCTCATCGTTTAAAGTTTTACCTTCGAAGATTGAGCTCGGCTAGCTTAATATTATTATTTATTAATATTGACCTTATTTAATACATGTGTACATCTAACTACGTATGTGTATTATAAATATATAAGATGATTAAGGAAGAATGACAATGGCTAGTGCTACCAAATTTATCATTACATTTTCTCTACTTTCACTTCTTTTTCTACTATTTTTTTCATCTACAAATAATCATATCCATAATAATTTGACGATATTATCATCAACCTCCAGGCTTCTGGAAGATGAAGCTTTATTCAAGATCAAAGTAACTTACAACACAATATGATATCAATCTTCAGCTTCTTCCTACTTTTAACTACTCTAATACACAAGTTTGGTAACATGTTTTAACTTCTACATGTGTTTGATTGTTAGAAAAACAATATTGCATTGGCAAAAGTTGAAGAACAGTTAGCTAAAGCTCGAGTCGAAATTCATAGAGCCATTGTTGAGAAGAGCCTTGCATCAAATGGAAGTTTGATCACAGAAGAAACTATTTACAACAATCCATATGCCTTTTTTCAGTTAAGTATTTGATACTTAAGTTTCGTAACCTGTTTTAATATATTTTGCTTAATTTCTAACACATGGATATATTTTTACTGATCATTCAGAAGTCATACTGAGATGAAAAAGACATTCAAAATATGGACTTATAAGGAAGGAGACATCCCGTTGATGCATAATGGTCCGATGAAATATATATACAGCGTCGAGGGCGACTTCATCGAAGAGATGGAGAGGAAAGGAAACACCATGGCTGCTAGAGATCCAGATGAAGCACATGTCTTTTTCATTCCCATAAGTATAACAAACATTGTTTACTACCTTTACAAGCCAGATGAAGCCTTTGGTTTTCTAGAAAGGATGCAAGCAATAGTCGAAGACTATATTCGTGTCATCAAAGATAAATATCCTTACTGGAACAGAAGCAATGGGGCCGATCACTTTTTCGTCTCATGTCATGATTGGGTACGTGCTACGTGTGTGTTTAACAAGAATAACACTAGAAATTAAGACGATTGATACAAATCTATGTGTGTGTTTTGCAGGGGCCATTTGTTTCAAGGAGAAACCCTGAACTGTTTAAAAGCTTCATAAGAGTGCTTTGCAATGCTAATCGCTCTGAAGGTTTCGTTCCAAGCCGGGATGTGTCCATGACGGAGATTAACGGGCCATTAAACAATATCCCAACTGTAAGTAGCGGTGAATCACCTCACAATCGTTCAATCCTCGCATTTTTCGCAGGTGGAAACCATGGCTTTGTACGAGAAAGATTGTTTAAATATTGGGGAAACAAACAGGATGATGACATTCAAGTATACAGTTACCTTCCTAAAGATAGAAATTACACCAAGTTGTTGAGCCAAAGCAAGTATTGTCTATGTCCTAGCGGTTACGAAGTGGCAAGTAGTAGGCTAACAGAAGCGATATACACAGGATGTGTTCCGGTAGTGATCAAAGAAGGTTATGTTCTACCGTATAGTGATGTGTTGGATTGGAGTCAGTTTTCGGTACAAGTGCCGGTAGACAAGATTCCGAAAATTAAAAAGATTTTGGAAGAGATACCTTTTTCAAAGTATATGGAAATGCAAAAGAAGGTGATTGAAGTGCAAAAACACTTTAAGGTTAACCTTCCAGCCAAAGAGTTTGATGTCCTGCACATGATCCTTCATTCTGTGTGGCTAAGAAGACTTAATGTTCAATTCAACTCATTCAATTCATGATCTTCATTATAGTATTTTTGGTGTACTATAAATATGCAATCATTGTGCGCATACATTCTTACTTTTTAATTTAAATAAAATATTCCGAAACATACTTAGTTTGTTATTATAACCATAGAGTCAGTCCATATCCATACCATACCATACCATACAGAGCTAATTAGAGTCAAAGTAACAATCGGATTTGAAGTTGTAGCAAGTCATTTTACAGTAAGTAAAAGATTCAAATGGTTTGTTACCAGAAGCCACTGCTGCTTTGCTTTTTAGAAGTAACTGTCTACAAGGCCAGACAAGTTCTCATGAAGCAAGCACACTTTCCTTAGGCCATACAGCCTGCAGGATGATGATCATGTACGTGGCATATGCCTAACACGTGGACGTGGAGCATAAATGGCTTCTTTGACAAAGCGACCATCCTTTCGGACCGTTAGGATGATAACGTCTGAGATTTACATTAGGATTTCATATTATAATACTATAAAAGAAAAGAAAAGAAATGGAATTGATTCATAAAAATCATTATAGAATTTGTTTTGTATGCAGAACAAAATTATTAATTTTGGTTTGTTTGTTTGTTTGTTTTATAACGTACTATTGACATTACTAGAAACATGACATGAATTTCCTCTTAAGCAAATTAAGAGGTGAATATTATAAGTGAAAGGCCGGATGAAGTGGAATTGATTCCTAGGTACCTTTAGGATGATACAGATTTGCTCCTGGAACCACATCATGGAGAGAGACGACGGTTCCTTGGTGTACTTCAGCTTCGGTACCTATATATAATTGGTTCAATAGGAAGATGTTCATAAAGATAGAAATTTAATACAATGTACATTGAAAGAAAAATGAGAAGTTTGGTAGCGACCAGTAGTACTAGTTGTTTTTGATGTAGAGTTAAGAAGATACTCCTCCTCACAACACGCCTTGCTCGCCTTTCTATCTGTTAATTACTCCAATAATTAATAATTAACAAGATTATTTAGTTAATAATTAATCCAAAAAATCTTAATTGACTAACAGTAAGGGAACCATACCAGCCAAAATCTTAAAATTGGATACTCCAGCCACTTCTGCATTAGCATCTCCTATTATATATGTATGTATAAATATAGTTGCTTATCATCATAGCCATAAAGAATATTGCTCAACCAAAAAACCAATTTATATAAGAATAAATCTGCTAACCCTAGCAATTCAATTCAATTCAATTCAATTGTGCATAAATACCTCACAATACATACGATAGTATTCACACAAAATCAGCAATTTAATTTAATTTAATTCAATTGTACGTACGTGCAGAAATAAAATATAGTACCTTCGTCTTCCATGAGAGCGATTTGTTATTTTAGGTTTGTATCTTCAACGTAAACATAACTGTCATTGGGCCTATTTTTATAACCCCCGACGGGTGGGTGTTTTCAATATTCACTTTGCCCCTCTATCAATCAAGCAAATAGCAATACGTACATATCCCTTTACAATTTATTTATTTTCTAAAACCTCCTTCACCTTTTTAAGAAAATCTTAGGTCATAACTGTGTGGGTCGTCGTCACGCCCGTTTAGGTCGCAACAGATATAGTCAAGGAAAAATGACAATGGCCATTTGTTCTACTTTCACTTCTTTTTCTACTATTTTTTTATCTACGTATCCATAATAATTTGACGATATATCATCAACCTTCATGCTTCTGGAAGATGAAGCTTTATTCAAGATCAAAGTAACTTGCGACAAAATATGATATCAATCTTCGGGGCTGTTTGACAGCATCTGAATGGTTAAGTGCTGAACCAATAAGAGGTCTTTGTTTCAGTCTCTTAATGGTTCAGATGCCTAAATGTTTCAAAACTTAATGGTTCAGACTGTTTGTTTCACGAACAGATGTCTGAATGGTTCAGACGTTTGCCTCTGAATGGTTTAGACATTATACTGAGTCTGAATGATTAAGAGGTCTCGTCTGAATTGATCAGACATTTGCCTTTGAATAGTTCAAAAATATCTTAGCTCTTAATGGTTCAGACCTCTTATTGATTCAGCACTTAATGATTCAGACCTCTTATTGATTCAACACTTATCCATTCAGAAGTTGCAAAACAGCCCCTAAGTGGTGAATCAGTAAGAGGTCTGAACCATTAAGAGCTAGTATATTGCTTAACTATTTAAAGGTAAATGTCTGACCAATTCAGATAATAGCGCTCTTAACCATTCAGATTCGGTATAATGTTTAACCATTCAAATTCGGTATAATGCTTAACCATTAAGACATCTGCTCGCGAAAGAAACAGTCTGAACCATTAAAAGAGTAAAACAAACAGCCACTTAACCTTCTTCCTACTTTTTTTAACGTCATCTTCTTCCTACTTTTAACTACTCTAATACATATATACATAGCAAGGCAAAACAAAAGTAACTAATCTAACGGTTGAAAGTTATTAAACCAAAGAAAAACAAAATAGTATGTATGCACACGTACATAAACAGCAATTCGATTCAGTTGTCAATTAAGAAGTTAAACGAAAACGATTCGGTGAAATAAAACTTGTTCGTGAATAAACACATAAACTGCGTACGTACCATCGTTTTCCATCTATGAGATTAGAGGAGATACAAAATTCCGATTTAGGGTTTGTGTTGTGATCGTAGGGAAAATATATTGGGGCTTTCAAATATATGCATGCCCACGAACTTGTTACATATATTTAAGGGTCGGCTAAAAAAATATGATATTAATTTATAGATTTAATATAAAAATACATGTAATATAAAATTTCATTCTCATAAAGATTATGACTAGTATCTAATCCATGTGTTATTAAGATTGTGTTAATATGAATAAGATAATATTTTAAAATTTAAACAACGTAGATAGATAGATATAAAAGAAAATAATTTAATTATTAGAAAAAAAATATGTGGGTAGTATTTGACCCGAATAAGATCCGTTAAAGAGAATATGCCACATAAAACTTTTTTATGTGACATATATATCTAAGAACATGACAACTGGACGAGTTATTCAATTATTAAAATAGATAGATTTATAAACTCAAAAGCGTAACTTGTTGCCCGTTTACCTGCCACTTTATTGTAAATTCTTGAAAGATGTTTTCTAATATTAATTATGAAGACTTTATTTGTATAAAAAAAAGCGTAAAGTTATTTGGATAACTGACAAATCATTAAAGTATCTGATCATTTTCATTCCATGGTATGAAACATAAGTCCTGAACTAAAAACTATTATCTGAAATTGAGAAACCACCCTAGGAGAAAACTAAGCCCAACTTAAAATCTATATTTTAGCACGACTAATAAATTTTTGTTTGACATTTAATTTAACCAAGCTTGACTAACATGTTCTACCACACGTTGCATGTATGCTCTATGCTTTTGGAATTGAAATCTTTAACGAGTTAAAACTTTGAGTAGTCATTAACATGTAATCATTATGGTTGGTGGTTTAGTAAGATAAACTTATATTTTTAAGAGCAATATTTTGAAAAGGTTTCGTGCTTAAATTTATGAAAGTGTATATATTTGATGTAATTTAGGAGTTGTTCTAAATAAAGTTATTAAACATGTGAACTTGTGAAGTCAAATATATATAGATATATTTGAGTTTATTAGAGTAGGTTGTTTGCTGGTTTCAGGTTTAAAACCCTTATTTTGGATATCTGAAATTATGATATATATATATATATTATTTTTATTATATTTACTACTTTTAATCTATTTTACATATTTAAAAGTCATTTTATCAGTTTGGTCTTCAACTTACGATGTGAAGTAATATGTGGATCCGGAGATCGAGAGTGATTCAGTTCCAAGATAGGAACATTAATTATGCATCTAGGAGACATATTAAGAGGAACACTAATAATTAAAGATGCGGATGACAATCTAATTAAGTTACATAGTGTTAGATAACCAATGGGGCTTTGCCCCAGTGGTACCCAAATGCACTGTGATGGAGTGACCTACTAGGGTTCGAGTCCTGAGTAAACCGGTTTTACCTTATCCTTGTCGCTTCGCGTCAAACTGGGTCAGTGGCCCAAGAGGTGGGGGTTTTCTCCGGGGGGTATGTAACTATTTGGTCGAAGAACTGAGCCCAACACGTCCAGCCCAGCTGCGTGGGGTGGGTTTCGCAATGGCCCCATCTGGACTGTTCTTCACCCGATTATTTGACGTCCCAAAAAAAAACATAGTGTTAGATATCCATGAACGTGACAACCAAGATTAGATCCATGTTTTTATAAATTATTCCTTAACGCTTCACATGTTTTGTTTGACGGTTTGTCTATGTTGGAAAACAACTTGACTCATCAATAAATGAGCATGCTTTTATCCGTGATACTAAACATATGGGATGAAAGAGTCATATTTTTATCAAACTAAAATAGAGATTCAACAATTTTCAATCTTAAGCATCCATTTTCATAAAGAATGTCAGAGTAACACGTACTACGTACTATATAATTTGATTAAAAATAAATCCAACCAACATCATAAGCGATATCTTTGGTCGTACTTATTCTTAAACCAACTACAACCTACTAAAGAATTACAGTTATATTCAACCTATCTTAAACGTTATACAGGTTGAGCAAATTGCTTTGTAATCAATACGGAAGATCGGACACCATCGATCCAAGTTGTTAATATAATTTATTGCATTCGTTTTTGTTTGTTTATACATAGACAAGTGATAATATGGACCAGCTCGATCGATATAATAATAATAATAATAATAATAATAATAATAATAATAATAATAATAATAATAATAATATTGAACTTCGTTCGTTTATGTGTTCGACATCTATTCTTTCTTATGGATCACATCGGCCACGTACAATGCCACGTCACGGTAAGCTTTCATTGTTAATACGAACAAAACAAGCATACTATTAATTAGTTACCTATAAAATACGTGTTTGAAACATATATCATATCTACACAAACATTAACAAGCATACTATTAATTAGTTACCTATCATAGCCATACCCATACCATACAGAACAAAAATTCAAACTAAAACTTTGATGTACGTTACCGTAACGTTCAGATGTTAATTAACAACTAACAAGTTAATTTTATACGTTTTTTCCTTTTTGGGCGTGGCCGACAAGGCATTTCAAAATTGCAACCTATTAATCAACAAAACGAAAATTAGGAATACTAGTTCGTTAAAGTTGTAGCGAGTCATTTTACAAAAGAAAAGGTCAAATGAGCTAGCTATCAGAAGCAAACTGAGAGCACACATTTCTTAGGCCCTTTGATTATGATCAGGTGGCCCTAACCCAATGTGTGGTTGTCGATATTTGATTTTTTCAACCACGTGACATCCCTCCTCCAAATAATATTCGTAAGTAAAAGCTGAGATCATGTACACTAGGATGTATTAGTAAGGGAATTGGATGTTGTTTCAGAAATTAAACCTTTTTCTCAATTTTGGAATAAAGGATGCAAGACAACAATAACTCATTTTTTTTCTTAAGCAAAGAGGTGAATATAATTCAAAAGATCGAGTAGAATTGATTGTTACCTGAAGAATGTACGAGCGGTGTGGGGGGCTGTAAGAGGATTCTTCGGTCACCAGGGGTTCTTGGTTCACCAGTTCAAAAATGCAACCTATTAGATTGTTCAACAGAAACATATAATGAAATAAAAGATCAAAACAATTCAAATATCCTAATAATATGTTTTACAGCCCAACATGGAAAAGTTGAAAAACAAATAAAGAAATAAAAAGAACAATCTGCCATAAACATAAGGTCTATGCCAATAACATTACTTCACATTTTGTATGTACATATTAAAACACCATGAACACATACTAAGAGCCAAAAGTAAAAGATTCAACGGCTTACTTAACGAAACAACAACGTAGATTAGTGCAGGGGAACACAAATTCAGGGCACTACGTTTATTATACACACGCACGCAAACAACACAAATTCAGTTTCCATGAGAACTAAAACAAAATACGTCTTTGAATACCATAAAATTCCACCTTTTCATATAATGATACCATGAAGATCATGTGGCCTAAACCTGACATGTTCACAAAAGTAAGGGAAATTGGATGTTGTTTCTTCAGATACTTTGTTCTCACTTTTAGAATGAAGGACGCAAGACAAAAGTATAACTTTTTATATCTGTTTAACTCTAGATCTACTGACTTGTATACATATATCACAATAATTACCTTTTTAAGGTAATTGATGAAAAAGGCCATTGCAACTAGGTAAATTGGGTTATTTGAAGTCTTAGCTTGTTCGTGGAAACTGAAGGCTTGAAGAACTTCTGTAATATGAAATCTTAGCTTGTTCATGGGAAACTGAAGGCTTGGGGAACTTCTGATTATTTGAAGTTTTAGCTTGTTCTTAGAATTGGAGGCTTGAAAGGATTTCTAATTCTAAAGATTACTGAAATTATTGGATGACAGGGTATTATGTGCTTGATGGCGGGCTGAAGTATTCGCAAGACCTTCAAGTGGGAGATAGTTGGGTTGGTGAAGTCCTTGTGTTTGGGCTTTAGGGTTGACATTAGAAGACATGGGCTAGGCCTGGTTAATGGTTCTTGGTCCCTAAGTTAGAAACCCTAATCTTATATATATATACCATAGTCATATAATTGTAATCTTGCGCCTTTGAGCCTAATGAAATAACCAAGTTGCTGTCGGTGGATGTAGGTCCCCCACTGGGACCGAACCATGTTAAAATACTTGTGTCGTTGTTATTTTCTGTCTGCGTGATATATGTTAGTGCTATTGTGTGTGTTGATTCGCTTCCGTGTACCGCTTTGATCCTAACAATAACCTCTAATACCACTGTTAACGTACAATTAGGATTTTAGATATAAAATAATTAGGGTTTTAGCCATTATCGACGATCAACAGCTAGCAACTATAGCCAAAAGGATCGGCATTTATCATCTAACAGTGATAAATATCATATTCAATAGTCAGTGGACGAATATAAGCGTCAAGATTCAATGCCATTAACACGCGATGTACACAAGGTGAAATTTATTCAAACAAACACATGCAGGATAGAAATTTATTCAAGCAAACACATAATGAAATTTACTTAAACAAACACAGGGTGAAATGAACAAACCTGGTTAGCAGATTGTAACATCCAGTTATTTTAAAATAAAATATATATTTTAAATAACTTAGGCGAGTGTTAAAATTTTAGAAATTGTTAATAAATATACATGTATATGTTAACATATGATATAACATTAAATCATATTCTTGTAAAAGTAAGAAAACTTAATTATTATACTAAAATAATTTTGGAAAGAGATGACTTGGATAGACAGTTTATACATATATTATTATTTAACTAAACAATTTTATAAACAAGAGATATGTATGTGAGTATACATATATTAAATAATAACAACATTCATGAACAATCAGGAGCTTTTATAAGTCGGTTCATGAAAGTTTTATATTATATTAATTTAATCTTTAAATGAAGATAAGGTTGTACACAAATTTGGATCATATGTTATAAAATATTGGTTGAAAAATATTATTGGTGGAAGTCATATAAAAAGTCATCCATCTTCACATGAAAGAGTTAAAAGTCGGTTAAGGATGGCGGCAATAAATGAGTATATATAGGCGTGTATATGAGTGAATGAGTTGGAGAGAATAAGAACCAACAACCAAAATTAAGTTTAAGACTTAACAAAGAGATAATAAAGGACGAGAGCAAAATATTTTGGAGATTAGTAGCACAAGATAATAACCGGTGGATTGATCGACGGGTAGTAAACTCTGGTGGTTTTGTATAACAATTAAGGAACTTGTATTAAGAAGTAAGTGCACTAACCCGTAACTTAATAATTTTTATGTTAATTAGCATATTATGCATGTTATTTATTATGAACTTGTAATATTTTGTAGAGATAAAAACATGTTTGATTATAGTAAATATGCATGATTACGGGGAAAATGTTTTATGGTGTTACGGGTTTAAATTTGTGAATTGATATATAAAAAGAGGGGCAAATATATGTAAGGATTTCGGGTGTTGAAATCCCAAGGGGTTCGGGTGTTGAACTCCACATATATAAAAAGATGAGTAAATATATGTAAGGATTTCGGGTGTTGAAATCCCAAGGGGTTCGGGTGTTGAACTCCACATATATAAAAAGATGAGTAAATATATGTAAGGATTTCGGGTGTTGAAATCCCAAGGGGTTCGGGTGTTGAACTCCACATATATAAAAAGAGGAGTTAATATATGTAAGGATTTCGGATGTTGAAATCCAAGGGGTTCGGGTGTGACACTCCGCCTCATACGAGAATAAAAAGACTTAAAAAAAAAAAAAAAAAAAAAAAAATATATTATTCTACGCGATACGCGCAGAAGAGGACATAGCCTGCGCGTATCGCCTAAGGCAACCAAACCCGGGTACGCGAAACCAGGGGCAGCCGCAGACTCAAGCGAAACCACCTCCCCTACGCGATACGCGCAGGTGGAGGCATGCCCTGCGCGTATCGCGTAGGGCAGGATTTTCAGCTATAAAAGGAGGCCGACCTCCCCTTCATTTCTTGCACCATCCTCCTTCTCTCTTGATCGGTTCATTTTAGATGAACCTTATTTCATGTTAAAAATCGATTAGTTGCGTTGATATGATTACAAAATGTATTACGTTGTGTCGTTTTTATATTTTGTAGGTTATGAAGAAAGCATGTCAAAACATTGCAATTATATCAACATGTTTGGTGTTCTAGTAATGGATGAAGAGTAATTGAAGTAAAAGCAAGTATGGTGATTAAAAAGAAAGAAAATAACTTAGTTTTGTGGGATTGAAATCTAGCATCAGCAGCATATATCAAATAAATAACAATGGGCTTTAATAAATTATGAAAACTCTCAAATGGGCTGTTTAAGTTTAATTGGGTTTTAATTTATTAGATTGGGGTTTGTCTAGTGCAAAAGAAAAGAAAAGAAAGAAACGGATAAGAGGCAAGGGGGAGGCGCAAAAAGAACGAATCAGTGGGTTTTAGGGGGCATCTCACAATCAACTACATTTTTTTGGGGGGTGTGGGCAAAAAGCAGCAGCCAACGGCTGCTCCCTGCTGATTGACTTCGACCATAACAGTAAATCAAGGGATGGCAAATATTGGTTTCCTTTTCATGGCGATTGAGTAATTTGTTTCCCGCGATCACAACCGGGGCTAGGGTTTGGTTTCTTTTGTTTAACTAAGCTGTTTATGTATTTGTATTCGACACTTGAGTTTATATTGAATTGTGACAGTTGAGTTCATATGAAATCTTGTGATTTGTTGGGGTTTTGTTAATTAAATTTAGTCTCTCAAGCAATATGGTTATGTCTATGTAACCATTCGAATGTTTCGAATGTTTGTATGAAGCATCTAGTTAACAAGTAGCAAACTTAACTTAGTTGAATGATAATTATGTTTAAGCATCTAAGCGAGTGTTAATCATAGGCATGTGATTTGTATTCGTTTTGGTGTGTTTGGATTCACGTTAATACGAAAGACAGTTTATCATACGTCACCTGATCGTGCCCAGTACACCCTAGTTAGTTTAGTTAAGGAACGGACGTTTGGTGTGTAAGTATATGGATTGTGCTCTAGTTTAGTGGTGAAATCAAACTAAGCTATGTCTATGTAGTTGATTAAACATTTTTCTCATCGATTAAGTCTTGCATCTAAGTAACCAAAACCCGAACCCGGAAGTGATTGCTTGTTCTCATTTGCTTGTGTCTTTTGTGCTTTTACTATGTTTCTAGCCTAATAATTTTATTAGCTTAACTTAAGTTTAATCAAATCATCAATCAAGCTTTTTACACTTTATTTTATAACCAAACAAGTTATATAATACTAACCACATGCTCCTTGTGGATACGATACCCTACTTACCCTAGCTATCTAGGTATTTAGGTTTTTGCATGACTTGACGACGGTCATCATCTCTCTAGCTTTCTCTCTCTAAATCCGACCAAGAACGTCCGGTGAAGTCCCGACAAAGTTCCGGTGGGTTTCCGACTCGTAGCGGAAGCCTCCAAAAGTTCGGTTCAAGTGCGGATTTACTCACGAAGCGTCTACGGGAATCTTCGGTGTTCGGTAAGACTCGTTTTTAGTTTCTTTCGAGTATTTACCGTTTTATATATATATATATAGTTAGATGTATATATATATGTATGCACCTAAGATACTAAAGGGATACGAAACCCGTTATTATAGTGAACGGTGTTCTCCCGCTAGCACGTGAGCTCGGAACCGCTGAACGAGGCTAGGTGCTGCCCGTGTCCAAAGAGACTTTCGTACCCAGGCCCCCACTCTGCTCGACTCTTTAGGTAACATCTCAGATCCCGTACTCGTTTAAGATATATGTATGACTTAAGTCCATGGAAGAACCAGGGTTTTAGAATAGAACATTTCTAGTATATATAATATTACTAGGAATACAATATGTTTTCAATAAACGATAGGACCGTGTGAGAAACACGAAAATATGATGATGTGGCTTTTGAATAGAATGATAATAAGAACATATGATAACCCTGACTCAGATGCTAAAAGCACTCTGAGTGAAATAATTATGCCAAGGACTAAAGCCATCACTTAAGTCACATAATGTGACTAAGGTAATGAAATGGTAGGATTATCCCTAGGGGGAATGAATCCTGATAAGTATGAAATGTTTACAGGGTTGTCTCAATTAGCCATCAGATCGTGATACTTAGGCTACACTAAGGTGAGTCTAACCGCCCCTCTTTTTATATGTTTTATGATTTCGAGGCTGTATCCGAGCTTATATGAAAAGTATGAAAAATATGAAATGTTTTATGAATGTTATGAATATATATGTATGTGTACGCATATGTATATATGTGGTTATAAGTAGATCGCTACCTGGTGATTCAACGCACCTCAACTCCAGGTTCGTCCGGTTGTTGTGTTGTTGGTCCGCGGTAATAAGCTTCTTGACGAGCCATCCGACGAAAAGGATGACGGCTACATACCACAGGGCAAGTCATTAAGACAGGGCTTCTGGGGGTAGATCCATTGAGTGCTACCGGCCCCGTCTCGGGATGTATATGCGTCTAGTTGGATCCAATTAGGTAGACTGACTGCTCGTAACAGGAGAGGTACCAAAAGCCTAGGCAATATGATGATGTGACCAAAAGGGGGTCAAAGAAAAGGGTACCTTCTTTATCCCTGTATGCGGCATATACGTTAACAGGCTCTAACGAAAGTTGGCCACCATCAGATATGGCGTTAGAGAAGAGTTGGCTTGTAGATAACTTATTAACCACACATGTATGAATGATGATGTCTAAACGCTTTATGTGTCTTATGTCACTGGTTATGACTCACCAACAACGTTGTTGTTGACGTCTTTTAGCTCGTGATGCAGGTGAAAGAAATAACCGTGGACATTAGCTAGGAAGGCCTAGCTAGAGATGATTGGATGGTAGTACTCCACATAGGAGGAAGGAAGACGCTTGGGATTAGTGTCTTTAGTTCTGTTATGATGTAATACGCTCGTTTCGAGTGTCAGACAATGTTGTTATTAGACAATTAATGAAAGTTTAATTTGGGACCGTATTTGTGGTCTTTTTATTAAGTCTTCCGCTATGTTATTTTATCTGATTGGTTGATGTTATGCAACGTGTTAGGCCCCGGGAGTCGGGGTGTGACAGGTTGGTATCAGAGCCAATGGTTTTAGCGAATTAAGGTTCACATAGATCCTTAAGCTTTAACCGAGAGGCTCGAAAGACCACTAAGATAAGAAAAACCCTAGGAAATGTTATGAAGTATGATGAGTAAATATTGATTGAACACCTAAGGAAATGAGACAAGTACGCCTGATCAACGTAGTTGTCGATTATCCTTCGTGTGAGCATGAAAATAATTACAAGTCATATGGATTAACTTAGAAACCTCGTCAGGAAAGGCGAAGGAACTAGGCATTAATACTAATACGATACGAATATTATATGCTTATATTTCAATTTAAATAACAGGAAATGGCAGGAAAAAGTTTTCTCCTCAGAGCAATTGGTATGAGTAGATCGTCCTCCAAAAAGAGTAGTTCCAGTAACAACAATACTGAAGAAGGGGAACGTTCTGTTCAACCGCGAGAGCCTCACTCACCTGATGCTTCGGGTTACTATACTCACATACCCTCACCTGCAAGGGCGATGAATGAACCCCAGCAGGAACCCGAACCCCAGCCTCGTCGTGCACGAACCAGGTTGGCTGCAAAGAAGACGTTCCGGAGAGGCCATGTGGAGAGATTTAGGCTCACAGAAGCTGTCTGGACTGCGATTCGTGAGGCCGAAAACGCTAACGATGACGAAGAAGATGAAGAAGATGAGGAAGAGCATGAGGAGCAACACGAGGAGGAACCTGAAGAAGAACCCGAAGAGCACCACTCTCCCATTTTTATGATGACTGATAGCGAGAGAGCGCGGATCCGAGCCGAAATGGAAAGCGATAATGAAGAAGTAGAACGCAACGAATATGAGGAGGAGCCTGCCGAAGATGGAGACGAAAACGGGGGCGAAGTTGATCACTATCACCGTCCGGAGGAGTCCATTCCGATGGACTATGAGTACAGCGACCAACCTTCGAGGGGAAAAGGGAAAAAGAAGATTAAGGAACTATCAAGCGCCAAGTCACGCGCTATAACTATACCCAAGAGGGATCCATATTTAGCACCATACGACTACAAGCAGCGGGAGCGCGATGAGCTAGCCGAGGCAATGCGACGAAGTCACCATGAGTACTATCGTCAAGCTCACGCGGCCCCAGCTTACCCGCATCCCTCGATGTACCCACCAGTTCCTACCTACCCTCAACCCCCAATGTACTCACAACCTCCACCTATGTATCCGTCGCCTCCTATGTACCAATCACCGCCGATGGGTTACGCTCCTCATCCGTACCCTATGTATCCATCCCCTCCATCATACGCTCCATATCCATATTCTCCACCATCTTATGCTCACCCAGTCTATCCCCCTCCTAGCTATCAGTCACCTTACCCATATCTCCCAGAACCAGGAAGAAGCTCAATGGGGGCAGGGTCTTCTAGTCATCACTATAGCTTAGACCCTCCAAGGCGATCATCAGAAGATGCTAGGGCCATGGAACGATACCGAGTTCCACTTGAAGGTGATGAGCAAAAGTACAAGGATGACGAAAAGGAAGAGTACTGGAGGAAATTCTTTGGGTGAAGATCAAGAAAAAGAAGAATTATGTTGTATTGTATTCGAATTATGTTGTATTTGTATTCGAATTATGTTGTATTTGTATTCGAATTATGTTGTATTTGTATTCGAATTATGTTGAAATTTATTTTTATGTAATATCGTATTATGTTTTGTTGTATTGAAACTATGATGTGACCTTGATTATGTTGTACTCGGATCATTATATTGAAATTATTAAGTTTGAAATTATGTTATAAATCCCTATCACATGTTTCAGTACTTGTATCTAAAGTATCAAGATAAATTGTATTAAAGATTGTAATTAACAAGGGAAAACGTTTAAATTATAGTATGGCTAAGGAAAAGAATAGCAAGATTGTTTCCGAAGTTGGACCTTCCACAAGAGGAAGAAATAAAGATCCAATTGACCCTAATCACGACAGGGAACCCTCTGTGGAGATTCACCCGGAAGAGCCATTAACCGCTGAACAAAAGCAAGAGGCGGAACAAATGGCCAAATTTCAGGAGATGCTAACTGCGGGAATCACCGCGGCCATGCCGGCAATCATCGCAGGAGTCACGAAAGCCGTATTGAACAGTGGAGAGTCAGGAAGTAATAGGAAAAAGGACTCAAGGAAGAATGATACTGATTCCGATTTCCGCCACACCAAAAAGAGCAGCCATGGAAGCAGTAGCCCAAGTTCAGAAGATGACGATGAAGTCAACAAGCCCAAGGGAGAGGGCGATCGAGACCCGAGGGCTAAGGGCTGCAGCTATAGACACTACATGGCTTGCAAACCAGAGCAATTTAGAGGAGACAAAACAGCCACCGATGCATTGAGATGGATTGAAGAAATCGAGACTACTCTCGAGGTGAGCGGGTGCAGCGATGAGGATCGAGTTTTGTTTGCAACACAGTCGTTCAAAGGGTTGGCTCATTCGTGGTGGAAAACAGTGAAGGCTTCAATGAACCCCAGAAAAGCATCTGCAATGGGATGGAGAAACTTCCGCCAGAGGTTCTTAGAGAAGTTTGTACCACACCATGAGATCGAACAATTGGAGGATGAATACCTCCATCTGGAGATGAAAGGGACCGATCACAAGAAGTACACAGAGCGTTTCCTGGAGCTCGTTGGATTATTACCTGAGTTCACTGGATCCGAATCCCAGAAGGTCGGACGTTACATCTGGGGAATCATCCCCGAGATCCGTGGAGACTTACGAACCTCCAAACCATCCACACTACAAGCAGCCGTAGACCTAGCTGCTGAGCTTACTGAAGACTTAATCCGGGCTAGGAATAGCCGTGTAACTGCAGGAGGTAGTGAGAGGGGAAATAAAAGAAGCTATGATGATCGTAGGTACAGGAAATCCAACACCGGGAAACGCAGAGAAGGATCGGGCCCCAATAAATTTAGAAAGAACAACTCAGGTGAGAAGTCTGTTCCAACCGAATGTGGGAAATGTGGGAAACTGGGACACACAACCGCCGACTGTTTAGTTGGTACTGGGAAATGCTACGGTTGTGGGCAAGAAGGTCACATCCGGGCAAATTGCCCCAAGAAAGCAAGAGGAGGAAATGAGAAAGAAAGAACAACAGGCAAGGGAAATGCCCGGGTCTTCCAAATGACTGCAGAGGAAGCCCGCAACCATGATGACGTACTCACCGGTATGTTCCCAGTTAATCATACCTATGCTTGCATACTGTTCGATTCCGGTGCAAATAGGAGTTTCGTTTCCAATACATTTTTACCTTGTTTGAACGGCTTGATAGCTAAGTTAGACATGCCCTATGTAGTCGAGATAGCTAACGGTCTCGAAGTGAGGGTTGAAAATGCCCTTAGGGATTGTTATCTTAGGATCAATGACCAAAACATTCCCCTAGAACTCCTCCCTATGAAATTAGGTGGATTTGACATAGTTCTAGGAATGGATTGGTTAGCTAGACATAAGGCGCAAATTGATTGTGAGCGAAAAGTGCTAAAGATCGAATTGCCCAACGGTCAACAGGCAGAGATTAAGGGAGACACGCCACGTAAACCTTCCAAACTTTTGACGATCGCTAAGGCAAGCAAATATCTACGGCAAGGGTGCGAGGGATTCTGGTTATATCTCATGACCGAAAAGGAAGAAAAGAAGGAGATTTCAGAAGTCCCAATAGTCGCAGAATACCCTGATGTGTTTCCCGAGGAATTGCCTGGTTTACCTCCAGACAGACAAGTCGAGTTTCACATCGATTTAGCGCCGGGCACAGCACCAATCGCAAAATCACCTTATCGACTAGCGCCATCGGAGATGAAGGAACTTATGGCCCAACTCCAAGAGCTATTGGAAAAGGGATTCATACAACCAAGTTCATCACCATGGGGAGCCCCCATATTGTTTGTGAAGAAGAAGGATGAAACTTTGAGAATGTGTATCGATTATCGAGATCTTAACAAAGTAACGATTAAGAATCGATACCCATTACCCAGAATCGACGATCTGTTCGACCAACTGCAAGGATCAAGCTATTTTTCGAAAATAGACTTGAGATCTGGGTACCATCAAGTGAAGGTTCGAAATGAAGACGTGCCTAAGACGGCATTCCGAACTAGATATGGCCATTACGAATTCTTAGTAATGCCCTTTGGGCTAACGAATGCACCAGCAGTATTCATGGATTTAATGAATCGTGTGTGTAAGCCATATCTAGACAGATTCGTGATCGTGTTCATTGACGATATTTTGATTTACTCTCGTACCATGGAAGAGCACTCTGAGCACCTACGAAAGGTACTCGAGCTCCTCAGAAGAGAAAAGCTCTATGCCAAATTTTCTAAATGCGAATTTTGGCTACGAGAAGTTCAATTCCTAGGACATATAGTCAATGAGCAAGGGATTCAAGTTGATCCTTCCAAGGTAGAAGCAGTAATGAAGTGGGAAACCCCTAGAACAGCGACAGAAATTCGAAGGTTTCTTGGGTTGGCCGGCTACTATAGAAGATTCATCAAGGATTTCTCAAAGATAGCCAAGTTCTTGACTAAGCTAACTCAAAAGAAAGTCGCGTTCAAGTGGGAGCCCGAACAAGAAGAGGCGTTTAGAACCTTGAAGGAAAGGTTGAGCAGCGCACCAATCCTTGCATTACCCAATGGTAACGATGACTTTGTCGTGTACTGTGATGCATCTGCCACAGGATTTGGTTGCGTCTTGATGCAGCGTAGCAACGTAATTGCTTACGCATCAAGACAACTGAAGGGCGCCGAAACAGGATATGCAACTCATGACCTCGAGTTAGGCGCAATAGTGTTCGCATTAAAAATATGGCGAAACTATTTGTACGGCTCTAAGTTTACAGTATACTCTGATCACAAAAGCTTAAAGCACATATTCGATCAGAAGGAGCTTAACATGAGACAACGGCGATGGATGGAAGTTTTATCTGATTATGACTTCGATCTTCACTACCATCCAGGGAAGGCAAACGTCGTCGCTGACGCCTTGAGTAGGAAAGAGTGCGCCAAACCTAGGCGAGTCCGAGCACTAAGAATGAATGTGCAAGTGAACCTCTTGGACCAAGTGAAGATGGCCCAAAAGGAAGCACTAAAGGACGAAAACGCCCAAAAAGAAGAAATGATTGAAGTAATAAAGAAATTAGAAACAGGAGAAGATGGGTTCATCCGCATGAAATGCCGAATTTGGATCCCAAACTTCGGTAACTTGAGAGGACTCATACTGGATGAAGCTCATAAGACCAAGTACCTCATCCATCCTGGAGCCGATAAGATGTACTATACCATGAAAGACCAATTTTGGTGGCCTGGAATGAAAAAGGACATAGCAACCTATGTAGAGCGTTGCATGACATGTCTCCAGGTGAAGGCTGAGCACCAAAAACCGTCTGGTATGCTCCAACCCCTTGAGATCCCTACGTGGAAATGGGAAATGATCACAATGGACTTTGTGATGGGTTTGCCAAGAACAAGAAAGGGGAATGACGCTATATGGGTAATCGTGGACAAACTCACTAAGTCCGCCCACTTCCTACCTATGAAAGAGAGCGCCGGAGCTGAACAGCTCGCTCAACTGTACGTTGACGAGATTGTGGCAAGACACGGAGTACCGGTATCCATTGTTTCCGATAGAGATGGAAGATTTACATCTCGATATTGGAGGCAATTCCATGAAGCCCTCGGTACTAAATTAGAGATGAGCACGGCCTATCACCCGCAAACGGATGGTCAGAGTGAAAGGACCATTCAAACCTTGGAAGATATGTTGCGGGCGTGTGTGATAGATTTCGGTGGTAGCTGGGACACCCACCTCCCATTGGCCGAATTTTCCTATAACAACAGCTACCACAAAAGTTTGAAGGCTTCGCCATTCGAAGTCTTATATGGCCGAAGATGTCGAACACCTTTATGCTGGTTTCAAGTGGGAGAAGGTCAAATGACCGGCCCTGAAATGGTGTTGGACACCATTGAAAAAGTCAAGGTGATCCGAGAGCGACTCGTAGTGGCACAAAGCAGACAAAAGAGCTATGCCGACAGACGTCGAAAGCCACTAGAATTCGCTGAAGGAGATAAAGTCATGTTAAAGGTATCACCATGGAAAGGCACAATTCGTTTTGGAAAACGGGGAAAGCTAAGTCCCCGATTCATCGGACCTTTTGTGATAACCAACAGAATAGGCAAAGTAGCGTATAGACTCGAACTTCCGGAAGAGCTGCGTGGGATCCACCCAGTCTTCCATGTCTCTCAACTCCGAAAATGTCTATCTGATGAAACTTTGCAAACGCCACTGGAAGAAATCCAAGTGGACGAACGGCTAAATTTTGTTGAAGAACCAACAGAGATAGTCGAAAGGCAGGTTAAGAAGTTAAGAAGAAAGCGCATACCCATTGTTAAAGTCAAGTGGAATGCAAGGCGTGGTTCTGAGTTTACTTGGGAACCAGAAGACGCCATGAAGAAAAAGTACCCTCAATTATTCTCAGAGTGATTCCGGGACGGAATCCCAATAAGGAGGGGAGAATGTGACACTCCGCCTCATACGAGAATAAAAAGACTTAAAAAAAAAAAAATATTATTCTACGCGATACGCGCAGAAGAGGACATAGCCTGCGCGTATCGCCTAAGGCAACCAAACCCGGGTACGCGAAACCAGGGGCAGCCGCAGACTCAAGCGAAACCACCTCCCCTACGCGATACGCGCAGGTGGAGGCATGCCCTGCGCGTATCGCGTAGGGCAGGATTTTCAGCTATAAAAGGAGGCCGACCTCCCCTTCATTTCTTGCACCATCCTCCTTCTCTCTCTAGCTTTCTCTCTCTAAATCCGACCAAGAACGTCCGGTGAAGTCCCGACAAAGTTCCGGTGGGTTTCCGACTCGTAGCGGAAGCCTCCAAAAGTTCGGTTCAAGTGCGGATTTACTCACGAAGCGTCTACGGGAATCTTCGGTGTTCGGTAAGACTCGTTTTTAGTTTCTTTCGAGTATTTACCGTTTTATATATATATATAGTTAGATGTATATATATATATATATGTATGCACCTAAGATACTAAAGGGATACGAAACCCGTTATTATAGTGAACGGTGTTCTCCCGCTAGCACGTGAGCTCGGAACCGCTGAACGAGGCTAGGTGCTGCCCGTGTCCAAAGAGACTTTCGTACCCAGGCCCCCACTCTGCTCGACTCTTTAGGTAACATCTCAGATCCCGTACTCGTTTAAGATATATGTATGACTTAAGTCCATGGAAGAACCAGGGTTTTAGAATAGAACATTTCTAGTATATATAATATTACTAGGAATACAATATGTTTTCAATAAACGATAGGACCGTGTGAGAAACACGAAAATATGATGATGTGGCTTTTGAATAGAATGATAATAAGAACATATGATAACCCTGACTCAGATGCTAAAAGCACTCTGAGTGAAATAATTATGCCAAGGACTAAAGCCATCACTTAAGTCACATAATGTGACTAAGGTAATGAAATGGTAGGATTATCCCTAGGGGGAATGAATCCTGATAAGTATGAAATGTTTACAGGGTTGTCTCAATTAGCCATCAGATCGTGATACTTAGGCTACACTAAGGTGAGTCTAACCGCCCCTCTTTTTATATGTTTTATGATTTCGGGGCTGTATCCGAGCTTATATGAAAAGTATGAAAAATATGAAATGTTTTATGAATGTTATGAATATATATGTATGTGTACGCATATGTATATATGTGGTTATAAGTAGATCGCTACCTGGTGATTCAACGCACCTCAACTCCAGGTTCGTCCGGTTGTTGTGTTGTTGGTCCGCGGTAATAAGCTTCTTGACGAGCCATCCGACGAAAAGGATGACGGCTACATACCACAGGGCAAGTCATTAAGACAGGGCTTCTGGGGGTAGATCCATTGAGTGCTACCGGCCCCGTCTCGGGATGTATATGCGTCTAGTTGGATCCAATTAGGTAGACTGACTGCTCGTAACAGGAGAGGTACCAAAAGCCTAGGCAATATGATGATGTGACCAAAAGGGGGTCAAAGAAAAGGGTACCTTCTTTATCCCTGTATGCGGCATATACGTTAACAGGCTCTAACGAAAGTTGGCCACCATCAGATATGGCGTTAGAGAAGAGTTGGCTTGTAGATAACTTATTAACCACACATGTATGAATGATGATGTCTAAACGCTTTATGTGTCTTATGTCACTGGTTATGACTCACCAACAACGTTGTTGTTGACGTCTTTTAGCTCGTGATGCAGGTGAAAGAAATAACCGTGGACATTAGCTAGGAAGGCCTAGCTAGAGATGATTGGATGGTAGTACTCCACATAGGAGGAAGGAAGACGCTTGGGATTAGTGTCTTTAGTTCTGTTATGATGTAATACGCTCGTTTCGAGTGTCAGACAATGTTGTTATTAGACAATTAATGAAAGTTTAATTTGGGACCGTATTTGTGGTCTTTTTATTAAGTCTTCCGCTATGTTATTTTATCTGATTGGTTGATGTTATGCAACGTGTTAGGCCCCGGGAGTCGGGGTGTGACATCGGGTGTTGAACTCCACATATATGTATAAAAAAAAGTGTACTTACTTAGCGAAAGCTAATAAAAATATTTTTAAATATTTTCAGGAAAAACGCCTTTAGATGATTAAAGCTTCATGGACGCGGCTGGGCGGATGAAGAACCCTACTCTTATGTTTAATACTTTGTAAAATAAAGTCGTTGTAAAACAATCTAGTTTTTGTTGTAATAAATTTATAATGAAATGATATGTCACTACGAGTGGCAAGTTTTGGATGTAAGCTAGGACCTACTCTGACTCTGATAAATATATTTTTGTGAAGTAAAAAAAAAAAAAATTTGGGTTGTTTCACAGATCGAAAGCTCTAACAATTTTCTCGAATAAGGGGTTCAATGGCGATTAGGGTTTTAGTCGATTGAAAACCAGCGTGTGGAGTGATTTCTCGCTTATAAGCGAGACGATGACTAATTATTTCCGTTTTGCGTACTAAATTCAAAAAGAAAGTTTGTTAGTTGTTACTAACAAAGTTTAAATTGCAGTTTTGGTCCCTATGTTTTGATATCAGTAATAGTTTTAGTCTCACTTTAACAATTTTGGTCATTGTGATTTTATTTTCTAAGTCTCGAACACTACAGTTTTTCATTAAGTCTTCCTCACATGCGGAATAAAAATGTTATTTCTCCCAATCTTGCGAATTAATAAAAATGCTAACTTAGATGAAAAAAGGGGAGAAATGACATTTTTACCCCTTAGAATTGGATGAAGTTAGTGTTCAGGCTATTTCTGTTAAATAATAAAACCACAAGGGCCAAAACTGTTAAGGTGTGACTGAAACTGTTAATGGTATCAAAACACAGGGACCAAAACTATAGTTTTTTACTCTTATAATAATTTGCTTATTACTAATATTTGCTTATTCATCCAAACTATTTGTATCCAAAGGGCAAAGGGTCGTTTCAGTTTTGAATTTAGGACAACATGTTCAAGAGATGTTAGAATTAATAACGAAGGATACTCATCAAAAAGATTAATGTGGTCCAATAATAACATACCTGAAAATACCGTTGAATTTTTTTCCTATCATCACTACCAGAAAATGAGTTTTTTGCTATAAATATTTGTGACGCATTTGTCACAACATAGTATGTGCCAGAATATTGCGACAACGTATCAACAAAAGTTAAAGATAAAAAAAACCCTGATCATTCAAACATAATTCTCACAAACTAGCTTCAAAACCGAATGATGTCGCAAATTCTTCACAAAGCTGAAAAAATTTTCAACAATTTATCAACAATATTTCAACATAATATTTATATTCTAAATACTTTTGGCAAATTTGTGGCAAACATTTCAAGTTTTGCCACAATTTTTATGACAAATGCATTTAAATAATATATATCTTTTAATTCGTGGCAAATAACTAATTATTAGTGGCAAAATTTAATTACTTTGAGACAATTTTGCCACAAAACAATAGTTTTTAAAAAAAATATTAATTTGTGAATGATTTGTGGCAAACTTAAGGTATTTTGAGACAATTTTGCAACAAGCAATATTTTTTATAAAACAAAATTAACTTGTGGCAGATTTATGACAAACACACTTTAAACAACTTTGACACAAACAATAATTTTTATAAAAATATATTAACTTGTGGAAAATTTATGGCAAACTTTACATACTTTGAGACAATTTTGAGACGAATAATAGTTTTTATAAAATATTAATAAAAAGAATTAGTTGTGTGAAAGTTGTGGCAAAATCTAAGAAAGTAGATACAAATTTGCAACAAATTAAAATTTCATAAAAACCCCCACAAAACCCTAAAAGTTCACAAAATCTTTCTCAAAATCGAATTTCATAACAGGCGATTGTCCTCCGGTGACCGCGATCGTCTTCAACCATCTTCGTCTTCCGGCGATTGTCCTCCAGTGACCAGCCTTCTTCGTCACCATCTCTGTCACCATCTTCTTCATCGTCTTCGCATCGTTTAAAGCTGATTTCATCCAATCCAAGTTTGCAACCATGGCGTTTTGGTGTTTGATTCATTTTTTAACATTTGTTTACTAGCCTGAAGGTATTGAAATCATTCTAAGATCTGCTTCTGTTATTGAACGAGGTAAGCTATTGAGTTCATTTATGCATATCAATGAATGTATATGCATATGTTGTCGTTTGTATTGCTTTTAGCTACTGGTATTTTTAATTGGTCGTTGTATATGCTCACTATTCTTTCTATTTGAATGTATACCATCTATGCACCCCACCTGTTTGATGAAATGCCTCACTGAAATTCAAAATTTGGGAATTTTAATAAAAAAACCATTTATGCACCCCACCTGTTTGATGAAATTTCTGACTGAAATTTAATGCTTGGGGATTTGCATTTCATCATCAATACCATCTATGTAACCCACATGATTGCTGATATGCTTTAGTGAAATTGAATACTTGTGGATTTGAGTTTGATCATATACCATCTATGCAACCCACATATGATTGATGAATGCTTGAGTGAAAGAACATTAAGTGTCTCTGTTGTGGCGTTATTGTGTTTTGTGTGTTGTTTGACTCTATGTTGTCAAAAGCGAGCGCTTTTGCGCCTAGGCGACCAAAAAAAGCCCAGCGCAGGCTTTGCGCTTAGATTAGCGTAAATTGGAAAAAAGCGATGTTTGTGGAGGAAAAAGCGGTTTTTCTGATTTTTTTTAAATCTTTTTGTTTTCTCTTGATTTTTTATTTATTTATCAAGAGCTGATTTTAAAGGATTTCATATAACAAGTCATATTTACTCCATATTTACCTAAAATACTAGAATTTTGCTATATAAGCTGCTGTTCTTGGTATGGTTTTTGACTTTTTGGTATTGATTTTGTTGTTCGATTTGAATGTTTGGTATTTGTAGTGATTTTGGTATTGGTTTTGGCATTAATTTCTATTGCATATATGTTTTTAAATTTTTTTTCTATATGCGCTTTTTTTGTCTCAGGCGAGCGCTTTTTTTGCGCTTTGCGCCTAGGCCCCATGCAAGGTCATAGCGCCTTGAGTGCGCCTATCGCCTTTGACAACATAGGTTTGACTTTTCGGTTTTGAGTGTAATTCAAATAAAATACAGCGTAAGTAAATGTGATAATAATATAGAAAACTGTTGTTTACATAGTGAACCAATAACAATTGTTCCATGGGTTAAAGTTAGCCTAAAGTGTTGTTTATGATTTGAGTGTTTGTGTAAACTTGATGTGTTGGTCAGTGAAGAAGAATGATGTTGATAGCGATGATGCTTTTTTTTAAAATTTTTTTGGCTTTGGTTGGTGAAGACAAATTTGAGTTATCCTTAGTGACACCATCAAAGCAAAAAACAACATACTTCAAATATACATCATATCATGATTGCAGTATGTCTTTATATTCACATCAATTAAAAACAACTAATTGGTGTAATAAATATGTATACAGGTTTAAATATGTGTTTGGGTTTTATCACATTGTTGTAACGAATAGCTATGATTTAAAGTGAAACAGGTTACTAATCAGGTTGATCCGAAACCGTCATCTCTGATAACGATGCAAAATACTTAATTTGACTCTCTAGTATTGAACATCATTAAGGTGAACACAGTTCTTTTGTATGAAAGCCACGTGTTTTATACAATGTTTCTGTGATGACCCAAGTTTGTACCATTTGCAGAAATGACACCAAATACGAGCTAAAGACATTTGGCCTTTGGACCCTATAGACTAGAATGACACCGGCTACAAGCTAAAGACATTCAGCGGGGTCTACAGGAACATAAAAAAACCCTTTGGTCAAGATGCATCTAAGTAACTTCTTAAAGAGGCTTGAGGTTTTTTTCAACTACTATAGCTAGCTACCCTTTGCTTTTTAGTTGGTTCATGTTAAAAAAATAGCAAGTTTTTGAAAATTTGTCAATCATTAGGTAAAATGAGTTTTGATGAAGTTACAATGCAGAGTTGTCAACATGATCAACACAAGGGCACTTGAGACCTATTGATCATATATATATATATAAATAAAAATCTTGACTTTAACTAACAGAAATGGATGGAGTTAGTGTGATAATTTTCATTCCTTAGTAAGAAACATAAGTCCGGAACTAAAAACTATTATCTGGAATTGAGAAACCACCTTAGAAAAAGACTAAGCCCAACTTAAAATCTATATTTTATCACGACTTGAACTTCTATAAAATAAGAATACACTAACTAATAAATTTTTGTTTGGCCATTTAACCAAGCTTGACTAACATGTTCTACCACATGTTGCATGTATGCTCTATGCTTTTGGAATTGAAATCTTTAACGAGTTAAAACTTTGACTAGTCATTAACATGTAATGATTATAATTTGTGGTTTAGTGAGATAGACTTATATTTTTAAGAGTACTACTTTGAAAAGGTTTCATGTTTAAACTTATGAAAGTGTATATATTTGATGTAATTTAGGTGTTGTTCTAAATAAAAGTTATTAAACATGTGCATGAACTTGTGAAGTCAAATATATGTGGATATATTTGAATTTATTAGAATAAGTTGTTTGCTGGTCTCAGGTTTAAAACCCTTATTTTAATTAGATATCTGAATATCCGAGATATATATATATATATATATATATATTATATTATATATATATATAGGATTAGGATCAAATGAGAAGACTCATATATTGCAAGAAGAAAAAGAAAAAACCTAAATCACTAAAAAAACTTATCAATGGTTTAGTTTTTTAAATAAATTAACTTCCTACATACAAATATGTAATGTATAAACTAAAAAAAATCATTAAAATATTTTTTATGTATGTATTTTTAGCGTTTTAAATTTACCTACACATGTGTAAGTAACCTAACTTACACATGACTTCCACATGTGTAGGTTTAACAAATAAACGAAATTTATTCAATTTTATTTTTTGTATGTCAAAGTTAATGAATAAATATTGCATTTATATCATTTTTTTGTATGTTAAAAACGTTTTTGGTTGAAAAAATGAAGAATTTAACTATTTCTTTCACTTCTCGTAATATTTACTCTTCTATATATATATTATTTTTATTATATTTACTACTTTGCTAGTCTCAGTTTGTTTGTCTTCAACTTACGATGTAAAGTAACAAAATCAATTCTTATTCCATTTGCATATATTCAACCGAGTGAAAAGAGAACGAGATTGAGCCTTTTGTTCCTCCATTACTCCAAGTTTTCATTAGCTTAATTTTCTTAAATCAGATTGAAAGTTGAAATGCAATCCCATGACTCATTGATCACTTGATGACCGGCCTCTAGCTCCTTATATGTTTATGGTTTGCTATATAAATTACTAGGTTAATGCCCGCGCTACGCTCGGGGCATAACACTCATGTGATGATTTTAAGGATATTTATGGACATGAACGGTTCCAATCAGTTTTGAGTTAAAATTGTGGTAAAACTGAAACACAAAATTTATTTAAAATCTTGTTGTTTGGTATAACAATATTATAATCAAATTAAAGAGAATTAGGCGTTCGGTTTTACGGTGTAGTTTTTGTTAAAACAATGTCGTATAAAAAATTGTGTATATTTAAAAAATAATTATGTATTTAATTGTATGTTATTAATAATTTTATCTCTAATTTTATTTTTATACCCTAATAAATATAACTTTGCCCAAACACACCCTTAGTAGGAGAGAGTTGAAAATGTAAATAGTCTTAATTTTTTAAATATCTTGCTAAATATTAGGGGATTAAATGAAAATTAATATTATTATAATAAATTATTATAGATAGATATATAATTTTTAAATATAACAATATTATTAATTTTGAGAGAATCTCTCAAATAATGCCAACTAAGCAAATGGATCTCAAATGATTCCAAGTAAGCAAATATGATTTTTCTATATTATATAGAAGATTAAGCTCTCTTATTTCTAGTTTTTTCATGCATTAAATTAAACAATGAAGCGTCTATTCCAATTTCCAAATATTTTTTTGATATTGTTTGGAGAATGAATATCTTTTATATATTAATTACCGTAACTATTTTTTTTGGATTCATGTATCATGAGATTTTATGTATTTAGAATCGATACACTTTATTATATATATCTCATTTTTAATTTGTGAAAGTAATTGATCACGGGTTTACCCGATACCCGATGGATATTGGGTCGGGTATTAGACTGAGTTTTATATTCGGGTACGGGCCTGGTATTACTAATACGCGTCTCATACCCGGCCCATTGCTATGGCATATCCATACCATCAAGGTCTAAGACGTCCTCTAATATTATTATGGTTTGGGATCTGGAAACTTATTAGTCATCTTGCTTTACCTATTAAGATGGACAATCTGATGGACGATACGTTTAGGAGGCTAAACAAGTTGATTAAAAATAATTTTTAATCGATCTTAAGCATCTATTTTCATAAAGAATGTGAGACCGAGTAACACGTACTACTATACAAGTTGATTAAAAACAAGTCAAACTAACATCATAAGCGATATATATCTTTGTTCGTATTTATTCTTAAACAAACTACAACCTACCAAAGAATTGCAATTATATTCAACCTTTTTTACACGTTATACAAGTTGAGCAAATTGCTTTGAAATCAATACGGAAGATCGGACATCATCGATCCAAGTTGTTAATATAATTTATTGCGTGCATTCGTTTTCGTTTATGTATACATTACACAAGTGCTAATATGGACCTGCAGCTTGATATAATTAATAATAATATTAATATTGAATTTCGTTCGTATATATGTTCTATCGACAACTATTCTTTTTTATGGATCGATCACACCGGCCGGCCACTTATCAACAATACCATGTCACGGTATGCTTCCATTAATACAGACATGATACAGTACGTGAAGACTCATCTAATCGATGACTTACAATTTGTAAACCCATTTTCGGTCATTTATGCATTTGACATATATATTGTTGTTAAGATATGTACGTTTCGCTAGTTATTAAATCTACAAATTAAAGGGTAGGGCGGGGGCTGGTAAGAGCGAAGACCCACAATCAAAATAACTACGTACAACCAGGTTTAGCCGTTAATATAATAAATGACTTCACCCATATGCCATATATATAAGAACATCATACTTGTCTAAAATGGCCGGCTTGGCTTGGCTTAGATGTTGTTTGTTTTTTCTGCAAAAAAATGTCTGCAGTCTGCGTATCATATCTGCAGAAGAAGAGATGAATCAAACATCTGCAGTCTGCAAGAACAAAAGTGTTTGTTTTTTT
The DNA here is from genome assembly GCA_030867185.1 of Tagetes erecta. Classification (NCBI taxonomy): domain Eukaryota; kingdom Viridiplantae; phylum Streptophyta; class Magnoliopsida; order Asterales; family Asteraceae; genus Tagetes; species Tagetes erecta. The sequence goes on from CM061492.1 coordinate 3,911,127, forward strand.
TTTCCTTTTACAGTCTGCTGAAATAAACCGGTGGTGATGGTGGAAGACAATGATGGTAGTGGATAGTGGTGATGGTACTGGATGGTGGTGGGTGGGGGACGATGGTGGTGGACAGTGGGAGGTGGTGGACGGTGGGTGGTGGTGGACGGTGGGTGGTGGTGGGCAATGGTGGGTGGTGGTGGGCAATGGTAGGTGGTGGTGGTGGTGGACAGTAGATGGTGATAGTGGGTGATGGTGTTTAACCCTCTGTAGACCTTAGAAGATCTTTGAAGTGTTTGGTCCAAGCCTACAACAGGAAGAGGTCTCACAGACGTTTTTTAATGAAGCGTCTTCGAAAAAACAAACAGTTTGCGGATGATAATGTTTGCGCGTGGTCTACGCGACGCAGACATTAGAGCCGACGCAGACCTTTTCTGAAAAACAAACAACAACTCAAAGTCAACCAAACATCTACTGCAAATTCAGTATGACCCATATATCTATAAAATATAATAAATCAAACCTATTTTTGTCAAGTGTTAATCTCTTAGCATGTCTATCTTATAAATGCTTACTTGGCATAATATCAATAATATATTGATGAGGTGTCTTGCTCTCCTTATTTTTCAGATTTGGTATGTTTTTTTTTTAAAACTAGGTTTATTTGAAACCAGTGTTTTTAAACCCGGATTAGACCGGCCAGTCCGACCGGGAACCGGTAGCTTCAACAGTCCAGTTCAGGCGTTTAAACGGCTCCCTAAAGAACCGACCGATTTGCAACAAAACCAGGTTCAACCCTGAAACGCGTCGAACCAGTACACTACAACTAATTAGATTAGATTTTTATTAAGACAAGCTATTATAATTTATAGAGTTGTGAATGAAATCAAATTTTATCAAAGTTTCAATGTGGGATGAGTTACAAAATTTTATAATATGGGAAGAGGGATAGCTAAGAATCCATCTCTAGATCCATGTGGGATGCGAACATGGAGAGATGAAGGTGTCTTGTATATATTTATATATTTATTTTTATTATTTATTCAATTGACCTATCAGGCATATTGTTTCTTAAACTTGCTATTCAAATTTTAAATGACGTTTAAATTTTATAATATTATCCGGTTCGACAGGTCCAACCGGTCCGACCAGTCCGATTATAAAAACATTGGTTGAAACTAGGATTAAAGGCAGAAAAATATAACAAATCTATATTAATATAAACCGGCTAGAAAAATATAATAATAACACAAATAATCTTTACCAAATCTTCAAAAAACAAATTGTTCCATTTTTCGGTTACCTTCCAATTGAAAACCAATTTTTAAAAGATCGATATCGGGAATATTTTTTTAATTTATATATCATAATTAATAAGTCATTTTTGTTTGAACAACCTAAATAATTAAGAATTAGGTTCAAATACAAAGTCTAAATTTCCTAGAAAGTCTAAGAAGAAATTTGGACCATTAGATCTAAAATTAAATGAAAATCAATGGCTTATAAACACAAGGTGGCACAATGGTAAATAGTTAGAACTTTAAATGGTAGGCCAAGGGTATATTAGTCTTGTCTCATTTTCAAATTTCACCCTCTTTTTTAAACGTCCATAACTTTTACATACGACAATACTTTTTAATAAAAATTACACCAAAAAAACGAGCGTTTTTTTATCTTCAAAACGCATATAATATTGATATATAAAAAACGAAATTTTTTTTTTGAAGTTTCAGCTCATTGTGTTATATTCGTTAGGTCATTGTGTTATATTTTTCAGCTCATTGTGTTATATTAGTCAAGACATTGTGTTATATTTTTCAGATTGTGTTATATTCGTCAGGTCATTGTGTTATATTCGTCAGGTCATTGTGTTATATTTTCATTAGGTCGTTGTGTTATATTTTCATCAGGTCGTTGTGTTATATTTTCATCAGGTCGTTGTGTTATATTTTCATCAGGTCGTTGTGTTATATTTTCATCAGGTCGTTGTGTTATATTTTCGTCAGGTCGTTGTGTTATATTTTCGTCAGGTCGTTGTGTTATATTTTCATCAGGTCATTGTGGTATATTTTCATCAGGTCCTTGTGTTATATTTTCATCAGGTCCTTGTGTTATATTTTCATCAGGTCGTTGTGTTATATTTTCATCAGGTCGTTGTGTTATATTTTCATCAGGTCGTTGTGTTATATTTTCATCAGGTCGTTGTGTTATATTTTCGTCAGGTCGTTGTGTTATATTTCATCAGGTCATTGTGTTATATTTTCATCAGGTAATTGTGTTATTTCAGATCATTGTGTTATTTCATTAGGTTATTGTGTTATAACACAATGACATGAATAAATAACACAATGACTTGAATAAATAACACAATGACTTGACAAATAACACAACGAGCTAAAAAACGTGAAATTTTTTTATGTTTTTTATATATGAATATTATACGCGTTTTAAAGATAAGAAAATGCTCGTTTTTATGGTGCAATTTTTTTTAAAAAATAATATCGTATGTAAAAGTTATGGACGTTTAAAAGAATGGGGTGAAACTTAAAATATAGAGACATTACCATCTTTACCCTTCCTTCTAATTTTAAGGGAGTGCCACATGTCATCATCTCATGGCTTCTTAGACTTTTTAGAAAAATTAGACTTTGTAGTATAACTCCACTCAAATAATTAATTAACTATTAGTTTTCATGGTTAGAGACCCATGTTAAACACTTTAATTGTTTATTAATTATTTATTTTTGGATCCTGCAGTACTACTTGAAGACATAATTTTATTTTGATAAAGATTAGTTTGATGACTTTATGATCATGAAGGGAAAAAAATTTTTGCAGCTACTTTTTACTTCTATATTGAAAGTTACATTGCTCGATTCTAGGTATATAGTTTTTATGTCCCTGTTGATAGAGTGATTATGAGGAAAAACTTTCTTGCAGTTAGGTTATTTTTTTCAGGTATTGATTAGAACCGATTGCTAAATTATTTTTTTCAGGTAGTGATTAGAACCGATTGCTTATCTGTCAACCTCTTATAAATTATTTTATGTTTCATCAATCTTCGTTTTAGATTTTTTGTTTGATCTACTGTTATTATTTGAGTTTTTCTTTGTTTATCTTATCAACAAATGACATTTTAAGGATTTCTGGTTTTCATAAATTTTATAAAACCATATTCTGTGATTATTGGACTTCACATAAGAAAGTATTTAAAAAGTTGTAACTTCGATTGAGAGGAATACAACTGAATAGTTTAATATAAAGTTTTTAGTTTAACTATTTAAATTATTCTAACTCATTCACATGTTAAACACGGGTCTCTAACCTAGTTTATCAAATAGCTAAAGGGATTCTAAAATAGTAAAATATAAGCCGCCCTAAAGTAACGACCAAATATTTTGTAAAAAAGCCGTGTAAGTTAAATTAGAGTCATCGAATCATCTAAATTGTCATTATCAGCATTGTCTAGATTAGTCGAACTTGTCACAATCAACAACTGATTCTCCATGCTTATGTTTTATTTTTTGAACGGCTCCATGCTTATGCTTTGACCAACAAGTACCATTTTTCAACAAATTAATGAAATTATATTTCTTGCGTATTGATAAATCTTTTGAAATATGTACAAATTGCATAAGGGCATCAAATTTACTCAGCGCCAATAATAACGTACCCGATTAGGATCAATAGCTTTAAGAAAACTTTGAACACATGGCGTACGTATATATAACCAACACGATCCATTTGAAACTAAAACAAACAGATAAAATCATATAAATGTATGTTCATGATGTAAACCTATTCTTTAAGGCACCAACGCGGTGGATCTTAACCCCTTTTTTTTAATATTTCATCTCATATGTATACTTCTTAACATGTTGACATTTAAAAAAAATCGACAATAATTCTCGTAAACTACCTTGTATGCGCATAAATCGCAAACTCGAAATAGTAGGGAAAAAACAACCAATATTTTTTAAATAAATGTCAACCCGTTAAAATGTATACATATTCTAAATGAGATATAATGCTCAAAAAACAGTCAAAAAAAGATAATTCAAAATTTATCTTTATTAGATACATTATATATTCTAAATGGTTATTTTAGATATTTAAAAACATTAATAATAACACGCTTTTTAAATAAATAATAATTAAACTTGGATATGGATTTGAAATTGGTGGCATGCAAAATTATACAGCACAAAATCTATTTATTTTTTTGTTTTTCTTATGAGTGGTAAAGACGTATGTAAAATTAGAAGATTTGATTTGAACCGGTCTGATTAATAAAACTCTTAGTTAAGTAGTTTATGTCATTTAAGTAAAACTATGTAGTTTTAAGAAGCTTAATTTGTGTGTAAGATTACATGCGTGAGAGTTTTGTACTCACTTATTATTATTATTATTATAACTATTTTTATTATTATTATAATTATTATTATTATTTTTATTATTCAGATATATAAAAAATAAATGTATATAATATATTTAAAAAAACAACCACAAAATGTTAAAGTTTTTGTACACTTAAGAGTCGAAGAAGGTAATTAATTCAACACTTTTACATGAAAATAACAAGATATAATCAACTAATATATATTAGCGGCTAGTGAGATCAAGTTTTTGAATGAATGTCGGATACTTTTGTGTTTAAAGCATCAATTATTTGGTTTAAATCACGTATTTGGTTCAAATTTTGCAATAGACATATTATGATAAACTAGATTAGTATCCGTATATTATACAGATTTTAGTTTTATAGGTTTTAACTCAATTTACATATCAAATTTATTTTTAACCTATCTCTTATTAAATCGATTTGGATATTTACAAATATATTCATATAAAAAATCATATGTTACAATAAAGGATATGATTTATAATAGTTGGTAAATTTTTATTGGAACATATCGGGTTAGGAGATAATTCATGATATTGTTAATTTTTTTATTTGAACATATCGAGTTATGAGATAATTAATGATAATTGGTAAAATTTTAATTTGAACATATCGGGTTAGGATAAATCATAATAATTGATAAGTTTTTTATTTGAACATATCAGGTTAGGAGATAATTCACGATACTTGGTACATATCGGGTTAAGATATAGATCATGATAATTGGTAAATTTTGTATTTGAACATATCGGGTTAGGAGATAATTGATAATAATTTGTGAATTTTTAATTTAAACATATCTGGTTATTTCGAATATGGAGCATATCATGACCTGTCTAAAAATTCTCAATCAAATTAATTTAGAACATGATACCTAAGCAAAATCCTATGTGGAGTTGTTAAAATAGTGACATGTGGATGCGTTACTCAATTATTAGAATAGGTAGATTTGTTTTAGAAAATTTACGAGTTAGTTAAAAAAACTAATATATAAGAAAACTCAAATGAAATTAAAACATACGTTCATTGAATTTAGTTTTTTCTTACCTATAATTTGATATTAATGAAGATTGAAATTAAATGGGAAGAAGACGATAGATGGAGATGTGTTATGTGTAATGAATGGGAAAATAAGGTTGAAAATTAAATGAGGAGTACAAAAACATGACGAAGATCCGCGCGCAGCCGGTAGTATGAATGAGCACGAAGATTAAAGATAAACGTTTTGAAATTTAGCTGATTGTGGGTTTATTATCTATCTAAAAATTCCGGGTTTTAGTGAGTTATTTTTAGGAGAAATATTTGTTTTATAATATAAAGTTTGAGTGAGAAATTAATTGGAATTTTTTACCATGCATGAGTTGATAATATTAAATTTCTTAAATATAAAATACTTACAAATGGTTAAACATAATAATTATAACTTCTTTATAAATATTATTATTTAACACGTGTGTAACATACGGATATTAAGCCTAGTTTATAAATAAATGAGACATACGATGCAGTGGGTTATGATCCTTACAGAACAACCTTAATTACAGAATTACAGAACCATTAATTTACATACATGTAAATTAAGGAACTATTGATTCACATACCTGTAAATTTTGATTTACATATATGTAAGTTAGTGATATTATAATGGTCAATATTTTTATCAAGGGGCATAAATTGTGTTTTTTGTTCTCGTAATAAAATGATGTTCTGTAATTATCCTCACCCACTATACAGTTTCGCAAATATCCATAAAAAATAAGGGAATGCTACAAGAAAGCTCCTTTATCTTATATAATACTTTCACATTTAGTCATTTGACAAACTTATCTTCAAAAATATTTTTTTAATTTCACAGTTGATATCTCTTTAGTCATTTACACTAACAACTAAAGTTAACTTTTGTGTTAAACACAATTATATAATTGCTATTATTATCCTTTATATGATTTTTATTGTAAACTACAAGAATGGTTATGTATGTTAATTACATAAACAATCCTTTAGATTAAGAAGCATATATCGTCATGGAAAAGTTAACTTCAATTAATGTAAATGACTAAACTATTATAAATGTTTGTTTAAAGATAGGAAAGCTATTATGTTGTAGAAGGTTAAGATTTAGCCATTATGTCTTAGACGGCCTAGATTTTGTATTCCCGCTAATTATTTGTCGTCGTTGGACATATGTCAAACTTCCAATGGACTAATGTGTGGCCGGGGCCATTAGTTAGTGAACATGTATGTTCGACTTTAAGTTTGCCGTGCTAGACGTATGGGTTCATTTTTTTATTAGTGGGGACATTATTTAAACAACTAAAATAGACTAGTCATTTTGGTATACAAGTTGTCAAAACATAAATTTTACTGATTATTCTTAAAACAAACAGTTTGAAAGCAGCTTTTTGGTTTGAAATTTTTTGAATATGTTTTTCGGTAATCGTTTTTCCGAGATTTTCTTTTATGTTTGAAACAAACAACTTTAATAAATTTACAACTAAACATGTTCTTAGAAATATACGAATTCTCTAGCACTTGCACTATATAAGTCCATTTGTTATGAGGACTAAACTTGTAATTTGTGAAAAGCTATGGCTAAAATCATACTAACATATATACTAGCCACCATAAGTGTACAACCTACACATTTCCAAAATTTTGATTATAAAAGGACGTACATGCATAAACTAAAACTTCAAACATCCATTAATTATATATTTTCCACCAAATTAAAGTTAGAAATATGGAAGAATATTGGTTACAAGAAGTTAAAACCTTGATCAACATATGGTTCATTGCCATCACCTCCATTTGCTACTGCTACTTCATCCCTGCTCATATCTCCCATGGCATCCCAAGGCTACTCTCTCTTCTCCCTATTATCACCATCTTCTCCATCCTCCCACTTCCAATCTCCACCGTCCATCTCGCCTTCCCCACCTTCTTCTTCCTCCTATGGCTCGGTAACTTCAAACTCCTACTCTTCGCCTTCAACCGCGGCCCTTTATCCTCCAAACCAAGCTTACCATTCGTTACTTTCATCTCCATTGCTTTGTTTCCAATCAACCCTAAACAACATTCTAATAACAAATTGTTACCATATTCAGCGACTAAATCGTTTCTCTTGGTGCTTAAACTTACCATTTTCGCGGAGATTGTTCATGTTTATCCGTTTAAAGATAACCTCCACTGGAGTGTTGTTGTGATCCTCTACTTTACACATATGTACATCGGTTTTGAGTTTGGTTTCGCACTCACTGCACTTTTTGTTAAGTTTCTTCACGGATACGATTTCGAGCTCGATCCACATTTCAACGAACCCTACCTGGCTACATCGATTCAAGACTTGTGGGGCCGAAGATGGAACCTTATGTCATCAAGCATCCTTCGAGCTACGGTGTATAATCCACTTCGCACCATGCTGGTCCCGAGTCTAGGTAAGTTTCGGGCGCAGCTGGTCGGGATTTTTGTGACTTTTGTTGTGTCTGGGTTGATGCATGAGTTGATGTATTATTATTTGATGCGTGTTCCGCCAACGTGGGAGGTGACGTGGTTTTTTGTACTGCATGGGGTGTGGACGGCGGTTGAGGTGGTGGTTAAAAAGGCTGTTAAAGGTAGGTTTTCGTTACCTAGGGCGGTTTCGTGGCCCCTTACGTTGGCGTTTTTAGTACTGACCGGTTGGTTGTTCTTCATTCAACCTATACGGAACGGTGTGGATGCAAAAATCATAAGCGAACATTCAATACTTTTGAAATATTTAGGTCTTAATCAGGGTTGACTAAGCTAGGACCATCAAACTTTAAAAGTTTGTTTATATATTTGGGTAATGATATTTTGTTTATCTAGTTTGATTTATATTATTTCCGTGTTTAAGGAAGTGAAATAAAAAACTAAAATTAAGATCGAGAATAAGTTAAAAACTTAAAATTGAAAGATGATTAATCAAGAAAGTAAATCGTTCTTATTGTCCTTCGATGAGATATTGGCTTTTGAAATTTAAGGGTCCAATTTTTAGTTAGATTGTGTCCTCTTAAAACGTTAAGATGACCATATATGACCTTAATTAATATATAAGAGTGAAATGCCGGGATATATAACATATATACCAGTGATAAATGATATGATATCTTCCTCATACTTAGAAGTTGTGGGTTGAAATGCGGTATGTATATATAGGTTTGATGGTAACTTAAATCGTAAGTTGTTAAAATTAATATGAGAGTACTTGAAACGTGGTCATGTTGTTATAAACTTTGACAATCACTGTTTACTATGGCTTTGCAGAATGTTGTTACCAGAACTATAGCATGTCGGTTTTCCCGTTTACGCTTCACAAAATTGATTATAACGTAGTTGAAATTGTTTGATAAAGGTTGTGCTCGCTTTAGATATGTTTATTGGGTTTTGAAAGTCAAGGAATTCTCTCTTGATTATTAGAGAGATTTTGATATTATTATATAGATGATTACAATGCTAATTACAAGGATAAATATAAGGAAAGATATAACAATGATTTGCTTTTATAATAACTACTATATTTGCACTGCTATTTACGTGTGATTGAGAGAGATTGTAGGAGTAGTTGGTGGTGATGATTGACATTGGTTGTTATCCCCCTGCAAGCGAAACGGCGGTGGTTGAACTCGTAGTAAGTCACGAAATTGCTCAAAGAGTGGCCGTGGCAAGCTTTTGGTGAAAATATCCGCAAGTTGAAGCTTGGTAGGAATGAACTTAGTGTGTAGTTTCCCGGACATAACTAGTTCCCGAACAAAGTGATAATCTAAGTCGATGTGCTTGGCTCGTTTGTGAGAGACCGGATTTTGACTCATGAATAATGCACTTTTGTTGTCACATAGGAGAGTTGGCCGGCTAGGTGGAAGAGCATGAAGTTCCTGCAATAAATGAGTAATCCAAACAATTTCAGCAGCGGCGTTTGCCATTGCCCGATATTCAGATTCACAGCTTGATCTTGACACCGTTGGTTGTTTCTTAGCACTCCATGAGACTAAGTTGCCACCCAAAAAAACTGAGTAGCCGTAGGTTGACCTACGTGTCTCAATACATCGTGCCCAATCCGCATCCGAATAACCTAAGATAGAAGGGGTTGTAGGACGTGTGAATACTAACCCATGAGAGATAGTTCCCTTGACATAACGAAGTATCCGCTTAACCAATTGGAAGTGTTTTTCAGTAGGCGAATGGAGGTGTTGACAGGCTTGATTGACCGCGTATGACAAATCGGGTCGAGTGATGGTTAAGTATTGAAGTGCTCCAACAAGGGAGCGATATAGGGTGGGATCGGAATAAGGGGTGCCTTCTTTGGTAAAGGTGTCGGATGTGGAGAGAGGGGTAGGAACAGGTTTGGTGTCGGTTAGGCCGGCTCGAGCAAGAATGTCATTTGCATATTTTGTTTGACTGAGAAAAAGTCCTTTGGTAGTATGCATGACCTCGAGACCAAGAAAGTAGTTTAATGAGCCGAGATCTTTGATAGCGAATTCCTGATGTAGACGAGTGGTGAAGTTGCTGAGTAACGTGGATTTATTCCCTGTAAGGATGAGATCGTCCACGTAAACGAGTAGATACATGATGGAATCGCCATCAAGAAAAATAAAGAGGGAAGGGTCGGCTCGACTACATTTGAAACCGTATGATAAAAGGAAGGTGCTGAGCCGGTGAAACCAGGCTCGAGGGGCTTGTTTAAGGCCGTAGAGTGCCTTGTTGAGCTTGCATACATGGTTGGGAAGTTTCGGGTCCACAAACCCGGGAGGTTGCTCCATATAAATTGTTTCAGAGATGTGACCATTAAGAAATGCATTGTCTACATCGAGCTGCTTAAGAGACCAACCGTTAATGACGGCTAACGAGAGAACAATGCGAATAGTAGATGCTTTCACAACCGGACTAAAGGTATGATTAAAATCAAGTCCCGGTATTTGAGTGAAGCCTTGGGCGACAAGTCTTGCTTTGTGTCGACCGATGGATCCATCAGGACGATATTTAATTCGAAATACCCATTTTGAACCAACAATATTTGTAGTTGAAGGTCTTGGCACAAGGGTCCACGTACAATTTTTGTGAAGAGCATTATATTCTGTTTGCATTGCATGGATCCAGTGAGGATTTTTTTGAAGCACTTTTATAGCCTTTTGGAATTGTGGTGGTTAGTAGTGCAGCATGAAGGGTGGATTGCATGACACTAGCTAGGTAGGAGGTGTGTTTGAGGTTGGGTTTGAAAGTGCCAACTTTGGAGCGAGTAACCATAGGGTGAGGTGGTGCGACTGGTGACGGGGCCGAATCCGATATATGGGATAAGGAAGAGGAGGTAGATGACGTAGGAGAGATGGTGGGTGAAGATGGAGGAGTGTTAAGGGATGAAATCAGAGGTGATGTAGGAGACGATGATGTAGGTGATGATGAGGAGTTGTCGGTTGAGGAAGTGGATGGGTGTAATTGGGTAGAAGGATGGTGATCACAGATGCAACAGGATGGAGAAGAAGTGGGTGGGGATGTATGGTTTGTTTGGTTGGGTGTTGGAGATGATGGTGGGGAAAAGGATGTAGGTTCATTAAAAGTGGAAAGAAATAAGTTGGCAATGTTGGTGTGCGAGGAGCTGCTGACATATGGAAAAAAATTTTCATCAAAGCGAGCATGTCGGGTCACATACATACGTGAGGATGCGGGGTCAAAGCATTTGTATCCTTTGTACTGAGGGGCATAGCCTAAGAAGATACAAGGAATGCTTCGTGGTGCAAGTTTGTGCGGGGCATAATCACGTAGGTATGGATAAACACAGCATCCGAAAACACGAAAATTGGTGTAACTAGGGGTTATGGAAAATAGCATTTCAAAGGGTGACTTTTCATTTAAAACCTTTGTTGGCAAGCGATTGATGATGTATGTGGCGGTACTAAACGCATCGACCCAATGGGTGATGGGAACACGTGCATGAAAGAGCATGGCTAAACCGGTTTCTACAATGTGACGGTGCTTTCTTTCGGCACGCCCATTTTGAGCAGCGGTATATGGGCATGAAAATCGTTGAAAAGTGCCGTTTTCATTAAAGAATTTTTGCACAATTTTATTAGTGAATTCCGTACCGCCATCACTTTGAAAAACCTTTACTTTGCGTGAGAGTTGGGTTTGAACTAAGCGCAAAAAGGTTTGAAGAACTGTATAAAATTCAGTTTTGGTTTTGAGAGGATATAGCCATGAAAATCTAGAATAATCATCCACAAACACGACATAATATTTGTAACCATCGTTGGTAATTATTGGTGAGGGTCCCCATAGATCACAGTGGACGAGATCTAGGGGATTGGAAGCACGTTTTTCGTTTGCTTCAAATGGTAATTTATGAGCTTTAGCAAGTTGACATGGAGAACATAAATTAGGCTTCGGTAAAATTGATGTAAAAGATAAACAACCAAGTCTTTTTAAAATAGAAATAGTATCAAACGCAACATGACCCAAACGATTATGCCACAATTCAAATGAGGCTTTATTTGATGAAATGGAAGCAACAAAAGCAAAAGACTTGTCCCGAAGCACATAGAGACCGTTTTCACACCGACCTTGAGCGAGAGGTTGGCTTGTTTTTCGATCCTGGATTACAAAGAATGAATTAGAAAATAACACATCAACAGGATAATCATTTGTCAACTTGCTAATAGAAATGAGATTCCGGGTTAAAGATGGAACAACTAAAACATCGTTTAATTTAACGTGTTTACGGAGTGAGACACATCCTTTATGAGTAATTGGTAATGAATGGCCATTGCCAAAGATGACTGATGTAGGTCCTGTATAGGGAGAAAAATTATGAAGATTACCAGTGTTATCAGTCATGTGGATATCGGCACCGGTGTCGGCGATCCAGTCGGGTTCATCATCATTTGAAACATGACATTGAGCATGAAAGGCTCTAGCAATTCCTTCACTGTCTGAAGTCGACGCCACAAAGGAGGAGAGTTTTGGACATTTGTTAGCATAATGGCCGTTGGTGCGACACAACTGACAATGTGGTGGCCGACGAGTACCTTTGGAAGGATTCGATCCACGGTTGTAAGATCCGGATCCAGTAGATCCAGATCTGGATCGGTTAGCGGGTGAGCCGGAGGACCGATGATGGGTTTGTTGAGCAACAAAGGCCACAGTAGGAGGGGTAGGTGGATGAAGTGTAAGAAGGAATTGTTCTTGGCTCTCCGCTTTGGTGAGCAATTCACGGAAGGAAAGAGGTTCGCGAGCGGTGCGAATGGCAGTGGACCAACTTTCAAACGTGGGACCAAGACCACATAAGAACCAGTGTGTTTTATCCGTGTCACTCACAGGGTGACCAATTGCTGATAGTTGGTCACATATGGCTTTGAATTTTCGGCCATATACAGCAACTGTAGAAGATCCTTTGGTTAACTGACGAAGATTGTCACGGAGCAAATGCATCCGTTCTAGGGAGGTGTTGCTGTAGGCTGCCTCTAGAGCAGTCCAGATCTGGCGAGCAGTGGAGAGGCCGAGTATCTCAGCAACAGCTTCCTCGGTGAGAGAGGAGTTGAGGATAAGGACAGCCTGTTGATCGGAGACAAGCCAGGCTGAGTGAGCGGGGTTGGGTTGTTCTTTGGAATCAAGAGTGATTGTTTTCGGAGGTAGAGGGATGGAACCATCGACATGGCCAAGAAGTTCCTGATTAGCAAGGAGTGGGAGGAGTTGATTTTGCCAATAGAGATAGTTAGTGGAGGAGAGTTTGATAGTGAGCATGTGGAGGATGGTTGCCATGGGAAGTTTGGTTTCAGTGGTGGTAGAGGAGGAAGACATGGTTGGTTAATGAGGATGAAGAAGATTGATGAGAGGATCGATTAGGCTGATACCATGAAAGTCAAGGAATTCTCTCTTGATTATTAGAGAGATTTTGATATTATTATATAGATGATTACAATGCTAATTACAAGGATAAATATAAGGAAAGATATAACAATGATTTGCTTTTATAATAACTACTATATTTGCACTGCTATTTACGTGTGATTGAGAGAGATTGTAGGAGTAGTTGGTGGTGATGATTGACATTGGTTGTTAGGTTTAAGCTCAAGAGTCAAGAGCATATACCAAATCGAATCTACAACAATAAGAAAACACCAGAAATGCAACTGCAATAGCCTGATCCAACATGACCAAACCCACTTGTAACCTTGATTTAAGAAATAAAATGTAAACTTGAAAGTTGAAATGTGCCATAACTTGTTAATTGCAATAATTTTGTATTTTTGGCGTGACTCGATAGTCAATACCATGCTCCTTTTGGTCGCAAGTCTTAACTCCGATAAAGTTTGACAAAACCACTAGGGACGAAATGAGTTGAGGCGCGTATGAAATAGCTAGCAAGATTGCGTTAATTGTTGGAAGCTTAAATTTAAACAGAGTTTATTTAAATCCAAGTTGAAGTTCTTGTAATAAACAAGCTTGAGACTAAACTTCATATATACATCATGTTTAGTTAGGTTCAAGATCATGAGTCTATTACTTACATACATCTAATTAAATTTTATAGATATATATAATATATTAGTAGAAATATAATAACGAGTTTTGAGTTCTAGAAATGAAACATTGCTTAGGCCCATTACCCATTCACCAACAAAACTGAATACTGATGGGCCTTAGGGACTCCTTTTAAAGCCAACAATACACTTTTTTGAGCATTAGCATTTGGGTTGGTAAAAATGTAAAATTATGCGAGTGGAGGCGTGGAATTATTATTAGTATAGTATATGAGGACATGAGGTAGTTGAAACATGAAAGTAGTAGACTGTTGGAGAGAAAAGAAACATATAACTATAAACATATAAAAAATATTATTTGATTAAAAATAAGAGCAAAGATGTAGTGATTTTTAATATAATTACATGGATAAGAAAAAGATAAATTGACAAAAAATAATCTCAACTCAGTGTATTTCCTTCAGATGGTCCCATAAAACATTGTTTTGAAATTAAAAAAAAGAGTTACGGCGGACCACTGGAAGCCAAAAAAGTTAGATTTGAGACCACCGGAGGAAATAAACTGAGTTGAGATTATTCTAATCCAAATGAACCAAATATGCATGTTCTCTGACGTTACCATAACTATAAAGACCAAGGTCAATGATTCCGGCCTTTGGTATTTTCACCACACACTCTCTCTTTTGAAAATTTCACTATGGAGTCTACCTTTAGGTAAGTTGAACATTGACCCCTAACATTTGACAATCAACAACTTTGATCCTTAAACCATTTTTACTTAATAACATGACACCTCGTTTTGTTTAAATTATTTTTACGACTTCACGCCATAATGTTCTATTTATTATTGTACTTTTTTTATATGTGCATGCATAACCACGCTAATATGTAAATTAATTTTACGACTTTACACTGTTGACCATATTACCTTTACGATTTGAAAAAAACTTTATATCGAAACTTAGGTAGATTTAATCTTGGAAAATATTTATTAAATATAAAATAAATATATTGCAAAGAGAAAAATTCAGATTTGATCCCTGTGGTTTGTATGTTATCTCTATTTTAGTCCATTCTTTTCAATTTAACTAATTTGGTCACTGTGGTTTTCAATTTGTTTCGATTTTGGTCCTTTCTTTTTAATTTAACTAATTTGGTCACTGTGGTTTTCAATTTGTTTCAATTTCTTCCTTGGAAGAAGTGGAGATTAATTTGAGAACTAGAGGATAAAGTGAGTTTTATATAAAGTTTGTGTTGTGAAATGACAAAAGTGCCCCTCTCATGAGGGGTACATGATAAGTGTTTAACGGTAATTACGGATGGTGTTAGTAGCTGGGAAGAAATTGAAACAAATTGAAAACCACAGTGACTAAATTAGTTAAACTAAAAAGAATGGACCAAAATCAAAACAAATTGAAAACCACAGTGACCAAATTAGTTAAATTAAAAAGAATGGACCAAAATCGAAATAACATACAAACCACAAGGACCAAATCCGAAATTTTGTCTATTGCAAATACGTCGCAAACTCATAAAATATTTTCTACAGTATATCATTTACACGGTGTGGACCAACTGTAGATGTATGCACAAGTGTGAAATGACTTTTGATCTTATGTAATCAACTTGCTAATAATCACAAATTCCTTCCTTTCACCCATAAAACACATGTGACTCCTTCTCATCACCACGTACGACTTTTACCAAATTTTATTCCCACTAGCACCACTTTAGAAGGGACAAATGAGGGCAATGAAGGGAGACATGCAGCAACACTAGTTCGATCTCTGAGCCAAACGGGATTTACCGCTAGCTTGTTGTCATGCTTACGGACGGACGGGTTAGTGGGTTTCCCCTGAATTGGAGTCGGGTTTTCCTTGAAATATGTGGGCTTCAGCTACCCAGCGTTGTCTGTGTTCGCAGAACGTTTGAGGTCGCCTTTCACAATTAGGTTACCCCAGATAGCCGGACTTTATTCGTTTCCTTATTTAAAAAAAAAAGGAACTAAATTTATCCTGAAATTTGCCCATATATATACATGTGCATGTATTTATATAATTATATATGTATGTCTAAATTAATCCAAAACCAGAATTTAAAATTCTATGGATTTTTGTGTTTGTCCAACCCGTGAATTGAAGAAAGCAGAAAAGTTATCTTCTTTGGACTTATACCCAACCCGTGAGTCTTTGTTTCTTAAACATTATTTTAATTAATTTAATACAACAATCTCTTACATTGGTTGGTGCTTTTATTATTGTTTGTCTACCAATGCAAAAACTTGATAATATTCTTCGATCGGTACATTCTTTTTAACGTAATCTTAAACATCCATCTAATTTACAATTAATTTTACTTCATATAAGGTTTATTCATTTTGGGAATTGAACCCCTAAAGGAGATCGAGGACGTACAGGGCTGACAATCAGGTAACCTGTTTAGATACGATAAGACTTGTTGAACAAAAACGTACACTATGCAATTTCATAATTTTTTTAAAATAATTAAAATTATGAGCTTAGTGTTTACCATTTCTACTCTTTGATACATAAAACATACAACGGCCACACTTAAACCATCAAAGTCAAGTATTAAATGATTCTTTTTCATGTTTGATACTTAAGTTAATAATTGCGTCGCCTGAAACCTATTAAACACGATTTGCCAGCCCTCACGTACGCCATTTAACTATACACACCACGAATACTATATATATACTAAGTAAGTCATATAAAAAATATGCATTTGAATGACTCTTTGATGAGCCTAACAATCACAAAACATGTTATTTGTAACTTCCAAATTGGTTTATGAAAATAAATATTGACAAGTTTTTATTGTATATTTGTGTTTATAGTTTTAGCTCACCACGAATGCTAGCTAGCTAGCTAGTAGTGTTTTAATGATCGATATATATATGTATATGTAGTTATAATTAATGAAGCAACCGAGCTCATCCCTTTTTGTGTGTTTATTGTTTGATTTTGTTTGTTTTTATATTATAAATCGGTATGTTTGATTCTATTGGTTGTATGAACTATTGGTTGTATGAAAACTCTAAATAAGTAAATAGCTAGTAGGGTTTGGTTGTTGTGACGTTGATTGACACAACCAAGGCCCTTATGTGTTTTTGTCGAATGGCGTCTAACATCTTTTAGTGTTTGCTAACCTGCCAATACTTTATCTGGACGTTGTTTAGTACGTACTTAAATCTCTTTTAGATTGTCTTAATACTTGAATATAATGTGTAACTTTATGATGAAGCAAGGAGAAAAATCATCTACATATTTTTTTAGCTAAAAGGTCTTAGATTAAGTGAATAGAAAATGAGGAAAGCCATAAAAGCATTTTCAATTTAATTTATGCAGTATTTTTTTAAGGAAGAGTGTTTTTGTAATAATATTTAGGCTTTTAGGAAACGACCACCTTCTAATGATACAATGTTGCAAGGAATCATACACTAGCTAAACGTTGAATATGGATTGTTGAGTGTGTACGTTTTGTATATCATATTTAGCCTTGAGATTTAGCTTTAACATGAAGTATAAATTAAGTCTCAAGCTAAGATATATATAGCAATTGATGATATTTCATTTACATGATATAAATTAATATATATTACTAAAATTTCTCTATGAAAGTTCACTTTTATAAAATTATGAAAATTTTAAATAAACATGACTATAAATAGTATAATGTCCGATCACTGAGAGTAGTGGGAATTTCAATTCTTATATAATGATAATGATTGTGTAATACGTAGATTGCATCTCCTTCTCTTAGTTAAGACTTAAGAGTAGCTAGCTAGCTAGTGGATCAACTTTTTTAACAAAAAGTTAAAACAAACGATAAACTTGAGTGGTTTTTGGGTCTTTAAATTTAATAAACTAAAACCTTTTACTTCTATATTTAAAAGATAAAAAAATTAAGTATAACTCGTGTCAAGTTTTAAGCTTTCATTCTTTTAAAAGAGTAAAAAAAGTTACAATATGTATTAAACTAGTTTAGTGTTCGCGTTATGTTTGGGAACACAACACCAAGATGGTGATTTTAATGATATTTATTATGGGCATTGACGGTTCCAATCAACTTTAGGCAGCCTCGTTGTAAACCGAAACACTTTTTATTTAAAAAAAATTGTTTTTTAATTAATATAAATATATTATACTCAAATTAAAAATAAAAAAATATTCAGTTTTATGATGTAGTTTTTTTTTAAATTTCATTTATATACATTATTAAATACAAACTGACCTATGCACACCTTAGTAAAAGATGATTGAAAATCTAACTACTCTTAAGTTTTTCAATTTCTCATAAATATTTAAATATTAGAGGGCCAAAGTATACTTTGTGTTATTATACTATATTATTACAGATGTGTATAATTTTTTTAGTTATAAAACTATTATTGTGAGAGAAACTTTTAAATAATATAAAGTATGCAAATCAATCTTAAATGGTTAACACAACACATACATAAAATATATTTTCCTCTTTATTATTTACAAGAGAATATATATACATAAAATCGATATTCCTTCTGGTCTAGAAAATATTCAAACCCAAAAAGCCACAAGCAACATTTCGGTCCAACCTATTTTTGTAAATGCATTATTTGTTACATGTGAAAGAACATGGTGTAGGGGTGTACGTGCATATCATATGAGTGCTTTGTGGATCGAGCTTCATTCGCCTTTCTTGTTTTAGTTTTATAAAATATTTAACTATATCATGAAACGTATTTTTGAACTTTTGTTTGTATGTTCTTGCTAATTTAATCACGTACATCGTTAAATCCTTGTAGTTTAATTTAATTTGTTGTTGAAATTAATTAATCAATTTTGTCAATTCTTGAGGATTATTCCACTCTTCCGGGTGGTTGATCGATCTAAGGTTCAACCGTATATTCAAACATACGTCTTTTGATTTTTACATGTTTTAGATTAATTTAGCCAAACTGTTAGTGATCGATCCACTATTCGAACTTGGAAATCAACGGATATTTATAGATTTTGAAATTTTGTTTGTTGTCATGTTGTGTCGTTAGATCATATGTTTTTTTAATTGGTAACAAACTATTATGAACAATGGTAGCTAGTGACATGATGTTTTGTGAAGAAAATATATATATGTATAGTTAACTACGTACTAACTGTTGTAAAAGTTATAGATCAGTTTCAGTGGACTAGCTCCAATAATGAAAACAGATAAAATCTTAAGATCGATGGTTAGGTGCATGAATTTGATATGCCAACAGCTTGCATAATTTGGCAGGATTATCCAGTCAATTTCATGTTCACGTGATCCATTAGCTTCCTATTCATTTGGTACGTACTAGCCCTATACACATCCTATATATCTTTATATATGTATATTCACTCACTCACTTATTTAGTGAAACATAAAAATAATAGAGAGATTCATATACAAAGTTATTTTTTGATATAAAGTGTGAAAATGACAAAATAGTAAAAAAAAAATACACAATTTTATGACTAGCTAGTAATAATATTTTCAGTAGGCTAGAGTTTGCTATTTAAAAAGGGGTTACGACACAACTTGTTGCTCGTTTACCTGCCACCCTATTGTAAATTCGAATGGATTAATTATGTAAATAAGTATTTACAAATTATCATGAATTTCATATGATTTACACATCACACTCTTCAAAGAAGATACGTTTCCTCATTTGGCCTAGTAAAATCAAGTGGAAATAATGAAACTTTATTTATTTGACACACCCGCCCGGTGCTTAAACTTGTAGGTGTAACTATTGAAGCAAAATGTACGACACAATCTCCATTCTCCAATGTGGTATGTTATACATAATCGATATATAACTTATAAATTTATAATTTTCATTTTTTTTCAATTAAATATAACTTTTCCAGTCGTTTTTTTTTTGTACTTGTGTTTTCTAAATATACTTAAATAATAATAAGAAAGTTTTATACCGATAAAAATAGTTCGATTTAGTGAGAGACAATTCTATATTGGTACCACTGATCATAATCTCGTCAATTTAATTCGTTTGGATTGATGTGCATGTGAATGTGATACTTATCTTATTAAACAAAAAACCAACTTGCAGGAGTCCAATACCTTTGTTTTAATTCATTAAAATTCTTGCAATATTTGATTAAATAATAAATATAATGATTGACATATAAAAATCGTATGTCCAGAACAATATTCACTAATAATTTCAAAAATATATTACATAAATTAAATAAGTTTATATTAGAAAATGTATAATGCTTGATCGAATTGCGCCGGAAATATCAACAAAATAGCTGCAATTCCAATTTGCCTCGAAAAAACACCCAATTACAAAATGACATGCTTTTTGAAATATATGCTGCAATTTCAATTTGCCTCACAAAAACACCCAATAAAAAATGCGTACACATAGATTCCATTAAGCCTTATTCGTTGTCTTTATAAGCTATAGAGGCTAATTAACGTCATCCTTTTAGGATTAAAATAATATTATTTTTGAGTTGCCGTGTTCGATCATACAGCTTCGCTTTGATGACAAGGGTTTAGCCTCTATAGCTTATAAGGCAACACTTTCTTGCCTTTTGTGTACACATGTCATTTTTGATGGGTTGTGGTTATTTTTATGAGGGCTAAATAGAGGTGAATCAAAAAGGTTATTTCGGTGAATTTTCCATTTGTGCCCTAGAAAACTACGTCCAAGCTATCCACTTCTAATCTCGTAGTGGCTTAATCCGATGCCCTTAATTATGTGATTAAATAACTTTTCTCTTATCTTCTACATACCTAGGCAAAACTGATGATATCATGCACACGGGCCAGCTAATAGATTATTAATCAACGGGGTAATGTAAATCATATATACGTGTTTCTCAATCCGTCATCCCTTAAATGTTGTTAGAGATTTGAGAATTTATTTTCCATATATATATGATGAAGAGATTGAACATATATATATATTAATGACATTAATTTGAAGTTCCAACTTGATGTCAATTTTGATGATAAAACTTGTTTTATGTTGAAGGTTATATTTATGAGGAAAACATGTTTATGATTTTATAGTGGATGGATCAATCACAAAATTGGTATGGAGTTGCTAAGTCTTGCCTCCACACAATGTCACTTGTCATCACCATATTCATCATCATCTTTTTTCATATTTAGCATGTTTTAATTTGATGTTTGCTATTACTAATTTTTTTCATTATAAAACAATATAATACTTTTTACAGATCAACCTCTGTGGGTAGGATCCATTCAAATGAGAACACTTTTAACTTGAGAACAACTTAGGAACCGCTTTAACTGTTGTATTTATTATAATATTAATTGATCAAAATGCTTATAATTAACCTAATTTTAACATCTATTTAAAAAATATATGATTTGTGAAGTCGTTTGTTAAAATGCATATATGCACCTAAATCACTTGTACACAAACACATATTGTGGGTGCATATATGCATTCTAACAAACGACATGACGAATCATATTTTTTTTAAATAGATGTTAAAATTAGTTGAATTATAAGCATTTTGGTCAATTTATATTACAAAAAATTCAACAGTTTGACTCCATATATGATTCGTTAAAGTTGTACTTTTTGTACTCAAGTTAAGAGGTGTTCTCATTTGAGTGTGCCTCTATATATATATATATATATATATATATATATATATATATATATATATATATATATATATATATATATATATATATATATATATATATATATATATATATATATATATATATAGGGGAGGGATCAAGAGAGAACTCCATATTAAGTTGAGAACTAGAGAACTAAAAAAAAGGGTATGGATGTAATTTTTAAAGGAGGGGTAAAATTGGAACTTTAAATATTTAAATCTTTAAACATTTCTATCTTTTGCATACGTTAAGTTTTTTAAAATTTTTTTGCACCAATAGATCAAAAATTTCATTATCTTTCATTTAAGTATAAATAACGTTATAAAAAAATAATCTTTTCTCGTTTTTTTTA
Source organism: Tagetes erecta (assembly GCA_030867185.1). Classification (NCBI taxonomy): domain Eukaryota; kingdom Viridiplantae; phylum Streptophyta; class Magnoliopsida; order Asterales; family Asteraceae; genus Tagetes; species Tagetes erecta. Next base: position 3,933,001 of record CM061492.1, read on the forward strand.
CTTTCAATACTGCATATATGTAATATACAATACCGTATGTTTTTAAATTGGGGAAATGAATACGGTGTTGTTGTGAACCTAAATTACCCAAGAAACCATCAAAACTACATACTTTGATAAAATATCAAAAGTTCAAGGGCATTGATTTCGATGACGTTATCACAAAAAAACAACATCATCATGCCTCAATTCCAAATTTGGATTTTCTCATATGATCGTATTGACATTGCTAGCAATAACTTGGTTCACGTTATGTGATGTGGTATGAATATGTGCAGCATGAGCATATCATAAAACCAATTATATGTCATGTTATATTAATCTATTAGTTGGAATTGAGAAGCCAAATTGAGTTAAGATCGATTTTTAAAGGGCGGATAATATTTTACTAAAATGAATAATGATTATTGAGTAAATGAGAAAGAGAAAAATTATGATCTAAGAGGAGAAGACTGAGTCGTCCATTAACATTGAATAAAGATCAATGAGTTAAGTTTTCTAATAATAAAATTTAAGATAATTTATCAAAGCTACATAATTTTAATGGTTTTACGTGTAACTTAGGTGCATAACATCACCATATTCACTATCCCCTTTTAAATTTTATAGTATTGCATATATGCAGTATCGTATACTACATATATGTGGTATCAAAGTACTACATATATGCAATATATGCAATATTGATGTATTGTTATCTTATAGTTTGAATTTTAAGTTTTTTTTTTTTTACTTTTTTATGATATTTATCATTGGTTTATTAGTTTATTATTATCTTTATGTTTAGACATATTATAAGTATTGGTTTTCTTTTCATTTGCCATAACTTTTTTAATATGAAATCTTATGGAATTTGTTATTGGTTATTTGAGATCATATGTACACTTTAAATAATTATTAGACTCTTGAGTCATTTGGACACTTAATAAATGCATCAAGTACATTGATACTACATATATGTAGTATCAAAAAAACCAAAATGTGATTTTTAAAATTGTTTAATGTAAATAAGGTATGAAAAAATTAGTAACGTTTAAAGAAAAATATAATCAAATACAATATCGCAATACTACATATATGTAGTATGAAATTTAAAAAAACGAGAAAAAAAATATTTTTTATGATGTTATTTATACTCAAATGAAAGATAATGAAATTCTTGATCATTTGGTGCAATTTTTTTTAAATAATATTAACGTATGCAAAAGAGAGAAATGTTTAAAGATTAATATATTTAAAGTTCCAATTTTACCCTTCCTCTTTAAAATTCCATCCCTTGTATTTTTGGTAGTTCTCTAGTTCTTAACTTAAAATGAGTTCTCTCTTGAACCCTACCCTATATATATATATATATATATATATATATATATATATATATATATATATATATATATTAAACCAACGCTGTCTGTGTTCGCAGAGCGTTTGGGGTCGCCTTTCGCCATTGGGTTACCCCGGGTAGCCGGGCTTTATTCGTTTCGCTGTCCAAAAAATATATATATATATATATATATATATATATATATATACCTTTTAATAAAAGATGGTTTTAAAGGACATGTGTCAATCATTGGAGAGGGTGTTGAAACATTTTCCGCTCAAAACTAAGAATCTTCTATTCTTAGCTATATATGGAAAGAAATCAAAAACATTAAATCACTCATAATATTCTCTTTCAAAATTTCAATTTATCTTATTTAAATATCTAAAATAAATGTGAAAACGGAAAATAAACAACTTAACAATTAACGCATCGTAATTTATGTCCTACACCCATGATTGCCGACCTTTACGCTCGACTCGATACATGAGTGTCACCGGCCATGAATTTTGCCGGATATCTATCATCTCGAATATTTATATGCCTATTTTTCTTACCCTTTTTTAATTAATTGATAGGATTTATAAGACATTAATTTTAAAAGTGTCGATATTTAATTTGGTATTAATACTGTATTTTTAGTTTAAATCTATTTGTTTAAGGCTTAAATTAGAGTTTAAACAATTTGTATTTCTATTTTCATATATCTTTAATGTAACGTGTAACATAATTTTAAATGTTATTTTTTTGTAAACTTTTAGAATTCTGTTTTTTATATTTTCACCTGTGTAACACACGGGGCTTAATCTAGTATATATATATATATATATATATATATATATATATATATATATATATATATATATATATATATATATATATAGAGGCACACTCAAATGAGAACACCTCTTAACTTGAGTACAAAAAGTACAACTTTAACGAATCATATATGGAATCAAACTGTTGAATTTTTTGTAATATAAATTGACCAAAATGCTTATAATTCAACTAATTTTAACATCTATTTAAAAAAAATATGATTCGTTATGTCGTTTGTTAGAATGCATATATGCACCCACAATATGTGTTTGTGTACAAGTGATTTAGGTGCATATATGCATTTTAACAAACGACTTCACAAATCATATATTTTTTAAATAGATGTTAAAATTAGGTTAATTATAAGCATTTTGATCAATTTATATTATAATAAATACAACAGTTAAAGCGGTTCCTAAGTTGTTCTCAAGTTAAAAGTGTTCTCATTTGAATGGATCCCTATATATATATATATATATATATATATATATATATATATATATATATATATATATATATATATATATATATATATATATAGATTGGGGATTTTCTAAAAAGGCTCAAAACTCTAAGAAGTGTAGGAAGCAATCAACAACAAGCACGTGGCAATGAGAGAAAAAAAACACGGAGGGGCATCTTCGTCATTTATACGCGCGATGCTGAGATGTTCAGTTATGGTGTTTTTTCACAGCGCGATGCTGAGATGTTCAGTTATGGTGTTTTTTCACAGCGCGATGCTGAGATGTTCAGTTATGGTGTTTTTTCACAGCGCGATGCTGAGATGTTCAGTTATGGTGTTTATTTGGCGCGATGCTGAGATGTTCAGTTATGGTGTTTTTTCACAGCGCGATGCTGAGATGTTCAATTATGGTGTTTTATCACAGCGCGATGCTGAGATGTTCAGTTATGGTGTTTTATCACAGCGCGATGCTGAGATGTTCAGTTATGGTGTTTTTTCACAGCGCGAGATGTTCAGTTATGGTGTTTTTTATATGCATGTTGAAAACGCACAATGACTAATCTACCCCGGAACCTTATCGCGCGTCATTAAAAACATCATAATATTTACAATATTGCCACCGCGTTAATCTTGACCGTAAACACCCTAAATCTAACGTCCCAGATCGCTTCTTAGTCTTTTTAGAGTTTTAGCCATTTGTAGAAAATCCCTCCCCTATATATATATATATATATATATATATATATATATATATATATATATAACTAGTTGGGTAATTTAAAGTTAAACCTTAATTAAAAACTATTTCTTGTATCTAGAATATAACATTAATTTTGAAAAATTAAAATATATTTGATTAACTATATATTTTATTTAATTCAACTAAGACTAAAAGTAAGTCACGGAAATCTTCTATATAATATAGCAAAATCATATTTGCTTACTTGGCATTATTTGAGATCCATTTGCTTAGTTGGCATTATTTGAGAGATTCTCTCAAAATTAATAATATTGTTATATTTAAAAAATATATATTTATCTATAATAATTTATTATAATAATATTAATTTTCATTTGATCTCCTAATATTTAGCAAAGTATTTAAAAAATTAAAACTATTTACATTTTCAACCCTCTCCTACAAAGGGTGTGTTTTGGCAAGGTTATATTTATTAGGGTATAAAAATAAAACTTTTTATACGACATTGTTTAACAAAAACTACACCATAAAACCGAACGTCTAAATTTCTTTAATTTGATTATAATATTGTTATACCAAACAACAAGATTTTAAATAAACTAGATTAGTACCCGTGTACTACACGGACTTTAGTTTTATAAGTTTTAATTCAATTTACATATCAAACTTATTTTTAACATATCTCTTATTAAATCGATTTGGATATTTATAAATATATTCATATAAAAAATCATATGTTACAATAAAAGATATGATTTATAATAGTTGGTAAATTTTTATTGGAACATATCGGGTTAGGAGATAATTCATGATAATTGTTAATTTTTTTTATTTGAACATATCAAGTTATGAGATAATTAATGATAATTGATAAAACTTTAATTTGAACATATCGGGTTAGGATAAATCATAATAATTGATAAGTTTTTTATTTGAACATATCAGGTTAGGAGATAATTCATGATACTTGGTACATATCGGATTAAGATATAGATCATGATAATTGGTAAGTTTTGTATTTGAATATATCAGGTTAGGAGATAATTGATGATAATTTGTGAATTTTTAATTTAAACATATCGGGTTATTTCGAATATGGAGCATACCATGACCCGTCTAAAAATTCTGCATCAAATTAATTTAGAACATGACACCTAAGCAAAATCCTATGTGGAGTAGTTAAAATGGTGACATGTGGATGTGTTACTCAATTATTAGAATAGGTAGATTTTGTGTTTTAGTTTTACCACAGTTTTATCTAAAAAAATGATTGGAACCGTTCATGTCTATGAATATCCTTAAAATCATCACATGAGTGTTATGCCCCAAGCGTAGCGCGGGCACTAACCTAGTAATAACTATACATGAAAATGCAAGGTCCCTCCATCATGCTCAAAAATGATCTCTGTACGCGCGTGTACGTACGAGTTTTATGCATCAAATATTGCTGTATGCCCATATATTTAATTAATTGGAATTGAAATACATGCATAGTATCGATCATTTAACAAAATAAAACTTACATCAAATTAACTAATTAAAGTTTGAGATATATATATATATACTAGGTTTAATACTCGTGTGTTACACACGGGTTAAATAATAAAATTTATAAATAAATTATAACATTATTTTAAGTATTTATAAATATTTAATTTTTAATAATTTGGCTCCATCAACTTTGTATTATGAAACATTACATACAAATTTTACCTCCAAAACTTCCTATTATAAAACATACATTTCCCTCTAAAATAGGCCCCTAAAACTTTGAATTATTAAATAGATATATATATTATATCATCATGTGACGGGTTGTTTGTGCATGTCTAAGGTACGTAATTAAGGAATGAAATCGTTGATCTTCTCAAATCAAATGTCCAATGCCATCAACATTTGGGATAACACAAAATCTATGATCAGTTATACATCTTAATTTGCATCTATATAATAATTTAAGGTTATAGGAGGACAATTTTTGAGAGAAAATTTTTTTAATCCATAAAAAGAAGTTTGAGAGGGAAAATATGAAATACCATGCATGAGTTGATGAAACAAAATATCCTCAAATATTAAATATTTACAAATTTTTAAACATAATAATTTTATAAATATTATTATTTAACCCGTCTATAACACACATGTGTTAAACCTAATTAAGAATAAATCAACTTTTAATTGTATCTCATGAAAATATTAATGGTGTAACTTTGTTTTATGTACGTATATATGGCTTTTATTAGCTTCTTGCTAGTGGCTGCCATCCAAAAAATAATAATTACTAATTGATAAAAACAATATCATCGATCATGTGATTAATAGTATACGTACAATCTCCTCGATCTAAATATAACATCATATATATATATATATATATATATATATATATATATATATATATCCACTTCGTTCAATTCTACCATTGAGTGATGAAGAAAATGGAGTCCTCTAAGCAACTCACAGCTCTTGTTCTCATCTCAATGTTCTTCATTTCCACTGCCACCCCAATTGCTCTTGATTGTGTACCTTGCGGTGGCAAGCCTCCTCACCACCACCCGCCCACTGGCGGAAAACCACCATCCACCCACCCTCCAGTCATCAAACCACCAATCACCCGCCCTCCCATTGTCAAGCCACCAATCACCCGCCCTCCCATTGTCAAGCCACCAATCACCCGCCCACCCATTGTCAAACCACCAATCACCCGCCCTCCTATTGTCAAGCCACCAGTCACCCTCCCACCAATAGTCAAACCCCCAGTCACCCTCCCACCCGTTGTCAAACCACCAGTCACCCTCCCACCAATAGTCAAACCACCAGTCACTCTACCACCAGTAGTCACACCACCTGTCACCCTCCCGCCTATTGTCCTCCCTCCGGTGGTCAACCCACCAGTCACCCTCCCACCAGTGGTCAACCCACCAGTAGTCCTCCCTCCGGTGGTCAACCCACCAGTCACCCTCCCTCCGGTGGTCACCCTGCCACCTATTCTAAACCCACCAGTCACCGTCCCACCTGTTTTAAACCCACCAACAGGCGGGACACCGGGCACACCATGCCCACCACCACCATTTGTGCCAACACCAGCAGCCACCTGCCCAATTGATGCACTAAAGCTTGGAGCTTGTGTGGATCTTTTAGGTGGGTTGGTTCATATTGGGTTGGGTGACCCTGTGGTGAACCAATGTTGTCCTGTTCTTGCTGGGTTAGTGGAGCTTGAGGCTGCAGTTTGCTTGTGTACAACTCTAAAGATTAAGCTTTTGAACATCAACATCTATTTGCCACTTGCTCTTCAGTTGCTTGCTACTTGTGGCAAAGCTCCACCACCTGGTTACACTTGCTCTATTTAATTAACTACTTCCCATTTAGGTAAGTAATTATTTTCTTTCTAACTTATCATACAAACCCTAACCATAATCATTTCTCTCACTCTTACTCTCTATAGATAATTGCTAGGTGCATGTGCATGTGACTCTAAGATTGCATGTTTATGCATTTATTTTCGTGTTTTATGATCTTATTTCAACTACCTAGTTTATGAAATTTAGGTTGTTAAGACAGTCTATTTTCCATATAATAAAAAGTATTTTGTAAAATAATATATATATATATAGGACCAGTCCTAGGTCTCATTATTTTCTTTGGGTCAACTAATAACTCGTAACAAAATACGATAATTGGTAAAAATACATAAGACAACGATAATTGTCATAATAATAAATAAAGCAAAATTATTGTAGCCGAATTAATGCTTTAGTATTACTCCAACCGAACCGGATCACACTCTTAACGTTTCTGGAGGCAAAGTACTCGATCAAGTCTTGATAATTCTTACCCTCTAGTAGTATGTCATTTTGAATCGCAATCATCGCCAACCTGTTAACTTTTTCTTGAGACATTGTAGACCTTAAGTAAGACTTCAACAACTTTAACTTTGAAAAATTTATTTCCGTCAGTACCATTAATTATATGTAATAATGAAATGTATTGATGCAGGGATAATTAAGATTGATGCTATGGACGAAGTCGCCATCAAACTTTATCAAAGATCGAACTCTCTTTGTTTGCGGTGTTTAAGGAAATTAAATTTCTATTGTTTCGATTAATGTCGATCATAATTTGTTTTTGTTTCAAATATGATTAATGTTTGGTTTGTTGTTTTAATTAACGGATATTGTACTATACAGCATATTTGGTTAACGTCTTTGAGGTTGATATAATGAGTCAAATTAAGTCACATTTTATTTTATGCGTCATTAATTAGTTTTTTAATCTATCTAATAAATCAAACTTTTAGGGAGCAATTTTTGGAGGGATTTTTTTTTCTATAATAGGAAGTTTGGGAGGTAAAATTTAGCTAAATTTTTCACCATGCAAGTTGATGGAGCCAACTCCTTAAATGTTATATATTTACAAATTGTTAAATATAATGGTTATAATTTTTTTATAAATATATATTACTATTTAACCCGTGTGTAACACACGGGTATTAAACCTAGTCTATCTAATAAATCAAACTTTTAGGGGGCAATTTTTGGAGGGATTTTTTTTTTCTATAATAGGAAGTTTGGGAGGTAAAATTTAGCTAAATTTTTCACAATGCAAGTTGATGGAGCTAACTCTTTAAATGTTATATATTTACAAATTGTTAAATATAATGGTTATAATTTCTTTATAAATATTAAAATTTAACCCGTGTGTAACACACGGGTATTAAACCTAGTTATATTATTAAGATTGGTTGTAGAAAAAATTATGAACAAAACAAACGGTACGTGCATATTTATTTAAAAACTATATTCCTGCACTAATTAAACGAGACTAGCTAGTTGTTTTTCTTATATTAATACATAATTTTGATATTGGGATAAAATAAAATAATTTGTTAAACTCCAGATATATATAATGCTTGCATGTACGTGACTTGTGTCCCTTGGATTTTGTACAATGTTTGTTTGTATGTCATCTTCAATTCACGTGTCCAACAATTAAGTGCATCAAAAAAGCTGAGTGCCCCACTACCCATGATTCTGTATTAATTAAAAGTACAACGTAAATTCTAACAAATGCATGTTAACTAATAAAATTATAAATTCATCAAAAATAATCTAAACTAACACCTATTAATTGAAAATAATTTCAACTTAGATTATTTCCTCCAGTAATTCCAAATCCAACTTTTTTGTTTACAGTGGTCTGCCGTTAAGTGAACTTAACGGCCGTTAACTTTTTGTCTATTTTTTTCAAATTTCAAACTAATGTTTTAGGGATTTAATTTAGTCTGGAAGAAGGATACGAGTCAATTGATGAAAATCTTACCTCCAATTGTTACTCCAAATGGTTTAATTAACTAAGATGGAAACTATGTTAACTAACTAAGGTTATTCTTAAAATTAAAAAACTCTCAAATTAATGGTCCAACACGATCACGCATTCATTGTAGCCAACTCATCATAGACACACCTTCACCCGTCAGCCACAGACGGACCCTAGCTAATTAGTCATCGGCTCTTCATGACGGTTAATACCCCGGGGTATATGTGGCTTCAAAAGGTGATTCACACGTCGAAACATTTTGTATGAAGATATAAAAAAGTAATAGAAGGGAAAGAAAGATGGAGAATTTTGTGTTTAAAAAAAGTTTGTCTGGTATGGTTTAAACTTTAAATAGAAGAATAAATAGGGAAAAATAGACTTTGTTACTAAACGAAAGTGTGGTTGCCGGTGATCATATGACATCCAATAGAGCAGATATTGTATAATATGCTCATAAAGCCGAACATAAAAACAGACACAGCGTCTCGAGGTGGTATATGAGTGCAGCCAATGTCACATCACATCACACATGGTCTTAATATGTAATAAAACGCAGGTATTTGGATGTCCGCATTCATTTAAACAGCATTATCACTTCGCCTTATTTTTTATTTTTAGAATAAATTGCCAAAATAGTCCTTGGGTTTGTACTCTTTCGACCACTTTGATCCTTATGTTATTTTTTTTGCCATAACATAAGGACAAAAGTGGATTATTTTGACAATTTACTCTTTCTTTTTAACTACTTTAAACATAATCTAATACATATAGTACATAAAAGCTTTTCTAGGAGGAATTTTTTTGCCGCCACTTTCTTACTTTTCATTAGCGGTAATTTTACTTTAAAAACGAAATCAATAAATTGTTTTGAAAACTGTTAACTAGTTAATCAGTTGATTTGGAATCAAAGTTAGTTGTAACCGATGTTTTTTATAGTTTAAATTTGTAATCGATCAACTATTAAACTCAATTTTTGTTTTAAAATATCTCTCTATATATTTAGTTCTAATTTTTATTTATATATATATTTTAAATCTAACGTGTGTATATACATGTTTTAAACCTAGTAAACATATATGGAGATGAGTATCTTAATTAATAATGTGTTTTAAATGACAAGAGTTTATGAAAGGTTTGAAATTGTACAAACAGTCATGATGCAAGCTGAAATAAAGATGAAATAGTAAATTGTTTGCTTGTTTACGAATGACAGGAGGGGACCATTTGGATGTGGATGCACATGACATTTGTTTGTTTGCTTGTGTGGTTGCCATTCTACATCTAATGTCTTCAACACAGACAGTAGAAAACAAATAATAAACCAAGAATGACTAATCAACCCAAAACCCTTTGGAGTTTTGACCACCTCAAAACACACCACAAAATAAACAGTTAAATTATTTTATAAACAAGAGCAGGTTATTTGAACTTTTAACTCCCATTAAACGTCTATTCAAATCAGTACATCTGGGGAACCAACAACATACTATAAAAGAAAAATGCCACTACATCTCAGAATGATCTCTAAAAAAACAGACAGAATTTATAGAAAAATGCTCAAAAATAGTCAACAAAGAAAAAGACCTTTTTACCCTCAGCTTCGAGCTATATATATGTTACAAATCAAAATCCTCGGTTTCAAAGGATCGTTTTCACCTACCTATGATTGATTTTTCATCATCCGCCAATCAATACCATCATTTCTCTGCTAATGTCCCCGGGAGAAATCTAACACGACTGCACTGTTTCAACTTCAAAACCGCATCCTGAGTGTTCCCACGAACCAAATCTATGTATGTTGCTGTTAAAACAACTTCTGGGTTGTCAGGTATTAACGACAAAGCCAGTGTCACAGCCTCATGGGCCCGCTCCATCTCACCTTCAGCTGCTGCCATGGCAGCTATTTCAGCTAACAGGACCCCACGAGCCTCCTCTGGCTTGAGGAACCAAGAGTCAGAGCCGCCTTGGGGTAGCGATTGGTCAAGGGTAGAGGTGTTACTGGAATTTGGTTCGTCAAGATCTACAGCTTTCCTAGTTTCCCAGGCGTCACGATCCTCTTGGCTGTAGGGTAGTTCTGTATTGTTTATATTTTGCCCTGAAACATAACTCGACAAATGCTCAGACGCCTGCTTAGGCTGGTTCAAGAGACAGTAAGCCTCTGCTGCATAAATGTTTCCAAGAAAAGCGTATACCCTAGAACATTCTGGAAGTCTTAAGAGACACCTGGCAGCCGCCAACGCCTTCACTGCATTCCCAAGTTCCAAGTACACAAAAGCCAGGTCAGCAAGCACAGCTTGCAAGATCATATGGTTCTCCTTCCCACAAAGTCCCTCATATTCATTGATCGAACTCTGTAGCAACGGACTTGGATTACCGCTACTGTTACCCAGCTTCGTCTCTTTAGCTTCCCCGTTTGAATTCACCTGACCCAGACCTGAACCCACTTTTAGACTTAACCCAGGGAGGTTTGAGTTTGGGTCCGGGTTCAAGTTCTCATAAGGAGAGTCCAACAAGTGTAAGGCATTCAGAAGACAACTTTTAGCAAATACAAGTGAAAGGTTCGGGTCCAACTGCACCACGTTCCTTGAATTCCAGCTCTCGATAACAAGTTGTCTCCATTTCCCCCTACCAATAACTTTTACATTAATATCTGCTTTATTTTCTGAAAACATTATACAACACTCAGCAATCCGAAGCCACAAAAGAGACCGTTTAAAGAAAACCGAGCCCGCTTGTTGGAAACACCGAACCGCAAGTACGGGTTTCCTTGTAGCCAAATAAAGCAACCCACAGTTATAAGCAAAAAGAACAGATTTATCTTGTGAAAAAGTCAACAGTTTCATAGGTTTCTCCTTTCTTTGTGGAGAGTTGTTTCCGAGTGCCTTGGTGAAAAAGACAGCTGAAGTTTGGTATTTCCCAAGTTGATAATAAATGCATCCGAGGTTATTGTAATACAATGCTGAGGTACCGCTTTCAGTTTGACTTACTGATGCCATTAAAAGCTTTATTGCTTTTCGGTGGTTATTTCTAGCATATTCGAGCTGTGACTTCAGAAATAAAGCAAGTGAATAATCTTTTCCACGTGCTATATTCATGGCCATTTTCACTTCCCGTTTGGCTGCTTTGAGATTTCTTGTGATGATGAGAAGCCAAATTTTGTATAAATGCACTTTCAGCCTTAAATCAGGCGTCGAAATAAAAGAATCATCCGTTTGACTTCTTGATATATCGTTTGATAGTCTCGTTAGGTTTTGGGTCCCACTCACATCAAGTGTTGAGATTAGAGATTCGAAAAGTGTGTCTTCTGATAGAGTTCGAGATAATGGGCTTTCAGACCCATTTGTGTTGACATTTTGATCAGAGTTGATCGGATCTGATGATAACATCACGTTGCTGGGTGCAGAGGTGGATTTTGTGACTATGTTTGTTAACTGTTGATGGGTGGTGTTTCCAGTATCACCTTGACTGACTGCGTTATTGCCACCTATTCTTTCCAAGTAATTGATCACATCCTGGAACAAAAAACAGTATAATATTGATAAATTATTACTTACAAGAACGATAAAACTTATAACAGTTAAAAAAAACTGGAATGCATGAGTTCACAGACAGCAAAAAAAAACTAAATTGGACCTATGTCTAGACAAAGTAGAAAACTAGGTCTGTTCACCATCCCGTTCAGTCGGTTAGACAAAAATTCTGTGGAAAACCACTAACTACAGTTTTAAAAAAAAGGGCAAAGTCGCAAACCAAACTTGGCAGAGTGGGTTAGGTCAGCCAAACTGACAGTTCCGTTGGGCAATTTTGGAGGTTTGGACTGTTTTTGTTAATACTAAAAATCGTTATTGTGTTTTAAATTCTAAAAATGACCATGGTTAACGAACATTATAAATATAATTAAAATAATAATAACAAAGGTAATCGTTATTGTGTTTTACCCAAAAAGAATATATGCAAGAAGCTATTACTATGATACTCATACAACTGAATTTAATGTAGTAACTAGTAAGAATCTAAGCTTTAGTTAAAGCAAAATTCTAACCAACTATTACTGTTTGGAAAGTACTTGCTTTATTCATTTGTTTTGCTAGGAACTAATCAATATGTTTCCATATTTTCTGTAATTAAGCCTAAAATAGCAGCAAAGTCTTCAATACAGTAATATTGTTTCATGATTCTAGTAAATCTTGATGCCATTAAAAAACGCCACAGTAGCATATAGAGTTCAGAAACGATCAAGTAATATATAAACATAATACAAAACTTCATATAAGAGAGATTTACAAACTTACAGCAGATCTTGAAGCATGTTGGCATACCAAAGAAACATCAAGCAACAAGAGGCATACATGGTGTGCCACTCTCTGTTGGAAAAAAAACACACTCATGAGCACACAAATAAGATCCTGTGACAAGAATAACATAAATTCATTGCATACCTCATCAATTGGTTCAATATTTTGATATAATCTTTCTAAAATGGAAAAACACTTCTCAAATTCATGCAGATGGTAGAGAATGACTGCCTAAAGAAAAGCAATAGAAAAGAGCAAAGAAATTACAAAATATGCTAAGAAATGCAATAATATAAGAAACAAAAACTATAATAATAACATACTATGTTGAACATGGCCACAGAAACATCAAAATCATCAGCTGCAATGCCCTGTGGATTATTATTGGTAGAGGCTATATTGGCCACAACACTATTACCCTTATTTCCCACTGACTTGATTCTGTTGTCCAGCACCTCTGCATTTTCTGCACTTGAATGGGCAGGCCTCTCGCTTCGTTTCTTAACCAAATGAACAGAGTGGTAAGGCATAAACTCATAACAAAACGCCAAAATTCAACAATTAAACTTTTTACCAAATCCACCCCCTACTGTTTCACTATTTCCAATGTATTATGCTCGGCGCATATTTTTTTTATGAAAATAACATGAACAACAATAAAGTTGAAAGTGTTCTAAAGTACCAACCTCCAAAATGACATTATTAGACTTACCTTGAGATTATCTAGTGCTTCCAAAAATCTCTTTGGATTTGAAAATTCATCTTGAAAGTTCTCCGCAATAGCAATGTTATGAAGAACCTACACATAAAAGTGAAATATTTATATAAGAAACATCCATAAGAGTTTAACCATTAAGAAGTCAGAATATCAAACAAAACAGTAATGACCTAATATTCAACTTAGCATGCTAAATCCAATAACAAAAATAAGACAATGAAAACAATATCACAAGGGCTACACATAAGTACATAACAGAGAGTAAAGAGCACTCTTCCATTCTTTCAACTCATGTCCTCCCATTTACTTGGGAGATTATTATAATTTAATATACATATGCTACTTTTGAGATAAACAAAAGTATGTTAATCTCAATATATATTAGGTTAAAGATCTTCTAACGGTTGAGAATAAAAGAATAAAACCAAATTCAGAACGTAAACCAACAGCACTTACAACCATGGTACATGTATCAATTATCAGATATCAATTTCAAGTACCAAAAGATCAAATACTTCTATAGCCAGCCAACTATACATGCCTGTTAAGTTACCCAAGAGAACAAGAATGAATCCAATACAGCCCACGGCCCTAATTAACTATAGGCATTAATATTATTCAAAAGCCCGCATAAACAAAACTAGTTAGTTGTAATGCATTTTGTGAAAAGTCAAAAGTTTAAGTCTAAAACCTAGAGTTGCCTTTTTAGTTTGTTCTACAGGTGTCACCTTTCTGCATTTATTCAAAAGGGGTTACCAACAATAAAATAATGTATAGTTTTAAGATCAAACTGTCAGGAGGTACTTTTCATAGGAGATGGTTTATCATCATCCTTTACCTTGTTACTTTTGTTTAATGTTTACAGCACTTATGGTTATGGCAATAAGAAACAGAGAAATAAATTCCAAATCTTGGGATACCTTATGGCTTTTGATGTTATGGTTGAAGCCATATACTATAACAAGAAATTTTAGTATGTTCACAACAAAATGATTATAAAAATCCAATGCTCATAAAAGAGGGAGCTTGTATAGTTGTAGGATGCGAAAGAGATGGCAGCATTCAATGAAAGAAGTATACCTAACTGACATAAAACTTAAGACACATGGTGATGGAATGAGAAGGTGAAAGAGGCTATTAAAAAGCTAACTACACAAAGTATGCAGGAGAATGCGGTGCCAGGTAGTAAAAACAAATATGCACGACGTCCACATACAAGTAGCAGAAATCAATGTGTCATCATGTGATGTGGTATATATCTTAATATGATGATAATATACATGAGAATGGGGTGCCGGTAGTAGAAAAATATGCTAAAGTTTACTTTACATAGAAATGCAAGGATAAATGAGATTCACATATACTCATAGAAGTTTGAGACTTGATTTTTGTAGATGAATAAATTGAATCCAACTTATACTCTTTGTTACTTCCCTCTGAGTATTTTCATTCTCATCACTAACAAGAGTGAAAATAGAAAACCATTCATCGTGTTACACTCTCCTTAATGGGCATGTCAACTAGTTCAAAAACCCTTTCCAAGAAAGAAAGAAGTTAAATTGCAATCCATGTATTTTAGATACATATATGACTATATTAGTATTGTAATATGTGTATAAGAAGGTTCCCCCTAGAGACTATAGAGTACAGACTATTCTATATCTAATTTTCTACCAATACATTATCTGAATAAAAGGTAGGAAAAAAGATGGCATCTAACAGACAAACACAAAAAAGAGTATCACTTTAGTAGACACACATACATAGTCATCAAATTCCCTCTTGCCAAAGAGAGTTTGAAATTATATATTTAACTAAAACAAATTTCTCACTTTTTGTATTCAAATAATACTTTTGTATCAAGTAATCACAGATACTCTGTTTCCTCCAAAAATATTAGCTACGTATGTTTCTACTCCAATATATCCATGATCATATCCATTTATGGCATCAATACTAACCTTGCCACTGGTCATCAGAAGAGAATAAAAACAAACTTAAAGCTACACAGCAAGTTTCAACAGCAGTCACAAAATGCAACTCTCTTAAAATTGGCACAACAATTGCAATGCATTTTATGACAACCACACTTGCTTTTGCTTAACCCGTATTTCTTCTACATCCAACATCATTTTTTAATACTAATGAACATCAAAACCCGAACAGAAAATGTGAAGACCATCTAGCCAACAAAGCAACCTAAACAAACTACCTGATCAAGACCAAACATGTAATCCTGACTAGAGCCTCCACAACATGTCAAAATGATATTGACAAAAGTTCACCACATTACTGGATGTAGCAGTTGAACAAGATTTCTATTCACTAAACCATTCAGTGCAAACTACAAAACAGGCACAAACTAGTTGAATCAACCACTCACATTTCCACAAATTTAACTCTCCAACAGAATAAAAAAAACAAAACCACATGCAGTCAAAAAACCTACCCATACCATAAACCAAAACAATTCTCAACACAAAACTACATTCTAAACTCCAATCCAAATCAATTATCAAAACAAGTAAAGAAACAAGTGAAAAATTGACCTTGGGATCATCCGGTTTCTTCTCCAAGATCCGATTCAAAACCTTAAGACAATCAACATACTTCCCCAACTGAAAAAGCACATACGCCTCCTTCGCTAACGTCTGAGTAACAGAAATCAAGTCAGCATCGGACGATGAAGAAGCGTCACCTCTACTGTTATTAACCACTGATAACGACTCCATTATTCCTCCAAACCAACAGATCGAACAAACAATCAGCAATTCGAAAACAAATAAACCCTAATTTTCTTATTTCCACATCAAAAAATTGTTTGGATCGAGCGGTTGAAATCAAGCACCTGAATCTGTAATGTTGTATATATGTGTGTATGTGTATATGTATATGTAATGTAATGGTGAAGTGAGAGTGATTTTGGGGGACAAAGAGGGAGAGAGAAAATCTAGTGATGGATGAGGGTTCGTGTTGCTGCTTGCTTGCTTGCTTGCTATCAAGTTTGGGGATGGGTTCAGTTTAGCGAATCGGATCGATTTGTGCTACAATCACAGTGCATTTAACCGACTTGCCTCACAGACCGATGATATGCTCCACGTGTTTTGATCTAACGGTTGAGACTATTGGTTGTTGAAGTGAGATTTTCGTTTTCGTGCATCACCAATTGGAACTAGTGTTTTCAAACTACATAAATAACATATTATTTTAGTTTCAATAGATAGTTTTAGTGATAAATAAGCGGTTGTTTGATAAATATTAAGAGATTCAACTAATGAGGTTGTCTGAAACATAATACTTTTTGTATTTGCTCAGACCTTCGGTTATTTAGACGTCTCAGTCAAACACCTTTATGTCTGATCGATTCAGACGTGAGCCTCAGAATGAGTTCGTTCAATCCCCTTAACATCTCTCTCATTGATAGTGTGTCTTAATGGTTCATATCTCTTAATCATTCAGCACTTATGGGTTGTTTGTTTTACCTCTTAATGGTTCAGTTCAATGCTTAATTATTCAAATTCAGCATTCAGAGCGTTTGCTTCATAAAAAAGAGCTTCTGAATGGTTCGGTTAAGTGCTTAATGGTTAAGAGATTGAAAGATGTTGAATGGAACTGAATGGAGCATATACTAAACTTATCATCACATGAAGTTTTACCTCAATATCTCTCTCATTGATAGAGCTTTTTAATGGTTCAGACCTCTTAACCATTTAGCACTTAATGATTCAGATTTTGTCAGACAACCTCTAATGATTCAGTTTTTGCCAAACAGCCTCTAAGATTGTTTGGATGGTTTGTGTACATGTTAATTTTTCTTTTGAACGGCTACATCTTAAGATGGGTAAGGCAAAGACCGTTTTGTAAATACATGATTATTTAACGGATAGTGTTACTTTCATGCCATAATATTCACATAATAATTTGTTAATTCAGTTTATCACGGTACGACTTTACAAAATTATTATAAAAATATGTCGAATATAATATAAACCGTCTAAATTAATGAAACGTGTTGCATGATAAAGATTCGCACGATATCCAAGGGTACCCTATTACGTCCTGATTAACCTCGTCATGACATCACCTGAAGTTTGTATCGTATAAGTTAATTAGATTACATTAAGTGGAGTTAGGATCGGCTCTATTATGTATTTAGGTAAAACCCTAGCTTGGATCCCCCCAAATATCAAGAGCCCCAAAATTTTGAGTGTTGAAGATCATCGTTTCTGCATACTAAAGTATCATAAGAGACTTGGAGTCGTAGAGGCTGTTTGTTTACCTCTTAATGGTTCAGTTCAGTGCTTAATCATTCAGCATTCAGAGCGTTTGTTTCAGAAAAAAAGAGCCTCTGAATGGTTCAGTTAAGTGCTGAATGGTTAAGAGACTGAGAGATGCTGAATGGAACTGAATGGGGCATATGCTAACTTTATACTCATCTGAAGTTCTACCCCAACATCTCTCTCATTGATGAAACTTCTTAATGGTTCAGACCTCTTAACCATTCAGCACTTAATGATTCAGATTTTACCAAACAGCCCCGTAGTATTGAGATCAATGTGTTGAAATTTACTGACAAATAATAGCTTATAATCTAGTGATGGTATGAGTGTGCTTCTAGAAGTTGTTTCTTAGTATTGATCAAAGGTGATGCTACAACATGAAGAGTGGGCTCGTTAGTCATGAGAATCAACTTAACAACCTTATCAAATGCTTCAAAAATGTTAGTTTTATTTGCTTTATTAGAAAATGCCCCAAACTTTTTTGGTTTTATTTAGAGCCTCAAAAAACGTTGAGCCGTCCATGAGTATTATATATATTATTGTAAAACTCAAGAAACATACCAAGTGTCAGTTATAAACTCTATTTAGAAAATCTATAAAAGACTATTAGTCTCGCTGTCACCCTTTAATTAGCTCAATGTAACCTTAAGTTGCCTTCATTGCCCGTATGCGTACCATATGCAACGTAACCTTATGTTGCATTCATTGCCTCGTAGATCATGTGCATGACAGCAAAAAAAACTAAAAGCTCCTGTTAAATCGTTGTATGAGTATGGAAAAGCCACAAGTACAAAATTAGTATGCATCACCATTTGTCAACTTTGACCAAATCTAAGTGCATTAACGGTCGAAGTGTACTAGCTAGTACGTAGCTTGGTTTAAACCATACCTCCACCTAAAAATCCAAGGGTCACAAAGTCCAACAAGCCCATATCCTTTGTGATTTGTCAGCTCACTAACAAAATAGACCAATATTATTAACAAGATAAATATTTGATATTGAATTGATAACGAAGGTATATATTTCAACATTTTTCATGGATATATATGCCTAGTTGCATCATATTTCACCACTTGGGAAAATGCCTTAATGTGCATTGTTAGACGTATGCAAAACAAATTAAAGTTTCCAAATGATAAAACTATATGCAAGAATTATCATACTTTATTATAAACTAGATTTAAGACCCGTGTGTTACACACGGGTTAAATAATAATATTTATAAAGAAACCATTATCATTATGTTTAGAGATTTGGAATTTGTAAATATTTAATATTTAATAATGTTGCTCCACCAACTCATGCATGTCACTTAATATTTTCCCTCTCAAACTTTCTAAAATAGATTAGAAAATTCTTCAAAAGTTATCTCTTAAAACCTTAATTTATTATATAGATGTCAGATGTGCATTTGTTAGACTTCAAACGGTGTACTTGCTTAAAATTTACATGTCTAAAACTAGCAAGTTGTCCAATATTAAAACATGATGCTTAATGGCACAAAATGCATTTAAAAGCGCAACTTTGTAATTCAGCATGATATTTCCTTTTGATGCATACATCATTCTCTCGTATGAGAACATATTGTATACTTGCCTTAAGCCTGTAGAGTATTTTTTTTTTATCGGTCATAACCATATAATAATATAATTTTTCTCTGAGTTGTGGTTCATGATCAGTTGTATACTTTTATAGTTGTATATGTTGTTTGTGGAGGCTGCCAAACACCGAGCTTAGACCCACACCTAATTAAAGATCCATTTTTTGTAAAACTTCAGGTTCAAGTTAGGAAACCACATATTGTTCGCTACATATAGATGTTTTAACTCTTATGTATTGTAATTCTTTTGAGCACTTAATACAAAAATATACCTTTGATGCAGTTACTGGGCGTAAATCACACCAATCAAACCCCTAAATGTTACATATCGGCATATTGATGTCATATTGCATAGAGATTATTGGTGTAGCTGTAACACTCAACGTATGTGTACCGTGTACGCCGCAGAGCGTATTACATGTTGTCCTCGTAATCTATGAAAGATGCTATAGAGACCTAGGAGAGCCTCTGTTGCGTTTGCAGTAATAGGGATCCCCAATGCCAACGAAAAACATATATTGGTGTTAGATGTGTGGTTTCGATCTCGGTCCTTAAACCTCTAAGTGCTTCGATCATAGGCTGTTACACAAACCGTAGTTATAAAAAAATCAAATCCTTTAATCATGCGATGTGCGGAACACGTCTAGCCTACATGATAAAGGGGTCACACCTCCTCACAATTAGGGTTGTTCACGAGCCGAACCGAACCGAGCGAGCCTCTGCTCGTACTCGGCTCGAATTGAAAGCGAGCCGCTCGGTTTGGTTCGAATGTAGGGAAACGAGCACAAAACTACTGCTAGCACTCGCTTGGTTTACAACCGAGCGGCTTGGTTCTGCTCGATTTAGGAGACGACATCCTACAAAAAATCCAAAGAACGACAATCGATTTAAGACATCGAACTTAAAAGACTGTCAATTGTTCACGTATCTGTAAATTAAACGACATTCAATTGTTCACGTACGGCGTACTTGCTATTCGATTTGGTGACTGGAGAGCAGAAGGTGATGTACGAGGATCACGACTGACGCACGAGGAGGAGGTGACGAGCAGGAGGAGGCGACGGCCGACGAGCAGAAAATGTGTGTTTGTGTTTGTGTTGTTATGAACTGAGAATGTGTGTTTGTGTTGTTGTGACTTGTGAGATAGGGTTAGGGTTAGGGTTTGAGTCAATTGAGTTTGGGTTATTGAGTTATGGGTAATTGGGTATAAAAACTTGTCTTGGACTTTTAGTATCACTTATGGGCCAAAATAAATTGGACTCATTGATCAAAGTTGGCCAAAATAACTTAATATATTATATATAAAATAAATTAAAAAAATTCGAGCCAAACCGAACCGAACGGACCCTTGCTCGTTGCTTGGCTCGTTTACAAACCGAACCGAGCGGAGCGGCTCGTTTACAATCGAGCGAACAAACGAGCGAGCATTTTCCGAGCAATTTCCGAACGAGCGCTGAACGACGAGCGATTTGAACAGCCCTATTCACAATACCCGCCCAAACAACAAAATATATAGTAGTGACAAAAAGTTTTATAAAGTGACAACTCGCTTTATTTCTTTTTTTGACAAACAATTTAATTTATGATTTTTTTCACTTTGTTTTTCTTTTCTTTATTGTTTTTATTTTTATAATAACACATTTTGAACGTGCTAGGGTTTACAAAGAAAAAAGTAAAAGTATATTATGTCTTCTAATCCATAAATGCATCATATATATATTTTTTAATATAAATTCCAAATCAACAAAAGTTAAACGATATAAAAAGGTGTAACTTGTTACCAAAAGTTGTCTATTTTGAGAGTTTTAACGGAAACTCCAAACAGACGGGAATCTTGATCGGGGATATTTGTAAACAAGTTTTAGGATTGGCTAATACGTAGATCCAACGTGTCGATATTATCTAAATTTTATACTCTCAAATTTTATTTCAAACTTTCACTTTACTCCTTTGTTTTTTAGTCAAGTCTCACATAGTCTCATAAGTTTTTGTTTATGACACAAGTCCACGTTATATCAACTTATTTTACTTCATCAATATTACGTACACCCCAATATGCCAAGAGCCCAAGATGATGCATAGAAATAATTTTATTTCACCCCCAAGACACAAAACTTTGTTATTTGATGGTTAGATGTTTATGACTTAAGTTTACTATACTTGTATTTGTCTGTTTATGTTGTTTAAAAAATATTGTTTTAATATAAATAATCGAACACGATACACAATAAAACGAGAGATGTAGTACATGGTGATACAAAGTGAAAAAATGAAAGTATGGAACACAAGGTATAACACTGTGTGACATTTGGTTTAACCCCATGTTAGATTGGATACACGAAAATCATAACAACGCATACATCAAAATAATAATAAGTGCGGTGGTCAAGTTTAGTAGGTAGAACATGTGTTCATTGTTTTTAACAACTATTTTCAAAAGAAACAATCAAAATAGCATGTCAAGTTGTCCCATACAACCTCAAGTTAAAATATTTAACAAAGCCTAAAACTACAAGGGCTTCAAATAACAAAACCCAAAACTACAAGGTTCTATAATTTAAACAATCAATTGGCAACATAACAACTCAGATCCAATCAGACAGAAGATAACAATAATAATAATCTAAACACATCGCCACGCAAGTTTCAACAATGGCGATCCAAACACCCAACTTGTTCATCGATCACAATCCATTATCTCCCCTTATAAATAAGCCATCAATCACGATTTCTTTTTCATCTCATATCCCAGCCAAAACCACACTCACTTCTTCTAAATATCGAAGAACAACATCCATTTCATCTTCTAATCAGGTACCTTAACCTTCCATTAATCTTTCAATATAACACAATTGTGTTGGATTGTTCATAATTCTATTATTTGATTGTTCACAGAACAGAGAATCAGTGTTGGATTATAGCAAACAAGTGAATAATTTCGATCGAAAGCAAGCGGAGATGACGATTGGACCGGTGGTTCAGTTATCCGGGAGGAGGTTGATGGTGAAGGACCAAACTATTTTGACAGACGTGTCTGAGAATGTGGTAACTTCGTCGGGTTCGGAGTCGGGTCAGACCGACGGGGGATTCATCGGGGCGGTTTTTGAAGAAGAAAATAGTCGGCATGTGGTGTCGCTAGGGCGGCTTCATGGTGTCCGGTTCATGGCTTGCTTCCGGTTCAAGCTGTGGTGGATGGCACAAAAAATGGGAGATAAAGGAAGTGAAATCCCTAATGAAACACAGTTTCTGTTAATGGAAACAGTTGAGGGAAGTGAGAAGATTTATATTGTTTTATTGCCATTGATTGAAGGGGCTTTTCGAGCTTGTCTCCAGGGGAATGCTGGAGACGAGCTCGAGGTTTGTGTCGAGAGCGGTGATGTTGATATTAAAGGGTCTGTTTTTTCACGTATGGTTTACGTGGGTGTAGGAACAGACCCTTTTAGTACGATCACAGATGCAATTAATACAGTTAAATTGCATCTGAGATCGTTTAAACATCGGGAAGATAAAAAGCTTCCTGGAATTGTTGATTATTTCGGGTGGTGCACTTGGGATGCGTTTTACCAAGACGTGACTCAAGAAGGGGTCGAGTCTGGGCTAAAAAGTTTAGCCGCGGGTGGGACCCCTGCAAAGTTCGTGATCATTGACGATGGATGGCAGTCCGTTGGATCGGATGATAAAAAGATCGAAGAATCACAACCGATAATGAGGCTAACTGGGATTAAAGAGAACAAGAAGTTCCAAAGTGAGGAGGACCCTGCACTCGGGATCAAGAACATAGTAGATATTGCGAAAAATACTTACGGGTTGAAATACGTGTATGTGTGGCATGCAATAGTAGGATATTGGGGCGGGGTACGCCCCGAGGCCGAGGGTATGGAGGAATATGGATCGTTGATGAAATATCCAAATGCGTCAAAAGGGATTATAGCAAATGATCCTCTGTGGGAAACTGATATGTTGAAACTACAAGGCTTGGGGCTAATGAACCCAAAAAAAGTTTTCAAATTCTATGACAATTTACATAAGTATCTGGCTGCAGCCGGTGTTGATGGGGTTAAGGTCGACGTTCAATCCATATTGGAGACGCTCGGGTCTGGTTTAGGTGGTCGGGTAGCCTTAACCCAACAGTATCATCAGGCTCTTGATGCATCCATAGCTCGTAATTTTCCGGATAATGGCTGCATTGCATGCATGAGCCATAATACAGATGCCCTTTATTGGTAAATCTCTTTAGCCCTTGTACATACTTACAAATTTGTGTATGCATTTGTATCTATTTAAGTATTGATGGGCTTTTTATCATGTAACCAGCTCTCAACAAACTGCGGTGGTTCGGGCGTCCGATGATTTCTACCCTCGTGATCCCGTGTCACACACGATCCACATTGCATCTGTGGCTTACAACAGCGTCTTTCTTGGAGAGTTTATGCAGCCTGATTGGGATATGTTCCATTCGCTTCATCCTGCTGCTGAGTACCATGCATCCGCTAGGGCAATCAGTGGTGGTCCTCTATACGTAAGGTAATAAAGTGTGTGGGTTGGTTAACATGTCAAAAAATGCACAACACAAACTGGTTATATGTATCATAATACTTAAGGTTCATTAATATCTTGGATAAGTATGGCTTATTTTTGAATATTTTTCATGACAGTGATGCTCCTGGGAAGCACAATTTTGATCTTTTAAAGAAACTAGTGCTGCCTGATGGTTCTGTGCTTCGAGCGCGGTTACCTGGTCGACCTACTAAAGATTGCCTATTTGTTGACCCGACCCGTGATGGTGTTAGCTTGTTGAAAATATGGAACATGAACAAGTATACTGGAGTTATTGGTGTTTATAACTGTCAGGGAGCCGCTTGGAACACCATTGAACGAAAAAACACTTTCCACGAAACCCGACCAGATTCTATAACTGGAACCGTGAAGGCCCATGATGTGCACCTCATTGCTAATGCTGCAGTGGGTCCGGATTGGTCTGGGGATAGTGTGATGTACCGTCACCATACACGAGACCTTATCGTTTTACCTCATGATGCGAGTCTTCCCATTTCATTACATGTTCTCGAGCATGACATTTTTACAGTCACACCTGTTAAGGATTTGGGATCGGGGTTGAGTTTTGGCCCATTAGGGCTTATCGACATGTTTAATTCTGGTGGAGCCATTGACGTGCTAGAGTACACCATCGAAAGTGGTTTGGCGATTGTGTCTATGATGGTTAAGGGCTGTGGACGGTTGGGTGCGTATTCAAGGACTAAGCCGAAAAGGTGCATGGTCGGACCAAGTGAGGTTGAGTTTGAATATGATACAGAATCCGGGCTGTTGGTCATGAACTTGAGTCATATGCCTGTGGAGCAAAAGTGCCATGACATCAAAATTCATTTATAAAGTAATAGTATGCTTTAGAATTATATAGAAGATTTATTGGGTTATTGAAGTGATATGATTTACTTTTTGTTTCTTGTTTCTGTTACAAGTTATAAAAACATTTTTAATCACATTGGTAAAAAAACCCGGGTTGAAACCGTTCGGGTCTGAAATTCCGAATCATATATAGTTGATTCTAGGTTGGTCCAATTCTATTGTTTTGTCGTCCAAATCGAGCCCCTGGACATACACCATCAACACAATTTAAACTACTAAGATTGAACTCACCGACTATCATGGCAAAACAAAACAAAAAAGCTAGACAAAAAGTATAAACTAGGCAAATCTTTTACTTCTCTCCCAGGTTTAGAAATACAACTAATAACCCATATTAATCAATCCTGTTAACTAGTTATGACCATAACATGCACAAATGAGCACAATCTAAGTAAATGAAACGAAAACAGTAAATACCAAACCCTCAACTAAATCGGAAACTCCATCTTCACAAGTGAGTGCAAACTCTCTGTCGGTTCACATTGCAACCAGTCCTTAGCACAGAAAAGCGCCTCTACAGTCTCGGGCCTCAAAGATGACCGATAACCGTCCATCTCATTCAAACCCAAGTCAAAAACCGACCCCGGAGAAACAGTTGAGACAGGAATAGTCAAGATATCATGAGCCATCTTTGATAGTGTTGGATACTTCACCTTGTTCAGCTTCCACCATCCCATAACATCAAACTCATGAATCCTAGGCAAAAGTGACTCTTCCAAATACTGATCCAACTCTGACTTTGACTGCTGACTTGTACTTTCCATAATATAGACATCAAAATCTGTGAGCCCAAGCCCGTTACTTAAACCGCCACTGCCACTGCCTGAACCGTCGTCTTGTTTTTGATCACCAGAACCTCCATTTACTTCAACAAAAGCAGGGGTGAGTGGCAATGGAAGTGCTACATACTCCAAAAATAGCTCATGAACCCCTTCATCGACAATTTTAATATAAGTTGCAGCGTCATCCCCATAAATCTTTGTAAAACTGAAATCAACTAACTTCATTTTGAACCGCGGGTCCATAACCACTGCAATTGCTAAAATCAAACAGCTGCTTTTCCAGTATTTATCAAAACTTTCCAGCATCGGTTTTGTTAAGGTGCTAATTTCTTGATCTTCACTTGTGGATGCACGCATCAGCTCCAACTGAAGTTTCCATGCTTCGTGAAAAAACGTATTAGCTGTTGGAACAACTGATGATGTCAACAGACTCGCGGTATTATAAAGCAGCTTCAAATGTGTACAAAGGTTCTCTACAAGCCTCCATTCTTCAACACTCGGGCCTCCACTGAAATCAGGATCTATAGTATCTAAACAAGAAAACACTTCTTTCAACTCTAAAGCTGCTAATAACATTTCATAAGTCGTATTCCATTGCGTTTGATCATCGAGTAACAAAGTTTTAACACTTAACACTTGAAGTTGTTGCTTTAATGCAAAAAATTTCTCCTCTAATGGTTCTGATGTTTTCACATACTTCACACAGTTTCTGACTTTTGTAACTGTTTCTTGAACTGCTTTTAGTGCCTCTTGTACAATACTGCTTAAAGATTTAGTAAAACAATTTGTAAGCAACAATTGACCGTTAAGGATGTTCGGGTTCTTCTCTGAAAGCAAGCCCCTAAGACTATTAAGCCCAATCTCACTAACGGGCTGATTTATAGTAAGTGAGAATAGTTTTCCATTCAAGTTCCAATCTGATAAACAAGCAGATACTGCATGGCTGAAAGCTGAGTCTGACTCTGGATACGGTTCCATCACGACATTTAGTAATTTTTTGTGTATTTTCCAGTCACTGTCAATGAATTGACCCGTTACAAAAACATATCCCGTCGTATGGTGTGACTTCCAGAGATCAAGAGTAAGACAGATCCGACCTGGCATTCCTTCAATCAGCTTGTGAACTGTCTGTTTTTCTCTAAGATAAGTTGCCACACAGTCACCTTGAACCGTATTAAAGTTACCCATGTTGAAACTAGGCTGCAAGTTATGCACAAAAGCCAAGAACCCTGCATGTTCAACCATATCAAGTGGATAGTCATGCATTATAATCATTCGCGCCATCTCTTGGCGACACATATCAGGGTCAAACACAGAGTAAGAAACAGTTGGGCTCTTGTAACGCTTTTTAGGTGCACGACTAACAGGAACCGTCTTTGGGGTAACCGGATCATGATCATCATTGTTGCGAAAAACAACCGCACAACCACCTTTAGCAATGTGGCGTTTTAAGTGACTAGTTCCTGCAACCTTTGAACCCGTACTGTATGCAAACGATTGCTTGCATTGTTTACAACACGCTCTTCTAACTCCTGAACCGACACTCTCGATTGTAAAATACTCCCAAACGATTGATTTCTTCTTCCTACGTTTCACAGGTGGCGTGTCTACATCATTCATTGGTGTGTCAAAATACTCTGGCTGCATCTCAACACTAACCATTGCATTACTTTCAATTGGTTCAGTCTCCATATCTGTAATAATTATAAATCAATACATAAATTATAATATATTTAAAAAAATCAAAACTGTCTTCCATCAGCTTGTTATGTTATCCTACAACACCAATTTCGACAAATCTAGGGTTTTTTCATCACAAAAATTAGGGTTTCGAATAATTCTACAAACTATAAGCCTATAATCCCAATTAGCAAGAATCATTAGCGTAATTTAATGAAGAAAACGATGAACAATCCTAATCAATCAACAGCGACTAAAATCCGAGAAATCAATTAGAGTTAGGGTTTATAAAAGTACAAACGTATGAAATATATGTATATATATATACCGTGTGGTGATGGCTGAAATCGATGAAGGATGGATGAAAAACCGATAAAAGAAGATCCAAGGTGAAGCCTGCAATCGTTGATCCAGGATGGTTTGGTGACGAAGGGGGATTGAATTGGGCTTAAACTGAAGAAAAGAAATTGGCCGATGAAGAGAAAATAAACCCTAAAGAGATGGACTTATGAGATCCAATAAAATTGTAGCGTGTGTGTGTGTGTGTGTTATAGGCGCGGCCCACCACTTGTTTTGTTATCAGCGTTAGTTGGGTTTGGATTTTATCTTATTGAGACAAAGTCGGATGTTATGCTTGTTTGCTCAAAAAGCCGAGAAATACATTTAATTTTTTTAGTTTTAATCATTGACGGCCCCATCCAATTATCTCTATTTCTCGAAGGAAAATTCGTATAAAAGTTTATTTGTCAGTCCTGTACCGGATATCATCCTAAAAATAAAAGCATTTTAGGTGAGGAGACACCTGACAATCTAACGCTCATATTTTACCGAATAATTACTGTTCTCTCAGTAATTTTTTCATTTACGTATGCTGATTTCTAAAAAAAGTATTTATTTTTCTGATTTAGGTATAATGTTTTTATAATTTTATAGCAACTACATGTTTATTTAGATTTTGAATACACATCATAGAGTTAATTACATAGATAGTGTGTGTGCTATGTTGATATCGTAGGTTTGATCTTTAGCTTTAAGAGGTAACATAGACGGTTCTTACCGTTTTACATTCAAATCAATACCCTTTTGTAGTACTTTGACACGATGATAATGTCTTCTTAAAAATAAAGCTCCATTGTTTTATGATGGTCATGATAGTGATTAATTATGATCGGTGATTCTTCTTATTTAAAAATTAAACTTGATATGTATCTAGAAGAATTACAAATAACGTGTTATATAAATAACACGGTTTTGTATCATAGTCCTTTACATGTATAACTAATTCGTCTTCTAATTTAAGTCTATATAAAAAGTCTCTCTTTACCTTTATCATCACGTTTACCTTTGGAATATGATACCCAACCCTACTTATGCAATGATATATAGATGCTTTTTCTTTCCTTTTCTTTTACCTGTTCCCGACTTTAATTTAATTTAATTAATATATACCATAAAATATTGTAGTATTCATCAAATCAATGGTGTGTATGTATTATTATATACCATTTATCTTTTTATATCATCTTTAGTATAGAAAACGAGGGGCTGTTTGTTTACCTCTTAATGGTTCAGTTCAGTGCTTAACCATTTAGCATTCAGCATTCAGAGCGTTTGTTTCAGAAAAAAATAGCCTCTGAATGATTCAGTTAAGTGCTGAATGGTTAAGAGACTGAGAGATGCTGGATGAAACTGAATGGAACATATACTAACTTTATACTCATCTGAAGTTCTACCCCAACATCCATCTTATTGATGGAACCTCTTAATGGTTCAGACCTCTTAACCATTCAGCACTTAATGATTCAGATTTTGCCAAACAGCCCCGAGATGTAGCTTTGGATCACACGACAATGTCATTATCAATAACACAACGCGTGTAGGGATATATATCCTCATTTTCTAAATCCTATCACATAATAACAATATAAGGTAATTAAGGAGATAAAGCTTTTGGGTTTTATGTGGACGTACCAAGAATTAATAGATCTAACTTAATTGATATTTGTTAGATTGATGTAGCTAGCTAGTTCAATTCCCTGCTGTATACGATGCTACTTTCTAGCAGCTTGCTAAATTAAGTTGCTGCTTTGTTGTATTAATGCTATTAGTCTGACATGAAATATGAATATTAGTTTTTTTAAAAAGACTGTTGGTGCAACAACCTATAACCGAAGCATTCAGAGGTGCAATGACCGAGATCGAAATCCCGCCTCTAACACCAATAGGTGTTTTTCGTTGGCATTGAGGCTCCCTCATTACTATTTACGCAACGGAGGCTCATCACAACCCTTCTTAAAAACCAAGTCGGCATTAGTTAATAATTAGTATTTTATCCTAACATAAAGAAAAAATTTACAAAAATAATGAAAGTCTAATAACCGTTTCATATAAGTCAACTTAACTTAAAGAAAACTACCACTAAATATTACCAACATAGATGTGACATTTAAATCGGTTAAATGTCTATTTAAGATCTTAATAAAATCTAAATGAGTAAGTGTTTGAATAAAAGTATATAACTATCAAAATAATAAAAGTATAAAAAGATAAATTTATTGTGAGCCAAAAACATAGAACCGATAAAATTTAGAAATATGAAACATATTAAAGTAGAAGAAAAAAAGAAAAGAATTACAAAGACGAACCATCACACATGACATGTAATATGACCCAATAAAAACCAGTAATCTTCGCCGTTAAAAGTATATAATATGTGTTCACCTATATTAACTAATAAGTGAAATAAACTCATAAACGTAGAATAGTTTTACAGACAAAATATCTTTGTTTTCAGTTAATTCGGTTTACGCGTTTTGTGGGCTCTTAAGTCCTCACGCAAAGAATTTATTAGACCAAAATTCTAAAATCAAAAAGATATCAAATACCGCGTGATGGGTGAACACTCAACACACTCCATTCATCCACTCACACACCTCTGTTTCTTTCAACACCTCTGTTTCTTTGACCCTTCTTCTTCTTCATCAGGGGATCAGATATGTCTATATTAACCATCCTTTTTCTTGTTTTTCTGTTCTTAATCGGTCTTATTTCAACTCTTTTTCGAATACCCACAAAGAAAATCGCTACTTTATTTCGATTTCAATCATCAATTCAAGATTCACCCAAGAATCAAATCACCCAAGAACAGAGTAACAACAATAACAACAACAAGATGAAGATGAACACAAAGGCTAATTTTGATTCTGTTCCAAGTGAAAGAAAAGAAGAATTAAAGAGTGTTTTCGCCACTTTTGACAAGAACAAAGATGGGTTCATCACAAAACAAGAGTTATGTGATTCACTCAAGAACATAGGGATATCAACAAGTAATAAAGATTTGCTGGAAATGGTTCAAGGGGTTGATGTAAATGGTGATGGGTTGATTGATTTCAATGAGTTTTGTGTGCTTTTTGAGTCCATAATGAATGGAGAAGATGAAGATGGAAATATTGATCATGAAGATGGTAATTTGAAAGAGGCTTTTGATGTATTTGATGGGGATAAAAATGGAGTAATAAGTGTTGAAGAATTGGGATTGGTTTTGGATTCATTGGGGTTTAAGGAAGGTAAAAAGTTGGAGGATTGCAAGAAGATGATAAGCAAAGTTGATACTGATGGTGATGGTATGATCAATTTTAATGAGTTCAAGAACATGATGAAGAATGGTATTAATATTAGTTAAGTTTCTTGATTCGGGTTTATTTCGCGCTAATGGTAACAGTGATATACCATGATAACAAAGGTATTAGATTTAGGTATTGAAATAGGGAAGTTGTGTATAGTGTAGTATTTGACTTGATTTTACCTTGTGTGATGATAGTGTTTTCACAACTAGAAAGTAGTTAACTGTCTTTTGTATGTAGTTGAACAAGTTTAATGGGGTTTCATGTTAGTTTAGGATTATTAATAATTGTATTTTACAATAAGTTAAAGTTAGTAATCATAATTTAGAGTTCGAAAACCTCAAAAAGAACTTATTTGGAATTGTTGTCTAACAACTGTGTACAATTCAATTTGGGCTAAACACCACTTTGGTCAAAACCGGTTATTCATGGGGCAAACTGGTTTGAAACCGACTGGGTTTGTGACTGAAGAGAACCCTAATCGTTTGAAAAATGAATATGCTGGCTTTGGTCATTTAGAAAAAGCGTTGTCGCATGTCGGTTTATATTTGAATTTTAATTTTTTTAATGCCGTTGTATTGTTTGAGGCGTTATCAAACGACACTACAAATATTTTATTCCCTAAGTTATAGGTTTGTATTAGTGTATTACATAATCTATATTTGAAATAATTTTTATTCGGTGTGCGAATATCCACATTTATAAACATCGCGTCATTTTGTAGTACGAATTTTGCGGGTGTAGCGAGATTGGGGAGTTTACGGAATCAACTTTGTCAAGCAAGGGTCTTTGAAGTGGTCGAGTGTCGAGTTTGAATAGTTGAACTCGACACTTACAAATCACAAAGTTTTTTACATCGAGTATGTTGATAATCGTTTGACATCTCACATAACTTAAATGCAACTCAAATTATGGGTTCGTCAAGAATGGTGTAATCCTCATTTGGTTTTGAGGAAACTATAATTTTAATCGTCTCATGCGCAACGTGTGAGAGGTGAAATGACGATTCGTAACATACAGTTTTTTCGAGTATTAGCTAGTTTTTTGTCATACATACAAAATATACCGGTTATGCTAGCGACTTACTGATTGTAAATAAAAAATATATTGTATTATAGGTTGAAAAAAGTTGATGTAGTTAGGCTTTAATGCCCAAAATACAAAACCCACAAAAAACCATCTAATAAAAGGGTCAAAATGTAAAAAATGTGACCAAAATGTAAACCCAAAGTGAACAAAATGCAAAACTTACAAAAATATTATTAATAAAAAACTGGTGACCAAAAGGTAAACTCACAAATACAAAAGTGTCCAAAATGCAAAAAAAAACACTTTATGATGGCCAAATGCAAACCCAAAAAAATAATTTTTCGTTGTTGAAGACTTGAAGTAAATTTCTTTTTGCACTGTATTATAATCCAAACTTCAAAGTAATAGTAATATTTATTTTATTTTTTGTTCCTACAACATGATCACACTAACTATGATAATTTCTAGGGCCCATCACTAGAGAAGACCGATAGATCGATAGACTGATAGATCCTAAATACACATAATAAGTCGGGTCCCTGTCCTTATTTTTCATTCCGATTAGTGGTCCGTAGACACTCCTTTTTGAAATAGACACAAGGAACGATTTTTTTTAAACGACAATTTGGATCATCCACGGGTCACTAACTCATGCAATCATTTTCATTTCTTATCAAAGGAAAGTAACACTATATGAGACCACTCTCTTGCGAAAACCGAATCTTTAATTTTATGAAATTTTGGATACTTTACTCAAACTACTTGTGTTAACATCGTTGGCACTTGAGGAAGAAATAAGGTGAATATATTGAAATGATCCTTTCTCATTGTTTTATGTTTGATGTAGTAAGAGTCATGCATTGATTTTAGGCCCAATACAAAGCAATAACCAAGTTAAACAACAAAAGCAAACAATGTAACAAACAACAAACATAGTTACAATCGTCGAAAAAAATTACTCCCAAACATAGTTATATTTTCCTTTTTTAATCATCTTTAAATTAAATGAATAACATCCCATTAATCACCGATATTTAGTTATTTACAACACATTTTCGTAAAGTGTCCAAAATTGCCATTTGCCAGATGTCATTCACGCATCGGTTACATCAAAACAATGCAGTCCAACGTGTTTCTTCATCACACTCTACTTCGCACCCCCACCGTAACATTTAAAAAACCAACCAAATCGACGGTCAACTGTTCAATCCAGTACACGTGGCTGTCTTGCATTGGTTAACTTATAATATTATAGCAATTGTATTGTATATAATCCCACTCACAACACGATCACACTTCCCGCACTGTCCCTCTTCCATTTTTCATAATTCATTCACATCGAAATTGGATGATCGATCAATCACGTTTCAGTTTCAATTTCAATGCCGATTTGTAACATACATATAACCAAATCGCCGTCAAATCAAAATTTAGGTTTTTGAATTTTGATTATACAAACGCTAGCTTCTCATTAAGGTATTAATTGTCTTAATTTCATTTCTTAATCAACCTACATTCATTGCATTCAAATTTCCATTTCACATTCTTCGATTTTTCTTCATTGTTTTTTATTTAGGTCTCTTCATTTCATTGCTGCTATATGTCATTTGTTGTGTTTAAATATTAATAGTGTTTATAAAGCTTAATTTTACATATTCATTAGTAATTGAGTGCTGTATGGCTATAGTACTATGGAGGTTGATGATTTTTTAGCCATCGGACCAATTTTTACATTTATATGATTTTTCATTTAAACGTAGCAGGTGAGACAAGTTTTTTTTTAAGGTATCGGACCATTTTTTTAAGCTACTAGACTTAAATTTTTTGTTTTTGGTTTAGGGTTTGTTTTGGTTAGTGATTTAGAAGATAAACATATACTAATCACTTTGTTATGTAAATTGTAGAAGAAGAATCAAATATCCAAATGGTGAAGCTGGTTGCTGTTAGATTATAATCATTTGTACGGTATGGGTTCGAGATTAGTCGTATCGAGACGACATCTTCCGGGATACAGATGTTTGATAATCCTGATACTTGTACCAATTTGTTTCACTACAATCTTTAATCACTATGAAAAGATTACATACTTCTTGAGGCCAATTTGGGACACACCGCCACGTCCGTTGAAGTATTTACCGCATTATTATGCAGAAAACACTTCGATGGAAACGTTATGTCGCCTTCATGGATGGAAATTAAGGAATGAACCGCGTAGAGTGTTTGATGCTGTAATATTCAGTAATGAGCTTGATCTTCTTGAAGTTAGGTGGGGTGAACTTGATCCTTATGTCACCAAGTTTATTATTCTTGAATCAAATGCAACGTTTACTGGTCTTTCGAAAGAGCTCACTTTTGCTTCTAATCGTGAACGGTTTTCAGCTTTTGAGGATAAAATTGTTTATGGGTTTCTTCCTGGTGAATTGGCGTCTGAGGGACGACGTGTGAATCCGTTTTCTGTGGAGGCGCATCATCGGATTTCTATGAACGGGTTGATTAGTAGTTCGGGTATTTCTGATGGTGATCTTCTCATTGTAGCGGATACTGATGAAATTCCAAGTGGTAACACTGTTAAGTTACTTCAATGGTGTGATGGTTTGCCGCCTGTGTTGCATCTTGATATGAGAAAGTATCTGTATTCCTTCGAGTTTCCAACAGACCCGACTTGGAAAGCTACAAGTCATGTGTACAATCAGCATACTCGTTATATGCACTCACGCCAAACGGATCTTGTTCTTTCTGATACAGGGTGGCATTGCAGCTTCTGTTTCAAGTACCTGAGTGAGTTTGTGGTTAAAATGACAGCATACAGCCACGCGGACCGTGTGAAAAAGAAACAACATTTGGATCATACTAGAATCCAAGAAAAGATTTGTAATGGAGATGATCTTTACGACATGTTACCTGAAGAATATACTTTCAAGAATTTGATTGGGAAGATGGGATCAATACCTCGTACGGCTTCAGCAGTTCATCTTCCAACTTACTTGATACAAAATGCAGAAAAGTTTAGATTTCTTCTTCCTGGTGGTTGTTTACGCCCACCTGGTTGAAATAATTCTCATTAACATGTCATCTGTTTAAAAGATAGACAGTTATATCATATCGAATATTTAAGTTAAATCTTTTTTATTTCTGGATGAATAGAAAGCATTATGTTAGTGTCTCTTGTCAAAATATCATCTTTGCTAAAACTTTACTGTTTGTTAATCATGTTGCTACAAAGGATGTCAGTGTCTAGCTATCTTCGAGTCCATTGATCAAAATAATGAAGATGAATGGTTTTGAGCTCACAACAATGAAGGGAAGTTCACATCGAGATCCTTAAGATGGATGGTTTTATGAAAATAATAAATGACTCCCAACCTTAGTGAATTTTCTACCTTAGTGCTGAATGGTTAAGAGGTTCCATCAATAAAAGGGATGTTGGTGTACAACTTCAGATGAGTATAAAGTTAGTATATGTTCCATTCAATTTCATTCGGCATCTCCTAGTCTCTTAAACTTTCAGCACTTAACTGAACCATTCAGAGACTCTTTTTTTCTAAAACAAACACTCTGAATGCTGAATGGTTAAACACTGAACTAAACCATTCAGAGGTAAACAAACCGCCCCTTAGTATACTCCAGTAAGAAAATCTCTAACTTAAGGTATTCTGATGGTAAATTTATCATCTCATGAGAATCATGCCATTTATTGTTTTGTGTTAAAAGCTCTTGGTGGGTTACGCGTAGATGTGGGTTCACGAAATAGACAAATCCAAGATATATAATTAAGTCGTTTTAACTTAAGCCAATATTTCGGGTCTTATATCCATAGAGACGAGTAGGAAATAGCTTGGATAATCTTTAAAAGATCCTCAACATTTTACCACCGAGAAATTAAACACCATGAAGTGATGACCGTACGTTACAAGACTTAAGTTATCACTTATCATCAAGTGGGTAAATTAAACCGGCCAACTTTCCGGCAACACAAAAACAACCCAAAAGCCATGTTGTTGGGTAATAGTGTTGTGGAGGTCTTTGCCACAATTGGGTCAGTTCATCAGTTGAAGAAAAGCCCACTAGTAAAACCCTAGTGTTCCCCCTCTATATATAGTTAGACATGTTGTATTGTAATGTTTGCTACTTCTTTGAACTTAATAAAACATCTAGTTGTCATATAGTGGATGTAGGTCAGATCCGGACCGAACCACTCTAAATCATTGTGTCTTTGTTACTTGCATTTCATATATCTTTGTGTTGATTGTTCTTGTTTGTGTGTGATCGAGATCCGGTGTTTGTTCCTAACAACTGTTACGTGTATTCATCCATCACATATATCTACCTACCTCTACCACTGGCCGCCTAGCTATATATATATTCATCTCAAAGATCTTTTGTTTCCAATGTACTAGTAATCTGTCAAGTCTGAGGTAAGTTTTAATTTTTATTATAATGTCTATATATAACCCATCACTTATAACAAACTGAAACTAAACGATTAGAACCATTAATAATCTGGCAGGCAGGAATGGAAATGAATAATACTCTGATGTACCCTTACCAATTAAGCATTACAAACATATATGTTGTTAACAGTCAATAAAAGAAAATGTCTTTAAAACCAAGTCTGTATATAAGCAGCTAGCTAGCTATATATACCTGAAGGACATTCAATCAAGGTTAAGTTGTCTACCAAATCTATCAACCATCCACAACAGCCGGAATGTTTCTCCATATAACTTCACGAGACAGAATAACAGTTTGTCTTATGATGTGGGTTGGTCTTCTTTCATCCATTGCAACTATTGCAGTATTCATTTGTTGGTCTAGTAATGGAACCACCATCCTAAGTTCAGTTTCCGGGTTCAGTTCTACAAAACGTATGGACCAGATATTTGTTGGGTAGTAGTTATTTGCAAAGGCACTAAAAAAGTGGATCGTTGTTTCGGGCATCCAAGTAACCTTTTGCACATAAGCTAGAATGCATCCAAGCATGTTTAATGGATGCTCAATGACTCTAGTTCCCCAAAAGGACATGTATCCTCATTCATTTCCTGTGCAATACGGCACATGATTGTTTGAGATGTTGAAGTCCAGAGATTGAACAAGATATTTCCTTGTTCTGGTAGATAGAATACCAACAAGCACCGCCAAGTTCCAATGTCACCTTAATGCCATCACGCTCCCTAATACCAACAACCCAGTTTTCTCGCGGGCTTCCGTCTCTTTTAAGGTAAGTAAAATTCCAATGTAATGCCCCCCCCCACGATCAATATAGTCAATCATAAACCCAGCCCCACGCACAATGTCTCTTAACCGACGACACGTGCGTCTGATCTGGGTTTCCGTCTCTTTTAAGGTAAGTAAAATTCCAATGTATATATATGCTTCACGGAAATGTGAGCCGACGAGAACGAGAGTTGATTCACGTCAAACTAATACCGAAAAATCTGCTGCAACACTGCCTTGTAATGACTGCTCCACCCAATCTTTCAAGTTCACATAAATGGTCCTTTGGAATGTTTAGATTGCCAATAACGCGGTAATATTTTTTTACTTCTCTTAAAGAAAGACGGTTGGACGTTTCCTTCGTAAGCCAAGCCAAGTAACTTCAGTATCTCAAAATCCGATCCCGATCATCACCAATCATGTTGAATATCCGTGCCTAACCTTAACATATTTACAACTAACACTTTTTTTACGTTAAACCAAGCCAAGTAACTTCAAATACAAATATTAGATTAAAAAAACTTCTTAATTTCAGGTATTCATATCGAATTAATAATTACGTAATCATTAATCATTTTTTAATTAATAATCCTTAATTATATAAAAATTATATTATTATTAAACTTTTATAAAATTATCTAGCTAGATGAGTTACTTAAGTTATTAAACTTTTATAAAAATATTACCAGTGTTTTAATCAAGAAAACTAACTTTTATATCATTAGAAAAACCTATATTTAAAATAAGTTACACAAATATTAGCATTTAAATACTTCAAGGACCAAAACTGAAACTATCTTTTAAAATTCATCTTTCAAATTTGCATCCCACGTTTTATGTGGACATTCCGGCATGCTCTAGCGAGTGCCAAGTCCAACTTTAATCATTTTTAACCAAATTCAATCGGTCAATGGCACAATATCTTGAATTTGCCAACTTTGAGGAATTTTGTAGAAAACGCTAAACCCATTTTTTTTTATCAAAACCGCCGAGGGCCATGGGTCTCGGGGTGTTTTTGGGTGGGGTACGTAAAACGACTTATTACACATAGTTTAACAACCGAGCACTTTTTTAATCTCATACTTTAAATGGCACATATTGTGAGGGTAAAGTATACATATTTGACTTCTATTAAAGAAATATGCTTACACATTTCCTTTACAAGCTTTAAGCTTATGACATTGAATACCTGAAAAACGGATCTTGAGACACTTGATCATTATCATTCAGGTGGAATATTCGTACCTAACCTAAACATATTCATAACTAACACTTATTTGACTTCTATTTATGTAAATTTAGGATTTGGATTTGGCAACAATACTTATTTTTAAGCATGGTGCGTAACTTTTGAATAAAATGTGTCTCTGCATACTACTCTAAACTAGGACCATATATCCAAGATGTTGGTGGATACCTATTTTACAATAGGAAAGTTTTTTTTTCCAACTCGCATCGGACACTTCAATCCTCATGACTGTCCTACTTACTCGATACTAGTTGTCTCTCTTTTGAGTCCCGTCTTGACAATTGCAAAGATGTTAGCCTTTTTGAGCTTCCCACTAGGGCCCTTTAGCTAAAAAAAAGGTTTATCACAATATTCCTAAAATTTAAAACCAGTAACTAAATTACCTCAATTCATTAAACTGGGGGTGATCTTGTGAGGATCTTAGAACAAAGGATCATTGTGTATTAACAACTATGACGGATCTAGGAATTTTTCTTAATGAAACCAAAATGAGTCACTTCATAATCATTTGAGACAATATGGGTAATGTAAAACGGGTCACGTCAAACGACAAAAGGTTACTATCAAAATACAAGAAAAATGGTTGTCCGAACATCATAGGTCTGATCACCTTGAAAAAAGATAAAAGTACTTAATGTTGTAAGTGACATATATAACCACCCATTATTTACCATAAACAACTTAGCTCTTTTTAATAATCCCTTACTTTAAACTAAGTTAGATCCTGTGTAATATAAGGTGTTAAATAAAAATATATTAAAATAATAATTAAATAAAAATATATTAAAAATAAATATTTAAATAATCGTGTACTTTTTAAGAAAAATAACTTGGTGTTAATATTGCAAACATAAAAATTAGAAGTATTAGAGATAAAAATCATAATTTTATTTTAATAACGTGGCTCCAATCTACTTTAATTAAATATTCAGAGATAAAGATCAAGATCGGTATATATATATATAGGTTTTTGAATTTAGATTAAATTTTACTATTACTAAACCAGACAAAATTCAAATTTAGCATTTGACGATGAAATTTATATTCAATTTCGATTGTACAAAGTTTAAAATGCTTGTGGTTTAAATTAGATAATAAAAATAGTAGTTGAGTCTTATATTCAAATTTTATGAAATTTTTTTAGCATGGAGTAAATAACTATGCAATCTAGTTAGTGAACTTGAGAAAAACGATCCGATGACCCTTGATAGTCACAGTTAAATATTCATATCTAACGTGAAGATGTTCGTAACTAACACGTACTTTTTAATCTTCGTTAAAAGAATCCCTCACGTCATTTAATCACCAAGGAGAAGTATGGGGTGATTAGGAAATTTGTAACACTAATTGCTATAGCATCCATAATATTATATAAAAAATGTGCTTTATACGTAACATGATTTTAACATCTTTTCTATGACATGATTTTAGAGTACCTCATATATTTATTTATTTTAATTGATATATTGGTTTTTACTAGTCTCAATTATTACATTTTGGTTTCTATCGGTCCTACTATTGAATTAGCTGTCAACGGTCTCAATTTTTATCACTTTGAAAACCAACGGTCCGTCGTTAAATTTTTTTTAACTCCGTTAAAATTTTTTCAATTTCAAGACCGACGTTTTAAGCATTTTGATCGGAAAAATAATAAAAATCGATTGATAAAAAAGTTACCTCGAAACGGCGCTCCCAACAACGAAACGGTGCTTCAATCAGGTGTTTAAACCTAACGGTGCTTCAATTTGATGTAAAAACTTTGTTGTTCAGAGAGTCGTTTCAAGCAAACCTTTACATTAATCGACTCGTATTACTCTTCCGATCAAAAGGCTTAAAACATCGGTTGTCACACCTCGACCGATGGTGGAATCATCGAGGCGGAGTAAGTGAATAGATTGCTCGTAGCTCATGGTACTAAAATGATTTAAATAATATTAAATCCAATATTCAGTTAACATACACATGAATCAAATAGACAATTAACTCAAAATATGCTAGATAACTCTTTATTAAACTAAGTCCGTGAATCCTATGTGTGAAGCATCTTGAGGTAATCTACTAAGCTGTAACACCTGAAATCATGTGAAAAATAGTATTTGACAGCTAACGAATTAGCTGGTGAGTAAACACAGGTTTGCATACATATATATATAATGATTGAAATGATTAAAATGAACAAAATGATTCAATTTCATGTTATGTTAAAACCTATCACGCAAAAGTGTATCACATTAGATAAATCGAGTGCACAATCAAACCTAGATGACTGCAGCCACTTAATTACACAGATTAAGCCGTAATGAGCAAAAACATATGTCGGTTACAATCACCACGCATGTATGTAAATGGGGTGGGCTTATCAGGCCAAATAGTACTATTATTGATGACTGTTGGTTTGAATATATAAATTAATGATTGTGCTAGAATAAATGTTTATCAACCTATGAAACACATAATTGCAAGTAATAACACACATGAATTGAATTGAATATAATGAATCAAATAAATAAAACTGAATAAATCGAATAATGATATAGTAGGTCACATGAATTCACCCCAAATTGAAAACCAGAAAAAATGGCTATGAATAACATTAATTTATTTTGTCCCCCTAAAATTTATAATAACATTAATTTATTTTGGCCCCCTAAAGTTTATCAGAAAAAGTTAACGGCCGTTACCTAAAAGGCCAAAAAACGTTACAAAATTTTAAATAAAGGTCAATCAGTGCAAAAAATTTAAAAAAAGGTCAGGAACCGTAATTTGACTTATTATAAAGGCCCAAAAATGTAATTTACTCTTTTTTTAAAGTTTTTTGTCTTTATATCAATCTAATCCTTTACTAAGGATTGTCAGGATGATTCTTGTAGGTAAGTTTATTGATGGATTGAATGTTAAAGTATTAGTTAACATAAAAGGATGATTCTTGTAATTTTCCTAATGTTTTAACCGTTCAAGCTTCATAATTTTTTTTTGTTTTAAGTCTATAGTCTTTTTCTGAAATGCTTCAATAATCTTTATTACTATAAAACAAAGTCCATTCTACAATTTCACCAAATCTCGAGTTCAGCCGAACAAAAGTGAGACGGAAAGTGTTGGTTTACAATGTTTCATGCTTGATTGTCTCGTGCATTTTCTTTTTATATATTAGTTATGTGTTCTTTTCTCCGCTGATCTTCAAGTTTTATACACAGGCTTAATTTAGAGAAAGCAAGGCTATCTCGGTCAGTTGTCCTTGAATAATTTAATGTGAATTCAGTCTAGTAAAACTAGGTTGTATCGTGTAACATGTCAACACATTCTAATTTGAATATGATTATTTGAAAAACATATATGATATAGAAATATGATATGTTTGAAATTGAAAATATCATCTCAAAAATCAAACTGACTTGACGAACCACCAATGTCTGTCATAGCTGTCTCAAAATGTGTAATTCTTGTTTCTCCATAGTCCATAGTGAATGAAAAAAAATATTATTACTCTATACGTTATAACCTTAAATCTTATTATGGTTAGAAAAGACACGTGTTTAATAATAAATAAATAATTAAATATAATTGTTTCTCCAACAAAGCCCTAAATTTTTCGTATGATAGCACACCCTAAGGGCTATCATCATGGATGATTTCCTAAAAGATCTTTAACAAAGCAACGAAAAGCAAAATTTTAAGCTTTAAGAGGGCAAAACATGTAATATTAATGATAAGAAAGTCTTGAACAAAAAGGTATGTGACATTTGCATTTGTGTCTTGCGTGGTGGTGTTTTAAGCCATTTTAAGACGCGTTTTAAGGTGCCATGACAAAGTGTTTAGAGTTGGGTTGTGTGTGTCGTGAGTGCGCATGAGAAATTACACTAGAATATTTTTTACCAACTATACGAATTTGTTTTACATTTGGCAAAAATGTAAGCTTTTGAAAGGCTCATAGGTTCAAATTACGTTGAGTCTGTTACTTTCTAACAACTTAGAAACACATTACCACTTTACCAGATAGATCAAGGACATGTGTGTTGTTTATTCAAGAGATAAAATATCATGTTCTTAATTATCCTAATGCATTATAGATCATTTTAGATTAAATATGATTAAGGGTTGAAATAACTATGGCATTTGTACTAAAAAAACTAGTGACATATTCGAATGCAAGGGTTGAACTTAAGTATGAACCGAAGAATAGTTTAATTAATGGTTAAGGTTGTAGAATCTCATGAAAGGTTTCATTGATGTCTACAAATTAATCAGAAGATTAGAGAAGACAAAAACCAGATAGATATAAATAAATAAATAAAGCTAGGAAATTAATATAACACTTTCATTTTTCCGAACTAAACGGACCCACGTTTTAAAGAAAAAAAAGTTTAATCCACACAATTTATTTCTATTTTAGTAAATAAAAAAATAACGGTTTTAGCAGAAAAAGTCAAAAAGAGATTTGATAACATTTTAGGGGGCTAACTGAAAATAACCAGAAAAACGAACACATCTCATACATTACATAAAGTTAGTTGCCCATACATTCGGCATTTTCAGTTTTGTGAAGCCTTCACTTTTCTCCTACATTCTTAATCGAGCATGAAATGATATTTCGGTAAGTTTCGATCCATCTATCTCTATCTACGTCATCATTTTGATCGCATTAGTTCATTACATGTAGCTCGAATCAATTTCAAGGATTACATCTGGATCGCATCAGTGTGCGAATCGCATATAATATCAGATTTCTGTATTGTTACGTGTCTGCGTTTTTGATGATTTCTGAACGTAATCGATTGTGTATGTATATGTAATCCATGTGTTTCTAACTTTTTCGATCCAAAAATGCGAAATGATATCTAGTTTATGATCAAATAGATTAAACCTAGACTCAAAACATTAGGATGAATATATATCATAGTATTAAAGATACCACAGGCTAAATATATAAACGGTTCAAATTAAACTGCAACATTTTGAATGAATTAAACTGTGAGGATGAAAGATTGACCTAGCTAGGTTATTGAATGATTGATTTTGCAGGCTTCAGATAAATATTGATATAATCCAGATAATCAACCGGTGATTCGTTTCAATGTCTTCGAGTAAGATCAGGAAGGCAATTGGGGTGGTTAAAGACCAAACTAGTATAAGCTTAGCCAAAGTTTCGGGCAATGTTGCACCGGATCTCGAGGTGCTTATTGTAAAGGCAACGGGTCACGACAGTGGGCCACCTGAAGAGAAGTACATAAGAGAGATCCTTCATCGTACATCTCAATCGAGAGGATATGTAAGTGCATGTGTTTACAATATTTCAAAACGGTTTAGCAAAACACATGATTGGGTTGTTGCATTGAAGACGTTAATGCTTGTACATCGGATATTACTTGATGGGGATCCGGTGTTTAGTCAAGAAATAATGTTTGCTAGCCGGAAAGGAACTAGGGTTCTGAATATGTCGGATTTTCGTGTTGAGGCTCTGTCAAATTACTGGGATCATTCAGGGTTTGTGAAGAATTATGGAATGTATCTTGATCAGAAGCTTGATTTCATAGCATTTGAACGAAAACTGAACCCGATTGGGTTTAGAGATGATCATGGTTATGGAATTAGTCAGAAGTCAAAATCCTATGGTGATTTGGATGAATCTGTAGTGTGGGGGGGAAGAAAAGAAATGGAAGTGAAAACTCCTGTGAAGGATATGAAACCCGAGCGGATTTTGGAGAGACTGAATAAACTGCTTCGGCT
This sequence comes from Tagetes erecta, assembly GCA_030867185.1. Taxonomy (NCBI): domain Eukaryota; kingdom Viridiplantae; phylum Streptophyta; class Magnoliopsida; order Asterales; family Asteraceae; genus Tagetes; species Tagetes erecta. Next base: position 3,977,242 of record CM061492.1, read on the forward strand.
TATTAATCGTGTGTTATCGTGTAGGCCAGCTGGAAGTGCAAAAAATAACAAAATGGTGCTAGTTGCTCTGTCCCTTGTTTTAAGAGAGAGTTTTCGAATTTATGCTGATATATGCGAGGCGTTAGGGGCTTTGTTTGATAAGTTCCCAGAAATGGAGTATAGTAACTGTGTTAAGACTTTTGACCAATATGTAAATGCAGCTAAAAGAATTGAAGAGCTTGTTGACTTTTATGCTTGGTCAAAGGAGATGGGAGTTGCTAGACCCGCAGAGTTCCCCGAGGCACAAAAGGTTACTGATAAGACTTTAGGAACACTAGAGGAATTGTTAAGGGAAAAGAAGGATAAGCTCAAGAAGGACATGGAGCAAAGACGTAAAGAAAATGGACCGTCACTACCAGGCACAGCGGCCACAATGGAAGACTTATTGAATCTGAACAATGACAAGGCGCCGCCAGCGGATAATGATGGTGACATGTTGGCACTTGCATTGTTTTCCGGGCCTAAAACGGTTGAAACTAAAGATACATGGGAAGTTTTTTCTTGTACTAGTGAGTCTGACAAGGCAACTGCATGGCGGACATCAGCGGTGGAGGGTGGAAAAGCTGACTGGGAGCTAGCGTTGGTGGGGTCCACTAGCAACCAATCGGAAAAGAAGGTGGGTGTTGGCATTGATCCTGTAATGCTAAATGGCATGTATGATCAAGGACCAGTGACACAACACAGGGGCTACAATCAGGTAACTGCACAACCCGTGTTAGCATTGCCTGCACCTAATGAAAAGGCGCAGCTGGTGGTGGACCCGCATGACCCTTTTGCAGCATCTCTCATGGTCCCACCTCCGCCATACGTGCAGCTAGCTGACCTGGAAAAGAAAAAGGGGTTTCTTGTGCAGGAGCAACAACAGGTATGGCAACCATATGGAAGCAATGTAGTGAAGATTAATGGTGGTGTTGCTGCTTACAATGGTATGGCACAACAAGCAGGGTATACCTATGCACATTACTAATCAGCTTCTTCATATTCATATTGTTTTTTTATGCATAATCCTACAAAAAGATCCTCTATGAAGATATTTTTTACTCGTTTTACATCCGAGTTGTGTAAAAAGAAAGTTGATTCATGAAATAAAGTTTTGGTGGTGTCATTTTGTCCGGTTTCTAATAAAAACATAGCATTAATGGTACATTTCTTTACCTATTTCACTCCGTCCGCCTGGTCACACGACTCTAGATGTGTTTTGGTTATTGTTGTATCAAGTTTGCATCTTGATGTTTCAATACTTTGGTTGTAATTGATTACTTGGAAAAGTTGGCTTAATAGCGGCTAGTCTGAAGCAAGAACTGCATCCTATTTCCTATTTTCTTCACTTAACAAAGTATAAGTAATGTAAACTTATAGAAAAAAAGATCATAAATTCAAGTATCTGAACAGCTAAAGAAGTATACGAAGATTTCATATCACCTCAAAAGTCAAAATTCAAAGAAAACTCAGAACCCTATGTGAAGAATGGTACAATAAACTATCACATAAATAATAACGTAATCTGCTTCTTTCATCACTTATATTCATTAAGAAAATTGTCGGAAAGATAAAACTTCAATTTAGCATTCAGTCATGACCTGTGAATACCGAAGCTGCAACACTCTTTAGTGATCCGTATGCTTTCTGTAGATCAGATTCTGTATGAGCAGCCGAGACAAACAATCTGATCCCAACAGGTAGATTGCATTTGTCAAGTGTTGATCTTCTAGAAGGTACCACAAAAACCGAGTGCTCCTTCAGCACCTGTAATTATATCAACTTGTAAGTTGTAATTAACAAAAACACACCATACAAGTTGTACAACACATCTGTATACTAGCAAGACAACTGCAGATATAAACTTACTTGATCAGAAATATTTTGAAGCAACTGAAGATCACTCTTTAAGGACCCGGTGGATTTCTTTAGTACAAGAAACACAATCGGTGACAGTATATCACTTGCAATTTCGAGTCCATGTATTCCCGACAATCCTGTAAATATAAAAACACAACGTATGAGACAAAGTTATATGGAATAAAGTTCATAAAGTTATAGTACAATGATGTAGACGTAAACCTGTACACAATGTCTTGATATTATCCCTTAACTTCAATAAAAGTTTAGGGTTTTCTTCGATGACATCAATGGCAGTAATAGCAGCACTTGCCAAGTATGGTGGCATAGATGCAGAAAAGACATAGCCAGAGCTGCTGAGGCGCTACAACAACATTTTTCAGGTTAGATAACCTTTTTGTCCAAAATAATCCTTACAGATAAATGTCATAGATTCAGCCTTCAGGTGAAGTCAATAATGTAGTTTAACAGTATTTAATTTTATATGTACCTGGTGATCGACAACTCTACTACTTCCAGTGCAGAATCCGCCTTCTGATGCCAATGCGTGTCCCATAGCAGCTGTTATTATGTCCACTTTATCGACCTATAACAGTAAGAGAATTATTGTCTGGTAAGTTTTTATGATTTTACACCAGATAATGAACACCAAAAGTGAATTTGAAATAGAGAACATACAGGAACTTCGTAGTGTTCAGTTAGACCTCTACCAGATTTTCCAAGCACACCAAAAGAATTACTTTCATCTAAGAAAACACGAAACCGATACTTCTCCTTAAGTCTGATTATCTCGTCCAGTGGAGCCACTTGACCCGAATTCTGAACATATCATCAAAACTTATTTCAAACATCAAACCAAAATTGATGACTAAGGAGTGGCGTAGTGGTAACTGGTAAGTGCGTGAGGTTCAAATCTTAAAGAATGGTTATCAAGGCATTGGTGGGGCCCTGTGAGTTTTCGCCAATGGTTTCTCACGGTTACCATAAAAAACTGATGCCTATGAGAGGATATAAGATTATATATCAAGAACAAAGTTGATGGCATTAAAAATACCTGGTACACAGCTTCAACAACAATATAGCGTCTTAACTTCTTAGCTCGTTTATTGTCTAGTGTAACTTTCTCTAGTGTATTTTTTAAGGATTCCATGTTATTGTGCTTAAAGTACACAACTGTACTTCTTGATAGATATAACCCATTTTGTATACCCCAGTGAACACCTTCATCTCTGAAAGAAACAGGTTATTATAAATAAAAATCATGACAGATGACATTTTTTACCCCAAAACATGCATTAATAACTTTATACTCACGCGATAACAATATCTCCTTTCTTGCAAAAAGCTGGAATTGCACTGAACATAGTCGAAAGTCCATAGGAATAGAGTATGGAATCAGGGGTTCCCAGGAACTTTGCTATTCTTGCCTCACAGTCAAGGTGAACATCTAGATAAAAAACAGATAAATTAAAAATATAATTAAAGAATAAGTCTACAAGTTATGTGTGCTTGAGTTTAAGTTGATTAAGCTAACTATTTGGCTATTAATATACCTATTGTTCCATAAAATCCACGAGGACCACAAGAACCAACACCATATTTCTCCAACGCAGATGTACATGATTCCTGCCATATTAAAACTGTATAAATGGAAACCATTATAGTAAATCCATGAGTATATAACGTAAATTGATCGTTTTCTCACAAGTAGTTTCTCATCTTCCATTAATCCTAAGTAATTTGCTGAAGCAAAATTCACCACTTCTTTGCCATTGATTACTGTATGCGGTCCTGCAGCACTGTATGAAATGCATCTTGTTAGTTATTTAACCATGTATGTTTGATGCATCACGTATGTGTGCATACCTCTCTAGTATTGGAGCTTCCTTTTCTATCTCTTCTGTAATAGGCGGGATAAGAGACTCTGGTGTCCATTCATCACATAGTTCATCTATTTCCTACACACATCAAGCTAACACATTTATCAAATCAAGAAACTAACCAAACCGAGAAATCAAGTTAAAAATGGACACAAACCTTATTTGTTAACGGCCGCTTAGGCGGCTTGTAACTCTTTTGAGACAGCAAAAACAGAATAACTACAAGAAGTAAACCTTCCACAAATAGATGTCCTACAATACAAACAAATGAAAAGTTGATTGCATCAAAACTAGATCAACATGTTAATATGATCAATGACTAGGTTTCGGAAAGTGCACTTCATGATATTCATTTACCTCCAATGGGGACTCCAAACACAACAGCTCGAGCAAACGGAGCATCATAAGCAAATGTTAACCAGTCAGATGCATTTTTCAATAAATTCATGAAGGATGCAACAATACTGTTTGATAGCTCCATTTCGTATGTGCTAATCCCTATCAACCGAACATAACACAACACAGGCAAGCAATATAATTATCATCTATGATGCTGAATACTTGTACAGTCAGTCACACACAACAACAAACATGAACCATAACAAATCATATAAACAGTTACAAAATCAATTACCGAGGATATGCTTCGATGTGGATGAAGTCGGCAATTTCTCGCTTGTTCAATTACGAGTCATAACAGCAATCATAACGATAGTTCATAAGCAGTGGACGGTTCGAGATCAAATGATCTGGCTAACTCCGTGTCGAATCGATCGAATGATTATACGCAGATCTAGAAGTGATTGTTCGATTTTGTTACTGAATTGAAAAACTCAAACCTCAAAGAATTGATAGTCGAATTCAGGATTGGAATCGTAGTTTACAATTTGACAATTGAAATTGAGAATCAACAGTAACGGCGTTGAAGGTCTGCTGGGATTTTGATTGAAGTTGTGGGTGATAAAATGGGCGGCGGGATGTTTGTTTCTTAATTTACGACCTGTAAAAATTGTCTACTAATACTGGCTTTGAAACAAAACAAGATTAATTAAGAGTTGAAATCCGAAAAAAATTCAAACTCGGGCAAACACAAAGTTCAGATTCGTAATCTCTCTCGTCATCATATAATTTTTTTATTTTCGGTAAACATAAAGTCATGAATAGGTAATAATACGTACCGGTATATGTCACAATGTAATATGTACAATGGATCATTTTAAAATTTTCACAATGCTACATTGCTACGTAGTCAAAAGTCTAACCCACGTCCTTTATTTTAAATGCATGCATTTGTTAGTTAGGCAATCCATTTACCCACCAAAGCATGTTTCCATGTTTAGAGTAGTTTTTATTTTAGTGTTGCATCTTGTATTTAAGAACATTTGCTTTTTATAAAAAGTAGTGAAGAAATTTGTTGAATGAACTTTAGTTTTTATATGTCTCTTCTTCTCTTGTGTTCTTGAGAGTTTGTAGGTTTTCTCTGTAAACCTAGTATGTAATTTCTTGAGTAAATTACAGATTTGGTCCTTTATGTATACGGTAAATTTCGCATTTCATCCTTAAACTTTAATAATTACACAAAACATCCTTTATGTTTAGTGTTTGTCACACATTCCGTCCTTTACACTTATTGAAGTTAAGTTTTTTGTTAAATGTTTATAATATGACAATTCTACCCCTATTAAAAACATTTAATAAAAAAGAATAGAAACAAACAATTCTACCCTTATCTAAATTTTGTTAAAGATTTTCACTTTATGAAAATGAGATTATGTCATATTTAAAAATTAATAATAAAAAAATGAGCCAATTTCTCTGTAAAAACTTGTCTGCATCATCTCATGTTTTTTCTAGTTTTAAAATCACGTAGATGACAATACTGTGAAGAAGAGGAAATTAAATACCCGGTCAAATTAACTTATTGTGTTTTTCATCGGTTCTCTGTTAAGGATTCACAACTCGCTAACAAATTCCTTCCCAATCGCCAAATTGCACTTCATAACCTCCAATGTTTTAGAATTGCAAAACCAATTACTTAAATTTATCTAACATGTTGGTTTAAAAGGAGGTGATCGGCGTTATTACTAACGTAAGTTTCAAGAACATTGATAGCGAAATGCTCAGTGGTTATGGAGAGATTAAAAGATTAAGAGTGTTGGCGACGTCGATTGTGAGGAGTTTGAGAATTAGAAGTGAAGTAACCATTGACCAAGTGCGCTAGGGTTTAGGTAAGTGAAATGATATTTAGCTAGATTTATGTAGGCTTCTCGTAAAGCTCAAGGTTGGAGGGATGATTCATTGATTGATACAAAGATAAGTATAATCCAATTTAATTCTAGTTATACTTCCATTATAATAATAAGTTCCTTTGATATTTGATTCAATCACGTTGCACTTGAATCGTGTGTGGGGGAACCAGGGAAGAAAGTCCATGGTGATGAAGAAGGGTTAAAGTGTAAGTTTTGTTTGCTTTTAACTTTTAAATGTTAAAAGGGGTATATTAGTCATTTAACACTTTATTTAACAAAAAACTTAACTTTAGTTAGTGTAAAGGATGAAATGTGTGACAAACCCTAAACATAAAGGATGTTTTGTGTAATTATTAAAGTTTAAGGACGAAATGTGAAATTTACAATATACATAAAGGACCAAATCTGTAATTTACTCTAATTTCTTTAAAATCATAAAAAGTTTTAAATTTTAAGATGGCAAAAGATGACTCAGCCATCGCATCTTAAGTTTACATTTCTCCATTAATCGCTAATGACATATCAATTGACTATTAAGGCTATTGATGTTATGGGTCAATATAATGTTACAATTTTCATTTACAACTTTTATTTACGTTTTTTATTGTTTGTTTGAAAGTTTGATTCTTTCTTTTTTAGGCTTTCTAAAAAATACATAGTGTTACTTATTTTGTTGAATAGTTAGCTTTCGTTTCTCGTTTTACCACGTAAGTCATCGTTCGAGCTCGTTACCTTCTGCCATAAAGCCTCACCAAACTTTTCTAATCAATTTTTGGCGTTGTTTGGCAACTTCTAAGTGTGTAAGTTCTGAATCATTAAGTGTAGAATCGGTAAAAGATCTGAACCATTAAAAGTTAGTTTGCCTAAAATAATCTCAACTAACATCTATTGGCCGAGAATAATCTCAACTCAGTTTATTTCTTCAAGTGGTCTCAAATCCAACTTTTTTGGCATACAGTGGTCCGTTAATAAGTGCACTTAACGAGCGTTAACTTTTTTTTCAATTTTTTTCGAATTTCAAACCAATGTTTTAGGGATTTTGATCGGGAGGTGGACACGAGTCAACTGATGTATGCCTTACCTCCAAATATTGTTTCAAATGTTTTAATTTTAACATTTGATTGAAGCTTCGTTAGGGTTTAACCACCGATTGAAGACCGTTTTGTTGTTTCGAATACCAGTTCGAGGTAAGGTTTACATCAATTGACTCGTATCATTCTTCAGATCAGTATCCATAAAACATCGATTTAAAAATCGGAAAAAAAATTTAACTGCCGTTAGAATTATCATCAGTAAATAGGTATTAGTTTAGATTATTTTAGTATAATTTACCTTTAAAAAGAATATTTCTATGTTTTACTATTTCTGTTATTCACCAAGGCATCCAAGTTCCTGAAAAACACGTGCCCTCCTTCACACCCAACGCCACCATTTTACACACACCCTCACCACCAATAACCACAAAGGCCAATGTCTTCAAACGTGGTGGTGGTTCTCGACAACGGCGGTGGCTTAATCAAAGCAGGCATCGCCGGCGAACGCGACCCAGCCACCGTCGTCCCAAACTGCACTGCCCGTCCCCTCTCCTCCAAAAAACACCTCCTCCCTGACCAACTCCTCTCTCCAACCTCCGACCTCACCTCCGCCATCATCCGCCGTCCCTTTGACCGCGGTTACCTCATCAACCACGACCTTCAATCCACCATCTGGTCACACATCTTCTCCTCTCTCCTTCACATCACACCTTCATCCTCCTCTCTCCTCCTCACCGAACCACTATTCAATCTCCCCTCAATCCAACGCACAACCGACGAGATCGTATTCGAAGAGTTTAATTTCAAATCACTGTTTGTTTCTGACTCACCGTCGCTTGTGCATTTGTATGAAGCCAGTAGACGCCCTTACGACGTCGTTTCGAAGGCTCAGTGTAGCCTTGTGGTGGATGTAGGCTTTAGTTTTACTCACGCGGCTCCAGTGTTTCAAAATTTCACGGTGAATTATGGTGTCAAGAGGATGGATTTGGGCGGGAAGGCGTTGACGAATTATTTGAAGGAGTTGGTTAGTTATAGATCTGTTAATGTTATGGATGAAACGTTTTTGATTGATGATGTTAAGGAGAAATTGTGCTTTGTTTCCACTGATGTTGCTCGTGATTTGCAGATTGCTAGGTGAGATTTTCGATTAAGCTAGGGTTTATGCATTTTCATTAGCTAGGGTTTATACATTTTCATATAGATTAAACAGGATACAGTATTTAATTTGATGGAAGCCTTGAGTTTCTGCAATCATTAACCTAGGGTTTATACATTTTCATATGGTATTGGTAAATTTGGGGTTAAATAGGATACGGTATTTTTGAGTTTTGATGTGAAATTGATTAACTTTCGAGTGCGAGATTGATGGAAGGTTTAGCAGTTTCATTGTTTTATTTGTGTTATATTGTTTACAGGAGGCGTGGAAGTGATAATCATTTTAGGTGCACATATGTGCTTCCTGATGGGATTAATCATACAAAGGGATTCGTGAAAGACCCCATTGAAGCACAACGATATCTTAAATTATCGGAAAATGGTGATCTCCCATCGCAATCTGATGAAACGGATGAAGCTGATCAAACAGAGGCTAAAAGCAAACCATCAGAAAGGAATAAAGTTGATCTTACAAAAAATGTATTCTAACTTTTTACTCTGTGTATAGATATTATTATTTTTAATTCATGAAGCCACTTAATAGCAATTCGCTTAATGAACAACAGGAATTCAGCTTGAGCAATGAGCGGTTTCTTGTACCTGAGATGATATTTCGTCCAGCTGATTTGGGTGTGTTAATTTGATATGTTTTATGTTAATTTGATTCAGGTTGTGTTATTTAAAACTTTTATGGAATTGTGAAACTGTTATTTCAGGGATGAACCAAGCTGGATTGGCAGAATGTATTGTTCGAGCCGTTAATTCTTGTCATCCTCATCTTCATCCTGTGCTGTATGAAAGGTAATATCTTTTTCATTTCATGGGCCCCCTGAATTTCACATCTTATTTGTCTTTCTTGATTCGATGCATGAATTTTGATTTTAATTTGAAGTTGTTTTGTAGTATTATATTGACGGGTGGAAGCACATTATTTCCAGGTTTTGCCAAAAGATTGTAAGTTTCACTTCTATGTGTGTAAATCTTTATTCTCATGTTCAATAGGGATGAATTTGTTTTGATTAATTTGATCACAGAGAAAATGAGCTGCGCCCCCTTGTCCCAGATGTGTACCAAGTGAAAATTACAACTCAAGAAGAGTAATAATATCATTTTTCTGCAAGATTTTATTTCTTAGTTGTTTCCCATTTAGTTATTAGTCATTGGAACTGTCCATTTTGTATCTGCAGCCCTATTTTAGGTGTTTGGCGAGGGGGGTCGTTATTGGCATCTAGCCCTGATTTTGATGCAATGTGTGTCACCAAATCTGAGTATGAAGAGCTTGGATCAGCTCGTTGCCGTAGGCGATTCTTTCGTTAATCCACGTCCAACAGGTACTTCTAGTGATGTTTGGTATGAGGGTTTTGATTTGATGATATGGGTTTGAGTATGTTTGTTTTAAGCGTACGGGCTTGAACAAATTGGGCTAAAGAGACTTTTCATAAAAATGAAGATTGCAGGGTTTAGATATATAAATAACTGTAGATTGGTATTTTAGTTAGATATACAGTTACGAAATCTTGAACCAGTTTCAAAATTCAAGAACCAATTTTTTTGTTCAGTTTCTTGTGGTGTGTGATGCGAACCAAGAAGCCCATAACCAGGATGGTACTTGTCCACGACCCAAGAGATTCATCAAGAGGCCCATTCGTTATGAGGAGTAGTCCACAAGTCAAGTCCACGTTGCAATTTTACTTGTTTCCTTTAATTTCTGCATTGTTGAATTAGTTTTACTGCATGTTTGCATGACTTAGATAATGGGTAAGTTAGGTCCACTAAATAAGGATATTGGGTGGTGAATCCAAGAATCCCCAGCATGTTTAAATCGGTTGTTTTTGCATTGAAGAAATATACAGAAAATTGCCTCAAAACACTTGTGTTTTAATCTCTTCCTTTCTCTTTGTTCTTGGAGCTTGACCCACTCAACGGGTTGCTATCAATTGGTGCTTTCATTCTCGTTCCATCTTCCCGCAATGCCACCGCGAAAGGACACTTCTTCCTCCGATGATCTTCCCCTCACTGTCAATGAACAACTCACCCAACTCAATAACACTCTCACCACCCAACTCACTGCATTAATCAAAGCCACTGAAAACCTTAATCACAAATTCGATGCTCAAACAGAAACCACTGCTAGGTTGGTTAACAATGTGACGCAATTAAACGACCAATTAATGGCAGAGACTTCAGCAGGTGGCGGCCAGACCACACCAGGCAGTCGTGGTCCACCGCAGATCAATAACCATAACCAACCTCGTCCCCCCAAAATTACCCTACCATTGTTTGATGGGTCAAACCCTCTCGGGTGGATCTTTCAAGCCGAAAACTATTTTTCCTACTACCAAATACCCGCAGGTGAACGTGTTTCACTAACCGCTTTTTATTTCATCGGGGATGCCCTCTCGTGGTACCAACATCTGGCAAACAACGACCTACTAGGTACATGGGCTGTGTTTAAACGAGAGGTAGAACTGCGCTTTGGGCCTTCTACTTATGACAATCATGAAGCCATCTTGTTTAAACTACGTCAAACCACAACCGTCGCTGCTTATCAAACGGAGTTTGAACGCATAAGCAATAGGATAACTGGTATGTCACCACAACAATTGAGAAATTGTTTTATCTCCGGCTTAAAACCAGATATTCAGTCAGAATTGGCAATACTTAAACCAACTACCCTACACCAAGCCTGTGCCCTAGCCCGTCTCGTGGAAGATAAACTACACCCGTCCATTAAATCCAAGTTTCCATACACAACAAAGCCCATGACACTAACCCATACATCAACCCACCCATCTGTTACCCCTACACCACTGGCGTCAACCACACCTGGAAAAACAAACCCTATTCCACCCATCACAACCCAGCCACTACTACCCTCACCACCAAAACCACTTCCATTTACAAAATTATCACCGGAAGCAATACAACAAAGAAAAAAAGAAGGTTTGTGTTTCCGCTGTCCAGAGAAGTTCCTTCCGGGACACAAGTGTTCCCCGCCTCAGTTTCTTTTGATCGTTGACAACGACGAACAGATTGCTATGTCCGAAACTGACGAGAACACAACCTTGGTTGACGACCCAACACCCCAATTTTGGTCATTATCTGATGCAGCATATTATGGGATCTCATCTGTGCAAACCTTACGTGTAACTGGATTCATTCAAGGAAAACCGGTCACAATTCTGGTCGATTGTGGAAGTACACACAATATCTTACAACCAAGAATTGCATCGCTTCTCAATTTGAAATCCACACCATTACAACCTTTCTCAGTCATGGTCGGTAATGGTCAGTTGATCCAATGTTCTAGCTACTGCCCTGATGTTCATCTACAGTTGATGAAAGCACAATTTCAAATTCCATTTTTCATCATCCCAATCGAAGGGGCAGATGTCGTACTGGGTATTGCATGGCTAAGCACGTTGGGGTCCATCACAGCCAATTTTGCTATACCTCAACTGTCATTCATGAAAGAGGGAGTACAATACACTCTTAAAGGTGATCCACTTTCTAAACAACTCTCTACTAGTTCACTCTCTACACTACTTCGCCATGGCTCTATAGCTTCCCTTCATACATTAACCATCAACACACCCCTCACCCAAAACCACCAACCAATCACTCCACTATCAAACAACAACCACATTAATTCCCTGTTGGAAACCTTTAAACCTCTATTCAATGAACCCCACTCAATTCCACCTAACCGTCCACATGACCACCATATCCCACTATTACCCGACCAGCCACCAGTTAACGTCAAACCATACCGATACCCACACTTTCAGAAACAAATAATGACCCGACTCATCACTGAAATGCTAAATGATGGAATTATTCGACCCAGCCAAAGCCCGTTCTCATCTCCAGTTCTACTAGTAAAAAAGAAAGATGGTTCATGGCGTTTTTGTGTGGATTATCGAGCATTAAATGCAGTTACTGTCAAAGACCGATTTCCAATTCCAACAATAGATGAACTTCTGGATGAACTTCATGGTGCGACCATCTTTTCAAAAATCGACCTCCGCTCGGGATATCACCAAATCAGACTTGCAGAACAGGATGTCCACAAAACGGCTTTTCGAACTACAGACGGTCATTATGAGTTCCTCGTCATGCCCTTTGGGCTAACAAACGCACCATCCACCTTCCAATCAGCAATGAATGACTTGTTTCGTTCGGCCCTTCGCAAGTTCGTGTTGGTGTTCTTTGACGATATCCTCATCTATAGTTCAACAATGGCGGAACATTATACCCACTTACGGTTTGTCTTTCAAACGTTATTGGATAACAAATTTTATGCAAAAGGCTCCAAGTGTGTGTTTGCAGTTCCGGAGCTTTCATTCTTAGGTCATCGGATTTCGTTTACCGGAGTATCTCCCGAACCAGAAAAGATAGAATCCATAAAAAAATGGCCTCCACCAACTTCATTCACTACCTTACGGGCATTTTTGGGTTTAACGGGTTATTACAGGCGGTTTGTCAGAAACTATGCTCAGATTGCAAGTCCATTAACAGACATTCTGAAATTAAAAGAGTTCAAGTGGAATCCTCAAGCACAGTATGCTTTCACAGATTTGAAGTCCCAAATGCAGGATCTAATCACTCTAGCCTTACCCGACTTTACACAACCATTTGACGTGACCACAGACGCATCAGGGAAGGCTATAGGTGCTGTTCTTTCACAGAAATCCAAACCAATAGCATTTTTCAGCAAGAAGTTATGTCCGACCATGCAAGGCCATTCAACGTACACAAAGGAACTCTATGCCATTACAGAGGCCGTCAAGAAATGGCGACAATACTTGTTGGGTCGCCGTTTCCGGATATTCACCGATCATCATAGTCTCAAACACATTCTGACTCAAACAATTCAAACACCGGAGCAGCAAAAGTGGCTCACGAAACTAATGGGCTATGATTTTGAAATACACTTCAAACCAGGGAAAGAGAATACGGTTGCAGACGCGTTGAGTCGTGTGGACATACCAATCATGCTAGCTATGTCACATCCTCAAGCAACTTGGTTACAAGAGATTCGAAGTTTTTATCTTAATGAACCATTAGGAGTCCAATTTGTCTCAGAGGTCACGGCTGATCCGACATCATTTCCAAATCACAGTTTTCGAGACGGTCTCATGTACTTAAGCGGTAAACTTTACATTCCTCCTATTTCTGATTTACGCAGCCGTCTAATTCGGGAATTTCATTCATCATTTGTGGGAGGTCATTCCGGGGTTAATGGTACTGTTAAACGATTAGCTTCAACATTTACATGGTTGGGACTAAAGAAGGATGTATCATCGTTTATTAAGCACTGTGAGGTTTGTCAAATTGTCAAAACACCAACACACAAACCTTATGGGTTGCTTCAACCTTTGGCCACTCCTACTCATCCATGGCATGACATTTCAATGGACTTCATCACTTCATTGCCACTATCAAAAGGAAAGAGCTCAGTTTGGGTAATTGTGGATCGACTTTCAAAATATGCACATTTTATTGCTCTTCCACCCACACACACGGCTGTCTCATTGGCTACAATCTTCATGAAGGAAATTTATCGTCTACATGGTCTACCTAAAACCATTGTATCCGATAGAGATCCAATCTTCATTAGTCGTTTTTGGCGAGAATTGTTTAAAGCAATGGGAACAAAACTATTGCACTCAAGTGCTTATCACCCACAAACTGATGGGCAATCGGAGGTAGTTAATCGGGGCCTGGAAATGTACTTGCGTGCTTTTGTGTATGAAGAACCAAAGAAGTGGGAAAAATATTTATACTTAGCAGAGTTCTCCTACAACACACACCATCACTCTTCCATTAACATGACGCCTTTCAAGGCTTTATATGGATATGAGGTAACTGCAATTCAGGATTATGTGCCAGGATCAGCTACAACAGCTTCAATTGAGGATTCACTACTGGAGCATCAACGTATATTGCACTATCTTAAAGAGTCTGTGGAAAAATCCAAGGCAAGGATGATCAAACAAGCCAATCGGAAACGCACTGACAAAGAATTTCAAGTGGGCGAATGGGTTTTTTTGAAGCTACAAAAATATCGCCAACACTCGGTGCAGCACCGCAGCGGTCACAAGTTATCAAGGAGGTACTTTGGTCCGTTTCAGATAGTTGAACGCATTGGAAATGTTGCCTACAAACTGGACCTTCCGAAGGATTCGAAGGTGCACCCCGTATTCCATGTGTCATTGTTGAAACCATTCTTTGGTAACCCAGCAAGTGTCCAGCAAGATTTATCCATTTTTGGTAAAGATGCTATACTTGCGCATTTACCAAACTCTATTCTAAATAGCCGAGTGAACACAGAGGGAAAGAAAGAAATATTGGTGAAATGGGATAATCTCTCTACTGAAGAATCAACGTGGGAACTTTATGATGCAATGAAACAACAATACCCCTTTATTACCGACATCGAGGACGATGTTGACTCTCAACAGGGGGGTGATGATGCGAACCAAGAAGCCCATAACCAGGATGGTACTTGTCCACGACCCAAGAGATTCATCAAGAGGCCCATTCGTTATGAGGAGTAGTCCACAAGTCAAGTCCACGTTGCAATTTTACTTGTTTCCTTTAATTTCTGCATTGTTGAATTAGTTTTACTGCATGTTTGCATGACTTAGATAATGGGTAAGTTAGGTCCACTAAATAAGGATATTGGGTGGTGAATCCAAGAATCCCCAGCATGTTTAAATCGGTTGTTTTTGCATTGAAGAAATATACAGAAAATTGCCTCAAAACACTTGTGTTTTAATCTCTTCCTTTCTCTTTGTTCTTGGAGCTTGACCCACTCAACGGGTTGCTATCAGTGTGAAACAGCAGGATTGGATTGAAAGCCACGTAGATGAATCAAGCAAGCACTGAAAGCAGAGTGTTGAATTTCTAGATCGGTTTTGTTTGTAAGGAAGTATCAAACAGTAAGATAGCGAATCTGCAAGCATATAAAGCGCTTACAAGATTGCTGTGTGGTTGAAAAAAATGCTGCGAAATAATCATGTAGAATTGTAGATAAAAACAAGCATCATAGTAGCACTAGTTTGAAGTGGCCACTTGATTAATGTTATATTCTTGTCAAATGTCAAGAGAATTTGATGATAAATGAAGTTAAACCTGACTTGATAGTTTGATCAAAATAAGGTGGTGTTTGGTTTATAGCTTAGACAGACCCATACTTTCATCTGAGCCTTGGTTATGAATTAATACATCTAAAAAATTGTCCCCGCCCAACCTAGTTCTCTTGAAACAAAAACACACAAACACAACACTTGATATTCCCAATTTCCCATAGGCCACAGCCCAAGGCCCAAACGATGGAAATGTCAAACTCAAATGCTGACTTAGGGGCTGTTTAGCAAAAGCTGAATCATTAAGTGCTGAATGGTTAAGAGGTCTGAACCATTAAGAGGCTCTATTAATGGGAGAGATATCGAAGTAGAACTTTAGGCGATGGTAAGTTTGATATACGCTCAATTCAGTTTCATTCAGCATCTTTCAATCTCTTAACCATTCAGCACTTAATTGAATCATTCAGAGGCTCTTTTTTTTATGAAACAAATGCTTTGAATGTTGAATTTGAATGATTAAGTACTGAACTGAACCATTAATAGGTGAAACAAACATGCTCTTAGACTGTTACGTTTGCTTTTAGTTACGTTATCTCTATTTAAAGCTAGACAATAGTTTTTTTTATATATTTTTTTTATTTTTTTTATAGAAAAGCATCTAAAGCTAGACATTCGTTACAAGGTGGTTTTTTATTTGTACATTTGTGGAGTGGTTTTTATTTTATTGAATTAAGTAAACAATCACTATAAAATCTCGAGTAAATTATATGTTGTCATTTTATGTATGTGATTTAGAACACTGTTAACTACATATGCTTGTATCCATGCGGGGTTTAAATCCTTAACATTCTTAATAGAGGGTATAATATTACCAGGAATATAGCATCTTCTGTTTAAATTTTGTCATTAAAATTCACTAATTAGACACATCATCGTGTTTGCTCAGAGCTTGTCGCATATTTCGACATTTCGTCATGTTAGTATTTACCTTGCTAGTTTCATCTATTAAGTCCAGCCATATATTTGACTCAAATATTTACATCACGTTTCATTCATCTCCATTCTGTTGATCTCTACTGATCTATTATCTTTGATTCTTCTCATTGTCTCTAGCAGAAAACATGATAATAGGGTTGTAAATGCTCTCATAAAATAATGGCGACGAAGGTACATGTAGTGAATGCTTTGAAAAAAGTCGTCTCTTGTGACCTCACTAAATCATTTTGAAATATTAATTTCTTGGCATCAAATTGAGTTCGATACCTATAAATTGCTACGTGCATAATTCACTAAAAAATATCTTCATCAAAATGTCTTAATCTTCTTTTTACCAAATATAGTGGGTCCGTTTACTATTAATATCTAGGCACTAAATTAAATTCGATACAACCCCTTTTTATGGAATTTAGGCTTCAATAGGCATAACTTGAGTTTGATTCAATGAATTAAAGTGTTAGAAACAAATATGCTTTTATTTTAAAGTGAAAAATTATAAATAATTACAATTTTCGATGTAGATAACTAGTGTAAATGAGATATATAATAAGTGTTATAAAACTTAACATTAATATACTATCAGAAATTTTATAAAAGGTTGAAGACTTAAAGTAAATATTGCATTTATAATAACTTGATTAAAAGTCGATGCATCTGCTGTTTTTTTAAAGTAAGAATCCAACATGCTTCTAAACTAAAACTCAGGGAATGTACAGGCTAGGTGTAATGTGCGGCTGTGTGCGACCGTATTGTACACTTGATCTAAGGGGAATTAAATTTAAAAGAAAATAGTTAATAACATTTGAGCTTATGTTAAAACCTTAAAAGACTACAAGTCAATTTAATTTTCAAAAACCCATTTTAAATTGATTTTTTTAAGAATAATCACAAAAATAAAATTTTCCAAGCTGACCTAGCAACTTAACCCCAGCTAGGGGCGCTACCCACGGACCCTTGCCAAGATACAACGTGATAGCCTTTTTTTGTCGGTTCGCACGGGACACCAATTTTTCAGGACCACCCCTGCTAAACAGTAAACATCACCTATCAAATCCACCTAATATGGAGTAATACCAGTATATCACATTGTATGATCGAATTCTCATCTTTTTCAGATAGTAGGGGCACTAATACCGTGAGGCACAAACCCTTTGACTAATATTCACAATTTATCATTTTTAGTATTATCATATTTGTTTTTGTTTTGAAAGAGAAAGCTACACAATGTACACGACCATTAAACATCCACTATGTATATGTAATATGTTCATGTCTTCACAAGGGATTGATCGCTTAGTGGCAGAGACCACCTATAGAAGCACAATTAAGGGAGGTATCACGTTTAAATATTATTAAGTGTGAATACATAGAATGTAGTTTAAAAATAGAAATATGATAAACTATATTTCAAAAAATACTAAATATAAAATTATATTATTGAACCATGTTTTCATGTATATAAAGATTTAAAGAGAGAGAACGACATCAGGTGGGGAATGTGAGAGACTGAGAGAGAAGAGAAATGGAGAAAGACACACCCAAGGTAACACAAGTCAACATACATATATAATTCATAATGCATACTTAACAATTGTAAATATAATTCATAACAAAAAAAAACTAAAACATGTGTTATTTTTTTTGGGTGGGAGTAGGTTGTAAACGAACCGGATATGATGCATGAATGAAGTTTGTCCTTGTTTGTTTGTTAAGGTTTTTTGTTGTCCATTAACACACTTTAGACATAAATCATGTTCATGTTCGTTTGTTAAGGGTATTTAGTTGTTTTTGAATAGTTCGTGAACATTGTTTGGGAACACAAACAAACATTTAACTTGAAAACAAGGAAAAAAGGAACCGAGGTGCACACCAATACGTTTGTACACTTATGACACACTTGCTACAAAATAGCATTCGTAACTTGGTTTAGAGGTTACATCAGATCAAGTGAATTTTTTTTTAATATTTATTTCACTTGATAAGCACATACCTAGTCATTAAAGTTACAAATTTAAACAATGAAAAAGCTTATCGATCATAAACGAATATGTTACCGAACATTCATGAACGTAAACGAACGAACATGACATTTGTTCATGTTCGTTGACTAACTTAACGAATATATGAAATATCTTGTTCGTGTTCATTCATTTATTAAGCGAATGGACAAAGAACTTTCCGCCCAACGGTGATCACAAAATGTTCTCTAAATTCAGTTCGTTAGTAACCTTATACGGAGTTTAGCTCACACACCTTTAGTTATATTAAATCCATAACTATGTCTCTTATAAACTTGAATCTTTAACTTTAATTTTACTAGCAAGATTCATAATTCATTTTTTAAGACGATAAACTTACAGTCTCACACGCTATTTAAAATTACTATTAATTTAAATGTCCACGGTAGGAATAGAAGCATTTATACTTTTTAATAAGTTGTACTAATAGAGTCCGGTCCTCTCACTATCTTACTCCCTATGTTATCCTTGCCCTAACTAAATCAACCACTCCGTAGTATTTTTTTGAGTTAATAGCCAAAATGGTCCCTGAGGTTTACTAGATTTTGCAGTTTTGGACACTTTTAAGAATTTTTGGATAAATAGTCCTTACAGGCCAAAACCTGTTGCTAAATCAGTCCGCAACACTAACAGTGTTAAAAAAAATTCGTTAGTTAGCAATGAAATGACTAAAATGCCCTTAGTTATTAAATTTAAAAAATAAAACCCACCACCACCACCTATCATTCTCTACCCTTACCACCACCAAATCCTCCACCACCACCACCACCACCACTTTCTCCTCCACCGGCTGCAACTCATCCCACCAACGGCGACCACCAACGGAATTTGAAAAATATGTTTGTTGATGAAATGATCTTCATTAGTAACTGTGATTAGCTCGTATTCATCAATGTAATCAACTCCAACAGCTTTGAGTATCTGCGCTTCAACAAAATGTCCTCTCCATCTTCAACACTTCAACCACCACCACCACCAACCACCAGAAATAACGTTGACGTAAGCAACCTGCAACTCCATTCTCTGAAACTGCTGCCCGATCCTCTGAGACCGCCGCCCGGTTCTCTCCCGTCGCCGGTCCACCTCCACGGATCTAGTGGTGTCTTGGAGAAACAGGACCTGTGGTGGTTGGCAATGATGGTGGTTTTGAACTAGAAGATATGAATATATAGGGTGAAGGGAACAATGATGGGCGGCGGCGGTTGATGGTGTTCGGTCGCCGGTGATTGATCTTCTTCGGAAAACAACTCGAAGGTAGGGGTCGCCAGCGTGAAGGTAGGGGTGGTGTTAGGTCGCATTGGCAAGGAAGTATAACCTTCTCTGGTGTCGCCGGTGATTGATCTTCGGGGTGGTGGTGGTGGTTAACTGGGAACAAAGTGGTGGTGGTGGTTAAGTGGGAACAAAGTGGTAGTGGTGTTGTGAACGTGGGGATGGGAGATGTGGGTGGGTTTATTTTTTTAAGATTTTATTTTTGAAATTTAATAACTAAGGGCATTTTAGTCATTTCATTGTTAACTAACGGAATTTTTTTAACTCTGTTAGTGCCGTGGACCGATTTAGCAATAGGTTTTGGCCTGTAGGGACTATTTATGCAAAAATTCTTAAAAATGTCAAAAACTGCAAAATCTAGTAAACCTCAAGGACCATTTTGGCTATTAACTCTATTTTTTTACTCTATAAAATTACATTTAGTCACTCACGCTTTAATATGACACACCTAAAATAATTGCACCATAATTGCTGGACCAATTATTGTACCCTAATCCGCTGAAGAACCACTTTCAATTGTTACATGTCATGAAAATAATTTAATGAAACGTCACATTTATCAAATAAAACAAAAGAAAAGAAAAAAATAAAGATAAAAAGATTCCTTCTTCCATTAACAATGACAAAACCCAAACCCAAACCATCCCCTTTGATCTTTGTTGCCCTCCATATCCCTGACCATTTAACCCCCACCCCCACTTCCACAAACACATCACATCTCATCATTCATTAAACCCTAACCTAATTATTACTATTACTATTTCTTTTCAAAAGGGGCTAAATCAAAACCCACCCCCAATTTCTTCTATTTTCCTCAATTTCACCACTTCATCTTCCTGCTCAATTGTTTTGTTGGTTCTTGAAGAAGATGCCGAGGCCTGGACCCAGACCCTTTGAATGTGTGAGAAGATCTTGGCACAGTGATAGACACAGATCCATCAGAGGCTCCATCATTCAACAGATTTTCAGGTAGGTAACTTTTCTTCATTTCAATATACCAAGTGTTTATTTGCAAAATAATGCACACCAAGTGTTTGATCAGAGTTGTAGGTGAAAATCATAGTCCTGGTACTAAAAAGAACCGAGAATGGCAAGAGAAATTGCCTGTTGTTGTTTTGAAATCTGAGGAAATCATGTATTCAAAAGCTAATTCTGAGGTACAAAGTTACTATTTTTATGCATGTTCTGTTCATGAATGCAATTTTGAAGGGTTGTTCTTTTTATTTATTAGGCTGAGTATTTGAACCTTGAAACATTGTGGGATCGTTTGAATGATGCCATTGATACCATTATTAGGAAAGATGAGACCATGGAAACTGGTGAATTTTTGCCCCCTTGTGTTGAAGGTAACCCAACCCACCCCACCCATTTTCACTTTCTTCAAACCAATTTTTGATAAATAATATGTGTTATTATGGTGTTCAGCTGCTCTTAATTTGGGATGTGTCATTGTAAGATCATCAAGAAGTCAAAGAAACACTAATCCTAGAAGCTATTTAAGTCCTAGAAACCAAGATTCTGGCCCAAACATACCAAATGCTGCCAATCAAACGCACACGTTTTCAGAAATTAATAACGATATCAGACCCGTTTTCAATGTTACCCCTCCAAGTTCCTCTTTTTATCCTCAGACTATGCCTAGACAAATGATATCGTTCGACAACCGGCCTCCTTCAATCTATTCGTTATACCATGGCTTCCATTTTCATCCTCCGGTTCCACAAATGGGGTTTCAAAGTCCTAACCCAAACCCAAAACCAAATCCAGATCCAAACAATATCATTACTGGAACGCCGGTTTTTCAGACAAACCATGAGTCTTTACCATCTTCTTCTCAAACAGGTTGTCCACAAAGATTGTTTTGTTTTAATAAAGATGAAAATGGCTCAAAGAATGAATCTGGACCTGAATTGGTGGAGTGTGATTTGTCTCTAAGGTTGGGTCTTGTTTCTGGTAATGAAAAAGGGTTGGCTGTTGTAGATGATGTCAACTTACGTCCGGGTCTAGGCCCATGTCAAAGAAGCAAGGAGTTCTCTTTTTTTCCTTTGAATTCAGAGGCTGAAGAAGTTGGGAGTTCAGTAACAGAGTTAACGAAACGAAAAACAGTAGGGGAATCACAGAGTTTTTTGCATTTAGAGCACGGTTTTGATGAGATTAATGAACGAATAAAACGAAGAGGTTTGTAGATATTTCGAATTCTTTCTGTTCACTTATGCAATTCTTTAAAATGAAATGAGAGGATTATTATCTTGTTTAATGAGATTCATCATTCATAAGATATGGTCAAACTAGACTAGAATGGTCGTGTCGTTTTCTTTTGTTTGGGTAGGTGGGTCGATGACTGGCATGGGTGGTGAGGGTTCTCATTCATATCACGCTGTCCGTCTGGGTCCGCCTTGTGCATTGTCTTGTTGTACCTTATGCATTGTTGGGTAGGTGGGTGGATGACTGGCATGGGTGGTGGGGGTTCTCATTCATATGATGCTGTCTATACGGGTCCGCACTGTGCGTTGTCTTGTTGTATCTTATGAATCATAATTCATTCACGTAGCGGTTAGGCTACGACAGATGTATGAGGGGTAGAAAAGGACCAATGTTTTTGACTTGCATCGATGTGTCCATATCTTTGTTTTCACTTGACTATACAATACTACTGTTTGTCACTTGAAAATTGAAAGTTCAAACATAAGTATCAGATCCAGGCCCAATATGCCTTTGTAACCAGTCGTTAATTGCTTGATTATGCAACTCTGGCTAGGTGATAATTGTTTATTTTATTTTATTAATGTAAGTTGTGAATTAGATAAACCTAACTTGGGCCTTTGGACAAATGAGCCCATTGACTTATCACTAATAAAACCTAATACTATAGTTTACCTATGTATTTAAAAATCAAATCATTTTAGTAATTTGTTAACTTGATCATCAAACATTTGTGAATTATTTGAACCAATGAAAGTACTTCACGTGGTCATGATCATGCAGTTCAATTGGTTAATGTATGGATTGCATATGACGTATGAATGACATCATTGATATCTCTAATGTTACTTGCAAGAATTAATTTACAAACTAATCAGAATATTATTTGTTCACTTGCCTAGTAGCCTTCAATATGATTGGAAAAACAATTTGAAGACAAGCTTTTTATAACATGCATGATGCATACATGCTTCTTAAATAACAAACATGTAAATTGACCGAAGCATGATGCCTGCTTAATCCGATGAGTAAAAACAAAAAAATATATATTATTATGTTACGCACTTATGTTGCCGTGCACAAAAAAACCGGTTACTCGAACCGTAGGTACACATGGGTTCTAGTTCCTCTAAGAAAATAGAACCATATGTCCGTACCCGTAACCGAACCGGAACTGCTAGAACCGGTTCCACCTCCACCCGGTCAAACCCATACCCGACCCTACCCGGAACCGAAAAAAACTCGGTGAAACCGGTCAAATACCCAATCATACCCGGAAGAGAATCCGACCCTACCCGGTTCTTGACTTAGGGGCTGTTTGGTAAAATCTGTATCATTAAGTGTTGAATGGTTAAGAGTTCTGAACCAATAAGAGATTCCATCAATAAGAGGGATGTTAGGGTACAACTTCAGATGAATATAAAGTTAGTATATGCTCCATTCAGTTTCATTCAGCATCTCTCAGTCTCTTAACCATTCAGCACTTAACTGAACCATTCAGAGGCTATTTTTTTCTGAAATAAACGTTCTGAATGCTGAATGGTTAAGCACTGAACTGAACCATTAAGAAGTAAATAAACAGCCCCTTAGTTAACCAAAACCGGACCCGATTCCTATAAAAAACCCGTTTTGTGCACGGCTACACTTATGTGTTTATGGGGCTAGAGTTGCATCAGTTTTCAGAAGTAAAGTTTGGGTTGGGCTGGTGGTTTAGATTGGACCTATATCAACAGAAACACAATTACGAAAAGATGGATACTTCCACAGTATAATATAACCAGTCTAGAAAAATGAACTTTTATATATATTTTTCTCTCTCAACTAAAAAGTAGAGCCTATATTTTGAGTATCAATTTCTGCGTATAACTTTTTAACCCACAACAAAAGTCTGGTTATTAAATAACCCAACATGTAATAAAATGTCACACTGGGTTAAGTTTTGGACCCCCCGCTATTGAGTTTTCTATGTTCCAAACTAACCATACATGAATTAAAGATTACTTAATATGACCCAAAACTATAAACATGAGCCTATTTTGCCAGGCCTGATTACTTATTTACAATCATACTTCCAAAAGTTATGACTAAACAATGAAATTAACCCTAGAAACTAAAATCATAGGCTTATAAAGCCGTCTTCAAAGCCGTTGTAAACACGCACCCTAAGTCCACCAAATTTCATTTATAATTCAATAATATAGATTCACTCTAACCCTATAAGCATATCACATATGAACCCATCGTTTCATAGGGGCATCCTCGCCTATCGTAACAATTTATCATCCAAGGGGTAACCTTGTCCCTCCAAAAGATTATTCCATCACATACCTAAAGACTCCTTGGTTGGAGATGGTCTAGAAGCATCTGCACTGAGCTCCACATACTAATAAACACGAATGGTCTATAAGCATCGATCTGCATTGACTTCCATAGATGATAACAACAAAGACTTAGGTTCCCGTTCTTTGACAGCTAACGATCCATGGGAAATAGATCGAGAAAATGAAACAGAGGAGTTCCAAAATCTTCAATACCGACCCTATAACATATTTACATTGGATTCTATTATTAAACTAGTGTAGTAAAAAATAGAATTTGGACCACGTGTAGTGGTATAAATAATAAAAATGGTGCTTTTTTCCTCATCGCCACTTAATATTTTAAAAAGTCCACTTTGTCATTGTTTATTTTTGGTCGTGACAGATCAATGCCCAAGATTTTTTTTTAAAAAAAAGTAGACGTATAAATCAATAATCAATTGTAACCACTTCATCAAAAAGCAATGATGCATAGAATATCACCACTTTAGAATCACTACACTTTTCTTTTTCATATTCATAGATTTGAGAATAGAATAAAACCACAAGCTAATATAAAAAAAAGCAGCAAATTAATAAAAAGAAAGTAAAATTTATTCATACGAATCATGAAAAAAGAAGAGAATAAATCCTTACAACCATTACAAAACTAATCACACACGAACAGCCGTGTAAACAAAAATCCACAAACTAATCAAGAATAATAATAACTCATTAACAAGACAATTAATTAACTTAGTAAAATAAAGCCAAAGCAAAAGCCAATAAAGCTGCCGGAGCCACTGTTAAAGATCCCGCGGCGCTGGGTGACGGTGGTGATGGTGGAGTAGTGTCACTCGCCGGAGATGGGCCGGTGGTCTCTGGTGCTGGTGGTGTTGCTCCTGCCGGAGTTGGTGCCTCTGAGGGGGTTGGTGGGGTGGTGGTGGAAGGTCCGGGGGCGGGAGTTGGGGTGGTGGTTGGTGGAGACACTGGTGCTGGAGTTGGTGATGGGGTGGTGGTGGGTGAGGTGGCTGGTGGTGGTGTGGTGGTGGGTGGAGCGGCGGGAGGGGTGGTGGGGGCAACAGCTGGGCCGGAGACGTTGATGGCTAACTTTTGACCAATTTGGCAATGTGTTCCAACAGTGCAAATGTAGTAATGTGCACCAGCGGTGGTTAGTGAGACGGAAGCGGGGCCGTTGGTCGTGATCGAGATGGGGCTAGCAGTGGTGCATGGGCCAAATGCTGATTGTGTTACTTCAGCTACGTTGTGGATACCGGTGGTGAAGTTAAAAACTGCAATCGATAAATATTGATTTGTTAATTAGAAATCAATAATTATTTGGTCAAAATCCGAAAACTAAAGTTGATTAAATGAAATAAACAAAGCACTATGAGAGGAAAAAAAAAAGGTGACACTATTGTTGATATTCAATTATTCATTGTTTTATTGATTAAATAAGGGAGTAGGTTTGTTTGCATGTGACAAATTTTCTTGAATTCATGACTTTATGTCAATTGTCATAAATTATAAAATTAAGATAATTAAATATATTAGGTACGCGCGTTACCTAAAAAATAATATAAAATCACTTATATATTAAATCATAGTTTGTAAACGGCAAAGGACTATCTTTTTAAGAGTAACTAACAAAATCATTAAATTTTACTTTCAAAACGCTAGGCATTGGGGGGATTATTTAACAATCCAAAAGCTACCATTATATATAAATAAGATGATTTTCCTCTAAACTAGCTTAATCAAAAGGAATTGATCGAATTAAGCCAATAACTCAACTTTCTAAATCATATCCTCAAACAAAATAACTAAATAATATTCATATACAATGAACCTAAACAAAGAAGTAAGAATCTTACTAACAACTTAATGGTTTAATTAATAAATTAATTTAAAATAAAAAATTTAAAATTAGTTCACAAAAATAAAAACAGCTTTAATTTTTTACTTACGTTAAATTTACAAGAAAATATTATTCGAAATAACTAAACTCATCCAAACAGAACACATCACGATCTATCTATACAAAACTATTATTTGATTGAAACACATAATGAAAGTTGACGTGGAATGACTTACCAAGAGTGTCACCAACTCTAAAAGTCTGTTGAGAAGCCCAAGTGGTGTAAGCCGCAGCACCGTTGGACGGAATGGTCCAACCCAAGGCGTCTCCAACGACATGTTGAGTCTGAGCCATGGAACTTTGCATCTGCATGGATGCAGCCATCATCAACATAAACACCATCATACTTGACTTCAATCCTGCCATTGTTTTGTGTTCTTGTAAAAATTAATCTCAGGTCGCCCCTTTTTATCTCTAGAAAAAAATTGTTACTTTCTCTCTCTCAAAAAAAAGTATAGGTTTGTGAGATTCGTGTTATGGGAACAAGAGTTTAGATGTGTGTATATATAGGGAAAAAAACCCTCTCCGCGTTAAAAGGGTCAAATCTAATTTGGAAACGATTTACTTAAAATATTGTGTTTAAACAAAGCATTTGAAATATATATTTTTTTAATTGAAAGACTTGAATTGTTACATTTTTTATAATATTTTGGATGAAAATATAGATTTGATACTATTACTATGTATGGTATATTTTAGTTCAAAATATATACGTAACCGAGTCAAGTTATGATTGTAATTTAATTGTTGATACAGTATTATATATAAAAAGAGTCAATTGAAATTATACATCGTTGATTTTTGTGTTACAAGAGTTTGATTAGAGTTGTTACTGGACTAAACTTTGGGTCTTTTTTGTTAATATTTTTCTATAATGGGTTATTGGATTTTAATAATTCGAACTTTAATGAATTGGTCGATATTAATTCCAACTTTAAAAATTTCCATGTGTCAGTCCCAACTTGTAAATTATTTTCCTCCATCGAACCTTTTATAAGTGTGACACAAAAATGGTCGTGTAAGGTTTTAATGAGGCACAAAATGTTCTGGTAGGTTTTTTGAGTATCCGTTATAAAAAGCTCGATGGGAGAAAATAAATTACAAGTTGAGACTGTCAGAGGAAATTTTTAAAGTTGAGATTAATATCGGCCAATTTATTAAAGTTCGGATTATTAAAATCCAATAACCCTCTATAATTGATAAAAAATTAAAATAAAAGAATATGTGGAACGATTATGAACAATCAATTACAAAAGGCTATTAGGACGTCCTTGGACATGTGTGAAAAATTTTATCTTAATAAATTTACGCCAGTATCGATTACTATAATATCCATATTTGAATGACTGAATCCAATTAAGGATATTTTTTAGGTAATTGCATATCTAGTCCCGTAACAATAGAAAATTTTGAACGGTTAGTTATTAACAATCAATTACAAAGGCATTAACATGATCAAAGAACATCTTTAATTTCATCTTAAGAAAAGTTAGAAAAAGAAAAAGCTCATTCACATCTAACGATTATTTATTTCTTAGGGACTTTAGATCAAAAAAACAGGAGCACTCGAGACTCTAGTCATGCGAGTGAGAGATTAAGTTCGTCTTAATTACTAATAAGATTTACCGGGTGTGTAAGTGTTTGTTTAAAATAAATATTAAAAGGCAAGGACTAATGCTAGTTAAGGTGGAGAAAGAGTGGAGGTGGAAGGTGACCGGAAAAGTGAGTTGCAATGTGACGTTGACCCATAACATAGCATAAAAATGAACATGGTCATGATCATGATCATGTGTGAATGAATAAGTCTAGAATGAATTGGTTCATGGGTGGACCCCAGGCGTCTCATCCTTAGTTGTGAGATTAGGTGGTTTTTTGTTTTGTTTTCTTTGATCATTGTTGAATTTTTCTAGACTTTACATTTAACTCGTATACCTAATTGGATGCATGACTTTACTCTTGAAATATGCTCATATGTTAAATCCATTTAGATTTTATTAGGCGAGACTAACGTATTTGGTAATTAAATGTTTTACTAAATGAATTTGAAATAACATGAAATTAGTTTCATGTAATGCAAAAATAGAATCTTTAATTAAATTTACGTTGTCACAGTTTTTGTATTAACTCGTTATTTCATTATCAAACACTTTACTTTTTCTTTATAAGAATCCCAATAATAAAAATGTATCACGGGTCACTCATATTTTCATAGCAATGTTTTGACCCTTAAGGGCTAAAGTTTTGATTTTAGTATGCTAGGTTTTACTATTTAAAAAGGGGTTACGGCACAACTTGTTGTCTCTTTACCTGTCATTTTACCTGTCATTTTATTATATAAGTTTTAATGTAAAAATAATAATAATAATAATAATAATAATAATAATAATAATTTTGTAAAATTATATTTTATAGGTATCTAGAAAATAAATAAACAACAGTACAAGATTATAATATTAACAATTAACAATACGATTTTCAAATGTTGGAAGATGTCAACGTTATGTTTTGGCAATTTTCCAGATTTGCCGCGTGAAGGAGCTGGTGCTAACGTAAACCGACTCTTTTGTGTATTAATTTTGACTTCATTAACCTCAAATCTTCAACTAATTTTCTTTGAAATACCGTTTTTGAAGATTTTACTTTATTTTTTTTTTATTTTCAAAAGATATATTATCACGCAATTAGTATTATGTAATCAACATGTTAAAATTTTAATTATTTTACATATGATTTTGCTTAAGTGTCACGCTCTAGTTTAATTTGATGGGAATTTTAAAGCGGGTCATAGTATGCCTTATATTCAAAATAACCCGATATGTTCAAATAAAAAGTCATCAATTATCATGAATTATTTATTAGCCTGATATGTTTAAATAAAAAAGTCACCATTATCACGAATTATTTATTAGCCGGATATGTTCAGATAAAAAAGTCACTAATTATCATTAATATCTATTAGCCTGATATGTTCAAATAAAATAATTCAAATTATTATAGATCATCTTTTTTATTTTATCATGATTTTTGCTACGAAAATATTTATAAATATCCAAACCGACTTAATAGGGGATATGTAAAAAAAAATGATACCTAAATTTAATTAAACCTATAAAACCAAAATCCTATATAGTACACAGGTACTAATCTAATTTTAGAAATATAAACTACCTGATTTCAATATTTTTTTAGAACAAGCGTGATTTCAGTAATTATCACACAAGGCACGTTACAAAGTTTGCATGATTTTGATATTTTCAGTAAGTGGTTTAAGCAAGAGATGAAATTCTCACGCAAGTAATTTATTTAACGGATGCAATTTTCATGCAACATAATAAACGGGCCAAATTGTTTCGTAGACATTGCACTCAAGCCTCATTGTGTATTTTAACCGACCTCATCTTTATGTGACTCGGCCATGAAGGTATGAATAATCGAATGCCTAATAGATATAAAAGCGGGTAATGGACATCATGACATGTTTATATGTTAAGATATGAAACTAGAATTATCAGTCAACTCTGGTGTCTTGATCACAATAAAATCAACACTTATTTAGAAGTTCTATTATTGAAATAGTATGCTTTTATCAATTAATTTTTCGAAACGTTTGGTCCTAGGACTCTCGGAGTGCAGGATGGATGGGGTGATGAGCTCATTCATGAGGTTGGATCCTTGTGGGCAGTGACGGAGCTAGGATTTATTCCTATGAAGTCGGATTTTTTGTTCGTGGATTCCAACAACCTAGATAACTAGTTGTCACTATTTTTTGGGCCGGTCAAATGCTGGGTTGGGTCATAACACGTTATAAAATCTATTATCATTAAAAAGCATATGATAAATAAAACAAGTTGGTAAAGAATAAAAAAAACATATTTTGGGTTGATGTAGATTAGGGAAGGAGATGAGTTTTTTGGGTAATAATAGGGCTGAGAATTTCTGACCCGACCTGAAAACACGACCTGAACCTAACCCGAAAATCGTGGGTTTGGGTTTACATTGAATGGGTGTGGGTCAGTTTCGGGTTGAACCCGCTGACCTGATTTCAAAAACAGGTCAGGTTCGGGTCAACCCACCGGGTTCACGGGTGGACCTGATTTTTTATATAAATACAAAATTTATGTATGTTTTGTCAATATACATGTAGTTTAGGGTGTTTTACGTTAAAACCATTATAATATCGAATGTCTTATATGATTGTGCGTACATTTGGGTGCCAATTTCTGATTTTCTATAAGCTCGCTCTCGTTTAAAGAATGCATTTTCTTGGTAATTTTGAATTTTTTAACTCTTGGAGAATGTATTTTGTGATAATTCAGGTCAAATGGGTCGGGTTCGGGTCAACCTGCTAAAAATCGGGTCGGGTTCGGGTTTAAGTAATGTCTAAATTTTCAGGTTCGGGTCAGGTTTTGGTTTGTATAAATTTTTCAGGTTCGGGTCGGGTTCAACCCACTAACCCGATAACCCGACCCATTGAGCACCCCTAGGTAATAATTGGAGATTGGGTTAGGGCCAATGAACTAATGGGTTAATATTGTAATGTATTATGCCAAAACTACACAAGTTTTATTAATAGTTCAGTTCAAATTAACCAAAAAACTATTTTTTATTTTTTTTATAAAACTTTGTGATTGTAATATAAAAAACTTTCATATTTTTTAAAAACTAAATGGACATTGGTATCATTAGATAACAATGGGTAGGTAATCTAAAAAGACTAGGGTCGCTCGGTATATAAACTACTTTACGCGTCCAGAAAAGAATGGGGTCGACCGACCCCGGTCGGCTCTATATGGCTCCGCCACTGCTCGTCTGCTCGTGGGGCATCTTGTGAAGAAAGAAAGCGTGAGAGGGGAGCTCGTTTTGTGCTCCGGCTGTGGATGGTTGCGGGCAAGAATGGAGTTCGTTGGATCCTCTTCGCTATATATGCTCCGGGTGACCTTGATCTTTTCAAAATGCAACTCGATCCAAATGATCGTAATCATATGTTAATTAATATATTTTAGTGTAATTGGCCGGATTAGTAAATGTAATGAGGCTGGTAACCTGGTGATAATATTTTCAAGTATATTATTTAAAAACATTTTGTTTAGATTTCAAGTCTGATAAGTTAAAATTATTGTGAAATTTGAGAGTAGTATAATAGCTCAATCGTTAACGAAAAATTGGATTCGTAAATCAAGACGAAAGAAATTCATATTATATGTTTTTGTAAACCTCGATTGCATCTAGATCATATGAAATAATATGATTCAGTATATAGGGATGACTAAAGGTTTGACTTGGCAAAAGAAGAGTAATTAATCTTTTGGAAAAACTTTATTGGTCAGCATGATGATTAAAAAAATAGAAAGTTAAAGAAAAGTTGCTACTAAACTTATAAATCATTTGACCGAGTCTTCACCTCGTATATAATATGGTTTCCTAAAGATCTTATGGAACTGAGACTAAACTCTTTCAATAGATGTTTAGACACCATTGCGGTTTTGATAAACTTTGAACCCAAGACTAGTATAAAATTGGCCATATATAAATTAAGGATTTTCTAAAAAGGCTCAAAACTCTAAGAAGTGTAGGAAGCATTCACAAACAAACACGTGTCCATGAGGGGAAAAAACATGGAGGGGCGTTATCGTCATTTTATGCGTTGAAGCTGCGATATGAGATCTGTTCTCATGGTGTTTCTTAGCACTACCTGGTTATCACTCTCGATGTTTAGTTATGGTGTTTTTTTGACGTTTATTAATTTTGAATCAATAATCATTCATCTATGGCGAATACTGAAAGCGATGATGTTTTTGTTTGTTTTTTACGTTTTCGTTTACTAATTACGAACGTCCGATCAATGTTCTGTTCTTTTGAATCATTGTGGTTTTATTGTTTTAACATTCTGAGTCATGGTGTTTTTAGTGATCAGTTCGAATGTTAAAAACATCATGATTCACCATGATCGATCTGTTAATTATTGTTATGACGTTTTCATATCGACTCCGGTGCTACTTTGTTGCAGGTAAGTTATGGCGTTTTTTCATTCTACAGTGATGATAGTGTTAATCATTGTTATGACGTTTTCAATTCGATTTCCGGTGTTACATTGTAGCAGGTTAGCTATAGCGTTTTTTATTAATTATTATTTTCATATGCGTGGTGTTATTTTACATAGTCAGTGTTAAGCGTGGTGTTTTTTATATATACATGGTGTTAGAAACGCGCAATGACAAATCTACCCCTGGTTCTATCACGCGCGTCAGCAAAACATCATAATATTTACAAAAATGCCACCGCTTAAATCTTAGCCGTAAACAACCAGATCCAACGCCCCTGGTTTTTGCCCTTCTTAGCATATATATATATATATATATATATAATCAAAACTGAATACATCATAGAATTGATAAAAATATATAATACGTTGACAACTGATATAACAATATATTAAACAAACATATTACATGGAAATGATATAGTCTACTTCCTTTAACAAACTACACAACTTTCCTAGCGTTTTACGAAGCAAAATTCTAGATCAAATCTTTATTATCCATGCTATATAATATGTCGTTTTCAATAGCTATTAGATTTGACACATTTTTCCGTTTCTGTCATGTGTCGCCTCCATCTATAAAGCATGCATGTATCGACCATCTTTTTTGTTTTGTTTTTTAATCATATGTATTAGGGCGAAGGGAGTGGTGGCGAGGAAGGAGACGAGGTAGTTGGTTGGGAGCTTGTGGACGAGTTATGCTCCTCGCCGAGGAGCTTGTTGATGTGGTGGTTGTGAGGGACGAGATGGAGGGACGACGAGGTTGGTGACGAGGAGGGTGGGGAGGTCGCCGAGATCCACACCTGGTGCAACGAGTGGTGGCAAGGAAGGACCTCATGGCAAGCTTGTTCAACCAGTCCGTCCTCCCGTATAGTGGACTAATGAGTTAGATTTTAGAGTGAATAAGTTTATTATTAGGCTTTCTACATTAACTGGTTAGGTTAAATGAGTCATCAAATTAGTCAACTTAACCCGTTTAACTAAGTTTACTTGGTTATTAATACACACACATTCTTGGTGAGGATCATAACGAACACCTTTTTAACAACCGACCTTGAGAAATCGTCGTCCTCACCCCCTCATGCCCTCCTCTGTTTGGATACAATGTATAATTAATAAATAAGTTACAATAATAGTTATTTTTATTATTATTATTTGTTCCTGATTTTCTTTAGGTTCACATCTTCTGATAGATTATGGTATTAAAATAATAAAATGGGGCAACTAATTTGTCTCTTTCAAAATGTTTGTACCTCTAATGCAAAATTAAATACGTGTAAATGGTCCTTTACCACCTGTAAACATTATGTCAATGATGTACACTATCAATTATCAAATACTAACTCGTGTATGAATCAATAGGCCCATTAAAATTTGTTTACTCTAGCTCCCATACCTTTCACCATAACTGCGTAATTGTACTAGGAAAATGATTATTTTTCTGTTATTTATATACACCTAAACGACTCATATATATATAAATTTAATTTTAGTTCATTAGATGAATATAGTTAAGCAGGTAGACTAACCCGAGGTTCAGCCCCAACTACTTCACCTCTACCTTTTTCTTGTTGGAAAGCTACTCGTTTGGTCTTAATATTCTAACATGTGTATTTAAAAAAATCAATTTGGACACTACTTTATCTTTTAAAGTGGTTTATACTTTCTCATTTAAAGTTGTTTTCATATTTTAAAAACTAGAAATTTATCTATAAAGCATGTTTAGATTATTATTTTCATATATATAGGCCGGTTAACGATCTCATAATACAACATATAAACCATAATAACTTGTTATAACTTAAATGTAACTAAGGGACATGTGTTTGGTATAAGGTAATAGAATGAACGATCGAATTTAATGTATGAAGGGAAGGAATGAACAAATGGATGAAATGGACAACACTAATTTTTTTATTAAAGTTATATCAAACACAAAAGAGCTTCTAGTTCAATGGCACCAACGTTCTCTATTAGCTAAATTAAATAAATAACGTTTGTTTTTAATTAATTACACCTTTGTACTACTTATTTCATTAAAAGATACGTGATTATTATTAATAAGTAATCTTGTTAGAACTTTATATCAATTCAATCTAATAACTTTCAAATCTAATAATAATAATGATAATAAATATTAATAGCATAAATTGAGTATTTTTATAAAGATTATAAAAATCCTGTTAAAAAAATAGTTGTAAGATATCGGTAGAGACAAAACATGTTCCATCTTTTTACATAAAATAAAAAAATATGTTAATAAGATATATGTTACATCAAGTATTTAAAGAATAAAAATTGGCCGGAAACAATTTTGATAGTAAGAAAAAAGTATTTTATAATTGATAAAGATTAAAGGATCTTATGGTAGGTGGTTTCAAAACTAACTTTAACCATAGCGAAATTGACAGGCTAAATTGAATGTATAGAAGTTTCCAGTCATTTCTTCTTTAAAAATTAACAATGTTTTAAAAACTGGTTTTTAAATGGTACCGGATCAGGCTCATGTACCAGATAAACATGTGAGCTTATTACTAGTTAACCCTCCAAATCAATGATTGCATAAAAATACAAAAAAGAAACATTGACATAAACAAACAGGTACAGAAATCAATATAGTGGCTCGTGAAAGAAAACTTACAAGCCACCAACAACTACCGGGGTTTAACTTTAGATTTTTGGTTGGTTGGTTGGTTACTTACGTGTCTTAGTTTTCTACTAACGGTCCCACAGAAGCAAATAAGTCCGATGGTCTCGAATATTTCTAGGCTATTTTACAAAAGCGGAAATTTAAAATTTTTGAAAACCGGTACGCTGGTTCAACCTATATAAACAAAAAATACCAGTGTTTCAAATTTTAGGTTGTTCAACCATATTATTGGGCTAAGTCGTACAGGTCACTTGCTTGATAGCCATTAACGCCAGGTTAATTTATACTGATATCTCTACTCAAATTTTACATTAGTCACCCATATATATGATCTGTCATGTTTGATATATTAACATGTGACAAGTATTTATCTTTATATTACTGTAGATAGAATAGTTTTTAGAGTTAGTTTTAAAATTCATTGGGTGTCGGTGTCGTATATGCACAAACAAAGTCAGTCTCAAAAATCCCATGTGAGAGTCTGTTTCAACATTTTATAGGAGTCGGTTGAGATTTGATCATATGTATTTGCTACTAAAAACAGAGATACTAGATACGACACCGCCTTTAATCACCAAAAGAAGAAGACATAACTTAACAAATCAATTTACGATTTCAATAGTCAATAACACCTAAATTAAACCCATTGGGCTCATGTTATCTAACGCGACAGACTACTTCATCATATAACAATTCATCTTTTCTTATTACAATCAATAGCAAAATGAAAACAACGTTCAGTTGAAACTTGAAAGGTATAATCTATCTAATAAATCAAACTTTTAGGGGTAACTTTTGGAGGGATTTTTTTTTCTATAATAGGAAGTTTGGGAGGTAAAATTTAGCTAAATTTTTTACCATGCAAGTTGATGGAGCCAACTCCTTAAATGTTATATATTTACAAATTGTTAAATATAATGGTTATAATTTCTTTATAAATATTAATATTTAACCCGTGTGTAACACACGGGTATTAAACCTAGTCTATCTAATAAATTAAGGTTTCAGGGGACAATTATTGGGGGGGAAATATTTAATTATAATAGGAGTTTGGGTGGAAAATTGAGTGAAAGTTTCACCATGCATGCATAAGTTGATGGACTAAAATTCTTAAGCATTTAATATTTATAAATTATTAAACATAATGATTATTATTTCTTTATAAATATTATTATCTAACCCACATATAACACGGGAATTAAACGTATTATGTGATAAAACAATGAATGAATGTGTTGTTGGGCTTAGAGACTCAATCAACTAAGGATGAATTTGGGCTTCTTCAAATTGGGGGCCTACTTTATAGATTGCTTCTATATAAAATATTATTCAAGCCTCATAAAATTTCTATATATTGAAGAAATATAACATATGTATGTTAGTTATTTTCAATGTTACTATTTACATAATCTGATTTACAATGATTTTATAGAGCTTATTATTATTTATAATACTCCAATATACTTATTTAAAAATTATGTAGACTAATATATTCTACTATTACATTTCCATATATAAATATATCAATGGTTGGTTGATATCAAGACATCCAATACCTTATCCATTTTCAACTTCTATGGCTCTCTCCACCCCACCTTTAACACCATCTAAAAACATAAAAACAAAATTTAAAAAAAAAGAGGGTGAAAATGGCAGCCAGTTTTCTCTCAAATCCAACCACCTTCCTCTCATCATCTTCCTTAACATCTCAGAAACACACAGTGAAAGGAACAAGTGTGTGTAAACCAGTGTGTAGATTACCAAACTACCCTCCACATATCTCCAAGAGAAGCTTATCCATAAGCCTCACTTCTATTTTCTTCTTGTCCTTAAGTGGAAATGCAAATGCTGCCATTTTAGAAGCTGATGATGATTTGGAACTACTGGAAAAAGTCAAGCAAGATAGAAAGAAAAGAATTGAGAAACAAACTGTTCTTAATTCAGCCAACAAAGATAAAGGTCATTTATCATCTTTGATCTTGATACATTGTTAGATGTAAAAACTACCTGCTTATTTTTAGGTTAATACCATATAAATATGTATGTTTTAAGGAAGGGGCTGTTTGTGGGAATAAGTGTTGATGCAATAAAATAAGAGGTTTGAATTATTAAGTGCTGAATCAGTAGGAGGTCTGAACTATTAAGAGCTATTATATTGTTTAACTATTTAAAGACAAATGTCTGACCAATTTAGATAATAACTCATAACCATTCAGACATCTGCTCGCGTAACAAACAGTCTGAACCATTAAGTGCTTAACCACACTTAAGACTTAAAACTTTACTCAAATTTGTGTGTTTGTTTCGCCTCTTAATGGTTCAGTTCAGTGCTTAATTATTTAACATTTAGCATTCAGAGCGTTTGTTTCACAAAAAAAATCTTTGAATAGTTCAGTTAAGTGCTGAATGGTTAAGAGACAGAAAGATGCTGAATGGAACTGAATGGAACATATATCAAACTTACCATCACCTGAAGTTTACATCAATATCACTCCTATTGATAGAGCCTATTAATGGTTTAGACCTCTTAACTATTTCGCACTTAATGATTCATTATTTTGCCAAAGAGCCTCTTAGTATATTTGTTATAATGCTAATCATGTAAAATAATTTTAACTTAATAAAAACTAAATAAGTTATGGTAAAATGTTGAATTGTACAGAATATCTGCAAGATGTTATTTACAAGCTTAGCAAAGTAGGCCAAGCCATAGAGAACAATGATCTTCCATCAGCTGGTTCAATCCTTGGTCAAACCCCTGATGTTGACTGGCTCAAGAAGGCTAATGCAGCCCTCTCTCAGGTTTGTCGTATTTTCTTTCCATTTATGCTTTACCACGGTGTACTTTATGCTACCAGTATAAAGTACACCCGTGTTCATATAATAAATCTTGGAGTAAACTACTATTTTGGTCCCTGAGGTTTGGTAAAAATCACGATTTTAGTCCAATAGTTTGTTTTCTACTCTTTTAGTCCAATAGTTTCATACAAACTTGCTGTTTTAGTCCACACCACTAACTGCCATCCATTTTTCCAGTTAAGTCTGTGTGAAAAGACATTAATACCCTTGGACCAAAATAGTAATTTTGGCCAAACCACAAGGACCAAAACAGTAAGTTACCCTTATTATTATTATTGCTATTATTATTTTTAATATTATTATTGTTATTATTATTATTATTATTATTATTATTATTATTATTATTATTATTATTGTTATCGTTTATTATTTATATACCATCTAGTTTTAAAGGTCGGTGGTTTTCTCAACTAAGAAGTGAAAAAAACTATGTCGGCGCAACACACAACACGTGTGTTGCATTAATTTGAGCCGACATAGTTCAATTCGTTACACGTATTAACAACGTTTTCGACTTCCACATGCGCGATGCATTACGACGTTAACAGTTGGTGGTTAAAAGTATATATATTAAAAGATGGGGTAAAAATATGAATATGTCCAAAAAGATCAACATGATATAGCATGTAAAATTACAATTAAGTCAAAGTTAGGGAGTCAAATTCATAGGTTGGATAAATTTATCTAAGTTAGAGGTTAAAATGATAATTAAGTCAAACAATTATTGGTGGGTTAGTGAGTGGTGACACGTGACCGGTCAACAGTAACCACCGACCTTTAAAACTAGATGCTATATAAATAATAAATAATAATAATAATAATAACAATAATAATATTAAAAATAGTAATAGCAATAATAATAATAATAAGGGTCACTTACTGTTTTGGTCCTTGTGGTTTGGCCAAAATTACTATTTTGGTCCAAGGGCATTAATGTCCTTTCACACAAACTTAACTGGAAAAATGGATGGTAGTTAGTGGTGTGGACTAAAACAGCAAGTTTGTATGAAACTAATGGACTAAAAGAGTAGAAAACAAACTATTGGACTAAAACCGTGATTTTTACCAAACCTCAAGGACCAAAATAGTAATTTACTCTAAATCTTGTTTGATGATTGGTATCTATAGTTGAGTTCGAGCCCGGATGAAAAGGCTCAAGTGGACACCTTCAACTCGTCGTTGACTTCTTTGTATTCGTCAGGTACGTTTGAGATTTTAAAAGAACTGTACTGTACAACTTTTTGTGCATATAGTTTTATAGACATTTTTTGAATTTAAATTTGATGCAGTGACAAAGAATGACATAGAAGGATCAAAATTAGCTTTTGTGGACTCAGCTAGTGCATTTGAGAAATGGACAACGTTGACTGGTTTAGTTGGTCAACTTAAAGGGCTTTGAGCAAAGCAGAGTGTAATTGAGAGTTGTTTTAATTTTACAATTTAAGGTTATATATATATATGACAAGGCATTTGCTTGCATAAGCCCAAATAACCAATTTTTTTAATAACTACTTTGCTTATATTCCGAGTGTATGAAACTAAAATAGAACAACTTGATTCTTGTATCATTATTTTTGTTTCAAGATATCATTTATCTTATAACCTGTTTTGTAAGAAACTAAAAGACAATCATACTTGGCGCCTTCGCCACACCCCCGCTGCCACCACCACAACCACCTAGTCCCACTGGTCTTTTCTTTTATAAAATTACACATATGATCCCATGGACGTCTTGGAGGGTGTGTTGATGGGTGATCCGTGATCGCATAAGGCATGTTTTAGATAAAGCCTAAAATTTGCCTTTCTCCTTTAGGCTTGTAGTTCGATTTAACTTTAAAATATGATTTAAGTTTTACATTTATGCATGAATCATAGAAGTTGTTGACGGTGTTTTGAAACTAAGTTGTTTAACAGTTTTTTTTTTTGTATTAGATTGTTTTTAACAATCTAACTTGTTCAGTTTTACGTAAAAGTGTGCGTTTGACAGTTTGACTTGACTCTTGAGTACTTGACTACATATCTAACTAAGGCCCATTAGTCATTTCAAATATCCGATATTACATTTTAATTTTTTTCAAACATGATAAATGGGCTCGGCCCACTTATGATTAATATTTGTTTGTGATATCACATTTAATCAATTAATCACATCCAAAATCAATAAATAAAAAATATATGACCATTGGCCCGTTTACAAAAGCTGTGTCATTTGCCATTTAGTAATTATACACCTTTTCAGAATTTCTAAATCTATCTAATAAATCAAATTTTTAGGGGGCAATTTTTGGAGGGATTTTTTTTTCTATAATAGGAAGTTTGGGAGGTAAAAATTAACTAAATTTTTCACCATGCAAGTTGATGGAGCCAACTCCTTAAATGTTATATATTTACAAATTGTTAAATATAATGGTTATAATTTCTTTATAAATATTACTATTTAACCCGTGTGTAACACACGGGTATTAAACCTAGTAATGAAATATAATAGGAACAACTGGAAGCACTTTAACACGATTATTGAATATATGATTGATGATAAAATGGAATAGGATAACATTAGTATTAATAACGGCTATATCCGATCTTAATTGTCTTGTTCATTTTAATTTTTTTTAACAGCCACAATGAAATTAATTGAAAAAACTATCAAAACGCTAGCGGACAAAACAAAAGAAAAAAAGCAACAAAACCCAAAAACAGCAAACCAAACCAAACACCAGAATGTACTATAAACTATGTTAAGAGCATACCATTTTGAATTTTGTTATCCGATCTTAGACTTCGATGCTGGAAATAAGTTCGACTAAAATTGCAAGTTTTCATAAGTCATTGTCACATGTGATCCAAAATTTTTTTTTTGTACTTTAAGATAGTTTAAAGAAAAATCATGATCATTCTGAGTCGTTTCTTATAATTAGGACTTTCTTAATTAGTGTTAATTACATTACAAAACGAGTTTATATATATGTGAGATGATTAGGAAAAAAGATAGGACTTATTTGTTAGGTTTTTAAATTGATTTTTTGTTTGTTTGTTGGTCCTACTCATTTAATCCGTCTAATGAAATGTCACCATGATTGAACTAACAAGTATGAGGAACGAAAAGAGTTAAAAAGAAATTAAGCAAATGGGTTTGAAAACATAGTTGAGGTGGCTTTCAAGTAATGGAAATGGTGCATTATTGCCACTAGAAAGACATAACAATTATGTTCATGTCCTAACCACTACTTTTCTTTCTTGTTCCATTTCCCCATTGTTTTTTGTAGGCCATCTATATTACATCAAATATGAAAACTTCACAAATTTTTTGAATCATAATAATTAATTATAATAAGAAAAGTCACACACTTAACCAATGGGATGGTTCAATCGATCACAATAGTTGTTTTTCTTTGTTTTTTGAAACATGTGCTGCTGGGTTTTGTTGTAGTTTTCTTCAGGTCCTAGCATCTTGTTAGTGGACTTTAATAAAATGTCGTTAAAAAAAATAATGGGATTAGTTCAATCGCAGTTTGTACTGAGGAGGCCACCTTCAAGAAGTTATGTTGTGGAACCGACCACAACATGATTCGTTTAAAACCCCTTCTATTTATAAACAAGAACTGGACGTACGTTGGTCATTGCTCTATCCTTTGAAGGTTAAAACTTTGATCTGTTAACATTCTTTAAAGTTCTCTACATGCAACAAAATCATATAAAAAACCTTAGCCTGTGAATATATATTTCTTTAGTTGCTGTTGTTGAACACTTGAACATGAAGTGTTTGTTTAATAGTGTAATAGTCACATTTTGATATTTAATTGGTTTATATTGTTCGAGTTGTTCTGGAAGAAAAACAGGACAAAAATTGTAATAGGATTGTGTTTTACGAATTGACCTATTATCTAAAGTTGTAATGCGCTTTGTGAACACTGTTTCAGCACTATATAAAACCCATCGTCATCGTTTCTTTCTGTCGATCCACCTAGTTCAATGTACGGCCAGCACGAATGCATGATCATACTTCTACAATTTGTATAATATGCCTTGATATCACCATCATTCCTATCTTTTCTGCACTCACCCCACTTAATTAGTCCCGATTTTTATCAATCCTTTTCGACCTTCATTAGCCAACTTGTTATGACCATAACAACTTGACATGACATTGATGTGATAATTACAAGGAGCAAACACACAAAAAACAAGTCATATGTCCTTTGTTTACACGTAGTCAAATAGGACCATATATGTAGTTTAGATGTTTAACATTGTACCCCATGTACCATCTTGGAGTTTTGAAATATGAAATATACCTCCAAAAATGAATAACCAATATCTTTGCACACAAAAATTAATGAACCGTACATTGAACTTGTAAGACTCGTGAGGTGTCGATTCAATGAATCTCTAGGCCGGCTAGGTCATAGATTTGAAATTTTACATGAACTGGTCATGTATCTGGTTCAGACTTGTATTGATAATCGTTTGAGCTGCATCACATTTTTCGAGTTTTGATTCAATTAAGATCCGTGCATGTACAACAAAAAAACCTATTAGAAGGGGTCTCAGGGATGGATGTAGCTAAGAGGGAGGGGTAGCGGCTGTTACCCCTCAACTTTGCCAGTGAAGTGTTAAACTAATGTAAATATTCAATTTCCTCTTCGTTTTATATAACAGTATACCTTTAGGTCTAAAAATTCAATTTTTCAATACCTCTGAGCTTTTTTTCTAGATACATCACTGTCGCCCTCACTACTCTTGAGGGGATTACTTAAAGACCACATGAATCTGACGTTAAAGGCAGTCACTTTACATAAACATCATAATCATAAGCATAATAGATTTAAGTAAAATCATCAATATGAGCAAATGGAGAGTCAATGGGAAGGTTGTTCAATCAACTTAAAGAGATTCTTTATGTGGAGTTGGAGAGTACGTACTTACGTAGAACGTTATTTGAAATGTCTAATAACATACGTTAATTAATGTGAGCCTCCTAATACTTATGTATATAAATATTCGGCTTAATTAACCCTAATGAGCTAGTTACAAATTAGTTTGAGCTTATCCGACCAGTTTGAGGAGTTACCTCTAAGTACACCCGTCCATCGCAACGAGTTAAACATAATAATCTGAATCACTAAATAACACTCCTAATTAAGTATGAAATTTGAGTTTAATTAGAAGGCTAAAAGGTCAAAAACTTGTGATAGTTTACCATAAAAGCTAGAGTTTGAAGTTAATTTTATAAAAGTCTAATTGCCATCTTAATTAATTAGTTACTATATATCTTAGGAAGTTAAGTAGCACAATATATATGATCACATGGATGGGTGGTGCATGTGGTCACCGGTGGCATCAATAATCCCTAAAAAACACTAGCCATTTATTACTCCAGACAATGAAAAGGACTTGAGCCAAACAAGATAAAACCCTTAATTTCCCCTTTCACAACCTTTGTCATTTTCACATCATTTTAATTACCGGCCGGCCTTTTCTCATTTCAATCCACTCTTTTTGTTATTGTTTTATATATATTCTTAGGCCGCATACATACTAAACATATATATGTATGTGCACGCGTGTGAAACGCATGCATGCATGTGATATATTCTGTTAATTATGTTTAATTTAAGTTATGTTTTGGGCATAAGGACAAAATTTGTGGTCATTTTATTTGGTGAAAGAAGAACACATGTCGTAGCTACTCATTTATTGTTCATATACATTTAAGGCTTTTGATTTTAAATGGAAAATAAATGGACCAAAATTTCGCCCCCTTAGTACGCTGTACAAGGTCCCACTAATAATTTCATAAACCTTTTTACAAATTTTTTTTAATCAAAAACATCATTTGTAAGTTGAAAATTACTAGAAACAGACAAACAAGATAATTTGTTGTGAATGAACAAACTAATAATTTGTTTGGCATATGATCGAAGCTTGACAATAATTTACTCAAGCTTATTTAAGCTCGGCCTGGTTTGAGTTTTTAACTAACCAAAACTTTTCTTATTGCTCAAATTAAGGTTCTTTATTTTGCATTTCACTAAGACACAAATTAAATAAAAATAGAACTTTCTTTCGATACTGTTGGAAAATAGTTCACTTTTATTAAAATAATCAACTTAATATTATAACGATGCTCTCGTTATACATGGGAAATTCACTAGTACATTACCGTGTACAAAGCCAAATCAGAAATACATGTAGAGAACAAGTTACAAATGATACAAAACCATTGTGGTTAGTAAACTTCAATTGAACAGCAATGTAAACGCCAGCAACAACAACGAGATTGATGATCCTGCAAAACAGATATTAGAAAGAAAGATCCGGGCTTGTGTTTAACACAATTCCCTTAAACAGATTCGTCGTCTGTTCCCAGGGTACACCGGACGAAAGCAGCGTACTGCCGGACTTGATCACTTGCCTGAAAAGAAACCGAAGAAGATGATGCAAATGAGATGATCGATATTATGTGTCTTGCTCTTGCGTTCTTGGTGTGTTATGAACTCTCCATGTTTCTTTTGGTTTTTGGTGTTAATCCAAACTCAACTTGTGTTGCCATGTTTTGGTTCTTATCTTTATGATAAGCAATGCAAGAGTCTTGCAAATTCATGACAATTGAATTGTCATAAAACTTAGCAACTAATGACAATTGAATTGTCATAAATCAATTAACTTAAGGGTTGGACATCCCAATGGTCTCTTCTAGATGTCTCAACCGAGACGGGTTACACCAACGCTAGCCTCGAGTTTCGGAGCTGCGTTCGGTTACCAACCGACTACTTGAGAGTTGACCTCTCATTTACACAAAGTATCCAACAATCCCCCACATAAATAGATGTCAATCTCAAATACAAACATCATTCCGATTAAATTTCAGCAGTTGAATCTTGCATACGATAGGTAGGTGTTACCCTTTGAACCTTCGCTCATGAAACGCATTTAGTCTACTGGCTCTGAGTAGAACGCGATGTCTTTGAACTCGTC
This sequence comes from Tagetes erecta, assembly GCA_030867185.1. Taxonomy (NCBI): domain Eukaryota; kingdom Viridiplantae; phylum Streptophyta; class Magnoliopsida; order Asterales; family Asteraceae; genus Tagetes; species Tagetes erecta. The sequence continues at coordinate 4,021,756 of CM061492.1, forward strand.
TGCCGTTTATGTAGGCGACAATACGCTTCACACAAGACTCTCCCTGACAAAGTCAAGTCCTCATTGTTATGTTCGTTATGGTCATGAACATTTTCCTGGTTCTGCGAGAGCTCTAGGAATTGTGCCCTCCAATTCCATTCGAAGCGACCCCACTTCTCTCTAACATAGGTGATTCATCACATGTGACTACATTAGTCGAATCATTAAAAGCCATAGGCTTAGCCTCATACTTGTCACTTTTAGGAATGGACTAGGAAGATTACTAGATCCTTGTAGTAGACTCCCTTTTAAAAGACGTGGGCGTTTTATCAGTTAACTCTTCTTTCTTAGTTAACCCCCCACAGTGACCTTACTAGTTTATACGAGTAGGTTTTCCTATTGAACTCGGATCTTGGGATCTCCAGTCAACCGAGTTAGGTTTCCTTCATATAAACTTAGCTTTTCACGGGCTTTAGTCTCATTCCACAACTCAATCTCGCATTAACCCTCAGGTTCTTGGATCCAAGCTATTTTATTTGACTTCGTCAAGTCACAATAGTTTATAATCGAGATTGGTTGTCCGTCTGTGGTTTTACTCTTAAGTTAACCTTGCATATTGTCACTTTTCAAGACTATAACCTTAGGCCATTAGTTGTAGTCTTTAGTTTACAATATACAATTTAAGTGAACACCAATATGCAGTTTAAGTGAGTACATCTTCACTATGCCAATATGCAATTTTAGTGACCACCAATATGCAATTTAAGTGAATAGATCTTCACTATATGCATTTGGTCACTAGATCATTAACTAATCAATTGGCATTCACATGTTTGCAATATTAACTTGGATTATAAAATCCATATTGCTAAACATTCCACATTCTTATATCAAATGCAAGTAACCCCCACATTTAAGTGGTATTGAATAACATCAACAAACTTTCGGATCAATTACCATTTTCACATATCCTGAAAGGATTGTTTCTTAAATGGCTTCTCCCCCACATTTCTTGCCATTTGATCAAGTTGTGACTTTACTTATGACACCAAGTTGATGATCATGATTTGATCAAGACCCTATCGTTGTATCACGGAGTTCATGAATGCTTAATTGACAACTACAAAGCTTAGATAAGCTTTTGAGTTAACTAAGGCAAACTAAAAAGCTTTAGATGAGCTTTTGAGTTAACTATAGCAACACATGCCTTAGTCATGAACTTTTTACCTGGGCCATAAGTTTTTCATTAACCTTCTGAAACTTAAATCTAAGTTTCTCATCTAGGATAAACCTAGAGACTTGAGTTCTTCTCAAGTTATATCATTTCCTTATATTGAATGAATATCATCATTTGATTTGTTTCCGCAACTAATTCTTGTGATATGTATGTGAATGTTTCATGTTAATTAGTCTCCATAGAGCACCATAATTAGTTAGTACTAGTCTAGCATGCTTTAGACTACAATACTCTAGCATGTGAACAGAAGATGCATCATTCTGATTTTCACAGCCCTAAGAACCAACATCACATACATTCCAACAAGAATTTCATTTCACGGTTTAGACAAATCATCATCTCAAATCTGCAGTATTTGAGAATGTCTCATATGTATGTTTCTCAAACATACAAAACTTCATCATTCATTTAGGAATATGACATCTATGAGCTTGATATCTAGCGCTTCGTCACTGACTCATAAAGATTTTAACAAAGTCTTATTCAGAGTCACCTCGGCAAATAACTTATCATCAACGAATGGTTCACTGTTATGTTGAGATACAGTCATACTAGACTGATAACCATAACATGAAATTCACAGATTCTCATACGCGCTGTATTGTTGATTTGAAAATATATATACTTAGTATATTATTTATCATGAAGATCATATCTTCTACATAGTTAAATCAACATTAAAGATGGTAGACCCATCTACATGTACTTCATTTCTCATGATAAATCATATATTACATGTCACTCACGGGTCCGTTTCAATTTATGACAACATATATTTTTTTTTTTATCATGTGTTACAATTTACACTAAGTAAATTTCCACAATAATATATATATATATATATATATATATATATATATATGTCTTCAAATTTGATGTCTCACTTATGACTACAGCATTAGTCATGATAACAAAGGACATCAACTTATTATGAATGTCACACATGTTTCGATTTACTTCACTGTATTAACTGTATGTGTTATCCTAAGATATTGAACACATCAATTATACAACATCGAACAAATTAATCCCGCCAAACAGGAATTTATTCATCATAATTTAATTGGATATATAAATGATTTCTAACAAATAAAATCATATTGTGTTGCAATCTCCAACACTTTCATCATCTTATATGACGATCACTTTTAGTGACATATACTCCATTATAGTTAGTCGATTTTAGTCCCATCGACTATGATTCCAATAGCACGAGAGCTGTTGAAATAATAACTATCCATGACACGCAGTGATCTGTGTCATTTAATACATTCTTGGAATAAACCCAATGACATATTTATTTGATTTTCTAGAGGTACTCCCTCAATAAAATCTCATGCCGTCAAATTTTCGTTTCATTTTTTTAAACTATACACTTGAACAGTCACTCAACTGTCCGGATAACAATATGTTGTGTAACTCTTTACTAATCTCAAGTAACAGTATTCGAACAATACAAAATATATATAACAACAACACAAAGTTGTTAGAGACTATTATTTTTTTTCTTTAAAACAAACTGTGTTAATATTTTATGCAAAACTATTGTTATAAAATAATCCAAAACATATTTCCTTCTAAGGTTTTGCAAAATATATAATTGCATGTTTATCATTTGATTAAAAAAAAATAATCAAGATCTCAAACTCTAACCTTTCTTTTTCCTTTTCAACTTTTCCACAAGCCAATAGTTTAACATATTTATTTGAAGTTATACGTTTACACAAAACGTGATAACACAACTTGAGATTATGACATTATTTCTAACCCTCATGTTAAAAATGCAATGTTTACACAAACATCTTCCAAATATGTAATTATTTTATAAATATAATTATCTCACAATATTAAACCAAATGTTTACATAAAACATTTATAACCATATTAGTTCAATCATATCTAACACTCTTGTTAGATAATTAAACAAGCTCTAACGAGCACGTTAGAAACTACATGTTTACATACGAACACATTTATTAAATATTAACGATTACATAATCGTTTTATATATGTTAATCATCGTAACAAACCGTTTCTAACACACATGTTAGAAGATAAACGATTATAACAAAACTTTTGAACTTTCCGGTTTATATAATAAAAACCACCTCTCACACATCAATTGTTCAAAAAATTATTCATGGCATCATGACCATTAAAACTCATTATATCTAAATGGTTATAGACATGAACCATCTCTTAGATGTTAATTCCTTAAATCATTATTCATGATATTCATAACCATTAAAGCTCATTATATCAAAATGGTTATAGAAACATGAACCATCTTTTCATGTTAATAACTCAAATTATTATTCATGTCATTCATAACTATTAAAAGTTATAATTTCTAAATGGTTATAGAAATACAAACCATCTTTAACATACATGAATATCCAACATTCATAGAACACATTGTTTCATATGATTAGTAAACACTAAACGTTTGTTGGGTATGAAAAGACGTTTACACAAAACATTCTTAACAATTACCAAAATAATGTCCAACATTCATGCTAGATAATCAATCGGGTTCTAACGCACACGTTAGATAATTAGACGTTTATACCAAACGTTGATGTCATGTGAGTTATACACAAACCGATTCCAACATTATTGTTAGATAACCAAACGTCTATCGAAACGTTTTTGTCATATGGTTTCTTAACTAAACCAATTCTAACACGCTTGTTAGAACACCAAACGTTTACCAAAACGTTTTTGTCGTATGGTTTATTAACCAAATCAATTCTAACTCTTGTTAGAAAACTAAACGTTTATCAAAACGTTTTGTCATACGGTTTATTCGTTAAACCCATTCTAACACTCTTGTTAGAAAATACACAATTTGCAGTCATTTTTTATTCAAGCTAATTGAATCAAACCATTTGAGTTGTACCACAAAAGTTAGGATTTTAGATTGTACTCCAATCTATATATAATCCAAACACAAATTTGTACTAATACATATCATTTCCCAATAAAATATATTTAGTGGATTTTCACTAAAATCTCAAATAGTTTTATATTTTAATCTTTTGTGAACCCAAATCCTTTGATAAAGGTTTTAAAATTGTATCAAACAATTTTTATAAAATCTGTTTAAGTTTGTTGGAAAATAGTTCACTTTTATTAAAATAATCAACTTAATATTATAACGATGCTCTCGTTATACATGGGAAATTCACTAGTACATTACCGTGTACAAAGCCAAATCAGAAATACATGTAGAGAACAAGTTACAAATGATACAAAACCATTGTGGTTAGTAAACTTCAATTGAACAGCAATGTAAACGCCAGCAACAACAACGAGATTGATGATCCTACAAAACAGATATTAGAAAGAAAGATCCGGGCTTGTGTTTAACACAATTCCCTTAAACAGATTCGTCGTCTGTTCCCAGGGTACACCGGACGAAAACAGCGTACTGCCGGACTTGATCACTTGCCTGAAAAGAAACCGAAGAAGATGATGCAAATGAGATGATCGATATTATGTGTCTTGCTCTTGCGTTCTTGGTGTGTTATGAACTCTCCATGTTTCTTTTGGTTTTTGGTGTTAATCCAAACTCAACTTGTGTTGCCATGTTTTGGTTCTTATCTTTATGATAAGCAATGCAAGAGTCTTGCAAATTCATGACAATTGAATTGTCATAAAACTTAGCAACTAATGACAATTGAATTGTCATAAATCAATTAACTTAAGGGTTGGACATCCCAATGGTCTCTTCTAGATGTCTCAACCGAGACGGGTTACACCAACGCTAGCCTCGAGTTTCGGAGCTGCGTTCGGTTACCAACCGACTACTTGAGAGTTGACATCTCATTTACACAAAGTATCCAACAGATACTTCCATAGATCGCAATATAATAAGTTTTATGTAACTATATACTCCATAACTAGATACATATATAAACATGTAGCGTATTGCGGAGGCCATGTATCGTATATGTGGCTTTGTGACACATGTTGATAAAAAAACAGTTTCATGCCTCGCACGTTATATATGCTGAAAAGTCTAAGGAGCCGCATGTATATTAAAAGATGGAAATATATACAAACATAGAGGTCAAAACGAAAACTAAAGCTGTAAATATGTCAAAGTAGAGTATGAGTCAAAATTGTTAGTTGGGAAGTCATCAGGATTTACAATGATAAGAAGTTAAAGTTTGAAGGTCAAAGTTGTAAATATGTAAAAATTGAGTATGTCAAAGTAGAGTAAGAGGTCAAAGTTGTAACTTGACTAACTCATCATAAGTTAAAATACTAAAAAGTCAAAGTTGAAGGTCATAGCCACAAATATGTCAAAGTTGAGCAAAAGGACTAAAGTTGCAAAAATACAAAACTCGTCAGTGGAATATATTAAAGTGGAATTGTAAATGTCAAATTCAAAGTATAGTACAAAGTCAGAGTTCTAAGTTAGTTAACTTATCTGAAGTCAAAGCGATAAAAAGCTAAAGTTAAAAGATTAAAGTCGTAAATATATAAAAATAAAGCAAGAGGCTAATTTAAAGACTTATCGGAAGCCAAGCGATAATTAAAAAGCTAAAGTTAAAAGATTAAAGTCGTAAATATATAAAAATAAAGCAAGAGGCTAATTTAAAGTCGCAATTAAAAATAAGTAACAACGTACCCGTAATCTACATCAATAAAAACTGATTTTCAAACGAAAAGTAATTAATCGGGTTCTCAAAATCTATAAAAATATCGAAATACCGACGTATATATATCTCTAATCTACATGGAGAAAGAACAATCAATGCCCCTAACGATACATATATAACAATAAATTTGAACCATGCTAGTACCATATATAGTACATGCACCTTCACACCTAGCTAGCCAGATCTATTGAATTGGTTATGTTTGAATATTAATTTCACACTCTTCATTTCATTATAAATTTTTAATTAGTGATGTACGTATTGTCATGTACGTACGGTTGCAAAATTAAAATCCATTCTAAAGAGAAAAAGGTGCGGCCTAGTTACATGCAGAATGAAAATCTAACGCTAGGCATTTGTGTTTACCCAGTTAATTAGTTTGTTCGAGTATCTTGAACAAAAAATATATATATATATATATATATATATATATATATACTTTGAGAGTAAATGTTTACAACTTTAAATAACGTGCATATCATGTGCTTTATTTCTTGTTGTTCGTTATCAAGCTCAATTTAGTTATGTTTGTCTGATCGATCATCAAGTTCAATTTAGTGAAGTTCGATTTAGTTCACAGTTATTAAGAACTAAAATATACATTAACTTGAGTTACGATATATGAATTAATCAGTTGAGTTTACTGTATATCTTCCATTTACATCCTCAGCACAAATTAAAATATGTAATGATACGGTGATACCAATCCATGTATTAAAGATACCAAAACGATATAAAAAAAGAGCCGGCCGATCGATGTGTGCGAATCAATAAATTAATAAGCGAGATCGTGGCACACAATATAATTCACTTATTGAACTTTTAACATCAAATCTTCCATTTTAACCTTAGACAGCAAGAACTACCTATAGTTGCTATTCAAAAGGGGGTGGCGTCACAACTTGTTGCCCGTTTACCTGCCACTTTATTGTAAATTCTTTGATGTTTAATATATTATATAATATAAATCATAATATTGTCATGTAAAAATAGTACAGATTAAAAAAAAATCTTATAATACAAAAAAAAACCCGTAAAATTATATTTTTGACATTATCATGACAACTTTAGCTATAGAATTGCGACAAAATTAGGTTGTCGTAACATTTGCGACAACTTTGTCACTATACTAGTTTTCATATAACTTAGTTATACATTTTGGTTTGTTGCAAAATAACAACAAAATCCGGTTGTTTTGTTGGGAAATTGTAAGATAAGTTATGTTTTTTTTTTTTTTATTATTTGTCAAAATTTTTGTCATAATTAACTTGTCACAAATATTAAGTTGTCGGAAATTTGTCGTAAACTGTTGTATCAAAAACAACTTTTTAAGTAGTGAAGATTTCCAAGAAAGTTTTTCGATGTTTAACCAATCAACACGTGTATCAAAAACAACTTTTTCATTAGAGAAGATTTCCGAGAAAGTTTTTCGATGTTTAACCAATCAGCACGTGTAGTCCAAAATGTCTAAATTGCGTGTTACTGCACATATGACATTTGACATTTCTTTGGTTTATATATGAAGTTATTTTACACTTTGATTTTGAGAAAATAGTTATTTGGTAACATTATGTTATATATGAAGTTATTTTACACTTTGTTTTGATTTTGAGAAAATAGTTACTGCACATGTGTTTTGGCATTTAGTTACATAATATTTTTTAACAACCGATGAAATGTAGGCTAAACTAGCATTTTGGAGGATGCTTAACGAGTTGTATAGGTTAAGAAATGAAGATTTGAAAGGATCAAAAGTGCAGCTAGCCCAGCGTAGGCTACGCTTAAGGGGCCTGTGATTTCAAAATCTTGGCCAATATAGGCTATAGTAGATATTGAAGGCTACGAACGCCAGTTTCCTTCACAAAACAAACAGAAACATGGCCAATGTGAGCGGGGAAAATTATGAAAACACTAGGTTTAAAACCCGTGTGTTACACGCGTGTTAAATAATAATATTTATAAAGAAATCATAAGATTTGTAAATCTACTTAATAAATCACGGTTTTCGGAGGTATTTTTTGGGTGAATCTTTTTTTGTTCTATAATTGAAAATTTAAGAGGGAAAATTAGGTGGTTTACACCTTGCATGATCAGTTGATTGACCCATATACTTAAATATTAAATATTACCAATCCTTAAATATAATGTTTATAGTTATTTTATAAATATTATTATTTATCCCATGTGTAACACACGGGTATTAAACCTAGTATATAATATTTAAGAATTTTACTCAATCAACTCATGTATGGTACTTAATGTTTTTTTTCTTTTCAAACTTTTTATTATAGATACAAAAAATATTTCCCCTCTAAAATTACCCCTTAAAACTTTGATTTATTAGATAGATGTTTTTAGGTTATTTTAGCCACCACTTACCCCATATTCGACATGGAACAATTTTTTACGAGTTTGGGAGTTTCTTGATTATTGTTTCACCATCCCAAAACATTCAATCATCATCCAATTATCTAACATGCAAATCAACAATGGTTTTAAAAATTTCATAACCATATATGATGAGGGTGTAATTTTCTTGTAATCTACTACGGGCAATTGGTTTCGTGTGATTAGCTAGGTCTTTGTTCATGTTTAACTTTTTTGGGGATTAAACTTTAATTAGAACCCATTAAGTTCTTTTACAAATTTTTGATTAAGAAGTAACTTTGTTGGTGACTTGGTGACATATATATAGGATCTATCATTATTGAAGTTAATTTTCTTTCTCGTAAGTTAATGGCTTGACCGAGAGAGGGAGTAAATTTGTGGTTCTTGATGAGGGCCCCGCATGCACTATCTGAAACAACCTTTTGCTATAATGCCTTACCTCTTTGGATCCTATCCCATTTCCCCCTTTCTCCCTCCTTCTTCACCCCCCTCACATATATTATTATATCTATATCTCTCTCTCTATATATATATATGTATGTAGCTAATTTCTTCATCTCTAGCTAGCTAGCTAATTTCTTCATCTATAAATACAAACTACTTGAAACACTGTAGTCATCATCCGACTAATTCAACACTCTCACACTCACAAACAAAGATTTTACAAAGAGAGATCGAGCTAGCTATATATATAGTGTATCTTTCATCAAATATCTAATATATCTCTATCATGTCAAGCAGCAGCTGCATAGATGTACCTGAGCAAATGCGTTATATACCTTGTAACTTTTGCAATATTGTCCTTGCGGTATACACTAGCTCTTATTTTGTTTTAATTAATTTCTTTTAACTCTTGTGTTTGTTGTGTACATATATTTGGGAAGATGATGATTTCTTATAAAATTAATAATAAAGACGATTAATTGGTAGCATATGGGTTTTTAATTTGATTGTGATCGATCATATTGATCATTGATTTTGTGTCCTAGCTCATGGATCATATATATTGAGCTAGAACAATCAATTTCAAATCTTTAAGTTTTCTTTTGCACACAAACTCATACTTTTTCTCATTTCTTCTTCTGCTAATTGCAGTCAAAAGGGAAATTAAGTCCTTCCAAATATTTGAAATCAACATACAAGAACTAAGGTCGGTGGTACTCGAATATATGACGAGTAACAACGACAAAAACCATTCAAGATTTTGCATTATCACGACTCAAATCTTGACCAAATTTAAAAGGGCTATTATATTAGCACCCTCAAACATCATTGCATGTGATCAATACTTTCAAAAATACTAGCTAGGGTTTTATTTGCTCTTAATTTAATCAAGATTATGTATGTATTATACATGTTCAAGATCCCGGCCATTTTTAAAGTTATTATTACTTGGGTTTCTTTTGATTTCAAGATCGAGTTTTGTAATTGAATTTGGAAATTAAAGATTTGATCTTGGGTTTTGAGGGTATATATCCCTAAATTAATTAACTTTGTTGATCATTTATAATTTCTAGGGTTCTTGATCATACAAATAGTTGTATCTTGGAACCCTAAAGTAAGTTTTGGTTTAATCAGGCTTGATGACAAAATTGAATAACCAATTTGTGTGTTGATTGATCGAAATGGGTTTTCTTGATTTGGAGGTACAATAATAATAGTAATAGTAATAATGTTTGGTTAAAATGCAAATGGGAATGGAAATGCAGGTGAGTGTACCATGCAGTAGCTTGTATGACATAGTGACAGTAAGATGTGGACACTGCACCAATCTGTGGTCCGTAAACATGGGCATGGCTGCTGCCTTTCATCACTCTCTCTCAAATCCCAATCCCAACTCCCAAGATTCAACTTCTCATCACCATCACCATAACCATAACCATGATCATCAGGTAATTACATTTTCTATCTGCACTTCATTTTACCATAACCCTCCCTACCTTGCTTCCTACTAATTTACATATATTCTTTTTCAAATCACTTCAAAATTGACACCATATGTTACAAATTTACCCTTTTTGAAGTAAATGGTCAATTTCAAAACTCCGTATAATTACATTTCTTTTTACCGAGATACAAAAAGGTCTGTCTTCATCTATATATCGTAGACTCTACCAGTAGCAAGTTTGTTTGTTTTTATCTTGCTAATAGTTACAAACCGGTACATTGACTAATTGACTTGTGACATTCAAAAGTAAAAAAAACTAACTAAAATGCAGTTTCATAGATGTAAATGTTATGTTAATCTAACTTTTTTTTTAACAAAAGCAGGAAAGACTATATATACATACAAAAAATACAAATAAGAAAGACATCAGCAGAAATTTTTAATGCTTTAACAAATACTATAACAGGTTATCTTAATCTAACTAGGGTTAGATTTGAGAGGTAGATGATTAAATTTTTTTACTTTATGAAGAAAATATATAGGAGTAGATACTAGATAGGGATCTACTTACTCTAGGTCATACATAGGATAATCTGTAGACCACAAAAATCAGAGTGTTTTTTCATCTTTTCATCCTTTTTTTTTTGCTGTTACATCATAGATTTAAGAACCCTAACCGCCGTTTTACTTAGGCTTCATTTTTGCGGCCAACATCGATATGTTTAAAAATGCGTCAGTCACTCCCTCTTTCTTCAATAACTTATTTATATTTACTTGTGTATTATATTATAATATAAAATCTACTTAATCTAATTTTAAAATCTTTGAAATTTTGTTTTAAGGTTTTATGATATATAATATATCTTAATTGATGTATTTTGTTTGCATCTTGTCGTTTTCTTCTGCAACCACACTCTCTCGCCCTCTAGATAAAAGAGGTATTGAATATTTGTTGGGACATAAATGACAGCAAGTGTCCTTCAATTCTGAGATGTTTTGTTTTTTTTTTTTACTTTTACTTTTACACACCTCAAACTAACTGATTCATTTACTTCAATGTTGTTCGTTTAGTTGTTAAATAATTGACTTTCACTAACCGGTAACAGTAAAGAGGTATATATATGTTTAGAACAATCTGGTTAGTTTCTTTTTCAAATACATAATAATTTCTATTAGTATAATCAAAGGTTGTATAAAATGGAGAGATTGTACTTGAATCTTGTCTTGTGTTTAATATTTTATATTTTTAGAGTATAAATAAAGTGCAATAATAATAATAATCAGTTTACAAACATACATACATACCGCTAATATCCAACTCATTTGTAGCGTATGGGAAAGATAAGACGAGAGCAAATGTTACCTCTATCTAAGGAGATAGACATACTGCTCCAAAAACGTGTTTCTTAATTTTTGTCAAGGTCACCAAATTAAATCATATACCCTAACATATAAGTAATTTAGATACCATAAATGACTCCGAAAGGTCATGATGATATCGTATGGAGTCTCAATATGCAACATAGATCTAGGGTTTGATTCAAAACGCTACCTTTGTTAAAATTAAGCATGGTACGTATCACATCTTTTTTGCCATAATTCGACATTTTGCAGTAGTATATTTTCACCATACAAATTATACAAGCTAGCTAAGTAACAATGATCAGGTGAAAATGCTTACTTTGGTTGCAGATAATTAGTACCATCCTACCAATAATTACTCGTTTGCTTAATGTAAAATACGTTGGTCTGAATGTTATTATCAAATGATGTGTATTGGAATAACTCTCGACGTATATTATAGGAAACTATAAAACGATGAAAAACACAACTAGGCCGTGGCCGGGCTCATTACAAGTAAACCCTAATAGTTACATACTAATAATTGTATTTAACACTAGCTAGCTTACATGAGTTTAATTAATTAATCAAGTGAATTAATTAATTAATTAATTAATATATTGTTGATATTTCAGAAGGCTCCAACCCACACTCCTCCAAACTATAGGGTTGAGTTGGGTTCCTCTTCAAAGTACAACAGCAGGATGCCGATGAGGCCATCTCCAGTCTCCATAACCGCTGACCGAAAGATCAATGGCCGTAAGTCTATTCATTTCAGTTCCTTGCTATTTCAAAATTCAAATGTACGTACGTACAAAAGTTCAATGTAACTTGAATATTATTCATTGTATAATTTTGTTTTAAAATCATACCGCGCGTTGCAACTTTCAAAACGGATTTTCATTACAAGATTGTGCATTTTTCAGCTCCAGAAAAGAGGCAACGAGTTCCTTCTGCATACAACCAGTTCATAAAGTAATTAAGCTAGCTGTTACATAATATTTCTTATAATTTTTTTAAATAAATTTGTTCAAGTAATGAATTAATAATTGGATGGAAATTAATTAATGTAGAGAGGAAATACAAAGGATTAAAGCAAGTAACCCAGATATCAGCCATAGGGAAGCTTTTAGTACTGCTGCAAAAAATGTAAGTGCATGCGCGCGCATCATATCATATATACATACATAACTGCTGCTGCTATTTTTTGCATACTCTACTTTCTTTTTCATTGTTTGGTGGCTTTCACAATGTCAAGTACTTCACTGTGCATACACACACACACATCATTTTTTTTATTAATATTAATTAAATTCACACTGTAAATTCTTTCTATTCTTTCTAATGGAAATATATATATATATAGTGGGCACATTTCCCTCATATTCATTTTGGATTGATGCTGGAAGCAAATAATCACCAACCTAAACTTGATGAGGTATATATATATATATGTTATAATTTAATTTATGCATGTTTCTTAATTTCTTAGCTTAACATTCATAGCTAAATATTACGTATGCAGTTCAGTTGTGTGCAAGGATCTGAGAAGCGACCGAGATCAAGGGCTGCATTGTTCAAGAAATGAGTAAACCGTACCGGCCTTGAATTAAAGAAGAAAATCGAAGCAAAACTCTTAAATATATATTTATATTTTGAAGTAAACAAAGCCATATATGACCTTAACATGTGTTTTAAGGACATAAGTACGTTATATTTGGATATTTCGAATTGTATTTTACAATCATATGAGCGAGTGATGTTGTTTTGTGTACCTATTTTTATATGTACGTTATCGATCAAGAAGCTAGTAAGCTAGTTTGGCTTAATATATTGCCTTCAAAAAAGTCCCCACAAATTCTTCACTTCGATTGTGTGTATATCATAGCGAGTGATGTTACTCATGAGAGATGACTATATATGATGAATAATAAAGATACATGTATTTGTATACAATAGATCGATGTATTATAAATTTTTCACACCTATAAAAGTAATTAAAACAATATAATATTATAATGATCGACAAACCGTGCATTCTTCTTTTGTGACAACAAATTGTGCTTTGATGTAGTACTACGAGTGAGTTGTAATAGTAATAATTAAGAAGAATAGTAAATATGTTTTTATTAGAAGTGTAAATGAACTTTCACTGAGTACAAAAGAAATTTTTAGAAGTGTTGAATTTGGTTGCTACCAGCTGTTTTTAAACGCTTCAAAACATATCACTCAAAAAAATATCTTTATTATTATTATTATTATTATTATTATTATTATTATTATTTATTATTATTATTATTATTATTATTTTTATTATTATTATTAAATTTGTTATTATTATTATTATTATTATTACTATTATTATTATTATTATCATCATCATCATCATGGTACGTAATATCGGTTCAAATGCTAATAAACTAGGCTGATGTATTAACAAAAGTTCGGGTGAAATATTTTTGTTATAAAAACTAAGTAAATTACGCTTGTCATACTTCAACTTTTAGTGAAATCTATTTTTTAGTCCATTTTTATCCTATTAGATATATTGATTTATTATTATTATACTTTATTTGTAAAAAATTGATCAAAAAATATAATAATGATTTCAAATTGTGAAATTAAATAACTAAATATCTAAAACAACTTCTACTGAAATCTATTTTCTAGCCCATCTCCTCTTATGTATTAAACTAGTTTAGTGTCTGCTACGTTCGGGAACATAATCAAATGATGTTTTTAAAGATGTTCATGAATGTTCCATTTAGTTTTGAGACAAAACCGTGGTAAAACGGAACACATGATATATTTTTAAAAATTAGATTTTTGGTATAGCAATATTATACTCAAATTAAAGAGAATAAAGTGCTTAGTTTTATGGTGTAGTTTATTTTTTTAAACATTAAGGTCTTTAATTTTATGTTATTATTAACTTTATCCATAAGTTTCATTTTTAAACCCTATCAAATATAAGTAAAGGGTTAAAAATATAAATACTCTTAAATTTTTCAGAATTCGCCAAAATATTTGGGGACCAAAAATGTAATTAGTTTTATTATAATAAATTTTATATACATATTTTAAATTAAGAAATCATTATTGTGAGATAATCTCTCAAATAATGCCACATAAAATAAAAGCTATGAAAAGATGCCACATAACATTTTTTTGTTTTGCTATATTATATAAGGATAATAATGATTTTAAATTTTGAAACTAAATAATTAAATATCAAAAATATCAAACGATTTCAAGTTATATCTTATCTTAAAATACGATTTGGGTATCTCTTAAGTCTTCCTTATTAATTTACTAATTATACTTCTTAAATCTTCATTATTTCTTATTTTATCAACGCTTATATCATATAAGATATAAATTTTTATAAAAACTATTGGTTACAACGTATACTTGATTCCACTCGTGTGATACATGAGCTTTTAACATATGATTAAACATAAAAAAACAAAAAAAAAATATTTTAAAAATAAAAAAGGTTTTAATGATCAATAATATACCATAACTAATTGAAAGATATAATTGACAAGAAATCTAAGTTTCAATCACCACTTTAATGTTACACACTTGCATGTTTTTGTTCTTCACACTATTATTTAAAACGCACCATGAACTTAAAGGTATATTTAGCCTTAACCTATTTTTTTAACAACCCTATAATATTTTCTAGGATAATTTGTAAACTTCTGCAATGCTAGAATATATATTGGATCCACAGCTCTAGTTTACGGACTAATCTCTTACCGTTAGGCCTCAAAGCTCACCTTATAACAAATAGAATACAATAAATTAATAATAAAGATTGATCTTTAAATGATAAACAAAAGTATTTATAAATTGAATGTGTCCTTGAGACATAATGCCTGAAAGTACTAATTTGTATGAATTTAGAAGGTATAAGTTAGTTGTTATATTCATATATCAGTTGTCAACTTCTTGTGAAGTACTTGCCTTAAGAGTCATGTTAAATGGTCTTGCTATATTTAGTAAGTGAAATCATAGCCGTTGATTCAATGATTTCTTTTCTTAGTTTGGAAAAGTGAGGACAGCTTTAACTTATTTAATTATTAAAAAGTTAGTTAATTCGAATTGTAACTTATTATTTAATTAATAGATAGAATAACTATAATATAATATATACATATTGAATAAAATGTCAAATTAACAAGACATGATCAAGAGAAACTCATTTTGTTATATCTTTATACCCTCCTAGAAACTAAATCATTAAACTAAATAAATGAATATAATATACCTTTTATATATTTTAGAGCGGCAAGTAAATAAATAGAGAGGAAGGCTATATATGCATGTTTATCTAGCTAGCCTACTCCGGTAAAAAAAAAGGTAACTTATAAGCCTACTAGCTAGCTATTAAAAGACTTAATATGTCCAAATGCCCATAAAGCTATTGAACAACAAAAGAACAAAAGATGTAAGCAAAGGTAATTAAGGTGATTGTAAAAAGAGAATTGAAGTAGGTCTTTTTAGTGAGGACCACATGCATATAGTTTCATTTGTAACTCATGATTCTTCATCCACCACACCACTTTTGCAGTTTATACAATCAATGGCTTCAAGCTTTGATTTCAAAAGTTTATCAAGTGGTCCATAAATATATGGCTATATCACCATCCGTCTCATTTGGCTTTCCAATTTACTACTCTTATTTGTGGAAAACAACATGATTAGTTTCGAGATAAAGATCGAACAACATGCATCTTTAACCATCTATAACAACCAATCATCGGCTAGTTTGTGGGACCTCGTCATTTCTAGTTGACCAAAGAGATCATCTTAGGTTAATTACAATGAGCATGTGTGCTTATAAGTTATTTTATCAAAGTTAAGACTGTTATCTATAGGGTGAGGATTATGTCAGAAGACTTTTTTATCGTAAAAACAAAAAGAACAAATCATAGACCTTAATCAAGTTATTAATTAGTCTAATATCAAATTTACATACATATATACATGTAAATCAATGGTTCTTTAATTTACATGTATGTAAATCAATGATTCTATTGGTGTAATTAAAGTAGTTTTGTAAGAATGCTAACCCAATATTTATATGTGTTATCTCTTTAATTGTTGTTTCTAAATATCATTTTATAACATCTAACTAAACTATAATATAGTAACCTATGAAACAAATCTTAATTTGTATTATTATCTACTAGAGGGTTAAAACAAATACATAAATGGAACAACAATATACTTAAATAAGAGCTCAAACAATCTCAACCACTTAAACTAGTAATCTCTATTTGTTTTTAACTAACACCAAACTTGTTTATTTAAAAAGTAATAATGCTAATATTAGTTACACATGATATTTAATAAAAATGTGATGCAGATGAGTGTCAATTTTTTGTGTTATTTAGTAACAAGTGTTAATTAATTAATGTTTAAATGATAGGTGTCGTGTTTCTTATGGTATGGAAAATAAATACGTTGAATAAAAGTAAAAATTAATATATGTTTTTAAGTGAATTAAAATTACAAAATAGCCCTTGGGGTCTTGCTTGTCTTTATGGGTGGGTGGAATGTGTGTGCAGAAGGAACGGCTGCACCAGAATCTGAAATGTCATTTCATGTCTGCAATTTCATTTATTTCATTTCATTTCTTGTCACTTCAAACCCAACCCCACAACAATTATATTATTTTCAAATAAATCTAACTTTTTGAGACTTTTACTTTTTTAAATAAATGGCAAAATTTTAAGAATTAAAATTTTTTTGGACGTTATTTTATGAATTAAATTAATATCACTGTAATAACTTGAGATCAATATATCAATAATCATTGTTTCATAAAAAATAACTAATTTTAAAAGAACTATGTTTGGATAAGACTTAGGAGATCTTAACTAGGTTGTTATTTTTGGTGGTACCGAAATAGTGTGCTCGTGGGAATGCTCACGAGCTAGTTGTGGTATTTTACATGAGAGGAGAGAGAGGTGGAGAGTTTACGAACTCAAGACATGTGCTCTAGACCTCTAGCCATCAAGGACTACTCAAGCTCGTGCTCTGGGTAACCTAGTTTTTTTTTTTTTGAACGGCAAACTACATCTACTATTAATAATCTTAAGTGGAGAACTTGGGTCAAATTTGTTGTGTAGTGTTTTCCGGTTTTTTTTCTCTTTAGGGATGTACTCCCTCGCGTCTGTAAACTGTGTTGGTTGCTAGCCCCTTGCTAGTCGGTTTTTTTTTTTATATATCGGCCGTTCAAAAAAAATTACATTACACCACTCCTAACTAAATTACATCAAATTTCACTTTACCAGAGATAGAACTCATGACCTCCCATCTAAAAGGCAATACCTTTACCAAGTGGGCTAGCCCCACATTGGCGGGTAACCTAGTTATATGTCTAACTTTTTTACCTTTTGTTTCAAAAATGATGTCAAAAGTTTATTAGGATGGTCTCACAGCTATTCACGACATTTTATGTATGTTTCATAAACCATATATAATCAATTTACAAATAAAAATGGAAAAAGAGCGTTTAAACTTTCATGATCTACCTACACAACAAGCTAGTGATCTGTGAGGTTAGTATATATAAATGGATGCAACAATGCTTGTAAAGGTAGTTGGTTCAGTCCTTCTTCATTCTCTAGTTTATATATACGTTGAAAAAATAGATTAGTTTTGTAATTAATAAACTAGGAAAGGACAAAAGAATAACTGAAAGAAAGAAAATCTATTAGTTATTCATTACTTTAATTTATTCAATGACTAGAATGCGTCGTTGAATCAATGTGATAGTTAAATACCAAGAGGTTGCGACGGTTTAAAGGGTTAGAGAGTTATTGGACGGATCAGGTGGCCATGTTTGGAGTTGAGACGATGGTTAAAGTAAGTCTTTTTGGACGGAAACAGTTGACATTGTTAAAAAGAAACGTTTGCTTTGTTTTTTTAAGGTATATTGGTTTTTACTGGTCCCAACTATTACCTTTTGTCTTCTACTGGTCCCAACTATTAAATTGGTTGTCAACGGTCCCAACTTTTATCACTTTGGTAACCACTGGTCCCATCGTTAAATTTTTTTAACGCCGTTAAGTTTTTCCACATTCAAAGACCGATGTTTTAGACCTTTTGATCGGAAGGATAATATTTGTCGATTGATGTAAAAGTTTTCTCGAAAAGGCTCTCTGAACGATAAAATTTTTACATTTGATTGATGCACCGTTAGGTTTAAACAACCGATCGAAGCACTATTTTGTTGTTCAGAGCGCCGTTTCGAGGTAATTTTTCCATCAATCGACTTATATTATCGTTCCGATCAAAATGCTTATAACATCGGTATTGAATTTGGAAAAAAACTTAACGGCGTTAAAAAAATTTAACGACGGGACCAGTGGTTACCAAAGTGATAAAAGTTGGGACCGTTGACAACCAATTCAATAGTTGGGACCGGTAGAAGACAACATATGATAGTTGGGACCACTGAAAACCAATATACTTTTTTTTAATATAGATAAATTTTGTAGAAGCTTATTTGTTAAGATATGTGTACATTTTATACAACATTATTTAAAAAAAATTCGTCATAAAACCAAGGATTTAAATCTATTTAATTTGAATATAATATTGATATTGTTATACTAAGAACAATTTTTTGAAAAATAACTCTTGTTTCGGTTTTTACCACGGTTTTGTTCAAAGTGATTGAAACTATTTGTATCCCCATAAATACCCCTTAAAATCATCATCTGCATGTTGTGTTCTCAAGCGTTACGCAGAAACTAATTATTAAACTAGTAAACTAAACGAAGGAAAGATACATATTAAACTAGTAAACTAAACGAAGAAAAGATACATATAGAAAGATGTTAAGTATCATTTTATTATATATACTGAAAGTTTCCGGGTATTAATAAATGATAGACCTTAATATTTTGTATGATTGCTATGATTATAGAATTGAAGGCCTACATGTTATTGTGAATGATTGATTTTTCTTTAATTTCTCCCGGTGAAGGGCTTAAAACGAATTCTCTTGATGATTACATTTTTAATATTATTATTTTTAGGTCCGATATTAAAAATAGTATATATATATATGTACAAGATAGTCCTTCAATTTAAAATTCTCAGATTTCCGCCCCATTTGAAAGTTTTCAAGCTCTAACACGTCAAATATGTTATTACTGTTAGGATTGAAGTCGATCTGGATTCGATTCATAAGGTGTGCGAAAGCCAAGAAGAAGTCGAAGTGTCTCAAGTCTCAACGAAGGAAAGATACATATTAATGAATAAAGTTTAATATATATAGTATCAATTCACATGTTTAAAATGAATGATTATCGTAAGTTCTCTAATTGTATCAATCGGTAAATAGGAAGTGTTAATTAGGTGATCAACCAACTTCTATTTTTGTGATGAAATTCTAAACGGATCTTCGAGCTCATTTATTAGAATATATTTGTTTCTTCTCAAAGCACGAGGATGTGTATTTATTCTAAATGGAGAAGTATATAAATTCAACCCACGTAACGCGTTAAGAAACAAAGATTGTGACATCCAATGAATTAACATTTACGCCTTCAGTCACAGAATCTTACTTTATATGTAACATAAACACGAATAAGGACATGAAATCGCACTTTATTCGTTTTGGAAACGCAACAAAACGACTAGCTATATAGAGTGTTTTCTTAAACTAGATGGAATATATTTGAACTAAATTCAAAATATTATACCAAAAGAATATAGACATATGAACCTCTTGATATCTTAGAATATGTTTAATATTGAGTTTTAATATCAATATTAATTAATTGTATATACGGAAATAACGTACTCCTAGTCCTTTCAGCCTCATGATCGTCTGAGAACGTAATTACATAAATTGTTTTAATAAATACCAAACATAAATAACAACTAAAGTGGCCACAATTTTTGTTTTAAATCAACTTTACGGACCCCACCCTTTTCTATATTTATGAAATCTTCGCTGACCATACGTTTTAGAATTACTTGCATCTTCTTTATTGTAATTGTTAGAAAATTGACGCTACTAATTTGGGTTTATAAGGTTTGTAAATTTGGTTGTATAAATATTATTTGTTTAAAGGTAAACTTTCATATAGAACTTTCAATTTCAAAGTGACATTTCAATGTTCACGCCTTAGTACTCTTGCAATATTTTACTTTGTTTTGTTTTAATTAGGAAACTTATCATTAAATTTTGTTCGAGTTAAGTCATCAAACTTTTTTTTTAATTTCATTTAAATAACTTAAGTTTACTTTAATGTTTCAATCATATATATGTACTTTTTTTAAATAAAATTGTGAAACATTTTTCAAAATTAGAAATTCCAAAAAAAATTAAAAATGACGAAAGAAAATATATTTTTATTATAATTTGAAAATTAAAAATAATTTTACATGTTATCCAAGTTAATTAGTTATGGTTACAATACATTTCTAAAGTTATATAATAAAATAAAATAAAATTTAAGTGAATTAATTGAAATGAAACTTAAAGAGAAGTTATCTAACTTAAAGAGACCTCTCATGGCAATATTGGTGTAATTTTTCATTTTGAAAATTCCCGTTGTAATGGGATGTGTTGGGGTTGTGTTGTATTCGGGTCTAGCGTCTTGCTAGTGTTTAGTATGTTGCTTTCTAATGAAATTATAGTTCAAAAAAAAAAAGCAAAACAAAATTTAAGTAACTTAGATTTTAAAAAATCTACAATTGATTATGTTTCCATGACATTTTCTCATTAGCATCCTTACTTTCACATTTTCACTATGCCAACAGTAAATTAAGTAAATTTTTTTATTTACTTATTTTTAACATACGATATAATATGGATTTTTATATAAAAATAGACACAACAAGAAAAATAGACACAACAAGATAGATAGATTTGCATAACAACTAAGGAATTTATAATAAGTTTGAGTGAAAAATAAAAGTAAAAGTCATAAAACATCTCCTTTTAATTTTTTAGCAGATGAAATTGTTTAGGAAAACCTCACGCGTAGTAAAAGAATTTTACGTACACTCCTTTGTTTACCCCAAAACTATTTCATATAGTTTTTTTTTCATATAAACAAATTTTATATTAAGTGAGAGAGCAATGTAAGAGGTTATAATTGTATCAAGACACTTTGTGTTTTTACCATTTTACATTTCATTTTATCTTACCTTTTTCTTTTTTAAAAGTATAGCCATAGTTGTCAAACAAATAAGTTTTAATTTACCTTTCAAATATGAATTCTAGACTTTTGGCTATTTAATATATATGTATAAAAATATAAAGTGAATTATTTTGTAGATTATTTGGAAACCTTATGATTGATGTTTATCTTAAAAGACAAACACCCATGTTATCAAAGAATTTCCTCCCTTTCATAAACACCAAACAATGTCGAATGTTGGGTCCCATAGAGATAATATATGTCCCATCAACTTGGGTGTTTGGATGGCTCTTAGGCCTTGTCAAGCATGATGATAACATGGATCAATTCCTACAAATTCCAAGTGTTTGGGACTCGATTAGTGGGGAACATTTAGAACAACAATCATCATATATATAATGTTTCATTTCCATAGAATCATGTTCTTGTAATGGACTATTTATAGGTTAATCTAACTTATTTTGTTTAATAAATCATGAAACTTTATTATATATAATGTGTTGTTAAGTTACTCAAATCTAGTTAAAGAGCATGGTTATAAATGATAAAAGAGCCAAAGTTGTATAAACTATTGTCGCTAGCTATGATATAAATTAAAGCTTAGCAAGTTTTATCGTACGCTAGCTTATATATAGACCATAAAGTTAAATGACAAAAAGCTTACAAAAAGATCCAATTTAAATAGCACAAAGTTTTGTATGTTTTAGTTGAAAATAAAATTTTGAATTACTATTAGAACACATAAAGGAATTTACAGCAAGGCGGCAGGTAAACGGGCAACAAGTTGTGCCGCCACCCCCTTTTGAATAGAAAAACCTAGCTTACTGAAGACAAAACCTTGACCCTTAGGTGTCGCGACATTGCTATGAATGACCCGTTGAACCCTGGTCAAAAAGTTCACCGCCTCAGTTGCTAGAAACCCAAATGTGTCAAATGCCAGTGGAATAAAAACATGTTGATTATCGATACAGGCTTTCTCGTGTTTTGCGATCTTGCATGATTCCGCCTTTGTCGCCGCCTGTCGTGCAACGAATCCATTGTCCCTGAGCGCAACCAAGGGGGACACTCCCGTAAGGTCCACACAAGCGTGTTTGCCCCCTGTCCAACCAAACACAAGAATATCAGCCGGCCTTAAAGTAGATCTCCCCTCAAGCGGATCTGTTAGAAAATTCACAGGAGCCTCCTTTTTAGCCGAAATTCATGCCCGCTTAAGGATATCACAAAGGACATCCCTAACTAAATCGTGTCTGTATTTAAAGCCAGGTAACTCCTTGCAATGGACGGCATGATCGCCAAAAGCATCTAAACAAACCTTGCGACAAACGGGACAAGGCTCATCAACCGGGAACAAAGGAATCATTAACCGGTACTTAAGAATAACCCGGTATTCCAATGGTGACATATGTTGCCCTAGTCCTTCAATGGGGATGACAGTCAAAAAATCTTGAGCCCGAGGAGCCTGGAGACATGCAACCACTGCTTTCTGACGGGGTGAAAGATCAAACATCCCTTCCAAACTTTGACCGATCCTACTAAATAAAGCACTCGCCAAAACATGTTGGGCTTTAAGGGGGGCGGTGTCCTTTTTAGAGAACCCGCTGATATCAAAATCGGGAAGAGAAGTCTGTAAGCGTTCCAACGCGCACCCATAATCAGAATCTAAGCCGTCCAAACCACATCTGCGAAGAATATGGTCTTGTAAAGCCCACGATTGAGCCCTAGAGGCCACAAAAGCATATGTCGATACATCCTCAGCAGAACAAAGACCAAGCCCCCCAAACCGAGTCGGAAGCGAAGCCAACCGCCACTGAAGATCCCCGAAAAAAGGTCCCCCACAAACAACGATATCCTCAATCGCCTCTCGAAGCCCCTTGTCAAACACAGAAACAGCCTCCCCTACATACATAGGTTGACATGTTCTGAGTCCAAATAGTAATTTCCCAACTCCCATACATGAGCGGAGCAACAAAAGTTCACATTGAGGGTCTCGCAGATACGGGAGACATCTCATCAATTCCACAGCCTGAGATAATGTAACCATAAATCTTAAGGTTCTAATACTTTAACTAACGGACTAACATCATAAACAATTTTCTAAGCTTTCAAATCCAAACCTCTCATCTAGAGCTTCAATTTAACTTCATAGATTTTCTCTAGTTTTCTTACTTTAATAAGGTGTTTATATTTTTTGAAACACAAATGAGCAGAAATATAAACGTGTTCCATTATTATAAATTTAAAATGAAAATTTATGCAAGCAGGATGATTTTAATTGAAAGTCGTTTAAAGATGTTGGAATCATGTATGATTAGAGAATCTCACAGACGCGAAGCTGTATTGTGAAAGAATGTCGAATTTTGACTTAATAAGTAACACGAGACACTAAAATCCAAAATCAAGAGTTTCTTGAGAGATGCCGTACAAACTTGATAAATGTCCCTAGAACATATTCATCATGATAGTCTTCGAATCAATCTACAACTAAAAGATATAAGCATTTGTTTTTCATATATTTGTTTTTCATATATTTGTTTTTCATTTTAATTAATATTCCAGATTTCTATATATCATTAAGAATAGTTACAGAAAGAGTGCAAAATAAACGCGCAGACAAATACACATGTGATTAGTTTTGTGTCATTTCCTATTTGATCTTTAAATTCAGAGTATACTATTTACTTCTAATATAAAAAAATATAATGGATAAACAAATAAATTAATGAAAAGGTGATATACAAAATTTGACCATTTCACTAATCACCTAATCGAATCTT
The DNA here is from genome assembly GCA_030867185.1 of Tagetes erecta. Classification (NCBI taxonomy): domain Eukaryota; kingdom Viridiplantae; phylum Streptophyta; class Magnoliopsida; order Asterales; family Asteraceae; genus Tagetes; species Tagetes erecta. The sequence continues at coordinate 4,046,205 of CM061492.1, forward strand.
TCTAATCGAATCTCCTTTTAAGCCACAATGATATAAAATGTAAAAATTGTAGAAAATATGAGAAAGACACAGTGATATAAAAAAGACAATTGAAAAGTTCACAACTCACAATTTAAATTGAATTTCAGAAAAATGTTTCAGAGACCTTGTTTCCTACGTCGTCCTCTTTAAAAATAAACGAAAAATAAAAAAAAATCAGTGGTTTCATTATTTTATTTTACTTTCATTGTCTTTTGTAAATTTTTAATACAATAAAAGACAATGAAAAAAAAAGACACAATAAAAAGGTTGAGTTTGTTTTTTCATTTGTTTTTTTATGAAAGAGGACGACGTGAGGAGCAATGTTTTCAAAACACTTTTTTTGAAATTCGATTTATATTGTGAGTTATAATTTTTTTAATTTGTCATTGTGTCTTTTTTACCATTGTATCCTTCTTACACTTAAAAAAAATAACTTTCACTTTTTTAAATGGTTAATAAATTTATTTGCATTTTTATTTGAGATGGTGAGTGAGTTTTACTAAGCCAAAATGCTAATTTGCATCAAAGTTCAACCACCGGACACCCTATGGCAATGCCACATAAATGTGGGCTTGAACTCAAATTTGGCTCAATAAGAAAACCATCTAGCCCACTAAAATCACTACCATAATCAAAAAGATATATATCCATATTTAGTTGGATGTTGCATTGGGCTGTGAGCAGGCCCACACTCCCACATGTTCATGAATTATGGTTCTAAACCTGTAATATTATATTCAGACAAACTAGTCATGCACAAACCGGGTATTTTAAGAACCGAGTATGGGTAAGAACCAGGTCCGGTTTTACTCAACAAAGTCAAGAACCGGGTAGTGTGGGGTCCGGTTCGTGTATGATCGGGTATTTGACCGGTTTAACCGGGTTTTGACCATGTTGAGGTTGAACCGGTTCTGACGGTTCCAGTTCGGTTCATGGTACCGGTACGGTTCCACTTTCTTGGAGGAACCGGAGCCCATGTGTACCCTACGGTTCGGATAGACAGGGTCGGTTCCGGAACCGGTTTTTTTTGCGTATGGCTAACACAAACAAATGTTAAAACATACTATCTTCTTACTCATTATATTCCTTTTTTCTTACATGGAAGCAAAACAACTACTTTGAGAAGGTGAATCCCACGTAAATGCATCCTAAATGGGTCAAGACCGGTTATATTTTGGTAGTGGCTATATAAATTTTCACATACATTTGTTTCCAAAAGCTACCACACGACTCAGATGTCGTGTATGTATGTCAACCCCTGATGTCTCGTGTTTGTTACCTCATCACACATTACAATTATGATATTAGAATTTTGACATCTATCGTGCATTGCGATTGTAACATTATGATTTTGAGTTTCTATTATGAAGGGCTATTTTGTATAATGTAACATGAAATGAAGTCAAGTCAATAAACACGAGATATTTCCAACAACTTGTGTGGCTAGAACCATGTACCCTTACACGTTATGTGCGACATCTCTCACCTCGTGCTAATTAGATATTTCATTCAAGAAACAGGACAAAAGCTAAATAAAACATGATCCTCCACTGATCTCTAATCATATTTCGTCAATTCGTCCAATCAATTCATTTGGGCAGATGTACTTCAATACAAAAGAAATGGTCCAAGCCTAATAATAATTCTTTTTTCTCTAGAAACAACATAGTGACTGTAACTTGTAATTCAAGATTTTAAGTTCCATCATTCATGCATGTAAAGTAGAAACAAGTCATAATAACAATTTATTACTTTTGTGACTTGATAATTACAAAAACCATAACAATAGAAACATATATCTATAACAATTATTAGACCCTTGATGTGACAACATCACATGGATTGTTAAAAAAAAGGCAGAAAAACAAAAAGAAAACAACAACAAATAGCTAACAAAAGGTGGGGTTAGAAAGTTACTATATCATATCTCTGTCAATATACATAAAAACATTCATCTTTATGAGCCTGCAGCAATTGCAGGTAATTGTGAAGCTCCTGTTAACAAATCTGGTGTTAATATATTCATATCACAAATATCTTGTTTATCAACTTCATCGTCGTCGTCGTCATTAGCATCCCACAGAAAACGAGCATAAGAAGCCATGACATAACTGCGCGCACCATCAACACACAAAGAAATTTTAAATCAAATGAGCAAACACAATCTATAGTAACAGTTGAACCAATAACAATCATAACTTTCACTTTTGTTACCGATGATAATTCTAATCATCATATATAAATTTATATTTCCACTTAAATTCACCTCCACATTTCCTCATTACTTTCACAATTATGCTATTACGATTACCCTTAACAACGAAAGTAAAAGTTAAACCTGTTATTTCTCAAACTGTCAGTATATAGATTATTATCGTTAAAGTATTATGATGGCAGGCGGTCGTTATACCAATCATCCGGGGAGGCCTGAACAGCTTGATCAAAATAGTTTTGTGCGCGATTGGCATCCTTTTGCGTCTCCCAAATCAAATCAGCATACATTGACAAAACATTTCCATCATTCGGATTTGCCAATATTGCTCTACTACAATACTCTTCAGCTTTAATGAAATCACCTCTAACCTGTTCAAAACAACACACATAACATACAAAAATCATTAAGTCAGTCCATAAATCATGATATGTGTATGTTTAATCAAACAAATCAAAAGTACCTCTTTCAAGTACTTTGCATAATTGCCAAGAAGCGTCGCGTTTCCAGGGTTTGCTTCAATCATACTCCGGTAATACAGATCCGTGCTATCGTTTTCATTACCATTAGCGTTACCATCACCACCGTAGATCTTACCTTCACCGCCTCCTCCTCCGTTATCATACAAACCAGAAGTTGAAAACAGCGAAAACTCATTATCGCTATTCTCTCCTTCAGTATCTTCTTCAACGGCTATAGATGAGAGTAACGAGTTGTTCGTCTTGTTAAGTTGTCCCCTGCCTTTGGAATAAGAACTGGGGATCAAATCGGCCTCAGATGAAGCTCTGGTGATCTTCTTAGGCTGATCATTTATCGAGTACAATGATGTTGTTGGTGTTTTGGGGTTATGGCGGATGAATACGGGGTTCAACGATTGCGATTCTTTAAGGGTTTCGTGTCGAAACCATGAATTGAGTGCGGGATTAGATGAGCTACGAAGTAGCATCCTCCTTAAAGAAGAGAAGATGAAGGTGTTTGAAAGAAACGAAAGGGGGTTTGAAGGATTTAACAAGGAGAAATGGCGGGACGGGAATAATCTTGACCGTTAAAACGGTTGTGATGATACACATTTTGAGATATTAATATCAAGTTGGTTTTTAAGATAAAAAATCTAAAAATTGTATATAATATTTGTAAGATATTGTTTAATAGTCAAGGTACGTGATGAAGTCGCGTGATGTGGCGGTAAGGTCTGCCGTATGTGATTTTATCCTATACTTTAATAAAAAGGAGTTTCATGATTCGCACGTTATTGTGTCACATATTAAAAGACGGAGAATTAAAGTTGTGAATATGTCAAAATAAAGTAGAGGGTCAAATTTGTAAGTTGGCTAACTAATCAGGAGTCAAATTCATAAATATATCATGGTAGACTAGGGGCTCAAAGTTGTAATTAAGTTGAGTAATTCATCAGTAGTCAAATGATAAAATGTCAAAGTTGAGGGGTTAAAGTCGTAATTATGTTAAAATTGAGCGGGCGGCTAAAGTCTCTAAAAGTACAAAGTCGTAGATGAGTAATGGGTCAACGCTATAAGATGAGTAACTCATTATGAGTCAAAATGATAAAAAGTCAAAGTTGAGGGATCAAAGTTGTAAATATGTCAAAGTTGAGTCGGGATTAATGTCGCCAAAGTATAAAAGTCGGTCGATGGCAGTGTAGCCACCAACCTTCTTTCTTAGTAATTTAGAATGTTAAGGAATATATATTTGAGAGAGAAAACGAGACAATTGTACTCCGGCTTAGTATACAAGTGATTTTAGACGCGTGTCGGTTTGGATGTATCATTATAGTCGTATAGGTGGCTCATAGGTAAGACAATTGTAATTGGGTTGAAAGTAATGTTAACACATGGTTTTTAATGTACTCGTTCATAAGCTAGGACACACTGTTATAGTTGGTTTAAACGTATTGTTGTAATGTTAAACACACTATTGAAGTGAGCTATGAGAACTATATAATACACGTGTATGGGTTTAAGTGTGATACATAAAGTGGTTACAAAACCGTCTATCCCGCTATCTCATTTAATCATCACCACATTACAATATTACATACAGGTGTAAGTATGCGTTGTATGTGATTCTCACACTTCTCAAAATATTAACATTATGAAAAAAGCATCCGTGTACGGTCAAATGCGATATTACATTAGGAAATAGGCTTTAATTGTTTGAATATGCATGGTCGGCAAAAGATTTAGTGTTGGTTGATAGCAAAATATCAGCACGTTCAGAAAGAAACCAAAAACTTACAACTTCCGAAATATGTATACTACAAAAACCTAAGGGACCTAGCCGTTGTGGGTTGTTCGATTCAAGGAGAAAGTGACTTGAGGTCTTGATCTAGGCTTCTTCCATTGGTTGTGGTGGGCGCTAAGTCGCTAAAATAGATTGTGATATATGATGAGGTATGTCATATGTGGCTGACTAAAATTCAAAATGTTGATAGATAAATGTTGCTCAAAAACGGTTATATTCCAAGATTGCTAGCGGAGTAGCGGTTTATTCATGGAAAATATCTCTTAATTACTTTTTTTTTTAAATAGCAGCAAGATTGTATAAATATAAAAATAAAACCAATACTACCACCTAATGCAAGTCTTTAGCTAGTGGCTAGAAAACTTACCAAAAGATGAAAGTAAACAATTACATGGTTAAGAAAGTGTGCCAAGAGTTTCACGTTTAAATGCCATTTATGAGACGATTTTTAATCTAAAGTGAACATCATCATTTAATTTCCTCCATACAATTCCAAGGTTTGTTATTAAATATCCAACGCTTTCCACAAACACTACATCATGGTCACAAAAAATGTTCTCAATTTCCCTTTTGCCGATTCGTAGATGGCCAAAGATTCGGCCAGTGACAAGAGGCCTTCAACGTCGGCCACAAACACTATATGTATGTTTGTGCGCATGTATTTCTAGATGAAAATAAGTATTGTTTTCATAGTAGAGATGTGACTGGATTTATGAAAAAATCTACACGTGTGGAGGATAATATATGTTTTAGATATATGGCATGTGAATTATGAGCCTCATGAGGCGTTTTTCATGTCCTTACAATTAAGGTCACACAGCTTTGGGTTATGGGTGGGGTAAAGAACAGAGGGGTCAAATTCAGTGTAAAATAAATAAATCAATAAAAAGGTATTTGGTTTTGCACTACAAATGTGTTTTAAGGGTTTTTTTTTCAAAAGTTTAAGAGTGAAGTCCTACAATAAATTCCTACAATAAACAATAGTAAAATTTTGTTACCAAGTGACTAAGCGGTTATTAATAGTTAGCATATATACTATTTTTTTTTTTTTTTATCTAAATGGCTGTTTGGAAAAATATGAAAGTGCTGAACCATTAAGTGACTCTATCGACGGGAGAGAGGTTGGGGTATATTTGAAAATAAGGGTAAATTTAGTATATGCTCTATTCATTTTCAATTAGCATCTTTCTATATTTTGATCATTCAACATGAACTTTCACCATTAGAGAAAAAACATTTGTAAACTGAATAATTAGACGCGGAACTAAACTATTCAGAGGTGAACAACCCTAAAACTCACAACAATGCCTTTATTCTTAGTTGCGACATGCGAAATATGGATGTTTCACAATCAACATAGGTCTTTCTTGAACATCAAAAGTATAATAACACCCCAAAACCCGGCCTGTTACAAAACCACATCATGTTATGTCCATGTAAAACCATGCATTTTTGGGTTGATCAGTTGCTTTGTATTTGTTCTTGGGCGCTATGGTTGGCACTTCAAGATTGGGTCTGCAATTCTTATGCAATGGAGCTCCACATAGATCTTTGTTCCCGTCATATATTGTTGGGTCAGTTAGGGTCTGCAGTTGATTTCCGGCCTGTTGGAATTCATCCAGACAAATTGTTGTTTGAAAAGAATTAAGATCGAGGTTCTTTAAATTAGAAAGATTTCCAATGTGATGTGGAACAATATATACCAGAAAATAACGAACCAGAAAGATTGAGGTAAGTAAGTTGTTTAAAGGATCCGATGAACTCAGGGATTTGACTTCCTTGAAAATAATTAATTCTGACTCAGGTCCAGTTGTGCACTTTAGATAAGGAAGAACTCACTTCAAACCGTCTAAGTAGTCATTATCATCAAATAAACGACCTCTGAGATGAAGACTTACAACATTTCCTGTGACTGCATCACACTTGACTCTTTCCCAGCTGCAACAGTCATTGCCGACCCATGATGACAACATATCAAAGCTATCGGTGACACTATGTTTGAACTTGAGAAGCAAGCCACCGTTGCATTTTGAGAACACAAACTGGCACTTGCAGTTGCAGCCATAAAAATAATTTTAAAAATGAAATAACCCCACTGATTCCCCATTGTTCAGCTCACTCCAAGCTGGTAAAAAAATAACTATAAAGGTGGTGCATACTTATGATAAACTCATGAGTTTCTGAAAATAACAAAATTAGTTAGTTTATTGATAAATAAAGATATATCGAGCTAAAAATGAATAGAAACTTTCTGTCATAAAAGACTTGGAAATGATCAATGCTACTAATTGTCAAAGATCGAACACTTGGAGCTTTGGAAGTATTTTTTATTTTATTTTTGAACAGTAAACACTTGGAAGTATATAGAAGACTTGGATTAGGTCGTGCTTAATTTTTTCCCACAATAAATAATGAAAAAAAGAGCTAGTTTTCTCAAGTCGCTAACCGTCCTGTGACGTCTTGCCCAGAGAGGCAATGTAGTTCATAGGTCGGTCTAGAGTCAAGGGTGGGATTCGAATTATTATTACTGTTATAGAATTATTTCTTAAATTTCTAAAATAAGGATTATAAACTTAAAAGTAATTTTTTTTTATTTTAATTGAAGACAATTTCCAAGTTAAAAGATAGCTGTTATCAAATACTAAAAATTATAGTTTTTGAAACTATAAAAATATTTGAAATATTAAATATATGATTGATAATTAAAACTAAAAAAAATAAAAAATTATGGACATAGTAATGAAATATTTTTAACTATATACAAAAAATTATAGGGGTTTAGAACTTTATAATGACAAAAAGTTTATTTATTTACTAGCATAGAAAGATACTAAGAGTTCTACACGGATAATCCATGTAGTAATGTCAGATTCATAAGCATATATAACAAAGATGGTTCTTAAAATAAATGCCTATTAACTTTTCCATTAAATTTGTAGGAGATGGCTAAAATTTCTTTGTATATATGTGTCACTTTATGTTTTTTTAACAGTGATTTTATTAAAACTAGCAAAGGCCGATAAAGAAAATACAAGCAAAACTAAAAGTAGGAGCTATGTAGAAATACATAAAAATGGAGATAAGCATCAAGAGTTCCAACGTCTATTAACCTTTCTTGATCTTCCATTAACACGGTTTCGTTTCGTTCCTCTTCTGTACCGTCGTTTTGATTGAGCCGGCCATATATTATTGAAAACTATGCTATTCTTTGCCTTCCATAAAAAAATCCAAATACTTGGTGTAAATATGTGAAATGGATGATGACAACAAACCATGCCATAACATGCCCAGATACAATGTCAAATCTTTATGGAATTTTAATACCATTATTAGCTGGGACTCTTTGATATGATTAGGTGATGGTGACCCCCCACCTAGTCAGTCCATGTCCATTGAACCTTCATTATTTTATGTCAATAATAATAACAAGAATTAGCCATATGGGCAATCATACAATATTGTGGTATTATTTCTTATCAAATTTGTCAAAAAGAAAGATATGGTAGATAGTGCCATAAAGTATTTAATTATATAATTATTATAATATATGACATGTATTCATATTGTACATGCCAAAATTCACCACCAAAAACTTAAGATACTTGTAGAAACTACAAACTAGTAAAAACACAACATTGATATTTCATAGAACATTAAAGCTTCAAATACCAGTGCATGTGAAAGCACAGAATTAATATAGTACAACAAACATTACTCTTCATTGTATCAATAAAAAGGGTACACTTAAGGTAACAAGAAGATCAACCTGGGAAAACAGGACCCTAAAATCCCATAAAAAACATTGGACCATGATTTATAAAAAACAACCACAAAAGTGTTGTTAAATGACACCAGACAAACATATCAGTTGCCATTTACCATAGCCCAAAAACCAGGTACACCCACAAACCAGGCAACAAAAGTAGAGAACTAGACCCATAAATCCTACTCAGACCATAAGACCCGACCCAACCCGACCGATTGCTTGAACCACTATGACAGGGTGCGTCTCACCGTAACCGCAGTTGAAACCATCTTGTTTTCTTGAAAAGAAACAAGAGTAAAAAGGATCACAAACGGGCAAAATATGCTTGTCTGTGATCAGAAAACCAACTGACTGGCCAACGATTAAACACAAAATAACCCTGCCACACGAAGTTTGACCAAAGGGTGGGTGGGTGGGGTTTGTAGATTTGTAGTTCAATAAAGGATATCGCACCTCCAAAGATTTTCAACAAGTGAATCAACAACACTACTGCTGATGAGATTGCATTGTTGGATGTTTAATCCAACAAGGGTTTGCCCGAGCTTCTTTAAGAAAGGCGCACTTTTATTGGAAATCTTGGGACAACCCGAAACTGAAAGGATTTGTAAGCCAATCTGAACACCTTCAGACAAACAATGTAATCCCCTATCCGTTATGCAACACTTTGAAACATCAAGATCATTGAGTAACAAGCAGTTGTCTGCAATGGAAGCCAGACTTTCATCCGTGATCCTCCTGCAGCCTTCAAGATTCAAGACTTTCAGGGTTTCACCATGAATCTTCGCAAGATCCATCACCACTTTGTTGGTCAAGTTTAGGCAGTTGCTTAGATTGACTTTCACAAGTCCGGCCTGGCAGTTTTCAAGAAGTTGGAATATACCAGAATCGGTTATCCCACAAAGCCCGCTTAATTCAAGATTTTGTAGCTGTGAGCAATACTTCCCAACAGTTGCCAGATTTGTGTTTCCAAACCCCATACAACCTTTAACAGTTAAAGATCGAAGAGACCCACATTCAATCAAATCGGGCGTTTCTTGGGCAAAATCTTTGACTCCAACACATTTGACAATGCTCAAAGACTTCAGGTTTGACTTTAAAGCTCCCACAATCCCTTGTTGACTGATCCGATTGCATTCTTCCAATTGCAAACATTCGAGGGATTCAGCAGCTTCAGTAAAAGAAGTCAATCCTTTATCGGATACAAAGCAGCACTTTTTAATCAACATTTGTTTCAAGAAACCACAACCTTTACCGATTGCTTCAAGGCTCAGATCCGTCATCCCATGACATGAAACTACTGTTAAGGACGTTAAAGATTGAAGACCTTTAGCATTACCCATTGCCCAAAACCCTTTTTGACTAGCGGTTTGAAGACCAATTAGGGAAAGATTGGTAATTGACTTCCCGTAGTGACCAATCACCGCTAGTGAGAAGTCCGTTATGTTTATAGATTGAAGCTTTACTTTCTTTAACACCAAAGAAAGTGATGACAAGAGTGTAGCAACTCCCTGGTCCCCAACATTTGGACAGTCTTTGATGATAATCGATTGTAGATTCAAGCAGCATCGGGCAATGGCCTGAAGACTCTCGTTTCCGATGTTTTTACAAGACTCGATTGTTAAAGAAGACAAATTCGGGCAGTTTTGAGCAATTGCAGAAATACCCTTGTTGGAAATTGAAGGACAATGAGAAAGATCAAGTTTTTCTAACAAATGGCATTCTTTTGAAATCTCGATTAAAGATTCATCCTCGATTGAAGGAACGTTCCATAAAGAAAGAACCTTTAATGACGGGCACCCATGTGCGATCGCTGTGAACCCTAACTTCGTAACTTTGTTACTTCCCCTGACCGAAAGCTTGCCCAGACCACCACGGCCAGATGTACCAACAGCAACAGATTGAAGTCTACAGTCTGTTGCTTTCTTTCCTTCCAAACATCTAGTAAGAAACCCATCGTTTTCTTGAACCATCTCAACATCATTAGATGGTTCATGGACCATCTCTGAGGTCCTAACATTACTTAGAACCGTGAGCCAACGGTTAGAGACACAAGCTGAAGCACTTCGTGCTTGACCATTGGGCAAACGCCTAAGGATTTCATAAAGAATTTCATCTGGAAGGACTTCAATAGATGGTTTCTTTTCTTCTTCAAGAAAGAGAGAGTATGAATCACTGATCCTTTGACGTTTGCAAGGTGAACTGTAAATGGATAGCAAACGGGCCGAATCTTTTGAGCATAGCGATCCACCAGTGTGATAATCATCATCCCCTGTAAATTAGATAAAAGTTTATTAAAAATGAGTTTTTGCCAAGTTCCCATAAGCTGTAGAATTGAATACAGACATATATATATGCCTGTAATTCAAAGCTCAAACAAAAAATATAACACTAATTTAAGGCTTCAATATCATGATCTAAACCCCAACTATAATCTATTTTTATGCATTATTCTTCCTAAAGATCCAATTAAAGTTGCAAAACTTTAGTCAATTACATCAGTTCCTATACAAAAACCACAAATTTCAAGCTTTTATAATTATAAGTACCATGGCAATCAAGAAACCCTAGTGATCAAACCAAATATGCATAAATTTGAAAACTTATAAACACAAAGATTATCACCCACAAATCATATATACACAGACCAAATTAAAGAAATTGATTAAATTTTCTATAAAAGTACCCTAATTTAAGATCAGGATCTAAACCCTAAGTACTGTTTCCCCTTAAAATTCAGTTTTTGTTGCAAAATTTTAGTCAATTACATCAATCCCTATTCACAAGCAGCATAATTTCTAGTTTTTATCAGCAACAAACTATAAGTACCATGGCAATCAAGAAACCCTAGTGATGAAACCAATATGCGAATCATATAAACTGCCAAAAGTATTCATTCATACCCACAAATAAAAAAACACCCAAATTAAAGAACTTTAAACCATACAAAGCAAACTTACCCCTGTAATTAACCAAAGCAGGCATCTTTGCACCAAAAAACACAAAAAAAAACTTAAGTTGTATTGTTCAAGATTTAGCTGCTGCATTCACAAAGAAACCCTCTACTAAGAAGCAGCAGGGAAAAAATAGGTAGAAGAGAATGATGGATTTTTGGTTGGGTTTAAAATGTGATGTTGTTGTGTTTTTGGTTGTGTGGGTTTATATATACAAAAGGGGATGTATGTGATATTGTGATGGTGATGTGTTAGATACATTATAACCACCTCCCCCTAAACAATCACACTGTTGCATACATTCATTGAATCTCTGTTAATTGTTTATCAAACAAGTTTCCTTTTATTTTACGCGTTGTTGACCTGAAACCTGATGGTGCCGGTAACCATGTTAAAATCCAACATTAAAGTGGTGTCATTTCATTTGGTTAGTTTTTTTATAACTAAACTGTAATTTTGGTTCATGTTTTTTGTTTTCATTAACATTTTTAGTTTTATTTTGAAAGTTTTGGTTTGTGTGTTTTTATTTCTAACATAAATGGTTCTGAACACTAACTTCATTTAATTTTTCGTTAAGTCTCTCTTACATGCGGAGTAAAAATGTCATTTTTCCACTCTTTTTGACATGCGACCGGATACAAATGTTAACCTACATGGCTACATGATGACCTAGATAAAAGAGAAGAAGAAATGATATTTTTACCCCTCAAATGTACGGCGCGCGTGTGAGAGACTTAACGAAAAATTGGATGGAGTTAGTGTTCGGGACCATTTCTGTTAGAAAATAATAGGGACCAAAACTGTTAAGACATGACTGAAACTGTTAATGATATCAAAGCACATGGACCAAAACTACAGTTTACTCAGTTTTTATTAAAACATTTATATTTTTACTTACTTTTTTTTTCTTTCTAATAAAATCATATAAACTATTTTTTAAATTTTTTTTAGAACAACAGCAGTTTATAATTATTTACAAAAATATGTGAAAGTCTGGATTACAACCCAAGACCTTTAAGAAAGCCAAACCTCACATCTTTAGGTTTAATTTCATACATACCCCTACAAAGTTGCATAATATCATATATATACCCAAAGTACAAGTTTTTAATGCATAATATACAACACTTTTTAAGCATGATTTAGGTATATATGATATTATGCAACTTTATAAGGGTATATATGAAATTGCCCCTTCTTTTAATTACTAGACTAAAAGATCATTGCATCATATAAACCCTACACAATGTGTTTTTGTCCATCTAAATCTGTTCATATATAGTTTTACAACTGTATGTCCTTTGTAAACGCATAAATCATAATTATGTTCAATTTATTAACACCCACTTGAAGTAACTTACAAATGAAAATAATAATATGAAGCAAGTTGAACAACAACACTAGTAAATAAATCATAACCATTCATTACATGTTTTCTATTCACAACTTGACCTTGTGCATACCGCATAGTATGGCCTCTCTTATATAAACCTGGATATATGTAGTATATATATTATATGATCGATCAACATCAAATAAAATAATTTCTCATGATAAAATATTAATTTATTAAACCTGTAACTTAGATTTATAGTTTCCACGTTTTACACACCCTCAAAATTGATCATTCATAGCATATACATATATAGTTCTTAAACTAAATACTACATTACATAGCAACGAAAACATTCAAAATCATTGACTAATACAATGTTATATATAAACACTAATTCAATAAAAACAAACAAATAAAATTCTCTTGATTAGGATGAGTCTTCCATAATCACATAAAAATTACATATATTGAGTGAGTTTCAATTTTGTAAATATCATTAACATTTTAACTTTAAACAATACATGATCATTATAAAAACATATCATATATGTCTTTAAAACACCACTAGAATCAGTAAACATCATATGAGGATCATCATTTAGACATATTGTGTCTTTATCACATAATAAGGTATCATATGTCTTTATCACCTACAGTGAAAAAAACATTACCAACATAAATACATAGTCATAAGTTCATAACATCCATCATAGCATATGGGCCATCATATAGAAACATCCATTGTAAAACATAAACACAGCATAAACCTTAAACGGCAATTATTCAAAACCAACTTTTAACTCGAATTTACCGCAACTTCTTTTTTTTCTCTTGAGAATTTAACATGCCATGAGTATTATATAACTAGTTTTACATCCAATTGTTGAAAAATAATAATTAATGCATTATCGGGTGTCTAAAACCAGCTAACTTTGCACTATCACTGTGCGTACGGAAACAAATTAGCGTTTCTATATAGAAAAAAACAGCTAAAAAGGTGATAATCTTAATATTATTTATTAGTTTCCTAATCACAAGTTGATTAAAGTATTATATTTTTATATTAAAAGTTGGAATTATAATAATCGGGTACATGCAACTTCCCTTTTCTGGAAGCCTGAATCTAGAAAAAAAAAAGGAAAAACAAATAATGGGAAATGAACAGATTGAATGGTCAAAAGGGGTTTGTTGGAATTTAAGGATTTTATGTTTGAGGGTAGATTCATTGTCATCTTATCAACTTGCCATGTTTCTTCCACTTTTTTAACAAATGCATGTGTCTATTAAAAAACTCATCATATAATAATAATTTAAAATATTAAATAGCTTGATGAGTGGATTGATCTTTGTTTAGGATAAACAATACATGCTTGAAACTAAGGATTGTGTTTTTCAATTCCTTATTAAATTTAATATCAAAATTAGCATTCAATTTACTCCTTTCATAAATGTTCTCCCATATTGAAAGAAAGCACAAAGTCTTATAAAGTTAAGTGGATAACAAAAATTAAAAGATAACTAAAATGAATTATAATCTTGTTAAATACAAATTTTATCTTGAGAGCTAGCTAGGAAGAAATTATTTTCCTTGATTGATTTATGCCTCAACAGAAGTAATGATGGACCCATAATATTTAATATGATGTTGTCACTAAAAAGTTTGCTAAATATGCATCATATGTTTTGGCATCAATGGAAGTAGGTAGTATGCCCTTATCATAACTTTAATGTCATAGCTCAAAAATCAAACTCAAAAAACAAATTACATTAATAAGCTGATGGTATAATATAATTGATTGTCCTAGATGTTTCTAGCAAATATTAAAGTTAATCTTCTATGTACTTCTAAATCTTAAACCCTTTTGATTACAAGAATTTAACAGGTTAATTAACTTTTACTTATTTGCATACTTATAATAAGCAGCATATATTACAAAGAAAGAAAACCTATGAAAAATTAAACCTGCATTGAAACTGAAGATAGAAATAGGAGATTTTGATGATTTGGTCCTTCTTGCTCCCATATGTCAGCTAAGTTCAACCATCTCCTATTTATCAAGATCCATTTTCAAAGTTATATGGCAGTATGTGCAGTTTCCAAAACTGGATAATCATCCACAATGTTTACTGAGTTTTGTTGCATACAATCTCCAAATTCGTAGTAGTATTGTTTCTGCAGTCATATTTAGCGTAGTAATAATTCATAACAAATTAGAGTATGGACAGAAAATGTCTACGCCAAACAGTTACAGTTAGATCTGTATTAAAATTTTACTCGTTTTGACCTGTTTCTGACCTGCATAATCTAGATACTTACAATGAGGATTTGGTGATGAAAACACTTGCTGGTATGGCCGGTAAGCTTTCGTAGATGGTGTTCTGTCCTGAGTTTTTCCTTTAGTGGACAAAAAAGTGCTAGCAGGTTAATCGAACCCAGCGTACATGGTTTCCACCTGTGCAATAAAAATATACCCATTTCAACCTGGACCTAAATTAACCCTTTAGTTTACTCACTAAACTCCCCACCTCTAGATATCATAACATCAAATTATGCTATAAAAATGTCTCTTGAATCATTTCAACTGCATGAGTTATGAATAACTAAAGTAACAATAAAGCTTATTGCTTTTTGTTCAATTTCCATGTACCAGTTTTCATGTTTTGACATCAACTTTTACCAGCTATTTTCTGTTTCTAAACTTACCTAATGAGAGTGTATAATAAATACAACTTTAACAATGAAAGTCAGAGTATGACAACTAATAAAGAATTGGGGAATGGGGATAGACCATTTCCCCAACATCAAGTAAACAGGAACCACGATTACATATGTATTGATAGATAAAAACACATTACAAACTCCCAATATTGTAGCAGATAATACATCTTCCAGCAGCCTTTCATTATGTATAGAACATGTTAAAATCTGCATCAGATGGTAACTGAAACCAACCACAAAATTGGGACCGGAACAAAAACATGTGCGTGTACATGCACAAAACAAACCTTGTAAGAAAAGAATAAAGCATAATGAAACAAACACATCATAATTACTTGTGATTGTGTGCTACAAGCATCCCAAGAGCAGTATGTGAGAGTTAGCATTTCCAATCAACTTTCTAACTCAGCGCGCCCTTTAAACTAACACAATGCTGCATATATATACGAATACGTACACTGATATCAACTTTCCACCAATTCACAAAATAAAGAGAATGATTGTTAAATGATTCAATTTCCCTTTTTCCCATCTTATTTAGCAAACTTATCAAGAACCACCATTCATTTGTAGTTGACCTTCACTTCAACACAGTGTTTTGAATTTTGATCATCAACAACTTCATTTTGTTTATCATTCTCACTCAACTACAATCTTTAATCTTGGGGGTTAGGTATAGTAATCATGGACTGGTGTTTCCCTTCATAAGATATGATGACATTCAATTCATTCGAATCGATATTGCTCGTCGAAGAATTGTTACAACCCAAACATTAGAACTCATCCCAAAAGACTAATATGATGGGAGATGGATCCATTTGGGTAATAAAATATAAATCCCACATTAGTTGCCCATACAACCAATGTGAAACAAGTCGCATACCTTACAATAACTTCAGTTCATAACAAAAGGTGTCTTCTTGTTTGGAAATTTTGGCTCTTGACATTTCATCAAACACCTCATGTGCATCATATTCATGCTGGTTTTTTTCTATTTCTACCCAACGATTACTTCACTATTGTTACCATTTGCCACTAAAGTTCTCAATTCATCCGCTATATAAGTATATGCTAACTACAACTTCATTCTTGATATCATAACTACAACTTAAGAGTGTTGGTTGCTACTTGCTAGACCCAAACACATGTGTTGATTATTTAAGAGTTGATGAAACTACTCAAGTTGCTTACTTAATGCATGGTTGCTCAAGATGAATATTTGCTAAAACTGAAGACATAATAGATCTAACACCGATGGTGACACCGTTATAAAGGATTAAATGCCACATGCGTAAAAGATCTTCTTAGCTCTACAACTTCGTGGCCGATGACAAAATGAAGAAAATGAAATGTTCTATGCTATGGTCTTAACCTGTACTTGTTGTTTATGGAAGAGGAGGGATGATAAGGTCTTCAATGACAAAATTAAGTCTAGCTTGTGATGTGGAAGATATAAGTTATTATGTGCCTATATGACACATGTTTTGTAAAACAGTAAAACTAATTGTTATACACTTACAAATGTTACAATAGTTATGTTACGATTAATTTAAAAGCTTTTGACCCCATGTTCATGATATTAATTTGATAACATAAGTAATTTAATTATTTTAGCGGTTGAGCTACAATATCTAAAAGTTAAAAAACATAAAAAGTTTTGAGTTTAAGTAACACCAAAAACAAACAACAAACGAATAAATATTTCTTATCTAAGATGATAAAACCAGACATAATACTTTTTTTTATGGTTTGAGGTGAAGGTTCAAAATCCATAATTGAAAAAATAGAAAGAAACAACTATTTAGGTAACAAGTATCAATTTATTATCCATCTTATTATTAATAAACAAAAGTTTTTGAACAGTGTTATTGAAAGTTGCATGTGTGCCAAGTTATGATCGGCTATATTTTTTTTGTTGTGTGCGACTTATTTAGTTATTTGTTATAAATATACTGGTTTGTTTGATTTTTGTTGCATTTTGTAGTGGTAGCTTAGTTTCTTTTGGTGGGTTGTTGTGAATGTACTAATCAAGTGATCGAATCTATTTATCTATTTTTAGCAGTTATTTTTGTTGACATATGATGGTAGGGCTGGCATATCGTGTCAGACACGACACGGTAAGATATGAACATAAAAAGTTTTGAGTTTAAGTAACACAAAAAATAAACGAATAAATATTTCTTATCTAAGATGATAAAACCAGACATGATACTTTTTTTTTCTATGGCTTGAGGTGAAGGTTCAAAATCCAGAATTGAAAAAATAGAAAGAAACAACAATTTAGGTAACAAGTATCAATTTATTCTCCATCTTATTATTAACAAACAAAAGTTTTTGACCAGTGTTATTGAAAGTTGCATGTGTGCCAAGTTATGATCGGCTATATTTTTTTGTTATGTGTGACTTATTTGTTATACATATACTGGTTTGTTTGATTTTTGTTGCATTTTGTAGTAGTAGCTTAGTTTCTTTTGGTGGGTTGTTGTGAATGTACTGATCAAGTGATCAAATCTATTTATCTATTTTTAGCAGTTATTTTTGTTGACATATGATGGTAGGGCTGGCATATCGTGTCAGACACGACACGGTAAGATACGAACATGATAAGGCCAAACACGAACACGATAAAAACCCATTTTTAAATAAAATAAAATTTCAAAAAAAAAACCGTATGTCTTAAATATTAAATATGACATAACATGACAAAACAACAAAAGTCCATAAAAATAGTTTTTTATCATAATAATACTTGATAAACGAATATGCAAAAAAGATTAAAAGTTTATCAAAGTCTATAGGAGTTTTTTTATCTATCTACTCATCTTTATCAAAGTTCATATCCGCTTCCCTTTTCCACTAATTTTTCTTTAAATAAATATTAACAGGTGATCTATCGTGTTAACAGATCTTTAACCTGTTAGGACACGATAACTAACGTGTCTTTATTGTGTTAACTTGTTTATGACACGACACCTGTTAAGCAAACACGAAACCTGTTAATTTCGTGTCCTGTATCGTGTTCGTGTTAGAAATTGTCGGCCCTATATGATGGGATGGATATATTTTTTTAGAGCATCGGTTGGTACAATGATATATGACCGAATGACCAATGCACTCAAAGCAACTTTAACATATTTACGATTTTAATCATGTGGATTTGACTTGGTTATCATTTTGACATTAATGTGCGGACATATCTTCGTTTTTTAATATGTAACACATAACAAATTTACTTTGTAACGTGCGAGGCGTGAATTTTTTATCAACGGTCTGTGACGAGTCACATATACAAGACATACCTGCGGCATTGCACGGCCCGGTAAATATCTAGTTATTCTTAAAAGTAAATATCTAGTTATTCTTAAAAGATATGAAGGGTCCAATATAACGTGTTGAGATCGCCTATCATTCAACAAAGACGGGTTCATAGTCGCCGCTGTCCGTATACTTTTAACACTCGCTTCAAACTAAACGAATATTTTCTTTTCAACGCAATGAAACAACAATCCATTTTCGATCTCTATTTCTAGATTCAAGCACAAAAAAAGCAGCCGCTTCTATCGTCTGCAAATCTAGGGTTTGTTACTTCTACTTCCTTGTTCGATTTAACTCTATAGTTCAATCAACAACTATCGTATCCTAATTTCATCGTGTAATTTGTTTTACTGCTTCCTATTACTCGAATTTGAATGCGTCAACAAGTTCGTAAATCGTAAGCTAAGAAGTTTAGTTTTGTTACTGATTATAATCGTAGATCTAGTCTCTGATTTGAGATAGTTGGATCATTCCTTTCTGCTTCGTTTGATAGAACATAGCTATTAATATTTTGTCCCTGATGAAGTTTATTGAGGTTATATAGAAGTTATATGCTTGAACGGACTAACATATCTATAATTCTCACTTTGTGGATTGAAAAATGAATGGCATCTGTTGTTCCTGAATTATTTGAAACAATACATATAATATAATATAGTATAGCTGCCTGGAGCAAGTTGCTTATTAGTTAAATGTGATTTTAGTAATTATTTCTTGTTGACCAAATACAACGAAAAGAGGCGTTTTTGAATAATACGGCTACTAGTAGCCTGTCCATTGGTAAGCTCTAAAGTCTAAACACAAATGCTTACAAGGAGATAGAACTTATAAAATAGTAGCTAGTAAGCGCTATTAAGTTCCTGGTTCAAAGTTGATCATTCAATAGTTTTTAAGTCAGATCCAATCTGCCAATCTGATTTACAGTTTATGCATTATTAATATGATTGTATGATCTGAATCTGACCTGTGACTAAATGTCAGTGAAGTTTGTTTGATATGCAAGTCATTTTGAATGGTGTAGTATGTAATTAGGTTTGCTAGATTTTATTGAGGGATTTTAAATATTTCTTTCTCTTGTTTTGCAGAGTTTGAGATTATTTAAGAAACATAGAGTTTGAAATTTGAAGAAAATGACGTGGTTTAGGGCTGGATCTAGTGTGGCAAGGCTTGCAATCAGAAGATCCTTAACACAAAGTGGATCATATGCAGCAAGAAAGCGTATTTTTCCTGCGGAAGGCCGATATTTCCATACAACAGTCTTCAAATCGAAAGCACAATCTGCACCTGTCCCTAGAGCTGTTCCACTTTCTAGGTTGACGGACAGCTTTTTAGATGGAACTAGCAGTGTTTATCTGGAAGAACTTCAAAGAGCTTGGGAAGATGATCCAAACAGTGTTGATGAGTCATGGGATAATTTCTTCAGGAACTTTGTGGGCCAGGCTGCTACATCACCTGGAATATCTGGCCAAACAATACAAGAAAGCATGCGCTTGTTGTTGCTTGTCAGAGCATACCAAGTTTATGGCCACATGAAAGCTAAAATAGATCCATTGGGTCTTGAAAAAAGAGAGACTCCTGATGATTTAGATCCTGCTTTTTACGGTTTCAGTGAAGCTGATTTAGACCGTGAATTCTTCCTTGGGGTGTGGAGAATGTCTGGATTTTTATCTGAAAATAGACCTGTACAAACTCTTAGATCAATATTAACCAGACTTGAACAAGCTTATTGTGGAAACATTGGTTATGAATACATGCACATTGCTGATCGTGAACGATGTAATTGGTTAAGAGATAAAATCGAGACCCCAACTCCAACTCAATATAATAGAGAACGTCGTGAGGTTATTCTTGACAGGCTCATTTGGAGTACACAATTTGAAAACTTCTTAGCCACTAAATGGACAGCTGCTAAAAGATTTGGACTTGAAGGTGGAGAGACTTTAATCCCAGGAATGAAAGAGATGTTTGACAGGTCAGCAGATCTTGGTGTTGAAAGCATTGTGATTGGAATGTCACACAGAGGAAGATTAAATGTTCTAGGTAATGTTGTTAGAAAACCGCTACGTCAAATTTTCAGTGAATTTAGTGGTGGTACAAAGCCGGTTGATGAAGTTGGGCTTTACACGGGAACTGGTGATGTAAAGTATCATCTTGGGACTTCTTATGATCGCCCAACACGTGGTGGAAAAAGAATTCATTTGTCTTTAGTTGCAAACCCTAGTCATTTGGAAGCTGTAGATCCTGTTGTGATTGGGAAAACAAGAGCGAAACAGTATTACTCAAATGATGTTGATAGAACAAAGAACATGGGTATTTTGATTCATGGGGATGGAAGCTTTGCGGGGCAAGGTGTTGTTTACGAGACTTTGCATTTAAGCGGTCTTCCAAATTACACAACTGGTGGAACCATTCATATTGTGGTCAACAATCAAGTTGCTTTTACCACTGATCCACAAGCAGGAAGATCTTCACAGTATTGTACTGATGTTGCTAAAGCTTTAAATGCTCCAATTTTTCATGTTAATGGTGATGACGTGGAAGCAGTTGTTCATGCTTGTGAACTGGCAGCTGAGTGGCGACAGACATTCCACTCGGATGTTGTTGTTGATATAGTATGTTATCGCCGATTTGGGCATAATGAAATTGATGAACCATCTTTCACCCAACCAAAAATGTACAAGGTCAGTTATTTTATCTCTAACTCTACTGAATCCCCTCTTTTTGTTTTCTTGGTTTGTTAAGCCGTAATGGTTGTTACAGATCATTAGGAATCATCCATCATCACTAGCAATTTACCAGAAGAAGCTTCTAGAAAGTGGACAAGCGACAAAAGAAGATATTGATAGAATACAAAGCAAGGTTACCACAATTCTTAATGAAGAGTTTCTTGCCAGCAAGGATTATGTCCCTCAAAGAAGAGACTGGCTTTCAGCTTACTGGGCTGGATTTAAATCTCCTGAACAGCTTTCACGAATCCGTAACACCGGGTATTTTTAATGTTCTTTACACAGATGGGTACGTAAAGTGGTCTTCTTTTAACAAGTTTATGCTGTTCTGCAGGGTTAAACCTGAAATTTTGAAAAATGTTGGGAAGGCAATTACAACACTTCCAGAAACCTTTAAGCCACACAGAGCAGTTAAGAAAATATTTGCAGATCGTTATAAGATGATTGAAACCGGTGAAGGAGTTGATTGGGCAGTGGCAGAAGCACTGGCTTTTGCAACATTACTGGTGGAAGGAAATCATGTGAGATTAAGTGGTCAAGATGTTGAAAGAGGTACTTTCAGTCACAGGCATTCTGTTGTTCATGATCAAGAAACAGGGGAGCGATACTGTCCGTTGGATCATGTAATGATGAATCAAAATGAGGAAATGTTTACTGTAAGCAACAGGTAAATGCATTTCTTTATAAACATCAATACATGATTTCTTACATTTTTTTTAATTTTTTTGTTGTTGCTCTTATTCTCAATACAGCTCTCTATCGGAGTTTGGTGTGCTGGGATTTGAATTGGGCTATTCAATGGAGAACCCTAATTCACTGGTATTATGGGAAGCTCAATTTGGTGATTTTTCCAATGGGGCCCAGGTGATATTTGATCAATTCTTGAGCAGTGGTGAGGCTAAGTGGCTGCGCCAGACTGGGTTAGTTGTGTTGCTTCCTCATGGTTATGATGGTCAAGGGCCCGAACACTCAAGTGCAAGGCTTGAGCGTTTCCTTCAGGTATTAAAGTTCTTAAGGTTCTAGCAGTTTCTAGATTGAAGTTACAGATCAGGGGTGGCAAAATGGTAAAATAGGCTGGTTGGTTGATTGGTTAACATGGGAAATTTTTGGTAGCGGTAAAAACTAGGGCTGAAACGTCTTTGAGCCAAAATATCTATTTTTTTAAGTATTAAATGTGTTAAATATTATCACAGGAACAATCTTATTACAATATCATCCTAGTTTTCTCGATATAGTGTCTTGAAAGGTTGTATGCATTTAGGATTCACCTCGGACGTCTTTCATACTTTCATCCCATTTAACACATTCTTTTATTTTCTCATTGTTGACAATACTTGACATTGTCTTTATTGTAAACTGTGATTACAGATGAGTGATGATAATCCGTTTGTTATACCTGAGATGGAACCAACACTACGCAATCAAATCCAGACATGTAATATGCAGATTGTTAATGTTACAACACCAGCAAATTATTTCCATGTGTTACGTCGACAGGTGAGTTCATATAGTTTTTAACAAAAATTATAAACTTTGCCACTTACATTTATTGTTGTTTTTCAGCTACATAGGGAGTTCCGTAAGCCACTTATTGTAATGTCTCCAAAAAATCTGCTGCGTCACAAAGACTGCAAGTCAAATTTATCTGAGTTTGATGATGTTCAAGGTCACCCTGGTTTTGACAAACAAGGAACCAGATTTAAACGACTCATTAAGGACCAAAATGACCATTCAGATCTTGAAGAAGGGATTAGGCGTTTAGTTCTTTGCTCTGGAAAGGTTTGTAGTTATATAAACTCTGATGTGGCAATTACAACGTATTTTGTTAATGGGTTGGTTTTGGTTACATTTGATCTCATACAGGTCAAGCAAAATTATTTGGCTAAAAAGGAAACAGGTTGAATGGACAGAAAGTCACCCAAAGTGAATTTACAACCTTTTATTTTAGATTAGGGAATCTGCACGGAATTAAAACATACCTTACATCTGTTCCTGATTTTAGCATCCAAGTAGGAGCAAAATAGAGCCAACTGACAGTTTGTTAATGTGGCATCGTATGTGACATTTAACAATTAGTTATGTATATATTTCAAATAATTAATTTCTAACTTGTAATTGATTCTAATTTAATTTTTTGACATGTAAGCATTGTTTGCATGTCGCATCTGCTGTGGCGGCTAGCACTGCGCCACTGCATCAACCAGGGCCACATCAACAATAAAATCTTCTAAAAATATTTTGACGTTGAAAGTTGAAACCATTAAAAAGGTGTAATGTTTGTTTTTTGTTCAGTTTACCTCTTAAGACTATACACAAATAAACAAGTCAATAGTTTATTTTTTTGCATGGTGCATTTTTGTCATTTATGTTACTGTAACAAGATGACATTTTTGCAGGTTTATTATGAACTTGATGAAAAGAGGAAGTCGGTTGATGGTAAAGATGTAGCAATCTGTCGTGTTGAACAACTCTGCCCATTCCCATATGATCTCATCCAGCGTGAATTGAAGCGTTATCCAAGTAAGCTTAAACCTTGGTTATGTTCGGCTTTGCAGTTTTATACTATTTATGTGATATTTAATAATCAGAATCAGATTATCAATGGTAATATAAAAATAGAACATAGTGTAGGATGTGCTTCACTGCTTCTGATTAACAGATGCCCAAGTGTCTGTCGGTTCTGGATGTTCAAGAAATTATTGGATTAAGGGACTAATAAGTAATACTGTGTGATATTTCAGATGCAGAAGTAGTTTGGTGCCAAGAGGAGCCAATGAATATGGGGGCCTACAGTTACATTGCCCCACGCCTTGCAACGGCCATGAAGGCCCTCAATAGAGGTACTATTGATGATGTCAAGTATGTGGGTCGGGCTCCGTCTGCGGCAACTGCAACTGGATTTTACACCGTCCATGGCAGAGAGCAGTCTGAACTTGTGCAGAAAGCCCTGCAGCCTGAACCCGTCACCAATCCTGCACTTACTTAGAGCCTGCAACCCGGTACATTTCAAAACCTTAGTTATAACTTGGAACTGTTAATTTCAACCCGTTTACTTATCATGGGTGGATCCTATATTACAAAATCTGAAACCGGTCCGATGAAAAGGTATTAGCTAGAATAGATATGGGCTTGAATGGGTCAAAACTTTTGAATGTTTTATGAATACTTTAGCTGCATACAATCTCGAATATTCTAAAATGTGTTCTTATAAAAAAAAATTCAGTGTCATTCAAATGGGACGTGCCTACCTATTTGTTCCAATGTAGGTAATACACACATTATATTTGCATAACACATCAAAAGAAACCAAAAATTAAATCAAAAAGTGTTTTGGACCAACTCAACTTGGTTGTGCTAACAGTTGACCAATTGACCCTAGTTTGCACTCAACCCGGCCATCTTTAGTAAAGCTTTAAGCTTTAATCATTTAGGCAAATACTCTTTGTGATAACTTATTTTACTCATTTGCAGGGATCTTTGTCCGAGTGTCGGCTTGACATTTTTTGCTTCATTTTCAGAGGTTTTTCGCGTATTGTTAAGCTTTACGCGTGTAATAAGATACATACAAATGTTCAGGTGAAATTGTACAATGGATTTATGGAGTGTCTTTTTTTACCTTGTCTATTGCTTTGCAGTTAATAACACAAGTAACTTTTTTTGGATGTGTGATTTTTATTCCTTTAATGATGTGTCAGTTATAATTTTGCAATGATCTTTGTATTTGTGAAAAAGGTATTTATAAGAAATAAAATTTGGTAGAATGATCTATAGAGCTGGTCACGAGCAGAGTCTGATTTAGCTCAGTCTAGAGCTTGAAAGTTCACTAGCCAACTCGGCTAAGCTTGACATCCTTAAAATACTAGAGCTCGGTCACATTGTGTATATTTGAGAGAGCCTGTCGCTAGTAAAGTCAAGTGACTTCAAACTACGTGAATAGTTATAAATTGTGGTGCCAAGTGCTAACCTTATAAATAAAAAGGACTTATTGTGTGTATATACGAAAGTAGGTGATTTAATATGTTAAACTGTTAAAGTGATTAAGTGGTAAGTGCTAAGTTTATAAATAAGAGACTTATTGTGTGTATATACTAAAGTAGATGGTTTAATATGTAAAAATGAGTATAATTAGTTTCTTCGTGTCACTTATTTTATGGGTTTTAGTAGGTGAAGTAGTGGATGTATTGGTTGCGGAAATAAAGAAAATAGGAAGGTGCATGACTAATGTGAGTAATGAGTTTGAGTCTATTTAAATCGACACTTGGCACAACTAAAACTACATTTTTAAACTTTGTTTTTCCCTTCTAACACATCATCGATATGTGTCGAGCGATTGATATGGGTATTGATTACGGATAACATCCACGGTGGTTTATGTGCTAGCTTTTGGTCTTTAGTCAAATTTCAATCTACCAATATGAAAATGACTAAATTATATAGCTGTCTAATTCAATAACACTATCAGAACAAATTTTATAAAACCAATTTTAAGTAATGAATTAAATAGACAAATGTACATACAGTTTTTTGTAATATACAATATGTGTTTTTAGTTGTCTATCTTTCTCTTTTACTTCTCTTTCACTTCATGTGAGTATCTTTCATATTTTACATGAGGTATATTGATTTTTACTGGTTTAATTATCAACTTTTGTCTTCTACCGGTCCCAACTATTGAATTGGTTGTCAACGGTCCCAACTTTTATCACTTTGGTAACCAACGGTCCATTGTTAATTTTTTTTAACGTTGTTAAGTTTTTTTCGAATTCAATGCCGATGTTTTAGGCATTTTGATCGGAAGGGTAATACGAGTCAATTGATGTAAAAGTTTGCTCGAGACGGCTCTCTAAACGATAAAATGTTTAGATCCAATTGAAGCACCGTTAAATTTAAACACCCGATTGAAACACCGTTTCGTTGTTCGGAGCGCCGTTTCGAGGTAAATTTTCCATCAATCTAGTTGTATTATCCTTCCGATCAAAAGGCTTAAAACATCGGCCTTGAATTTGGAAAAAACTTAACGATGTTAAAAAAATTTTAACGACGGACAATTGGTTACCAAAGTAATAAAAGTTGGGACCGTTGACTGCCAAATCAATAGTTGGGACCAGTAGAAGACAAAAGGTGATAGTTGAGACCAGTGAAAATTAATATACCTTTATATGAAGTACTACTTTAGGAAATAAGAGCAATTTTAACACTAGTAGATGTAGTATCAAAAATTCAAAACTTAGAAAATTTTAACACTAGTAGATGTAAAAATAAGAGCAACTTTGACCTTAGGTCTGTCATGACAAGGATAAAAAAAAATTCAATCTTTTTACTCGTCTGTTTATATGAAGTTTTTCTAACGTGATGTTAATTCAGGCTCAACAACATGTTTCTTTATACCTCAGACAAGAGATTCAACTGTCAGTCGTTAGTTTAACGTTCGAAGACGACGTCACCTGTCAATGTTGGAAAACTCAATACACCTGTCAATGGTTGGTTGGCTGTAATATATGAAGTTCTAACGTTACTATTTAGATTATCATCTTACTAAGGTCTACCCATCTTTAGTTGTCGTCAATCGTCATACATGAAAATGACTATGTTTTTTGGAAATACGTAAGAAATTAAAAGTTGATTAGATAGAATAAATAAATGAAATGAAAATGACTTTAGACTAATCTTTACTTATTCCTTTTTAAAGAAATAGCCACTTGTTTTCCTTGTCCAAATTGCCGAACTTAGAAAGAACGCCATTTGTGACGTTAGCATACACCATTGGTGGCTTTTGTGCTGTAAATCGCCAGCATTTTAATTTTCTTCAATCGTCACTAAAGCAATATTTTTTTCTAATTAAAAATTAGGGCTTTATCTTGACCAACCTTTAACTTCAAGGCTAATTAATCAATCATATAGATAATCTAGATCGTGTAATTTAGTTTTAACTAAGTCTATGTCTCAAGTTGGATAATATATTAAGCATGTTTGAGGCTAAATGAATTGTTTTACATATATATTAAAATTGTCTAGTTCAGGTTTAAAAAAAGTCAGATGAAATATATATGAACCATAGTTTTTAATTTGTGAAATTGTTTTATTTTTATACTAAACTGCAGTTTTAGTCAATGTATTTTAATAGTATTAACAGTTTTAGTCTCATCTTTACAGTTTTAATCCCTGTGTTTTTGTTTTCTAACAGAAATGGTCCCAAAGACTAACTTTTGTGTTTTTATCAAATATATTTTATCGGTTTGCAATAAAAAAATTGCCATGTGGTTTTGTATCACTAAACTCAAATAAAAGTATATTTAATTATTTACCGACCTTTATCTATACATAACATCATAAATAGGATACCTTTTAAGATTTTTGCGATGATATCAACGACAACTATAATTATATGTTTGTTGCTAAAAAACAAAGTATAACAACATATGTGTATACTAAAGTGGATTTGAAAAGTTTGGAAGTTACTGGATGAGATGAAAATGCTTATACGTCATGTGGGAAGGCACTTTTAACAATAGATTTGCATATCATTTACCACTAATTTATACAATCAGATGACCATTAGTATATTATAATCTTATAACATGAAAATCAGCCTATGATATATGTTTATAAAATACAATAATGCCATTTGGGTGCCATGACCAATATGTAAACTGATCTAGAATTTGAGACAAATGTATGTATCTCATTTACTCTTTTATTTAATCTAAGTGTGGGACGAACTTTAAAATGTTTTACCTCTCTGTAAATGTAATTTTAACTTTCTTTCTTTAAAAGAGTTTTCTCATAAACTACTACATAAGTTGAAGACATATATGGAACAAAAGTTAGTTGATATTTATCTATTTTCAAAATTATTTTGTCCCCGGCCAATCTCCAACCTCTCGTTAATTGAGGACCATGAGATACAATGAAAGTGATTGTATATCCCAATTGGCCAACAAGCTATTGACAACACATAATGGTCACAATCACTTGACATTTTCCAAACAAGATCAACAAATTATTGGTAACATATATCACCCACAAAATACTCATTCTAACCCTAGCTACTTAATTGCTTCTTTTCCTAGCTTATATTTTGGTCCAACACTACATATTCATATGTATACGGACGGATTGCAATCACTTTCTCGCATATTCATCACATATATTCAGTAGCACTTAAATGCGTGATACAAACAAAAGTATCAAATATTATCTAACACATAATAAATAAATTTCTTTGTTAGTTTTATCACTATCACTATCACTATCACTTGGGCGTCTAATGCATCAGAAACAAATAATAACAAGTATGAGGAATGATCAAATAAAAGCTATAGTACGTGTGAGAAGTCTCTTAAATCGCATTAAGTCGGATCAAACGAACTTCAATTGAAGTTCTTTTGACATGTTTCTAACGCCGCAAGAATGAGTTCAATTGAAGTTCATTTAGCCTGTTTTGATGTGACTAAATACCACTTCTCACGTTGATAAAGTATATAGATACGTTCTAGAACATTCAATTAGAAAAACAAAAACATTACTTTTTCCTTTTCAAATTAGATTATTTTTTTGAAGAACAATTCACACTACTTCTAAAATACACTTCCATTTCATTTAGAATTTGTTTTCAAACTCAGTAATTTATAACTCGGTAATTTTCAAACATCTCATATGAATATTTAATGATTTCAAACTCAGTAATTTATAAAGAAAACTAACTATTCACGATCATTTCAATTTCTACAAAGTATTGCAACATCAATAGAACTAAACACAAACGGGTGTGTAACATGTAAACACTAAACTAAAACAGCAGAAAATAAAGAAACAAAACAAGGACCAGTTTGTACTTTTGGAAAAGTTTAGGGACTCAAACTACAGAATTTACAAACAGATGGACTAAACTTTCAACAAGTCAAAAACTGAGTTAACAGTATGAGACTCGATGAACACCACGATCTCTGATAATACCAGAGTAAAGAGCCAATCTATTTGCAGGGATACCCTCGTATTTTCCAACTATTTTCTTTTTACCCCCTTCTTCTTTCAAAGTTGATGAAAATGTCCTTTTTTGACCAAGATTTTTACTTTGAAGCCTTTTCCTAAACTCTTCACCATTTCCACTTGGTTCCATCACATCCTCTGCAAAGTGTACTTTCTTGTTTTTCTTCTCTCTCTTCTTACCATCTACAAACATCACAAAAACAAGTTTTAGAAAGGTTTTTTTTAATTAGACGCCTTATGTCATAAAATGATATAGCCAATAAAATTCTTCAGTTTTTTATGTGACCCTTATGTACTTTCACAGGTGCTGAAATAAAATCTTGGGAAGTTCAAATAACCCAACCCTTGAGATACAATTACAAATAGAGTTGGTAAGCTTGACTTTGACTTTGACCAAGCTAAAAGTCAAGAAAATGAAAAGTTGATCAAGAAATTAACCTGAAGAGATGCAGGGTCTTGGGTGGTGGATGATGGAGAATTGATCGGTGCCGGAGAAGGAAGGTTGTTTCTGGAGGCGGAAAGCGAGGAGGAGGACGGTGCCGGAGACGGCAGCCATGGCGGTGGCTAACACCATCCCATTTGAAGCCAAGATTGATGACATGATTGATGATGATGATGATGATCTTTTATTCTTTTTGATAAATGGGTGTGGTAGAAAAATCAAGAAAGATGAAGATGTGATCAATAAACTTGTAGTTTGAATGTTTGTGTGTTTGTATAAATGAGTGATGGATAGTTTGAAGTTTGAACAAAAGGGGAAATTTTATATTGTTCAGTTGGTTGTTGAAAATGGGGTGTGAGCTTTTGTATGAATAATAAGTGATAAAAAAGAATCGAGTGATTAGTTTAAATATTAGTAAGGGATAAAAAGCCCTAAAATGTTCTATTATTCTCTCCACATCAGATTTTTACCATAATTAAGGCATTTGGGCGTTTTGTACAAAGCGCCAAAGACAATTTTTGCCTCAAAAGCGCCCCTATCTTTAGGGGCGTTTTGGGCGTTTTGGGCGTTTTGGGTTGGGTAAAACGCCCCATTACACATGGTCTTAGCCCGTGTAACATTTACACTTTTGATCAGTAACTTCAAATAATTTTTTTTATATTTTTTATTGTATAATGAATAAAGTCGGGTTATACATGATCATCTAATGACGAAAAGTAATTTCGTTTTTTTTATGAGCACATACAGTGCAGGGTAGCTTAAACCCATTTATTTTAGGGAAAACTCAACTTTAACTCGAGGAAAACTCATTAACCCATATGCTCACTAGTATGCATGATAACAAGCTAACGGTAAAAACCCATCTGGCCTAGACGAACTTGTGTTGCCACAAGTTTCCATTAATCGCTCCCAATGCTTCTCCAAAGTGTTGCTAATGAGCAGTGGCGTACCCAGAAATGTTTTTCAAGGGGGTCGAAAATTTGTTAGGTATCGTTTGAGTATCAATATATAATATTTTTTCCAACCCGGTTCGATTCGGTTCGGGTCGAATCAAATTAAAAAATGACCAAAAAACTAAATTTCCAAATACATAAAATCACCAAATATGTCAAATATCATTACAATTTACATAAGAAAAAACATAATGAAAAATATAACGTTTTGTATTTTTCATGTATTTTCATTTCAAATTTACTCGTACGTACTCTTTATTCATTATTTATAATGTCAAAACTTTTTTCTTTTTTCTTTCATTTTTTTTGACATTATTTTTCTTCCTAAATAATTGAAACATCCTCTAGTAATTTATCGTATATTTACCAAGGTAAATATAGTTTGGTAAATTACCATTTTGAGGTTCGAGTTAAGATTTGTTTTTAAACTATATAAAATGAATCATTTATTTTTTTTCTTAAAAAACATATGTCTCCAAATAAGAAGTGAATGAAACCAAACCATGTTTCCAAACAAGAGTATGTTGGAGGACGTGTGTTATGGTATAAAAATGTGATGTTTAGAACTTTGGTTCGAAAACTAAGTTTTCCACCATTTCACACTTTCTCAATTGATTACTTAGCAAAAGTATTTAGTTTTTTTTATGTATTTTCTTTCTTCTACTCATGACCATCCGAATCATCAACTATGTTGATGATTTTGTGCAATGGTGAAACACTTGAGGTTATAATATCTCAATGCTTGACTATACATGACAATATAAATAAATATATATTATTATCTTCTAATCATAATTTAACCCAATCTATGGTTAAATATTATGTCTCCTATTGGTTATGGACTGGGCATTAAACTGAGTTTTCAAGACTGGATAGGGGGTTGAGGGTTAAATTTTACGGGGGTCGATTGAGAATTTAACATATAAATACTGAAAAAAAAAAATTTCGCAGGGGGAGCGGGCGCACCCCCACCATCCAATGTGGGTACGCCCCTGCTAATGAGAATCGCTCCCACATAGGGGAATGTGAGGCGTTATGAGACGTTATTGAGACGTTTTTTACCCACATAATACCCATTATACACGACCTAAATAATCAAACAAACATGTAGTCTACATTTCTTCATACATATGTTATATAAGTTGTTACTCTTCTAAGATCTTTTTTTACTCTTATAGTCGTTACACATCTCATTTTTATTTAAGGTGGAGGGTTGGTATCTATCGATGAAAGTCGAGTCACATAATAAAGAGGTTTTGTGTATTAATATTGTCAAACACAAATTTTAATTTTCAACTAATCAAAATTTAGATGTTAAACAAATAAGGAATAAATAAATCTAAATTGATTCATATAATCATAATTGCGTTAAGTTGTACACTACTTTCTAATTTTATAACATATAAACACCAGATTTTTATCGAGTATTTTCTGTCTCCACGTATCTACTTTATTTTTTATAAATGTAAGTCACCGTTATGCTTTTATAACATTTATATATGTTCGGTCATTTTAATTTTCAATTAATCAAATTTTAGATGTTAAATAAATAAGAAATAAATAAATCTAAATTGATTCATATATTATCATAATTGCATTAAATTGTACAGAACTATCCTACTTAATTTCTAATTTTGTTACGTCTAAACACATGATTTTTATCAAGTATCTTCTGTCTCCACGTGTCTACTTTATTTTTTTTATAAACGTAAGTCACCGTTATGCTTTTATAACATTTATGATCGGTCATGCAAGGGCATAAAATTAATACACGTATTTGATGACCCACACGTAACCGATTCACGTATTTGTATTCCATGACCGTATAATTTGTTTAATCTCAATCTTACACACTTCACCAAATCTACTTCAATATTTAGACTATTTGTCTAAAGTAACTAGCACTTTCTTATCTTGATACAGCCGAGCTAATTGCTAAATGCTATTTAATCTTGTTTGCCAATATTTTTGCCGTATAAATATAGCAAAAATATGATTTAATCATAAAATTTGTAAAATTTAGAGGGTGTATTTATGAAAGTTGGTAGAAGATGAAAGGTGTTTAGTGGGAAAAAGAAGTAAAAAATGGCTGGTCGAGAAAGTGTTACAAGTTTGGTCACTCAACGTTTGCCAACATAAACAAGTTGTCTTGTGTTGTCATTATTTGCCTGCTTTCCATCTCTCTCTTCACATGCCTAAAAATTTCCGATTTCCATTTGATTTCGATAACTTTTTTTATAACAATATCTTATAAGTTATTTCTTGAATAATAGTTACCGATTGGCGATTTTTTTTCCTTATACGTTAAGGCGACTTGGATCTAATAGAATTTATGCCGGCACATAAATTAGCACATCACACCAACATATTTAAAATTAAAAAGCATACATCTACATCTACATCTACATCTACATATTCTAATAATTGAGTAACACATCCACATGTCATCATTTTAACTACTCCACATAGGATTTTGCTTAGGTGTCATGTTCTAAATAATTTGATGGAGAATTTTTAGACGGGTCATGGTATGCTCCATATTCGAAATAACCCGATATGTTTAAATTAAAAATTCTTAAATTATCATCAATTATCTCCTAACCCGATATGTTCAAATATAAAATGTACCAATTATCATGATCTATATCTTAACCCGATATGTACCACTTATCATGAATTATCTCCAAACATGATATGTTTAAATAAAAACTTATCAATTATTATGATCTATCCTAACCCGATATGTTCAAATTAAAGTTTTACCAATTATCATTAATTATCTCCTAACTCGATATGTTCAAATAAAAAAATTAAAAATTATCATGAATTATCTCATAACCCGATATGTTCAAATAAAAATTTACCAAATATTATAAATCATATCCTTTATTGTAACATATGATTTTTGATATGAATATATTCGTAAATATCCAAATCGATTTAATAAGAGATATGTTAAAAATAAAATTGATTTCTAAATTGAGTTAAAACCTATAAAACTAAAATCCGTGTAGTACACGGGTACTAATCTAGTTTGAAACAAAAGTGTAACAAAATATCATATTCGGAGGCGCAGTTTTGATATTTTTTTTTATTAAAACAAAAGTAAAAATAAGCATGGCACAATGATATATTTAAAATCTAAAAACATTATGTTGTGAAAAATAAAAGATATATTATATCTAACCCGGGTTAGATTGTTGCATATAAAGTTAAGTGCGAAAAGTAGGTAAATAAAAACATGTCACACTAGTGTATTCAGAATTTTATAAAACTAGATATTTTAAAATATATGAAGAGAAAATATGTTAAAAAGTAATCATCATGTTAACGTAATAGTAGTTTTGAGAAAGTGTAGCCTACACTTCAATCACTTGTGTAACTTTGTTAAAAATTACAGTTTCGTTCTTTAATCGTAGTTCAGTCATTTAACATACAACTACGAAAAGGTTCAACATCCATTAGGGTAATGACATAAACCGTGCCGACTTTTCAATGTTGTTTATTATAATTTATAAAGTTAGAGCAAAATGTGAAATTTATAACAAAGTTAAAGGAGGAAAACAAAAACTGTAACTTACTTCAAAGCAATATAGAATTACAAAATAATGAAATATATTAAACCAGGGCTTAGAAAATAAGGCCCAATTTACATTAAGAGATGTTGGATTAGTGGGCCATCTTTGTTTACGTGGCTCTTTTTATAGATGGGTCTCAGTCCATCCCCAAGTAACCCTATATAAGTTACAATGACTATTTAATCTATTATATTACTCCGTATCTACCTATTCTAATAATTGAGTAACACATCCACATGTCATTATTTTAAATACTCCACATATGATTTTGCTTAGGTGTCATGTTCTAAATTAATTTGATGGAGAATTTTTAGATGGGTCATGATATGCTCCATATTCGAAATAACCCGATATGTTTAAATTAAAAATTCACAAATTATCATCAATTATCTCCTAACCCGATATGTTCAAATACAAAATTTACCAATTATCATGATCTATATCTTAACCCGATATGTACCAAGT
Source organism: Tagetes erecta (assembly GCA_030867185.1). Taxonomy (NCBI): domain Eukaryota; kingdom Viridiplantae; phylum Streptophyta; class Magnoliopsida; order Asterales; family Asteraceae; genus Tagetes; species Tagetes erecta. Next base: position 4,080,937 of record CM061492.1, read on the forward strand.
ATCATGAATTATCTCCTAACCTGATATGTTCAAATAAAAAACTTATCAATTATTATGATTTATCCTAACCCGATATGTTCAAATTAAAGTTTTACCAATTATCATTAATTATCTCATAACTCGATATGTTCAAATAAAAATTTAACAATTATCATGAATTATCTCCTAACCCGATATGTTCCAATAAAAATTTACCAACTATTATAAATCATATCCTTTATTGTAACATATGATTTTTTATATGAATATATTTATAAATATCCAAATCGATTTAATAAGAGTATGTTAAAAATAAATTTGATATGTAAATTGAGTTAAAACCTATAAAACTAAAATCCGTGTAGTACACGGGTACTAATCTAGTTATTATGTATATATATGGCAAAATACAATGTTACACTTAAGCTTAACCTTATATTTAAGTTTGACAATGCCTATTAGAGTAACATTTCTTAACTCTCACTAAGCAAGCTTGAATGTAGATACTCAATCCATCAACATAAAAAAGTAACTTTTCATATGAGTGCATTTGGTAAATTACATATTAGATCAAGTTGTTTGCTTGAAAGAACAGTTTGTAATGTGTATTTCAAAAAAACTAGGGGGCTGTTCGTGTAATGGGACGGGGAATCCGACATCTCTACACGCGCGCAGGGGCGGATGTAAGTATTCCCGAGCCATAGCCCGGGCTACGGTTCAACTTTTCATGTTTAATGTAACATTTGATTTTTTTTCCTATTTTTTGTTTAGGATACACCTGAATAGTTAAAAGGCTACCCCTGAACAATCAAAAACAGATTTTTAATAGTAATTTTGTTTAAAAAAATGCCAAAAAAATGATGATATTGGTTAAAATGGTCCAAATATCGTTAATAATGTTCAAAAAATGTTAATAAAACTCCAAATATTACTAATGATATGCAAGAAAATGATGAGTTTGTATGAGTGTGTGACAAAAAATTTTTTTTTTATACAAGTGTCGCAAAAAAAAATTTAGAAGTGTACGGCAGTTTTTTTCAAGGGATACCCCTGAAATTTTATGCTAGCTCCGCCACTGCACGCGCGGATATATGGTAGAGTGAAACTTAACATAAGAACTTAACATGTCATGAAGAGTTACATATATAAACTAACATTTTTTTTGTTTTCCCACCAATGTGGAACAAGATAAATAAAAGAAAATTTCAGGATTTGTTTTTAATTTTAGAATCTTATTCAAATGTTCATACAAACAGGTCTTCTTAACTATTCAGACCTCTTAATCATTCATCACTTAAACATTCAAAAATTGTCAAACAGCCCTTTAGAAGGTTCGCAAGTTAACTTGTTTAACCTATTTTTTGTTTTCTATTTAGATGGTGTTTTGTGGCATATTATGCTTTCTATGCCACATTGTGAAAGGTCAAAAGATAAATCCACGCAAGTCTTATAATATATATTTGTAGAGAACTAGGTATATTTAAATTTAAACGGTCGCGCAAACAAAACGGGTTATTACTTCTTGCATACCTTAGCAGCTCACAAATAAAAATGTAACACAACATAAAAGAAATCAAATACAAAAACAAAACATAAAACACAAAAAAAAACTAATAAAAAAGTCAACAAACAAAGGCACTCATGACATCAACTAATAGCAACACAATAGCAACATAACACCTCAAACCATCAACCAATATCAACATGATACCTCAAGCCACACACAAAAAGACTATTCAGCGAATAGCAACACAACATCTCATACCATCAACCAATAGCAACACAACACCTTAAGCCACACACAAAACACTATTCATGAAGTTTGTGTTTCAATATATATGAATTAGAATGCAAAAGAATAAATAAATAAAATTAAAATAGAACTAAGTTAATGGGTCGTGTTCGTATCAATATGTGAATCAGTTATGTTGTTTTCAAGTTAGTGTCTCACACGACTTTTTAAGCTTTCGATAAGTTTGGCCCGTCAATCCATGAACCAGTTTACAACCCGTATGTTTATCAGTTTGGAATAAATCATACTAGATTCAACTAGTAAGCTTTTGTGTATTAGACTAAAATAGTTGTTTAAATAAAATGGAGCTAAAAACAATCATTTTTTATACCGATTTTAAAAAAGAAGAAAAATTAGGAGAAAAAAAATAGGTACACCGTAAATTATCAGAAAAATTAAAATATAAAACATGATAAAAGGAAAATAGAGGAGATAAAAGTCAGAATTTTACGATAGAAAAGATAAAAGAAAGATGGGTTTGTGGGCTCAACCAAAGAGCACAAAAGAACCAAACGTTAGATTTAGAATATGCCCTTTCTATTTTAACTGGAAGCCATTTAAAAGTCATTTCCCTTGAAAATTTAATGGATCTTTCATAATATGTTCTTTATGTTCTACCCATTTGTTCGTTTTATTCTTGAAATAATGTTTATTTAGCATTTCTTATCACTCATAACTACTTATTATTAAATCTTAAACTTTATTTTTATCTGAACGTAACTTTAAATCTGTTAGACTTTACTATATTATTTTATGGTAACTAAATGTATAGTTTACTTATGATTTCTAATAACTATAATTATACTCATTTTAGTTCTATATGTATTTGTTTATCTTTTGCCGTGGTCACCTAGTCACACTTCTAACTTTTGTTGTCACATGTGAACATGTCTCTTGTCGTTGTTAACATAAGGGTTGTTTGTTAACTTTTAAATTGATAAGTGTTAAACAGTAAGAGGTATGAACCTCAAGCAAATTTGAGGACTCTTATTAAGAAACTTACTTTAAATTTGAAAACTCATAGAAACCCTTGTTTAGTTATTTTTATTAGGAAAAATGTCATAGAAATGTAACCATATCTACTAATTGTTCCAATTAAATATTTGACATTTTTTTATTTTTTTAAAGTTACTAGAGTTTCATTAAGTGTTCTAATCGTATTTAACAATTTTAGGAATGTTAAAACTGACTTGGGCAAATGAAACGCGTATGAATTATGATTATTAAAAATGAAAGTTTGTTTATAATTAACTTGAATCATGATCTAATAGTGATTAAACACAATTTACAACTTCATAACAAATTTATTAAAATTAAGTCAAATTGAATAGAAATAATCACTAAATAATAACAAAAGTTTATTCATGTTTCATCTAACAAACTCAGTTTTAAAAAATGTAAACATTCATAAAATTATTACATAAAATTAAAACACTTAATAAAGGTTCAGTAACTTTCAAAATGCAGAAAAAGTTTTAACTACTTAATTAAAATTGAAAATGGTTGTCAAACTTGATAATATTTCTAGAATACGAGTAAATGAACTTTTTTTATTAGAAGGGGAAGTTAAACCCGAACCGGTAACCTTGTATGTTAATGACGGTATTAGTGAGTATAAACTGTATAATTAGCTTAAATTAAAAGCAGCGACGGCACCGTCGTTATCTCTCTCCCCGGAGAATAAAACTGAAAATATTCTCTGTCCAACTAAACTAGAAATAGAATAGAATAGAATAGAATATGCTTTTTCCTCCGCATATTCCCTCTTCACTCTTCCGTATAATACTAATACTAATAATAATATTATTCGTTAATCAAACTCTCATATTCAATAATCATGAAATTCGGTAAGAGTTTAAGCAATCAGATCGAGGAAACGTTGCCTGAATGGAGAGACAAGTTTTTATCCTACAAAGATCTTAAAAAACGATTGAAGCTTATCAAGCCACGCCACAAATCCGACGACGATTGTAACCGACCGCCCAAGAGAGCAAGGATTGAAGATTGTACGACGGTTTCTGCTGCTGCAGTGTTGTCCAAGGAAGAAATTGATTTCGTTGAGTTGCTGGAGCAGGAAGTTGAGAAATTCAATTCGTTTTTTGTTGAGAAAGAGGAAGAGTATATCATCAAATTGAAGGTATTTGTTATAGATCTGGTTATAACTATGTTGTTTCTGTTAATTAGGGTTCATAAATCATATGTAGCTTATATGATGACTTTTTGCCCAAATCTGTTATCTGATTAATTAGGTTATGTTTCAGTTTTAGCATGTTTAGACTTCAATTTTGAGTCATTTGATATTGGCAATGCAATAGGTTGGGATAGGACAGAATAATTAATAACAAAAGTACAAAACACATCTCTTCACTTTTGCTACAACTAGGTCTAGACCTTCAATGAACCGTTTTAGTGAAGTGCAGTGAAGTTCGTTTGTTTACATTCGCTTATGTTCATTGATTTACGTTGTTTCTTGTTAGTTTATTGTATATTTATTTAGATTTGTTTATTAGTTCTTAGTAGTACTATTTGGAACATTTTTTTAAGTATTTGTTCGTGTATGTTCATTTTTTAAGCTTGTATTTGACTATATTTTTTAATCATCTTATAGTATTTAAACTTTAGTTTGAATATTGTTGTTTACTTTGAAAATGTGGTATAGTATATTGTTGAATCATGTGTGGATGATGCTTAAACTTAGGTTTGGATATTGTTGTTTTTTGATGCAGGTGTTTGTTTGTTTATGTTAGTTTGTGTTTTTTGTTTGTTTATGTTCATTTTGAATATTAACGAACTCACAAACAAGAAAAAAATGTTTGTTTATATGTTTGTGTTCATTCGTTTGATTGATTAAAAGTTAAAGAAACAAACACAAACAAGTAATTATAGTGAGTATTGTTTCTATTAAAGAGTTTGAAAAGAAGATTTGAACTTTTACTTTAGTGATGTATCTTGTAGAAAGATTCCTATATGATCTAAACCAACATTAAACAGCCCTTCAGAAGTTTGAAGCGGTCGATTAAAGATTATGAATATAAGATTGCGAAAGGTCAAAACGTTACTTTGAAGTCAATATTTGGTTTCTTATGCTTAATCAAGATTCTGTTGTAACTAAACATGTTTTACTTCTGCGTCCAATATACAGGAATTTCAGGATAGTGTTAAGAAAGCTGAAGATTCAAACGAAGAAATGATCAAGATAAGAAAAGAAATAGTCGATTTTCATGGAGAGATGGTTTTATTAGAGAATTATAGCGCGCTTAACTACACAGGTCACTCATCTTTCTTTTTTTAATTTCAAGAATGTGTTATGAGTTTCAAAATTAAGTTATTGTTATTAACATAATCTTTTACTTGAAACAGGAATAGTAAAAATACTAAAGAAATATGACAAAAGAACCGGAGCTCTCCTTCGTTTACCATTCATTCAAAAAGTCCTACAACAACCATTTTTCACCACTGACTTGCTTTACAAGCTAGTCAAGGAGTGTGAGGCGATGCTAGACCGTCACTTCCCGCTAACTGAACCACCACCTCCATGTAGGGAAACCGGTGATGACACTGGTGGTGGTGGTGGAGGCGGTGAAGGACCCACCACCAGTGCAGAGACGAGTGAAATGCCATCAAAAGCTACAGATGTGGCTGTGCTGGAGTACATGAAGAGTTTGTACACAAAAAGTACCATTTCGGCTTTGAGATCTTTGAAAGAAATAAGAAGCAAAAGCTCAACGGTTAGCGTGTTTTCGTTGCCCCCTTTGCAAGTAAGTGGAATTGAGGAAACTTGGAATAAACTTCCCCTTCATGAGCAACTAGCAAAATAAGATGAATAATAATGTTACATTTAATTTGTTTTACATATGGGTGATTTGGATTAGCTGCTAACCACGGTTGTAAAATACACATATGATGAAGATTATGATTAACCATATAAATTATGTACCTTTTTGTATACTCATTTTTCTATGCTTAAGAGCCTTGGGCTAGCTTGAATCATCCTTATGTCAGGTTTCATATCGTGTTATCGTATGGACCCAATCCCAATCGCTTACAAGATTGGGGCTCGTCCATACGATTGTATGGTGGGTTTAATGATCATTCACATACACTGATCTCTTTCAGTTGTTTACCGAGATCTTTTCCATGGAGAATGTTAGGTTGTTCTTTGCCTTCCAAATACACCCGCATTATAAATCATCATACTTGTTAAGTCTTTTAATTGCATATGCTTGTTAATCATCATACCCAGATATTTTTTACTATTGAATACACATGCATGTTACACAAATAAGGTTCATTTAACCCAAAGTCATTACTTGTCTAAACTGCTACTAAGTCGCAGTGTATTACATATATTCACCCATGAACCTTAAACAGGCCAAAATGAAACTCGAAACAAACATGACACAATTTTAAGGATTTTGGGTTAATGTTGATGTCTTTGACATGAATAACATAATAAGTCTGAGTCATGAGTTCACTATTTAACACGCAAACCCGCAATACTTTAACACGCCACCATGGATCTTTTAATATAAACAGACAAAAGATTGATCTTACATAAGGTACAAAACACAAGGTATAATAACCAGATTGATAACTTTATGATACAATACCGTTAAAACAGTTAACCATAAACACTTTATCCTTGAGGATTAACATACAACCTTTTCAATACACAAATGATTATATTGCCCATATTTAGTTGAACTTGGAACAAATCTTCCTAATTTCTCCCTGAGTACCAGTTTTCACCTCAATGCTACTCATCTGGATCATTGATTTTTTGAACTCAAAATCAAATCTTAGTCCCAACAACCCTCTAAATGTTCCTGCATAGTTTTTCACAATATCATGAGTCGTAGGGTCGCCCCATAACCTCTGATCCGACTCCAAAACACCATATCCATCGCGCACATTCTTGAAATAGCTCACATCAAACTTCGACGGGCTATCTTTATCCAATGCCGCTCGCTCTGTTCCATCCGTGTTCTTTGGACAGATGGTCTGGAACTGGGTTAGAGCCGATTGACTCAGGCTTGGGTCTGAATTTCCTGTTGATGTGAAGTTGTATAGACGGTATCGAAAGAATCTACAATCTGTTTGGCCTATAGTATGTGCACCTATATCACAAAATTCATCCTCAATACATATATAGTCAAAAAGTGATTATATGGTAACAAATAACAATGAGTAGATAAATCTACTATAAATAGTATATAGGTGTGTTTTTGCAGATTGAAGCTGTAATAATCAAAAGTAAAATTCTTTATGGTAGATTTTAGGTGATGAATAACATACCAGCTAGTGTCACTAGATCTTTATCATCAAGACCTTTATCAGCAAACTTTTTTCTTTGCGTATCAACTGAATCCAAAGGTGATGGTAAATTTGATGCTTTAGAAGCCAATGAGACTCTGCCATCTCGTCTCCCAGTCGGCACAGCCCAATTTGGACCGTCACTCTAAAGCGTGACATGAATCATGTCAGATAATCATAAACGCCAAAAGATCGTTATTATTAGATTGAATATATTAGCTAAAGTTAACAGTAATTACTGTCTTTATTACTAGTAACTATCATAATTCTATTCCTATATTTACTTGATTAATAATACCTAATATCTTTACTAATCTATAGTTATTAATACTTCAAGTTAGGGAAAAACGAGTACCAAATCAACTGAATCGCGCGCAGCCAATGCAAGAATATCAGCACAAGAAACAACACCAGGGCACAAAGCTTCCAATTGTGTCTTAGCATCATCAATGACTTCAAATCCTCTTAATCCAAGATTAGGCAATGCATTAATCTCAGCAGAGCTGCCCTTAATCAAGATTGACCCATCACAACCCTAAAACAGAAAACCCATTAATAAAGTTCATAACTTTTTTAACTCCAAAAATACCCTTTTTAAAATAAAGTTGTATGCACCTCAACAAAGCAATCATGAAAATGAAGCCTGAGAAGTCCAGCAGCAACCGTAGGATCATTCTTGAAGTGTGCCTCAACCGTTGATCTCACTGTAGCTTCAGCTTTAGGACATGTAGAAGAGTAAAACCCTGTCTTTAATCCTCCTTGAGGTTTAGCAACTGGGATTAATGTTAAACTCAAACTAATGACAATAAGGACATTAATCTCCATCTTTGAATATAAGATGGTTCTGTCTCACATACTCTATATATAGTGGCAATAGCTGACTAATTAGAGCACATTTTAAGGGTGATAAAGCATAGATTTTCTTGTTTAATACTAGTGGATCGCGACTCATCGAATCAAAAGGAAAAGACGATGAAATTGTTTGGTGTCTTTTCGATCATGTAATGGAAGCTTTTTACTACAAATTTACGCGGTTTTATATATATCTTCTTTTGGTGATTGTTAAGTTATCTGCAATATTTGTCAATGAGTTCACATTAGCTTTTTGATGTGTTAGTGAATTCATGGATCAGCATGCATGATGGGTTAAGTTCTTGATTAATATATGCATGGTGCATTGGTTTGCATGCATTATATATATATGTTTAGACCAGAATGACAGTTTTCCAACTAATCTTTGTTTGTTTATATATATAAATATTAGTATGGTGTAATGACCATAAATGTAATTTATATTATCAAAAAGAGAAGTGTTGGTGGTGGGTTGGGGTCAAAGCTTCTTTAAAGCATGATTTTTGAAATATTATTATCTTTAAAAAAGATGTGTCATATATAGATGATTATACCTAAAAATGTGGACACCAAGAAGCGTTTAGAAACACTAGAATTATGCATGGGTGCTTTAATTCACGCGGTTTATAACTTGATTGATGTGATCAAATTACATGTACGGAAGTATATTATTATTCAATTCAATTTGGGAGTAGGATTTAGGGATAAAAGATATCTGAAATGACATGCAAACATGAGAAAAATTAAACACAAAATTCACAAGGTTTTCTTTTATTAGTTTTAATGGGTTCAGACTAGTTTCTGGTTAAAAGTTAAAACACAAGAGCAGTTTAGCTAAACATGTCGGCTTAGGCTAAGCCATTTTGTTTTATAAGTAAACTTTTAGACTATTAAAAAACTCCTAACTAGCTTAAACAAGCTAGCACGTCAACTCTTTTATTTAAGTGGTCGTGTCAAATCAACTTGTGTATTAAATAGGTCATGTTTGAGTAGACTCGTTTAATAAACATGTTATATTAGTCAATTAAGAACCAGAATATTATGATTTATGTGTCATGTTAGTGATGTCACACAACTACGTCGTGTGATTCATGACATTTATAACCCTCATTGGTAACGTCGGTGACTTATGCCACTAGCATTCAACATGGCATCTCATCTTTGTTCGAATCTTTTCCCTTTGTTTAGTTTTAATAAAAAAAATACTGGTTTTATATTATGACTAAACTTTATAAAACAGTAACAAAAGTATTTTACTCCTAGTAGAAACCTCCCTGTTTCTTGCTACTTGCTAGAAACTAGAAAAACTGAAAAAGAGACAATGTTTGTTTTTGACAAATATACCCCTGGAAATTCATGGCCTTGTTTACGGTGCAGGCAAAATTCCATGGCTAATATTGTCATTTGACAGTTGAAAACAGTCTCAATGTCTCATCATCATCATCCACCCATTTCCTAGTTACCCAATCTTGAGTGTTGTTTCTTGATTTGGTGTTGAAAACTAAAACACACAACTTCAAGAAAACATAAAACATGGAGACCACCCTCTTATTGGCACCCAGATTTTATTCCATTCAAAGTAAGTCTTTTTAATCTTCAAAATCAATCTGGCCTGGGTCCTTCTCTTTTGCTCCAAAGATTACAAGATTTTGAGCTTCAAAATTTGTATCCTTGATAAACCCTAATCTTGCAACCATGTGTAAATTATACAAAGTTCTTCATACTATTTATAATGTTGGTTTAAGTTGTTGTTTTTCATTTAGGAAGAGATTTTAGTGGCAATGTGAGGCAATCATTTTGTGGCAAAGTGATGATTGCTAACACTAACACTCACTTGACAAGAACAAATTATGCATATACAAACCACACAAGTAGCTTTAAAATTACTTCATTGGTAAGTTTACTTCACTTTTTGTTCATCACATGTATGCAAACATGTGAATTGTAGATATTTTGGTTGTTTTCTTGAAAAACTAATTTTTTTTTTAATTTGACTATTTTTTGTGTGTTTATAAGTTTTCACTTGGGAAGAAGAAGGTGAAGGAAATTAAGAGGGAGACTGTTGTCCCAGATCCAGATTATAGAATACCTGTTGTTCTTCTTGGTTTGTATTAATTTCATAATTTTTGCAACTTTCTAAAGTGATTATTATTGCACTTGTTAATTTATGATAGTATTAATATGGTAATTTGACATTTGTCATAGTAATAAGTTTTTCCTACAACAATCCATCCTGCTTACAAATTGATGATCAGTTTTTATGTTTTTTACAAACACTCTGAATTGAGGGGGCAACAATCTGTCTAAAAACGCGTATCCAAGCGCCCCGTTGGTTTTCATCCTCTATTTTCTTGAAATTATTTATTTAAACAGGTTTAGCTGGTGGTTTAGTGTATGAAGATAATCTATTAGCAGCTGCTCCTGTTGGTCTCCTAGGCTTACTTCTACTTTTCCAGGTACATTTTCCACACCTAATCCAATATCTTGAATCTTTAATATACTAAAAAGTTGCTCCTTTTTTCACAATTTTTCAATTATTTCTATACAGCAAATTAAGATGTTTTATTAACAGTGTATCTTTTCTTTTATACAGACAACTAGAGTGAGGTTTGTGTTTGATGATGAAGCTCTGGTTTGTGCCTAGAACCCTCTTTACTTAATACTGTTAATACGTTTACTACCAAAACTTATATATTTTTCGGTTGTTCAATCAAAAGATTTTTTAAAGTTTGTGTGTTTACGTACTAAAGGAGGTGAAAGTTGGAGAAGAGCTCAATGAATCTGGTGAAAATGTGTTCGTTGGTGGTAAAAACCGCTGGAAGTGAGTGTTTTCTTTCTGTATATCTTTATATTTAATATAAACTTATAAAATCAGTAACTGCTATATGAACAAACAATATAACAGATATTCTTCATTTGTAAATTGGGAGCTTTGGTGGCCAAATTTCCCAATTCTTGTTTACTTCAAAGAAACACAAACAAAACCAGAAGGACAAGTTCACTTTTTCCCAGTCATTTTTGTGAGTTCTCCGTTCATATCGGATTTCTTATTCTTTTTTTTTTCGTGAATTTTCTTATTAAAGATTTTTGTTTCGTATGATTATTATTAGAACGGGAAACAGTTATACGACGTTATGGTGGAACGAGCTGGACCTTCAAAGACAAGTGGCCCAAATTAGTACAAGCAATAGAGATCCTTTGGTTTCTGATCAGTGCAGGCTTTGAATAAAACTTGCATTGCAATCAAATATATTGTTCATAACATTTAACAAAGACCCATTTGTTATTTGATCATGCATAGCAAGTTCATATATGTATCACAATTCACAAGGGGGCACACCTCTCGGTATATGAGGCAACCGGAAAACATACTATATATGCTTTTCTTTTAACAACTTTTATTCAAATAAAACTATTAGCAAGACGCTGAGGCCAACAAGGTATACCAGCAAAACACCACCTTACAAATGAAACCTTTGAAAACAAAATTTAGACCATGATTGCCTAGCAAGGTCACTTAATTTAGCTCTTTTCTTTTCTTTCGTCCGCCCTAACCTTTTGGAGCTGAAAATGAATTCTTCCTGGGTCGTCCAAATAAATCAAAATGTTGCCAAGAACACTAAATATAAAGCTTTCCTAAGCTCCATTGTCCCATTAATTTGTAATATATTTACAAGACGTGATTAATGGAGTGATACAAAGTAAATTTGTGACCGCACAACTTATAAACACCTCATCCCAGACTTGTGTAGCAAAGGGGCAGTCCCATAGGATGTGAATCGGTGTTTATATGCAATCCTCTCCAGTGAAGCCCTCCATTTGAAACACATTATTTAACAGGAACAAGGAGAGCGGTTCGATTCTAGAATCTGCCGATTTTACAGAGAAGATCCTAGATTCATCCACCTCCCAACGCCAAACCATCTGCACCCACTCTTGGCCATCCAACAGGGCATTTAACTGTTGGAACTGCACAAAAACAGCCCCATTGATAGGCTGTCGAATTCAGTACAACAGCCGCTGATCACCGTTAACCTCTTTGACTTTTCTAGGTTGAACAATTCAGGGAACGTCTCTTTTAATGAAGCTGTACCAATCCACTTGTTAATCTCAAAATGGAAAATCAATTCTTACTCCATTGCCCATCACAGCAGTTCCATTTTAAAAAGATCCTTGTCAATGACCATGACATATTTCCATGCTCCGCGTACCAGCTTGTTAACAGGGACATCAACAAGTTTTTATGGTAGAAAGGGTGACTTTGATAACTTCCACACTTTGTTTCCGAGTTTATTTTTTAAGAGAAGAGAAGGGAAGTGGAAGGAAACAGAAAAGTAGTTGTGTTCGAGAGTTTTTTTTAAAGGATGGAAGTGAAAAGAAAATAAAAAAAGTGTGTTCCCGAGTTTACTTAAGGAGGAAAGTGGAAGGAAGTGAAGAGGAATTTAAGACTAAAATCAATCTTTTCAAATTGGAAAGAAGTGGAAGGAAGGGAAGGAAATGGGAAGAAGGGAAGAAAAAAGAAAGGAAGAGAAGAGAAATGAATGACTTCTCTTCACTTCTTTTCTTTAATGAATCTCGGGAACACGGCGTCAGTCTTTCAAGCGAAGTGATAAAGGCTCTCTTTTAAATCTCCATTACTTCTAACAAATATATGGCATAAGAGACCTTTGATGTTTTCCAAATATATTTGCTTACATTACTTTAACAGCATAAATCTATATAATTCTTGGAGAAATGAAAGTGTTTTTAACTAGATATATTTCTTACAGAATTGAGTATGCATTTCAGTTATGATTCCATTTATCCCCCTAACCAAACTTGACATAAATTTATATTTTAATATCATGGAGTCCTTTAATGAAATTTAGATTAAAATCCTTTAAATTTTAGTTAACAAAATACTCACTTTCTGCAGAACTAAATTATGCTAGTTTGTTTACATGTTTACATCATTTTACATTCAAGAGCAAAGAATTAATATATGACAAACAAAACTACAACTCAACAATTCAAGCACCACACAATGAGTTTGAGAAATCCATCACACTGTCGTTAACTTTTGAATTGTGAGTTCCTTGAGAGTAGTCACTAATCTATTGAACACCTTCAAGTTATGTCCCACTTTATCCTGCACAACACATCAAACAAATTGTATACTTGCACCAAACTTTTCTTTTATTTAACTATAAATTTAGTTTTTATTGATCAATTGAGATTCTAACAACCAAAGTAACAAATCATACCTCTCTTAGCAGCTCAAGCCTTTCTAAAACTGGAAGAAGCTTTGAACAAAATGAATCTAGGTCTTCTCCAGTTTGTTGACTAAAGTCAGATCATGCCAACAGCAAATGTTAAAACTTACAAAATTAATCAATCAAAATCCTGTAAAGGATAATCATTCAATTTATATTTTCTTAAACAAACCTGTTCTGAAAATGAATGAGAAAAATGTTGAGCAAATTCTCTGCAAGCAAAAGCACCAGAATTATAAGCCGGTCCCTGTTCCCTGCCACCCGACACATTTCCACCATCGCTATGTACCTCCTGCAATTATCATCAAATACCATGTAAATTGATATTTATTGAGGGCTACTAAGCAAAACAATGCAAATTCAATCATTGTATAACTTAACCATTGCTTGTTAGTCATACCTTTTCTGAATATTGTCTGATGATCCAGCTTGATCTTCAAGAACACACATTTTGATAATTTCATCTACCTCTCGTCTTGGTAATTCATTTATGTCTTGAATCTGGAACACAGAATAAACAAAGTCAGCTGTATGCTGACATGGCATTTGTAGATAAAGCAAGTATGAAGAGACTACTAACCTTATTAAGCAATAAGGATTTTTCCTCGGCAGCATTTTCAAGAGCAGTGGTCACCGAGTTTAGAAGAAACCCAAGCAAACTTAATGTGGGCTGCTGTTGTCCAGCTGGAGCACTATAATCAGTAGAACTGTTGGAAACCTGGTCATATCACTGTGGTCATAATATGGTCAAGAAAGATGATCTATACTAAGACAGTTGTTTCATACACACCTGAAGTCTCAATGATTTGTTTTTTACAAGAAAATAGAGATAAGAGCTCAGGCTAAAACACAGACGAAATGCACTTAATTCTGGCTTCTTCTGTTTCTGGAAATCCTTTGATCAGTAAATGAAAACTTATTAGAAATTATGTGATTAATAACACATAAGTAATAAGATGCTCCTAAAATACTAATACAACTTACTGATTGAGCTGAAGAAAAAAATGCAGGGTCACGTGAAAAAAGAGTGTGCATCAATCCAAAAAGTCCTTGAACAAAACCGTACTCAGCTCCTTCCTCATATGGCCAAACCTAAAGGGTGAAAAACAAAACAACAAAAGAGAAAAACAGGTAAAATATCAGAAGAAAAGTACAAAAACTAGATTAGTATTGAAAAATGCACTTTCTGTAATCAAGGATTGTCAACTTTCCCATTAAACAGTACTTCCACTCTTTTTGAGAGCATCATGTAAAGAAAAAATCAGAAATTACAAACCTTGCTAAGAATTCCAACAACAATATTCATCTGTTCCATTGCCAATTCATCTGCATCAGCAACATCTTGGCGAAGTACTTGATCAAAAAGTAGCTGATGGCCTTTGACAAAGTCAACAACTTCACGAACGATTTTATTCTTTACCTACAAAATCAAAACAAAAAAGGTTAAAGTCATAAATGAAAATGTATTAACAATACGAATTCTACCAAAGAAACTAAATTATCACGGCTTTACCTCAAAAAAGTCAGATGTTTCAACCAGTGAGGTCAAAGAGAACACCAGCCGAAGTGATGGAGAAACTACCATTCTTTGTCTGTGAATATCAGCAAATGAATCTTTCCCAAAACTAGCGTCAAAGCGCCTTAAGTTTCCCTGTGTAAATAGGATTTGACTTCAGTTTTTAATCATTAAAAAAACAACTCAGAGAAAGAATACGATACCAACCATAATTTGCATGTTTTGGCTCATGCATGAAGAAATATGCTCAAATGCCCCCATGGAGAAAAGAATTTGAGCCCCTGATTTACCATACCTGTGACTAATTCTTAATAATAAAGCAAGTTGCGCCTCAAGCGCACACAGCCTCTGTAACGGATCTATAGAATGCACGCTGTCCTATTTCATGAAAACGATAACAAGAAGTATTAAAATACATAAATAAAGACAATAATGCAGCTATAAAGACTATAGTAATCAATGAATCATGACAAACCTGATAAGAAACATTGCTAATACTCGTGAGGCAAGACCTAAGAAAGCCTCTACTTTGAAGCTGATTTAAGAAAAACTTCTCATGATCAATACAAATTAATGCATCCAAAATAAAGAGGGCCATTATCTTTCCAGATTCACTTCCTTGAGTTGCATCTTTAATGACCTACATATCAGTAAATTCAATGTCAGAAGGTGCCCATTAATAGTAGCAGCAATGGCAGTCAATACAAAAACAATAATAAATTAATAATAACAATAAGGGTAAAAAACATTTGATCACCCTGAAGGTTATGATTAAGAGGTAAAGTCATGCATAACTTACAGTACATTCAAACACAACCACCTCAAGATCTCAGTTGATAAGTGGTTAATGTACAACAAAGGATACATGTCTTTACCTCTTAATCACATTCCTTAGGGCTGTTGTTACCACATCTTTATTAAAAATATTGTAGGGTAGATAATAATGGACTACTTGCAATAAACAACAAAACACTATCGAATCAATTCCTGATTCTAGCAACCAACTACAAAAAATCTCTAAAACAACTTGCATTTTTATTTTTGCAAAACTAGCAAAAATGTACCTGATCACCAGTTTAGGAGAGGTCAGTTTGGTCCGTTTTGTTGTCTTTAATAAATTTTTTTATTATTACTATAAACTACAAAAGAAATTCCACAGAAAACAAAAACTGACCAGCTAATATTCTGCAAAAAATAATAGTTTGTTGCCATCTTCAAGAATTGCCATAGTTGCTAGGACTAGGAATTGAGGCATGTATCTACTTAATCTAGACAAAACTCAGATAGTAATACAGACAAAAAAGGTAGAAAGAGGCAAACCAAATCTAAAACTGATTGAGCTTCTTTTCTTATTATAGATAAGTTTGCACGTGCCAGCTCAGCCTGATCGTGATCAATCTGTATAAAAATTAGTGAAGATAAGCATACACCCACAATATCAATATGATTAAATTTGAAAACTTGTCACCTTCTCGAGATCCAAATCTCCATTCTCTTGCTCATCAACTAACAAAGACTGAAGAACAGAAGTAGGAACATCTGGATCAAGTACGTGCTGACAGTACTGGAAGTAGCTTAGAAGTAATGTGTATTGGCTAAAATTTAGACATGTTAACAAGAACCAAAAAACATTAAGTAAAAATATAAATACTACAAGCAGGAAAAACATAAAATTGTTAATCAAAATTATACCGTCTCCTTAATGCTTCTGATGTATCATGTCTCAAGATTGCCATCATGATCTTATATAAGATAGAGTGGCATGCCCCATTTGACAGTCGTTTTGTCATAATAACATCAAGACATGTTACAGTGTCAGAGTTCAACACACTCGAGTTAATAAATCTCTCGTCGCGTAATTTCGCCATGCACGTGATTGAGACCTTTAAGTTCGAACAATCCTATAATTAAAACTACAGGAAAATAATACAAACAGTCACAGGAAAACTAATAGTTCTTTCATTTACCCGTGTTAACATTAGTGCCATCTTTAACGAACAATCCGGAGAGCTAGAAGCGTTTAAAGATGCATCAAGCAACTGATACAATACTTCAGATCGATTTTCCATGGAGGATAATCTTCTTGAAGCTGAAATCTGATAAACAGATGATTGCATTGATTATCAACATAGATTGAAGTGTCAGCCAATTCCAAACAAAAGGAATGAAATGCATGAGGTTACCTCAACAATTTGTGACCATCCTGTTAACATATGGAGTTGAGCAGCCTGTTCTTCAAGGTTTTTGTTGTGTTTATATGCCCATCGAAGTAAGTGCTGAATGGTGTTTTTAACATCAATGAGTTCAACTTCACTAGCAAAGGAACTCAGTTGTGGATTGTCAAAATTGCACTTCTGAGAATAAAAAAAATTATACTGATATTAACATCAAAATGTGAAAGCACTCAAAATCTTCTACTGAAAATAGAAATGAAAACAGATACCTGCCAAAGAGCGTCCCGAAATGAATTTAGATCAATCAAGCGATCATCTCGTTCTGAGTAGTAATAAACACCCCCTTTATCATTAGTCGTTGGATTTGCAAGTATCTCATCAGCCTGAAAATATACTTCAATCATATTAAAACATAACTAAATGAAATGACAGCTGAAATGGAAACCTTGAGAATAACTTGGCAATCTTGATTACCATTGGTCCCAATTTGATGTGAGAAAGAACCTCAGAATGCTTCATCGTTGTATCTGGAGACCTAAACTGGATTATCTCGAGCAATTCTAACGCCTAAAGGAAATCAAATTGAAATATAAATCATAAAAAGCTAACAGGTGTAATCATAAATGGAAACAATAGATATATACCTTACTCCTGCCGATGGCTCTGTTTGTAGTATCCTCAGGACTACTTTGAAGTAGAAGTAAATTATTATCAGTGAAGTATTCAGTTTCACCTTGACCAAACAGATGACCCATAATGCTGTGACACACTTCTCGATGACCGGAAGATGTCATGTTGCCTATGTGTAATTCAAGTGCTAAAAGCTTCAGCAGCCATGCTCTCTGGACCAATGAAAAAAAAAATGCTTAATATGTTAGTCAGGATTCTAAGAAAAAAGAAAGTGATTGCCACCAAAAATTCATAATAGCAATTGATCATTTCCTAGTATCTCGATTATTAACCAAATTCTATTTTATTTACAGCAACAATGACAAAAAAGTAGATAAAACCTGATGCAGAGAACTGATTCGAAGTGGCTGGGTGTTATTTCTTTTTGGTAGTGGGGCAACACCAATGTTATCCAGATGCTGTTATAAAAAATCAAGAGTAACTGAGACAATTGCACGATTAACATAGATACAGCTCCAGTCTATAGGATGATAGTTTGTACCTTAACAAAAAACTGATACTTTTTGGTACTAAGCAGATCAATGGTAGGACCACTTGTAAGTGGATCTGAACATAATTCGTAAAGCAGCTGCAGAAGGCCACGTCTTTCTAAGTAAAACAAAATAAGGAACATCAAAATATCTAAAAATAAGCAGGGCTGCAATACCTGAAATCCAAACTCGTGAATCAAATAATTAACATCAGGCTTTGGTAGGGTTTCCAGGATATCAAGAATAACCTTCAAACAACTGAAACAACGAACATAAAAAGAATAAATCATCACAATAAGACAACATACATAAACTGAAAATTAGATTAATACAGTTACTGTTTGTTTACTATAAAGTTACCTGTAGTTAAATTTTGGCTGTAACACTGTCCTCTCTACAGGAGAATCAAGATCAAACCTCAAAAGAAAGTGTGTTATGTTGGGGGCCGGACGACTAATGTTCTCAATAAGAAGCTGCAATGTGGAGAAGATGTTACAAAAAATTTGAATTTAAATAATGTCATCAACAAAAAACAAAACAAGAGCAAAACTACTAACTTGCATTATAAGGACACCCAAATCATCAGAGCTATTTTCTATAACTTGACTCCCTTCAGAGCTTATCTCAAGACAAGCAGCATAATCTTCAACCAGAAGACCAGCTGAATTGGATTTTAGTAGCAATGGTACAAGCCCAACCATGCGAGAACTGTCACATGCATAAACAAATCCCTTGCACGTTAGTTATGGGTTGAAACATGTCCTGGTCTGAACAGGTCAATTTAGTGCAAATTTAAAAACTTGAGCTGACCCGCAAAAATATTGCTCTCTTTTAAAATTTAGAAATGGTTATTGTCTTATGATAACAAAAACTAAATTATTACGATAATATTCCAACTCCACTATATAAAATAAAGTTGTTTATGCACTCTGTTTTGGGATGTTTTTAGATCCATTTGACAATTTTCCACCACAACTAATATCTTAAATGAACCCATTAGAGAGATAGTAAACCCAAGTCAGAATTGCCATTTTTAGCCAAATATGCACTAGATACAGACCAATAAATATTAAATTTAAGATGGATGAAGATAGTAAGATGGAAGCCAGAGATTATGAATAGTAAGGAATACCTTAAAATGGTCATCAGTTTTATGGAGCATTGTTGAATTTGTGGGTGAAAATCATATCTGATATATTCCAACAAAGCTACAATCTGATTATGATCTTGGGAAAGTATGACATCAAAAGGCTGCAGATGAACAACCAATGAGAACATATAAGTAAAAATACAGACCTTGATGTAAAATAGTGATCGATCCAACTTAGTACTTTAAAGTTTATAGTAGATTTTTAGTTGTTTATGATACCATCTAGCACAACAACACATATGTCATATTATACTTAGAATCTTTGGAGGAAAAGAGATAACATAAATGATAACAAACAATTTTTACAAAATGTGTGGGAACCTGGTAAACGGGGCGCCAAAAATCAGAAACTGATAAATCCTTTTCCAAAACCAGGATTACAATTTCAAGAGATAAAAGCACGGCTTTTTCAAGCAGCAAACCATAAGTATGATTGGTTCGGTCAGCAATTATGGCATCCACTCCAGACAACAGAATACCCATTATATTTCTAAATACAGTCTTCCCACTCATGAAGTCCTGCATTCATCACAGGTCAAGAAATAATGCAAACAGTTATAAAACAGAAAAATGGAGAAAAGAAATGCGTAACTAAAAGAATAACTCAGCTTACCTTCAGCAATTCTATGACAGGAAGCTGCATCTGAAGTGGAGTTGATTGTGGTGCAACGAGCTGAGACTGGTTGACCACAATGTCAATATCTTCATCTTTTATGTCATACATACTCAATATCCTGCATCAATTGTGCCAAATTTAGTAGAAAGACTAGAAATGAACCTAAATAACTTTACAAATGAAAGTAAAACAACTTACATTTTAAAATGTTGAAGACATGCAACACCCAATTGCCATTTCTCAGATGGATCAGCATAGGCTCGTTGGGAAAATGGTCCAAACACATGATCATATATGAACCGAAAGATACCTATAAATCTACGTCCCCTATCAGTTCTGTCACTTTCATTAGCAATTAGAGCATTTAATAGATTGAGGAATGAGATTGTGGAGGGATAATGTTCACTTCTTGCTTCTACTTCATTTAACTCAAATCTCATGTCATAAACCTGTCAGAATCAGACCACAGTAAAATTTTATATTGCATTTTAATGTGTTCAATTTGCAGTAATATTGTTGAATATTTTATAAATATAGACTATTCTCTGAAACTCATCATGTAAGATCAACCTGAGAGCCCATCATTTGCCCAACTTGAGGTCCGACCACTACTGGTAAATCATACTGCTCAAGAAATCCCCAAATAGTATCTTTCAAGTTTGGAGAAACATCAATAAAAGTTGATATCGAATTACGTAAAGCACCCTGCAATGCAACAAATAACATAAAGAAACAGAAAGAAAACTATGAAGTGTAGCAGCAGGATGAACATACCTTCAGATAAGGAGGAACGTTTTCATAACTAAGAAGTTTAAATAGTGGTTCAATATCAGGGAACCATGTCTTTCTTTCAATAGGGTTCCCATTTTCCACCACCTATCAACCATAAGAAAAGAACATTGCATGATGTTAATCAAAAAGAACAAAATAATTTATCAGGTATTACTCAAATATAAAACATGAGAAAGCTAAACACCTTGCGGAGAACACATAGATATGCAACAAGAGCTTTTGCATCTCCCTCTTGAATCTCTGGTAAGGGGCCCGTATTTTGAATGGATTGCTTAAATTTCTCCTCATAAATAGACAAACAGTTAAACAAAGTGCTCCATGAAATAGCCCGAAATGTTCTGCCCTGCAATAATTCATATACTTTGGAAGCACCTTCCTCACTCAAAGCCTGAAAGTTGAAATTCCAACAAAGAAATTACATCATTGACCACAAGAACACTGTAAACGTATTATAACCCCAGGTTACAAATTATAAATTTATCTACCAGTGTACTAAGCATCTTCAAGAATGCCACAAGTGTCTGGAAATTAGAGTGATCCTCTCCAGAAAATGTTACGAATGTCCACAAGACATCATTGCCAGATAAAAGTTCAGGTTCTTTCTGTGATATAAGTCAAATAATTAAGTAAAATAATCAGGAGCTGAAACATAAGAAAAGATAGACACCTAAATCCATCCAAAGTCTACTGACCTCATAGATTTCACTAACAAACTCTAGTACAGAGACAAAAGTTTGAGGGGCAGACTCTGCATTTTGCTGAGAATGTGTGTTACCATTAAGAGCATTATCATGTGAAGCAGACATTTTGTACGGACTAAGAGAACTCATGGCCTTCTCCTTTGTTTCCTTCACCTACCAACCATGTAGAAACATCATTACAAAAGCAGCAATGACATTTAATATGTGTAGCATTAAATGTTAAATGAAATAAGATTTATCCAAAATCACAACTAACCTTGTCCCTTGCAAGTGGATTAGATAGAAAAGATGTTATCAGCTTGTGTAAGTATGCATTATAAATGTAGATCATATCTTCATCGTCATTCTGTAAAAACATACCCAAATGAAGTTACACTGATAAATAAACTATGCCTTATTTTAACATTTAGCTTTTCTTCTTAATACGTGAGAATTTATGAACCCAACACTAACTAAATAACAAACCTGATAAGCTGGTGTTCGAAGAACTTTATCAATCAGAAACTGGAAAACATTGTTTGAAAAAATAACTTCTAGACATGAATTAATATATCTCCCCTCATTATTTATCTCACTTGCATCAGTTACATCTTGTATAATCATCAAATGAACAGCCCATGCAAGTCTAACACAATTCATACACCCCTCAAGTAGCTTATCATTCCCAATGGCCATCACCTATTAGAAAAACAATGCAAAAAGGTTACAAACTAAGACTAACGAAAATATTGATGACAATATACAAGAAGGTCTTGCACTTACAGTTTCATGGAAATCATTCCTAAATGAAGGATCTTGTGACAAGATAGACATATTGTCTGTTGATGCACTGAGAGCATCTGATACCAAAGAAATTATAAGAGAAAAAAGAAGACTATATGTGATCTGCAAAAGATAAAAGGTTAAACGGTTATAATGACAGAACAAGAAAAAAAAAGAGCAATGAAAAAAAACTAAAATCATACCTGGTTCTTTACAATGTCGGTACTGCCACTGATGTCCCCTGAACAATCTTTCAAGGTTGTAAAAATATCTTTTACATCTTTTGGGCCTAAATGCAATATTAAACATGACTTATTAAGTTAACATACAACATAATGCTACCAAGGACACTATTATCATTGTATAATCTCAGCTGCTTAGTTAAGACGATTATAACTTATAAGACTGGAAATACTAACAATTGAACTTAAAAGAAAAAAAAGTAGAAACTATTTTAAATAGCTTACTTGCGCGTACAACCAACAGTGAAAGAACAAGACAATGACCAAGGATGAGTCGTTCCCTACAAACAACAGCCCGCCTTTCCACAAGAGCACCCCTCGAATCAAGAATATAACGCTCACAGGTGGGCCCACCCAAACCAGCTGGTTCTTCTCGATTGAGTTCCTAATAGTAAAACAAACCCTTTAAAATCACAAATAACAATCATGCATTAAGTGAAACTGCTATCACATGCTTATGTTAGCAAAGTTTGTAAGGAAGTTATCAGCTTACTCGTCTTTGAATTAGAATGATCCGACAGCTAAAACTAGTTTTTCATTTCATTTAGGCCTACCATAGCCCGTTTCCTGAGCAAAAGTCAGCTTAGGGCTGTTCACTACTGACATATTTTTTTCATTTTAAAAAAAATAATAATCATGTATGGGATTGTTAGATGAGCTGTGTAATGTTATGAGCACGAACAAGATCCTGGTTGTTTTCTTACTTTCTATTGGTGTGATACATTAAGATGCTAAAACTCTCAAACTACAATGTGACAGAAAAGAATACCTTTATAAGAGATATAAGCATGAACAAGATAACCAGGAGCCAAAAACAAGGAATAATGAAAACAACAATATATGACAGAAAAGAATACCTTTATAAGAGATATTAGCCGTTGGCGAAGCCCAGTACTGATTAGATCTTCAACATATTTTAAAATGTCGGCTTGAAGATCAGCCTCAAGTCCCTGATCAAGCACAATTGCCTAAAACATGCAAATAATATCAATAACAATGACAGAAGAATTTAACTGGCATATGATAGAAGATGGAAAGATACCCGTAAGAGTGTATACAGTGCTGTTATTAAATCTCTTCTCTCTGTATACCAAAGCCCTGATGTAAGGCGTAAAATATCCAATGGTCCCCGTCCTTGTAATCCCCACTAAATAGGAGTATAGGACAAATGCAGTTACACCAATCAGATACGGTTATACAATTCAAACAGCACTGAACAAATAGATTGCAAGAGAAAGTCTACCTCTTGATTAGCAGAAACAAGCAGTCTAACACAGTCTACTTCATTGAGATGAAGATCGTCACTCAGCTTCAGAGCCTAGATCAAAATTAGTGAGATGATAGAAAAAAACAAAGTACTTAAATTTATACACTTAACTATATCGTTAACCTGATCATTTGTTGGCAGAGTAACTGATTTCCTATTATACACTTAACTATATCGTTGATTTTCATCTCTACAAGAAAGTTAAAAGAGAGCAACAGTTGATGTATGTGAACTTACAATTTGCACATCCTGATCATCAAGTGGAATTAGCCCTGAATCAGGAAGCCTGACTTCCTTAGACTCAACTTGTGCTCTATCAGATGGCTTCGGAGGCTACATATTAAATTTAAAACAAAAATACTTAACTGTCAAGAAACAAAAAAAAACTAACAAACTACAAGTCTAAATTGATATGAACCAATAAAAATACACGATTCAACCTTCCTGAATACTAAAGCACTCAGAACACTACAAAACTTAAACCAAATAGCCTGAAATATTCTACTTCTGTTTTTACTCCGCTGTTTTACGATAAACTTCTGATAAAAGTTCCTTTGCTTGCTAACTAGACTCGTCATAAGAACTTGATTACGCAATGTCCTCTCGGATGCCTTATGCCTATACTAGTATACTATAAATCAACAGAAAACATACTATTTACCTTTACAATATAAAAAAGCCTAATTTTATACAATGTTCCACCTAATATTATCAAATGCAGCAAAACTGATACGGATTCGTTCACAAATTCACCGACGATATGACTCAACCAAAAGCACTTGTTGTAAACCTAATGTACTTCTAGCATGTTCTTCTTCTAATTGCTTAAAACAGGTAGAACATAGACGATGGAGAGCGTCAACAAACAAAATGCTACAATCAAAACAGATACGAAACAATAATACAGATAGTTATAAAACAAATACAACGGAGGCTGTTTGTTACCGGGAACGAGAATAGAGAGCGGAGCGAGGGGAGAGAGCGACGAATAGCATGAAGAAGTTCAATCCTCTGCGACGGCGATGGATTGGATCCCAGTAGCGTCGACTCAATGGTGGATAGGAGTTGCTTTGCCGGTGCCATCTCCGATTCCGGCAGTCGGAGAGTGTGCAATTTGAAAGGCGGGAAAGTGCCCTAATTTGGTTGAGGACCAAGGGAAGGAAGGGTTTTGAGGGTTTGATTGAAATTGAAAGTCGGAGGGTTTTGTGTTTAGTGAGTGGCTTAAGCTTTACGCCGGTGCTGCTGGTTTACAAGCGTGTGGTTTGACGGTAAAAAATAAACGGTTAAAAGTGACTAACCGAGTTAATAATCCGTTAATCTCATATTGTAGTTACAAAATCAAAAGTTACAATTATCTTAGGTTAATAAAAATAAGTTTTCTTTCATAATAAACTGGAAACAAAAAGGATATTAGAGAAGAACAAACAAAACAAATGAGAGAAAACATACCAATTAACAAAAGATGGAATCATCGGCAAGAAAATTAGGTAAAAGAAAAGAACCCAGAGACATTGTAGATGAAGATGCGAGGCGCACTGTAAAAACGTGAGGAGTTCACGTGTGGAAGACATGACATGGTAACCCTTACCTTTTAGGAGGTAAGGTAATTTGGTTCTGTTTTAAGAGTTTATTTATTGTCTAGTGTTTTTACCTTTCTCATTATATTTAACCTTTAGGTTTGCATGTTGAATTAAGTATTTTAATGGTTCAAAGAGTATTAATAAGTGGTTAAGGGGCTAAAGTAACTTGTGATAACTTATCATTAAGATTTTATCTTTTATTTTTTTAATCATTCAGACTTTAAGTTTATCTCCTAATCATTAAAAGATAATATAAGCATTAAGATGTATCCTTTTATATATTAATAAAATAATATCAAACAATCTCTTAGTGATTTTTGTGATTTGTCACCGTAACACCCAATGTAAATCTCATATAAGTCATAGATAAGATAGATCATTGGTTCATAAGCAATATTTTACCTCAAATATCACAACTCATTTTAAGCTTAATGATAATGGATGAGAGACATAATGCTTGACTATTTGAATGTCCTCTTAGTATACTAAAAATAGCATTTTTTGATGTCGGTTTTGCTGTTTTGGTGTTATGTTTTATTTGTTTGTTGGTATTGGTAATGTTAGCTCCTTGTTTGTCATATCTTTACATAATATACTGATTGTTATTTAAACGATCAAGTGTGATTGTGTGACTGTGTAAATTTGTAATTACTTAATGCACATTAGTACATTGTCATAAAGGGCACATGACCATGTGATGCAACCATACAAATGCGTAAAGCATATTCACATCAAAATCGGATTTATAGTATATTATTTGATATTAAGTTATTAAACAATAAAATAATATTATTTTCAAGCTTGTTATATTTAATATATATATATATATATATATATGTTAGAAGTGTCTCGAGTATTTGATATTTCAATTCAACCAGTTTGTATAGCCATCGCGCGTGTTGCGGCACACTTTCATGCATGTTACGTTGGGTTGATATGACACATGTTACGTTGGCCATGATATGGCATGATTATGACCACGTGTTGCTGCAGTGATTTTGTTGTCTTCCATCGGACCACTACACATTCACTATGAACATCAACAGACCATCAGGTTGGTTTAAAGTTCAATTATAATGAATTAAGAAAATTTAGATATTAGAGTACTCACTTTCCTCTTGCATTTTCATAAACATCTATACTCTTTGTGTTAAAAAGACAACCTAGTTTTGTTTTTGTGTAATAACAGTCTTTAGGATGAACTAGGAAAATTTTTATATTTAGAGTTTTACTATTTGCCCTGTCCTGGACCGAATTGCTGACCCGAATTTATAACCCAAACATAGCGTTATGAGAAAATTCTATGGGTCCTGTGAGTCCGTTACCGTCGGCCCCCCTTATATAAAATTTTTGGCTTCGCCACTGAATGGTTTTGTAAACAGATATAAAACTGAGATTATTTAACTTGTCACATATCCAACCAAGTGACAACGGTAAAAGCTTTTTAAAGATGAAATATGAAAACATTAAGGTACTAAGTAGTTGATACTTTATAAGATGCACATTCACCATCTAAGGATTCCTTGCTATGCATTTTAAATGGTGACGTACTGACGTAAAATGTTATTGGTATAAAAACCCTCTTCATTACGAAGACATGTAAAACTTTTTTTAACTTGGTTGAATAAGATAAATAAAGTGTCGTGATTATCCGCACTTTAAAGTTTAAATATTTTCTAACTGGATGATTTTAATAATTTGTTAACCTTTATAGACAAGTAAAGAAAGGGTGAAATGATTTTGCCAATGAAGCAGTTGTTGAGGGACCAATTGTTTAAAACAACAAAAAACCGATTGAACGTGGACGGCAGGATTCGAACCTGCGCGGGCAAAGCCCACATGATTTCTAGTCATGCCCGATAACCACTCCGGCACGTCCACCTCATGTTTGTCATATCCCAAATTTATCTATTTCAACCAAATAAAACGATGACAGTGCTTTTTTATTAACCGAGCCTACACTAGTTATACTCGAGTATATACCTATAAGAGTCGAGTAGACTTGATTCGTAAGCTTTGATTTGAAGTACGTAGAAGATGAACTTATGGTTAGTTTGGTTTATTACGAATTTGCTTATTGCCTGATGATACAACTTTATATCTTTTTGTATTGTATCTTTATTTACTATTTATTCACGTTTATAATCGTTACGATTGAGAGGAGCTTGAAGCAAATTTAACATTTTCATAAACATCAATCAATGTTTCCGTCTCTATGTAGCATACAATCTTCGTTATTGTAATAAGTAACAACCAAAACAATATGATACAAATGTTAGTGAAGAAGGCTTTTTAGTAGCACCTATTGGCAGTTTAAAGACAATTGTAATGATTTTGAAGAATATTGTAAAAATATATTTTTGCCCATTGTGTGCAACCCATGTTAAAAATAGTATCTAGTTTAAAAATAAAGGTTATTGAGTGAAACCGTTTAAAATGTGTTATACTGTTCTAGCATAATTTATGTAAAATATAAAGGTTGTAATTTGTAATTTAGTTAGTGTTGTCCATTTGGTTCTTTTTACCCCTCAAGTCAAGGAGATATGAGTATATGAGCCATGACATTTGCCAACATCTCCAATCCATTACAAAAGCCAACAAAGACAATGTTGTTGAAAACAGTCACTAAAATTAAGAAAAGTAGAGCATAACTGTTACGTCAAACTAGAAGTCATTGTGTTGACAGTGCAAAATGTAAAATCTGAGTACAATAATAATAGGTGTTTTAGGAAAAGAAAGATCAAAGCCTCTTATCAAAGAAAGCCCATCACACCGAATTTCCATGTCTTGTTTTTAAATCAGTAGCTTCTCAATTGCATCCTGCAAATCAAGAACATTGAAATCTGTTAGTAAACGCAGGCTAAAACCAGACAATTAATAACAAAGTTAGTTGCAGATAACAAGAACCTTGAGCTGCTGTATTTGGGATCTCAATTGACTGCCTTCATTACTAGTCACAGAACATGCAATGACCGCCCTAGTGACCCCACACGCACGTCCAAGTGCTTGCTTTGAAGGAACAAACACATACGGTACGTTCTGGAAAAACAGTTGTAGATAGTTAACAAGGGTTAAATCAAGACAGACATGTCTAATTATGTCAACATCAATGACTTGTAATTCAAGATTCTCGGCTTTTTTTTATTTCAATCCGACAGCATCGATGGACTAGATTAAAAAAATGCTAAGATGCTTGACATTTTTATCTAAAGCATTTTTAGTATCAATTTATACCAGCATGTCATGATTCATGAATTTATTCATCATTTGAATCTAATGCTAAGATATTAAAAAAAGATCAGCACCCACTAAAATTCTAGATTTTTTTCACCATTGTTTACTAAATATATATTCATCATCCTTTCATAATTATAGTCTAAAAGCAACAAACTTCTTGATTTTTCATCAATTTAATCTTGCTAAACAACTTAAGAGGCATGTTAACCCAATTAAAAAAGTTAACAGATTGATGCATATACAATCTACTATACAATAAAAAGTTAACAGATTGAGTACACATCATATCAAGATAATATTATATACCTTATCTTCAGCAAGAAGAGGAAGATGAAGAATAATTTCAAGAGGCTCAGCATCTGCTGCCATCACTACAAACTCAGATATACCCCTGTTGAGGGTCTTTGTAGCTGTAAATCAGGATATTAAATAAATCATTAGAGTCATAAACGTCGAACATCAAACAACACCAAGTTTGAATACTTAAAGTTGAAAAGATCCAACCATTATAAAAATAATAAACAATTGTCAAGTAAAACAACATTCAGGCAAGTACAATACATATCTTTCATATAAAAAATATCTATTTAGTTTATATATAATCTGTACCATTAATAATGTAAATCCATCTTTTGCTATTTGATGGACATGAATTCATCCAATTAGAAACTAAAGCCCAACTTTGCAATCAAAATATCACCATTGTTCTATTCATATCTTTATAAAAAGATGAGCTAAAACCAAAAATGGTCACCTTACAAATCCTCAATTAGCAACATCAAATAAGTTTTCCCAACTCAAGAAACATGTTCATACAATTGATTGATCAAATCCATTCATAACTATGCAGAAAAATGTAAAAACAAAAAACAAAATTCAACCAAAGTTGACCTAACAAGTACCAAGTTTTGACCTTCACACAAACTCCAAATCCACATACAAATAATATAAAAATCATACCCAAATGACGAAGAAATGTTTGAAAGGGGTAAAGTAAGATTATACCTTCATTAGCACCCTTTTTAAGCTGCTTATAATTAGCAGCTTGTTGAACAAGATCCAATA
Organism: Tagetes erecta; assembly: GCA_030867185.1. Classification (NCBI taxonomy): domain Eukaryota; kingdom Viridiplantae; phylum Streptophyta; class Magnoliopsida; order Asterales; family Asteraceae; genus Tagetes; species Tagetes erecta. The sequence goes on from CM061492.1 coordinate 4,110,387, forward strand.
TTGTTATCGTAAGCTGAGCATCAGCAAGTGGGTATGCTTTAGGATTCACGGCTTCTCCTGTCTGCAACAACAAATTAAATCAAATCAAATCAAATCAACAATCAAATACATGAAAGATTGGTGTAAAAACATGAATTTTTTAAGGGTTACCATTATTTCGGCGAATTGAAGGCTGAGTTTGAGAGAGAAGAAGCAGGGGGCTAGGGTTTTACACTTCTTTTTTTTGCCTCACAACGGTGTCAAGGGGTTTAAAGAGTTGATATTAGGTCTTTTTTTGGCTGCTAGGGGCTTTTTAGTCTTTTGCTACCAAGTTGTTTGATTGTGTTGAAACGGTGCCGTTTGTCCACCACAATTTCACAACTTGTTCACCATTTTTAGCATACAAAGATATTAATTTTCAAATTGAAGTTTTCCTTTTTTTTGTATAACGTTTAACTTTGTTATACATTATGATGATGTGAGAATATCACTTTGTTGTTCTCTAACATTTCATGTTGGTACTATGTGGATTCGTCGGAGTTTATAAAATAATTCAGTTTTTCTTGTCATTTTTCAATCGTATAATCATCATTTGTTACTTGTGAAGTTTCAATCTTGTTTTCTTTCTCACTCAATCAAATAGTTAATTTTCTTTAGAACAACAACTAAAATAATTATAAAAGGAATTTTGCCTTGATTAAAGTTATAAGCCAAAATTTTTTGATTACGAAGTTTTATTCTTATCATTAAACCAACTTAAATTTGTTATAACTAGTAAAATGTTACTAGGTATTATTTGTAAGTGTAATCAACTAATCATCACAAATATATGTTGTCACTTCAATGACAAATAAATATATAACACAACAATATATTTATGATAATAATCGGTTACCCGTGACATGTAACATTAATACTCGTCACTTACGTTAGTCGTGAGGAGGGATTTCCCCCGACATTGTGGTACGTAGTCACGTGCTCTAATCCTCTTAGCTACAGGTCCCACTGCATCTCGGGATTGGTCTCCCATCGTCTTCTCTCTGCAATTTTCTCTTGAAAGAGACCAACAACCAAACTGAACAAATGATCAAATCAACTTCCATTTTCAACAACAAACTCACCTGGTAACAACACACTCTTCAATCCCTCTCTTTTTAATCAAAACCCCATTTCAAGATGCTTACTTTCTCACTGCATTCATCAGCATATCCTCAAAAGATCCAATCTTTATCAACTTATCTATCGATTTTATCAAAACCCAATTATATCTTTGGCTTAAAGACACCGCCATTGCCAAATCTTGGAGTTTAGTTTTCGTATGTTTATTTAATCAAAATCTTGGTTTAAATGTTTATCTTTGCTAATGAAATGCATCACTGATTTGGGTATATTATTTTCCTTAAAAAGGATTCGATTTTCCCAATTTGATATCATCGGTTTTAGTAAGCATATTCTTTAGGCACATCCTTTGTCAATCTTGGGGTTTAATTTTACTAATTTGTTGTTTCATTATCATGTTATTGTAGAAAAAAAGATACCTTTGTGGGGTTTATTGGTATCTTGGTGGTGAGTTGAATGGATACAACAAGTTTATTGAAGAACAATGGAGATGGGTTATTCCCAAATTCAGGAATAGGGTTTCTTTGGTGTTCTAAAGATGATCATTTTTCTCAATCTGGAACCTTTTTTGCAAGTGTTGGGCAGATGGGAAGGGGCAGTTATGGAAGTATAAACCCAAATTCACCAAACTGCATAAAAACCAATGATAATGAACGTGTCAAAATCTCATGTTTACCTAAAGTTGTTTCGACACCCGAATCTGGTTTTATTGCTGTTGAGGTACCGAAAATGGAGGGAAACGGGGTTTTGGTGAAGAAGAAGAAAAGTGGGTTGAAGTTGAGGATCAAGATTGGGAATCCATCATTAAGAAGGTTAATTAGCGGGGCGATTGCAGGAGCTGTTTCAAGAACATGTGTTTCTCCTTTAGAGACAATAAGAACTCATTTGATGGTTGGGAGTTGTGGTCATTCTACTACGGAAGTTTTTCAAGATATTATGCAAAATGAAGGTTGGACTGGCCTCTTCAGGGGTAATTTGGTCAATGTGATTCGTGTTGCCCCGAGCAAAGCAATTGAGGTATTGCTTTTTTATTTTTGAACTTCACATGCTTACTCAAAATCATTCATACCGCTTAGTGTTGGATTTAGTACATTTAGTTGCTTGTAGTATCAAAGGTATTATGTTTTCAATTATTCTGGCGTTTGGAAAATGTGATGCAGTTATGGGATAGTTTCATATGCATTTGCATTTGGAGAACGACCAAGTAATATTGGATAATTAGAAATAGACAATCGGTTGTAACGATACATGGTGAAGGAGATGATGCATTTTTTTTATTCAGAAGATATTATTTGACACTTGTTTTATTCGCATGATATCATGGCAGTCTGCTACTCTTCGTGTGGCTAATGATGCATTTTTTTACTTTATCATTGTTTTCATCAATGTGACATTTTAATGCAATTTTGTGCAGTTATTTGCGTATGATACTGTCAAGAAAAGCTTGACTCCTAAACTCGGAGAAAAGTCAAAGCCCCGTATACCAGAGTCATTAATTGCAGGCGCTGTTGCTGGAATTAGCTCCACCATATGTACCTACCCTCTTGAATTGCTGAAAACCAGACTCACAGTTCAGGTAAAAAGTCAACCGTTTTTCACTTGTAAATCAAATAACTTGCATATAGAGGTGGCAACATCGACCCATTTACTTGTAAATTGGTCCCTTTGAGCTGTGTTTTATCTGTAACGTGCCAAATGAGAAGTTTTAGTTAGAAGGGGAACTAGTTGAACCGGTTGAAGGTCGTCCAAATTTTTTAATGCATACAATCTCTTAATCCATATATTTTAGAAAGATTGATATTATTATTGTAATAATATTCCTATTGTACTAATCATAAGTCATAACCAACACAATGGGTATTAAAAAAAACTAATGAAGTTATGCATTTTGATGCATACGCACATAAGTCTGACCCGCGTATCTTGTCACCTTGTGTTTTCGTCAGAGGGGCGTGTACAAAAATCTTGTAGACGCTTTTTTAAAGATTGTGAAAGAAGAGGGGCCTGCAGAACTCTACCGGGGTCTCACACCAAGTTTAATAGGTGTAGTCCCGTATGCTGCAACAAACTATTTTGCATACGATACATTACGTAAGGCTTACAAGAAAATCTTGAAAAAGGATGAAATTGGGAACATTGCAACTTTGTTAATTGGGTCAGCAGCTGGTGCAATATCAAGTAGTGCTACATTCCCGCTTGAAGTGGCCCGGAAACATATGCAAGCAGGTGCTGTAAACGGACGAGTCTATGATAATATGCTTCATGCACTTTTGACCATTCTTGAAAAAGAAGGGGTTGTGGGTTTGTATCGCGGGTTGGGTCCGAGTTGTATCAAAATAGTTCCGGCTGCTGGGATTTCTTTCATGTGTTATGAGGCATGCAAGAAGATATTAGTAGAGAAAGAAGATGATGAACCATAGGAACTGACCCCAAATGGGGAGGTTGAGATTTGACTTTTTTTGTTTTTTGAAAGATAATAAAGATGGGAAAGATTTAATTTTTATGGAATTTTTGTTCATGGTAGATTAAGTAGAGAATTATTTATTTGTTGGTATATTCGTTTTAAACGGTTCTAACTATCATCTTTTCACCGATCTCGACTATTAAAATGGCTGGTAACGGTCTCAACTTTTATCACATTTGCAACCAACATGCCATTTTTAATGGAGTTGTTTTTCTCGAATTCAAGACCGTTGTTTTAGGGCTTTTTATCGGAGAGAGAAGTCGAAAAAACAACGCCATTGAAACAAAATTAACGGTGGTCTGTTGGTTGTCAAAATGATAAAAATTTGGACTGTTACTAGTCAGTTCGATAGTTGGACCAGTAGAAACTAAAATGTAATAGTTTTGACAGTTTAAACTAATATAATTTTTATGTGTAATAGACGGGAAAGATTTACATGTTTGGTCTTATGGTTCAAAGGGATACTTGGATGTTAGACATCCTTATATAATATAGCAAAACAAAAAAAGCTAATGTGTCATTTTTTTAAAGCTTCTGGCTTATGTGGCATAAATTGAGAGTTTATCTCACAATAATAAATTTTTATTTAAAATATGTATATATAAAATATATTATAATAAAACTAATTATATTTTGGTCCCCTAATATTTTGAAGCATCCTGAAAAATTTAAGAGTGTTTATATTTTTAACCCTTTACTACAAGGGGTGTATATGAGTCGGTTTATATTTGATATGGTTTAAAAATAAAACTCATGGATAAAATTAATAATAACACACAATTAAAGACCTCAGTGTTTTATAAATATACATGACATTTTGGTATGATTTTTTTTTTAAATAAACTACACCATAAAACTTATGTGGCGTAATTTGAGAGTTTATCTCACAATAATGATTTTTTTATTTAAAATATGTATATAAAATATATTAGGGTTATTGGATTTAATCACCTCCAACTATTAGTTATTGGCCGCTGTCACCCTCAAGAGGGTAAAGAAGATATGTTGGATGAGAATATCCACGATTTAGGTCATATATTTTGCAGTATTTATTTTATCTTTTCAATAAAAAGAAATAATAAAGTACGTTTCTCATATATATATAAGGATGCATTTGAGTTTCTCATATGTTTTAAGTAAATAATCTAAATGATACATATAACTGTTTTACAAAATAGTCATTTTTTAAATTAAAAAAAAATTACCAATAATTTTAACTGCCCGTTAAGCATCTAACGGTCGTTAGAATTTTTAATTTTTTTTTAATTTTATAATTACGTTTGTAGTATAACGGCCCGTTAAAGACTTAACGGGCGTTAAATGAGTGTTTTTATATGCATCGTAAGGTTGCAATAAAAACTCGTTTTTTTTAGTTCATACTCTTAGCTTAGTCAATTGTTTTTTCCTACGTTTTTACTTTTTGAAAAAATTACAACAAAAGATCTCAAAAGAAATGATGGCTAGGAATGGTTTCAGTTAGGTCATTGGTTCACATTTTAATACCTATAATTCGAGCAAATATTGGTACATTAAAAATAAATAAAATGTGTTCTGATTTTTTTTATACAACAAATTTATAAGTTTTTTATAATCCATATTCAACAAAAACTGATTACAAATAAAAATTAAACCGACATTTATGCTAGAACATAACTTAAACATAGTACAAAACTAAGAAACAAAACATAAATACAATAAACTTAAAATTCAAACCAGGAGATAATTCAATATTAATTAATACTGATACTACGTATACGTAACATACGATTTCGCATATATACAGGACTATAAAATATTATAAACATATAATATTGCAATATTACATATACGTAACGCGATATTTTTTACTATATATTGTGTCATGTTTTCACCTGTGTAATATACAACCTAACCTAATAAACTAATACTATTGTAACTTATATATAATAATACATATATTACGTACATGTTCATTTAAGCAAGTATGACATGCATACGCTACTATACTGTATCTCATATCTAACTCGTGAAGAATGTAAACAAACCAAAGTAGCTGTATATAACTTGCATGAACCACACAAGCCAAAAAAAACACCCTTAAGATCGATGAGGTAAACCAAAATAAAAGTCTCACACAATCTTGACGAATATATTGAACCTACATGGCTACACACATACCCTTTAATATGGACTATCGGTTAACCAACCTTATTACAATCTTAGTGCCTATCTAGGTTGAGGTTTGGCCGTGTTAGTGGCACTATAAAGCAAGTAGTTTTGGACAAATAAATTAGTAAAAAGTTTGAAAGAGATACACAAACGAACATAACAGTTAAAACTCTTAAAAGGGAAAACAATAAAAACTAAAAAAGAAATACGATAGGGATTAAATAATAAATAGCATAGACACATAGTGATAATAAATTATTTTTGCAAACTTAAAAATATAATATCAGATAGGTTAGAAACTTGTGTGATATACGGGTTAGAGAAATTTATTCATGGTTTAAAAGTATAAAAGGAATAAATAAGTCTTATTATAGAAAATAAATAAATAACATTTAAAGAAGCGTTTTTAGTTTGTAGATATACCACCAATGCATGCTAAGTGATCGGAATTAAATAGTAAGTTTCATTAAAAAATAAATAAATAAACATTATTGATGATGAAGTTACAAAAATTTTAATGTCATAAATGGTAATCAATTTTGGAAAGTTTGCTGATAAAAAGATAACACGTAGGGTTCAAAGAGATATTGAGACCATTAAAAATTAAAACAACATAACAGCATCAATACCTGATTGCACTTCTTGGCTAGACTTGATTCCAACTTAAGTGTCTTTCTCGGTTTTGATGTGGTCGGATTAGACTACATTACTAAAAAGTTTAAATAATAATAAACGACTAGAACATATATATAAATAGTTTGAAAACAAAAAAAAAACGCACTATGGATCAATTTGCAAACAAACGAACACAAATGATAGCATTTTTCATCTCAGACATTACACCAAATCTACCCAAAATCAATATTATTTAAACGTATGTGATATAACACTCTTAACAATTATGTTCTTCATATGATATGACTACACTTATTATTATTATTACATATTAAATATATATAAATCAATCCTTTAACGAGAAAACACAAAATATATAAAAATATATTATAAAACAGTCTTTTAACAAACAAACACAAATTAAAGCAAGCAAACATAAATGATCTAACATAATCAACACATTAACTAATAAAAGGACCTCGGCTCAAGTTTATTCAACCTAACAAATGAAATTTCTTGTTGAGGTTCATTCATTTACTAAACCATAAGCAAGATACCCGTCCAACAACTCACGTAAAAACAATAGTTTGACAAAGATAACACTCCCCTTCTATCCCTACGTTAAGCGTAGAGTAGCCCCAAAGCATACCATTACCAATTTAAAAAAAAAAAAAAGAAACCTCATACTTAGGTCAAAGCCTATGAACACTCGTTCTAAAATATGACAATACATGTGTTGAAAAACTCGTGTGGCTCAAGGATCCAACTTAGGTCTCCCATCGCAACCAACTACATAGAGAAATAAAAATATCATCTCATAGGGAATGAACAAGCAAACATATAAACCATAGTAGCCAAAAGATTCAATAGATATCATCATCATCATTGGTCAAGCTTTACAAAAGTTTTCTGATTTCAAAATCAACTCATCTTTGCAACCTGCAACTAACAAACCTTCAATAAAGTATACCACCCCCAATTTTCATTTTTAGTTAGCAAAAATTAAAGTAATATCTAAACCAAAATATAACCATTTCTTAAGTCATAAAAGGGTGGCACAACCACTGTCAATCACTTTTTTACTCCCAACCACTAGCAACCACTGACTCATACCCTCCACCACCACCACCGCCGCCATAATTAGAAGTAGAAAATTCTGCAGCCACAGGCGATGGAGCATAGTCATAATAACTATTAGATGTACCCCTGTAATCTGCATTACCACCATCATCTGCGTTATTGCCATTTCCACTCCTGAAATCCCGACCACCAAACTTGCTAGAACCATGGCGATAATCATTAGAAGACGAATGACTTTCAGCATATTGATTTAACCAATCTGGCGCGTCTTGATTAGCTTCTTTCATAAGCTCAGATATCGCTTTAGCAATGCTTGAATTCTTATCATTGAAAAACGCAGTTGCCAATCCAGATTTACCAGCACGACCCGTTCTCCCAATCCTATGAACATAGCTGTCAATATCACGTGGCAAATCAAAGTTTATCACATGAGCAACCCTGGGAATATCCAACCCTCTTGATGCAACATCAGTAGCAACCAATATTGGAGTGACACCATTTTTGAATGATCTTAACGCTCTCTCCCTTTCCTGTAACACACAATAACACGTTAATTTACATCTTAACAATCTTGAAACTTTGTAATTAACTATCAAGAACAATAAGTGAATAATCGATCTTACAAACTGCACTTTGTCGCCATGAATTGCAGCAGCAGGGAAACCAATCCTGCATAGCCAATTCTCCAAAGAATCTGCGCTGCGTTTTGTCTCGACAAAGACTAAAGTCAAAGCATTCTGAATCCAGATTAAAGAAAACAAATCACAAAACTGATCAAGCAGATTCAAAACGAAAAACAAACCGTATTGCGTGTGTAGTGTATACCTTCCCCAAATTTCCTTTAGCTTTTTCATCATGAAGAAGGTTCCTTAAATAATCCCTTTTCTCTGAATCCTCAACAAACACAACTTTTTGTTGGATTAAATCAGTACTTGAACCAACGCGTCCCACAGAAAGAAATATGTAATCTTTCAGAAAATCCGACGCCAGCCTCTGCAATTAAAACACAGTTACATCAACTAGCAATCATGTAACTCTGTTAATCAAACTCATTCATACGATTAAAAAGACTAACTTGAATCTCAGTAGGAAAAGTTGCACTAAACAGCATTGTTTGTCTTGAGCCACGGGATGGCATATCCAAACGCTCCACAATCTTTCTGATTTGAGGCTCAAATCCCATATCCAACATCCTATCAGCCTCATCTAAAGCTAAATACTTAATTTTCGCAAGCGAAATCCTCGATCTCTCGATTAAATCAGTCAATCTTCCTGGAGTAGCAACTAAAATGTCCACACCCCGTTCTAAACTCTTCAACTACATCACCATTTTCCAATTAAAACACTCGTAATCATAATTATCAAAACTAAGAAAAATTGTTAATGGTTTTAAAAGCTTGAAACAGTATATAAACCTGTGGATAAACTGGTGCACCTCCATATGCAACAGCAACTTTAACACCAGTTTCAAAGCAAAATTTCTTAGCTTCTTCAAAAATCTAATCAAACAGTGTACAAAATTTCAAAATCATAACACATTAAGTTGAATGTTAGCAAATCCTACATCAAATGAACAACAATATTATATCATCACCTATAAACAAATGCAAATGAAACCCTAAATTAAACCTAAAACACTGCGACAAATCAGATCTAAAAAAATAAAGCAAAAGCAGAAGCAAACAAACAATGTTATGAACATATGACCAAATAATAATATAATAATCATCCACTATTCAAACATTTGATGACAAATTTCACCTGACAGCATAGTTCTCTAGTAGGAGACAAAACAAGAGCAAGAGGATACGCCACCATCTCCCTCCGTCCGTACACCGGCGCCGACGACGTCGTTTTCAAAACACCAGAAATGATCGGAAAACAAAACGCAGCCGTTTTCCCCGATCCGGTCTGAGCACACGCCATCAAATCACGTCCAGCTAAAGCAACCGGAATCGCATGACGTTGAATCGGCGTAGGTTTCACGTACTTACACCTGTTTTTGATGTTATCGTTCAACACCTCTCCCAAATCAATCTCAGCAAATGTATTAACCGGTTTCGGTACATCCGTACCGGTGATCTCCACAGGTATGTCTTCATACGCATCAAAATTGATACCAGTAGTTGCGTTTTCTTCTTCCGCAAGTTTCAACTTGGTAAACCTTTCTGAAATTGTTTGATACTGGTTAGGGTTTTGAACCTTTTGGTTATAGTTTTGGCTGTAGTTTTGGTTAGGGTTTCTGGCATTTGTGTGTTCAAAACCACGGCCAGTACTCCGGCCACCGAATCTACCAGCGGTGGTGGAGCCGCGGCCAGCGGAGGTCCAAGCACGGGCGCGATCATTGGAATTGTAACGTCCGGGGTGATCGGAAAAGTGTTGGGGGTTGGGTGGAAGGTAGTTGGGTGGAGGATATTGTTGTCGAGAGGGTTCAGCGTAGGCGTCGGAGAAGTAGGAATAAGACATGATGACGTTGAAAGTGTGAAGAAATGAGGATGACTGATGATGAATGTTGTGTTGGGTTGATGACTAAATAGGAGGAAGAAGATGAAAAAACCCTAGTGGTATTTTAGGGGAGGAGTTGATGGGCTGGTGGTTTTCATGGCGGAGGAGAGAGAGAAATGAAAAGCTCCGGTGATGATGGGGGTTATAATAAATGGACAAAGAGGAGGAGATCGTGTTGCTTTTTGGCGCGTGTACATCAATCGTCTTCTGTCATAAAATATCTTTAGTGGATTTCAATATTAACATGGTAACGTATCGTTTCTAAAAATTTCATCATAAAGAGTTGTTGCTAATTGAAATTGAAATCAATTAATGTGCTAATTTTAAGTGTTTTTTTTTGTTTTGAGTTGATGATTCTTGGTCTAACTAATGCGCCTAAAATTTTAATAAAAATAAAGGGTTTCATTTAAGGTGGTGTGTTTAAGAAAACGGATTAATAATGTTTCTTTGTGAACGTATTAGCTTAGAGATTAAGATTCTGAACTCGGGAATGAAGATGAGTGGTGGATCAACCGTCATTAGTGATTTAAATTGTGGTTAAAAGAAGTTATTGTTTTGTGATTATGAAGGGGGAATGTGGTAAACTAGAGATTATGTGTGAAGATGTTACAAGATATGTTAATACATAATAATGTGTCTCGTTTTATCAATGTATTGATTTTATTTCCTATAACTGTGGACTAAAAATGATATTGCAACGCTTGTACGTGAACAACCACTTGTATGTAACCTTTTGTTTGATATGATTAGACAAAACCTATGTTTCAACTTACACGTTTTAATACACTATTTACTAACTAGTTATATAAAAAAGTATTTTTAGGCATTTATTATCGATGAATGTTAGGCTACATTGAAAAAATTGACGTATATTTTACTCTTATTATAACTCTACAGTATCGTACATGAGATCACATTGCACGGCTCCTCGTTTAATTCTTTCGAAGTTATTGGATCATTTTATGAGTTCAATAATCCCCTATCTTCTCCCACTCTGTCCCGAAGTCTAATTAAGATCAAATTAGTCACGTTTTCATATTCCAATTGAAAACATACCGTTTTTTATATTTCTAAAAGGAGAAAATTATTCTCTTTACCAAACGTATGCAAATTCGATAATAAATGCTCCATAATATCAAAGATGCTAAGGGTGGAACTCGTGGAAGTGAGTGTATGGATCATATAGTTTCACTATTAGTCAATTATAATATGTTAACACATAAATACCGAAATACCATCACTCTACAAAGGGTTACATTTTCTTGTATATTTGAAATGTAGCTCTCATATACAGTGGCGGAGCCAGAACTAAATATTAGGGGTATCCTATAACAAAATTTTTACTCAAGTGTATCATAAATTTTTTTTAGGGGTATCCCGATACTTAAAACTATAAGAAAAAATGACATGCTGATTAAACCGGTAAAAATTGTACTTCGTAATAAAAGTTGAGGGGTAGCCAAGGATACCCCTGGGCTCTTCATAACTCCATTCCTGCTCATATACACCCCTTAAATATGTAGAGTTTTTTACTTTTGAATCATGTCTTCTTTTATTACGTGGTTTTATACATTACATTGCATGCCTCTTAAAACTATATCATATGCCTCTTAATTTGACAACATACTAGATCAACAGCCTTATATTTATCTAACATTTTGAACCATCTTATTTTCTACTTGTAACTGAAAGCATTTAAAACTAATTTTTGTCTTAATAATTTAGTCCAAGAGGTTAAAGGTCAAGTCCCGGTATAAACAGTGGTACAGATTTATAAGTAAATTTAAATACGTGAGAGTTAGTCATTAAAAAAGTTTAGGTACACGTACATGAAGGGTATTACACCCAAACGGGCCAGAACCGACCCGCCATACATCGCCCGACCCGCCACTTGTTGCCCGCCCACATCACCCGACAGGTATGTCAGACGACTTGGCACTACATGTAGGGATGGTCAGAGCACAACCAATCAGGAGCTGGTACTTGGTACCTCCCTGCACCAACACTGCAGGGAACACAATCGTGCTCGGCGCACTACAAAGGTTACGGAACCCTACAAGCCAATAAGCGAGAACTGCGAAAAGGTATGTCCCCTCGCGGGACCCACGAGCCAACCAGCCACTACCCCAACCAGGTATGCTATAAATAGAGACTCTCTAGGAAGAGTAAGTTCTCATGCTCTCTTCACTCTCCTCTCACTCAATCACACACACTTATCTATCATTCCATAATCAATATACTGATTGTCACGCCGGAGGGTTATCACGGAGAAACCACCCTTCGGTTCTTCGTGGTGCCTTAACGCGCTGTTACTTGTGCAGAGAACCAACTTTGTAGAACCAAGAAGTGAAGAAATAGGAGGTTCCCGTTGATCCAGATCCGTTACTACCTACGCGCCCGGATTTGTACCAACATTTTGGCGCCATCCGTGGGACCGGCATTCTCCCTCTCCTAGTTTCTTCAAACCAACCCATCACAAACATGGCCACCAACTCAGAACAAAACCCAGACCCAAATTCACCTTTATTTTGATGAGGTCGAAAGCTCAGAAGACTCCGACTCTCAGTCACCCACTCTTAATAAGAACCCCGGCTGAAAAAATGATTCTTTAGCATGTCATTTTGGGAACGCCTTGAGAGCGTTTCTAGCCTTGCCAACGTAACAGTAGGGAGCGCGACAACTTTACTCGCATACATTACAACCACTACGGTAACAAATACAATCACACATCCACCCGCCGTCACTCTAATCGGCGCATCCCTAGATTTATACAATACGCCATCTTAATGTTTCAAACACCAATTCTCCCGCCACTAACAAAGGTTCACGCCACCAGCAGGGGGCTCAAACATCAGGCCATGTAACGTTTTCATGCTCACCAACATGGGGATGCTCCCGCCACTCGCCACCAACTGATGGGGAGAACATATGCGACAAATGCAGATGTATCAAGAACATATGATGTGGGAAATCTAGAGGACATCAAAACATACGCGCCTCCCAAGAACCAAGAGATGCATAGCACCCCACATCGAACCAAATCAATCTAGTACCAGGATCAGTGGCGGGGAACCTATGTGGACCCCCCGCCAACAACCAGGAAGGAACCGCCCTTCTGGTCCAATCTAAATTCACGTCTGGGCTTGCACAAGTATAATTTCGGAAGAAAACCAAAGTTCAATCCACAAAATACATGACATAAATCTTACATATCAAGAGATGCAATGATGAGCCTCTAGCTAACTTCATCACCTAGTACAACCTTGAGGGCTCCAGATTGAAGTAGTGACAAAGACTTCACGATCGCAGAGTTTATGGATGGTGTGAGAGATGACAATCTGATAAGATGGTTGCATACTTGCATGGTCTCAAAGGTATGTCCTGGGCCATGGAAGCCCTCACATCAAAGTAGAAGAAAGTGTGCAACTGGATCGAGCCATTGGAAAATATAAACAAACAAACACAAGTGGGAAAGACACCCAGGATCTTACACGAATGAAGGAAGCCAACCACGTGAAAATTATTGCAACAACCAAAGTTTTACAAGATAGTAGGCTTGCCCCTATCCGTAAAATCACTAAGAAATGGTAAATGTGGTGGCAACAACTTTTACACGTCACTTATGGAATTTTTAAGTGTCATACTAGCGTTTGGAGTCAGTTCAATGTGCCATAACTAGAATCCCACCTCCACCAGATAGGGCGAGAACCTTGAGAAGGAACCAAAGAGACGTCAAGTGAACGCATCACCCCCAAGGGCGCACCACCAAATATTTGTTCATCGTTTGATACACCACCATTTCCCGGGGTACCAAATATTTTATTATTACTTGACGCGCCACCAGTCCCCGGGGTACCAAATTTTACATTGCTTGATACACCAACAAATCCAAATACACGCTTCAATTCCTAGTTGACGCACCACCATTCCCCGGGTATGAAATATTTTAGCAATTCTTGATGCGCCACTTGCTCCCGGAGTACCAAATATTTTAGCATTGCTTGATGCGCCACCAGTCCTCGGGGTACCAACTATTTTAACATTGCTTGATGCGCTTCTAGTACCCGAGGTACCAAATATTTTAACTATTCTTGATGCGCCACTTGCTCCCGGAGCACCAAACATTTTAGCATTGCTTGATGCGCCACCAGTCCTCGGGGTACCAACTATTTTAACATTGCTTGATGCGCTTCTAGTACCCGAGGTACCAAATATTTTAACTTTACTTGATGTGCCACCACTCCCCAAGGTACAAATTATTTACATTGCTTCATACACCACTTGCTCCCGGGGTACCAAATATTTTAACATTGTTTGAGGCGCCACTCGTCCCAGAGGTACCAATATTTTAACATTGCTTGAGGCGCCACCCGTCCCAGAGGTACCAAATATTTTAACATTGCTTGAGGCGCCACCCGTCCCAGAGGTACCAATATTTTAACATTGCTTGAGGCGCCACCCGTCCTAGAGGTACCAATATTTTAACATTGCTTGAGGCGCCACCCGTCCCAGAGGTACCAATATTTTAACATTGCTTGAGGCGTCACCCGTCCCAGAGGTACCAAATATTTTAACATTGCTTGAGGCGCCACCCGTCCCAAAGGTACCAAATATTTTAACATTGCTTGAGGCGCCACCCGTCCTAGAGGTACCAATATTTTAACATTGCTTGAGGCGCCACCCGTCCCAGAGGTACCAAATATTTTAACATTGCTTGAGGCGCCACTCGTCCCAGAGGTACCAATATTTTAACATTGCTTGAGGCGCCACCCGTCCCAGAGGTACCAATATTTTAACATTGCTTGAGGCGCCACCCGTCCCAGAGGTACCAATATTTTAACATTGCTTGAGGCGCCACCCGTCCCAGAGGTACCAATATTTTAACATTGCTTGAGGCGCCACCCGTCCCAGAGGTACCAAATATTTTAACATTGCTTGAGGCGCCACTCGTCCCAGAGGTACCAATATTTTAACATTGCTTGAGGCGCCACCCGTCCCAGAGGTACCAATATTTTAACATTGCTTGAGGCGCCACCCGTCCCAGAGGTACCAATATTTTAACATTGCTTGAGGCGCCACCCGTCCCAAAGGTACCAAATATTTTAACATTGCTTGAGGCGCCACCCGTCCTAGAGGTACCAATATTTTAACATTGCTTGAGGCGCCACCCGTCCCAGAGGTACCAAATATTTTATCATTGCTTGATACACCACTACCATCAGTTCCCGGAGTACCTGGCACCACAAATTCCCGGAGTACCCAATATTTTAATCTTGTTTGACACGCCATTAGTACACCATCAGTACCCGCCACGTTAACTTTACTTGGCGCAAACATCTTGCACCATCTTAAGGACTTTCTCCGCTCGTAAATGGACATGTTCGCCTTCGAACAAATAGATATGACCAGGTACCAAGGGAAGAGGCACAACATCAATTACACGCACCTCAACAAAGCATGTTCCAAAGTCTTATTTCCCCTGCCCAAGAGGCAAAAATAGACTCGTTTGCCCAATTCAAGTGCAAGTGCAAGTGCTACTTAGATGCGTACAAGGGTTACTATCAGATCAAAGTGGCGCGGGGCGTTAAAGACAAAACGGTTTTCCACACTAGCATCGTCATTTTTTGTTACACAAAGATGCCTTTAGGGTTGAAGAATGCGAGGACAACGTACCAAAAGGCAACAAATGAAGTCTTTAAAGATCAAATCCACAAGAACCTGGAGGTGTTTTTAGAAAGGAAAGGGTTGTAAACCCCTAGCTACTATGCCATTCATGTCCGGACTTAATTAGCAACAAACTACACCATGATGGAAACACCGGTGTTAGAATTGGTCAACGCATCAAGGCGATTAAAATGGACGCCAAGCCAAGTGGGCTATTGAGATAGGTACCTTCGAGATCAGTTACAAGCCAAGAATCAACATAAAAGTACAAGTGTTAGCAGACTTCCTTACGGAGGTACCAGAGGGAACGAAGGTGATAGACCACACGCCAGCCAACATCGAGACTCTATAAAAAATGGCAATTGGCAAGATATACTTTCTTTAAGCGCCATATGTGGCGGGTCAAAAGTTGTCAACTCCGTAGGTACCAAAAAGAACTCCATGCACAACTCATATCCACTTCAGTCCAGGAAAGTAAGGTTATGGTACAACATTTTCATTAGTCGCATTCTCTATAACTTATTTATTTATTCAAACTTATTTTAAGTTTGAGAAGCACTAATATGAGGACTGGCACCTCATAAAACACCCATATGTTATTGGGACGCTCGGCTCTGGCTACGACCGGATGTTCTTGATCTTTTACATGTCAGGTAATAAGTCTGACGCACACGCCACACTATTATATATGGCTAGGCACCACACTGTAATTGCATTACGCGTTAGATGATTTTCATTCGACCATGGGACGTGCTGCCATCAAGGTACACACCACAACATTATTGTTTGACTAAGCACTACATGATCCTTCCTCCACAAGTCACACCTTTATCATTTGTAAAAAGGTAATTTCGGTCTATTTTATAAGTTCAATGCCACTAATAGTTTTTAGCAGCATTGAACTGGGGGACATACATGGTGTAACATTAATGCTACCACATATCATATTATGTATTCAAAAAGATTTGATTCATTCATAGACCGATCCCTTCAAGAACAAGGTTTTAAGTACAATCTTTTATCATATTACCTGTCAATTTACTTTATAAAGTTTAATACTACTAACATCATTTAGCAGCATTGAACTTGGGACTTACATGACCCAACCTTGCTTCCACCAAACCATAGTGATTCGATCGAAATGTCAAAGGAATCACTCAGATTTTCTCAGGCCACGCGCCATGTCTTCATTCGGCTACACGCCAAAATCATTTGTAGTTATTTATATGAAATAACATAGTTAACAATATGCCACTCATAAGGCAAAATCAGTCAAGCGGGTGAATCACCGCCATGGGTCAACACAAAACCCTCGTTAGACACTGGGACTAAACCAGTGCCGCTGGTAAAAAGCCAGTGAAACGCGTTTACAGAAGCCGTCATACCAGGGCGTGCTAGTCAGTCACTGTATCATACCCAGTGCCATTGGTAAAAAGCCAATGTATCCATAACAAGTCGCCTATCATAGGGCGCACCAGGATAACGCGGTGGATCACATCCAACGCCAACCATAAAAGTCGCCTATCATATGGCACATCCAGTTAGCCACTAGTCCTAAAGAAGTACATTTTATTAACATATCGATATGATCATACAATTACAAGATCATACGACTCCTCCGGATACAAAGCCGAGATACAATCACCATCAAAATATCTAGTAACAAAATCAAGGAATAGTTCACGCTACACCCACTCTCAATACCATAGGCCACTAAGCATGTGCCCAACAAGTTAGACGTCAGGGCCAAAATTGGAGCCATTGGGAAAAATCCCACTTGTATCACCATTACAAACAAAACATAGCTAGCGCCAAATACATAAGGAAAGGTGCAACATGTCAAACATTACTATAACATATACACCACGCCGCATAAAGAGTTTTTTCAAAGGATCTACAACAACCACCCTTACAGACAGACACAAAACAAACTCAAGTGTCTCACACTTCATCATCAGAGGCATCATCACTCTCTTCATCACCTCGAGTACCCGCCACAAAGACATTAGGCGAGAGGAGCAAACCACGAGCAAGAGTTAACACATTACCAAGCGATACATTGCCCACCACAAAGGCTTAGCAACAAAGTCAGGATGTCTTGCAACATTACCCACCATAAAGAACTCGTCAATCACTTATCACTCCATATAAGATATCACTTTTTGTCATTGACAATAAATCAAAAAGTCACCTAAAAAGATTGATGCCCGGCGCGCCACTTTATGGTCACTCGGTGCGCCACTCATTGGTCACTTGGCGCACAACTTTATGGTCACTCAAAGGACCACTTTATGGCCACTAAACGCACCACTTATGGCCACTCAATGCGCCACTTTGTGGTCCAGCCACTCGACGCGCCACTTTATTGTCCAGCCACTTGACGCGCCACTTCGTGGTCCAACCACTCGATGCGCCACTTTATGGTCATTCAGCTCACCACTTTATGGCCTAACCACTCGACACGCCACTTCGTGATCTAAGCACTTGATGCGCCACTTTATAGTTACTATGCGCGCCACTTCATTGTCTCACCACCTGACGCGCTATCAAACAAAGATTGAGAAAGGAACCGTTAAGAGCCAACCAAAAAACACAAAAGTCTGATGTTTTCAACACACGTCTCTTAGGAGACGCCAGCTAAAAACAACAGACTTGGGGGGACTTGAAGGGTATTACACCCAAACGGGCCAGAACCGACCCGCCATACATCGCCCGACCCGCCACTTGTTGCCCGCCCACATCACCCGACAGGTATGTCAGACGACTTGGCACTACATGTAGGGATGGTCAGAGCACAACCAATCAGGAGCTGGTACTTGGTACCTCCCTGCACCAACACTGCAGGGAACACAATCGTGCTCGGCGCACTACAAAGGTTACGGAACCCTACAAGCCAATAAGCGAGAACTGCGAAAAGGTATGTCCCCTCGCGGGACCCACGAGCCAACCAGCCACTACCCCAACCAGGTATGCTATAAATAGAGACTCTCTAGGAAGAGTAAGTTCTCATGCTCTCTTCACTCTCCTCTCACTCAATCACACACACTTATCTATCATTCCATAATCAATATACTGATTGTCACGCCGGAGGGTTATCACGGAGAAACCACCCTTCGGTTCTTCGTGGTGCCTTAACGCGCTGTTACTTGTGCAGAGAACCAACTTTGTAGAACCAAGAAGTGAAGAAATAGGAGGTTCCCGTTGATCCAGATCCGTTACTACCTACGCGCCCGGATTTGTACCAACAGTACACTAATAAAGTTTTCGTGTCAAGTATTATACCACTAACACCTCTTTCGTTAAAGAGTGCATCGCATTCGAGCCATGTTATGTTGTGTGTGAATTTGTATAACTAATTCGCTTTTTAATTAACTCAATGGCAATTCTGTATTTTCTGTAATATACATTTATCGTAATATTATTTTATTTTATTTCTATCCAGGGTAAAATATAAAACTTACTTAAAAATAAATAAGACAAAGAGTACTAAAATACAAAAAAGATCAACATTTATAAATAGACGAATCTCCCTCACCATTGAGTGAAATAAAAACTATTTTAGAGAATAACAAATAAATTCACATCTGATTTCAGAAATCTCTTCACAACAAACTTTTGGGTTAACAAATAAATTCATTTTTAATATAATATATTAAAAGTTATAAAATAAATCTATCTAATAAATCAAACATTTATGGGGCAATTTTTGGAGGGATTTTTTTTTCTATAATAGGAAGTTTGGGAGGTAAAATTTAGCTAAATTTTTCACCATGCAAGTTGATAGAGCCAACTCCTTAAATGTTATATATTTACAAATTGTTAAATATAATGGTTATAATTTCTTTATAAATATTACTATTTAACCCGTGTGTAACACACAGGTATTAAACCTAGTCTATCTAATAAATCAAGGTTTTAGAGGTAATTTTTGGGGGGAAAGTTTGAGAGGGAAAATTAAGTTAAATTTTTCACCATGCATGCATGAGTTAATGAAACCAAAGTTTTAAATATTAAATATTTACTAATCTTTAAACATAATGGTTATAATTTATTTATAAGTATTGTTGGTTAACCTGTGTGTAACATACAGGAATTAAACTTAGTCTATCTAATAAATTAGAGCTTTAAGGGGCAAATTTTTTAGGGGAGAACATAATTTGTTTTATAAAATGAAGGTTGAGAGGAAAATTGAGTAGGAGAGTTAATAAAGACAAAATTTTGTGATTAATAATAATTTACAAAATTATTTATAAATTTTTAGATATAATAGTTATAATACTTTAAAAATATTTGTATTCAACACGTGTGTAACACACTGGTGTTAAACCTAGTATTACAATAAACATCACATCAACGAAGATCAATTTGGTGCAATAATAATAAGTACTAATATAAGTAGAACAATGGTGAACCACTACTTAACTTAAAAAGCTTATTTTTATATCGTTAGAATTATATTATAAAGTGTAAAAATGATACAAAGTATAAGAATAATACAATGATATAAAAGGATGTAATGGAGAATTTAAAAATTCATAACTCGTAAATTAAATCAAATTTCAAAAAGTGTTTCGAAGACATTGTTTCCCACGTCGTCATCTTTCACAAAAAAATAACCGTAAAAAAGTATATATATATATAGCGTTTTATTGTGTATTTTATTTTTTACTCATATTGTGTTTTTTCTAAATTTTTGAAACATTAAAAGATACATTGAAAGTAAAAAACACAATGAAAACATTGATTTTCTTTATTTTTTTGTAATTTTTTGTTTTATATAAACAATGACGATATGAGAAACATGATCTCTTAAACACTTTTTAATGTGTCATTGACTCTTTTTCACCATTACATCCTTTATCATACTTTGTAAAAAAATAACTTTTTATATCAATCTTTCTGTTTTATATTCACCAAACATTTTTACTAGATACATAAACTTTGGTGACTTTATTTGACACGAATTTTTAATTTTCTTTTGTAATTCTAGTATGCAATTAAATATAAACAATTATTTGTGAATTTATAAACAATTAAATACTGTAAATGTTTATTTAGAAAAGAAACATATTATTTGTGAATTTTATAAATACAGGAACTTTATCAAATATAAACATTGTAAATGTTAAACAGGAGGCCGGACCGAAACTTAAATAGTTAAATATACTTTTTCTTTTATGCACCTAATTTAATCTTTTACCATTTGACTTTGTTTATATTTTCTTTCTTTCCTTTTTCTCTCCTTATCTTCTTTCTATATTTTGTTTTTTTATTTTGTTCACATTGACTCGATTACTCGTATGCTTCTCACTTTCTCCCTAAAAGAGAAACATGGAACTCATATTTTACTACGTTGTCTTTCACATTCGGTCATAAATTTTGGTACGTAATATAACAACACCTATAAAACAAAAGAAATTAAGCATGTTACCATGTCACTACGCTGACATTTTTAACTAATGCATATTTGAAGATACTTTTTAAAATTTGCATAATCATAATAAGTAAATAGTTTTTATTTATTTGTTGCATATCATTAAAAATAAATGGTAAATGATAACAAACTATATTGATCATACATGAGACATGTCGCATTTATAGTTGATCTCTATAAGATTGAATTTTATGAGCGAGTCGCTTTCATCCCTAAAAGAGAGATTTTGTTTTATGAATATCTTGATCTCTATAAGATTTGATCTCTATAAACTGACCAAAATTTACGACTTCGCATCACTATGACACTATCCAAATTACTTTTACGACTTTATACCGCAATCACATTGATAGCAAACAAATTGGTAACAAGTAGAAATTGGAATTCAAAATGGAAATGAATAGGCAACGGTTCAAACCAGATACAAAAACACCACTTGAACAACTCATTGGGCAAACTAAACGAGAACCAAGATACAGATACACCATTTGACTCTAATCTAGGCTCCAAAAAAACCATTCAAACATGCCAAGCTTGAATTAGCAAGGAAACAATTAATCTCACTAAAAAAAATCATTTGAGAGAAATCAAGACGGACCCGTATGGGTGTTTTATAAAACCGGAGATGACGGTGACGATGTTATGCTAGTGTTGGTTAACGATGAGAAAACAAATGATGAAACTTGAAATTTCAATGTACCAATACGGCCGTTGATGTAATTCAAGTTAAGTAAAATAATATGATTTAACCACTAAAGAATATGTTTTCTGTTCTTGTTTTAAGACCATGCCTAATAAACATATTTTGGTGTTGTTTTTCGGCCGAATGAGTTATTCACCTCGTTCTTCACCATCTGGGCCCTTTGTTTTTTTTTAATTTATTAAATATTCATTTGCCAATGTTTTTATGTGTATTTAGGTCTCTTATTGGATTTGATTTTGTTGTTATAAATAACATAACATGTGTTATGTGTCTCTTCATTATGGATGCTCTTAACACAAATTCAATGTTCTGTTGATCATCTCAAACAGACAGTTTTGGTTTGGCTTTAACATTCAAACAAGAAAAACAAATATAATTACACATCTACATATCTTTATGTTATCAATCTCTGTTCAACTAACAGAGATATTAATATATACCCAAAATACAAAACTGACCCATATAAAAAAACATACAAAAGTAAAGAGAACTTTCAAGATTTAGACTGGCAATCACCTCTTTTTTCTCTGCTTATGCTTTTGGTTCTGGTTACCAAACATGCCACAAATGACACCACACCCAGAAAGCTTTGGTGAAGGTGGGTCAACTGTAGTTGCAACCTCCATGGTTTTGTAGGCTTTTGGTTCTGGTTTCATTTCTTCTCTGTCTCCTCCTTTTGGTTCAAGTTTTTGGGATGATAATAACTTATCATCCCAAACAACCCCTGATGATCCTGATCTTCTAAATGACACATCTGACCTTGGTAACCCAGCCATCTCTCTCTAAATTGTGTGTGTGTGAGAGAGAGATGAAGGAAGGTATATGGCATGTTTTATGGTGAGAAAATGACAAATGAAAGCTGAAAGAGGGTAAGGTCAGAAAATGGCATCTGCAAAAGGTGGAAATGAGTCAATTACAAAAGTGTCATAACATTCTTGGGATCTCAGAGTGTAACAAGAATATAAATACATATTAATGGAAGTTTGAAAGTCTAAGTCACAAAGGCTGTATTTTAATGATTCATTTGCAGCAAACACCACAAAGTCAAACAAGAATAGTAAAAAAACAAATGCATTTAACATTGGGTAGGAGTAGTTTATTTTTCATCCAACTGTATATTGTCATTTCTTTGTAGCTTTAATGAGTTTTTAAAAGTTATAAAATAAGATAATTACCTTTAACATCAACCGTAACACCTGGCGTTAGTTAACCTGGAAAGAATAGTATTGTAAGTGTTCAAATAATTTTTGCCAAGATTCAAGACCAATAGTAGTTTTTTGTGACTCATTAACACTTGATTCGTTGAAGTTTAATACTAGTTTTTTGCGAAGATTCAACTCCCTTGTCACCGCCGCTCCCAAGTGGCACGTGTGGTGGGAGGCAGGGTAGCGATTTCAATTCCTTCATGATTGTTTTGTGACCTAGATGAATCACAAAATCCAATTTCTTTAGTAGATTATAATTTCTTTCAAATAGCAAATCGTTTGACAAATTTTAACTCCAAATCCTATTCGTTTGACAAGTTTCTTTAAAAAAAATTATGAACAAACACACCCTTATAACTTGGATAATATATTGGGGTGTGCCTAAAGATAGACATGTAAAAAATGCCATTTATAATATATTTTTTTTGCACACTCTGTAACACTTCATAGGAGGGGCTTGTTGCAATGTTTCTAACTGGCCTTAAGATTAAAAGATACATGGTGATGTATATGATGACATGCAGGCTTTTTTTATAAAGTTCAAGAAATGTTTACTACAAAGACGCCACTAAGCAGTGGATTAAATTTAACTGGATCCATAAACTGTATGAGATCAAACCAATTGTACAGGTACATTTGAAATATAGCATGCCCATTGTCACATAAAACTCACCGGGGAACACGCATTTTGTTGTTCCTTCAGCATCTTCTTCCAGTGAATCTTTACAAACTAAAAAACGTTAACAAAAGTAAGGTGGCAGAAATACAAAAGTGAATCTTCATTATAAATTTAATTTCAATAAAGATGTTCACAAACTTACCTTGTAACGAGGCAGCATCAACTTCTGGATCTGCCTAGTTCATGTACAATATTACATAGTAGACTAGCCACCAAGTGCACATTACATAAGATGATTTGTCATTCGGAATTGCAACTTTCTATAGTCAATTAATACATGAAAATGAAGATTTGAGTATGCATAACCCGTATAACTATGTATTGTGACTGTCTTTAACCTTATCTTCAAGCGTTAACTCTACCAATTTATCAGGAACGAGAACTGAAATACACAAAAAACCAACATTTGAGCTAAAGTTTATAGTAATCACCAGTTTTGAGAGGAGGTAATACAAACGCAACAAAACATCCTACCAGTTTGAGAGGAGGTGATAGAAACGCAACAAAATAACAATGCTTTACCTAGTCTTCTGAAGAAAGTCAACTTATTCAGCAACGGAGTGGACAATATGCGTGTATGGTTTCACTTCTAGCTTGGTGTTCTTGAATGTTAGAAAATACTCTATGATGAATCTATAAACATGATTTCTCCTTTAACTCACATCTCTTCAATCACTCAAAATCATTTATCAAATTCAAACAAGGGTCTGATGCATATATTAATGTTCTAACATGATCAATCAGATTATTAATCACTTTATAAATCAAATCTGCTTGCCGATGAGACCCATCTCTTGCAATAAAAACATGAACCTCATTATTAGTTTCAATCCAACTACATCCAGCTTCTTTCACCACCCCATTACACTCCATCATCTCTCTCACCCTCTTCACCTCACCCCACATACCCTTACTTGCATAAATATTAGAAAGCAAAATATACGATCCACTATCTTTCTGATCACTCGTAATCGCCATTTCTGCAGCATATTTACCAATTTCAAGATTTCCCGCAACCCTACAAGCACTTAACAAACTCCTCCAGATTATGCCAGCTGGCGGTATAGGTAATTTCTCAATGAAATCTTTAGCTTCATGCACCTTCCCGGCCCGGGCCAGAAGTGAAACCATACAAGCATAATGTTCCACCCCTGGTTCGATACCAAAACTAGCCATTGATTCAAAATGGTTGAATCCATCTTTGACCAGCCCCATATGGTCACAAGCTGATAGCACAGCTACAAATGTGACATAATTGGGCTGGATCCCCTCATTTAACAATTTTTCAAACAATTTTAAAGATTCTTTAGCATCTCCATGTTGTGCATGTGTTAATATCATTGAGTTCCAACACACAATGTCTTTGTAGTCTGTGGAGTCAAACAGATTTTGAGCTTCTTTTTTGCTTCCACATTTTGCATACATGTCTAATAATGCATTTGTGACAAATGAGTCAAGGTTTAAACCTGTTTTTAGGAGTTGAGTATGGAATTGGTGCCCAATTTGAAGGCTAGCAAGGTTGCTAGCTGCTGTTATTAGTGCTACAAATGTGTACTCATTTGGTTTTTGAAATGATATTTGCAGTTCTTGATAAAGTTTAAGAGCGGTTTCGTTTTCTGATACCTGTGTATACCCAAAGAGCATAGCGTTCCATACCACAATATCTTTCCACGGCATCTCATCAAACACTAGGCGTGCATCTGATATCAAAGAACACTTAGAGTATACATCTATAAGAGCACTGCCTGCGAACATGTCCATCGAGACATCACATTTAATTATAAATCCATGAATCTGTTTGCTCAGTTGCACAGTGAGTAATGAAGCTGAGACACCCAGAAGACTAACAAAAGTCAACAGGTTCGGTTCAATGTTTTTAAGCCTCATTTCACGGAAAAGATCCAATGCTTCATGAAGAATCCCATGCCTAGCGTAACCTTCAATCATTGCATTGTAACCAATCACATTCCGATTTGGGATGTCATTAAAGACTTTTCTTGCATCAGCAAGAGAATTACATTTTGAATACATGTCAATTAAACCGTTGTTCACAAATTCATCTTTATCAAGATTCATCTTGATAGTATAAGCATGTGTTTGTCTACCAGGCTCTAGAGCTTCAAGTGAAGCACAAGAAGTTAAAACACTAGTACAAGCAAAACCATCTGGTTTCCAACCGTTTCTTGCCATTTCAATAAACAAAGTTACAGCCTCGTTATCAACTGAATTCTGCATATAACCAGAAATCATAGTTGTCCATGATATAACATTCTTGACAAACATTTGATCGAAGATCTTCCTTCCTGATCTCACTTTACCACATTTCACATAAAAATCTACAAGTGCGTTGCTCACTGATATATCCATTGATGCCCCTCTTCTTAATACAAAACTATGAATTTGTTTTCCCCCTTCAAAGAACCCAACACTCGAACACGCACTTAAAACACTAGAGAGAACATATCTATCTGGAATAACATTACTTTCTATCATTTGGCTCAACAACTGTAAAGAAACTTCACCCTTCTCTAATCTTGCATAACCAGATATTATTGTGGTCCATGAAACCGCAGTTTTAACCGGTAAAGCATCAAAAATTAGTCTAGCATCATCTACTTTACCAATTTTACAATAAAAATCAACAACTGAAGTGCCCACATAAACATCTTGATCTAGACCTGTTTTAACAACCAAACAATGCAACTGAGAGCCCCTGATCACACTCCCTAACTGTGTGGCTGTGCGAATAACACTAGCTAACACATACTCATTTAACATTTCTTTCGCGTCTCTCTGAAACATAACAAACAGCACCCATGCTTCTTCGTTGTATCCACGATGTGAATAAGCAGAAATCATTGAAGACCAGGTACTAATATTTCTCTCAGGCATTTCGTCGAACAACTTGCGTGCATAGTCCAAATAATCACATTTTGAATAACAAGTAATCAATATGTTTGCAAGAAAGGTATCAGTTTGAAACCCAGAAGTTATAATCCGTCCATGAATTAGTTTATAGTAGGCATTTGGATTATCAATGGCCGATGGTGACTGCAATAGCTTAGCAAGTTTATGCATTTGGTTTCTGCGGGTAGAAAAGTGGTAAAATGCATGAAATTGAGGATCTGTAATAGTGTTATAGCATGATTTTACATTGAAAATAGCAGCATGTAAACTTCTTACATGATTTGTCATTATATTTGATTGACGGGGACGCTGGTGAAGCAATTTGAAGGTTTCATATATAAGTAGAGGGAAAGAAACAACATTTTAAGCTATCAAAATTTAACCATTTAAAATTCACATTTTACCCTTTAATTTAAACTAACTTAACTGCATCCCGGTTCTAATAAGAGAAATTTTCTAAAATGTTAAACTTTTGATTAAAAAATAAAAAGTAATACATATCGTCCATGTTAACTATCTGTATCTATAATGCTTATTCTGCTTATTCTTTATCAGTCGTTCGACTAGAAAATAAAAGTGAACATTTTTCAAGCGATTAGCTTTTCTAGTCGTACGATGTCCTATCTAGTCATACAACAGGCCTTTTTTGAAGACATGTACGGCAAACAAATAATGAACATTATATATGAGCTAATATGTATCTTTTTTTTCGAAAATGAACATTTTGGGAATTTTCCCTACTAATAAACACACTACAAACAATCATGAAGCTTCATCTTCGATGGTTTCACGTGTTTTCCTTCTTCTCCATTGATCATCTTGGATCAAGAAGACCCGAAAAACACACCGCTAGAGCATTCCACATCACCGAATAATAACTTAACACATAACTAAATATTATCACATACATGGAACCGATTCTGGTGACATAACGGTAAGAAGATTCAAGCTCTCCTTTCGTCTTTCTTGCAATACTTGCAAGATACATCAATCGTTATCCTATCACGTCTACTATACAACAACTTGAGAGAATACAAACTTTATCTTTTTATAGGAAATAAAAAACGAATTTGAACAGATTAAGTTTCTATATTAGTTTCTTGGTACCATTAGTTTGTTTTTTTTTTCTTAAAACCACGTGTTACGAATATTTCATTCTTGGACCATTATCGTTATGCATTTATCAAGCACATGTTTCAACTAAGAATACAAATTCCAATAATATAATGAAGAATATTAATCTTAATTCGTGTTCGTTCGATCATCTATCAAAACTACACCTTTTTCTTGAATTATTAAAGGATCGGAACATACTTTTAAACCTAGAAAGATACATACACATCAAGAATATTTGATAAAGACAATATCACATTCAAGTAACCAAAACTTTGTCTTGTGGGCACTCGTTACGCTACGTTTGAGATCGAGAACATATATGATTCTTATATATCGATCGGTAGCGTATATAAAAAGAAAATTCTAATCATCTAAACCTAGCTAGGGATGGGATCGATCGACAGGTTCACATTCCTACCACTTGCTTTGGCTGGCATGGAGTCATACATATCGATCGATTGAGTTGTAATAGTACGTTATTTGAAAGGAGACATGGATTGTATAAACATACTTACATACACTAATATTATGTTAAGAGATAAAATATATGCGTTGTCTAAGCATGGACATATATATAACTACACAAATGATCGAGTGTACATAAATATATATATATATATATATATATATATATATATATGCATGTCCGAAATCAGATTACAAAACTCATGCCATGATTTTGGACGTAGTGGCCGGCCTTTACCGACTGACTAAAATATGATAGATTGAGTCGTTGGTACGTGATACACATGCATTATTGGCATGGTTTTTCAGTAGAAAGCACGTGCAAATGAATTTTCAAGTGGGGTTATGATGGAATAATTGTGGTGAAAAGAATAAATAAAGATGCATATTCATATAGAAAGAAAGAGATAAGGTTTACATATATATATATATAAACCTGCTGGCTAATGAAAAAGAAAGTGAAGGTAGCATGTAAGGAAGGTTTTTGCAAACCATAAATTAATATTCCATCTCTTTTTTTTTGGACAGTGGAATATAACTAACATACTTGTTAAATTGTTCAATATTATTTGTTTTTTGTTTGGCATAGCGCGTTAATTAAAACCCCTATTTAGCTTCTAACAAGCAATTATAGACCCGGCCGCAAACATATGTCACATATATATGCATCCCACATCTACTTATAGATTAAAAACTCAAGTATAAGACAAGCTAGTGATCGATATATGGTCAAGCACAATAATAAATATTCAAATTTTAAACTACAAAAGCAATGGCTAATTCCTGCATAGTGCATTACATGATGATCACCTGATAGATTCTTCAAGTATTATTGCAACTTCAAATTAAAGATTAATTAATAAACATGTCATATATGTGTATATATATTAATATATGCAATTTTTATTTCCTTTCTTGAAATGCATGCATGAGCTTAACTGCTTCCTATATATATATTCACAATATTGAATACAAAAATATAGTAAGTTTGATTATGGCATACTATACACATACAACGTACATATATAGAGTACAAGAAGATCGAGAGTGTATAACATAATATTACAAGTTGATCGAAGCTAGGAGACATGTAGAACACATGCATACAAGACCCAAATCAATCTAGCTTGTCGAATTTCGATCACAAGAGAAATGAATATAGATCTATCTCAATATACTTAGTCCAATAATCATGTTGTATTGGATTGGTAGAAAGATAGACAACATGTACTCTGTCACGATTCACAATGTAAAACCGTTGGTTTGGTGAAAGGTGATTATTGCATTCACAAAGTAAACTTGAAGCCAACATGTTTTAGAAACAACATTAACAACCTCTAGGTATTTGGCTTCGACACGTACCGGAGGGAGAGACATTTACTTATTGTCGTTTAGATCACAAGTATAATAAAGGTTTATTTTTGAGGTGGATCGATCATCGGTTCAAGTTGTAACCAGCATAGCTAGCTAGCTAGTTTTTATTTGGGTATTTAAAATAGTTTTATGCGCTAATTGATTATGGGATGATCTCTTACTAGCTAATCCTATTAGATTAATATCTCTTATTATTTGTTTAATCAGTGTACAGTATAACGGTTGACATAGCTAGGAAAAGAGAAATTTGGTAATGTGTTGCATTATGAGGAACTTATTCCCATATGGAAGACAACTTCACTAAAATTCTTTGTGTTTTGATACTTGCTTAATGTATGCAACTATGCATGCATGCATACGTGGAGTTCATGTCACCCACAAGTGGGGCCATCGTGTGAGCAAGACATGGATATATAGAAGCCTTTTGGTCAATTAATGCATGAAGAAATTAATCATATATTCATGTACATAGTCACAAATTAAGGGGTATTTTTGGTAGTTCGATCCAAGAAACATATGAATTAACTTCCCATACAAGATACCCGAAACATATATATATATATATATGTTATCAAACAAAAAGATATTGCAACATTTCTCATGAGTCCAAGGTTGCATGCATGTTGTTGCATGCATGTTGGGGAGGTTTAACTAAAACTAGATTGAAACCTTTTGGAATCAAATTCCAAGGAGTAATTAATTATCAAGTGTATTGGAATACAATGTCTACTTTATCCATCTTATATTCATAACAAGAGTTTATGCTAGAAGCCTAAATCTTAATTAATAGAACAAAAAGAAAAATAGTTACAGTTTTCGTTTTTTCAACCAAAAACATTTTTAAAATATATAATTTTTTTTTAAAATGAAATCTTTATTCATTGAATACCTTCTTTTTCACGTCGTCTTTCTTAAAAAAAATAAACAATAAATTTAAAAAAATAAAAAAGTACAGTTTTTTTCATTATCTTTTTTTACTTTCATTGTGTCTTTTGTAAAATTTTAATGTAACAAAAAACATAATGAAAGTAAAAAAATTAAACACAATAAAAATGGTAACTTTTTTTCATTTAATTTTTTAAAGAGGACGTAAGGAACGAGGACTCCGAATAATTTTTTTAAATTTGATTTATATGATGAGTTATAATTTTTAATTAATGTGTTATTGTGTCTTTTACGTACTATTGTGTTTTTCTCACACTTTGTAATTAACAAAATGTTATTGTATTGAAACTTCTCCCATAAAGTAAGGGGTCATCCTATTCACACACCCCATATCCTATTCACACACTCCATGCTTTTATTTCCCACACCCTCAGGCGCCGCACATAAACCTCGGCGTCGCGCCTGGGTTACTTCTTATCCTAGACACATCCTCGAACGTAGTCAATCACGCTTCAACACCCTTATGCGCCGCGCATGGCCCTCGGTGTGGCGCCTGGGTTATATATGCGGCCAACAACATCATCGGCGCCTAGGTCATATATGCGCATATGTCCAGGTTTGACCGAATTCCACCTCGTTTACGACATTCCTCGGTTGACGTTGACAGAAAAGTGACTCAGGCGCCGCATCAAGGCCTATCCGTGACGCCAGATTTTAAAACAGGTGTGTGGATAGAATTTTAGGGTGTGTGAATAGACAAGGCCTAAAGTAATTAGGGTTAAGTATATATATATATATATATATATATAGAGAGAGTTAGGTTCAAATGAAAACAAACTTTATAATTAAAAACACTAAAAACCAAAGAAACTATTTTTTATTAGTTTTTTATATTCTTTTAAAAGAAAGGTTAAAATAGGAAGATTACATATTTTTTTGAAATTCATTCCTTGAATATCTCAAGTATATGACCAGTAACTTTTTTGAATTCCATTAACTGCTCCTTTTTCCCTTTGTGATTTATGAACGTAAATATTCCTTTAGATGTAACCATTTTCACCGATGACGCCAACCGCCGCCATCTTTCTTATCACCGGCTTTCGATCAATCGATGTAGATACACACCAACATCGTCCATCACCGTTCTTTCCTCCCTTTTCACTCAACACCACGAACCACCTCCGATCCTTTCCTTTCTCGTCAGTGAACACAATAACCATTAATTCAAGTTTTTGTTGGGTTTTAACAAGCAGCATCTTAACGTGATTAGTGAAGTAGGCGATGTTGGTATACTCGTGTTCGGTGCTTTTGAATGTGTAAGCTAGCCAGGGAGGCCGAGCACTCTGGTATTTAAAGGTGTTCGTTGCATTTGATTTTTTATCCTAATCTCGAAGCTTACTCGACAATCATAGTTTTGTTTTTATTTTTCATGAACGGTTTTGTTTGGGTGATTGTTAGCCAAGTTTTAAAAGCTTTTTTTAACACATTTGATGGAAACTGTGCATAAACTTGTTTGATTTTGGATCAACTTGATTATACATATTGTGAATTTTTTTAGCATTTAGTAAAGCTAAAACTTGTTTAATTATTTTAATGGCTTTGAGTGAATTTGGGTTCGACTTTGGTCGATATAAACCTAAACGATGTTTGTTCAATCCGTGTTTAGAAAAACATATGAAAAAACATGTAAATGTACTTACACATGATTAGACATACGTATACGTAATAACTTTTAAAACACTATGATTAAACTATGACTAAATGTATGTATTCTACATAAACGCATTTAAGTTGTGTACTAACACAATGCACATATATGAATACGTCTACTTAACTTTTTTTTCACCCAACTCCTATAACATTACAAAAATATACGTATACGTACTTATGCATGATTAGACATACGTATACGTAAGATCTTTTAATAGCACTATGATTAGACGAACGTATTTCACATGCATCTCTGTTGTGTACTTACAGAACATGTACACATATTTTGATACATATACGTAACTTGTTTATCATAACCTAACTCTTATAACGTTATAAAAACATACGTATAGATAACACGGTAAAAATAAAGTTAAGATTGTAAATTATGAGAGATGAAAGAGGAGAGAGAAACTAAAATTAAAATCAAGTATGATTTTTTGACTAATATACCCTTTTATATTAAAAAATCTTATTAGTCAATAACCATCAAATTGTATGATTTCCTTTGGTTTTTAGTGTTCAAATACAAAGTCTAAGTTTCCTAGAAAGTCTAAGAAGGAATTTGGACCATTAGATCTAATATTAAATGAAGATCAATGGCTCATAAACACAAGGTGGCATAATGGTAAATAGTTAGAACTTTAAATGGTAGGCCAAGGGTATATTAGTCTTCTCTCATTTTCAAATTCCACCATCTTTTTTAAACGTCCATAACTTTTACATACGTCAATACTTTTTAATAAAAATTACACCAAAAAAACGAGCGTTTTTTTATCTTCAAAACGCATATAATATTGATATATAAAAAACGAATTTTTTTTTTGAAGTTTCAGCTCATTGTGTTATATTCGTTAGGTCATTGTGTTATATTTTTCAGCTCATTGTGTTATATTAGTCAAGACATTGTGTTATATTTTTCAGATTGTGTTATATCCGTCAGGTCATTGTGTTATATTCGTCAGGTCATTGTGTTATATTTTCATCAGGTCGTTGTGTTATATTTTCATCAGGTCGTTGTGTTATATTTTCATCAGGTCGTTGTGTTATATTTTCGTCAAGTCGTTGTGTTATATTTTCGTCAGGTCGTTGTGTTATATTTTCGTCAAGTCGTTGTGTTATATTTTCGTCAGGTCGTTGTGTTATATTTTCGTCAGGTCGTTGTGTTATATTTTCATCAGGTAATTGTGTTATATTTTCATCAGGTCGTTGTGTTATATTTTCATCAGGTCGTTGTGTTATATTTTCATCAGGTCGTTGTGTTATATTTTCGTCAGGTCGTTGTGTTATATTTCATCAGGTCATTGTGTTATATTTTCATCAGGTAATTGTGTTATATTTTCATCAGGTCATTGTGTTATTTCAGATCATTGTGTTATTTCATTAGGTTATTGTGTTATAACACAATGACATGAATAAATAACACAATGACTTGACAAATAACACAATGAGCTGAAAAACGTGATTTTTTTTATATATATGAATATTATATGCGTTTTAAAGATAAGAAAATGCTCGTTTTTATGGTGCAATTTTTTTTAAAAAATAATATCGTATGTAAAAGTTATGGACGTTTAAAAAAATGGGGTGAAACTTAAAATATAGAGACATTACCATCTTTACCCTTCCTTCTAATTTTAAGAGAGTGCCACATGTCACCATCTCATGGCTTCTTAGACTTTCTAGGAAAATTGGACTTTGTAGTATAACTCCACTCTTTAAATATAATGTTGTTTTCAATGGATCTCACCCCTATATATATATATATATATATGTACAATGTGAAAACTTATTTATACGATTCCTCCCCTTTACAACAAATTGAAGCGAAACTCAAGGAATGATGGTAAACCCGGCCTTTGTGAAAATAACATATTACTATGTGTCCCTCTATCTTTATTCTTTAATTAAGCCCAACCGCAACACTAACCAGGGTCGAAAATAAGGAAAATTTGAAATAGCAATGTGTGTTCCTCGATCTTCTGATCCTAGAGTACGTTTAGCCATATATAACATTTACTTTTTAACTATCTATATATATTTCTAAAATAATTCAGATTGAATAGAAAGAAGAAGTGCATATTGCATCGATCCTTCGTAAGAAGAGCTAGCTATAGCTAGGGTGATCACTTAATTTACATCTCACTCCAGTACTTTTTAGAATCTTTGTCAAGTATATAAACCATTGAGGATCGTTCATTAATTTATTGACATATAAACACATACATTAAAAATTTCCACTTCCCGTTTTCAAGGTAATTAGCATGCAATTTATTATTTTTCATTAATTCAGGGATTGTGATTGTTGTCTGAATTAGTATATATAGAAACATTAATTTAATTAATTGTTTTCAGGCTAATTAGAATCAATCTAGCTACCTACCAAAAGAGAAAATGAGTAGTGGAGATTGGATGTGCGGTGCATGTCAACATTCAAACTTCAAGAAACGTGACGTCTGCCAAAGATGTCAATGTCCCAAATTCGCAACACAATCTGAGATTTCAGCTCATGCTAACAAGACTAGGGTGTTGGCGGGCGACTGGTATTGCTGTTGCGAGGCACACAACTTTGCCAACCGGACTGAGTGTTACATATGTGGTTTAGATGTGATGATGGCATTCGCTAATTCGTCTACTTATCATTCTTATGATGCTACCATTCTTCCTGGAGGGAAACTTGGCGATTGGATGTGTAACAGGCCAGTAATTAATATATATATAAGATTAACATTAATTATTGATATATATAATATATATATGTAATGCCTAATACGTACTATGGGTATATATGCACGTACAGGTGTGGAGGACATAACTTTGCAAGTAAGGTTGAATGCTATAGATGCAAATCACCAAGGCCATAATTAATTAGGAGTATATGAATTGAAGAATTGAAGCTGTGTGAAATTTTTATTTGTGCTTTATATGCTTAATTTCCTGTTTTGTACTTTATAATTAAAGAAATTAATGTTGGCAATATATAATACTATCTTATATATTTTCTTCATTTTTCATCCAACATGTGATGGGTAAGTTACACAAAACTTAATAATATATATATATATATATATATATTTCGTAAGCGAACTACACTTAAAATTAACGCTTGATGATAGCTAGGGTGAAGTTACACAAAACTTAATAATATATATATATATATTGATGTACAAGTTACATAAATTCTAGCTAGCTACTTATATGGTTTATTAAAGTCACGTATGGCCGGGTGGAAGCCAAAAAGGCTATATACGTACGTAGATACATCGTAACAAATGTTTAGATGGAACACAATTAATGCCAAAAATATTATAATCATACATCAATAATATTATTATCATTTTAGTAATGATCGGCATCGAAAAGGTGAGCAGAGTATTAATTAGTCATAACAAAATCGTAATTAAATTTAACTAAAACAAAGGTCCGCTATAGCTCTTGATTTGTATTGTCTTTCAGATCGAGTTCTAATATATTTGCTGTGTTGTTCCAAAAAAATCATGTTTCGTTACTTTTCTTACTATATATTCCCTACTACTGATCATCCATGTATACGACGAGTCAGTCACTTGAATTACATCAAAATATTTCTAATAACCTAAACTATGATTTAGACCTAACTAGCTAGTAACGACTGCAACACGTGTCGTGTGTTGCGCAAATAAAAACGACGAGGTCTTGTGTTTCTACGTTGATAAAGAAAAGTTTTTTGTTTAAAGTCTAAACATCCAAAATTAGGAGTGAAAATAATAATTATGCTAAAATTAGTCTTGGGGGTGAAAGTTATGTCAAGTAAAGGGTGGTCCAACGGTAAGACGCATATTTTAAGGTCTACAAGGTCAGGGGTATTAGAAACTCAAAATAGAATGACCAAGTTTACCGTTATTTGAAAGTCACATGATAAAATGAGAGGGTGGTGGTTTCCGACCCTCTCATCTACAAAGAAAGTTATTAGAATATAAAAAAATAGTGAACATTCTAAAAATATCAGTTTAACTACTCTAAATTCTAAAATGTTCCCTCTTTCAAGATACTCGTCTAGACAAATTAAACAGACATCTATAAAGATTTTTAGAAACAGTAGAGGCATTTTTCTAAAAAGGTGGATAATATGTGCACATGTATAGAGTACATCTTAGTTTTTCACCGTTTGAGTATAAGCAAGTATCCATGTCAATATATATAAGCTTTGATGTCTTGCCGGGAGAAGACATTTTTAATGATGAATTGTAACATCATAGGTAAATCGTATATCAACCGTGGACATGAGATATCTTTGATTCATAAGGAATGCCAAGCCTTAAATACGTACTAACAACGCGTTTTGAATTTAATACTAGTGGATCGGATGAGAACTACACAGTTAAGTGTGCTTGAGTCGAAACAACCCGAACAACAATAAACAAACAATATTGATGGTAAGAAATGACGAAAGCTATACGAACTATTGGAAATAATACTTTAAGATAAACTTTTAGTTAAAAAGGCATTATGAGAATTTTACATAAATTAATATATTTATAAACATAAATTATAACATCAACTGTGTCCATGAATCATTTTCTATGTATATATAGTTAGCTAGAGAAAACTAAAAAGTAAATGAAGAAAAAGAATATTCCGAATTTAAAAAAACATCGGCTGTTTGCCGCATATCATGAGATGATAGAGATTCTTGAATAATTATTGAGGGACAAATGACTCCATTATTAATTCTTTCGAACTAAATCAACTTCCTGTTCCTCATGTGATGGAATATTCATATTGTCCAAAGGTTGATGACTAGGATTCCTCCTCATCCAATCACATGTTGCCATCAAAGCATCTCACTTGCCGCGTGGAATCAGCTTAAGCTTTACACGTCAGCAAAATATTGACCAAATAAGTTGGAATCTTTCTAGTGACCATTTTATATATGGTCCTCCATATCGGTATATTCTGATTTTCAGAATTGATTTACAATCAACGATTAAAACCCATAATATCTCGTGCTTGTTCCCACAAGGGGAGGTATGGATCGATCATCGAATACGATTTGCAAAATACTAAAAAAAGTATTATATGTTTAGATTGTATTGGTTATGTTCGAATTCATACTGATTGTGTCCAGGAATAATATTGCCTAGTCGGATTCCTGAAAGGTCATGTATGACGTCTACTCAGTATGAATCTGACTAAAATGTCCATAAATAATGTTGGTTTCATAATAAACGCTTCGTACTTTTTGCATGAAAAGCTTTAATTTTTACAGTTAATCATGTTTGAATAAGAGTAATTTTAGATTAAGTGATCATCTTAGTTAACGAATTTAAAAAATGTCCTCAAATAGGTAGCATAAACAATATTGGTTGGTATAAGAAATGGATGTTATGACGCACATATATTGTTCTAAAAATTTAAGTAATATAATTTAAAAAGATAAAGATGAATTTAGATTGATAGTGAAATAAGTTTTGCTTGTAAAGTGAAGTGGGGGAGACTGAATCTTTAAGTGGGATTTGAATTATTGCCACAAAAATAATCGTAGGCGAAAAGAATAGATTTTTGTTTTGGTGCATCTTTGTTCCATAAGGAACTTATTCTCATATGGAATTTAAAACATTATTAAAGCCTATTATAATCAAATAACACCAAAAAATAGTTTTAATGTGTAATTATGTATGAACACACACATTAGTTAAAGGTTTGTATGTTAGTACAATGTATAAGATATATTCATGCATGTCCATGTCATTCAGTTAGTGGGGCCATCATGTGAGAAAGAAATGGATTGATAAAGAAATATGGGTGTCACATGTATTAAAAACATATCTCACCTTAATTAACATTAATGGTCCACATAATATATTACTAAAAGTGGAAATAATAAGAATGAGAATAACTTGAAAGACTTTGGTTAAATAATGCAAGAGGAATCATGTAAAGAGGGGCATTCTTGGAAATTTAATTCTGTAAAAAAGTTGTTCTTTTGCTACAATACCACCTCTTGTTCACATTTTGGACACGTTTTAGGATTGAAAGTTCAAGTCTATGTAGAGGATCATCTAGATAAAATAGACTCAAACATGACTAAACGACATTACTAAATGGGTGAAAATTACAAATCTCCGAATCTTTATGGGTAGTGGTTACTTTGGGACTTTTTAATTACCATAAACATTTTTTTTGTTTGTTACTGTTGTCGCAAATCGTGCGTCTGAGTCTATTGCAATCAGTTTGCGACCAAATTTTTTAACTGATTTTTACAAAATTGCTAAAGATTTATTAAATAAAGAAAAAATAAACAAATAAAATACTGTAAATACACTCAAATTAAATAAGAGCTTAACTATATGTAGTTAGAAGCTTATTTTCAAAAGGGAGCCGACTATTAATATTAACCAATCAGATTTGACCAAGGTACAAAATTGTCAGGTCCCTTTTTTATACATGTGGTCAAATTTGATTGGTTAATATTAATAGTTGGCCCCCCCTTTGAAAATTGCCGCTCCCTTTTTTGTACGTGTGGTCAAATCTAATTGATTAAAATTCATAGTCAGCTACCTTTTTTAAAAAGATCGCCCAGACATCTTTTCGCAATTCAATGATCATAGTTGGGAAGTCAACGGTGTATTTTTAGAATTTTCCCAAAATCTTTATATAATATAGCAAAACCAAAAAAGCTTATGTGGCACCATTTTAAAGTTTCTGGCTTATGTGGCATCATTTGAGAGTTTATCTCATAATAATGATTTTTTTATTTAAAAAATGTATATAAAAAATATTATAATAAAACTAATTACATTTTTGGTCCCCTAATATTTTGGAGAATTTTAAAAAATTTAAAAGTATTTATACTTTTAACCCTCTACTACAAGGGGTGTACGTGAGTCGGTTTATATTTGATAGGGTGTGAAAATGAAACTTATGGATAAAATTTATAATAATATACAACTAAAGACCTCAGTGTTTTATAAATATACATAACTTTTTTATATGGATTTAAAAAAAATAAACTACATCATAAAACTGAGCATTTTATTCTCTTTAATTTGAGTATAATATTGCTATACTAAAAATTTAATTTTTAAAAATATATTTCGTGTTTCGGTTTACCACGGTTTTGTTTCAAAACTTATTGGAACGTTCATGAACATCCTTAAAAGCATCACTTGAATTGTGTTCCCGAGCGTAGCGCGGGCACTAAACTAGTATAATATACACTCAAACTAAATAAACTAAATAAGAGCTCAATTACATATAGTTACTCTCACACACATGCAAGCTAGATTTTATCATGTATAACCAATTAATACTCATCTCTAGATATTGCTAGTAGGGATAATTTTTCTAGAAATTAAGATAGATGCATGGCCGGGGAGGTTTATCTGAACCAAGATAACACTTGGAAAGGTTCATCTGAACAAGAATTAAACTTTCTACTTTTAGAATCCCATTCCAAGGAGCTACACCATATGAAACACCAAAAATTTAATTAATGTCTTGAAAATTTTATTATTTTCATGGGTCCCATGTTTTAGAATCTTTTGCAAGTATATAAAGCCTTCAAGTTTCAATAAAAAAAATCACCAACTCAAATACTATCATATCATCTGTCTTTTGTTTTTTCATTCTCCTTCATTACAATAACAAGAGAAAATGAGCAGTGGAGATTGGATGTGTGCTGCATGCCAGCATTTGAACTTCAAGAAACGCGACCCATGTCAAAGATGTCATTGTCCCAAATTTGCTACCCCTGATGAGGTAGCATCTTACGCGATGAATAGAACCGAAGTCTTGGCAGGCGACTGGTATTGTGCTACATTCAACTGTGGATCACACAACTACGCTAGCAGGACCGCATGTTATAGATGTGGTACAATGAGGGATTATAGTGCTATGATGGCTGCTTCAACCGCAGCAACATATGGCTACGATGCTAGCGCTGTTCCAGGCTGGAAAACCGGAGATTGGATTTGCAATAGGTATAATTAATTAAAAATATTCTCAAGTGACATAAATCGATCAATACATATATAAGTGATGAAATGTTACTTAATTAAGCTTTGTTAATTGTTTGGTTTGAAGTAGATTAGGTTGTGGGGTGCACAACTATGCTAGCAGAATGGAATGCTACAAATGCAAATCATCAAGGAGTAATTAATTAATTAAGGTAATTTAAATACGTACTTTTAATTTGAAAAAATTATATATCGTGTTTAATTTGGTAGTATATTCATTCTAATTTTGTGGTTAATGTACGTACGTATATAATTAAAGATTTGTTATAACTTTTTTTCAGGACGCAATTGAAGCTGAGGAAGAGAACAATGGTTCTCTTTGTTTCTTTTTGTTTCTCTTGGATCTCATTAATTGTTATGACTAAATGTTCGGTGTAACCTCTTCTTACATGAAGTTTATGGAACCGTTCAAATCTTTTAATTGTATGTTCTTGCATCTAGTTTGCGCTTAATTACACGCAATTGATCTCTCTTAATCCTACACACCAATAACTAGCTAACACGTACATAAATGCGAGCTAGCATCAATAATTTGTAACCTAGCTTTGGTCCATACCAAAATATGAATCATAATTAGTCGACGTGAAAACCATTGATGCTCAAGACCGGATACAAGTGGACCGATTTTGGACCATCATTGATCAAGCATTTCCTCGATCTCAAATTTTAACCCATGAAATACTAAATATAAACTTTGATCGAACAATATTCAATATTGATCGAACAGTATTCATAAACTCGAACCGTTTAAGCTCGAATCCTTTTAGACAAATCAATCGGAATACCCTACCACATATATAGAACACGTGCACTAAAGACAATGAATAAAGTTGTAAACCAAAAAATAAATTTGTAACAAAAGTATAAAAATCAAAACTACACTATCGAATACATTACTCTACATCAAACATATACACTAAAGGCAAAGACCAAAGTTGTAAACCAAGA
Source organism: Tagetes erecta (assembly GCA_030867185.1). Taxonomy (NCBI): domain Eukaryota; kingdom Viridiplantae; phylum Streptophyta; class Magnoliopsida; order Asterales; family Asteraceae; genus Tagetes; species Tagetes erecta. Next base: position 4,151,384 of record CM061492.1, read on the forward strand.
AACAAATTTGTGACAAAAGTCTAATTAATGCCAAAACTACACAACGAAATACATTTTCCTTTTAATATATAACTAGGTATATATGCCCTCTCACGTGTTGTGCGAAAGTTGTCCTAGACAACATTTATAGATCGTTTTTTATAACCATACGGAAAATGGTAACTTCTGCTTTAGGCAACAATGTGGCAACCATCACCACCCAATCACCATGGCCAGCATCTAAAGGGAGGCGGCGCAAACACCGGAAGCAGCGAGGAGTTTCATCGCAAACGATTGAAAACCGTATAGAACAACAGTTTAACTAAACAACAATAGTCAATGCTATGCATGGCGGCTTATGATATCCGATGAACATGCCAGCCATCACCACGCCACCATCCAAAATAAGGTTACCTAATTGTCGCCAAGGGTTCAAGAACCCTGATCACCAGTTCACCACCCTAAACCCAGTAACAAAACCAGTGATAAACTACATACTGTCAAAAACGACCACCAGAGAAGGTGAAAATGACCTCTAATGACAACTAAATTAAGGAGGTACACGACAAAGGATCTCTGTGAATAAAGATGCTATATTATCTTATATTCAGCTAAAATAAAACACATGACAATGATCAAAGTTGTAAAAAAAATATTGGCAAAAGCCTAAAAAAGACTATGAAAAACACATGGCAATGACCAATAAACTAACAAAAATTAGTGGCAAAAAACAAAAGAAAAAAATAAACTATGGAATAAGTTTGTCTTTTTATTATATAGTAATAATAATTAATTATATTTGTATATAAAAATAAATAAGTAAAAATATAAAATCAATCTATCTAATAAATCAAACTTTTAGGGGGCAATTTTTGGAGGGATTTTTTTTTCTATAATAGGAAGTTTGTGAGATAAAATTTAGCTAAATTTTTCACCATGCAAGTTGATGGAGCCAACTCCTTAAATGTTATATATTTACAAATTGTTAAATATAATGGTTATAATTTATTTATAAATATTACTCTTTAACCCGTGTGTAACACACGGGTATTAAACCTAGTTAATTAAATAGTTTAACATTAGACTCTGCACAAAACTAAAACATTTAAGCTCGAACCCGGCCTTTTACAGAGATGAATCGGAATTTAAGCTTAATGAAGATCTGGATGGATACAGTTCGTTTCCACTCTCAATAACAAACTATTATTATTATTACTAGGTTAGTGTCCGCGCTACGCTCGGGTATGACACTCATGTGATGATTTTAAGGATTTTCATGGACATGAACGGTTCTAATCAGTTTTGAGATAAAACTGTGATAAAACTGAAACACAAAATTTATTTAAAATCTTGTTGTTTGGTATAACAATATTATAATCAAATTAAAAAGCATTAGAAGTTCGGTTTTATGGTGTAGTTTTTGTTAAAACAATGTCGTATAAAAAGTGGTGTATATTTAAAAAATAATTATGTATTTAATTGTATGTTATTAATAATTTTATCTCTAAGTTTTATTTTTATACCCTAATAAATATAACCTTGCCCAAACACACCCTTAGTAGGAGAGGGTTGAAAATGTAAATAGTCTTAATTTTTTAAATACTTTGCTAAATATTAGGAGATCAAATGAAAAATAATATTATTATAATAAATTTAAATTTTTAGTATAGCAATATTATACTCAAATTAAAGAGAATAAAATGCTCAGTTTTATGGTGTAGTTTATTTTTTTAAAAAATCCATATAAAAAAGTTATGTATATTTATAAAACACTGAGGTCTTTAATTGTATATTATTATTATATTTATCCATAAGTTTCATTATCACACTCTATCAAATATAAACCGACTCATGTACACCCTTGTAGTAGAGGGTTAAAAGTATAAATACTTTTAAATTTTTCAGAATTCTCCAAAATATTAGGGGACAAAAAATGTAATTAGTTTTATTATAATGGATTTTATATACATATTTTAAATAAAGAAATCATTATTATGAGATAAACTCTCAAATGATGCCACATAAGCCAGAAGCTTTAAAATGGTGCCACATAAGCTTTTTTGGTTTTGCTATATTATATAAAGATTATTATTATTATTATTATTATTATTATTATTATTATTATTATTATTATTATTATTATTCCCGGCCTAAGAATAAATAAAAACATATATATACTTCAATAATTTTCATAGATAAGAACCAGATTCTACTTTTAATGAGTGCTTCATGCATAACTGACAACTCCATTTCAATTTCAATTTCCCCCCAAAGATCAACTGTATCACTTGATTACACCCTTGACCCTCCTCTATATGTACAGCTAAATGCTTCATTTATTTGTTTAACTAGTTTAAAACGTATCTTACACGGGTGAAGTCACTACAAACACATAAGTTCCAGGTTTGTACAAAACTATTATTTGAGATTAAATTACATATTAGACTACGGGATAAAACTTTGTTAAAGTATAAAGACAAATTGCATACAAATGTATAAAATAATTGACACATATATGTTGTCTAAAAACAATATAATTCGTAAATATGTTAATGCCTCTTAAAACTGAAACTATGTTTTACACACGATGATAAAAAAAATGCTTGATGTCGTGTATTAGGCTACATGTTGTGGAAGACTCATAATGATTAGAAAGATGTTGTCACCTAGACTATGAGTATGATGTGTTGTGAGAGTGATAGTGAGTAAAATGAGTGTTGTGGGAATGTGATAGTAATTAAAAAAGGTAATTTGTGTTGTGATTGGTTAAGGGACATCAAAAAGGTAAAAAAGAAATAAATAAATCAAATGGCCGTTTCGCGAGCATGAAGGTAGCCACGCCCAGGGCCGGCCCTTGGGGTGTACGGGGTAGTCGACCGCACAGGACACTCACGTGACGGGGGGCACCAAATTAAAAAAAAAATTATATATAATTTTGATTTTCACTAATTCAAATACTTTGATTTTCTTATGTTTAATTATCAAACGTTTGTTTATTGGTTAAAAATTTAGTTTATATAATTTAGTGCGTTGATGCTTCGGGTTAGAGGGCCTTTTTTTCTTGTCTCACGCAGGGCAACCGATTCCTCGGGACCGGCCCTGGCCACGCCCTTCTCCTTCACGCCCCTTCAAGTTGCACTTGTGGTGGTAGCGTGAACATGTGCTGACCTAGCACGTCTTTAACGCCCCCTTTGAGTCTACAACGTGTGGTCTTACACATATTCAAGAATAAAAAAGATGTGATTCAATATTACATTTGTTTTAGTCGTCGGCAAAAAAAAAAGTTTGAAAACCAAATACACAAAAAATTAAGTCATTCGTTAGATTCTTTTTAAAGGAGACGTCATTTATGTTGTTATATAGTAACAACTAATTATCAAATCGGACCGTGTGATACGGCGGACGAGTCTAGAGTATGTAACTTTGTCACACATGTTGATAAAAAAAGTTATGTTTCGCACGTTACGGTGTAAAGTTGTATTGCATCACATATTAAAAGACATATATATATCCAAACCCGGGGTTTAAATGCTTAAATATGTCAAAGTAGACTACAGAGGTCAAAGATGTAAATTGACAAAGTTGTAATTAAGGTACCAAAATGATTATAAGTCAAAGTCATAAGTTAAAGTCGTATATATGTGAAAATTGAGTTAAGGGTTTAAACTTGTAAAAAACAAAAAGTAGAAAGACCAATAACGAAAGGCTCACCGACTTTTCTTATTAGAAGTTAGGTAAATTCATAATATTAAAAAAAAGACAAATACAAAATTAACACTCTTATAAGTTCAACCATTGTTACCACATTTCTCCCTTTTTTCGGTTACTTTGACTATAAGATAGGTTTTAAGTTTTAATTGCATGTGACTATATATTGTTTAACTAAATTATGAGAATAGAGACACTTTAATTCCATCTTCTTCTACTTTCGTACACCTCTAAATATTATGAATTATAACGAGTAAAGAGGGAAGTACTTGTTAACCAAAGGTTATACTACTATTAACCTACAGTATAAAATTTAAAATTACAAGAATAGTGGAAACATTTAAATGGTATTTAATCAATTTAGAAGTTTTAAAAAAATCAAATCAAACAAATAAATGGAAAATGTTTAGACCGGAAAACAAAGATCTAAAGGCTCTATAATGGTAACACGAGACACCTTAAAATCTTTATTTATTATAATTGATAGATAGATGATTCGAATAAAATGCTTTTAAACAAGTATATGTTTATGATCATAGTTTCAATCTACAACTAACTTTCTTAAGTAATTTTAATTGTTGCTACCAAAAATCCCACCGAGAGGTTTATGGACTCGGGTCGCAGTGCAAGGAGTAGAGAGGCCCGGTTCGGGTCCGTCCTGGTGTCATGATGTTCCTGCTAAGATGCAAGATAAAGTATGGTGCGGTGGTGTTAAGGGAGGGAACGCCTCCGGCTCAGAAACAACATCATCACCGCCTTCATTGTGATCCCCCCGTGCATACAAGTGTGTAAACACAAGAGAGATAATTTAAGGTTAGAGAGAACAACCTGCTTCTTTTGATGGAAGAGACCTCGTATTTATAGGAGGTTTAGATGGGTTGATGCCTTAACGGGCCTTTATCTTTAGACTTGTTAGAAATGGGCTCATATAAGATGGGCCTAACTTGTTGGGCTTTGGCCTGGTTATGATGATACCTCATCATTAATCAACTGCTATAAAATCAAATGTGATGACACGTGTACGGTGTATCTCGTATTGGGTAAAAAGTATGAGCCAAAACTAGTTTAACTCCAACCAAAATGATAACGAACTTATTGGGCCACTTAAGCCCATAAGCATACAGACCCATTAGATCATTAACATTTTACACTTAAAGCCCATAAGCATACAGACACAGACCCATTAGTTCATGTGATGTGACAGACAATGTTCTTTACGTTATTGAACTTGTCTAGAAATTAACAAATAGTAACCACGTACATCAATGTTAATTAAACCCGGCCTGCGCTATATATTCAAGCGGCCGGAGCATAATCATAATCTCCATCATCATCACCGTCTCCCTCTGTTACCATCGGAACATAACCATAATCTCTGCCACCGTCTCCTTCTAACATCCGCCAATGGTAGCAGTCGAAATCGCCACCATTAATATTTCCATAAGCAACGAATGAGCACTCCTTGATCATGATTAATTAGCTCGATCTTAATTAAGGTTTTGGTTTGAGTATGAAGAAAATGATCGATTACATACAAGTCATATTTATGGACGAGAAGGTATAAATGCAAATGCATGTGGTTATTTGAGCACACGTTTGCCCACGATAACAGCGTGTAGTGGTAAATGAAAAGTGTTCCTTGTATGCAAATATTCAGCAATGTACGTACAATCAGTATAGATGTATGTACTAGTGGTGAAGCATATATTTATATTATATGGGTGGGTTCCATAACTTCTGGAAAGTAAAGTGGTATAAAAAAAAGGTAATAATGAATTAATGTCTTAATTTGTGTTTATTTTGTCAAAATTTGTTTGTGGGACTTTAAACATTATAAAAATAAAACCCACATGAAATTTCAACTAGCAGCCTCATGTAGTCATGTGTAGATATAGTGATTGAATTAATTTTTAGCATTATACTGATGTTGACGTAAATAGTTTTCGCACGTTGTATCACTTTTGTTGTTTTTAAATTTAAAATTGTATGTACATGAATCATATGTTTTGATTTAGGTATATTGGTTTTTACTGGTCCCAACTATCACATGTTGCAGTGGCGGAGCCAGCCCGAAAATTCAGGGGTAGCCTGAAAAAAAAAATTCCCGGACGTTCATACAGTAATAAAAATAACACCATAAAATTATAAAAATACCTAAAAGATTTATCTCATTTGTTCTTTCATAACTTAAAATCAAAGATTCAGGAGTATCCTTTTAATTGTTTAGAGGTATCCTTATACATAAAACCGGAGAATATATATATTTTTTACACTTCGCCACGAAATTTCAGCCGTAGCCCGGGCTACCCCTCGCCTTCAAATACATCCGCCCCTAACATGTTGTCTTCTACCGGTGAAAACCAATATACCTTTGATTTACTCTATTTTTATATGCACTGTGCACTCTACCTATCGTATCTTTCTCTTTATATATTTATTTATAATAATGAATATAAAAAAATAAAACTGATCTTTGATTTAAAACAAAGGACGAGAACTTTTAACATAAACATAACCTGAAATTTACAATTTTAGGTTTGTTTAAGTAGGTCCAGCTTAATACGTTTAATTAAGACGAACCTATGCACATACATGTTTAGCTAAACAAGTCATATTCAGGCCAACCTCATAGATATTTTAATCGACCTTTTGACCTTGTAGATTTTTGGATGGACCCTTTTGACCTATATGTTCTTTTTTGACTGTTTTTATGTCATGGTTTATGTATTTTTATATATGTTGGACTTTAAAAGTTATAATAGAAATTGATTGTAAATTTAAACGTACAATAATTGTTTTATTCACCTCCATATTTTTAGGTTTAAATTTGTAACTTTAGATTATATATATTAAAATAATAAAATGTAAAGGGGTCGTGTTTAATTAACTATTTATCTAAACCCGTGAATATACGTGTAGTGTTCAAGTTTATGTGTCTCACATAATATTGGATTCATGTCAAAATGTTCGTGTCAACATGTCAATATTTGTGGTGTTCAAGTTCATGTGTCTCGCTGTCGCATAATTCATGTCGACCCGCCAACACACAAACTCAACTTGCTTAGCCCCCTATTTAAAACTAATGGATAAACCCTTGTATATACAATTGACAATATTAAATTGGGGCATAAACTGTTCTGTTCAGCAGTAACTAAACACCAATGGTATTGTAAAAATACATCCGCAAAAAACGTTGCAATAGTAAAGTTGGGACATCAGTAAAATATGCAACATGCCACGGTAGGAAAAATACAAAAAGTTATGAAACTGAAGGTACTATTTCATTGAAATTGAAATGTTTACAAAAAGTTATAAACTAAATGAGATGCAAGTGATAAGCTTGATTGATTGTGATCTCATGCTGCAAATTCTCACAAGTATCGCATATTGTTATGGTCTACAATCTACCAGATAACTTTCTTGGCTAAATTGGTTTCATTTTATTATCTGCAACATGTGCATTTATGGTATAATCCTTCTGTTTTCTTTTTGATAATGTGAAAACACGAACTCTATCATGAGTCCACCGTATGCATGCTGATAGACAAAATCAAGAGCCTAATACTACGCCACCCCTTGAAGATTTTCTTCATATATATGGCCGGATTTGAGTAAGAATGTTAAGATCAAAAAATTTGAACATATACATAGTACCATAAAACAAAGCATTCACATATATATGCAGTTGATAGCCTGCTTCAAATTATCACATCAATAACAAAACCTATATGACATTAGTAATAAATAAGCAGAACATATATGACATTAGTGCAAGTGTTTGTCATACATAAACTTCCATGTACTCAACATAAACCTTTATGTATCTATATTTGTATCCATCTATTGTATATAGGCCACTTTAAGGCTCCAAATTTTGCATCTAAAACTATAGTTTTCGTATGATGAGATCAAGAATATTTATCAGTTCAAATAGCAGGAGGAGCAATACAGCCATCGTTGTTGTCATTGTCTTCCATGGATGCAGCAGGAGCATAATCAAAGTCCCCATCATCATCGTCGTCATCGTCATCATCACCATCAAAGGCAACATCATCATATATATAAGCATAATCATAAATAGGATTATCATGATGATGACCATGAGATTCAAATTCATCATGATCATGCATATTACACTTCATCTTTAGACCATGAAGCATTTTCTTCTGTGTGAAGAAATAGTGATCAAAGTGATATGTGTTTGAAGTTTGAACAAGAAGTGCACATAATCTAACTAATAAATAGAGGTCTCGAGATGGAAATGAGCGTGACATATGAATAAATTCAACGAGTCTTTTTCCAAAATGTTCGAGTATCTCCTCTGTCCGTCCACAAAATATATCATAAAGGCGAATATATTTTCTTTGTAATATCTTAGATTTGCAAACAAAAAGAAAAGAGTCTTTGTTTTGTGATGATTATGATGACACAAAGGAAGGAAGGTAGTGATCATGGCAAATTGTGTTATTCTCGTGGCGACTTGTGTGCTATTGCTCGCTAAGTGTGTCGCGCGCATGGAAAATTGTGCCATGTAGATGCCTTCTTGGCACATTTTTATTCACACATACGCAAACTGAATCGAATTAATGGTACTTGTCACAACCAAAAGGAGTGATTCAGAAATGAGTACATGATGCATCATTTGTCATATCTTAATGTGTTTGTTGATATTTAGTGATCATATGTTGTATATGTGCTGATGTACATGTGTGTATTGCAAAAGTTGTATTATTGTATATAAATTTATGTAATTGTTCTGCTTTGACCATAAATATTAGTATCACTATTACATATATGCTTCCAGCACTAGTTAACTTTCTCCAACTTATGCTTAATTAATGTAACTTTTGATGTTGTTATTAATTTGTCGTTACTCAAAGGAGTTTGAAAATGCAGTTTACTATGCATTGTTATATTTATATTCAGTAACTGCATTGTTAACTGCACATTGTCTTACCCGAGTGTTGACTGAGTGCATTATTATTATTCTTTAATAATTAGTTCATGCTAATGGAACATAATCATAATCTTCGATTCTCCATCATCATCACCATCGCCACCCAAGCTAGCCAGTAGCCACTGGTGTTGGTTTAAAACAATACATCCTTGACAACTGCAAATAGGAGCAGAAACTGTTTGTTCAGCAGGAAATAAACAGCAATGGCAAAATATATCAGCAAAAAAAATGCAGCAGTAGTGAAGTTGGGATAACAGGAAAATATGCAGCAGTAGGAACAAAACAAAAGGTAATGTAACTGAAAGCACTAACTCATTAGTCAAATTATTCTTTTTTTTTCAATTCTTGGAAATCTCTCGATCTGAATAGTTTTTACAATAAAGTGGCAGGTAAACGGGCAACAAGCTGTGCCGCACCCCCCTTTTGAATAACGAAACTGAGCCGACTAAAACAAAACATTACTCCAGGACACATATATTAGTGCATAACCATAGTCACGGTCATCACCATCATCGTATGTCTCCAGTTGTACGATTCCGACACCAGCATGGTCGTAATCTTGCTAACGCGAAATTTAGAGTTTTGGTTTAGAGTATGTAAATGAGAAACCTATGTTTACTATTTATGGTAAGAGAAGGAGGCTGGTAGACACCTTGAGAACACATCTATCCATGAGTATAAGTGTGGAGTTATAACTGAAGGTGTGCTGTACATGTTAAACACCCATGTGAAATAATATTCTGGAGACATGTCAGCACCATGGTACAATCAGAATAGCTGCAAGTACTAGTGATGAAACATGACTACACCAGCATGTCTACCTGGTGCATCACATTGTCACAAAGCATCAGCACTGCTTTTAGGTGGCAATATATTATATGAAGAAAAAAGATGGTGACATGGACTTATACTCAAGTAGCGGTCACCATATAGATCACGGTTCTTACAGTTCTCTGCTTAAAATTGATTCCGTTTTAAACGCGCTTTTTAGGATATAAAGTTCTTCTAAAGGAACATGTTTTGAAGGCTTTTTAATAGGAACAAGTCAAAAATAAATTAATGGGTGAGAAAGAAAAATTACAAGGTCTATGGAGCATAACAGAGCGAACATGTTTATATCTCCTCCAATACAAAGCCACCACCAAACACCATCTTCTGCAAATCCATGCTTACATGCTTCGCAATTCTCTCCACAAGAACAAAAACCTTACCGCCAAGTTCATCGCCACATGTTCCTCCATAGCCGTTCATCAATTCACCACCTCCCACAGCAATGCAAACGATCTCATTCAACACGCCCGCCAAGTGTTCGATCATATGCTTGATAAAGATGACATCTTTATCAGCAACTCGATGATAAGGGCTCATCTGGGTATTCGCCAATATGACGAATGTTTCGATTTGTATAGGAAATTGAGAGCAAAATTTGGCTTTAAACCCGACGGTTATACGTTTTTGACATTGGCAAAGACGTGTGCTTCAAGTTTGAATGTTTGGGAAAGTCAGCAAGTGCATGATCATGTTGTTAAAGAAGGTTTCAATCACAATTTGTATGTATCAACGTCTTTAGTGGACATGTATGCAAAATTAGGATTAATGGAGTGTGCACAGAAACTGTTTGATGAAATGCCCGAAAGAAGTCAAGTTTCTTGGACCACATTAGTTTGTGGTTACACAAAGCGCGGTGAGATGGATAATGCGCGAATGTTGTTTGACCAAATGCCTAAGAAGGATACAGCTGCATTTAATGCAATGCTTGATGCATATGTCAAAATAGGAGACATGAATAGTGCTAGTAGTTTGTTCAGTGAAATGACTGTTAAGAATGTTGTGTCATGGACTAGTATGGTTGATGGTTATTGTAGTCATGGTGATATATTTATGGCTAGAACCCTTTTTGATTCCATGCCCCACAAGAATTTGATCTCTTGGAATGCGATGATCAAAGGGTATTACCAGAATAAACAACCGAACGAGGCGTTAAAATTGTTTCAAGAATTGCAACTAGAAACATCACTTGACCCTGATATTGTCACCATTGTTAGTATTCTTCCTGCAATTGCTGATTTAGGAGCTTTGGATTTGGGTAATTGGGTTCATGAGTTTGTCATAAGAAAGAGGATGAATACAGCAACTAATGTTTGCACTGCACTAGTTGATATGTATGCTAAATGTGGCGAGTTTACAAAAGCACGAAGAGTGTTTGACTCAATCTCCAAAAAGGAAACCGCCACTTGGAATGCTTTAATACATGGTTTAGCGGTTAACGGTTATGGAAATGAAGCGATAAAAGTGTTTCTAGATATGAACAAAAGCAAAATCAAGCCCAATGAGATAACCATGACTGCTGTTTTAACAGCTTGTAACCATAGTGGTCTAGTGGAGGAAGGTAAAAGATGGTTCAAGTCAATGCAAGATTTTGGTATTGTTCCAAAAATCGAACATTATGGTTGCATGATTGATCTTTTGGGTCGAGCAGGGTGTTTGGAGGAAGCAGAAAAGCTTATGGACGACATGCCCTTTGAAGTTAATGACATTATATTAAGTTCGTTTTTGTCGGCGTGTGGTTATGCTAAGGATGTTAAACGGGCCGAGTCCATGCTGAACAAAAGTTATGAAAAGGGGTTGCATAATGATGGGAATTACATCTCATTGAGGAATTTGTATGCAAAAGACAGAAGATGGGTTGATGTGGAGGAAGTGTTGGGAACTATGAGAAATAATAATTCAAGAAAAGAAGTTGGATGTAGTGTTATTGATGTTGGTGGTCAAGTTTGGGGCTTTGCATCAGGAGATAGGTTTCACCCTGAATGGTCAACTATAAAGTCAATGTTGGACATGTTAGTGATTCACATGAAAAAAGAAACCATTTTATATTAACATGGACATGTGATTGCCTAAGTAATTTTTCATCTTCAAAAAATGATTAAAAACCTTGGATTTGCCAAAGAAGAGAATAGCATGGCAGGTTGTATTCCCTTCGAAACTCTGCAATTGCACTCAACATAGTCGCTCTTGCCTTCCGTATCGATGGTGCAAGGATCCGTGGCCTAACCCCATCCCTTCTTCTTTGCTAAGTTTAGCTTTCCCCAAGTTTGTTTTAGGACCTCTAGTGCATTAAGTTCACACAAACAATAATGAACAATTCTAAGCCCTGATAAAAGCAGAAAACAGGCTCATACCTTCATGTGTATCAAGTTTTGGTAACACGGCATTTGAGTATAGAAGAAATGAAATTACCAAGAAGAATACCAAATGCGTTTTCATTTCTCGATTGAAGAAGATGATACTTTTTTTTCAATGTGTGTAAATATATAATAAATTGTGGGTGAGAGATATATAATAAATTGTGACTCGTAATGTCATATGGCTAGTTGAAGACTATGTTATACCAAATTTGGTGGTTTGCAATTGGGCGGGGACAATAAGTTGTGGGTGGGTAGGTAGGTGAGAGTGTGTATTAGTGAGAAATCAGAATATTAAGTTGAAGAAAGAATTATAGAATGATATGATTTGTTATGAATTTAAGTATTTAACAATCAAATATACGGTCAATTTAACTCATATCAATTAAAGTCAATGTGGGTGGTCAAGTGTATGGCTTTGCATCAGGAGATAGACTTCACACTCAATGAGTCAATTGTCAACTATAAGGTAAATGTTGGAGATGTTAATGATTCAAGTGAAAAAATAAATCATTCTTGATTAGCATAAACATATAACTGCCAAGTAAATTTTAACAAGCCAATTTTGATAAGTGTCAAACTCGGACTTAACTTTGCTCGTTTACACCCGTTACCATATCTGTATCGTCACATGCCATAAAAAAATTGTACCATAGTCAAATCTGTAGAAATAAGCATGCCCAATACTTACCATAATGGATAAGCTTAGTTGGGTCCAAAAGGCAATCAATAATAACGTGTTTGTTTACACTTGTCCGCCACAAATACTTTCAAAGTCATTGTTTGGTCTGTGGCTGTGAGCCAAAATGACCACCACACATCTCTCCGGCACCATTATCCGGCCAATTTCCGGCAAACACACTCCTCACCAGAACCTAAAACCACCACGTAACTCAATTTCCTTCACCAATCAATCTAGAAACAGAACTAACAGAAGCAATATCAGTCGTATTAGTTCGAGTTTAGTAGAACAAATTCCATCAAAATCTGCAAAAGTCGACGTTGCACGATTAGTTGATTTCTTGTATGAGGATCTTCCGCACCTGTTTGATGATCAAGGAATTGATCGAACGGCTTATGATGAACAGGTTAAGTTTAGGGATCCGATTACGAAGCATGACAGTATAAGTGGATATTTGTTCAATATTGCGATGTTGAAACTGGTGTTTTCGCCCATTTTTCAGCTTCATTGGGTCAAACAGGTACTTACTTGTTTAAACAAATTCAGGTTGGTTAATTTGTTTGCATAACTATGTCCATGTAAGCCTTTGAATATTTGTGTTTTGTGAACAAACAACCACTATGTGTCTCATTTTTTGAATAGACAGGACCTTATGAAATAACTACAAGGTGGACAATGGAAATGACATTCTCTCTTTTACCATGGAAGCCATTGTTGGTCTTCACAGGAACTTCAGTCATGGGCATAAACCCGGAAAATGGGAAGTTTTGCAGTCATGTGGTACACGCAGTTTTCAGCCTTGATCTCAGACGCGTGTCATATTTGCAATATTTGGTGATTTTGTTCTTGTTTTAATCAATTTCACAGGACTATTGGGACTCTGTAAAGAACAATGAGTATTTTTCTTCAGAAGCTCTCGCGGATTTAATAAAACAGGTATTTATTTACAATGTTCGAATTTTTGATTGATTATATGTTCATGGATTTAGTTGTATGTATACTGTTTTGTTTCAGCTGAGGATATACAAGACACCTGATCTTGAAACACCCAAATATCAGATACTTAAAAGAGCTGCAAATTATGAGGTTTGTTGATACTTTTAAGCGGAAGTTTTGCTAATTCAAGATAATATTGTCGTTGCTTAATGACATTTATCAGAAGTACTTATCCAGGTACGAAAATATAGCCCCTTCATAATCGTTGAAACACAAAGCGATAAGCTTGCTGGATCAACAGGATTTAATGATGTAGCTGGGTGAGTTTTTGTTCATTCTGATCTATATGTTGTCAGTTGGACCTGAAACACTTGTTTTCATTTTTATTACAAAAACACACCATGCTAATAGACACCAAATACAAACTTTTCAGGTATATATTTGGGAAAAACTCAAGGGAGGAAAAGATACCAATGACAACTCCAGTTTTCACACAAGCATTTGATCCCGAGATGTCAAAAATGTCTATCCAAATTGTTATTCCATCAGAAAAAGACATAGAGAGGTCAACTTCCATTACTTTAGTCGAATAAATTTCATCATATCACTATGAATTAAGACCTCAGGTGAATTATGTTCTCCAGTTTACCAGATCCTAACAAAGAAAATGTTAGTATAAGGAGCGTTCAAGGAGGGTTTGCAGCTGTATTAAAGTTCAGTGGCAAACCAACAGAAGATATTGTTCGTGAAAAGGAGAAATTACTGCGGTCTAGTGTACTTTCTGATGGTCTCAAACCTAAAGACGGGTGTTTGTTGGCTCGCTACAATGATCCTGGTAGAACAAAAAGTTTTATGATGGTAAGCTTTTTTACAATGTGTTAGGTGTAATCATTCTTCAACTTGAGTAGCAGTAGTAAAAAGGGTGGATCAGGGGGTTGGGTAATGGGTCAAAACGGGTCCAGGCTGTAATATAAAATTTAATTCTAATTATATTGTATTATTGTTAAACAAAACGGTTTAGAAGGATGTATGCATTAGAATGCATTTTTGACGACTTTTGACCCATTTGAGATCACAGTTAACCCGAGTCAACCAATTTACATAACTATTACATTTGACATTAAAACTCAAGGTGTAGCTTGATCTTTCACATCTGATAGATTAGCATGGTGTTTCTCTGTCTATTTTTCAATTAACAGTTTCTAACCTTGGTATATGTTTGCAATGTGAATTGTCAACTGAAGCGGAACGAGGTTCTGATTTGGCTCGAGGAATTCTCACTGGACTAGTTCTGCTGATTTTAATAGATCCCATATTTGAGGATTTTTGTATGACTTTATGCTGCTTGAAGTCAAAGATAGAAACAATGTAAGCAAATACACAATAGATACATTTTAGTCGTTTACTTGAAACTGAATAATAATGTAAAGCATGTTTTCTATTGGTTATCAATCCCATCTACACTACAAAAATTTATAAACACAAAATGTAGATGTTACAATATTTCGAGTAATGAATCCAGTATTAGCTAGTTCGTGACGTTGACAAAAGCAAACCGGGTCTTTTGTTCACAAACAATATCTACAACTATTCACGATAGCAATAAGGTAATGTAGTTCGTATAATAATATGTTTTTGGTGTTCTTTATAAGACTTTAGTTGATCATGAATTGCCATCATACTTCACAATGAGAGCAGAACATGCATAGCCGTTTCCTGCTCAAAAGCAATACTACACATATCTCTAAAACCAGAGCTAGTGTTCTTTGTTAAAATATGTTCCAGGTTATGATTTCTTTATATTTCATCTTCAAGGGTGACAAATCAATGTAAGAAGCGATCACACATAAAATATAACATTACATACAAACGCAGAATTTGGAGCGATTACACACACCTGTAAACTGGTGCGAGAATACCGAGAAGCGGCTTTCTTCTTATCTCTGTATTTATCTTTGTGGAGGACCGGATTTTGAACCATTACACAGATTTCATACTATTATTGTTCATTGTGGTCAATGGCTCCCGTTAGGTTCGCAGTGAAGTTTGACTGTGAAAGTCAAAAGCAATGTCATCATTCGGATTGCTAGTAAGTTAGAATTGTGAAAATCCAACTTATCAAAATGTATTATAGGGCCGTTATACCTACACTAACATTTGCAAGTTATGTCAAACAGTCAAACACTCATGGCCCTCTGTCTTTTAAACAGTTGATTGAGTTTTTTTCCATACAAGTGAACAATCGTTTACAAGTTATCTCATGACCCCTTAATTTTTAAATGGGTTTTTTATAACAAAACTTAAAAAACCATTTGAGTGTGAAATTAGAAGAAATGATATAACTAGAGCAAGCTTTTTATAAACTCTAATGATTTAGATATAAAAAGGAAAAGATAAGTGGCTTACATGATGAAACTGTAAAAGTTTGAGGACCAAAAAGACCAACAAGTCACAACTGCACCAAGTAAATTTAGAAGTTATAAAAATTATTATCAGAGGGCAACAAACAAACCCTTTCGTGAACAACACTCTATTGCACACCGACTCACTAAATCAATCTCCATCGAACCCAAAACCTGCAATTGTTGATTGACACGAATGGCTTCAGCGGATATAGCGATGAAACCGATGGATTCAGGGGAGAAAGACGATGGCTGCTCATCGAAACACACGTCTGCGAAACCAGGTGAAGGTTTGAAGCAATATTACCAGCAACATATTCACGATGCTAATCTCCAGGTTCGCCACAAGACTCATAATGTCAATCGTCTTGAGGCTCAGCGTAACGAGTTAAATTCTCGAGGTAGTTTTTCGATATCCCTAATTTTAACAAACACAAAACCCTAGAACATTATGATTTGATTATGTTGTGTTTTTTTGTGAGTATGTGGATTATCGTTGCCTACATAGAAGTATAATTTTGTTGAGAAATGTAAACGCCTAATCCAGACATCCAGTTCTTCTATATGGATCCGGGTTGAGATTTTAATACTTGATATTTATCTCTTAACGTATGCCTGATACTCGCTTTATTTTATGATCTGTGAACCTGGTAGCATTTATGATTAGTTAATTTGTTTGTATGATCAAGTGTGTTCAATTGCATTAAGGATAACACTGAAATTAGGACACTTAAGTTTTCACTGCTTAGAAATCGTATCTTAGTTATATCAAATGAGTAGTTAGCTAGGTTACCTACGATTACCTCACTGGTTTCATCTGGAAGCTTTTTATATTAACCATTTGATTATCTAATGTAATCATACTTGCCTATGTTTGATCTCGTTTTTGCTGTCCAGATTCATGTTTTTTTTATTTTCTGTCCACTCTTATCCATCCTCTTTATTTTCTTATGAAACAAAATATTATCACGAAGATTTGCACCATGTTTGACTTATGATCTAGGGTCTAGAGTACTTGATAGTATTAGTGTTATTGAATTTTTCATTTGGCTTATAGTTTCTGATAACTTTTGGATGCTTTTAATATCCTTTTTTTTATATTTTTCTATTCCTTGGTATGTGTCTCCCAGAAACAACCAGTGAATTCGAAGTATACTGTTACAACTGCTTCATGTAGCTGCAGTATGATGGCAATTCACAATTGAAACCCATATGGTAGTTTTTGTTCATGCTTTACATATTGTAATGTATCAGACTATTAGTCAATACATTTTGAGTTTTGTAGAAGGGCATAAAGTGATGGATATGGTCCAATAGTCTCTATTTTTTTAGATATTACTTGAGGATCAATGTGTTTTAGCAGTTTGTATCATTGTATGACATTCTTCACTTGTAACAAATTTTATATTTAATATTTCATCAGTCTAATGAATTTTTTTTGATGTTAAACATACAGTAAGGATGCTTAAGGAAGAGTTGCAGCTGCTTCAAGAGCCTGGATCTTATGTTGGTGAAGTTGTCAAAGTAATGGGAAAATCAAAAGTTCTAGTGAAGGTTAGTGCTGCCATTTATCCTTTTTTACTTGTATGACCAATACATGTGCAGTTACACCTATACTTAGCAGAGTGGTGCGTCTCATATATTTATAAAAATTCAAGACCTGGACATGGTTGCATTTTTAGTACAGACAGATCACTGAGTTGGATAGCTTTGTACTCTACATTTAAATTTTATATTATTTATGTTATTTTTCAGGTGCATCCGGAGGGTAAATATGTGGTTGATATTGATAAAAGCATTGATATTACTAAAATCACACCATCAACCAGGGTTGCTCTCAAGAATGATAGCTATGTTCTTCATTTAGTTTTACCAAGCAAGGTTGACCCTCTGGTGAACCTCATGAAAGTTGAAAAGGTTCCTGATTCTACATATGATATGATTGGTGGGCTCGACCAGCAGATTAAAGAGATTAAAGAGGTTTTTTATTGTTCCTTTTTTTCCATTTGACCTTGAAAGTATCATATCATGTTGTTATTACTTATTATACATTCCAAATTAAATTTACACATTGTTTATACCCTAAAACAAATTTTCAGGTTATTGAACTTCCAATCAAGCATCCGGAGTTATTTGAAAGCCTGGGTATTGCTCAACCGAAGGTGATGTTTTGTGCTCTGTTTCTAAATCTTTTTATTGGCTTTGTATCTTATGTTATGCTGGCTTGTAACCCTCCCACCCCTTCTTTTTCTTTCTTTTTTCCTTTCTGTTTTAGGGAGTTCTGTTATATGGGCCACCAGGTACCGGAAAGACATTGTTGGCTAGAGCAGTTGCTCATCATACTGATTGTACTTTCATTAGAGTTTCTGGTTCTGAATTAGTACAGAAGTATATTGGAGAAGGTTCCAGAATGGTTAGGGAGCTTTTTGTTATGGCCAGGTTTGTACTCCGTTTTATATTTCTGTTTTGTTTCTTTTACCCAGTGTAACCTGTAGATTTGCTTGTACTTGTGTTTACACGTGTTAACATATATATTTGACATCATGCGGAATAGAGGTGGTGAGTTTGGCCTATTTTCTTACAAATGGGTTGATCTCAGTTATAGCTTATGTCAAATGGGTAATAATTTACACTAGCTGTAAACTAAGACGGATTGAGTGGCCAAGCAAGTCCAAAGTGACCAAAGCATATATAAATGCTCACCACTTCATAAATGTATTTATTAAATAGTTAGATTAACATCCAATACTATAGTTTTTAATCAGATTGAATACATTAAATGTTAGTTAAAGTTCAAGGGAAAAGGACAAAAGTGATGGCGCATACATTAAATTTACCTGTTTTAACCTAAAACTTGACCCAAGTGCCTTGGTTCACGCATATTACCAGCTATAGAAAAGGATTGCTGACTTCCTATACATGATTATTATCTCTTAAAATAGTAATTCTTGACAAAAAGGTAGATGCTGATTCTTGTTGACCAGGGTAAAGAAGTGACCCAAAGTGCTTTTAAATGTTTACTGCCTCTTAAAGGGCTTCATTCAAAACATTAAATTTCTGTATAAATAATACAGTTTTGTAATCATATTTGATACATCTGTTATTTAAGATTCAAGAAAAAGGGACAAGGTTAACCTAGTTCAACCCGACCATGATTTGAAATGTTCAATGTTACCACCCTGCTTCGAACCTGTTTTGAACCATGCCTTTGCTTGTGCAGGGAACATGCACCATCAATTATATTTATGGATGAAATTGACAGTATTGGATCTGCTCGAATGGAGTCTGGAAGCGGGAATGGTGACAGTGAAGTCCAAAGAACAATGCTGGAGCTTCTTAATCAATTGGATGGATTCGAAGCATCAAACAAGATCAAGGTATCTTTTGTCATTATCAACTCCAATATTTAGATATCTATATTTGAAGATTTTATACTTAAGCAACTATCTTAATGTTCCCAGGTTTTGATGGCTACAAATCGTATTGATATCCTGGATCAGGCCCTTCTTAGACCAGGAAGAATTGATAGGAAGATCGAATTCCCAAATCCCAATGAAGACGTAAGTAGTTGGATTCATCTCTTTCATCATCCTTCTTTAGGGCTATTATAGTATTGTCATTATAATCTAATCATTGAAATTTCATTATCACTAGGCCATGCCTTGATGAATATTCTATTATCTAAAGTATATCAAAAAAATAAGGTGTTGCCTCTAATTTGTTTAATAATCTTCTTAACAGTCTAGGTTTGATATCTTGAAAATTCACTCAAGAAAAATGAACTTAATGCGTGGCATTGATCTGAAAAAAATTGGCGAGAAAATGAATGGTGCTTCAGGTGCAGAACTTAAGGTTAGTTATTGACTTGATCCTAAAAAAGCTTCCTGAACTGGATTAGTCATGAACCCATTCTGTTAAATATCAATTCCATACTAGCTGCATCATAATTGACTATTGAGGGCTAAAAATAAAAATGTTCATTTTTTTGGTAGGCGGTTTGCACGGAGGCAGGAATGTTTGCATTGAGAGAAAGGAGAGTCCATGTGACACAAGAAGATTTTGAGATGGCGGTTGCCAAAGTCATGAAAAAGGAAACCGATAAAAACATGTCTCTTCGCAAGCTCTGGAAATAAATGCCATCGGGTTTTTTTTACTTTGTAATGGTGCAAAAAGAATTCTGTATGGAATTATGTTGTGCAAACTTTCTTCCGGCTTTACTCTTTCGAGTTTCTTAGCTATCTATGATCTTGGTTCTCACTTTATATAAGTTTTGACTATTTTGATTCGGATTATTCGGTCTTGTTGAACTTAAATCAACTCAATTTCATCTATTGGCTTGAAAGCACGAGCAAATGCAAAGTAGAATTTGTTTATCTTAGTAGTTTAATGGGTCATGTTACTTATGTTGAAGTTTTGGGCCAGAGCCGGCTCTCAAAACTGTTACATATGTGAGATCTGTATTTTGTTGGAATGTTGGCATTTCATTACTGTTTGTGTTATGGAGACGTTTGAAAGGAATCTACATATTTATGTGTTATGGAGACCTATAAAATAGGATCAATACACAAATTAAATAATAATATTTATTTAAATATGATATTAATCGCACTCCGGCAACCCATGTAAAAATAATTCAATTTAATTTCTCTACCGAATCTTCATTTATAAAACAAGTATAATTTTCTTTAAAAATCAAGTCTAAAAAACTTCTAATTTTTTATATTTTTTTTATGTTAGATGAGTATAGAACGGGCCGGATTAAAATAATGTATTGTTACTGTACTAGAAAATAATAATGACATTAGTTTAATCAAAACTATTACTTTTGTAAACCAACAGAGATGAAGAGGAAAAAAAATTGGTATGTGAACCTGAACCATCATCTGAACCTGAACTATCACCTAATCTTGTCTTTAACCCTACGAATAAGAACAAGACTAACTCCGAGGCGCTAAAGATGTGTATATGTTTTAAGTATCACTTGGGCATGACAAAATGCATTCAACATGTAACAACGCTTGAAGACTAAATATAAATTAAAGAGCAAATACATGCGGAAGAGATGACAACTAGAACATCTTATACATTATCTGAAGAATAACTCACCTACGATTTGTTGAGTTGCATTGGCAGCAACAGTTTCCATACAGAATTCTTTTTGCACCGGAACATGAAGAGATTTTTTTCGTAAAAATAATCCTTGAATTTAAATGAGATGATAGTAGTAATAAATAATGGGGAGTAATAATTTTTTAGAATTGGTGGAGCGGGTGTAAGAGAGTCAACCCGATCCATGAACTTATAGGCACCACATGGCATGAAGATAAGGACCTAATTTCCAAAATCGGTTCGTTGGTTCATTCACCAACTTGTTTCTTCCCCCAAATAATATCATATCATTCTTCACGCGTTTTTCAGGTAAACACAATCAATCGATCAAACAATTCTCAGTTATTCATCCACAACTAGCTTTAATCCTTTCTGCTTCAGTTGATTTAATCTAGTTCTTCATTTTAACAATCGTTAATTCTAGCTTTGCTCCTTGTTTGATCGATATTCTAGGGTTTCTGATCATCGATTAGGTTAAATGAACGGAGAATTGCAGCTGGAATCGAAGGGATTTGAAAACCCTAGCGATTCAGATCCTCTGCTTCCGAATCGTCATGAAGTTGATTCTGAATCACCCTCACCACCACCACCGCCTGCCGCTGCCAGCTCTAGTGATATAAACGATGAAGATGTTGAAGGTGGTTCCATTGCTACTTGTCGTATTTGCCTTGAATGCGACGGAGAAGAAGGTCATCAATACTTTGTTTTTCTCAATCTATCAACATTTTGTTTAATTTAGTTTCATTCTACTAATCTATTAGTTTTATGCTTCCAGATGTTGCTTGGTTATATTTGTAGGAATAGATAGTGTTGCAATTTCAGTTATTCTTTTAATATGTTGTTTACAAAGGATGAAAATCGCACAAACATGCTGCTTTTATGTACCTCATTTTCTCTTCTATCAATTAATGTACCACTGGTATCACAAAAACTTGTACATATTTGAGTAAAAGAGCAATCGATCATGGTCGCAGCCACTTTATCAAGGCTTGCTCAAGTTAAACTAGACTAATTGAGCTATGGTGGATTGGTGGTGTATACTGTATAGGTCTACCTCTGTTTGGGTCTAGCAGGTGTTGGGTATTACGTGTGGAACGAGCTAGAGTACATATTGTTGCTACTTGATATTAATTGAATGTTTGTTCTTGTAGTTTTTCTTCTATTTTGGGTAAGAAAGAACTCCTGTGACTAGTTGTATGATAGCTATTTACTTTTATTTTGTTCTGCAGATGATGATCTGATATCTCCATGCATGTGCAAAGGCACCCAGCAGTTTGTGCATCGTTCATGTCTTGATCATTGGAGATCTGTCAAGGTGAGGTCTCACTGTTGTGTGTACTGTTTGATAATAAGGAATAAAAGATTCCCTGCTTCTCATACGTTTCTGTTACTCTTAACAGGAAGGGCATGCCTTTTCACATTGCACTACTTGCAAGGCCCAGTTTCATCTTCGAGTTGTTGAGTTAGAAGAGAATTCTTGGCGCAAGATCAAATTCAGATTATTTGTTGCCAGAGATGTTTGCCTTGTATTTTTAGCTGTACAAACAGTTGCGTCTTCTAACTTCTCTTCTAGTTGTTGAGTTATAAGTTTTCATCTTTTATGCAAGAAATGCATGATGATCGTTATCTGGAATATAGTTATTAATGGTTTCTTAGCAATTCAATTCAAATATTCTATAAACAGGTTATTGGTGTGATGGGAGGTCTAGCGTATCTTGCTGACAAAGATGGGTCTTTTAGAGATTCTTTTAATGACAGTTGGGATCGTATATTGTCAAGGCACCCTATACCATTCTACTATTGTATAGGTAAGTTTGTTCCTTTATATCACTCAGCGAAAATACATAAGTTATAACTTAGATAATCTAGTAAGTTATTTCACAAATTACTGGTTGTCACTTGCCACTTTTCTAATTGCATACATTTAATGAAAGATATCCTGATTAATGCCTTGAAAAACCTAACTTTATGATGCAATTGCTGAATAATCTTCTCCAAAGTGGTTGGTTTAGCTCATTATTTATTTTTATTTTTAAGCTATTCTAGAGAATGTATACAAGTAACTTGAAATAAACCAATTTGGGATGAAGATCATAATGAAAGACTTCATTTCATGGGTGTGCACCTGGTGGCGCATTGGTCATATTTCATAATTGCTGACCTTGATTACACAATATATGGGAGGGAACAGTTTGGTCTTCCTTTTCATCGAATTTAAAATAAGACAACTTAGTATTTTATGCAAAAAACATGATAAAAATTTAAGTAAGAGTATGATGCAACCGAAGATTTTAGTATGTCTATTTCAGGAGGCTACACATGAAATCTTGTCATCTATATCTTAAGCACCTGTATCATTGCAACATATACTTATGTCATTGAGGCTCACTCAAGCTACAAGTATTAATTGTTTCAATAATATTTTGTAACTTTGTTTCACAGGTGTGCTTGTGTTCTTTGTGTTGCTCGGGTTCTTTGGGATTATATTACACTGCTCTTCTCTTAATAATGATCCACGGATGGCTGGCTGCCATAACTGTTGCTACGGTTGGGGGGTATTGGACTGTTTTCCAGCATCTATGGAGGCATGTTTTGCTCTGGTCATAGTATTTGTTGTCATATTCGCAATTCTCGGTATTGCATATGGCTTTCTTGCTGCCACCATGGCTATCCAGAGAATCTGGCAGAGACATTACCACATCCTTACCAAGAGAGAACTTACTCAGGTAATGTATCCGGGGCTTTGACCATTTTGACTTTGACATGCCAGTGAGAAACTGGCAATCAGGTAAACAAGGCTATTTTTGAAAATTGCTATATACTCGGTTAGCAAGGTATTTGCAGGGTTTTCGGGTTACGGGATTTCACGGTTACCAAAAAACACCACTTTTTTACTTGTATAATTTGCTTTAATCATGTCTGACAAAAAAGATATATAAATAGGCAATCTGCAAAATAACATGTAAAACACACTTTTCCACACATGGTATTGGCCAAACATGTGCAAAATGAATGATAACAAGTTGCTTCTAGTAAAGCATTTTTGTTTATATTTTGTAGGAGTATGTAGTGGAGGATCTTCAAGGGTGTTACACCCCTCCAAAATTGGAGCCGGAGCATATGGAGCGGTTAAAGATGCTAAAACTTTTGTAATAAGATAAACTACACACGCTTACTGTTGAAAATATCTCGAGTTTTAAAGACAAAAGTGATTATAGATAGCTTTGAACTATGTTGTAGATATATGAAGAAAAAAATGAATACTTGGTTAACTTTGTATTAAGTGCCACTCATGGATTCACATGGGTGACAGCTTTCTTTGTTGTTTTTTTCAAAACTTATGCCGTCTCTTTGAAGAAGAGTATATTGGGATCAACCTTTTTTGTAAGCAACTTATTTTTGTGTAGTGTGATTGTAAATTGCCTATTTTTTTTTCATATATTGTGTAAACTGATTGAAGAATAAAAGTTCACACGTGATGGATATAACTGCATCTAATTGGATCGGACATATTTTATGAGCTTTAACTTGTCCCCATTAACGATCGATATATTGATTACATGGAGTTTTAATCAGACTAAGTTTTCTGCTTTTTTTTAACCCAAACAAACATAATCCAGTGTATAGCACGAGATGATAGATTAGTGTTACTGCTATATTAGGGTAGAATGATTGCTCCCAATCTAACCTCA
The DNA here is from genome assembly GCA_030867185.1 of Tagetes erecta. Taxonomy (NCBI): domain Eukaryota; kingdom Viridiplantae; phylum Streptophyta; class Magnoliopsida; order Asterales; family Asteraceae; genus Tagetes; species Tagetes erecta. The sequence goes on from CM061492.1 coordinate 4,176,034, forward strand.
CACTTTCCTAACGATATGGAAAAAAAATTGTACGATAAGACGTCTCGACACTAAGACAAGGCTAATATCGATTTATTTGTCTTCTTAAAATCAGCCTTGGTTATATTTGTTATAACCGATCACGTTTCGAATGTGTGAAAATCTAGCGAATCAGTCTAATCTACCTTTATTTCTCCTCCCTTTTTACAACCTCAACGTACAAAACATGTTGGTTGTATCTCGAATAAAACAGTAAATCTATATATTTTTATTTATTTGATACGCTTCACAAATAGTGTTATTTGAATTATTATTATTGATGCGCAAAGTGTGTAACCATAGTTTGTTTGATAAGTCAATTTTCCATATTGATTTGTTTTAGCTGTGTTCCCGAGTTTAATTTAGGAAGGAAAAGAAAAGAAATGGAAGGAATGAATAATAATGGATGTGTTCCCGAGTTTCATTAAAAGAAAGAAAAGAAAGGAAATGTAGAGATGTTATGTTCCTGAGTTTATTAAAGGAAAGAAAAGAAAAGATTTGGAAGGAAAACAAAAAGAAAATGAAAGGAAAATGTTTCCTTTCAAATTGGAAGGAAATGGAAGGAAAGAAAGAAACGAGGAGAAGAGAAAAGAAAAGAAAAGAAAGGATTTGTTTTTCTTTCTTTTCTTTTCTTAAATGAACTCGGGAACACATCGTTAATTACATAATAACGACATTCTTAGTTGTATACACGCTTAAATGAAGTTTGGATACACACATAAATGAAGTAACATGATAATAACGATACAAGGGTATAACCGTAATTTCACACTTTACCCTTATCTTTGCCAACACTTCTTTTTTGTTTACTTCACTCCCCCACACTACTTTGCAATCTCCATAGTACACACACTCCCACACACTTAACAATGTCACCTTCCTCCACCACTTTACTCCTCCTCCTCCACCTTCTCCTCCTCCACTCCGCCACCTCCGCCACCACATCACCACCGTCCACCACCGCATCTCCACCATCTACCACCGTATCTCCACCATCCACTACCACCACATCCTCAACTCTAGACCCAAAACAAGTTAGAGCTCTCCAATCTCTCTACATTCCCACCACTCATGATCCTTGCACACAACCATCCACCACTTGTGACACCGCCACCCCCTTCCGCCACCTCCTCTCTCTCCGCCTCACAAACTGCTCCGACGACCTTTCCCTCTCCACCACCGCACTATCCTCCCTCTCAACCCTCACTTCCCTCACCTTCATCAACTGCCACCTCCCCATCATCCACTTCCCCACCACCCTCTCCACCAATCTCCGATCTCTCACCTCCATCAACTCCCTCCAACACCTCTCCGGCGTCTTCCTCAGCCGCTTCCCTAACCTCACCGACCTCACCATCTCCGGCGACAACATCAAAGCCTCCGGCATCCACATTATCACCTCCAATATGAAATCTTTAACCACCATAACCCTCTCCGGTGCTAATCTCACCGGAGTTATACCCAAACATTGGAACCCAAAACTTACCCACATGGATTTTTCAAGTAATAAACTCAATGGAACAATACCCACTTCCTTAACACTTCTTGACAGCTTAAAGCTCCTTAATTTATCATCAAATCAACTCACCGGAGAAATACCCAGTTCATTTGGTGACTTGATCTCTCTTCAAAACCTATCTTTATCATCAAATTCGTTGTCCGGGTCAATACCCGGATCCATATCTGGTCTTTCAAGATTGACCCATTTAGATCTGAGTTCAAATCAGTTCAATGGTACAATTCCCAGATCCATTTCTGAAATGAAGGGGTTGAAGTATTTAAATCTTGAAAAGAATAACTTTCATGGTGTTATGCCGTTTAATACTTCGTTTATTAAAAGTTTGGTTGTGTTCAAGATTAATGGGAATGAGAACCTTTGTTACAATCACTCATCTGTTTTGAAAAAATTGAAGCTTGGGATTGCTGCTTGTGATAAACATGGATTGCCCATTTTGCCCCCACCGGCAGCGGATGAACCGTCGTCTTCGGTTGATGATATGACTAGTGGTGATTATGATGATGATGGTGGGAGTGATAAGAAGAAAGATGGTGGTGATCATGGACCAAATAAGGTGGTTCTTGGTGTTGCAATTGGCCTTTCTGCAGTGGTGTTTTTGATTATTTTCCTGGTGATTTTGTCTAAGTGTGGTGGTAGATGTTGCTGTTGTTGTTAGATTGGTGATTAGATTACACTACAGCTTGATTATTCATATTTGTTTTATTCATTTGATGAACATGGAAATTGAAATGCTATGATATAGTACCTCGGAAATGTTATTATTATTCTTATTATGAGATTGTTATATAAGCGAAATTTGTTTCAGTTTTTAAAGATAGTAAGTGAGATTTGAATATGTGATGGCTGGTGTTTATTGTGGTTTGATTTGTATTTAATATCAAGTTTGTGTTATTTATAGCTTGGTAACAATTTTTTTATATGGCGTTTGATTTGCAAGTGTTTTTAAGACGGGATGTTAAACGTTTATATTAGCTTGTTTGATTTGAAGAGCAAAATGGAACTAGTAATAAGTAGTATTATGTGGGGAGCAAAGAAAGTGTGAAAGTGAGGAAAGAAAAAGACTCAAAATGGGTCAATGGTTAAGATTTTGTATATAAAAATTGACAACTAGAGAAATCATACTTGGACCAGCTACAAATTAGATGGAAAAAGATCCTAATATTAAAAGAACTAAACCGAAGCTAAATCTAGGAGTTATGGGCTCAAAAATCATGATCGAAAATGTTTAGGCGGGCCAAATCATACGACAAAATTATTGGCTACTAGGTTTAATACCCGTGTGTAACACACGGGTTAATAATAATATTTATAAATAAACTATAACATTATTTTATTGTAAATATTTAACAATTTAGCTTCATCAACTTATGTATTAGAGTGGGTGGAGTGGTAACGGGGTGGGTGCGGCCCCGAAGCGGCCCCGAGCGGGAACACCGCCCCACCCCCCTTCGGCCCCGAGTTTCGGTGTCTAATTTGGTGAAGTTTTCCCGAGTCCCACCCCGAAAAAAACGACCGTTGTGGTGGTCCCCCTCTTTTTCCAACGGCTAGTAAAACGGCTACATTTAAAAAAAAAAGTTTTAACATTAATATTAACTTATATATATACCATCCAAAACAAATATAAAATCACACTCTCAAACACACAAATCTCTATATTTTTATAAAAATGGAGTCATCAAGAAACCAATCAACCCGAGGCAAGCGTGGGACTCGTACCACCCGAGGCAACCGTGCCACTCGTGGCGGTATTTCACAACGCGGTCCAGTCAACCGTATTGGCTCATCCCAACACAACAATCCCCAACGAACCGAGTTTTCTCAATTTACGACCAACGAAGCCGGATTTTCTCAATTTTCTAACTTCGATTCCGGTTTTTCACAATTTGGTGGTGGTGGGGATTATACCCCCGTTCGTGACTTTCGGTTGGTAGATGAGCAAATGGATCAAGAATTTGATCCATTTTTTGGTTTGGATGACATGGAGGGAGAAGCAGTCCCGGAGACTCAACAACAACAACAACAACAACAACAACAACAACAACAACAACAACCACAACAACAACAACAACAACAACCACAACAACAACACACCAAGGCAAAATCAAAGCCTTGGACTTCTCAAGAAGAACAGGCTTTGGCTAAAGCTTGGATTTTGACCTCTGAAGACCCGTATAAGGGTAACAATCAACACTTTTCGGGTTTTTGGAGGAAGATACTAGCCGAGTTTAATGAACAACTCGGCTACGAGTCCGGAAGAACCTTACATCAGTGTAATTTAAAATGGAAAGATTTGAACACAAAGGTGTCATGTTATGGAGGAATTTACAACAATTTGAAATCTGGATGGGGTACCGGTCGAAATGACGCAGATGTTGAAAGAAAAGCACAATCTGATTATATGAAAACGATGAAGACAAAGTTGGCATTTAATCATTTTGCTGCATGGGACGTGTTGAAAGAGAGTCCCAAATGGTGTGGGGTGAAAACATTTGAAGAAATAGAGGAATCGAGCTCAAAAAAGAGCAAAACGAGCAAATCAACCGTCCCGTCTTTTCAAGAGGAGCGTGCTCATTTTGACTTAAACGATGAAACAGATGATCGAGATGTGCGAGAGGAGCCGGCAAGACCAAGACCTCCACCGAGACGCAAAGGAAAAAATCCGGTGGAGTCATCATCAACGGAGCGTGAAGAATTGATGAAGATGCTCGGCCAGTTCAACACCTGCAACCAAGAGGAAGCTGAAGACAAAAAACGAGTACGAGAAGAGAATAGGAAATTGAAGGAAAGGAAGGCCGCAGCCCGGATTGCTCGGGATGAACAAGCGAGTAAACTCATAGAATACCAACACCAACAAGCGATCGAGGCCGACAAAAATAGGGATTTAGAATTCATAACGAAGTCGCACGATCACTTGAGCGGACCGTTGTTGCAAGCCGTGTTGGCTAGAAAACAAGAAATCGCCGCTCGTTGGGGTTGGAGTGGATTTTAGTTTTTTTTTAAACGTATTTTTAGTTTATTTAATGTAATCGTTTTTTTAATGTAATCATGTTTTTAGTTTTAATTAACTTTTATTTAAAAAGTGTTAAAATATGAGAAATAAAAAAATATAAAAAAATGATGTGGGGTGGTGTGGGGTGGATACCGGGTAATTTGGGGTGGATGTGGGATGAATGTGGGGTGGAGTAAAAAGTGTGGGGTGGTGTGGGGTGGACTCCCCTCACCCTTATGAAAAATTACATACAAAATTTACCTCTAAAACTTCCTATTATAGAACAACTTTCTCTCTAAAAATAAGTCATAAAACCTTGATTTATTAGATAGATTCGTTCTAACAATTAGACCAGGATTTCATCGTCTGAAACGTACTTTTGATATTTCAATAGGAAGTTTCTCTTAATTTGTGCGGTTTTGATTTATTTCACTTTCTACGTAAAAGCACATGATGTATTTGACTTGAGTAGTTAATGTTTAGTTAGAAGGTCAATTTTACTAAAGATTGTTTTCATTTTTTTTTTGACAAAAAGTAAGTCCATGTCAAAATTACCATGCCATTCAATGCTAGCATTTTTGCTGCTTCAGCTTCATATATAAAGAATAAATTGCTTAAAAATTACTAATAACTATTTCATATTAGGAATAAATTGCTTGATAGAATAATTTAAAGATATGTTTGTTCTAAAAAACATAGACCATAATAACATGCATTGATGTGCATGAATAACATGAAACATATATTGATCTTTTAAAAGAGATGCATACAAAAACCTTACATTGTTACACGCGTAAGGAGTTTTTTCCCAAACTAGTGTAGTTACAAAAAATATTTACCATTTTGGTGTACTTTAAAAAGTATTTACCAATATGGGTAGTTTTCTTTATCCCTTTCATTTTTACCAAATCTATAGTTTTTTTAATTCTTTTCAACCAAAAATAAAATTAGAAAACATATAATGAACCAAAAACATTGTTTAATCATTATCCCTTTTAGAAAACACAATTCCGTAAACATAGCTGCAAAGAACTTATGTAATTGAGTTATATATTTGAACGCAGATTGTAACCAAAATATGCATCCATTCCTACGTATATAAACTTTAAGAATATAATACGCATGTATGTCTCTGTAGTCAAATAGATATACGAATATAAGTTTTTTTATAAACTTATGTAATCAAAATATACTAGTTTAAAAACGAACCGCGCGATATGGCCGTCGGGTCTTAAAGTTTTTTTTATTTTAAAAGCTACTTTAGTGGTTCTTAATGTTCGCGTTGACAACCATATAACGTTTTATGAGATTAATATTGATTCGTTGCAACGTAACATTTTATTTAAGTTTTGATAAGCCATGGTATGCATTGTAAAAAAAAACTGTTAACTCTTACTCATGATGTACTAAGATGGACTTATAATACTAAAATTAAAATATGATATAAAGGGTTTATATTCCAAAAACAGTTTATCGGGTTTTTTTTCTTCTCAATAAAATAAGTTTTTGTAGAACAATTTCATTATAACTTTTGAAAAGTTGGTTAATAACTATTTAATGAATTTAGAGAATAAATTATAATAATAACTATTTATTGTTTTAAAGTCATCCAATAAGTTTAGGAGTGAGAAAATATTATTAATTACAATTAAAGCATAAAATATCCATTTTGGTAAATACTTTTATAACTACATTAATTTGGTAAATAAGTTTTAAAATTACACTAGTTTGAAAAAAAACTCCACGCGTAAGTTTATGAACATTTTATAATAAATTCTTATTCCAAGTACAAAATCGCGTCTATTTCATATTATTTTTCTCAGAAATTATGCTATATCCTTTTCTAAAGCAGAGAGATGGAAAGGGTTACTGGGTTCAAAATATGTTTTATTAACAAAAAAAATTTCAAGAAAAAAAAGTTTTTAATGCCAAATATATCATTTGTTTTTAGAACATATACATGTAAAAATATCATCTTTTTCTTATATCTCCATGATTTGTTTTCGTTCCTCGACCGAACTCCCCGAACAGAACGTAAATGACGAAAGATTTGATCTATACTTAACTAGTTTAGTGCCCGCGCTACGCTCGGAACACAACATTCAAGTGATGCTTTTAAGGATATTCATGAACGTTCCAATAAGTTTTGAAACAAAACCGTGGTAAACCGAAACACGAAATATATTTTTAAAATTTAGTATAGCAATATTATACTCAAATTAAAGAGAATAAAATGCTCAGTTTTATGGTGTAGTTTATTTTTATTTAAAATCCATATAAAAAAGTTATGTATATTTATAAAACACTGAGGTCTTTAATTGTATATTATTAATTTTATCCATAAGTTTCATTTTCACACCCTATCAAATATAAACCGACTCATGTACACCCCTTGTAGTAGAGGGTTAAAAGTATAAATACTTTTAAATTTTTCAGAATTCTCCAAAATATTAGGGGACCAAAAATGTAATTAGTTTTATTATAATATATTATATATATATTTTAAATAAAAAATTATTATTATGAGATAAACTCTCAAATGATGCCACATAAGCCAAAAGCTTTAAAATTATGCCACATAAGCTTTTTTGGTTTTGCTATATTATATAAAGATTGTTTTGGTTACATATAAACAATTCATTGATGATTAAACCAAGTGTTATCTTGGATTTTGATCATTTACCTGTTGATCATTTGGACCATCATCACTGTCAAAAACCAAGTGATCACCGTCTCGGATGAGCTCAATTTCATCTATTACAGCACCCTCCATGTTCATAACCCTTGATGCCAAGAAACCGAACTTTCTAACACCAATATCCAACAACTCTTCAAAGCTTGGAGGTAAAAGTACAAGCTTCCCGACAACATCTCCTTTCTTAGGACAACTAACGACCACCCGACAGTTCTTGTCTTTCCCAAGCTGAACCATCTTAGGAGAGACCAAGTCAACATGTTTCTCACTGTTTGACATTATTCCAAAAAGAGAGTTGTGAAAATTATTAACCCTCCTTCGACTTTGACGAGGTTGATTTAATTGACCCTCATCCACATCACGGTTAACAGGTCGGATCAACATGGGGTCACTTTTAAACCGTCCAAGAAACTGGACATGTCGTGACTCAGCTCGTTGAAACGGCATGAGTGATGAGGTTTTGGTCAACCCAGTGTAGTCTTTTTCAGTTGACTTGACTGACAAGAAAAGTTTTCTTATGTCGTGGTGTCCTTGTTGGTCGGCTAGGTCTCTCGGGGTCCAACCGTGGTCATCAGGTTTGTCGATGTCTGCTCCTTGGGTTAACAGAAACTTGACCATCTCAATGTTTCCTTCACAAACCGCCACATGAAGGGCAGTTGAACCGTTGGTTTTTGGGATGGTTACATCTCCACCATGCTTAATGATTTGTTTGAGTGCGTCTAACTTGTTTTGCTCTGCGGCGATGCAGCAAAACTGTCCCACATCGCCGGAGAGTAAAGTGGCACCGTTGTCTTTTAATATTGTGATAACTTGTTCGTGGTTTCCCAGTATGGCCTCCCACAGTGGAACATTACCTTCCGAATCTGTATAGATCAAAAAACAGAAGAATATAAAAAACTAAATTAAATTATAATATTTTATACAGGTAAAGGTTTAGTGTCAAGATGATTGATGATGGCTACGTGGAAACTAAATTAGTTGACTTTAAAAAGTTCATAACTGTTATTAACTAATCATAGAGACGTGGATAATGATGCACATACATAATGAGACTTTTGTTTGTTAAAAGAAGTTAAAATAGAAAAAGAGGTCATGATTTGTGACATGTGTCTCCAATAATTCCAATTATCTGACTAACAAGTGGGAGTAATTTAGAAAAACATAATTTGACTTAAAAAATGATATTGTAACATCAAGAATGGCAAGAGGCAAGCAATGATTTGAGGGAAATTATAAACAATGTTATCAGGGTCGGTTAGTTGATCAAGTCAAACAGATCTATTGACCGTTAGAGCATTGGAAATGGAAATATTGTTTTGCTTTGAATATGAAGCAAAATACTAAAATAGCCTTTTAGTATGGTTGAAGAGTCGGTCCGGGTCGGTTTGGGGTCAGTTTACACTTTTTGTTTAATTCAGTATGTCCAATATGATTACAAAATTGAACCCTTTCACATAATAATAGGATAGTGCTTTTTATATAAAATGACTTTGGGGATCTAGTGCACTAAAATCACATTTTGGATGAACTTTTTCATTTTTAAAGAGTTGTTTTAGTATACCTGTTGAGATGATAAATAACCTGAATCAACTCATTTATAAGGATTTGACTGAATAAAGTTAATTACCTCTACTATTGGGATCAGCTCCATAATCTAGTAGCACAAGGACACAGTTAATGTTTCCTTGTGATGCTGCTATGTGCTGCAAGTGACCAAAAAAACATTCAGTTATGATATGCATTCGGGTGAATAGGGTTTTGCAAACTGTAAGAAGAACGTTATTTGTATGTTTTTCAATATATAATAAACAAACCAGGGATGTTCTTCCATTGTTGTCAGATTCGTTAGGATCGAGGCCTCGTTGTAACAACTTCTGTAGTAAGAGATCATCTCCCCTAAGTGAAGCAAAACACAAACTTAAGGGCAAGTCCATCCTACCACGAGCCAGCATATGCTCTGTCTCCAACAAAACTCCCTCCATAATTGGATCTTTTACATCTTTCAAATGCTGTTCGATGAATAAACAGAAAGTAAGTGTTCTTGTATCTGTTGATGTTGAATATTTTAATTTAATAGATGTATACAAATTACGAACCTTGAGGAGGTTGTTCATGATGATGGTCCCATCACCAACATTGGCTTGAATTATGTTCAAAAATGTAGTACGGTTCAACCGTAGTAACTGGCTTAACCGTTTGGTGCGAACTGTGAAGAGTTGTGGTCTGTAACAAAGAACACCAATCTCACCACAAAGTTCACCGGCTTTAGCTTCTCCAGCCGGCTGTAGTCATCAGATATCATTTTATTCAGTATATACTACCACATTAATATAAAAAAACTAAATATTTGACTGAAATCTTGCCTGTTCAACTCCATTTTTCGTAAGCAGAAGTTCCTGATCAAATGATTAACCATCAACACCGTTAAATAAATACCTTATTTTTAGGCCAACGGAAATAAAGTAAAGAAATTTAATACTCACTACTGCTCCTGTAACAAGAACATAGAAATCTGTTGGTGCTTCATTCTGCAAAATGACATCTTCCTTTGGAGGAAAATATTCGGCTTTCATTTCTGAAACCTTTAGACATGGTGGTACCAGTTATAAGTTTAAAGAAAAAGTCAAATCAAGGAAATATAGTTAGGGGTGTTTGGTTTGAAGGATTGACTTTGTGGGTATGGGTTTGAAGGAATGAGGATGATACCAATAAAACTCTGTAACCTCCAAACCCATATGAAGAGTTATGTTCATAAAACCATATTCAGTCCTTTTTGGATATTCTATCATGTTATTGAACACATACCCATAGTGATTCCTTAGGCAAACCAAACACCATCTTAGTTGACAAACAGTAAGTAGTACCAGCTGAAAAAGCAAGTCGTTTGACACGCCACGAAACAAGTAGGCCTTGTCTAGAAGTGAATAAAAAAGAAAATGAGAAATGCTTGAACGAATGGCTTTTGGTAGTGAATCAAGACTTTCTTGTTGCTGAAGTCCCTCAGAATCAGTTCTGAATTTTAAGCACAAGTGTGCAAGCATCTGATCTTGCAAACGAGCAGGCAACTGATTTCTCTGTGCAAAACTTGAAGCAGCTTGAATTGTGTCTCTCTATTTTCAAAACAAAATAATTTTAGTTCTCATAACCATGTGTCAAAATAAAATTAATGGATTAAGAAACAAATGTTCTTACAAATTGTCTAGTTTTGCTGGTTCCATGAACAACCAAGTTGGTCATGTTTCCTATTAAATATGATGTCATTCCAAGATTAAAAAGCATATAGCATATGACAAATATCATCTCCCTTCTATTTTGGGCATGTAAATCACCATATCCAACAGTTGTTAAGGTTGTAATTGACCAATACATGGATGTCACATAGCGAATCCACAAACTTTCTTTCTCAAAACTCTCATTACCGTACCCTATCCAAGTCTTGCCTGGATTAGGATAATGAGCAGCAAGGTAATAGTAGAAGCACCCAGCACAATGCACAGCAAAAAGTGTGACCTAAACAAATATATATAAATAATCTTAATTCACAATAATTTTTGTGTTATTAGACTATTAGGCCGAGAATTGCAAATTAGGTTACGTGTAGTAAATTTGCAGAAGTCAAACTACAACGTATGTCAAGGAGTAGTTGAAGCTAATAACTTAGTGCCCTTTCTTTTTATGACGTGTGAGATTTCATTATACAAAGTAACTACAAAATATCATTTTTAATAAAAAATACTTACAGCAATAAGCTTGGCACATCGGACCCAGAAGTAGTTGAAGTTCCTATCTTTCTCCAATCTGTCCCAAGGAGAAAAAGTTAGAAATATAAAACGAAGATGTTAACTCTGCGCAACCACCAAAGCCTACACATGTCAACTATAAAACGGAGAAAGCTTAAGTTGGAAAGAAGGTACCTTGCAAATAAGGAGCTAACTCTGCGCAACCGCCAGAGTCTACACATGTTAAACAAGCCATATGTTTGAAAACCATCACTGGATATCTTCCGAACTAACTCAGAAGGAATTGTGGAAATGACATCAAATACCAACCAAGTTCGTGTATATCTCCAAGCAATCTTCTTACGATCATCCACAAGAAGGTAGGTACTTTTATCAAGGTAAGCTAAGAAGAAAGTAAGGATAATATCAATCGCAAAGAATCCATTGACAACATTATCAATGATTGAGAGTGGTCGTCGTGGCTTTTTAAGAAATCCAAATTCAAAAGGGGATACCCAAGCGGTATAGAGGACCAAAACTACTAGATATGTCTCCCATGCCCTGAAAATTGAGTTTAGTAATTGTAAATCTGGACATGAGTCAATAAAAATATGTTACTTTTATTTCATTGTTTATGTGACCTACAATCATGATTCATGCCATAGACTATAATCCAAATTCAGGCTAATTTTAAATCATTATAACACTACTTGTTCCATAGGTACCAATGAGAAACATTTAAGAAATTAGTGAAGCAACCTCTTGTAAAGAGTATTAAAGATACAAACAAGTAGTCAAAATCAGTAAACTAGCAGTCAGCAAAACGATAGATCAAATCATCCGGTTCCATTCGAATTTCCCATCAACCACGCACCATTCAAACTTAAGTCAACAGATTCCAAAAACAGTAACTATTGTGAAGAAAAATACAATGTTGACAATGAAGTACATTATAATCAAATCATAATGAGATTGCCCATTGACTATGAACAGAATAATGTAGTACATTTAAATAAAACTTGCACAGCTCGAGGATTAAAATAATCACTAAAACCAGCAGTATGATTGAAGATTGATCAACCTTCAAATGACTTCATTGACAAAATGATGTCGAATCAAAACATCAATCCACCAGAAGAATTATGATTTATGAACAGATTAACACGCAGAATCATAACTGATAACTTCAAACATACAATCAGTGATCTAGTAACAGGATAGATTTATCAGTATACCTGTAACGGCGATCGTAAGGAGAAATGATAAAACTGCGAAGTTTAACACGGCGGTTGCTGCGAGCACCGAGAGAAGGTAAGATTGCGGTGGTCAGACTGTATTGACTACCGTCTCTAGACATCTGTTCGAGCTCTTTGCTACCACCGCACATTGAAACCCTAAAAACGCCATTTTTGTTGTTAATTTGAGTATCAAATATTTCCGCCATTTTTAGAACTTCAATTAGCTTCACCCTCTCTCTGTGTGTGCCTAACGACCTCTATATATATATACCACAATACGGTTGCATGTTTATTGGGCCCATCTTAATATTATTTTATTGTTTATGCCTAATACATATAAAGTGATCAACATATAACTAACTACCTTCAAATCTCTTGCGGGTGATGTGGTATTTTTATTTTTAGGTAACTTTGCAAAAACATAACCAAGTTTTAATTTTGTTCTAATTAAGTCACTTAAATTTAAAAATTGTTTCAATTAGGCCACTCACCTTCATATTTTATTCAAATTTGAGGTTTTAACATGTTGTTTTCACATGTTTTTCTTTACGTTTCAATTAAGAACTATTTTTTACATTTTTTGATGCTAATGTGAAGCGGTGATGTGAATTACAGGTTTATTTTTTGTATTTTTTATTATAATTAACATATTTTTAATTTTTTTTAATATACCTACATATATTACGTTTCAGTTTTTTAACATGCGCACACCACAATACCACATGTTCAAGTCCTTCCATGTTTGTGATGAGATATAAAAACTGGAAATGTAAATAATATGATTGTTTTAAGTCAATCAATCATTATAACTTGATTTATTCGTTTAACAAATTAAACATCTAGCAAAACCATCCTCAAGGGAATTCATGTGTACATGTCATGTGTAGCATGTGCAACATGTCAAAGGGTGGTAAAGTATACTAGTATAGGATTTTTTTAAATGTTTGAAAATGTTGAGGGTATTGTGTGTAATTAGTTGTGATGTATTATATAATAAAGTAGATATATGACCAGTCACATAATGTGACGGTCGAGTTTTGTATATGTGATTTAGACTCATATGTCAATAAAAAAGTTAGACATCTCGAACGTTACAGTGTAAGTCGTAATGCACCATGTTTATAGTAAAAGACGAATATATATACAAACATAAAAATCAAAATAATAACCAATAAAATCAGATGTTAAAGTCGTAAATATGTGACACTATAGTATGAAGTAAAAATTTTGGTTGAATAATTTTAATGATAACTAACTTGATTATTTATTTCTTTATCCTACTTAAAGTATTTCTCGAGATGATGTAATAATATTGCCGCCACCTATATAGGTAGGGTGTGAAGTATGATGGCCATCGATATGAAAACCCGCACGAAACAAGCATATTTAACCCCATTTTTTTTACTTTTATGTATTGGGTGAGGGTAGTGAGGGTATCATGATCCACACGACCACACCCACCAAAATTTTGAGGGAAATTGGATTATATTAATCCCAACTTTCACGTATTGGTCATTATTAATCCCAACTTTATTATTGGCCATTATTAATCCCAACTTTCACTTAAGTGGCCACCATTGAGCCTTCCGTTAACTTTCACTAACTCCGTTAAAAACTGATGACGTGGCAACTGTCATGTAACTTTTTTTATTCTTTTTTCCCATATATAAATAAATGGCAGCTGCCACGTCATCTAACACATGGATGCCACATCATCAGTTTTTAACGGAGTTAGTGAAAGTTAACGGAAGGCTCAATGGTGGCCACTTAAGTGAAAGTTGGGATTAATAATGGCCAATAGTAAAGTTGGGATTAATAATGGCCAATAGGTGAAAGTTGGGATTAATAGAATCGAATTTCCCAAATTTTGAAATGAGGATAGTTGTGAGGTGAAGGTATTATAAGGTTATCTACTGACTACTCACTTCACCTTTAGAAAATACCTTATTTTTTTTCTTCTTTTCAAGTACCGTATGTATATCAATAAATATATGTATATAAAAAGTACAATGAAGTTATTAATCTTTACGTATTATAAAGTCATCATAAAAAAAGTCAAAAAAACGTTTTGGGATGCCTCATGTTCAACCTCTTAGTAAATAGTAATACATAAAGTTGAAGAGGCCCATTTATAATATGCGAGAAAAATGACTTTTAGTGTAGTTGTTTAATACTTGAACTGTAGTTATTTAATAAGTTAGTTGAATATTGGCTTCATATATATAACGGATCAATCGCAACGATCACTTGCAAGCAACCCCTCAACTCAATTGAATGCCATAACGTACGTTCCTAGCTAATAATCAACCCCCTTCAATTCCTTCTTCTCAACTTGTCAATTTGCTTTTGCGGTAATTTAATTTGTATAAACATAATCAAGTTTTAATTAAGAGTCTGTTTATTTCACCTCTTAATGGTTCAATTCAGTACTTAGTTATTCAGCATTAAGAACGTTTGTTTCTAAAAAAAAACCATCTGAATGGTTCAGTTAAGTGCTGAATGGTTAAGATATAGAACATGCTGAATAGAACTGAATGAATATACCAAACTTATCATCACCTGAAGTTCTACCCTAACATCACTTCCGTTGATAAAGCCTCTTAATGGTTCATACCTCTTAACCATTCAATACTTAATGATTCAGAATCGATTTTGCCAAACAACCCCTAAGGGCCTGTTTGTTTCACCTCTTAGTGGTTCAGTTCAGTGCTTAATCAATCAGATTCAGTATTCAGAGCGTTTGTTTCATAAAAAAGAGCCTCTAAATGTAAATGATTCAGTTAAGTGCTGAATAGTTAAGAGATTGAAAGATGATGAATGGAACTGAATTAAGCATATACCAAACTTACCATCACCTGAAGTTCTACCTTAATATCTCTCTCATTGATAGAGCCTCTTAATAGTTCAGACCTCTTAACTATTTAGCACTTAATAAGTCACTCAAAGTTTGTTTTGTGTTGATTAGATCAGTGAAGCTTATGTTTCAATCCTATATATTTAACCTATATCACTTGTAACTATATATTTTTTCTAAAAAAACTTTCAATGGGCGCAAAGAAAACACGAACATGACTGTGGTCAATCAACAACCCAACTACATATCAAGTAAACTAATTAACTTTAATGATGCTTATCAATATGAGTATGCTATTTCATCACCATTAACTGTAACAAACCATCTTAATATGCAGACATTTTACTTAAAAAAAATTTATATCAAACAAACTAATTAACTTGATCTATGTTTTCTATCCTTTTATGTTCAGTGGATTTATCAATAAAAATCTTTCAATCAAGCGAACACCTGCATCTTCATCTCATACATGAAACATCAATATTAATTCATACATCCCCTATTAACTAATGAAACTATTGTAAACTAATAGTGATCATTAAAAACACGGGGTAACACTGTCATTATCATAATTTTCATTGGTTGTACGCAGGGCCGACCTTGCATAGGGCGAGGCGGACAATCGTCCCGGGCCCAGTCTCTCAGAGAGTCCAAAATTTCAAATTCTTTTATAAAATATAATATAATTAATCACATATGAAAATATAGTATAATTAATCACATATGAAAATATAGTATATATAATTAATTAAAAAGCTAGTTGAGAGGAAAAAGGAAATATAATAACATGTTAATGTCATGTCATTAAATAACAAGGAGTAAAATATAAAATTATAAGAAAAGTAATCATTTATTATTTAAAAATCTTACATAGGGTTTGAGAATAATAAATAATTGGATCGCAGAAAATAAATTCTATCAGGTAATTGACTTTCTCGACATATAATTTAAGGAAGAGTCGGCTACGAAGAATACTATAGGGTGTGGCATGTGATGCTAAGAGCTTCATCTACACGTAGGTTATCTTATATTTAGATTATTGAATTTAAATAATTCTAACCTTAATCTGTTACTCAATATTAATCTTAACGCTAACAAAATTTATGTTTTATAATATAAAAGTTGAAAATCCACTACTGTTTGTCAGTGTTCATATCAAATTGAGTAAACTTCTTTTTGTCTCTGAGGTTTATTTAACATAACGGTTTGCATACAATAGTTTCAAAATTGCGTTTTGTCTCCCCGGGGTTTACCTAAAATAACGGTTTGCATACAATAGTTTCAAAATTGCGTTTTGTCTCCTTAAACTTACAACTCTGTCATTGTTTGCTACATTCGAAATAATTCTGTGAAAAGCAAACGTTAGTCAATCCATGTGCCCCTCACGTGAGGGGCACTTTAGTCGTTTTCAAGGCAAAACTTATTTAAGCAAGAGGAAAAAGAAAATGTTTGAAAATGACTAACGGAGCACATTAGACTGACTAACGTTTGATTTTGATGAAATTAATCCAAATGTAGCAAACGGTGACAAATTGGAAAACACAAGGAGGCAAAACGCAACTTTGAAACTATTGTCTGCAAACCGTTATTTTAGGTGTTTCAGAGAGGCAAAACACAATTTAAAACTATTGTATGCAAACCGTTATTTTAGGTAAACCTCAAGAAGGCAAAACGAAGTTTACTGTAACAAATTAATAAAAAAAAGCGTTTAAATAAAGGAAATTTATAGAAGGTGATTATCAATAGTATGTAACAATATATTGAAATTATTTTTTGTTTATATGAATGAAAAAGTAAAAACTCATAAAATCGCCAACTACCAAATTTATTTCATTATCGTTTCCTTTTTGGGAGGTCGTTTGACATTTTATTTTGACTTTTGAGGAAAAAATCGATAGAACTAGAAGGGCGCCATATCTTAATGACAAGCAACTGCACACGACGAATGCCCATACCTCTTTACACAAAGGTCAACGATTTCAGTGAATTTGACCAAAATATAATAATAATATTATTATTAACAGCAATAATAGATAATAATAATAGTTATTAGAAACTAATAATAATAAAACCGCTTTATCCATAATCTAGTTGACTTCGTTTATAAATCTATGGACATGAGATTGTTTATTATTTAACCTAAATTTAAAATGCTTGTTGAGCAACATGATGCTGTTCTACATACGCTGGCATCATGGAAGTACTAATTAAAATACCAATGTTTTGAAAACCGGACCGGACACTGAACCGTTATTTTAATTTTAATGGTCGGATCGGTCGGACCACGGTCGGACCGGGGTTGGACCGGGGTAGGATTGTTGGAAATTTTTGTATAACACAAAAACATTTTGTGAAAAATACAAAATAATAAATAAATTGATGTTATAACTTTGAAGTTATTATGAGTTTCAACTAGTTAATTGTGTTGAATATATGTTTCAACTCATAATTAATTAAGTTGAATAAGTGTTTTATGTCATGTTTATGGACAATGAATGAGTTGTTTCAACTCATTCTTGTCCTATAAATACCAAGGTGAACCTTGGTTGAAAAGACACCAAATACTACACCAATGAACTCCAAATATGAAAAGTTCTCTCATTCTTTCTCTTCTAATATTTCTAACATATTTGATCTTGTTAGTCTCTTTTCTTAAGGTATAATTTGGGTTGTGAGTCAATCCCGGCAGTACATACTGCTTCGGCTGTTGTACCCTGGGAAACAAACGAGTTCTCTTGGGAGACTCGGAATTTGTTTTAAGGGACCCGTGTTGAACACGAATCCTCAGCCACGATTATGCTTCTGCTTCTACTCATTTCTTGTATTTCTAATTTTTCAGTTGTAATTGTATTGTAATTTACTTGTTTTCTTTATTTTCTTTGTATTGTAAATGAATTTATAGAAGAATTTTATGTTTTTGTACGAACGGTTCCTACAATCTTAAAACAAATTTTTTTTTAAATCACCGTTCGTATTTAAAAAAATATATATATATATAGTCATTGTTCGTATCTCAAAGTTGGACTTAGAGTACTTGCATTTGACTTTTTTCTAGAACCGGATTTTATTTACAAAGAAAGTGGTTCAAATTTTACAATTTTTATCATTTGTTGGTTTTGATTGAGTATAATTTTTGTTTATGTATAAAAGCTTTTGTAGTTTTTCATAAAACTTGAATCAGTTACTTTGAGAGTTTAAATTCTTATGAGTTTCTTTTGCATTCAAAAGTGGGTTTATTTTCATTACAACCATTTTGGTGAATGGTTCAATGTGTTAAAGCAAAAAGGTTGAAAATCCAATTTTGTTTTAAATCAAAGTTTTCGAAACCTTATGTGGTTTCAAGATTAAAACTTTGAATTAACCGTTTGTCGGTTTCATGATTAGTTTTCATATGCGTGTTTAGAATGATTATGCTTGTGTACGCATTTTACGAAAATGAATATTTCTTATTTGCGAGTAAGAAATCGTTCATATGTGAAACTTGTGTTTTAACATGTGTGTTAAAACCTAATGTTATTCTAACTAAGTATTAGAAGAGATTCTTTATAATATAATCAATTTTGTATTGATTTAGTATTAATCTTTTAAATTTAAAAATCGTTTTTTAGAAACAAATGATGAAATCATTATTCACTCGAAAACGTCGACAATCATTATCATTAATTAGGCGTGCTTTACAAATGATCATTTTATAAAACTTTTTGCTTCAAAACATTTTGCAAACGTTTTGTTGGAACCTTTCATTACATGAAACCATATGCTTAGAACGTTCGATGTAGACTTTTTGTTGACTAATGTGCGTTTTAGAACCCATTTACTTATCTAGCATGTGTGTTAGATATGACCTAAATTTTATGGTCTAAAAGCGGCTTATGTAGGCGTTTATTCTTAACATGTGTGTTAATGATGAATTTAAATAAGAGTGTTTTATGTAAACATCTTATCTCTAACGTGTGCGTTAGAAGTTATATATTCAATAAAACTATTTACAAATTTGGGTATTGATTTCCGTAATCAAAATATAAAATTAAAATAGTTTATTTCGAAACTGCTAAGTTCATGTTTTGGCAAAATTAAGATTTGGTTTATAATCAAATAAACCAAAAGTTTCACATAAAATGTTAATATAGTTTGTTACTCTTGTGAAAAGTAACACGTCATAAAACAATAATAGATTCAAGTTGACTATTTGATGAAAAGATAAATCTTAGTTGCTATGAACATATATAATTGTTCAAATACTAATACTTGTGAACAATTTATTATATAAACAACATGATGTTTTATATCAATTTTGTGATTGTTCAAAGTGGGAGTACCACTATGGGAGATCAATGTATGATTGTTCAAAGTCCATACGAGTCAAGGATGAAACCTTTTGAGAAAAAGAGAAAAAAAATTATGATCCTATATTGAATGATGATATATGTATGTTTGTGTAACTTACATATTAGACTTTCTAAAATATTGAGATTTTAGGATGTTGAACAACTCTCATTGTTTGTTTAAACTATGAAATGAATGTTGTGAACGAATATTAGGATATTCCTTAAAAGCTGTGAAGAATCAGAATGATGCATCTTCTGTTCACATGCTAGAGTATTGTAGTCTAAAGCATGCTAGACTAGTACTTGTTAATTATGTGGCTCTGGGGAGACTACTAATTATGTGAAACATTCAAGTCATATACAACATAAAATTAAAGTTGTGTATAACACAATGTGAGTGACGGTTGTCATTCAATCTAAGGAAAGTCATATAGCTTATAGAGAACTCAATTTTCTAGATCTAATCTAGATGGTAACTTAATGGTATTTTAAGTTTGAGATGGTTGATAACAACCTATGACAAGGCATGTGTTGCTTTAGTCGGTAAACAAGTATTTATGACATCATTGATACAAAGACGTTGATCTTGTTCAAATCATGGATGTCTAATACTATATTTAAACATATTCTATCTAAGTGCAACAAATGTGGGGGAAGCCATTTAAGAAATGGTATTCGAGAAATTTTCTCAAACCCGTATCAAAAGGGAACCTTTTGTTGAGCCAAATATAATGCAAATACGTGACCGAATCTACTAGTTAGACTCAAAGGTCAATTAGTTATATTTGACATCCAACCACTAATGGCATGGATATGTTAGCCTTGAAATATGTTTTTAAAGACAAAAATATACCTACATTCGGGTTGATACCTAGGGTCACTGTCTTAAAAATGTAAAAAGGCAAGATTAACTTATGAGTTAATAACACATCATAACAACTCATCTCAATTGCAATTATCTATATTGACTTGACGAAGTCATAGATAATGGTTTTGGATCCAACAACCGTGGGTTGATGAGAGACGGAGTTGTGGAATGAGACTAAAGCCCATGAAAGAAGATATATGAAGGAAAACCTAACTTAGTTGACTGGAGATCCCAAGATCTAAGTTCAATAGGACAACCTACTCATATATCTAAGGGTGGTCACTGTGGGGGCATAGCTAATATACAAGTCGATATATAAGCTAATATGTATATATAAATATTTATACATGTCCTCCTAAACTATAAAGGGAGCTTAAATACTTCCTAGTCCATTCCTATAACAACAGTGACATGTTGTGAGGCTAAGCATACCGTATGGTTAATGATTTGCGAAATCATAGTAACCTTAATGCTTTTAATGATTTTTTAGATAAATCACCTATGTGAAAGAGAAGTGGGGTCGCTTCGAATGAAATTGTGGGGTGCGCAATTCCTAGAGCTTTCGCAGAACCAGGCTAGTGTGCCATGACCATAACGGACACGACAATGAGGGTTTGACTGAACCAGGGAGAGTGTTGTGTGAAGTGTATTGTCGTCTCCATAAATGGTGGTTGGTTCAAGGACATCACGTCTACCGAACCACTAGAAGACTAAGTATGCATCACAACGGAAGGTTCAAAGGTAACACCTACCTATCCGGCAATACTCAACCGCTAAATTATATCTAAGGAACTAGTATGTAACGATCAATTTGGATTGTTGGAATAATATGTGAAAATGAGTTTTTCACGTGAGAAAATGGGTTTTTCATTTGAGAAAATGAGATTTTGTCTTTTTCCCATGTGGGGGATTGTTGGAAATTTTTGTATAACACAAAAACATTTTGTGAAAAATACAAAATAATAAATAAATTGATGTTATAACTTTGAAGTTATTATGAGTTTCAACTAGTTAATTGTGTTGAATATATGTTTCAACTCATAATTAATTAAGTTGAATAAGTGTTTTATGTCATGTTTATGGACAATGAATGAGTTGTTTCAACTCATTCTTGTCCTATAAATACCAAGGTGAACCTTGGTTGAAAAGACACCAAATACTACACCAATGAACTCCAAATATGAAAAGTTCTCTCATTCTTTCTCTTCTAATATTTCTAACATATTTGATCTTGTTAGTCTCTTTTCTTAAGGTATAATTTGGGTTGTGAGTCAATCCCGGCAGTACATACTGCTTCGGCTGTTGTACCCTGGGAAACAAACGAGTTCTCTTGGGAGACTCGGAATTTGTTTTAAGGGACCCGTGTTGAACACGAATCCTCAGCCACGATTATGCTTCTGCTTCTACTCATTTCTTGTATTTCTAATTTTTCAGTTGTAATTGTATTGTAATTTACTTGTTTTCTTTATTTTCTTTGTATTGTAAATGAATTTATAGAAGAATTTTATGTTTTTGTACGAACGGTTCCTACAAGGATAATTGTAGATTTTTCAAAGTAATACCTAAGATTTCCAATTTAGATACAAAATAAGTTCAATAATATTAAGTTATACCATATAAGTAATAATCCAAACAAGTTCTAACGTCAAGAATCACAAAAAAATCATAATTTAAACAAGTTTTAACGCCAAAATAATACGAGTTCATCATTTTCATCACTTAAAAAATCAACATATTGACTTTCATTACAAAAAACACAAATATAAATGATGTATACATAAAATCCATGAAAATCAAAACATAAAAATAAACCCGGTTCAATAGCGGTCCGGTTCCGGTCCGACCGGACTGGTTCGCACGGTTCAAAGCGGTTCAGAAACATCAATCAAATCGTGTCTAATTAAACCGGGATTATTTAAAAAAGCGGTCCGACCGGTCGTACCGACCGGTTTAAAAACACTGTAAAATACATGTGTTATCAAGTTTGTAAGTATTTATGTATCTTTACACTATGGTGTTAAAAAGTTCTTTAAAAAGGACTATATATGGTATAATTAAAAACTATGAAAATCGCATGTTATGTATATCGGTATTATATGTACTATGAGTCACACGTAGCTCGTTTGGTCAGCATGTTGGTTTGTTCATTGTTGGGGTGTAAATTAAAAAATATATAAGTACTTAAACGGGTGAGATTGAAGTTTACTAAATAGACTTTAAACAATTAAAAAGTAAATTTTAAAAATTATGTGATTACCCGGATCGAGTTGGTTTTAGTAGTATTTAATAGAAAATTTAATGTTTCGGAGAATTATTGATTAATATTTTGATAATTGATATTTTTACTTTTATAAGAATATGATAATTTTTATGTAATTGATATCAAAATATATTAATTTGAATATGGTAATTATTTTTGTAAGTAATAAGGAAATATGTTACTTTTATGGTCGTGTTTTGTGTAATAGTATGGGGATTAAAATACAGTGTTTTAAAACCCGGACCGGACCGGCCGGTCGAACCAGTCCGACCGGGACTCGGTGAACTAAGCGGTCCGGTTCGATAGGTTAAAACGGGCTGAAAATTAATCGGCCGGTCGGTGAATTTCCACGGTTGAACCGGTGGAGCGGGTTGGCGGTCGAACCAAATCCCAACCAAATGAATAGAAGAAGGTCAAATGAAGAAGACGAGGTTGACGATGAGAGTTTTGGGGACTGAATGTAAACTCGATCCGAGTGAGTAGTTGTTGAAATATGTTGGATCTTGAACAAAAAGATGAATGAAAATGATGAAAGAATGTTTGTTATAGCTTAGAAGTGGTAGAGACAGGTATAAAGAAATTAGGGCTAGAGAAATGAAAAGGGAACATATATTACTTACAAGTTCATTAACCCCTTAAGTTATATCCATGTAAAAGTTTAATCCATCAAATTTATGTTTTTTTTATAAAGCTACACTTCAACATTCTAACTAACAACTTACATAAATATCAATTAAATTTAAATAATCTAATATTTTAATATATAATCTAAATTTAATATTAAAAGGTAAATATATTATTTATATTTATAATGTAAAACAATCATAAATCCGGTTTGACCGATCCGACCAGTGGGCCGGTAAGAAGTCCGGTTCGTTGTCCAGTCCGATTTTTAAAACATTGTTAAAATACAATATATTATTAAGCGGGAAAATGATGCCACAATAACTCCGTTAAATGCCATGTGAAATCAAAACTCTATATTATTAAAAAGTATAGATATATTACAATTTACAAATACCGGCCTCTCATAAAAAAACGTATGCATCTGAGGGGCTGTTTGTTTACCTCTTAATGGTTCGGTTAAGTGCTTACTCATTCAGCATTCAGAGCGGTTGTTTCAGAAAAAAGAGCCTCTGAACGATTCAATTAAGTGCTGAATGGTTAAGAGACAGAGAGATGCTGAATGAAACTGAATGGAGCGTATATAAACTTTATATTCATCTGAACCCCAACATCTCTCTCATTGATAGAATCTTTTAATGGTTCAGACCTATCAACCAGTCAACACTTAATGATTCAGATTTTGTCAAACAACCCCTGAGTGTTTGTACCCAATGGTTTTCTTCTTTTTATTTTTTCCTAACATCATACTATATAAAACTTAAGTCTCCCTGACACTTAGAATCGTATTACCCAAACGTAACAAGAGTATCTTCTTGTGACTCGACAATCTGTTAGGAACAAGCGGTACGCGGAAGCGAAACAACACACACGCACAAACGAATATCACGCAGAAAGTTAGAGACACGAGAATTATAGTGGTTCGGTCCCAATTGACCTACGTCCACTTTGCAACTAGGGTTTATATTATTAGGTGCTCACAAGATACAATTACAATCATGGGTATATATAAGACTATGATTAGGGTTAGTAAATAAGGCAAGTAGTAAACCTAATTAAGGTTAACACAATGGGCCCCAGGCCCAAACTGGACCAAACCCAAAAACCCAAAAGCCTTCAACCCAACAATCTCCCACTTGAAGGCTTTATGCAGTCCATAAGTGCCTATCCAAGTGACCCAGATTCAGTAACTTCAGTATCTTCAGAATTCAAGTCTTCCAAGCCTCAATCTCCATAGATTAGCTAAGACTTCATGATCATCCCTAGTTGCCACCCCCACTCATCAATTACATGAATGGGCAGTTGAAACTCTCCCGAGCTCCAACTCATTCTCTATCTCAACTGGTCCGCACAATCTCCCAGCTCCAGAGATAACCCGAGAATCACTTTCCTCATTTAGCAAGACTTCTATAGGAGAGATTTTCACAGTCCGATTAGCGGTCTTCAAAACCCATCGTTGTTTTGTAACTGTACCCGGAACACGCCGCGCGCTCCCACTGTCACTAAACCCCCGACTCGGTTTAAACCTCCGAACCCACTCAGCTTGAATCACCTTCGCACAAGGTTCACCTCTTGCAAATTGAACCTTCTTTCGCCCCTTAGATTCAGCGAGTCTAACTTTGTTCTGAGGAACGGTCATACTTCCCTCAGTAGATACGTCCACCATGTATAACGATTCACGTCTGTTTCCACGAGCGATCACTAGATTACCTTTAGTTACCCTCCATTTATCTCCACCAAATTTTACTTCCAGTCCATGTTTATCCAGCTGACCGACAGAGATAAGTTTACTCTTCAAAGCCGGAATAACCCTGACGTCTTTCAAATTCCATGTGGTTCCCAATGGAGTAACTAAATTAACATCACCCATGCCCGTAACATCAAGGACCTCACCATTAGCCATTCGTACCTTCCCAAAGTTACCAGTTTTTAAATTCACCATCGTCTCCCCGCTGTGCGTAGCATGAAACGACGAACCAGAATCCATGACCCAAGAGTTTGTAGACTCTACACAGCAAACCAATGCATCATCTCCAGAATCTTCATCTGAATGAACATTATTCACTGACCTTTCATCCTTTTTCATAGGACCAGGACACTCACTTTTGACATGCCCTTTTTCACCACAGTTCCAGCACTTCACATTCTTCCGAGCTCTAGAAGAACTTCTTCCACGACTCCCATTGTTCCTGTTATTGTCTCTTCCCCTGCCAACACTGAATATACCAGTAGATGATCCTCCGCTAGAGTTTCTTCGGCGAACGTCTTCACCCAAAACACTATCGCGGATCCGATCAAACTTAAAGTTTTCGGTCCCCGTAGTTTCAGTGACCGTTGTCACAAAACCAGACCAACTTTCAGGCAAAGAAGATAACGGAATCACAGCTTGAGTATCATCATCCAACTTCATGCCTACAGACGATAATCTAGACAAAATTGAATTGATTTCGTTGATGTGATCAGTAACTGAACCGCTCTCACGCATTCTCATCGTGAATAATTCCCTCATCAAGAACACTCTATTCCCGGCAAACGGTTTCTCATACATATTTGACAAAGCTGTTATCATACCACGAGCAGTTTTTTCTTTCATGATATTAAAAGCTACGTTTCTTGTCAAAGCCAATGTAATCTTACCCCTTGCCTTTCTGTCCTTTGAGTCCCACACCGCTTCATCAGCCTTACTCATTCCCGCAGGTTTTTCCTCCAGTACCATCTCCAAGTCGCACTCACCAAGTAACGCCTCTATTTGCATTCGCCACCATGCAAAATCAGTACCGTTAAACTTGTCGACTCGAGCCTTGCCGTCTTCAGACATCGCGGAGAAAACCAAGAAAAATAAGAGCTTGAAGCCAAGCAACAACTTTCAATAATAACCAAACCCTAAACGTAAAAACTCGTCTTCGCCCCTTTTCTTCTTGTTCGCAGCAATCACAAAAAAAAAATTTGTTTCTTTCTTAATCTATGATATCCAAAAAAAATAACAACCACAATTGTTTTCTTTGTTTACCGACGTAATCTCCAAGAAAGAATTAAAAGTAGTATACTTCTCTTCTTCCAATTTTACGCACAAAAAGAAACAAAAGTTATCTTCCTGTTATTTCCTTCGAACGAACTCCAAGATACCAAGAAACCTTTCCCAATTTTTTTTTAATCGCAGCTTCAAACAATCGAGAACGGTAAACCAAAACTATATTGCGAATCGTCTCAGTGCAAATCGTGTGTACAACGAGCCTAAGCTCTGATACCAGTTGTTAGGAACAAGCGGTACGCGGAAGCGAAACAACACACACGCACAAACGAATATCACGCAGAAAGTTAGAGACACGAGAATTATAGTGGTTCGGTCCCAATTGACCTACGTCCACTTTGCAACTAGGGTTTATATTATTAGGTGCTCACAAGATACAATTACAATCATGGGTATATATAAGACTATGATTAGGGTTAGTAAATAAGGCAAGTAGTAAACCTAATTAGGGTTAACACAATGGGCCCCAGGCCCAAACTGGACCAAACCCAAAAACCCAAAAGCCTTCAACCCAACACAATCGACATTGTCTCCTCTTAAAAACAACGGTTCATAATCACATTGTATAAAATACAAAAAAGAACTGATTATAGGAATTTTGTGTTCGACAATTAAACAATAACAACAATTAACTAAGATCTCACCCAACTCTCAAACGGGCACAACTTGTGAAAAAGACAAAAACAAAGCCTAACATTAGGCTTTTGATTTTGATTAGCATGTTTAGATTTCAACAACCATCATCATATTATTCAAGTTTAGTGTGACTGGAAAGTTATTTGAAGACATCAGAATTAAATAAAATCTAATTATGGAATCTTTACTCTAACTTTGTGTTAGAGTAAGAGTTTAATATCATAAGAAAACTAATAATAACTCGCATTCATTAAAAAATTTAAATCCAATGTTATAATAATATTTAACCTTGCCCAGAAAAGTAATAGGCTGGCCTAATAACTAATTACTACATTCCACACTCCACAGGGGCCCATTTACTCTTGGTTTTAATCCTGCAGGCTTTTTTGTTCTTGAGAGTATTTTGGAAGGCCCAACTACGAAGCCCACTACCCAAAACTATTTTGATAGAGGCCCGTTATACAGTTTAATAGAGTTAAGTAGTTAACTTAACTATATCTATATGTCTATATGGAAGGGCTCCCTTTGGCCTTTACCTTGTATACTTTAGTCCCTAACTTTTCTTAATTACACTCTTATCAAATTGTAAATGTCCACTCAAACATAGCACATATATATGATTATAAAGTGATTGTTCATTGACTTTCTTTTGTTAAATTCTTAAACAAAACCAAAATACCTTGCCATCAAAAATAAAACTCAACACATAAAATAAAGATTAAAAGGATGAGACGCGCAACAAATCTATCCAATCTCCTATCCCGCCCATCGACTTCCTAAGGGCCTTCTAGAAACCACTATAGCATTGTATTCACGGAACCCGCTAGTTATCAAGTCATAAGATCAAATCCTATTTCCAATGGTTTACCATCATCACCTTTTGAACGGAGCCATCATGGGATGCGATTTACTTGATTTGACTGTTAGCATTGTATTCACGGAACCTGTTAGTTATCAATAACGTGTTATTGACTTCTATTTAGTGCATAGTAAGTCAATATGTTTGGGCAAAGTAGCCCCTCTGCTGGACAAAGTAAGTCGTCATGCAATAAATTCAAGCACCGACGTATACCTTAACAATCATTTTTGCTTTATTTTCATAAATGTGCACAAATGCGGTGATGTTTATTAGTGAAAATGTTTGTGTATAGATGTATAGTTAAACTATAGGCTCACAATCATAAGCTGACATGTTTTACCATGAATTCCCGAAAACCACATGACATGACCTCAAGTGAAGTAATGAGTTGAAGCATTAAGCGCATGGCTATTATGAAGAAAGTTTATGTCATCATTTATAAGTAAACTCTAATTTGTTTAGCAAAGTTTGATCATGTTCTAAGTAAAAGATCGTGTAAATCCGATCAAATCATGCCCCAGGAAACTAAACTCGAGGGGTGACGGTTAACCAAGCGAGATGGGTTTAAATTAACCCAAAGTGTTTTCAAACGTTAAAAACCTCTTAAATCATTTTATTAAAGAAGTAGTAGATTGTTTAATAACTGAAGAGACCCTACCATTAAGTTAAGTAAACTGAAAACTTGATGGATAAAAGAAGCTAGTAAAATATCAAAGACAAAACCTTCCATATCTGGGATTCAATTCAAGTGGTAGCCATGAGATATTGATCCTTTATCCTTGAAGAACATAAATTTGAAGAAAGCCCAAAGTTATACTGCACCCAACATCAACTTACAGATTCATAAGCCAGGTGTACAAGCATCCAACTTTGGGCCTGGAAAACCAAGGGTAAGCATCAATAATATCAACACAAACTAATTAAATTGATGCACAGTATTATGATAATGAGCCCTGTGCACATAAAACAAGTACAGCTAGTAGCAGTCATAAAATAATAGGGCCAAATGATGACAAAAAAAAGAGCTTTTACAATTATGGGAATTACTCAGACATTCAATGAAGGTTAAAGCAGCAAAAGGGCATATACCAAAAAACTTCTATTCTAGCCATTTCCTGTCATCTATTACCAACGGTATTTGCAGTCGAAAGTAAGTTTTTTAGCATGATCAAATGCTCATCGTTTGATATATGGAGAAACATACGAAGGTTTGTTACCATTGTTTCCTTATCCCAAGTTAATGGTCCTGATGCATGTAATGCCTCAATGGTACGACGATATGCCTGCAATTCTAGCCTATGGATCTCGTCTTCATATCCGCCTTGACAAACTGACTCAGCATCACTACTATAACTTTGGATATCTTCAAAATCATTCGACTTAGATTGAATATTATAGTCGCTATAGCTGTTGATGCTGCAACTACCAACAGAACATGTAATGCTACCATCATCATCATAATCATCGTTTGTTTCTTTTCTGTATGCACCACTTCTATCTTCCCTTGCCACATCACCTACATCTTCATGTGATCTGGTAATCACTTTAAGACGTTTACCCTCTTTTTGAGAAATTTTGAATTTAAGTGTAGACCCTATGTTTACCTCATCTTGAGAAAAATAGGGCGATCCTCGTTTTAGGGTTCTTGAGGAAATAATATGCGACTCTTGTAAATTGTCAACTTGTGCACCGAACTGGATACTTTTCACGTTGGAATCCATTTTATTGTTTTTCTTTTTCTCTTGGGAGGCAGAATTTGTTATGCGAATTAAAAGCTTGTTGCAGCGCCTATCTTTGCTATTTATATGAACCTGTGTGCACAACAAAGAATAAAAATTATTAAAAGATCCATAACTCTAAGAACTTTAGATGCAAAAGCATAAACTGGAACCAACAAAGTAAATTAATTCTAGACATGATGCAATCAATACCTGATTTATACTTCCTCTTTTATACTTCATGATGCCAAAGTTTGTCTTTTATCCCAAATCACAGTCCTCAGTATCTGTTTTCATATAAAATTTGAAGTATAAATTACAATTAGTAACAAATGATATTCATAAATTACCCAAACAAAAGCAAATACAGGCGCATAAAAAAACTGCCTTTATATTCTACATATCACTTTCTGTGTTGATGGTTAGGAAATTGAAAACATTTATTTACATAAACCCTAATAGATCATAAGCTGTTGCCACGAATGAAACAAAGACAATATCAAGTTAACAACAAATGATTACAAAGTTATTGAAGTGATGATCGGATATAATATCATTCAAATCAACAAACTTTTGAAGTGATAGATAAGATGACTAAAAATGGCATAACAATAACAATATAAATTGATTATCTAAATCTGATTATTTCACCCCTAATTCCTAAATAAGTAAAATGCGTTTATCCACAAATTAAAAACTGATTATCACGACCTAAATCCACAGTAATAAAACAATCGGTTTCAAAACGCAAATCTAAATCCATCCGACAAGTTTAATCCGATTTCGAAACGTTTAATTCGATAGCACGAAGTTTAGCAAACAAACACAAACAACGACTTTGTGTTCATTACATACGCAAAACGGTCTAACGCTAAACTAAAAAAGCGGAAGCATCAAGCATCATAATGAAGTCAGATCAAAATCAAATGTCATAACAAATTCACAAATAATAAACTTCAATTCAGCAGCAAATATGTAACACGATAAAGCTAACAAGTACAAATCAATAACAATGATTAATCGGAACGTTGATTATGAAGAATTGAAGAAACATATATATATCGATGTCGATCGAAATGGTGAATGAAATCAGTATACCTTTTGGTTTGGATGCGAAAAGTTCGTTTGGATCGGAGATGTGAATTTGATTGATTGTTGCAAGTTGCAGGAAGAATTTTTTGTAGACAAGGAAGAAGAAGAAGAAGAAGAATTAATGCCTTGTTGATGATGAGAAGAATTGTTGATGTTGTTATAATACGCTTGACGTATACTACGCACCTTTCGAGCCTTATTGCGTGATAAGTTGCTTTGAGAAAAGAAAACAAAAGGGGATAAAAGTGAATAACTAATATTAGTTTTAGTTTTTGGTTGGTTTTGATTCTTATTATTATACATAAAATGCACAAAATATAAAATAATATGTTAGAAATTCATAGTGTTAATGAAAATATGTTTACCTAATTATTGGATAACCAGTGATTTAAAAGAGAAGCTTTTAAAACTTTACTAAAATCAAAAGGTTTGGAATTTAAGTCTTATTTAAGACATAAAAATAAGCTTTAGGTTGAATCATGATATATTTCTCACTTAAAATGAATTATTTTTTTTAAGCTGATTGGCACGGATTGGAACACTCGCTTGTCTCTATATAAGTTGTGCATGTTTTTTTGGGAGTGTTTGGTTTAGTATGTTTTTTTTGTGTTTTTTGTTGTTTAACTAGTTATTGTTAACCTACGTGTCGTGACAAGATTTTTGATACGTGTCCAATGTCGTTACAAATGAAGAAAAGGGTTTTAGAAAACGGATGGAAATGTTTTAAACCATTAAAAGCTTAAAAAGCAAAGAAAATACCAACAACAAAAACAGGTCGGCGATCGAACCCGTGTGAGCGGAAATGAGAAGGAAGCAACGCATCAAACTACTAGACAACCCAACGAATTTGTTTTATTACATGCATAAGTTAAATGCAACATCTTAAAAATGATAATGATGAATAAAAAATAAAAAAGAGAGCAAATGTATCCGATTGGAAATTCTAACACACACTCTGCTAGTATTTGTTAATTATTCATGTTAGTTGTAAGGGTGAGAGATGCATTGAATTGTTGAGGATTAAGGGATACAACGGGTTAGGCGAAACGCGACTGCCGATTGTGGAGGGGTAAGGGTGGATGGGCTTGAGAAGGGCAGGTACCCACTAAATGGTTTTATTTTTTGAACAATTTTTATTGTTGTGTTGTTTGTGGGTGTTTTTGACCACGGATCTTTGGGTGGTTGTGAGGTTGAATGGGATGAGTTGAAGATGGGTAGATATATAAGAATGTTGTTGATGGTTGTGAGGTTGTTGACGGAGAATGGTGGTGACAGTGGTTGAAGATGAAGATTTTATGAATGATTGATGTTGAAGACGAATATATATTAAAATAAGGTATCACTTTTTTTTAATAAAAAATAGAATAAATTTATGGGTAAAAAATGTTGGTGCTCCTTATATTATGTTGATAGGTATAAAAAGTAATAAATGAAAGGTGAAATGTGACATATTTTTATTGGTGGAATCGGTTTATCGACAAGAATACATTCTCACCCTAAGAGGCAGAGTTGGTCCTGAGTATTTTTGTGTCATGTGCTAGTCGGGAAAAAAGACATGACACTAACGCATTAAAGTATATAAGCTAGTTTTTTAGTCGAAAAGAATGTTTTACCGAAAAAATTAACAAAATAAAAAAGTATTATAACCTTTTAAATATCCGATAATTATCCCATTGGTTTAATACAATTGGTCACCCCTAGATAAAGTTTATATTTATTTCCTTGTTTGAATCCCGTTGAAAACTTGAAATCATTATCGATTCAATTTTTAATACTACACAGGGAAAAGAAAGCGAAATTCACCTCTTCTATTCTCTTTGTTTTAAAACCCATATATATATTTTATGCACATTGGCGGCTTCAATCCTCGATTATAATACTACCTCATGTGTGACTTAATTGACCAACGATCACTGACTTCACGAAATTCTCAAATTCAGTCAACATAGCACTTCTCAAATTTTAACATAATTCAAAACTAATAACTCTGATTAATAATTGATTTTATACGAGGGTTGGTATTCTAACAATCACCGTCTAGAGTTGTTTTTTTCTAAATAACCCGTCTTTACTCATTGTGAGTTGTATGTAGTATTACCAAGAGTTACAAGACGAGACACACTATAAACTGTTATACTAAATGGTGATGATAATATTTCGATCATAACATCAAATGTTGTATTTAAATCATTTTATAAAAAAATCAATACTCTTATTAATATGTTACATTACAATTTTTGTTTCGGCCTATGTGTTAACACATACATATAGGCTAGTTTTAAGATAATTAAAAACCAATAACTCAGATTAATAATTGATTTTATATGCGTTTGGTATTCTAGCTTAATTATATAGAGACGATAGATTGAGTTTGAGGCATTTTATGTTTTAGGTTTGAATCTTAATTTATGAGGGGTTTTTCACCCACCTTGATGGATTTTCTCATGGTCTTTGTGGTTGAGCCAACTTATTTCCTATGTGGTTTTGTTAGTGATTGTTGAAAGAAATTAATTTTTATGTTATCTAAAGATAAAATTGATATTAAAGATTTATAAACTATTATTAGTCCATCAACTTTAATCATCATATTCAACTTTGACATATATCTACGACTTTGACCTCGATTTGACTTAATTATTATTTTGAACATTGGATATATTTTCATCGTTTGATATATGACCACAACTTTACATTATGATAGAGAGGCATAATTTTTTTTATCAGAGCGTGTAACAAGGTCATATACACGAGATCGACCGTCGCATCACGTGATCCCGTTACTATAATTGCGCGTCGTCAAAGTTAACTTAACGGTGTTAAGATTTTTTCGAATTTCAAATTGATGTTTAGAGCTTTTGAACAAGAGAAAAATAAAAATCAATTGATATAAAACTTACTTAAACCGATGCTACAAACAACTAAACTATCTCCATTCAGATATTTAAACCTAAAAGTGCTTATTCAGACGTTTAAACCTAAGTATCACTGTAACTTAAAAAAATACGTTAAATCAGATCAAATTCTAGTTACATGATTATATATAGTCGCAGAACAAATATTTTAACTAAGAATAAAAAATTCGAGAGTATCAGATCCGATAATTCGACCCATTAACCCGACATAGTTAATTGTTGACTTGATTTTCTCTCAATCCCCTCTGCCGCAACCAAAAACACCACCACAAGCACAGTCTCTCTCCGGCGACGAACAAGAACACAACAACTACCGCTCTGTTCCGCTTATTACCAGGTTACTCTTTTGTCTAGAAAATCAACCCTGTTGAAACCAGTTCATGTTTCTGTTCATCCAATATATACTGCGCTAACATAACTTATACACAGGTTGTTTGCATTGCAATCATGCCGGACACGCATGCCCTAGTTAATGATTTCTTAAACAAGCTTAAAAAACGGTCAGTACGACTCAATCTGTTACCTAATTTTCCTCTAATTGTTTCAATTTTGAGTAGGTTTGTATGACTGTGCAGTAAAATTGAGGGTTCAAAGACAATCGCCAAGCTCACGGCGGAGCTTCTCCGGTCAGTGATATCACAGCAACGAC
This sequence comes from Tagetes erecta, assembly GCA_030867185.1. Lineage (NCBI taxonomy): Eukaryota > Viridiplantae > Streptophyta > Magnoliopsida > Asterales > Asteraceae > Tagetes > Tagetes erecta. Next base: position 4,210,043 of record CM061492.1, read on the forward strand.
TTCCTAACACCAATCAAGCTGGAGCTCTTATTCATGCTATTAAGACTATTGGAGAACAACTTACTGCTGCTAATCCTGTTGGTTAGTATAATGCTATACAACCTCTTAATAATGACAAGTAGATTTATACTAATGTGTAACTGATAACTAACGGTCTATATTGCTATATTGTGTTGCAGAAGTTGCTGTTGGAAATATCGTGAGGCGTGTGCTGCATATTATTAGAGAGGAAGATGTTTCACTAACGACAGCATCGATTGGTGGGTTGAACTTACAAGGATTGAGTGACGATGAAGACGACAATCCGCTTGTATCAGCTGCATCAGCTGCTGCGGCTGCTAGAATCACTCTCAGGCCTCCTTCTTTGCAGACTCTTATAGAAGACATCCCGCCTCATTCTGCCGCAGCAGCCGTGGCTGTTCACCATTCCTCCTCTTCTGCTGGCGATTCTGAAGATAAGACTAAATGTTAGCTTAGTTTGTATCTTTTTACAAACTTACACCTTGTTGTGTGCTGGATTATAACTTGTTATAGTTTGTAATATATACTACATGCAGCTACTGATAAAAGTTCAAGGAGTCGAAAGCTAAAGCATAATGTTATTGAGGCCGTTAATGAGCTTATTCAAGATATTGCCACTTGTCATGAACTGATAGCCGAGCAAGCCGTCGAGCACATTCATCATAAGTATTCTTTTAAACCCTATATTATTATTTCTGTAACCGAATATTTTCTCTAACTAGTAAGTAGTATGTATCAGTATCATTACTTTTATTATTTCCTGCTCATTTACAAGTATGCAACCGTTGTTTTTTACAAGGATTTGCATCTTCTTGATTAGTTACCAAACTCTGCTTATGTCAACTTTGTCGCAAGCAGTCATCAATTAATTGACAGTTAGTTGATGCAGGGCACTTGTAATATAAAAAAACCACGGAAATTTTTCCTTTTTTTTTTCTCTTCCAAGAGCTTATTTGGTTTTTACGTGCTAATTGAGTGTTATCTACTGATAATATGCTATTTTAAATGAAGGATTTCATGACAGTTAAACTTTTTTTGCAGTGAGGTTATACTGACCTTAGGCAGTTCGGGAACTGTAATCGAATTTCTTTGTGCTGCCAAGGAAAAGAAACGATCGTTTAGGGTTTTTGTTGCAGAGGGTGCTCCAAGGTTTGCTTAAAACATAAAAGATGCTATTTTTCTCTCCTTTTTAAAAGGAGCTATATAAACAAGTGGTGGTTTTTATCTTATATAGATATCAAGGGCATACTCTTGCGAAGGAACTGGTTGCTAGGGGATTACAGACTACAGTTATTACTGATTCGGCTGTATTTGCCATGATTTCACGTGTCAACATGGTATGGGTATCTCTCATCTACTTAGTTACTTTTTTTGTTTGTTTCGGTCTTATTTTGGAATGTGGTGGTGATAGGTGATTGTTGGGGCTCATGCTGTCATGGCAAATGGCGGGGTGATAGCTCCTGTCGGGTTAAATATGGTTGCACTGGCAGCTCAAAGGCACGCTGTTCCTTTCGTTGTTCTTGCAGGCATTCACAAGGTAACTATGCTTCTAGTTTACATAATTAGTGTGGTTTTGAAACCCTAACTTTTGTGATATGTTGTGATTTCTATTTTGTAACGAGAGGTGATAATAGTTGTTGTTTTGGTGCACATGACAGTTGTGTCCTTTGTATCCTCATAACCCAGAGGTGTTACTGAATGAGCTCAAGTCCCCATCCGAGTTACTGAACTTTGGGGAGATGTCAGATTGCATGGATTTTGGCACGGGCACCGGCTCCCCTCTTCTTCATGTTGTCAACCCTGCTTTTGATTATGTGCCTCCAAAGCTCGTTAGCCTGTTTATTACTGACACGTAAGCTCCCTTTTGTTATTAAACACACACATTCACATATATAGGATGTTCTGTTAATCCTATTTATTGCAGGGGAGGGCATAATCCGTCATACATGTATCGGCTGATTGCCGATTACTACTCTGCTGATGACTTGGTGTTGCAACAGAGGCCAACTTCTTGATATTGCTTTATTCAACATTCACATCTGTTGGTTTTATTCATTAGTAAGTCATCTTTGTGACTGATCTTGATGCCATGCATTTGCTGTTAAAATGTTGGGGTCACCCATTTGCGTATAACTCTAACCGGTCATATTGTTCAATTAAATTATCAGCTACAAATCGAATGAGCCAATTAGGTTGAAAGCCAAATGGGTTCAAATTTGGATTATAGTTTGACTAATATAGTTTTTGTGATCATTGGGTGTTGATTTCATTGTGACATGATGTGTTTAGTTTGCTTTGGTCGCAGAGTGTTTGTATATATCTGATTGTGGGCTAGATTGCAGCAGTTTTGAAGTGGTGCTTGTATCCGATGCTTGCGTTATTCATTAATAAGAACTCATTTTTAACAGTACACATCTTTCATGTAAACAATATCTTACTTTTTAAATTACACATTCGAAAAGGTGTATTTTCATATGAAATTGGAAACAGGTGTTGTTGTTGTTGGCTAGGAAATTGGAAATAAGTATTTTACAAATTCTAACAGATCATAAGCTGCTGTCATGAATGAAACAAATACAAGATCAAGTTACCATTGAGACTAAATACAAGTGACAAGAGGGCACGGGGTTGTAATACGTGTCGATATAGATATTTAGGACGATTAAAGTTATTACTCGTAACAGTCCCAGATGATAGTCTACTGATTATCACCCAGGCTGGATGAGTTGCTTTTTCATAGAGTTGTAAATATGCTTGAGAACATGTTGTATTCATCAAGTCATCTGTATTTCAAGGAAGCGTCTTGCTTCAGGACGCCCAAGACGAGTTTATGTGCAACCACCTAAATTAGTCGAACTTTATGGGCGGATGAGAAATGTTTGGCAGCTGCAACCATGGTTGCCTCTGGCCCATGACCCATGGTTGCAGCAGCTTCTGAGTCTTTGGCCTTTTTAAGTGTGTCTGATTCGAAAGAAAAACAACCAAACGTCGATTTGATTGTTGATAAGAACCAGTTATCGGTCTTCATGTTTTTGCTGACCATCTCAATTCTCTGCAAATATTTTTTAGTTGTATTGATGAAGTATATGATTGTGGTACAAGCAAGAAGCAACCTGAGTGTTTATGTATAAGTGTTGTGCCTTGATCACCAAGATTGACTAATCAAAGGAACAATCACAGAAGTTCTACTTTTTTAGAAAATAATTTTGACTGAACATTTCACGTTTTGCCTCTTCTGCAAGCAACAAACACTGAATCATCAATCCACTGTATGCTTTATTAAAGTTTGGAAGGAAAACTATGGGTCTAGTCAAGATAAATTTTTTTATTTTATGTTTACGTCTAAACCATCTCGTATGATCCAAAAAAGTTGCAAGACCATGTGTCGGGGACTTTTTAGCGTTAAAAAACGCCCCATTTCCACCAACGGACGTTTTTTAAGACAAAATCCTATCAGGCATTTTGTACAAAACGTTTATTTTCCTTGATTGTGGTACAAAGATGATGCGAAGAGAAAATTGAGGCTCTTTGGGTTTTTTTTACTTTGACCACCACACATGGTCTAATTAAACATGGTGGCAATAACTTATAAACTATTGTTCTATAGCTTTGATTAATATCTAGATATTAATAAGGGATATTAGATTTTAATAATCCGAACTTTCATTGACCGATATTAATCTCAACTTAAAAAATTCCATGTGACAATCCTAACTTGTAACTTATTTTCCTACGATGATCCGCCGTTAAAGTTAACTTAACGACGTTATATTTTTTCAAATTTCAGACCGATGTTTTAAGGTTTTTGATCGGGAGAAGAATACGAGTTATCTGTATTTAGTGAGTGCCCTAATCTATGAACCGTTAGTCAATGGTAGTCCATGTTGAAAATTTTACAATTGTCACTCAACCTTTATTTATTTATTTATTTATTTTTGTAATGTTAATAGCAGTCCCAATTGCATAATCATAATAGTTACCTCCGTTTCACTTATAAGTGTCCTTGTTAATGAGATTGAATAAAAATCAATCGTATATCTAAATAATTAAAGTTTAAATGTCATATATTGATATAAAAGTTAACCATTTTAGTGGTTTAATTGAAGTGGTATAACTATAACGACATATAATAGGTTGCGCACAAGAAGCCAAAATTCAAAAAAGGAATTGAGAAGTATGCGTGTTACGAAACCACAATTATAAGCCTTTATTATTTGCTTTAGGTTGCGTGATTCGACAAGCTTTTTAACCTACTTGTAATTTAATTACTCTGTTTCACGTATACAACAAAATACAACCCAATTTCACCATAAACTTGTAATAACGTACACTATAACCTACTAGTAACATTCTTAACTTTTATTTTAGTTACCAAAAACAATCTCACTCAAATAATCATCATAGACTTAGACTAACTTTTTTTGTTACCAAGACACTTGCCAATCTGAGTTTTTGATTATTGATGTGTAACCTCAAATGATAGTACAGTAAAATAAGCCAATTTACGATAAATCACGTTACATCGTGCTACTAATTTCTTTGATTTCACTTGGCGGGTGAGAAAAGAACCAAAGAACAAACCCACAAAAGATCAAAACAAGAGGAATCAAATGGATGGTGCTTTCCCCAGAAGACTTGCAGTGTTCCTTCTTCATACCATCTTGCGAGACCGGATCATAAACGGGTACGTTATCATCGAGCTGTTGAGCGGACTTCCTTGTCGGTGAGAGGTTGATGTAATACTCATCAGACCGGAACATGGTGGCTGATGATGATCTATGCATTCTCAAAAAGACCAAAGAAACCAAGACCTTGGGTAAAGCAAGGATCTTGATTCTTGATAAAGAGTTGTAAATTGAATCCTTGGTGTTTTCGAGACTTTATAGAGCAAACTAGCACCTTTGCTTCTAAAGAGGGGGGTTGGGGGTTGACTTTGAGAATGAAACTAAAGAGGGGAGGGACATGCAGTCTTCTTCAAGCAGCTTTAAATGTAATCAAAAGCATATGCATGTTACTATGGCAAAATACAATACAATATGCAGAAGTGTTTCTTTTTTAATGCATATAACATTCAAGATTTTCAAAAGATCAAGAAAATAATAAACCATATACCATACAACAATGTAAAAATAGGAGTACAATGGGAAAACCTGGAAAACTTTCTGCAAATGTCTCCTCATAAGTATTGTAACTCTTTTGACATATAATTTCATAGCTTACCTTTGAAATGTTTGATAAGGATGGTGCTTTTGTTTGGTTTCATTCTATATAGAACTTGTTTTTGACAGGTGGCAGCATCTTACCGGCTGAAAACTTAATTTCATACCCGAGATCAACATTCATTAATCGATGATTTTGTTCAGAACGGTTCATTAAAAAATTAATAAGGATCTCGTTCCCTTTGTTTACACGAGCAGGTGGATGCAAAAGGAAGACCTGCAAGGAATACAAAAAGGTTTAAACTGAAAGTAATGAAAGCAAGAGCGTTGACAAAAAAAACAAGATAGAAACATTAATACAAACATAAGCGACATGAGCAATTTTTTTAATGGCAATGTCACACACCCAAGTAACATAATTCGAAATCTACACCATTTGTCCACAAGCCATTCCAACACCTTGGTACCATTGGGCTATATTCCATTTGGTGAAATGACATGGTCAAATACAAGGTCAACCAATAAGGATTTCAAGCAAATACACACATGACTGGATTTATGTAGATTTATAGTAATAAAAGTAGTACTATGGCATGATGAAGATTACAAAGTTTGGTCTTCAGGCATACTGTTTTTTTTACTTATTTTACTCAAAAACAGCTTTTAGACATAAACCGTAGCAAAATGTAGTTTAAATTCTTAAAATACCCTCATTCAGGGATTTCATACAAATGAAGAGGGTTTATAAATGTAGAAAGGGTAGAAATGTCTTTTGACTAAAGTAATAACATAGTTGTTAAAAGCCACCGCTTCACACGCTAGGCGATGAGTCTGGGCTATGCACATTGACTGCGCTTATAGTTCCTAGGTAATTAAAGCCCTCGTCCGCGCAATTAAGGGTATTTAATTTTTGTTTTCGTTTTAAACTAATCCTAACTTAAAGAACTTTGGTAGTATACAAAGGACCCACTACAATTGACCCTAACTCAACTACTCAAGCTTGTAAACTGTTGTTTTGTTTCTTTCGGTTTATTACGTGTAAATATAACTTATTTTACTGTTCATATAGCTTATTTAATTGTACATAAATATTAAAAAAACCTTAAATGGTCCTATAGAAGCTTATAACATGTCAAAATCCCTAAATAGTATGTTTATGATATGTGCGTATTTTCACCTCTCGCCTAGGCCCTAGGAGAAGCCTCTTATCTTAAGTGCGTTTCACGCCTTTGATAACTATGAGCAATATATAAACTGATCATAGTATTCTTTCTATTTAAGATGTTTTAGTAGTTATAATTAACCTGTTGGCCCCAATGTGTGCCATATTCTATGCTTGGAGCCGTTGTCAACTCGACGTCACACTCAGCAGGATTCTCCGGCCTTCCCTATAATCACAAAAATAAAAACATGAAAGATAAAAAAAATCAGTTCAGCTAAGCTCCAAGACTCACTGAGAGCTAGAATGGCAGATAAAAGTAATGATAATAATAACAATAATAACTTACATTAAAATGAACATCAAACCATCCACCAAAACCACATAGCCATGTGTCCTCTTTGGTAACTGTTGATAATATGTTAGCTTTAACTTGGATGATGTCATCGACAGTAACTGTTAAACAATCAATCTCCTTTAGAACAGCCGGTGTTCCAACTACTTGATTTGGATCCAAATTGTTCCACAAAGAAGTCTGCATGATCCAATAATAGTATCCAAAGATGATTAAAGCATGATGATATCGAATAAATTATCTGGTCTGATAAATTATTAATTACTTAAACGGATAACGGAACGAAACAAGTGTTCCAACTTCCCACCTGCAAGTAATACTTCTTTTGCTCTTCGGAGAACGGTTTTGTTAAAACACTCATATCCACACCATAAAAAGATTTAGTTTCTGTAACAAACTCATGCCAATCATCCATAGATCCTTGGTAATCACCCATTTTCTGGTCTGCTACTTCTGATCTGATTGGTGCTAACCACATACGAGCATGACTCGGATACCTACAAATAAATAAATAAAAGTATATAAAAATTCGACGAGTCATAGAGTCAAATATTAAACAGATAACAAACTTTGTAAAATACTTACATAACACCCGTTGGTTTCAGCCAACGATCACGAGCACAGATGACAGAATCAAACATAGATTCACGAAGAAGAAAGTAGCCCATCCACTCGGAGATGATTACATCAACTGTTAATTAGTTTTGAAGATGATTAAAAAAACAGACAATACTTAAGAAAGTTAAACACAAATCATGTAAGGTGGCGTTAAAGTTGACCTTTTTCAGGCAGCGTTATGTCTTCAACAGAACCTTCAATTACTTCAACAACATCCTGAAGGTTATTTGCTTTAACAAGCTCACGCGCATGCTCCGCCATTTTAGTAGCTTCTACTGCATATACCTTCTTTGCTCCTGCCTGAGCTGACCAAATTGCTAAAATGCCACTACCTGTTCCTACATCCAACACAGTCTTTTCCATAGAATCACCAATTTAGTTCCATTTCCAACAAAAAATTCAAACAAATTATCATCCAACAGCTAACTCATCAAACACATTGTTTTAACTTAAAATAGTAAATTAGTAATTTATAACCAACACAGCTAAATCTTGGATTTAAAATTACATGAAGCAAACAACTTGGTTTCAATTCAAAAAATTCCAACACAAATTTCAAGCTCATTATTATGTAAATGCTACACAGCAGACATGGTTTCAAGTTCACATCAATGAAACTGTTATTCAAAATAATCAAAGATGGCATAGAATTAGCATCATAGTTCATAAACACCGAGTTAGAATGAACGTCAAAATTGCATATATAATACAATTTAAAAGAAGAAATTAGGGATTAAAAAAGTACTTTTCCAATGAAGTGGTGTTTGTTGTTGAAAACGGAGTTGAAATAAGCGTTCATTCGAACACGATCAGAGAGCATTTCTTTCTGGTGATAAAGAAAAGCGTAGGTGCAGAAATAGTTGGCGAAATCGACGCCTTTGTCGACGGTGGCGGTTCCATTGCCATTGCCATTGCTGGTGGATGTAACGTTGTCGCCGGCGTTGCCGTTAACGTTGCTTCCCATTTGCGTATGTCAAAACAGAAACAGAGATTGGGGAAGATGGTGTGCAACTTTAAATTAGGGCACAAAAGACCGCGTTATATGTGTACGTGTGTTTAATTACCCCAATTTCACTTATTAAAACCAAAATCCCTAAACATTTTATTGTGCATTTAAACTTCAAATTTATCATCGTTTGGATAAAACTTATATTTTTATCAGTAACTAACTACATGACGTTTCACAAAATTCACATTTTGTACAACTTCAGGGACTTTGATATATTTAAACCGGGTTAAGTGTGGGAAGAGCGTTCAACATTAACCCCCACTTTTTAAACTCTTAACCTTATATTAGATACGTGATTAATGAAACGAAAAGAAAATATAGAAGCTTTTTTTATTAGTTGTAGACTTAAAAGTGAAAGAATGGCCACGGGTTGAGGCTCGAGTTCACAAACCCGCTCTCAAGCTTGTTTAGGCTACCCTTGGCACCAGAAATGGCGTGCTTGTTTAACCCCTTGAACACGCTACGAGCTTGGTATGGTGCTCCCGGTACCAATATGAAAATTTTCATGTTTGGAAAATGTTACTGAATTAATAGTATTATATTTGTTGCATGTTTCTAAACTCATTCGTGTTCTTTCACATTTCACTTAGGAATATAACTTATAACATATAGCACCTTTGTTCTGTTTGCTGAATTAATATAACTTATGATTACAACGACAATATTATTACAGCTACAACCGAAGTTTTTACTGTATTATAGAACATAGTCACATCATCGCATGTACACTTGAAAGTAAAAGTTACAAAACAGCAAAAACAAAACCACAACCAGACAAGTGTGTGTATGAAAGCATGCTTCATGAGTCATGAGTAAATTTATCTCAAACAGCAAGAAACACACGCGGGATCTGGATCATGCAATCTCAAAGAAGCATTTGACTGTAAACCGAAACATGTGTCTAGAATTCACCTCGGAATCTCTTTAATAAAAGCAATTTCAGCTGTGCGTGTTGGTGAAATCAAGACTTTATGGTCAACCTCCTCTTTTTCTGATGCTTCTTGACTGCTTGAACTTGACACTGACTCGCTCCCGTCATCTTCTGTAAATTCATCAAAATCGCAACTTTGTAACACCCCAAAACCATATAGTACTATTTCATTTCACAAAGAACACATTGCTAGCCAAACACAGCAAGTTTCAAGAAGTGAATAAAAGTAATGTTTGACCTCAAAAGTCAAAGGTGTTTTAAACACATACCATATGTATGATAATACTCTGGTAGCTGTTTAACAGTGGTTGATTCAAGACTTTCAGGAAGCAGACAACTGAAGAGAGAACCTGCAATGATCCTCCAAAACCACTAAGCCTTGAATATATTGACGCAACTTTCACACGCAATAAATTAAAACTTCATCTTCAAATACGGGTCAAAATAAGTTCAGAATCAACATAAAATGTAAGGTTAGGTTGGGTAAAAATGTAAAATAACTTTCAAAATTCCTGTTCAAGTAAAGTTTTTAACTTGACCCGTTTGAGATAAACAATAACCCAAGTCGACCCATTTACAAGTTAAAAGTGATTACTTTGAAGCTGTTAAAAGGGACAGCTACGTACCAAACTTTGCCAAACGATTAACCCACCCGGGAATTCTTTTGCAATTTAGCCTATGAGAAATATCATCCGTAAAATGATTGCAATTTTTGGAAATTAGGTGATATGTGTCCCCATGATAATCAGAAGCCATGGTCTCAATGAACTCCCTAAACTCAGAAGCTGACAAACTTATATAACCAAGTGAAATCGAACATCTGTAAATAAAACCCGGGCAGCATCTTGGTTCAACTTCAAACACTCCACTAATCGAATAGTCGTGAGCCCCGAACCCATATTCCATACCATACACTGCAACAAGTTTCCATCAACTGTTGATATCATCAATATAACAACAACAATAACAACAAAAAAGAACCATAAAACATGACAAAACATTAAGGGCTAAAAAAAGATTGTGCAAGTCTTGAATCATCTAAAGCTAAATTGATAACAAAATTCAAATAAATAACCAGAATTTAAAATAAAATTCTAAAGTTTTGTACAGAATAAACTTCATACAAGCATCAACAAAAAAATTGATTTTTCTTAAATCTTGATTGTATAATCAACCATTCATAAGAATAAAATTTGAAAAGAAATAAAATAAAGATTTGAATTACCTTCAATGCCCGTATGAAAAATACCAAATCCTAACCAGATGCTATAAGAATTGAAAGGAGTGAGGTCATAAACATTCAAAAACACCTCTCTATCCATAAATCCATCATTAATTGTACAATTTGAACACACCCCCATTTTTAATTTCTTGAAATTAAACCAAACAAATTGATGATGATAATAAAAAAAGACACATGCATCCCCTTTGTTGCAGGAATGGGTTGTTCCTGGGTTGCACAATATGAATATGAATATGAATATTTGCCCCCAGAAACAAACACACACACCCACCCAACAAAAGGGAAACTCTCCGGCCGCCGGAGTAAAAAAAATCTCAACTTTTTTCACCAATCTTTCTTTGAATTAAGGCGGTTTTTGTTTTGATGGTTCATATTGATACCATAAAATAGGGTTTTGAATTTTTTTTAAATATTTCCAAGAATAATACTCCTATAGTTTGTTTAAACGAATTTAGTTTGTTTAAACGAATATAAACATGAACATATGTCGCATTAATTGAATCGTGTTGTGAACATTTTGTACCGTAATATGTTCGTTTACATTCTTTCATATTCATTTTTCTATTGGTTTATTAAAGGTTTTTGTAATTAAGCTCATATCTTGTTATTATATAAAATACACTTTGAAATTTCGATCGAGAAGATATTATTTTGAGATAAATATGTTAATGATTGTCTTGCCTAACTTGTGCCTTTGTTTTGACATAATCATGGTTATGATTATTATATGAGAGCCTTGCTTTTTTTTTATCTACAAAGATGATTTACCTATAACATTTGAATGAACAGCGAGTGCATATCAATTAGCAATTTTTTTCATGGGTTGTAGTATTTTTTTAAGTGAAAGAAGAAACGGTAACCATGGTGACGAATTTCGAAAAAAAAGGGAAGTGTTTTGATCAATAGCGTTTTATTATTGTTTACATTGCAGCACGAAGTTTCATAAGAACCCATGAACCGAGCCATGTCCTAACCCATGCCTCGAACCATGACCCGAGCCATGAACCGGCTCACGTTCCGAGCCATGATCTAATTGATGACCTCACTCATGTATTGACCCATGTATCAAACCATAGCCCGACCCATGAACTGACTCATGTTTCGAGCCATGAATCGATCTACGACTCGAGCCATGAATACTTGAACCATGACCTGAACCATGAACCGAATCACGACCCGAGCCATGAACCAACCCGTGACCTGAACCATTCCTCGAACCATGACTCGGCCCGGGCCCATGGCCCGACCCATAACCGAAACCATGATTTGATTTATGACCTCACTCATGTATTGACCCATGCATCGAACCACGACCCGACACATGGCCCAAACCAAGACCCGACCCATAACCATGAAAATATATTTTTGTCATTTCTAATGAAATGTATTTTATTCATTTGTCTTTTTTTTCATAACAAACAAAATAAGATAATGATTCATTTTATTTCTGAAAAGCAACCAAACAAGGTAATGGAATGGAATGATCATCTTCATTCCTTTGTCCATTCCTTTCCTTTGTCCATTCCTTTCCTTTGTTCATTCCATTCCCTCATCCATTCCATTACCCCATACCAAACAGACCCTTAATATATGTTTTTTTTTGCCTCACCTTGAATAAGAACAATATAGAAACATGTTTTTTTAAGAAACAACCAACTAGCACGAGGCTAGCTTTTTTTGTTCGTATATGTCTTTAGAAGCAGGGTTTAAGTATCAACAAGAAGGAAATTGGATTTTGGAGTTGTATGGGTAAACATGAACAAAGAAAGATTAAGGAGATTTCGAAAGATTGTTGTATGGTTATAAAAACAGTTTATTCGATTCAAACATATTTTTTTATGGATTTATAAAAGCTAGTATGTTTTACATTGAAATAATATTTTGCTTATTTTTTGCGAGTTCAATACGAATTTGATTTGTTTAATTTGTTGTTTCTATTTTTTTCCGAAATAGTATTTTGTTTATTTCTTGTTTTCTTAATACCAAATATTTTAGGAAAATTGAATTTAACATTTTTTATTAACGGACATACCGTTAATATATTTAACTCCGTTAACTTTTTGTGAAGTGAGACTACTAACATTGTACATTGACAAATGACATCGCAAGTCATAGTTCATTTTTTTTTTCTAAAAATCCACCCTAATCTAATCGATATACCTGCCGGCTCTTGAACATCGAATTTACCTAGCCCTAAAATTTGTATCCTAGCATCTATCTCATCCCAAAGGGATAACGATTGATTTAGAGTTGTATGTAAAAAAAATAAACTACAATTTGTCATGTCATTTGTTTATTTGTCATGTTAGCAGTTATGACAACAAAAACACTAACAGGGTCAAGTAAACTTAACGGTAAGACCATTAATGAAAAATAGTTAAATAGTTCGGGATCAAGAACAAGGTAAATACTTAAAAGATTTTAGCTTTGTGGTATTTTGGGCTCACATTTTTTAGCCCATTGTAAGTTTCGGCCCACTGTATTTAGGGTTCCTTTACCAAAAAGTTAACTTTTAAGTGGAGCAACAAGAGTGACAGGGTTCGTGTCATGTAATATATTTCATATTTTCATGTCCTTAAAACAGTCTTCTACAATAATTCTTACATACGACCTAAAGTTGAATTGATTATCGATATCTGTATAAAATAACTATACTATATTGTATCGGATAATAGCTTTCATTGTCCCAAGAGAATTAACATAACATGGGCGTACATGAACATATCTCATCAACCGAACAACCATTCTAGATGTGGGGTTAACAGCTTTTTTATGTTAGAAGTTACTTACATCAAATTATTATAATGAATATATATCAGTGTAACTTAAAAAAGTATATGTCTAAAACTAATGAATCAGTTAATATTTTAATAGATTTCCTTTAATTTATGAAATTAAGAATGTTACTTTAGACATGATGGATGTTAAAACCGAATCGCACCATAAGTTTAAAAAATTATAGGTTAATTGTATCACTAAGTTCTTTAAAGTTTAAACCATGTGCAACCATGGTATATAATACTAAAAAAATATATATAAATTATTAATGATAATAAGAAAATATTCAATATATATACAATTGTAAGTAAATGGATGTGAAAGCCCATAATAAATTGCCCCCTCTGCTACATGTCCATATCTGGTAAGTATTCGTGTTCGACACTTTGCACAGTACCATGCACATATCCATCACCTTTCGCTTTCACTTTTACTTATTTTATTTATTTTTTATTCTCTGCTTATTTTTTATATATAGTAAAAAACTTACTATAAAATTAATCACTTAGTAGCATGTCAAAGTCGCATATAATATAATTACTTTATCGATCTGCCATTACATGCATGAGAAAGGTTCTGTAAAAACTATATCATATATGGGGTTTGCACGGTTGTGATTTGTGAAACTAAAAGTTTTTAATTGTGAGATCACAATGTGTTTGTTTGTTTTGAAGGTTGTATCATCTATAAGTTAGAGTAGAAGTTCAAACTATAAAAAAAACCAATAATGCCGTAAGACCCATAAATAACCGACCGGCCAATAGATGGTTAGCAAGAGTGTTAAAAGGATAAAACTAGTGGAATTAAGTTGGTTTCAAGTTTCAAATGGAACATGTACTTTTGAGATGCCATTTTGCTACTGCCGTTTGGTCTAAAGTTTTCAAATGGAGGGGGCTTGAGTGGTATAGTAATATAAGTATAAGAGAGCTTTTATCTTGGCCAGATTCAAATCAAGTGGGGGTTATTGGCTCAAAGGTGACTAAATTAATTTGGATGGCTACAATTTGGTATATTTGGCTCGCCAGAAACGACTTAATCTTTAACCTAAAATCGGCGATCGTAGATCGGGTTGTCGAGTCTATCATGGTTTATACTTTTTTGTGGATGAAGTATAGGGCTAGAAATGTTGAGGTGTGGTGGCAAAATTGGTGTAATAGTCCTGTGGTGTAATATGGTCGGTTTTGTTTATGTTCCGAACCTAGCGTCTTGCTAGTGGTCGGGTTAGTTTATAATAAATTTGCCGTTCAAAAAAAAAAAAAAAGTTGGTTTCAAGCTTAAGACTTTTGTTACTCGGACTCATACGCTCTGTCACTTATATTATCGTTATGTCAACCGAAAGGACAAGGTTAATGAAAGATATTTTATAGATTATTTGTATATATATATATATATGTTTTTGTAACCCTTTGAACGACTAATAAAAAAAGAAAGAAAGAAAAAAACAAAACAAAACCAAAACATATACATATAATTGATCATTAAATGTTGGTTGTTGGAAGAATTAGGTGCAAAGATTTTGTTAGTTGGTAAGAATCATATCATGTGTATATCATGTAGCATATTGAAATTGAATGATTGTTGAAAATAAATAAATAAATATATAAATGTATGTGTATGTTGATTTGGGTGATGGTGGTTGCAGATAGAATGTATGGGTGATGTCATGGAGGATTGCATGTTCCCATAAAATTGCCACTTTGAAACAAGACATGTTCTGGGGTGGTATATATGTGTGTTATTGTTAACTGAAACCAAAAAGTGAGAATTAATATTGAAATGATAAGATTTGCAGAAAAGTTCCGGGGGGAAGAACATGTATCATTTGAAGACCGAGAGAATCAAAGACAAGATCTTTGTGTCCATTTCCTCTTGTTTTTTTTAAAAATTAATTTGGTGTCAATTCAATACACATGATCAGAATTAGTCAAATTGTGTGTGCATGTACAATAACGTACGGTATGTAATACCATTCCATGTACAAGCATCACCTTGGGGTGAAGCTAGTAAACTAATTAAGATTATTTTTTACCAAAGAGAAGTGATTATAAACATTGATACAAGAAAGAAGGTATGATGTATTGATGTATATATATGTTTCTTCAAGACTATTCTTATTTCACGCATTAGTGAACATGACGACTCAAGCAGGGGTTATGTTTTGCCCCTGGTTGGAATAAATTCAGCTACTTGCCCGATGTGGGAAGCTTTGTTTTGCCTTATCAAAAAGTTACTGGAGTCTGGAGGTTGATTTGGGCTTACGTCTTTAATGAAAAGTTGCGTGAAAATGATTGTGACTATAGTCGCTGGCAATTCTGTCATTAGGAACTAATGTTTAATTTGATCGTCTGTACTTGGTCATCTATAACTGAACTTGGTTGTCGACTTGTCGATAGTAGATACCATGTGGTAATTAACTTGAATGTCCGCATGTGAAAAATCACACATGGCAAGGAAAAAAATGCTATAAGATAAAAAAAGTTGTTAATAGAGGTTACTAATTAAGAATTTGAAGCCTTCAAATTACAATAAGCGACCTTCAAATGAAAAGGAATTAAAACTTGGATTTTTTAATAACACAGTGGCCGGCATAGACAAGTTATAATTTCAAACCACTTTTGAAATATTCGATATTATTCTTAGACACACAAGTTAGCCTTCTTCTCTATTCATGAACGTACTAACCATAATTCTAATTTATGCAACTCAAAGACTTATTCTAGTTACGTCGATCATACCACACTCTCAAAAGTCAAACTCGATCATGCTCCGGATCAAACCCCGTTCTTAATTTGAAATTTAGAAATTTACCCAGGTAGCGGCTCCTACAAGATTTAAAAAAAGCGGTTTCTCACACAACTTACGCATAGTACAGTACAAGTCCCACTTGTATAATCGTTCAAAACATCCACACTTTCTCACTTGCTAGGGAAAGATAAAGGATAGATGGCTGTCGGCCGGTGGTAGCGAGAAGTTTGAAATATGTTTATCATGATATCAAAGTAAGTTCAGCTCTAAAGCATACATATCGCTACCCCCTAGAAGTTAAAATAACCATGATTAGTAAATATTTGATCTATTGTATATATAAAAATATATTTAGCTAGGTTTCACATATAAATAAATTAGTGCATAATATATTTGAAGTCTACAAATACGGAGCACGGGGAATCGATGAGCATCGATCTTCTTCGTCTTGATATGTTGCAAAGCAAAGCAAAGCAATTATGGCTTCCGGCCATATAAAATTACCAAAAGCACCCTTGCTTTTATACATAGACCAAACATTGAAAGGAGGACCCTTTTTCACTTTTCACAGTCACGATAAGGCCGGGTATGTTTGACCATCTTCAAACGGTGGAAAATCATATTAACAAAAAACATTATCACTCTTTTCTTTTCTTCTCAAAATAAGCCTTCACGTTTAGGAAAGAAAAAAAAAGAAGCCTAAATCTTAATCGTATTTTTGTAAAACAAAAGACACTTTTTCACTTTTGTTGTTTTAAGAAAGGTTAAATCTTACTAATCTCATATGTAAAAACGAAATAATTAAGACTAGTAAATCTTAGTCGTCCAGAAAAACAAGTTAAAAAAAAACTAAAAAAATTGAGATGTTGGGCTAAAGTGTTACGGAGTATTATTCTTTACACATTGTTTTTTAGACCCATAATACGTCTCAAGATTTTTGTGTAGGCTAAACATTAGTCTCCCTAGCCAAATAAACTTATTATTTTTTTTATCATCATTTATTTTTATAACAGTTTTTGTGTTTCTCTACGTGACTATCTGCGTTTTTAGATAAATCTTTAGTTGTGCCGCATATTTTTCTATTACAAACAACCCACACCGACAGTCCGACACCACCAGTCCAACACTACCCATCACCTCCTTTGTATTCTTTCATTTTATCTTTTCCTGTCTGGCAATCAATACAAAATAATGATTCTTTTCTTTCATACGGAGTTGTCAAATGGGACAATATAATTATAATGACTCATTTCATTCATTTAATCATTCCAATATACAATTAACACATTTCATTGTTCTATTACGCAATATTTTAAATCTTCTTATAAATGAAGTAATATTGTATGTACAAATAGCTCCTAGCTAGATTTTCCTAAACAAGTCACTTAAGTGGTGACATCATCGATCATATTGCAATTTCATTAACTAAGCTATACATACTTTACAAACAAAAGCTTAAGCACTTCTGGAGATCGAGTAGTATATAATTCTAAAAGTCTAATATATATATGTTTTTAAGCAATTATAACACAATGGTATTATTTATTGGATTATCAAGCAATAAAATTTTTCCAAACTTTAATTGGACTGAACAACTCACTGAAAACTAAAATATTATAATCTAATTTAAAAAAAAAACAAACAAAATAAAACATGGTGGTGTGAAATTTAAAGTTTAATAATAATTGCACATGTGAGCAACTTAAGTCCCAAATACTAGAAATATTTTTAGGGTTCCTCACATTTAGCAAAAGTAGCACTTTGTTACTTTGTTGGTCTTTACATAAGCCAACAACCATTATTGCATCTAGACCAATTAAATGTTATAATAATATGTATTAACATTATTTTAAACATAATATACAAGCATCGATACATTGTTAATATCGATTACAAAACATAACTTGTGTGTTTATTAAAGAAGATCAGGATAACTATACCATTAATAATCGAGTTATAAGTGCATTATATAATGGTCAAAAGTAATAAATCATTTGTGTAAATTTAATTAGTAAAAGTATAATGATCGATTTGATTAAAGTTAGTAATTAATTATGTTTTCATAAAAGTAATTCTTATCATATTCAAAAAGTAACATCATATTAATTTGCGTAACAACCAATATTTGTATTGCTTCTGTAAACAAAAAAAAGTAACATATTTTTACATAATAAAGCTTGTCCATGAAAATGATAGGTTATTAAAAAAGCAATCGCTAAAACTAATGTTCTGAAAATCGGTTTGAACTTTGGGCGTGTGTCCTTATCAATTTCTTTTAACGTCTATCTTAGTCTAGTCCTA
This sequence comes from Tagetes erecta, assembly GCA_030867185.1. Taxonomy (NCBI): domain Eukaryota; kingdom Viridiplantae; phylum Streptophyta; class Magnoliopsida; order Asterales; family Asteraceae; genus Tagetes; species Tagetes erecta. The sequence continues at coordinate 4,228,362 of CM061492.1, forward strand.
TTAATTACATAATTAAATTTACAGCATGTCTTAAATTATTTTTTGCATTCAAATGCGATCGAGAGGTTGCATACTTACATTTATATTTTTAGTTTTTACTTTATACTTTATACATCTTTATTCCTTTCTAATCAACGAGCTACACAACTAGTTAGTCGTTATATATATACACTTTAAGTTCTATACACATAATTATCCGGATGTAGTTTGGTTTGTGATCTAATATAAAATCACTATTAAATTTAAAAAAAAAATAAGGAAGACGAAGAGGGGGAATAAGTTCTCCAATACATTTTTTGAAATTCGATTTATAATATTTCGAATGAGTTAATAAATTTTTCTACATAACTTTTTTTTAACATGTTTATTAAAAAACAAAGACCAGTAGAAAGATGCTATGGCCCGAAAACAACACCACAACAAAAAGGCTTACCTGCTATCTCTACAACAAAGGATTACTACATCACTTACGTCAAACCACATTCATTTTCATCGCTCTATGTTTTAACCAAAAGAAAGTGTTCATTCTAACCTTATTCACCACCCCATCCACTGATGGCGTCGAGGAATTAAACACCAACCCATTTCTCTCCAACCAAATATACCACACCGTGGCCTTCAATATGACTGCCATCGTTTCCTTTTTGGAGTTTGACACGATCATATCCAAGTAACTATCCATGCACTCTCTAACAGAACTAAACAAAGGCATAGACCACCGACACCATCTTGCAATTTTATCCCAAACCGCAATCGTAAATAAGCAATTTAGCAGGAGATGTTCGGATGATTCATAGTTACCGAAACAAAAGGAACACTCCTCACTACCCACATGAATTGAACCCCACGAGATGTTAACGCCACCTTGATAGGAATTCTATCAAGCCTCGCCTTTCAAATAAAACGTTTAACTTTGAGTTAACCCCACTCGCCCATTTCATTGAATTAAGATATGCTAGGATCCTGTTTAATTCGAAGATCTTTCTCATACTTTGCACTACATACGCCTCTTCTTCATCGGCTTCCTAAGTCCATTCTACATAACTTAACCATGATTTATAAACAATTTATTGAACCACACTATAAAACTTTCTAATAGTAAACAAAATACATTAAAAATCTTATTTTTAAAAAGTTTAAAGTGAATATACATACACATTTTACTTTTTAAATAATATAAGAATTAAAAACAATAAAACACCACTTTAACCATAAAAGCCTGTCTCCCCACACACACATATATATAAACACTCCAAAGGGAAAACAAAATATGAACTTTCATTCATTTCTCTTCTCATATATTTGTTCAAGCCGGCCATCATGGCAACCTCAACTAGAGATGATCAATCCGACTACGACAGCAGTTGCTCATCCATCACCGTGCCTGACTCTAGCCGGAGCTGGATGAGCAACGCTAGTTTCGGCAGTCGCCGGAGCTCCATCTCCGGCGACCCGTCTCACAAACCACACAAAGCAAACCAAGCTGCATGGGAAGCCATAAAACGCCTCCGGGTTGAAACGGGTCGGGTCAGTTTAGAACACTTCAAAATCTTGAAACGGGTCGGGTCGGGTGACATAGGAAATGTTTATTTGTGCCAGATTCGAAACCCGGTTGTGGGCTTACCGAATAGCTTTTATGCAATGAAAGTGGTGGATCGTGAGGCGTTGGCGATACGGAAGAAATTGCAACGGGCAGAGACGGAGAAGGAGATACTTTCGGGTTTGGATCATCCGTTTTTACCGACGCTTTACGCCGAGTTTGATGCTTCTCATTACTCGTGTTTGGTTATGGAGTTTTGCCCCGGGGGTGACTTGCATGCCGCGCGGCAAAGGCAACCCGCAAAGTGTTTCAACATTTCATCAGCCAAGTGAGTAAATTAGTTTTTTTTTAATTATCATATTCGATAATATGATAAAAAAGATAATTAATTAGACGAAAGTCTAGCTTGATATTTTTCTTAATAGGAGATTAATAACTTTTTCTGACGTATATTTTTTTTTAATTTAAGATTTTATGCCGCGGAGACGTTACTAGCACTAGAGTATCTACACATGATGGGCATAGTTTATCGAGATCTAAAGCCCGAAAACGTGTTGGTTAGGGAAGACGGTCACATAATGCTCTCGGATTTCGATTTGTCACTAAAATGTGATGTCGTGCCAAAACTGATCCGGTCTAAACTCGGGCCATCTAGAAAAGTAGTTCAAAATGATAATGACGATGACGATGACAATGACTTAAGGTGGTGTTCAACACCCTCTTGTGTCATCCCATTACAACCTGTCTTATCTTCATGTTTCTCGTTTCGGAAAACCAAAACCGCTCCTTCCACCACTACAATCACTGAAAATATCGAGTTTCAGGAATACAACACTGAGTTAGTGGCGGAGCCAGTGCATGCAAGATCAAAGTCATTTGTTGGAACCCACGAGTACCTGGCCCCAGAAGTGATCTCGGGCCAGGGACATGGTGGGGCAGTCGATTGGTGGACCCTAGGGGTTTTCTTGTATGAATTATTATATGGTGTCACACCCTTTAAGGGTGAGAATAATGAAAAGACACTAATCAACATATTGAAGAAACCATTAAGTTTTCCAAGAATTGGTGTGAGTACAAGTCAAGAATATGAAGAAATGGTGAAGGTGCAAGATCTTATTGCTAAACTTCTTGTCAAGAACCCTAAAAAGAGAATTGGAAGCTTGATGGGTTCAATTGAGATTAAGAAACATGAGTTTTTTAAGGGTGTTAATTGGGCCTTGATTAGGTCAGTTAGGCCACCTGAAGTTCCAAGTGAGATGATGAAGGTGAGAAATAGGGTGGTGGCACCCAAACTAATGAGCAAGAAACAAAGGGATGCACCATTTCAAATCCCTAATCAAAAGCATCATCGTTTTGATTACTTTTAGAAAGATTATGTAAATAAGAACAACTAATTTTAGGTTAATCTTGTTTTTTCGTCGCCCATTTTTGTATTTTCAAACTTTGTATAATTACTAATACGTAAACGTATAAGTTTTTACAAAAAATGTTTAGTGTATCGACAACATTTAGCCACGAAAACAAGGATTTAGCCTATTTTTACAAGGAATTGTGTTCTACTGTTCTTGATTTTGTATGTATTTCAATGTTCTTGTTAGATACACTAGCTAGCTTTTAGATTCATGTTTTAAAAGTGACATGATCACATGGTATTGGATTTTTGAAGAAAAGTTATAGTCTTTAGAAAAGCAAATATATACATACTAATTGTAGACCACAAATTAACATACAATGTATATTTAAAAGTAATGAACTTAGATTTTAAACTATTGATTAGAGAAAAAAAGTGAAGTCATTGACATGTGATTATTAGATTACAAAACACTTTTTGGAATATTTACTAGTTGCATAGTCATGGATTGCTTGCATATAGTTTTAAATATTATATGAGCAGCTTGTAGGTGTAAAGTATGGGGGCAACTCATTACACTCCCATGTTTTTTCCTCTCATGAATTCATGTGATCACCATTATTACTTACCACCTAAATCATGAAAGATATTAATTTTCATATAATTCATTAAAAACATTCATAAAAGATTATCACAAGATAAAAAACCCATATATAAAAGCAGCTCATATTTACAAATTTACTTTTCCTATGTCTTTTAATCTTGGTTTATAACAATAATTATATTATTGGTGAATAGTTATAAATTCTTGTACAGTATTTTTTTATTTATATTTATGTGCGGTATATCGTTAGTACGTAATTAATTAGTGACGAATAAGGGTGGTGGGTGTGGGGTGCGGGTACCCATGCGGGTAGCCCGTACCCGCGCGGTAACACCGCCGCCGCCCCCGCGGGTAGCCATGCGGGTAGGAGGTCACGGGCATCGGTACCCGTTGAAATTTTCTGAAATTTGAACGTTGGTAGGTGGGCCCCACTTATTCCCAACGGCTATTTTTTTTAAAAACGGCTATATTAAAAAAAAAAAATTACACTATAAATATTACACCCCATTTCATTTTATAAATCACAAAAAAACACTCTCTTTAATCTCAAATACTCAAACAAACCCCAATATTATTTTCCCATGGATGCTCCAAGAAGATCAACATCCAGAGGCGGTTCACAAAAAAATTATTGTAATTTGTTAGTTTTTTTTATTTAATGAATGGTTTTTATTATATATTATTAATTGTTAGTTTAAAGTTATTAAAATAAAAAATTTAAAAAAAAAGTGAGGGTATGAGGGTATTGACACCCACCAAAAAAAAGGGGTGCGGGTAGTGTGAGGGTAGTTGTGAGTTGGAGGATTATTATTGGTGGGTTGTGAGGGTAGTGGGAGAGTGGATTAACCCACTCCCATCACCCTAAGAGGTAGTTGTTGATATATTGTTGGTGTAGTGGAACAAATAGTTTCATAATGTTTTTCAATTTTTTTCTAAAAGGTTTAAAATAAAGAGGAAACACACTACGTGTGAAATCATTTTGGTGTTTTTTGAAGAATATATTTAGAAAATTATCTTTGATGTTAAAATTAATATATGATAATAGTTTGAAGTGATGATTGTAGATTTTAAGAATGATTCTCCTCCAAGGAAATCTTACCACTGTAATTACTTTAATCATGCCTGCCTTTTTATTTAAACCTTGAATTGATATGACATTCTTAACCGGTCCTTTTCACTTAAAAATACAAATATTTTTTTACATATTACTTTTAGTAATTTTTTTTAACGGCAATTAGAATAACACTTTTAAAAATTACAACCAACAGTAACGTGACACAGTTTTGAAAATATTATTTGCCATATAAAGATAAAAATGTTTTGTGAAATGAATGTAGCATTCTTACCAACCTCTCTATCCTTAGATATGAGAAAATTGTTTATTCGCAATACTACAAATGCATAAAACTAAAGACGGTTAAACGAACTCTGGCCAACTGACCTCATTCCGACGACGTTGAAACCGTATTGTTGAACTTAATTTACGATCTTACTTTTTTAGAGTGGGGGTTTTTAGGCTTATGGGGGTGGGGGTTTTAGGTTAATCCGAAAGAGATTTTTGAAATGTAGGACAAGTCCCATTGTCAATAGAATGAGGTTAATCGTAGTTTATTTAACCGTCTTCCTACGTCTTTTTATAACAAAACACTTGTTAGTGTATCATCACACTTCAAATTTTACTTGATAAGCTTAATTGTTTTATTTATATTGTACAGATAAATTATGAAGGTGGTATAGTAATACATATATAGTTAAATCATAGTCTTTATAACCTAAGATATATCATCACTTATTACCAACATATATTATTGACTTTTTTGGAGTTTTTTTCCAAATTAGTGTAGATTGAAAACTTATTTACCAATTAGGTGTAGTTATAAAATTATTTACCAAAATGGGTATTTTTATGTTGTAATTAATAACTTTTCTCACTCCTAAACTTATTGAATTGGGTGACTTTAAAGTTTAAATCAATAAATAATTAATATAATAATCTATTTATAAACTCATTAAATACATATTATATATTGTAAGTTATTAAAAATAGTTCTTGAAAAACTTAATTAATACGTCGAGAGAGAAAATTCCTCATAAAATGTTTTTGAAGATAAACCCCTTTAATATCATAAATTTATAATGTATGTTATGTACGCACAATGTGCAAACTTATTTTTAATATCAAAATGTATATAAAAAGTTGAAGTCATGAACTCGACGGAAAACAATATATTTAGCTAAACAGGTTCATGAACTTCGACCGAAAATTACACTCGTTTACAACCGTAAATATTTACTCAACATAAGATTATACTTTCTTATCTTGAAAGGTATTTTCAACCGAACTAGCTTAGATGTTTGATGAAATAGTTTTATAGAAGCCTATATTCTTTTGAAGTTATATAATAAAAATCAAAACTGAGATAAGAATTTTCTTACTGTTACGTGTACATATATTTTGATTACACAAGTTTATAAAATACTTATATGTGAGTTGATTAATAAAGGTTTAATAAAACAATAGCAAAAGATTTATATTAATACTTTTTTAATGATTTAAAATTACCCAATAAACATAAGAGTGAGAATATATAATGTAACTAACTAAAATAAAAAAATATAAGAAAACACCCATTTTGGTAAATATTTTTCAAACTACACTAATTTGATAAATAAATTTTCAAACTACACTAGTTTGGTAAAAAACTCGACTTTTTTGCTGGATAATCACATCATATTTGAAATAAAAGTAAGATGCATATATGATCATAAAAATTGTGCAAAAAAATATCTGCAATAAGAGAAAATAATTGAGAAAAAGAGCGAGGATGAGAAAAGTGAGTGCCGCATGCAATAGGTGCTGACAAACTGACCAAAAATTCATGAAGAGTCTTTTGAATGATGAAATCATAACCTCCTCCACTTGGACTCTTCATTATTTTCTGTTGACTTTATCTTTTTGGACTCATACAATCTAATAAAGTGTCTCTATATATATAATCATTTTCATTAATAAAAAAAACTTTTATATATTTTATGTGTATATGGAAACATATACTTTATAAGTGGTTATATGTTTAGAAAAACAAGAAGTTAACAATGCAATTGTGCATAGTGTAATAATCAAACTAATTAAAACGAGAAATTAAAGAAAGTGATCTAGGCAGTTAGGGAGGGAGGAGTGGTCGAAGACGAGGAGCGACGAGGACGAGACGGGCATGCTTGTGGACGAGGAAGATACCTCGCTGGAGAGCTCCCTGAGAGAGTAGATGTGAGGGACGAGATGGAGGTGGGACGAGGAAGACGAGGAGAAGGCGAGAAGCTTCCTCGTGGGCTGCTCGTGAAACCACTCCTCCCTCCCTTATGTAACCTTCTTGTGACACATTCAAAGCTAGCGCACTACGTACAAGTTTGCTATATATTTCTTGCTTTTTTTGTCAATATGTTCTTAGTATTTAAATGAACGTTGATCTCTATACATATAGACGCACGAGATCAATGTTCTCAACGAGAAGTTTTCTAGTTCGTAATTTCATTTGGTGTACGTGGAACGATGTTTAATTATTCTTTTATTTAATAATACTAAAAATGATGTTATACATGAAGGTGAGTTAGTATACATGTGCACATTTTAGACGTGTTACGAATTATGGCTGGCTATATGGCTTTTAAAACACCTTAAGGCTGGTATTGGAATGAGAACTTAGGAAAATGTTAAAATAAATAGGAGTAAAGTATTAAAAGCAATGATGAATTTATGCAATTATTCTACTTCGCTTTAATTTTGATAAAGACAAATAAAATGATTAATAATACTCAACTCATTTTAACGTAGATATTATAAATGATGTTACTCACCGGTATGAATATAATTAAATTTTAATATAGTAAAAAAGAGTGGCTTAGTTAACTCATTTAATAATCCATTGCTAAATGGCTCGTATTCGGGTTATGCTAACATTAAACGTACCGGTGACTTTGATACCGTTTTAAATTTTTAATATAGATATAATCATATAAACAATAGACACATATAAATTTAAGTTTAGCTTGGGAGCATATTTACGACGTATGTATAAAGTAGTTGGTGTAACTTTAGAATTCGGTGATATCTTGTATGTTTTTTAATTATTTATTTTAATTCGTTTATATTAGTTGTATTTCTAGCGTCTTGCTAGTTTGTTAGTGAAATTTGACCTTTAAAGAATACGACGTATTTAAATTGTTTACCATTATATTCAGTCATAATAATTGAATCATCATGCTAACCTGATACAAGTCCAATCATAAAACAATATTTTGAGAAATACGGGATATCAATTGTGTCAAGCCGATGAGTTGAATGTGTAGACCTCATATATTTATTTTTCTCAAATCAAGATGTTGCATCAAACTCGAACAAAATTAAAATGAGTAATACATGACGACTCAGACGCTACATCTAGCTCCCAAGCCCTTCATGACGCTTAGGTGGTGACTATTGTTACGAAAATGCAGTTTCCAGATCTTGGACCGGTGGAGAGAAAATGAAGAGTCGCCGGGAGATAAGTACACGAAGAGGTTTGTCAGATAGTGACAATGCCAATTGTAGATAATATTAGTAACAAGCATGACTCTAATATATTTAGGTTGAAAGTAATAAATATATTTTTTACGAAGAGGTTTGTCAGATAGTGACAATGCTGATTGTAGATAATATTAGTAACAAGCATGACTCTAATATATTTAGCTTGAAAGTAATAAATATATTTTTTAAGCAATATCATAAGTTCGTAAGATTAATATCTTAACAAATAATAGTCTGACATTACACGATAGAATCTTTTTTTTTCTTTCTTTTGAAGAGTTTAAAAATCTTATTACCAAAATGATGTTGCGAGTGAGGGTTACGTCAAGTGGTAAGAGATGAGTTTAAGAAACCAAATATGTTGTTCAAGAAAAAAAAATGCAAAAATCAATTATACGTATATCGATTAAAAATTACATACGATATATGCAAATATGCAATAATGCAAAAATCAGTTAAGGGCCACTATCGGACAACTATTGTACTTTCAAAACCCATCTACTAATTGGGCCTTGGCTTGGATATGCATGAGATTATGAGAATATCCATTGTAACAATATTTGAACACTCCTTTTAACACATGTTTCACTTTTTAAAGACCATGTGACGTTGTGTCGTTGTATCACTTAATCTTGGTTCGTAGGGAAAACAAATGTTTTCTTATAAGGGGATTGATACCCTCACTATTATAACACGTTTTAAAACTGTAAGGGGCAGCCAAAGCATACAATGTCATGGTGCGGTTACGTTGGACTGTTACAGTAGCGTTCAAAATGTTTTTCCACTACGGAGTAGCGTTATACCTAAAAAGTATAAAATAAATAAGTTTCACTACGGTGTACAAGTTGAGGGGTAGCGATAGCCGGATACCCTACTAGGCTTGTAGGTTCGCCCCTATACATGACTTATGTCAAACTAAATGACGTTTGATGATTATAACATGCGAAAGTAATCTTGATACATGAAACTACGATCGTCTATGACATGGTTTTTAAGTCTGTATTAATGGAACTTGGAACGATACATGTTAGAAAAACGATAGAAAGAAAGCGGGTTGTATCCGATTGACTCGAGGTGAAATGGGTCAACCTGAACAGGAAGTTAACAGAAATAACTGTCATATGAATGGTCTTTATATGGCTCAGTGTAGTACACATGAAACATCTTTTATCATGTTAAACATCTTTTAGTAAAAGGTTCATACTTCATAGCATAGCAAGCCTCGAGTCAACCAAACACTTTAAAATGCTATGTTTAAAGTGCATGACTAAATAATGGTTGAGCCGGAAAAATCAATTTCAAATGCTAAGCTATATATTGAGTATTTGAGTTTAGTGGAGTTTAAACTGTAATTACCGGTCATTCATTTTGTTTCGCGAACAGTACAAACAAACCACTTTGTGGCTACAGACACTTATTTAAATATTCTAAAAAGAGTCGACAAACTATTCTAGTCTCCCCGGTCACCGTGGGTGGTAGCCCGTACTATGAGCTCTTTTTGTTCGGCAATGAGGGCCCGAATCCTGTCTTTCAAACCGCGAATGCGGTCTTGGGTCAATTGCATCATATTTCCAACGATCTCTGGATTGAGTGCAGGCGGATGCTCCCAGAACAGACCGAGAATATACTCCTGGTGGACCTTCTCTATTTCGACCTGATCTATTTCTTGCTGAATTGTTGCAAGTCTTTCGGTGATATCCATAAATCAAATGTTTGGTATTGGAATAAGTGTTACTTTCATTTTAAATTGGTTACAATAGTTAGAATCGATCACATACATTAAATGATAATTATTATGATCAAATTATAACAATTATGTTGAATTGTAGACATTGATGAAAACTTTGGAGCAATTAAGCTCAATAAATGTGAGTTAAGGTTGTTGATGCTCAATAATGGTCGATCAATGTCATTTACAATTAAGATCACCTAGGGTAAACAATGATGAATTAGTGTTGCACGACACTACCATCGCCTAATATTAGGGGTTCTTGATTGTAAACTAAAAACATTTAAGGTCATTGATACTCGATTAAGGCGACTGAAGGTCGATCAGGCTCAACGAAGTTTGGGTACGATAATTAGGATCCATTACATACATTAAACGATAAGTTATTATCAAGTTATGATCATTGTTGTTAAATTGTAGACATTGATGATTGTTTACATGGAAATATGCCAATAATAGTGAATTAAGTTTGTTCATGTGCGATGGTTTGCGGTAAACATATTTAGTGTTGATCAATTACCCACTCATCAATCACACTAGTTACATTTTGTTCTCTTAATATTTAAGTGAATCGTGAAAATTTTTAAAGTAATTATACTCAAGCCAGGGTGTGCAACTTGTTAATAGCTTACAACTAAAAACCTCGGTGCTTTTAAGTACACATAACTTTTTATACGAAATTATATTTAATAAAAAGCTACACTATAAAATATTTATTCTCTTTAATTTAAGTATAATTTATGTATAATTTATTATACATAAATCTAGGGTTTCAGTTTTGCCATGTTTTTTTCTCAAAACTAATTATAATGGTCCATACCCTCATAAATATTCTTAAAATCACCACCGGAATGTTATTATCCCGAACATAACGTATTTAATAAACTAAACTACTATAATATATAAAATGATATCATGTAAAATAAGTGGTTATGAATTATGATCTTCAACACATGTACCGGTTTTCATTTCTTATATCTTTGTATTTTTATTTATTTATATTATTTTGTAAACTTTAATTTAATTCAGTGATCCAACCTACCTGAAAAAAATTATAAATCGACTTGATAGGTATCTGAAAACCAAACCATGCTCATGATTAAAAAAAGTCTCCCTCCCATCCCATAAATAATTAAATAGAGTTATCTCCGGTCATCAATATTGACATAATAAAAGCATAAATGGATAAATAACACATAAATCGATTTTCTTACTAGCCGGTTAATATCAATCTTCTTTAAATCTTAAAACTTAATGTGTATAAAAGTTAAATTCCCCCAAAAGTTTAAGGGGTTGATGTAAATTAGTAAAAGTTTTTTTCTTGTTATACTTAAGTTTCAAAGTATGTTACATAGGTTTAGAGGGGAGGAGTGATTCTCGCCACCACCTCGCTAGAGGGGGATCGAGTGGTCCTTGTCATCCTCACCTCGTCCCCTCACATCATCACTTCCACGAAATCCACCACGAAGGTGAGTCTCGTCCACGAGCTCCTCCTTCACCTCGTCAACACCTCACCTCATCACTCCCTCCACCCGTATATAGAAAAGACCCACTGGCCTTTGTGGCTTGATCGACTCAATCTAACCAATTTTAACTAGCTAAATATCTTACTTCTTACACCAAACTAAATGATCATCGTTAAAGATTAAACTCATAAGTCATAACCTTTACATTTAAAAATAAAACCTTTATTAGTCGACTAGTTTCGTTACGTAGTGTGCAATATACCTAACATAAACTAATAAAGTTTTTATGTCTTAAAGAAAAGAAGAACATATATTGCATTATTCCAAGACACGTGTTCAAGCTGAAGCGAAACATCTGAATTAAAGAAATCGTGATAGGCTTACTGCAACTTCCCATCTCCCAAAGACAATCACTACAAAGTGACAGCTTTATTTAATTTTTATATGCGCCCATTAAAATTCTTAAAATGATGAAAATCTTGTTCTTAATTTACAGGATGAACGAAATAAGGAAAATATATACAACGTACGTACAGCATTTGGTTTTGCAACCATAAAACAAGAAATTTAACAAACAAGATTTCATGTCATGTAAAAACTAAAAAGTTAGTTATTTTGGTTAATTGTTTTAGTTATTATTTATTTGGCGTTAAAAAAACTGCAGCAGGCCTAAAATGTTGTGCTGGAGTGGTGGTGAAGATCTGTTGGATTTTATATGTCCGGACCCGATAAATTAACGTGGCTAACCGAGTTATGACCCGTAAGAGTTACACCAAGGGCAACGAACATTAAATCCACTTAACTCGTTTAATTGGTAATCACGAACGAAAGACGCGGTTATAATTTATATTGATTATAAATTATATATATTCGTTTAACTTAATTAAACGAATAACGAGTTTTATTATTGCGTTGGGCTCAAACTAATCTAACCGGGCTTAGGGCTCACTAATTAGATTACTTTGTATTAATAGGGATCATTAGAGAATAAATCCCTTCACCCTAAAAATTGTTACCGCCGTTGTCAAAAAGCATAACCAACAAAAAGGAAGAAAACCTTTTTCTTTGGTATTGGACTTTGTCGACAAGAAAAAGCAACAAGAGGATTAAATCCTTTTCGTTGTGAATTAATATTCAAAAGGTGCTGATCAATAGTCGTTGCACTATATTGTCACCATCGCGTTCGTGTTCGTTTCTAGCAAGCGTTCGTTGTACCTCGGTGTCTCAAACGGTTATTAAATTAACCAAAGGTATAATTCATCTCATCGGTAGATTAATTATTATTAACCGTATTTGCATGTCTGTAACCGGATCCTGTCGGTTTCACTTTTGGTATAGGTTTTAATGTTAACTTTCCGCTGCGTTAATAATTACCGGTTTAATTATTATATTTATCAAACCCGTTTTGATATAATTAAAATCTAAAGATACCACTGAAACCCAACAGTGGTATCAGAGCCTTGCTTACAACATGCAAATCGGTACCGGTCTCCTTTTAACCGGTTATAGATCACAAACTTAAAGTTTTTTTTTAAGTTTCTGATCTATGTAGAATATTAGGGCAACATAATTTTGGTCAACAATTTTATTATTCTTGACCAATAGATTGCCCGATTGATTATTGTGATTATAAATTATATGTAAATCTGGTCAGACCTTGTGGTTGTGTTGTACTTTAATTCAGTTTTTGGTTTTATGGTTTTGGCCACTTTGATGGTTCAAAGTTGTAATAGATTAGGGTTCTTTTATTTTATATATTTTTTTTTGTAAAATTGTAACATTAAAGACCCGGAGGAAAGACTGAAGACAACACGGATCTAGGAGTCAGTGGGAGATACTCAAGACAACAAGATGCACTCAAATCCATCATTGTGGTTGTTTAAGTGTTGTGACCCCGTGACCTAGTTTGGTCTTGCTAAAAGGCTCTGGCAAGACCAAACAAATTTTTGGCCGTAAAGATTTACATATTTATTTGCTTTGCTATTGTGGTTGCTTTATTTTATAAGTGTTGTAACATACCAACCTAATACCAAACCATTTTTTTAAAAAGAGTTTTAAAATAATTTCACAATCAGATAAAAACAAGTTCTAAACATATTTTTACAACTTGTGAAAATTTTTATAAAACGACTAGTTTGTTTTATAATTAAAAATAACCAGTACGTTTTGGAAACTTCAACTAATTTTGACTTTCTAAAACTTGTAACTTAATAGTTTAACTATTAACTTTTAATCGGTTATTTATGTCGCGACAAGACTTAGTTTTAATAGGTTATTTAAACTAAGTGTCCTGAGAGATGAAAGGGTTCATCTTACTGTCACGAATTAATTTAGTAAAACTGGATCTTGACCCTATTCGGTAATTACTAAAATTGAAACCCATATTTAAAATCAATAGTCTATGCTATCCTATTTTAAGGAACACTTGGAGCATATAGCAAAACATCAATGTTTGGAGCCACAGCACCGCATTTGATGTGTAGTTGTATCCTTCCAAGGTGCAAGAGTTTCGTTGACACATCCGGACTCTTCCACAAGTACCTAGTTTTAGGACGACTATTACTTTTCCTCTCTTGCTACATGCCCCAGCTGTCTAGAGAGTAAAAGTGAGCATAGATGAGGCTAAACGTATCAATGCATTGACAAAAGTTGTCATAGCGGCCTCATATTGGAGAGTTGCGCATTTTTGCAATTGACAATCGTTGTCGGTCTACCTACCCACTTGCTAATGTTGTATGCCCCAGCTGCCTTTAGCAATTGACATAGCTAGACTCTCAATCCTTATTCTTATTACTGTTAATGGGTCATTAATTAAATAAGGAATAATACATCGATAATACTAACTAGATTATTTTGCTTATTTGTCAGATGTCTTCTGAAAACAATCACTCCTTCGCTCTCAAGTCTATACTTGAGAAAGAAAAACTCGATAACACCAATTTCATCGAGTGGCACCGCAACTTGAAAATAGTTCTCAAGTTTGCGAAAAAGCTCTATATTCTGGAAGCCCCAGTTCCTGATCAGCCCGAGGCTAATACCGCTGCTGCGCGTAAGGCCTGGGATAAGCATAACGAGGATGCCGTTGAGGTAGCCTGCCTTATGCAAGCCACCATGTCTCCTGATCTTCAGAAGAACATGGAAGACATGGCTGCATTTGACATGATTGAGCAACTTAAAGGCATGTTTCAGAAACAGGCCCGACAAGAACGCCATGACACCATGAAACAGCTCATTAGCTGTAAAATGCAAGAGGGCTCATCAGTTAGCGCTCATGTGCTTAAGATGAAAGGTTATATTGACCAGATGACCAAACTTGGTAACCCTATGCAAGATGAAATGGCAGGTGACTTCATCTTGAACTCCCTCCCTAGCTCTTACGACCAGTTCGTAATGAACTACAACATGAATGCATGGGTAAAGCCTGTTGCCGAGCTACATGGTATGCTCAAAACAGCCGAGATGAATATCCCAAAGCAAAACCAAGTTTTGATGGTCAGATCTGGTGGTGTTAAGAAGCCCAACCCCAAGAAAAGGGGTTATAACAGCAAAGGCAAGAAGAAAGTTAATGTTGCTGTCAATTGCGCCACCAACAATAACAAGGTCGTTGCAAAACCAAAACCACCCCCTCCTGAAGAGCGTCAGTGTTTTGAATGCAACAAGTCGGGGCACTGGAAAAGAAACTGCCCTGAATATCTGACTAAGCTGAGAAAAATGAAGGCCTCCGGAGAAGGCGCTTCAGGTACTTCTATTTATGTTATTGAACTTTTTACTGTCTCTAGCAACACATGGGTATTTGATACCGGATGTGGTTACCACATCGTTAATGTCTTGCAGGAGCCTGAAAAGTGGAAGAAGCTGAAACAAGGCGACATGGAGCTCATCGTTGGTGATGGGAAGAGAGTACCAGTTCTTGCAACTGGAACATATCATCTTTCATGTCCTTCTGGCCTTGTAGTTATTTTGAATAATTGTTTGTTTGCACCTGGTTTAACCAGAAACATTATTTCAGTTTCTTTATTGTTTGAACAAGGTTTCAAGTACGTTTTTAATGGGATTTCCATTTCTGCTTACTTGAATGATGTTTTTTATTTTGAGGCTAATCCTCGAAATGGTATCTACGAGGTAGATGTTCACACAAACAATAACATTTATAATCTTTCTAAACGTGCCAAATCTGGTACGAATGATACTTATCTATGGCATTGTAGACTTGGCCATATAAGCAAGGCACGTTTGAAAAGGCTTCAATCTGATGGAATTCTCGAATCCACTGGACCTGACTCCTTTGATGACTGCGAGTCTTGCTTAGCTGGAAAACTCACTAAACACCCCTTCACCCATGTAGGTGAACGGGCTAACGATCTGCTAGCACTCATACATACTGATGTATGTGGTCCTTTCAGAACGATGTCTAGAAATCATGAAAGATACTTTGTTACATTCATCGACGATTACAGTCGATATGCTTATGTCTATTTGATGAAACACAAGCATGAAACTTTTGAAAAGTTCAAAGAGTTTCAAAACGAAGTAGAAAACCAACTCGGCAAAACGATAAAAATACTTCGATCAGATCGAGGTGGTGAATATCTCAGTTCAGAATTCCTCAATCATCTAAAGGAACGTGGAATAATTTCACAGCCCACTCCACCTGGCACACCCCAGCTCAATGGCGTGTGCGAGAGGAGAAATCGAACCCTGCTAAACATGGTCCGATCGATGATGTGTAGGACAAACTTGCCTCACTCCTTATGGAGTTATGCTCTTATGACCGCCGCTCGCATTATCAATCTAGTACCGACTAAAAAGGTAGACAAAACCCCATATGAGATATGGCATGGGCATAAACCCAATTTGTCTTACCTTAGAGTATGGGGATGTGATGCTTACGTCACCAGCGATTCTGATGACAAGCTCGATCCTCGAGGCGAAAAAGTTGTTTTCGTCGGATACTGTAACAAAAGCGGACTATATTTCTACCATCCTGATGCAAACATTATTTCCATCAAAAGGAGGGGACACTTCCTCGAGAAAGAAGCCCTTGATCGAGGAACAGGAAACAATGTTGTGGATCTCGAAGAAGTTCGAGAATCACAAACTACCGCTGATGAAGTCGGAAAGTCTGATGCACCAGAAGTCGTTGCAAATGAATCAGACGAGAACACTGGCATTCGCAGAAGTAGCAGGACTCGTAAGGAACCTGAAAGATATCTTTGGAATCTTGAGGGTGCTGAAGTCCTGGTAGTAGCTGACTCTGATGACGCACCTGCTAACTATAAATCTGCTATCTCAGATCTAGAATCTGCGAAATGGCTAGAAGCCATGAATGCTGAGATGCAATCCATGCGTGAAAATCAAGTCTGGAACTTGGTTGAGTTACCTCCCGAATCTCGGGCAATAGGAAGCAAATGGCTTTTCAAAAGAAAACCCGACATGCATGGAGAGGTACACACTTATAAAGCACGACTAGTTGCGAAAGGTTACACTCAGATTGAGGGTATTGATTATGAAGAAACCTTTTCGCCCGTTGCTATGATCAAGTCGATCAGGATATTACTTGCCATCGCTGCGTACTATGACTATGAGATATGGCAAATGGATGTCAAAACCGCTTTTCTTAATGGACATCTTTCTGAAGATGTCTATATGGTCCAGCCTGAAGGTTTTGTCGATCCAAAATATCCTAAAAGGGTGTGCAAACTGAATAAGTCCATTTATGGACTTAAACAGGCATCTCGTAGCTGGAATCTTCGTTTTGACCAAAAAATCAAAGAGTTTGGTTTTGTCAAAAATGAAGATGAGCCTTGTGTTTACAGGAAAGCTAGTGGGAGCTCTATATCATTCCTCATCTTGTATGTAGATGATATACTGATCATTGGAAACAACATCCATATGCTTAATGAAGTTAAACACTGGTTGGGATCTTGTTTTGCAATGAAAGATCTTGGAGAAGCAGCTTACATTCTAGGAATCAGGATCTACAGAAATAGATCCAAGCGGCTTCTATGGCTAAATCAAAGCACATACATTGATAAAATGATGACACGCTTTAAGATGGAAAACTCCAAGAAAGGAGGTGTTCCCATGACTAAATGAACCGTGTTGAACAAATCGCAATCTCCTTCTACGGACATTGAAATTAAGCGAATGGAAGCAGTTCCATACGCTTCAGCGATTGGTTCTATCATGTATGCAATGTTATGTACAAGACCTGACGTCTCGTGTGCCTTAAGCATGACTAGTCGTTACCAGCAAAGTCCTGGCATGGTCCATTGGACTGCCGTCAAGAACATTCTTAAGTACTTGAGAAGAACTAAAGATATGTCCTTGATCTTTGGAGGAGTGGAAGAAGAGCTCACTGTAAGATGTTACACTGATGCTAGTTTTCAAACTGACCGAGATGATTCTCGCTCACAATTAGGGTTCGTGTTCACTCTAAATGGTGGAGCTGTTTCATGGAAAAGCTCCAAGCAGTGTGTAGTGGTTGATTCAACCACCGAATCCGAATATATTGCTGCCTTAGACACTGCTTAGGAAGCAGTGTTGATGAAGAAGTTCATAACCGATCTCGATGTGGTTCCAAGCATACGAAAACCAATCGAGATAATTTTTGATAATACTGGTGCTATTGCCCAAGCCAAAGAGCCCAGATCTCATCAAAAGGCAAAGCACATTCATAGGAAGTTCCACTTGATACGGGAAATTGTGGAACATGGAGACATTATGATAAGCAAAGTAAACACAGATCAAAACTTAGCAGACCCGTATACTAAGCCCATGACACAGGACAAACATGATGAGCATAGGAATGCCATCGGGCTTAGAATCGCTAACTTTGAGTTTTGATTTAGTATTTGGATGTACGAACATTTAACAGTTTCTGAATTCGTTTGAATTTATTCATTTGAATTCTAAAGTTTATAACTGTGTTCGATTTTAATACGTTTAATCCATGAATATTGTATTCTAAATTATCCGTAGTCGATCAGACTCATGGGAATGATTCTGAATTAAGACTATTCTGAATTTGGGCTCAAGTAGTTGACAACCAGATTCACAGACCTCATTGTGAATGACGTTGGAAGTAACTCGTTTCAAATCATCTTCATGGATTGTAATCATAAGATGTTTTTGATATATTGGTATACTCATTTAGTATCCTCTGACCTGAGATATATATTGGAACTCTTGTTTACTAAAGGAATATTCTTTAATTATTGTCAACCGCTGTCGCGTAACTGCCAGTTATAAAGGCTTTAATTAGGAATAATTCTGAAGTTCAGTGGGAGCTGTATGTAGTCAATAAGGGATTCTGTACTCTTACATGCAATGTAACAGTTAGACATCTTGGCGCCCTCGTTGATTCAAACTGGAGAAGTGTAAGGCCTTACCCAAACAGACTGTGTGTTTGAATGGACCATTTTGAATCTTGATCGAGAACTGAAATGATTGAACCTTATATGAGAATGAACTTAATCCATGTCTCATTGTTTCAATTGATGTCTTTTACAGAAAGGATAAATGACGACGATTACCATAAGTCTATTGTATTGTCATAGTAAGTTGTTACTATTAACATATTGCTTGGTTAATGACTTTAAAGTATCATAACTTGTTAGGGGCAGTCATGTGTAGCTAGAGCGCCGCTGACTGTTTGCGTTGAGATTTTATCATGGTCCGACCAAGTGGGAGACTGTTGGATTTTATATGTCCGGACCCGATAAATTAACGTGGCTAACCGAGTTATGACCCGTAAGAGTTACACCAAGGGCAACGAACATTAAATCCACTTAACTCGTTTAATTGGTAATCACGAACGAAAGACGCGGTTATAATTTATATTGATTATAAATTATATATATTCGTTTAACTTAATTAAACGAATAACGAGTTTTATTATTGCGTTGGGCTCAAACTAATCTAACCGGGCTTAGGGCTCACTAATTAGATTACTTTGTATTAATAGGGATCATTAGAGAATAAATCCCTTCACCCTAAAAATTGTTACCGCCGTTGTCAAAAAGCATAACCAACAAAAAGGAAGAAAACCTTTTTCTTTGGTATTGGACTTTGTCGACAAGAAAAAGCAACAAGAGGATTAAATCCTTTTCGTTGTGAATTAATATTCAAAAGGTGCTGATCAATAGTCGTTGCACTATATTGTCACCATCGCGTTCGTGTTCGTTTCTAGCAAGCGTTCGTTGTACCTCGGTGTCTCAAACGGTTATTAAATTAACCAAAGGTATAATTCATCTCATCGGTAGATTAATTATTATTAACCGTATTTGCATGTCTGTAACCGGATCCTGTCGGTTTCACTTTTGGTATAGGTTTTAATGTTAACTTTCCGCTGCGTTAATAATTACCGGTTTAATTATTATATTTATCAAACCCGTTTTGATATAATTAAAATCTAAAGATACCACTGAAACCCAACAAGATCCCTAGTGGATATGGTATCATGATGATATGATATATTCGATCTATATATTTTCACAACAAGAGCCTAACCCCACATCTTCATCATCTTAACGGAAATTAAGGTGTTGATTTTAATTCAAAACGTAATGAATTGTATCTATGTTATCTTCTTGTATTATGACAAATGTTTTAAATGTATATATAAACTTATCCGTTTCAAGAAAAAAATAAAGTTGATACATTGAGATTTGAGAAAAAGCTAAGCTTTACGAATTAAAATTAGAGTAGAACATGGGTTGTTAGGTTTGTATATTGAGATTTGAGAAAAGCCTTTAAACAAAATTTAAAATTAAAGTAGAACATGGCTTGTTAGGTTTCTATATTCTAACACATTTATATTTTTTATATTCTAATAAAATCGCTACAAGACATATACCCAAAAGGTAAGTACGTACTAAAAGATTTGTAGCCTAACATTTTTTACTGATGCGTGTAGTAGTTTTAAGTGATTGAGAGTTTAAGTTTTCACAAAAACAAAAACGTGTGGATTGAAGGATAAAATTAAAAGTTAAGTAACTCATATTTTAAAACAAAAAGTAAAATATTTTTTTTGACGACAAAAAGATACATAACAGAAAAAAAGAGGCTAACAAGTAGCTAAGAACCCCAGAAACATTAAAAAAATAAACACAAGAAATAACAGAAACCGAACAAAAAACATTTAATCAGGCTCAAAGGCGAAGATTTAAACCTAAGTCTTCTTTAAAAAATCTTTTTAACTCTTATTAGTGGGCTACCAAGTGCTTGTATATATTCTATTTAATTTATCATCTTTCATTAAAAATAAAATAAATTATAAAAGGAGCCGACTTCACTACTTATAAATACTAATTTCTTCAACTAGCTAGCTACTTCAAATCTTGAAGTTGACCAGTTTTCACTAGTCACTAATAAGTACTATTAAATCTTGATGGCTTCATTCAACCAAGAAGTAGCCAAGAAACAGTCTCATGGTACTTAATTAATTACATGCATGTTACTTTTATGTATGTAATTAACTAGATAGATCACTAAAGCACATATATATATACCTTAACGGCCTTTTTGTTTGATGTTCAGATGGAGTTGTTGCAGGAACCAAAGCTGCTGGATTAGCTGCAATTCTCACTGCTATTCCAACTGTTAGTCCATTTTGACATAAATATATATATTCATTCATATATATATGCTCTCAAACATCTATATGTATATATAACACGTACAGGTGGCTATTGCAAGGAAACTAGCATGGGGAAGAGCTAACCTCAATTATACAGCACAAGCTCTTGTTATTTCCACAGGTTAATTACCTAGCTACATTTTCATCAATACCATCCTACATACGCAAATCTCGTAGCTAAATTGTGTTACATAATAAGAAATATACTCTTTCGGATATATAACAACACATTAGTTGCCTAAATTGTGTTACATGAACCTATAAGACGTGTCAGAAGAGATGTTGGGTTCATATATAATAAATGATTTTTTAGACAAACTTATAGCTAGTGACAAATATTACTAATTGTGAACAGAAGAGATATTGGGTTCGGTAAAAGTCAAATTAATAACAGTATACTAATGGACTTGTGTTACATGAACATATATATATACAGTGGCAGGAGCAGCTTATTTTATAGTTGCGGACAAGACGATTTTGGCATCGGCTCGCAGAAACTCCTTCAAGAACAATGAAGCAGGAAACTAAAGACTAGTTACTTTGTTTGCGATTTCGATCACCTGTAAATTTTTCAACATCCGTTTCTTTATGTACTTCAAAATAACAGCTTGAAGTTTCCTTCGGTTTCAATTATCTTAAAAGAAAAATAAACCCTTAATCTCTACAAGAATTTCATCAAACACCTTGCGTGCGGTCATAAACCCACTATTAATCTTATAATTCAATTCCTTTAAAAAGTTTTGATGACATAAATAACACGCGAATTTATTTTGTAAAGTTCTTTATTAATTTCATAAATAACTCTGGCACATGTAGCCTAGTTGATATTCTAGAAGGGGTTATATAGTCGATCCTTGGTTCGGGTGTGATATCAAATACATTATACATAGTGCACTTTTGGTTACAAGATATATCGAAATGTTAACGTAGTGTTTGACATACATTAATGAAAAACGATATACAATAATGAAAAACGAAATAAAATGAAAGGGGAATAAAAAAAATGTTCAGTTAGTCACAATAATGAAATCACTTATTACGTCGTAAGGAATCTCGTTCTCCATATTCGAATAAAAATACATTTGGTTTGTTCGGATTTGAAATTTTTAGGCCCTTATCTAAAATCTGAATCTATCTTAATGAAATGAATAAACCGAATAAGCATGGTTTATGTATCCCAAATTTAAATATCCGATTAGAATATGCAACATCCAGTATAGCCGAAAACATATTCAGAATCCGGATACTGGTATAAACAATTAGAATATCCGAATAAGATTTTGGATATGGTTTCTTCGGTTTTGAATACAATTCAAATTTAAGCTTTTTTTGTTTTCGTTTTGTTGAAACTCCTACCATCGACCACCATGACTAATTACCACCACCATCGGCCACTATGAACGGTCACCATCACCACCACCATGGCCGGTCACCACCCGCCACCTCCAACCACCGGCACCACCACACGTATCCATTCCGACGTGTTTTTTGCCTATCAAATATCACAAAGTAGTAACGGCTCTTTCTATTTTGTAGGTAATTAAATAAGACAATGAAAAAGTAATCTTCGATCATTTTCACACTTAAATGAAAATTTAATAGAACGTTGAGGACGATCAACCGTGAACCGTTGATAACTTGATATGTACATTATGTAGGGAATTTCCTTAACTATTAAATTACAATGTCAGTTCAATTTCTTGGTTTTTTTAACTTATGAAATTTTCTTTTGTTTTTTCCTTTTAGTTTTAAACTTTTTTTCTTTCATTTTTATTCATTTTTTAAATTAGTTACTATTTGACGCCGCAACATACGAGACATAATACTATTTTTTGAACGAAATTACAAACGCTTTGCATTGCGTCATGCGAGCACTAAGTTAATGTTGACAATGTAACATCTAATATGTGTTACGAACTCACAAACACGACGCTGACGTCGTAAAGTACGACATGCGTCGAAGTAAAACTAAAAACGGGTCAACTAAGATCCGGTCACTGATTCATGTGACCTGGTTTGTATAACTGTTATGTATCAAATTACAATGCAGCGGAAAATAAATTATAAGAAAAATTACAAAGTACAAACATCATATAAACTCGTGTGGGTTTAACCCTTACCAAATGAATAACAAGTGGAATTTAAGAGTACGTAGATTCCGATTGTGTTCTTGTTTTTTATTATAAGAAGAAAAAAAATCTCTGTTTTGTCTTTTTTTCTCAAAAAAATAAATAAATTGTCAATCTTGACTTCTTATGCCCAAAAGTCTATTATTCCTGTTTGCAATATAAAAAACCAATCACACACAAGATGATACTTATTGATAAAGTTAATTGAGTTTTTTTTTAAATAGTCATCTAACTAAGTTTTGTAGTCGTACGATTACTACTACAAAACACAGTCTTAATTATACGGCTACAAACAAAGCTCTAAAAATGTTCACTTTTGTTCGTAGTCGTACAAGGAATTGACATTTGGTCACAAAAAGTCAAGAAGGATATTTTAATTATTGAATACTGATAATTAAAAAATAACAATAACAAAAGTTTTCAAATAAAATATGTATCATTCCATTTTGTATTATTCGGGTTGGTGGCTCAAGAGATAATGAATAGAGTCAAAGCCTCTTTATGAACATCAAAATTTTGGTGGAGTGATAAGATTGTTGCTTAATGTATCTAAGGTCTTAAGTTTAACTCTCACAAGTCTTATTTTCAAAAGTACATATATGTGATTGAGCTATTGTTGATGGACAAACAACATGTGGCTTCTATGATGAAACACGCAACCCAATTATATGTAGCCGTGTGTCTTAGTTCCGAACCTTTTTATGTGACGAAAATTATGTCAGTCATACTTAATAAAAGTCATCATTCAGAAAATTGTATA
Source organism: Tagetes erecta (assembly GCA_030867185.1). NCBI lineage: Eukaryota > Viridiplantae > Streptophyta > Magnoliopsida > Asterales > Asteraceae > Tagetes > Tagetes erecta. The sequence goes on from CM061492.1 coordinate 4,252,145, forward strand.
AAACTCTAATTTTGAAGGTCGGTTACCACCCAACCTTCAAAATTACTTATTTGCCCATCTTCTCAAATTTACACTTTAGTCCTTTAGTTTAGTCAGTTTTACACTTTTGACTCTTAACTTAGGTTTAACATATTTACAACTTTAACATCTTATTCTACTTTAATATATTTAAGACTTTGACCTCTTATTTAATTTTGACATATTTACGACTTTAACTCTTCGGTTTTGAGTTAGTCATCATTTTGACATATATGTCCGTTTTTTAATATGTGACTCATTATGTCCTTACACCGTAACGTGAGAGACAAAAACTTTTTAATCAATGCGTGTGACGATGGCTTGCAACTTTTAACCTCATTCTCTACTTTGACATATTTGCGACTTTCATCCCCGGCTTTGACTTATTTGTCATTTTTACTACTGAATTTGGATAAATCTCCATCTTTTAATATGTGACGCACTACGACTTTATACTGTAAAGAAACTTTTTTTATCAACGCATGAAACAAAGTCACATAAACGAGACCCGGCCGCTGCAACGTGCGGCCTAGCAGAGATTCCTAGTCAAAGATTTAAGGTTAATGGTAGTGAGTCTTTGACTCTTGAACTTGACCATAACATAACTCTCCGTGTCTGTATCGACTGGCTGCCTAAATTGAGTAAATTCTCATGCAACTCGGCTATTTATTCACCGTCACTTCTGAAACTCAACCTATCCAGCCGCCGGTCACTCATCACTAATCCCTTCTTCTTCTCCACCAAATCGCTACATTTTCCGTCAACACATTCTCTCGTCAATCATTTACATCCGATCTTCATCTCCCTCCTACACAATTCAACCTACCTTAATTCCACCACATCAACGTGATTTAATCCAAAACCAGTTCGACAAACTTAACAATGGGTACACCAAAGCAGCAACATTACACCACAACCACTCTCGTAATCGGTTACGCTCTATGTTCAAGCTTGTTAGCTGTCATCAACAAATTCGCAATCACCAACTTCAATTACCCAGGTCTATTAACATCTTTACAATACCTAACCTCCGCTTTAGGAGTTAAGGTTTTGGGAAAATTAGGGTTCTTAACCCACGATCCCTTCGTATGCGAAACTGCTAACAAGTTCTTACCTGCAGCTTTTGTTTTCTATCTCGCAATCTTTACCAACACAAATCTGTTGCGTCATGCCAACGTTGATACATTCATAGTGTTTAGATCATTAACACCTCTTTTGGTTGCAGTTGCTGATACAAGTTTTAGAAAGCAACCATTTCCATCAAAGTTTACATTTTTATCACTTTTGATTATATTGAGTGGTGCTGTTGGTTATGTTGTTAATGATTCAGGGTTTAGTTTGACTGCGTATTCGTGGGCTTTTGGTTATTTGATCGTGATTACGACTGAGATGGTGTATATTAAACACATGGTTACGAATCTTGGGTTGAGTACATGGGGGTTTGTTTATTATAACAATGTGTTGTCTTTGATGATGGCTCCTTTGTTTTGGGTTATGACGGGTGAATATTCAGATGTGATTGCTGCTATAGGATCTGAGAGTGGGAGTTTGTTTGAAACTAGGGTGGTTACGTCGGTTTTGTTGTCGTGTGTGTTTGGGTTTTTGATTAGTTTCTTTGGGTTTGCTTGTAGGAAAGCTGTGTCTGCGACTGCGTTTACTGTTACTGGTGTTGTGAACAAGTTTCTTACTGTGGGTATAAATGTTTTGATATGGGATAAACATGCTAGTCCTTTTGGGTTGTTGTGTTTGCTTGTGACGATTGTTGGAGGTGTTTTGTACCAGCAATCTGTTACTGGAGTTAGCAATGCGTCTTCACAACGTGATCCTGCTGCAAGTAAGGTAATGGAGAACAAAGATGAAGTTGACGATCACTCAGAAACAGATCAAGAATAAACGATTATGACGAGGATTATGAGTTGGTTAGTTTTATTATATATGTACTAAACTGTCATCCATATGGCCATATTGTATGGTTTTGGGCATGCTTGCTTTAGTATACTAGTGAACATTGTATGTTATGGCTATGGGATCTAAATGATAAGAATACAATTTATATCTTACTAGCAACGTCTTTTGGGTCGATAAGTGATCGACAACTTGAGAGTCCTTTGCAGTTTTTTGTTTAAGCTCATGCTTTCTATTGCGGGATTTAATCAATCCTTGTTTATGGTCGTTGTATCGAAAGATGATAAATATGCGTAAACCTGGTAATAGGATTAGAAAGTGTGTGAGTTAGTCGTTCTAAAATAAAACAAGCACCCGGCCAAGAAATCGACTTTAAGGCCGGCCTTGTGAAGCAAACTAGGAACCCTAACCAAAGAAATCAAAAGACAACTTAGTTATATCCACAAAAGCAGTGAAGTTTAATCTTCAGGTTGCAAGGGCATATTACATATAGTAGGTGGTTGGCGACGATCGGAGAACAAGCGGCAATGAGACGTTCACAACAAAACCGTTTGATCTTCAAGTTGTGAGAATGTGTTAGTAATTTGTGGTTGGCATAAACAAGCGACAATGAGACATCAACATGGGACCGAGACAGATGTTCAATGTTTAGTCCATCGATTTATTTTTTTTTAAACAACAAACTATCATACGCCTAAATTACACTTCTAAAAGTGATGCACGGAGATTCAAAGCCTCTCTATTAGATTACCAACCCTAATGGTTTTCTTTCAATAGGAATATTGGTTGACTAGTTTACTTGGCCTAAATGTACTCGGTCAAATATTTCAGTTTACAACGGTCACTCTCAATTCTCAAATAATAAATATACACTCATGTCCTTTGACTATTATATTAGTATATTTTTTAAGGGTAGTTAAGTATAATATTAATTTCCATATTTTTATTTGTTGTTACTTGTTAAGGTCAATTGTTATATATGTTGTTAAGATCAGTTCATTACTTCATTTTAATATTGATATATTGTTTTCTATTGCTTTTATCGAATTTGGGAAAATACATGACAGAAATATAACAAAAAAATTGCCCTCAACCCCATCATACACAAGTTCAAATAATGGATACAAAAACTTAAATGTAGAATACCAAAAAATTATTATAAAAAATCATTTTTATTTTTTTTTCCTTCTCACTAATCCCACATATAGATTGATCGTAGACGAATGTTCTTAAAGACGGACAAAAACACTTTTAAAGAAACCTGACTTGGTTGTCAATCCAGTTTCACTCCAACTAAACAATACGTTTAAGATTGGTTTCATTATAAGTCGGATTCAATCCTGTAAAACTCGAACTGATTTAGTTTTAAGTCGGATTTAAACTTAACCATTTCTTCCACTCAATTTAATTTCAGTGACACATAAAAAACCAGTTTTAACTTAACTTTTGTTAACTTAACCCGAACGGATTAGAAAATCTTTTTTAACTTTTGTCGACAACCCTATTTGAACCTCATGTCTACTTTTCACACTTGTCGATGTTGTTTTGACTTTTGACAATAAAAATTGAAAAACGAATACTTTTTTTCTTTCTAAAAGATAGTACAAACAGATGATGTGAAGACTTTAACATATCATTTCTTCATTGCTTCAATGGCGTCGTGTTCGCCAAGGCCTCGAAAGATGTTTGATGTAATATTAAGCTACTACGGGAGAGGTTCTCGCTACAATTTTGTAGACGATATCCTGTACGCCCTCGAAAGAAGAGGAGTATCCACACATATGGACGACATAAGCGCATATAAAGCCCAATTGTCAATTCTATCACAAGGCATCTTCGATTCATCATCATCATCCGTGGCTGTTATTATCTTCTGCAGAGACTATTCTACTACTCCAAAATGTCTAGATGAGCTTGTGAAGATCATCAAATTAAGCAAGGCAGATGAAGGAGGCTTGATTGTTCTTCCAGTTTTCTATTATGTTGATCCTTTGGAACTTCAAAACTCTGATTGGACGTTTCCCGAAATTCGTCGTAGGAGCAGTTATCGATTTAGTGAAGCATTTGGTGCATATTCCGAAAGAAATGTCAAATTATGGAAACAGGCGATTTTGGAATTGACTAATTTACAAGGATTGACGCTGAGTAAGAATAATACAACAGGCTCGTAAGTTGTTCTTACCACTGCTTTAACTTACAGATTTGAAATGAAAATTGCTACTACTTTATTACTTGCAATATGTAGTAAAAAAGGATGATTCTATTATGATTTTTTAAGTTGTAGGTGTGGGTAGCATAAAATTGTGACTAAGTTTTGTGATTGGGTTTGACACATTATGTTTAGGCAGATTAGCCTTAGTGTAACCAAACTAACAGAGAACTGAATATGAAAGCCTGAATGTAACTTGTAACTAAGCAGCCAAATAACTTTAGAGCATATTAGCAGCAGTATGCTACTTTTTAGTACTTACAAGTTAGATAGGTTACAATGCAATAGCAAGAAAAAATTCTTTTAAAGAATTATTATTTCGCATAAAAATGGTCCTGACTTTTCTCTTCGAAAGCGTTTCGTTATCTCTTTGGTTTACAGAAATCAATATCGAATTTTGTATGTACTTCTTGTGATTTGTTGACTCTTTAATAGTGTTAAACTTTAGTTCTTTAGGGGCTTTTTTTTAGTTTTGAGCAAGCTAATGTTCATTTCTCTCTACAGCGACGACCACCACTTTGTTGAGGAGATTGCTGAAACGGTTATCAGGAATTTAGGTCGCAGATCTGGTTTTGATGAAAATGTAGTAGAACTAGTAAAGCCTCATACAAAAAATGCAAGATCCTTGAAGGCCAAATCAGGTGAGGTTCGCATAGCATGGTGTAATCTAACGTTCTCTCAATTTGTAACAATGATTATGTCAAACTTTATTAATGCCTACATAGTCATGTGTCACATCAGCAGAGTATAATGTTTATATGTTGAGTTTTATACTGGTCATTTATATACCTCTGAACTAGGATCCTCCTGTTCAGGAGTACACTCTAGCAAGCCCTCAATGGATGATTCTTTGAAGTTGCAAAACTTTGGGTGGACTTATGATGTATTCTTGAGTTTTAGAGGAGAAGACACCCGTAAGAACTTTGTTGACCATCTCCGTGCTGCTCTTGAAGGGTATGAAATCTGCACTTTTAATGATAATGAAACGCTTGATAGAGGAAAATCGATAGCCCCGGAACTCTTGAGGGCCATTGAAGAATCAGCTATTTCTGTCATTATTTTCTCAAAGAACTATGCTTCTTCCACTTGGTGCTTGGATGAACTTGTGAAGATAATGAGCTGTCGTAAGAAGAGTGGGCATATAGTTTTTCCAGTGTTCTATGACGTGAGCCCCTCAGATGTGCGAAAACAGGAAGGACTTTTTGGGGAAGGTTTTGCTCGAAATTACAAGACAGATAAAATGGAAATGTGGAGAGAGGCTCTTGTAGAAGCTGCTAATTTGTCTGGCTGGGACTTGAAAACTGCTGCCAATGGGTAATTGCATGTTCAAATTATGTCTTTATATTCCCTTCTGTTAGAGTCGATTCCAAATTTATCCGAATTATATTATTACTTATTTTAATTTACAAGCCCAATGATGATAAATGTTAAGATAATCCAGAAACCTTGCAGAATTTATTAAAATAGATCAAAAACTTTAAGGAATCAAACTTTTGATTGCAAGTATAATACGGTTATAATGGCGCTCATGTATGAATACACTAAAGGTAGTGACTGTATACTAGTTAAATAGAAATGCAATTTATAAACTTAGCATTGATTGATCACTGATAATAAGTACGCCATGATTGAAGGTGGCAAGAGTAAACAAAGAGAACATTTAGGTTAAACAATCAGATAACCACGGCTATATGATATTGCTGGTTTCTTATTCTTTCATATTTGAATTGCAGGCATGAAGCAACCTGTATCAAAGATATAGTTAAGAAGATACAGAGAGAATTGAATCAAATAACCCCAGTTACTGTTGATGATAATTTAATTGGATTAGAACATCGCATAGAAGAGGTTATATCATTGTTAGATGGACCGGATGATGTTTGTATGATAGGGATATGGGGCATGGGTGGTGCTGGTAAGACTACTCTTGCCAGAGCCCTTTTTGATGAAATTTCTTATCACTTCGAAGGTACAAGTTTCCTTGATAACATTAGAGAAATTTCACAGCAGTATGGTCTACAACATTTGCAAAAGTTGCTTCTTGAGGATGTTACAAAGGAAGACGACTTTAGAGTACGCAGTGTTGTTGACGGAAAACGTATGTTAATAAAAAGACTAGCCCGTAAAAAGATTTTTCTTGTTCTTGATGACGTGGATGCTCAGAGCCATATAGAGGCTTTAGCTGGAGCAATCACCTGGTTTGGTAAAGGAAGTAGAGTTCTAATTACAACAAGAGACGAGCATGTTCTAGTTAGACATGGGATAAAGGGTAAAAACATCTATAAAATAAGTTTGCTAAATGACAATGAAGCAAGTCAACTCTTCAAATGTTATGCTTTTAAGAGAAGTATTCCCTCAAAAGAGTATGATGAAGCCTCACAGCAGGTGGTACAGTATGCTACTGGCCTTCCTCTGACTCTTAAAGTTTTGGGTTCGTTCTTATGTGGCAAAAGTCTGGCTGAGTGGACAAGTGCGTTGAATAAACTAAAAAAGATTCCAGAAAAGGAAACAATGGAAATATTGAAAATAAGCTATGACAGTTTGGACCATGAGTACCAAGAAGCCTTCCTTCATATTGCATGTTTTTTCAGAGGATGGGAGAAAGATGTTGTATTCCGGATACTTGAAAGTTGTGAATTCTACCCGCATATTGTTACTAGAGTTCTTGTGCAGAAGTCTCTCATAAACATCTCAAATGAGCATTTGTTGATGCACGATCTTATACAAGAAATGGGAAAAGATATTGTTCGTAGGATGCAGCCTGATGAGCTTGGCAGACGTAGCAGATTGTGGGACCCTCATGAAGTTGCAGACGTTTTGAAGGAAAATACGGTATACCCAATTTATTTTATGAAGGAATTCCGTTACACTCTTATAGTAATGATCCGGGCCGAGCTAGCTCATTTAATGTAAGAGATTGAGCTTGAGCTCAGCTCGTTTCTGACCTGATGTGTAAAGCTTGAGCTTGGCTCGTGATTTGTGTTACAGGCTCAAGCTTGACTCGTAGCTAGGTTATCTTGAGCTGTGTAGCGATTTTAATGAGCTACCACTGCATCTTTATGTTCTTACCTTTGTTTTCAGGGTAAGGAAGAGATTAAAGCTATTGTAGTGGGAAATCTGCATGAGGTAGAGTCAATAAACATGTCAGAAGCTTTTAAAAACATGAGAAAACTTAGACTGCTTTATTTCCATGCCATGGTCAAGGAAATGACTCCACACGGACCTGAATATCTTCCTAATGAGTTACGGTGGCTTACTTGGAAACATTTTAGTTTAGGTTCTTTGCCAGAAAGTTTTCATGCAAATAAACTTGTTGGACTCGAAATGCCTCACAGTAAAATTGAACAACTGTGGGACCGAAGGGAAGTGAAGGTAACAGATATGTTGCTACAGTTTGTTTAGATGTTTACCCGTTTGGTATTACAGATTATTTCCATAGTCTAGAAATTAATTAGGTTTAAATGTATGTTGTGCTTTGGTGAACTCGTCTTAACTTATCTGCTATATTGTAACAGGTTCTTCACAAACTGAAATTTCTCGATTTAAGTTACTCGAAGCTAACCAAGACCCCAGATTTCAATCAGATTCCAAACCTTGAGAGACTAAATCTCGGGTGTTGTTTCAATTTGTTAGAGGTTCATACTTCTATTGGTGTCTTGCAGAGGCTTGTTTACTTGAGTTTGTTTGGGTGTTCAAACCTCAAGCACTTACCAGAATCATTAGGGAATTTGGTTTGTTTGGCAGAGCTTAATGTTTCTCACTGTATGATTGAAGAACTGCCTCGTACAATCGGTAACCTCTGCAATCTTGTGCAGTTAAACCTCACTTACTGTGAAAATTTGAAGAGTCTACCAAACACTATTTCTAGATTGTGTTGTCTGGAAACACTTGATCTCCACCACTGCTCAAATCTTAAAGAACTTCCCGAAAACTTGGATGGCTTAGAACGTTTGGAGTATCTTATTGCATCTAGCAGTGGTGTTAGACATCTTCCTGATGCCATTTCAAGGTTAAAATGTCTGAAAACTCTTGATCTACATCATTGCTTGCGTATTGAAACGCCTTTGAACCTGAATGCAGTTTACTCTGAGATTGGAATTCGACAAAATCTTGCCTACTTAAACCTCTCTTGTTGCATACAACTGAAAGAGTTCCCTGAATCCATAGGGGATTTGAAAAACTTGTCAAAACTTGATTTGTCTCATAATACGATACAAGAACTACCTTCATCGATTGGAAATCTAACTAAGCTTATTCATTTGAATCTCACTTATTGCAAAAATCTTGAGAGACTTCCAATCACCATTGTCAGATTGAAAGATCTGAAAACTTTGCAACTCCATGGTTGTATTAGTGTTGAAAGTTTGCCTGAGAATATTGGCCAGTTAGAATCTTTAGAGGACCTAATTGTATCAAGCACCAGCATTAGATCTATTCCCAACAGCATTAGGAGATGCAAACATCTAAAAGATCTGAATGTCCATGATTGCAAGAGCCTCACATACTTGCCTCCAGCATTAGGTGATATGGAATCATTAGAAGTGTTTCGTGCCTCCAACTCTGCAATCATGGTCATCCCAGACAGCATTTGCAGCTCAAAGTCTCTGAGAGTACTTGATCTTCGTGGTTGTTTTAATCTGCAAGAGCTTCCTACTTACCTGAGCAACATCGAAAGCTTGGAGGAAATTTATATATCCGGTACACGTGTTTCAGAGTTGCCTCCCTCCATTGATGGATTCAAAGTGACTTAAGGATTCAGATCAAGTAATTGACTTATATATGGGGGCTCTTTTGGAGTTTTAATGTTTTCAACGGGTCAAATTGGGCAGATTTGAAAACAAGAAAGAATCCCGAAGCAGAACCACCATTGGAAGCCATCACGTCCATCGACCCAGATTGCGTTCACTAACAAGGTAACCTTTCAAATTGCATTACTGAATCTCTGGAACCTGGTTTTAGTTTGAATCTGGATGGTGGTTTTGTTCTCTTGTGAAGAGTGTTTTTCATTTGATACATAAGTTCTTTAATTGCAGCATTCTAACATGTAAACTGTATACAATTTTTAGGTGTTACAATCAGTGTATAATTTATCTTTCGAATGACACATCATAATTTATATGTAGTTTATGATACAATCAGCTCATGTTGTCTCTATTAACCAGGAGTGAAGTATGTGGTCCAGACCTAATTTTTTGCATTAACAGAAGCCTAAAGGAAACTAATAAAATCTGGCCAAATCAGTGTGAGGATGCTTAACGAAAATCATCATTTCAGCTGTCTTGGACACCAGCGAAGTACCTATCTTTGTTATTTTGTTGCGAGTTTTGTAACAATGAAATTTATAAAAAGGGCCCTGTATTGTTGCTTCGCTTCGGGCCTTCAAAATGGTTGAGTGGTCCCTTGGCACCGTCTTGAATCACATTTGCTGTTGATTCAAGAAGCCTTTAAAAAACAATATCAGATGGTGAAATTTCAGTTTTTCGTGAACAGAAAAATCTTCATGAACCAAAGAATTTTATTTTTGCTAATTTGATGCTGTAGAATTGATTCAGTTTTTGGAGGCTTGGATACAAGTCTCTTGCTGTATTGATTTAGGTTTTGACAAAAACTTTTGTTCCAAAACATTCATGTGCTTTTGGGAAATTCATAAAACTAAATTTTTATAATAATTCTGAGGTTTAAACTTCTATTTTTAGAAAATTTTCTGTTTTAAAACTTTTCTTGATTGGTTTTTAATTATGAATCTTTTTAACTTCTACTCCTTGTAGATATATTGTCCCCTTGCTATAAATTATTTTGATTGGTTTGTAAGGTTTAAAGGATCGGTTACTCACTTGGCTGGCAATTTTACAGGATAAAGGCATAAGCAGGGTCATCTCCCCTGCTACTTCCTTGGCGTCTTCACCTTTGTTATTGAAAATCTTCTTGTTGCAGGCTTTTCAAATACAACAAAAAACTATTAAGAAAAATGGAATAAAGCAGAGTTTTCAATGCTACCAACCACAGTGTTTGAGAGATTGCACCATGAAAAAATACCATTCCAGACCTTCACGACTACGTCACAATTTACCAAAACGTGGTTCGAATCGTCGTCAATGCTTCTATAAATGTGACGGCAAGCATACATTTTTTAGTCAGGTGGAAGTAAAATAATACTTATAGGATTTATATTGTGTACATAGCAAATTACAAGTTTGGCCTCATTGATTACATCGAACATTTTTTTATGCATAAAAGTTTTGTAACATAATATTTTCAATTAAATAAATTGACCCCAGTTTTTACTTTTTCCCTCATGTTTGTTTCAATCCATCAAACGAAACGACAAGAAGAAACTTTAGATCACAATTCTCAAATGCCATCGCCATCAGGTTGTATTGAGTTTACCAGATGGGTTTGTGGTAAAAATAACTTCAACTGGTGCTGCACAACGATGCGGAAGAACAGGGGAGCATACTCATAAATTTGGTATCGAGCAAGATGACTCTCGCCTTGTGTATCTGTCGCTTCTTTTCTGAAACTGAAAATTTGTTCACCGATAACTTTTACACCAATCGTAGCCGAAAATCTACATAAGAGTTTTTGGTCAAAATCACTCACTTCGTCTTCAACATTTCTGTTTGAGGTACATATTATGAAGTTTAAGGTGTAATTTGATACATACATATAGGAAAGGTTTGTCTAATAAATATGTAGTACAAAGTCAATGGTTTTTGCAAAATTATTGTCTTGTCTCAACTGTTTACACTTTCGTTCCCGTTGCTTCAATGGCGTCTACATATTTGCCAAGCTCTCGAAAGATTTATGATGTGTTCTTGAGTTACTACGGTCTAGGTACTCGTAACAACTTTGTAGATGATATCTTGTATGCACTTGGTGAAAAGGGAACCTCCACACGTATGGTCGATATAAGCATAGTTGGAAGCCGATTTTCGTATCTCTCACAAGAGATATTTGACTTGATGGAACAATCATCAATGGCGGTAATAGTCTTCTGCAAAGACTATGTTACTACCCCAAGATGCTTGGACGAACTGCTGATGATCATGGTTTTAAGCAAGGAAGTTGAAAGAGGGTTTAATGTTGTTCCGGTGTTCTACAACATCGATCCTTTGGAACTTCGCAACTCTGATTGGCCTATTCAGGAAATACAACAGAATGGTATGCATTTGGAGAAAACATTTGGGTACACTTTTTGTGAATATACGGCTGAAAGTATCGAAATTTGGAGGCAGGCTGTAGTTGAATTGACTAATTTACACGGATTGACGATGAAATTCAAGAATACACCCGATTGGTAATTTCTTAGTCATTTTTTTAAATGAAGTTTGGTATGAATTTTATACTTATTTCATATTTTCCTGGTTATGGTTCATCCAAGATGAGATCAGTGCACAAGTTTTGCTCCTTTCAAATATCCAATATTTAAACCAAAGGGCTTGTAGCTAATAATACACCAATTTATAGCATATGTTTTTGTCACTAAACTTATAGTTCACTAATATGTTTTTGTTATCATGGAACTTTTCTTTAAAGCTACCCTGGAAAAAAGTTGTTGACAAAATAATTTTGTTTCTTGTGAATTATGGAAGTTTTTTATAGTTGAAAGCAGTGGAGGTAGTTTGAGATTGTTATTGACCCGAAAGGCCTAAACAGTCAAAGACTTTATATAGTTATGAACTGTACCTTTTTCTTTGGGGTGGGGGATTTTGAGCATATTAATTGTCATTTGCATCTGCAGGAATTACCTCGATTTTGTTGATGAGATTGTTGAAACCGTCGAAGAGTTTAGGTCGCATTCATTTATCAAGTACAGGAGAAAATGTAGTAGAACTAGTAAAGCCTGACAAAAAATTTGCAAGATCCTTTAAGGTCAAATCAGGTGATGTTCATATGACTTGGAGTTATCTAATGTATTTTTGTGTAGCAGCAGTATATATTGTTTAGATGATGATTTTTCCATTTATATAGCTCTGAACTAGGGATCTATTTGTTCAGAAGTATACTCTAGCAAGTTCTCGATGGCCAATTCTTCAAAGTTGCAGAATTTTGGATGGACATATGATGTATTCTTGAGTTTTAGAGGAGAAGACACCCGTAAGAACTTTGTTGACCATCTTCGTACATCTCTTGAAGGGTATGAAGTTTATACTTTTAATGATAATGAAACACTTGATAGAGGAAAATCGATAGCCCCTGAACTCTTGAGGGCCATTGAAGAATCAGCAATTTCTGTCATTATTTTCTCAAAGAACTATGCTTCTTCTACTTGGTGCTTGGATGAACTTGTGAAGATTATGAGCTGTCATAAGAAGAGCGGATGCATAGTTTTTCCTGTGTTTTATGATGTGAGTCCCTCAGATGTGCGGAAACAGGAAGGAGTTTTTGGGGAAGGTTTTGCTCGAAATTACACGACAAATAAAATTGAAATATGGAGAGAGGCTCTTGTAGAAGCAGCTAGTTTGTCTGGCTGGGAATTGAAGACCTTTGGCAATGGGTAATTGCATGTTTAAATTATTCTTTATAACTTCTTTCTGTTAATGTCAAGTCCAAATTTATCCATGTTATATTATCTCTTATTTTGGAAAATGCAAACACACTGATAACTGATAAGATCTTCTAGAAGATCTTGCATATTTACTAAAGTAGATCAACTCTTGATTGCAATTTGCAAGTATACTACAGTTCTAGGGCGCTCGTCTATTCGCAAGCATATGCATATACAAACGGTAGGGACTGTGTACTAGTTAGATCTATATTCAGTTTATAAAGATTGATTGATCACCGAAAATAATATCATCATTTGAGTAAACAAAGATAAATGTTTAGACTAAACAATCAGATAACCTCGGTTATATGATATTGTTAGTTTCTTATTCTTTCATGTTTGAATTGCAGGCATGAAGCCACGTGTATCAAAGATATTGTTAAAAAGATCAAGAGAGAATTGAATCAAATAACTTCAATTACTTATGATGATAATCTAATCGGATTAGAAGAGCGCATGGAAGAGATTATACCATTGCTAGATGGACCGGAGGATGTTTGTATGATAGGGATATGGGGCATGGGTGGTGCTGGTAAGACTACTCTTGCCAGAGCCCTTTTTGATGAAATTTCTTATCAATTTGAAGGTACAAGTTTCCTTGAAAACATTAAAGAAGTTTCACAACAGTATGGTCTACAGCACGTGCAAAAGTTGCTTCTTGAGGATGTTACCAAGGAAGAAAACCTGAGAGTACGCAATGTTGTTGATGGAAAATGCATGCTAAGAAAAAGATTAGGCAGTAAAAAAATTCTTCTTATTCTTGATGATGTTGATGCTCTGCGCCAACTAGAGGCTTTAGCTGGAGCATTCAATTGGTTCGGTGAAGGAAGTAGAATTATAATTACAACAAGAGACTCGCATGTTCTAGTTGGACATGGGATAAATGATAAGAACATATACAAAATAAGTTTGTTAAATGACAATGAAGCAAGTCAACTCTTCAAATTATATGCTTTTAAGAGAAGCGTTCCCTCAGAAGAGTATGAAGAGGCCTCACAGCAGGTGGTACAGTATGCTACTGGCCTTCCATTGACTCTTAAAGTTTTGGGTTCGTTCTTATGTGGCAAAAGTCTGGCTGAGTGGACAAGTGCGTTGAATAAACTGAAAAAGATTCCAGAAAAAGAAACTATGGAAATATTGAAAATAAGCTATGACAGTTTGGACCATGAGTACCAGGAAGCGTTCCTTCATATTGCATGTTTTTTCCGAGGGTGGGAAAAAGATATTGTATTCCGTATACTTGAAAGTTGTGAATTCTACCCACATATTGTTGCTAGAGTTCTTGAGCAAAAGTCCCTGATAAACATCTCAAATGAGCGTTTGTGGATGCACGATCTTATACAAGACATGGGAAAGGACATTGTTTGTAGGATGCAGCCCAATGAGCTTGGCAGGCGTAGCAGATTGTGGGATCCTCATGAAATTGCAGACATTTTGATGGAAAATACGGTATACTCAACTTTTCTCACCTTACAATAATGAGCCGAGCTGAGCTAGCTCGTTTAATGTAAGTGATTGAACTTGAGCTCGGCTTGTTTTCTAGCCAATTTTGTAAAGTATGAGATTGGGTTTTGATTTGTTTTTCAGGCTAAAGCTCGGCTCTTTTCAAGCCTAGTACTGTGCGTATTTCTCATTTACGTTTATTAAGAATATTTACACGCATCTATAAGTTGGTAGTTTTCTCTTGATCCCTTTACTATGCATATATAGTGTTTAGAGCCAATCTTTATGTTCTTATCTTTGTTTTCAGGGTACGGAAGAGATCAAAGCTATTGTAGTGGAAAATCTGCATGAGGTAGAGTCAATGGACATGTCAGAAGCTTTTAGAAACATGGGAAAACTTAGACTGCTTTATTTACATGCCATGACCGAAGAAAAGACTCCACACGGACCTAAATATCTGCCTAATGAGTTACGATGGCTTACTTGGAATCATTTCAGTTTAGATTCTTTGCCAGAAAGTTTTCATGCAAATAAACTTGTTGGACTCGAAATGCCTCACAGTAAAATTGAACAACTGTGGGACCGCAGGGAACTGAAGGTAACAGATATGTTGCTATAGTTTGTTTAAATAATTACCCATTTGGTATATTACAGATTATTCCCATTGTCTAGAAATTTATTAGGTTTAAATGTATGTTGTGCTTTGGTGAACTCGTATAAACTTATCTGTTATATTGTAACAGGTTCTTCACAAACTGAAATTTCTCGATTTAAGTTACTCGAAGCTAACCAAGACGACACCAGATTTCAATCAGACTCCAAACCTTGAGAGACTAAATCTAGGGTGTTGTTTGAATTTGTTAGAGGTTCATACTTCTATTGGGGTCTTGCAGAGGCTTGTTTACTTGAGTTTGTCTGGATGTTCAAACCTCATGCACTTACCAGAATCATTAGGGAATTTGGTTTGTTTGGCAGAGCTTAATGTTTCTCACTGTATGATTGAAGAACTGCCTCGTACAATCGGTAACCTCTGCAATCTTGTGCAGTTAAACCTCACTTACTGTGAAAATTTGAAGAGTCTACCAAACACTATTTCTAGATTGTGTTGTCTGGAAACACTTGATCTCCACCACTGCTCAAATCTTAAAGAACTTCCCGAAAACTTGGATGGCTTAGAACGTTTGGAGTATCTTATTGCATCTAGCAGTGGTGTTAGACATCTTCCTGATGCCATTTCAAGGTTAAAATGTCTGAAAACTCTTGATCTACATCATTGCTTGCGTATTGAAACGCCTTTGAACCTGAATGCAGTTTACTCTGAGATTGGAATTCGACAAAATCTTGCCTACTTAAACCTCTCTTGTTGCATACAACTGAAAGAGTTCCCTGAATCCATAGGGGATTTGGAAAACTTGTCAAAACTTGATTTGTCTCATAATACGATACAAGAACTACCTTCATCGATTGGAAATCTAACTAAGCTTATTCATTTGAATCTCACTTATTGCAAAAATCTTGAGAGACTTCCAATCACCATTGTCAGATTGAAAGATCTGAAAACTTTGCAACTCCATGGTTGTATTAGTCTTGAAAGTTTGCCTGAGAATATCGACCGGTTAGAATCTTTAGAGGACTTAATTGTATCAAGCACCAGCATTAGATCTATTCCCAACAGCATTAGGAGATGCAAACATCTAAAAGATCTGAATGTCCATGATTGCAAGAGCCTCACATACTTGCCTCCAGCATTAGGTGATATGGAATCATTAGAAGTGTTTCGTGCCTCCAACTCTGCAATCATGGTCATCCCAGACAGCATTTGCAGCTCAAAGTCTCTGAGAGTACTTGATCTTCGTGGTTGTTTTAATCTGCAAGAGCTTCCTACTTACCTGAGCAACATCGAAAGCTTGGAGGAAATTTATATATCCGGTACACGTGTTTCAGAGTTGCCTCCCTCCATTGATCGATTCAAAGTGACTTAAGGATTCAGATCAAGAAACTATTTATCTGAAAAATAGTTTATGATAAAATCAACTCATGTTGTTTCTATAAACTAGGAGTCAAGTATGGTGGTGTTAAGTTTTTTTTTTTTTTAATTTTTATTTTTGCAAATGCATTAGCCTAATAGAAACTATTAAAATCTGGCAAAATCAATGTAAGTATGCTTAATAAAAAGTAATTATGAATCTTTAACTTGTAATTCCTTGTAGATATTGTCCCCTTATTATGTTTGAACCAATTTTTTCTTCAAATGTGACCCTGATTTATATGCTCGTCTATAAGCTTTGAAGGTTTGGTTGGTGATTTTAGTGGATGAAGGCATAATCAGGGTCATCATATGAAATGTTTCTTGTGTATGCTTGATTACATGACTTGCTAAGGTCACTATACTTGGTCTGAAAGAGATCTTAGGGGAGTAGTTGATAACAGGGACAATTCAACCCACTCTTGTGCCTTTTGTTGAATGGATAACAAGATCATCCATGACATGACATGACATGACATGTATCATGAACATAAGACCCACGACATAATTTGGCATGTTTCTTTCAAAAGCTTTTGTCTTCCTTTCTCCGGCTAAAATCATGAACATATGACCACGCATGTCGGGTGATGTCCGATTGATCTCAAGAGAAAGAACCTTCAAATGAGGTGTCTAAGGTTCAAATCTTGTCATCTTAGGATAGTTGGGTTGCCTCGTGTTTATGGGCACACATCATTCTATCATTGGTGTAAGGCTTGTATGTGAGATCAAGACAACAATTGAATCTTTTGTATATCTTATTAACTTCACTTTTTGTATAATATTATCTTTTATCTTTTCTCAAAACATACATTAGTAACATTATCGGCTTAGGTACTTGATGCAGAATTATACCCGAAAAAATTTATTTTGACATAAAAGTGACCCATAAATACAAGAAATTTATTCACAGTAAAAATGGTTTTATGACCATGTATAAATATACCAAAAATATATTTACGTCCCTCCTAACCTACCCACATCCTATTTCGGTTTGCAGAAAACTAATGACATATGAGTTTAGTTAAATTCAACATCAGTTAAGCGGTGTATCTAATTAACGTAAAAAATAATAGTTCAAAATTTTATAGATTACAATTTGTGGTATATTATTTTAGTAAGACCGGTCATGAGAATCATCAAATTTCACCGCACCTTAAGCGAGTAAAAATATTGGGCCTCCTTGGTATATAAACAACCCTTTATATAACTGTTAATTGATGATTGATCAAATAGGTGGTGTTAATGGACTATTTAAATTGATGAATGAACTTTTATATAGGTGAACATCTAACTATTTATATTTATATTAGGCTATAACATTATTTTTAAATTGTTAATTAAATATTAAATTATATTATTTCCGGCCCCTAAAGACAATGCCCTATATTTTAGATATCTAGAATTGTTGTTCAAAAAATTAAATTCATTCTTGTAGTGATTAATGGGTTTGACTATTTTAGTACTAAGACCGATTAATAGTTTTTAATTATAAGGTTATAATCACTTGTGATTTACGTCGGGAATAAATGTTTACCAACAACTCTCATATCTAATACTACTTCTGGATATGGTCCAATATACAATCTATGAATTGAAAGATTTTAACACCTTGAAATTGAAGACTGGTTTTATTCTTCTTTTAGAACAGCTAAATCCTTAACTATTCCACAACTAAATCTACACCAATGTTTACTACGGAATTAACATTAAGATACAAACCTTTTGATTTTTCACCGTCTCTATCTTAGTCTTATTAATATTAATAAAGGGTCGAAATTTATTTCGCCCATTTCATATACAATCAACGTATAAGTATTACTCAAACATAACATATAAAAAGGGAAAATCACTAAGATGGACATTGACAAAAATATGTGAGAGATATCGGCTATGTAGGCTAATTGACGGTTGGACTTTACACATATATATTTTCAAGCACTATAAATCATCTTTTATTTTCTTTATTGTAACAATTAGGTTAGATACCCATGTGAAACACGGGATTAAGTCCGAATCATATTTAAATCAAATTATAATTCTGGTATTAAATACATATAACATTTTAATTTTATAATTGAAGTTAAGAAATGTTTACATAATAACATACATATTCATAGCTATAATAATACAAATCACAAATATCACGTCTCTATAGTTATATAATTATGAATAAAATGCTAGATGGTTTAAAAGAGATTTAATACATATCCTAAATAATGTGTAACTACCAAAATCAACCAAAAAAGAGCCTAACATTTATAAAAACACGAATTCAGAATTAGCCACAAATTGGATCATTTTTAATGAAAAGATGAGTACCACTTACAATAGTTTGGGCATATCTCCGTGACTTGCTTTGTCACTCCAACCTTAGCTCTCTGGACGTATATATAATGAGTAACGTATGCCTTAGTCCTTAGCTTGACATACGGGTCAATTTGACTCGTTCACAAAGTTTCTAGTTTTGAATATAAGCGTTCTTTTCATATGGCATAGTAAAACAACATGATTCAATAGTATAGTTGTAACACCCTAAGCAAATCCCACATCGGTCGTGGGCAGGAGAGATCTGGGATTTATAAGGGATGTCTGACCTCAAATACCAACAACGCGTTTTGGGCTTAATGCTAGTGGATGAGTGGAAAACTCCACAGTTAAGCGTGCTCAAATGACAGCAGTCTCAGGATGGGTGACCATCCTGGGAAGGTTTCACCCGGGTAACCAAAAGCAAATCCGTGAGCTCTAATGTAGCAAAGCGGACAATATTGGTGGTATGAGGGGCCGGATGTTACAAGTGGTATCAGAGCAACTCCTGTGCCATTCGGGATGGTGGGGCAAACCTCATCGAGGATGGTGAGTCCCCGGGGGTGTTCAGATGGGCACCTTAGGCAAATCCCACATCCAAGAATGGGATGGTGGGGCAAACCTCATCGAGGACGATGAGTCCAAAAGGGGGGGTGTTTGTAACACCCTAGGCAAATCCCACATCGGTCGTGGGCATGAGAGATCTGGGATTTATAAGGGATGTCTGACCTCAAATACCAACAACGCGTTTTGGGCTTAATGCTAGTGGATGAGTGGAAAACTCCACAGTTAAGCGTGCTCAAATGACAGCAGTCTCAGGATGGGTGACCATCCTGGGAAGGTTTCACCCGGGTAACCAAAAGCAAATCCGTGAGCTCTAATGTAGCAAAGCGGACAATATTGGTAGTATGAGGGGCCGGATGTTACAATAGTAAGTAAATGTGACAATATTTCTAAAATTTGATAAGGTAAGAGTGAGAGACTCCAAGTTCAAAACATGAATTTGTATGTTGAGTAAGTCTAACTATTAACACAAAAGCCACAATAGTTAAAGACTACTGACTAAAAAAATGCTAAAAAAGATAATATTACAAAGATTTAATTTGAGTTTTTGAATTCAAAATAAAATAAAGAAAATATAACCTATTGATTATCTTCCTAAGTCAAAAAACTTATAATTATATATGTATCTATATCTATTTTTTTTTTAAAATTAAGGAAGGTTTGATCTATTATTATTCTGTGAATTTCAAAATGAAGATGAAGAGAAACCGCACCGTTTCTACTCCGTCACCAAAAACCTCACGTTAGGTAAACACATTTGGGAGAGAGAGGGCTTTAAAAAATTTTAAATTTTAATAACAACTTCTCATGAATTTCAAATTTCAAACACCATTTATTTTAAAAGGAGAGATATGAATCAATTGAGATAATGCCAAGTGGAATTGAGTCTTCCTAAGAGTGACACATGTACATATTAAAGGAGATGATTAATAAGATATTAACACTTGGCAAACTTTGGTTTCTTTTATTATATTTTATAGATTTTCAAGATATTACATCGTTTGGACTTTACATATATATATTTTCACAAGATGTTTATTATACACAACCTATTTAAAAATATTCTTCACCCATGAGAAAGTTGTATAAATTTGAACTAATCATTATATATGACAAATTACATAATTTAAATATTATTCATCACTTTTTAAAAGATAATCCTTATGATGCACATGATGATAATCCAGCTTAACACGTGTTAAAATGATACTTTTTTTTTGTAATTCAGATTAAAATTAATCATGAAGATACATTCCCGTCGAAGGGTTAAATTTACAACATATATTTTACTGTTTTGTATATAAGATGTGCATCAAGTAAAATAAAAAAAACGACGTGGCATGCTAATTGTTATATGCAAATAAAAGAAAAGATTTTGGTCTTTACATGGTGTCCAAAAGCTATAAAAGAATTATGATCCTGATCCTAGTGGCACTCAAGAGCTACAAAAAATATTGGTTCGGTTCATGCCATCAATTTTGTAAATCAAAAACTATAAGATCCTTTCTTTAACAGCAATACTTTAATTTTTAAGTAAAAATATACCATAAGCCGCTGACAGTAGAATTATAATCCCTGATCTAGTGTTTATAATATAAATGCGTTATGAACAGACCACGTACTAACCATAAATACATATATTCCTTGTGATGCTAAAAGAGAGGGTGAGTGGTTTCATTCTACTGACGACATGTGTTGGCATATAATTGGCCTAACCATTTCTTTCTTTTTGAACATTTAGTTTGCTCTATAAACATTCTATTTCAAAACTTAAGTCGAGTGTTAGTTTGCTTCATATACATTCTATTTCAAAACTTAAGTCGAGTGGGCAGTTAGATGGATTGGTTTAAAGTGTGGGCTGAAAATTGGGTTTAATAACATTGCCTGTTTGAGTCTTGCGAGTTGGGGTGGGGTTTCTTTGAGTTTATTTTTCTTTTTGTTTAAGTAATGTTAGATAGATGAAGTAAAACAACATTGATCTTGTTATTATGGCTGCATATTTTATATTCAAACATTATCCTTTTAATTGAAACTTGCTGGTTTTAAACAGTAAAATGAGGGTATTTTTGGTTTTCTACATTTGCATGTGGGGATAGTTTTGGTATTTTGTGTTTTTGGTGCTTTACTACATCTCTCTCTTGCTTCAAACGGTTCATATCATCCTCTCTTTTTACCACTGCTAATTTTTCCTTTGGTTTGGTGTTTTTGGTGCTTTACATCTGCAGATTGGGGGGTGGTCTGTGTAAAACGTTCGTTCTCTCTATTTGTTTCGTCATACGACTCATGTTTCTTCCTCTATTGGTTTTTCGGCTGTTTGGCACCAGGGAATATCACCGTTGGTTTATGTAGGTGGGTCATTGTCGTCGTTGGTTGCCGATCCTTGGATCTGTGTGGCCTTCGATTTATGACGATGTGTGGGTTTCATCTTTATTCTTTTATTTGATGATCGAAGATTTTAAACAGTCACTTGATTGTATTTGGGTGTTTAACACCAACGATTGTTACCGCTGATTACAGATCTATGGATCTGTGTGCACTATGTGTTGTATTGATGTGTGGTTCATGTTTTTGTTTTTACATGTAGCCGTTGATGGTGGCTGGGACGACGGCTGAAACCCTTTTGTCGGGTGAAACTCTTGGTTGAATGTAGTGATGAAAACAACAGGGACCAGTATTGGTCTGGATGTTTTTTTTGCTGGTAGTAACCACTGATGGTGGCTGCTGTGATGTTTGGGTGAAACCCTAAGTTGATTGTGGTGTGGTTCATATGAGATCCACCGGATCTGTTTTGTTGGTTATGGCAAATGGTTTGTGTTTCTGATTCTGTACACCAAGAACAAACGGAGTTGGGATTTTGGTGTATGGATATGCTTTGTCTTTGATGAACTGTCGATGATGATTTTACGAGTGCAAACCCAGCTGAACGTTTCACCTTGGCGTGGTATTTTTGAGTGGTGGTAGGTTTTCACCTTCAACCTCAAATGCAGCCAGGGTGAAGTTTCGTTTAGAATTTTTTAGTCTATTTGGTTCTCTTATTAGAGTGAACTTCTTGATGGTGTTTGGATTTGGATTCACGAATTCATGGCTCAATGTTTGCTGATTCTTCAATGTTTTGAATCTGTGTTGCTCTTTTTAGAATGGCTTCGGGCTGTGATGAGTACATGATAATCCAATTGTGATATTCCGTGGGCGTGGCAAATTATGTGGATTGCCGGTTTAGAAACTCGCAATCCCACTGCAGCCACGGTATGATCACGACGTGGTCGTTGATTCTGAGCCACCTATACTTTGTCGCTTTGATTTTTGTGGTTTGTTTACATTTTTTATGTTATTTGGCTATGATGAGTCACGTCGATTTAGCACACAATGCAGTCGTTAAATCTGAGCCCTTTATGATTGATTTGTTTTTGTGTTTGTAAAGCCGCCAAAAATACACTCGCGCAACGCGCGAGCGAGCGCATATATCTAGTTCAATTTCAAACCAATTTCAAGCCAATTTCATATGAAAATAAACTTTACATAATAGGGTTTATGTCTCTATACATTTTTTTTAATTTCATGATTGCAGATTTGCAGTTTCAGTTACTATTACAACATTCCATTTTCTATTGTTTCCAAGTATTAATATTATAGAACAAAAGATGGAAAACAAACAAACAAATAGAACCTCCAATG
Organism: Tagetes erecta; assembly: GCA_030867185.1. NCBI lineage: Eukaryota > Viridiplantae > Streptophyta > Magnoliopsida > Asterales > Asteraceae > Tagetes > Tagetes erecta. The sequence continues at coordinate 4,274,837 of CM061492.1, forward strand.
AGTTTACTAGGATCGAAGTATTTAGTAATTTGTAGTTTTTTTATAAACTAGTCGATCTACTCTGCACTTTTTATACTTTTGAAATCTAAACTTCACTTAGTGTATTTGTTGCCTACCATATTTGTTACTGATAATTTGAAAGGTAATACTTTGTATTTGTCTTTTTATTGTTATGTTAACAACTTAATTCTTTTACCATTTTAACATTTTTATGACGTCACTTACATAAAACATTAAAGCACGGGTAATAATCTAATAAAACAATAAATAAAACTAACTAAATGGAATTTGTATTTTTAATGCGATATACGTTTTCACTTTCGCCAACTATTATTTAACTTTTTACACAATTGGTGGGGAGTGGTGATGACTCGATCTTGCATGACCTTTTTTGTTTGTGTTTTTATATATTTTTGTTTGTTGCTTTTGTTTATAATTTATCTAGTGACGGCAACTTCCATGCCTTATTTTGTTTTTGAGTTACATAACAAACAACATAATATATTTTTTAATATAGGTTATAAGTTATTTGTTTATTAGAGCACCCGGAGTGGACTCGGGGTGGGTGCGGCCCCGTGCAGGAACACCGCCCCACCACCCCCCCCTCCCGCGGCCCCGAAAATCGGTGTCCCATTTGGGGTGTGTTCACCGAGCCACTCCCCGCAACTTTTGACCGTTTGAACATGTGGGCCCCCATTCCAACGGCTATTTTCAATTTTTTTGTTTTTTTTTTAAATACAACCCTTCTTTCAACCTCACAAATCATAATTTTATTTTTACACATCACTCTCAAACCACACTTTTTTCATCAATCTCTCAATGACATCTAATCGTCAACCATGGACGAGTGCTCAAGAAGTGAACTTGTCAAAAGCATGGTTACATGCTTCATTTGACGGTAACGAAAGTAAAGGTGATTTTTGGAATCGAGTTCTAAATAATTGAGAAATAAAAAATTAAAAAATTGTTAAAATTAAAAATGATGTGGGGTGGTGTGGGGTGGATACCGGGTGATTTGGGGTGAATGTGGGATGAATGTGAGGTGGAGTAAAAAGTGTGGGGTGATGAGGGGTGAACTCCCCTCACCCTTAACACATATTACAATTTACAACTTTACAAAGGGTGGAGAATTAAGTGTAGTGTTAAATAGATGTTATCATTTTAAGTTCTTAACCAAAGATTGTTAGCTCGAGTTTTAAGAGTAGAAATAAAGGCGTATGTGATTCACCGTTTCAAAAACACCTATAACAACACTTTTAATTTGGTCCACAATTTTTTTAATAGCATTCATTTTTATGTTTGAGTTGTTGTTCATTAATGATTATTCAATATCACAAGATAAAGGTGGTGTACCGGTGTGGTTTGTCTTTGTATTGTACATTTGATTTTCTTTTTTATTGATGGCTTACTAAACAACTAAATTAAATGAAAAAAAAAGATACGATTCATAAATAATCTGAATTCATTCTTTATTATATATAAAATTATTTAAGTAACAAAAGTTTCACTTTGTCAATCAATGACTAAATGCATATTTTTTCTACTAAAAAAATCAATTGTATATTTGTTTTTAGGTATATTGGTTTTTATTGGTCCCAACTATCACATTTTGTCTACTATCGGTCCCAACTATTAAATTGGTTGTCAACGGTCCCAACTTTTATCACCTTGGTAACCACTGGTCCCGTTGTTAAATTTTTTTTAACGCCGTTACGTTTTTTTCCAAATTCAAGACCGATGTTTTAGACCTTTTAATCGGAAGGATGATACGTGTCGATTGATGTAAAAGTTTTCTCGAAAAGGCTCTCTGAACGATAAAATTTTTACATCCGATTGAAGCACCGTTAGGTTTAAAAACCCGATTGAAGCACTATTTCGTTGTTCGGAGCGTCGTTTTGAGGTAACGTTTACATCAATCGACTTATATTATCGTTCCGATCAAAAGGCTTATAACATCGGTATTGAATTTGGAAAAAACTTAACGGCGTTAAAAAAATTTAACGACGGGACCAGTGGTTACCAAGATGATAAATGTTGAGACCGTTGACAGCCAATTCAATAGTTGGGACCAGTAGAAGACAACAAGTGATAGTTGGGACCAATGAAAACCAATATACCTTCTTTTTATAAACAACTTTAATTTGTAAATATACTATTTTTAGTATGATCATATTTAAAAATTTAGTTAACATTAAATGTAACTGATTTTTTAAGTTCAGTAAATATGCAATGATGAGTATTTATAAAAATAAATATATAATTGTTTCTATATTTTATTACTATACATATAGAAATAAAATAAACATGTCATCAATCATGAACCTTTCATTTGTAGTTATTTACAATACCACAGTCACATCTTTGCTTACTATATAACTTTACTAAATTTAATACCCGTGTGTTACACACGGGTTAAATAGTAATATTTATAAATAAATTATAACCATTATATTTAACAATTTGTAAATATATAACATTTAAGGAGTTGGCTCCATCAACTTGCATGGTGAAAAATTTAGCTAAATTTTACCTCCCAAACTTCCTATTATATAGAAAAAAATCCCTCCAAAAATTGTCCCCTAAAAGTTTGATTTATTAGATAGATTATTATATAAAATAATTGAATGATTAAGGTTAAACAAAGTTAGTGTCGTATTTTATATCAATGTTACACTTCATAAGTGCATAATCGAATCCTACAAGAAACATGAAGTGGGTCCTTTTTGAATATTTGACTTTTTAAGACTATTATTTTACGAACAAGCCTAGTCACTGTGTACCGATTTTGTCTTTTTTCATCACGCGTGCAATCTCGACCATTCATTTTTTTATTTATGAAACGACGACGCTGCCTACTTTTGTGTACGCTTTAGTTTACTTATAATTACTTTTTAGTCCCTCCACTTTGAGCGGATGTAAGTTTCTTTTGGAGTATCACTTTTGTTTTGCAATTTCGTACACTCATTCAACTTATATTTGCTTTGTTTTTACTTTTTCTAAGATACGGATAATTGTAAGATTTGATCTCACGTACCAACGAATGTTATTCATCTTCACCACTAAAACTTAATGGATATGTTTTTAGTTGACCCATCAACTCATCAAGGAATGTTTTATTTTAGTTTTTTTTCATTCACAGTAATGTATTTAAAACATGATATATGAGACACAGAGACAGTCATTTTTATTGTGAACAAACATCTCATTTGTTTACGACACAATTCGCAATGGCAGATCTAGTTAAGAATTAGAGGTATTAAAATTATGTTTGCTGTACATTTATAAAACAATGATTTTTTTTACGTTAGTATTCTAACAAGAATTTATTCATTAAACCATTTTCAAACAAAACTTTCCTTTTTACCATAATAATCATTATTTTCTTTCATACCATTAGTAAGCATCTCAACTTTTATCATCATTTTCTCTTCATATCATTAACAATATCAAAAGTTGTATCATCATTTCTTAAATACTATTGTTCAGAGTAACATTTTAATTGGTTACAGACGGAAATTTTGAGTTGTAGCCGGGCTAAGGCTACTGCCATTGGACTTCAGATTTGAATAGTGTTACAAATATTGAAACCATAACATGACACTTGCATTCAGTGATTAAAAGAGACACAAAATTTTCGTATGATACATTCCATACATTTAAATGCAAAAGCCACTAAAGTTATGTACCGATTTGCAACTAACCCTCCATCTTTTCAACAATGTCACTTCCAACCCATATATTCTTCCCCTCCATTTCCATTATTATTTTTTTATTTTATTTAATCAAGTCACAAGTCCCACTTCATCCATTCAACAATCCCCCCTTATTAAACCCATCCATCATCATCATCATGCCTCAACACTACACTTTTTTCCGATCAAACTTACATGGAAAATCGGCCAAACTCCACCACCGTCGTCGGCTTCACCCTCCTACCATCCGAGCTCATCCACTACATAATCATCCGATTATCTTTACCCGACATCTTCCACCTCAAATCCGTCAACAAATTCATCACATCCATAATCTCCGATCATGATTTTCTCCGTGATTATAATCTCCGATCAAGCTCCTCAACTTGGTTGTTTGTATACAAGAAACGATGGCACCGTGATCCCTTGGTGATTCATGGCTTTACACGCTCATCACAACGCTGGTTTAAGGTGATGATCGGAGATATATTGAAACCGGTGATACCTCCCGGTGAAGATCTTTATTTCTTAACGGCTTCGGGAAACTTTTTTCTTTTTGCTTTGAATTGTAGCCGGGAAGTTATTTCGGTTAATCCTATGACTAAAAGTGTTAAAAAGATTCCTCATAGCCCATTGGGTCCACGTGGCACGTCTTCGTGGAGGCGGTCCGGGATTAAGTTACTAGCGGGGAAGTCGGGTGTGGGTCGGTTTAGGTTTTTATTTGCGGAGATGGTTGATGGTAGTCCGACTTTGTTTGAGTATGATTCTTGGACGAATAAGTGGAAGTCAACGGTAGCGATTGAGAGGATTATTAATTTGTCGTGTGTGGATAATAAAGATGGGAAACATATATTTTTAAGCGCGTCAAATGGGCCTAGGAGAAGCGTTGTGATTTCGGTTGGGCTGGATACAAGTGAGCCCGTGGTGGTACAGCCTGTATTCTCGGGTGTGGTTGAGGATGAGGATTTAGCCGTTGGATTTGGTTGGGGAAGCGTGATTAACCGGTTACATATCTATGGTGATGGACGGATGTTGATCGTTCGATCGGGTCCTGAAAGTGTGGAGGACGCGAATCGAGGTATTCGGGTTGTGAAAGTTGTGGAGTTGTGGGGGTTGGGCTCAAATGGGAGGCAATGGGCCTTTGTATCAAGGGTTCCAAATGGGCTAATTGATGAAATCAAGAAGCCTTATGGGGTTATGATGGGTTGTTTGGAGGAAAGAGAAGGGGTAATTGGGGCTATTTTGATGTCAAATTTTGAGGGTGTTTGGGATATAAATTGGCTAAGCTTTGACCTAGAAAAGTCAACATGGACTTTGGAAAGTCTACCTGAGTTTAAGATGGATGGGTCAAACATGGCTGGGGTCACATTTTCATCTGGGCTCACCATTTGTTAGATCAAAGTCATATGTGAATTTTGTAAAGTCATTTTTATGTTTTTGTATAATATTGTATATTTGTATGGTCACCTTAAAAAGACTTGTTGGGTTGTTTTAAATATTTTGGATTTTAATGATGGGTTGCAAGGCCCAAAGATTGTATGTATCGAGTTCAATAAAAGAAATAACTCAACTGCCTCCAAAGAGGCAAACAAGTTTGAAACGGTTTGAAATTATTTGTTAGCACCTTATTAATCCTTCAATATTTATCATACCTAAACTAGGGCTTGATGACGTCGTATATATATCATATATATTCCCTATATATATAGTATCTAAGTCCAACAAATAATATGGATATAAGAATATCAAAGCCTAGCAAACAATATTTTGGGCTATTCAGCCCATTTTAAACAAACCCATTAGGTTACGGTGTGGTGGTTTCCTTTTTATTTTTATGTATAGCTTTTATATTGTTGTTATTAGTAAGACGTATTTTTCTTAATGAAATTAACAATATGCGTAAATTAATACATCAAAAGTGTTTGATAAGGCGTTCAACAGTTCAGTAACAATTTGTTTAATTTGGTTTATTCGGTTATGAAATGTTTTTAGCTTAACTGAACCGATTTCAATCGCTTTAGTAATGAAATTATTTGGTCTTAACCAAATTGAAATTAACCGCTTTAGTAGTTTTATTTGGTTTGATTGTCCGGTTAAACGATAATTATATGGTTTATTCAAATAACCATATCGAATAAACCGCATTTTCTTAACCGGAACCAAATTTGCATTTCGGTTCGGTTTTTTCGGTTACGGATACGATTTGTTTCTAGTTATTTTCGATTTTAAATTTGTTTGAACACCCTTAGTCGATACCCATCGGCTAAATGCAATAATCTAATAAAACATTATAAGGAAAGAAAAACTAATATGAAATGAAATCTTAATTAAGTAGAGAAATATACCTTTGTAGCAAAAAATGTTAAAGTTGTGTGTTATAAAAACTTTAGATAGAAGTAAAAAATATTAATAAAAAGGATGCGTATAAGAGCAACCCTTCTTGATTAGTATCTCATTCTATTAATCTTTTAATAAAAGACTTTTATATTTCCTTACATCATTGTTAGAATGTTAGGCTTCGGCATCCGATCTCTGTTTTAAGAATATTGTTATAGATCTTAAATGGACCTTTTGGGCTTAAGGTTTAATATATTAATAATAAGTAATAACAAGTCGTTGTTTGGGCTTTAGTTTAGTTTCATGGGCTTGTTTAGCCAGAAAAATGTTTGAACAATAGTTCCAAACTTCCAATCCAAATCAAGACCATAACGCTTGTCTACTTGTCTAGCATTGGTGAATGACTTGGTGAGTATGACTGTATGAGTGGGTTCTATTCGGTTATGGGTCAAACCGAAACCTATAACAAACATTTAGGTTTATCGGTTTCACTAACCAGCCAGTATCGGTTAATCAACATTTTGGTTTTTCAGTTATCAACAAAACCTACAAACTTTAATCACTAACACCAGCTACACTATCTGGAAAAGCTAAGCATAACCGCACCGTGATATTGTCTGTTTTGGTCGGGACATACCACCAGCGCCTCATGGTTTGGTTTTCACCTGACGAGTTTTTCTGTCAAGGCAAAGCATGTCATGCTAAAGAAAGTCTTCACCCCCGCTTATAAGCGAGGTTTCGTTCTCCTACACTTCCAATATTTGACCAATTGTGGGTGTTGTTAAAAACACAATTTTAAAATGTTTGAAGGTACAGTTCTGGATGTTGCATGATATGAACTTATGAAGTTACCCATATGGCACGTCAATGAAGTATTGAAATGCTAGTAATTATCATAGGAGTAAAAACATTTCACAAAAACAATAAAAAGCAATAAATCTTCAATTATCATGGATATGAAAAATACTTGTATGGTCAGTTTTTGACACATATTAGATATATACATATCACAAAGAAATGATAAATGCCTTTTTTTAATTTTTTGAATTAAAATAGACCACTTTTATGCATAGGATCCTGTTTGTGGTAGAAGGTTAAATAAAGTTATAAAAATAGAGGGAGTAAAAGTGATAATAAATAAAAGTATGGGGGCCTGTAAGATGGTCCCTTTGGTTGCAATGGGGTGTCTGAGTCAGAGTGAGAGTAAGATATAACGGTGGTGTGTAAAGAACGTGATATTGTGGCCTTGTGTCCGTTTCTCCCAAACACAACATGTTCCTTCTAGGCCCCATCACTCTATCAACGATATATATATTGTTATTTTGTATGTGTTTTAAGACTATCTTATTAAAGAGTATTATTTTCTTTAACTCTTATTTACATTTTGATACTGTTATATAGGTACGATATTTCTTATAATTGTTTCAACTGACTGATTTAAGATTCACTTTAAATACTAGTTTCTCTCATTCTTAGCAATGTAATGAAACACTTTTTCATATTAATCGCGCAATGCATGTAGTTACTAATAGACTGAAAAATCACTTTTTTTATAGTTGTTCTCTGGTTGAGGTTGAACTTATTGAAAGAAGTAATAATAATGAATCAATATTAAAACTTGAGTGTTTTATAGTTAAAAAAAAGTTTCAACTACCTTTAATATTTTTTTAACGACAAATAAATATAATAAAGTAGTTGCTAACAATAAAGAAGTTAAAAAAAACCCAAAAGTACAAAGAAGTAAAGTGAAACAAACACCAAATAAGCAACAAATATAACTAAGAAACAAACAAGCAAATTAGCCATGATCAAACGGAAAATTTATGAAGAAACTTGCATTGTTGCTGTAAAATAATATATTTTCTATTCTTGATGTACATGTTAAATCGCTGTAATCGCTTTTACAGATTTTATATAATGAATATATCATCGATCAGTAATAATAACAATAATAATAATAATAATAATAATAATAAATATAATTATAATATAATTATAATAGTAATATAAAAATAAAAGATTGATATTTTAGAAGGTTTCACAAATTGAGAATAAGAAATATTAATTAGATCAATAATATATATAACATTTTTTTAGTAGAGTGTTCAACCCTAAGATAAATTTCTATATAACAAAGATTAGGAAGTTATTTAGCACCTCATAGGACACGATCACACGAGTCACATGACCCCAAGGAGGGAAACCAAACACTTAAAAAGAATCCCCAGCTGATTGTGGATCATAAGTCATAGTCATAGCATATGTGACCCTCATCCTACCACTAGGTTTTTATATATTTCTATAATATATATTTCTAGAAATGTTAAATTTGATAGATGCAATTGAAAATAAACTTGTTATACGATTATTGTGATTAGGTGTATCAACGTCTCTTAGGGTTTGTTGTTATGTGAATGACGAGTTTATTCTCCTTTTTTAGTTTTAGGGGGCTATGAACTTATTGCTTCATGTGTCTTGCTCTTGTGGCGTGTGTGTCACATACCGATCAGCGAGTCCTATAAACTCGTTTTTATCCCAAAGAAAAATATATGTGAAAGAAGTTAAAATTTAAGTTAAAATTTAAAAATACCTCATTGGACCAAAACCATCCCTCTTTTTTTAACGATAAAACCGTTAGCACTTAATAGGTGCAGTGCAATGACCGAGCTCGAAGCTCCGGTCTACCCTTGTAATGGACGCTTATAAGTGGCCTTGTGAGACTCTCCAAAAGCTGCAATCGCAGCGGAGGCTCACCCAACTCTTCTTTCGGGTCAAGTTGGGCGGAGTCAAACACTCGAAAACCAACCGTTTCAGGAAGAAAACCATAATAAAAACTTTAACATTTTTATGTAAGGCCCTTGAGTTTCGACTCGGACCCGAGCTACCCAAGTTTAATCACTTTTTTATCCTAATAAACTCGATTTTTAAATTACTTTTGATAACTAAGAAACATATTCATATTCGAATCAACTTAAGATTTATGTAAAATCTATCAATAACGTAAGAATTAAGTATATTGGTTTTATCGGTCTCAACTATTACCTTTTGGTTTCTATCGGTCCTAACTATTGAATTGGCTGTTAACGGTTCCAACTTTTATCACTAATTTGGCAACCAACGGTCCGTCGTTAAAATTTTTTTAACGTCGTTAAGTTGTCTCGAAACAGTGCTCCAAATGATAAAACGATACTTCAATCTGATGTTTAAAACTAACGGTGCTTCGATCAAATGTAGCAATTTTATCGTTTGGAGCGCCCTCCTTTTGAGATAACTTTTACATCAATCGACTCGTATTTTCCTTCGGATCAAAAGACCTAAAACATTTCGGTCCCAAAAAAATCAATGGACTTGAATTCGAAACAAACTTAACTGCGTTAAAAAAATTAACGACGAACCTTTGGTTGCCAAAGTGATAAAAGTTTGAACCGTTGACAACTAATTCAATAGTGTCCACCGGTGGAAACCAATATACCATTATTATATTATGTAATAAGAATTACTAAATATATTTAGACTTCTTGTCATCTTGGAAAATTTATTTGATATGTTATCTTATATATTTTTGTTGAAGGCCCTCAAATAATGACAACATTTCGGTTTACAATTATCAAGTACCCATGGTTTGAGCTAAAACTCATTAAAATCAGAGACTACGAACACCCATGACTTCAATAGTTTGTTATTGAAGTCGACTAAACCAACGTCTTTTAATCCATTATATTTTCTTCATATTAATCATGTTAAAACTTGTTTATTAATAAAGAAAAACGTTTTGAGAAAAGCAAATGAAACTAAAAGTGTAGTTAAATTAACTAAAAACATTTTCAAAATATATACATGAAAACTGTTTAAAATAACTAAAAAGAGGTTAATAATAGTAGACGAGATCATTCTAACATCACTAATTTACATACATGTAAATCAATGGCTCGTTATCAGGGGCGAAGCTTAGTTAATTTCGGGGGAGGCCCGGCCCCTGCTGTTTTTTTCGTGAGAAGTACCGGTTATTTGATTTCGTATATGAAATTTTAATATATATTGAATTGGGCCCCACGTCTCGGGTTTTTGGAGCTGCATTCGTGTCCGCAGGTTGCGCGGGCGTCGCAAAGTTTCCAAAATCCAACCCATTTTTTTGCACCCCCCCTGCGCGCGGGTAGGTGTCAGAGTAAAACACAACACATGAAGTTAATATGCTTGGAGGATGAAACATATAACCTAGAGTAAATTTTGTTTCCACACCTATGTGGGACAAGATTCAATTTCATCCTTACCAACCAACTATTTTGAAAGTTGTCATCTAATTGACACGCATTATCTAACATATTTTATACATGTGTTTGTTAAATTATTGTTCATTTTTTATGTACAAGAAAACTTTATTTGGATGAATGAATAAAAGCTAGATATTTAGAATTTTTATTGTGTGACCCGACCCGTACCGAATACCCGACCCGTACGTATAACCCGAAACATAACGGTAGGAAAAAAATTTTGAACCTCGTGACTTTCGGACCTCCCTACGTAAATATTCAAGCTTCGTCACTGCTCGTTATTATACATGTATGTAAAAAATATTTATTAATTTACATGTATGTAAATTAATGGTTATGTAGTTCTTTAATGATTCTAACCCTTATAATAGTATAGTTATATGAATAAAACATAATGCGTGTGAAAGACTAAAAACGTTTATGATCTAGAAAATGTTTTAAAAGTAGACAAAATAGTTTTTGTAATTTTGTTAAAAGCTTTATCTTTTATTTAAGAAAATTTCTTTTTATCATTCAAATCACCTAATTTGATAACATGCTAAATTGCTCATTTTGGTAAGTATGTATACATTTCAGAAAAAAAAAACCCCGACGAAAGTACATGTGAACTTACACTTTCTTAGAGGGGCAATAGGTAATTGTCGCCACTCGCCACTCGCCACTCTCAAATGACCAGTAACTTCATTTATGATTCGTTAATTTTTCTTAACCGCGGGAATAGAATTAAAAGAAAGAATAAGTCTGAGGCAAGAGATACATGAAAAAGAAGATTGCAAACATACCATTCTTTCCATTAACATCTTTCAAAGAATTTACAATAAAGTGGCAGGTAAACGGGCCACAAGTTGCGCCGCCACTGTAACATTTGCCCCAAACCGAACCCATTTTAATTTTCATTAATCGTATTCACCTAAATAAAATCATTAATTGGTTATTGAAATCATATTTAATCATATCACGTTGAATTAAATCTTATAAAAGTACAAACTTTATTCTCTTAAAGAAGTGATTTTATAAAATAGATCAAAATAATTATGTAAACAAATTTTATATGATTGATACGTTTTTTTTATATAAAAGTTAATTACTTAATTTGGTTAGTTAAGATTTTATTTAACATAACTAACTTGAGGGGCTATTTATGACACTGATTAAACTTATTTTAAAAACATAAAATCATTTAACAACAAACACACATAACTCAGGGGCCAAAGTGTAAAATCATTTTAAAAACCAAAGAACCATTTCTTCTTCACGTTTTACCAGTAAACACTTCCGGCAACTCCGGTGCCGTTTCCGGCGACCTTAAACTCCAAGGTTAATCGATTTCGGTTAAATTAATCGGTCTCTACACATTAGCATGAAAGATTCGAACCAAACCCAAACTTCAAACCTTGTTTCCCGCTATTAAATTGTTACCAACAATCAAACCCATTTCATATGTGGAAACTCCGAATCAATCGGTTTAATTCACGCGTAATCCCCCGAATTGATTAAATAAAATCATTTCCTTAATCGTTTAGAACGTGTCAAACAAGCTAATTGTCCTATAATCGTGGACGTCGTTGATTCGATTTCCAAAATTCCAAGCTAACACCCAAAACATGTTCTACGGTTCTGGACACATTTGAATCCATACATTGTGTGCAAAACATTAACACACTTCAACTAAAACTCACTGCAATCCCAGTTGTACCTTCAACACACACAAACACAACAATTGATTCATTCTTTATCTCGGTTGTTCTTGGTTTTGGGTCGACAACAAATCGACGTTATCATCTGAAATTCACTGGAGGCATTTACTTCTAACTCATCTTGGAAACTTTCTGGATCGGCAATTTCATTATATCATCACATCTCAATTGGATTTACCATCCCACATCCGAAATTTTATTTCTCTTTTTATTTTATCAATTCGTCTCCAAATCAGGTAATTGATTACGTCATTAAACTCATTTTTCTCAATAGAATATTTACCCTATGTTTAATTTCGTTCCAGATTAGTTTTCATGATCGATTTTGAGGAATTAGGATCTATGGTTTAGGTGGAACTAGGGGTTTATCTTATTACAAAGTTTAATCTATATGTATCAAACTTCATCAACAAAGACATGTTGGTTTGAGATAGTATATAATTTTTTATAGTTTCTTTTTATTACACTTTATTTACTATTAACTATATTAATCATTGTTGAATAGAAACTCTTAAAAGATTCTTTTAAAACTTTATAAAAGTAAAAGAAAACTATCATATAAGTTATAACAAATATATATAATTTTGTGAATACAAGACATTTAAAAATTCTCGTAAGTTGTAAAGTTAATAAATTATTTCTATTATAAGACTACATATATATATATATTCATTCAATGAATATTTTATCTAAGATTTAAATTAATTATCAAAATAACTATTATTAAATTACCATGTATTATCAATTATTTTACTCGATATCTATTTATTTGACTATCATTTTTTGAACAATATATGGTCTAGTTTACAATTAAATTAAGCCATTAACATTGAATCATTTACAACTTATTATATCGTTATTCAATTATTAACTACTAGGTTGTTATTAAGCTAGTATTTATTCACTTAACTAGTTATTTTTATTTAATTCGGTTATTAACTAAAACCCCAAGTTCCTATTAGAAACCCTAGTTCTAAATTGTCCTTAGAACCCGAAGTGTTAATACCCTAATTAAAGACAACATTATTTAGGTTGAATTTTGAGGAGACCTATTGGTGCCTTATTCATCAATTTATCAAGTTATTCATCATTATCATCTATTTGTCGGTGAGTATTTCATAGCCCCTTTTTAGCTTTATTATTTTGGGGGAAATCATGTGACATCTATCAAATCACTTTTATTCATTTTATTCATTGTTGTTCATTTATTCATTTTATTCATTTGTTCATTACATTCAATTCAATACATGTTTATGTTATTACTTGCAAATACGTGTTCATAATGTGATATACAATTAAGAGGCATAATCATTAATTATTACAAACCTCAGTTTCAATGATAGATCTATCGGCCTGACAAGCCCACCCCATATGGCTTTCGAGTGGTGATTGTTAACTGTTTCATTCATATGCTTCAGCTTATTGTGACTTCATCTGCGGATTGAGTCAGTTCAGTCATTAGGTTTGATTATGCAAATTGTTTATATATTGTGTTCACACTCGCAATTTATAGTATTAGCATTACATGTGAATTGAATCATTTCGAATCATGTTTTATCATTATTATATGTATGCAAAACCTATGTTTACTCACCAGCTAATTCGTTAGCTGATCCATTTACTTTTCACATGATTTCAGGAAACGCAGCTTAACTGTTAATCAAGACGCTTCATAATCTAGGATATGCTTGGACCTAGTTAATCAATAAATATTCAGAGTGTTGTGTTATTTGTTTATTTGAAAATTCAATGCCTTGTAATTAATGAAATTTGAATTAAATGATATTTCAACTATTTTAATACCATGAGCTACGAACAATCTATTCACTATCGTTCGCCCCGAGGATTCCGCCATCGGTCGGGGTGTGACAGCCACCCCCTTTTGAATAGCAAAACCTAGCCTACTGAAGACGTAACCTTGGCCCTTAGGTGTCAAAACATTGCTATGAATGACCCGCTGAACCCTAGTCAAGAAGTTCACTACCTCAGTGGCTAGGAAGCCAAATGTGTCAAAAGCTAATGGAATAAAAACATGTTGATTGTCAAGGCAGGCTTTCTCGTGTTTGGCGATCTTGCATGATTCCGCCTTTGACGCTGCCTTTCGTGCAACAAATCCATTGTCCTTGAGCGCAACCAAGGGGCACACTCCCGTAAGGTCCACACAAGCGTGTTTCCCCCCCCGACCAACCAAACACTAAAATATCAGCCGACCTTAAGGTAGATCTCCCCTCTAGCGGATCTGTCAGAAAGTTCACAGGAGCCTCCTTTTTAGCCGAAATTCCTGCTCGCTTAAGGATATCACATAGGACGTCCCTAACCAAATCATGTCTGTATTTAAAGCCAGGTAACTCCTTGCAATGGACCGCATGATCACCAAAAGCATCTAAGCAAACCTTGCGGCAAACGGGACAAGGCTCATCAACCGGGAACAAAGAAATCATTAACCGGTACTTAAGGATTGCAAACCATCGATAACATTAAAGGTGGATCAATCGTTCAATTCTAACCAACCCATTTGCATTCTCTATTAAACCCAATAAAGGCTCAAAGATCTTGATATATTCCATGATCTTGGTAACCGACATACTAGTGTTTCTAAATATGCATTCATTCATGGCCTTCCAGATACACCATAGAGTGGCCTTTAAAACCGAGTCGATCAAATTTTGGTGAGACAAGCCTTCCTTTAACTCATACTTTGAAGTATTCAAGGTGTCGTTCAGTGAGTTTGGTATTGGGATAGGTAGCCGAGCCCACTAACTCACAATGACCCAGATCATTTTGGTCATGCAATAGAGAGCAAAAAAATGTTCTGTGGATTGCACTACTAAAAATTGATGTTTTTTATACAACAGCTTCCAACAAATTTCGACAACTTAATATTTGTGACAAATTTATGACAACTTTTTTGACAATTAATAAAAAAAGACTCTAATTTATCACATAATTTCCCGATAAAACAACCACAATTTGTCATTATTTTGTCTCAAACCAAAAAGTATAACTAAGTTACAAAAAACTAGTTTGGTGGTTAAGTTGTCGCAAATGTCGTGAGAACCCAGTATTGTCATAATT
Organism: Tagetes erecta; assembly: GCA_030867185.1. Lineage (NCBI taxonomy): Eukaryota > Viridiplantae > Streptophyta > Magnoliopsida > Asterales > Asteraceae > Tagetes > Tagetes erecta. The sequence continues at coordinate 4,289,909 of CM061492.1, forward strand.
TTGTAGTTAAAATTGTCGTAATTTGCCAAGTTAAATTTCATACGGGTTTTTTTCATACGATAGGACAATTTAAAAAGTTTGTCAGCACCTTCATTTGACGACACTAGTTCGTCTATATTAGAAAAACTAGGTTTATCTCAAAACATTATAACTGCTATTAAATAATGTTTTAAAATGATTGAGATCCGGGTTACAAAGGAATTATTATGTGACCTTGAAATTAGTTTTTATCCCGTGTATATTATTTAGGTATATTAGTTTCTACTGATCCCAATTATTATCTTTTGGTTTCTATCGGTCCCAACTATTGAATTAACTGTCAAAAGTTCAACTTTTATCATTTTAGCAACTTAATTTTTTTAACGCTATTAAGTTTTTTTCAAATTCAAAACCAATATTTTAAGTCAGAATCAAATTCTCATCACAACTAATTCATGTATATATACGGATTTTGATCCGGTAGCTAAAAATTTTTTATGACTATTAAGTTCCCCTAATAATTAAAATCTAAAAAATGGCCATCTACAACTAACTATTGGAAAAATTATATATCATTTGTCAAATTTAGACCCTTGAAAATATACTTTAAAAATACCACTTACAACACCCTTAATTTCTCGATCTTTCCCCAAGTCAGAATTATATTCGATCGGTGTAATTTTTCCATGCACGTGTTCATTCGTATAAGAACTCAATTCGAAAACAAATACTCTAGTATGTACGTCACGTCATAACCTCTATTTCAATTTGAAACTAATATACAATTTTATCTATAAATAATTAATCACGTTATATATAAGTCTTTTTAATCATATTAATTGTTGATGCTAGACATTCTTGATTAACACTTTTTATGTTCCACCCAAGTTTACATAACCATTCAAATACGTCTCTAAGCAAATACAATATATGCTTGATCAGTTCCGTAAACTATAAACACGGAAAGTTGAGTGGTATATATACGAGAGTGATTCAATCGATATCCATGAGCTGGCCGGGATTGAAAAGATAAGATCTTCGATGAAAAACGTACATCTTCTAAATATCAGTTTTAATTAACTCTATTCATAACTAGAGAAAAATCATTAAATCATCGTGGATCGTGGTAATATGAGTGTTCGCAATTTAAGACTTTTTACAATAGACTTGTATATCGATCTATGCACGAATGCATGATTATTTATTTTTTTTTAGAAACCTGAACGCACAAGCATACTGTCTCTTTTTAAAAAATATATAAAAAAGATATTTTAAAAACTAAAGGTGTGATTAAAATATAAAACCAAGAGACAATGAAAAGCGTATTGAAAGCAAAAGGGGGTATCTAAGAGTACAATATCACATGGATATACTCAAAGAGACCAATACCAATGTCTTAATTATATATTACTTGGCTCCTTGGACCTCTAAACGATCATCTCTCAAAAGGCTCACAAAACAAAACACACACATATATATTATATATACACTAACGTGGAACTAGCACATATGATTGAGATTTTTCCTTCTTAGGTTAGAGTGTTAAACGGAGTGCCCAATGAGGAGCCCAAAAAGTTCGCGAGTTTGGGAGAGCACACGCCATTAGATGAGGAGGCCCACAAAATGAGACACGAGGCTTCTTACTCGTTCACGAGCGTGGCATTTTTAAAGGGTTTTTGGCGGTTCAACGGTTGCAAAGTCTTGAAGATGTGAGAAGGGCAAAAGAGGTGTGATCCCCATCAAGAGGTCGAAGGAGATGAGATGTTGTAATGTGACATGAGAGTATGTTAATTAGATGAAAGTTTATGGGTTCAAAATTCAAATATAGTCGTGACACGAGTCAATTTAAAATAATTTAAGAGTAGAAAAAAAAAGATCGTCGTTAAAAAATAAATAAATTACTAGTTAGTATTAGTATGAAAACGTGTGCACCGGAGCTACCGCATTAATTAAATGGTGAAAAAATTAACAACTTGCTTTAGACTATACATATAGAAAACTAAATCTGTTGTCAAACATAACGTATGATAAATGTTGTTGAAAATTAACAAGATGTAACACCATAAGCATTTAATAACATTTGAATTTTGGGTAAAAATACAAATTCGTTAAAAACAACCGAAATTTTATAGAAAAAAGTTAACTGAAATAGTTAGAAGGAAAAAAAAGAGAAGTAAAAAGCTAGCCTCGAGAGGAGGGGGGATTGAACTCGCGTGGGTTGTCTAACACGCATATTAACTCTGGCAATATTTTTTTGTTAAAACTTACAACTCTACAGTGACCTTTTAATTCTATTTTTAGATTTCATATTTTTTTCAATTAAGACTCAGGAGACATCACTTATAATATACTTTATAGCGCTTGATCATATCATCATGCATACGTTAATTATGGGTAGTTACAAGGCAATAAGTCTAATGAAAAGAAAACAAGCTAATAATCAAGTAAGATGTTAATAATTTAAATAAACAAAAATGAACTACACATATATAAAGTAATTTAAAATCGATAGGAGAAACCCTTTAATTAATTAACTCTTCAAATTTGAACTGATCAGTTACCTGAAAATAAAATAAATTCAACATGAGATAGAAAAAACAAATAATTATACTCTTTTGCACGTACAAATAATTAATTTACTGATCGACGTGTATGTGTTAAATAATATTGTCAAGTGGATCTCTAAAAAATTGTACATTGTTTTAATCGTACGTTAGATTATTCCAATAACTCATTAATATATTATAATCGTGGTTACGTCGACTGGTATCCATATTATAATACTTATTACAGAGTATATCATTTTCAGATATGTAGTTAAATATTGAATGTATGTCATGTACTAACTATTCGTTATTGTGCGTACAACGACACGTGTGACATGAGATCGGGTGCATTTAACTATAAATCATGATATAAAATAATGTTTATGTACATAGTAAAATAATAATCGAGTTTTGGAACATCACGTATATTCTTTATTTCTAAGGGCCGGTTACAGCATATAAAATGTTTATTTCAACAAAATTGCAATTAAGCAAATTTTACAAATTTGCCAACAAATGACTAAACTACACATGATTAATGGTATTAAGAAACCAAAATGCTTATTTACTACACATTATTAACGGTAGAAGTGTAAACAAGTCAAGTTGAACATACCTTTAACTAGGCACGAGACAATTTTCGAGCTTTATTTCTTAAGATCGGGTTTGACTTTTTTTCGAGCTTCATTTCTAAAACTTAAGCGTGCATCATGAGTAGTTTTTCAAGGCTAAACCAAGCTCTAACTGAGAAATTGTCTGTAATTTATTTATTGTTTACTTTTCGTTATAACGTACTTACATTATATATATATATAACATATACTTTCTAGGTATTTGTATCGTGGTTTTTATGTTAATTATTCTATAAGTGTCTATGTTATAAGGCTCGTTAAGACTTGCAAGTCGGTATGAGCTTGATAAGTGAAGTTTGGGTTTGAGCATGTTTAACAATTTGTTAAACGAACTTGTTTTAGCTTGAGTTCTGGCTTGGACACTTCTAAACAAGCTTATAATCTCACATAGCTCATTTCGGTCATATTTACATACGCGCAGTACTATTTATGGAACCAATAATTATGTTAGACTAATATAAACCGGATAATATTCATTTGTAAATTGTAAGCTTTTAATATTTGCTTACTTAGGGGCTGTTTGTTTTACCTCTTAATAATTCAGTTCAGTGTTTAATTATTCATATTCAGCATTCAGAGTGTTTTATTCATAAAAAAAGTATCTCTGAATTGTTCAGTTAAGTGATGAATGGTTAACAGATTGAAAGATGTTGAATGAAATTAAATGGAGCATATACCAAACTTACTATCACCTGAAGTTCTACCTCAATAACTCTCTCATTTATAAAGCCTCTTAATGGTTCATGCCTCTTAATTAACCATTCAACAGTTAATGATTCAGATCTTACCAAACAGCCCTAAGCATAAACCATCATATTGTTGTGGGGTTGTTGAATGTCGGTGTTGATTGAAATTTGCAACGTTTAGTTTTCACATTTTTTTACGAAACGTAGATAAAGAAGAAAAACAAAAGGTAGTTTTAGTGACTTGCATGTATGTTTATATTTTGATTGAAACGTTACAAACGTACATCTGAATAATGTTCAAAAAAACATCCTCATATTTGTAGGTTTAAAAAACGTTGAGTGGGCCAAAAAATATTAGCCAAATTTTGAAAACCTAAAGTTTTGTGATCAGTAAAATATATAAAAGTTTCAATTAAATTAACTTATGTTGAAACGTATGATATATAAGGGTATTAGTAAAAAACAAGCTAACATTGTAAGGTTAATTAAAACTTACGTTGGGTGCCATATGGTAATTATTCAAAGTAAAAAGAACTTTATTACAAAAGTTTTGTGGTTAGTCTATAATATAAAGAGTTAATTACACAAATGGTAAATGTTTGTGGCTATTGAAAGTAACAAGTTTGGATACTAAGGTTTTATATTACAAGATTAAGTATAGTCTTTTAATTTGTAACAAGTTTGCGTATTAACACAAATAAATATTAGTTTATCTGCTAACTTTAAGGGCATTTTGATATTTTAACATTAGAAGAGATATTTATGATTCTTGATGCATATGTTTTATAACTTACATGAATAAAAAAAATTAAAAACAAAAAACTCATTTTTTTACCACGATTTCTTTACGAACCACTGGTTACAGGGCCGGTCCTGAGGATTTTGGTGCCCTGTGCGGGTCAGGAAAAAAGGGCCCCCTTCCCCGAGCACCATCGCACTAAGTTATATAAACCAATTATTTTTAGTTTTTTACTCTCTAGTTTCTTGAATTCTTGTCTCCAAAGATCCAAATCGTCACTACTCCCCAATTCCTAGTCGCTATCTGCCAAAAAATTAAACTTTTTTTTCTGCTGGCCGCTGTTGTCATATTTTTTCAACATCGAACAAAAAAAAATTTAAGAGTTTTGTGGACTTGTGGACTTATGACCATGTGGACTTTTAGTGAAACTAGTGGGCTTTTGAAAGTAAAAAACAATGAGCTTTTGTGACAAGTTCTCTAGCCTACACATAAGTTTTATAAAAAAATTATATATATAAATTTTTTTTAAAAAAATTTAGTGCCCCCGTTAAGCGGGTGCCCTGTGCGGTCGCACACGGTGCACCACCCTCATAGCCGGCCATGACTGGTTAGCACCACCAACCTATTCATAAGTCATTGGTTAGCATCACCTTATTTTCATTCATAAGCTCATTAACATAATGAACTTAATTAGGTGAGATGCTTTTGAAGTTATATTATCTAGAGGTCATTTATTATGCGTTAGAATCGTATCCGGGAGGGAAAAATAGATAATGGGATGCCTACAAATGCGTCATGCGACACTTTCATGCCCTTTTATTAATATTTAGATCATCAAGTAAATTGTGGTTTTTGATTTTGTGTATTTTTAAATTAGCAGTTTTAGTCTAAGGTTAATACTATATACGTCTTTCGTTTATGTTTATTAACAAATAACAATTTACTTCTATGTTTATTAACAAATAACAATTCACTTATTTAATCAAGTTTTGTCCGAAACTGAAACTAGTTACCCATCTTCAAATATGAAGGTGGTTATCGGAAATTTGAAGGTGGTCGTCAGTGGGATGGGTTGCAGGCGGTGGAACAAATAGAAAGAGAGAGTAAGTGGTGGTGGTGGTGGAGGAGGATTGGGTGGTGGTAAGGGCATTTTAGTTATTTCATTTTTAACTAAGGGCATTTTTGTCATTTCATTTTTAACTAACGGAATTTTTTAACACTGTTAGTGTCGTGGACCGATTTAGCAACAGGTTTTGCCCTGTAGGGACTATTTAGGCAAAAATTCTTAAAAGTGTAAATTTTGACAAAAACATATAAACCTCATGGACTATTTTGGCAATTAACTCTTAAAAAAATGTAGGTTTGTACGAAGCTTAAAAACACAATGCGAAATTGCGAACTTTAACAAAAAATGCTATGATTGATTTTAAAAGAGTTAATAGCCAAAATGGTCCCTGAGGTTTACTAGATTTTGCAGTTTTGGACACTTTTAAAAATTTTTGCATAAATAGTCCCTGCAGGCCAAAATCTGTTGCTAAATCGGTCCACGGCACTAACAGAGTTAAAAAAATTCTGTTAGTTGATTATGAAATGACCAAAATGCCCTTGGTTATTAAATTTAAAAAATAAAACCCACCACCACCACCTATCATCTTCTACCCTTACCACCACCCAATCCTCCTCCACCACCACCACCCAATCCTCCTCCACCACCACCACAACCATCTTACAACTCAGATATTCTACCCTTACCACACATCTGATCATATACACACACAAAAAAGTGAGTCAAAAATGGGGGGAGCTGAGATCTGTTAAAAATTCGGTACCGGAATTAGTCAAAAGCTGAAAAACTCATCGGAGCTCCGGCAGCCACTGCCACATTCCTTACAATGGTATACATTATCTCCGTCAACCACCTATTTCTACCATGAGTACACCAGCCACTACTAATTTTACTACCACCACTTCCGATCAAAAATCTAAAACCCATGTTAATGCATTACCGGCAGGTCTTTGTTTTATAACAAAATCTAAAACCTATGTAGACGATGGGAGGTCGAAAAGGCTTGACTCCTATAGTCCTATGGACCAATCTGCTGCCGCCATCCACCACCACCACGACCACCACTTCCGATCAAATATGTTACCGCCACCGCCACCTCCCCTTTTCTCCAGCTACCACCATCGTAATTAGCCAACACCTTCAATGGTGGTTCAAATTCATCCAACAAAACTTCAAATGAAGAATCAATTGGACATATGCAGTGGAATTAACACCATAGTGAAAATAACATCATGGTGAATTAATCGAACATGGATGCAGTGGTTAGAGGAAGTGTGGTGGTGGCTGAGGAAGTTTAATGGCGCCAATGTCATTGCACGGAAAATGAAGAAGAGAAATGGGTAGTTAATTAGAAAGAGTATTTTAGTCAATTTAAAATCAACTAACGGAATATTTAAACGGTGTTAGCGTCAAGGACTGATTTAGCAACAGGTTTTGGCATGTAGGGACCATTTAGGCAAAAATTCTTAAAAGTGTCCAAAACTGCAAAATCTAGTAAACCTCAGGGACCATTTTGGCTATTAACTCATTTTAAAAAGATTCGTTTCAGTTTTAGATCAAACTCTCATGCACACCGGCCTCCAGCCAAAAGGAACACTTTAAGGTTAACAAGTTTATGCATTGAAATTTTAATTTAATTTTTTAAAGTGTATTTTGTTTCATAACTTAAAAAAAAGATGGGTGTCGGATTTTGTAAGTGCAAGTTAACATACTCGAAGATTTCATCACGTGCGATGCAACACGATGTAAAATAACAATACTATCCTTATATAATATAGCAAAACGTAAAAAGCTTATGTGGCATATTTTTAAAGCTTCTGGCTTATGTGGCATCATATGAGAGTTTATCTCACAATAATGATTTTTTATTTAAAATATGTATATAAAATATATTATAATAAAACTAATTACATTTTTGGTCCCCTAATATTTTGGGGAATTCAAAAAATTTAAGAGTTTTTTTTTTAATTATTAACACTCTACTACAAGGGGTGTACATGAGTCGGTTTATATCTGATAGGGTCTAAAAATAAAACTTATGGATAAAGTTAATAATAACATACAATTAAAGACCTCGGTGTTTTATAAATATACATAACATTTTTATACGATTTTTTTAAAAATAAACTACACCATAAAACTGAGCACTTTATGGTATAGTAAATTTGAGGATAATATTACTATACTAAAAGTCTAATTTTAAAAGTATATCCTGTGTTTTGGTTTACTACGGTTTTGTCTAAATAATGATTGAAACATTCATTAGTATCCTTAAAAGCATCACTTGAATGTTATGTTCCCGGACGTAGCACGGACACTAAACTAGTTAACTATATATTAAGTTTAATCACACCACACAAACGAAGCAAAAAACAAAATCGTGATTCGGTCAATGATAAAATGTTCATATAAAAGGTCCTATATAAGGTTTCGCAGAAATAATAATACGTACATCAATTAATGTTCGTTAATTTAATAGTAATAGTGTAATACATAAACTTAAATTAGTGTTTTCCGTGTATATGCAAAGTTACTTAATTATCTTTTGATGATGGATATTGAACCTTTTAAATTATCAAATTTAGCATTTTTGGATGACGATGACCATAACAGCTTTTTAAAAACACTATGAAGCTACAAGCATAAAATAAATTTAAACTTGTGTTGGATAAAATGACAGAAATGATAAATGACATGCGTCTATTAGATAAGACATGTTGTCGTTTCAAATTCAATTATTACATTTAAACTAAGTATATCGGTTTTTCTGTTATGCGACCTGTTATTCTAGAAAAAACTAATTTTATTTTTTCATAGATACGTGTCTTTAGTGAATTTACAGGATTTTAATATATTAAAGTTAGGTTTATGTGATTTTCTTAAGTATTTCTTTAACAGATTTCGTAAACTAATTTTAATATGAAAAAGATCATTTCAAGTTAAAAACTTTTAATATTAAAATTATATGCGTGTTAGTCTGTTAGATAGGATTATAGGATGGTACTGTATGTTATACGTACCTATCCTAAAACATATCTTCATTTCAAACGGTGTCCGGTATACATAGAATATATCTCCTATTAATTGTAACTCTTTTCTAAATTAACAATAACAATTATTGTAACTCGTATCTAATTAGTTATTGCAACTTTATCTAAGTTAGTTTTTTTAATTGTAAAAGATTCCATTATCACAGTTTATGTTGGAAACACTTAGGTTCATATTTAGCTATAGACATATATGGTATATCTCCTTTTATTTTTTTTAAAATATATATAAAAAATATTTATATTTGTGATAATGATTACTAAATACAAAAGAATCATGTCAAGTAAAAAGTGATAAGTTTTAATGTATGTTGAGTGAGTATCATCGTTGTTGGACAAAAATGATGATAAAGTAGATGATTCTGTAGAGTAATATTGAATAACATATAAAAAATATCACGTTTTTACGAGCATGATAGTGGCCACGCCTATGACTTGACCGCTGTGGTGGTGTTCCCGTTCACCCACATATATGGCTAGGACTAATGTTCTATCATCACCTCAGAACACGTAATGTTATTCAAAAAAATTTTAAATATATTACTTTAAAATAATAATTTCATATACATTTTGGTTGTTTGATTGATCATCATAAGGCAATTAATATTGGTAATGAGTCATTTTCTGATACCGAGTTTATGGTTTTCTAATTGTAATATATCCATCAAGGCATCAATCATGTCTCTATCTTGTGATTCATAGCCTTTTTTACAAGTTTCCTACTGTATATTTACTATATATGGAGCCAGTGTTTTATGCAGTTGTGTAGCACCCTAGGTAAATCCCACATCGGCCGTGGGCAGGAGAGTTCTGAGATTTATAAGGGATGTCCGACCTCAAATACCAACAACGCGTTTAGGGGCTTAATGCTAGTGGATGAGTAGAGAACTCCACAGTTAAGTGTGCTCGGATGACAGCAATCTCAGGATGGGTGACCATCCTGGGAAGGTTTCACCCAGGCAACCAAAAGCAAATCCGTGAGCTCTAATGTAGGAAAGCGGACAATATTGGTAGTATGAGGGTCCGGATGTTACAAGTTGCCACACTTATATTGGTTTTGTAATTGCATTTATTTGATGCAAGTTAAAATAGTAGTTTTATTTTTGAAAAATATTACGAGTATTTTGAAAAGAGCATCTTTCTTTGTTCTTGGAGAGGGTATCATCTCACTTATCAACGTTGATAATCACAAATTCCATACATCAAAAAATGATAACTTTCTTTTCACTCGACAATGTTTACATTTGTTTTATTCAACCAACTAAGGAGATAAAAAATATTAATCAGATAAATAATGTTGATCTTGTAATTAATAACGATACTTGTTTAAACATTTTTTATCGTAACTATACCAAAATAAAGCGATTAGCTTAAACTCTTCACTATTAACTATTTAAATAAATTGGCGTTCTAAAAAAATTAAATATATTCATTGAAACCTATTTTAATTAAATACGTTTGGTGACAAAATATTTTTAAAACTTTTTACACAAAAACGATGTTATAAGACATATCAATCAAAATATTAAAATAATAAAGAGACCCACATAGTCACATAGAGGCAAGGACATCATATCGAGGAACTATAGAGTATAGACACATAAAATATAGAGTAAATTACAATTTTAGGCCTTTATAATAAGTCAAATTACGGATCGTGGCCTTTATTTTAAATTATTGCACTGGTTGGCCTTTATATAAATTTTTCTCATGGTTTAGGGCCTTTAAGTTAACGAAAGTTAAGTTTTCCTGTTAAATTAAGGTTATTTTACTCATGGGCCATTTTTGTCGATACTAAAACCCTCTTGAATTACTTTCAACAGAAAATGCCCAACATATAAACTTGAGGGGCTGAAAATGTAAATAAAAAAAACACATCTCCCCCCTTCACACAACCGCTTGACTGAAAGTTCCTCAACAGATGAACGATTATCTAAAAACCCGTTCATACCTTTAGCACCAAACGTACACGATCCACATGAAAATTTCTTCAACTGTTTACAATTCTTCGCTAACGCGGCCATACCTAAATTGGTGATTTCACGGCAACGACGAAGCTTAACGCGAGTGAGTGTCCGGCACCGGAGAGAGACCAGAATCAATCCGGTATTGTCTATACCAACGGATCTACGATTGCATCGTAGAAAGAGTTTATTCACCGAATCGAACCGTGAAAACATCGACGGAATGAAGGGAATAATTTCCGATCGGGCGTTGAGCGTTAGACGGTGTCGACTCTGACCTTCAACGAGCAAAAATCTTCTACATACAAGCGAGCAACGTTTTTCCAGCATATATTCCGGCAACGTCCGGCATAATGTTTCTTTGAGTGACATTACAACTTGTTTCCGAAAATGCGTTAGGCTTTCGAGCCAAAATTCCAAGTAGATTTCCCAGTTTTAAGCTTTGGATGCTTTTTCACTATCTGCAAGGCAACATCTAAAAAAGGTTTCACAATCACTTTATATATTATGGAACAACAACATACTAGTTAAGAATCGAATAGATGCTTACCAAACATAGCAGCCTCCACGCATGGAGGTGATATTCAAGTGAGTTTTTGTATGATTGATCGATCAGTTATGGAGAAATCGAGGGGGAGGGAAATGGGTTTTTTATTTATTTAAATTTTCAGCCCCTCAAGTTTATATGTTTGACACTTTCTGTTTTAAAGCAATTAAAGATAGTTTTAATATTGATAAAAATGACCCATGAGTAAAATACCTTTAATTTAACGGGAAAACTTAACTTTCGTTAACTTAAAGGCCCTAAACCGTGAGAAAAATTTATATAAAGGCCAACCAGTGCAATAATTTAAAATAAAGACCACGATCCGTAATTTGACTTATTATAAAGGCCAAAAAATGTAATTTACTAAAATATAAGAAACACAACTATCATTGTTACACACTCGGAGAGAATTCACTTGAGACTTTTAACCCTTTTTTCTTTCTTTCTGAATAGCGGTATGAAGTTTATTTAAAAACTAGAAAAACACTAGTAAAAGAATACATAAAGAAAAAGAAACGAAAAAAAATAGAAAGACAGGTTAAAAAAGAAAGCTAAAAAAAACCCGAATGCCTCTAAAAGGACATAAACACCAAGTCTCGATCCCAGTCACCATGTATTTTAGATCCTCTGTATATAAGTAGCCCGTGAGAATTTGATAATTTTAGTTGAGAAATGATAACTTTTATACTTTTAAATATTTAATATTTTATATGCGCTATTATTTATTTAAGTAGCATCACTAAATAATAATTTATTAATTCGAGTATATATAACGTTATAAAAAAGGATTTAACATGTTTTTTAATATTTAATACCGTTTATGTGTAATATTATAATAATATATATATGTTTATTATGTTTTATATTACTACATATATGTGGTATCATATCATATATTATGTATATGTAGTATCATATTATTCAATTCCATGATACCACATATATGAGTCATCAAAAAAATTACAATACGTTAAATTAGGTTAAGAGGTTAGAGCAAATTGTTCCTAAAACATGAATATATAATGGCCTCATCTACTCTTGATATGTTATGTGTCATCTTATATTCTTAAAAGAGAACTTCGGTCTTCGACACAATAAGACTCCTAAAACCCTTATCAAACACTTATAATATATGTGGCAGCAAATAAAAAAAACTATGTATACCATGTATATCTCATCCATTCAAACGAACAATAAGTTTAAAATGAAGATACAATTGTCTCAACCTGTAATTCAACACCGTTTATAAAAAAATGACATAATTTAAGATTAAATCACATCTTGATATGGCCTTCTATACATTTATGATAAAATAAAGTGAACTTATAGCAAAAAGTATAAATAAGAATAAAGAGTAAATTACTTTTTGAGTACCTGTGGTTTAATGCTTTTAACTCTTTGAGTCATAAAGCCAAACCTTTAACAAATGGAACCCTATGGTATTATTTTTTTAACAACTTGAGTCATAAACCCCTTGCATTGTTAAACTCTGTTAAATTTGTCGTTAAAAAAGCATGTGCAAGACACATGATGGGTATTTTTGTAAATTTAGCATAAGCTAGCTACAATTAAAATCAAATACACTAATAAAGATGTTGTAAACATATTTTAGAAAGTCTTTAAAGCCCCAGCTTAAAACAAAGTCTACATAGTTAGACTTACCATCTATATAGCAAGTAGTTGGATGATGAATGAATACCCCACTATGATTTATCTTCAATGAAAAAACATTAGAGTTTGTACCTGTAATCAAAACCAAAAGTTATAATCAAATTATTATCTTCTTTAGATTGTGAGTTTGTGACAGTACACAAAATTTGTACGTACCTGTAATCAAAATATGTACATGTAATCATATTATAAATATATATATATCAAATAATTCAATCCAATTAATTAGTTTAACAGTAACATTAATAGCATCAAAAAACTCAATTTGTATACCAAACATATGGTTGGAGTAATATTACTAATTACCATTCGATTGATCGTTCGGCAAATTTAACCATTTATCTTGCAACTTAAATTTCATAACTATGAAGCATAAAATTTCATAACTTCACAACAGATTATTGAAGCACAAAAAAACGTAAATTTTATAAGATTATTAGCAAATCCAAAATTATTCAACATATTGAGATCAAAGTAACTAACCGTAAACTTCATAAGCATCAAAAACGTCGCCCTCGGTTCGAAGAAGCCATAGTGCTAACACCATTACAACGATTTTTGAAGATCCTCAGATACTTGATGCGTGAGAGGGTTTAGGATGATGATCGGTTATGGGCTTTGGAGCAGAGAATGAAGGGTTAGGTTTAGGATATGTTTACAACATCTTTAGTGTATTTGATTTTAATTGTAGCTAGGTTATGCTAAATTTACAAAAATACCCATCATGTGTCTTGCACATGCTTTTTTAACGACAAATTTAACAGAGTTTAACAATGCAAGGGGTTTGTGACTCAAGTTGTTAAAAAAATAATACCATAGGGTTCCATTTGTTAAAGGTTTGGCTTTATGACTCAAAGAGTTAAAAGCATTAAACCACAGGTACTCAAAAAGTAATTTACTCAAGAATAAATGTTTGTGAGAGAACTTGTATAAAAACAACATAAACTCGATCTTACAAATGCCCAACTTTAACCTCGACATCAAATCGAAAGGTTTCTTAACAAACCCAAGAAAGTTGTTAAAAACTGAATAAAAATGGTCATTTACTAGAGAAACAAGGATTGCACAATATAACACATAAGTCAAGTTATAATATAACACAATGAGCTTACGAATTACACAATAACCTGAAAGACATGAAGCATGTTGTATATATATTTAATGAAAGTCGGGCTTTTATAGCTTATAATATAACTTAACTTTTAAAGTTAAGTCGCGTAGCGTGTTGAAGAACCGACCAAAATCACACCGTGTTACGTGAGCCTATTATAGTAGTTATATAATATCAGTCATTGACTTGTCTTCGTAAGAGATCTAAATTTTCTCTTTAACTTTATAGATTTTTTTTCATTTGATAGATATAAGTATATAACTTTTGACTTTTGTGTGTAATTCTATCGTACTCAAAATACTACTAATACGGGTTTACATCCAATCATTGATTTATCTTCACTTATATTGTCTCCTGATGTGTCCATGTATCATAATCATATTACAAGGAATTAGAAAACTAGACGTAAAATTAAGAAGATAACATCTCCCTCTAAAGGATGTTGATAGACAAAATCATCATTAAAGAGTTAAAACGACTTAAATATTAGATTTTGATTAAGCATAATACGTTATTTTTACTAAATATTTTAGTATCTAAAACTAAGTTTGAATAAATATATTTATCTTTTATTTAATATGTAGGAACCATTCGTACAAAAACGAAAAATTATTTTATAAATTCAATTACAATATAATGAAAATAAAGAACACAAATAAATTACAATATGATTACAACTGAAAAATTAGAAATACAAGAAATGAGTATAAGTAAAATTATAAAAATGATTGAGGATTCGTGTTCAACACGAATCCTCAAAACAAATTTTGAGTCTGCCAAGAAAACTCGTTTGTTTCCTAGGGTACAACAGCTGAAACAGTATGTACTGCCGGGATTGACTCACAACCCGAATTGCACCTTAAAGAAAATTAAGAAAATCAACTATTTGTTGGAAAAATTTATAGAGAAAGAATGTGAGAACTTTAGATAGTTGGAGTATTTTGATGTTGTTTGGTTTATGTTCTAACCAAGGCTCACATAGGTATTTATAGGTAAAAGAGTCAAATATCTCATTCATTACCATAAACTATGAGTTGAAACATATATTCAACATAAATATTGAATTGAAACTCACATAAATTCAAAGTTAAAATACCAATCAATATATTATTTTGTAATTTTCACAAAGTATTCTTGTGTTATCACAAAATATTCGAACATAATAATATTTGAATCTATTTTCATTACTAGACTAAACTTTTCTTAAAACAAAATGTCAATCATTTATATCGTTATTAACGTTATAGATATGACTCATACATGAGCATCACAAAAAACATTTGCAACTATAAGAAATCCAACTAGCCAAGACAATACTAAGTAAGTCGTAAAATATAAACTTATGACCTTAAAATTACATAAGTATTCGGTAAAGTAGTAGCGAAAACCATTAGACTAAACCGCTACCATTTTCAACTCAAGCAGAAGAAGTGAGTTTTTTCATTTATATCGGTAAAGTACTTAAAATTACTAAGTAAGTTGTTTCATGTAATGTTAAGTTTTGTGTCATGTTTTACTATATCACCTATCTACGCGTAGGGGGTGAAAATTAAGTTTGAATTCTTTGCCACGTACAATGCGACGCCCGTGCGACCTGCGGACACTAATGCAACTCCGAAAACCCGAGTTGAGAGTTTTTTGACTTGTTTTTTTTAAAGCAACAGCTTTGGTCGTTTGGATTTGTTTTGGTCGCATCCCCTTGTTCAGACTACCACATGTCCACATGTGCCTGAATCGCTCAAACGCTGTCCCTCTTATTCGCTCAGACCTTCGGCCATTTAGACTTCACATCCAAACCCGTTTATGGCTGACCGAGTCAAACATGAGCCTCTAAATAAGCTCATTCAGACCCAATCAAACAACTTTTAAATAACTCGTATAATTATTTGACTTTGCATATATGTTTAGAGCCGAATAACAACCTTAAAGTTAGTAAAATATTAACTTAAGAACTTAAAATTACAAAAGTATCCGCTACAGTAGCGAAAACCATCATACTAAACGGCTACCATTTTCACCTCAAGCACAAGAAGTGAGATAGATGAATATGATAGATCCTTTTATTTATTAATTTATTGATATAAAAATTTAGAAAGTATCGAAACTTTAAAAAAAGGGGTTGTTCACATGGAGCAGTAGCATCATATGTGAAGTGACCCTTCTCTCTCTCTCTCTCTCTTTCTCTTTGTTACAGAGTCCCCCTGTGCTCACCGTTTCATTTCTGTTTCATTTTCAGACATCACCCACTCTCTCTCTCCCCCACCGCATCTCAAATCTCATCTCAAATTTCAATCTCAACAATCACTCATGACTCCTTACGACTCTTCCATCTCCATTTCCGCCACTTCCACCTCCTCCTCCGCCTGTTCCACCTCCACCAAACCACCTGATCAAATGGACCATTTACTCGCCGGCGCCGGTTACAAAGTCCGTTCGAACGACCTCAATCAAGTCGCTGAGCGTCTTCAACATCTCGAGACTGTTATGGTCAAATCCTCACCTGCTGATATATCAGAGATTGTAAACGACGCCGTTCATTACAACCCTACTGATCTCGCTTCTTGGGTTGACTCATTACTCACTGAGTTAAACATACCCCTACCCGGACCTGTACCTGGACCCGTGGATCTATCCGATTTACATGATTTAATTACTCCGGTGTACAGTAATAACCATGCACCTGAGATGCAGCCTGAATTTTCTCACCAAGTTGTTTCTACGACGCCGTTAGAGGAAGATGTTAGTATCCGATTAGTACACGTGCTGATGACGTGTGCCGAGGCTGTCCAACGTGGCGACTTGTCATTGGCGAGTTTGTTGATTGATGATTTACAAGCTTTGCTCGGACGTGTAAACAGCGGATGTGGCATCGGAAAAGTCGGAAGTTTTTTCGTCGACGCTCTTAGTCGGCGCGTGGTTAACTCCCCTCAAAACGGTGCCGTTCAGATGGATTTATCGGCTTATGAGAATGAGATTTTGTACCACCATTATTACGAAGCTTGTCCGTATCTAAAGTTCGCTCATTTCACGGCTAATCAAGCCATTTTAGAAGCTTTTGACGGTCAAGATTGTGTCCACGTCATCGATTTTAACTTAATGCAAGGCTTACAATGGCCGGCTTTGATTCAAGCTTTGGCTCTTCGGCCTGGTGGGCCACCCTTGCTTCGGCTCACTGGTATCGGTCCGCCGTCTATCGACGGGCGTGACTCGTTACGTGAGATCGGGCTTAAGTTAGCGGAATTGGCCCGATCGGTTAACGTGCGTTTCGCCTTTCGGGGTGTTGCTGCTACACGGCTAGACGATGTTAAGCCGTGGATGCTGCAAGTCAACCCGAAAGAAGCTGTTGCGGTAAATTCAATAATGCAGTTACATAAGCTAGTAGGACCAGGTGGCCCACACGGGCCACCTATTGATTTAGTCCTTGATTGGATTCGGGAATTGAACCCAAGAATTCTGATGGTTGTGGAGCAGGAGTCAAATCACAACCAACCAGAATTCTTGGATCGATTCACCGAGTCCTTGTACTATTATTCCACAATGTTTGATTCGTTAGACGCATGCACGGCTCAACCTGAAAAAACGCTTGCGGAGTTATACATACAACGAGAGATATGTAATGTGGTTTGTTGTGAAGGGTCGGCTCGTGTCGAGAGGCATGAACCATTGGTTAGATGGAGGGAACGATTGACTAGCGCTGGGTTTGCACCCTTACACCTTGGGTCCAACGCGTTCAAGCAAGCCCGTATGTTACTTACTTTGTTTTCGGCTGAAGGTTATTGTGTAGAAGAAAATGAAGGGTGTTTGACTCTTGGATGGCATAGTCGACCCCTTATTGCCGCCTCGGCTTGGCAAGCGATTCCAAAACCAAGTGCGGTAACAACGGGTCGATAAACCATTCTTAATAATGTAATAAGTGTTACATCTGCGAAACTGAAATTAGTCGTGCAAGTTTAAATTTTTCTATTTTCCCTCGTTTTACTTTATTTTCGAATATTCTTATTTAGATTTAAATTTAGAACTTTTATTTGATCGAGATTATTACCAATAACAATATGTTATTAAATGATGTGCCGAATCTTATCTTACGTTTTTTAAGGAGCATATGCTATTTTAGTCACTAAACTTGTTTTGAAACTACAAATCAAAATTTCGTTACTCATCTCGTCGCTTACGCTAACAAAAAATATAGTTTAATTTAAATCCTTACTCAAAAGATTGTTAAAATCAAGATTCTAATTGTCTAATTAAATCATTACTCGATTTAAGGTGGTTAAAATCAAGATTCTATAGTAATTTATTCTTAGTTTTATCTAATAATTAAAATTAAAAAAGGGTACAAATTTCATCAAAGATTCCCGGTTGAATTTTAGGAGTTCACAAGTCGAATTACGCCGATTCATTATCTCTGCATCAATGCAACGACTATAAACTGAGTTTTCGGTGAGGCTCTCGGCTCTAAAGAGACTTACACCAAAGTATATATGTATCTATAGCATATTTGCTAGTGTGATACTGATACATCATGTTATAAATAATTAGGTAGTGCTGTTTGAAAAAATCTAAATTATTAAGAATTGAATGGTTAAGAGTCTGAAACATTAATATTTATAGGGTTTTACCTTATGTTCCCAGCTTTTATTACTTTAAGCAACTCACTATTGTTAAAAAGTTATTTTTAGGCGTTAAGTTTTTTTGAATTCAGACCGACGTTATATGGCCTTTCGAATTCCAACTTTCGCTCTTTTGTCTTCTTGATGGTCCAACAATACGATCCATATAACATAGCCGGACTTCTTGCAACCCTATAAATTTTACTTTTAATTTTGCTTGAAACCTCTTTGTCACGCAATAGTTGAATTTCATTAAAGATTTCATGTTGGAACATTATAGTTGAATTTTAGGAGTTCACAAGTTCAATGTACCTCTCTTGTAAGATTAATAATTTGATGGAGGATTTATCGTAGCCCCTAAATTTTATGGGTTATTATTG
The DNA here is from genome assembly GCA_030867185.1 of Tagetes erecta. Classification (NCBI taxonomy): domain Eukaryota; kingdom Viridiplantae; phylum Streptophyta; class Magnoliopsida; order Asterales; family Asteraceae; genus Tagetes; species Tagetes erecta. The sequence goes on from CM061492.1 coordinate 4,308,887, forward strand.
CAACTTTTTATAATTGGTTATAAAGTTTATAGATGGTGAAGGGATATTTTAGAGATGTTTTATGTGATTAGTGCATACTATGTTTTATATAGCAAATATTGGGGGATCCTATGCTTACAGAGATTATATGCAAGATCTTCATAACAATAATTCAATAATTCGATTGTAGTTTGTCAAACCGCCATTAACTAAAAAGTCTTTTCACAATTATTAATATTTATAAAAGAATTTGAAAAAAAATAATAGGTGAAATATATGATTTTATGATGTAATGGTGGGTGAAGCAGACTTGTGAGAGTATGACTTCATACCCAATTTGTCAAGTACAAAACTTATTGTACAAATTTTATTGAATAGTAGTTTTCTTTAGAAATGTGCCTAAAGGTTAAAATCGAACTGTCTAATAAGGCGTACGTCATATCTAAGGTCAAAATTTAAAATCAGTACCAACTTGTTATTGCAATAAAATAGTGCGACAAAATTGGTTATATATAACATGATATGTATTTATGTGTATTTCAATTAGGTATGGTAAATAAAAATTTAAGTTTAAATGGTTACAAACTTGAATAAATTAAAGATGTTTGATTACACTCTTAGAATGGAATGAATTATTATTGATACAAATTGATTGATATTGGTAGGTGGGTTGTAGACATATACCCAAAGAAAATGTCCATTTAATGCAATATATACATGTAACATCATCTTTATTAACAAAAATATATAGTGTTGGGTTATAATTTGAATTCAATAAGCAAAATTAATAGAGCATGATGGTGACTGTATTGTAACATGTTGATGAAAGTGAAATGAGAGGGTGGAAAAGGAAATATTTATGTGTGTGATCACATGAAATTGTGTTGTCCCCCATCTACTGTATTGAGCTTCCATTGTCACTAGGCCTCACATTACACATTCCATCCATCAAATTTAATTCAATCTATGTGCTACCCAGGTTTATTTTTTTATTTTTCTTTTTAATCAAAATAAATATAATTTATTTTAAGTAACAATATGTAACGACCGCATAACTACTTATATCTAATGTGTAAAAGATAACCGTATGTTATAAAAAAGGAGAAATAGAGACAACTAAGATTCATCTTATGTATCATATTTAAGGACTGTTTGACAAAATATGAATCATTAACTGCTGAATTGTTAAGAGGTCTGAACCATTAAAAACTTTATTAATAAAAGTGAGAACTTCAGATGAGGTAAAGATTATACATCTTATGAGGCGTCGAGGCCACTTGCCTTTTTTACATTATATATTTTTAGTTTAAGGGACAAAATTGTCTTTTACAAATGATTTACCGGTGTGTTAATGTGTTATGTTCACCGTCATATTACTTTGGCACCTCAATATATGTATATTTATTTATGTTGTATGCATACACACATGCAACTTACAATGTGTGGTGTAATAGTAGCACCACTGTGAAAGTGGCAAATGGAGCAACGAATAGAGATTTGTGGTAACACAAATTCGAACTCTGAGCCAAATGGGTTTTACGTCAAGCTTCTTGTCGTGCTTACGGGCGGACGGGTTAGTGGGTTTCCCCCGAATTAGAGTTGGGTTTTCCCCGAAATAGGTTATTTTGAGCTACCCGGCGTTGTCTGTGTTTGCAGAGCATATGAGGTCGGATTTCGTCATTAGATTACTCCTGATAACTGGGCTTTATTTGTTTCACCGTAAAAAAAATATGTATACACACATGACCTTTTATGGATAGTAAAATTTGTTATTGAAAACAAGATTCCATCTTTACTTGCTAAAGAAGGTAATAACCATTTTACAAAGCTGTAAAAAAGTGTTACCTAACACACCACTTTACTTGCTCCACCATTCAATTTCTGGTAAGTTGTACCAACACTCATTGTATAGCTTTTGTATAGTTGTTGTACCTTTGCTCTTTTATAATTGCACTACACTTTGACAAGAACTATCACTATACCTTTAGATTATGGCACTAGTGAGTTGTACATTTGAGACATCATGTTACACCAGATTGGTAATTTTGCAATACTATGACATCTATGTTGGAATTATTTATATTATATTATCAAACTGACAAATGCATGCTAAAGTTTCCCAAAATTTATGATCATGTGATTTGGTCTTTAGAAATTTGAGCCACAAATGATTTTAAAAAAATGTTTCCAATAACCATTAGATATCTATTTCTTTTAAGCATAGCCCCGTCTAGGCGTCTAACATGTCAAAACTAGTTCAGGCATAAGTTATGGTAAAGTCGGTAGAACGTCTATCAAATACCTAACGCATTCTTCACATACATTTTTTTGATTCAACTTAGCATGACACATGACAAATCACATTCAAGACACATACTAATCGTTGTATGTAGAGGTGCACAAAATAACCGGTTCAATAACCGAAACCGGTTATTAACCGTAACCGAAACCGGTTATTAACCGATTAAGGAATAACTGGTTAGGGTATTTTTTTAACCGCAGGTTTGTAACCGATTAGGGATTTTTTATGAATAACTGGTTATTAACCGGTTTTTTTAAAACCGAATTTTAACCGACCCACAGGTTAACCGGGAAAAAACCCGAAAAAATAATAAAATATTAGAAAAAACCGGTTAATTAACCGAACCGGTTAAAGTAAAATAACCGAAATTTTTGAAAAAAAACTGGTTATTAACCGAACTGGTTAAAGCGAATAACCGATTTTCACAATAACCGAAAATAACCGGTTAGGGTATTAAATAACCGGTTAACCGAAATTAACCGATTTGTGCACCTCTAGTTGTATGTTACGCGCATAATGACTAAGGTGTAACGAGTGATTTTGGTATGAGGTGAATGTTGTATTTATACAATTATACAAGCAAAACAATGTGAGTGGGTCAAGTGGTCAACCGGGTTGACATAATTTCATAATGGGCCAGGCTTGGAGTGGACCACACATACTAGATGCAAATTGATTAGATAATGGGCCCAAAATTCCTAACTGTCACAATACCCCACATCATGTTCTTCTCTTCACTTGTTTTGCTGTCACGTCCTCTCTCATATATACATATCGAATATGTGTATGAATGTATATACATGACATGTGGTTTTAGAACCATTTTTACTTTTACGTTAAGAACGGTAATCTATCTAATAAATCAAACTTTTAGGGGTAATTTTGGAGGGATTTTTTTTTTCTATAATAGGAAGTTTGGGAGGTAAAATTTAGCTAAATTTTTCACCATGCAAGTTGATGGAGCCAACTCCTTAAATGTTATATATTTACAAATTGTTAAATATAATGGTTATAATTTCTTTATAAATATTACTATTTAACCCGTGTGTAACACACAGGTATTAAACATAGTCTATCTAATAAATCAAAGTTTTAGGGAATCTAATATTTTGGGGGAAATTTTTTTTTGTTTTATAATAGGACTAGGTTTAATCCCCGTGTGAACACACGGATTGAATATCAATATTTAACCCATGTAAATATACCGCTTGAAAATAAAAAAAAAATTAATTTCAAATTTATTCAATTATTGAAATGACAAAAGTTTCATTAACATGATGCATCACTTTTATTTTGTGTTTCTTAATAGTCCAACCCATGAACCAAAGTACCAAACATGCCCTAAAAAGTAAAATGTGTTATCGACATGTATGCCTTGTGTTGTTCAACTCATAAATCCATATTACTAAGTGCTTAAATCAAACGTAGTACCAAAAAATACTTAAATTAAACTGATTGTAACAATTATAATTTTACGGTTTTATTAACACGGATGCATCCTTCCTATGAAAGTTTGTATTACATATATCAACTCCAATTTCTAAGTCCTCTTCACAAGACTTGGCAAAGCCGAAGTTCTCCATTTGATGATTCGAGACTTGAATCATGTCCACCTTTGTTCCTATGTATAGAGCGCCTACCTAAACCACACAGTAAATACATAATTAAGTATACACATAATAATGGTCAAGGATCATGGTTAAGGAAATGATAATCAAGCTCATTACAGTTAGTTTAATAAGTCACTTAAACTTCAGCAGCTTTGATGTTTGGACTTCTTACTATGTTTGTAACACAAAGACCAGGTTAGTTGCCTTAAACTTTTAGAGACCTAAAGCAAAGTGTAAAACGAAGACCTTTTACAAAAAGCATGCTATATTATAACTTCATGGTAAGAAATCTAATTAGATAAACATATAAAGAGACTTTAAAACTTTAATGCAAGGGTAAAAAAACATTGACTGACAGTTGATTAGTTGAAAAATATAAGAGACTTTCATCTTGAAGCTTGAATATAAACCAAGTCCAAATAACCAAATCCGTACAACTTGATTCTTAAAGTGTACAAATCTATATAAAGCCTGCAAATCGTCTTCATCATCGTTCATTGAAATAATAGTTGAATAAATTGGCTTTCATACTTGGTATTTATCTATATTTCTTATGTTTTTTGTTTCACGTTCATCTAATTTTTCAAGATTTTGATGCTCTGAGTTGATAGTGACTATTAGCAAGATATATTAGTTCACTCACTTTCAGCACACAAGTTACCAAATACACATTTTGATTATCCATTCTCTTCATAATAAAGGAACTTGTACAATCATAAATCAGAGTTGTTAACATGTATCAAATTTATATGCATGCTTATACCAGAACAAAAAAATAAAAAATGAACATAGGGTTCACATACTGACTATATCTATATACCTGTTATTTGTAGGGCTGGTTTGGTATTTAATCGCTAAACAGCTTCGATTTTTTTTCCAATTCAACCTAGTAAAAAACATAAACTATGATTCATGTAATAGATTCAGACCTTAAAATGAATCATAATAAACTACTGCAAACTAATTAGGGCTTTGTTGAATAAGTCAAGCAAAAACGAAATCACAAGATCATATAACTGGTTATCACGAGTGAGTAGCAGATCAGACCTGATAAATAGTAGTGAACCTCTTACGTTGAAGTAGGAACTTTTCCGAATCAAATGGTATTAAATCAAAAACTGAATCTGGGATATTGGAATGAAAAAGGCGATGAAGAAAATGGAATTAACCTTTTCGTGATTCGATTCACTGTTTCTAATACTGAAACCTTCAATCAAGGATGTACCACTTGGTGATTGAAACGGAAGGTTAGTGTTTGATCGAGTTAATTTTGGAAAAGAGAAAAAGGAACGTGAATTTTCCACCCAAAATCGCGCAATAACTATGAAACATTTTCCCCCAAATCGATCAGTTCCCCCAATCAGAATCCCGCTCATAATGTGCCGCCCCTTTTTTTATCCCGCCTAAACCCTAATTCCCCCTCAAAAGTGCCCCCCAAATGAGGTCTTGTGGGCCCCCTAATAACTTGGAATTATTATATAGATTGTTAGGAGAGAAATTGTATGAAATTTCTTACCATGTATAAGTTGATGGACCAAGTACTTAAATATTAAAAATTTATAAATAATTAAACATAAATACATAATGGTTATAAATTATTTTTAAATATTATTATTTAACATGTGTGTAACACACAGACATTAAACCTAGTTTATCTAATAAATCAAACTTTTAGGGGGCAATTTTTGGAGGGATTTTTTTTTCTATAATAGGAAGTTTGGGAGGTAAAATTTAGCTAAATTTTTCACCATGCAAGTTGATGGAGCCAACTCCTTAAATGTTATATATTTACAAATTGTTAAATATAATGGTTATAATTTCTTTATAAATATTACTATTTAACCCGTGTGTAACACACGGGTATTAAACCTAGTCTATCTAATAAATCAAGGTTTTAGGGGGCAATTTTTAGGAGGAAATAATTGTTTTATAATAGGAAGTTAATTTAGGAGGGAAGTTGAGTGGAATGTTTCACCATGCATAAGTTGATGTAGCCAAATTTGTTAATTATTATATATTAACAAATGGTTAATCATAATAATTATATTTTTTTATAAATATTATTATTTAACCCGTGTGTAACACACGTGTACTAAACCTAGTAACCGTATAATTCAACGTAGTGTATTAATGATATAGTGAGAGAAACTAATAGAATGGTAAGTGTCACTTGAAGTAAAACATACTCAGTGTATTTTTGTGGTTCTTAATTAACGTATTTTTGGTTAAAGTCACTCACACATGTTATGGGTCACATCTACAAGTCTTTTTATTGTACAAAGTGAGTAGTGACCCAACGATCGAAATCGTAATATCAATGGTCAAGCTTGGGGCCGGGGCTATTAACTTTTTAAATATTAGTATTAAGTTTTTAAATCTCTTTTTCTAATAATTTGTTAAGTCTTGCCTCCACACAATGCCATTTGTCACTACCATATTCATCCTCACTTTTTTTCATATTTAACATACTTTATTTGATGTTTTACTATTAATAATTTTTCATTATAAAACAATATAAATATTTTTTACCGATCAACTCCTGTGAGTACCCACATGGTATAACCTAGTGTATAATAATATCAAGAATTTTACTATTTTTAATTTGACTATAAAAAGGTAAATCTATTGTGGACCATCTAATCTAAATCGTGTTTTAGAAATTTGGTAGACGTAGTAAAAGGGTAGGGCCTCACTAGTCACTCCTTTCAATGTTTCCGTTTTTTATTTTAATTTTATCTCACTTCGATATTAAAATAAAAGATAAACAGATAACAAACTGTGATGTGATGTGTATTTTTTTTATTAGCAAAACTAAGCCTTTCATTAACTTCATTCAAGATCTATGGGTCATAACATTATCATGATACGTTAGACTTGATAAGTAGCATCACAGCCTTAGGAATATCAAAACCAAATGTTTTAAACACAAATGCTATGAGGTTGTCAAGAGTCGTGATCAGTGGCGTACCCAGGAATTTTTTCCTTGGGGGTCAGAAATTTAGTAGTAATCGTTTAAGTATCGATATATAATATTTTTTCTAATCCGGTTCGATTCGGTTCGGGTCGAACCGGGTCGGGTCAAATTAAAAAATGACAACTAAATTTGATGGGTCAAAATTAAAAAAAATTCATTTTCCCTCCACTTATATTCAAAAGTAAAAATTTTTATTCCCTCCACTCAACTAACTTCTTTAATGTCTAACCCTAATTTTTATCTATAAATACTAAATCAAATCTCTCTAATTACTTTTATCATCTAAACTCTCTCTCAAACTCTCTCAATTTATTTAAGAATTTCATCATTTTTCAACAAATTTTCAACAACAACTTGTGAGTTTTTTATTCTTTCTTTCATTTTTTTCTTTTTTTCTTTTATTTTTACTTTATTTTTATTCCTAAATACTTGAAACATCCTCTATGGATTCTACCATATATTTACCAAGGTAAATAGAGTTTGGTAAATCACCATATTTGAGGTTCGAGTTAGGATTGTTTTTCTCAAACTATATAAAATAAATCTTTTATTTTGTTTCTTAAACTTCATATGCCTCCACTATACATCTTTTTTAAGTCACTAATCTACAAATAAGAAGTTAATGAAACCAAACCATGTTTCCAAACAAGATTATGTTGGAAAACTTGTGTTATGGTATAAAAATGGTGATGTTGTAAACCTTGGTTCTACAACTAATTTTTCCACCATTTATCACTTCTCACTTGATTACTTAGCAAAAGTAGTTAGTTTGTTTATGTATTTTTTTTTTTGTGCTCATGACCATCCAAATCATCAATTATGTTGATGGTTTTGTGTAATGGTGAAACACTTGAGGTTATAATACCATAATGTTTGACTATATATGACGATATAAATAAATATATATTACTATCTTCTAACCATAATATAACCCAATCCATTGTTAAATATTATGTGTCTCATATAGGCTGCTAACTGGGCATTAAACTGAGTTTTCAAGACTGGATGGGGGTCGAGGGTTAAATTTTATGGGGGTCGATCGAAAATTTAACATATAAAAACCAAAAAAAAAAAATTTCGCAGGGGGAGCGGACGCCCCCCACCCCGTCTTAATGGGTCCGCCCCTGGTCGTGATAGATGACTTTGTATGAAGCAAATTGTAAAGTAGTGTTTTCTAATCCTACCAGTGGGAAACTCCTTGTGTTTAGGCTTCCTATCAAATCCTAATATCCTAAAAAATGATAACATCCGATACATAGTCGTGTTTGAAGTGATTCATTATGTACAACTAAACCTCAAAACTTTAAGTCTAATATGAATGATGAATATGAAAATGATTTGTTAAGATAAACTTTATGAGGATATGTCATTTGTAAAATTAGGGACGTATAGACTATAGATATCAAGCTACGCGCAAGCTAATTGACGTTGGCTCGAGAGTTATTTTATTGTTTATTTTCTTTAAATATCTAATATATGAAAAATAAAAATTACCTATCGTCTAGGATGAGCATTTGGTGCCTGGATATCGAATTGAGACCATATAAACTTGGTATCGATGCCCAAATTTAATTAACTTTGTACCGTACGAATATGTTCGGTGTCTCAAGCTGCGTTATATACTCATCACCGATATGTTCGGCACCCGTTTTTCTATAAATTCGATACCAATATTTTCCATATTGGTAGTGATACAATACGGATACCTTATATTTGTTAACAAGGTACCCGTATCGTATCGATAGGTCGGTGTCGGCACCCACCTTTCTATGAATTTGGTATCGGTGTTTTTGATACCGGTACGTTACTCATCCCATCCCTACTAGTGTCTAGGGCTGTCCAAATCACTCACAACTCGCTCAGAAAATACTCACTTGTTTTTTTCGCTCGATTGTAAACGAGCCGCTCCGCTCAGTTCGCATTGTGAACTAGCGAATGTTCGCTCAGTGTGATTCGGCTCGAATACTTTTTATTTATTTTATATATGATTATGTATGCACAAATATACGATATGTTAATATAAGGGGAAAGTGAATACGTGGCTGTCACACGTGTAACTTACACGTAAAACTCATCAAAACGACGTAGTTTTGATTAAAAAACAATTCTGAATTTAAAGAAACCATGTTTATTTCGTCCCCATCCCCCAGAATCAAACATTCTCTCGGTAGCCGATTCATCAAATCAAATGTAGAAGAAATCGACATGCATAAAAAACATAAAAAATGAATTCATCATATTTGCAGAGAACTAACATGTGTATTATCCAATCATTTTATGATTGTAAATTTAATTTATACTCACAGGATGTTATACATGTTTTAATGGAATCCAAATGTCATGAGCATCTTCAAAGATTCAACTGAAAATTATGAATTTAAAAGAACGAGTTCATTCAGCTTTCATAATACCATGGATTATAATTTTATAATTCAGAATTTGCAATCATGTTTGATAATATCCGGCCACATAATAGATAATATCTTTTAAATTTAGAATTGTTTTTTAATAAAACTACGTCATTTTGATGAGTTTCGCGTGTAAGTTACACGTGTGACAGCCACGTATTCACTTTCCCCTTAATATAATTATGTTGATATTAAATATATATTTTTTAAAATTATTTGAAATGCTTGAAAATAATAGTCATATCTTTTTCATAAAATATCTTTAAATATAATTAATAATTAAAAACTAGTTTTCTTAAAGCTCGTTTCTTATAATAAAACTTAAAAGTAAAAAATGTAAAAAATAAAAGTAATTCTAATAAATTCGCTCGATGCCCGCTTCAAAAATGTTCGGTTCGACTTTGACTAATTTATGTTCGGTTCGAATATGACTCGATTTGTAAATGAATCAATCGGCTCAGTTTGATTTGTAAATTAGCCAAACACAAGTAAAACCTAGCTCGGTTCAGCTCGGACGCTCGGCCCGTGAACAACTCTACTAGTGTTCCCTAATTGACTTCGTAATATCATCACTTATATGGTTTTTATTTTTCTATGTATATACGATTTATTTGTAACACAATTCTAATGTGAAGGCTCTAACACCTTTAGAATATTTGAAGCATGTCGGTTTTGAAGGTCAATGCATACATTATCATTTAGATTTAGGGGTTGTTTAGTAAGTACTGAATGTTTAAAAGGTATGAATGGTTAAGTGCTGAATGATTAAGATGAGCTGTTTGGTTGGACATCTGAATAAGATTTTAACTTTTTTTTACTTGTCCCACATAGGTGTGGAGACAAATCATAATTGCTTTTATATATGCAAATCTTAATTCACTATTAATTTTTTATGTTACATTTTACTCTAACACCAACCCGCGCATAGAAAGGGTGCAAATTTCATTCGAATTCCTTGCCTACCAAACAGCCCTAGTAATTGTATATATATTTTTAGCTACGTGTCATTCTGGTTATAAACAAGTAATTAACTGTAAATGGGTGTGTACAAACAGTAACACACACAGTGGCGTACCCAGGAATTTTTTCCTTGGGGGTCAGAAATTTAGTAGTAATCGTTTAAGTATCGATATATAATATTTTTTCTAATCCGGTTCGATTCGGTTCGGGTCGAACCGGGTCGGGTCAAATTAAAAAATGACAACTAAATTTGATGGGTCAAAATTAAAAAAAATTCATTTTCCCTCCACTTATATTCAAAAGTAAAAATTTTTATTCCCTCCACTCAACTAACTTCTTTAATGTCTAACCCTAATTTTTATCTATAAATACTAAATCAAATCTCTCTAATTACTTTTATCATCTAAACTCTCTCTCAAACTCTCTCAATTTATTTAAGAATTTCATCATTTTTCAACAAATTTTCAACAACAACTTGTGAGTTTTTTATTCTTTCTTTCATTTTTTTCTTTTTTTCTTTTATTTTTACTTTATTTTTATTCCTAAATACTTGAAACATCCTCTATGGATTCTACCATATATTTACCAAGGTAAATAGAGTTTGGTAAATCACCATATTTGAGGTTCGAGTTAGGATTGTTTTTCTCAAACTATATAAAATAAATCTTTTATTTTGTTTCTTAAACTTCATATGCCTCCACTATACATCTTTTTTAAGTCACTAATCTACAAATAAGAAGTTAATGAAACCAAACCATGTTTCCAAACAAGATTATGTTGGAAAACTTGTGTTATGGTATAAAAATGGTGATGTTGTAAACCTTGGTTCTACAACTAATTTTTCCACCATTTATCACTTCTCACTTGATTACTTAGCAAAAGTAGTTAGTTTGTTTATGTATTTTTTTTTTTGTGCTCATGACCATCCAAATCATCAATTATGTTGATGGTTTTGTGTAATGGTGAAACACTTGAGGTTATAATACCATAATGTTTGACTATATATGACGATATAAATAAATATATATTACTATCTTCTAACCATAATATAACCCAATCCATTGTTAAATATTATGTGTCTCATATAGGCTGCTAACTGGGCATTAAACTGAGTTTTCAAGACTGGATGGGGGTCGAGGGTTAAATTTTATGGGGGTCGATCGAAAATTTAACATATAAAAACCAAAAAAAAAAAATTTCGCAGGGGGAGCGGACGCCCCCCACCCCGTCTTAATGGGTCCGCCCCTGAACACACATCCATCATCTAGTAATTGTATAGCATGTGAAGTTGTCTAACATTCTTCTTATGGCAATTCACGTTAAGGGTGTTTTATGAGTGATTCGGCACAAAAATCCGCTTACGGGTAACAGGATGTATCCCAATTAAAAATGTGTAGATTGGGTTTTGTTGAAATGCATTTGATGGGATTTTGTGAAATGGTGGAAATGGGTTTAAGGCTGATAATTATGTTGTTCCAAATGTGTTGAAAATGTGTGTTGGTTTGTTATCTGATAGGATTTGGGTAAGATGGCAACTAGGATCAGGTAACGAGTCAGCTGCATAGACATGTGGTTTAAGAAAATGTAAATTTGGTTCAAAGTCAAATAAAATTTTAACTTTTAAATTATAATCGGCTTGGGTTGAAATGAGTCTTGTTAAGTAGGGGTGTTTATTCAAATCGAATACGAATTGGCTATTGGGTGAATCGAATTGATTGAATTGGGACTTTCAAAAACTGTATTCATATTCGATCCGTATTCGACTAAAAATCTATGTATTCGATTCGATTAAGTTATTCGAATTCGAATAGATTCGAATGTATATTTTTCAGAACCGGTTCGGTTTCGGTTCTTGTAGAACCGATTATTTTATGAACCGGTTTTCGATTATGGTTTTTATATGCACCTCTAGTCGTGGTTTAATGGCGGAGAATATTTTTTTTTTGGTTATTTAAAATCTATTTGTGGACTTACAGATGGACTGCCAGCAATGGGCTTCTTCATTTGGTTGGGCTTTGCTTTGCTATATAAAAACACTTCACAATTTATTCTCTAACTAGGTTAACACCCGTGAGTATTCACGGTTTGATCGGTAAAAAAAATTATATAATTTTATATATAAATGAGTAATCAAAAAGTTAACAAATGTAAATGATATAATATGAATTTATATGAGAGTGATTGTGGTGTTGACAAGTGGCACAGTGTGGTGCAATTGGTTAGCAATTTATTATAAGAGAAGATGATTTAATGGCTTTCAAAGAAAAACTAATTCGTTTACCTTCTTTTCAAATCAAATTGTATGTCAATTGCGTTCAGTAAACAAGTCATAAAAATGAGAACATTTTTTATTTATTCATTTATTTCCTCTTTTTTCATTATATCTTTTTAGATTATGCTAATATACACACGTGTATATAGTGTATGTACGCATATGTATTTAGACCAAAAATAAACTACAAATACGTTCCTTAGTTTTGGAAATGACTCCATCTTAAACATGTTAATAATCAAAAGCATTTTGGTTACCTATATGTAAAACATAATACAAGTGTTAGCACCAAAGCCAATTCCGAAGATTGTGGTGTTCTATGCGAGCTGAAAAAAAAACTCCCGAGCACCAACGTATTAAACTTATCCATTGCACCGGTTTAAGACTTAATGAGCTTCTTAATTTTATCTCCTTTTATAATTTTTGCAACTGGATGGTTGTTTAGGAGACACAATTTCTAACAATATCCAACTATCCAAAGCACTAACACTTAACCATTTAATCAATTAACTATCTCAATTATAATAAAAAAGTATCTTGATCCCCACGTGACGCTTTCTCATTCACTTTAAATGTCAAAATCCCGCTTAAGAGAAAATTACTAATTCTTATACGTGTGGATCACTAAATGGATACCCATGGCTCATTTTCCCTTTTAGTTTTAACTATTTAAAATTTAAATAAAAGCCATTTCACTTATTATTTTATTTTTAAATGTTAAAAAATTAAACTGCAGTTTTATATATTCCCAGTTCATATGGCAAATATATTTTATATATTTTTGTTAGAGTAAACTGCAGTTTTGTTCCTTGTGATTTTTATTTTTTAACAGACTTGGTCCCGAACACTAACTTCATCCAATTTTCTGTTAAATCTCTCTCATGTGCCCCGCATTTGAGTGGTAAAAATCTCATTTATCCCTTTTTTTATCTAAGTTATCATGTACGTTAATAATTTGATTCAATCGCATGTTAAAAAAAGTGAGAGAAATGACATTTTTATTTTACATGTTAGGGAGACTTAACGAAAAGTTGGATAAGGTTAGTGTTCGGGACCATATTTGTTATAAAATAAAATTTCAAGGACCAAAACTTTTAAAGTGATACTGAAATTATTAAGAGTATCAAGATTCAGGAACCAAAAAATGCTATTACTCTTTTTATTAACTTCTTGTATTTGTGTTTAATTAGGTGAGTGAGTGTGAGTCGGACTCAATTATTTGTGATTAATAGCTGGTGTACTTCATGGGCTTTACTCTTTAGGACACTTGTGGGCTCAAGACTAGGGTTAAATCTCACACAAGTTTCCACTATATATTAAAGTACTATTCATTGTTACCCTTACACATATTCTCACAAAAACAAAAAATAAACATATGCTTCATCTCACGTTTCTCTCATTCACCTTATTAAACTACACGTAATGGCCGTGATAATGTCCCATAACGTCCCCAATAACGCCCCTACATCATTAAGCATGGGCGTTATGGAGCAAAAATTCATCCGGACGTTTTATTTATAACTCATGCGCCCCATGTCTCTCTTTCCCACTCTCTTCTTCATTTCTCTCTCTTGGTAATGATTAAGGGGCATTATCCCATTACGCAACTTTTTCGTATAATGCCCATTTCCTGGTCATCGTCCACATGGCGGAAATTGCCCCTTGGGACATTAACCATTACACAGAGTCTAAAGGTGTTGTATTTGTTCAGAGTGCTGATTTGTTTTCTGGCTATTGTATTAACATATCATCATATTTAATCCTTCTAAATATCCTTTATATAAAAATTAAAATAGTACACTCATTTGTAAAAAAAATTTGATGCATCGCAGCCCTGGTTTGCCATCTTGTAGACATCGAGCTCCGCTTGAACAGAAAGCGGCAAGCTGCAAGCACTACTTTAAAAGCAGTGAGCTCCGCAACAAAAGCGAAGCGAGCTGCGGTAGCCTATTCAGTTTTTCAGCTGCATCATACCGTATTATGGGAGGGGTCTGTACATCCTTTAGATAGAGCCCCTGCTCTTAATGTAGAGCTTAGGGGTGTTCATCGGTTCGGTTTGCGGGTTATTCGGTTTCTTCGGTTCGGTTATTCGGATTGAGTTTTTTTTGGTAAAACCACAATCCGAACCGAATAAACCGAATCTAAATTGGTTTGGTTCGGGTTGAACCGAATAAACCGAATTAGATTTTAATTTTTTGCTACTTTAGAAACTAGAACACCACATTCACCAAGTTAAAGTTTTTCATTAAGTATGAGGTAAAACATATCTAAAGGTTGAAGTCTAAACACATACAAAACTATGAATTAGAAAATTAAACGAGTTAGTGACTTGGTGAATGTAGATGTTGAAGACGATGATCGTGGTGAAAGTGTGAAAGTGAAACCCGATGATCAACTCTTAGGTTTACGTTTTTTAGTTTGGGCTTTGGGAATTTAGAAAGTAGGCTTGCAATGTTAAAATGTATTGAAAGCTTAGGCTTTTATAATGTAAAAAATATATGCTTAAAAATTTTATTAGTTTTTCGGGTTATTCGGTTTGATCCGAATATGAATTGTGGAAACCACAAACCGAATTGCATATTTGGTTTTCGGTTTCAACCCGAACCGAAAACAAATATGCAATTCGGTTTGGATTTAAACGGTTTCGATTCGATTCGGTTTTCGGTTTATTCGAGTTGAAACCAAATACTGAACACCACTAGTAGAGCTAGAACTACTGTTACCGTGGAATCTGTGGTCACACATAAGTATCTCGCCTTAAAAAAAAGCGGCTGCTAATTAGCACTGATGCTAATGGAGGCCATCGATCATGAAGGACTTTGGAGACTACAGTCAAATTGATCAAAAAATCGAAAGAGGGCCAACTCTTCTAGTTCGCCTCTAACCTTACTACGTTATCCTGTCTCTACCCAGAGCAGGCCTAGTTAACACGGTTTTCTATGTATTAATTATGAAAAGAATGTCTATCTATGTATATATATTTATATAAGGTCACGTTTGGTTTATAAATGTGATTCTAATGTAATAGATTTGAATGAAAAATTTGTTATGCTTATCTAAATGTATATATTTTTAACGGCTTCTTATCCTTTTAATACTAAACCATTATCTATTGTGAAATTAGAACCTTCAACTTGACGAAGAACACCATTTTAAACATTTAGATACCACTAAACCAAATGAGTTTTGATATATAAAAAGCTACTAATGTAAAGTACAAATAAATAAGATTAAGACAAATTAACGTGTAACCTTATGATTTTAATCATCATATCTTAACTCTAAAGCACCAATGACACAACTTGTATAATATCACACAACCTATATATATATTTAATAAACACATCCATCCTCCATTTTGATTATCTATTTATGATTAGAGGCACGTGTCGTGTGGTGGAAAAGTAAAGAAAAAGAAAGATTTTGTGTTTTGGTGCACCGAAAGTTGACGTTTGTGTGGGACTCTTTCTTCCTTTTTGTTGGCAAGACAAACTCGATCACAACTCACAAGAACTAACAAGAAGAAGAAGAAGAGGACCCTTTTGCAACTTGCAACATTCCATACACATACATATTATTATAGCACTTCCAAAATAAATGTGTTGTTTTTTAAAAAACTTTAAAGTATTTATTTTTTTTATTTGGTATGATTTTTCCAAAATAAATATGTAGTTTCAATTACTAGGCATTGGATGTTGTCATTCATGACTAACAACTTCGCTCTCAACACTTTTAACTTAGCACCTCACTTGTTGTGTCATTCCGTTTTTAATGTCATGTAAGATAAAAAGCCACGTGAATAAAATCGAAGTGACACAAAAAGTGAAGTCTTAAGTTAGGAGTTGTGAGATTCAATGTGTTAGTTGAGAGTAACAACACTCTGTTGGGTGAAGCCCTTGTGATTAATGCTTGTTTGGTGGATTAGAAAGGTGGGCCCTAGCCCATTAGGTTTTTTGTTTCCTAAGTTGGAAACCCTAGTTAATACTCTATATATCATGTCTATGTATTGTAATTGGTGTGCACTGAAATATAATAAGATCCCTAGTTGCAGCAAGTGGACGTAGGTCACATCGACCGAACCACTATAAATTCTCGTGTTCGTGTGCTTGTCTTTATTCAGTCATTATTGCGTGTTCGTTGTGAGTCGGTTATTCCGCTGCGCCAGTTTAATACCTAACAACTGGTATCAGAGCTACGGCTCGTTGGACTCACGTAAAGTTTCGTAATCTTGGTTTATCCCGAATCGGTTTCGGTGGTCGTGTTTTATTTTGGTTCGTAAATCCTTTGGAGAATTTGGAAGTAATCTATTTTTGTGATGCACGGTTATCAAGGAGAGGCATTGGCTTAATTAGATTGCCAAATTGTTTTTTTTTTGCGTGACTTGGGTGAAGAGAAAAAGGCAGGAAGCCTTTTTTGTTGTTTTTGCTAGTTCGCGTCAGAAGGAAAAAAAAAGCAATTAATCAAGGATTTTGAAACCAAAAGTTATAGAGACAGACGATCTTTCTTTTCTTCGTTTCGATTGAAGAACATCACCACCACTGCAAGGCTTCTTGGTCGCCGACTTTGCGATTAGAAGTCTTCGTCGCCATCGTTAGTTTTCTGCTCATCATCATATGTGTGATTTGGAAGCTGTCAACCTTGTTCGCCGTTTTTTTCTGGTTTGTTAAAATCTGTTCAGCCACAAAGGTACTTATTTTCGGTTTTGTTTGATTTTTGCCGGGACTATTGCGATTAGGTTTGGTGTTTGTTGGGTGGTCTTGGTTATTTTTGATCGATTGGAAGGAGGTTTTTTAGTACCGATTGACGAGTATTCATCAACTTGAAACCGGGTAACTTTGGTTTGTTTTTTCTGTTTGTCACTATGGCTGAAGACGGAAAATTTATGATTGAAAAGTTTGACGGTAAAGATTTTAGTTGGTGGAAGATGCAGATGGATGCATTACTTGGTCAAAAAGACTTAGATGTGGTACTTGAGGAAAAACCAAAGAAGATGACTGATGTTGAGGAAGTTCAGTGGAACGCTAAAGACAAGAAAGCTAGAGGTGCTATTACATTGGCTTTGTTAAAAAACGTTGCTTATAACATCATGTCAGAAACCACCGCTCATGGTATGATGTTGGCGTTGTCAAATATGTATGAAAAGCCCTCTGCAGCTAATAAAGTGTTCTTGATGAGAGAACTGTTCACGATGAGAATGAAAGAGGGAAGTTCAGTGACCGAGCACATTAATAATCTGAATTCTATCTTGTCCAGATTGTCTTCTGTTAAGATGAAATTCGATGATGAGACCAAAGTTGTACTATTGCTATCTTCACTGCCTGACAGTTGGTCTGGGACGGTAACTGCTGTTACTAACTCAACTGGAACTGAAGGGATGACATTTGAAAAGATCAGGGATTTGGTACTGGGTGAAGACGTTCGCCGAAGGGGTGCTAATACAGGATCATCTTCTGAGATGTTACATGTTGGCAGGGGAAGAGATAATAAGCGAAATAGTGGGAGCAGCAAGGGTCGGGGCAGGAGTTCGTCTAGAGCTCGTCCGAGTGTGCGTTGTTGGAACTGCAATGAAAAGGGGCATTATAGAAGTCAATGTCCTAACGATAAGAGTTCTGAGAAAGAACTAAATAGGGATGAGCGTTTGGTACCGAAATACCGAACCGATACCCGTACCGTACCGGTACCGTACCGAACCGGTACCGTACCGATAGATTCGGTACCGGTATCGGTACCCACTTTTACATGTTTTCGGTATCGGTATTTTCGGTATCGGTACCGGTTCGGTACCAATACCTTAAATTTACCTAAAAGTACTTGTTCCGTACCTATACCGTACCGGTACCGTACCGAACCGGTACCGTACCGATAGATTCGGTATCGGTACCGGTACCCACTTTTCCATGTTTTCGGTATCGGTATTTTCGGTATCGGTACCGGTTCGGTACCGGTACAGTACCAATCTCATCCCTAGAACTAAACACTACCGGTAGTTACTCTGATGATGATGTACTACTGCTTAACGGTGAGAGTAGTGTTGTTTCATGGGTCATGGATTCCGGTGCATCATTCCATGCTACCCACAGTAGTGATGGCATGCGGAATGTTAAAAAGGGCGATTTTGGCAAGGCTAGGCTTGGAAACGGTGAAATTCTTGATGTGACTGGCATGGGGGATGTTGACTTGGTTACTACTTTAGGCACTACTTGGACTTTATCTAATGTTCGGATCATTCCAAAGCTTGAAACGAAAGTTATCTCCGTTGGGCAATTGGATGAGCAGGGTTTAGATGTCAAGTTTGGTGGTGGAAAGTGGAGAGTGGTCAAGAATAATCTCGTGATTGCTAGGGGTTTCAAGAAGGGGTCGTTGTATCTTGTGCCTGTTCCGTCTGGGGATGTGACCACCCCTGTGAAGACGAATGCTAGAATCGGGCTCGCAGATTCAAGAGCTAAGAGAGTTCGGTTTGTAGCAATGAACTCTGGAGCTCTGGTTAATCAGCTTGAGCGTATTCGGAAGTCTGAGCGTGGACGGGGATTTCATAACAGTGGGAGTAATTCGACACAGTTTGGAAATCGACGTTGGGTTCGAAAGACTAATAAGCCGAATGAAAATGTCTCTCCTGGGAAATTGCTACTATTGGAGAGTGTTCCTCTGGGTATTTCTGGATCTGATGCGTGGGGGTCAGATGGAATAGAGGATGTGATGAGGAGGTCTGCTGAGACCAAGTTGGGGCCATCTGGGGCTCCAACGGGCCCTTCTGTTTACTGATGATGATTGGGCCGGCTGCAACTAGGTGGACTCAGATGATTGGTTTGGAGTTTGGTTTGTTCTTTGGGAGCTGGACCTGGAAGACTTCTGTTCCTTTGATTGATGATTGTTGATTACTAATTACTGATTACTGAAGACATGGATTGTTGTGTGCTTGTTGGCGGACTTGGTGCTTATCTCAAGGCCTTCAAGTGGGAGAATTGTTGGGTGAAGCCCTTGTGATTAATGCTTGTTTGGTGGATTAGAAAGGTGGGCCCTAGCCCATTAGGTTTTTTGTTTCCTAAGTTGGAAACCCTAGTTAATACTCTATATATCATGTCTATGTATTGTAATTGGTGTGCACTGAAATATAATAAGATCCCTAGTTGCAGCAAGTGGACGTAGGTCACATCGACCGAACCACTATAAATTCTCGTGTTCGTGTGCTTGTCTTTATTCAGTCATTATTGCGTGTTCGTTGTGAGTCGGTTATTCCGCTGCGCCAGTTTAATACCTAACACACTCAATACCTAATAGTTGGAAGTTATAATATTTAGGGTTATTGGATTTATCATCCCCAACTGTTGGTTACTGGCCGCTGTCACCTTAAAGTATCACTTTGAACAATATAACTCCCAACTAAACATTTTGGTGTCCGTATCATCAAAAATTAACCAATTCAAGTCACTTTTGGTTAATTTTTTGTTAACTTTTGTTGATACGGACATCGTATCACCAAAAGTTAACCAAATGTCACTTTTGGTTATTTTTTTGTTAACTTTTGGTGATATGGACACTAAAGTGTTTAGTGTGAGTTATATTGGCCAAAATGATACTTGAGAGTGACAGCGGCCAATAACTAATAGTTGGAGGTGATTAAATCCAATAACCCTAATTTTTAATAACTTTTTTTATTTGAATATAATTTAAAGTGTAATAAAGCAAGTCAAATCTAAAATGGAATTTAAGAAGTTTGTTTCTTGTTAAAAGTTGGTCTTGGTTGTTATGGTTAGGCGTTTTTCTGTTACGTATTAGTTTTAACCATATTTTTTGAAATGGTATTACTATAATTAAATTGGTAAAGTTTTTTTTATTTATAAAGTTCCTAATTCCTATACATATATCATTGAACGACTTTTTTCACTTTAATATTAATGATTGATAAAAAGATTTATTAACTTAGTATGTTTTCGAAAAGATAATAATTTAAGCATGGTTTAGAGTTTAGGATGCTGCTAAACGTATCTCTTTATAAAAATAGGTTGCAAACTTAAGTTATTAACAAAATAGCAATACTTCTTTATATAATCTTTTAACCCATATGTTAATTAACATTTTATATTTGAATGTCTCAAACAATTTATAACAACATTTACAAACCCCTCCTACATTATGAAAAAAAAATTGAACACAAATTTTATGTGGTAAGGTTTGGAACAATCATAAACTTAGAATATACACTTCATATATAATCATTTTGGGAAGAACCCAATGGCAAACAATCATCACTGCCATCATATCTTATATTTTTGTGTAACTGGATTTTAAATCTATTATATATATTTAGTGGTCCTTTACTTGTAAGAGCAACAAGCTTTTCAGTCTTTGTAGATTGTGGGTGCAATCACCTATGGGCAATGGGGGCAAAGGGCGAAATTGTCTTTTACACAATAATATAGCAATTAATATGTTGTTTATAACTTGTTCTAAATAAATTCTAATGCATTATAATATTGCATATGCAATGTGAAGCCTATTTTTTTAAAATTTAGGGTAGTGGGAGTCACTACGGGTTTGCTGATACCTACACGAAAATACCTGCATCATATCGACAATGCAGGTAGGTGGTTACGGGTAGCCATGTGAGTAGGTGGTTATGGGTTTTGGTAAATGTGTGCGGGTACATTCCATGTGAGTGTAATTATTTATTACTTTTTTGAAAGTTTAAGTGTGGGTTTTTTTTAACGGTGATTTTGTTATAACAATATAACCTCTAGCAATTAAGTTGCTAAGATCAACAACAACACCAAGTACAATCACATTGACTACTTCAGACCAAAACATAAAAGAAAGAAAACAAACGTCTATTAATCAAAAGGGTTGGAGATCCGATTTTGCCAAACCACGTTAGTCTTCTTCGCCCTATACTTGATCCAGATGAACGAATTCACCTTAAGTTTACCTATCACCTTGTCAACCGATAGTTGTTTCGAGTTGAAAACCAAATCGTTTCTAGCCAACCAGATGAACCAAACTATGGCCATGATGATCATCAGCGCCGTCTTTCTCTCCATTTCCGATCCAAGCATATTGTTTGCCTAATCTAAGCGATCTCTGATCGAAATAATTCTCGAGTTTTAGTGTGGGTTAGATGAGAGTAGTGTTGTCATTAAAAAGTGATGTTAATGATAGATAAGATACTTGTGAGGTGACATAATATTATTGGTTGGAATCGAAGGTACTTGGAGATGGTGAAGGTACTTGTCAACGATTTCTTGGTCTACTCGTCAAGGGTGAGGTGTGAGACTTTGTTTTCCTAGAGGTCATGAGTTCAAATCCAAAAAACGACAACTGGTGATACCAATTTGGTAGTTCTTAACTTCTAACAACCAACACGACGTTAAAAAAATACTATAGAAATCATATGGAACGATAAACCGTGGATTCTTCATATTTATCATTTTACATTTGATTCCTCAAATATTTTCATTATCCTTCACTCACAACCACTAATAACCATTCTAAATACATATAAAACCCTCAAACATTTTAAGAACTCCACTTTCAATCCTTTTACATGAAAGAAAACACATTTGATTAGATGTTTAATAACTAGATAATGATTTATGTTGCGTAATAGTTTATCTAGTTTTCATTGATTTTCAAACTTTATACATTGTGCATGAATCATCCATTTCTTATTTTCTATGAACAACATATTCTAAGTCTTATAAAATAAACTCAACCGCCCATCAAGATTTAAACTCAACTTTACACTCTAAACATAAGATATTATCATTTATTAACGGGTCACCAATCATATTAGCGGTTTAACTTTTCTACTTATAACCATATATCATCGTTTTGTTTGATAATTAATATTTTCATAAAGCGGTTAAAACAACAAAGTGACAAACAAAATGACTAAACCGGTCGAACCGGACAAGTAATATCCAACATATGCTTTTGTAGATTTAAAAAAAATGAAAGAGAAAAAAGAAGTGGAAACAGAAAAGAACAAGACGCTGTAAAGTGTTGTACCTTGTGCATAATTGACAATACATTGTACGTGTGTGGGACACAACTGTTTTCACTGGCAGACTATGACATCTCAGAACGACCGGTCGCCTAAAGAAATAGTCTAGCCGGCCCATTTATGTTCCCACAACACCCATCATTTTTATACTTTTTACATATCACACCCTTTACTTTTCTCATATTTACAGAACTTTCCTCCCCAATGTATCGTGCCAAATGGCATTGTTCTAGCTAGATGTTGTGTGCCACCCATGTCACATGCCTTTCATTTTCTTCTTTTAGAACGTTTCCATCAGTTTTTTGATATTTGTTAGTTTGTTTTTGTTATCTTTTTGGCTGACCAAATCATGATCTTGATGCATCAATATGGAAGTTAATTTAACTAGATGTATCTTTTTTTTCACAATCTTGATTTCTTCTTTCATTATCGTTACTTTTCTTCATAATTCAGATGTACAACGTTAAAATTATTATGCATAGTTGACATCTACTTTTATATTAGAAAAATTCACGTGAGTATTGGGATAGTACCAGATGCCTTTAGAAAAACATGTCTTTTCAATATTCGTTTTAAGTTAAACTATATACTTTGTGGAAAAGTGATAATGATAGAAAAACTGTAAAAAGTGTTGTTATGTAGACAGTGGGTAAGATGTGACTAGAATGTGTTGTAAATGTGATAGTGATTAGAATAAGTGTTGTGTAAGGACGATAGTAATAATAAAAAGATGTGTTGTGATTGGGTTAAATATTAAAATGTTCTGAAGAAGTTGTTGTGGTGGTGGCGTGAACAAGATGATTGATGACTTGACAGTTTGACACCCCTTTGACGTCCTACTTGAGTCCATAACGATGTGGTCTTATAGACACAAAATGGTCTATTTATAAGAGAAATTATAGCGATTCTGTTGAGCCATATGTAAATTATAGTTTATTTTATAAATGTACTAGTTTAGTGCCCGCGCTACGCTCGGGACACAACATTCAAGTGATGCTTTTAAGGATATTCATGAACGTTCCAATAAGTTTTGAAACAAAACTGTGGTAAACCGAAACACGAAATATATTTTTAAAAATTAAATTTTTAGTATAGCAATATTATACTCAAATTAAAGAGAATAAAATGTTTAGTTTTACGGTGTAGTTTTTTTTAAAATCCATATAAGTTTCATATTTTTTAAAACACTGAGGTCTTTAATTGTATATTATTATTAATTTTATCCATAAGTTTCATTTTCACACCCTATCAAATATAAACCGACTCATGTACACCCCTTGTAGTAGAGGGTTAAAAGTATAAATACTTTTAAATTTTTCAGAATTCTCCAAAATATTAGGGGACCAAAAATGTAATTAGTTTTATTATAATATATTATATATATATTTTAAATAAAAAAATCATTATTATGAGATAAACACTCAAATAATGCCACATAAGCCAAAAGCTTTAAAATTATGCCACATAAGCTTTTTTGGTTTTGCTATATTATATAAAGATATTGATTTTAAACGGTCACTCTTATAACATTTTGGTCTCTGTCGCTCCTAACTAACAAATTGGTTGGTAACGCTTTTAACTTTGATTACTTTGGCAACTAACAAACCGCAATTAAAAAGGTTTAACGACGTTAGGTTCTTTTAGAATTTGAGGCTGACGTTTTAGGGCTTTTGATCGGAAAAAAAAAAACATTACGTGGAATTGTATTACTGTTAGTCAGAAAAAAAAACATTTAGTTTGAAAAGTTATTTAAAAAAATGTTTACTTCTTTTTCAAATTTCAAATAAGTTTTTTTAAGCAATATTTCTTAAACCAAAATAATATGATTTTAGTTCATGAGGTAAACTGCTAATATCAATCAAATTATACAATTCCACGGAATACTTTGACTACCAGTTTCATGCTAGAAGTTGTTAATTACCTTTTTAAAAGCTTTAATTGTTCCACAAGTCCTAACATAAAATATTTCTGGAAAACCATTAACCTTAATCACAGATATGTTAAAAGAAAGAAAAAAAAAACAATTTAATATAAGAACATAAACATGACAATCTGCAAGAATCTTGGTTCTTTTTCTTGAGATTTACCAAAGAATAACACATAAACAACTATTTTTCAATCAACTCCTATGAAAACCGACCCGACCCGACTCATAAAAATCAACTTCACATATAATAAAATAAACACATAAAATCACCAAAAGATAAAAAGGGGAATACTTTTTTTCCAAAAATCATTTCTCTAATCTATTTTCATGCTGATTATTATTATTCAAGGACTAAGGTGTAGCTGTTGTAGGTGAGTTTCGGGTCTCTGTTGGAGGTGTTTGCCCGTCGGATCCCTTTGATGGGTCATCCGATGATTGCCTCAACCCGTCATCTGTTTCAGCCCGATTCATATCCTCCATCATCCTCACCACCTCCTGCATCGACGGTCGCTGATCTGGCACAGTCGATACACAAGCCATTGCTATTTGTAACAACTGAACCATCTCTTCTTCAATGTTTTGAAACCTCATTAGTTCCACATCAAAAACCTCTGCAGTCCACTCCTCTCTGACAACCGACTGGACCCACCGGGGCAAATCAATCCCTTCCTCACCTAACGAGGCTTGGTTCGGAGCTTTGCCTGTTAAAAGCTCCAAGAGCAAAACCCCAAAGCTATACACATCGGACTTGAATGTGACTTTCCGGGTCTCAAGTATTTCAGGGGCACGATAGCCAGTAACCCGGTTGTTTGGTGAGCTTGACCCGCTAAAGAGCGTGTTGAGCCCAAAGTCTGACACGGAAGCATCCCTGCTGGTGTCTTGTCGGAGGAGGATGTTGGATGATTTAATATTGCCATGAACCACTTTTCCCGCAACATGTAAGTAGGCGATCCCTCTGGCTGCACTCAATGCGATTCTCATCCGATGGTCCCAATCGAGTGGTGTTCGGCCCGAGCCTCTACTTCCTGCAAAACAATCATGTTTCACCCAAACCATCACACAGGTTATCAATGCATTAAGTTATTCTACGGTACAAACCATCAGAGCATCTAAAATTCATAGCAAAGGTTACTAATTGTGTAATGCAAGTATGCAAGTGTGCAAATCATCAATGAATCAATTAGTTGTACAGTACAAGTCATGAATGCATTTTCAGGGTCCCTAAAAGGAACAAGGGAGCGTGAAAATGAAGGAAATGAAAGGACAATAAAGGGCAAAAATGGAAAACATTCTCTTTATCATGATTGCAAGAAGTGGAAACCAATCAACATGTCCTGGGAAACATGAGGGGCGTGTAGCAATTATTGGTTCTTAAAGGAACTTAAATGTAACATTTACAACTCACATGCTGGTAGCCCACATCGATATCATGCGCCTGGATGCGTATTTCACACCACATGCATGTCTTTGTTAAAGAGAAAAAGAAAAAAAAACATACTCCAGACATTCACATATCTTTGTACTTTAAACCATAATATTAAAGAATACTAAATAAAAAATTATAAACTACTTACAGCACTACTAAACTTTTATAGTTTAAATGTACAACTCATGATTCATGAGGTGCATGTATTTACAGCATTTAGTAGCAAGATATTAAATGCAATGAACTAAAAATGTGACACAAATAAATTAGTATCAGACTTTCAAGCATTAAGCATACAGCTCACCAGAATCAAAACAGCAACAAACAACCACTATTTCTATCTGCAAAAGCACAACTATTCAAACATTATGTACAATTTTTCAAAGCATAAAAATGGTCCCAAAAGCAGCATTTTGCACCTAATACCCAAAGTACAAGTCTCTATAGCATAATGAAGTGTCATTAACATTTAAGTATTTAACCATATTCCATTTACGACTTTACTATACACTCCTATGCATTCATGGTTGTACATTAGTAAAAGTTTGTTAAAAAGTATTCAAGCTGTACACAATGCAGGAACATTTGTACCCTGCAAAGTATCAAACCCTAGAAATGTAAATGATGAAGATGAAGAAATTACCATGGAGAAGAGCCGATAAGCTACCGGCCGGCATGTAATCAGAAACAAGCAACTTCTCATCTTTGGAATAATAAAATGCTCTCAACGGAACCACATTTTCGTTCTTCATCTTCCCCAAAATCTCCATCTGAGCTTCAAATTCTTTTTTAGTCACCACAACATCCTTCAATCGTTTTACAACCACAGTTGTTCCTTCCTCCAGCACCGCCTTGTACGACGTCCCAACGCTCCCCTTCCCCAAAACCTCCGCCGATGCTCTCAACAAATCCTCCAAATCAAAACTGTAAATCCCGCCTTCGAAGAAAATCAATTTGTTCCTCTCACCTTCTGCCGACGCGCCGGTCACATCGTCCTTCGACGACGATGTTCCAGCTTCTGTTACACTTCTTGCTCCGGCCGCCGACGCTTGCACCGGCGGTTTTGGAGGTTGTTTGCTTTGTTGATTTCGCTTCTTACGGATACATAACAGGAGAATTAGTAACAGTAGAGCTAAAATTAGGGCAGATCCGACTGCAATAGCGACAATTGCTCC
The DNA here is from genome assembly GCA_030867185.1 of Tagetes erecta. Classification (NCBI taxonomy): domain Eukaryota; kingdom Viridiplantae; phylum Streptophyta; class Magnoliopsida; order Asterales; family Asteraceae; genus Tagetes; species Tagetes erecta. Next base: position 4,335,917 of record CM061492.1, read on the forward strand.
GGTTGAGAGCTTTTTAGACTTCTTCCCTAACGGAGGAGGTGAAACAGAGGATGGTGATGGCGCAGGAGATGGAAAAAATGTACTATTACAAGGAGGTAATGGATTACCGCACAGATTTATGTTACCGGAAAATGCAGATATCGGAAATTTAGACAACGAATTAGGAATAGAACCGTTTAGCTCATTATTCGCTAGATTCAAATCGGATAAACTAGCAACGTTTATACTCGGTAATTGACCGGAAAAACTATTGTTCTGCAACCTAAGTTGAGTAAGTTTTTTCAAATTGTTGATATCAAACGGAATCGGACCTGTAAAATTGTTTCCAGACAGATCTAAACGCTCTACAGAACTAACATTAAACAAACTCGGCGGAAAACCACCGGAAAACTTGTTGTTCTGGAGATAAACACTTCGTAACGAATCGAGATTGGATAAATCAGAAGGAATACCTCCGGTAAGAGCATTAGATCGGAGCGACAGCACACGGAGGTTAGTTAAACTACCGATTGTGTTCGGAGGAATTTCTCCGATGAGTTCAGCACCAGGTAGACGGAGGTTGATAACGGATGAGTTTGTTGAGTCGCAAGTGACACCGCGCCAGTTGCAAATAGAGTCCGACGTGTTCCATGAGTAACGAGAGTTGTGAGGAACTTTAGAGATGAAGTTTTGCAAGGCTTGTTTCTCCTGAGCTAGATCTCCGGTGACTGTGTCATGGAGGATGAAAAGTGAAAAGAGGAAAAGAGTAAACGGAGACATTGGAAGAAATGCGGTGTGGTTTTGTTTGTAGTTGAAGAAGAAGATACGGTTAGGTGACTGTGACGGTGGTGGTGGTGGTGGTGGTGGTGGTGGCTATTTTGGAGGTTTCCGGCGACATGCGGCCATGAGAGAGAAAATAAGAATGAATGAATGTCTGGTTTTAGAGAGAGAAAGAAAGAGGGGTAGGAATATTGTTAAAAAGAAAAAAGTAGACAAAACAGTGTCGTTTTTGCTGGCAACCAACAACTAAAAATGAAAACGTTATCTTTTATTTTTTCAACTTATTTTGTATGAAGAATAATTTGTATTAAGGAATAGTATTTGGTATTAGCTGCTTAAATATGCGCTTTTATGTGTATGCTGACAAAGTTGAAATATTTATGGTTTTTTTTTAAGTTAATGATGTATTTGTCTTAACATACTATGACACCATATTTGTTATATGATCTGGGGAATATCTTTATCAATAAACAATTAGATGTTTCTGGTGTTTTAGCATAAAGATATACTAACAATATGTATTTAAAAAATATTTTGATATATGATCGTTAGACTCACATATCATTTTCAAGGTTAATGCGAATGAGGTGGTGGCTCGTTATTAAACTTGGCCTCTTTGTATTCGCATAAAAATATGGAGCAATGAACAATTGATATATAATCTTTAATTTAATTTTGTTTACCACTAACATTTATAAATATCACCAACTCTAACGATTATAAAATCCGATAATGTCACACCATCATCACAATTTTTCAGTATCATACGAATGGCATACGTGTCAATAGTTTTTTTACCACACTATTTCTTTCACTCACAGTGTATGCGGGCAGGGCCGGCCCATAGGGTGTGCGGGGTAGTCGACCGTACAGGGCACTCGTTTGAACGGGGGCATCAAATTAAAAAAAAATATTATATCTGAACGAGCTGGCGACGGGGCTGAAAAAAAAAGAGGTTGGCGAGCCTGAAAGACCAAAAAAACGAGTCTAAAACCCCCCTCACACGGACCCGGGTTTTTGGAGTTGCATTCGTGTCCGCAGGTCGCGCGGGCGGCGCATTTTGGGAAGGAATTCGAACCAGATTGCACCCCCCCTGCGCGCGGGTAGGTAAGAATTTTTGTTTCTCCACTCCAATGTGGGACAAAGTGAATAACACAAAACTTTTAGAAATCTCATTCAGATGACCAAACAAACATAACCTCTTAACCATTCAGCACTTAACCATTCAGACATCTTAACCATTCAGCACTTAATCATTCAGCATTGCCAAACAGCCCCTATGATTTTCTTATGTTTAATTATCAAACGTTTGTTTTTTGGTTAAAAATTTAGTTTATATAATTTAGTGCGTTGATGTTTCGGGTTAGGGGCCTTTTTTTCTTGTCTCGCACGGGGCACTCGATTCCTCGGGACCGGCCCTGTATGCGGGGTTTATTGGTGATATGAGGGATTTATTGGTAAAGTACCAGTACCGTTACCTTACATAACTGTGTACCGGTATTGGTATTGATCTTGGTCTATCGATACCAGTATTGGTATCTATATAAGATACAAAATGATCACTGTATTCCCTACACCCACCACTATTACATTAGTTTATAAGTGTCAATCTGAAATCATTTATTTATGAAAAAATAGATAATTTTCTAGTTGTTTTATATATTTAAGTACTTTCTCAACGGAGCTTGGACTTGGATAGATTACAACTTACAAGCATTTATGAATAAAATTGCATATACTAGATAACAATTATTAAATGTATTATTTTTAAGTTGCATTAGTCTAAAAACGTAAAAATTATATATATTTTTGAGAAAAATTCGATTTTCATCCCTGTGGTTTGTAAGTTATAACGATTTTGGTCCATTCTTTTCAATTTCTCTTATTTAGTCACTATGGTTTCCAAATTGTTTCAATTAAGGTCAAGACACTAACACCGTTAAAATGTTCAGTTAGTTAAAGTGCTATTTTAGTCATTTTACATTCATCTTCTTCATTTTTCATAGAGCACCACCAACCGTTACTATCACCACCAAAAATTGACCTCAGTCGGTAAAAAAATCCACATATAAAAAATTGCTCTTCTTCGTCTTCGTCCATTTAACAAAAGTAACCGAATAATCTAAAATAATATGCCCATTTTTCGTAAATTAACAAAGATTTCCAGAAATCACTAAACTTATTTCGAACTCTCAAAACACAATCTCAGATCTAATAACCCGTTGTTTCAAAAAATACGAACTGTCAATTTTAGGAGAACATAAACATCTTAGAGCTACAACACAAAAAATCACAAATTCATAAAATCACAGTGCTTCGACTAAAAGAGAGGTTTCAGTTTTCTAAACTTTAGACAAAGAATCAACACAGAACGACAATGGAAGGAGCTTAAGGATGATTACGTTAGATTCGATCTCCTTGAAACTGACGCATGTACGGCTAACACACTCCACCACGTCATGATTGCCGAGTATGGCTAACGCCACGCCATCGAACTGTTAAAAAAACTGTCATTGGTGCAGGTGGTGATCGGTTCCGACAACGTGAGCTTTGTGCAATGGACTATGACTATTTGTGAAGATTGATGACATCAGTGTAAATTCCGATGACTATTTTGTGAAGAAGACGATGACTAAGGTCACAATGGAACTTTTTTTTTTGAACGGCGAATTTATTAAAGAAGAGGCCACTAGCAAGACGCTAGGACCCAGACAAACTACAGAACTCCACAAGAAAAACACCACAAAACAAACAATGAACAAACACCACAATACTACCAGTACTACCCCTATTACAAAAACGGATTTGAAACCCAATTTTGCCAAACCACGTCTACCTTGTTGGCTCTGTATTTCATCCATAAAAACGAGTTCACTATAATCCATTCAACCACTCTGTCAGCCGATAACGCCCGAGAATTAAAGATGAGGTCATTCCTAGCAATCCATATGGACCAAGTCGTTGCCATTATGATCGCCTCCGCCACTCCCTTATCATTATCCGAAACAGACAAGGTTTTAAACCAATCAATGCGGTCTCGTATAGGCGTATTTCCGGGAAACTGCCATCCGCACCATTTAAATATCCGGCTCCAAATAAAAGTTGCAAATAGGCAAGTTGATAAGGCATGATCAGTATCTTCCGGATGACCAACACACATAGAGCATTCAACAGAGTTTACATTTACACCCCGCGCCATCAAAGATACTTTACAAGGAATCCTGCTCAGTCTCGCCTTCCACGAAAAACATCTAATCTTTAGAGGAACCCATCGAGACCAATGTATTGGATTTAGGTCCACCGGAGCTCTATTTAATTCGAGAATCCGTCTTAGACTCTTCACCGTAAATTTCGGATCATTTCCAATATCCCAAACCCATTTATCATCGTCTTGAACTGGAACAAAATCCCTTAACAAATTGGACAAAAGTTGCAGTTGTTGGTTTTCAAGACCCAAGTTTGGAGGCCTTAACCAATTCCAAGACCATCCAAAGCCATTTACTCGGTTTACTATCTTTTCGCTGATTGTACAGCTTTTGAACTTGTCAATTTTGAACAAATCCGGGCATATTTGCGCGAGAGGCCCGTCTCCAACCCACCAATCCAACCAAAATAAAGTCGACTCCCCCGACGCCACTTTTGCTTTCATAAGCTTACTTAAATCCACACTTTCTTTATGCAAATCCGCCTCCACTTTAATAATACTATTCCACTGACTCGCGAAAATTTTGTTGTTTGGAAATTGCATATGCTTCCTTGGTTGTTTATGAATGGCTCTAATAACTCTTGCCCATAATGCTTTCGGATTCACTTTGTACATCCATTTCCATTTGCTAAGAAGTGCAATATTAAGGTCACGAATGCTCCCCACTCTAAGGCCCCCCGCTTCCTTAGGAGCTATTACATTATTCCATTTTACCCATGAAATACCATCCTTTTCCGAGTCTCCTCCCCATAGAAACTTGCGTCTAATACCTTCTAGTTTTTTAGTCACCAATGTTGGTAATTTGAACATTGACATGTAGTAGATTGGAAGGCTTCCAAGCACACTCTTAACCAAAGTCAACCGCCCCCCGAACGATAAATATCTCGCTTTCCAACTAGAGAGTTTTTTGTTGAATTTTTCAATCACCGGGTCCCAACTTTTTGTTCGTTTCATACTTTCTCCTATAGGTATCCCAAGATGATTAAAAGGAATCTTACCTTTTTTACAATGAAGCATGCTAACTGCTATCTCTTCTTCAAATGCCAACGTGCCCACCCCCATTAACCAACTCTTGTGAAAGTTCACTTTTAACCCAGAAGCAAGGTTAAAACACCTTAAGAGTCTAGCCAAATTCCTCACATTTGTAATTGACCATTCACCCAAGATCAACGCATCATCTGCGTACAAGCAATGGGTAATACTTGGGCCATCATTGGGTAAACGAACACCGCGGAATATACCAATATCACTTGCTTGACGAATAGAAACACTGAGGGCTTCCATCACCAAGGTAAACAAAAAGGGCGATAACGGGTCGCCTTGCCTTAAGCCCCTAGAGGCTAACAATTCACCTGTCGGAGAGCCATTAACCAAAACTGACGCTTTAGCCGAAGCCACACATGTTTTAATCCATCTTCTCCAAATGCATGGAAAACCCATTTGAGCCATCACTGAGTCGAGGAATTCCCAGCTAACCATATCATACGCTTTTTCAAAGTCTACCTTAAAAAGCATAAGCTTATATTTTCGTTTTTTGGCCCATTGTAACACCTCACTCACAACCAAGGGACCTTCCAATATGTTTCGACCCGCGATAAAAGCTGTCTGTTCCACACCCACTACAAAAGGAATAACAATTTTTAACCTATTAGCAAGAACTTTAGAGAATACCTTATAAAGACAACCAATAAGGCTAATAGGTCTATATTCCGCAATCGCAATCGGGTCCAAAACTTTCGGAATTAGAGCAATAAATGCCGCATTGCATCCAATGCTAATGTCACCCCCATCATGATAAAAGTCTAAAACAGTCTTCAAGTCCCGCTTCAACATATCCCAGAACTTTTTGACGAAGTTGAAGTTAAAACCGTCCGGACCCGGGGATTTATCTCCCCCACAATCCCACACCGCCCTTTTAATTTCTTCCATGGAGAACTCAGAGATTAAATCAACAGACATACCATTTGGAATTTGCTTGAAACCATGGCTAATAAAATTCGGTCGGTTCATCTCCATTTCACTAAAACGATCATGAAAGTGTTGAAAAAACTCCTGTTTTATAACGTCTGGACTTGTCACCCATTCACCATTGATCATTATACCATTCACCCTAGACGATCTGATATTGCTCTTAATCACTCCGTGGAAAAAGCCAGAGTTTTCGTCTCCATCTCTTAACCATTTGATTCTGCCTTTTTGTTTTAGGTTTCTCAACGACGCCTCTTCCAAATCTGCCAATTCTTTACTCCAATCTAAGCGACTTCTCACTTCATCATCCGATAACCTTCTAGATTCAGCAGCTAAATCAATTACTTCAATATTTGAAATGAGGATGTTTTCCTACCTTGTTCCTCAACTTTGGCTCTCTTTCTCCATTCTTTAATCGCACATTTAACTGCTTTTAGTTTCTGTAAAAAAATCCTATCCGGAGGCCCATCAACCACCGCCTCCCGATAGGCCTTATGAACCAACTCCATGAAGCCAGGCCGATCCAGCCAAGAATCAAAGCATTTGAACGGGATTGGCCCGTAATCCAGCGACTCGCACCGAAGCAATAAGGGCCTATGATCTGAGTGTCTGCGCAACAATGCTGTAACCGTTGCCTCTGGCCATTTATTGCAAAAACCCGCACAAACAAAAAATCTATCGATTTTGCTCAAACTTGAGCCGTTAGAAGGCATATATGTGTATTTGGCACCTCCCATATTTAATTCATAAAGCTCTGATTGCAAAATGAACTCGTTGAATCTTCTCGCGTTTGCCGCATTGAAACTTGAATTCAATCTCTCCGAAGCCGACCTAACTTCGTTAAAGTCACCCATTACTATCCAAATCCCATCTCTAGATTGTTTTTCCTGCTTTATCTTCCCCCATAATGAAATTTTTTCACTTCGATCCTGAGGGGCGTATACATTCATGACCATTATATCGACTTCGTACCCCGTCATTCTCCCAATAAGCAATAGAAAGTTTCTATCCTTTATAACTTGACTGACCTGGAATGTACCCGGATCCCACATACAAATCAGACCCCCAGAAGTACCGACAGCTGGGACATAATCAAACTCCATCACCGACTTTCCCCAAAAAGCCTCCACATCTTTTCGAATCACAATAGCGACCATAGATTCTTGAAGAGCGATCAGTTTCAGGTTGTTTGCTTTTCTTAAGTCCTGCACCCATGTTTTTTTAGAGCGATCAGTTTCAGGTGACCTTTATCCCGCTTCAACATATCCCATAATATTTTTATTTATTTGGTGGTCAATTTCCGATGTGATTAGGAGGTTGGTGGTGGTTTATGAAGAATGAAGAAGATGAATGTAAAAAGACTAAAATGCCACTCTAACTAATGAATAATTTAACTTTGTTAGTGTCTTGAGTCTTGACCTTAATTGAAATAATTTGAAAATCACAGTGACTAAAATAAAAATATTAAAAAAAATGGACCAAAATCGTTATAACCTACAAACCATAAAGATGAAAAGTGAAATTTTCTCTATATTTTTAATGGCCTAAAGCAAGATGCAAGATTATTAGAAATAAATAAGGAAAATTAAATAAAATATTATAACTCATATTTCCTTGTAAGTAAACTCTATTTTTATTTTCTTTTTTACATTTCATCTCTTTATTTTATGAACATATTACGGAAATATTATATTTCTTAAAATCTATATAATAATTTAAGGTTTTAGGAGGGCAACTTTTGGGGGGAATTTTTTATAAAAGGAAGTTTTAGAGGGAATATATGAAATTCCATGCATGAGTTGATGAAACAAAATATTTAAATATTAAATATTTACAAGTTTTTAAACAAAATGATTATGATTTTAAAAATATTATTATTTAACCCGTGTGTAACACACGAGTGTTAAACCTAGTCTATCTAATAATTCAAAGTTTTAAGGGAGATAATTTTTGGGGGAAAAACTTTTTTGTTCTATAATAGGAAGTTTAGAAGGGAAAAATTAAGTGAATAATTTCACCATGCATGAGTTGATGGAACCAAAATTCTTAAATGTTAAATATTTACAAATCTTTAAACATAATAATTATGAATTCTTTATAAATATTATTATTTAACCCGTGTGTGACACACGGGTATTAAATCTAGTCTATTTAATAAATCAAGGTTTTAAGGGGTAATGTTTTGGGGGGAAATTTTTTTATAATAGGAAGTTTGGGAGGTAAACTTTAGTTAAATTTTTCACCATGCAAGTTGATGGAGACAACTCGTTAAATGTTATATCTTTACAAATTAATCGTTAAACATAATGGTTATAATTTCTTCATAAATATTACTATTTAACCCGTATATAACACACGAGTATTAAACCTAGTAAATAATATATTTCTTATAATTTTCTAAAATATACCAACAAAACATAAAGATTGAGTGATTCCCCTTAGAAATGTGAAATGATAAATTGATATCAAACTTTATTGTCGTCATTTAATGTGAACACATTTCTAATATTAAATACCATTAAATAGAGTTGAATAAATAATTCATATCCGTATGCATCAACAATAAGAGTCGTGTAGAAGAAATAACTAATTGCATACCGTTAAAAAAAACTTAATTGCATGCATTGAAAACACATCAATTTTGTGAGCTCATAAACAGCAACAAAATGTTAAATAGTTGTATGTCAATGCTTTATTTTTTTTATACATACTATATTAGTTATTAGTGAAAAATAAATTAAAATGAAGTGAATTATGGTTGGGGCTAAAGGTAATAGAGTGTTGGTTGAAATTGTCGGGGTATCAACAAAACAACATTATTTTATTTTGGAGTTAACATTACGTCAAAAATACAATTATTGATTAACTATTTTACAAGTAACTACTTTACAAATTTGATGACATTTTTCTTTATGTTAACAAAATGAAATTTCGTATATAAGCTTGCATTCATTTCAAGACGACAATAATTTAATACATCAAATGTTCAAGAATTTCCTATACAGGATGTGGGTTTCGTGCACGGCCCCAAATTTCTTTATTATTATATGACACACGCGGTTTTTGACATGTTTTTGAATATCAAACCTTGAGATTTTTGAATTTACTTAGAAAAGATCACTATACACATGTTGAATTTTATTTTTATTATTAAACGGTGCATTGCCTAGTCACAATTACCTAATAACTCTTTTATTCAGTATCTTAGTTTCACCGGTTGCAACAATCGGGTTTGATACTACTAAAGTGTAATATGCCGATCTGATCAGCCAAACACATTTTAATGTTAGAGTGTAAAGACTACATTGATTTATAAGTTCAACTAACCAAGCTGTTAACTCATTTATAACTCAACAAATTTGACCCAACAAGATGCACATGGTCACATAGACTACATTTGTCTCAAAATGGGAATATAGATATTTAAATTAAAGCTGTTAACATTCATATAACGGTTAATTGTTGGAAGACAAATACATTAGAACTAAGACGTACGAAAAACATAAATATTACATTTTTTTGGCAGCCACTTAAATAGATACACATTTATATGTTTTTGACCGGTTAAAAAAACCGCTTATTCATAAAAAAAATCTTTAACCGGTTACGGTTCAATTACTTAACCGGTTATACAAGTATACAACTACATAACAATTAACAAGCTAGTTAGCTAGAGGACTGAATTACTGAAACTATGAATTTTGAAAGGGCTCTAAAGCTAAGCCCAAAACCATTAAACAAAACCCAAGGCCCACAAAGCAAAAAGACATGCCAAATTCCAATAGTCAACAATCAACATGTGAAACTTTTGTCTAATGATTCCAGCCTAGCTGGTTGAGGACACCCGGTTTTACAGTGGTGGTCCAGGGTTCTAACCTCCCTGCCTGTGAGATTTTCCAGGAAAAACCCCATTGGTTTTCCCGGTTGAACGCCTAGTCAAATTCCGATGTCAAGTGGGCCCGGTTAAGACAACATATTGACCGGAGTGGGGTGGTGGGTTCCTCATTGCGGGGGATGCGACCAAATGGTTGCAAAAATTGAAAGTCGTCGTTCAAAAAAAAACATGTGAAACTTTTATGCAAAATACTTTTTGGGCTAAACTTAAGTTTCGATAATCATGTTCCCTTTTAAAAGGTAACATATTGGGTTGTTCGATGGTAAAAAAGATAGAGCCCTGCTAAGTTATGAAAAAGAAACGTACTTATTTTTAGAGATTGAAACATATATAGAAAAATTAACACTGTATCGTTAGTTAAGTCCACAAAAACGTAATATAAATAAAAAGTAATTTGAACGTAAAAAAACAAAAAAGTAATTGAAAAAAAACCCTAATATATAAATGTAGTCCGCATGGTCTGAATTTGTCGTCGTAGTAGACAAGTGACAATAAGGAAAACCTAGGCACGATAGAAGAAAGAAGATGACTAAGTGTGACCCATATAAAAATATTGTTTCCCCTAGTTTAAAGTGACCTGATTTGTTAAGTTAGCCAGTTGAACACTTGAACCCTATTAACAATAATATAGCTGACCAAAAACCAACCAAACTAAACAATATCAAAACATTAGTGTGAAAATTGCGAGGTAAAGAGCCAGTCAGATTGTCAAAGCTCATGACTAGTATAAGAGTGGGTCTATATGTTAGAAGAAGCAACAAAATTGGTGATGCATGTAGAGCTGGGATTATCAACTAAACTTTTTCTTATCGAACCTGTTAATTAAGAAGTTAACATAACAAGTAAATGACTAGTAATAATAAGATTGTCAAACCAATAGTGGATGTGATTGTTATATGCAGTGGCGAAGCCAGGAATTTACAACCAAGGGGGCCTAAAATTATACTACCCATAAATTTTTTTTCCTAATCCTATGTTTCGGTACATATGTTCGGGTCGATGATTCGGGTCGGGTCGGGTTAAGCAATAAACACTTAAAATATCATAAATTTCTTCATTCATTGTAAAGAAGTTCATTCACACAAATAAAACAAAATAGTTTTTGAAATCATAAAGCAAGAGAAATGATAAGTACCTGGATGAAGAACTATAGCGCAACCCGACGACCTTTTGACGTTTGACCTCTTGATTAGCAACATCATTTTCTTCAACAATACCCTTTATTTTGAAAAAAGAATGTATGGTTTTTAATTTAACTTTTTCCTTGCCCATGATATATCTACAAAAATCAAAACCAATAAACTTAAATCCCTCAAATTAACCATTTAACTATCACATTCAACAATTAACATTCAACAATAACATTCAACAATTAACCTAAAAAACCTAAATTCAACAATTAACATTTAACAAATAACAATCAAACAATTAAATCAACAAATCCAACAAATCCTAAATTCAACAATTAAATTCAACAAATCCAACAATTAACTATCCAACAACATTCAATCCAACAATTAACAATCCAACAACATTCAATTAACATTCAATTAACTATCTAACCTACTTACCAGTTACCACTTACCAGACTGGAGGGCGGAGGCGGCAGCAGCAGCGGCCAGCAGCGGAAAGTAGGCAGCAGGCAGCAGCAGCGGAAAGCAGGCAACAGGCAGCAGCAGCAGCGGGCAGCAGGCGGACTGGCGGAGGCTGGTAGCAGGGAGGCTGGAGGCGGCAGGCGGCAACGGGTAGCAGCTGAGTTGCTGAAGTCGACTAACAGCAGGTCAGCAGCCTGTTACAACTTACACGGGTTTGGTAATTGGGTTAGTGGGTTTGGGTTAATGGGTTTTGTTATTGGGTTTAGTTGATGAATTGTTATTGGGTTTGTTATTGGGTTGGGTTTTAGTAAATAGTAAGGGGGGCTGATTTTTAAAATGGGAGGGCCCGTACCCAAAAATCACTTAAAAACCGACAAATCGCTACTTCTAACGGAAAAAAATTGGGGTGGCCCGGACCCTCCTAGGTCTCTTCTATGTTGCGCCCCTGGTTATATGCTGCCACCATGCGGTTGACAATAAAGCGCCAAAAGCTAAGAGAGGCTTGAAGCACATCATGCCAACTTCTCTAAGTATTTTAACTAGTGTACAGATAATAACAATGTGTTAAGGCTCATCAAAACATTTCTTACATAGTATAATCAGATAAGATCAAACACTATCACAATATGTAACACACTGGATTTAATGGTTACTAGAAACAATAGGTTTCAATGACTTCTTGTGGGGGCGTTTGATAGCAGGTCATCGAGCTTCAACGTTAGCACCTATTGAATGATATAACGTGCAAGGTCGGCATGATTACATGAATAGAACCATAATAAGCAAAGAGTGAACTCATACATCCAACTAATTAAACAGCTAATTCAAACTCTGCTCTCTTGTTTATATCTATATTTCTTTTTTTTAGTTAGGATCCAGTACAAAGTGTCACACCCCGACCGATGGCGGAAACGTCGAGGCGGATGCTAGTGAATAGATTGCTCGTAACTCATGGCAATAAAATGATTAAAATATAAATTAACACTAAATAACAAGTTACATTGTTTCAAACCATAAATAAACAAACCTAACTCAGTTACAAATCATTTAATTAAACTAGGTCCAATATCCTACATGTGAAGGCATCTCAAAATCCTCGTAAGCTGCATTTCCTGAAATCATGTGAAAATAGTATTTGTTCAGCTAACGAATTAGCTGGTGAGTAAACATAGGTTTGTATGTATATATATATATATAATCATATTAAAATATTTGAAATAATTTTCTATGCTATATATATATATATATATATATATATATATTGGGGATTTTCTAAAAACGCTTAAAACTCTAAGAAGTGTAAGAAGCATTCACAAACAAACATGTGTCCATGAGGGGAAAAAAACACGAAGGGACGTTATCGTCATTTTACGCGTTTTATTACGCTGCGATATTGAGATCTGTTCTCATGGTGTTTCTTATGTTCAGTTATGACGTTTTTTGACGTTTATTAATCCTGGTTATCACTCGCGATGTTCAGTTATGGCGTTATTTACGTTTATTAATTACGAACATCCGATCATGTATGGCGTGTTTTTAAAGTTTTTCGTTTTTATTTTTGAATCCATAATCATTCATCTATGGCGAATACTAAAAGAGATGATGTTTTTGTTTGTTTTTGACGTTTTCGTTTACTAATTACGAACGTCCAATCAATGTTTTTGACGTTTTCGTTTATTAATTACGAACATCCGGTTATGTATGACGTGTTTTTTACGTATTAATCATTGTTATGGCGTTTTCATTCGACTTCGATATTTACTTTATTGCAGGTAAGTTATGACACCGTCATAAGGAAACACTAATACAAAGATTAAAAATAGAGGAACAAAAGTAACATGTATCCTCTTCAAAGTCTCAATTTTACGCATACAAACACACACTTTATCCTCAAATAAATAACTTTTCTCACAACAAAAAAGTTATTATTGAAAAAATATTTCTCTGTTTATATATGGCGCCTTAACGTTTTTGTTATTATGAGGTTCAACTTAAGGTCTTGTTACTCACCTATAAATATTCCATGAAGAAAAAGTTTTATATTTACATCATCTATAATCTGAAATCTACCCATGTGTCTGGGTTATATAATCAATAAACTATGAAGAGACAAGGTCTCAGTCTTTTTCACCTCAACTTACCAATATTTACAACTTTGTCACTTAGAGCGAAACTAGTTGATCTTGTATGACATAAATGGTGTGCGTTCTCCTTTTCAAAGTTCCTGGTGTAATAGTAGTTTGTCTTGGTGTATGTTCTTGCCCCCTAGCGTCTTTCTAATAAATATCCATTGCCGTTAAAATAACCACAATTTTAACATATTTATAACTTTGATCCCCAACTTTGATATAATTACCAAGTTAACCTCTAATTTTGAATATGTACACTTTTAACCCTCTTTTAATATTCAATTGTTTTTTAAATTACCTTTACAACTTCACACCACAACTTGTGAGACATAAAAGTTTTTTATCTATCCATAACTACGTTAATATCATGTCCAACGTGCAAAACAATACTATTTTTTATTTTATAAAAGGAAGGTTGAGAGGGAAAATTGAGTAAGAAAATTAATAAAGACAAAATTTTGTCATTAATAATAATTTATAAAATTATTTATAAATTTTAAAAAATAATAGTTGTAATGTCTTAAAAATATTTTTATTCAACCCGTGTGTAATACACGGGTGTTAAACCTAGTTAAGTAATAAACGCGACAACCGACCGTCATATCATGCCACCTTACCACAATTCTAGTTGTTGCCAATAACTCAATTAAAACTTTGTGACATAATATGGTGTTATGAGAGGTGACATAACTTGGCATAACCATCTGAGACGTGACATATCAAGCAAAGACGCTAGCCGCAATGATTTCAATATTTCACTGTGCTAAATTATAACTTCCCTTTCTCCCCTCTTACATACGATATTTTCAAATTACACATTTTTAGTTCGATACGAACTTTATTACACCCTCAAATAAGAGTTTTCAGATTCCAAAGAATCATGTATATATTTTTCTTTTAACTTAAAACATGCTGTTATTTACCAATCAACACGATGAGGTTTTGAAATCTAGTTCTAAGTATATATTTAGGGTGGACGGAGTGGCTCGGCGAGGTGGAGACGAGGTGAAGGAGAAGAATCTCGTCCACGAGATTGGCTCCTTGTTTTGGAGCTCGGTGAAGAAGGAAAAGTGAGCGAACGAGATGGAGCGAGAAAGAGGTGGGACGAGATGGGACGAGATTGGCTCCCTCTCCGGCGAGGTGGAGACGAGATGGGAGCTCGTTGGCTCCTTGTCCAACCACTCCGTCCGGCCTTAAGGAGACAACATGTTGGTAACTTATGTACCCTCTAATCAAATTGTTCTAGTTTTTTTTATCTTAGCCTAACACATGTTGTGATGATTTTATTCTTAAAAGTATGTGCTTTTATGTTTTTGTTAGTACTATAAATAAATGCATAAAATAAGTTATTAGAATTTTAACGATAACCAAGCCCTTTCACTTGTATTGTATAGTATATACATTATGTTTTGAAACTCATATATAGTCATTATACTTTGTTTTGGTCATATATAATAAGAACAAATCTATTAGAATGGACACAACAAATATAAAACTACAAACATAAAGAGACAGAAAAGTAAAGAAAGGTGAGGAAAAAGGTGCACTAATTATTTAACCGCCTTTGGAACTTCTTGTAAAATTCAGTCCGTACACTTTCTAAGTCAAAAACAAGCATTTTCTATTATTTATTTTATTTTATTTCACACACAAACATTCTCTCATTTCTTTTCTTTTCAGTTTTCATCGTCTTCGTTTCTTTCAACAAAAGGGTTTAAGGATCATGTCTCAATCGCCACACTACATGGACAGTGATGCAATGTAAGCATTATATTACCCTTTTCTTTCATGTTTTTCTTTTTAATTGTTTTTTTTGTGGGTTTAATTCTATCGAATGAGGGTTTTAACCCTTTTGCATTTTGTTTGTGTTTCAGTCATTCTTGATATGTTTCTTGAAATTGCGTTTTTGTTTCTTTAATGTGTGATTTAGTGTAATTTGTTAGGTGGCTATTTGAGGGTTTAATGGACCAACATTTGATCATTGACTGTTTGATATATGTATGTCAGTATGTATGTATTTGTGTATGTATGCATTTAGAATCAACAATTTCAATGTTTTAGGTGTTTGACTTGTAGTCAAAGGGTGTGTGTGTGTGTTTAGCTGTGTGTTTAAGTGATTACTGAGTCATCAATTTTAACACATTGTTGATGTTTTTGAATAATGTGAGTTTTGAGGTTTTTTTTCTTAAAATTTCTACTTGTTTTGTTGGGAAAACAGGCTGGATATATATATTTATGATTATCTTACAAAGAGGAAACTAAATGCTTCAAGAAAAGTATTTGGAGATGAAGCAAAAGTACCCGCAAACTTTCATGGTAAATGACGATAGACGTTTTTCACACAAAGCTTATTTATTTGTGCTTTTGTTTTTATATTCTTTTCAAGGAGTTGAACTTTATGTTGTCTTTTGGTTTTTGACACTTTAGCAATCGATGCTCCACGCGGTTTTCTCTTTGAATGGTGGACGGTATTCTGGGATATCTTTGTTTCTAGGTACAGGCACAACCAAGGGTGTATGGAGCCTTGCAATGAGGTGAGCTTTACATAATGACATATTTGTCGAAATGAATTTGGAGGTCAATTGTCAAATGGGTGTGAGTCAAAACTTCAAGATTATATAATTTTAGATCTTTGGGATGTATGAGTTAACAAGCCTAAGTTTTTGAGTTTATAGCAAATATTAATTTGCAAGTTTTGGTATGAATGTCTATAGAAGTCCTTGTCAAATTTTGATTTAAAAGATTACATGTTTGACTTGGAAAGTCAAAGCACAAAATGGGATCAAACGGTTGGTTCTTTTGATATCTGACTAATTTCATTCATATGAAAATTGAAAACTGGTTTCTTACTCTCTTATATTAATACTGAGAGTTTAATGATAGGGTTTTAGAGTACCACAACAGCAGAGACAGCAGCAAGGAAGTCAACATCAAAGTCAAAGTGTCAACAATGCTACTGGAAAAAACACTTGGGTTGCCGAGGCGTCTACCCCAACGAGTCAAGCAGTTCCAAAGGTAGGAAATGGGAATTTTATCTTCTAGGAATTTGCTTATAATATACTTATCAAAAGAATGTGTTTTGTTTTTATATAGCAATGGTGTGGAGACAATGTGGCCATGCTTATGAATCACATTAATTCAATCAATCACCAGCCAATTGAACACCAGAAGCAATCTTTGGTACCTACACTCATGTTTATCTTTCGGTCTTATTACATGAGCCTGGGATGGTGTTTGCATCTGAATTTGTAACGTGATTATTGCAACTTGTAAATAATAGTCAAATTACATAAATCTCAATAATCAGTTTAATTATAAAACATTTTTTTGTCTTTCTCCAAATCTGGTTATTGTGATCATAAACAATAAAGAAATCAAAGTACAATATGCTGTTACCAAGTTCTCTAGACTTGTTATTGTGGCTTCAAATCACAGTTATAAAATCTAAACCCGCATCCTAGTGCCATATACCCTGAACTTATTATCATGTCATATTATTTTATTTTCTGTTTTTCTTTGTGGGACAGGACATAAATAGTATGATGAATTCTTTGATCAATCAAAGGGCTCAAGGGTCTGAGGGTTTACCGAGTGGAGCTCATGGTATATTTTCACTGCTTGTAAATATGTTTTATTTTTAACACCTTTTTAGTAGTTTTACAAGAATGTAAAATGAGGAATGAAATCATTTTTTTGCACACATGGGTTTTCATTCTTGATTTAAAAGACACGGGAAACTTAAAACTATTAAAACATAAGTTGATCTTTGAATAATTGAAAATGATTCGATTAATTTCGTAAGTCAGATCATGAACCAGCTTGTGTTTCATTGCCCCTAAATAGAGTCGGTTTAAATATTTAAAAAGTTTCAGAAGAGTGCCTTACATTTTAAACTAAATCTCAAAATGTAGTTGATCATGGTTTATTTAGTTGGATCATGGATTAAAACTTGATCTGTTTAGATTAGAATATTTTATCATTAGGTGATTTGATTTATTTGATCCATTTGTTATTCTCGATTAACCACTTACATTTTCTTGTTGTATGTTTCTGCAGCAATTGGAGCGTTAAATAATTTGCCTTTAAAAGGGTGGCCACTTACGGTACGCTTTAAGCTTGCTCTTAAATTAGGGAGTGTTTGGATTTGGTTCAATGTTTGGATAAACAAAATTGTTTATTTGGATGTCTAGGGATCAGTTTGGATAAACAAAATTGTTTAACCCTTCTCAGAACCTAATTAACAGGGACAGGATCAAATTCGGACTCGATTTCATCAACAACAGAGCATGGTACACCCGCCTCCACTATCCTATCAAGGTCATATCGAGGGTCAAAATCAGCCTCCAAATGAATGTGAACGAAGTCAAACTGTGGGTCAACTTCATCCTCAAATGGAAAAAAAGAGAAAACATCCATTAATGTCTTCAAGTGTCGCAACAGGAGCTACAAATGTTATTGGTGGATTCTCAAACTCTGCAGAAACATCACTGCCTCATTCTCCACATAATGAAAAGGTGTTTTTAGTTTACCGTTTTATTTTAAACTTTATTTTGTTTTGTAACAATAGTTATTATATCTCATGAAAACTGCAACATTAGCACATCAAATTAGTCTTCAATAAAGACACAGTTATTTGATATCATGGATCAAAATCAGTAGCTTTTTGTTTGTTTAAAGTTGTTAGACAAACATGTAAGTTTACATACGAAAGAAATGCTTTAAGTTCTATTATTTGAACAGAGGAGTAGCTCTTATAATCCAAGCATATATCTAATACTAGGTTTCCCGTTTTACTCTTAATTTTGAGACAAAAGGACTGAACTATGTTATTGGAGCTGTTAATATTATTAAACTGTTTTGCAGATTAATATTGATGATTTCTTAAATTATGGAGCTTTGGATGGTAATGATAATTCTCTGTTACCTCGCACTGGTAAAGAATCTGATGTGGACACCTCTAATGGTATGTAGATAATGATTCAGGTCTTATATGTTTCGGCCAGTTAACATTTTCTCTTCATGGGTCTCATTGGATATTTAACAAAACGTTTAATTTGCATATCTTTTCGTAAATAGATTTCACATTTTTGGAAGTTGGAAGTGTTCATGCGGCTAGTGTGAATTGTTGTGACATCTCATTCGATGGAAAGCTGGTTGCGGTTGGTGGGAAAGACAAAAAAGTGTGTTACTATCCTTCATTTTTTTTGAAATTAATAATATAGAATCATAGGCTAAAAAAACATATGGGTTGTTGGTAATATTGTGATGCAGGCAAGACTATGGTGCACAAGTTCCCTTGAAACCAAAGCTACACTTGATGAACATTCACAAGCGATAACTGATATCCGTTTCAGTCCTTCTATGCGACGCCTTGCTACTTCTTCTCAAGATAAAACACTCAAGATCTGGGATCTTGAAAATGTATGTCAGTCTTTTACTCTTTTCCCTTCTATAGAGGTGGAAGAATGGTGGGTCGGACCCGGTGGGTAAATGTTCAGAATGGGGTTGACTCAAAAAGGGATAATTTTAGTATGGGCCGAGTTGGGTCGGGTAGACCGGAAACACTTTTTGTCCACTTTTATTTGTTTTTATAAATAGTTAGTGTGTCACTGTATTCATAATTTTGTTGTTTCAGCAATAGTCAAAAAGGGTTTTGGTAAAAACAGGTAAGCTTTTAAGTTGCTCCAGAGTCCAGACAGATTGGGTCAGATCAGGCTAGGCGGACACAGACCACTTTTTGACTAACGTTTTACAACTAGTTATTGTGACAAATGTGGTTACACGGTTTTATTATCAATAAAAACCTTTTTTTATGTATAACATGATTAAGGAGCTTTTATGCATTAGTTTGTCAGTTTTATTGTGACAAACCAAGACCAACAAAATGAAAATCCTGTGTGATGCTAGTAGCAAGTTTTAGCTCTTTTGTCATCTGAACTCATGACATATTTATGGATTCATTTATCTTATGCAGCCAGGCTGTTCAATTAAGACATTCACAGGGCACACAGCCTCGGTTATGTCACTGGATTTTCACCCCAAAAAAGAGGACCTGATTTGCTCTTGTGATGAGACTGAGATTCGTTACTGGAACATCAAGAGTGGTGGTTGTGTTAGAGTGAGCAAGGTTAAACAGAAACCTGAAAGAAGATACTTTCACATATTGTGTTTGACTTACTCTTTTTATCATTTAATATGATTATTGACTTTGTTTCTCAGGGTGGTGCAAATCTGGTTCGATTTCAATCTGGTGTTGGGAAGCATATTGCATCTGTTATCGGAAAGTCTGTATCTTTATCCGATTTGGAGAATCCTCTCGCTCGTAAGCATATCTTAAAGGTTGGGTATTACTTATTTCACTCTTATCCACTTTCTTTCGTTTGATAAAAAAATGGCTGTAAACTGTCTTGCAAGGATATGCATGGTTGTTGTAATGTGCTGTAAATTAAGCAGTAACTTTTTTCTGTGTAATGCAGGGTCATGGATCAAACGTTGAGTCTATATGCTGGGATTGTTCGGGTGAGCATTTGATATCAGTAAGTGAGGATTTGATAAAAGTGTGGAGAATGGATTTAGGGGGAAAAGCCAACTGCATGCAAGAATTAAGTGTTCCTGGAAAAAGATTTCACTGCGGAATTTTTCATCCATGTTATCCTTCTTTACTCGTAATAGGCTGCCATCAGGTACAAACATACGCGGTTCTTTGTGTGTCTCTAGACTTAGAATAAAAAGAGCTGCTTACTCGGTTAAGAACGTCCTAGTAATATAAAATTACCATTTCAGCTCTATAAACTATCGGTTGCTGTTACTAATTCCTAATCATACTTTTTTTTTGTTAATGTTTAGAGTATGGAGCTATGGAATATGACAGAGAACAAGATATTGATGGCAGTTGAAGAACCTGTTTCTGAACTTGTGGTATCAAATTCTGGTATAATAGCATCAGCTGGTCACAATGACAATGTTCTTAAGCTTTGGAAGTAGTTTGGATAGGTTTAGTATTTGGTACTTTTGAGTAAATATTTCTTTTGGTGATTTCGTCTAAATGTTTAAAATAGGTTTTTGTCATATATGTTCGAACTTTTTACACGCTCAATCGTAGATTTTTACAAGGTTACCGTGAGCACTACCATGTTTTCGTCGTAGTTCTGTAGCATGAGGTGACATTGTTAGAAATCTATAAAAATAGTAGTATTATTATGTTATCCAGAGGTAACAATTTTGGTTGAAAAATGTTTTTTTTTTATAGTGTGGAAACAGGCTGAATTGGGTTATATTATTGTCTTAGTTTTGATTAGAAAAGTCATGGGTGGTAATTTTTTTAACAAGACTAAACATAACATGAAGATAATAAGGCTTTGGGTTGTTGCATTTGACTAAAATATTATGTTCAAGTCAAAATATTTACTTGTTTAATAAACACTTGGTGTATGTGTGTTGTGTTTATTTTAGCCGGAGTATTTTTGGTAACGATCTCTTTTTTCTTTACGGTTAGAGATAGCGTTTGCCTCCATCTCATATTTCTCAGACTTTACTAATAACTTTGCTATGAGTGAAATTTTACTAGGTACGATTGTTGTATAAGCTGTCTTAATTAATTCGTTATTTACTCCCAGCATTATGTTTACAACAACCTGTTTAAATTGTTTTGATAGATAGTTTGGCTGGGGTCATTAGGACTTAAGTTAAACATCATTAAGTGTATCCAGGTTACAATTATTGTCTTTAACATGGATAGTGCCATAGTGGGACGTGTTTTCCGTTTGAAGCACATTATACTGAAATGCATTACACATATTAAGTTTAGAATTAATAAATTACAACTTTTTAATACCCCCTCTCCTTCGTTATCTTAGTGTGATGGTGAGTAGCATAATGACTCCTACAAACAAGAGTATTTATTTTATATTTTTTTAGTTTTTTATTTAATACACCTCATCAACTCTAATAATTATAAACTTTATCACTATCACATTTCCCTATAACGTGGCTACCTATGCGACATCACTCATTCTTCCAACAAACATATTTTATCCTAACACCACCATACTCACCTTTCCGTCTCACACGCTACTCACCTTTCCGTCTCACACGCTACCGGAAGGGCGTGTAGTGAGGGTCCAACAACTCAACCCCACCTCACCTTACGCTATGTTCCCGAGTTTAGTTAACGAGGGAAAAGAAAGGAAAGAAAATCCTTTCTTTTCTCTTCCCTTCTTTTCTTCTCCTCTTTTCTTTTCCCTTTCCGTCCTTTCATTTCCTTCCGATTTGGAAGGAAAGAATTTTCTTCATTTTTTCTCTTGTTTTCCTTCCATTTCCTTTCTTTTCTTTCCTTTAATGAAACTCGGGAACACAACTTCTTTTATTTCTTTTCTTTTCCTTCCTTTAATTAAACTCGGGAACACACCTAGTTTTTTATTTCCTCTCATTTCATTTCTTTTCTTTTTTCTCTTAAAGTAAACTTGGGAACTAAGCCTTAAGCCCTAAGTAGCCATTGCCCCAGCTGAAACTGAAAACCAAGAGCTGTAGAAAATGGAGGAGAAGAAGCAGCAACTTATTGAAATGGGTTTTTCCGATGACTTAGCTACTCAGGCTCTCTCCGCCACCGGCCACAACTCCATTTCCACCGCCGCTGAATGGATCATCAAAAAACAACAACAACAACAATCTTCATCCCACCATAAAACCACCAACCTCTTTCGTTTCAAACCCTCAACCCAAAATCAACCTCAACAATCACCCATCAATCTCCAACCCAACACAAAAAACACCAAACAACAACAACAACAACAACCACTTCCTGAACGTATGCGTCCTAAAACAATCAACGAAATAGTCGGCCAAGATCATCTCCTCGCCTCTAGTTCATCTCTCCTTCGCTCCTCTATCGAATGTGGTCGCCTCTCATCTTTCATCCTTTGGGGCCCACCTGGCACTGGTAAAACATCCATAGCTCGAGCCATTGTCAACTCTTGCACTTCTTCTTCTTCTTACAGATTTGTTTCTTTGTCTGCTGTAACTGCTGGTGTTAAAGATGTTAGGGATGTTGTTGATGAAGCTAGAAAACGTAAAAGAAATGTTATTAATGGTTCTGTTACTAAAACAGTGTTGTTTGTTGATGAGGTTCATAGGTTTAACAAGTCACAATTGGATTCATTCTTGCCTGTTATTGAAGATGGAAGTATTGTTTTCGTTGGGGCTACGACTGAGAACCCGTCTTTTCATTTGATAACTCCGTTGTTGTCGCGGTGTAGGGTTCTTACTCTTAATCCGCTTCAACCGTGTCATATTGCCACCATTGTTATGAGAGCTGTTAATGATCCCGATAGAGGTTTGGTTCAGAGTTTAGGAGATGTTAATGTTAATGTTAATGTTAATGTTCAAGTGAGTGGTGATGTTGTTGAGTATTTATCGCAGCATTGTGATGGAGATGCGCGAGTTGCACTTAATGCACTTGAAGTTTCAGCCATTAGTGCTGCTGCACGTTTAGGTATATCGTTAAGTAATAATACCAACGCTACCAACGCATCGTTGGATGTTATTTTGGATGATGCGAAAGAGGCTTTACAAAGCAAGCATCTTTCGTATGACAAAGACGGGGAACAACATTATAATCTCATAAGCGCGCTTCACAAGTCCATGAGAGGAAGTGATGCTGATGCGTCTATATATTGGTTGGCGAGGATGTTAGAAGGCGGTGAGCAGCCTCTGTACATAGCACGTCGGCTTATACAGTTTTCTAGCGAGGACGTGGGATTAGCGGACGCATCAGCTCTCACCCAGGCTGTTTCTTGCTATCAGGCGTGTCATTTTCTTGGTATGCCGGAGTGTAGCATCAACTTAGCACAGTGTGTTGTTTATCTGGCCCTTGCTCCTAAATCAGTAGCGGTATATAAAGCACTAGAGGCTGCCAGGAAAGCTGTGAGAGATTCAGTTGGGCAAAACGAGGGCGTGCCTTTGCACCTCAGAAACGCCCCTACCAAACTGATGAAAGAAGTTGGATACGGAAAAGGTTATGTTTATCCTCCTGATAACCCAGAATCGTTTCAGTCGTATCTCCCGTCTTCCCTTGAAGGCTCTAAGTTCCTTGATTGGCCGGATGATAAACGTAGAAAACAGTAATGAACTTTATATTGTGATATGTTTTCTTTGGTTTTGCATAGATTAGTTTGAAGCTGCTCTAGTTTTTGAAATTTGCATCATATAGTTGATGTAAATTGAACTAATCTATTTGATATTTTTAACTGGCATGTTTAAATCAAGGCTGTCAAGTGTTGGTATATCTGATATTAACAGAATTTGGATTTGTTTGCTGATGAATGTTAGTCGTGAAACGGCTACAGGATCTACTTACAAAATCTAAGCATGGAAGTGATTATAAGATATACTCTACGGTTTATGTTTTAAATGACTTTATTGCCAAAACAGTCCTTAAGGGCATTTTAGGCATTTCACTGTCAATTAATAAAATATTTTTAACGGTGTTAGTGACATGACTAATTTAGCAACAAGTTTTGACGTGCAGGGACCATTTAAACAAAAATTCTTAAAAATGTAATTTTTGGCAATAAGTGGCAAACAACAGGGACCATTTTGGCAATTAATTCTATAACAAATTACTATCTTACATCATAACATGCGAAACATAAAGTTTTTTTTTTTTTATCAATGAGTGTGAAGAAGTCGATACCTAACCGTTGCATCACGTGTCATGTCACTAAACAAAAGTGACTTTTGTTACCCCATTTCTTTACCTAGAGCCCATCGTTCCTTATTTTTTTATATTTACTAATTCACTGGGTTGGAGGTTCCACCAAGGATGATAATCATTTGTTTTTGTTTGAATGGAATAAAAGGGGTCAAAAGGTGAATAAAAAATACAGGTTTTGTAGAGTAATTTGCGGAGATTCACCGAAAGCAAACTCAATTGCCTTATTATTTCAAAACAATTCATTAATGTGTTGTGTATCTCATGATCATGCATACACACCAAATAATAACAATGTCTCTTATCATCATCCTCTTCTTTCTTCCTCCCTTTTTCTATCTCACTCACTCTCTTCCTGTTTGTCGAGATTCATGCGCCAATGTCCGAATCGACTATCCTTTCGGCATCGATGATGGCTGCGGTTCCCCTCTCTATCGCAACATGCTCAACTGCTCCACCACATTTGCATTTCCCACTACGACCAGTACCAGTACCAGTACCTCTACCACTAACACTAACACCACCACCCCAACACTCACCCCAACCATTGGCACCTCAACCACGGCTCTCTTCTTCCAAACCCCGTCCGGGAGCTACAAGGTTGAGTCCATCGACTACTCCTCCAAAACACTTACCCTTTACGACCCCTCCATGTCCACATGCACCATCCTTCAACCTCACCATGACTTTCTCATGTCCGATATCCAATCCGCTCTCATTCCTCCCTCTCCTGACACTGTCTTCGCCCTCGTCAACTGCTCCATCGACTCCCCAGTTCTCAACCACTATAAGTCCCTTTGCTTCAACTTCTCCACCCACCACTCATGCGACGATTTATACGCTACATGCACCTCTTTCAAGATCTTTCAAATGTTGTCCAATGACACTCCTCCTGCATGCTGCTTTACGTCCTACGCTACACTCAAGTTTATGAGCATGAACATATTGGATTGCACTCATTATACCAGCTTCTATGATGTTGACAAGTTGAAGGAGGAGGAGAAGCCATTGGACTGGTCCTATGGGATCAAGCTGTCGTATAGCTTGCCGGATACAGGGTGTGATCGATGCCAAAGATCCGGTGGAACGTGTGGGTTTGACGTTGAAACAGAAGGAACGCTGTGCATTTGCTCATCCGCCTTTAACTCATCAAGACAATGTGGTAACATTAAGTTTTAACATTTAACAGAACAAATGAAATATAACATATTAATTAATTTGACGTATGTGTTTGTGTTTGATGCAGGTGGTACTCAAATTGCAGGTGCAGGTGGTACTCAAATCGCAGGCAGGGGTGGAGAGGGATTATTTATCAATCTGTCACTAAGCGTTATGTTTATTATGTTTTTATTTCTCATGTTTTGATGACAAACAACATGCAATGCAATGAAATGAAAACATTAGTTAATTGTTGATACATGTTTTATACACCCCTAGTCCCTAGATAACTTCATTTCTCTCGCCTATTTAACTTTGTATGTAAACTAAAAAAGAATTTTAAGTTATAAAAAGGGAAGAGTTTTATTAAAAAAAATAAAGAAAAAAAGGTTAAGTTGAACTAGTGGATGAAAGCTAATTGCCAGGGTGTCTGTTTCCAAACCTCTAACATGAATATAATAAAATTTTGAGTTGCCACATCTAACTAAACATGTTATGTCTCCTTTTGTGTTGAGTTAAAAAAAATTTAACGGTGACTTTGAAGAGTTAACTTATTTAACCTGTTTATTACACTCAAACAACAAGTTGGTTACAACTTGTCAATGTGTTTAACTTGTTTTGATAAATAGGTTGGTCGTCTCGAGTTAGGTTACACAGTTTTACGTGTATCCAAATTAGTATTAATGTCTTTTAACATGGATAATGGATGTGTTTTCCATCTGAAGCACTTATAATGAAATGCCTTGCACATGTAAAGTATCAGAACTAACTAATTTGCAAATCACAAACTTAATTTGCTGAAAATACAACATTAGCTATAATTATTTGATCGGTAAAAAAAATATTAACATGCCCTCTACAACATTCTATTTATAAAACAAATTTCACAAGTTTAGAGTTTTTCCTATAGTCGTTTAATTTATAAAAGAAAAGAAATGCATACAAATCAACATTTTTGGCTTCCTCTTTTTATCTCTTTTGGAAGATGAACGATTTGATAGCGAACGCAAAGATGACAGCAAACAAGAAGCAGAAGGCAAACACCATGAAAACCGCAATGCCAAGGAAATCATGTCTGTAACCAAACACATTGTTGACGAGCACTTTTATAGGCACAGAGTTAACTCCATCTGATAACTTAACATGGTTATTCAAGTCACCATATTGAGATACAACTAGCCCGTAAAGAGTCCATGCTACCGGATTGGCCCAGTAATACCATCTCCACCATATCGGAATTCTCTGCAAGATTATAATAAGTAAAAAAATAGCAGGATGCAAATAGAATGGATGTCACACTATCATCCTACACTCATTCGCTTTGAACAAAAATAGTAGGATGCAAATAGTGGTGGCAGTGTTTGTGAAGGGATACAAAAGAGAATATAGTTAGATGGGTCAAAAGGAGAAGTGATGATTTAACAAGGTAACAAGAGGGATTATCATAGCATTTAAAATTTACACTTGCATAGATAAATTGATATATCACAATTCACATAACTACATTCTCTCCATATATGTGGGTGTTTTCATATTTATTTAACTACTTTTGACCCTTTAACCCATTTGGCAAGTTGAAGTTTTAGCTACTTTTGTATATTTGACCCCTTGATACTTCTACACCGTGTGTGTCAAAAGGTCAAATATAGCTGCATGATAGTGTCAAAAGGTCAAGCATTTGAGTTCTACTTGATACTTTATAACTGGTATAGAAGTATCAGTTTTGTGTAAATTGACCGAGTTTAAATGAGAACAAATTACAAGTTTCAGTCTTATAACTGCATGATGGTAACGAGATAAAAAAAAGTGCATCGTGTTTCTTTAGGGGTGTCTGGATTGCTTATTTAAACAGCTCATGCTTATGTGTATAACAAGAAGCAGATAATCAGTTTACTATTATTTAACTATATCAATAATCAGTTTGAAAGAAGTAATCTCAAACCACTTATATGAAACAACCTAAACAAGCATAAGCACTCTTTCATCCAAGCACTCAAAAAGTGTTTATATGCTTTTAAAAACTAAACTATGTAAAGGGAGAGCTTGAGGTTGATTACCTTATGAGGAATCATAAAACCACTGAAAAGATTCCAAAGCATGTAAAAAGGAGCAGCAATAATGGCAGCTACATTGTGATTGGGTGTCACAGCAGTTGTCATCATCCCATAAAAAGTGAAGTATAGCATGGTTAAGTACATAAAATATATGTACCATATAAACTTCCATGTTGTCCATTCAAATGCAGCTAGGGAGTAAAATATGGTGCCGTAAATAAGTGCTTGTGCTAACACATAAGGAAACTCAATTGCACCCTACAAAAAATAAAGATAATAAAAAAAATTTAGCAAAAAGAGAACATAGAAAAGTAAAGCTAATAAATCTGTAACATTTAAGTTTTTAACCTACCAACTATTTATTAATAATATTTTTTTTATTTTCATTACTATTTGAGACATAAACACTGCCGGAAAGCTGACCTGAGCAAAGGCGAAGGGTAGAGCTGAATACATGCCTGCAGCTCTTTCTCTGTATGAAACAAATCTTTCTACAGATACAACAGGCTGAACAGCTGTGGCATTAGTAACTCCTATAAATAAAACAGCTATGTACATGGATCCCATGGCATTAAATAAATCCTGCTGATTCTCCCTGATAATTCAAAAGTAAAATAAACTAACTAGAGAGAAACATAAAATGCATAAATAAGGATTGAAGAAAGGCTTTTCCGTAGATGTGGCATTCAACCCAGTTATTCATGAACAGATGGATTTGGGTTGTGTTTTATCTCAAGTATGCAAGAAAATAGCTAAAAGGGGAAAGAGACAAATAAGTTGAAAGTTATCCAAAATCTACTTTAATTCATGCACCCTAACAAATTATTTTGTTCAAAGAGTAGATTGTTATTGTAATACTGGTGGGTCAACCCAAACCGGTCCATTTCTACCGTACTAAAAATTGAAAGTTGCATTTGGCCCATCACAGCCTCTCAAAGTATTTACAGCCTTGCAAATCTTATTATTAAAAGATTTAAACCTTGTTTAAAATAAAATATGTTTATACTGTTGTTTTGGAATTACCAAATTACAATTTCCATAATAAATCTTTGTAACTTTTAAACAGACAGAGTGATACTGATAGAGGGTCAACCCAACATGGCCCGTTAAGATCCCTAGAAAATTGACCCGTTTGACGGGTTATCCTACCCATCCATGTTGCCACACCTACTTTAGAGCATCAAAGTTAGAAATATCATGGGTTATTAAGCATTTGATACACACCGTTTAGAACCAAATCTCCAGCATATTGTTCCCAGCATGAGTGAAATGATAGAGGTGTAGAAAAAACGCACTGCGGTGTATTGTGGGTTTCGCCAATAAGAAAGGTATTGCTTCCAAAGACAAGTAGCAAACTGATCCATGTATGATCGTGAGTACTTGGTTGGAAAATGCAGTTCTTTTGAATCAATTCTTGGTTTCTTTAGCCTTTCAACCAACTGGCTATTGCGTCTGAGAAAGCATACATTAAGAATTTATTTAATAAATAACTAATCTCTCGAATATAAGAAATAATATAAAAAATAGCACATACAGAAATAACTTGGACTGCCTATAGACTTCAGCAAAGTCTACACCTAATCGGGTTTCTTCTGCTGGTGAAGTAACCTCTAACATCCATGTTGCGGGATTATGTCCAGATTTTATCTTTCTCACTCCTTCAACTGCCTACATAGCATATTTACCTCAGTTGAATTCATGAAACATGGATAAAATGATGTAAGAGAATTTATGCATTAAAAATAAACTTGTTCCAGCTTTCAATCCAACCAATTTGGCTTGTTTCATTATTTGACCCATCAGAAAAATATATATAACCCGAACCAACCTATTCACAAGTAATCAAATCCAAATTTCCACATCTAGAGGAACCCAAATAGAAAGCACATATCAATAATCATACAATAACCAAACCTCAAAATAATCGACGAGTTTGCATGATTTGGGCCCAAGTGGACCGGCATAAATGAGTTGTCCTCCTCGTTTCATAAACAAGAGCTGCATATCAAAATCAATCAGTTTGCTTTAACGATGATTCTTTATCATGAAGGGAAATAAGTTTCTTGTATCAATAAAAATAGAAAAGGTTGCAACCTCGTCAAACGCCTCGAAGATGTCAATGCTGGGTTGGTGTATTGTGCAGACAATAGTCCGGCCTGTGTTTACAATGTTTCTAACCGTCCTCATAACTATGGCTGCAGATCTTGCATCTAATCCTGACGTGGGTTCATCCATAAATACTATAGATGGGTTGGCAACTAACTCAACGGCTATTGTCAATCGTTTTCTTTGCTCGGTTGATAAGCCATCAACACCAGGCAGACCAACCAATGCACCTTTTAGCGGTGTGAGTTCAACAAGTTCCATGACTTCCTCAACAAATATCTAATACAGAAAAATCAAGTGGCTTTTGAAGGCATACGTGTAGAAGAAGATGAACTCACATTGAACAATTCATAAGAAATTGCCCTCTTAATATTTTTAAAACATATACCTTTTGTGTTTTGTTGTCAACATCTGAAGGTAAACGAAGCCAAGCAGAGAATAGAAGTGATTCTAGAACAGTCAAACAAGGCGAATGGATATCATTTTGCTCACAATAACCAGAGACTCTAGCAAAAGTCTCTTGTGACTTTGGATGTCCAGAAATATAAATGCTTCCCTCTATTACTCCACCAGTTTTTCTGCCAGCTAAAACATCCATTAAGGTTGTCTTACCAGCACCACTAACTCCCACTAATGCAGTAAGCACACCGGGCCTAAATGCTCCAGTAACATTCACCAGTAACTGTAGTCTATCTTCTATAACCCCTTGCTGCTTCAGTTCCTAAAAAAACAATTCACATAATATTAACAAAATATTTTAAAAAAATTGAGGTAACAGCAAGTTACATACCGGAGGGACATCAACGAAATAATTGATGTTACTGAATGCCATGGAAAGTGGCTGGAATGGGAGAACCATGCCTCTTTGATAAATGTTCTTCCCTGACAAATTACGATATATTATTATGATTGATCAGCTTATATGTAGAGAATTACCACATTAGAAGTTGAGGTGACAATTTCAACAAAATTACTTATGATTGGCTAATTTGGGCTCATTGTATCTCTAACCGCCCGAAAGGGTAAAAAAAATTAACTTAAAAAAGAGAAACGTTTCGAGAGTTGCCTAAAATGTAATTTTGATGCATAAAACTACCTAAAGCATTGTATTCCAAAAATTAGACTATTTCTTAAACAATACAATATACTTTATTAATGGGGTCTCTTTCACAAAGTACCAACCTACATACAAGTTTGTACCATTTGAGTCATTGTAGACCATGTAATGACCCGAACGGAGCAAAAAAAACACGTAACGACCCAAAGGGTACAAAAGGTTCACATAATGACCCAAAAGGAACAAAAAACCATCTTTTGATGACTGGGTGTGCAGAGAAAAGTATGTCCGCCTAGAACATGCAAAAGCAGAAGTACATTGGTTTTTTTGTGATTTCTTTTTGTATTTGAGACCCTAATTATTTATAGAAAAATATAAGTAAAGGTATTTCAGGAATTATATCCGCCGCATTTCAAAGTGTAAACAATTACCCATTTTAGCTCGTTAGCCAGCACGCACAAGAAGTCGGTTCTAATCTTTATTATGAAGCAATGCTTACCAGTAAAAGAGCCTGAATGCTCTAAGAACTCTCTGAGCTGAATGACAACAGGTTCACTATTCGTTTCTCCATCTTTGTCCTTGAGTTCTTTTGAAACAACAGCTTGGCTCCTTCCCAAGGCTATAAATTAAACAAAAAGCTTTAGAACTTTGTTAGCCATCTTTAGTCCTCGATGAACAATGTGTAAAGAATAAAGAAATATTATAGAGAAAGCGGAGATAGCTTACGGTTAAGGTAAGATAAAAAGAAAGTGAAAAGGGCATTGAACAAAATTGTATATCCAAGCAAGGCACCAAGACCAATCCAGTACCAATAAGTCTGAGGGAACAAACTGCGTGTTTTCAGCAACCTCTCACCTAATGTCATCGTTGATTGGTTCCCTCTCTGCAAGAAAACTTGTTTTAATAATATACATGCAATTCTAAAAAGTTAACTATCTAATTATACTATTTCTAAATATTTTTAAGACAGATAATTACTTTATCCCAAGAATGCCCAAGAAATTCATTCACAGATGCTGCATCTTGAGCATACATCAAAGGAGAAATCCAGAAACCCCAAATCCACCAACTTGGTATGCTATCTGTTACAACACAGGAAGATTATAAAACACAGTAAAGAATGTCAAAACGCCTAATATTAGTGTTGTAATCACAAAAAAATTTAAATTTACCTCTTGAAATTACATATCCGCCAAGAGCCATAACAATCAACATGGCAAAAGACCCAAAAGTATTAGCCACAATCATATTACGCCCCAAGGATCCCATCAAACGGAACAGGCCGATAGACATTTGGTGTAGGAAGAAAAACAGCAGAAACTGCTTAAGAAACCTGAAGAATTATAAATAAAAAATAAACCTTTACGATCCATCTGATGTTGACCTATAAAGGAGATCGTGTGGTATAAAAAGTACCTTGTAATATTTGGATCAAGTCCAACAACATAGTATGTAACTACCACCCAAATACCAGATTCAATGAGTGAAGTTGGAATACTTAAAACCCAAGAAGGAAGTGTATAAACCCAACAAGGATAGAAATGTAAATCTCTATGCTTGTAAATCACTGGAAGCTTTGCAACTAGCATTGAGACTTCTGTGAACCCATTAAAAAGAAGAATAACCATAGAAAAATAGAGTTCACCAAGATATAGCCCTCCATCATCAACTGTTCTATGATGCAAATTTGTCCGCAAGAAAACACTCATTGTGATGAATGCAACAAACAGAAGCTGGAAAACAGCTTTTGGTACTTAGGATCAAATTTAGCAAGTGCAATATGATACAAGATTTCAGATTTAACTTATGTTCACTAACTTGACAGTAACTCAATAGGTGGAAAAAATGGGTTAGCAATTTTTTTGTTAATAATGATTTGTGTTAGATATAATTACAATAGTACAAAAAAAGTTTAAATTTTAAGATTGAAATGATGGGAAAACCGCACAAAAGAGAAACAGACCTCACACTTTTTCCCAGTTTTAACAATAACTTCAAATTCAGCGCAAAACAGAAACCAGCTTATAACTTGCTACCAATTGAGCAATCAACCTCATGTTAACTGCTATATCCTATAAATTGATTTTGTGGCACTGTTTGATGTCATGCCAGTAGCCAATCAGATGTCACAAAAGCAAAAAATAACAGTTATGTGAAAGAATTGTTTACATGTTTGAATAATGATGCTTTTTAGAACTTTTAAATTAACTTATTATGATTCAATATCACATCCAATGGTAAATGACATATTCATACAAACTAAAATGACAAAAGAAGTAGCCATGTCGGCGATTTATTATAAATTGTCAAAAACTTTAACCTTCCACCGCTTTAACAGATCATTTATTGCCACAATCAATATTAAAATGTAACCTGGTTGCTAGAATGGTAATATAATATTATAATGCAAGTGGATTCTTATCTTGCGCTTAATTTAAAGTGGCTTACTAAACGCCCTAGCATGATGTAGAAGCTTTATTTCATTAAAATACATTGGAGTAACTTTCAACCCATCTGACCCGCACAACCCATTTGAGATTTGAGATATTAAAGTAAGATCTTTTAGCTCGATCCATTTGGCCCGTTAAGATAAAGCATAAAAATGAACCCATTTGTATAAAAAGGGGTCAAAATGGCCACCTCCAAGTAAAACCATAGTCACGTTACCTGAACGAATTTGAAAACATAGATAAAAGAATTCCGTTGCATGAGTAGCAATTGCCAATTAAAGCTTGTCTTAAGAAGTTCCCTTCTCTTTACACCATAACTAGAAGTTGACAATGCTGCTGGATGATTATATTGTCTGTCAAATGGAACACTTAATTCCTCAGCTAAGTTCTTTCCCACTCGATATGAACAAAATGCTTCAGAAAACTTTTTTACTGGAATGTAGCAATAAGGTCGATTTGGAACAGACCAATATTGTTCTTGATCCTTTTCCGAAACGACCTGTGTCATATAGTTCATGTAAATAGTAAATCAAAGAACTAGAGGCATAGATATAAGACAAGTCATTCATTTTACAATCATGTACAACTTACTTCTTGAAGGAAATCTGCAACATTCTTTCTTTGTGGACAGTGAAATCCCATAAATGCAAAGAAATCAAGAGCAGAATTTCGTGGACCTTGGTATACTATATGGCCTTCACATATGAGTATTATGTCATCAAACAAATCATAAGTTTCAGGAGCAGGTTGAAGAAGAGAAATCACTGTGGTTCCATCAAGTGCACGGGTTGAATGTCTAAGATATTGAACTATTTGATGAGTGGTTGAGCTATCAAGACCATTTGATATTTCATCCATGAGAAGAACTCTAGATGGTCCCACCAATAGTTCACCTGACAATTAATCTACACCGTTAGGCAACTATAAATATGTTACACTTCTAAACTTTAGTGACTAATGATATATAATGAGCAAAATGTCAAGAATAAGTGAAATAACATACCCGTTGTAAGCCGTTTCTTTTGCCCTCCAGAGATCCCTCTAAGCATTTCATCTCCAACCAAGGTGTTTGCACATGTATCCAAGCCTAATATCTTTGTCAAATAAAATTTAGTACTATAGAGTACACATTATATTGAAGATCCAAGCCTAGAACCTTTGTCAAATCCCCCCTTCCCTCAAGTACATGAATATATAAAAGATTAATGTATGTGGAGCCATGGAGGCCACCAAAGTATTTATCTTTTTCATCAAGGACACCCATATATTGAAACTACTTTATAAGCCAACCAAGTACGTACGTACTTTCATTTATTACCAACTTTGGCGACAAAACGGGCTTATAAAATATTGGAAAGAAATATAAGTTTAACAAGAAGTCTATGCGTCATAAGTTAAAAACTGGTGCATCTTTAAAAATATAATTTGGCATGTGTTTGGCAAAAATCGGTATAAATGAAATCAAATACATACTTGGGCAGCCTCCATATACATTATCCCATAAATCAACTAATTGGACACGCCCCTTTGTGTTAAAAAATAAGACCATCCCTAATAAACAATGGAAGTATAATACCTTTAAAATGTACTCCACAACAAGGGATGTTTCATGTCCCCCTAAAGCCAACCCCTACAAAACCAAGTATATTGATTTGTTAAATCAACAATAAATCAGAACAATGAAGACCGAAAAGCATTTAACAATGAAATCATTACTGAATGTCTCAAATACCTTCATAAAAATATCAAGATCTTCATCCGGCCTTATTCCAGCAACTTTTTCTCTTCTTGTAAGTTCCGTAAGCATATCTACAACAGAGACCTGCCATTCATTATTTTTGTACCCAAAAAAAAAGCATATTACATTTAGCATACAACATCTCCAAGAGCTTACCATATTTAAACCCAACACCTTGGCAACGTGCAGATAAGTCAAGTGTTTCTTTAACCGTCATTTCTGCAATATGCCAATCTTGTTGACTAACATAAGCCGATGTCCTCTGCGGAACAAACTCCTTAAGACCATGGCCATTGTAGGTGACTTTTCCTGACGTCTTAGAGATAATCAAGGTGTTAAATGAAGGGTTTAGAAAAACAAACCAAATAATTGCACATATACATTCCTATCATTTGGATGAGAAAAGGGCAATACTTCATGATCAAAGACAAATTTGTGTACCTTCAAATTTTGTTCAAGGCGTCCAGCCAACGCCAACAACAGAGTTGTCTTTCCAGAGCTTGGAGGACCAAGAAGCAATGTCATTCTGCATACACAAATTCACCCATCATGAATTTAACAATTTCACTGTTACTGCTAAAACAATATTTTGACTTGATGTTGCACCTTGAAGGCCTAACAATCCCACTAACATCATCCAAAATTGTCAGTTTTCTTCGATTCCCTTTGTATATCCTCAACTGTCTTAAGAAAGCCTGTTTGAAATTTAGAAAATTGCAATCAATAAGAATCCTCAATTTTTTAGTTCAAATCCTAAAATATGGTTTTCATGTTATTAACCATGGTTGTAAAATCGTGCCTAGGCACCAATTACTCGACGAGTACTCATAACTCCCCTATCAATGACGTTGCCGAGTAACCCTGCCTAGACTGAGGACTCGGCGAGTCATCCCGAGTACTCCCCGATTATCCCCGATTAGGGCCTAGCGACTTCTACAACCACCCAAGTAATAAGCATACCTCGGTCATGTTAACAATGAAATTGGTAATTGTTGGCAATGCTCTACTACCAACATGAACAAAAGTTTCCACTTTTAAATTCTGAAATCTCACTTCAATCTTCGGAAATTCCAAATCCACACTGCAATTTGAACACAAAAAAACTTCAGAAACATAGATAAAATTACAAACTAATGAATGATTCAAGCAATGAGCAAAATCACAAACAGACAAACAAAACATCATTATGTGGCACAAAACTTCAAATCAAAATTGAAATAGGGAAAATCAACTTACTCGTCAAATCTCCGTCGCATTCGATCAAAAAACAGCTTCCAATCATCGTCGGCAGAACTCAACAACCGATCTAACACCACCTTCAACTCCTCAGCTTGAAGCTTATTCACATCAACTTCCTTCGCATCTCCAACGATGTTCGTAAAAATACCTTTCCGAACTCGATTATAAGTCGGCAGCCTCTCAATCGCGGCCCATCGCAAGGCTTCTTCATCGTCACCGTCTTCCCGAAACGAGGACGATCTCGCCGACAGATTCTCAGCCGAGTTCCACATTCAAAACAACAGAAGTGGAAATTGGAGTAATGAAACCCTAGGCTAGGCTAGATTTGAATGTAAAAGCTTATCATGTAGGTAAGGATACAGGAAAAAGAAAAACAGGTGTGTTTATGTATTGTACTCTGCAATATATTAGGTTTTGGACTGGTGGTTGAGCTTAGCATTAATGGCGGGCTTTCTCTCTCTCAACACTTTTGAGCAAAACGTTAACTTTACAATAATTTTTATATTGTTCAACACTTTTCTCTTTTTTTTCCACCGGCATAACCCATACAACTTGTTCTAATAAAGAGTGTACTCGCCGATGACTTACCGCTTAACTGGTCGAGATGAGATATATAAGTCTATATAAAAATATGGAGGTTTTGTGTTAACGTTTTACATGAGAAAAATAACAGGTGTTTTCTCACATAATATGGGTTTTCTTCGTTAGTATGGGTTGGGGCCGAGGTGTAGTGTTATTAGTTGGAAAAGAGAGAGGTGGACCCAGTTATAATAATATTTTCTTACGAAGCAGTTTTGTATAATTGTCTTAAAAATCATAGCGTAGCGTGTTGTGGTAGGACAGTATCAAGATGATAATTACCTAAAGTATTTTTCATATGTGGTTGATGATTTCGGTATTATAGTTAGTAGATTTAGAAGTATGTTTATATGGTGTGATTTAGTCATTATAAAAAAAAAGTCTATATTTTTTTGTTAGTCACGCTTTTTGGGTATAGGTTTAAAAGGTTGTATATTTTGGTGGTATGGTTTTCGTTTTGTAACAACTTTGTTTCGTAACCTAACTTTCGTTAAAGTTATTAACTTTATGTAAGATCATTAAAATGTCATTGTATGAAAGAATAATGATTACTTGTGTAATTTATTAAAAATATAATTATAATAAACCCAACCCACGTTTTATGATCTAGCTTTGTATCTCTCATAGTCTTATGTATGAACCAATGTAGATTTAATTGAATACTTATTATTGAACACGAATAATGTTAATGAGGTTGGTGACTCATATTAGCAGAGACAGACATAGAAGAATACTAGGGTAGCCCGGGCTACAGCTAAACTTTTCGTGTGTTATGTAAAATTTAATGTATTTTCTCATTTTATGTTTAAGATCCATCTGAGCAAGTATTGCTAATCATTTTCAAAAAAAATGACGAGAAAACTCCTGATATTATTAATGATATGAAGGAAAGTGATGTGTTTGTATGACTATAAGGCAAAATATAAATTGAATGAATAAAATACGCAAAAACAAAATAAAATTATATGAGATGGAGCCAATTTTTTTATAGAGATATCCCTAATATTTTAGGTTGGCTCCGCCACTGTATATTAGGTAACTCACTAAGCGATAGGTGGTGTAATAATAGAAGTAGTATAGATTTGGTGTTAATAATTTACGTATATTTATTTGTTTGTTAGAAAATAATTATTTAGTTTTGAAAGATGTATGGTAAATTGACAATGGTATGTGATTTGCAAGTTGCAAGTATAAAGAGGCTACATTAATGTGCCGGAAAAGACAGAAACGAGGGAAGGGTTTGATTAGTTTTAAAAAAATGTGTTACGGTTTTGTGGCTTTTTGGTGTTGATAATGATATACTCGCATCTTGTTGTTTGGGCGGGGTGGGGTATACTCTGCATGAGATTTTAATTGTAACGGTTGGGGAGATGGTTAATTACTATTAGTGACGTAAAATCCCTCTTTCTTTGGTCAAAATTCTCCACTATAGTTTGACCTTAGTTATAAAATCATTATTATTCCCAATTTCCCATCCAGCTATATATGAATTTATTTATTTATTCAGAACCACTAGCAATATAGACTCATGCAAATTATGGTGTATGTTTCTCATTACTCCAGTGCCTTTCAAGTTTGAAGTTTAGGGAATCATATGAACTTCAAACCTTAGATACATGATATTTGAACAATATATGTTTGAATATAAATCCATAAAATAAAAAAAACTAAGGATTTCTCATTAAGGTTGTGTCATGACCAAAACGCCACCTAAGTGACGGTGATGTGACCGGTTCAAGTGGCTTTGGTCAAGTCACCATTTAGACTACATGTAATGGGCATTATGTCCATCTAATAACGCTCAATAACGTCCCTTATACCACTACGTGGTGGCGTTATGGGCAAAAAAAGTCCTAGGCGTTTTAATAATAACGCCGGTGCCCCACACAATTTCATGCACTTCCCCCACTTTTCTCACACCGTCTCTATATCTCTCTCTCTTAATAATTAATAAAGGACATTATCCCATTACACAAAACTTTAATATAATGCCCCTTGCTAAGGTGTCATCCACATGTCAAAAAATGTCCCTAAGGTGCTTTAACCATTACACATAATCTTAAAAATTATGTTTTTTATAGTTTTCAATAAACTTACGACAACTCAATATTCGCAACAAATTTATGATAAATAATAAAAAGTAACAAAAAAAAATTATCCCACAATCTGTCATTATTTTGTCGTGAACCAAAATTTATAACTAAGTTTAAAAAACTACTTTTGTGGCTAAGTCTAAATACTATAAAAAATAAGTTTGTTGCGGGTTTTTTCTACAGTTGAATTTTTAGAAAGTTTGTCGGTACTTTCGTTTGACGATAATATTACGACTATTATGTTTGTATCAAAAGATGTTATTTTTAGTAGTGAGTAGATAAATGGCAGGATGAAGAGATTTGTACGTAAGGGGATGTAATAATAAATAATGGAAGTTTGATGATAACATTTGTTTTAATGATCGAGTACGTGCTTAACACACAGCATAAGTATTGAAAAGAGAATAATACAAGTATTTTCAACCGATAAAAAAGAAGCTCGATCATTAAAAGATACGTATCTCTTAATATTCCTTAAGCTATCTAGGCCGTATATTTGAGATATTTGGGCCGCTAAAATGTTAGTACCGAACCTATAAAACTCAAATTAGAAGAACCAGCTTACTTGCTTAAGTTTGAGTGGTTCAATCACGTTGATCAATTGTTCATTATTCGAATAGGATTGAAAGACTCAGTGTTTTGTGGTTTTTGTTATTCCCGTGAATCGAGGATGATTCGACCAGCAACTGAAGTGGGTCAACTTTTTGTCTTCGGCCAAAAAAAATTCTTGTTGGTCGAGCTTTCGACAAAAAAGCGAAACAAATTCTCTTATCTAAGCTTCTTCCCCATGCATGAGCTCCTCCCATGGTATATGGTTCAACCACACCCGGTTCAACAAAATGATTGAGAACTACAAGACGGGGTCGAAATACATAGTTAGGTTTGTTTATTCGGTTTGTGTATTTGAAGTGTATACCTATAGTGGATTCATTAAAGTTTGTTGTGGGTTGAAGAGTGACACCTCCTACAACGTGCCAAGCACCATATTTTTTTCTTTCTAAAACGCCCGATGGGTACGTGGTACGTGGTAGGGACTCTTTGGAGACTTATTGAAAGAGGAAAATTCATGGTTAATTGAAAAAGACATTGGATTGATTGAATGGCATTGGTTGTAAAATGCAAGTCAAAGGGGAGGGGGTGTTTTATACTAACACCTTCCCAAAAATAACACCACTCGCAAATCGCAATGGTGCTGAATGTGATAATCCCAATGCGACAAGTTTGTATGGTTTTAAATACTTTTAATATTCATGTTACCCTGATTTATATCAAACATTAACATTTGTACTTTAGGATTTATTTCACGAAACATTTAAGGAAAAATTTCATATATATTCTTATAAAATTAAACATATCATATTTATTCAATCAACAAAAATAATTATATATGTTTAAATAAATGATTAATTTTGTTTCGTGACTATTCCATCACTACTATTTGTATAGTCTTTCTAACTTTATTCTTAACAATTAGAAATATATCTTTCAGTTTGATGATACACAAAAACATTTACTTAATTAAATTGTTAACTTGTAGTTTTCTGATCGATATGATTAAATCGTTAACCTTCAATTTTTAAATATGAATTCCTATTGTATTGGTTTTGTGGGAATGGTTAAGAATGCAATTTTCATTTTCATTCATACTCTTGACTTCCTTTTGGAAAATCAATTTCAAATTCTAAAATTATGATGATCAACGTCAAATTCAAAATTTTGTTATAATATATCAACAAACAAAAAGTTTTAAGTAATTACTTTTTTTATGAAATGAGTTAATGTAATATTAAAAAAAGATATCGTTTATGGGTAAATGTAAAAATTTATAATTGTAAATGGTGTATGTAAAATTTTCTTAAGTCTTGAATAGATAAGGTTAAAAGAATCATTTAATTTGTTAAATGGTATTTATTGAGATGGATAAATTTGACATTTTAACCGTTTTTAAATGTATATATAATATGTGTTGTTTTGTTTGGGTATATAAAATATATTTAAAGTCAGGTGTATAAGTTCACACTATTTTTAAAGCTTCATCTTATACTGTTAGGTTTTAATAACTTAATCTTCATAAATTAATACCATAACTTGAGATTTCATCATGAATCTGTATTAATAAAAGGAATATATTTCAAAAATAAGAAAAAAGAACTGAGTCGAAAACAAAAAAACGAATAAAAAGAAAATCGAGTTAAACACAAAACAAATTAGAATTTATATTTGTACTTATACGTTTGAGTTGTAAATGTAACATTATGTACCGTTCATTATTACATATTTATTTAGTACCATATTATAATTATAATTTAATTGCATCATTTTTTTTTATCAAACTCCATGTATCATATATACGAGATATAATTCAGTTAACATAGTAGGCGTGTATTGTTAATAATTCAAAATATTAATTTTACTGTTGTTACAATATAATGTAACACGAGGGCATCGCTTAGCTTGTTGGCTTACTAGTTACATGTGTTTGCAATTTATATGACTTGTGTTCCTAGCTAAGCTAGGTATGAAGATAGATATATAAAGGATGAGATTTCAAAATAAAATGTTTGCTTTTGTAAATATTATGTAAATAATTTTACTAACAGGAGATTTACTCATAATAAAAAATTAAAATAATTTAGTTAAAAAATAAACATGTTTCTTGAGAGCGTTGCTCTTAGATCCGGTAGATGGATGAGGCTTCAAACTCGATTATTGTACCGCATCTGAGTATAACAGTTTTTTCATTGAGAAAATCGTTTTTGGAAAAAAATACGATACCATGAGATAAGAAAGTATACACGTTGTTTGGTGTACAAGTCGAAATCATAACTAAAGAATCTTCTTAACCACTAAATCGGCCATTGTATGTCATTCATTATTGACATCTAAACAAAAAGAACGTCAAGATTGAAATTAATTGATGGCCACAATTATGCCTTGAGAGTAATGCAATAATATCATCTTTGAAAAATTAGGAAAATGTATATATGAAGGAATTTGGGTCAGGAGTCGGGTTTTATACTTATGTGGTTATTAGTCCAACCAT
Organism: Tagetes erecta; assembly: GCA_030867185.1. NCBI lineage: Eukaryota > Viridiplantae > Streptophyta > Magnoliopsida > Asterales > Asteraceae > Tagetes > Tagetes erecta. The sequence goes on from CM061492.1 coordinate 4,377,693, forward strand.
CTAATTACTCATTAAGATTTAAATTATTTTATCTTATATATATGTTGGCTTTATATATAACTCTACATAGCTTAAAAGTTAGGGTTACAGTCTTATAAGAGTATAACCGTATCGTCGAACTTTAGAATTTTATCTTTTAGTTTTAGTATTAGAGTTTAGGTATTTTTTTAATGGGGGGTGGGGTGTGGTATTAGGTTTTTGAAAGTAGGGTTTAGGTCGATCCGAATGAGATTTTAATTTTAAATATTCAACAAGACGATTCCAACACCGTTGAAACAAGGTCAATCGAAATTCGTTTGATCGTCTTTTTACGCCTTTGTATATTTGAAAGTCTTTTTAGTACATAATTAACCTCACCCTAAAAGTTAACTTAAATTGATATATTTTTTCATCTTATGTTTTATCCACGGTTGCATGGGAGTATGGAACACATCACGCATGCATTTTAGTATACTAGATTAGTACCTGTGTACTACACGGATTTTAGTTTTATAGGTTTTAACTCAATTTATATATCAAATTTATTTTTAACATATCTCTTATTAAATTGATTTGGATATTTACAAATATATTCATATAAAAAATCATATGTTACAATAAATGATATGATTTATAATAGTTGGTAAATTTTTATTGGAACATATTGGGTTAGGAGATAATTCATGATAATTGTAAATTTTTTTATTTGAACATATCGAGTTATGAGATAAGTAATGATAATTGGTAAAACTTTAATTTGAACATATCGGGTTAAGATAAATCATAATAATTGATAAGTTTTTTATTTGAACATATCAGGTTAGGAGATAATTCATGATACTTGGTACATATCGGGTTAATATATAGATCATGATAATTGGTAAATTTTGTATTTGAACATATCGGGTTAGGAGATAATTGATGATAATTTGTGAATTTTAATTTAAACATATCGGGTTATTTCGAATATGGAGCATACCTTGACCCGTCTAAAAATTCTCCATCAAATTAATTAGAACATGACACCTAAGCAAAATCCTATGTGGAGTAGTTAAAATGGTGACATGTGGATGTGTTACTCAATTATTAAAATAGGTAGATTACTATTAGCCAACTATTTGATCACTTATCGTTAAGTCCTTAAATAAGATTCAACTTAACTTTAGCCAAACCTTTGCAATTTTATTTTACTATGCATCATTTTTTATATGATATGTTTTTAGCTTTTGCTGATGAAATTTTCTTGGTTTAACACTGCAAGTGAATAAAAACGGCCACGAGTTATGTTTGTTAGTAAATGATAGATACTAGATAGCACATGTTATTGGATTGTATGTTGAGGGCTGAGTAGCAACACAATATAAAATTTAGAAATCGTGACATTAATGTGATTAAATATGTTATTATAACTAACGACATCGTTATTTTAACTTGTTTATTTTAAAAAAGTTTTGCTACTATTTACAATTAACAATTTATATAAAACAAAAAATAATATTTTTTATTTGAACTCATTGAAATAATTACTCTATCATATTGGTATTTTAAAAACTATGATCAAATGATCAATATTAATATGTTTATTATATACTATGATTAAATGGAAGATATTAGACGAAGTTATTTAAACACCAATATTCTATGACATTTTAAATAACAATAAGTGATACAATAACAAAGACCATATACATACGTAGAATATGCCTAATAACATATTTAATCGAATGAATGAAATCATACCAAATTCGGAAACGCTAATTATGAGAAAATGTCAAAAATAATAGTTGTGAAATAATAAATTGTAATAAATAAGGTAGGTGTAGTCGTTATTGATCCATGTGTTTCATAAATGATAAATGTTTACTTTTCGAAGACTACATGGAACAATTTCACACTTTCTTCGAGTTTTTTACCAAAATAGTGTAGTTTGAAAACTTATTTACCAATTTAGTGTACTTGAAAACTTAATTACCAAAATGGGTGTTTTTTTAAATTTCTTTATTTTTCACTCCTTTTCTTATTGAATATTTTAATTCTTGAACATTACATTTAACTAATCCATCCTTTACTTTTTTTCCTACTTTTTATTTAATTAAACTATATCAACTTATTTAATTAAACTATATCAACCTTCCTGCTTTTATTATAGTCTCTCTTTATATACTAACTCAATATTGGTACCGATGTTACAGCATGACATATATTTGTGTTTTTAAGTTAATACATAACTTTTTTCTTAAAAAAAATATATTTCTCAACTAAAAAAGATAATTTTTTTTTCTACTCATATTCATACGTACAATAACACAAATGCCACCAAATCTAGTTTTGCAAACCAATTTCTATTAAATATATGAAAACACATAATTTTTTTACGAGCTCATTTGTAATTAAACATGGTTCTATACTTCTATTAGTTCCCTTAGGTTCGATCTTGTCTTCGTCAATATTTCAACCGTAACACAATATGCAATATAAGGATATGTATATCCACTTAGAACGTTTTTAAACAAAACTCATGGTTTTATATGAATGATTTTACAAACAAAGGTGTTTAGAAAAGATAAAAAAATGTTAAAATAACAAATGGTTTGAAAAGGATGTTTAGAATCCTTCCGGTTTTATAAATGGTGTTAAAAAAAATAGACACTTTATTGAAGGACGTTTCAAAAAGTGAGATTTTATAAACGAATGGTTACATAAACCCAAATGATTTTATAAAAGTAGAGTTTTTATCACAAGTAAAATAAATAAATAAAAGTTATATTTAAAAACTTACAGAGAAATATAAAAAATGTTCTGTCAAAAAATGTTGAAAAAATAAAATACATATTTTAATGCTACCATAAAACATATTGTTTTTAAAAGAATTGAAAACATTAAATAAACTTTTACAAAATATCAAATAAGAGAAGGAGTGAGAAACAATAAAATCTCAAAAAGTGTCCATTTTGGTAAATAAGTTTTTAAGTACACCAAATTGGTAAATAAGTTTTTAAACTACACTATTTTGGAAAAAAACTCCACTTTCTTCTTCTTTCAAATCAACAATAAATCGATGGCCCATGTGATAGAATATATAAGTGTAAATTACATAATTCCTACTTTATGTATACGCACATTGTTAACCATATATAAGCATATAATTTATCGTTTACTTTTATGGTGTGTATTTTTCACTAAGCACCATGTTAGATTTATTTTCCATTAAATTTTTCTGACAGTGAAACGAATAAAGTTCGGTTACCCAGGGAAATTTAATGGCGAAAGGCGACCTCAAACGTTCTGCAAACACAAACAGCGTTAGGTAGCTGAAGTCCACCTATTAAAATCGACTCCAATTTGGGGGAAACTCATTAATCCGTCCGTAGGCACGACAACAAGCTAGCGGTAAAACCCGTTTGGCTCAAAGATCAAACTTATGTTGCCACAAGTCTTCCATATATTTGTATTTTTCCTTGAAAGGAATTGTTTTTGTGTTTATTGAAGTTAAATGACACAACCGCCAATTTGAAGTGTTACTAAATAACATAATTTGTAGTGCGCTCGTTATTTTAAAGGGGGTGGTGGCAATAGCGGAGCTAGCCTGGAATATTAGAGGTTTACCTTGAAATACAATTATCCTACACTTTTACAGTTTTTTTGCGACACGTACTCGTACAAATTTTTTAGGTACACTCATACAAAACATTATTTTTTTGCATATCATTACAATATCCGGAGTTCTATCATCATTTTCCTGAAAATTATTAACAGTGTTTAGACAATTTTAACAAATATTATTATTTTCTTGACATTTTTCAACCAACTTTGACAATAAAAGTATGTTTTGATTGTTTAAGGATAGCATTTTAAGTGCTCAAGTGTATCATAAACATAAAACAGAAAAAAAATCAAATTTTACATTACGCACAAAAAGTCGACTATCTTACATCCGCCCATGGGTGGTGGTGACTGGTGAGGACTGATATTAGTAACTAATTTCAAAATTCGTCTTTTAGTTAGAATACACGAATAGTTACTTTAAGATAAAAAGACAAAACACCAGTATAACGAGATGTTTAAGAGTTCTATTAAAGAATGAAAGAAAAAAGCTGTGACGAAAACATTTTATAGGTAAGGCTCACGAGTTTGATGGCTAAATGATAGAGTCCAACACATATCAACTATAGTTGGAACTAACTATTATTTGAAAGTCATTAGACGGGTCAAGAAAGGTTACAAGCTAGTGTTGTGTTTCGATAATATTTCCAATTCTATTAGTTATTTACACAATTTACTTAATATTTGTTTAGAGACTAAACTTTAAATGGAGTTGTAAGAGATTTTTCTGTTTTTAATAAAAACACATGGTGGTTATTCTTATTCTCACTCCATGCCCAAAAATTTCTAAATCGGTTATAATCACCCTTTAAAGGTTTTTAAATAAAGTGTAAGAATTTTAAGTGTTACGTATTTACATGTAGTTGACTGACTAAGAAACTTGTAAAAATTTTTGGCGTTACAACATATAACAACGTAAGCTAAAAACTAATAAAAAAATAACGAGTTGAATAAAGTTTATACAATTAAAAACAACTAATAATTTTATGAATACATCGTGCTTTTGTTTTTGTTTTTCTAATTTAAAAATGCCATGTTTTATAAATTTTTAAATGCATCTTTATGATATACTTATTTTTATCTATGTTAAAATAAATCTTATTCAAAACAAAGTTTTCGTGAAAAATACGAGTCATCAAAGCACGAGTGTACAATGTAAAACCTGCCAATTATTTGTGTTTTGTTTTTTATGTTTTTTTTCCTATTACAACATATAGAATATGATGTTTTATAAAATCTCGCATTTGTCATATATCGGGATGTGCTTTTTTTAAATTACCTCCATAACGTGTTTTTGTATTTATGTTTTGATTTTTAAAACAAAGTCACAATAACTTCATACTATTCTCTTTACGTATTCTAGCATGACAATATCATTATCACAATATGTGACCACCGCCACCTCACTGATTTTCATGACAAGTCAAATGAATGCTCAATTGCTCATGTTGATCATTATAAATATCATCTTGTCAGGATTATTACATCAACAAGTAGATGTATCTCTAATGTGGTATGCTATTTGAGTATGATATTACTAGATTTGATGTGTTCAACAAAAGGACAATCCCATCCACTTCCTTCTTAACTTCATGATCTCTTACCCAACATCCATTTTTTTTATCACCTTCACAACTCTATTATTCATATTAGTTGGTACTCACAACATATAGATTTACAAATCAGGACATATCGACTTGATCACTAATTACTGAAGAATAGTCGCCAGGTCTTCAACATTGTTTTATCATCATAAATAGATTCAAGATGAAGCACCAACTTGACCAGCTCATTCGAACTGACCCACTACATTGTTGTTGCAACTTGCAACATATGACAACATCCATGGGACCTTGATAGAAGAAGGTTGTTTTACAATGCAACACAACACATCACACATAACTCATAAGCATGTTATTAGTACATTTTCTAATTTTTATTCTATGCAAGCTATTGCATATACAGCAATTAAAATGCCAACAGTTACAATCTTCAAATCAAGCACCACTATGAACTATAACTATTTTGCCTAAAGGTAAAAATAAATTTGCATATTTTTAGCAAGAAAGCCTGTTTAAACTAAAACTTTGTTACGAAAATGATTTTTAGTTATTTAAAGTTCTTAAAAAACAACATAATCGACCTGTCAATGTATAAACTCCTTTTTCTTCTAACAAAACGATGAAACCGAACATAACTTGGTTTTTATTTACCAACTTTTTGCCTAATATGTTCTACTTCATTTTGCTTTTTAGCAAATGAAAAAGAGGTTACATCAAGGGGTGTTTGTGAAAGTGATTATTGCAACATTTAAAAATCAAAACATGATACTTAGGTATCTATAATCTATAATAAAATATAATAAAACAAACCCATTTTTGCCATGTGTCATCTTCTTAGCAAGTCTAACCCTTAATTGCTTACTTGGCTTAATCTTAATATACTTATGCTGACTTGGTATTAATGTTTAGAAGGTTAGGGTTTGTATGAAAATTCATTCCTGCCGCCACACCTAAGAGAAAAGTCCACATCCATTCTATAATCATTATCATCTTTTACCGATCAATTTTGCAACTTTCTGCCATTGTTAATCATCCTTCATCTTGTCTTGAGTTTTCAAGTGCTGAAGAAGAGGACATCACCAGGTTTAGCAGATCTGATTTTCCTTCTTTTAAAGTTCTTTATGTGTTCATCATGTATGTGATTATGGCTTTATTTCAATTCGATTTGTCAGATGTTTTTTTTTGTTTCTTATCGTTTTTGTAAGAACTATGATTTTAAAACCTTATTCAACAATCATATAATCAATTCTCATGTTTCGTAAACCCTGATCAATCTAATAATATGGTTATTAGATTGATTTTGTTTTCATGTTTGTGCTTTTGATATCTAGGGTTTAAGTTTTGGTTTACGCTTTTCTACTTTTATCAATGTTTTTTTGTTTATTTATGTTGCAACTCACAGACTAGAAACTTTCAATATCTTTCTTTAACAATTAGGTGAATATATTTCATTTTGATTTTACAGGTTGATTTGAGTATTACAAGTAAGTTTATTACTACTTAAAAAACAAAAAAATAAGACTGTAAGAACTAAAAGTCTCATGTTTTTGGTGCAGGGTGTGGTTCCAAAGTTGGAGATAATGACGATTTCATATATGGTGAACTTGAAGGAGGTATGGCCTTGTGAAGTTACTGATAAATGTTATAAAGTGTGCACATTTGAAGTTGAGAAAATGGATTTTAACCTCTCAAACTAAACTTAGTGATTCAGCTTCAAAGTTTCAAATTAACAGCACAAGGTTTAGTCATTTGTGGGCAAAATGACACCTATCAAGAACATGAGACAGATTGATGTGAGTTGCTGTAAAAGTCTTGTGAATGTTTTTCCAAGCAATCCGATGCAATTACTTATTCATTTGGAACGGGTTGAAGTTATATATTGTGATTCGCTTGAAGCGTTATTCAATATCGACTTGGTTAAGAATAGCCAAGAGCAAGAGCAAGAGACCAAAATATCATACTATTATTCAATTGGTTAATTAATAAAGAGAAAAAAGATTGTTAGTGGACTAGAAACTTTCAATATCTTTCTTCAAAGCTCTAAAGCTCTACATTTAACACAAACAATTGATTTGGTTTTTAAAATCACCAATTTCTTTTATTTTTAATGTTCTTAATTTGTTTGTTAGTAATACATTCAGCCTATTCATAACTCTCAGTCACTTTCACTTGCTTTACTATGCTTCCATCTTCATACTTTACTTTTTTTTCATTTACTATTCTTGAATGTGCGGTTTATATTTAGTAAGTTTGTGTTATATTGATAAATATCATGTGGGTAGTAATTAAATTTGATTGTTTATGTGATCTTGTATTGAATTTGGGATGATCTTTTGGTGAATAGAAGCATAACATGGAAGGACTTGGGGGAATGGGTTTGATTGGGGAAAACTTTGAGGGCAATCTTGGAAGGGTTAGAGGAGATGAAAATAAAAGCAGGTCTGGTGGAAGTGATAACTTAGAAGGTGAATCTGGTGATGAACAAGATGTGCCAAATGACTCTTCGTCGAGTTCTCGCAGCAGGCGACAAAAGTATCACCGCCAGACGTCTTACCAAATTCAAGAGCTCGAAGCGTAATGCTCTTAATTATTGATTGTTTTTAGATGGAGTCAGAACTTGAAAGTTTTAAATCTTGTGTTAAAACTTAAAAACAATCATTGCTGATTCAAGATGGTAAAATAATCATCACCGTTGAATAATCAAATGGTGGTAACTAATATGTTATGGATGTTTGCCAGAAACTTAACATTATTGTATTACCTTTACCATCTTTTGGTCCCAGTGAAGAAACTTTACCAGCTCTGATTATCGTCTCCCATTTGTTATCATAACTCATTTAATTTTTTTGTTTTGATGCAATATTTCTTTTTATTGTCAATTGTCAGAAAGAGAAATGATCGCCTTGGCCTATATTAGAAAATATATTGCACTATGAATCTAAGAATACGTGGGGCGTTTATTACATGCCGACGGACCGGGGGGCGGCTGTTTCCTCAATCTATAAAAATGCTACTCATTGTTTGTGAAAATTAATTCAATGACTGATTTCACAGCAAATTCATTTGACTTATATTTATGTATTCAACTAAACAAAATAATTCATTAGTCATAAATTTGTTATAATTTTTCAGTAGCCTAATCAACTCTATAAATATAAATTGAAAACAAATTTACAAGAATAAGCTAATCAAATTTCAAAATTAAATATACGACAATAACAATTGGAAAATTTCCTTTTTTAAAAGCTAATTCAAATCAAATTTTGACTTTTTTAATTTCAATTAGCTTTCAAGTAAAACTCAAACATCATTTATTCATTCCAAAAATAATACTATATAACCTAATGTAAATTATTTTATGTTTCGTCAATCTTTGTTTTACAATTTTTTTAAATCTATTTGTATTATTCATGAGTTTTTTTGTCTATCTTATCAACAAATATGATATTTTTAATTATTTTTATTATAAGCAAATCCCGTGTTAAACACGGGTCTCTAACCTAGTACCATAATGATTAAAGCTAAATATGTTACATAGCAGTTTTATTGTTGCAACTTTTTGCCTATCATTTATTACAAACAATATTTTAGCTCTAAAGTGTCATAATCAGATTGTAAAACTATTTGTAACACACCAAAAGACCGGTAACAACTACTTTAATGATGAGATGTTTTGATGTAAAAAAGCACTTATCAGGCTAACTTTCCATTTACCTTAAAATTATAATTACTATTATCGTAAAATAGCATGTTCATTTTTTAAGAAGTGACTTAATGTAGGTGATTTATTGATTTAACATCAAGCACGTTCAAATGAGCGCACCCACCTACCGGACATGACCAAAACCGCTACCACCTTGCATTTTGACCAGCTAATCAATGACTCGGCTCGCCAATCTTGCCAAAAAGAATATCAAACTTAAAAAGTGTAATCGTCAAATACTCGTAATCTGGTTATTGCAACATCAAATCTAGATATTAGAGCACACACACTCTAGAGATGCATAAACAAGTTTTTGGCCAAATCGTTTTTGAACAACAAAAGTGTAAACATTTTTCGGTCAGACTGGTATGAGTTTGGAACCGGTTCTTGAAAAGGATTTGACCGGTTTCAAAAGTGGTTTGAAACCTGTTTTTTCACCGGTTTGATTCTGGTTTTACATAAAAAATTACAAACAGATTTTAACAGTAAAGTCCGGGTTGACCGGTTTTAAAATCACTTCCGGTTAACCGAAGCCCAACAACTGGCTCTAAAAGGCTAAAACACATCAGCTGATCATATGATCGAACACCTGGTATGCATTCATAGACATGGCTACTTCTTCATCTCCATCTCCATCTTCTTCCTCCTCTTCGTCGGAGCTTTTCATTCAAACCCTAACTAACAGCGGCTGGTGTTTTCAAGACACAAATCAAATCAAAACCCTAATAGAAACAAAATTCTCCGAAACTCCTCATTCCACCACTATTCGCTCCATTGAATCAGAGCTATGTAACTTGGACTTACGAACAATCGGAGGGAAATCGTTGCCTGATGCCTCCACTCTTCGCAAATCTACTCATTTTCAGGGGCCCAAAGTTCTTCAGGTAAACACATGTGTTTGCAAATCAATTTGTTTTTAGTTTGTTACTTAGGCACCAGCAGATAAATGATTTGTATAACAACTATTGTTCATGTGTTATTGACTTATTGTGTTTGTTTATCTATGATTTTTGTTCTGGAAAGTGAATTGTAGATACCTGGTGTTTTTGTGCAGGTGTCTTCTGCAAGGGACATAAGTAAAAGTAGTATATCTGAGAGTTCAGGGGGTTCGAACGGTAAACGGTTAGTGAGATTGAAGCTTACTGATGGACATTCGGATGTGAATGCTATAGAGTTCACTCATATTCCTTCACTTCCTGATAATGTTGTTCCAGGCACAAAGGTACTGATAATGTTTCTTAGTTAATACATTTAGAATGTGTTGAATTCTAGTTCAGTACAGCTTCATTTGGTGATTATGGATTATGGTCTTGCTCTCGAGGGATTGATGCTTTAGTTTTTGGATTATCAATTGATGCTAAGTTTCGGATATGTGGAATTTTATCTTGATGTTTTTCAAGATTGATCTTAAAGAGCTACACAGCAAAGTATGTACCCATAGTTTCAAAAAAGTTTGATCTTGAAGTGAAAAATACAAAATGTGGATAACAGATTATGTTTTTACTGTTATTTAGATGCATATTATCTGGTTAATAACTTGTAGCTTTATAACTCATGTGAGAATTAAACAGACACAAAAAGTATCTAGCTCACAGGTGGTCCTACAAACAATGTACATAGTGAGACTAAACTGCTCATTTTTTCTTAATGTTTTCTGCATCCTTCAAGATTGATAGTTAATTTGGTTTTCCTGCAATGTAATAGATAGACCATAGATGGAGGAGGTTGAGTGTTTACTAAAAAGTTTTATTGCAAACAAACATATAGCCCGCTTTTGGTTCAAGTAACATATATGCTAACATGGTACGCCGTCATTGAGACATTAATATCTATGCATACATGGTATGTGGTCATTTTGCGGCCCCTATGCATGCTTCCTCGACTGTGCACATATTTGAGTTCGTGCGTTTTTATTTGATAATTGATTGCCATGAGGTCAAACATACCAAAATTTAATCAGTTTTTTTCTAGTAATTACGCTGCCGCGTCATCGTGTCCATGCAACTGGGTCAATGAAACCTCATTTTCTTACAAGATTTATCTTGCTATATAATTTCTGTTGTAGGAGGGTAACCTGTCATTCTTTTGTTGGTTTTTTTCACAGGTCCGTTTGGAAAATAAAGTTGTAATGCACAGCGGTATTTTATGCTTAAATGCAAAGGTAGTAACTGTTCTTGGAGGCATTGTTCCATCATTATATGAAGAGTGGGAGATGAACCAAAAATATGCTGGGTTTACACGCTCAACGTTAAAACCGGCACAAGGTGATGGCATTGGTGGGCCACCACCTTTCCAGAAGTTTCAGACCGGGCCACCTTCACGCCGGATCAATCAACAAAGCAGATCTTCTGGTTCATATAACATCTTCTTCTCTGAAATGGCATACCTGTTCATTTAGAAACTTCCTTTTTATTTCAAGACTTCAAGTTCTCAAATGTTATCTGTATTCTTATTTTTAGTTTCTTGTTGATCAATTGCAGATAATTCCAAGGCAACATCTCATGCTTATGGATCCACTGGTCCTTTACAGACAAGTGGGTCTCGGGTTTCGGATCAAAAAGCCAATAGCAGGGATGATAATGTAAAACCAGGCTCTCTTAATGAGAAAAAGGAAGAAAAACAACCTGCTACTGAAGCAAGACCAAAAGAAGGTTTGTATATAATAAATTTAAACTATGATGAATTAAGTTGCTTAACCAATATAATGGTCAAATATAATGTTCTGTCATTTCTCCAGTACATAGATACAACTCTTTTTTAATTTTGCTCACTTTCTATAATATAATCATACTGATTGAGGTTTTTTTCTTGGTTACAGTTGCTGAGTCTGCTCCTGTGCAAAATCAGGCTGCTGCACAAAAGCTTCTACAGAAAATGAGTATTTCTAATCGAAATGAAGGGCATTCTAGAGGTTGGAAGCAAAGAGGGAGGGGTAAGGAGGAAAATGAATCTGCTGTTCTAACTCTAGATGAATGGGAGAGAAAAAGAGCCATTGGGAGCTCTTCATTTAGACAAGAAAACCGTAATGTTAATCAAGATGAGGATCTCGCACGTCAGCTTCAAAACCAATTTGATTTGGAAGATTTTCAGGTTAGCATTCCTTCTTGCTTGAGATATGTTGTTATATTCTGCCTACAGCCTTATGTAAAGGTGACAATGTGGGTGGGGTCGATCAGGCTGTGTGATTTGTTAGCGCATTTGGATGAAGACCGGTAAGTTTTATTACACATCAAAACGGGCCGGGTTGGATTGAACCAAAACACTTTTTTGTTATGGTTTGGCTGGATTCTCTATAAATACTAACATGTAAAGTATGATTGCATAAATGATTTAATTTCAATAAAAATCTTTATGTTTTTGTAGAAAATGTTAAGGAAACTTTATGCATTAAATTTACATTTTGCCGACCTTTGACCGGTTTCTTTTTGAGCTAATATTTGTTTTTGGGCAATTATATATACCTTTTAAACTTGCATAATATTACCCATAAAAAAAAGATGATATCAAATATACTCATTTAAAATACTCAAATTTTCATATTTACCCATTCACTAACTACAATATACAATATGACCATCTACCCTTCTCTATCTCTTCACACTCCAAAATCTCATATCCTAATGCATGTTATGATGCCAAAAGTTTGAAAATGGACATATTGGATATTATGGTTTTTTGTTGGGAAACATGATATTGTACTAGTTTTAATGGAGAATATATAATATTATCACTTTGTTCTTTTTATCCACGGAGGATAAGACCATAGCCCAAATCAACCCACTCCCAAGTACTAAATGTGTCCAAATTGCTATTTCTAGTCTTTTGGCAAAGAAGTCAACTTTCCTTTTGTAAGAATTTATCAACTGTTGCTCAATGTGAAAAGGGTATATGTATATCCGTATATGCTATATGAATATTATTTAAATTATCTGAATGATGACTTTTTAACATTGTAAGTTGTGATTGCCTATTGGTTCAGGATCATCATGATCATCATGGTCAACATGTAACAGCAGCAGATGATATTAGGATGAGCATGTTTAGTTTCGAACGAGATGATCCTGGCGCCCACGGTAGGGGAGAATTCAAAGGAAGGGGAAGAGGTAGGAGAAGAGGGAGGGGACGTGGCAGAGGTGGATAATACTTGGGCTTGATCGCACTATCAGGTAACTATATCAATTGTTGAGACATTTCCTGAATCTTGATGCTCTAGTTGCATTGCGATTAACAAGTTCCAAAAACAGATGTTTAAAAACTTTAGAACTATATAGTTTTTACCCTTTCAAAACAATAAAAACATCATATTTGTTATTTATTTGTTCCGTTGTGGATGAAATTAAATCGGTGCTTAAAACATATTGTTTCTTTGAATTAACGTTGGAAACATAATGCGCCTAGATGGTTCATGATATAATACTGTTTTTTTCCTATTCGCTTATTTAGTGAAACAAATTGTGATAACTAATTGCTTTTGTTTTAGCTACTCTGGAATTGGTAAAATGTCATATTCTTAGTGTTTTGAAAGGGTAAATACTTGGAAACCCCTAATTTCGGTTATTAACTAATTTGACTGTTGAAATGCCGCATTTTTAGCTTTTAATACAGTTGTTAATAGAACGTAGACGTGTTTTGGATGGCTAAAGATCACTTGACCCATTTTGCCACCTAACTCTGACTGCAATTTAAAGAATGGTGTAACTGACCCTGACATTTACTAATGCATCACTCCCTCAGGTTGTTGCTAAACCTTGACCAACTGTGAAGAGGATCCAGTCTGCTACTTGACTGTGTAGCATAAACATGTGATCCATTATCATAAACTATTTTCAAGAAAAGTGGCAACCTTCCTATGCTTCTGCAATCTTGCATGTTCAGTAATTCTTGTGCCATAAAGCGGAACTATATTCGTGAGAAAAAAAACGGTTAAAACGTCAAAGATATTAACGATTTGCTGGATCTTTTGTCTTGATTTGCGCTTGTTACCCGTCCAGACAGACTGTATTTGTAGGCGTGTCACAGAAGTGTATTTTATTATGTGAACCCTAGTGTATTTTTGTTTCTTTAAAAAATTAGTTTTTTTGACAAATTGTTGAAGGTGGCAAAATCGGTTAGTTGGGTTACCTGTAAAAATTTTGTTTATTTTTTAAAACAATTAATGTTTTATGATTAGTTAATGATTTTTAGCTAGAAAAAAACTATATACCATTCCGTTGACTTTGACTCATTTATATTTTAAGCTAGTTTTTTATTCATTTGGTTATATAGTAAGCAATGTGGTTTTGGCGAATTTGGTGGTTATGCCTTTTTTCTATCCATTTGGGTAATTACATGGGTAATTATAGCACAATAAACACACAAGATAATATCCAGACAGACAGGTACAAACATACCTTATTACTGCAAAGCTTTATATAAGTGAGATTAACAAACTTACAGCAGATCTTAATGCATGATGGCGGGCATACTAAAGAAGCATCAAACAACAAATCCGATTCTGTAACAAGAATAACATAAATTCATTGCATACCTCATCAATATTTTGATATAATCTTTCCAAAATGAAAAAAACACTTGCCACAGAAACATCAAGTTCATAAGCTGCAAAGCAATGCACTGGGGATTATTGACGGTAGAGGTTACATTGGCCACGACATTATTTCACACTGATTTGATTATGTTGTCTAGGACCTCTGCATTTTGAACGCAGGCCTTTCACTTCGTTTCTTAACCAAATGGCACAGATAAACAATATGCAAGCAAAAATACAAATTATACCAGATACCGTAGTTTGTCAGTCCAAATAGTGACACGTACACCTCTTGACCATATATATTCGGTTCTGGATGTTGATGATACGAAAAGTTGGTTTCCCCACCCCACGAGATGTGACTCCTGTATATGAAATACTCCTGAAAACGTATTGGTTACGTATTTTGGATAAACACGTAATCCAATTAGATATACCCGGTTAGATACCCGACATAAATTATTCAAAATATGTTATACTCGTTTACCTAATTAGATATACCATAGTTACCTAATACGGGGTACGCTCCGGTACGGGTACGCGGTTCGGGTACGCAATTCGCTAGAGTTAATGTATTCGGTACGGAGGGGGGTAGGTTCATTTCGGTACGAACCGGTACGATGTACCATGTAGTTCGGTTCGGGTTACCCAAATCATGGCTAATATATTATGTAGTAATTATACTTCATATATATATATATTATATATTTAAATAACATTAGTTTATACTCTTTATGTATTAATTTACTAGTTTAGGGAAAATTTGTAAATTTACAAATAGGTAGGGGTTAAAATGCTAAAACTGACAAACTTAAACCTAAAGCACCACAAACCCACGTTATCCTCTCACTTTCTTATTCTGGTTAACGGCGTCGGAGTAGACGTCGGAACTGTAAAATCCATCACCCTCAAAACACCTCTGATTAGTCAAAACGGATGTTTAATTGAACTTGTGGCACATCAATTTCAGTTTCGATGTTCCAAACACCCCAACTGTTGTCCACGATTCCGTTTAACATTCCCGTTTAGCGACATAAACGTACCATAAGTCCAGTTAGTGTACCAATTCAGCTAATTAACAACACTTGGAACGATCTGGGTTCAAATATGGAACATCGAATTCACAAATTCTAGGGCGAATTGGTGGGCAGCAAGTACGGTGTACCAATTGGATTTGGATCATCGTACCAAATCGAATTGGTTCGAACCGTATTCCGAATTGGTACAGCGCGAACCAATTCGTGGATCGTGGCTGTTCTAGCGAATTAGGTAACTATGAGATATACCCGGTTAGATGCCTGACATAAATTATTCAAAATATTTTATGCCCGTTTACCCAATTAGATATACCAGTTTACCCATCCAAGTAGAACCCTTAATAAAATTACAACTTGTTAAATCTAGTTTAAGTCTTTGAAGGTTGGCTCCTCATTCAAATCTGTAAGCTTTAACTTATGATAAGGATCTCCCAAACTCGACATCATCACCAAATTAAACAAGTGTTAACAAAGAAACTTTATGTATGATTGAGTATGTATAGGGGTCATATACATTAGTTGCCAAAGTTTCTGTCTCCTTTCTCAATATGACAAGACTTTCATTTCTTTAAAAGTGTTGTCGCACATGAGTTGAGTATATGTCACGATTTGCCTTATATGTGACATAATGTGTTGTTAAGTATATGTCACATATACGATTATTTATGACCTTTATATGTGACATCCTTCTATAAGTCACATATAACCATATAAAAAACCTGCATCACAAAAAAATGATGGTGCATGTAAAATCCCCCGTTTTTATTTATTTGAAGCGGGTAGGAAGTGTGTTATGTTAGGTCTTAATAATTAAATTAAATATGGAGAAGGTTGAGTTTGTAATTTGATTGTTTGATAGAGGGGCAAAGTGAAAGTTGAAAAACACCCGTCAGGGTTTATATAAACAGTTATTTTTTCCTTGAAATACAAACCTTAAAATAACAAATCGTTCTCATGGAAGACGAAGGTCCTATTTTTTTTTTAATTTCTTCACAATTGAATTGAATTGATTGCTGTTTTTCTTCGTTAGAATTGACAATTGAATAGTATTTGTCTTGCGAAAAGTTCGTTATCGATGCGTTTTGTTGATGTTTCTGACAATTGAATTGAATGGCTATTTTTCGTTCAATAACTTTCAACCCTTGGATTAGTAGTTACTTTTGGCTTCGTATGGCTGTTTAGTTTTATGTAGAAAAGTATCTGTTATCTCCTATGTATGCTATGTCTTATGAATCATAGAGGTGCTTTGTTTTATTTCTTCACAATTGAATTGCTGTGTTTGTATGAATGCGTTGTTTTGTTGTAGCTCCTGATAATTGAATGCTTGTGTTTGTATGTATACATTGTTTCGATTACTTTCAACTCTTAACTTTTGGCTACCAAATGTGAAGTGAAACAAGTATCTGTTATCTCTTGTTTTGGCTTGTATAGTGTTACCAATTAAGCTTCCTTTTGTCTGACCATATTTGCACTCCCAAACTATTTTTTTAATTAATACATACATAGCTAGGTAGAGAAGCTCATGTAAAAGTGAAGCGCCCTTGTTCTAATCGTGACATGGCCTTTTTTTGTGAATTTAAGCTCTGCATCAGTAACATCTTCTGCTTCTGGTAACCGTTTGTTTGGTTGGGCTGTAAAACATATTATTAATATATTTGAATTGTATTAATCTTCCTTTTATGGTTACGTTAAGCAACTATGTCGTGCTTTTATTTTTATCGTTGAACAACTTATTTATATCTAATAGGTACCAATGCTGAAGTGACCGGAAGACCCATTTTTAAGATTTTGGCCGGTATAGTGAGCAGGTTCCTTTTTGTATGACTTTTAGTCAAGATATTTGGATCAACTTAACTAATCTTGTCTTGTTAATTATTTAATAGGTAGAAACACTCTCACCTGCCATCGTGAAGGGGATCTTGTTAACTCTGCATCAGTAACTAGCGGTAATTTTTCTCGTTTCTTTGGTTGGGTTGTCAAACATATTAACATATATTTTTCCTTTAAATATGTTTCACTTCTTTATTTTCGTGCCGTCTGAATTCTTCTTTATTCACATATTTATCATATATAGGTGAGTGTCTTATTTTTGGTTACGTGCGTTTAGTTCTTGACAAATGGGTTCAATTGATGTTTTAGTGTGTGTATTAAACAAGTCTGTCAAAAAGAAGATTAAAGTAATTAGAAGTTTCAGTATTGCTTCTTAAAGTCAACTCAAACATATATAAGTTCTTTAAATTCTTCCATTGTTATAAAAACTGGATCAACTAAATTAAGTTCAATCTTGTATAAGTGTTATTGTTTGACTATTAATTTAGATATTTGCAATCTTAACATCTTGTTAACTAATAATATGTACATAGGTAGAAAAGATCTGCATCAGAAACTATGTACAGCAACTACATCAGCAGCTACTGGTAACTACTCGTTTGATTGTTTTGATCTTTTATTATTTATTTTAAAAAATGCTACTACTCTTAAGGTTATAATAAGTAACTACGTACATTGTATTTTTATATTTGTCATGTTTATATATGAAGTGTTTATTTGTACCTAATAATATATAGGTACCAAAGCTGAAGTAATTGGAGGATCCGATCCTAGGCCCATCTCTCTCCATGATATGCTTCCATTAGCACATCTATATGATCCTAACGGTAAGAATCAAGTCCACTCCATCGTTCGAGTTATATTCACCTCTTTGCTTAAGCTTAAGAGGGAATTAAGAAAAATATCAAGAGTTAAACAAGCATACAAATAACTTAATTTCTTCATGCATGATTTCATTTCATTTCTTATATAGGATTGGAAGTATTTATGAAGTACATTCTAATAATATTCCTAATGTAAATCTCAGACATTTGGGACGAGCTTTGCATAGTGGAAGGTCGCATGTTTTTAAATGTCAGATATCGTCAACCACGTGTTAGGTCTAGGCCACACGATCATGACCCACGGAGTAAAACTATGCCTTCTGATCAGAAGCTGCCGTTGTAGACGGTCCATTCTAAGGAGCGTGGTTGCTTCCGGTAACAACTCATTTGCCCTTTTTTTATTGGGAAATGAACGACTCGCTACAACTTTAACTAAGTAGCATGCTTAATTTCTGGTTTATTGGTTTTGTAGGTTGCAAATTTGAAACAATAGGGCTCCCAAACTCAAAAGCAGGAATAGCGTTTGACATGTTAACATCTAAAATGTTTTGGTGGT
The DNA here is from genome assembly GCA_030867185.1 of Tagetes erecta. NCBI lineage: Eukaryota > Viridiplantae > Streptophyta > Magnoliopsida > Asterales > Asteraceae > Tagetes > Tagetes erecta. Next base: position 4,396,314 of record CM061492.1, read on the forward strand.
TTGACTTTTGGATAGTTTTCACACAAGGGGTATCTTCTAGTCAAAAGTCAATGCTACCATGACCACTACCAACTACACCTTTAATATACTGACATAATTTTATGCTAAAAAGCATTGAGTTTTACTATATTAGATAGATCTTACGCTTGAGATTATGGACCTGCAAGGGAGGATAGGAAACCTTATGGTAGAATTGTTATTTGTTAATAGCCCCTACTACTCGTATCTACAAAGTGTAAAAATCATGATCCGTTAGACATAATGATCTAAAAAAAGACAATGACAGGTAAAAAAATTATAAATCACAATGTAAATCGAAATTTAAAACAATGATTTCTTTGTCGTACAAAACGGGTCATGTCCCAACACGCGAAGGCGATTTGCTAGTAAATAAAGACACTGAGATAGGCGGAACCAACTCGGTCAACTAGAGCGTTGTGAGTACTTGGTCTACTTAGGGGGTACTCGTATATCGTAAATTAATGAAGAAATTAACTTTTAGGGATTATATATATGTCAAACATCATAAATTTACTAAAATAAAATTCATAACAAGATAAGTGGATATCTATCTAATAAATCAAACTTTTAGAGGCTAATTTTTTGAGGGATTATTTTTTCTATAATAGGAAGTTTGGGAGGTAAAATTTAACTAAATTTTTCACCATGCAAGTTGATGAAGCCAACTCCTTAAATGTTATATATTTACAAATTGTTAAATATAATGGTTATAATTTCTTTATAAATATTACTATTTAACCCGTGTGTAACACACGGGTATTAAACCTAGTCATAGTAATTAACTAATCAAAGATAAATGTTCAAATGCTAAAGTATTTTAAGGGAAACACAAACTTTGATTTTGAGTGTCAGGGAAGAGAACTTGTAGTTGTGAACACGAGGCTTTGATTTTGACATCGGCCTTTTGATAATTTTGTATTTTGGCCCAAAAGTAGGGGCTATATTTTTTATTTCATCAAAATTAGCCTAAAAATGGAGGTTTTATATGTTGATCCAAAAATGAGTTGGCCGAGTACTGGGTATTTTCCTAAGTACTTGTTGTTTGACCAGGACTTGAAATATCAGCCGAGTAGGGTAAACTCGCTTCAGTAAATAGCTGAGTTTCAAGTACTCACGCGAGTTTTACAACACCGGTGGGAAATGGGATGCTTTGGTTGGGTACGGTTTTGATTATATATTTGTTATATTTTTACTTGACAATTTTACCCTTAAATCGTAAGAATAACATGTCAAAGGTGTGTGAGATATTAGGGAACACTTTTCAAATTATTTGACATTTGTTCCTTGTGTGTGCACAAACCATCTTCCTTGAACTATGTTCTTGATGCCCACATGCAAGATTCAAGTTATAAGGATGACCACTAAGTTGCAATATAGCCAAAAGAATGACACTAACACCATTAATTAATAAACATATACATAAAACACTATTGTTGAAATGAGAGAAAAACATTCTCAAATTGCAAAAAAAAAAAAAATTAACATTAGGCCTTCTCATGACGTCATGTTGTGACATCTCTTGAAAAAGCTGTGGAAATGGTTCTTGAACCGTAGCACATACTTCATGTTCAAGAGACAACACATGTGGCGGTGGCGGTTTTCTCTTAAACCGAAGCATTTCCAACTACATGTTGAAAATCACCGCCGGAAATGGTTTCAAGATGCTCCCATGTCAACCTCCGCCTCTCGGCCACCAAAGTGGTGGCTGATTTGTCCTCATCAACCTTGCCTTGGCATGAAAGGACTAATTGTTCATCCACCTCATGAAACATGTTTATGACATTTTATGTTAGGTTAAGAAGTGTGCGACTCCGATGGTTCTTTGAGTTGTGCTCTATCGAGGAGAAGACGATATGCATAATCACTTGGTGGTTACACATTATTAGATGGCGTATGTGTTTGTTGTTCCATAAGTAATGTGCTCGTTTCGCCACCTACACATTATTTAGATGGTGTATGCAACTCACAAGGGAATCGAGCCATGTTAGTAGATTTACGCACGTCATGACCATAGAGGCTATTGAAGTTACACAGCGAGGACGTCGTGAATTTAGGTGGGAGAGAATGTCACGACCTGCTTAAAATACTCGGAAATCTGCTGATTTTTCAGCCAACATTGTTGCGTTTTTCAGAATGTTCTAGGCTGAACCTAGAACAACCATGAATGGGTTGGAAATCTCTTCAAACATCTATGCAATGAAAGACCTAGAGTGATCCTTCAAAATATCATCATGTAAGGTTCTAGATCATGTTGTAAATATCTAGGATAATTAGCATATTTTATTGTTTAGAATGCTCTAGATTAGTGCTACTAGTATAAATAGGTGATGTTGGATCATTTTCAAACCACCTCTAAATATGATCTCACTCATTGTAAAGGCTTCATAGCTCACTTGTAAACTCTTCTTTGTACTTTGATACAAGATATACTTGTTTACAAAGCTTGCATTCTTATCCAATCGCTTCTGAATCACTACATCGTTTGGACAAAGGGTTGATCTTAGAACGCATTTAAAAGTCACACGCGAGTCAAGTAATTAACTTCATGACAATATGCTTCATTTGCATCCTCGAACATGTGGACTAGGGGTGCAAATGAGTCAAGCCGGCTCGCAAGCTCGAGATCGACTCGGTAAAAAGCTCATTTTAGTCGAGCCTTCACGAGCTCGAGCACGATCTCGAGTCTAAAATAATATTCGTTTTGTTATAGAGCTCGAGCTTTGCATTAAAAACTCGTCGAGCCTTAACGAGCTTTTTTATACGTTTTAATTTAGTTTTATAAATATATATTCATAAATATAATTAAAAATATTTATAAAGTTTGTTAAAAAAGATTAAATAATATGCATTTGCTATATAAAGATGTATGATTATAAATATATAAATTTAAATATAAAATAATTAAATACTAAACAAGCCGAGCCCGAACCGAGCTTGAAAACTTTCTGACGAGCCGAGCTCGAGCTTTTAAAATAAAGCTAGAAGCGAACCAAGCTCGAACTCCAGCTCTGTTAATGTAAAATGAGCCAATCGAGCCTTAACAAGCTCGGGCTCAGCTCAGCTCGTTTACACCCCTAATGTGGACCAGTCTACTGCCAAAATTGGATACATACATCACACGCGTCATCCTAATAGGTCGTCTCACTGGTATGAGGCTGCCCATCTCTTGATCGGTTAATCCATCCACTTGCATGGACAAACCCATGAAAAGGTACATCTGGAACCTCCGAATAACCTATGAGAATGTTTACCAAAATATCTTACTTCATATTGTCAAGATGTTTATAAACACACGCTATTATGTAACGGAGTGGGTCATTTGGATCTTGCATCACCAATGTCCAATTCAAGTAGTCTTGATATATCATCAGGGGCCACTCTTAGAAATCAATTACCCTAGAAGTTATGTTCCACAAATTTCATTGTAGAAACTTATAGTTGTACCAAAAGATAATTACGCTTCTGAAAGCAGCGCCTATCCACTGAATGTTACCTTCTTGGTTGTCAAGGTCTACACCAACTGCCTCAGGTAATAGATAATCCTTCTCTGACTTTCTTCTTGGTGTCCACTTATCCTGTGGTGGTGAGGCACTTGCTCTTGATGAAAGTGGGTAAATGTCCAGATTGTTCCTTTGTGTTCGGCATTGTATCTCCTAATGAAGCCAACTTCAGTCACCAACACCTCAAACCATTGGTTATGTCCTCTGAGACCAACAAGCTCTGGTAGGTCAAAGTACCAAAACACTTCCTATAATAAAATCATCCGGAAGATCATTTTGGTGTGCTGTGATCGAAGTAACGACTATCTGAAATAAGAAAATGAAAGAAGATAAGTAATCCTAAGTTTTATTAAGAGGAAGAGAATGTTGTAGTTTTATTTTCCACTTTTCTATAAAAGAATGGCTTCCAATCAAGGTGAATACATAACATTAGAGTTGCTTAACAACCTTAGATGTCACCATCCTTCTTTTACATATTAATGTCATTTATTCACAAGCTCATTTCAACAAATTAACATAATTCTACTATGTTGAGCATTTCATCAAACACTTGGTATTGTTACAAAGCCAGTCATTCAAAGTAATATAATCCTGGTATCATCCGTGTGCCTGATAAGTAGTCTTGAAGATGCAGCATGGGCTGATCGAAATGAATCACTCTCGAATTCATGCTCCAAAGATTGCAAATAAGAAAACCCACCCTCGCATACCAAAATACAAGTGCACTTCTAAAACCCCCAATCAACTGGATGTAATCTGCTGAATTGCCAAGATTGACTCCAAAGTCCGTAAGGTAATATGTAAACCTCCTATGATCTTCTGCTCTGTGCCCAACGATACGGTGGTTGTGAGGCACGTGCGTGTGATAAAAATGCGTGAATGTCCATAACGAACCTCCACGTTCGTTGTTGTATCTAGTAATGAAACGATTATCATTCACCAACTCTTCGAAGCGTTGGCTGTGCTCTCTTGCCCCAAAGAGCTCCGGTAGGTCAAAATGCTGGAACACAACCCACAGAAAATCATCGTTAAGCTCGTTTAGGATTGTTGTGACTGAAAGATTGTTGCCCATCTGTGATAAGAAAAAAATGAAAAAAGAGGACAGATCATAATTTCCCAAATACATTAACATTATCAATAGGAAGTTGCATTGTTATTTGTCAGAAAAGACTGGTACTCATTGAGCACTAAACATAAATCTTTAACATTTTTATGCCAAACTATTCTTCACAAGCCAATTTCCGCCATATCTGGCATCAATTTAGTCATCAATAACGCATATATGTATATACGGACTTACAAATTTATTAAAACTAACAAAATTTTACACCAACATAATTCCTATTCTTTCAGGCATTTCATCAAACACAACATAATTCCTATTCTTTCAAGCATTTCATCAAACACTTGGCCTGCTATATATAATTCACATCAATTCACATCTATTTATTCATAAGCCAAATTCACTGATTCATCAACAAGTCTGTCATCAATAACGCATATATGTATATAATACTTACAAATTCATTAAAACGAACAAAATTTTACACCAACATAACTCCTATTCTTTCAAGAATTTCATCAAACACTTGGTGTGCTATATATAATTCACATCAATTCACATCTATTTATTCATAAGCCAAATTCATTGATTAATCAGCAATTCTGTCATCAAATTCACATCTACCTCAAATGTTAAGTTGAAGTTGAGTTGCAGCTCTAGCAAGTGGTGAGGGATTGTAGATCACGAGTCACAGTGCACAGAAGGAGACATTCTTATCTTACACCAAAATTCTTCATAACCTAAATCAGTTTTAAAAAAAACCTCTTTTATATACACAGCCGTTTCTTTACCGGGTAGGCTACAAACGAACTAAAAAAAAGTGAATTAATTTTGTGTTTATTTTATTATTAAAATAAATATAATATACAGGGCCGGCCCGTTATAGTAAAAAAATAAGTTCTTGCTTTAGACCCAACAAATTTTTAGGCCCCAAAATTGTAGAACTTCTCTAGCTATTTGTTATAGAGAAACCGGGAAGAAGGAAACCTTGAGCCCCAATAAAAAAGGATGGTTTTAACGATAGGCCTCAAAAATAATTTTCGCTTAAAGCCTCAAAATACCTTAAGCCGGCCCTGATAATATATAATAATGTACTTTTAATAATTCACCTCACCGGGTATTTTTGTTACCGGTGATTTTTAATAACCGGTTTTTTTCCCGAATTTTTTTTGTTATTCACCCTAACCGGTTTTTTTTTAAATATTTTATTAATTTTTTTTTCCCAACTTCCCCGCATCGGATTTTAATGTGATGGTGTTGTTTCAAAATATAAAAAGCGTAGTGAACAATTGTAAAATGTATTTTCGTATGACATTTTTTTATTGTGTGCGTTTGACGATAATGTCTTTGACGTCTAGCCATCTAGGTTGTTAGTATTCAGGAACCAAAAAATTCAGTTTCCGGTTCCGCCACTGTGTTGCCTTCCTACTACTTTGTGTGGTTTTCACAACGGTCGTGTTTCTACGCTCGACTACACCGTTTTGATGCAGTGTGTACGGTGTTGTAAACATTCTTTTGGTTCCATGGCCATCACATAATTCTTTACATAGATTGTTCATGACTTCTCCTCCTTGATCTCACATTGTTGGTCAGCGCATTGGTCCAAGATGATTCAAAAATCTGAACTCTTCTCTCAATCAATTCTTCATAAATTGATGTGCTGCCTATTTAATTGGGTTCATTGTGCTAATGTCGTCATCAAATGGCTTCGGTTTCGTAACAATTCCCCGCCCTTTTAAACTCACTTGCCCTCGAGGTATAGGACGGTAGAGGTCAAGAAACCAAATTTTTTTTTCTTTGGAGGCGTTTTTTAACCGGTTCTTAAGCGGTTTCGGATCTAATTCTCGGTAGAAAAAAGGTGTTACTTTGACTACGTTTGGAATTGCTAGACCCATGAGTAGTGGATGAAAACGTCTCGAACTCCATCTTCCAAAGCCCTACTTGTGAAGTTAAAGATTTTTCCTTTCATCTTTTTTTTTTCATTCCACTATAAGATTTAAACTACAGACATATGATGTTTCAAATATAAGAGTGTTATCAACAGATCACAAGTTCGTGACCATGAATCATTAGGTTATAGTATTTTGGTGTGCTAGCAATCAATGTACGCATATATTCATTCAATTCAATAAAAAAAACTACTTTGTCAGAAACATACATAATAATATTTGCACGGATATCAACAAGATACTAAAAGTCATAGAGAACAAGCTTCATGTATTGTTTGGGCGTTCAATATTATATCGGTTTTGTTTTGGTGTCAGGTATCTACTTCAATGATCAGCTCCATTGATACACTCCCAATAAGGATACTTCTCTTCAATGACTACCAAATATAATCTTCACTGTTTCCGCTAGAAAAATATATCGTTGATCTTCTGGCGAGAAGAGGTTATGAACGATATTGCTTTTGCTTATGGGGATAAAGAACACGATATTGCTCAAGAATTCCCTATAAATGTGTTTTATGTACCAAGAGTCCAAGATCAAACGCAACATATGTTGTAATAAGTGTATATAGCTCGTTTACTAGTGAAACGAATCGGTAAAATGTTTTTTTACTATAAAACATACCAATTAATTCCTCACTTTATAAACCAAAAGGTGAACTCAAAAATCATTAATCCGACGTCAATTTGTAAGATTTTGAACTAGTGAGACCGGAATGAGATATAGCTTAGAATCCCTTAGAGACCAGGGGTGGAATTACTATTTCTTCACATCGCTATATACGAGACCTTTTAGTGGTTATATTCTTAGATGCGGTACAAATGGATCCTGAACCGAGAGTCGTCAGATTACCAGCAGGATTCTTGTCGCATCCTTAATTTTCCACAAACGGGGCATCCGCTAAGGTGTGTGACAAATCCAAAATCCAAAATCCAATTCATTGGTTACACCAAACCAGGGGCGCAGCTTAGCCCGGCCCCTGCTGTTTTTTCGCGAGAAGTACCGGTTTTTTGATTTCGCATTTAAAATTTTAAGATATATTGAATTGGGCCCCTCTAAAAAACGAAGAACTCGGGTTTTTGAAGCTGCATTCGTGTCCGCAGGTTGTGCGGGCGTCGCAAAGAAATTCCAACATCCAACCCATTTTTTTGCACCCCCTGCGCGCGGGTAGGTGTCAGAGTAAAACACAACACATGAAGTTAATATGGCTTGGAGGATTAAATATATAAGCTAGAGTAAATTTTGTTTCCACACCTATGTGGGACAAGTTTCAATTTCATCATTACCAACCAACTATTTTGAGAGTTGTCGTCTAATTGACACACATTATCTAACATATTTTATACATGTATTTGTTAAATTAGTGTCCATTTTTTATGTACAAGAAAACTTTGTTTGGATGAATGAATAAAAGCTAGATATTTAGAGTTTTTATTGTTTGACCCGACCCTTACCGAATACCCGACCCGTACGTATAACCCGAAACATAGCGATAGGAAAAAATTTTCGAACCTCGTGACTTTCGGACCCCCTTACGTAAACATTCAAGCTTCGCCACTGACTCTTAGATCATAGGAATAAAAATGTTTGCCAAAGGTGTGTGAGATATTAGGGAACACTAGTCAAATAATTTGACATTTTTTTCCTTGTGTTCACAAACCATCTTCCTTGAACTATGTTCTTGATGCCCATATGCAGCATTCAAGTCATGAGGATGACCACTAGGTTACAATATAACCAAAAGAATGACACAACACCATTAATTAATATACATATACATAAAACACTATTGTTGAAATGAGAGCAAAAACATTCTCAAACTGCAAAAACACAATATTAAACATTAGGCCTTCTCATGCCCCCATGTTGTGACATCTCTTGAAAAAGCCGTGGAAGCGGTTCTTAAAACCGTAGCACGTACTTCATGTTCAAGAGACAGCACATGTGGCGGTGGCGGTTTTCTCTAAAACCGAAGCATTTCCAACTACATGTTGAAAACTACCACCGGCAATGGTTTCAAGGTGCTCCCATGTCAACCTCCGCTTCTCTGCCACCATAGTGGTGGCTGATTTGTCCTCCTCAACCTTGCCTTGGCATGAAAGGACTAATTGTTCATCCACCTCATGAAACATTTTTATGACATTTTGTGCTAGGTTGAGAACTGTGCGGTTTCGATGGTTCTTTGAGTTGTGTTCTATCGAGGAGAAGACGATAGGCATAATCACCTGGCGGTTACACATTATTAGATGGCGTATGTGTTCGTTGTTCCATAAGAAATGTGCTCGTTCCGCCACCTAAACATCATTAACACTAGCATTAGCATTTCAAGATGCAAGTCTAGAAACCATCAAACCACAAAATCAAATTCGTCAATGCATTTTGAATACGCTTTGAATTACTTTCGACCCATTTGACCCATTCAAACCTGTTTCTATATTAGCTAATTATGAAAGTAAACCCATTTGACCCGTTAGAGAGAACATCCAAATCGACCCATTTAAGGGAAAATGCCAATGTTTAAGTGCACCCCTTTATGAATTTAATCTGACTCAAACATGTACTATGTAACATCATAAGCTTAAGATAATCATGCATTCTATGCTCAAAAAGAACTTGAAAATTACCTGAAAATGGTAGCTATCAAGACAACTTCTTATACGGCGAAACAACGGAACCATAATTTTCTCAAACTCATCCGTACGAATTACCTCGAGCAATTCTTCCAACTCACTCAAGAACATCAACTGCTTCTGACTACTCGTTACAGGCCAAAACTTTAGCAGCCCGTTTATCACGACACTTGCAAGTTTTGGATCTTTTTCTATAAACTGAGCAACACAATATGTTAACTGATGATGATAACTACCAATGGATTTCGGTTTATGAAGAGGAATCAAAACCCGTGACAAAAACATTTTGTGTTCTTTCTTTAATGGCAATGTGAATCCACTAATCACACTCCCAAAAATCTCCAGCAGTTCAGCAATCCCATTGTGTTTTTCGGTTTCATAAACAAACTGATACATAATGTTGCTGACAGCCAGTCGGATAAACGATCTGTGAACCATAAATTTGCCATAAATCCTATGTAAAATTGACTTTAAACAATCGCGTTCTCGTGGGTCTTCAGAATCAAAGAGATTTAGTAATCTTAACAAGAACGGATGATCAATATACTGTTTAGCAGCTTTTGGATCAAGAGAACTTAAACTAACAAATCTAAGGAGTATTTCATACACAAGTTGTAGATGTGACCATGCTGGATCAAACCATGGATCTTCGTCTTCTGTTTCACCACGTGGTGAATTGGAGTATTTTGGGGGGAACTCACGAAAAAGATTGTCGCCACATGTTTTACAGATTGCTGACATGGCGGGTTCGGTGAGTTTTATGGAATCAGAACCAAGAAAATCAAGAATTTCGACTAAAACTTGGCGTTTTTGATCTTTCTCTACATTATCTTTCTCATGATCATTAAAATCATACACATTAGAGCAAAGATTCAACTTACTGATAAGAAGTCTTTGTTTTTCAGAATTTTGGACATCTTTAAAGGATAAATGAGGCTGGATCATATCGCCATTAGATGTTGGGAAAATAGAGGATGACATCTTTTTAACAGCATTTAATCTACTTGAAATAACACTACAAGTGTTGGTGAAGCTGCCATTGTTGCTTAAATCAGTAGTTGCATTGCTCCCATCCGAACAATTTTGATTTGATTTTGACGATTTACGCGGAAGTTTTGCAAGAATTTGTTTAAGCATAGTAGGAATAGTTGAATTTGCAGCCAATAATAAGCCTGAAATACACATTTGAATCATGATTAGCAAAAAGAACTCAAGAAATTGTATGATATTTATGGGATAAAATATGCATATTCTTGTATTATAAAGGTGAAAAAAAGAAGTTCATTTTTCTAAATAACAAGATAATTAAGATTGGATCCATATTCAACACCATTTGTTGAGGATGAATTATATTATTACCTCATCTAATAACAACTTTCATCATAACTTCACCTAATATAAGAAACATTGAATTTCAAAGAAAATATTTCAAGAAACTATTATATATATATATATATATATATATATATATATATATATATATATATATATATATATTTTAAGGGATAAAATAAGCAGATTCTTGGATTATAAAGATGAAAAAAAATCATTTCCCAATTAACAAAATAAGTAAGATTAATTTCCTATATTTAACACCATATGTTGAGGATGAATCATGTAATTAGTAAAATTATCACCTCATCCAATTAAGAACAGATCCATCATAATTTGACCTAAAATAAAGAACTTTATATTCAAAGAAAATATTTCAATAAAATACAATATCTGAAAGAATTGAACTTTTATATAAAGTATTTCAAGAAATTTAATACCCATCCCTATGATCTCATCTTGTATGAAAACAATAGAGCTTTTAAAGTAAAAAACTAAAGAAGCCCATTGCTATGCATCTTATGATCTCATCTCATATGAAAAAAAAAATCAAACTTTAAAGAAAAAGCAACACTCACTGTTCATACACATATCAAAAACATACTTACAGATCTCAAAATCACATAGAAATTGAAGGCAAAAAGCAAAGAGTAGTATGTAATTTGTAGATCTGTAAGCCAGATCAGGATCTACGTAACTTACCAAAAAGAAATGTGAAATAGAAAACCCAAACCCCCAAATTTGAACAAGTTTATATGTGAGGTAGCAAAGTGAAAGAGAATAAAAATTTGATAATGGCAGCAGCAGCAGCAACATGTGTTTACATTAAAAGATTGAAGAAGACAGTATATTATAATGTAAAAGTCAGAGCACTGAAGAATCATCAGGTGGTATGCACAGAAGATCTATACATATATATACATATATATATATAGAGAGAGAGAGAGAGAGGGAGAGAGAGAAATAGAGAATATACCTGGACTTTCTGGGACAAAAATGGACATGGGTTTTAGAGAGAGAGTCAGAGAGAAGAAGACATGCAATACAAATGCAAATGCAGTTGTATGTGCAATGCAAATGAGATTGAAAGAAAAAAAAAGGTGGAGGAGAGAGAGTGAAATATTTCAGGTTAAAATGTTGGAGATTGAAGACATAATAATGTGAACAATGGAGCCCATATCTTTCTCTAAGGATCCAAGAAATGCTTCTGCTTTTTTTATTTTTCTCACCACAACTTTCAAAAATTATTATTTATTTATATAAAAACAAACAAAATGGGATCATAAGTGAAGATTAGTTTTAAAAAATTTACGACCCATTAATACATCAGGGTACTCGGAGCATCAGGCGAGCTCAACCCACCAGCTTACGAGCACACCGTCTCAAATGTGACGAACTCAAACCATGAGTTCATTCATGAGTATAGTAACTTATTATCCCTTCTTGTGACCTCGCCACTTTTGATTATTTTTACCACTTAAAATGTTTTAAATCTTGTGGGTGACTCGTCTCTCAACAAGTGTGAAAATTGATAAACGGAGATAACAAATTTTCATTTAAAGAGGTTGAAGGGTTCTTTTTAAGACATAATAACCATATGTTATATAAATATAATGAATAGCATGTGGAGTTTGTTAAAAACTTAAAACTGCTATGACTAGTTTAATATAGCTAGTGTTTAATATTTCAAGTTAGGGGTAATGGGAGTGATGATTTTTTAACTTAAAAGACAATAAATGAGTATGTTTGCAAATTTGACAAGTAATGGGTAATAAATAACATGTGTGATTGACATTTAACTAAATTTTATGTGGCAATGACTTGTTATGTTAAAAAAAATGTTATGTGAAAAAGTTTTATCTTTACTGTAACATAAAGAGAAAACACAAGAGTTGTTACTATTTTTAAGTCGTTATGTAACTTATTATTTCCTGTTGAGGAGTGAAATTAACTATTTTAATCTGTTTGTTTTAAAATATATATATATATATATATATAATAACTTTATAAACCTATTTATTATTATTTCAAACGGTAGAGAATCAAGTTTAAACGTAATCAGAAATAAGTTAGGCTTGTTTGAATTTTGCTTTTGTCTGTTAGCGGTTTCCAACAAAAGGGAAAAATTATAAAAGCAAAAAGTACTTTATTTGATTGAAATTTATAAAAGCAAAGGCTTACCACTTGTGTAAAAATATAGTTTTAAATGCTATTACATGGTTTAAAGTATGAACACTTATGGTATAAAGTTTAATCCAAGATTATATTCATTTAAATGAAATATTTTATTTTTCAAGAATAAGAAGTTTGGCCCCCTTCTAATATTATGCTAAACACATCTTTTAGACTTGCATAAAGCTCATATAAGGTTTCATGACAATTTTTTTTAAAATGACATCTTTAAATATGTAGAAGACTTCACAATTTACACTCAAAATGAATACATCATTTTTTCAAAATTAAGTGATCTTTAATAATATCTTTCAAATCTATATGTACTTTATTTTTTACTTATTAATTATTACTATTTATTATGATAAATTGAATTTTATATTTTGTTTTTGTTTTATATATGCATTTTAATCGATGCTTACTGAAATGATTTAGTAACTCTTTTTTGTTTTGCAAGTTGTTTGACGTCTTACTGGACGCAAAGATGTGTGTTTGATTTGGTTATATGATTTCAAGGTATAATAACCATTTTTATGTACATGTAACATAATTTTACATGTAGTCGTAAAAGCGATCATTTTGATTGTTACCAGATGATGTAAAACTGCTTACGTAACTTTATTATTCGATGTCGCCATAAATATATGATTATAACAGTCTCGAGTACATAAGTATTACAAAAGATATATATATATATATATATATATATATATAGGGATCCATTCAAATGAGAACACTTTTAACTTGAGAACAACTTAGGAACCGCTTTAACTGTTGTATTTTTTGTAATATAAATTGACCAACATGCTTATAATTAACCTAATTTTAACATCTATTTAAAAAATATATGATTTGTGAAGTCCTTTGTTAAAATGCATATATGCACCCACATTACTTGTACACAAACACACATTTTGGATGCATATATGCATTCTAACAAATGAAATCACGAATCATATTTTTTTTAATTATATGTTAAAATTAGTTGAGTTTTAAGCATTTTGGTCAATTTATATTACAAAAAATTCAATAGTTTAACTCCTCATATGATTCGTTAAAGTTGTACTTTTTGTACTCAAGTTAAGATGTGTTCTCATTTGAGTGTTATATATATATATATATATATATATATATATATATATATTCAATAAAAAGTAAGCTGGTTTTCTAATAACAAAATGATAACATCTGATTTATAATAAAGTTCACAAATATATAATATTTACTCTTTTGGATAAATTAACGTATCGATCTCATGTGTTGGCCTAATAATTGAATGTTTCTTGGCTACTCATTATCACACCCATGTGAATATGATTGTTCATCAAGGAAAAGAACCCTTGATTCATAATTCATGATTATTAAATTACATAAATAAAGCTATAGTTAACTAGGAACCAACACAAACATATATAAAGTTGATTGCATTCATATCTAATTTATATTTATTTATTTTTCTATAAAATATAACTAACTTTTTATTTTGTTGTAGGCAATATTGCAACATGTGGTGAAAATAATGAGTGTGTTTTGGTTTCGTATACTTATTTTTAATTAATGCAATCAAAGAAAGTTGAAATGAGTTCTGTACAATAACAACGAATTTAGGTTTGGCTGTTTTTTTAAACAAGTATACTTAATAATAAGTGTTACAATATATCAAGTCACTAACAGAACAATCTGATTAAGTGATTAGCGAACAAAAAAACCGATGGCAAAACTAGCGTAAGAATTTGTTTGTGAAGTAATATTGACTCTTCATTACATTGCGTGAGAATTTCATCTATTGTCAAAAACGTTTGCGTGATAATAAAACATGTTTGTGTGATAATTTATTCGCGTAGATGGAATAATCACGCAAAAGTGCTTTTATGTAAGAATTGCATCCCTCGGTTATTACTTGTGTGCTAATTTCATCAATCAGTTATAACTGCGTAATAACTTATTAGATTATGCATGAAAACTTTTATTTGTATTTTAAATTGTTAATTTCCAAAATTGGGTATATGGTTGGTCACTTCTAGCCAAACTACACATTTTTAATGTTTGTCTAATCAATCCCACATGTCAAACATGTTGTTAAATCAGTAATCAGTACTAAAAACGTTAACACATTTTCATTAGTTGATTGGAATTTGGAATTGACTAAAATGACATTATGGATTATTTTGACAGTTAACTCATTTAAAAGAAAACAAAAACCTACACCACCACCACCAAAACCTCCACCTTTAATAGTATAGTGGTTGAAGATGATCGTGGCGGTGGAGGTGGAGTTTTTTGTTTATTTAATGAGTTAATTACCAAAATGGTCCCTAATGACATTTTGGTCAATTCTCAATTAAATAACGAAACTTTTTTAACGATGTTAGTGCTAATGACTGATTTAGCAACAGTTTATGCTCAAGCTACATCCAGTGATGATGGTGAATGGTCACGAGACATCTAAGCAATAACGGATCTTGAACTAGTGTAGTCCGGGGCGGAAAGTCACATGGACAAACTCAATACACAAAATACATTTAAAAAAATTTCTCATGGGGGCGACCTCAATACATATAAAACATTTTAAGGTACTAGGGTGAAATTAACACTAAAAAACGTGTTGGGGCGGTGGCCCATGCCGGTCTATTAAACCATCTGCCCCTACATCTAAGCAAAATATATATTCATTTTTATTGCAATAACTAGGTTAGATACATGTGTATGGCTGAATGAAAATATTGAATTAAATTCTTGTTTTTTTGTTCTTAACCAAGCATGCATCTAACTTGACAAAGCGTTTACAGATAAAATCCCGTAGGGGCCGACGTAGCAAACGTTAACAAGGATCGAGCTCTCGCCCATAGGTAAAACTTGTTGTCTCACTAGCTAGCCGTATTATTGACTGGTACTGTTATAAAATGAGGCTTGTGAAAGTTGAATTTGAGACCTTAAGTACACCAAGCATCAACTTTACCACTCCACCTAAATTCTTTTGGTATTCAATAAAATACTTAATAAATTTTAAATTGATCTCAATATCTCCCTATACTAGTGAAGGGGCAAATAATTTGTCACTTGTCATTCAAGTAAGTTATTCATTTAAACGTTACAAATTAGAAAAAGTATTTATATACATAATAAATTATATTTTTATAGTATTTTAACTAAAATCATGCAAACTGAATTGATTATTTATATTTTTTGTTTTTTTTTCTTTCTAAATGTTTGGAATTATAATTCCACCTGACTTTAATTATACTGACTTGTTATACAAACATTAAAACAATTATTTTATAATCTAATATTCTAATTTATATAAACGTTATTACTCTTAGATTAAATACAAACAAATTAAAAACTCATCAATTAAACTTCAAAAGCAAATCAAATATAGTCAAGATATCATATAATCATATTTTTGTATTACATATCGTGTCATGTTTTTAGCCCGTGTAATACACGGATAACCAATCTAGTACTCTAATGCAGAGGTAAAATTGTTTACACGTGATAACATTTGTCTTCACCACAATCAACCTCACACTCCTTTTATTTAATGAATTTAAGATTCATTAATTAGTTTCCATTAATTCAATCATATCTTATTTATACAAATCTATTAAAAATCACTTATCTTATTTATCAAGCTTTTAATACTTTTATTTAACACGTGTAATACACGGGTGTTTAACTTAGTTTATTAATACAAGATATAATTGAGTTTATAAAAACTAATTTATGAATAATAAATTAATTAAATAAAGGGAGGAATGCGAGGTTGGTTGATGTGATGACAAATATCATCATGTGGAAACAATTTACCTTTTACTAGAGTAGAAAGAGACTTCAAATATAATCGAGATTAAATGGTGGATTACATTGTAATTATAATGTCTGTGAGATTCAAATTTCATATTATACAGTATACACATGCTTTTTAATATATATATATATATATATATATATATATATATATATATATATATATATATATATATTACAGTAATTGTAAAAACAGTGTATTAATATTTTTTTTACCTAAAACTGTGTGTTACACGGGGCACCAACTTAGTACTTAATATATAAACTTACGTGTCATAGTTGTGTTGTTTAAATGTTGTGCTCGTCGCATCGCGCGAACATAATTTACCTTAGTGGTGTTCAAAAAGCTTGTGGCCCGTGGATTGCTCAAAGCTCGCTCGAAATAAGCTCGGTTTAAAAACGAGCTCGGCTCGGCTCCATTTTAAACGAGCCGAGCCCAAACCAAGGTCAGCTCGGCTCGTGGCTCGCTGGTGATTCAACTCGTTGGCTTGCTTGTCGAGTTGTCGGCTATATTAAAGCTTTAATTATTTATATGAGTTATAAACTAACATTATAATATATTATTTAAATAGATCATAAATATAATGTCATATTCAACTATTATAACGAAAAAGTTAACTATAAAAAACAATATAATGACATAACTCTTAAAATATCATTTTTGTATCATTGTTTCACAACTTTAAATAAATAAATACAAAAAATTGTATTATCTGTTTTCTATATATCACTATGTGTAAAAAATAAAAATAAATGATAAAAAGTTGGCTCGTGAGTTGGATCAGGCTCGACTCTTTAATAACAAACCAAGCCAAACCCATATTTTAAGCTCGGCTCATTTCGACTCATACTAAACAAGCCAAACTCAAACACACCCTAACACGACTCAGCTTGACTCGTTTGCAGCCTTAACTTATTTAGTGTCACGATATACATATAATTTATAATTTTTTTGTTTGTTAAAGGGGGCGGAAATTTTGATTAAAAGGTTAGGGATGAACACATTTGACCGGTTTTGTTTTCTAACAAACAACTGAACAAGCTGCTGCTGCTGCTGCAATTCTTTCTTTGAAAAGGGAAAAAAAGGGAAATTTAACCGCAATTAACGTTCATTTTTCAACAAAATAATCCTTTAATCGACACGTCAAATCACTGGTACGTTTTTTTTCTTCTAATTTCTAACCTAGTTTTCAAGATTGTATGTATGTCTTCAATTTCATCTTGTTTGTTCATAATCTCTTTTACAATTTGTTTATTTTGAAATTCATCATCTGGGTTTCATTCTTATACGGAATTGATACATGAACTGATCGTTGGATCATTGTTGTTGTTGTTGTTTCGTTCAGGTCGAGTCTTACGGTTAATTCGTCGATTTACTAATTTTCAATCGGTTTTGAATAAATTTCCCGTTGAGTTAAAGTTTGAATTTTTATAGTTTGTTCAGCTGAATTTGAGTTGCGTGTGTTGTGTGTTTACTCTTTAATTCAATTTATCATCCAGAGATAAGGTATTAGGGTTTTTAGCTGCAAGTACAATAGTTCTTGCTTGCTAGTCAAGTTTCACCATTTTTATAGCTTTGTTTATTAAGCTATTTGATCAAATAGTTGCAATTCACTGGAATTTTTTCTTCTATGCAGAAATTAAGCTTTATGAAATTTTATTTGCAGTGTTGTGATGCACATTGATCATAAGGGGGGCTGAAGCTTCTTGTTTTTAAAGCACCAAGTGCAATTTTTTATTCTGTTATTGGAAAATTAGGATGGCTGTAACGAGTGAAGATCAAAGTAATATAGACCATGCAACCGATAGTTACCCCTTGCTGGTTGAAACTCGAGAAACACTTGAAAATGAGCATGTGATTGATTTGGAGATAGGAGGTGGTGATGATGACACGTCATCATCAAATGGATCCAGTAATTCTCTCCAGGGGCTGGCTCGTAGCCCGCGTGATTCATCCTCTCAGCTGGTTCGGGCTTCATCGAGTGGGTCAAATGCGTTTGGAAGGAGAGGGGACGGGCTGGGTCGCCGTAGGTGGAGCCCGTTTGACACTTTGTTATGGATTTCAATCGAGCTAGGATTCACTTTGGGACAGATTATTGCGTCGGTTGTTGTTTTATATATATCAAGAAACGAAAACCCACAGACTCCTCTGTTTGCTTGGATTGTGGGTTATGCTGCTGGGTGTGTCGCAAGTCTTCCACTTTTGTACTGGCGATACCTTCATAGAAATCAGGCTACCGAAAATGGGTCAAATCAGACCCGACAGCCATCTTCTGAGAGTAGCCATCAATCCGACCCAAATTCTTACATAACAATCTCGTTTGCTCGATCATCAGAAGAGGAAAATCGGCCTGCAACATCACCAAACACTTGGAATGGTCTAAATGTGGGTTCGAATGCGAGGTAACTGTCCGCTGACGGCTGATCTGACTCAGTTATCCTCTTACTTTGCGATAAAAGTGATTGACTTGATTGTATGTGTTCATTTTAGCAGGCTTACCATGTTCGTGGACCATTTTAAAATGGCTTTGGATTGCTTTTCTGCCGTATGGTTTGTAGTTGGTAATGTTTGGATATTTGGAGGCCATTCATCATCTGCTGAAGCTCCCAATCTGTACAGGTTAATATATTACATTACCTGAAAAAGAGACGGTTTTCTCCTTTTACCTAGAGGGGGCAATTTCGACCCATATAGATGGTAATGGGTCGATATGGGTTATGATTAATCTCTGACGGGTCAATGGGTTAAGGTAAAAGATTTTACCAGTAAGGGAACTCGTAAAGCCATCCAAAATGTCTTTAGAGGCATAAAATCTTCTAAATCATTTTTACTAGAACAAAATTTAGTTTATTATATGGGAAATATCGATAATCTGTTATGGACTTTTTCTGATCTCGCACTCAAGGCCCTTGACTTTATTTTCCATGGTAATGTTCCTAAACTTGTAGAAATACAACAAAAAGATCCTTTATGTAAGCTTAGAGACTAAATCATGCAAAAAGGACATATTTGTTTATTTTTATTAAATATTTTGTTAACTGATCATGACATATATTAAAAAAAATGAAGTCTGGTTTAACCTTGTAAAAACATTTTCCATGTACACCCGTGAATGAATTTTCAAGAGTCCAAAGGTTTACATGTGTCTTTACTAAGATAATATAGTCTCATAATCATACAAAGTACTTTTGAACCATTAGCCCCGGGACCTGCTGCTCATTTTGCCATGATTACATTTACCAAATAAATAATGTTATTTAGGTGTCGTTATTGTTGCAGGCTGTGTATTGTATTTCTTACCTTTAGCTGTATTGGCTATGCAATGCCTTTCATCTTATGTGGAATGATATGTTGTTGTCTGCCTTGTATCATTTCAATTCTTGGTGTTCATGAGGATATGAATCAAACTAGAGGAGCAACTGAAGATTCTATTAATGCTTTGCCAACACACAAGTTTAAGATAAAGAAAATCGGAAATAAAGATAACAATGAATCGCTAGTTGATGAAGGCGGGATTCTTGCAGCAGGGACCGAAAAAGAGCGTGCCATCTCCGGGGAAGATGCTGTAAAAATCATGTCTATATATATATATTTTTTTAAAAAAACAAGGAATTATGTTTCTATTTTAACATAAAAATTGCTTAAAAATGTTTGCAGGTTTGTTGCATATGCCTGGCAAAATATGCAGATAATGATCTGCTGAGAGAGCTTCCTTGCATGCATTTCTTTCATATAGAATGTGTGGATAAATGGTTGAAGATCAATGCATCATGTCCATTATGCAAGTATGAAATTAAGGACATTTCATCTACACAAGACTCATCCAATGAGCAACAAGCATGAAGCAACATCATTCATCAATAGGTAAACTGAATTGAAGTCTTTTGGAAGATGCTGTCAAAGCTGAATATGATTTTCATCTCTCTTTTTCTTTACCATATAAGGACTCATGGGTTGTATAGAAGAATCAAATCAAATCAAATGTTGTTAATAGTGTTTGTTTAATAAATATACAGTTTTCTTATTTGATACAGGGTATAGAAATATATGAACAACAAAATTTAATTGTACCTGTTGCATGAAAGATAATTCCTAGCAGGAGATATTGCATGGAAGATAATTAGAAGTAAGAGAGAAAATAAAAAAGAGGCGGTTATATGGTTTTTTTTATCATATTAAAGCAATATATATATATATATATACCAGTGTATTAAACATTCTTTTATAAATATAAGTGGCTTGTTTGGGATTGCTTTTTAAACCAACTTATAACTTATTAACTTTTAGAAAAGTTAAAAGGAAGTTAAAAAGTGTTTTGCAAACTATAAAACGTTAGGAGAACTTACTGACTTGTTAACTTTTGGAAGAAGTCAAAAGAAGATTTAATAAGCAATTCCAAACAGCCCCTAAGACCATGTGTAGTGGAGACCTCTCAAAAACGCCCCATGCAAGTCCACATCAGATTTGGGCGCCTACTACATGGCGCCAAGAAGGATTTTAGCCCTCAAAGCGCCCCTACGTAGTGGGAATGGGGTGTTTTTGGGCATTTTCGGGCGTTTTTGGGCATTTCTGGGCGTTTTTGGGCTGTAATGGGGCATTTTTGAGTGATAAAACGCCCAAAAACACCCCACTACACATGGTCTAAGAGGGTGTTTGAGATGAGTTTAGAAATGACTTATTAGCTTTTAAAAAAAGTCATAAAGTCTCACTTTCTGACATGCTTGCATTTTGACCTCGTGTTTGCTTATTTCTAAAAAGTTAACAAACTCAAATCCCAAACACTCTCTAAGTGTGAATACAATTGCATATGGACAATGTACTTATATTTAAAGTGGATACTTTTGGGCTTACAAGTCTTTTTTTCACCCCATTGTTGGGATGCAGTCTAAATGCTGATATGATCCATCAGATCAATACGACAACATGTTGCATATGCACATGTTTCTCTTTATTTAGTCAACAATCCGACCAGTTTGACCATCAATATCAATACCAAATCTATATATTGCGATTATCAACTTTATAAATATAATTTTTGAGAAGTGAACACTGAAAGTATTTTTAAAAATCATATTGAACCCATTAAGCTCCAACCGTTTGTTCCTTTTTAATTAAACCAAGGGTTTCAAGTCGAAGGTCTCACTCGAAGTAGCCTTGTCTCGAAATATTTGTATGTTTTATATGACCATCTATGCTTTATATGACTATCATGTTAAAGGCATTTTTGAGCTTACAGGATAAAACATAATTTAAACCAAGCACAAGAAAGCTTATAAATTCCTCTTCAAACCAAGCACAAGAAAGAAGCCTATACAAACTACACAATAAAAAACAAAAGTTGAAAACCTTAAACTATTTATGCAAGAAAGTGGCACAATGATTCTTTACATAAACCACCATAATCATTACTTTTATCTCAACGAAAATATCCATCTCCCACCCTCAAAAGCATAAAAACAAAAGATATAAAACCTGTACAGTATGCTATACAAAGAAAGAAAGCAATACGACTCGTTTGTTATTTGTTTTCATTTGTGGCCCGAAACCATCCCTAGTTATGATTGTTTTATGTGTAGTAAAATCAACTCATTTATGACCCATTCAAATCAGATGTGATTGCAGCAGGTGGTTTAGATAAACTTGGTGGTGGTGGTGGGGCAGTTAAAGAATAAGTGAGCCTTGATGGTGAAGAATTTTCAATCAGTCCAGCGATTCCAGCACTTGCTATTTGAGCGTTTGAAGGAAGGAAAAGATCATGTTTTTGGTCTTTATAAGCTGCCCAAACCTGCCAAATATAATTTGGATTATCAACTGAAATCCATAAAGAAATTTGAAATATTATTATGATCTTAGATGGTAACTTACTTCAGAGGAATCTAGTATGTCCCGAACTTTAGTACAGTGGGCCCCTTCTGTTGCAAATGCATGCAAAACCTAGATTGACCAAAAAGATGACTAAATCAGGAAAAAGAAGAGGGAAGGATTCACTGGTACTAACCAACCATGACAGGTATGCAAGATCGGGTAATGGGTCAAATCAGATTTGGGCAATTTGGGTACGGGTTGAGACAAAAAGTTAACTTTGTTTATAAAAACTATTAACACATGAATTGTCAAAAGAACCATATGGCTTTCATTAGAATCACACATAAGTCACTAAGCTTTATTTTTGCATGTTCAAACCCCTAGGTTTTAGAAGTAAACTAAAAAGTCACTGTAATGAAGTTAAGAAAACAATCCTGCAAAAAAGAAAGACTTATTCGCTAATTTTGGTAAGTACAAGGACTTGGTCATTCAAAAGATGACTTTCATGTTAATAAAAGTGCTGGACTTCATCGTCAAAACTAGGTGTAAGGATTTAATCATCGTTATATTCGAAGTCAAAGGTTTTCTGACAATTGCTCTTTTAAGTGTCATAAATATAGTTTCTTTAAACCTTTATTTTTTCTAAACTTTAAGTAGCAAGAGCAATTGAAAAAAGAATCAACTGGTAGCATCCACCCTATTGGTGACCAAATCATAATATTTTTAATCTTTTCAGCTAACCTCTATTGCAAGAACCCGTCCAATGGATGCTTCAGATTCATTCCACTTCATTTGAGAACAAAGCCCATTTCTCCCTCCTGCTCTCCAATCAAGAAGCCCAAGCAGTACTTCAATAAGCCCAACCCTACAAACAAACCATTATCGCACTTTAATCAATCTTTTAAAACACCAAAAAACTCACGGAAGTATCAAAATTCAGCGTATTAGATACGGATTTGATCATTTCACCAATATCTAATAATTCTTGTGGTCTTCAATTTGTTGTTTTTAACATTTTTTATTTTGAAATTTGCATGTCTCACCTGAGACCCTGAGCAACAAGTGCATCTCTTGCTCTATTTCCAGCAACCACCACACGTTTTAATGTCTCAAGTGCTAGGATGCTTCCACCTTGCCATCCAATTGCTTTCATTAATAGTGGAACCACCTGAGAGAGAGACGACAAAAGAAACGTATTAAAAAGATGCAGCAAAGTTAAAATTCAGCATGACTACACAGCAATATGATGAGCCATTGAAATACATCTACTTTTGAATGTGTTGTGTTTTAGCTGAGACACGCCAAATGAAAAAAAAGAAGCTACAAAGGTCGAACAAGATGTAACTAGACCAATGCCAATTCTAATACAACCTCCTAAAAATTGTATTCAACTACTTGATAAATTATACATGACCTGGACTTCATTATTAACCTAAATAAAGGGCAAATGTAAAAAACAAAAATTATACATGACCTGAATGAACCTCCACTTTCACAAAACTCAATGGGTCCTCTGACTTCATTATTAACCTAAATGAACCTGGACTTCACTATTAACCTAAATGAATCTCCACTTTCACAAAACTCAATGGGTCCTGTGACTTCACTTTTAACAAATATGTCCTAATCATGCATCATTAAGTCCTATACTTAACGGTAAAGTAAAATAACTTTGTTTCTAACAAATATCCCCATTTGCAAGATTAGAAGTAAACTTCAATGAATACGTATGAATAAGTTCCCAAAGTCAAAGTTTCAACAACCATGTCCTTTTTTTACAAGATTAAGTCCCAAACTTTGTATAAAATGACCTTTTCATAGAACTCCAGCAGATTTATGGTTTCCTGACATTTGGAACATATATAAGCGTATGATTACTTAAAAAAATTCAGCAAATAAACAAAAATGTGGTTAAGACAATCCATACTAAAATTGACATGTTTTAACTGTAACACTGTTGACCCATCCATTTAGCATGTACCTGGGTTGTGCCAACACTAGTAGCTGCCATGGCTTCTGCGCACGTGGTGCTAGCCGCCAACTGATGTAGTACCCGTAAGCAGCTAAGCCGCACGCGTTCTTGAGGCGTTTGTGACACCTGCGACTGGTTATCGTCACTTTCGTATGATCCATCTTGTATTCTAGATTCTTCTGATGACATTGTTTCACGCCTTGCCTCAAAGGCTACTGCGGATAACAACTTGGGGATATAACCTAAAAACCCAACATGATCTGCAAGTGCAGGGTGGACCCGCAACAAAGATACCAATGCAGCAGATAATAGTAGTGGGAGCTCGGGATCGGGTCCTTGATTGTCATGATGTGTAGCAGCGATTGATGAAAGATACTGATCTAGCAATCCTTCAAGGAATCTCTTTGGATTTCTAAGAGGAAATTTTGGATCTTTCAAGAATAGTCTCACGTAGATTCCACCAACCTGTTATGAGTATTTAAATTTTGAGGTTAGATAACAGGTCAAAACATGTACTTAATTGTGAAGTTTGAAACAGGCTAACTACAACATCAATTTTTTTGAAGTTGTGTTCTACTGTTCTATAAACAACTAGTGTCAGATTTTTATTTTAATGATGACTGAATTTTTTCTGGTAAAATGATAATGGAGGTTTTATGCAGACAAACCAAGGGTAAAAGCAAACGCATGCTTAAACTGAAATTAGGTGGCAAACTAGTCAGGTTGAAAAGTTGGATACCAGGTAAAAAATATGTACTTTCGGGTACGGACTGAATGGGTCAAGTTGACCAACCAGTCAACCCAAAACACTTTTTGCTCAGAAATATTAACTTTGAAAATAATATTGTGTCAATAAAAATATGGTTAAATGTTGGGTCTCAGGGTCTGTCATCTGTCTGGTTCAATTTCGCATGCAGTCACCTGGATTTTTCCTAAGATTCTAGTGAAACTTCATTCAGGAGAGAAATTCGCCCTTAATCACCATTCTAAGGGTTAAGTCCAGTTTACAGTCTGTTTTAGAACCGAACTGATTCTAGATCAGCAACAAAATAGTACTGCCCAGTTGCCCACTCCCATTCTCAGTTTTAATATTTACAAACTTTTGGCCTCAGACTGGATCAGTCCAGTTCTTTGTCCATTTTAGGACCATTGCACACCACTAATCTAACACCAACAGAGACATATAACATAACCCAATCAACCCATTGATATTAAGTACCTGAGGTTCATCTCTCATTTCCTGTTGGCTAGAGGCCTGTTCTGGTACATCCCAATCAAAAACCCGACCTTTTATCTGCTCCTGGTAAATATCTGATGCCATTGTTGCAACTTGTGCAGCCAAAGAAGCAGCCATTGCCGGCGTCCATACAAGTTCTGGTGTTTCCGTGGTTTGTTCAAGAGCACTTACAACAGCCTCACCAGGTCCATCCCTAATAATAGAAACTAATCCATCTGGAAGGAATCTTGCAAGTGTAATTGCCACCCTTGGCCCATGCATAGGTTGAGCCACAAGTTTCCCTAATAAAGAGGCGGCGGCTGCTCTTTGAGGTAGTGGGACTTCTTCTGCCACAAGGAAAACAAATTTTCAATAAAAACTATGTATGAAGTATGAATATAATGTCAACAAGAAGTACAAGTAGCAATTTTGACACATCCAAAGTGAGTGAGAAATAAAATAGTGGAAAACGGGATGAGTCATATCAGAAAATGGTTCAAAACTCCCCAAGCGTAATGCAGCCCCCTAAATCAGTTTATTCAATTTTCATAATTATATATTCGCCACATTAAAATTCTTACGAAAAATAAAAAACCATTTGAGTCAACCAAATCTACCCATCTTTGCATTTTTAATGAAAAAAGCAACATAACAAGTTCGGTTAACCAGGTCCAAACACCCAGAGTGCATTTTTAATGCTTACAGCCTCCTAAATGGTTTTATTTAAAAGCTTATATTCTTGTTGCAAAAATGTTAAGAGGATTAAACGAAAAAGTTTTACAAGTCAAGTAGTTGACTCAACCAAACTTCACAGCCTGCTCCAGTACAACCTACTCTGACCTGTTACCTGACCTGTTGGACCTGCCCATATTGCCAACTGTAACGATATTTGCCAATTCTAACTATGATAATAGGATAAAAGGTTACCATGTAGCGGAAGGAGAAGTTCAAGTATGTAGACAACACCACCATGTTTGGCGGCAGCCCATGCAAGTTCTGGTGTAGTTGCTAGGGCATAAAGAACATGAAGAACACCTTCACGGCAATTAGGGGAAGAATGAAGCATTTGTAGTAAAAGAAGAACACTAGATCCATCTGCTACCATAGCCTCCAAACAAGGAGCATGTGTTGTTAATCGTGACAGCACATTCAAACATAGTTGAGGAATGTTGCTTCCGGGAGAAACCGGAACAGAAAAGCATTCGAAAAGAGGCAATAACTTTTCTTTTGACGAGAATACAGATGCCAAATTAGGGTCGCTTGTTAGCAAATTCTGCAAAACCACAAAAAGATGTATTCATTGATAAAAAAAATTCCTAAAATTCACTAAGATAGGACAAAATCAAGGGGCCAATTCAGACCGCCACATTAAAAATTCACTAAGAATGAACAGCCCATTCGCTGCTACATACAGTAGTAAGATGTAATTTTGTTTACTAAAACAGCTAAATAAAATGTACGTTGGTTTCTGACTTGCGTCTGACTTTAAGTAGGCTAATAAAGCCAGGAAAAAGTGTGAACTCTCTCTATTTCATGCAGTTTACTTTATTTTTAACGTGTGAACCCTCTAAATAAATTCTTACAAAATACTATCAAAATAATATAATAAAAGATCAATTACTTGTTTTGCATGTTTTGCCACCTCTAAAGAAAACAACAATGATACCTGAAGAGAAGTAAGCCCAAGTTGAAGGTTGCCAACCACACCCAAATCTTCCTTATCTGTTAAGTTTCCATCAGATGATGCTACAACATTATCTACAGCTTTCTCTTCATTGTATGATTTATCATTGTCATGATTGCTTTCAAGCTCTGACTTGTCATGATTTACGCCACTTGTCTCATTATTAGCAAACTGATTGTGTACAATGCTTGATATAAATTCTACAAGGGCAACACAAAAGGATTCTGGTTCACTGATTTCAAAGTTGGGCTGATCATTATAGACCCTCAAATACACATTGCCGATTAAGATCTCTTTTGATAATGCTTCATATAAAAAGGCATGGGAATCATTCAAGCTATGAGAATCATCAGGTGCTAAGGCTGCACGCTTCTGGTCAACATATTTCAATAGCTCTGCTCGTGTTGAAGAGTTCCAAATAATCTGCCACCATATTATTAACACCATGAAAAATTGATAATGAGATATGAATCATATGATTAACCTCCACAAAAGTTTAAAAGGCTGATGCAAGTGAAGGCGACCTAGGTATTCAACTTAATTTCATTATGGCAACCAAAGTCTATATATAGTTTTGTGTATAGCACTTCCAGTGTAAAACATTCCTAGATACAAAAACTCCAATCAAATCTTAGAAATACAAAAAAAGCCTCGGTGCCGATCTTGAAAAATCAATGTTGGAACCACTTTATGGGCCACCCAAGCATCAAACTTTTTTACACAGTATTCGACTGAAATTGTGCCTAATCACAAATATTCCATAAATTTTGGAAAGACAGAAATACCCTTAAAGCAATCTATTAAAAATCAATGCTTTGATGTAAAAAAAAAGTTTTTTGTGATTTACAATATTTAGAAATGTTATTCAATGGATCTGGTATAGAGGTATTATATATAACCAGGTGCATACTTAGGTGGCTAATGAAGTAGTTTCCATGTAGAGGAAGCCTTAATAAAAACAAACTACTCAGATAACCTATGTGAACACCACCAAATTACCCATCCACTTTCATTTCTGCCAATTTCGACAAAAAAACACATTCAATGATAAAAACAACCTAAAGTTTTTTAAAAGGTAAATTAACATGTACCACGTTGACACCACATCGCAAGTATGTTCATCTTTTCACATACTTCAAATTAAACAAGTGAATTTACCTCTGGTAACTCCAAATTCGAGTTTAACTTTATCAAAAGGTCTTTCGGTAGCTCTTCTTTTAGCATGCTGGCAAGTTTAGGAGTTAAAAGAGCTTTGAGAGCAGCTGCTGCATCTTGGTTATAAGGTGTTGGGTTTTCATTAGCCATGCCACTAATTCTAGATAATGCCTGAGCAGCCCGTACCGCATGCAAATTTTTAGCAGTTTGTACACTAGCACCAACCCCATACGCCTCTGTGGCATCGGGTTCTTCTGCTGTTGAGTCATATTCAAGTAACAACGGTAAAAGATACCTAAACAGAAAACAGAAGCAGCTTAGAATATTCTAGACAATATGAAATATTTAAGAAAAGAGAAGAAAATTAAAAATTGAGCTTGACTAGATATAACAACTTGAAAGTCGACCAAAGGGAACTTTTAATGCATAAAAGATTATACCTGCTAAATTGTTTCATTACAAAACTAGAGTATTATAGAACTATTTATTAAAATGTTGAAGATTTGGAACAAGTGTTTTTGGTAAAATTGCCAAGTTTCCCACCTCAACATATAATGAGCGTACTAAAGAGACTGACCACAGCATGCCAGGATTCAACAAAGCATTTTATAACTCAGAGTCACTGGGCACACAAAGATGAGTAATAGTTTATAAAAATGTATTTTGCTATCGTAATTTACAGACCAGCTATTTTATAAACATGACAAAGACTTTTGAACAAGTATTGGGAGCAACACCAACACAACCCTATTCAACACATAAAAAAATACTCATTTTGACAAAAACCCATTTCAACCCCATCCATTTTGCCACCTCTACACAATATGGACTTAAGAAAAGAGACTTACCATAGCACCCCTGCCTTTAACAACGCATTTTGTAACTCAGAAGACACACACAGATGAGCAATCGTTTGAAGGGCTGCATCAACAGCTGCTGGTGCAAGCTCAAGTTCTGTACAGTGCACAATGTCTTCAACTAGCCCAGGTAACCCAAGAACTTCAGCTCTGGCACTCTCAAACTGGCTCAGGCTAGAAAACGTTCGCATCACATTGGTCACAATAATGGTTGATGGTTCATTTCCATGAGTTGTTGGTTGAACCACACACATGCAACGTGAAAGAAGTGCTGCAAGAAGCTGTATGCCACCATCCCTCACAAGCTCTTCGCCATTTAATGAAGAAGATGCACATCTACAATCACAAAATATCATCATTAACAAAAATAAGTAAAAAAATGGAACACCTAAGCTATTTTCATCATAAGCCACCCACGTATGAATCTGTTTTGTTCAATATGAACCTAACCAAATGTATACCGAAAAACATAAATGACTATTGCCCCTACTTTATCCAAAGGGATAATGTATGTGGACGCCACTCAAGTGTTCAACTTCTTTCATTAAGGTCACTGATATCAACCTATGTATCTTGTTTCCCATATACCAATCAAAGGAAAAATGTGAAATACAAAAATGCTTCATTAAATAGCAGTTTTAACCAATTTCACGTTGATACTTCAGTCTTCAGATACAGTACAGTGGTGTTGTCAAATCTTTTTAAAACATATTAATTATACAAGAGAAAATCTTAGCCAAAAAATGCTATAATCAGGACATGTTAGGTGGCCTTAATGGAAAAAGTTGTATAATAGGATGGCCTGCATATACATTATCCTGAAAGACAAGCAGAGAAACTTGTAATGCATTTATCGGACTTACGTTAGCCACATAAGCTCTGAGGCTGCAACAAGTAAAGGTGCCCGTTCTGAGGATAAGAAATTGGTGTCATCACTATCAACTGTCACAGCATTTAACAACATTGGATATCCAGCATATTTGAATGGCTCAAGGACATCTCCATAACGTCTGTATAAAATGCATTGACCCTTTAGTAAAAGCAGCAACCTCCATGGTTGTGGGCCTTGCAAACCTTGCATTATTGCCTATACAGAATCATAAGACAGACTTTTCAGTCGGTGTAAACTTCCAGAAAAAGAAAACCATAAAAGAGCATGTATATCAATAGGCTAATTCCAAGAACACAAGCTACTTAGAGTTTCTTATAGAGGTGGCAAAATGGGAGAATGGGTCACTGATCAAAATGTGATTTACTATATCAGTATTCGGTCAGAAAGCGTCGGGTTGAGTTAGTACAAGCAAAATATACCAAGTAGAATCCCAATCCCTGCAGTGCTATTGGTAGGGTCTGAGGGTGGGACGGGGACAAACTTTTCCTCTAACTCAAGGCTATTTGGCATGCTATTTATTCATAAAAAAAAGTTGAAAAAGATAGACAAATTTTGTCCTTTTATTTGTTTTCAAAATATAAATACATGTCAATACACAATCTTAGAGAAAAAAAATATATTTACCTGTAAACGTTCATACGCTTTCTGTACAGCAAGGAACTTCTCCCTCCCTTGAGGATTTTTGTCCGGATGATATTTCATAGCAAGCTTTCTATATTGTCTCTTAAGTTTTTCTTCATCGATATTCTCAATTCGTTTTGATAGACTATAATTATCCTCTGAACCATTGGAGTAAGTATTATCAGTTTCATCTTTTGTAATATCACTTAAGGAAATTTGTAATATTTTACAAGCTTCTTCTTCAGAAAGATCCATAGGTTTTCTTGTTAATTCCTCACGCCACATTACAAGCAATGATTGTAAGAACTCAACGTGTTCAACAATCGGCCAATTGGGAAACCGGATTTCATCACATAAGTTCCTGAGGTAATAACGGTGGCACCACATTTCATCCCGAAGCTCAGGATACGTGACAGGTGGCATAGGAGCATAATCATATAAACAATGACAGTGTTGGGATAATTTCTGGGGAAAATCACCAAGATGCTGCAAAACCTGTGATAAAAGTGGCATAAACCTCTACAACATTTTGACTATATATTTTATGATCAATAAAATGGATTAACTTAGGCTGTAAGATATTTGATAATAAAAGGTGTCAGGATATGTTTTGAAACAGATAATCTATCTGATTTTCACAACTGCAAACCGCATAAGCACATCAATGCACTATTTTATACCTGGTGTTTTACTACAACAAATTATATGATTCTGAATTCAATATCACACAATCATAAGTTAAGGGTACCTGATGAATGAGATTGTCTGCACGCATTTTGTGGGTCCATATTATCTCAGGAGTGTCAGAGTCAGAAACCATGGCTGCAGCAAATGCAGTTGGACCACTGCGTTCCAGAACATAAAGTAAAGACTCGGGTAAAAGCCCACCAAGCACGCTCCGTTTTGCTAAGGGCAGAGATGAAGAAACTGCAGCCTCTTCACCGCCATGAAAAGCTTGGTGGACATGGGTGGTGGCAAAGAGTTGAGCAATTGTAAGGAGGTTAGATCCAGGGTATGCTAAAGCAAAATAAAATACACCACTACTGTATAGTCTTATCATTGCTTTTGGGTTTCTGGTAACAACGGCCTTAATTAATGAAGCAGACACCTCCACAATAGCTGGTTCCCCAGATAGCATAGCCTATATTACAGTAATAAAAAATACCACTGCTTAAAATCATTTGCAAAAATTACCGTAATGCAACTAAAGAAAGCACCTGAGCAATATGTGGAAGACAACGTGGACTTGATAAAATCCGTTTGACTCTAGGTGTTGGGGTAACAATTTCTCCTGCATCATCTATATCTGAATGTGCAGATACCATGCTGTGTAAAATGGCCAAGGCTGCCTCACCTACCTATACCAAATACATCACCATTTCAAAATATAAATTGTTAAAGATGGAAGACATATAGCAGACAATCAAGAATGTATTAGTTTATCACACTCATTAAGTTCAGCAATTCAAATGAGTGTCGTTATAGTTAAAGTAACAATAAAATTCAAGAAAGAGAGAATTTAAAATCTTAACAATCACAACTTTTTGAAATAATTGTTTCAAAATCCATGTGTATAGTTGTAGCCAATAGATTAACCATCTCATAGTCAACACTCACCACCCCTCAAAATGATGTATAACCTCCTTAAATTTTAAATCTTCAAGAAAGTCTGACGGGGTATATATAAGAAACGAATATGATTATATTGCCAAAAAAAGCTTCTATGACAAGCAACTCCTAGGGAGATGGGATGTGAAGTAAGATCTATTTATCAAGAATATAAAGAAACAATCAAATGAAAGTTTCCAAACCATTTACTTAAAAATGGGTCAATTCACATTCGGGTGAAAACTAAAGGAAAAAAGGGTAAAGGGGAACAGGTCAAATGAGATAAAAGTTGAAACCCTATTTTAATGCAAACAATCTCCATATTCCATTTATTTGAAAAATCAGATTATTATTGCAATAAGGATGTTATTGTTATCATAAATTACGCCATTTGAGGCCATAAGAATAGTTCATATATATAGACAAAAGAAGTGCATATGGGTCAATCCAACCAAACCTTACTCCATCCATGAAAACTTAACAGGTTTCAACCCAAACTCATTCTAACCAATTACTAAAACCACCTAGCATGCCTACTTGCCACCTCTAGATATCACATAAAGGACATCATGTGCAAGCAGCAAGTTTGCTGACTAGTCACGTCTAACTGTTTAAGTATTAAACTTATATAACATACAATGTACCTGGGGAGGAGTGAGGACAGGAACCCTTCCCGCCAAAGCCCAGCGAAGTTCACGAATATCACGCAATCTTTTCCAATCAGGCATTCCAGAAGACCAACACTTTGTTGTCCAGTCAATAGTTTTCTTTGACCAAAATCTTCTGATAGCATCTTTCTCCACCGGGCCTGTTTGTGCACCATCCTTATCAATAAACAACCATTCCTTTAATGGTTCCATGAAAGCAGAAGCAGCTATCAAATTAGATTGCAAAGGAATAACTGTTCTTTCTGAAACTTCGTGAACAGTGGTCAGCAAATCAACCGCTAGAACACACCCTCCAACCAAGACACAAGCCTCCACATTTGATAGCACCTTCATTAAAACCTGAAAGAAAATTCAACTTTGCTTTAATCACCTCATGAAGTTTGATGCAACACGTGGAAGTAGTAAAATGGGTGGGTTGGTAAGAACTCAAACCAAAGTAGTAAAGTTTTTCTATATAACAAAAGACAGCGTATCCAATAATGTTTCACACTCCCACTCAAGTATCTTTCTATATTTTAGTAAATAATTAGAGTGCCTAACATGATTACAAAAGATTATATTACTTCCATAGAATTCTAACCATCTAAATTTTATAACAAAATAAATTAGATTGTTTTACGCCTTAAAAATACGCTTTTTTCCATCTCCAATCATGTTTGGCATGTTCAACCCGTTTTCTTTTACCCTCATTGTTCATATTTAGTTTCTTAGAGATAAAAAAACCCTTTTACCCAAAGAAAAGAGATAAAAAAAGCCCAGCTAACCAATTCATGAGTAAATGAGACAAAATTGTTACATCTACTGATTTTGGGGTCGGAATTAGTGAAGGGGTAAAAAACTTATTTTACCTTAAGAAGCAGCAGCAGACGGTGCCTCAATGCTCTATCATCAGTCCTATCCAAAAGAACCGTAATGTGTGCTGTACCTTCAAACGAGCCTACGATATTATGATGTTGCTCATACACAATAGCCATAGCCCTAGCACAAAGCTCTCTAACTGAAATCCCAGCACCACCCCCAAACCCATCTAGTCTTCCCATATCACACCAATCATCAGAATTCCCCATTTCATCAGGAACCGCACCATCAACTGTAAGACCCATGTCTGCATCACACAAAAAGCGATGATACAAAGCCCGAAAAAAAGCAACTGGGTCGCGCAAAGGAAACTTCTCTGCCCGCCCATTGGTCCCACTCTCAAGCAGCAACCGTAGATAATACTGACCCACACAAACTTCTTTAGATAAGCTTGGATACGTAACCGCAAACTCGGTGTAATTCCAAGATATTTGAGGAAGACTCTCTTGGCCACTCGGTTGACTTCCAGGAACAATATCTTCGGTTCGTTCTTTTTCAACATCAAGTTTATGAACCTCGGCCTGTAATGCCCCTCTTAATTCTTGCCGGGTCCGTTCATTCCAAATTAAATCGGCACGGTTATGGTCAAGACTAAAAGCCCGCCAAAATTCAGGCCAATTTAACAGCAATCTCCCAGACCCGACCGGTGTATTCTCAATAACAACCTGAGCAGGAGCGGTAATTTCCAAGTTCATGGTCCCATCCAAATCAACCGAATCTGTAACAACCGGTTCAATCAACCCATTATCACCTGCAGGCGGTGCACTTGGTGAACCTTCACCAGTAGAAGGATCAAAAGGCAGTTCACTCGCCAAGTTCTCTCCTGTGTATACTGCTGATGTCTGAACAGATTGAGCAGGCTGATCGCTGACATCGTAGTTAGGATGTGAAGTTACGCCTTTTACTATGTGATTCTTCCTTTGTTGAAGTAACCGTCTCCTTCTACTGCTCATAAATGATCCTTCTTGACTTGGGAAATCTTCAATAGCATCTTCTGAACGAGTGTGTAAATAAGCAACCAGCCCTGGTGGCAATACTCTAGACAATAACTCAAGAGCCGGTTCATAAGAGTCGGCCCAAAGCCCAACAAGCTGGCGACTAACTTCCCGTCTTTCCCCACTAGGAAGAAAAAGAGCACTCAATAAATGTCTTAATAAAGCACCATCACGTAAGGCAGCATCCCGCATGGACTCTGCTGCAATAGCATCTTCTTCAGCGATTGTTCGCATAATCACTGCCACGGTTTCCCGAACACTTTCTGCAGGGTGTCCAAATAGGGCAAATAACCGTCGTTTCAACCCCGCCACCAGGCGTAACAGCTCCACAAACACGGTATACTGTGTTGTTTCACCATGTGGGTCACATATCATTGCCTCCAAAACTTCCACGATCGTCATGGATAATAATGGTGAAACGGACATTGATTTCAATCGATTTACCAAAATTACAAGACTTCCCTGATGAGCGAATAATACAGACTTTGTGTGCATGATGGTTGCATGATAATCACCTTTTGTATCTGTTAATAAGTTGTTATCCCCGGGCCCACCACCAATAAGAACCGCAATAAGTTCGGACGCTTCAGCAGCCACCCCCTCAGAACCGTTTCTTAACAAACCCATAATCCTCCCAACAGCTGCGGGAAATGACATCACGTGTGAGGTGGCGGTTCTTGATGCCAATAATCTTCTTAAACAGGCAACAAAACCTGTAACTGTGGCGGCTGCTTTAGGAGAAGGTGGTGGTAGCGGTGGGGAATCTGGCGGAAGATTTGGAACAGCTGGAAGCATTGTAATTAAAGCCATTAAAGTTACTTCAGGAACTTCAATGTTGGGAGGTACTCCAACATATGGAATGCATGCATTAAATTCTCGTATTCTACGCCAAAGTTTAGCTCTTGATCCAGGAATTGAACCGCCTTCTGCGACCGCATCTTTGGCAGCCGCTGCCAGGTGTTTCAAATGCATGGTGGCTGTTTCCATGTCGGCTCTAGAGCGTTGTAGCGTACCAGGAACTTGTTGAAGTTGCAAATGTGCTCTGCCACATGGCGGATCAATCGGATGACCTGGCATAGTAAGCCTAGGTAGCACAGGCACTGAACATTGACCCTGTAAAGAGTATTACATACAAAAGCATGTTTAAAATATTAAAAAGGGAGAAAATGTTTATTTCTTTCCGTGTTAAATTGGGGTAAAAACCTCTGTGAAACTTAACTGATTAGCAACTATCAAGTCACAATAATCTGTACTTCACGTTTGAATAAAATAATTCTGCTCCTACTTAGGAATATTTAGGGGTCAAATAATCAATTTCATACCAGCTACAGTAAAACTAACAAACGAAGGGTAAAACATAATCTCAATTTCAAGCCTGAAGTAGTTTTATTTCCAAATTACAAATGTCCATCTTTTTCACCAAAACTAAATCTCATTTCGGTCACTTTATCTGATTATAACAAAGTCAAATGGCAGACACACATCCAAACATTATTCAACACCCTCTATGTCCACCGTCCACTAGACAAAAGCACATAGTTTAAGGTGAGCGTAATTATTACAACCTCCATTTAGCAGAATGATAGTTTCGCCCTTTGACAAATAGTTAAATATTTCCTTTAGGTTTTGTGACAGTAATTTTAACCAAGAGTAATATGAAAAACTTAGCCAATCATTCAATCCTGCCTATTCTTTATAGAAGTGAGCAATAATTTTGTGCCGGGCAGAGTATCATAATTATTTTCAAATACCATATCCAAAAACCATCAAAAAAGCTTATGAATGTACTTGATTAAAATTTTATAAATGGAACAAATCCATACCTCAGTTTGTATCATATCCCGAACAGCTGCAAGTAAACCATCTCTAGATGTGCTAGAATATACCTGAATCATAAAAAAATTCTATGAAAAAAATCGATCTTGCAAAATATAGCACAATCCTTGAATGAAAAGTCTTACATGAACCGGACACCCATCATTAAATTCAATGGCAAACATCTGTGGTTCCTCAGCAAATCGAACAAGAGAACTCACTGCAGATAAAGGACGGACTATAACAGCCTGCAACACTCAGCATTTTTTTTAAAATAAACAAATAATGTATGTAAATAGTGTCATTGATACAGAAAATATATAAGATCTGTATAAAGAATTATACGAAACCAACTTACCTCGTAGTTCTCTGGGCGTCTCTCAACAAGAGAAATCTTTGTTAGAATAAGTTGGCGAGGTACAGCATCACCGTGTTCTCCAAGTCCACCATTTGGTCCAACTATCAAACCCAATCCCGGTGCACCAAGTGTCCCATGGGCAGCTGTTCTTAATCTCATTACAGACCAACCTCCACAAGGGGTTTCTTCTGCGCCTACACCATCTTTAGCTGCAGTTTACACAAAAACATATTAAACGTAAGTTTACAGTGTTGTACGCAAAACCATATACCAACTAGGTAAAGTTCATCACTTACCCCTTCTTTGTAAATACTCACTAACAGTGAGAGTTTGGGAACTTTCAACTAACAGTGATACCCCAACTGTTGACTTTGCGGTTTTTGTCTGGTCAAATATCATAGCATTAAGAAAAGAGTAAACTTGGCAATCCAGGGACAATATTCAAGAATACAGATGTGAAAAACTTACCAAATTTGCTACAACGGCAGAATTTGAAGCTCCTGAAGCAGCTTGAAAAGCTTTAGATTTTCTTCCATAAAGAGCACAGAGAACAAAACCTCCAGGCTCGGTATTTTTCCTCCCAAAAGTATCCGAAAGAAGAATAATAGCAGGAGAATTCATGTCTCTAAAATCTAAACACCACCTTAAATCCCCAGATCTTAGTTCAACAAGTTCAACTCCAACATATGTCACTTTCAGTTTCTGTGATGCAAACAAATGCAACTATCAGGCACATTTCTAAGAGTATGAAAACAGTGCTGAATCATTAACCTTAAATAGAGAAAACTAAATCATATTTTGTTCATTTTTGTGCTTCAATAAAAGTTTTAAGAGGTATATGTTGGAGAATGGTGAAAAAGATAAGACCAGAGGGTCTTTTTGTTAGAAACACTAGAATCTGATTGACACTATATGTGCTTTTTATATGTACCGAATAAGATACCACTTAATAGTAGAATCACTTGCTTTTAATAAACAAGTGTAAATTTTAATCTTAAAAATACGCATAACCTGGGCTTAAACCTATGTTTTCTAGATTGCTATGTTTTGTTGAGAACTTGAGGCATGTGCAAGCATCTCAAATTATTTGCACATAAATAAATAAAAAATGTTGCACTTCTAGTTTTTATGTGTCAATATCAGGTGGCTGATGTAACAAATAAGTATCTACAAGTGGATTGGGCACATCAGTTATACTTTATGCAGGACTATATACACCACTATGTGAAGAACTATGAACATCGACTGTCACTAGTATCCCCATGAAAAAATACCCAAACCTATGCAGAACATTACAATAACACTACTGCAATTTACAAATTATAACAAACTATTTTAAAGTTATTGTGTGAAACTTACATAAGGAACCCATTCAGCAGTCTTTCTTCGGAGATGAAGCACAGGAAACTCCGCAACAGTACCAATTCTACTCCACCTTATTCTATGCAACTCAGTCAATATACTTGCTCTATACCTAGACGAGAACTTCGTCCCTTTAAACTTCCCACGTCCATCCGTCCTTACATTAACATTAAACTCCAGTACATTTTCATCCTTCCCTAAAATCGGAGACGCACCTTCAAAATCACTACTAACATCATACGAATTAGTAACCGACAAAGTCCCAGGGTCCAAAGTAATGATACTATGATTCGAAATACACAATATCCTCTTGTAGCGACCACGCCAAGAGTGTTTAACCACTAGGTAGCGCGCTAAATACTCCGGCTCTTCTAGCGAAGACGGTGGTTGTAACTGCGGTTGCACGGGTTGTACGGATGAAGAGTGCGAGCTCGTTGATGTTTCGGGTGGAGGATGGTGGTTGTGATCAGATGTGTGACGAAAAACAAAGTCCATTTGAGGAAGATATTGAAGAGAATATGGTTTAGGAGGGCTAGGTCTAAGAAACGACCATAGTCCCGTAACGGCCGGTGCCGGCGTGGCCGACGGTCTTTGACGGGACTGATTAGCACCCAGTGCTTCTACCGGAAATTGGGGGAAGAAGTAAGTTTAAACCCAAACAACCGTAACATTAAATCCTAGAACAAATTCGTTTCAAACAATCCATTGATGATCAACTTCTTTTTACAAACTGATTATAAACTTGTTTTAGTACGAACTAACCCTAGGAGATATACGATACCAGATTAGCAGATCAAAAGTTGAAAACTCGCAATTCTGTTGAAGAAGTTAGCAGTAACTCGATCAGAAGATGATGAAGTAGAGATCGAAAGTGGCGTGATTGTTCAATTGATGATGGTGATAGTGGATCAGTTGAAATGGAATTGATGGAGAAAGGGGATGTGTGATTAAGATCGGATAGGATTTAGGGGTTGTGATTAGGGTATAGGATTGATTGATTTAAAAAACTGTTTGATCGGGAAGATGATGAATATGAGAGAGAAGTTGGACGATATGTTTGCTGCTGCTCGATTTACAGTCATCAACATCAACAAGAGTATTGTTTGCCCCTGACAGCTATTACACCACTACTAGAAGAAGAAAATAAAACTGTTTCACTAGTTTTAGTTCGATATGTTATTATCTTGGTCTGAAATAAATCTTAATCATTTGGGCTAGTCCTACAATAACTAATGTTTTTATTGTCAAGTGTATAATAAGTACTTAATAACAAGCTTGTTTGTTGATTAAAATCATTTATAAAGATTATTTTGTATTGTTACGATTTGTCTATGTTAAAGTTGGTGTGAACAGTAACAAGATGGTATCATGCAAAAACACTGGGCCCACCTCTATGTAAAAAAATAGATATTTGTCGCCATGACTGGATTAGGAAGATAAGGAAGTAGCATGAAACAGCGTGATGAGTCAGTGATAAAGTTTGATACTCGATGTATTTTTCTTTAAAAATTATCAAGTTTGTATAGAATACATAAATTTTGTCTATGGTTAGTCATCTTAGTTAGGATGGAACAAAGAGACTATAAATGATTAAATATAAGCTTGTTATGTATCATAATTGAACTTTGTCTAAATCAT
Source organism: Tagetes erecta (assembly GCA_030867185.1). Classification (NCBI taxonomy): domain Eukaryota; kingdom Viridiplantae; phylum Streptophyta; class Magnoliopsida; order Asterales; family Asteraceae; genus Tagetes; species Tagetes erecta. The sequence continues at coordinate 4,436,294 of CM061492.1, forward strand.
TGAATGATGACATATGTGAATTCAAGACACGCTAGATTTAAGACCGGGCACGTAATGCGGCGGTCATGTATTACTTATGTCACTTCATCACACACATTGTTAAAAAGATTTCATGTCTCACACGTTACAACGTAAAGTCGTAATGTGTCATTGGTTAAAAGACTGATATATATTATCCAAACTTGAAATGTTAAAATGATTACTAAGTCAAAGTCGTAATTGTGAAAGTAGAGTGAGACAATATTGTAAAGTTAAGGGTCAAGGTGAAATTTGGAAGGTCGGAACCACCGACCTTCATAATTAGTAGTATATAAATTAATTATATGTGCACAGTGATCGGCTAATATTATGATTTATAACATGTGTATACTTAAATGTTGACGGTTACACAATTTAAAGTATTTGAGTATTTCCTTAACATCATTACTACATTATATTTATCCATAGTTGGAGTTATTATGGTAAAGGACCCATAACAACTTACACATTAAAAGTTTTCTATATGAAGTGGATTTTCATCATACAATGACAACGGATAAAGTGCAAACATTATGACACGAGGATATTGCATTTTGCTTGTCAAACACAAGTAAAGTTGTACACATACATAGTATAATATATCTTACTAAGTCATTGAACGACTCGAAAGAGACACTGGTTGTCAGTATGAATACTAAGCACCTGTGATACAACATTACAACCCATTGCTTATACTTACCCGTAAACCTATAGAAATGTGTCTACTACACATGTAGTATGATACTTTGTTAATTCTATATCTACCTTAACTATCATATATTTTGCTAATTCTGTATCTATCTTAACTATCATATATTTTCAACTGTGACTCATTAAAGAACTCACCCTCACACCAAAACTATAATAAGTGTTGCTGTGTTGGTATTTTCAGAACATGCAAAGTAAACAACATCACCAAACTGTCAAACTTTAGTCAATGTTTACATCAGACAATTTTCTATAGATCATTAGAAGATGAAAATCTTTAAGTCAATATTAAAGAACTATAAAAAACACATGACACTCTTTGACCACAAACTTTTTAACCACGATACAAGTAGATATCTACAAGTCTTTACCGCACCATATCCATGAAACATAAGTTTTAGTCCATCATTGGTCAAAATTATGTATATTTTTAACGATGATTCGTGAAACACTGACTCACACGATTATATTCATTTCCTGAGTTTGTGACCTTAGTGGTCTAGGCTGACATGTCCCTAAAATAATCTCGTGTATCAGTCCCGAACCTTCCACCCTTAGAAGGAACCTCTTTACCTAACATGAGCGACCCTTATTCTATCACAACTCACAAGTCACAAGTGTGACACTGTGCCTTAACATAAGACTTGTGTCGGAGGTCGTTGGCCCAAACATATGTAAATAACAATCCAAATAAGAAAATTAAAAATACATTCCAGATAAAATCTAAACTATAACTATTTGATAAGCCTGTTTTAATCACCAATGTTCATGTTTGTCATTAAGTCTATCATGTTCATAATCTGTCAAGAAGTCAATTTGCCATTAAGCCGATTATTGTCATACCCTGTCAAGAAGTTATATGTAAGAATAACTGATAACAAATCCTAAAATGATTCTAATAGGTTGGAATGTATAAGTTGTGTCTGCTTATTTAACATATAAACTAACAAATTATGATATTTATATTATATATGTGCCTCAATTAAAATCCAACATACAAAAAGAAAACAAACAACAAATGACATGAAAACTCTGATATTTTCCTAGTTCTATAAACCAAACCCACCAACAGCCACCATCAACACCCACCCTCTCATCCCTTATCGGTTATCACCACCAGCCAAACATTACCCAAATAAAATACACTCATGAACAAATCAAAGATAAAAAAAAAAACCATTCATGAACCAAAATTCAAGACTTAAAAAGGTTTAAACTACCAAATAAAGTCGCCAAAACTTCTAGAATTCTAGTAATTTTCGAAGTAAAACTTCGAATACCGCTATGCAAAAAAGCATGATCTGAAAACGAAAAACCAAGATCCAGTAGTTTATTGTGTACTCGACGAATATGCAGGTGGATCATCCATTCTCACTTACCTCACCGGCTGCTGGTTGTAGTGACTCTTCTCCTTCTTTTTAGCAGCTGCCAACCTGGCACTCCTTGCTGCTGCCTCATTGGCTGCAGCTCTGGCGGCAGCATCCATTTCTTTGTTGGATTTCTTCTTTTTGGCAGCAGCAACCTTCTTTATCTTCTCTTTCACATCAATTCCAGATAACCCTTCAGCCTTCAGTGATCCAGTAGCTTCTGATGCTGAATTCTGAGTATCAAGCCCAGACTCAGGCCCGTTAGAGACCTGCTGTTGTTCTTTGGTATCCTTTGAAGACTTTTCTTTCTTCTTTTTCTTTTTGGCGTTTTTGCTCTCGCCATCAGGCACGATTTTCTTATCGGGCTCGCCATTCCTATTCTCAATCTTTTCTTTGGTACCACCTGGGAAAAAAATAATACATGAACACATGGAGATTACTCGTGTATAGATTAAAGTAATTGAAAACTAGATAAAAAAGGCACGTGATGATATTTTTCGCAAAGTAATCGAACCGGTTATTTTCTAAAAAAACTAGAAATTTAACATGATATCTGAAAAAAAAATAGCCACAAATTAGAAATCAACTTACAAAATTTCTTACCATTAATCGGTAAAAAAATGTAACTTGGTGGCTAAAATCCATGATAGAATGTAACTTAGGATGATAATGAAATTTCCTCATATAAGTAAATGTAAATTAACAAAATCGTATGAGAAAGAATCTTTACAGGCTTACCACGGGATTCTTCTTGGCCACTATTTTCAGCTAACCCCAATTCTGCAAGCACTGCTTCAAGTTCAGCAAGTTCTTTCTTTTTAAGTTCCTTCTTGGACAGTTGTCTGTCATTGTCTTTAGGCATAACCACCTCTTTTTCAGCAGGCTTTTGAATAATGATTTCTTTTTCTGGTTCATGATCATTTTCATCATCATTATCATCATCAACTTCATCAAGACCTTCATCTTCACTTTCACTTTCCTTCAAAGAAAAAAAAAGAACAAAAATCATCAATGAAAGACTCATACGTTATCTTTTTCTTGTATATTTGAACAAAGAGTAAATTGCCAAAAAGGTCCCTGAGTTTGTATAGTTTCGACCACTTTAGTCCTTATTTTTTATTTGTTGCTATTTTGGTGTTTGCTATTGTAAAAAATTGCTATTATCGTCCTTCCGTCAACGATAACCGTTAACTTTGTATTAAATGACAATTTTACCCCTGTTTATTAACTTTATAAATAAATCATCATCATCATCACCAACACCAACATCACCACCACCACCACCACCACCACCACCACCTTATTCAACCACAACCCACCACTTGAAGCCACCAAAATCACTCAACCAAATAGGCAAATATCACTGCCATCACCATGACCAAATACTAACACCCTAATTCCGGCTCCACCACCACCATACGCCACCTGCTTACCTCCCATACCTATCGAAACCGCCACTATAAATGCCCAAATCCCAATCAATTGAAGCCCTAGAGTTGGTGAAGTTAAATTAGTGTTAATCCTATGAATTCAACCTTAGAGTTTAATACACAATGAAATCATTCATGTAAGACTTCAAATTCCCCGAATCAATTTACCGAAACGATTATAACCCAGATCGTAAAAAGCTGTTAATAGTGATGTTTTGACCAGGAAGAATCGTCAATGGAAGCAGTTATAAAGAGATGGTAGTGGTGGAGTCTGTAAAGTGATGGAGTTTGCCATAGGAGAGTAAAGTGATTGTGGAGGCTTAGTCTGCAACTCCGATGTCATCACTGGCTTTTCATACGGGGATGTGTTGTAGGTGATGGCGATGAAGATGACGAAGGTGGGTGGCCGGAGATTGAGACGTGCCGATGGTGGTTTTCGCCGGTGGTGGTATGTGAAGATGGAGATGGAGATGGGTGTTGTGTTTTGAAGAAGAAAGGAGGTGGGGGAGATGGGTGGGTTAATTTGTTTATATATAATAATAATAATAATAATAATAATAATAATAATAATAATAATAATAATAATAATATAAACATTATTGCCATTTTGGTCCTTGTAGTGGTAAAAGGACTAAAATACCCTTCGGGTTAACAGAAAACGTTGTTAAAATTTGACGGAAGGACCCAAATGACAGTTTTTTTATAAAACCAAACACCAAAATGGCAAGAAAAAATATATAAGGACTAAAGTGGTCGAAACGGTACAAACCCAGGGACCTTTTTGGCAATTTACTCTTGAACAAATTTTAAAGTTATCTTTTTAACTCGCAGTAAAAAAAGTTAAGATCTGGTTCCCCTTTTATAGACTCATACGTTCTTTTAGCAGATCATATGAGCACTTGAGAAGTTAACAGTTGTATGTTGATTGCAATCAACAGACACAAAAATCAATTAAAAAAGAGCTCCAACAGAGATCAAATATTATATTTTTTTTCAAAAACAAATCAATCTTAGGCAACTGAATTGCAATAAAGTACTTAATGTATTTACAATTAGTATGCTCTTTGTTAAACACATAAGCATAATAAAAATAACTATGGCTTGTTGTTAAACACACAAGCATAATAAAAAACTATAGCTCTTTGTTAAACACATAAGCATAATAAAAAGACTAGCTCTAATCTACTTGGTAAGAGGGGAAGAAAAAGAGGGGAAGAAAAAGAAATATCATCAAAATTTCAGCTGCGTGTTTGTTCTAATCTACATCTGGAAACCCTAACGATTTCTTGCGAAGAAGATTAATGACTAACAAAAAACCATATCCTTCAAACACGTTCTGATTACTAGCATTTTTTGTTAACTTTCTAATTCAAATTGCACAAACCTAATTGTATACGATGGGACTACCGACAATAATGGTGGCCTTCAACACATAGAAGAAAATTTACCACAAAAATCAATGTTAAAGTAGTAAAGCTTGTGGACCAACATGTACTTCAGTAAAGATGAATAAATATGCCATAAAAACAAGTGATTTAAAACTTTACCAAAAATGATATGAAACACACCTTTCTGCACTAATAATGTAACATAGGGTACCACTTCTCAGGAAAGTTGTAGAAAATGCTTTTTTTTGCAGGGAAAGAAATTGGGACATTGAATATGTGATTACTAGAATATCAATACATGTACCCCCAAACAACATTAACTTTAATCTTAGGACCATAAAAGAACAACATATGTGGCAAAATCTAAAAGCCAACAACCCGGTACAGGTTTTAAGTCTAGTCTAGCATACAGATTTAGCAAATAAAGGCAATTGGAATGATTTCGTTTTTATTGGATGTTAGCAAAAAAGAACTTATAAATCAACTACTAGATACACAAGGATAGTATCGTAAAAAGCAACAAATAAAAACTATTTGTGTAAATAACTAAGCCATATATGGAAAAAAAAAAATCAAAATTATTTACCTTAAATAAGAACCCAGGGATAATGCTTTAACGCGCAGAAAACGGAAAAGAAAGATTGTGAAAACGTAAAAGCAGAAAAAACTATCGTGCCCTGAAACAACAGATACTGAAAATATGCATCGCACGTGCATTAAATCTTGTTCTTAGTTGTTACATGATAGATGATAATAAATAGCACATGAGGTTTTCATTTTCGATTGTAACCAAAGTATGAATCAAACCACTCTTTCAAGTCAGCAAGTCACAATAACCATTGTCTGAGTAACCCACTTCCCCTTATTATTATCTAATAATTTAAGAATCAAACAATTATCTTTTCAATAATCACTTTGATTCTACATGCAATAACTGAATCACCAAATGGTCGGGTAAAAGTACTTATATCGATATTCTATCTATTACTTGCTAGAATAACCAGAATTTGCCAAACACCTGTTACAATTTTAGGCTCTAAAGTCTACACTCCATCTCCTGAACCACACTTTATAACTGCTCACACATTAGCAAATATATCACAACTTCAAAATATAGATCATAGAACTAAAAACAAATATGTTCAATGATCTCTCACCTCAACAGGAGATTCATTTCCTTTGATTTTCTCTTGCTGCATTCCACCACCAGAACCGGAACCTGCACCCCAAAGTGGTGGCGGAGCTGTGGTAGCATAATAATCATCATCATCCTCATCATCAACATCAGCCCATGACTTCACAGTTAACGGCGCTGGAGCCCAAAAAACCTGCTCCTTCTCCACCTTACTCTCCTTATCATGCTTCTTCTTCGAACCACCCCCCTTTTTCGAACTTCCGTGATCCTTATCAGACTTCTTCTTCTTCTTCAAGCTTCCAAGTGCAGCAAAAACATTTGTGCTGTTGATTACTACCGAATCATCCTTTCGGTTTCCACCACCGACCATTTTTCTTCCAAAACTCAATACCAATCTGCACCGGATCGAAAATTTCAAAGCTTACAAAGGCCTAGGGTTTTGTTCAGTTCTAGATAAACTTCTGTATACCTGCACTATACACCTACAAAAAAAACCTAAATTTCGACTGCGATAGATATTTGTGGATCGCTAAAATCGAAACCTAATCTGCTTAAACTGAGGTTCGGATAAGATGAAGACAAAATGATAATGTTTTACGTTTAAGGATGTAACGAAGACGAAGAACAAAACTCCGATGCGATAAAAGTTGGATCGGAAACCTACAGTATATGAAACTTAGTGAAACTGACGATGATCTGGAACGATGAAGACTTGTAATCTGTTTGTGTCCGTCCTTGTTCCTCGAATCGACGAGGAAGATGTATGGAAATTTGTCAAGGTTTTAAAGGATTTGGTGATGGTAACTGGTGTAGAGGTAGAAGAAAATGGAGATTGGAAGATGATGATGAATTAGGGTTCAGATTATGTGAATGATGGTGTTGTTCGTGTGTTCTTATTTTTGGATTTATTATCTTACTTTGTGATCTCGACCGTTCATTGTAAATGAATGTTAAGACTTTATATATTTTGCATGCCATGTAAAAACGTAACAAATTCTTTTGTCATAAAATTCATAATATTGGTATATTATTACACTTTTAAATAAACTACGTTTATACGTCTCTGATATGTTATATTAAAGTTGTTTCATGTAACGTTATAGATCATGTTTTGCTTTATATTTACAGCTATATGAAAAATGTTAACTCGTGAAATCAAAGGTTTTGTTCTTTTTTCCCTTTTAATGGGAGGCTTCGAAACCGTCGAAAAAACGAAGGGTTTCATCCCCGTTGGAAAACCCGAGAAAAATAGTTACATGGACCAACAATTGTTGCTACCATGCACAGTGGTTTACGGTTTCCAATGAACACTCTACCCGTCACCACACCTAATCACACCAAGGGCTTGATAGTGATAGATTTGTGTAAAGGAACTCTAGCCATCACCCTAAACACAGCAACGGAACTAGTGATAAACCACACACTACCAAAAGGCAACCATCACAACGAAGGCGGCAAGTGAAACTTGTTTTTATGAAATGAAGATGAATAGGATATCCAATGGGCTAGAATAAAATAACTAGCATGACCAAAGATATAAACCAATAAAACTTAGTTGTAAAGTCTAAAAACATAAAAACACACACAACGAAATACTTTTTTTTAATATATAATAATATGTTAAAGGTTAAAGAAGTTGGTGGCGAATTATAACTTTTGACAAAATAAAGTAACAAGACACAATAAAAGAGCTAGTGTTTTAAAAAATTTCCTTTATCTTTTTAGGACGATGACGAGAAAAACAAAGTTTCGAAACATTTTTTTGAAACTTGATTTACATTGTAAGTTGTAACTTTTATCTGTCATCGTACCTTTTTTTACCATTGTATTATTATCACACTTTATACCAAAAACATACTTATATATGAAAATTTCTATTAAAACAAAGGTATTAAGTTTAAATTTCATACAAAAATAAAATAAATATACTAAAACCAAAGAGATACCTGCAATTCTAAATTTACAACTTTTCTTTTCTTTTTAACACCAATTATAACTTTATATATTAGACACTTTAAAGTTTAAGCATGTTTATATATCGTAATTTCACTAATTTGCATGTCGGAGAAAAGTTTAAAAGTTATGTTGAAGAATATTTTAATGTAATTTTAAGAGTATTTTACCTTTAATATACCAAAATCAATTGAGATATTTTCTATACATTAAAAAAGTATTCTTAGACGTGGTAACAAGCTTTGACACTTCGAGTTTATATCTATTTGAAGAGTTTTATGAAAACAGTCAATATAGTTTAAACAAAAAATGAAACTTCAAGCATATTTAGAGGATAAGAAAAAAAATAATTTTCAAGTGATTAGGAAAGTTGAAGGAATTGAGAAGAGCGCATATTGTTTGTATCCTGATACTTTGTACATTGTGAATGATTGTGCAATTTCGTGTTTTTTAACATATTTTTTTCATGAAAATTATGTGGCCCCGAACTAATTTTACGCAAAAGGTACAATCAAGCATGGCAGTATGTGACACCGACAATAGATCTGCAACTATGTTCTTTCATTTCTTTGTTTTATATGATCAAAATCCACATGAAAATACTATTCATCAGGCTACGAAAAACAAGAAAATCATAAGGAAGACAATCAACACAAAAAATATCTTTATCATAAGCCACCTGTTTGATGATATACTATTGAGGTACCTCATTAGTTGCCCTTGTGCACCCTCTACATTTGCTAGCGTATCTTCCATGTTCTCGTCAATCCTGACACGTTAATTAAACAGTATGAGAGTATTTATAAGATTAAAATGGAAATACAAAAACTGTATGAATATATGATACAATTACGGTATTAACTAGACACACTAGAATACAAATCTTGACCCGTTTTAAGGGATAACAAGAAATTTTTTGAAAGATTCACAAGTACGTGCGTTTTTAAACAAGCTTCGAGACTCTAAAATACCAAAATTGTGCTTTTTAATGCAAAATTAGTGAACATGCCGATAATAACGTAAGTTGAGAATGGTGGGTTGGGTTGGATACGCATGTAACGGGTCAAACATGTCATGTCCAGAATTAATTTTGTTTTTCTAAGAAACATGTGTCTCAAAATCTGAATAGAAGATTTGTATTATGTCAATATGAAAATAAATTTTATAACAAAATGGAAGATTGGAAGACATTGTATGTTATCATAAGTTGAAAAGAAAGTGAAGTCAAAAGTCAATGGGAAGTAACAAGGTATTATATTTCCAATGAACACTCTACCGGTCACCACACCTAATCGCATAAAGGGCTTGATAATGATAGTGATAGATTTTGTTGATAATGACTGTGTCATGCATTTAATAAGTAAACAAATTTTATTCTTAATATGTAACTGACCTGATTGCAAGTTCCCCTTGCTGAGAGACCATGGTTGCCAACTGTGTAAAAATGCCACCCAATTCATGAATGGTTGACTCAACATTATGAAGAGCCTCAGCCCTGCTCTGCATGTAACTATCTTGTAGTGGCACCATCTGTTGCTGCTGTTGACTTTGTTGCTGTTGCAGCAATGGCTGAGATTCCCCATCTGCTTGTTTCCTAGAATATCGAAGTCAACAACAGAATCAAGGGGTTACCAAAATAAATTCAAGGTTCTTGGTACAAGTGACAATCTTAATCCATTAACTCATGAATAGGACGATTCAGGTTAACTTTTATCCTAATGTCAAATAAAAGAATAGCTTAAAATAAACAGGGTCAAAACTCAAACGTTAGAAGTTTGTTCGAAGCATAATTTCTTTTGGGTCTTTTCTTGTATGGGAAGGTATACACAAATTCAATTTTGTTGAATACAAACAAAATTTTAATGTATGAATCACCTCTCTTTTAGTGAATGAACACTAATTGACTTGATAAATTCAACAAAATGGGCACATAGATTATCTAGATTTTACCTGGGAAATAATGGAGATGAATTTGAGGAGTTATTAACCCAAGGAGGCGGTGAAGCTGAAGCTTTAGAAGTTGATTTGTTAGCTAAGGGGCGTTGGCGAGCAAACGGGTTAGAAGAATCTTTTGAAGTATTTGCAGAAAATAACTGTCTTCTATTTTCATGAACCTTCAAATTCTGCAGACAAAATATCACAAGTTTTACAAAAATAAGGTGTGAAGAAAGATAATGCAACTGTAACTAAGAAAACATGCATTGTTACTTGTTAGTACAGGTATCGATTACAGCCCATATAACTATGGCTGGGTTGGACAGTTGGAGCGTATTATATATGCATAAGAGCTCCTAAATCTTTTATTTTGTTAAAAAAAGTAGATCTTTGTTGAAAAAGGTTGTAATCTATATGACACGGTTACTTAAAAAAAAGTTACATGTTTTGACCTGTACAAAAAATCACCTGTTATGACTCGTACGCATGACCCACCTATTTTGCCACCGCCGTCGGTTTCTACCCATTTCAAAGAAGAAAATAACTTAAAGGAAAACAGGTCTAATGTGTAAAAAGTTACAAAAAGGTGTATTTTTAATCCACAGACCTCCCAAATAATTTAATTCAAATAATTATAAGATTACCAAAACCAAGTAAATACTGTACACACATTCAGCACAATAAATATTAATGTAACAGTTTAATATGCACAAAAAGTTACCCATTTTGTAAATATATTAATCTACTTTGACCTGTCACCCGACCCACCCATTTTGCTACACCTATTTATTAGATACTTAGACGGGTATGCATCAAATCTGCACCTCTGTTCGCATAGTAAGAACTTCCTTGAACTCTTTTGTGGCCCCCATCAGACGATTCTTCAGATTATCAACAACCGTAGTCGAATGAGTAGTTGTGTCAGTTGAAACGCTTTCATTTTCCTTTTGTGCATTGCAAACAAGCTGCAAATCGACTACAGCAGCATTAAGAGCGGTAATGTCCTGCTTGATGACAGCTGTCAATTCTTGAATCTCCACCATTGGATCGTCAAAAACAGAGGTCCTTTTTGCCACTGAAAAAAAACATAGGTGCAGATCATGTTACTACTCGGTTCAAAAGATCAATGGCACATTTATGCACATGTACGTACGTATTTTAGTTGGTGCAAAAAGATATCATAATCTTAAATGTTTATAGTAGCATGTGTTTCTTAGATTCCAACTCTTGCATGATCCACTGTATATGTATTATACATTAAACAGAACACAAATATAGCAAATATGTTTCTAGTTATTTTGCTAAACAGCCATGCACCACCATATTGATAGCTGAACTAATAAACCCTTGAAAAATGTAGATAATCTTACAATATTCTGCTAGTATATACCATCAAATTGGGCCTAATCCATTAGTGCATCATTAGATTGTGTTGTTTTATTATACGAACGGCATGCATTATGTAACTCCTAGATGCTTACTGATGATGTTCACAATCCTAAGTCTAGGAACTCATCCCTATGTTAACCTATCGTATAAATAGGGACTTCTTTCGCAAAACAACAGATGATTGATTAACAACCAATTAATCAACATTGAAATGATCCTCCAGAAAACAAGTTAGTTGGCGCTTGATATCAGAAAAAAACTATGCAGATTGATCATACATGAACATGGCAAGTTACTTAAACAGGCTTACAAGCATTGTTTTGTATGAGTAGTCCTTAGTTGTTTGTCAATGTAAACGAGTGCGTCTACCACAAAACTAGGGTATCTTGTTTGAGCTTTAAAGCATAAATGAATAAATATTAGCTTAATGTTGTGTTCATATGTTATCAAGTATATATACTTACATACAAATAATCATGAGGCGTAATTTAACTTGTTGATTTGCATACATAACCTGCATCACACACTATTCATTGCAGATAAAAAACAAACGCAACATCCAGCAATGCATCAATAATACTAAAATCACACTCTGTGAACTCACACTTTGCAAGTTTCGCTAGCTTCAGCGACGTCTGATGAATTCCGTATCCAATTTTAGAAGCTCTTTTGTTAAATTCCGTTTGAAACGCAACTTTTGATCGCGATCCATCAGGTTTGGATGATCCGTTTAACGAAGGTAACGATTTTCTAAGTCGCTCAGTTATGCTAATAAACTCCTGCGTTCGATCTCTATACGATGAACCTTGCACGAATTTCAGATTCATCGTATGGTAATGATACGTGTTTATATACTGGAACGAAGAAAAGGGAGAATTTGAACGTAATTAGGTGAGTGATTTGAGCGGCATGATGAAATCATGAAGAATTGGAATTATCTATGTTAGTATTTGCATGTTTGACTGTGCATTGAATTGAATTGAATTGAAACCCTAGATGATCTGAATTTCAGACCTCTAAGATCGAATAACCGTGGATATGAAAACCGACAACTATATTTGAATGTTGAGACTTGAGATTGATCGCCATCGTGAACAAGCATCGTATCATTTTTCACTTTCAATATATTTTGGTTTAAAAGTAGATTTTAAGTCCTTCATATTCAACACTTATCAATTTTAATTGTTTTTGATCTCCTCGTAAAATGGTTTATTTGTTTTGTTCATTATGAACATTGACGTAAGTACGTGCATCTCAATTGAGCCTAGCAAATGTAACGGGTGCATACAAAGACGTTCATTTTGACCTGCTAGATTGTTGAACCATTTTGCTTTTGATTGAATCTTTCAAGCTGATATAAGGGAAAACACCCATTTTACTCCTAACAGTATATTTCAAGGCGATATTAGCCTACTGGGAAAACGCTCCCTTTTGCTCCTGACAGTATTTTTCAATCTGATATAAGAGAAACGCCCCCTTTGCTCTTGATGGTATCTTTCAAGAGCGTTCTTTTTAGGTATATTGGTTTTCACTGGTCTCAACTATTATCTTTTGTCTTCTACTGGTCCCAACTATTAAATTGGTTGCCAACGGTCCCAACTTTTATCACTTTGGTAACCACTGGTCCCGTCGTTAAATTTTTTTAACGCCGTTAAGTTTTTTCCAAATTCAAGACAAGACCGATGTTTTAGACCTTTTGATCGGAAGGATAATACTTGTCGATGGATGTAAAAGTTTGCTCGAAAAGACTCTCTGAACGATAAACTTTTTACATTTGATTGATGCACTGTTAGGTTTAAACACCCGATCGAAGCACTATTTTGTTGTTCAGAGCGTCGTTTCGAGGTAACTTTTCCATCAATCGACTTATATTATCGTTCCAATCAAAATGCTTATAACATCGGTATTGAATTTGGAAAGAAACTTAACGGCGTTAAAAAAATTTAACGACGGGACCAGTGGTTACCAAAGTGATAAAAGTTGGGACAGTTAACAACCAATTCAATAGTTGGAACCGGTAGAAGACAACATGTGATAGTTAGGACAAGTGAAAACCAATATACCTTCTTTTTAACATCACTTATACCACTTTTTCGGATTTTTTTCATTTGTCATGCGGGAAAAAGAAAAAAGAAAAAAGAAAGCCACATTTAGCGACAATATTTCGCTGCTAAAAATCTGCAATCCGCAAGCTAGCAGAATAAGGAATTATGTATTTCAATCAATAATGTTGACTCTTTTTTCAACAACTTAATTGAACGTAGCAGGCGTTTTGACAAAATTGGATCGTGTATATTAGAAACTCTTGTCTGTAATGTAAAGAATAGTTAAGATATATCATACATTATCTGTGTGAATTTCTCATATTAACAAATTTTGAAGCCACTTTGGCCAATAAATTTATTCTCTGCAATCAGTTATAAAGCCTAAAGATAACATATAAATACAACTGACCATACGTTGCCATTTCATTCAACAAGATGTAAGTTAACAAGCCTACTCAAAGATATATGATAAATGCATTCAGCTACTTGACAGACATTTTATAAATTAATATCTAAATAATGATGTAAGTTACAGTATTAAAATCATGAAAACATAGCATCATACATGACACGAAACTTTGATGATTTTAAGTGTTTCTTCAAGCTGACTATTTGTAACAATTACTGATTTCTTCATTGATGCATGCTTCTTCGGGCAAGCGAAAGGTCAAGCAATACATTGCCTGTAAGACAAATTAAGGATGATAAATGGGTGTTTAGCTGTATGTTCTGGAAGTGATTGTAATTGATCAGGATCAGATAATCAGCTGTTGTAGATGATGGTGTTTGGATGCGTTTTTGTTGGAATTTTTTGACCTTTTTACAGAAACTAGAGCTTGTAACTAAAATGGCTAAAGAAAATTCTCGTCAAAAAAGACCATGCATCAGTAATTTTATTCAAAGGATTGATTATTAGTCTTGTGACAACTAATAGTAAGAAACCGATTATCAAGTCTGGTTATTTGGCCCCTAAATAATCACAAAAAATAGTTTTATAAAGCCATTCAAACGGCAATTATAGCAGAAGTGCTAATGTTGTGTGGAAGCATTCCTCTCTCCAATTTTTTATTTCTTAAAGTTCTAATAGTGTGGAACGTATGAACCTTGTAAAAACATGAAATCAATTTAAAATAATCTATATCACACTTTACCTTGTTTGGAGCAACATCTCTAACTCGATGAAAAACTGGCTCGTGTATCTTAGCATTCAAGAGTGATTCTGCCTCCTGCAGAGAATATGCATTTTGTTATTATTATCAATATTACCAGTTTATTACTAATATCAAATCAATATTCTTATTTGTGTGTGTGTGTGTGTGTTCGAGTGGGCCACAGAGAACTTACGGTAACCACTGAATCTTGTGTCTCGTTTGATCGAATGAAGCAGTAGCAATGTATCCATGGTAGAGACCCTTTCCAATATTTTCTCTGTATAAGACCTCTAAATACATCTGAAAGAAATAAATTAAAAAAAAGATGAGTTTATTTTTCTTATTATCATGCATGCAGAAGGCAAAACTGTATTCGAGATAACTATGCTAAAAACTTACCAAGAAACTGTAGAGCAGAAGCAGGCAGATTCATAATCACATGATCTATATGTTCCCATGATTTGTTATTATGTGAAACGGAAGTTTTTATTCTTTTATTTTTGCTTCCTTTTGTCTTGACAGCCACATGAGCGTCAACACATTCTAAATGTCCATTTTCTGTCAGAAAGATTAAAATGCAAATAAATATAACATATAATTCAAATTTTACGGAACTTTGCAACAAACTCTGAAATTTAAAATGTCCACAACTGCGTGTTTCTTATGGTAGGCAGCACTAATAGTCGTATGGTTTAATAAAACTAAGAGAAAAAGTCGAAGTGTCAAACATTGTATTTTTCATGGGTGAAGAAACTAATCGTAATAATACTAAAGTACCGTACAAAAAACAAATAATGGCAGTTTAAATTAATTCCTGGCATTTTTACCATTTTACTCATTGTAAAAAAGAGACCCAATAACCTTTGAATCTTGGCCATGTTACTATTGTATTCAAACAGATTTGACCCCAAAACACTTCATCAACTAACCGACACACTGACACGAGTTTCAGATCTTGTAACTTTAGCTCAATAACTGCAACTTTATTATATGTTTATTTTGCTAATCAAAGCCCTTAGTTTCCATCCTAATAAAGAATTTTAAGATCTTCATTTATAGAACATTTCTTCATAACACAATAAAATATGTTCGCTTTGAAGTACTAGATGATGGTATTTTGTTTTAAAGTATTTTTATCATTTTATAGTTTTAGTTTTAGTTTTATATTCATATGAGAATTGTCTGAAGTGTTCAAATTTTCGACGAACGCTTAATATATTAGTTTTACCTTAATCTAAATTCTAGAGGTATAAAAATATGAACATATATATATATATATATATATATATATATATATATTAAATAAAACTGGTCAAAAAGAACATACAAATTATATTCTATTGTGTTAAAATTATATGATACAATTAACAGATGGTAAGCTTCTTCATTGAAAAAAAATTAAGAACTAACTATAGGCTACATTTAATTAAAGTATACTTACTTAATATAGAAGTTAAAACAAACACATACCAGAATTATTTTCTTGAGTGTTCTCTTTAATATTTTCTTGGATATTGCATTTCACAGATGAAGCTAAACTCGAATCAACATGTTCTGACTCACCAACTGGCACTGTCATCAACTGAGACATGAAAATTCTCGCATCCAGATTATAAGCATGAATATGGTTGTTAACTTTATTGACATCTGCATTAATTTTCAGATAGCGAACGCTCTCTGGATTTAAATCATTAGCATACACTAAGCATCCTTTTTGTGCAGCTGGAATAGCAAAAGGACCAATCCCTGCAAACATGTCACATATGATATCTCCTTGGTTAAACTTGTTGACCAGCCTTATGTGTTCATGCTCCAGTCTTGAATTCCAATAGACCAAGCCGTAATCCAGCTTAAAAGTTGCACCATATTGCTTCACCTCTGTAGCCATGTCGGGTTTTCCTGCCAATATTTCAAATTTGGGTACACGAAACTCGTTTGCAATTGAACCAACTTTATTGACAACCGTCAGGATTCTGGGATGATTTTTCTGACAAGGTAAAAAATGGATTATACAACATGGCAATTTTGTGTTACACTTTATCTCTATCCGGTCAACGGTTTTAAAAAAAATTAGCTTAAAAGAAAACAGGCCAAATGGGTTGATGAATAAGGCAGAGTACTTTTTTACTACTAAAAACCTCCTGTATTAGAAAAGAATAACGAACCAAACATCTTTACATTCATGTGTGTTTGATAACAACACTAAAAATAGCACGTTTCATGGTTTGTTGACACCCTAAACATGTTTTATGGCCCTAAGTGGAAGTTTGAAACATACATCATATATGACTTTTGCAATCACATCCTTGTATGGAAGGAGTTCATCTGTTATATTCAGATGAGCAATATGACCTGAAAAATAAATCGAGGCCAATTCATTCATCAGATAATAGGTAAGAAAGATCAAAGCATTAGTTATAAGTAAGTTAAATACCACATGGAGAGAAAAAAATGTCATCCTCTCTGTGCAATCTTGACTTTCATATAAATTAAGTCTAAATACAAATTCCAAATATATTAAACACGTACAAAATACTTAACTATTGTTTCAAAAGACGACGGGACCTCGAGTCCAGATGGTAAAATCTGCTTCAGCACATGGTCTGCAGTATAATAACAGACCCTTGTTATGCATAATGCATCCACAATACAAGACATTTGTGCAGAAAATTGAAAACCAAATATTTGCAAATTGTTGAAATAATAAAAGTAACAGAAAAAAAGGTTCGAATGTAAAAGAATAATCAAATTCACCTGCGCCCCAATATGAATATCCAAGTGTCAACGTGTAAGGAACAGTTTCAATCTTGCATAACTTCTCTAATTCGTTGAGTTTCTGAATAGGAATATCTGAAAGGTCTGCTCCAGAGAGTAATGATTGTAATGTTATTGTTAAAATAAGAAAATATTAAGTAAAAAAATATCACATTTAAACTTCTATTATCGATTAAAAGAAGAAAATAAATGAACACGGTGAAGGAATCATAAACAATGTAGACAAAAGATTGAATGACAAGTGATTCTTACCCGCATTTTGTACCTTTTCAGATAATATCACATAACGGGTTTTTTCACTGGTTGGATCTTCAGTGATTGGCTTGATTCGTGGTCTGTCAAGCATGTGTCTAAAAGCATAACAAACAAAAAAATTCATAATTTGATGTCAAATTCTACAAAGCACCAATAATCGCAATTAATACTTTAACATTTATAACTTGTATTACGCATATGACTTTTCCATATACATATCCTTGGGACAATTGAACAAAAACAAGGAGACACATAATCAACTTTTTAAGAATTACCACCATTTATTAATGTATGCAGCAATAATGGCAGGTAAACGAACACCAAACTGCGCCTTTGAGTTTGGCAAACATATGCAACAACTACAGTACCTAGTGTGACTGCTAAAACTAATGACCTAATGAATGATATATGTAAAATCCATGTGAAAAAGCAAAGGCACAAGTGCATTATAACTTAATGTTGAGCAAAAGTGGAAAAAAAATGAAGCATCATACCCACCCATTAAGCAATTTAGTTGCAGCCTTGCAAAACTCTCTAGGGACTCGAAGTGCCCACAGCTTCAAATGCACATCAAACTTGCTTTCATCCAACATATTCAAAATCCCCAAACAAACACTGCTAAAATTACTTCTATTAGCAGCAGTAAACAAATTCAAGTAATTACAACAACGACTGACAATCTTCATGAACATTTACACACTACAAGTTGCTATAGATTGAATTGAACTTGAATCAACGAATTGAATGTAAAAACATTAATTAACGGTTACCTGATTCGATCGAGTTGTAGATTTGCAAGAGGTTTTAGGGTTTTGTTAGCTTCAATTCAATTGCGGACGTTAAGAAATCAAATACATCTGATTGAGCGGGCTGAAGATGCGTTATAGCCAATGGGCCTTCAAAATTGGCCTTTATATATTAACTGGGCTTAAAGCTATTTTCTGATAACATAAACTATTGTATCGGATATGCGTTAGGTTGATGCTCGAATATGACGTGATACTCTTCCGGAAAGAAAATCAACTAAATCATAAAACTCTTTCACTTGTATATGTTTGGAGTTTTGAGAGGTCAATGACAATCATTATTAATAGAAGCAATATTTTAGCGTTTAGTAAGATTTAAACTTGTGATTTTAAGGCAAATAAAACTTTTTTACACACCGGTATATACCAGTAAACCTGGCTACCAATATAACATAAGGTACTTAAATTGTCATTTTGAACTAATAGGCGGGATGAGCAAGTGGAAGCGTGAGGATCGAACATGAATATCGATCACAATTGTAAAATCAAACAAACAAACTAAGATGTAACAGAGGTTGATTGTTTGGTTAAGATCTTTTCATAAGTGACTTTTATGTGCTGATTATAAGAGTTAGGTATGTAAGGAGACATATATCTAAAGTTGAGGTGGGTGTCTCGATATTAAAACGCGGATAAAAGAATCGCGTCAAAACGGCATATCCTAAAATCAAAGAAATGTCACGTGGTAAAAATACCCCTTAAAAATCATAAGACGTATTTTAAAAAGTAAGTTTAAATATAACATAAACACGAGGGCTTGGTTTTGAATTACCCTTGTGTCGAAACGAGCAAAAACATTTTATAAGATTAGAAAATCAACTTGACATAAATTAGTTAACGAGTTTCTACGAGACAAAACCGATGGAAAATGCTAAAACAAACCTTCGCTCTTTGTTAGCTGATCGGCTTATAAGAGTAGACAATGTATTTAATATGTGGTATCATTTCAAAACGTTAGGTGTGAATAAAAATAAAAAGAAGAGTTAAGTGCAATTTGCACCCCTGTAGTTTACACCTAATAGCACTATGCAACCCCGTCTGAAAATTCAAACCCTTTGCAACCCTAGGCTTTCTAAAGTAAGTCATTTGCACCCCTCCATTAAGTTGACCGTTAGTTGACCGTTAAATTAAAGGGTAAAAAAGACATTTTCTTACTATGCATATGTGTTTAAAGGTTTATCACTTTATCAAAATCTTTGACAACCCAACCACCACCACCATCTATCAAGATTTGTGGCTTCCTTCACAATCATCAGTTAATTCAAATTTATATTTCAAGATATCATTGATTAAAGTGAGCAATCAAATAATCAAAAGGTGATTAAAATTGAATAGATCGAGATCATTTCATTTGGCCTGTGCTTGTTGATCAAACGCATCTTCATCTTCCGGATTCAAACAAAATCCCATCTCAGAAAAATTAGTCACTTTCTTTGACAAAACCTCGAGCAGTTTAGCTTCTTATTGGACTCTTTCTTCTTTGACTCTTTCTCCTTTATTACCAATCTCGTTTCATTTTAATACTGTGAGTAACCCTTGTTAGAAAACTCCTCAGAAATCACAAAAGCAGCAAATGACTTCCGATTGGATTGTTATTCAAAACGGAATGAATTTTATTTTTTCACAATTGAAAAACAGCAAGAGAATCATGGCGATGTAAAGAGCGCGGTGAACCTGAGGGTCGTTGGTGAGGAGAACTGTCCATGTCTGTGAAACGATGTGTTTGGGGTTTGGGGGTGATGGTGAATTTGAAACACGAAGATGAAGATGGTGATGTTACATAGGGGGTGAAGTTTGACGGATATGATGGTCATGCCAGAGGTTGAGATGGCCGGGGGTCAAAAGAGCAAGATGGATGGATGGATGGATGGTGTTGGTGGGGCGTTGTTGTGGTGTTACTGATGGATGATGGTGTGTAAAAAGGTGGGAGGAGAAAGATGATAAAAGAGATAAACCTTTCAACAAATAAATATAATAGCAAAATGTCTTTTTTACCCTTTAATTAAACGGTCAACTCACGGTCAACTTAACTAAGGGATGCAAATGACCCACTTTAAAAAATCTAGGGTTGCAAATGGTCTAAATATTTAGATGGGGTTGCATAGTGCTAATAAGTGTAAACCACAGGGGTGCAATTTGTACTTAACTCTAAAAAGAATAAATAAAGAAAGATAGATATAAAGAAACAAATATAGGCCGGTTTCAATCGTATTCTATGTCGACGTGTACTGTTTTGGATTGGGTTACATACAATTCATAAACGTTTTCTAAAAACATAAATTTTATTATAACGAAGCAAGTTCTCTCCTTTTTCCAATATCATCCGACAACAAGTTTGATTTGAATATCCAAATTTGTCAAATACACCTACTACAATTAATTAAGACGTTGAAAACACGGTCAACATTATTGAAATACATAAATAAATTGCATATATATTATAATGATACAGTTATATACATTTTGATTCAATGTAGTTTTTTTTCACTCTTATTAGTTATTACCAAGCAAATAATCATCAAATTTATAACTATTTAGCTCATGACTCATGAGTACACCATTTAGTAGCAAGCTATCCATTTGGGACATTTGATACAGTCAACTAGCTAGTTATAAATTACAGCATTAGGTTTAAGTAAAAAGCTTTTAATTCCAAAAAGCCTAAAAGGTTTTTTTTAATCACTCATAAATCAGGTTACACAACTTCAATTAAACTCATTTCAGCAACATTAAAGCCAACTCATCAAACTTTAGGATCTTCGTTTTACATTTTGACTTTTGGGTTTTAGCTTGTAGGTTTGAGAATTTTCATGTTTCCATCTAATTTTTCTTTTCCTACTCATCATTCTGTCTTCGATTGCTTGTAAATTGTAATTCGTCTTTATTACGCCTTTGCTTACCGGTCATTGTGTGTGTTCTTTTTACAATAATTGATAAATCGCAAGCCGCTAAAAAAAGTTGATAAATCGCAATTTATACATGAAAAGTGAATCAAGTCATCAACACTAATTGGACATTGAAATGCATTATATATCAAACTAATTCATATACTTTCATCGTATTATATATACATACACTGATACACAGTAAGCTGTAAGCAAAACAACAATTTGTTACAAATCTCCAAATCAATTTCGAATTACAGTACCGCCATAGACGAATATGAAGATCTCAAAACCTCATTTCCTTTCATCAAAAATATTATCTACATTCAACAGATCTCAAAACAATCACATGCTGAAGTTAATCGTACTTGTTATCGTTCCAACACACAAGCATCGTTACGCATCGCCGGAGTATGTAAAACCTAGTTTTCTTTTGCTTGGCTAACGTCAAACAGCGCCGATGGAGACTGGATTTTCGTTGCTGATATGCCGATGATGATCTGATTAGATACGAATATGTATTCATTTTGCTTTTGTTTTTCCGGTGACGATGAAGAAGAAGATCTAATAAGAACAGGAGTAGGTGTAAGTTGAACAATGAGCACAATAATAATATGATGAAAACATGATCCACAATTCCGTGTATATATAATAGTTAGCTCAGCTAGGTCGTTAATGGTACTCATCCAACGACTTTTATAATAATGTTTTTTTTTTTAATTTTGACTAACCAAATTTATTAAAAATACCAAGTGCTAATCACTTAATTCGTTCAATCTTGTGAAAAATGAGACGTATTGACTAGTTTCCAAGAAAGGACTTTTTTTTAATTAGAAGTTGTTGGGTCATTAGGGTGAAAGGGGCGCCTTCGGCTACCTTGATGTCATGCGGCTACACAACATCCATCTCTTAGGCTTACACGCGACAAGCTTCACCATGGCTTTAGCCTTCAAGTAGGTGTTTAATCTTTATGAAATCTTTTTTGGTTATGATAGGTTTTTCACTTTTTTGAGGGTAGTGACTAGTGAGGCTAGTTGGGTGAAGTTTTGTCAAAAACATTATTCATTCATTTATGGTACGCTGTGTAATGTAACAACAGATGTAATTTGCCGTTTAAAAAAAACTGATGGTATCTGAAAATTATAAACAACCACCATCTTCAAAATTCAAATCCTCACATTACCTTTCTTCTAGAAGAAGAAGCTTTGCCAAAAACATTAGTCATTCATTCATGCACGTATTCTTAAGGCAAGCCGCCACTTAAATTTTAAAATAAATACTTTTTAACTAGTAGTAGTGATGCATAAACAAACAAACACTCAACAATGAGTGTTGCCTTTCTAGAATATTTTTCAATTTTTTTATTAATTTTGATTGTGGTCCATAAGTTTCTTTAGTTAAATATTAAACGAAATTTTAAATCTTTAGTTAGTAATCACGTGTTTATATATGAACTTATAAAATTCACCAAAGATCCAGTAGTTATCAAGAAATATCTCAAACTAAATATAAATTAAACCCGATATAAGAACTTGTGATCTTGCATCTATCTACTTCAAATTTAGCGTTGCACTTTGAACTTTAAGATTATAAAAAAAACAAGTTAAAACAGTAAAAGGAGGACTGTAAGAGAGTGAAATTTGTTTGAAAGAGCGTCAGCTGAGGATTGTAAGAGAGGAAAAGGAGAGAAGGTTCATTCTTAGGACAAGGTTTGTTAGGTCGACATAAATACAAACAATCTGCTTATGAAAACGGTATCATTTAAAATGATCAAGCAACTTACACAAATGTAAACCATTAGACGTCACATTGCATTGTAATTTTACCATATAAAAATATTCTCTAACCATAAAACTATATGATTAAAACACCTAACAAAGGACTACCTAGTCATAACTTTGTGGTGTACATGGTCGGTATGAAATCATAAACTTTACAAACGGGAGAGTCCAAAGAGGGGAGAATATTGGAGAAAATAAATTCGGTAGATTTCTTACAGGTTAAAAATTAAGGTAAAATGCCACTGTCGGAGTGGAGTGCATGGTGTAATTTCATTTTCGAGTTTGTATAAGGCCGACTATACTTATTGTATCTAACATCTTACTAGTGTTTGTTGGGATAAAACGGTTGGTGTACACAACCAAAATATTTTTTTAAAGTATAAAATATTACCTAAGGTAACACTTTTATGAAAGTGTTTAGTGATAAAACTCATATATGTTTTTATAGGACAAGATTAAGATGTTAGTTAAGTGGCGTATCTTACAAGATGTTTTTATAGGACAAGATTAAGATGTTAGTTAAGGGGTGTATCTTACAAGATTGAGAGTTTAAATGTTGATTGTAATTTATTTATGATAGAAAAATCTAACATTAGAAATGATTAAACTCTCATTAATATTAAATTCCACAAGTGGTTTAGGACTAACAATGGACACATTTGGGTGGGCGGCTTAAACAAATGTGTCAAAGATTCTGGAAGTAATGTTCTAACTTCTAATGACCACAAAAAAAGAACCTTCCTGCTTAGGATACTTAACAAAACAAAATCTTTTTAACAGGTCAAATATTTGGATACGAAGATTGAACAAGGTCAACTTGTTAATAACTTTCTACTTTCATAAATTTCTCATCTTCAACATAGAAAATGTCAGTCGAAGTAATAATATTTAAAATTTAAGGGTTTGTTACGTATATGTACATCTTGATGGTCATCACCCCATGCCCATCTCTGGAAAATTAAAATTTCATTATCCTTGAGCGTCATTACT
Source organism: Tagetes erecta (assembly GCA_030867185.1). Lineage (NCBI taxonomy): Eukaryota > Viridiplantae > Streptophyta > Magnoliopsida > Asterales > Asteraceae > Tagetes > Tagetes erecta. The sequence continues at coordinate 4,460,305 of CM061492.1, forward strand.
AAAAAAAATCAATTTGTTACCGGAGATGGGCTCAATAACACATTAACCAACTCTAGTCAAAATCTCGTGTTACATGTGTTGTATGTAATGAAGTACATAAACCGATAATGATAACTCAATTCATTTATAACACAGATGCTATCCAACATACAAATCTATCTCTTAAAACTTACAATGCTGATGTAATATGTAAACACCGCTACATTTCAAAGTGCTACGAAGTTCAGACACAAAGTTCTTGGGCTTCCGAGCTGAGCGGCTCAAAAAGAGCTTCCACGTCACTTGCTTTAACTTCCTCTAAGCTTGGTGGATTCCACTTTGGATTCTGGTAATTTTTTAAATTGTTATAAAGAAAAACTGAAGGATACCAGACCCGACCCGACCCGACCCGACCCGACCTGACCCAACTTAAACCAGAACCGATAACTTTAAAGTAGTGGTACCACAAACTGAAGCAAGTTGTACAGTTTGGTTAGGTTGAGATGTATACGGTTTGGTTTTGTCAGTTCGGTAATGATTTTTGTCAAGAATTTTCATCAAATCGATCAATCTAGACCATGAACACCACTACAAACCTCGGCTTTTACAGTGTAAAAAGTATACAAGGACACTTGCTTTTTCATTACAAGCTAACTAGGCAACTCAAGATTGTAAAGATAACACTATAGCTTGCAAGAATTATCCGTTTTGGACAAATACAAGCAATGTAATTTGAAAACAGAACATTTCTTGATTGCATTTTAGGAGAACAATGGTTGTTGGCAACCAAAAAACCAAGTGCAGTTTGTTTTACAATTCGTATTAAACAGCTTTTATTATATTATTCTTTTTGGAACAGAAATATAATTATGTTGAGTTTAAAAATTAGATTTTATTATAAATATTTAAGAGGGGATATCTAACCTGATCCTTATCCACCAATACTGCTCTAACCCCTTCAGCAAAGTCACTTCGAAGCGAAGCCCTTAATGCAATTCGGTATTCAGATTTCATAACACCATTTAGCTAATTGCAACAAATATAAGCATATAACAAACAATGTTATTATAGCAAAAGATGTCATAAAAACCCCTCAATCAAAAGTATAAAATGAAAAATATACGGGAACTCACCTTCGATAACTCGTTTTCCTTATTTCCGCATGCAGAGGCGACTTTAGAGAAATACTTTTGTGTAAGAACAAGAGAAAATGGAGCACCTTTTTTGATCCCTGAAAGAGCCTCTGTTGCCCACTGTGAAACTGCACATAGATAAGAACGATATTTTCAATCCCTGAGTCCTAAAAAGCATACAGGTGGCGATTTAAACTTATCTCCAACGGTTCAAATGGTCACCCAAAGTGCGTTCAGATGATAAACCCCCCTAAATTGTTTTATTCAAATAATTATATTACTATTTCAACAACAAAATCTCTACAATCCTAATAAATACCCTAATTATTCCAGAATTGAAAATAAATGGGCAAATAAGTGTTGATGTATCAGCTCAACCTGACCTGCATTAAGATGTCCCTGGTTTTACCTGGATCCAGTTAAAGCCGACACCCAGCCCACCCATTTTTCCAAACTCTATAAAGCATATAACTGATGCTACCTGTTGCATCAGCACTTTGCTGATGTTGTTCAAGTTCTTCCATTATTTCTTCAACAGATTTATTTGCACCAAATGTTGAAATTATACGAGGCAAGAGTAACTTCAATCGGGGCTCTGACTCGGGAGTGCTACTGTATTTTGCCAATATTGATTGGAGACCATCATGTGGATCCTCAGAACTGTACAGAAATCACAAAGCGCATAAACAAAAATACCCAGTAAAATCCCACACGAAATAGGGTTTGAGGAGGGTGACATGAAGACAAACCTTACCTCTACCCAAAAGAATAGAGAGGCTGCACCTAGGGAAATGACCTCTATACTAATCACATAATGCATGCAACATATATGAAAAAACATAACATATCAATTTTCTAGCAGCACCAGACAACTATAGCATAACATATCAAACAAAGTGCATAAATGATACATAATCATTTGGATAAAAATTTCTTTTAAATGAACGATTCAACAATATTAAAAAATAAGCATTTCATCTATGGAATACAACTTAATATCACAGAACAGCACAGTGGTACCACTTCTTGCAAGATAGTAGAGTTGTTAAAATGGGCTGGTCTAGTAACAAGCTAAAATGGTTATTTTTGGTGCGTATCAGGCCAGGTCGAACATTAACATATTCTTTAATAGAACGGTTTGAGAGGTTCTATACATTTAGAGTACACCTGGAAGGATCTTTTACCAGTTTCCTTAGAGAGCAAATATTTTTATCTGACTGTCACCTCTACAAGATGGTTTACTTAATCAACAAATAGCTCAACACACACATATATAAACATTAAGGGATGAATGCATGATAAGAGACATACAAGGTAACTGATAAAAGTTCCTCCTTAAGTACGCCCAGATTTCCCGATGGAACGTAGTGGGTCCCAAGACCTGCATAAAGTGCATCTGCTGGAGTAGAAATCCTATTTCCAGTTATTCCAAGATAAGCACCTGTGTGCACAACAAACATTTTTTAACATAAGGAGACAAAAGAGATACATATTATATCGATTGGCATAGAATGAATAAGAAATTAAGCCAAGCACAATAATCACATCACTACCTCTAAATTATAGAGACCATAAGATAATATTTCAAATTTTCTTTCTTATATGAATTATAACATAAATGCTTCCAGCTAGAATTGCACATACATACCAACTGCTCCTTCTCCTGGACTTTGTGCTGCTATGTACGCAAACCCAACATCTGGGAATAAACCAATTCCATTCTCTGGCATAGCTAGAAGAGTTTTCTGAAATAAATCATTAATGTCACTTTCAATTTTTTTAAAAATATTTTGCTACAAGTTTTGTTCTACCACCATTGTTGTCAGATTGAAAGACAGGTTACCTCAGTTATAACTCTGTAACGACCATGTCCAGATAGACCAATGCCAAATCCCATTGTCACACCGTCCATAAAGCTTATGTATGGCTTTTTGTAGTCAGATATTTTACAAATAAGAGAATACTCAGCAGCAAACACCTGCAGAAACAAAATTTAGTCCCCACCCAACATATGCATGAATAAAGCAAAGCTATACTAAATAATTATGTTATATAATGTCAACAATACTGGAGTTACGTGATAAATCAAAGCTGATGGTTTCATAGGAAAATTGATATGGATTTATTAAAACATAAATTCATAAAAGAACCGCATAATGAGAATTAGTCAACATCAGCAAGCTATTAATCCAAACTAATTGAGTAAAATGCTGCCGTTTTGCAATTAGCAGAAGCTTACTACTGCATTCATAATTGAACACAAACGCACTCCATTTGAAGCATTGGGGCAGAATTATCAAATGGAAAAACCCATAACAATTTCGAAATTTCTCAGTTTGTGTTTAGTACACTATGTTATTAAAACCAATCCTAGCACAACATGAAATTTGTCACGCAATGAAACACTATTGAGAAACCTTTTGCACAAGAGGTGTGTTTTTGTCCTTTTGAATTTCAGCAACGACACCCTTTACATCCATTCCTGCATGACAACAAATAGTAACCTTGAAACTTCCGATTACACCAATACTGAAACTGACATTTTAACCAAATATTAATGACTTGTTCTTGCCAAGGAAGCGTGTGCATATTACAGAAACGAACATGATAGCATATGATACCTGCTGAAAAAGCACGTGACGAACTGCCCTCAACGAGAACACATTTCACCTTCGGATCCGTTTCCCATTCATCAAGAAAACTTTTGTACCTTAAATCCATATCTACATTCAACAGGAAAGAAAAAAAAATCAAATTTCCCCTTCCAGTTGGCACTTCAAATCCATCACTAAAGATTATTAACAGATTAAACTCATTCTAACATAACCAAACTATTAACAAACCCTAGGGGACTAACGCATCAACTGTATTCAAAATAGGTTGCAGGAATAAGCAAAGCTAAATTACATGCAAAAGTAAGATCAAATAAATTATAAATGATGATTGAAAAGTAAATCTAGAGCCCTGCTACATAAGTGTTGACCTCCTACTTGGCTATTGCTTATTTAAAAAGGATAGATAACTGCTGTAGAAGTATTAGGAACAACGACTGAGTAAGTATTTGATATAGTGGATGGTTTTGGATGAGTTAGAACCTAAATTCATGGCGTTGAGAGCTTTGGGACGATCAAGAGTGATAACAGCAACACCGTTGGGGAAGACGTTCCCCTTGACAAAGTCATCGGCCATGATAGCGTAAGTTGTTACAGATCGGAAGTAACTAACTCTTTTTGCAGGGAGATGAGATGAGATGAATTGTGAGTGAAGCTGGAGAAAGAAGAAGACTGATGATCCAAATCCGATAAGCATATTTTAGTTTTTACATCACGTGAAATAAATAAGTGAGTAGGTGAATCTTTTCTTTAACGATAACTACGATTACACGGTGCTCGCGCGTTACGCAAGCCATTTATATATTGTTAATTTTACGATATTATAACGTTAAAATCATACACGGGCTAAAATCATGAGAAAAAAAAACAGATGTTATTCAACTTTAAACAGACATAATGAAACAACTATACACAATACCATCACAATGAAACATATCTAATTTGGTGCTTGCAGCAATGGATCACCGTCTCCCCTGTAAAATGCCATAACAAAAGAACACACCATGCACCATTCGTCACCATCCGCCATTCACTGCCACCATCAATCGTCTATTCAAGAAACAAAGAAGATGACGGAAGCGATATAATGACAATAGTTGAATGAGTTAGCAAGAGGATTGAGCATGCTATGTTCCAATAATCAAAGAAATATAAAGAAAACAATAAACTAATTGTCCCTCAAACTCAATTTATTTACAAAATAGTCATTCTACTTTAGTGACCAAAATGAAAAATCTACAAAAACTTTTGGTAGCCAAAATGCAAAACGTAAAACAACACTATCTCAAACTCAACTTACTTACAAAAGTGTCATACTTTGGTGACAAAAATGCAAACTTACAAAACTATGGTGGCAAAAATGCAAAAAATAAACAATACTATTCATGAAGTTTTCCTATTAATATATAGTAATAATTACATAAACGAGAACGGGCTACACAATGGAATGGTCGCAGGTTTGTATATATGATTTTGTCACACGTGTCGATAAAAGAAGTTTCATATCTCACACATTATAACATATAGTCGTAATACGTCACATATTAAAAGACAATGATTTATCAAACATATATGTCAAAATGATAACTAAGTCAAAGTTAGTGGGTTAAAGCCGTAAATATTTCAAAGTTGAGTAGAGGTTAAAGTTGTAAATTAATTGGGTCGTCAGGGGTAAAAATGTTAATAAGTTAAACCCAAGAGTTCAATATTAAGGGCTCAGTATTATATACAATACAATTAATCAATCAAAATGAATTTCAATTCTACATTTAACTCAACTCCTGTCAACCGTAGTAAGTCAAATAAAACACTAAAACATAACAATATTTAACATGCGTACAACAACTCAGCACGGCTTCTACACATGTGTAAAGCGAGAAAAAAAATTCTCACTCCAAATCAAACCCACGTCGCAACAACCATCTCCTGACCTCCATATGCAGTTATGCACCAACCAACAATACCAAGTTAATGAAAGCAACAACTACTGATAAGCAATTTGAATCATGAATGAAGAAGAACCTAACAAAGATGACAATGACGAAGGTATTACTAACCCGTCTATACACATTTTAATCTACTAATTGTTTTAAGCAATAAGTTGTAACTTGTTTATTTTAAGTTGAAGAAAAAAAAAGTTCACTATTTGCATGACTTTACAAGATCCAAACAAACCCAAAATCAATTCATCTATTAATTAGCGCATTAATGTCCTTAACTCCTTATATTATACCGATTAAACAAAACGAACATCATCACTCATTAGAGGCTATGTGACCAATCAACCACTATTTTAACGCAAATAATAAGATATGATTTAACCAACCATGTCATTACTAAGAAGATATGCTATGCTTATTTTCCACTGTTATTATTAAATGTCTATATGTAAATATGTCACCTTGTAACATAAAAAATTAGTTTTTAGCATTACAAAAATTATTTGTAGTTAAACTTTTGAGTAAATTACTATTTTGGCCCCTGTGGTTTATGTCTTTTAACCATTTTGGCCCAAAACTGAAACTTTTAACAGATTAGCCCCCAACGTTTTATTTTTTAACTATTTTGGCCCCTAACACTAACTTTGTTAACTTTTCTAGTTAAATGCAATGGTACTTTGGTATTTAAATATTCTAGGGATTGTTTATGTAAATTATAAAGTCTTTACATACTTAAGGGATTATTTACGTACATACATAAATTACAAATTAACACCATAAAATTTGAAAACTCAAAAATCAAAAGTAATAATAATATTAATAATAACAATAATAATAATAACAGTAGTAATAATAATACCAATTAGACCGTTCTTTTTAAAGGTTTTTTTTCAAACTCTTGTGTAACTATTATGTTATTATCATAAAACCATAGTTTTGTTGATGGTTGCATGAGCCGTGTGAATAAATATATACCTAAAAAATACAATGACTCCGGGATAATGTTTAGATTTTTATTGTTATTATTGTTGTTGTTATTATTATTATTATTGTTATTATTATTAGTATTATTATTTATTTGATATAAAAAATTTAGGGTGTTATATTGTAAATTAGTTTTGGAAGCTCTTAAGTTTGTAAAAACTTCAAATTTACTTAAACAATCCAAGAAGTTTATAAAAACCAAAGTACCATTGCATTTAACTAGAAAAGTTAATAAAGTTAGTGTTAGGGGCCGAATTAGTTAAAAAATAATACGTTAGGGGCTAATCTGTTAAAAGTTTCAGGTTTGGGCCAAAAGGGTTAAAAGGCCTAAACCACAGGGGCCAAAATAGTAATTTACTCTAAACTTTTTAACTACTCATACATAACAATACATCAGATACTCTAGCGACTTTCAGGTCATACTTACAAAATTAATTGCCTTGTAAGTAAAAAAAATTGGTATAATTTTAACCCTTCATGGAGGTTTTCATTCGGCAAGCTCGCTACAAAAAGAATAAAACATCAAATGAATTTTACTAAGATGAGAGGTTAGCCGTCCAAACTCCAAAGTGACCCACTAACATCATTAAGTAGAAAGATCCCAAATTCTAACGATCACAGCATCACCCAATGAGGAATTGACTAACCAAAATATCTTACATTATTCAAAATGCAGTTACAGTACACCACCTTCATGAATCGCACTGGAAAACATTCAATCGATTAACAAATGTTAGCATATATCAAATTTACTACTTGCAATTTTTACTACTTGTACTATAAGCATTATCTCTTGTACATTGTTAGTTAGTCAACAAGAATTAGTTAGTTGTTAATTTAAGTTAGTTAGTGAAGATGCTGTAATTAGTATAAAAGGGTCTGTGCAATTAGTATAACAGAAAAATTTCCAATCATCTTCTTATTTCAACAAACTTTCAGCATAACTCACAAATTACAGCTATGAAGAACACATAGCTAGCTAGCCACTTTTCATTTTCATTTCCATTTCAATCCTGTTATCAAATTCCTCGTTACTATTTTGTGATTTATTACTACGTCTCGTTTTCATTTCTCACAATACAATACACTTGAAGCTCCAATAATCTGATTATCACAATCCACAGGTAAACTCCTAATTCGCGATTTCAACGTTAATGCAGTGTTGATTACTTCTTATTCTGTTCGTTTGTTTGGTTGATAATTTGTGATTAGTTCGTTTGCTTGTGATTTCAACGCTAATTACTTCTTAATCTGTGATTTCAACGTCCAATGCAGTGTTGATTACTTCTTATTTTGTTCCTTTGTTTGGCTGATGATCTGAGATTTGTTCCGTTGCTTGTGATTTCAACGTTGAATGCAGTGTTGATTACTTCTTATTAACTATTAAGTTTTGTTTACGTGAACAGAGCATGAATTTTGATGGATTTGACATATTCGTACCTGAATTTCAAACGATAAATCTGACTTCCGTTTGATCATTTGCAATTGAAACTTAATTCTGGACGTTCAACTCTGTTTCTGTTTTTTATTCGCCATGAAAGTATGTTGTTATCTTCATTCGGAAGTTTGTACGCACATGTTCATTACAGGATAGAAGTTCTGATTATTGATTGATTGATGTGTTCGGAAGTTTGTTCTTCTCTAAAATTGCAGTCGCATATGTGTTTGCAATTAGATTAAGTTTCAAGTTTCGAATTCTGTATCTGCTTAATGTCGTTGAATTGTAGGTTTTCTTCATGATTTTGACAGTTTTGTGTAATACGAACATTGTTGGATTTTGACAGTTCTTTATTTGCATGTACAGAAACTGATTAAGTTGGTTGATAATCTTTTCACCACTTCACATGCTAAACTTATTAGGTTATTATTTTCTAATTTCTGAGTCAAAGTTTGATTTATTGTGACTTGATTAGTTAAATAGATCTTATCTTGTTTGCTAAACCTCATATTTTGTGATTTCAGCATTGAATCCAATGTGACTTTATTAGTTCATTGATTAGTTACTCCAAACTTATTAGTTCACTGTTTTGTTTGTTTTGTTGATAATCTTCTATAACTTAATTAGTTGAGACTTGGTTAGTTGATTAGTTCTTATTTTGTTTGATCAGTTGATTGGAACATATTATAATTGTCACAAATGATAAACTTCCTAATTTGTGGCTTAATTAGTTCTTATTTTGTTATTTCAACATTGAATCCAATTATTTGACTTAATTAGTTCTTATTTTGTTGATAATCCGTTCACCACTTCACCTGCCAAACTTGTTAGGTTCTTATTTGTGATTCATGACTCGAAAGTTTGATCAATTGTGACTTGATACGAATATATTTTTGTAACAAATGGCATCCCTAATCTATAGTTGGTAAAATTTGATCTATTAATAGTTCTTGAATTCAGTTTTAGCAATGTATATATGATCTAATGCTGTACATTTTTATTGTTACTCCATCAACAAAAGGAAATAGAATTAAGTGTCTACTTTAATGTATTAGGATGATAGGATCTGCAGTCGTGTTTGCTACATTTATAAGATCATCATCTAGTTATGACAAATCTTAAGGATGTTTAGTTTAAAGTCCAAACTTAAGTGAATAAACCTTTTGCTGAACATATGTTGACATGTAGTGTGCTCTGCTGGCTGCATATTTGGTTGGTTAAATTGACATTTATAAGATCATGATGGTTTCATTTGTTGGAAAGAACAAGTCATCTAGTGTGTTAGGATGATAGTGTATATGTTAAGAAATATATACACTATCATCTTATTAGTAATTTGTAGATTCTGTCTTGTGAGCTTTCTTTTGCGCAAATCTTGTACTTTGCTTGTATCTTCTTAACTGTTTTTTTCTTTTATTTTTTGACCAGCCTTGAACAAACAAATCCATGGATCACTTCCCTATCCTCTTCCTCCCCGATGAACTCATTGAAAGAATATTAATTCGACTAGATTTCTACGAACTTGCGGGTATGAGAACTATGTGCCGTCGCGTAAGGCAGATTGTAGGGTGCAACCGATTTGTAACAAATTATCACAATGAAGGCGGTGCCATGCTGTGGGACTTCACGTACTATCGAAGAAATGTCAATCCACCTGAACATTGGGTCCTTGGAATAAGAGAACAAGACGGAGTTGAGGTGAATTTCAGATTCAGTGAATTTCATGAAAACTTAGGAAACCATAGAGCGGAACTAATTGATGTATGGAGGAGTGTGTTGGTGTTTTATGTACCGGCTTGGGGTTTTCTCCTGTTGAATCTCTGGACAAGCACTTCCATGAGGATAAGGTGTCCTTTCAGCGCGGACATGACGGACATAAACACAATCATGGGAACAAGAATCGATGAGCACCCATTATACATGCTAGAATTCATGCTCATAAACGTTCGACGTGTTTACTGGATGCCAGGGACCCAGCTTCGATTCTTCAGCAGCTCAATAGACGATCATTATCCCCCTGATGATTTTTCCGAACATCTTCCAGATTTAAACCCAAACAACATGGCATCAAAGATGGTAATCACAATGCATGAGTTACCTACCACTGCAATTGTATCAGTTCAAGATGGAAGACCGGCCCATATCTTACGAGCAACCTCAGATTTGTTTGGTGATGGGTTTTGGAGGGAATTTCGTCCTAATACAGAAGGACCACTGTATGCAAATACAGTATACTGCTGCAACAAAGGGTGCATAGCTGCTGTTGAACTGAGATTTGGGGTTGTGAGAAACACTGTAACTATACTTAGTGTTAGGCTGTTTGGTTTAAGAGAAAACTTGGAGGGTGGATATCAACTTATCTCCAAGATGCCAGAAAGATACATCCCAGATATACAAGCAGTATACGTGGATCACCGGTTAATGGTAACAGATGACCTGGTTTATCTTACAATGAAAATAAGATCTCCAGAAGGTGAACCATACAATCCATATCTCAGAAGGTATCTCATGTTCAGATTTGATCTTATCACAAGAAAGTGGGATTCGGTAGAAGGTTATCAGACTGTCGTTGCTGATGCTTGTAGTACTACTTTCTGTGGCCGGATTAAGGTGATGCCAAACATTTTCTTGGAGGATTAGGAACAACAAAAGAGATACATACAACCGTGAGGGAGCTTTGTGGAGTGTTATGTTTGGTCAAGTTAGTATATCAGAAGGCCCGTTTAGTGTAAACTTTTGTTTGCTTCTTGTTTCTTGTTTGGATATTGTGTTTGGTCCGTAGGGTACTTGCTTTAGTTTTCTGCAAATCTATTGCTTTTAAGATTTTCAAATACAAACCCACTATAAGATTCTTGGAATACAAATCCACTATAAGGCAGATAGAGGCATTATGGGGCATTTGTGAGCCATGCTTCAATCAGGTGTTTAAACTTCTAATTAATCAAGTTGATCGTCATTTGGAAAACAACTTCGAGGTAAGTTTTACATCAACCGACTCGTATCCGATCAAACGTCCTAAAACATAAGTTTGAAACTAGAATAAAAATTAACGGACTTAAGCATTTTTTTAACGGAGGCCCAATGAAAGAAAATCGTCAAAAGTTGGGATTATTTAAATCTCATTTTCCAAAAAATATCTATACAAGACATAGGAACGTGATCGTTCAATAAAGGGATCCAAGTAAACGCGGTGTAAGGCAAGGGACTCGTCGTCAACCTAGCTTTTCGTTTTGGATAAAAGGCTACAAGAACTCTCTAAGATTCCTTCCCATCACTTTACAACTTAGGAAAAAATCAAAGAGTAAATGATCGAATATACTAAAGATAACAAAGGATATATATGGGTCACGAATTGGTGCAAGAAAAAAACTCAAGGCAACAAAATGAATCTGATGAACTATCTGAGTTAGAAAATAGTTTGCAAATATTAAATTTTTAGTGTCAGGTCACTTAATACAAAATTCACACACATATTATGTACGTCAATCGTCATTAAAATCTCAAAAAAGTCCCTAAGAAAATAACATGCCCGTAGCGTTTAAAAAAGATGGTTACAGAAAAGATTTAAGAGGAGAAACTCGAATGCTTAAAACATAAGGTAAATTTGTACATATTAAACTATGCGTCAATCAGGTAGGTAAAAATCATAATGAAAAATAGTAAAATCACAATCAATAGAAAAAAACATATTTTTATCATAATGAGCCACATGGTAGATGACATGCCATTAGTTGTAAACTTAAACAAAGGATAACTGCAAAAGTCACAGTATGCATAAGGTCTAATTGCTTACACAACCCTAACGAGTGCAGCTGTGCAGGCACGGTATGGAACCTCAATAAAGATATCACTTGGCCACCCATATTCTCCCATTAAATGCAATATAGTTAAGTTAGTTACCTATTATAACCATATACGTAAAGACTGAGTAATTTTACAAAAGGTCAAATATACTAATACCAGAAGCAACTGCTGATTCATAGAATGGATTGCCTTTAAAAGAGTACTCCGGGTCAGGTGGGGGCTGAATACCGCCTTTCATAAGAGGCATTTCAGGAGTGACGGGAGTGTGTGGATTATCCTCCAAATAAACCCGACACGCTATTTTTGCAACTAAGCGACCTCCCTCCATGAATAATTCATACAGAATCTCTGAAATTCAGATTGCGAATTATTAACTACTTTTAGGAGACAAATACACTCAGCCAGTGCCAGACAAGGATAGAGATATTTTTTTATAGATGTAATCTTTTTTTAAAAACCACAGTTTCTGTTCATCTTTTTTTAAACCGTTATTGATTCAGAACACCTACTTTTTTCTTACTTCTAGGATGGACGACAAAAATATTTTTAATTTAATATGTTCAATGATATACTGTTGACAAAAGGACATAAATATCACAGCTTTTTTTTTCTAAGCCAAGAATATGGAACTCAAGCTTAAGCTAATTAAGAGGTCAATATCTTAATTAGTTTCACAACTATACGCATTTGCATCTGGATATTCTATATATGCATATTCAGATGGATATGCTGATGGGCGTCCTCCTCTCACTTCAGCTTTGATACCTATTATTAAATGAATATTAAACTGTTCAACAGAAACATGATATAAAAAATGCAATATAACTAGTTTCTAATCATAATCATAAGAGTCGTAACAATCGACTAAAACAATTCACTATCTTAATATGTTGTGCAACCAAACCAAACCAAACGAGTACTTACCAGTAGTTGTTGCAGATGCAGAAGTTAGACTCTCAACACAAGAGTGCTTCCCTTTCACTTGACCTGTATGCGTATTAAATAATAAGCTGATAAGATTGCAGATATCAAACAAAAACACTTTATTCAACCAAACCAAACCAAACCAAACCAAACGAGTAGCTGTTGCTGATGCAGGACTTAGTTTCTCAGCACAAAAATCCTTTCCTATCACTTGACCTGTGTATGTATAAAGTAATAAGCTGATACGATTGTAAATATCTTGATTATTGCTGCTCAAACAAAAACACTTTTTTCAACCCAACAAAACAAGTGGTTACCAGATGCATCTCTTTTCCTTTTCATTTGAGCTGTCAGTATTAAATAAAAAAGATAAGATTGCAAATATCTTAATTAAGGGTTCAAACAAAACCACTTAATAAAAGAGTAGATTTAATCATGCATCCTATTTAGTTGAACCAGTTATGAAAACTTTTATAACAATGACACACACTAAAACAACAACTGAATTCAACTGTCAAGAACACGACACACAAACAAGCACAAATACACACGTACACTCGTGAAAAGATTAAAGATTAACTAAAATCTATAAAAAGGTGATTAGAGGATCAAGTTCCTCTATCGTATCCAAATATGTTAGTATGTTTTACAACCCAACCAAACAAGTGTTTACCCGTAGTAGCTGATGTAGAGTTAACAAGATCCTCACAAGGGCGCTTTTTACCTATTAATCAACAAGAAATAACTAACTTAATTCAAATAATGGTAAGACAAAAGAGAACCTTTTAACTATACATCATGATAATTGGTAAAATTTGGTAAAATAAAGAACTTGTTAACTTAATTCAAATAATGTATAGATCATGATAATTGGTAAAATTTGTATTTGAACATATCGGGTTAGGAGATAATTAACGATTTTTTTATTAGAACATATCGGGTTATATTGAATATGGAGCCCCGCCTTGAAATCCTCCATCATATTAAATTAGAGCATGACACCTAAGCAAAATCCTACGTGAATTAGTTAAAATGTTGACATGTGTATGAGAGCATTCACAGTAGAGGAACCATCCCTATCTTTAAATTTACACTAAAAATCACTACATTTTATCTTTTCTTCTATTTAAATAATAATACTTTATACATTTATCATTACAGTTTTCTCTCTCCTTCACTCACAACACTCTAAAAAAATATTAAAATATTATAGGGGTGAACAGTATCTTTTCAAATATAAAATTTCTCTCTCATCCACCATCAAATTTTCTCTCTCATTCACTCACAATAATTCACAACTACTTACATTCACCCCCTAAAATATAAAAACCTCACTCACATGCTTTTGATTCTTCCATTGTGAATGCTCTGAGTTACTTAATTATTAGAATAGGTAGATTGCTAGGTTAATTAAAGGTATATTCATATAATATGAAAATTATGATTCTATAAAATGAAGTTTTAGTTATTATATGTTAAATATTTTTAGATGATATGATCATCGATCATAAATGATGTGTTTCATACTTTTTGTGTCACTTTAACCAATTTGTTTCAAAATAAGGATCTACTCTTCTAATAAATTGCTAAGCCATTGCACCACACAGCGCCACTTGTCGCAACCATAATGAATCTTATTAAAAATGTGGATCCTTCAAGATTTACCCATTTGAGATGTGGATCATTTATTAAAGTTAGATTCATGTTTGAAAATTTGTAAATAAAAGTCTAAAATTTTATTTCTTATTTTAATATAAAATTATATGAATATTTTTTACCATTCAACCCGCGTGAACACGCGGGTGTTAACCTAGTTAAACTTTATTCTAATGATTATTTCAAAGCGAATGGTTTAACAAGTGTGAGTATGGTTTAATGGTAACAAAGTGGGTGGGACAATTTCTCATGTGATTGAAAACACCTTATTCAGAACACAGGAAAATCATCGGTTTGAGTTCTTAACCCTACTAATTAGTCGCGGCAACTATCAACCGAACCAATGAATGTAGTTCATACAGTAAAACATTCACTGATGACCACATTAAGTACTACAACACGTCACAGTTGATGGCTTGTTCATACAACACAGTAGGTCAGTAGCAACTAAACTAATGAATGTAGTTCATACGGTAACATATACCGTTGACCACATTAAGTACTACAACACGTCACAGTCAATGGCTTGTTCATACAACACAGTGGCGACGAACCTAACTAGTCTTTCTTTTCGGTAAGTAAGAATACATTGACCGATGGAGGAGAACCCCCGAAGTAAACATAAATAATGAAGGCATACCCCACCCCAGGCAACCAAACAAAAGGGGAGGTCTTTGCTTGCTTGCTTTTCCTGTTAGAGATGCTAGTCTTTTTTACTATGCCATGAGTTGAACTATCCACCACATGCAATGAGGCTCACTGCATTTAATCAGTAGCACTAGCCTAGTGGTCAAACATTGACACTATAAATACTACCCTCGAATTTAAGTGTGGTTGGCACTTACACTTTCAAGCTTATGTGAAGTTTCAGACAAGGCAAATCTATTGTTTATTTTATACCATAAGAATCAATCCATAACATGTTAACTCACAAGACCTGGGATCAGGTACTTGATTGAGTGGATTCAAAGTAGAGACCTACAGTACAGTCGTAGATGCGAACCAGGTTCTTAAACTACACCACCCCTTAAAAGTTCATGAATCATTTGCTGCAACAATAATCAACAAAGCATCTCATTAAATGAAAATGGAAATGAAAATGTACATTGATAAATGCTTCTGTGACTAACAGAAGGCAAGCACTTCTAGATCTGATCTCTACATAACTAGACAATATAAATATGGCTGGCTACTTTAAACTGAAAAATGATGATAAATTCAGAAAATGTGAATATGACTAGTTTAGATCTCAAAGTTCCAACTGATTTCTGACTAGAAAAAGCTCAGCAACTATATCCATTCCCCCTATCAACCAAGAAAAAATGCCTACAATCAAAAAGAACAAACTCATCAGCAAATGATTCTCAGCACAAACCAGAAATGGCAATTCAATGCATATAACCCCTTCCGAATCCTGTTATTAAGAATATCAGACCAATTACTGTAATGATATACTTTGTCTAATCACACTTAATGCTTGCTGATCACCACAACCGACACATTTCAAACCTTACTAAAATGAACTTGTTTTATTCACCGTAATCAATTGACGTAAAACATGTAAAGTCAGGTAAAAAAAACTATAAATAAGATGGGTCAAAAGTCACCCAAAGGATATTTTCAGCGCATAAAACTAAACCGCTTTATTAAAAATTTTGGACTGGTACTGTAATAACATAGGTTCTATGATCACATTTAGAGCTTTAATTATTTATTTGTAAATGTTTTTTAACAATAGACAAAAATGTGTTTGCAGATTAACCCAACTGAACCGCAACCTTTTTGACCTGTGCTAAAATATAGACATTGTCAACCTATCCAGTTTGACCTGTCACCCATTTGCCACCTCTTAATCAGCAGAAACTGAACGATTATATCAAAAGTGTTTCTCACTTTTTTTCGTAAATACTCCCAGGTTCAATGCCACAGCTTACTACAAAATCCATTTCTAGGCCTCTTGATATTTATGATGTCGGCAAATGAATGAGCCAACTGTCCAGCTAAGCTACATGGATCATCAATCAGGGTTTGAATAAAAGTGTTGACCACTCTGCGTTCCTGTTCGGTTGACCTTAAACTAAACCAGGTCAGCAACTTTAATCTAAACTCTTGCTTAATATACCCTTGGCACTCCAACCACCTGATGATTTTCACACAATATTCAAAGTTTTCATCCAAACTGCCAGGCCCACCTTTACGAATCTTAAGGGGTGACCCGTTAATAAGAGTGCTATCACAATCATGAGTCTCTTCAGTTGTGCTTGCGGGCCTCTTGCGTGACACTTCACCATTAGATCTATGGTTAACCCAGTTTTCAGATTCACCACTGCCGTTATCAGGCTCAGTGTTATCTTCATCCTTGTAAGAATCAGTTGGAACAACTACTTCTTCATTTAAATCTGGTACTGTAGCAACATTCAAGTCGAGACCATTTAAATCTGGACCCAGTTCATCTGATTTTGGTGTCTCGGGCTTGATCACTTTACTAAGCTCGTTCAGATCTGTACCTGACAGCAGGAATGTCTGTGGCTCAGTTTAATTGTAAAATTTTAATAAACCTAGAACGTAACATCAATTTGCAGTTGGGTTAATAGTTAAAAAAAATAAAATTTATGAAACCATTGATTCTATAACAATAAGAATTAATGTACGGAAAATAGCACTAATATAAACAAACTTCACACATGTTTCCTGATTTGGCAAATCAACTTACAAGTTATCACCAATGTTAGCAACCAACTCCATTTTAACTGATTTTACATGTAGAACTGATTAACGACATGCCCAGTACATCAGATGCCACAACTTGGAATAATGCTTAGTGAAAAGTCTAAAAAACAGTTTACTACATGTTAAAAAAGTGATTTATTATATTCAAGTTCATGAAAAAGTTATTAAATATCAAACTACAATGAAGATAAATGTTTGAACTAAACAAACAGACAAACCCTGTAACTAGCACCAATGCCTAGGAGAAAAGATTTCATCTTAAGTCATTAAAAGGGTTGAATTTACAGCCTTTGTTTATTAGAAAATGTACTAATGCTCAGAAAAACGATATAAAGTTCATTTTATTTTTAGGGATAATGTATGTAGAGGTCACTGATGTATTCAAGTACTTTATAGGCCACCCAAGTATTATAACTCAAAAAAAGAAACATGACAGATCTAGGGCTATTATTAATTATCTCCTGAAATATATACTGACCCTACTAGTATGTGGGATCTTACTGGGTATGCATGTATGTATATATTTACTGAAATAAAAATTTTATACCTGAAATACCATCCAAGCAACCTCGTTCTTGAGCCCAGGCTAACCGTATGATCTTTCCAAGTTCACGAACTCTAAACCCTGAGTCAGATTCAACGTCTTTTGCACCTGAGGTTCCTTCATTATGCGGAACCACAACAGTATTAGGGTTCTTATGAATTATTTCCACACTTCCAGTGAAGCATTTGGCTTCTGAGTGTCCTAGATCACCTATATCAGTGTAGGATACAACCCTAAACACATATTCAGTGCAAGGTTGCAAATTGGATATCAGAATTCTTCTTTGAGATCTTGGGAATGTTTTAACAGGATCTTTTGTGTGTATTGGCTCTGTTGTTTTTGAGTACCATAATTTAAATCCAACAATATCATTGGATAAGGCTGTCGATAATTCTATTAAAACAAGCACTACCGAAGTGGCTGTTACTTCTTCAAAGATGAATTTGCATGCTGCTGGAAGTGAACCTTCTGCAAGGGAGAACATAGGGTAAGTGTATATAATATTTGGTTAAAAAAAGTACTAGGGGTGGAAATTTCAAAACTTTTATTTCTGAATGGGTTGACTTGGTTGAACATTTAAAAAAACATCATTTTCTACATGATTAGTTATACAAAAACGAATTTCAATTTCTAAAAGTCTAAGATGTTAACCATGGAAAGACAACCTCCACGTACTTATGTGTAGATCAGACTAGAAGGGTCTTGCATCAACCCACCCATTTAACCACCTCTAACGAGAATATAAAACCGTTAAAAGTACCTTTGTTTTTTAGGCTCGTGCTAGTAACTGTAGCAGAAAACTCATCTGCTTTTTGGATCACAGTAGTACACAGTGTTTGAACTTCACTTGCAACAGCAAGTCTGCTTACAATGCCACGGGCCATTTTGGCTGATACTCCACTCAGTGGGCCCACCTCAGTTTCCAATTTATTTTTTGCCTCTTTAACAATTTCATGGAGTTCTTTGAATCTTGATGTGCCATCCAAAAGTCTAAAACTCAAATATATCCTGTGGCAGAGACTATCGACACGCCGTGCATCCTTAGCAATAACCAATTGCTTCTTCCAATACCTACAAAGAATTAAATGTCCAAACAAAAAGGAAAGAAACTCAACACTACAGATATCTAATAGAAAAACAAAGGAGAAACCTTCTAAACAGGTCGTTTTTAACGCCTAACATGTCAAACGGGTTATGTTATAAGATCAAACTTGAAAGGAAACCGGTCAGATGGGTCAAAAGCTATCTAATTTTCATTTGCATGTTGGCCAACATGACCTGGCCCGGATTGACCAGCACTAGATAAATGTATGTTTGCACCCAAACCATTAACCTATGAGTCAAATGCATGAAAAGGGAAACAAGTAAAACAAGGCCAAAGTCATCTCAGATGTATGTAAAACAAGTAAAATAAGCCACTTATATCGGTTTACATTAATAGAGTTTTTGCAATCACATCTATCACCTTAATTGTTTAATAATTCAATAACAGTTATAAAAAAGGGTTAGTGGGTCATTAAAAAAATGCTTTGACCCTCATTAAAAAAATGCATGCTTTGACCCATGCCCATTAGTATCCCCACCATTTTCCCGCATTTAGTAAACGGTTAAAAATAAAGAAAAAAACTCACCCGAGTATCCCTGAAACTTTACCACAAGAAGCACAACAGTAACTCCCATCTAACTGCATCAGTTGACCAAGATTAACAACCCCTACTTTTCTATGTTGGAGGGCACACTCAATATGACAAGATAAACCACAAGATTCCCCATTGGAAGAATCCGAAGTGCATTCCAACCAAAGACTGGGATCCTTATTATCATCAAACAAGTGACAAATGCAACAAGAACATCTCTTGCAAAAAGTGTCAGCAACAGACAAAACTGCTCTGCATGCAGAATTCTTGCAAATCCATGTATCTGAAAACTTAGCATCACCATTTGATTCTGTAAGAGAAATCCGAACGGGTTTTTCCCCTTTTCTGTTTTGTTTCCTGGACAGCTGGCACTTGGGACTTACAGTTGCCTTTTTGGGATCTTGACCTTTTAACATTTTTTTATTTGATTTGATGGAAGCTTCGGCCATTTTATGTTTGGAAAAGGCTGATTGCTTTTGTCTCTCCTTGCCACAATCTTTCAATGTGCCCGAGTTCACAAACTCTTGAAGTAGGCCAAGAGTTCTTGATGCATCATCTGAGCGACTGTTGTTCTCTGGGGTGCTTTAAACACCGGAAAATATAGTTTTAACACCTGGAAAAAAACGTGGAACGCATAGGAAAAGCTTAAAAGGTGATAATCCAAACCAGGTGTGAACGTGAAAAAACAATTCAAACAAAAGAAAAGTATAATAATATAATACGTATCAAATTTTTTTCAGTTTTTCAGACGATAAACGAAAGTATAGAATTACTAAAAGAAAGAAACTAGTGAACTACATCACAAGAACCATGTATCAAATTGGTTTATAAGCAATTCAATAAGAACATCTAGTGAATCAAAAGAATTATCATTAGACCCAATAAAACTTTAGACATTGAGAAGAAGCACTGTTAATTTTTCTCAATAACTAAGACAAAAGGCTTGACACATACCAACACACAAAGAAAGAGGCTTGGGACTCATGGCGCAAGGTGTAAGATAGACCTGCCATGAAAAAATAAACAAAAAATTTACCAAATGTTTCCAAAACTCACTAAAAATAATGAACTTTGTTAAACTGACACCTTTCAAATGTGATCGAGCAATTAACCATGAAAGTATCCGTATTTTAAAACCAGAAAAGAAATTTTTACAACACAAATTGTCAGTAAACAAGTAGATGGGAAATTCAGAAAGTGTTATGACCATGAAATATTTCTGTAATACAGAACTTTGCCTGGCAAGATATTTAATAGTTTATGTTGGTGCCTTCTCTAGTGGATGCCGGGTAGATTGTAGTATAGTTGTTTGACATGGTTCAATATGTAAACAAGTTTCTAGAACAATATGCACAAGAGACTTCTAAAAAACCAAGTTCTCACCTTTAGCAACAAATTTTCCATTTATATCCATAGTGTTCAAGAACCCTCCCTGTGATGATTAGCAAGAAGGAGGTAAGCATTATCTAGGTAGCAATTCAATCAATTTGGTATTTGACATATAAAATGAAGAATAGCAATCTAAGATTCCAAAAATTTAAAGTAATCATGAAAATCTTATGGTTTTATCGCTTGCATTGCTCGATAAAGAAATCAATTTGGTATTTGACAATTTAGGACCATGGCATTTACATAAATTTCATCCAATTAACTAGCATATTCTTGTTCTTAATCATCCGATCAACCCACATTGATCATTTAGTTTGGTAAATCTAACTTGGTGATTAATAAATCTTCTTGTTAGGGCATACAACCAAAAAGAAACACACTTTACCTACTTTCCTCCCATCTCAAAGCAAAGCTCAGTGTGTTATACTAATCACATAAAAAAACATAAGGATAGGGCATTTAGCTTAACCATAGTCTAATTTCACAAAACTCATCATACATTGTCCAATTCGGATAACAAAACATGAAACAGAGAAATGAAAATAAACACACTGCATCAAAACAATCAGCATCCCAGCTAAAAATCTGGGAACACAACATATAACTATTCAAACAACAACTTTAATCATTGAAACCTACAATCCGTGTGGTATATTGGCATAAAAAAAGCACAAGGATATGACATTTAGCTTAACCATGATCTAAGTATCTAACTTCCCAATACTCATCATACTTGTCCAATCCAGATTAAAAAAAAAAGGTAAACAAGACAGAAAAAAAAAAGCATTTTGCTAACAGAACTATCAGCATCTCATCTAAAATCCTGATAATATAATTAAATACACGGATTTATGCATTAAAACCCTAGAAATTGCAAAAAAAAACTAAATACACATCGCAATTTCAAAATTTTGTGTGGATCTGAACACATAAACACACAATACGATCCACAAACAAACACAATTACAGCCTACAAATAAAAAAATTGAAACAACGAGGAGATAGGCATATATACCTGTGAAGAATAATGTGAGAAGAGAGAGAAAGGTAGGGTTTTTGTGTTTATGGAAATTGAGAAAGAGAGAAAGGTTTTTTGTATGTGACGAAAATAAATAAAAATAAAAATAAAAAGGGGAGACTTTTGATTTGGGGAGAGAAATTTAGTTGAAATGGTAGAGCGCGTGGAGATTAAGATTCAGTTAGAAAAAGGAAGCAGTAGTAGTTGTTGGTGTGTGTGTGTGATGAGCAGTAAAAGTAACGTACACCTAACGCTTTTCTGGTTTTAGATTAGATGTTTCTACTTGCTTTCCATGCGCGTCGACTTCCAAATATTTTTACTTTACTAACATTTGATATGTTTAAAAACCATATGTAATAATATTGGAGGCTTTTAGTGTTTTGGTTTGTTTGACATGCAGTAATGGTTTATATGGTGGATCAAATTATGAATGGGGGTATGTCTCTCTCTCATTGCCTTTGTGCGGTTGATGCGTTGTTTATGGGGTCTTGGTCTATGGAAAATGCGATGAACCTTTCGAGAATTCTCAAATGTTTTCATCTGGTGTCGGGTCTTAAAATTAACTTCTATAAAAGTACGTTTTTTGGAATTGGTACTACGGAGGCAGAGGAAGATTTAGTGGTTAATATTCTCAGATGCAAGAAAGGTAAAACTTCGTTCAAGCTATTGGGATCCCCGTGGCGACAAGTTAAATAGGATCTCTAGTTGGGAATTCATTGTAGAAAAGTTTAAAAGCAAACTTTCAAGCTGGAAAGCGAGAGCCTTGTCCTTTTGGGGAAGATTAACGTG
Source organism: Tagetes erecta (assembly GCA_030867185.1). NCBI lineage: Eukaryota > Viridiplantae > Streptophyta > Magnoliopsida > Asterales > Asteraceae > Tagetes > Tagetes erecta. The sequence goes on from CM061492.1 coordinate 4,482,882, forward strand.
GGTAAAAAGTGTCTTTGGGAGTCTTCCAATATATTTTATGTCTTTAGTTAAAATGCATAGTATCGTAGTTAAGAAGTTGGAGGGTATTAGCAGAGGTTTTTTGTGGGGTGGTAAGTGTGATAAAAAAACAATACCGTGGGTGATGTGGGATCATATTATGGCTCCAAGGAAGGCGGGTGGGCTTGGAGTTGGTAGCATAAAGGATCTAAATATTCCCCTTTTGAGTAAACGGAAATGTGGAATTAAATGTACAGAGGATGCTTTATGGGTAAATGTTGTTAAAGCTATTCACCATCAACCAAGGAACCAAAACAGTATCCTTGTAACAAATCGATATTAGGCCCGTGGAAGCAAATTGTTTGTGTGGAGGATGACTTGAGTAAAGAAAACAGTTATTTAAATAAATTTATGAAATCAATTGTCGCCAATCGCCATAGGTTCTAATACTTTATTTTGGTGAGATTGGTGGATTGGGGAAGGTCCGCTTAAAGATATTTTTCCCTGATTTATTCATTTTGGAGAAGCATAAACAAAGTAGTGTTAGTGACAAGATTTGTGGCATAAAATCTCATGCAAAACAGCGCTGGTCAGACGTGAAGTTCCCTTGAATATCGAAGATTGTTCATTGTGCTTTAATTAACCTGAAACGGTCGATCATTTACTGTTGCAGTGTCACCTTGCATCTAAAGTGTGGGAGAATATTTGTGCGTGGTGTGGGTGGCATGATAACAGGGAGGTTTCAATTAGAGATTGGATTGATAGATCGAGTTTGATGCATGGTACGGAGAAAGACAAAGACAATGTTGCTTTAGTTATCATGGCAATAGTATGGTTCGTGTGGCTCGCTCGAAACAATCTTATATTTCATTTGAAACCTTTGTCGGTGGATGGAGCGGTATAGAAGATTATGGTTAACGTTTTCTTTGGCTCAAGTATCGTAGTAGTGTGGCTGATATTATGTGACATAATTTGTGTGATACTCCTTGGATGTAGGTGTTTGTTGTTTTGTTTGCATGCTTGTTGCAAGCTTAGCTTCTTGCTACCGTTCAAGTTTAGTTTCTAATAAAATTGTCGTTCAAAAAATATGTAATAGAAAAACAATACAATATATATATATATAAACATAAAACGTGTATATATTATATGAAGTTCTTTTAATTGCATTTTTACATATTTATAAGTTTGAAAGACTTTTTATTAAAATACAACCTTAATTATATATTACACGTGCTCGCATCAAAGAATTAGCTTTTACACTATGTTTAACATTCACACGTTTAAAACAATCACCTTCTAATAAGACCACTTAGTGTAAAAAAAATCTAAAAACTACAACCACGTTATGAGTCATTTTTTTTAGGCAATAAAAAAGCCAAAAGTCAAAACATGTGTAATGAGGATATAAAGTAACATTATTATTATACTTATATTATATAAATATTATTCTAAACTAGATTAAAATATTGCACGCTTTTGCTAACAAAATAGTAAATAGACTTAAATACATAAATAGGTTCTGTGGTTTATTCAAAGTAGCATGTTTAGGTACTAAATTTTTTTTGTTGCAAAGTCAGGTATTGGTCTTTCAAATTGTAACGAGTTTAGGTATTAACACTAACATAAGTTAGTTTTTTTGTTAACTTAAAGGGCATTTTAGTCATTTCACATATGATAGACTAATAATATAATAGGATTGTTTATGTAAACATATATATAATATATCTATGAACTAAATTTGTAATGCATCCAAATTATATCCATCTATCCCGCTCTATCACACACACACACACACACACACACAGTCACTTACTCTCTTCTCTAGTTCTCTCTCATTTCTCTCAACAACCACTCCCCTCAGTTCTCATCTTTCTTAAAACAACCATCCCCATCATACTATTTCAAATTATCACTCGAAAAATGAATACATAGCATATACTGTCACCATCACTTCTTCCAATCAGCAACACCCACCGCTACTAACAACAATGAATGTTTTCAAAAGGGTTTTTTTAGCTATTGGTCTCCACAAAGGCTTTAGAGTTTCGAGTATGGTTAGGTGATGATGAAGACAATGCAAGGCAATGGTGGTTTCAGTTCTGGTTTATAGTATTGTAGGCGAATATGTACGAAGGTATTGAAAGGGGTGGAGGAAAAGATAATAAAGAGATGATGGCGATAAAGATTATGTTATGATGAACAGTGGTGATGGTTTTCAGATTTGGTTTCCGGCAAGGTGGTGTTATTGTAGCCAATGGTGCTGACGATTGCCAAAATAGTGGGTTTGATGAAAAGGGGATCGGTTAAGGTGTGTGCGTTGACAAATGTTATAGGGTTAAAAAGGGCTTTGATTTACGGGGTTTTTGATTTGGTGATGGTGACCGACAGTGATAATGGTTGGTTGGCGGTGCGCAGCAGCGATGGTGGCTGAAGGGGAGGCCAATTATGGTGGCTTGGGTGTGGTTGTGTTGATGAAAAATTACATATAATATAAAAATATAAAACTGTATTAAGTAAATTACAAAACCAGCCCCTCATCAAACTATTTTGATAAGTAACAATCCTTCATGTGTGAAATGACTAAATTGCCCTTCAAGTTAACAGAAAAACTAACTTTTGTTAGTGTTAATACCCAAAGTCGTTACAATTTAAAAGACCAATACCCAAGCTTGCAACAAAAAAAATTTAGTACCTAAACATGTTATTTTAGATAAACCACAGACCCTATTTGTGTATTTAAGTCTAGTAAATATTATTTATAGAATATTCTGTAAAAAGTTGTGCTATCACGCGCCAAATGCGTTGCATTGGGGTAGGATATGGTGCGGGGAAGAGCATGGTAAAGATTAAAGACAAAGACAAACTCAATCTGATTGGTTGGTAAGCATTGGCAGCGTGTGGTACCCACATGGCCACATGAACCGTGTGCCACGTCAAAGATGCCTTACACGCTTTTACTTGTTTTCTTTCTCCACTACGTTGTCCGGGTCGGGTCTAAAGTATGCCCGTTGATCAAAAGTTGGTTCAACATCATATTTTTGGTACATCATCTGTGTTTAACAGTCTATATATATAAATTGATTCATTGCATCAAACAAAAAAGTTTGTGATCTTAACTATTTTAATGATTTGATGTGAAAGGTACATAATAAAAATATGAACCAGAACCAAATCACATGACTGGAACTGATTTGTAATATTTACGTAACCTAACAAACTTGAACTGAATCAGTTAAACCCGATCTCATACTATTCAACCCCAATTATTTTAATCAAACTTGAACCGAATCAATTAAAAACCACTTTCAAAACAAATGACTTTTGATAAAACCTGATTTGATAATATGTGAACCAACTCGTACTTGTTTGGAACCTATTTGGCTATGGACCTGGATTTGTTTTCATAAAAGGTCATTTGTTTATGTGCTCTGGTACCCCTTAACTTGGCATGTGAATCGATCTTCGGTTTCAATTGAGTTGTGTCACATAAATAATGACAGCTTTCTATTGCAAACTGTAAAACAAAGAACTAGAGTTTTTCTAAGCGACATCATCGAGATGTTACAAATAGGTGCTATTGTAAGGCAAAAGGAAACATCCTATAACAATTTTATTCAAACTAAGCAAGTAAGATATGGTTTAGAGTTTTGAAATGGCCTTTTGGTAGTTAAGTATTGCACTCTATCATTAAAACATTAAGAAAGTTTAAGCGTTCAAATCCTACATGAAATTGTTGTTTATAAACAGAAAATTAAGGAATTTCTTTTAAAATAAAACAAAAACAAACTTATTTATTAGGCAAATTGAAAAAAATACATGATAATAATAGTGATTTAGTTGTTAAGATAGAAAAAGGGTAAACAAATTATTTATTTGGTGAAAAAGAAAAGCGTGAGAGGCACATGAAGCCTATTGAAGGATTGCAAAATTGTGACACGTAACTTAAGTTGATCGGTACAACCAAATGAACTGAAATTGATCTCTATCAATCATGTTATTAAAAGTATCATGTTATTAAAAGTACGTGAAAATATTATATTGTGCATGTGAGTTCAATGGTTTGAGCTTTGAATAGTTGTTTTGAAATGGTGTACTTGAGTATTTAAACTAGTTGTTTTGGGCTCATATTGGACTCAACTTCCTCTCACATGGCATTACAGATGCACAAACATGCTTTAGGTCAGTCTAAATATTATTCTCCTGATAAGAGGTTTCAGTTAGATGAAATTGCAGGACAGCAGTGGTGAAATCAGGATTTTATTAATAGGGGGGCCTAAAGTTATGGTGTCCATAACAAAGGGGGCCTAATTTTAAAAATGGGAGGGCCCGTACCCAATTTATATACCAAAATCAACTAAAAACCGACAAATCGCTACTACTAACCGGAAAAAATGGGAGGGCCCGGACCCTCCCGGGTCTCCACTTGGTTGCGCCCTTGCAGGGCAGAGTTTGCATCATATACAACAATAAGCTCGTTGTAAGGTAATAGTAAGCGGCGAAATTTAATGTAACTAAAAAGTAGTTTTTCACTTAATTTTAGTGCAAGCTACTTAGCATTAGGCCTGTAAACAAATGCTATAAACCTTTTATGCTTCCGTCCTAATGTCACATGCAATAATGACAACCTTGACATGTAGTGAGTTCGACTTCAAATGCTAAATGAATTTCTTGGGTTGACTAAGATTCAACATTTCTTGAGTTCAACCTATGTTATAATAAGTTAATATCAAAGGCATTTTTTTTGGAACGGTGAGGATTATATTAGAAAGAAAGACAAGTTAGCTAGAAGCTAGAGTACAAGGAAAAAGAACATTAACAAACATTGAAGGATGACTACTTCCTCCAATTTAACCAAACCATATTCGATCTATATTTCACCAAATGAAAGCTCATGAGCTTGATGTCATCCATCGCTTTGTTAGATCATTCATAACCTAGTCACTTGAGAGTTGCCTACATGTCAACTTCATTGGAAAGTGGTACATCAAAGGGGAAATGGCGAAATGCATATCTATAAGGGCATGATTTAGTAAGCATGTTATACATCATAAGTAACATAAATAAATAAAAGCACACGTACTCTACTAAGCATGTTATAGATTTCTTATATCCGTGTACGTACAACTCTATAATCTCTATGTATAACCATAAAAATCATTAGTTGTTCTTTTATCTATATGTCCGTCTTTAATATGCATGACCCGTCTTTTTTGTTTTACATATAAGTATATAACTAGACAAACTTTATGTACAACCATATAAAGCACAGACATTTCTTTTAATCTCTATGTAAAAGCATATATATGAAGCATATATGACATCTTTCATCTACTCATTACAATTTATAATAGTACGTAGCTTTAACCTTTTCTATATGACCCCTCATGACTAAAACTCACACCATCTTCTTTTGTTACCTGTTCTTTATTTGCTCCCCTAGCTACTCATCCTTTGCAAAATACAAGAGTCACCCCCTCTCCTAATTCAACTTTTTACCCATTTTCCTACAAACTCATTTTCCCACAATGCTAACATATCTATTCTTTCTACATTTATACCCAATTAAATATTGATGGGCCCATTTGAATTTGAGCATGCCAGAACGAGCTACAATAGCATACCCTAACATCCAACCCACCTACTTGCAATTAAAAACACTCAGCGTTGTGGATAGTCTAAAAAAACTAGACCGAAAAAACAAAGACAAAACACATGAAGACTGAACAAAGAATAAAAGTAGAGGAAGAAGCGAGAGAGTAACAATACATAAACAAGAAAAAATATTCTACATTTGTGCTTTATGTTTCTCAATCTTCATAGCTCACACCTACAAGGAGCCTGTACGACATACTTTAAAAGGCTTATAGTCTGATAGCAATCAATATGTATAGTAAAGATGTCACTCCATAAGTTGTTAAGGGTTTTAGTCCCATAATAGATGGACATGTGTGTTAAGATTTATATATAAGTTTGAAATGTAGGTGATATATGAATCATATACACGCATCTATGAAAAGCACGTCTCGAAAACAATGCTTTCTGGATCAATTCCAAGATCCCTCTCTCGTGCATCTTGTAGGAGCGAAGGTTCGTGTTGGCTTTTTAAACAAAAAGTTCAACATCACAAACCTAAATACTCGGTAGAAATAATCCATAACGAAACTTCTTTCAAATGTATGTAAAGACTGGTATTCGACAACTAAAGAATCAAACCCATGTGAAATATATACATATAGAACATACGTCAAAACATTTTTACGTAACTCTGAAAATAAATTTCAAAATAATATCATTGAAAATTTCAATTTATATATAAACATTGTCAAAGATTATATTTGAAGCAACCTTTTATATGCTTGAAAAGGAAACATTACAGACCTGGTTTTTAACCTTTTATAGTCTATAAAATTCGCCATAAGACTTGGTAACCAGAATCACAACAAAGTCATAAACATATATATAGAGCACATAATCAATAACAGGTTACTTGGTTCCAAAGGCCTAAAAACATTCACAAAGCATTCTTACAAACATCTTTTAGTACTAAGAACATAATACCATGGTTTACGGGTACAGATAGCGTGTTAACTGCTGATTAATTACTCCTTGTATAGCTTTATACTGCGTGCAGGATGCTTCCTACTGGGAATTTTTCATAAAATAACTTAATCCACAGGAGCAGCAGTTCACTAAACAGGCTGCAAGAACAGTAAAAACTTCAGAAAGAATCAGCCGAAAGTTAGATGGTCATACGGGTACTGTAAAAATGTAAACTAAATACCTTATCTACTTACGGGACACTCAATAACATGGTTACACGAGTTATCAAATTTGTTGCTTAATTCAAGTCTCATGGTTGTATTAAAGCATAATCTTATTCGCTTTGAAAAAATCATTTGCAATATCCAAAAAATTAAAACGAGACAACTTCAACAAAGTGAAAGGTATAGATCTTAAAAGCTCTTCAAATAGAGCTAAAAATGTTCAAGCAGAACATCAGTAGAATTATAATCCGTTCACTAAATAATTATGACTTTGGGTGTATTTGGGATTGCTTATTTTCCAAGTGATCATTCTTGGAACATAAGAAGTTACACCCCCTTAAAAAGTTAAAAGTGCAATAACCATTAACCAACTCTAACATCCCACTTAAACTTTATCAAAACTAACTTTATGAGGTCACTGTATGCTATAAATTCATGAATCATGACAGCACAAATTGCTCCATACATCAATAAAAAAAGTACCCCCAATTATACATACTTGAGCAGCTATCAAAAATATTAATATTCAACTAAACAAATTTGAGCCTATGGAGGTGTGCTTCAGTCATGCATAATAATGTTATGACTTATGATCCATGATCTATGAACTATGCTATTAAAAAAGAGTATTAATTTGTAATTGAACTCATCAACAAGAGCACATACAAAACATCAATCAATCAATCAATCAACAAAAAGTTACCTTTTAAGAAGAGGAGTGTTTTTTGCCCTCACATTGAGGGCTCTCATCAAAATTCTTAACAGGATACTTAGCACTAACCATCCCAACTTCAAACACCAAATCATCACCACTAATTTTAATTCCAGTTATCCCCCACCACTGGAAAAAAGCCCTAACCCTAATTCCATTAAGTTCCGCAATTCGATTCTCCACGATCTTACCAGTAACTTTTTTCGAATAAGTAGCCAGGTAGTTATCAGGTGGAAGAATTAAGCGGCAAGGTCGACCTAAGTCAACGGAAAAGTCGCCGGAAGTGCGATTAAGGTCGTACGAAAGAACATCGATCGGGAGAAGTCCGACGGGGAAGCCGTGGTGAGTGAGTACAGAGTGAGCGGTGAGTAGTGGAGTTGAAGATGAAGATGAAGTTATGGAGATGATGAGGGTTTGAAGGATGAAGAAGATGAAGATGGATTTGGTCATGGTGGTTTTGTTGTTTTGATTCACCGATTTGATTAGTGTATTGAGGTGTTGTTTGGGATGATGATGATGATGATGAGATCAAATACTTTGTTTGTGTTGATGTATGCAGGTTTGACCAAAGGTTTTATGACTTCATAACATGTAACTTTTATAGAAAGAAAGATATTTTTAAGTAGGGTTCAATTTTTTTTATTTATAACTATGGTTTCCTTTGTGCGATGCTATAGTAGTATGGTCTACCAACAACGCTATGACGTTATGTAGATGAGGGTTTTAATTGGTAAATGAGGTGTTATGGACCAATGATTCTTAGCTTAAGTGGTTAAGGTGATGTATGCAGACTTATAAAAATGTGAAGGTTATTAGGTTTAAATCTCACTTAGAACAAAAAAAATAAATGAAAGTTTTAGGTTGGGCCAAGAGGTTTTCTCATAAAAATGTGGGTTTTCTCATGTGGGGGTTGGGGTGCGGTCTTGACCGAGAAATGGATAGGTAAGCCTGATTAAAATAACATTTATCATCCGAAGCAGCGTCCTACATTTGACGTTAAAAAAATGGGGTGTTATTAGTCCTTTTCTCTCTTGTGTCTGTGATCTGATCCCTAGCCATGAGTCTCGTCGGGAGTGTTATCGTGGGCGGGGCACGGTTAGATTGGTCAAACCCCATAAAGCATGGGCTAAGATTACCATCATACCATGTGAGATATTTATCTTGAAATAGATAGAAATATAAAAGAAAGGAAAATGATTGAAAAGACAGAGTTGGTTGAATAAATTTGAGAGAAACAAACGTGATATTAAAACTACATTGGAAAAAATCTTAGCCACTGTTATGTAACTTCCACGTCAACATCACGTTATCAAAAATAAAAGAGTTAACAACTTATTAACCAATATTATTATCCATAAAAAAAACAGAAACCTAGAATTTACCCAATCAAATTATTAGTATGGTTTAATGATCTCTTAGACTAAAAATTATTGTTGGTTAGAAAATTGAGAATAAAAAATTATTCTAAGACTGGTATCGGTAAGAAAATTAAAAATTGGAATTTGCAAAATAGTTAATAAACATTGATAATTGATAAATATTGACTGGATCCAAAAGAATAAGGTAAAATTAATGTGGGCTGAAAGAAAGCCCAACCAAAAATAAAAGAAAATAAAACAAAATGTGGTTTTTTTTTTTTTTGAACAGCCAACATTTTATAAAACGAGAAAGAACAAACAGGGAATGTTGTGTAGTCTTGAACGCGTGAGTCGAACCTTGTATCGTCATTAATATACAAATTCAGAAATTCTATTCATGTAAGAGATGATTGAAAAGGAAATTATTAACGCTTGCTAATTATTCAAACTACTTTATGGGGATTTAGAAAGGGTCATCCTATTCACACACCCCATGCTTTTATTTCCCACACCCCCAAGCGCCGCATATAAACCTCGGCGTCGCGCCTGTGTTACTTCTTATCACAGACACATCCTCGAACGTAGTCAATCACGCTTCAACACCCTTATGCGCCGCGCATGGCCCTCGGCGAGGCGCCTGGGTCATATATGCGGCCAACAACATCATCGGCGCCTAGGTCATATATGCGGCGCATATGTCCAGGTTTGACCGAATTCCACCTCGTTTACGACATTCCTCGGTTGACGTTGACAGAAAAGTGACTCAGGCGTCGCATCAAGGCCTATCCGTAACGTCTGGTTTTAAAACAGGTGTGTGGATAGAATTTTAGGATGTGTGAATAGACAAGGCCTTTAGAAATCGAGAAACGATCGGGTTTTGAATGGAAAGAAGACGGTGATTGGGGAAGTGGTAAATAATATAAAGATGCTTGCTCCCTTGTGGATTGAAAATCATGGTTAAGGGAAACAACTTTTTTTGGTCTAAATGGTGTAATTTTTCTTTTTTTTATGTAGTATTGCTTCTAAAACTTTGTTAGTTCTTTTAATAAAAGTTTGCTGTCTGTTAAAATATTTTAACTCTCGCTAATTATATGTAATATATAATAATAACACATTTTAATATCTTTAGCTTGAAGTAGCAATATATATTATCAACATTTTCGAGTTACTATCGTCATAGAAACCACCTTACATATAGGTACAACATTTTGTGTACTTTTTTTATAGGAGGCCAACATAAGTCTTGACGAAATTCTCGGTAGAGGTCTCGGCTTTCTAATTTTTCTTTCTTTAAAAAACGTTTAACATTGTTAAGCCTTTTCGAACTTCAAACTAATGTTTTAGAGCGAGAATATGAACTGATTGATGTAAAAATTAACTCGAGCCGATGCTTTAAACGACGAAACAATGCTTCAATTACTGTAAGTTTTACCATTTTGTAAAACCGTTCCATTGTTTATTCGTTTTAAAGCATTAGTTTGTATATTCATCCTGTCAAAATCCCTAAAGCACTAATTTGAGATTCGAAAAAAATTTAACGGCGTTACATGTTTTTTTAATGGGAATCCTCTATTAAGAAAACAATAAAAGTTGAGACTTCTACCGAGAATTTTCGCAATTCGAACTTCTGTCAGCCAATAGATCAAAATTCATATTTTTAAATTTCAATTTTCCATTTATTATAGGTATATTGGTTTTCACTGGTCCCAACTATCATCTTTTGTCTTCTACTGGTCCCAACTATTAAATTGGTTGTCAACGGTCCCAACTTTTATCACTTTGGTAATCACTGGTCCCGTCGTTAAATTTTTTTAACGCCGTTAAGTTTTTTCCAAATTCAAGACCGATGTTTTAGACCTTTTGTTCGGAATGATAATACATGTCGATTGATGTTAAAGTTTTCTCGAAAAGGCTCTCTGAACGATAAAATTTTTACATCCGATTGAAGCACCGTTAGGTTTAAACACCCGATTGAAGCACTATTTCGTTATTCGGAGCACCGTTTTGAGGTAACTTTTCCATCAATCGACTTATATTATCGTTCCGATCAAAAGACTTATAACATCGGTATTAAATTTGGAAAAAACTTAACGGCGTTAAAAATTTTTAACGACGGGACCAGTGGTTACCAAAGTGATAAAAGTTGGGACCGTTGGCAGCCAATTCAATAGTTGTGACCGGTAGAAGACAAAATGTAATAGTTGGGACCAGTGAAAACCAATATACCTTTATTATACTATAAACGAACATAATTAGGAAGAATAAGGTGGTGTTTGGTATGCATGAAGGAGACGTGAAATGCAATGGATTATTGCGAGGGAATGAAAAAAGTGTGTTTGGTTGGTTAGTGGAATGAAATATATTGACTATTACGAAGGAATGAAAAAGTTCTCAATTTCATTTCATTAATCCCTCATGTTTTTTTTCATTCCTTGAAAAAACCATGATTCGTTGAAAGAATCAAAACTTTTAATTCATGACAAGAACCATGACCGGACCCATGCCGCAAACATTAGACCGACCCATGCCCCAAACCTTGTCTCGACCCAAGACCCTATGAACCAACCCATGTACTAACCCACGCCTCGAACCATTACCCAACCCATGAACAGACTCAAGACTCGAGCCATGAACTGGCATATGGCCCAGGCCATGTCGATATGTGTCCCAAACCATGATTTGACTTGGGACTTGACCTGTGTCTTGAATCATGACCCGACTCATGATTCGTTCCAAGACCCAATCCATGAACCGAACCATGACTCGATCTATGAATTGATTCATAACCTGGCCCATTAATTGACTCATGACCCGACCAATGAACCGAACCATGAACTCTCCAACGTGGTGACCCATTCCTTGAAACGCGACTTGAACCATGGCCCGACCCATGAACAACCCATGTCTTGATCCATGCCATGACCCATGGCCCGAACCATGATATGACCAATGACCTGACTCATGTATCGAACAATGACCTAATTCATGGCCCGAACCAAGACCCTATCCATAACCATGATAAAATATTTTTTCGTTTTTTAAGATTTGTGGTCTTTCATTTGTGTTTTTCTGTCTACCAAATAACAAGCAGTATTGATTCACTTCTATCCTGTAAGGTAACCAAATAGAATAATAGAATGAAATAATCCATTTTATTTTTTTTTCATTCCTTTCTCCCCTCATTCCATTCTCTCGTGCGTTTCATTTCGAACATTTTTAAACGCAATTACTAGCAAAAAAAAAAGAGCCGTTAATAAGGGCTTCCAATAACTGAAGCCCACGTAACTTGTTGGGTTTGTATCCATTAAATTTCATTATACATAAGTGACACGCAGAAGCCCAACTAGAGAATATCATAATAATTTTAATTTTATATATGTAAATACATAATAAAGCGTCGCTACTTTCGGTCACAAATTAATAATAATATTTAAAAATTCATGATATTGGTTCAGTCCAAAGTTGTGCATTTTTGACCTTTGAAACACTCTCCAACACCTCAAATGGAACAATGTCTCCCATTACAATCACCATCTTGGTTTCCAAGTCCACTTGGTAGGATGTAACTCCTGTTTTTATTATTACAAATAGTTTTAAATATAGATTATTCTTATCGGGATAATACATCAACATAAAATAATTAAATAAAAAACAAAAAAATAATTACTTTATTTTATGAGAACTATATTTTATAATTAGGATATTGTTTTCTTGTTGAAAAAAACTAAAATTTCAAAATAGTAAAGATAAGAAGATGGATCAATTATGACTTCATTTTCTTATTATTTTAAATAAATGGGTGTTTTGGATTAACTTATATTCTAGGTAAATTTTCTAGTTAATTGTAAAACTTACAATTTAACAAGTATAGTTTTTATAAATCTTTTCAACTTGAACTATAAGAATAAATACGTCACAAGTTTAATAATAAGCTTTCAAAACAAGTTATTAATTTCTGTAAAATTTTAATAAGCTTAAAATATAAGTTAATCCAAACACCAGTCTGGATTTTCAAGATCTAATCTATTTCTATTATGGTCTACACTCATCTTTCTCTCTATATATCGTGAATTTTATATTACTCAAAATGCTTTTAGTAAATAATATTTAGGTTTTTAATTAAAACAACATCATATATATGATCATAGAAAAACCAAATACAATGATTTATATAAAATGTTATACGTACCTTCCATCTTGGAGATGTGTCTTTGGACCTTCCTTGCACAACCATTGCAATGCATAGAGACCCTTAGCACCACCATCTATACATGATTTATTCAAGATAACATGATGAAAGTTAGCTTATTAATTTAATGCATGATCACAACATTCACATATGCAATATGCAATATGCAATGCAAGTTGTATACATTAGAAGAAGATATAGTTAATTTTGAACATTTAATTACCTTAGGCTTCAGATAAAAGGCAAGTGTTTGAGGTTTATCTGAAGCATCTTTGGAGTGATCAACAAGTGGTTCTTTGTCAAACTCATAATCATCTTGTATTTCAAAATTGTTAATGCAGCAAAGACAAGAACTTGCACCACCATTTGTTAAACAGAAACTGTCTAAAAACTTGCCAAAATTCATCATCTTTTTCTTCCCCATTTCAGCTCTTTTGACCAAAATTATGAAAACACAAGATTAATTCAAAAGTTGATATATATTTTAGAAATTTATTGGAGAAAGTGTTGGAAGAAAATGGGTCAGACCCAGTTTCAAGGGGGAGATCAAGTGTGTGTGTTTGATAAGGGTGCTCTTTTATAGCTATAAAATATGATATATATATATATATATAGACAGGTGCATGTATATATATATATATATTTATATGTGTGTGTGCATATACATACACACATTCATGGTTTTTTTAAGGGAGAATTTTGAAAATGTCTATTTTCACATTTGACTTCCGAAAATGTCTCATTTGACTTCGTCAGTCGTGGTCGTCGCGATTATACCCAATATAGTCACCGACTACATATTCTAACAAATAAGAACCTCCCACGTGTCCACAGCAGTCGGCGACAAAACCCTAGTTGGCTTGCATTCTAAATAACTAATTTTTTCCCCCACTTTGTCCCATATTGAAGTGGAGACAAAACCATAGTTGGCTTTATATATGTAAGCATTCTATAACAAGTTAAGTTCTTATGTTACAGTTTACTCTAGCACCTACCCGCGCGTTGGGGGTGTAAATTTAGTTTGAATTCCTTGTCTCAATGTGATGCACCTGTGGATACGAATGCAATTGCAACTATTTAATTAATTACTTAACCCTCATTTTTTTCCTCCTTACACATGTGTAAGTCTGAGTTATAGTCAACTTGAATATGACTATATGGGTATATAGATGCTTATAATATGTTAATACGTACATAGTTTTAATTAAGCATATTAGCTCACAAATATTTAAATAAGAATGTTATATTTTGAGAGTCATGTGACTATATACATAAAGAAAAGTGAATGTTTTTATTTATTTTTTCTTCCGTTGCATATATATAATATATATATAATATATGTAGTATGTGTGATTATAAAAAAAAACAACCTTATATATATGATGATCGAGGTAGAAAAGACAAGTGAAAGAGCATCTAGTTTCATGTGGTTATGTGCTTTATAATTGGAGAAATAGTTTTTATAATAATGTTGCATATCTCACATGCATGAACAAGTTGTAAAGAAAACCAAAGAGACAACAAGCTAGGGCCACAGCCTAGCTTATTAGCTAGCTTCACAAAAACATGTGAGTGTGATAGCTAAGATAGATAAGGGTGTTTCTTCAACTGGATCTTGTATTTAAGTCATGCCCCATGGTGAAATTATCCTATTATATATGCTTTCTAACAAATACTAATGCTAAACAAAATCTAGCTAGACTAAGATCTTAATTAATAAGGAGTTTAGGACCACAAAATGTTTTCAATATATCTACTAGACATATATATTTCACAATTTAGAAGTTAGAAGATGACCATTTGCAACAAAAAAATTATTCCACTCTTTTTATTTAACGGCATATAATATCATATACTACATCACTTATATTACACCACGTCTCATTTTATGTGTTTAGAAGTGTAAACGGTAGACCCGATGTACCAAACATAAATGTGTTAACAATGACCCACCAATTACCTCATTGGACCTTACACTCTTCTTGTAATTCTTTGTTTGTTTGTTTTTCCACTTAAATTATAAATATCCTTTATCCTAAACTAGTTTAGTGCCCGCCCTACGCTCGGGAACACAACATTCAAGTAATGCTTTTAAGGATATTCATGAACGTTCCAATAAGTTCTGCAACAAAACCGTGGTAAACCGAAACACAGAATATATTTTTAAAAATTAAATTTTTAGTATAGCAATATTATACTCAAATTAAAGAGAATAAAATGCTCAGTTTTATGGTGTAGTTTGTTTTTTTAAAAAATCCATATAAAAAAGTGTTGTATATTTATAAAACACTGAGGTCTTTAATTGTATATTATTATTAATTTTATCCATAAGTTTCATTTTCACACCCTATTAAATATAACCGACTCATGTACACCCCTTGTAGTAGAGGGTTATAAGTATAAATACTTTTAAATTTTTCAGAATTCTCCAAAATATTAGGGGACCAAAAATGTAATTAGTTTTATTATAATATATTTTATATACATATTATAAATTAAAAATTCATTATTATGAGATAAGCTCTCTAATGATGCCACATAAGTCAAAAGCTTTAAAATGTTGCCACATAAGCTTTTTTGGTTTTTTATATATTATATAAAGATATATAATAAAAACACATATCAATCACAAAGGGGTACGTTGAGCGTCCCTTCGTGTCTGAAACCCTTAAGCTAACAAGTTGATAATAGAAATTGCGATCAACCTCGAATTAAAGGAAGTTTTGATTCCGCTACGATGGTTTTCCACCACATCCTTCAGATATGTTATCACTGATATAATTTTCTTTATTTTATTACCTTTTTTAGCATAAATATACCAGAGTGTACAAATTTCAAAGATAGGAAACAGTTTTTGTTTTTTTTTTCAATGGCAGGTTAGTAGTTATTAATAGTTATTATTATTAAGTTAATATTTAAATGTTTGTGCCTGAATATAAAACATAAAACTTGTTTAATTTATAGATATAAATCTTAAAAAAGATTAAGTGATTTTTCTACAATCACGCACACTGAGATATCTTTTCCTGAATTCAATTTTCATTAAATCAACTATTGGTTTACTGTCTCGCGCTATGCTGGATAACACAACATCCAAGTTGTAATTTTAAAGATATATATGGGAGGACAAAAGGTTCTAATAAGTTCTGAAACAAAATCTTAATAAAACCGGAACACAAAATTTATTATAGAAAATGTTTTTTAGTATATCAATATTTTACTCAAATTAAAGAAAACGTAAATGCTCGATTTTATGGTGAAGATTTTTAAATAGTGTCGTATAAAAGTTGTGTATACTTAAAAAATATAATATATAATTATAAGTTACGCTACGGAGTATTTTTAACTTTATGCATATGTCTTATTTTTATACTATGTCAAATATAAAATGACATATGAACACCTCTTGTAACGAGGGTTGAAAATATAACTACTTTTAGTTTATTCAAAATTCTCTTAGATATTAGAGAACTAAAAGGTAATTGTTATTATTATAATAGTATATATATACACACATATTTCAAATGTAAAATTATTATTTTAAGAGAAGTTCTTAAATAATGTTAAGTAATTAAAATTTATTTTTTTATATTACAATAGAGATTTTGAGAACAATTTAGTGACAACTTTATATGTCTTTCTGATTTTTTTATTTTTAATCTGAACCTTATGAAATTGTTCATAATAAAAAAATAGTATTTAACATATCTTTAAACTTGTTTCTTAAATTATGCAATAATGCAGCTTTGCCGTATATAGATTAATAACGGGGGTAGATATGTAATGATACTCTCATACTCTTAATTCTTAAATGTTTATTTATGTGAAACTTATTTTGTACAAAATTGATATACCAACGTGATTGGTTTTAGAGATTGAGGATTTTCTAAAAATGGTCAAAACTCTAATAAGTGTAGGAAGCAATCACCATCAGACACGCGTTCAAGTGGGTAAAAATAGGCGGAGGGGCATCTTCGTCCTTTTAACGTATGGTGTTTATTTGGAAAGCGATGATGTTTTTGTTGGGTTTTGACGTTTTCGTTTGAAAGTTGGATGTTTTACGAATATCCGATCGACACTCTCGATATGTTATCCATAATCATTCATCAATGGCGAATACTGAAATCAATGATGTTTTTGTTTGTTTTCGATGTTTTTGTTTTTAAAGTTTGAAGTTTTACGAATTCCTGAACGACGTTTTCATATCGACTCCCGTGTTACTTTGTTGCAGGTAATTTATGGCGTTTTATCATTCAACAGTGATGATAGTGTATGATGATTACAGGTAATTTAGTATATATTCATTGTGTATGGCGTGTTAATCATTGCTATGATGTTTTCAATTCGATTCCGGTGTTATTTTGTAGCAGGTAAGTTATGGCGTTTTTTTTACAGAGTCAGTCTTAAGCATGGTGTTTTTATATACATGGTGTTGGAAACGCGCAATGACAAATCTACCCCTGGTTCCATCGTGCGCGTCAGCAAAACATCAAAGTATTTACAAAAATGCCACCGCCTAAATCTTGGCCGTAAACAACCAGATCCAACGCCCAGAATCCTTCTTAGCATTTTTAGAATTTTTATCTTTTATAGAAAATCTCTTCTCTGGTTTTAGAATATGAAAAATATATATTTTCTTATTAATTAACACCAATAATTTGAAATTCCCTTCATAGGCCACGAGAGGTCTCATCCATGTCATAAAACATCAAGTACATCATACATGCACATTAAGCCTTTCAATTATATATTCTAATGTCGTCGTTTTCATCGTATAGCAAGTAATCCTACTGCAACTTCTAATTTGGTGTAGTGGTAATAGGCTTTGATTCTCCAAAAGAGACCCAAGTTTTAGTCCCACTACCACCACTTTATAAGGGGCAAATGGGGGCAATGAAGGGAGATTTGTGGCCAACACAAGTTCAATCTCTGAGCCAAACGGGTTTTACCGCTAGCTTGTTGTCGTGCCTACGGGCGGACGGGCTAGTGGGTTTCCCCCGAATTGGAGTTGGTTTAATAGGTGGGCTTCGGCTACTCAGCGCTGTTTGTGTTCGCAGAACGTTTGGGGTCGCCTTTCGCCATTGGGTTACCCCGGGTAGCCAGGCTTTATTCGTTTCTCTGTCCAAAAAAAAGCAAGTAATCATACTCTTAAAATATGGTTTGGGGAAGGTTGAAACGAAAACTAGCCATTGCCCCTATCCCGATGGGATAAAAATGTTGCTCCTACCAAGTGTGTTAAATAAAAACATATACAAACATCATCGAACATATCACGACCCTTAACACATACCATAACACAAACAAATTGATAACAATAAACAAATTAAATATGTCTATTACGAGGGTAGTGGTAGATAAAAAGATAGAAAGATGTATACACTGGAGAGAAAGTAATGTAATCAGACTATGTCCTGTCTAAAGGCCTAAAGGTGATCCCTAAAGTCTAGTACGTCCTCCTAGAAATTCATAGCCTCTTTTTAACGTGTCCAGGAGCTCTTATCACTGATCATGTTCTTGGATAGGTGCAAGTCTACCAAATCTCGCATAATCTATTCTTCCCATGTCAATTTTGGTCTGCCTCTACTCCTCTTTCCGACGACAATGAGGTTTTCCATCCTCCTCACTGGCACTGTCAGTTGCCTCCTCACGTGTCCGAACCACCTCAATCTTTCTTCTTTAATCTTTTAGAGACACGTGCTACATTGCTACCCCTAATCTAGCTCTAGAAACTTCATTCCTTATCATGTTCAATCTCGTGCGTCCATACAACCACCTTAACATTCACATTTCTATAATTTTCACCTTTTGGAGTTGCATCTTTTTCGTTGACCAACAATCAATTCCATATAGCATAGCTGGTCGTACCGTAACCTTATAAAACTTCCCTTTTAATTTATCAGGGAACCTTCTATCTATTGCATAGAAAACATGTGACCGCTCTCCATTTGCACTAACTGTACTTGATAGAATCACATATCCCTATTAACATCTCGTAACGTACACATGATTATAAGCACGTGTAATCTTGTTTGTAGGCTTGTAAAAATATTTTAGATATTTTACCACGATTTAGCGTAATTGTTTCAGCTTGACTCAACGCTCGTTTTTAGAATCCTTTAAAGTGATAAGTCTTGAGTGGATATGTTTAAGGGAGTTGAACTTAAAAATAACCCTAAAGTTTATGCTCACACTTAAGTTCATTGTAGTACAAAATCAACCCCGATATGTATATATAGAGTTACAACAAAAGATAACAATAATATGTACCTGGGCTCTATCAAATCAATCACTTATTAGAAAAAAAGTATCTTAGATAAAAATGTCTTTACACATTCAAATTTGATGTATCACTCTATCATCATATATACAACACATAGCAAACATATTCAAACAAATAGATAACGTGCATATATATATATATATATTTTTAAATGAGTCTCCATGTGACATGACCCTTAGCAATAAGATATAGTCATATATGTAACATAAAAGATAACATAAAAATTATTTTCTTATTTGAAGCCAAAATTCTAAAATTTAATAATGCATAACTTTTGTTCTATGATGTATAAACCCAAAATGAAGTGTATGAGTGGTTGAAAGACCCTTGTCATGACCCTAAATAAAAGCATAGTACTAGTAAGTTGAAATAGAGTATTGTAGTAGACAAATAATTATTAAAGAACATGAGGTATATTGAAGGTGCATTTAATTTAAACAATTATTGATGAATTGAAATAGAGTTTGTAGCTTTTTTCCCCTTCTGATTGGTGGGGTCTAATTTACATCATAATTTGGTACATTAGTTGGTCCATGTGCACATGGTTTCAATGGTGGAAGAAAGAAAGATAACAACAAACCTTGATTGATAAGCATGTCAAGTGACACACACACATGATCAAACCATAGAAAACACATATTTAGCACAAAATGATGCAACAACATAAGGGGAATTGGGTCATCCAATGTAGCACTAAGTGAGGAACAACAAAATCCTTTCTGGTACTATTTGTGTCTCAAGTCTAATCTAAATAGCTCACAAGATAACCATTTGATTTGATTTTACGTGTTGTGTATCGAAAAAAATCTATAACATTAATGTGTCAAGTTTAATGAATTGAAATCCACTGTATTATATTCTTTTTGTTTAAACATGGGTGTAAATAATTCAAGCTCAATTTTATTCATATAACTAATGAGCTCATGAGACATGAGTTTAATAAGTACAATGAGCTCAATTGTATTATATTCTTTTTTATTATTAATAAAGTTTTGGTGCTATCCAAATTATTAGTTTGATCCGATTCACAACTAAAAAGTTGGATTGCCAAATTTAGAAAATTACTCACGATGTAAAATGCACATCCCTTCGTAAAATACAAATCCACTTAGCAACTCTAGTTCACAGTTCAAATAGCTCACTACATAACCCGACTTGAATAGAATCTAATAGCAGCCGTTTGGACAACTCTGTTCAATTGAACGTCCGACATGCCTAAAAGCAAAATACTATCTACACATATATATTGTTATAAAGTTAGTTTGGAGTACGTCGTGTTAGAGATTTGACAGGACAAAGAGGTCATCCAAAAATTGACGCGATAATAGATAAGTTATTGAATAAGTATAGAGTGTGATGAAACCCTTCCCTAGCTATTGAAAGTGAAGGAAGTTACAGTATTTCCATTTTGTGACCATAAAGGTGGCTAGCGAATATAATGGTAGATGGGTGATGTTTCTCGCAAATTAAGTAGAAAAAGGTAAACAATTTAACGACTAAATTCGGTGTCAGTAACAACGATGATATTATTGACCAGACAAAATAAAGGAACCTACTTCCACTTAATGTTTGATGCCTATAAATTTGTACTCCATGTGATGTCAAACGCTGCATTTGTTTTCTTATCCATTTATTATTTCCACCGTAAATTACTTTTGTATTCTGTTTAATGTTAATTAATATATTGACTAAACTTCGTTTTGCATGCCCTGAGGTTTGATTAAAATAATGTTTTGCATATAAATATTTTAAAATTGTTATTTGTCTTCTTCTATTTGATAATATATCTCAGTTTGACTCCAATCTACTAACTCCGTTAGTTTTTCTTGTTAAAAATAAGAGTATTTTGGTTCACTTACATAAATGACTAAATATATAACTTACTCGTTTTAATAAAGGGACTAGTTATGTAATGTATTTAAAGGTATTATTATTATTATTATTACTATTATTATCAAAAAACGTCACCACTACCAGCACAACCACACCACTAGTACTACCCACCTTGTCGTTGTATAATGTTCCTGGTTAAGATTGTGGTCAAGTACAAGATAGGTGGCCGGATAAAGACGGTGAGTAAGCAACAACAAGGTGATGTAGTATCGGTGGTGTGATTGTGGTGACAGTGGTGAAGGTGTGGTGGTGGCGTTTTTTTTTATAATAATAATAATAATAATAATAATAATAATAATAATAATAAATTGCATAACACTCTTATTAAAATGAGTAAGTTACATAATTAATCCTTACATGTAAGTGAGCCAAAATACATTTATTTTTAACAAGAAAACAAACAGAGTTAGTGAGTGAGCAAAACTGAGACATAATATTATCAAGTAAAAGGAGGCAAATAATAATTTTAAAATATTTGTATGCAAAACGTTATTTAAATTAGGCAAAATGAAGCTTACTCTGATATATTTTATGTTTTAAAAAGATTTAAATTTAATTAATAAATGTTTCACCATAGAAATAACTTATGACATTGTAATTTGACTTCTATATATCTTTTAATCACATTAGATACCATATTAGACTTTTTAGAGCTTTTTTCTTTTTCTTTACGACAAGCTAGTAGGTTAGAACTTAAAAGATAGTAACATCGATCATGTTAATAAATATCATTTATTAATCTAGGCTAGCTGCTGAGTTTGAATTTAATCGTGTCAAAAAGTGTCCATCGTGTCATTCATTCGATCGGGCTGTTATTTAAAGCAGCATTATTGCAGTACGCTGATGTAACTAATTAAAGAACGTACGTACATAATTAGTATTTGGGTTAAATAGCATTCATTACTCTAGGCTAGCTGCTGAGTTTAAATTTGTGTTCCCCTTTGACCATGTATATATTTAAGAAAACAGTTCAAATAATACTGTTAATAAGTTTATGCATGGAGGTGAAGAATGTAAAGGTTATGTTATGTGCATCTGACAAGACCATAAATTATTTGACGATGAATAATGAATGAGTCGAAAACTGTACCTGTTCATACAACATGACTCCACTTACGTACTGACTTATCAGAACCACCAACTCGATCCATCAATTATTGATCATTCATAGATATATATATATATATATAGCCCTCTACGAATCCAACAACGCCAATTCTACTCGCCGGTTTACCCGTTTAACTAGAGTGTTCAACAACCAACAACTTAGCTTAGTACGGTCGCAAAGTACCAATGTCTCTTAACCAGATGGTTGTGGGTTCTAGTCGACTAGTCCCATCTGGGACAAAGAAAAAAGGTTTTCAGGTTGGGTTAAAGAGTTTTTTCTCACATAAGATGTGGTTTCTTGTTGAAGAGTTTGAGATACTCGCGTGGGTCTGTAACCCGTGAGTGAACCAAACTGCTGTTATAAAACTAGAGTTGTTTACGAGTCGAAGGGGATCGACTTGGATTTTAAACAAGCTAAAAGCTTTGACCGAATGCTCAATTTTATAAGAAAATTTATTGGCTTAGCTTGGTTTGGTTTGGGTTAGATTGTTAAAAATATAAATTTTAGGGAAAAAAAGGTTTTAATGTGAATTGGATCGAATAATGATGAAGTTTGTGGGTTTAAAAGATTGAATAGTTTTATACCTCCAGGTCCAAAGGGCTTGTTAAAGTTTGGTCCAACAGACGAATATCTCTACAGCCAAAACATCTATTTACAGGCCACTATTTGAGAGTCTGTTTCTGACAAAGCCCAGTTAATAAGCCATAGGCTTTAGCCTTTAGGAACGTTATCTTCAGCTTCATGGACACTGCCCACTGGTGACTGGACCCTTGCAAATTTCAACAATTTAACTTTAAACGCATTGTTTTTATACTAAATCTAGATATAAAGACCGGGTCCGGTGATGCGGCGGTCAGGTTTTACGTACAACATCATTACATTCGTTGATAAAAAAAGCTTCATGTCTCTCATGTTACGGTGTAAATTCGTAACGCGTCACCATAACTTTGGATGTACATAATTTTAACAACCATCTTTGTGGGAAACATTTTTTTTACCTCAAACTTACTTGGAATATATACTTTTAACCTCGTCTTTAAATATATACACTATTAACTTCAAGTTTGCATAATTACATTTTTTTACCTGAAACTTTGGATACATACATCGTAACGTACATGTCATAATTCACACCGCAATGTGTGAGACATAATACTTTTTTGTATTTATATATATTTTTCACCTCAAACTTTTGATACATATACCGTAATGTGCGTGATAACGCACAACAATGTACGAGACATAACACTATCTATACATATTTATTACCTCGAATTTTGGATACATATATCGTAATGTGCATGACCTAATACACATCATAATATGCGAGACATAAAGCAAATTTAATTTATACTTAATATTGTTATTATCACAAACGTAACATATATAATAAAAGTACATCTATTACTATAGTTTATCACCTAAATTGGGTTTACATTAAAAAGGGGAAATAAAGGTGATAAAGTGAGTCATGGTTTTTTAATCAAACAGAATAAAAACAAATTATATATGTTAGATATCTAAATTTAAATCAAATAGTTTATTAAAAGAGAGTATCTTTATATAATATAGCAAAATTAAAAAGCTTATGTGACATATTATTAAAGCTTTTGGCTTATGTGGCATTATTTGAGAGTTTATCTCAAAATAATGATTTTTTATTTATATGTGTATATAAAATATATTATAATAGAATTAATTACATTTTTTGTCCCCTAATATTTTGGAGAATTCTGAAAAATTTAAGAGTATTTATATTTTAAACCCTATACTACAAGGGGTGTACATGAGTCGGTTTATATTTGATAGGGTTTAAAAATGAAACTTATGGATAAAGTTAATAATAAAATACAATTAAGACATTAGTGTTTTATAAATATATACTTACATTTTTATATGATTTAAAAAAAATAAACTACACCATAAAACTGAACATTTTATTCTCAATTTGAGTATAATATTGCTACTAAAAATCTAATTTTTAAAAATATATCATGTGTTTCGGTTTACCATGGTTTTGTCTCAAAGAGAATTCTGAAAAATTTAAGAGTATTTATATTTTTAACCTTATACTACAAGGGTGTACATGTGTCGGTTTATATTTAATAGGGTTTAAAAATGAAACTTAAGGATAAAGTTAATAATAACATACAATTAAGGAGTATTGGATATTAACGGACCAAACTATTAGTTTTTGGCCACTACTGGTCCCAACTTTTGAAATATGTGCTGACGGTCCCAACTTTTATCATTTTGGCCACTAATGGACCCGCCGTTAAAAAAGTTAACGACGTTAACTTTTTTTTTTGAATTTCAGGTCGACGTTTTATGGTTTTTGATCGGAATAAGAGTACGAGTCTATTGATATAAAAATTACATCGAAACGATGATCCAAACGACGAAATTTGTACATCCGGTTAAAGAATCGTTAAGTTTAAACACCCCGATAAAGCATCGTTTTGTCATTTGGAGCACCGTTTCGATGTAAATTTTATATCAATCGACTCGTATTCTTTTTCCGATCAAAAACCATAAAATGTCGACCTGAAATTAAAAAAAAAAGTTAACGCCGTTAACTTTTTTAACGGCGGGTCCATTAGTGGCCAAAATGATAAAAGTTGGGACCGCTAGCACATATTTCAAAAGTTGGGACCGGTAGCGGCCAAAAACTAATAGTTAGGTCCGTTAATATCCAATACTCCTACAATTAAAGACCTTAGTGTTTTATAAATATACGTACATTTTTATACGATTTAAAAAAACTACACCATAAAACTGAGCACTTTATTCTCTTTAACTTGAGTATAATATTGCTATACAAAAATCTAATTTTTAAAAATATATCATGTGTTTCGGTTTACCACGGTTTTATCTCAAAACTTATTGGAAAATTCACGAATATCCTTAAAAACATCACTTAAATGTTGTGTTCCCGAGCGTAGCGCGGACACTAAACTAGTGTAGAATATATCATAGTTATTTTTTTTGTATGTTATTATATCGCAGCAAAAGATAATCGTATAATTTGTTACGACACAAATCCACCCACCACTATAAATAACCCCATATTGTATCCCCCATGTAAACTCATCGTCCCTAATTAATCTCTGCAACAAATTAACCCTAATATCTTCACAATGTCGCAAACCGTTGTTCTCGAACAATCTCAAACTGTCGCACCTCAATCCGTCACCCTCAAGTTCACCGATCAATCATCAAACGAAAACCCTAACCCCACCGTCGATACCAAAACCCTAAACCTCGACACGAACAACACCGATTCCAAACCAGATACAGAAGATGAATCCACCACAATCAAATCTAACGATCCTGATCAATCGAGTCATGCAGTCCCTATCCCCAATGTTGATCCGCAAATCGAAGCTGCGGTGAATGAATTTATTAAGAAACACGATTCTACTGAAGAGGAGGATGTTCGTACTGAGGCTATGAATGAATTGAGAAGCTTTATTGAACGAGAAGAGATCGAGACGTCGACGCTGCTTGTGCTTGTGAAGTATGCTTCTGAGATTAATAATGCTGGATTGTTGGATGTGTTTTGTCAAAGAGTTGCGGATGTGATCAAGGACAAGAGTGTGGAGGAGGTTAGAGAGATTTTTAACATTGAGAATGATTTTACGCCGGAGGAAGAACAAGCGATCCGTGATGAACATCCATGGGCTTTTGAAATTTAATTAATTGAAGGTTGGATTAGATTTATTGGTTGATATTATATATAAGAACATGCATGATTAGGGTTTATATGTTTTATTTTTTTGGTTTGAATCAGAACAATGTTTACTTCGGTTTAAGATTGATCATTCAGTTGATGTGGTTAATTATATTGATGTTGTCTATGATCGATTTTGATGAGGATTTTCTTAACCTTGTGAGATGTTTATGATCGTTCTAATACTCTAAGACTCTGTGTAATGGTTAAGGCCCTTAAGGGGCATTTTCCGTCATGTGGACGGTGACTAGGCAAGGGGCGTTATATCAAAAAGTGGCGTAATGGGATAATGCCCCTTAATTATTATCAAGAGAGATAAATGAGAGAGAGTGTGTCAGAGAAGTGGGTAAGAGAGAGAGGGGCAGGGGCGTTTTAAAGGGAAACGCCCACGCCCATAACGCCCTCATAACGCCCCTGTGTAGTGGTGTGCGGGGCGTTATGGGACGTTATCTTGTGGGCATAACGCCCTCTACGTGCAGTCTAATAATGTAACATCCTTACAATCGATCAATATTATATTTATTGATTATATTGTAAGTATCTTTTTGTTAGTGATTCTATTTCTCGCTTCATTCGGCACTATAAAGTATAAACAACTTTAATTATGGTGTCACAACCAAATATTTTTAAACCGTCTCGTTCACCTGTGAAGAGATATCATGGTGCCACAACCAAATATTTTTCAGGAAATCGGTGACATGTAAGATAAGGGTTATCGGTTTAATTTAATGATTGTTTTTATTTACTTAAAATGAATACTAGTTTGTGTTAAGGAAAGGGCAAATATCATAAAAAACATTTTTAAAATAAAGACTATTTTGTGTTAAGAGAAAAGGGCATATATTATAAAAAAACTAACATACTTTTTGTTTTTCTCATAAAACCCCTATATATTTTTTTGCACGAAAAAAACCAACATACTTTCTATTTTGTCTTACAAAAGCATCTTAACAATTTTTTAAACATTAAAGTCCCTTAACATATCATAGTTGAATAAAATTGTGAAATATATATATATATATATTTTAAATAACTTGAAAACGACACATTTGGTGTTTTACTTACATATATTTTTTTCACACGAACCAATTCTCTTTTTTTAAATACAAACTTTGTTATGAGAATGAAATCCATAACAAATTTCTAAGTTGTTTTTTTAAATACATAACTTTGTTCAAATCGGACATGTTAATGGACTTTAATGTTTGAATAATTGTCGACGAACTTTTGTCAGACAAAATAGAAAGTATGTTAGTTTTTTACGTGCAAATAAATATATAGGAACTTTTGCAAGAAAAAACCAAAAATATGTTGGTTTTTAGTATTCCCCTTAAGAAAGTAAAAAGTATAAATTGGATATGAATGCCTATGTCTAATTTTGAGTACAAAAGAGATCGTGTTTTATAACTAAAAGTAATATACTAAGCCACTAAGGGGCAACAAAAAGGAACCCCATACAAAGATTCATCTCGAATATTAATGATAAGGGTTGTGCTTAAACTTTATGAACAATAATATAAAGAAAAAAGTGTTTTCTTTAAGTTATGGCTCAAGTGGACTGTCGAATTGGCATGGGTCTCCAAATGAGTTTACCTTGTATCTTTTAATTTTTTTTCGAATTTTATATGTGACTAAAATAATAATGATACTTATAGGAGCCATACATTTATATAACAACCTTTTTATCTATAAAATATGATAATAACACTTACCCCAAGAAAATGATTCATTTTCTTTAAAAGACATACGTATCACCATCAAATTTATTAACTATAATCATTCAACATCTTTAGTATAGCTAGAAGCTAATAGACCGAATACAAATCAATAGTTGAACTACACTAACCAATGGCAACTAACTGTTAATATTGTCTTGTCTATTTACCGACTCTCCGAATTTTATAGAAAAATTAAGTGTGACTCTTAAAAAAATGAAAAAAAAAACTTGAAATTAAACATATCCACATAAAAAAGCTTAAAACATGGTTTCTATACAGCTTAACATAGTTTCTACACATGCTATATTTTCCAAAAATCTAAATTTTTGACTGAATTATCAACCCAAGTAATTTGATTTTATTATTTAGCATTATCAAGTATCTAGTTATTACTAAGATCAAACTATTTAATAATCCAGTTCATCTCACAAGAAATATGATAATCAAAATGAAAAACAAACCGCCTCTAAACCACCTACCCAAAAAAAACCCACCAAACAAAATAAAAAATCAACTAGTGAACCCAAAAGAGTGTCTTGACGATCCAAAAGCAAGTTAAAACACAAAATATTGAAATCAAAATTTGATTTGTGGCCGTGATCATGTGGATAAAGTCATCGATAAAGTCATGGGTAGCGGACCCACAAAGTCCGTCAAAAGTTATTTTCAGCCCCGCATTTCCAAATACTATGTGTCTGCGCACACACCTGTCTTCTTCTTCTTCTTCTTCTGTACAATTGAATTATCAAATCATTTCTCAATTTTCCCTCAAAATTCTTCCTATAATCAGGTCAGTTGAGTTTTAAACTCTCACCTATATATATTTTGTGTATGTTTTCCACTAAAGTAGCATGTGATCACGCAACCAGATCTGCTGTTTACGCAAATTGAGCTTCCGCTTGATGGTTTGATCGACTCAAACGCTCTTCTGGATCACTTGTTAGGTACTTAATGTTGAAATCGACAACTCACTATGTGTTTCTAGTTCATTGTTGAAGGAGTTGTGTTTTTATCATTGATGACATGTTAAGCTGTTTATGTATGATTTAGCTGTTGATTTATGTTGTTTTAGAAGTTAGGGCATGGATTTGATGTTTTGATTGATGGTTTGAACGACTCACACGCTGTTCTGAGTCACGTATTAGGTACTTTTGTTGAAATTTGCTACTTCAGTTGGTGTTTTTAGTTCACTGTGGAAGGAATTGTGTTTTTGATCATTGATGACTTGTTAAGTTGTTATATCTACGATTTGGTTGTTGATTTGATGTTGCTTTAGAAGTTAGCGCTTGGATTGGAGTTAGGACATGATGAGTCGGTTGAAAGAGGAAGAACGAAACGAGAAAGCTATAAGGAATCTGCTTAAACTTTCAGAGAATCGGAGGTGTATTAACTGCAACAGTTTGGTAATGTTCTGCTTGTTTTGTTGCCTGTTTGTTAAGTTTTGTACTACAGCATTGGCTCTACTCTGTAATGATTTCTGTTAATTTCTTTGCAATTGGATTTTATGATGTTAGTTGATTCTGTTAATAGTTTATTTTACTAATTTATGTTCGTGTTGGAAAATTTTCTATAATTGCTTGATAGTTGTTATGGCGTTATGCTAATCTATTCCAATAATCCACTTTTAGTTTTTAGTAACAATAACGGTAGGGCTACTTTTGGCTAAACGCATCCCTTACCATGCTTTTCTGCAAGAGGTTGCTTTTAGGACTCAGATTCTGTGACCTCTAGGTCACATGTGAGCAACCTTACCGTTAATTCAGTGTCCACCCTTTAGGGTAGAACTGGACACATTATTCTATTATGACATGCAGTATAATCAAACAAATGCATTTTTTTCTCTATTTATAAGTGATATTATGTTTTTCAAGACAAAGGGAAGAGATATTTTACTTCAGCCACTTATAAATATCTGTGATACTTAGCTTCTAAATTTGGGTAGTAAAGCTGTTAAATGTAACCAGAAATCTTCACACTGATTTTGTTATTGCTCCTTAAATGTAGACTAAGATTATTTTTCATACTAGATCTCATGTTGTTTACTAAACAGGGTCCTCAATATGTTTGCACAAACTTCTGGACATTTGTTTGCACTACTTGCAGCGGAATACAGTAAGTGCTTACATGCTTTTAGTTGAAACAAAGTGCATTTATGTGAAATAGCACCTGGTGTTAGCACCCTTATTATAACTTTCTACCCAGTTTGAGATTCTATATTGATCTATGCATGTACAATTTCTGCAGTCGGGAGTTCACTCACAGGGTAAAATCAGTTTCAATGGCTAAATTTACTTCACAAGAAGTTAGCGCCCTTCAAGGAGGGGGAAATGCGGTAATATTCTTTCATAATCTGCATACAGATAAAATATTTTATAACATGATATGCTATTATACATGCCAGTCTTCTAAATTTGAATCCATTTAATTGCCATATTAGAGCGCCAAAGAAATTTATCTCAAAGAATGGGACCCCCAACGCCAATCTTTCCCTGACAGTAGGTCTGTAGTTATTTAATTCAATGCCATTGATAATGCCTTCTTATATTAGCTGCAATTATGTTACAGTAATGTTGAGAGGCTTCGGGAATTTATTAAACATGTCTATGTGGATAGAAGATATTCTGGTGAGAAGAGCCTTGACAAGCCTACAAGAGTGAAGACGGTATTGTTGTTTAACATAAAAAATAGATAATTGCCAAGAAAGGTAACCAAAAATCTGAAATTTGAGAGTTTTTACTCCCATCAAAAGGAGTGGAAGTTCGATTTGTGACAAAATAGGGGCCTAAATACAGTTCTAGTTTGACAAAGTTTCCCTATGTATTTGAAAATTGAACTTTCAATCCTTTTGATGAGATAGAATATTAACCAATACTCTGATTTTCAAATTTGGGATTTTTGGTTACCTTTCTTGGCAATTTCAAATCCCATAGAATAGCAACTTACTTTTCAAAACGGTCCAGGTTGGTATTTATACCCATTTTCGTCCTAGCCAAGTATTTAAAACTTTTGTATAAGGCTAATATGGTGATTATAGTGTAAGCATAATTGCCAAACTGGACGATTTTGAAAAGGATGTCGCTATTCTATAGAATTTAGCTTTAAAAAGGGGGAGTTATTTTTTCTGTTAGCATCACACAAGTTCTGTGCACCAAGAGTAAATGAAGGGGTGTTTAGGTATACGTCCAAAAGTTTGGGGATAACTAATGTGAATTTTATTTTAGTCTTTGCCTGCATATAACTTGTGTGTCACTTGCGTGCTGCTAACATCACAGATTTTTTTTATTCTAAGAAATCATTAACATGATCCATATAACACAAGCAGAATTACAAGTGATGTGAAAATTGATAATGAATCATAATGGTTTTCTAGTTAAGATCATTATGCTTCTTCTGATATTTGCATTGTTTCTCATATCTGAGGTCATTTGCATACATAAACAGGGGGAAGCTGAAGACTCATATCAAGGAGGTTCTAGAAGCCCACCCTTTAGGGATGGAATGAAATCTGAAGATGAGAAATATTCTAATGGAGGTTTGAAGGTTGAAGGTAAATCTATGGATCACCAAAGAGACCCAGATATATCTAGTCCCCCTATAATAAGACCCGTTAGGGAAATACTTGGAGAGAAAGCATCTCCTATTCGGATTATTGAACCTCCAAAATCCAGTGGATTCAGGCCATCAGATGGCTCGTTGCGCACACAGGTAAGCTTCTTCCTTCATAAGGTTCTAATGTTGCATTTTAGGCAGTGTTTGGGATTGCTTATTTAAACAGCTTATGGTTTCAAGCAGAAACAGATAATTGACTTACTGAAAAAAGGCTTATTTCACCCAAAGATTAACTTGTACTTTTGTCAGCTTGAAATAAGCAATCTCAACTACTTAATTGAAAACAACTTATTTCATCTGAAAATAAGCATGAAAGTCCTTCAAGTAGTTGTTTGAACGCATTTCATGAGTCATGACCACATGTTGTAGTCATACAAATGCTTGTAATTAAAGTTTAAAAGCTGTTACTGCAAAATTTGGAATACTCTGGTTGCAAGACGGCTGATTACAATCTGATTGTAGGCATGAAAATGGTTTAAGAAGTCATTTCATTGCCTTCCCTGACCACCATTTCCTTGTTATCTGTAAATGTGGATAGCTTTCCTAATCTAGTGCCATTCACGTCTTAATTTTCTGTAGTGTTTATCTGTAAACTAAATTTCAATATTTTGTTGTGTGCTTTGCACTTGACTTTCCATCTTCCCATGTAATTCGAAGTGTTAATGAATCTCAACAGGTAGATAGAAAGGATTGTTGTTATTGATATGGTTACAAGAGTCCTACATATTTAGGCTAGAGATCCTATGATATTTGTAACA
The DNA here is from genome assembly GCA_030867185.1 of Tagetes erecta. NCBI lineage: Eukaryota > Viridiplantae > Streptophyta > Magnoliopsida > Asterales > Asteraceae > Tagetes > Tagetes erecta. Next base: position 4,514,998 of record CM061492.1, read on the forward strand.
CTAGGATACCATTATATATACAGTACGTACCCTTAGCTTTCGTACAAGTATTGTAAGCTGAAATTATTTCTGATTACAGAGAACTGTATCTTCCAGTAGCTTGGGATCTTCTAATGGGAATCCAACAGAACTTAAAACAGAAAGTTCGTTAATTGATTTTGATGCTGTTCCTGAACCTCCTTCAACTGCCCAAGTGCCGCAGATACAACAAACTGCTGCACTTGTCACTCAGCCAACATCAGCAAATAATAATTGGGCTAATTTTGATTCATTTCAAGAAGTGAAGCCAATTCACACTCCTCCAAGTACGAACCTACTAGATGTAATTTCTGAACTATCAGTTCCAGCAATCAATGCCACTCCGCCAGCTGGCCCATCTGGCAACACACAATTGCCGGTTTACACAGCAAGAAGCCATTTGCCAGTTGCTCCTGGGTCTAATTCCTTAGGTCAGTGGCAAAATGTGCATCCTCAGCATAATCAAGGTTTTGCTCAATCATTTAATCAGGTTTTTGGTGGATCTCAAAACAACCAGGTGCAGCCTTCTTTAGTATTTTTTTACTCTTCATTTACTTGTATTAGGTTTTTATGGCGGGCTTTTACCATTTAGTATTCCATTCGACTTTCTGCAGCAATGGAATCCTTCACTTAGTGGTAGTAGTAATACTCAACTGCTTTCAAGTTCTCAAGGTGCACAGTCTCAGGTTACACATGGGGTTGATGTTAATCCGACAGCTAATAAAAAATTACCAGCGGTAATGAAATAGGTCAATTTGGCTTTTATGTTTTTTTTATCTCATACGGGTCAAACCGGTTAAGTTAAAAACTCCTAAACTGGTAAAAATCATCGTAGTAATAATATGACTTTTCTGGTAATATCTCACGTTATTATGATCATATTATAAAAACCAAACGTGCTAAAGACGTATTTGCGAGCCCCTAGCCAGCTAGTCAGCCCAACTTGACCTGTACTAAAATCACTCGTTTTGACTTGTTACATAGTTTGCCACCTCTTATATTTTGTTAGTGTTTTTGCTTTATATAGGGGGGTGTTTGGGATTTTTTAATTAAGTAGCTTGTGCAGATAATCAGCTTACTGAAAACAGATTGCTTCATCATAAAGGCAAATTAGTATTGTGAATCCACCTATAATAATCCGTTTGTAGTAACTAATCTGAAATTGTTACTGGAACGACGTATTTGATCCTAAAATAAGAGATAAGTATAATTTACTTATTATCATACACAAACTAAAAAATAGCATATTTGCAGTAAGCAGAAAAGCTGTCACATTAGCTATCCTAAACACACACATTTTCTTTCAACCTTATAGAGTCATGTTCTTTGTGCAGGATTTATTTTCTTCCAATTTTTCATCTTATGCTGCTCCGCATCCTGGTTGGTTCCCTGCTCCGCAGTATGGCATGGGATTCAACATGCATTATAATGTTCCAATGGTATGACGAAACTTGCCATAATAGCATAAGTTCCATTTATGCCCTCCCTGGTTCTGTTTTACGTTTGAGATGCTGATTTGATTATTTTCTGTAATTACAGCCCATGCCACCAGCTTATCTGCAGCCTTCAAAACCTTCGAATCCATTTGATGTCAATGAATCATCTTCGGCTCAAGCTACAATGGTATGCCTACTTAATTACCTATCTCTTTTGTTTGGTTATTGATGTTTGTGTGTGTATGTATAAAGACAGTTTGATGAGCTGGATTAAGAAATAGTTAAAGATTTCAGAAACATGTATGCTGCTTGACTAGGCCCCTTAAAGAATATGCAACTTAAACAGCTAGTTGCTATATATTAAGATAATAATCTTGGAACCCTCACTGGTTTCTGAACCATTATAGCCAATAGCAATGGCTATATTGTTTTTCTTTTGATATTTTGTAGTTGAAAGTCCAATAAATATGGTTATCTTTACAGGAACCGGTCTATGGAACTTCAACTTCCAGTCAATCTGCTTAGAGCTTTCTCCAAATACCTAATTTACCTACTGCTGTTTTCATTTTTTTTCATGCAATGCAGTTGCATTCTTATAAAAAATAGCAACATGCCTTACATTTTGTGACTACAATAATTAAATGTAGATTGCCCAAGATGGAAGACCAGAATAAGTTGTTATTATTCTCTATTTTTTTTTTCAAAAAAGTGTTACTTGAAGTTGTTTGGCGACCTAACTAGATTCATAACCTGTTTTATCTCTCGTATACAGCTCAACGCAGTTGTAGCCAGGGTCTACCATTATAAATGCTCTTTAATAGGCTTCCATGTATGTTAATTTAGGAACAAAAGAGAACAAGGATAAGAGATCTTTTTGCATGTGGACTAAGTTCATATCTATCAACCGAACTACACAATTTTTTTGTGTCAGTTTGTTAATTTAGTTAGTTTTCTGTATTTTTCCTACAAATAGCATAATCAATTATTATATCTTGTGTTGTAGTTTCCTTCTATGGTACCTTTGCAAGGGGCTCTACCAAACATGGCACCTCAAGCAAGCATACACCGTACCTCGAGCCTCGGTACTCTGTCACCATCATGGACGCCAACCCAATCATCTAATCCTTTGCCATCAACATCAACCTTACAACGTACCTCTAGCCTTGGTACTCCATCACCATGGATGCCCACCCAACCATCTCATCCATTATCATATGGACCCGCTATGCCTTCTGGTAATGTTCTTTTCTGTATTTTTCCTAGAGACGGGAATTTCAAACCATCTTGTTAGGACTTAGGAGGCGGTTGATTCTGGTTATGCTACATCTCTAACAGGTCACTGTTCAAAGTTCAAACATGTAAAATAGGAAAATATATCATTAAGTGAAATGGGTTAAACCGTTAAAGGTCCAAAGTATAATTTTAACACGTAAAACCTCCTAAGTTTTAAATTACCTTTTTACATAATTTTAAAATGTATATCGAAATCGTTTCTTTAATCTTGTTTGGCGCATTAAGTTTGCATAAACAGAAAGTGCTTTTGGCTAGCCCAACTAGACCTGTTTTGACATGAACATAAGATTGATTACCCATTTTGAACCATTGGCCAGTCCGTCCATCTTGCCACCTCTAGTTCTCCCTCTCTTATTTCTCAAAAACTTGAGTTTCTTTTAGTTTCATTGCTTGATATCATATTGGATTGTGTTTTAGGTCCATATATGGGACAAGTGACTCCCAACATGCAACCTCCATACAGGTAATTTCCAAGGTTTATCCTTCTCCCTGAGCAAACGGGTTTGTAACGACTTCACATTTTTGTTATTGTATGTAATGAGCTTTCTATTTCCATCTTATGCCAGAAACTTTTATTCTGAGAAACGTGAAAGCTGTTGTTTTAAATGTGACACCCAAAACGTAACCCCCTCTTTTTCTCTCCACCGCTAATTATTTATGTGCACTACATAGGGCCATGTTCACTATGCGTTCTCGGTTCTTATAGTTCTCAACATGTTATTGGTTTTGGATTTACATCCTACACACTCACTGACACACATGTTTGCAAGAATGTCTGTAATTACCAAACTAGCCCATGTTTTTTGAGATGGCTTGACACATCATACCATTTCTGTGTCCACTCAATATTACGAAACTATGCCCTTCTGAGAAAAAAATACATACCAGGTCAATGACATTATTTTTTACAAACCAAAACAGACACCCCCGTATGTTATTTTATGACAGATGACAAAAATATGAAAGTTCATTGCATTTCCGTTTAACAAAGCGCGTCCAGAGTGATTATTGTAATCCAAAGTCATAAAGTTGCATTTTGTTGACAGGCCACAAGCAGCAGGTGGGTTTGGACCATTTAATCCAAGCCAACAACAAAGTGGTTCTAGTTTCTCTACCGGTGGAGGAAATCCATTTGGTTGAATCAGATAAAATATGTTTTGTCTTTTGTAGATGAAGTTTATTCGATTGAAAATGTGTTTATTGGGGGGTTTGGTGAGTTTTTGGTGTTGCTTCATGATCCATGTTTGATGCTTGTTCTAGATGGGAAGTTGAAGACTGGCTGTTTGGGTGCATGATCTTACTCAATTTGTATCATAACTAAATTTGATGTATAATGAGGATTGTATATAAACAAGACACTGCTTTACAACTCTAGATTGGTAGTGTTGTTAGTAGCATATATGTAACTTTTGTATTGATTAATAATAATAAAGCTGGGTTATACCTATGAAGGATTGGATCTCCTGGTGGGTTTAGTAATTGGTAAATATTTTCCATGCATTGCTAAATATATTTAAATACGTAGGGCTTTTTGGACATCACTAGATTCTAGTAGTTGTGTTTTCGGTTTTTGTATCTAACATGTTTAATAAATGAGTTGTGTTCAAGTTTATTGTTTAGTTTTACTTAAATAGATCATGTTTAGATTTGCATGTTTAACCGGTGGATTCATCAACTCATTTAATTAACTATGTCAACTCACCAACACATTTAACCTGTTTATCACAACCTTTCATATCGTTTAATGTGTCTACAATGTGATAAAATTAATCGGACAAGAATAAAAATAAGATTCCCGTCTACATTTCAATAGCAGTAACAATCATGTTACATGATGTTTTAAGTACGTCTATATTAGGGTTAATGTCTTTTAACACAATATATATTAGTGACCTGCTAATTGGCTAATCCCACAATTGATACCCCTATTAAATACATGAAGTGCAAGCTGCTTTATAGTTTATACTTGTTTGTAATTTGTAATGCACTAATGCTGATATCATGATCTTCAACGGTTCCTTCTAGGGCGTTGCCATAATCAAATCCTCTATCTTGTTATTTGTTATGGAAAATTTCTACAGACGTTAAACCAAATTTTACAATGAGGGGAACAAAGATTGAACTATTATTATAAAATATATAAATGTTGTTCCTTATATTCGGGATCTTTGGTCACATTTTTTAACAACGTGGGTTTATACCAACAAAAATTTGTAAGAAACCCAATGTTGTTTGGGGGCTATACTAATTAACATCTTCAGTTTTCTGACTATCACATTCCAATTAGTGAGGAGAGTATATAAGCAAGGATTTCATTTGACTTCATGGATGACATTTCTTATTTTTTCTTGACTGAAATTCTTCAACTTGTCAATCTCTTCGGCTTATATATCATTTGACTGTATATATATTATGTTAGCATGCGCGGTGAAGAATGTGATCGATCTTCAATATGCTTATTTGGGTTCCTCCGCCTGTCTACTTTTCCACACGATCGGAGATACCAGCATCCACACTACCAAAAAACAAGTCAAAATGAATAAGCAAGTGTGAACAAAACAATAATCACTTTAAAAATGTGTAGGTATACTTTGTCATATATGCATCAAATACTTACAGTAGACACAGACTGCGAGCCACTCATTTACTATTCTGACCCAAGTACTCGTCCAACCAACATCAATAGTCCACCTGAGAAGCAATGCATGTAGGTAAACTTAACATGTTGATATTGTGTTGTATGATCAAAGATGACGGAACTTACTTTTTCATGGTGTGATGAGAATTCCAACCAATTAATAGCATTGCAAAGTACATAATTCCAGACGCAAAAACCAAATGGAAGAAACCAAAACCATAAGGAACATCATCTTCTTCCTCTTTCTCATCCTTCTGTGACTGCACACATAACTCTCAGACATGTTAACTTGACATTTAAAAAATGTCTAATAAACATCTACATAATTGGTCTGGTATAGTCTGTTTTAACCGGCAGACCAGTTGAGCTCGCCAACCAGACTGGATGGTTGGAATAGATATCAAAGTTTTTTTCCTTTCAAAGTCTTATTTATTTTAGCTCCAAATTTTGTTTATTCCGAGATCAATACTTTGCTAACATTTTATGCACGCCGAAAAATAAAGTAGTCCCACATTTTATATGAAATTAGATATATACATACGTGTATTTCAAATGCTTTAATTATCTATGACGTGAACAGGTTTTTGAAACAGTAATGCGGCTAGTTAGATGACTGGTCCGGTTATGCAAACATTGCTGATAACTGATTAAAAGGATTGTTAAAATGAGGTTTTGTTTTACCTGAAAGCATTTAGAATCAATTCCTGTTGAAAATGTGGCAATCACCATTGCAAGTAGGGCAACAATAAAGCTCTGTATCAATAAGAGTTGCATCATAAATACCTTTATCATGTTGGATGTTGTATATATTTTCAGTCAATGTGTGTGATTCTTAAGATGTAATAAAATTTGGAAGCTTACTATGATCGTTAGCCAGTCTCTTGAGGCTTCAGACTTCCTGAGACATGTGACATCTGGTGGTTCACTGTAAGCACACGTGTATGGTATATGTTAACTGTTAAGTTTGAAGCATAAGCTATGATGCTGTAAACCAAGATCAATTAGTAAAGGTGAAAAATAGATGGGTTGGGATACGGGTCAAAATAGTTTTGGTAGGTGTCGTAATGGGTCAGGGTTTGGTTGAACCGATAACACTTAACGTCCAAAATTTTCTTACTGTTTTTGTAAGGAGTTAAATTATTATACAATTTCACTAACAGTACAATGTTTTTAATAAAATGTTTTGGGATGCATTAGAAAGAAATACCTTTAGAAAGACTTTTTTTAGCTAGACTTAGTGATATGCATTTTGAACAAAAAAACTTTTCATGTTTTACCCACTAGTGACAAAAAATAAAATACAACCCGATAGACCTGTTATAAGTATATAGATTAAAAACTCTGCCTCTATCCAGTAATAAAGAGTGACAACTATACCTTCTAATGGCTGACCAACATAGGAATACGACATAGAGTCCCATCAAACCAGGAGTCAGTAAGCCCGCGTTAACCTGTTTCAGAAAGAAAAAAGAAGGAAAAAAGATGATTAATTTGACAACAATTTGAGTAAACATAAGATTTTCATGGTTGAACTTACTTTTGGGTGCAGAGAGACACTTGTCATGAGTTGGAGGAGGAAAAGTGTCCACGTAATAAAGAAGATATTAAGCAGGCAAGTCAATTGTGGTGTGTACCAAATATACATCAAAATGATCCCCAGTATGCAGACAACATATGCAGTAGTGGCAAGCAGCATGAAATGTGTACGCCTGGAGAAAGAAACACCATTAAAATAGTCATAAATGAGCAAAACCTAACCATGATGATTTGGGTAGTTTGTATTTTTTTAAATAAGTATACGGAGAGGCCTTACCATCTCTCAGCGAATTTTTCGGATAAACAGCACTCATTCAACCATGTAATGAAGCTGATCATGCTGATTAGTTGAATTAGCAAAAACACCCTGCAACATGCCATAACCATGATGATTAAGATTTCTTTAAGGGTACCTTGAGTACAGAAATAAAGATAAAAACATACAAGATTTACTTACCCTGCACCAAAATGTGCAATGGACCCTGCCCAATAAAAGAGAACGTATCAGGCCACATCTGATAATACGTGTGTGCTTATTGTGATTTGTTACATTAACAAGTTTTTATGGATTGATAAATGATAATACGTGTGTGTTTATTTGTGACTTAAATAAGTTAATTATCACAGACTGTTTATTTCAGAAGACAGATAGAGAAATAGGCAATCCTATACATTACCATAAAGAAGTGTTTAGAAAAAAATACTAACCATATATAAGAATTATTTGTGTCGGGAGAAAGAAGGGTAGCACGACCAGTATGACGATGAGGACGATTTTGGCAGACCACCAACCAGAATGCCACAATTCTTTCCGTCCATGTAACTTTTTGGTGCCACTGGTTGAAACAAACATTATAAAGTAAAATATCTTATATGTTATTAAGGAATTTCATAAATCTTTCAAGGATCGACTTGTCGAATTTTGTTTTTTTTTCTTGCGTATATATAAACTGAAGTTAGTAATTTATAAGAGAAGGATACAAAACAGCCCATGCTCACTCTCAGAACTCCTTGTGTGCCTAAGCATTCTTCACCGCCTTCACAACTTTTTAATTCTGCAAAAAGGCGTGTTCGTTACATAATCAAATTTAGGTACAGAACAACGAAAACCACATATGTACAAGTACATAGTGTTTTAAAGGTATGACGAGAAAGAGAATAAGAAATAGTTACGATTGGCGGACCCTAGATTTACCAGGGTCACTTTTTACTATGCATGGTGAATCGGTTCATATATTATTATTAATGAAAAACAAGTATTAAATACTAAATAACACTAAGATAAGTTTTTTCATAGTCGCTTGAACCAGTACCCTATACATAACCAAGTTGGCTACAACTATTGATATCTCTTTGCAATATAAAACTTACTATTCATTTCGGTCAACACGTTCTGGCCATAATCACGTACAGCCCAAGCAAGCAAGTTTGCTAATAAAAACATCAGACTATACACGTATCGAGCCATCCAAGGATTGGATCCGTATCTAAACTGGGCCCACCAAGGACCTGCCAAGACCTTGGCATAACGATTAGTGACGGTAGCGGTTCCTTCTTCCATCCCGGGTCCGGCTTCAAGTCTTGCTAGCGTCATTTATTATGATAATTTATTCGGTTATCATCTGCAATCTGTAAATATATTGTTAAAATTCAACAATGCATCGATAAATTTATATATATAGTACTTTAACTACCTAAAAGAGTAAGTAACGTCTATGTATCACATGGCTTTGTCACCTTCTCATTAGTGGTGATGGTTTCATAAAGATCTGTGACTATTTTAAAGAAGACCACTAATTTATATTCACAAGATCTCTGTGCCCCGTGATATAAAAGTTGACTAACTATTTAATCAATATTTAAATAATTTGTTGTACTATATTTATTTTTGCTCAAAAGTCAAATTTTGACTCTTATTCAAAGGCCTACGACTGCTACGTTTTATTTCCAGTTTTCCTTTATATAATATATTCATGTTTGTAATTGCTATGGCTACACCATCCAAATACTTAAAACCGCCACCCTCGCAATCATAAACGACGTTTTGATATTCAGGAGGCCATGAGATTTAACATACCTAGAGACCGATCGTGCATGTGGCATGTTTTCAAACGGGGTTGGATTAGATTTAACATACCTAGTGTTGGTATGTATAGCACTCCTATTCTTCATATTCATAACGAAAAGATAAAATCCTAAGCATAACTCTAATAGATCTATCCACTTCTATACGATGCTTTTTAATTGATTCTATAAGGATAATGGGATGTTTTTAGATTTAGTTATAAAATATAAAATAACAAGAATGAAGGATATATTCTTCTACATTTGAATTGATAAAATAAAAATGGAATGTTTGATAAGAATAAAAAAGCATCTAAGATAAATCTCATCTCTACGTGTTGAACTGCTGATGCAAGTTTCATTTCTGACTCTAGATTGTATACAGAATATGTCCGATATGGACACAAGGCTAATTCAAACAATGATAGTTAATTCGTAATATGCAATGATAATTTGTACAATAGTAACAATACAAATAGCCTATGCATGTAACGAGTACGAACTATGACTTCAACTTTATAAAAAATGAAGCCGTAACAACATCAGCGCATAACAATTAATATTCATAACAATATTAGTTTTTTTTAAACATACTAATTTGTTTTGTACTTTTTATATTTGCACAACTTGCAAAGTTGCAATATCACCAATCAATCCATACAACTTGCATTTCACATGCTCTGATGCACAAATCAGATGCAATAAGCGAAACAGCAAAGAACTAGATACACAACTAGCAAGTTCAGATCCATTAATGGCGAACTGACCAGAAATGAACAATTACTAGAAGCAAAATGCACAAATCAGTTGATCGATAAAACTCCAATCGATCTCAAAGCAACAAACTAGTCCGATTTATGTGCGTGCGTAACTGAATACATGCATTTCATCAAACAGTTTTATACTTATCTATAACTTGAGATTGTAAAACGAAACCAAACGAACCTGAAATCTCGCTAAACCGAAACGTAAAATCAGCTCGATTGCTTTAAACTATCAGCCGATGTTTTTCTTCAGAATCACGAATCTATATGCAGAAATTTAGAGTCGCTGGCTATCGATCTACAGGAAACGAATTCATTAACAAAATTTCGGTTACGATTTGTGTGCGCGAGTAACTGAATATACACATACATGCATTTCATCAAACAGTTTTTACGTTTCTATAGCTCTGTAACTTGAAATTCAAACGAATCAAACAAACCTGCACAAATCTCGCAAAACTGAAACGGCAATAGCTGAAGTTTCCGGCGAACGATTTTGCGACGTTTTTCTTCAGAAACTATAGGCAGAAATTTAAAGTCACCGGCGTTCGATCCACAGATAATGAATTATGGATACGATATTTTACAGTTCTGATTCTTCTCTAACTCTGTATATACATGGACATATATATGTATGTATGTGTTATGTATATGAAATTGTGAAGAGAAAGAAGAGAGATTGGTTGTGTTAATGGTTTGCTTTTTTCCGCCGAATGGTTTTTTATATATTACTTGCTTCAGCTCAAACTCATGATTACAAATATTGCTTTGATATTTTCCAGGCTTATTTTAAATAGAAAAATCTCACACTTTTAACAAAATCAAAATGAATATCTTCTTTTTTGTGGCGAAAAATATACGAAGTCAAATATTATTTTAGTTTCACTTTTTTTAACTTATGTATTTATGAATAATGAATTAAGTGCTGATAATTAAGAGATATGTGTCATTAAAATGTTTTATTAATATAAAAGATATTAAGGTAGAACTTCAGATGAGGATAACTACATGTTTCATTCAGTTTTATTCAGTATTTATCTGTCTCTTAATTATTTAACAATTAACTGAACCATTAAAGACTATTTTTTTATAAAACAAACGATCTAAATCCTAAATGATTAAACGATAAACTGAATAATTAAAAGATGAAACAAACAACCCTTTAGTTATACACCATTAGCTCACATGCAATAGAACACGAAACATTCACGACTAGAGAAGACATCATTTAAACACATTACTACTAATGTTAGCTGATACATGCTCAATATTAAATACTAAGATAGTGCCCGCGTGACACACGGATTTGAGTAAAAAAACTTTAATAAAACATATATTTTTTAAAATACGTGTAATATATACGTAATATAGAATTTGAATCTCATGAGGAATATAGATACAATGTAATCCACCGACTAATAAGGATACATTAATATTTTAAAAACTTAAGTTTGAACACTTATATGATAAGATTTAAACTAAGTAGATAAATATAGAAAAATATAAATTTAATTATATGAAAATATATGCGGGTAGTGTTTAATAAGGCCCATGAGTCTTATAGTCATAACGAAAGATGCACTATGGTTTGAAAACAACACCCAAGTGTTGATTCTAAGAATATTTATATGGTCATGAACGGTTATAATTAGTTTGAAACAAAACCGTTGTAAAACCGGAACACAAGATTTGTTTAAAAAAATTGTTCATTTAGTATATCAATATTATACTCAGCTTAAAGAAAAATAAATGCTTGATTTTATGAAGTAGTTTTTTTATAAAATATAATTTCGTATAAGAAAATTATTTATTGTTGTAAAATACTGAAGTATTTAATTGTAGACCATTACAAACTTTATCCCAAAGTTTTACTTCTTATCAAATATAAACTGACACATTCGCACCCTGGTAGGAGAGAGTTGAAAATATAAATACTTTTAAATTTGTTAGAATTCTACTAAATATTAGGGGGCCAATATGTAATTAGTGTTATTAAATTATATTATTATTATAGATATATTCATTATTTTTTTTAAATAAAAAATTATTATGAGATAAAGTCGCAAATAATGACACATAAGCATAGAAGCCTTTAAACAATGTCACCTAAGCAAAATCAATTTTGCTTTATTATATTAGAGATACCTCTTAATTTAAATTTAATATAAAAGAGATAAGTGTGTTGATTTTACAATTTAAAAGAGTGTGACGAGTAGAAATAAAGAAGAAGTCTATTAAAAACATATCGGTAATTTTTTTGAAATGATGAATCTATAGATTCTAAAGATAACAATTATAAAAACCAAAAGGACAAATTAAATAGTTATGATTTTACATACTTGGTTAGCATAACCACATTATTCTTTTCTAAAATTATCAACAACTTGAACAAATAAAAAGTATAACATAGTACGTCTTTTATCAATGATTATGATATCTTTAATAATTGATAATCATTACTATTACATAATATAATGTTCATCTTTAATATAAGTGATCTTTTGTATTAAGATTATTCTATAACATATATAAGCTAGCTATTGTAGTATTTTTTATCCAACATATTCTCTTGTGGTTTAATATAGTATCTAATATTGTCTTTTAAGTTTGTTCATTTTCAATATATATACTTCATTAGTGATATTCTCAAAAACAAACTAGCTTCGTTGTTCAAATGATTATATTTGAGGCACTAATGATTTTATAGTTAAACTTTACGTCAAACTTAATTATTCATGAATATCTCGTAATTAAACAATGATTTCAATCTCTTGTTCGTGAACTTAGAGTTTTATCAAAACGACATACGGCTGGTCTTTTATGTATTAATATATAACTAGATTTAGACCGGGCCGCACGTTGCAGCGGTCGGGTCATACATTCGGGTCTTACGTATTTGACTTCGTCACATTCGTTGATAAAAAAGTCTCATATGCGGCTGCCGCGTCTTTCATATGTGAGTTCGTCACACGTTAGAAAAAAAAGTTATAAATCAAATTCGGAAATATGTCAATAAACTAAGGGTTTAAGTAGTAAACATTTTAAAATCGAGTTACGAGTCAACTTTGAAAATTATCAAAGTAAAACAGAAACAAAAAGTTGTCTCCCAGGTTTCGAGAACTCCACCAACACAACAACACGCTAACCAGTAGACCACACACGCATTAGTTATTTGTTTTTGTACCATATATTATTTATTCACAAACAGTGACGCAAAAATTTTTAAAAAAAAAGAAAAAATCAAAATTTGCAGCCAATTGAAACGTGCCACGTGACAGCTGATGATTGGCCTGTGGCCATCACCGACCTTCCATTATAGATGTATATATAATAGTTGTGACGACGTATCTTTTTACTTAATGATCTTTCATGACAATGTATCTTTTTACTTAATGATCTTTATGCTCATCCGAAACATATAGAACATCACTTTGGGATCTTTGGGATGCAATTTATTTTTCTCATAATCATATTACAAATGTTTTGTCTTTGTTAACTCACCCATTTCTATTTTTATAATCCAAACATATATGAAACATCTTGTCGTCTTTGACATTAGCTTAAAGATACGTATTAAAACAAACCTTTTAATTGATTTTTAATAGAGTTAAGTGCAATTTGCGTCTCTGTGGTTTACATTTAAAGTCATTTTGCATATCCGTTTGAAAAATTAAATCGTTTGCACCCAGCACCCCTATGGTTTTTAAAACGGGTCATTTGCACCCCTCCCTAACTTTGACTGTTAGTTGACCATCCAAATAATGGTTAAAATTCAATTTTACCCCCCTTTAAACCTATTAAAACTCTTTTTTTAACCCATTTTTAAACTACCTAATCAATTTAATGCAAAACCTTCAACCCAATTTAAAACAACATTTTTTGGTGTTTGTGATGTTGTGTATAAGAACATGACCATTGTCCAAGGATATGGGAATCCAAGGATGTAAAGTGATATAATAAGTTTTTAAATGCTTAAAAGCCGTTTTTACCCCCTTCAATTAACACTCAACTAATGGATAAAGTTAGGAAGGGGTGCAAATGACACGCTTCAAAAACCATAAAGATGCAAACGATCTAATTTTTCAGACGGGTATGCAAAATGACTTTGGATGTAAACCACAATGCAAATTGCAATTAACTCTTTTTAATATAAGAACTCATATATAAACATTAAAACATTAATATTATTACTCTTCATTTTAGTACAAACTATTTGAAAACAAATCATATCAAGTTTTAAAAATATATCACATATTTTTAGTAGATATCGTATCAAATTTTAAACCCGTCTAAGACACGTGTAGCTACCTAGTATAGAGGTGCACAAGTCCGTTTTTTAAGAACCGGTTCTGATTCTTACTGGCTGTAAAGGAACCGAATCAAGAACCGGTTAGTAGGGCCAGATCCTAGTATTTTGGTGCCCTGTGCAAGTTAAAAAAAAGGCCCCCGGCATTAACGGATTAAATTATATAGAAATTTTTCCAAGATCCAGTTTTTTATAAGAACCGTTTCTGATTCTTTTGAAACTATTTGAAAAAATAATAGAATATATTTAAAACCTATGGTTCGACCAATCCTTATAAAAACTGATTTTCAATTATTGAATCGGTTTTGTTTTATTTTATTTTTCACCTCTAACCTAGTGTATATCATGTTGTGTTAAGTGTGGAAAGATGTCCACCTTCATGCGCTGAATTTTGATTAGTGGGCCGGGTATCAAATGATATCGTGTTTGCTTCTACACCACAACGCATGCTTCGTTTTTACGTCTTTAAATTTTATTATTTTTTCTTATTATTTATCGCTATCAATATTTTTAGTAAATATTAATTGGCCGCAATTTAGAAAACAAAAAGAAAAAAAATTAATTTCCTTGTCCATGTATATATTATTCTGTTGCATGCCAATAAAATATTGTCAAATTCAATTTGGTCGATTCCACCACCCATTTGTTGAGATTCCAATTCCTTTTTACTCTACCATTCATATTCTCAAAAATATATATATATCACCACAAAATAATATCAGATAAAAACAAACTAATTAAAAACACACATTTTTATTTAACAAGAAGATACAAAGTTTATTTGGTTGGGATTAATTTGTTTTGGACGTTATATCCTTACAACAGATTTTTATGTATATTTGTATGTTTCATATGTCATACGTACGATACACAAGCTAGTACACGTACAAGCCAAAGCATATATAACACTATCACATATGATTAGTTTTAATTTTACGTATATTTGGATGTTTCATATGTCATATGAGTTATGACATATGTACAATACACAAGCTAGCTAGTACACGTACAAGCCAAAGCATAACGACAGATGATTAGTTTTAATCTTATGTATATATATTTGTATGTGTCATATGTCATACGTACGATACACAAGCTAGTACATGTACAAGCCAAAGCCTAACACTGTCATAGATGATTAGTTTTAATTAATAAAATATATTAAACAACGATAACAAATGGTGTGTATGGGACAATTTAGTTTGATTTTAAGTTCATGTTGAATCGTAACCAAAACTTTTGGTTATTTAAGAACTTTAACCGATTGATGATATGGGTTCAATTAAGTTAAGATTTTTTCAGCATAAGCAGTTAAGCAGTGACACTTTCAGAGATGATAAGTTTGTCTTCAAATTAAACAATTTTTTTGTGAGCTTTCGACACTGAGCAGGAATGTTACAAGTGTACGTTTTCGTCGTTTCTTCAAAATTTGTCCTGTTTCAACATAATGGTCATATTAATGCATATCTAGTATAACTATTGGCTAGGAGTATTTTGGAATTTTTGTGGTTATTTTCATTTCCGGATCAACGATAAGGGAGATTTTTGTTAAAGAATTAAAGGTAACGAGAGGCTAGATATAATTACAACCATTAAAAACTACAATCAAAATGAAGTTAAACAAATAATATATGTAAACTAGTAGAGCACTTAATTGTGAAATCGTCACGTCAAGACGTTAAAATAAATCAAACTGTAATAAACTCGAGCTAACAAATAAGTTTGAGCCTGAGCTTTACGTATCATACTTGAATAGGTTTATAAAAGTAAGCATCCATACCATTAATTGTATATAAACTATAATCAAAGTAATTAAATAATAAATATTATGTCACATGTATAGTTTATAACAATAAATATCATTTAAATAGCTATTAAATGTTTATAAATAAAAAAAATAAGTAATTAGTAAATAACATGAACACGGGTTGAACTTCAAGTTAAGAAATAAAACTATAAACGAGTATAGCTCAAGTCATTTTAACTTAAAAATTAACCTAAGCTCCAAAATAACCCATACACATTGCACTAATTCTCACATTTTGTACGTAATTAAAGTGCAAGTTTTATTTTAACCCCCTACATTAAGGACCTTAATTTTAATTTAAAAAATCTTTCACTCACACTTATGATGATTGAAAGCCCAATGTCATTTCAAAGACACCATAACCAAATCTAATGCAACAAAATTAACTGATTGTATCAAACTATCAATGTTTCATCCACATATGGCTAAATGGCTCAACCTTTCTTAATTTGTCTATAGTTAGGACTTACAATGTTGTGTTAAAAAGTTTACACTTGCAGGATTAAAAATTATAATTTACACATGTATTAAAATATATAATATAATTAAGGTTTTAGGATTATCCTTCAAATATTATTATATTCCCACCTTCCATATACTTGCCTCTAAAGTAGAATTTGCCACGGAACAATGAAAATAAATTGTGACATGTTTTTAAAAGCTCCAACATATCCATTGAACCGGGTCAAACATTAGAACCATAGTTGATCATGCTTCTCAAGATATCGGTCCCAAACAGATAGACGCTAAAAGAGGACCTCTAAAAGTGGAGATTACTTTATGATTGTTATAATCATGTTTCTTTACGTTGTTTTCTGTATATAGCAAAATCATATCGTCAAGCCACTTGCTAATGCATTAAGGTCAACGAGACGTCTCGTCAACTTAACTTGCCTTGTTAAGCATGCAAACCAATCGATAACAATTTGGGTAGGTCTCCTTAGACTATTTAAAGGGAGACAATGATGTGAGATCATATAGTTTTGGGCTTTTACTCTTACATGCCTAGAAAGAGATATTCGATCTAAGATATGTGACTCTTACCACCTTTTCATATAAATCCTAGCATTTTTTACAAATAAAGTATTTGATACGGTTAAAAATGTTTTTGGGAGGAATGAAAAAAAGAGGGAAAAACAAAAGTTGTTTGTTTGGACTATTAGTGGAAACAAGGTAAGATTAAGAGGGTTTTTTTTGGAACGACAAGATTAATTAAAAGTGTTTAGTGTTTGGAAATTTCTACTTAGATTGCCTGTAACACAACGCTTTTAGGGTTGTTTGTGGCTGAAAGGCTCAGTTCTTGGGAAAGGTGGCGAAGGGGAGGAGGATTTGTGGATGATGGCTTGTGGTGAAGGGTGGTTCTTGTGAACAAGCGAGGGAATTTTGGTGGGGGCCACACTATATTTTAACACAAATGAATTTTGTATATTATTTTTGAAAACTAAATTGGGTGATTTGTGGAATGATGGTGTTGGACTGTTGGGGTAAAATATGAGTGATAGTCAGTGGAAAACTGATGTGTTGTGTTGACTAGGCTGATTCTTGAAAAGATAGCTTCTCAGCGTTCCGGTTTCGGTTTTTGTGTGCACCTCTATGTACATCAACCGAATCGCAACATGAAACATGATTCAAAACTGATCCAGAACTGGCTCGAAAACTGGTTTAGGTAATGTACTAAAATAGATTTGTAACCGGAAGTTTACTGTAGTCAGAAAGGAGTACGAGATCTTATTTATTGAAACCGATTAAAACCGAATAGAACAACTGAACAAGATAGAAATAGTCAAATAGAAACTAGTTTCAAACCCATCCGTTTTTATAAATAGGCTTCTATACGAGTTGGTTTGGGCCATTGCCAATATGATCAAATGAAACAGATTTGGTTTTGTAAATTAGTTTTTGTTCTAGCTGGTTTGGGCCTTTCGTTAACTTAATCTGACTCGATTTTAAATCTATTCCGATTTAGCCCAAAACCCAGCTAAATGCCTAGCCCAAAGGCCAAAACCCAGCTAAATGCCTAAATGTATGTCTAAAAACATCCTCTGACTTCGATTTATTTTTTAGGTTTCTTTTTAACTGATATTTGTATAATTTATAACACGTAGCTTTTAATTAAATTTTATATTATTCATTACGTGTTAAATTTAATACTTGATTTATTAAACTTAATATTTCTTTAAGTGTTCACTTTTTCTAGGTCACAGTCTAACTTTAGTCGTACGAAATACTTTTAGCTTATTAATTTAAAGATTTTTTAACGTAATAACCTGATTTTTCCTAAATTCCAAAAAACCGTTTTGACGTGTTTATTTCTGTGATTTTTTTTTAAATATTTTTATAGCCATATGTTAGTTTATGCATATGTTTATAACACGGGTATAACTTATAACTCCTGGTTATCATCATTCGTCAAAGTAATATACCTGAGATATGGCTTGCAACTTCCAAATATCAAAGGTATATTTCTTTCAGTGTTTTAATTATTATATTTTGGCTTCTATCGGTTCAATTGAATTGTCTGTCCTACACTAGTACATTTATCACTTTGGCAACCAATGGTCCGTCGTTAAATTTTTTCTAACACCGTTTAGTTTTTTTCGAACTCAAGACTGATGTTTTAGCCATTTTGATCGGAAACATAATACGAGTCGATTGATGCAAACGTTTGCTCGAACGACTCTCTGAACGATAAAATTTTTACATCCGATTGAATCACCGTTAGGTTTAAACACCCAATTGAAGCATCGTTCCGTTATTAGGAGCGCCGTTTCGAGGTAACTTTTCCACCAATCGACTTGTATTATCCTTCTGATCAAAAGGCTTAAAACATCGGTCTTGAATTTGGAATAAACTTAACTGCGTTAAAAAAAATTTAACGACGGACCGTTGGTTGCTAAAGTGATAAAAGGTGGGATCGTTGACAGTCAATTCAATAGTTAGGACCAGCGAAGCCAAAAAGTAATAGTTAGGACAGATAGAAACAAATATACCACAAATAGTACAATTTCATGTCACTTAATTTCTCTTACCGTTTCGTCAAGACGTGAATGTATGTAGAAATCAAAATTTAAACATTAAAACCGTTTCGTGTAACCAGACGGGCCATTTTTTTGAAAAATTATTCATACTTTAACATATAATGTTCATATTTTGCATACGTGGATGGTAGAATGTAGAAATCATAGAGATTTTGTTAGTGCAATGGAAAGATGCATCAAGTATTAGAACAAGTGGGTACGTGATCACTTAAATGATATGACCTACTCACAAACACACACTCTCTCTCTCTTGCCAATATATCAATAATGGTCATACCAAACTACCAATGTTCCACAAACTACTCGATCAAAATTATTAGTGGTTACAATTAATATAACGTTTAGTAGCCCATGTGAGTTTCATCATATGGGTCCATTCGACAAACCCTTAAATCTTTCTTGCTTAAAGATCCACATTTTAAGTTTTAACTCCATTAGATTTTATGGTTTTTTTTCTTCCTATAGAATACTCTTTTACATTTTGATGTGACAAAACTTTTAATTTTGCCACCAATCGACTGATTTAAAAACTTGTAATCCCATTTAGTATTTTATCAAACAAATATTCCCAAACACTAACAAGTTTGATCACCTATCATGATTAGAACGGCTTTAACATTTTTCAGTACCTAAACCGAACACTAAATTAGGGTTCGTAGTAAGATATTGATGTTAATAGATACATATCATATAAACTCTAATTGTAACACGAAATTTCTGTAGTGTACTGTACTGTACTTATTAAATTTAACGAGTCTAAATGAAGCTTCACGAATCTAGTCCTATAATCAAAATTTTAGGGTTTAAAGCTTGGTCTTATTTTTCTGAAATAACATAGACGCTCTCGATCATATAATACCAGTCGCCAAAAGGTTTATGTATCTTAATAAATTTTATATGGTTTTAAAACATGGAAATTCACATGTAGAGTATTTTACAAGTAAACATGATACGAGAAGGGGCCGATTAGATTTAAGTTAAAAAATGTCATCATCATCATCATATTGACATTTATAACCAACAACAAAGGAAAAGCAGAGAACAACAATGAATGAAATGTACTTTTATTTAGACAAATATTATAAATAAGAAAAGGTAAATGCATGCTTCAAGATAAATGATAATGCAATGACCCACTAAATCTCATCGACAAACAATAAACTAAATATAAATATGCATAACATATCTTTCCATTTTGAAATTTTGGTTTGAAGGCAATAAACATCACATATGCTTAGGGAAGAAGAGCCATTCTCCTTGCTTCATATTTATAAGCAAGGATGATGCATTTTGGCCTATCATGTGCACTTCTTCTCAAAATCAGAGCTCAATATAATTTTTTTATTATTAAATTATTGTTTAGTTTCAAAATTTAAAACCACCACGAATATTTTATTACATGAAATAAATAAATGTAATTGTTATACATATGTATTTACACGATACAGTTCGATGTGTTTCTTGGTAAAAATCTTTTAACTCTGTAGTTATGAGATACAGGAAGTATTTTACGTGTCGTCGTAACGTTTTTTAAATATATAACACTGAACTACATTTTACTTTTTATTTTTCAGTAAAACTTTTGTCGTATATAAAAGTATATTTAAAAACACATGTAATAATAGGTGAACGTATATATACATTATTATTGTTCAATACATCTCATAACTACGAAAATATGATCTAATTCAACAAGTGTGGTGATGAATAGGTTAAACGTAAAAACGATCATTTATCATTTGTATGATTTTACGTTTTAATGGTTGTGAGAGGTCACCCGGTTGTTTAGGGATGACCAGAAACACTATTACAGCTGCAACAACATGGTGTTGCTGTTTGAAAATCAAGTTTGTAAAACCCTAATTAAGAAGGTGAGAGTGTGTTTCTTTTAATAGAGTCAGATTATCTTACAAATGATTCAAATTGTACAAAGTGTGAAAATATACAATTGTACAAACTGTGAGAATGATACAGTTGTACAAAACAAACACAATGGATGGATAAAAGTTTTATAACTCACAATTTAAAACGATTTAAAAAAAATGTTTCAGATACTTTTTTCCCATGTCTTCTGTTTACAAAAATCTACATTTTAATTGTGTCAAGCTTTTGTAACTTTTTGACACAATAAATGTTAAAAAAATAATTAAAAAGCTGATTTTTTTATTACCTTGGAGGACGACGGGGGAACACGGTATCCGAAAACACTTTTGTTATATTCGCTTTATATTATTTGTTAATTTTTTTACAATTATAATTACGTTTTTTTACCATTATGACATTATCACAGTTTGTATAAAAATATATTTTTTAAGTGAAATTTCTCTATTTAATAAACCCACCAAATGGATCATGTAGAGCTAAAACGTACTCACTAGGCTTTGACATATTAGTGGGTACCAACCATCAACTGTTGGTGGGTTTTTTCTTTACATCGCATCTCCTTTCAACTAAATGTAAGGTGCAAATCAAAAGAATGTGTTTAGGGTTATTTGAATTCTCTATCAATAGGTTCTCTTTTTGTTTAGCCAAAAAGACCCAAGCCAATTAATAGTATCATCATGTGGTTGTGCTCACGACTATGGTCTTATGAACCATGACAACACCACAACATCAGTGTTGTAGATAAAAGACAACGTAAATATGATGAGTTTAACAGAGTTTGTTCTTGCTTATTCAAAGAGGTTTTAATGATTTAAACTTACCACATTATTTATCATTTTTCATAAAATGTAGCAAATATTTATTAAATAAATATATAGGCTAGGTTTTTCTATTCAAAGGGGGGTGACGGCATAACTTGTTGCCCATTTACATGCCACCTTGTTGTAAATTCTTTGATTTTTAATATGACAGTGTAGTAGTGCACTATATTTCATTTCAAAAAAAAATAAAGAATATGTAATTTAATTGCAGAAGTTTTGGTAGCCAATTTCTTATAAGCCAGTTAGCTACATAAGTAAACAAAATTTAATCATGTAACATTATATTTTCTAGCTACATTTTATCTTAAAATTTTTAAAGCTAATTAACTGCTATTATTATTTGCCGTCCAAAACTAATTAACTGCTTTTATTACATTTTTGTAATAAATTCTACTTTAGTGAATAAATGATAATTCACATGAAGCATGAGGGATTGACCAAAATAATATGAAAGTTGACTGTTTGACATCTAAAATTCCACAAATCAACGATCAATCAGCGGCAAAGTAAAGTAATTGCTTCTGGTGTAAACTTCAATACCACTTTCAGGAAACCAAAAAATCAAATCAATGGCATCATTGGTCACAATTCAACACGGTTTGGTTTGGTTTGCATATGACAATTATAAACAAAGTCAACACAAACACAAAATCGATCAACAAATCAAATGAATGATCTGAAGGAAGAAGACGATAAATAATACAGGTAAATATGTTGATAATTATACTATAAATAAAAATTTTAAAACAAAAGAGTATGAAGATAATAAGGATAGAAAACCAGAAGCAAGCAACTGATAATGGATGATGATGTTGTCTATACATAAGAAGATTAAACTTGTCTGCAACCTACTATTTTCCCTCAGCAAATTTATTTTCACAAAACAATTTCGAATATATATATTTATATATCGTTGGAGGAAGAGATGACCCTCATCGTCGTACCTGTTTTCCGTTGATTGTGCATTTCTCTCTAATTTTGTGAAGATGACCTGCAAAAAAATCTAATCTTGAATGGAGTAGTTCATCACTGTGTAGTGATGAAATTTTAAACAGTTGGTAGGTTTAAATTGCAGGTGAATTTAAGGGTTTTGATATTGAAAGAATCAATAGAACGGTGGTGGCGGTGGAGATGCGTAAGATACCCCGATTACAGGGGGTAGTGGGCCCTCGTAGACCGGAGCTGGTGGTGGTGGTGATGGTGATGGTGGTGGGTTGTGATGGACTGGTGGTGGTGGAGAGAAATATTGGACGGGTTGGGGAGGAGGGTTGTGATGGATTGGAGGTGGTGGCGGAGATGAAGGTGGTGGTGAGTATTCAATGCAAGGAGGTGGTGGTGGTGGTGGTTCTATACAAGGTGGTGGTGATGGTGGTGGAGGTGAGTGATGTGCTGGTGGTGGTGGTGGTGGTGGTGATGAATAGATGTAAGATGGCGGAGGTGGTGAGTGATGTGGTGGTGGTGGAGGTGAGTGATGAGGTGGTGGTGGTGAGTGATGTGGTGGAGGTGGTGAATTATAGTAGTAAGGTGTAGGTGGTGGAGGGGAATTGTGAGGTGGTGGTGGTGATGGTGGTGGTGGAGATGCCTCTGGAGGTGGTGGAGATGCCTCTGGAGGTGGTGGTGACGGTCTTACACAATAAGGTGGTGTTATTGGAGGTGGTGGTGGTGACGAAACTGGTGGAGGAGGTGACGGTGGTGGTGGAGGGGGTGGTGGCGGTGGTGGAGGGTAAACTGGTGGTGGAGGTGATGGTGGGGGAGGTGGAGGGGAATAAACTGGTGGTGGTGGTGGGGGCGGAGACGGTGGTGGAGGCGAAGGTGGTGGGGGTGGAGGGGAGTAAACTGGTGGTGGAGGTGGGGGTGGAGACGGTGGAGGAGGCGACGGTGGCGGTGGTGGAGGGGAGTAAACAGGAGGTGGAGGTGGAGGTGGAGGTGGAGATGGTGGTGGGGGTGATGGAGGAGGTGGTGGAGGTGAATAAACCGGTGGTGGAGGTGATGGGGGAGGCGGTGGAGGCGAGTAAACTGGTGGTGGTGGGGATGGTGGTGGAGGCGGAGAAGGTGAAGGTGGGGTGTAAACAGGAGGAGGTGGAGACGGAATCACAACAGGAGGCGAGGGAGTAACAACCGGCGGTGAAGGAACAGGCACCGGCGGAGGAGGTGCAGGCAACGACGGAACAAACCGAGTACATCTAAACGCACTGCAATGAATCTTCTTAGAACCAAACATGCTACACTGTTGAGCCGACCTCTGAGCCGGCCTCGCCGGCAAACAATTCCTCCGATCATCAAAAGCAGCCAAATTCAAACAAACCGGCGGTTCACCCGTAAAGAAATTATCCGAAAACGTAAAATTCTCCAACCTCGGCAACCGACAAACACTTTCCGGTATACTTCCAGACAAAAAATTATGAGCAACATTGAGCTGTTCAACACTGACCAAACCAGAAATACTCTCCGGCAACGGCCCCATCAACTGATTAAAACTCACATCAAACACCGTTACATTATTCAACAACCCAATTTCATCCGGTATACACGATCGTAACCCATTATTCATCATAATAATCTCATTCAATGTATCAGACATGTTCCCAATACTCGCCGGTAGACACCCGTGAAATTTATTATTCGCCAAAACAATAACCGACACCGGCGAATTACCGAAGTTATCCGGTAACTCGAACTGAAACCGGTTATGATTAATAAAAATAGCATCCAAATCTTTATCAAAAAGCTCTTTAGGCACATTGCCTTCAAACTCATTAAACCGGAGATCTAAAAACTTTAACTTGGGTAATTTAAGAACAACATACGGGAATTTTCCGGCGAACCTGTTGTTGCTGATATCAAGCTCATAAAGTAACTTTAGCTTCTGAAACTTTTTAGGAATTGTTCCACAAAACCGATTTGAATTGATATGAAACAACGCCAGATCAGTAAGCAACCCAAGCTCCTCCGGTAGATACCCTGCAATGTCACCATGGTTGAGGTCGATTCCGGCGACTGTTCTTTCTGAGCTATTATCCGGCGCCGGAGCACAAAACACTCCGGTGTAGTCACACACACCAGATCCGACCCAATCAACGGTCAGATTTTGCGGATCTGAGAATATAGCTTGCTTCCATGCTTGTAAAGCTATGTAAGCGTTTCTTAACCTAGGGTTTTCAAACACCAGTGAAGGATCAACACTCACATTCTCCCCACGGTCACCAAACTCATCTTTGTAATACAACAGCTGCCGTTTCCGGATGTACATAACTTCACCGTCGGTAAGTGGTTGAAAACCACCACCACCAACACCACCGCCGCCGCCGTCATCGGAGAAACAAGAAACTGTCTGAGGTGAGAATGTAAACAGAGCAATAAGAAAAACAGAGCAGAGAAGATTGAAACAATTGCTCTTCATCTCAAGAAATTAGACATCTGACGATTGAAGAAATGGTGTGTAGGTTTTTTGAAAATGAGAAGGTAAAGGTTTGATTTTGAAAATGTGGGTTTTGAGATTTGAGAAGAAATTGATGGATGGATGGATATATTTTTCTTTCTAGGGATTTTGGGAGAGCGTGTGTATGTGTATGTGAATGTGAATGTGAAGGTGATGAGAGAGAGAAGAAGAAGGATACAGCTAAATCACAGCTCAAAACCCATCACACTTGTTGTTTCTCTCTCTAGAAAATGAAAATGAAAATGAAAAGTAGAGGTGTAATATTTATTGGCAAATTGAATATACGCCGGAGGCCGGCAGGTTTACCGGGTTAGACTTGGCCTTTCAACTTTTAATCTTTTCTCTCATGTGATCCCTCAAGTTTGGTGTCTTTCTCACTAATGATCCTTCAAGTTTTGTCTTTCTCATTAATCTTTAGATACTGTCCTTAAGGTTTTGACTAGTTGTTCGATATAGTCCCTTGAGTTTGATTAGCTTTTTTAACATGTTATTGGGTATAGGGATGAGATCGAGACCGCAATTGTACCGTCCTGGTATCGGTACCGTCTAGTATCGGTACAAATTTTTAAGAAAAGTGGGTACAAGTACTGGTACTGAATTTAGCGGGACGTTACTGGCATCGTTACCGGTATTTCGGTACTGGTACCACGTTGGTACAGGTTTCATGTTTTATCTTTTTTTAATTTATTTGCTTATTTCGGTTTAATTTTATACTTTTTAATATAACTATAGCATACTATACTTGAATATAAGAAAAAGTAATAAAATATGGTACGAATTAATTAAAAATCATATCAAATTCATTAAATTTAAAAGTTGATAATTAAAAAACAAAACAAAATGACTTAAAATTATAGAGAAAACAATTTATAACATTAAGTATGTAATATATAACATTTATAACATCCCAAATTTTTTAAATATATAAAAACTATTTTTTACATAAGCGGTACCAACATGGTACTAACCGGTAAAGTACCCGTACCGAATTTCAGAAAAAGTGAGTATCGGTATCTATATTGTTCAGTAGTATGGTACCGGTGTTCGATACCAAAAACTCTATCTT
Organism: Tagetes erecta; assembly: GCA_030867185.1. Classification (NCBI taxonomy): domain Eukaryota; kingdom Viridiplantae; phylum Streptophyta; class Magnoliopsida; order Asterales; family Asteraceae; genus Tagetes; species Tagetes erecta. Next base: position 4,541,108 of record CM061492.1, read on the forward strand.
TAATTAGGTAGTGGACTTTTGGTTATAACGTTTGGCAGGTAAAATTAAAATGAAGATAGTTTGCCCTTGTCTTTATGGGAGAACATAGAGCATACGTAAACAAATGTAAAAAGGTGGACATTAAATGAAGGCATATGTGGAGTTTTATGTTCTTCTTTTCTCCAATGCTTAATATAAGTTTCTGTGGTTTTAGACATGTAGCTTTATAAGGTGTGAGGTATGGCTAAAACAAGCGTATGAATTGAAATTATTCATAACTTGCGAGCTTGAATTTTAAACATAGAGTTGAAAATGATCTCAGCTAATAGTTATCTGGTTAAACAAGTGAGTTTCGGTTTTAGCTTAGTCGAATTTGAGTTTGGTATCTATATTCATGACTGGTTTTACCTCTTTGATCAAACCACAAACATATAAGCATGCTTTTACAATCAAATAAGACTTTTTATACATAGTAGTATAGTACCCACTTACACTTTCTACGTGTAATGTAAACAGTTTTCTTTATATATTGACGATGATCAGCTTGTATTATCATGATTGAGAAAGTTAAACCAATTACCCAAATTCAAGTCAATGATGAAACAAGAGCGATGAGAGTGTTGGTGATTTTACTATCTAAGTTATCATAGTTGTTTATGATTTACTCTAAGATCAAATAAAGTCTTGTTAAACAATGATGCATGTTAAGAGGTGTGAGCTACATGTTCTTTCGAGACTAACCATGTTTAAAGCACCAGTAAACTTCATGTTTTAATTAGGTAGCGTCCCATTTGGCAGAGTTCTGACAGGGTAACGCTCCATTATTGGGTGGTCCAAAGGGCCAAGCCCTAACAGGCCACTAGGCCAGCATATGGCTCCGTCACATGACGTACGACAACAGTCACATGGTTAAGATGTGTATGCGAACTACGTTCTTGATGATTCTTGATTACCTTACTAAACTATTTTAGTAACACCGAAACTTTAAATTAAAGATTAACTTGTAAAAGCACCTAAAAACGATTCATAAATATTGTATCAAAAGTATCCAATCATAACTTAGTGGCACACAATAGCGTAAAACTTTGTTTAATGCACATACTATGAAATTATATTTCTAGTATACATTATCATTAGGCACGTTTGGTTCCAATGTTTTAATGTTAATTTTCCAAGAGTTACAATTGAAAAAAATAAGAATCGAAACAGAATTTGCTAAACGCATTGAAATTAGAAAAATAAAAATATATTAAAAGAATTGGATGAAATCTATGTTGTCAATGACGATGGTGATGAAAATAAAAGGGAATGATTTAATTCAATTTCTTCTATATATAACGAAATATTGAATTATACCACTTAAAAACATATTTAAAAAAATGCAATTCTATTTTTTTTAGTATAAGAAGATATGTATTATTATCATTTATATATATTTTAAGAAAGAAACGGTCCGTATATACACTTGGAATCATTGTTGAAAGAGCATGTGGGGCGTGGTGCCTTTCATTCTTTAACCGGCCTTTTTGTCTTTTTTTCTTAACCCAGAAATTCAAATCACCCATATTTGATATTTCTAGTAATAACCCTCATCTATTGTATCTTCTAAAACTAACGCTTCAACTTTGAAAAGTTCTTTAAAGATGATACAACTACCATCATCATATTCAAAGTTTAGTTTAGTTTAGTTAAAGTTGATTTGGGGAAAATTTTATGTGACCAAACTTTAAAGTACAAAAGTGTTATTCAGTTTTTAAAAAAATAAATGTGTAAATTAAGTTCATAGTAAATCACATTTTATGTCCTTTATATTTAAAAAAAACTCAAACTTTAATGTATTAGCTGATAGTAATCACAACTTAGAAACTTTTATGTGACACTTCTAACTTGTAAATTATTTTCTCCGTGAATCTTTTTGTTAGTGTTACATAAAAATGGTCTGGTAAGGTTTTTATGAGACATAAAAATGGTCTAGTATGTATTTTTGAGACACAATCCGTTAGATAGGCTCGGTGGATGAAAGTAATTTACAAGTTGTGACTGTCATAGGAAATTTCTTAAGTTGGATTGATATCGGCCAATACACTAAAGTTCGTATTAAAATCCAATAACCCTATTAAATTTTACTTTTCGTACTTAAATTAAATTGTTTAATGAAAATCGTCCTTTATGTTTGTATCTTGTAATACATATTTAGGTCGAGTATTTGGCAAGTCATCATTGAGTACTCCTCGATTATGTCCATGTTTCAAATTTAGTGAAACTATTACGTGTTTAGGCTATAGGTGACATATTAGTATCATGGTTGTAAAAATCGTGGTCTAGGCATCGATTACTCGGCGGTACCTCGCGTTGCCGACTAACTTCATCTAGGCCGAGTATTTGGCAAGTCATCCTTGAGTTCTCTTCGTCTTCTCGATTATGGTTGAATACTCGCAACTCACTAGTTGACCAAGTAGTCAGCGGCTCAACGCCTATCAATTATTGCTACAATAATCACTATACAACAAACAACTTTATGGAAAACACTAAAAGTGCATTTTTCTCTAGCGCAAAAACCATAAAATGAAGTTTTCGTGGGTAATTTTTAAAATACCAAACTTATTTTTGTCGTTATAGACTTATAGGTCTGATCGATGGAAAACAAAAAAGCAAAATCTGGTATAACAAAAAACAACAAATTAATGACGTCTTTGTGCTATTGTTGAAGTTGTTTGAAAATTAATACATATACATATTTGCTTTTACAAATTTCAATTTGTTTTTCTAAATTACGAAGAAGTAAATAAGATATATCATACTTAGTTTTTTACTGATCATAATAGTAATTACTAGTGTAATTTATGTTGGGCATGTTCATGGTCTAGTTAGATGTGTCACCTAATCGAGTCGAATTTAATGGGTAGATGATTCAGTTTTGATGTATAGTATTATAGTTCGAGCGGTTTTAAATTTTAATTCTTAACTACAAGAATAACAAGTCTTGTTTGTTAGTTCGGTACACACAACTGATTTTATATTTTAAAGTGTCAGATTATAAATTATTCTAACATAAAATTATTTATCTTAAACTAGTTAAACTGGTAATTTTAAGGGCAGAGCTTAGTAGTACTCAGAGAGTGTCCTAGTCCCTACTGTTTTGATTTACATATATATAAATTAGTGATATTAGAATAGTTAATAACTTGATCAAGGGTTAACCTAATCCGAAGGAAAGAAACCGGATCGGATTGGATCCAACCCAACCCGAGCGGAGGAAATTAACTCATTTTCAAATAACTTGTTTACCGGATCGGATCCAACCCAACCCAACCCGTAGGGAGGAAACCGAGTTGTCACGATATGCAACGTGGAAGGTGACAATGTTGTGTGTATAGGACAATATGTGACAGTCTGGCAGTGCCATCAAGGCAACTAAAGCCCATTTGACGTGGCCCTACATGTTTGACAATTGACACCTTCCAATTCTACGTGGCACTTGGGGCTGTTGCAATTGTTTTATTTACCGTAAAAACACATATTCCAAGTCACACCTTCAAAAATATTTTGAGATCCCCAATTTAGCTTTATTTTTTGGGTTTGAAATTCCTCCCGTACAAAAATATATTATTATGTGTAATTGTTTTTTAAAATTGTTTATCCTTTTGTTTGTCAATGATCCTAGATTCATACACTTGAACTGAGATATTTAAAATTTCATTAAAATTAAAAAGTCTTAGATTTAAGCTCTATCACCTGAGACATATAGTGATGTTTCATGCTGAGTCATATGATTTTCCCACAATGAGAGGCTCTTGAATTTTCTTTTTAATTGCATTTCTACGTAAGTTAGATTTCGAGTCTCAAAATTATTATGTGCAGTTGACCTTTTTATATTTAGCTTTATAAATAAATTACATATAATAATGCAATTTGGTTAAATATATGTGTATTATACGCGTTGAACATGTATTATTAATATACATTAAAGTAAGTTAATGGTGAAGTTATACACAGGTAATTTTGGCACATAGGGATATAGAAGGGGTAATTTAATGAGTATACATATGGAAATATTTAAACAAATTGAGATGCATGAATAAGGAAAATTCAACCGTCATTCTAAAACAATTATTAAACTATAATTGGAAATTGTGTTGAATAAGTTTGGGTTAACACGTGAAAGATTATATGTGACGATTATATGGATAACTTAGATGAATGTAAAGTGGTAAAATATATACTCATTTGTTAGTATAAAGAGAAGAAAAAATGACTTTATTTATTTTGTTATAAACTTATCTCAATTATAATAGAATTAACACTCCATATTACACTTTGTGTTTGGCAGAATGTTTCATGTTTTAAGAGTATTTGCACTTTAATCCTTTAATGATACCTTGATCCCTAATAAAAAAAATTATTTTTCTTAAACGGACTTTCCTCACAATTTTTAAATAGCTATAACTTTTTAATATGCTATTTAAAAATAACATAAACTAAACGAGTCACATTAGTTTTTTTAATAACGACGGTTGATACAATGGGAACGGAAATATCGTTGTACTCAAATGAAGTGTAATGATTGAGTTTGAAGCCTCGGTTTGCCCCCATCTAGTGGACGCTTAAGAGCAGTACATTCGTGGTTCCTCCCATAACAGATGCTCCCCCAACCTTTTTGTTCGAAGCAAAGTTGGTTGTAGTCGAAAACTCGTCAAATGTTAATATAGTTTTATAATCACTAATTAAATTTTGATCGTGAATCAAAATTCATTTCGTTCTCTGCCTATCAAGCTCTAAACCCTTCCTTGATTAGCTTATTTTCTTTCTTTGAAGAGTCATTTTTTGAATATTTGTACCATGTGTTCGATTTGTTTAACAAAACTCAAACAAAATGGGACAATATTCAAATAAGAATAAATGGGGGCAACGCAATTTAAGGGAGAAATTGGAGACAACCCAAAGAATAAGGTCTTCTTTTTTAGTCTTTGCTTTAAACTTCTTCTGCCTTTATGGTCCCTACAAGTCATTTACTTTTTTGTCATATTTCAAACTTAGTTCATTATATTATAGTTTCATAAGCGGTCATTTTATATATTTTTAGCGGTAGGGCAGTATTTTTTTAACAATTTCAACAATTCATGTTTAAAAGTATGCCTCTTTTTAACCGTTAATTGTTACTTTGACTTTTTAGAATAACGTCAACTCGTTCCTTGAAAAAACTGACTAGTTCGTAAAATTCTCCGACTTATATATACCTAAAGAGCTTAAATGATCGCAAGTAACAAATTAGTGGTTACTAGTTAGTAAATATTTAAATGCTACTTCTTGAATTGAGCCTTGAACCTTCAACAGACGGCCTCAATGTAGCACACCGACAAAGAAAGCGTTGTTATATAGTGTAGGGTTCGTATAGGAATGTTCGTCGGTTTGGATTGTGGGTTATTAGGTTGCTTCGTTCTTTTCTTCAATTTGATAATTTTTGGTTAAAACAACAATATGAATCGAAATTAACTCGTTGAAACCTAATCCAAACTGAAAACCACTTTTTAAGTCGGATTGAACCTAATACACCGAATTAACCAAAAAGCTAAAAAATCTATTTTTGTTGTTGCATAAATCGCATTCTTTTAGATTATCAAAAATTCAAATAATCAATTTAGGATAATTAACACCTTAAAAAATCCAAGGTAAAGTTAATGATCTATAATTCACATATAGGCATTGTTATCTATGTAAATGACTTAGGTTACTATAAGTACGAATTAAGATAACCTTATGTTCCAATTCAAACCCTAATTCAAAATCTTGAAACCTAAAACAAATTAAAAACCAAACTACATTTTAAGGTTTGAAGCAATCAAAAACCAAATATGTGATTCGGATTGGTTTTAAACGGTTTTCGATTGTGTTCGGTTTATGGTTTAATTAGTTTAAAACCTAGCATTGGACACCCTTAGGTTTGGGTTACTGGCCCATCATGTCAAACCATTGTAGAAAATAATTAATTGATGTAAAAGTTACGTCGAACGAGTGCACCAAATGATGAAACGACACTTCAATTGTTGTAACATTAAACGTATCGTCAAACCGTTTAATCGTTTGGAGCATCGGTTTGGGGTAAATTTTACATTAATCCATTCGTATCCTACTTTCAATCAAAATCTCTAAAACATTAGTTTTAAATTTGAAAAAAACTGAACAGACTATTTTAAAAAATAGGTTTGAAAGTTAAGATCTCTAAAAAGAAATTTTATCAGTTGTGATTTTTTCCGTCTAACAAGTTAAAGTTGAGATTTTTAAAATCCAATTTTCCCTATTTTTCTACATACATATAAAATGATTATTTTTACACAAATTAAAAATTTAACAAAAAATAAAAAATTTTATTTATCCCACTCTAGATGTACCCTCATTCCTATTCGCACTTGGTTTATACTAACTTCCACTCACAACACCTTTATCGATTCTACATCTTACGTCACTCTCTTAGATACCCTAAATGCACCCTCAAAACTGATTTTACACACTTACCATACCCATCACTTACCAAGTTACCATACCCATCACTTACGACACTCAAAAAGGGAAAAGATGAAAAATTAAAAATACAAGTTATCTAATCACATATTCACTAGCAAATTAACAAGATCATAGACTTTCATATACATTTTTAATGGCTAAAATCATAACACTTGTCACTTGTCATTTTTAGTAATTGAATCCACAACAATTTAGTTGAAGTGTATATCATTTTACGACCAAACTAAAATCACCGTTCTTATATGTTTATATAGTTTGTCTTCAAAATAAAAATACGTTTTTCATCCTTTATATATATTAAAAATTACACATGCAGTCTGTTTTTTATCCTTAACAATTTCGGCAATCATTACTTACATTTGGTGATTTGTCACGTATTTAGTTTTTTAGACAGACGAAGTTAGATCTTCACATTGCTAATTCTGAATATACCTAGCTAACTGTTATCCAGCTCTATGTTAATATGTTAACCTCAATCGCAAGCCCCAACAATTTGAATATATTTGAATGGAAATTGCCACATGCCACACTTTTTGGATCAACGCAATCACATATTTTTAGCCTCTCACCAAGTTTAAAGATAATTTAGATTAATAGTTTCAATCAAGTAATTTTATTCATACAATTAACGAATTATTGTTTACTTTTTTTTAGTTTCTTTATATTATAAATATATATATATATGTTACAAACTAGTTACCTAATTCAACAATCTCACTGTACTAATAAAGGAATAAATTTCTTTTACACATGTTTTTCTCTAAAAAATGACACATTATTTCCAACTCATTTTATCTCATGTATCATTTCACATTAATCTTCTAAATTAAAGTAAAAATTTTGGTTATTGTTTGAATCATTTTTACATAACTTTTTATTAAACTTTTTTTTCCTTTAATATTATTAAGTTTGAATTTAATATTCAGCTATGATTTTTATCACCGATTTTAAACCCCTTAAGGGATTTTATACTTTGTACAATTAAAATTAAATGGTTTAACGAATAATTCCTACAATTTTATCATCATAATAGTAAATTAAAAAAATTTTAAAAGATTTTTTAACTTAAATTTAATTTAAAATTGAAAAGCTATATATTTATACACCTCAAACTTTTTAAAGAAATAAATTTGTGGTTTTTATCTCTAAATATTTAATAATTGCAGAATGAATCCAAGTTTTGATTTGTCACTATTACCTTATATTTTTATGTTTGAAATTAAACAAGTTATTTCACAAAAAAATACATAATTATCTAAGTATTTATTTAACCTATGTGTTACATGGGTATCTAACTTAGTAATAAATATAACCTAAGTAATAAAAATTGAAAACGGTATTTCACATGCGTACTCATCTTAAGAGAAATTAGTGACCTTGTTACAACAATAGATGTCTCGCATCTAAAATTTTATTTTGATATGCGCGTTGCAAAACATTAGTGTGGAGAATAATAATGTCACACTCACATAGGATGGCATATGATAAAGTGATGACTTATGTCTTAGGATGAAGTCAACAAAAATATATTCTCGGTGTAAAACAAAAGGGTAAAACCACGTTTGCAGCCGACTTAGATAAGTGAAAGAGAATTGTAAATGACAAAGTGCATTGTTGTCAAGATTTATTGACATTCAACTTTGCCCCTCTCTATATGTGAGCATCTGCTTCGTAGTAGTGAAATTAACCATAAACTTTTAACTAGAGTACGTGTTAATGAATTTTTCAGTCTATTATGACTTAAAATTGATTTGATGAAGCTCAAATAAACTCCACTCAAATCTGCATAACTAATAAAGCGATGAACATCATTGGGAACTTGAAAGGGTGTTTGTTGCAACAACCCTTTGATGTTAGTATAAGTATTGTATGCCGAAGTGTGAGGTGAGAAGGTTATAAGTTTTTAGAGTAATTTGCAGTTTTGGTCCATGTGTTTTAATATCATTAACAGTTTTAGTCTCATCTTAACAGTTTTGGTATTTGTGTTTTTATTTTATAACAGAAATGGTACCAAACACTAACTTCATCCAGTTTTCTGTTAAGTCTCTCACACGCACATCATATTTGAGGGGTAATAATGTCATTTTCCTCCTCTTTTATCTAGGTCGTCATGTAAGTTAACATTTTTATTTAATTGCATGTCGAAAAAGAGTGGATAAATAACATTTTTACCCCGCATGTGTGAGAGACTTAACGAAAAGTTGGATGAAGTTAGTGTTCAGGATCATTTTTGTTAGAAAACAAAAACACAAAGACCAAAGATGTTAAAATAGAACTAAAACTATTAATGATATTAAAATACTAAAACTAAACTAAAACGGCATTTACTGTTTTTTAAACAATAAACTATTTTAAACTCTTTTGTAATTGAATATGGTTTAAGTTGGTGGTGATGTATGGGCCCCCACCACGAGGAGAGAATGGGATCCGTTTATATGATTAGTGGGCCCAGACGGTTATTGACCACACCCCTTCTCCTTATCTTTTTCTCTTTAACTAATTGTCTTCATTAACATTTAACAACAACAACAATATTAAGTTATTAACAATAACAATTTAAAAACCTATCAAAAGTTAAAGACTTTTTTTTTAATTTTGTTTAATGTACTAATCTAGTCATCTTATTCTTAAAAATCTCAGTATCCATCCATTATATTCAATTCTTTTGTTAGTAACTAATGTTAGCAAATAAAATACTTCTGTTTAGTCTTGTTACTAGTCAAATAACTTTTAGTTCTAAAGTTATGCCTAACCCACATTATTTGTTATAACAATATATCATCCATGATTTGGAAACGACTAAAAGTCGTCTAATACTACTGATATCGATTTCGAGCAATGCTAGAGAATAATCGATGGATGCTCGTCTTATTTGGCAGACTAGTTTTAGAGATCACGTCGACTGGTTGTACTAGTGAAACGTTGAAAGTATCAAAGTGTACGTTGAACATGTGAATTCAATTTGGCACTTTTAAGAATAATTATTATCATAAAATTCCAAAAGCTTTAAAGACTATGAAGTTTATAGAAAATATTGGTGGATAAGTTGGAGATTGAGGCGTCAGTGAGATTTGTGTATACAACAAAAAATGCCATTAACATCCGTTCTTGCCAGCTGCTTTGGACCCCTATTCAATTCAATACCTTTTTTACTTCTTTTTTTCTTATATGTTTAATTATTTATTTAATATATATTCCTTGAATTTGTCATAATTATCAAATACAATGTATGTATTAGCTGTTTGTTCATGTATAACAAAATGTTGTACTTACAAAACATATGGCTTTTAGCGATTGAATAATTCGTTCTTGAAAGGGAGTTACTACGTCAAAAAACTTAACATCGCTAATGTATTTACCGAATGAACATTAATCATCGAAAGATCTTCGACTGGAGTTTCAAAAACGGAAGCTATACACAAGAGCAAAAAACTAGCTAGTTAATATATGTGTAAACACATTGCACAAAAGCTTTTGAAAAATAGAAATACCATTTGACCAATATATCCAACTTGTTAGCCAAGTCAAAATGAGTTGTGTGTTAAGTACAAGAGAATTGTGTTAGAAACATTATTAAATGGATTTATGGCCTATTGTTCAATTGGGCCAAAATATCTTTGTACTCTTTAGGGGCTTTTTAAAAGAAGATTCTTTCTAAAAAAAATTATAACATACACCACTTTTTATAAACCTTAAAAGATTTTTAGACATTTTCATAAGGGATTTTTACATATTTCACCTTCCTAAGTCCATCAATTACATATTTACCCAAGCCTAAAGTTTAATTACACATATCCCATTTGACATAATAAATTACTCATTTACCCCCTATTTTACACAAACCATAAGAAAATATAAAAATATATTTATGAAGATCATTAATGAATTTAATGGTAAAATAGTAAATCAAAAGGCTATTTTAAAGAAAATTGGGTAAATATGTAATATATATGGCTTAAGAAGGGAAAATATGTAATTGAATTTAAAGAGTGAGTAAATACGTAATAAATGATCTTATGAAGGGGATATATGTAAATGCCCCTTTTCATAAATTGTACGTTTTTGAATGATCTTTTTATCAACAATTGAAAAATCAATTTGTTTGATGTTGAATTGAGTTACCGAAACATTTTCTTAAAACTCTTTCAAGACGTACATCATGCAATTATCCAAAGTCGATGCGTAACCGGTCATTGTTTCTCAACTTTTGAAATATATAGCTTCCTAGCTCTTATGAACGCTAAACCGGCCAACAATAGACATTATCGATTCGCAAAAAAGCCGGCCTGTGTATCGATTGGAACTTTGAAACTTGGCTAGTATTGAATCCTACTTATGTTTGTTTTCATGTAATATAATAGTATATGTTTTTTTATTATCAGAAATAATGCAAGTTTAAATAAATATGAGTGAAACGTTAGGTGCATATTAATTATTAAAGAGACATGATATACAACAAAAACTCAATAGCGATGAATTCAAGACACGTTAACATATATAATATAATATATTAAAGTTGGAACAAATAAGTGGAATTAATTAAGTTCGTGTAAGAAACAATAAAGAATTTATATTCAGATATATATAGGTTGTATGTCTTTAAATGAATTATTGTGAATGAATAAAAACAAAAGTTTTAATATATGAAACATAGTTGACGCGGTTTTAGCTTAAAAAATAAATATTGTTTATTAAAATAATGGAATCGAAGCATAACCGTGTAGATAGAAATGAAGAACAGTTGCAACAAATCCATACGTAAACTATATGTATATACTTAATTGCCAGCATATCAAATTAGAAATAATTGTGTTTCTTTTGTAACAAAACTATGCATTGATGATTGATAATTCAATTTTAGTAATCTTCAACGCTAATACTTAGAAGAAAGTAATAATTTATGATCAATGCGATCATTGGGTTTGATTAAATTTACTAGGGTGGTGAAAAGATTTGTGACCTTGTTACAAGTTTAAGTCTTATTAAAAACAAAATTTTATATCTATCAATTAGCATGGACGTAATTGGACTTTCCAGACATATGTATGTTAAAGAGTTTTATGAGTTAGTCGGTTTTCAAATAAACAAATAAATCTTGCTATTTTTGCAGATTAAATAGAAACTCGACCCCCAAAAATTAAAAAAAAACTACACGATTGAAAAACTATATTTCATATTAGAGATATTAAATAAATAAGTCTTGACTTTATCAATTTAAAATTAGTTTTGTGTTAACCGCCCTATTATCATTATATGTTTTGACAAGATTACAAATCATTGTTTCAAATCCATCAAACTAATAAAGAAACAATTAAATAAAAATAAACAAGAATCGCCAGCCTTTAAACAGAAAAAAAGAACCGCGAATTGTTTGCGAAACAAGCTCTTTTTCTTGGTATAATTATTCTTGATTTGTCCGGCCAACTTTAATTATTTGTTGATTAATACAATTAATCAATCCATTCTTTTCCGAAGGTTTAAAATACAAACTAATATTTCTCTGAAAACTCTTAACCCAATTACGAAAGTTATATTGTAGAAAATTAAATTATCACACAAAATATAACTAAGAGATGAAACTATTACGTAAAAACACCTCTTGCATAAGAATTCAACCCATGAGTGAGAACTCCATCGACACATTACACTTTCGTGATTTAGAAATTATCACACGATATTTCATTCTCACACAAATGATTTAAGCAAAAGATGGAATTTCTACGTAAGAGTTTTTCATAAAGACGAAATTCTTACTCAACAAGATGATTTAAGTAAAACGTGAGTTTGTATTTTAAGTTTTAACCAACAACTCCTTTTCTACCATTGCCTATTAGTTAAAAAAAAGAGAGAAGATGGAATTTTGCATTTTTACCGCCCAATTAAGTACCGACTACAATTGGTATATTAGTTTAACGACATAAAGATGAAAAATAAAACTTTAGATCTTATAGATTTCATGTTTTAATCATAGGATAACTGATAAAGCTTGATATATGAGTTTAAAAGTTAATATAAGCAGATAAATAATAGAGATTATCGTTGTGAACCATATAATGCACTAATTAAACTTTTATAGAGTCATATATATATAGTACATTAAAATATTAGAAGAAAATAAAAGTGCAAGTGAAATTGCTATAAAAACAAAACATCGTTAGCTAACTGCTATTGACTTGGAGTAACAATCTCAACTAACATACTTAACATCCGACTGTTCAAGAAATCACAACTGTTTATGTCTACCTCTTGTACGTGATTAATAGGCAATTATGCTAATGATGTATTGATGTGTATGATCAAATTTGTTAGGCGAATTATGAGATTCATTAATTTCTTCATAACATACAAAGATGGGACAAAGTTGGAAACTTTATTTGAAGTTTTCTTTGATACTCTTATATTTTATAATGTGTTAATTAGGTGTGTACGTGTATATATAATTTATACTTAATTTATTAATTGTGCAACTGAGGGTTTGTTTATATGAATTAGATAAAATTATTGGTCAAATTGCTAACTATGATTTCAAATCAAATTAGTTTGGTTTGATGTATGGAACTTTTTCCAAAAATCATATAGAGTTTGGTTTTATGTATTGAACTTTTTCCCTAAAAACGTTTGATTGTATAAACTTAATTTCAGTTTCAACTTTTAAGTTTCAAACATCAACAAAGTTACAAAACCGTTAAACTTGAGTTTCTGTACATAAACTACAAACTAAAGACTAAAGAGTATAGATTTAAGAGGTTCAATCGATTCAATGATTTAAAACAATATCTCTTTTTAAATTCAAACGATGCATATACCAAAACTTTGCAATTTATATTTATATACAATAATGAGTTAATTACATAAATGATACCTAACGTTTAGCAGAATTCCCACGTGTGGGTACTAATAGTTATTTTTCACTACTTTGATACCTGATGTTTTGATTTTGTCACGACGTTGGGTATTAAGACTAACTTTCGTTAAATTTTCTGTTAAAAAATTTAAAAGTTAAAAATAATAATGCAAGGACTATTCTTATAGTTTTGTAAAGTTAATAAATTAAAAAACAAAGCACCCCCACCCTGCAACCCACCCCTAACTTCCTGTGACCTTCATGTTAACACCACTGGAGCTTGAGAGCTTCCATTCCGCCGCCGTCACCACAGGCGCTTTCAGGCAAGCCACCACAACAACCAGAGCTTCCTAATCTCTCAACAGTATGTATGGGAATGTTCAATTCAGCTGCAAGTTCATCTTCACGGTTCGGAATTCACCACACTACCATCACCGTCGCCGGCGCTGGTTCATCTTCACGTTGGTACCGCCATCGTCGTCGGCGCTGATTTATATGCATGTTCGCATTTGATCTCTTTGTTTCTGCCTCAAATTAGGTGCGGTGGTTAGGCTATGGTTTCTGATTATTAATGGTGCGATGGTGCCATGGTGGTAATGGTCGTGGTGATTGTCATGATGCGGTGGTGGTGTTTGTGCCAAGGAGACAGAACGCCGGAACAGGTGGGTTGGCTTTTAGTTTGTGTCAAAAGGGGATGAAAAGATGTGTGGCCGGCGATGATGGTGGGTGGTGGCCGGAGTTGTTTGGGATGATCGGGATACATAGGTTGGGGTTGAGAATTGACTTTCTTATTTAAGTAGTTATACATAAATGGCCCCTGTATTTAGTATATATGTCCTTGTAATTGTTGAAGGGTAACTTGTTAGTTTCACAACAACTTAACAGAAAATCTAACAAAAATTAATCTTAGTACCCAATCTCGTGACAAAACTAAAACATCATGTATCAAAGTAGTGAAAAAAAACTATTAGTATCTAAACCTGGGAATTCTTCTAAACCTTAGGTACTATTTATGTAATTAACTCTACAATAATTAATACTCGTATTAGATATAATTTTTGACTACTTCGTAATTTCGTGTCTAGCTTGTAACCACAATAAATATACTTATATTAGATATAATAAATATTATCTTTTTTATAACGCGATTAGTGAATTTTTTTATCTATAGTTCGATTCTAAAAGAATATTACTGATACATTTAAGTCTAAAATGATAAAGCTTAAGTGATAAAGTAAAAAAAAGCTAAAGTGATATATAACAGGGGTCATAAATCATCATATACCTTAAATTGATACAAACGCTTAGAATACATGTAATGGGCGTGATAATGTCCTATAACGTCCCAATACCATTACGCAGGGGCGTTATGGGCCAAGCCAAAAACTTATCTGGCGTTTTATATATAATGCATGCGCCCATTTGTTTCTTTTCCCACTTCTCTCAAACTTTCTCTCAGGCTTCTCTCTTTTGATAATGATTAAAAGACATTATCACATCATGTCATTTTTTCCTATAATGCCATGACAGAAAATACCTTTTAAAGACATTAACCAATATATAAGTTCTTAGGTTTCTTTTAAAGCTTACATGTATCACTTACATTACATATATTATAGGCTGTTTGTTTACTTTTTAATGGTTCAGTTTAATGCTTAACCATTTAGAATTTAGCATTCAGAGCGTTTGCTTCAGAAAAAAGAGCCTCTGAATGGTTCAGTTAAGTGCTGAATGGTTAAGAGACTGAGAGATGTTGAATGAAACTGAATAAAGCACATACTAACTTTATACTCATCTGAAGTTCTACCTCAACATCCCTCTCATTAATGGAACCTCTTAATGGTTCAGACCTCTTAATCATTCAGCACTTAATGATTCAGGTTTTGCCAAACAGCCCCATATATATAACTTATTAAGTAATCATGTCCCTTCACATTTTCTTCTTTCTTTAAATAAAAACCCTCTTAGAAATCATGTCTTACAAAGGATAACATATATTTTACGATTAAGAATAAAGGGTAACAGCATTCACAGTAGAGGAACCTTCTATATCTTTATATTTACACTAAAAATCACTATATTTTCTCTTTTCTTTTCTTTAAATAATAATGCTTTTATATATTTATCATTACAGTTTTTTTTTTCATCCACTCACAATACTTTCAAAAAATATTAAAAAATTATAGGGGGTGAACTATGATTTTTAAATATAGAGTTTCTCTTTTATCCACCATTAAATTTTCTTTATCCTTCACTCACAATAATTCACAACCACTCACACTCACCCCCTAAAATATAAAACCCCATTCACATACTTTTGATTCTTTTATCGTGAATGCTCTTAATGTTATACTAAAATTTCTTTTAAATTTAAAAAATTATGAAAATACAGTTAAGCGAATTTCAAAGTCCGTTTTACAATCTTCAATTTTTACAACTTTTTAGATTGGAAAGACTTTGTACAGTAACTTAACTCACAAATAGGTTCAACATTTATATAACCAAGACGTTCATTTTAGTAGCGTTTTAACATAGCTATACAAAGTTATATCAATACTTTTAAGAATATTAATTGGGTGGATTTTAGTAAAAAGTCTTTCTAAGCTAAAAAACATGAAAAGACGTTAAAACGAACTCTAATAGACCTAATTAACCCCATCCTCAAAAGCCTAATATCACCACACCCCCTCCCCTCTCCTAAATAAATAAATAAAAATAATAGTAATAATAATTATAAAAGAAAAATATAAAAAACCCTAAACTATGTGGCTAAAAGCGTAAAACTAAATCATAAAAGCTAAAATTTTAGATCGTAACGCAACTTTGATAAGGTCAAACGAAATACTTTGACTGTTTTCTTGGTGTTTGTTGCGAAACAATGTTATAGCAATAATAGTAACATAACGATGATATAGTTGTGGATATAAAGTTACATGCAATATATGCAAGTGGCCCCTGTGAGACCAATCAAATCATAGTGTCCACTAATGTAATATAAAATAATATTGGGTCGGGTCGCTTTCTTCTATCCACTCACGAGCTACAGTTACATTTACTGTTGATTGACCTTTTCTTTTTTAAACCACCGACGCATCATGTCACGATATCGGTGTTGCAAATGTTATATTATTACTTGAGTTATTGTTAGTTTGTTGGATGGCTAACAAGCTTGTTTACCAGGATTTTAATGTCGGGTCGGTAGAGATTCTGTCTTCAACTTTGACATGACCCGTTATTACTAGAGGTGCACATTTGAGATATGAATTTGTATCTCGTCCGATGTACAAACTGATAGTATGATTGGTCTCAATTTTATTCGATATGTTTGTTTGAAATTAGTTGGAGAATATGTATGTTTAAAATTGAAATGAACTTGGTTAAAACGGATTTAAAACGTCTTCTTATGTTTATCGAGTCACCGTCTTCTTGCTATCGTCGTCTTAGTTTCTGTCATTGAAGTCATAACTCTTACCATCATAACACTGCCATCTTGGCTATTGTTGTGAGCCCGGAAGTAACGGGTCTTATCCCATTGATTTATTAGATAGATGTGAGCCTGGAAGTAACAGGTCTTCTCATTGGGCTTAGTAAGAACATTGATCGAGGCGGATTGAGGCCTATGCATCTATCAGCATGTGGGCGTATTAGTGTACCATTTGTCCAGTTCCGCCGAATGCTAATAATTTACACATTCATATAGAGGTGCACAAAAAAATCGGAACCGAAACCGATCAAATAACCGAAAACCGGTTCTTAGAAGAACCGATTCTTGTAGAACCGAACCGGAACCGAACCGAAGGTTCTGAATAGGTTATACTATTTTTTCCAAATTATAGGTTCCAAAAGAACCGGAACCGGTTCCTAAAAAAACGGTTCTTGGAAAAACCGGTTCCTAGAAGAACCGGATTCTGAAAAAATCAGTATGTTTTAGTGTTGTTACTTATTTAATGTTTTAAAGTTATATATCTTGTAATATTTAAATTTTTTAATATTAACACTTATTTAGTTAAAAATAACATAACAAAATTATGACCATAGACTATAAATGAAAGCCCAATGAAGGGTGAAGATTTGCAGCAGTCAAACGTTCCGGCCCATGTCATTGAAAAAAATCATTTTTTAAGAACCTGAACCGGTTTTTGGGAATCGGAACCGGTTCTTTAAGAACCGAAACCGGTTACTAGATTCTAGTTTTTTCACCAAAAACCGGTTCTTGTAAAAACCGGTTCCTTTACCGTCAACAAGAACCGGAATTGGTTCTAGAACCGGAACCAGTTCTTCAAAAAAACCGATTTGTGCAACTCTACATTCATAAACACAAACCTAAATTTTTAACTCTTTCTATAAATATATTAAGACTAGTATTTTGTTGAATAAATAAATAAATATATAACTATTGTTACACTAATCCATTTCATGATTTCACAGTCTCTATTGTACTACTTTTGCAATTGCAAAGTGTTGACGCATAATTCGAAATGTGTTAAAAGGCCCGTGCTTAATAACATGTTTAGACATTATGCAATGAAACTCGTATAATAAAAGAGGTTAATTATTTGGTAAATGAAAAATCAAGGTCTTCTGATATGAATACTTAAAACTTATTGTGAACGTTTAGAGCCATGGAGAATCGTATATAGGCGTAGCGACAATCTTAAGTTGAAGATAATGTTCAAGGGCCTCGGGTCCTTGTTCTCGTCCGAACCCACTCATTTTATACCCGCCATGAGGTGCATCCCGATCAAGGGCTATGTAACAATTGATCCACACCGCACCCGCCCTAATAGATCTTGAAACCGTGTTAGCAATGTCAATATTTTTCGTCATTACACCTGACGCGAGTCCATATCTTGTGGCATTTGCTCTCTTGATAACTTCTTCAACCGTCCTGTGTTTGTCATCTTTTCATTTAGTATATTAACATACAATAAACCAATAAACATTTTTTAAACGTACTTGAATTGAAGTACTGAAATCACAGGACCAAATATCTCTTCCTTTGCAATACTCATATCATCCTTAAAATCAAACAAGAGAATTAATTAGAGGTGTCAAACTGACAAGTTTCGATCACATAAAAGCTTGTTTTGAAAATGAAACATTTTATGTGTCATGTGTATATGTTTGGGACGCCTTGACCATACCGTAACGTTTGTGAAAACAGTCGGCTCGATGTAGTATCCTTTGTTTCCAAATGGCCTACCGCCGGTTACCAAAGTGGCACCTTCCTTACGGCCGTTCTCAATGCACGAGAGTACTTTCGTATATTGTTGTTTATTGTTCTACTCAAGGAACGGATTAACAACAGTGTAGATACTATACAAATCTATCATGAACGTACGTACGTCGTTTTTAAAGTTTAAAAGTCGAAAGTCAGTTATATATACCTGAGGTCCATGACGAGTAGCGAGATCAAAAGGGTCTCCCTTAGCCCAACCCTTTACCGCTAATTCCAGTTTCTTAACGAAAACATCATGGATCCCTTCCTGAACGAAAACACGAGATCCCGCTATACACATTTCACCCTGTAGTTCATGAAACGAATATAAGAAACAAAGACTCTACCAAGTGAGTGAATCTAAAAAGCGGGCGCGCATGCAATAGGGTATGAATTAACATACTTTGTTCATTAGATTTCCCACAACAGCAAGTTCTACTGCTTTATCAACATCTGCATCATCGAAAACAATAAAAGGCGATTTTCCACCGAGTTCAAGGAACACAGGTTTCAAATTGCTTGCTGCTGATGCTTGCATTATGCTACGGCCGATTTCTATGGATCCGGTAAAAGTAACCTGGATATATTAATCGCATAAAGTATGATCAAGTTAATTGTACATGTTTTATAAATTGTGACTCATGCATATAGGTTCATGCTTTGGATCTTTTTGTTTGCAAAATTAAAGAGTCGATCTCACCGCGTCAATGTCCATATGAGAGCTAACTGCAGCACCCGCTGTGTTTCCAAACCCGTTAACCACGTTAATCACTCCACCGGGTACACCAGCCTACATATCAAGTAATTTGATGATAAAAGTGGAGAAACTCATAATGTACGTACTAGTTAATGCAACTTACAAGTTTTGATAGATGAGCTAAAAAAAGAGACGAAAGAGGGGTTTGTTCAGCGGGCTTAACGATCATGGTGCAGCCAACAGCTAAAGCTGGTGCGACTTTGGTGGCGAACATGTAGGTAGGAACATTCCAAGCAATGATGTGTCCAACAACACCAATGGGTTCGCGTAACGTGTACGCTTGAATGTTACTAGACATTTTTAGTGTTGCTCCACGGATTTTATCAGCTGCACCAGCAAAGTAACGAAATGTTTCTACTGACGCTGGGATTTCAATGTACCTTACTTGGCCAAACAATCTACCACCATCTATTACTTCTAAGCTTGCTAATTCATCAGCATTTTCATCGATCAAATCCGAAAATTTTAGCATTATCTTCCGTCGTGCCTGATAAATGTGATTAAAAGCATAATATCAGTTTAATAAAAAAGGCTTAATCGCGTCTAAATTTGAAACACGTACAATATAATTGTCTTGTAACAACTTTTTAATTAAGATATAGCTAGAAAAATGTAGGTACCTCGCCAGACATGCGAGGCCAGGGTCCTTTGTCGAAAGCTTCACGAGCAGCCTTGACCGCCAAATCAACGTCTTCTTTTCTCCCTTCAGCAACTGAGGTTAAAACTTCCTCGGTTGCTGGATTTATGGTCTCGAATGTGTTCCCTATATATATAATCATTTTTTAACTAAATTTTGCAAACACATGATTATGTACCATTTATTCAGAGTTATTATTATTATTATTTTTATATATGATTTAGCTAGCTAGCTAGAAATTAATGTAAAGGAAACCTGAAATGGAGTCAACAAATTCACCATTGATGAAGAGCTTGGTGAACTTGATCTCATGAGTTGCTGGTTTGAAATTCATAGTTCTTTTAATTACATATATGCAAAAATTAAACAATGATCGATGATATGTTTTTGTTTTGTAATATTTATAGGTACATACTGCAATAATATTATTATATATAATATAATTGGCAATTGCCATAATGAGGAAATTAATTAATTTGGTGGTTTTCTGTTTACAATTTTTATGGGAGAATGGAGGAGGGTAAAAAGAGTGAGAGAGAGAGAACAATGGCATTTATCCGTTATGTTTTACATTTATATTATATTCACTTTACATCATCAAGTCCAGTTTTAGTATATTTTACACTTATATGTCATTTTAGAATGTAACCATAGCTAACAGACCAATATAATGTTTTATTCTTGTAAAAGAAAAAAAAAGAGCAAGAGTGTGTAACTTTAATTTATAACCTTTTCTTCCATTAGAAAATTCTCATTACACCCAAGGTTGGCTTGATCAAAGATATATAGTCCATTTATGGTTACATCATTTAAACACCGTATATGTTGTCGGTACGTTCATAGCCAAGGGGAATTATGAACGGGAGTGACAACAGATTTCACTTGAAGATACTTGTATAACGCCTCCATCCCGAAATCTCTTCCGAACCCGCTCAATTTATAGCCACCATAAGGGGAATCCGCATCGAACGCCAGATAACAGTTTATCCAAACGATACCTGCACGGATTGATCTTGAAACAGTGTTTGCTATGTTTAAGTCTTTGGTTGCTATCCCTGCTGCTAAACCATATTGTGTTGAATTTGCTCTTGCGATCGCCTCCTCAATCGTCCTACATAATTTACAAAGAACATCAAAATCTATAAATCATTTGTAAATTTGTATTAGGCCAGGTTCTTTAATTCGAGCTTACTTGAACTTAAAGACACACATAACAGGCCCAAATATTTCATCAGTCGCGATAAGCATGTCGTCCTAAAAGCATAAAGAAAAATGAATGTACTTAGATGTTAATGTATACATTTTGCAGCGTGACTGAAGTTGGTTTACCTTAACATCGGTGAAGATTGTTGGCTCAACATAATATCCCTTTCCTCCGCAAGGGTTTCCACCGGTTAGCAATGTAGCACCTTGTTGTTTTCCATGTTCGATATACGAAAGTACTTTCTCATATTGTGCCTTATCAGCCTATAAGAATAAGTGTTAGCATTGCAAGAAGTAACATAATATTTTTAAAAGTAATTTGAATTTGATTGAGTTTTTTAGTTACTTGTGGTCCATGAAGTGTGGAAGGGTCAAAGGGATCACCAGCGGTTAGCCCTTTCGAGTATATAGCAATCTTGCTCACAAATTCGTCATATATACCTTCCTGAACAAAGATCCGTGAGCTACACACGCAATATTCACCCTGAAATTAACAAGTTTAACTAAATGATCATGTATTTCCCAACACAGATATCTGTCAAACAAAACTATCCATCTACTTATTAACTAGTCAATATTCACCCATTTATATACCTTGTTAGCGAAACCCCCCATAAGAGCAAGATTAATAGCTGCATCGACGTCCATGTCATCAAAGATTATGAGAGGGGATTTGCCACCAAGCTCAAGAGATACTGTTTTCAAATTGCTTGTGGCGGCGGCTTGCATTACAAGGCGCCCCACTTCAGTCGACCCAGTGAAGCTCACACAGTCAATATCCATATGAGAAGTTATCGCGGCTCCAGCTGTCGGTCCATATCCATTCACCACATTAATCACCCCATCAGGAACACCCGCCTAATCAACACATCAGATCAACTCAATCAAACATAATCATTTATGATTAATTGTAAACCCTAACACAGTAACACCCCAAAACTAATACCAGTTTAGCTAAATGTGACAAATACAGAGCTGAAAGTGGCGATTGCTCCGCCGGTTTAACCACCATGGTGCACCCTGCAGCCAAAGCTGGACCGGCCTTGAACAAGAACATTCCAGAAGGAAAGTTCCAGGGGATAATATGCCCAACGACACCAATCGGTTCGTATAATGTGTAGCCTTGCAACTGATTTGAGAGCTTTAACGTTGTTCCATGGATTTTATCCGCTGCACCTGCGTAATATCGGAGTACGCTGGCTGCAAACGGCGCTTCTCTGGATTTCCCGAACGAGAAAACTTTACCAACATCAATGGCATCCAATGCTGCTATTTCTTCTAAGTTTTGTTCTACTAGATCAACAAATTTCATTATTATTCTTCCTCTCTCCTGTTGTCAAACAAAATATAAGCATCAAATTTGTTCTGTTTACTTAAGAATGAGTAGATGTAAATATGTAAATTTGATTTCATAAATCTGCAAACCAAACGCATCGCGATTGTTTCGGATTTGAGCTTATTGATAATCAGTTTTCATATAACAAACACAAAATCATCTAGTGTAGTGGCGGATCAAGACAAAAATTTCAGGGGTAGCGTTTTCAAAAATTTTCTACTATGGGTAGCAGTATACCTAAAAATGTAAAAAAAATGTTATGCATTACACTACTCTACCCTAAGAAAAACTTTTTTTAGTGAATATATTTGTTTGTTTTGGTTAACATTTAAAAATTCTATTAACAAAAAAGAATTTAAAAAGCACATAACCAGTTCACTTAATGAATTTTACCATACGCGTGTATCTTTGGGTCAAAAGTGAAAGTTCAACTAGTTAAGAAGACTAAAAATATAAATTAATGTTTCATAATAACATAAAACTATAATAAATCGATGATAGTATGCTAATAATTTGATTGTTTACACTCACTTTTATTGTATATATACATATCTATCTAATATTTCAGAGTTTTTAGAGCCAAATTTGAGAGGGAAAAGTTTTTGAGTAATCAAATTGGGCTCCAAAACTTCATCGTTATTTACGGCAACTCCCACTCAATGATTTCCAATCATTTGTGTTCTATATTTTTGATAATACGTTTGTGGTTTCAATCAATCCGGTTGTTGAAGCTTTATTTATTGTTTCTTTTCTTATAAACAAAGCCTAATTTCAAATTCAGTATGGTGTATAACCAGTATTTAATTTATTGTGTTCTATATTTTCGATTTTTATCCTTTTTATTTATATGTTTTAGATTTATTTCTTGTGTATACACGGGTTTTAAACCTAGTATACTTATATTCAAAAGCTTTTGCTGAAAAACAAATTTTCACTATAGGGTAAAAGTTGAGGTGCTAAATCCGCCCCTGATGTAGTGATCTAGATTCTAGAATAATCCATATAGCAAACACAAATTAAATGCATCAACTTTGTTCCGTTTACTTAAGACTTAAGAGTAGATGTAAGTTCAATTTCATAAATCTGTACAACCTAATGCATCGAATTCAATCAATTCATGTTTCGACAGTTTCAGATTTGAGAAATGAGTTTATCGTATTTAGTTTTCATATAACAAACGCGAAATCATTCATGTTCGAATAATCGTATATTCATATCATACATCATCATCTATATATTCTAGAATCATCTATGTGTAAAGCAAAATTCGATAAACTTACAGTATAAAGCGTGAAAAGCAAAGGTTAGAGTTATACGTACGGAACCAGACATGCGAGGCCATGGGCCATGATCAAAAGCTTCACGAGCAGCTTTAACAGCTAAATCAACATCATCCTTATCTCCTTCAGCAATATCCGCTATTTTTTCTTCATTCCTTGGATCAATCGTCTCGAATGTTTTTCCTATCTCATCACAAAATTATACTAAACACAACTACTATTGATCAAAATTAAACTAAAAACTGTAAGCAACAATCGAACCTGAAACAGAATCGACGAATTCACCATTGATGAACAATTTGGTGAACTTTATTTCGGGGATTTTGAGTGAAGAGTTGGAGTTGCCATTGCTATTAGTTTCAGCCATAATTTGAGTTTGTGTGAGCTGAGATAAGTGCGTGTTAGTGATTATGGTGGATATGATGTAAGGATAAATATAACTGTTGAGGTTTGTTTGGGGAAGATTCGACTGCCGTTCGATTATGATACCAATTTTGATACTTTTGTCGCCACTAGATTTAATAACAGATAATAATGCTTCTTAATTTTTTTTTAAAAGTCTTATCAACGGTAGACTTTTGAGCGTGTCAAATAATGTACGTGCGGCAACGAAACAGAAATTAATGGCTTTGGTTATGAATAATTATAACTGAGTCGTTTTCAGTTAACTAGCTGTCCGTTTTAGTCCATTACGATTTATCATGGTTGGCTAACCATAAATTGCCTTCATGTTTAATCTTTCTATTAATATGGCCGCATGCACATTGCGACATCAAAACTGAAATGCGTAGCTTCGGTTATGTAAAATTATAGCCGGTCGGTCATTTTCTGTTAACTGCGGTCCGTTAGTTGATTGTGATTGGTATAATTTGGGTTGTATGTATGAAGAATATTGAATATAGTGCGTTGAGTTAACATGACTTTGTCTAAAAGATTAAGTAAAAAACGACGTGCCATGTTGAATAAGCTTATATATGGATTATAACAACTAACTTAGTAACTTTAAAAAAGATTAAGTAAAAAACAATGTGTCATGTTGACTAAACTTATATATGGATTATAACAACCAGCTTTACAAAAGTCTAACAACATATTAGTTTTCTACACACAATTTAAATAACCTTATCTATAACAGAAATAAAATATTGGGTTTTCGGAAAGTCTCTTAATTAACCAAATGACGGTTGTCGGTATGGTTCAATTATGTCGGTTAATTTAGTTATGGTTATGTTCTTTTGGTTAGTTCTCTTGTGGTTCAGTTATAAAGAAGGCGTGAAAATTTTTATATAATATAGCAAAACCAAAAAAGCTTATGTGGCACCATTTTAAAGCTTTTGGCTTATGTGGCATTATTTGAGAATTTATCTCATAATAATAATTTTTTATTTAAAATATGTATATAAAATATATTATAATAAAACTAATTACATTTTTGGTCCCCTAATATTTTGGAGAATTCTGAAAAATTTAAAAGTATTTATACTTTTAACCCTCTACTACAAGGGGTGTACATGAGTCGGTTTATATTTGATAGGGTGTGAAAATGAAACTTATGGATAAAATTAATAATAATATACAATTAAAGACCTCAGTGTTTTATAAATATACATAACTTTTTTATATGGATTTTTAAAAAATAAACTACACCATAAAACTGAGTATTTTAAAAACTGAGCATTTTATTCTCTTTAATTTGAGTATAATATTGCTATACTAAAATGTTAATTTTAAAAAATATTGCTTTTCACTCTTTTACATTCTTTATAAAACTGCCAATAAAAGCATCACTTGAATGTTGTGTTCCCGAACGTAGTGCGGGCACTAAACTAGTATATCATGTGTCCGGTATTTATGTGAAGGATATTAAAAGTACCTTTTTTTACAACTTTTTGTCTTCATAAAATGCAAATATTTTATGCAGATTAAGTATAATCTCATATTTGCATTGTTTACAAAAAACAAAGGGATATGTTCGAATGGCCGTTCTCCATATTAATCGAAGAAATATTCGTTTAGTTAATTATTTTATATATATTGATTTTAAACCATTCAAACTTTTACCTTTTGATTTTACCGGTCTTAAATATTTAATTGGCTAGTAAGGTCACAATTTTTATCACTTTGGTAACCAACAGACCGTCGTTAAGTTTTTTTTCTAATTCAAGACCGATGTTTTAGGGCTTTTGATCGGAAAGAGTATACGATTCGATTAATGTAAAAGTTACCTCATAATGACGTTTCGAATAACGAAACGGTACTTCATCGAGTGTTTAAACCTAAAGTACTTCAATAAAAGGTAAAAATTTCCGTTCGGAGTGTCTTTTCGAGATAAGTATTACATCAATCGAATCGTATTCCCCTTCTGATCAAAAGCAGTAAAACATCGGTTTTGAACTCGAGAAAAACTTGTTAAAAACAGTGTAACGACAGCCTATTGGTTGCTAATGTGATAAAAATTGGGATCGTTGCCAACAAATTTAATTGTTGAGATTTATAGAAACCAAATGTGAAATTTGAAACCAATATATACCTTATTTTATTGGCATCTTATACTTTGTATAACGTCAAAGATATAAACACAAAGCTAATAACGCTAAAATAGGTTAATAAGTTGATACAAGTTCTAATCATCAATTATTGGATAACCCTAACTAATAATTTTAAGTTTAGATTAAAGGTACAACATATAAAGATATCCTATATATAGGTGTAAATAGTAGGATAAGTAAACCGAATGAATGAATCATAATGAGTCGAGACAGCCTTTTTAAGTTTAGAGCTTACTCAAACTATGTAAAAACAGATTCATGTTAAAATCAAAACATCTACTACACATGTTCAAAGCTAAAAAATCATACAAAGTAAAATTTTACTTATAGCAATACTACTAACAGGATTAGTGAGATATTCAAAACTACTAGCTCGTAAAGTTTTATAATTTTCTTAGGTTGTAAACAAGTTGAGTCAAGCTGAGCTCGGCTTGTTTTGACTTACGACACTTGATCAGCTCAGCTAGTTTCGACTTACGAGAGCTCTCTAGCTCAAGTAGTTTTGAACTTTACATCTAAAGCTTGAACGTTAACGTTGCATGCGAAAAAAACTTTAAGCTTAAAGTTAAACCCTTAAACTCACCTTGTGTATTATTTAGATGTTTTTAGTAACAAATTTTTAGTGATAAATTTATACGTATTTATATTTTTTTAATAACAATTTGTATAAAACAATAGTTATTTGTATACATATAGTTATACGTAATTGATTAAATAACGAATTATATAAATAAATAATTCATTTATGCTTGTGGCCTTGTGGGCCGATTCAAGCTCGATATGTGCAACTCGATATCTTTTGAGTTCGAGCTTTTAAGCGATGATCGAAAGCAGTTCTCAAGTCGGCCTTCCTCCTTTATACCCCTGCTTTCCCTTCCTGTGAGTTTTCAATATTTTGTGTTGGATGCAAACTCGATATATCATGTTAGTATAATGCAATATTTTAATCCTTGGATCTAATCCTGTGAAATATATTTTTATGGTCTATTTGATTTTAAAATGAATCCTTTAAGTTTTAAAAAATAAATGTTACGTTTTAATCCACGTCCTCTCCAAGCTCATACTTTTTCAGTCTGCCAATCCTCATCCGGTTCTCCTATTTTATGGTGCATTGCCTATTGCACCTCATGTCTTCCCTCATCAGTTGAGTTAGCTAGTCTAGTCTAGAGGTGCACAAAAAAACTGGAACCAGAACCGAACAAATAACTGAAAACGGGTTCTTAGAAGAACCGGTTCTTCAAGAACCGAACCGGAACCGAACCGAACCGTAGGTTCTGAATAGGTTCTACTATTTTTTCCAAATTATAGGTTCCAAAAGAACCGGAACCGGTTCCTACAAAAACCGGTTCTTGGAAGAACCGGTTCTTGAAAAAACCGGTATATTTTAGTGTTGCTACTTATTTAATGTTTTAAAAGCTATATATATCTTGGAATATTTAAAGTTTTTAATGTTACTACTTATTTAGTCAAAAATAGTATAACAAATTTATGATCATATACTCTAAATGAAAACCCAATGGAGAGTAAAGATTTGCAGCAGCCTAACGTTCGGACCTATCTCATAGAAAAAAGCCATTTTTCTTAAGAACCTGAACCGGTTAATAGGTTCTAGTTTTTTCACCAAAAACCGGTTCTAAAACCGAACCGGTTCTACCGGTTCTTGTAAGAACCGGTTCCTTTACCGCTAACAAAACCAGAACCGATACTTCAAAATAACCGATTTGTGCACCTCTAGTCTAGTGACTCTAGTCTAGTGTTAAAACAACGTCAATAATGTTTTATGGGCCTCAAATTGGTATAGCCCAAAAGGACCAACCAAGTCTCGCTAGGCACTTAGGCTGTTTCCAATATTTTCAAACCTGGACTAGAAACCGGTCTTCTTACCGGTCTATCGGTTCAACCGACTGAACGGATTTAAGGACCAAAATGAATTCATAAACACTTTAAATATAAAAAATACATGAAATATAGAAAAAAATTATAATTTCCTAGTCCAACCTCCTTTTCTCCCGGTTCTTTCCGGTCCGACCAGCCAAGTCACACTTAAATCGGTTCACCCCTAAACCGAACCGGTTTTCAAAACACCGGCTATTTCTCTATATTTTAGTTTTTCTGAAGTCTCTATTAAGGTTGCATTTATTCTAATGGTACCATATATAGAATTAGCGCAGGTACCCTACTTATATACTTGTTACACCATAGGGACACTCAAATGAGAACACCTCTTAACTTGAGTACAAAAAGTACAACTTTAACGAATCATAGAGGGAGTCAAACTGTTGAATTTTTGGAAATATAAATTGACCAAAATGCTTATAATTCAACTAATTTTAACATCTATTTAAAAAAAATATGATTCATGGTGTCGTTTATTAGAATGCATATATGCACCCACAATGTGTGTTTGTGTACAAGTAATGTAGGTGCATATATGCATTTTATGACAACCCTAAGAATTCAGGTTTTAAACTCTATATATATATATGTTATTATTAGTATTATTATTATTACTTCACTTTATTATTATGTGATATCTACTTATTAACTATTGATATTTCTAAATTAACACACACTCAACTTAAGGTTAAGAGCAATAACTTTAATAAACACTAACAATCGGAAATCTAAAACTTTTATAAAGCTAATTCCTATATAGTGATTAACTAACCCAAAAATCATATCATATAACATCTAAACATAAAATCTTAAAATACCTACTCAATTAGGTTCACATGTGAAACAAGTCACTTGAACACTTAAGATTTGTTTAAACATTTGTTATACTATTTTGTAATTCAAAGTTTAGCACCATGAAACTTACTTGGCATAAATCCCTTACATATATTACACCCCATACCTAGTAATATCACCCATTTTTTTTAGTTTAACACCAACTTATACAAAAATACATAACAAATGAAATCTTTATCCATTTCTTGAATCTTGATCATATCACTTCAATTTGAACGTCCAAACCTCATCACCACCTTATCCTTCTAAATTGTTGACACCACAAAGTTTTGTTATCCTAGGTTATTAATAAGATGACACTTCATCTCCTAACAATTATTACAAAATCCCTAGTTCCTTATCTTTGAGTTAAATGAATTCTAAACCACAGTATAAAATCCACTCTCCATGTTTCACTTCTTATTCTACTTTCTATTAAACAAGTAAATCTAACTCACCAAACACCCACACATACCAACCAAAAGAGTTTTTGAGGTCTCAAAAAAAATTAGTTTGGTAAGTTTGTCTAATTATTAAACTCGTTAGTATTTACTGTGCAAATATTCTATTTTAGTAACTCTAATCCATAAAAATGATTGAATACTATTTGCATTAGAATAATATATTAGGTTTAAAAATATACATACGAATAAAAAAAAAAAAAAATAATAATAATAATAATAATAATAATAATTACTTGTTAGTAAGTTTTACATATAAAAGTATTAAAGGTAACCTAAATGATTTAATGACTTGATTTTTTTTAACCGGAAACACATTTATTTGAAAGTTAATATTGTTTTAAAAGCTAATAAAAGAGTACAAAATTTCATTTAAGTAATCATACGTATTTTCAAAAGATAGTCTTGAATGTTTCCTAAATGATCTTAATAAATTAAATTTACTTGTCATCATTTAACTTTTAGAGTTAAGAAGTTTTAACATAATTATTTGTTGATAGGATCAAATTTGCAGTGAATACTACTTTAATTAAGGTGAGTACGTAGCCCACTTTCTTTAATGTTTTGGGTGAAAAGCATACTCGTTATATTTGATTTTATGATACGTGAGTTTCGTAGCCCATCTTTTTAAACTATTTTGGGTGGAAAGCATACTCATTTTATTAAACTTTATGATGCTTTATTATTTAAGACATTGTTTTGCCCAACTGTCCGTTTTTACACAACCATTAATTCTGGATGAACCGACGGATAGTATGGGTAGTACTACTTGGGTAATCCCCCACGCACAGTGCCCTTTTAAAGGAAACCAACTCTGAGACCCGTGAGGTTTTGAGACTTGCACGTGGTCGTTGCGTGCATATTATCGCGCACATGAATACTTTTGTGACAGTTATTGGGTGTTAATATTCGGAAACTCAATTCATATTAGATGGGGATTGGGTGACCGGGTACAGGTTTGGTTGTGGACTTATTTAATTTGCATCATACTTGTTAAACTCACATATGTTTAAACCTGCGAACTCACCAACTTTATAGTTGACCATTTTTAGTGTGCTTTTCAGGTATTTAAAGAATGACTTTAACATATGTGATTTTATGGGAGGACGCAGTGGCCATATATGAAGTGTGGATAACATTGCACTTGGGAAATGGAAATATAGAAACTTCCATAGCTACCTATATGTATTAAAAAAAAAAATAACGATGTAGATAGGCTCGACCTATCCTATTGTAAATATCTATATATATATATATATATGTGCAATATATATGTAAGCATATATATATATATACTTTTGTAATGAAGCAGTATATATTAATATAAAAAGGAAAAACCCCAATGTGGGTAATTTTGGCTAATCGTTGCGCACTCATCTGTTCATTTTATCTGACCAGTAGCTTTGAAATCAATAGTTGCAACTAACCTGGAAAGGTTAGGGTGTGACAGGTTGGTATCAGAGCCATTGGTTATAGAGAATTAGGTATTTAAGTTATAGAAACCTAGACTATAACCATAAGCTCACAAGACATTATTATAATATTTTACATACGTACGTGCTATGTGATTCAGTTGGTATACATGTTACATGATTTAATTTATATTATTTGTTAAAAAGTTATTTGCTCGCAGTCATGTCCGCCGATAGTACTAATGATTCAAATGACAAAAAGTCAGCATCAAGTGAAACAGAGCCATCAGAATATTCGGGATCATTATCAGCTAGCAAAACACAAAGTTTAGAAAATTCGGAATCGTCTCAAAGTAAAAGTCCTGGCCGTTCTGCATCGCCAGTTATGAAGGAAACTAATAAAAGAATCACTGCAAGAAAGAAAATAAAACCTTGTATTGGTTTTATTTTTAGGAAACCAGATGACCCACCAACTATACCAGAGGTTGGGGAATCCTCTGTACAACTTACACCACCCGTAACAAGTAACTACATCCCTCAGTCACAAGAGCAAGTAAGATGGATGGCAGAAATGGATGCCAAATATCAAATATTTATAAAACAACAAACTCAGATTTCAGAACTCATACTTCAACAAGTTCATGATATGCGGGAAGATATTCAAATTACTCAAGCAGAAATAAAGACTTTGAAAGGAACGAAGAAAGGTGTTTTCACTAGAGTTTGGCAGTGGATCTGGGGCGAATAGTTTAGGAATATTATCTAACTTTTGTACTAATATGTTTACATCTTTTACCAATATATAATAAAAGTATTATTAAGTTTTTTTTTTATATACGTGCACACGTGATCTACAAATATTATGTTATTATTATAAGTATATATTATTGCAAGTTAAAGCATTGTTTTTTTTTTTTTAAAATTTTAGAAAAATGGCACCAAAAGGAAGAGGTCATCCACGTAGAACTGGAACCGCTAAAAGAGCTGAAACTGCTCCAGTAGAAAGACAAGTAACCCCACCCCTTGGCAACTCAGTAGTTAATCAGGAAACTCAGATTGCGCAAATGATAGCACAACAACTTGCAGCCGCCATACCCACCATAGTGGCACAACTCAACCCACATCCTAATATTGATAATCCAAGCCATACAAACCCTGGTAACATAAATCCGAATGATGCACATTCAGAAAATGTCATTTCAAGAAATATAGAACCTCCTGGTTATAATGGCAACCTTAATGCAGTAAGAGGAAATGAAAATAATCTTGCAAATACCAGAGATATTAATAAAGGTTGCACATATGAGTCTTTTATGGCTTGCAGACCTAAAGAATTTTATGGAAAAGGGGGTGCAGTGGGAGCTCTAAGATGGATTGAAGATATAGAATCAACCCTTGACATCAGCAACTGTTTAGATGAACACAAGGTAAAATATGCGTCACATACACTTAAAGGTGAGGCCTTATCATGGTGGAACACGATGGTCCAAACGTATGGCAGATGTACTGTAAACCAACTTAAATGGGAAGAATTCAAGGGTTTAATGATAGAAAAATATTGTCCTTATAATGAGGTTGAAAAGATTGAAGCTGAATTTTGGAAACTGGAAATGAATGGAGCGGCTCATCAAGACTACACTGATCGATTTAATGAGTTATCTCGTTTGGTACCTCATTTGATCACTCCAGAATCTAAACGAATCGGCCGCTATATATGGGGTTTAGCTCCACAAATTCGAGGATTGGTAAAATCTGCTATGCCGTCTTCTTTTCAGAACGCAGTAGTACTTGCAGGAAGTTTAACAGATGAAATGATCAGAAATGGATCATTAAGGGTAGTAAAAGAAAGCGATAAACGGAAATGGGATGGAAACTCGGGAAATTGGCCCAACAAAAGATTTAATCAAAGAATGGTTAAAAACCCAGGTGGAATTGCAAGGGAACCATATATGGGAATCCAACCATTTTGCAAAAAGTGTAATTATCATCACCAAGGAGCATGCAGAACTCTAACATGTTTCAAATGCAAGAAAACTGGACACTTTCCCCGAGATTGTAAGGAACCCAATGCACCAAAACGAGCTTGTTATGAATGTGGAAGTGAAAACCATATGAGAAATGTTTGCCCCAAGTTAAAAACAAATGTTGCTACAAAACCAGCCTATGGGAGAGCATTCATGATAAGGGCAGAAGAAGCTCGTGACGAGCCAGACGTTGTAACGGGTACGTTTCTCGTCAATAATCAATATGCAACCATTTTATTTGATACTGGCGCTAGTAAAAGTTTTGTTTCTACTGCTTTTAAGCCATTAAGTGAAGTAAAACCTAGCAAATTAAGTGATGTATATACTGTGGAATTGGCTAATGGCAAGTTGATAAAGGCTGGTGAAATAATTCAAGATTGTACTTTAACTCTAGATGATCATTGCTTTAGTATAGACTTGATGCCTGTAGACTTAGGGAGCTTTGATGTGATTATCGGTATGGATTGGTTAGAGAAAAACCAAGCAGAAATTGTTTGTGGAAAGAAAATGATTAGAATCCCTTTAACCAACGGAGAAAATCTTACCATTTATGGAGAAAAATCACAAAGATCTGTGAAATTTATATCTTATATGAAAGCACAAAAGTGTTTAAGAAAGGGAAATTGTGCATTTTTGGCACACGTGAGTAATACGGTACCGAGAGAAAAGAAACTTGAAGACATTCCAGTTGTAAGAGAATACCCGGAAGTTTTTCCTGAAGATTTACCCGGATTACCACCTCCACGACAAGTTGAATTTAAAATTGACCTTATCCCAGGAGCTGCACCTATTGCAAAATCTCCATACCGTTTAGCTCCATCAGAAATGCAAGAACTAATGAAGCAATTACAAGAACTTCTAGATAAAGGATTTATAAGACCAAGTCACTCGCCATGGGGTGCACCAGTGTTGTTTGTAAAGAAGAAAGATGGAACTTTTAGGATGTGTATAGATTATAGAGAATTAAATAAGGTCACAATTAAGAACCGATATCCACTTCCCCGGATAGATGACCTATTTGATCAACTTCAAGGTTCTAGATATTTCTCTAAAATTGACTTAAGATCTGGATATCATCAACTAAGAGTTCAAGAAGAAGATATACCCAAGACTGCATTCAGAACTCGATACGGTCACTATGAGTTTCTTGTTATGCCGTTTGGTTTAACAAATGCACCAGCAATGTTCATGGATTTGATGAATAGGGTGTGCAAACCATACTTGGATAAATTTGTAATAGTGTTTATTGACGATATTTTAATCTATTCTCAAAATAAGGCAGATCATGAACAACATCTAAGGATAGTTTTGGAATTGCTTAAGAAAGAGAAATTATATGCCAAGTTTTCTAAGTGTGAATTTTGGATACGTGAGGTACAATTTCTTGGCCATATCGTCAACAGTAAAGGAATCCAAGTTGACCCTGCAAAGATTGATGTAATTAAGAAATGGGAAAGCCCAAAGACCCCAACTGAAGTCCGTCAATTTCTAGGGTTAGCAGGATACTATAGACGCTTCATTGAAAATTTTTCAAGTATCGCTAGGCCCTTAACAATGTTAACTCAGAAAGATAAAAAGTTTGATTGGGGAGAAAGACAAAAAGCTGCATTTGAATTATTAAAGCAGAAGTTATGTACTGCACCAATCTTGTCATTACCCGATGGCACAAAGGATTTTGTAGTATATTGCGATGCTTCGCATCAAGGATTAGGATGTGTATTAATGCAACGAGAAAAAGTAATAGCATACGCATCGCGTCAGCTAAAAGTGCATGAGAAAAACTACACAACCCATGATTTAGAATTAGGAGCAGTAGTATTTGCACTTAAAATCTGGAGACATTACCTTTATGGTACTAAATGCATTGTTTATACTGATCACAAGAGCTTGCGGCATATATTAGATCAGAAAATGTTAAATATGCGCCAAAGAAGATGGGTAGAACTATTAAGTGATTATGATTGTGAAATTCGCTACCACCCTGGCAAGGCAAATGTAGTTGCAGATGCCTTAAGTCGCAAGGAAAGAATTAAACCAATGAGGATTCATGCTTTTGGAATACGTGTTAAATCCAATCTACATGACCAAGTTAAGGAAGCACAAAGAAAAGCCCTTTCGGAAGAGAATCTGAAAAACGAATCCTTGCATGGATTAGAAAAAGAATTGGAAACCGCGAATGATGAACTTTTAAGATTTAAACAAAGAATATGGATTCCAAATTTGAGTAAATTAAGAGAAGTAATTTTGGATGAAGCACACAAGTCAAAATATTCGATACACCCAGGTAACGACAAAATGTATAAGGATTTGAAGACACAGTATTGGTGGCCCGGTATGAAGAAATCAATCGCTTTGTACATTGGTAAATGTTTAACATGTTCAAAAGTTAAAGCAGAATATCAAAAACCATCCGGATACCTGCAGCAACCTGAAATTCCTGAATGGAAATGGGATCAGATCACTATGGATTTTGTGACTAAGTTACCTAGGACCTCAAGTGGTCATGATACGATATGGGTCATTGTTGATAGACTAACTAAATCAGCACATTTCATACCCATTCGTGAGGACTTTAAAATGAATAAGTTGGCACGGATTTACTTGAAAGAAATTGTTAGCAGGCATGGAGTACCCATTTCTATTATATCCGATAGAGATAGTCGATTTACATCACGATTTTGGTGGTCATTACAAAAAGCTTTTGGAACGAAAATAAATCTGAGTACTGCTTATCACCCCCAAACAGATGGTCAGAGTGAAAGAACCATTCAGACACTAGAAGATATGCTTCGAGCATGTGTAATCGACTTTGGTGGAAGTTGGGATACTCATTTACCCTTAATTGAGTTTTCCTATAACAATAGTTATCACACAAGTATTAAAGCTGCCCCTTTTGAAGCACTCTACGGGCGAAAATGCAGATCACCATTATGTTGGGCAGAAGTTGGAGACAAGCAGTTAACTGGTCCTGAGATTATTCAAGAAACAACTGATAAGGTATTTCAAATCAAGGAAAGATTAAACACGGCAAGGAGTCGACAGAAAAGCTATGCAGATAAAAGAAGAAAACCTTTGGAATTTCAAGTCGGAGATAAAGTATTACTTAAAGTAGCACCATGGAAGGGTGTTATGAGATTCGGGAAAAGAGGTAAGTTGAACCCTCGATACATCGGTCCATTTGAGATCGTGGCTAGAATTGGTCTAGTAGCATACAAACTTAATTTGCCACAAGAATTAAGTAGTATACATGATGTATTTCATGTATCAAATCTCAAGAAATGTTTGGCAGACCATAATATGATCATACCTTTAGAAGAAGTAAAGCTAGATGATAAATTACATTTTATCGAGGAGCCAATTGAGATCATGGACAGGGAAGTTAAGATACTCAAGAGAAGTCATATACCAATTGTAAGAGTCAGATGGAACTCTAAACGTGGACCTGAGTTTACCTGGGAACGAGAAGATCAGATGAAGCTCAAGTATCCTCAGTTATTTGAAAACGTCTACCCAATGGTATCACAAATTAAATTTCGAGGACGAAATTCTCTAACATGGGGAGACTATGACAACCCTAAGAATTCAGGTTTTAAACTCTATATATATATATGTTATTATTAGTATTATTATTATTACTTCACTTTATTATTATGTGATATCTACTTATTAACTATTGATATTTCTAAATTAACACACACTCAACTTAAGGTTAAGAGCAATAACTTTAATAAACACTAACAATCGGAAATCTAAAACTTTTATAAAGCTAATTCCTATATAGTGATTAACTAACCCAAAAATCATATCATATAACATCTAAACATAAAATCTTAAAATACCTACTCAATTAGGTTCACATGTGAAACAAGTCACTTGAACACTTAAGATTTGTTTAAACATTTGTTATACTATTTTGTAATTCAAAGTTTAGCACCATGAAACTTACTTGGCATAAATCCCTTACATATATTACACCCCATACCTAGTAATATCACCCATTTTTTTTAGTTTAACACCAACTTATACAAAAATACATAACAAATGAAATCTTTATCCATTTCTTGAATCTTGATCATATCACTTCAATTTGAACGTCCAAACCTCATCACCACCTTATCCTTCTAAATTGTTGACACCACAAAGTTTTGTTATCCTAGGTTATTAATAAGATGACACTTCATCTCCTAACAATTATTACAAAATCCCTAGTTCCTTATCTTTGAGTTAAATGAATTCTAAACCACAGTATAAAATCCACTCTCCATGTTTCACTTCTTATTCTACTTTCTATTAAACAAGTAAATCTAACTCACCAAACACCCACACATACCAACCAAAAGAGTTTTTGAGGTCTCAAAAAAAATTAGTTTGGTAAGTTTGTCTAATTATTAAACTCGTTAGTATTTACTGTGCAAATATTCTATTTTAGTAACTCTAATCCATAAAAATGATTGAATACTATTTGCATTAGAATAATATATTAGGTTTAAAAATATACATACGAATAAAAAAAAAAAAATAATAATAATAATAATAATAATAATAATAATAATAATAATTACTTGTTAGTAAGTTTTACATATAAAAGTATTAAAGGTAACCTAAATGATTTAATGACTTGATTTTTTTTAACCGGAAACACATTTATTTGAAAGTTAATATTGTTTTAAAAGCTAATAAAAGAGTACAAAATTTCATTTAAGTAATCATACGTATTTTCAAAAGATAGTCTTGAATGTTTCCTAAATGATCTTAATAAATTAAATTTACTTGTCATCATTTAACTTTTAGAGTTAAGAAGTTTTAACATAATTATTTGTTGATAGGATCAAATTTGCAGTGAATACTACTTTAATTAAGGTGAGTACGTAGCCCACTTTCTTTAATGTTTTGGGTGAAAAGCATACTCGTTATATTTGATTTTATGATACGTGAGTTTCGTAGCCCATCTTTTTAAACTATTTTGGGTGGAAAGCATACTCATTTTATTAAACTTTATGATGCTTTATTATTTAAGACATTGTTTTGCCCAACTGTCCGTTTTTACACAACCATTAATTCTGGATGAACCGACGGATAGTATGGGTAGTACTACTTGGGTAATCCCCCACGCACAGTGCCCTTTTAAAGGAAACCAACTCTGAGACCCGTGAGGTTTTGAGACTTGCACGTGGTCGTTGCGTGCATATTATCGCGCACATGAATACTTTTGTGACAGTTATTGGGTGTTAATATTCGGAAACTCAATTCATATTAGATGGGGATTGGGTGACCGGGTACAGGTTTGGTTGTGGACTTATTTAATTTGCATCATACTTGTTAAACTCACATATGTTTAAACCTGCGAACTCACCAACTTTATAGTTGACCATTTTTAGTGTGCTTTTCAGGTATTTAAAGAATGACTTTAACATATGTGATTTTATGGGAGGACGCAGTGGCCATATATGAAGTGTGGATAACATTGCACTTGGGAAATGGAAATATAGAAACTTCCATAGCTACCTATATGTATTAAAAAAAAAATAACGATGTAGATAGGCTCGACCTATCCTATTGTAAATATCTATATATATATATATATATGTGCAATATATATGTAAGCATATATATATATATACTTTTGTAATGAAGCAGTATATATTAATATAAAAAGGAAAAACCCCAATGTGGGTAATTTTGGCTAATCGTTGCGCACTCATCTGTTCATTTTATCTGACCAGTAGCTTTGAAATCAATAGTTGCAACTAACCTGGAAAGGTTAGGGTGTGACACATTTTAACAAACGACTTCATAAATCATATGTTTTTTAAATAGATGTTAAAAATAGGTTAATTATAAGCATTTTGGTCAATTTATATTATAATAAATACAACAGTTAAAGCGGTTCCTAAGTTGTTCTCAAGTTAAAAGTGTTCTCATTTGAATGGATCTCTGTTACACCATTTGTAAAAAAATATATTTTAAACTTATCAAAACATCTCCAATTTTATATTGCCTTTATAAATGTAATAATATTCGCACATAAAAATGTTTGATGTGTGTGTTTATTGATTCGATTAACGTTTTGTTCAATTCGTTTAGTTCACTCCAGTTCATTCGGTTATGAAATCTTTTTTGGTGTAACTAAATCGAATTCAACCACTTTAACATGTTTATTCGGTTATGGATTTTTTTGATTAACCGAACCGAATTCAATTGCTTTGGTAGGTTTATTATGTTCGATTATTCAATGATTATAAGGTTTATTCAGAAAAAGAAACCAAATAAACCGATTAAATGCAGTAGTTTAATACCAATATTATAAGAAATGAAAAACAAATAACAAATTAAATCTAATTTGAAAAGAAAATTATACTTTTTGTAAAAGTAGGTTAAATTTTATTTTATAAAATCTTAGGGGAGAGGAAGAGTGTAATAAGTAGAAAATTTTGAAAAGATAGCAGCAATTTTAATAATTGATGTTTTAGTTGTCTCTGTCTTGCATGTTAATTCGTGGTTACAAAAGAGAAACAAATAATGGAACGTGCCTAGCTCTGTAACGGTTCGTGATTGTTTGCCCCATGATCGGACCGGTAACTGCTAACGTGCCTAGCTCTGGTAATGTTTTTTTTTTAAGTCGAACCATTTGCTATTTTGAAAAGTCTCTAACCATCTGCTAACTTTTTATTAGACATGCATTGAGCATAATCAGTCAACGTTGGGCCCTGTATCATAGGATGGGACTTGCGACACCTGATTAGTACTCCTGAACTTTAAGTACTAACGTGGGTCACCACAAACATCAATCTGATGGAATGTTTTTATAAGGTTTGGCCAATAACTGAGCTGTGCATGACTCATATTTCTCATTTTGTTCTAGCTATACCCGGCCTTCTTTACCTTTATACACAACTTTAACTTACCCAACTTTTTTCTTCTTAACAAAAAAATGTGTTGCCCAAGTTTCTATCATTCTGGTATGGAGAACCTTATGAAGTCACGGTGGTACATATCTCAACCACCAACAACCGAGGCGGTAGAAGATGGCGGTAGACGCAGAGAATCGCAACACACGTTGAAGCTGCAGTGTGTGTGTTCTCCAACTAACCATCCGGGTTCGTTTCGGTGCAGGAATCATCATGATGAATATGTTTGGGGTAACGGCCGTGTGATCAGAGGTACCATGTGACCTTCATTCTAACTCATTCGATCGATCGATCGGGTGAGGGAAGATTAATTAATAACAAGTCTGGCTTATTTACCATATTGCCATTCGATTTCCATATGTTCTATTGTTCTAAATCACATGGTGTGTCTTGTTGAATTGTATCGTTTTGCATGTTATATAATTGTCATCAAGATTAAGTTTTTATCTTTCATTTTTATATATATGTTTTTTACTTTGGGTGCATTTCATAAATGCGTAACAAGCATGTTCATGGTCTCGTTTTTATAGTTTTTAGGTCGAATTTGGTGAGATAAATCAATAGTATTGTGGTTTTTTTATTGACCACCAAAACCGCCCAATATTTGAAACGTAACTCGAACCAAATGAAACTGTTACTAATTAATGGTTTGGTTTCATGACTTGGGTGTGTTGCAAGTTGTTCAAAAGAAGATGTGAAACGTATCATAAAAAATATGGCTTGGCTTGGTTTGGTTTCACGGTATCAGTACATTTTTGTGATCAACGCTTTGTTTCTACGTCTACACTCTTTAAAATCGTGAAAAGAAACTCACAAGCATGATTTATTTTCGTGGACCTTTGTAAATGCACGTCTTGAAACGTATAAATTTAACAGGCTCTCTGTTTTCTTTAACAAGTTTGTGATCGCGAATGCATAAAAGAAGCCACGTACGGTTAAGGGTGGTCCTAGTTGACATTGAGTCAGCATGGAATCAGCATATTAGATAAAGACATTGGTCCTCATTGATTGATAATGAGTCGTCCTCGAATGTTCATACATGATTAAACTTTTGTTCTTAGTCCCCACTTCAACTTGCTTCAAAATTCAAAACGGTGCCTTTTTTTTTATCTTTATATTCGTTGATTTGCTATGAAAATATGCCCCAAATGCATTACCTATGGAAACAATTTTAGTATATATTGAATTTAAATTGAGTGGTAAAACGGGTGAGTTTTGTTGTGTAAGGTGTTAAAAGAAGGTTCGGCTAAAAAGTGCTCTCCATCAAAAAGCCAAGTGGGTCCCTTGTCACGTGGGTCCTTGTTATATTTGTTTACTAGGTTTAATACCCGTGTGTTACACACGGGTTAAACAGTAATATTTATAAAGAAATTATAACCATTATATTTAACAATTTGTAAATATATAACATTTAAGGAGTTGGCTCCATCAACTTCCTATTATAAAAAAAATCCCTCCAAAAATTGCCCCTAAAAGTTTGATTTATTAGATAGATAAGGCCATGAATAGCGGAGGAGTTATAGTAAAAAATACTAACACGTAGGTTGTTGAGTTAGAAGTGAGTAAGAGTGAAAATTAGCCTCGAAAAAAAGTGATATGAGGCATTCTTACAACGGAATCTGGAAGGGTTTAGTGTAATTAGACCCTTCTATTAACATTTTCACACACAAAATACAGATAAATTAGAAAAGAAAAGTTACTGTAGTCCAACAACTTTTTTAATGTACTTTCTTAATTTAAAAATAACATTTATCATAAGTTTCATATATTATAATCACGTACTTAACTTTGAAATAATAGATGATAAAGTCAATATCATCCTACTCTAAACAATTGAATAGATTAAAAACAAGAGTTAAGTGCAAAATGCATCCCTGTGGTTTACACTTGATAGCATTTTGCAACCCTGCTTTAATATTTAAACCGCTTGCAACCCTATACTTAATAAAGTGAGTCATTTGCACCCCTTCATTAAGTTGACCGTTAGTTGACCATCCAAATAATTGTTAAATTACCTAATTACCCTATCCCTTATTTATTTAATAAAACTTGTACCTTCTCTTTCACTGCTCTGCTATGCTTAGTGAAATTGCAAACGAGGATATCTATACGATTATTATTTAATATTGTTTATAATTATTTTAGATTAGGTTTGATATTTAAGACAAATTTATGCCATTAGAATTCTAGTAGGATGCTTCTTTTTATGCTTTGTATATATATTCGATCTCCTTTGTATAAGAAATCAATCTATAATCAAATCAAGCAAGCAACTCAGTTTAATATTCAAATCAGTTTCCGAAGAGTAATGGGTGGTTTTATCAACAATTGAGGCAATAAAATTGTAACTGATTT
Organism: Tagetes erecta; assembly: GCA_030867185.1. Classification (NCBI taxonomy): domain Eukaryota; kingdom Viridiplantae; phylum Streptophyta; class Magnoliopsida; order Asterales; family Asteraceae; genus Tagetes; species Tagetes erecta. The sequence goes on from CM061492.1 coordinate 4,583,323, forward strand.
AGGGGTGGATGGATTCAAGTTGAGGGGTTTGCGGTTGGAAACAGAGCAGAGCGGCGGAGTCACCAACGTTACGGAGGAAGAAAAGAGTTGCGATAGTGGCGATTAAGACATCAATTGTGATGATTTGGTAACAGATTTTCGGAAACCCATGTGCAGAAATCAAGAGATTTGGACGACGGGAGTGAAGATGATTTGGGTTTGGAGTCGCGATCTTGTTGAGCCAACATTGGATCAAATTCAACTACACTCCTACGACAAGTGATGGAATTGAATTGAATAAATCGGAGTTGGAGATGTTCACTGAAAGATTAAAAATTGTGTGTGATTAAAGATACAATAGGAAGAAGAAGGTCTTTTGAAATTGAAAAACAAAGTTTTTTTTTATGTTAAAAGTCTATTTTATCCTTTAAACTAACGGTCAACTAACGGTCAACTTAATGGAGGGGTGTAAATGACTCGTTCTTCAAATCTTAGGGTTGCAAAAGTACTAAATATTCGAACGGGGTTGCAAAGCGCAATTAGATGTAAACCATAGGGATGCATTTTGCACTTAACTCTAAAAACAATTATTATAAGAAAACTAGAAAAGTGTCTAAATTCTAGACAAGTTAATAGACTTAAATCTACGAACCTGTTTTAATGACTTTTTTCATGTGTTTTTACAACCAAGTAAAAAAACTGATTATAAAATGTATTTGTTTTAACTTTTAAGATATTAGTCCTTATTCTTGTCGTAGTTAATGAAATATTGATCATGATTCATGGGGTAACTTGTAGGAGGAATAGAATGGGTATGTGACCAAGGTGGTGGATGGCTCACGAGCGGGACACACTGCCCCATCGTGCCCATGACCGCCACGCCTGTGGGGAGGTGGTTGTGGCTATGCATGAAATATGATCGAGAATGTTAGAGGGTGGACAAAGGACGGTGACAAAGGACGGTAACACGCGTGAATGTAGCTTTTGATATGAGCAGGACACACCACTCTACCTGGTGTGTGATGGTAGCGTGAGCATGGCTTTGTAACCCTTTCTGGCACCACTATGTCTACTCTTAGAAGCAATGACTTTAGATGATTTTTAGGAGTGAAATCGTGCCAATGGCACAACATCAAAAGGAAATGTTTGGAGATGGGCGGACAACAAAGTGTGATCGGTTGTAGATCCGAACAACCCGGTTGATATGAGTAGTTTAACGTTAGAGCATGTAAAGTGGGGCACTATGTCCTCTAATAAAGCCTTTTGGACGTTTCTATACAACTCTTTGGGCGTTATGACTTATGAGGAAAAATTCACAATTTGCATTATGTCACACGCCCCTACACAATGAAACTAGTGATCAATCACACCATCAGTCCATCACTAACTTTCAATTCCTCAAATAATGTCTTTTTAATGTTTAATTTTTTACTTTATTCAAAAGTAATACGAAGTAATAATTATGGCCTTACCGGGATGGGCTTTGTGGTTACCATGTTTTTGTATAAAGCTTCTTCACTCATGACATATGACATAATATCTCTCAAGGGCTTTGCGGTACAAATGTTATATAAATATACAACACGTCTATCTAGTTTAACAATAAAAATTACCCCTTATGACTATTCCAAACCTCCCATTTAACTCTATGACTACACATGGTTCTAGTTTAAAGTTATAAGTTACAAGATTTAAGATACTTTTTATCTTAAACATATATGTTTAATTATGACAACCATTAGCTAAAAATAAAACGAGTAGAACAAGTCAAGTTTGTTAAATTTTTTTGTTAGCATATATGTAATGTATTAGTTATGTACAAAAAAATAATTTTACAAATGTAAATTAAAGTTGTATAAAAACCATGAAGTTTCAAAGAACAGGAGACAGAAGAGAAGGCATCACATGGAGAAGGTCAGTAACTTTGTTTTGGTTTCCTATGTATACGAACAAGGACAAGAAACCTGTTTTCACTTTTACATGCTTTTAACAAGTTACTTTGTGAGCCTGAAAATAAGTGTCTTGTTCAGAAAAAAAGGAATTTATGGTCAAAATTTGCATAAATTAGGTGCATATACTTTGAGAGCTTAAAAAGGGAATTTATTTATTGGGACTTGGGTGACAATGGTAGAACCAGTGGTAAATACAGAGAATGAGTCTTAAAGAAAAGCAAATCGATAATAATCGGACTCATCACACTATTACAAGAAATGTTTTATTAGAGAGATTAAAATTTAACACGTTTATCAAATACTTTAAGTTGTATAGTAATTGAAATTAATTTAAACCATGGTACCGCTAGATTTATGCGTGTTTAATTTTAATTCGTGTTTTGCCTCAAGAAATATCATTTGGGAGTGATTACAACGTCTTCAAATCTTAGCCAGAGTAAATATATAGAGTTTAGTTCGGTGAAACGTCTCAGATAATTTAAACTTGAACATGTATAAATATCTAGAGTTTAGTTTAGGTGTAGAAATAGAAACAATTGTTGTTAAAAAATATAAAATTTAAACAATATATAGAAAGGAGAGATGATACACTAGAATAGAAAATGAAAGAGAATGGCTAAAATGTCATTAGGTTTTTGTTCAATCAGTTTTTCTTCTTAAACCGTCTTAAGTTTGAGTTTTTAAAACGTTACACTAATAAAAGATGGCTAAATTCATATTTTGAGCTATGGTATTAGTGATTAGTCTAAAAAAAACTTACTAAAAAAGCTAAAACGCCATTAAAATTAGCAAAAAAGAACTTTAAAGTAATAAGATATTATTGTGCATTTTAATTATGTTAAAACATTATAAAACAATTGTTACTCAAATAATATAAACAATCGCCAATGATCTCTTAGCCTAGTGGTTAAGAGGGAGGTGGGAGGTTTTGTCTCTCTTGGAGGTCCTGGGTTCTAATCCAGGCATTGACATATTTGGTGTAAATAATTATAAACTGTTGCCGTTCTAAAAAAAATAATAATAATAATAATCTTTATATAATATAGCAAAACCAAAAAAACTTATGTGGCATAATTTTAAAGCTTTTGGCTTATGTGGCATTATTTGAGAGTTTATCTCATAATAATGATTTTTTTTATTTAAAATATATATAAAAAATATATTATAATAAAACTAATTACATTTTTGGTCCCCTAATATTTTGGATAATTCTGAAAAATTTAAAAGTATTTATACTTTTAACCCTCTACTACAAGGGGTGTACATGAGTCGGTTTATATTTGATAGGGTGTGAAAATGAAACTTATTGATAAATTAATAATAATATACAATTAAAGACCTCAGTGTTTTATAAATATACATAACTTTTTTATATGAATTTAAAAAAAATAAACTACACCATAAAACTGAGCATTTTATTCTCTTTAATTTGAGTATAATATTCATATACTAAAAATTTAATTTTGAAAAATATATTTCGTGTTTCGGTTTACCATGGTTTTGTTTCAAAACTTATTGAAACGTTCATGAATATCCTTAAAAGCATCACTTGAATGTTGTGTCCCGAGCGTAGCGCGGGCACTAAACTAGTAATAATATAAACAATCACAAACTCACATAATAATTTCTGAAAATTTATTAACTTTAGCACTCAATTGTGACTCACAACTCACAATGAAGGAGAAGAAGTACAAGGAGTTAAGGAACATGAAGACGAAACACCATTATTACTATTTACATCACTCTCCGACATCCCCATCAACCTAACATCTTTCAAACACACCGAACAGGCCACCACCGGCAGCTTCTTCATCGGCGTCAACTCCGGCGTAATATCATCTCCCTCATCGTCGCCGGAAGAATCCTCCGTTCCCAACCGAGAAGGTGAACTGTCCGGCGTCTCAAACGGAGTACCGTTTCCGTCGCCGTAAATTGGGTTAGAAATGTAAACCATTGACAACCCGCCGGATTCTTGATTTTCCGGCGACTGAAGTTGTCGCTTTTCTTGATTTTCCGGCGAATGTAGCAGTTGTTTTTCAATGTCGTTTAATGGGTCGTCGGTGAGTGCATGAGTGTTGAGAGGTGATGGAGAGTGTGTTGAGGAGTTGTTTCCGGTGGTGGTGGTGGTGGTTATATCAGCAACGGTGGTGGTGGGAGGTGTAAGTTGACGGCGGCGGTTGAGGGGTAAAGAGTAAAAGTCAGATAAGAGAAGTAAAAGTAAGCCAAGAAGAATGGTAAGAATGAGGACTAGAAATAGAGTTAACCATATTATGAGATATGAAGTGGTTTTCATGATGTAGCTTTATGATCAATCGATTGCTAATGTTATGTGTGTATGATTTGCAGGGAAAGAATGTGGAAGTGATGCAATGGTGGTAATGTGGTAATAATAAATGGTAGAAACAGTGTGTTTATGACATGTTTTTTCTGTTTTGGCGGGAAAAAAAGGGGATGTTGTAAGACTCTGTGTAATGGTTAACGCTCTTAAGGGGCATTTTCCGCCATGTGGACGATGACTAGGCAAGGGGTATTATACTAAAAAGTGGCGTAGTGGGATAATGCCCCTTAATTATTAATAAGAGAGAGAAATGGGGGAGAGTATGTGAGTGAAAAGGGGAAGATAGAGAGGGGCGGAGGCGTTATCTTAAAAACGCTCACGCCCATAACGCCCCCATAACGCCCTCGCGTAGTGGTGTTCGGGCGTTATAGGGCGTTTTCCAAGGGGCATAACGCCCATTACACATAGTCTAAGTGAGAGATGGTGGGTGGGATGGGAGGTATTGAAGTAACATAAGAGAAAAGAGAATGGTTGGATTGGTGGAAAATGGGAAGGTTTTTACTTTTTTGGCTTTTAAAGGTTTAGGTGTTTGATTCACATAATTAACTTTTCTTAGTTTTTTTACCAACCACTTCTATTAAAAGTGGCGGCTAATGAGCTGATGGCCTAATTTTTTTTAAAAGGTAGCTAGGTTAACAAGACTTTTAAGAGAGACATAGAGATTAAAAGGAGACAAGAAATTGTCTTTTATTATACAAGTAAAAAATTATTTAAAAAATTACACTAAGGTTTCCAATTAAGATTCAACAATTTGTCGTTTTATTTCACTTTTAAGTATTTGTTTATGATAGCTCGCACGAGCTGAAGATGGCATCCAAACCTTTGTAGTCGATGCACATATCACGTCATAAATTTTGTAATGTGTGAGCGGCGATTGCAACAATGTTGATCTTGACGGATGTGGTCAGGGAGGTGGATATACAGAGGTTGTGGTGGTGGTGTGAGGCACACAAGAATAGACAGAATAAGAAATTGAGTGTTTTGGAAGAGATCGGATGTGGCATGTATCATGGATAAAGATCATAGAGTGGAGATTAAGATGGTTTACGCACGTAATATGGAGACAAAAGACACATCCGGTTAGGACCATAGATACCATCACTAGGGAGGAGATTGAAGCTGGCGAATAGGAGTGCTTGGAGACATCTGATTGCACACTACAGGAAAATAAGTCTGTGTTGCATTAGGTCAAGTTGCATTAGATCTACTGTAATTTTTTTATTACATAATGCAAATGTTTTTTTACATAATGCAACTTTTTTTCAAATGCAACATTATTTTAAATGAGACTTTTCATTAGATCTAATGCAATTTCTTCTAATGCAATTGTTTTGAAAAGAAAATTGCAAAAAAGTTATAAAAAGATTGCAATAGGTTCAGTTTTTTATAGTGTTAGGGATATTTATGGACTTGTAATGGATCGGTCTTTGGGACCTTAATAAGCTTGTTACTATACTGATCCGGCCATGCCTTTGCTTAGCTTGTTTATACATTCTCGTCACTAGCTTCCGGATTCATAATTATCAAGCAACAAAACCACGCGTATGATACTCATAATTGTTTAAAGCCGAAAAAACTACATAAACAATCATGGCAAAGATTTTATCTACCATAAGCATCTCAACAAGTTAACTATGAAATTAAAGAAAGGGTTTTCATCAAAAAACACATCATGTTCAATAAACCTCTCGAAAATGGCGTGATGAGGAATAATACCGCTTCGGTAAAACATGATTGTCACTTATGCAGCCGGTTCTTCCACGATCACCACCACCAGCCTAGATAATGAACGTACCATCCAAGCAGTTATCGACTGTCCGATGCAAGATATATATGGTCAGATTCATATAACTTAAAGTTGAAACAACATTAATTAATGAACTAGATAAACAAAGATACAAATTGTCATAAACTTAACATATTTCCAAAATGCAATCAAATGAACAAGATGAAGTAAGTTGTTAATGAGAATGAAAAATTGGGTTAGGTTGGAATGTGAATGTGAATAATCTCAATTGTCCCTGCTATTGTTACTTTGATCGAGGAGTTTTACACCACTAGATGACGCCATGCTATCTCAAAAATGAGTCGCACAAAAACAGTTGATTAAACATACCAATTGCTCAAATTATATGTTAGTTATAAATCTTTAATATAATATAGCAAAACTAAATTTGTTTATGTGGTATTTATTAAGAGCAAATTTGTTTATGTAATATCACGAGAACTTCTCTCACAATAATAAGTTTTTATTTTAAATATGTTTATAGAATTTTTTGAAGAACAAATAAAATCAAGCATTTAATTTTTTTAAGAACAAATAAAATTTTTCATTCTTTACGTTTGCATGCTTTTTCATCAATGGTCCTTTTTTGCTAATTATTTCACAAAACGTCCTTTATGTTTATAAAATGTTACAAAGCTAAACCTTTACTCTAACCTCTGTTAAAAAATCCCGTTAAAGTGTATCACGTGACGGCAAACATGTCCATTTTCAAACCTTTTACAACTTATATTTGATATAAGTTGGGGTTTTAATCAAAACATAAGTTGTAAATGTGTTTGAAAAGACAAATTTGCTTTCACATGATCTACAAATGACACACTTTAACATGAATTTTTAACAGGGTTAAAGTAAAGGACTAACAATGCAATGTTTTTAAACACAAAGGACATTTAGTGAAAAGTTTAATAAAAAAAGACAAAAAATGAAAAATGATGTAGACTTAAAGATAAAAAAAGGCAATTTGTTCTATTTTTAATAAAGAGTAAACTGCAGTTTTGGTCCCTGTGTTTTGATGTCATTAACAGTTTTAGTCCCACCTTAACAGTTTTGGTCCCTGTATTTTTATTTTCTAACAGTTTTGGTCCCGAACACTAACTCCATCCAATTTTCCGTTAAGTCTCTCACACATGCGAAGTAAAAATGTCATTTCTCTCACTATTTTTGACAAACGACTTAATAAAAATGTTAACCTACATGATGACTTAGATAAAAGAGATGGAGAATTGACATTTTTACCCTTTAGATGTGGGGCGCGTGTGAGAGACTTAACGGAAAATTGGATGGAGTTAGTGTTCGGGACCAAAACTGTTAGAAAATAAAAACACAGGGACCAAAACTGTTAAGGTGGGACTAAAACTGTTAATGGTATTAAAACACAGGGACCAAAACTGCAGTTTACTCTTTAATAAAAGTATAATAATTTTATACTAATTTTTTTTTAAAATAATTGTGTTACAATTAAATGATGTAGAAACCGTTCGTGCTCCCTTTAATATCTTTAAAAGCAGAACTTACATGTTAGGTTTCAAAGCATAACACAAACCCTTCGGTTCAATATAATCTTTCTAAGTCGTCGAGTAATTCCGTAAGTGTAATTGTACAAAGTATAATTTTAAGTGGTTCAATCAATGTGCTAGTTTATAAGTTGGTTAACAATAACTAAAAGTATAATGACACGTAACGATAGATCATTATTTTTTCTGTTAATATGAGAAGATGAGTCGGAAAAATATTTATTTACATCAGGCGATATAGTTTTGACAGTCTGGGCTAACATCAACTCCTGATATACGAAAATTTTATTTTAACCCGTGCTTTTTTTATAATGTCTTGTTTTTAATTTTTTATTTACTTTTCAAATATTTTAGCTACTTGTTAACTTTCGTTTCTAAAAAGATCTCGTTACATCAAATATATTTTTTTGCAGTTTAATTGACATATCTATTACTAAAAACTAACTATGAAATTTATGTTTGTCATTCAATTTTTTATATATTAATTAAAATTTGGTTATTTTTAAAGATTAATTAAATTACAAAACACTATTAACTCAAGCATGGATTAAGAATGAGTAAACAATGACAAAATTAAAAACAAAAAATTTAATGTTTTAATTTATTTTCGTTTCAAGTAGAAAACAAAAAAAAGATAAAATGGGACTCAGTTTATGGGTGGTGATATAACAGTATGGTCGGCAAGGTATTTATTCAACACCGTTACGACGAACGAGACCTTATCACATTGTGTCATCATTATCCCAATTTATCCTCAAAACACAATTTCAAAAAGCAAGAGATCATCAGATACGAATGAATGAATACAAATGTTTATAATCACGCAAATTATCATTTGAACCATGAAATTAGTACACATCATTTGAATCTCACTTTCAAGCATAAACCTTTAAAGCCAATAAAATCAAAACATTAAATGTATAATCGATCAATTAACAGAAGGATTAAAAGCTCATCAGATAGGAGCGAAAGACTATAAATAGATTTATAATCACAAAATAATATCATTTGAACTATGCAGTTGATCATCACTTGAGCTTTTTAGTTTCTAATTCCAGATCTAAATCGAGAATAAAAAATTGAAAGTGAAATCTTCAATCGATATGTAATTGAAAATGAATTTATAACGATTGGCCTCATAGAGAAGATTAGATTTATCAACATAATATGATTCAGACATATGCTTGTCATTGATTTTGAATTTAATCATAGGCCAAAAATAGACAAACCTCAATCATGAAAATAAAACAAATGACAGAAATATCAATCGAAGGCGCACTGGTCAGAAATCAAAATACAAATTTGATTGAAAAACGGTTTCGACTGAAGAAGAGAGGCGATAAAACCCTAAAATTGGGTACGAATTTGAAAGATATTGTGCGTTTGTATTTATAGAGGGCCGCCGTTGAGGATGGAACTAGGGTTTTTTTTAGTGGTGACCGGTAACTCTAAATTGGTATTTTTTTTTCAATAAGAAAGTCACTAACTCCATTAGTAAAATTGATAAATTTTGTTTACCTTCTTAAAATATTAAATCTTAATGGTTTTAACTATTGGTTTTTAGTCGTAACGGTTTCAACTTTTGAAATATGTGATGGTGATCTTAACTTTTATCATTTTTACCGCAAATGAACCATCGCTAAAAAACTTAACGCCACTTAACGGCGTTAAGTTTTTTGAATTACATACCGATGTTTTTGGGCTTTTGATCGGAAAGGGAATACGAGTCTATTGGTGTTAAAATTATTTCGAAACGGTGCTCCAAACGTCAAAATTTGTACATTCAACTAAAAGAAGCACCAGTTCGTCATTCAGAGCATCGTTTCGATATAATTTTTGTAACAATCGAATCGTAATCTTCTTCTGATCAAAAACCTAAACGTCATCTCGGAATTAGAAAAATAAAAACTTAATGCCGTTAAAAAAATAAACGACGGTCCATTGGTGACAAAAATGATAAAAGTTGGGACCGACGTCACATATTTCAGAAGTTGAGACCAGTAGCGGCAAAAAACATATAGTTGGAACTGTTAGGATCCAATATTTATAATTTTTTACTAAAAACATTCATCTAATATGTTTTTTTTTACTTTTTAACTCCCTAGCAAGATACTAGAGTCAAAGATACGATTCAGAAAAAAAGGTAATGGTAGGTTACATGTCACCAACTATGAAATTAGGGCATTTGACGGGTTTCACGTACCTGTATTTAATGATATTATGGTAGCTCAAGTGTCTATGAGTCACCTAGTATGGTTTGGGTCGCAAGGGGACACAAAGGTGTTAGAATCGAAAATACGACGACGCAACTAACAAGAGACAAACGCGAAGACCGAAAGGAGCACATATGATCTATTATTTGAGTGTCTTGGTGAGTAACTTTTTTTACATATTTCTTTTGGTATTGTGTAAACCAAGAATCATTTGTTTTGTTCTTTAATAGTTACAACCTATTTTGTAATTCATTTGTTTTATTGTTAGTGATAATTAAGTGGTTGTAAATTTGGTGATGTGGTTTTTAATTTTTTTTTAGATTCTAAAATATGTGTTTATTGATATATCTTAACATATTAAATCTAATATTGTAGAGAATTTAAATTCATTATATAAGAATAAAATCTATAGAGAATTTACGCTAGTTATTTCAAGACCTGTTAAGACGACACTTTATATATGTTATTCAAATCCAACATAAAGCATTATGAACACTAAAAGAGAGTGTCCACAACATTATTATATCGTTAAGTTCCTTGTAAGAATCCCTTCCAATGTAACACCAGGCCCAAAAGCTAAAATAAGGCCCAATTCAGGCCCACAATCTTTTCCTTCATTCTTCATCTTCAAGGTTTCTTCCATCAAATACTCTAACACGTAAACAATTGTATTACTACTTGCATTTCCATAATCTGCCAAAGCTCTTCTACTTGCACTTAGTTTTTCTGGCCACAACTCGAACTTTTTCTCTATCCGATTCAATATGGCTGGCCCACCCGGATGCACAGCCCAAAATAGATCATTATAGCCAATATCATCATATCCAATGTGACGCAATAGCTTGTCACAAAATCCCTTTACATTGTCCTCAATAATTTCAGGAAGCTCTCTGTCTAGTCTAAAGCTAATTCCTTCTTCGGTTAACCTCCCATCAATGACTTTTTCGGTATCAGGTAAAAAATTTTGTATTGCAGTATGCAACTCAAACAACGGTTTTTCAGACTTAGTTGGCTCTGATCCGATAATCATCGCACCAGCACCATCTCCAAAAAGTGCAACGCCTACTAGATCATAAGGTCGTTTAATGCTTGGCGGTTTGTATCCGATAATAGTGGTTTCCGAGGTTGCTAACAAAACTCGACTTCCTGGATTGTTTTCTGCGATGTCTTTTGCGACACGAAGCCCTGCTACCCCACCCGAGCAGCCTGAGAAGTAAAGCATAACGCGGTTGGTGTCTGGGCTTAATCCAATCCCTTTTGCCAAGTAGATATCACCACCTGGGAGTCGAGCTTCACTAGAAGAAACATAGACCAAGTGGGTGATATCTGATACGGGTCGACCCCATTTCTTGATGCAAGATTCTGAGGCTTCAATGGCCATTTGTGTCACAGCCTTGTTGCAAATGTCAAGTCTTTGCTTAACTGTTGGCAAGCCTTCAAGTGCTAACTCAGGGTACTTATTGAGTATCTCTTGTGACATAACCACATACCTTGTTTTTACTGTGGTGGTTTTGCCTGTGATATTACACAAAAGTAAAAAAAAAAGAAACAAAATTAGACATGTTAAACATAAACATAAAAAATGAAGCTTGAAATTCAAGGATACATCAAAACCAAAGATGAAACACGGATGTATACATAGGCGAGTGAGCTTTCGTTTGAGTTCAGGATCATCACAATTAGTGTCTTTAAAATACCCGTCAACAAGCAGATCCTGCATGACAAGCTGATGAGGGAATGCTTTGCCAAGAGCCAAGATGTTAGCTTTTCCAACACCATTTTTCACCAAGTTCTCTTTATGAACCATTCTTATGCACAAGTAAATTGATAGATCTTGTGTAAGAAATGTTGAGTTGCCATGTACAGAAAAATAGGTTTATATAGACTAACTGGTCACATTATCTTAAGGTATTATAAATGTATAAAACAAGAATAAAGAAGGGACGTTCTTTTGGTTTTCTTAGTAACTATGGAGGGTTAGTTAAAAGGTAAGAACATCATGAGGTCATGCTATAAAGGGATGGTAAGTAAGAAGTAGGTAAATTGTAATATAGTTTTGTAACATTAGATTTTTGTGGTGCCCATTTAAAATTATTGCATACATTGGATATCTTTTATATTATCTCAAAAGTCAAAACTATGGTCAGATGTATGATAAACTCTATAATAGTTGTAAGATTTAAATTATTGATACACAACATCAGAAATAGATTGGTCTTTGCTTTGGTCATATGCAAGTCACCATTCTAACGGTGGATATTTATTAAAATCGAATTAAGTCTTTAATGTATAACGTATAATAACTTGTTCTGAAAACTATCTTACTCTCTAGAATTATAATAACTTGAAGTAAAACATATAGGAATGTGTAAACTTGTCCAAATACCCTCTTGACACATATTATATTCAATTATTATCCTATAAGTGATATTATTTTCATATTACATGTTACGTGTCGAATCTTTTCTTATGAATAAGAAAAAGAACAAAAGGCGTGTACTTTATACACAAAAAGAGACAATCAAAAGTCATGGGTGTCATTTTGATAACAACTAACAACATGGGTACATGTTAGATTATGATAGAAAACAACAAAACATGCCACCATACATAATTCACCACACCTATGCAATGGACCCTCTTAATACGTCTAATATCCTCAACTAGAACTTTCACTTTTGTTAAAAGACAATGAAGTTTATGGCCTCTAATTTCTCATCAACATTCACATCCACATTCAAGATGCAGTTACTATAAATACAGAGAATCTTGATTTATAAGAGTATAATCAAGAAACTATATATACAAAAAATCTTGATTTTTAAGTGCATAATCAAGAAACTGTAAAAGAGAGATAAAATGTTGGAAGGGAAAGCATATGTGAAGGATACAGATATGCCATTGAAGATGCAAGTTCATGCCATGGATTGTGCATCTCAAACTCTTGATCTTTATGATGTTGTTGATTGTACCTCCATTGCTGCATATATCAAGAAGGTAGCTTTTTTGCTAACATGATTTGTTTTTGTGATTTTCATGTGTTTTTTATGCTTAATATGATAAATGATTTGTGGGGTGGTGATGAATCACAGGAATTTGATAAGGTTTATGGTGGTGGATGGCAATGTGTTGTGGGTTCAAATTTTAGTAGCTTCTTCACTCACTCAAAAGGCACTTTCATCTATTTCTCATTGGAAACTCTCAATTTCCTCATCTTTAAAGGTGCTGCTTATTGATTTATCTGATAAGATAAGAACCATGAGAGAATCGTGAGAACCGCATAATGCATTTATAGTTATTGCTTTGAATGTGATACACGATCTCTCCCACACTACTTCTGATTATCTTTTATGCATTTTGTACATATATTTTGTACGCTTCTCAACATATTATTGGTTTTGAAACGAGTGTTCCAAATCATGTGGAGAAGTTTACTTTTGAATCTTGTTGAATTTAGAAACTAATCTTTATGCATCATCTCATTCTTTAAGGGGGATATTTTTCTACAATCTTCATTTCTTATACATATAATACTTGAAGAGATTATATTATGGTGTACAATGTTTACAAGATAACATAATCATGTCAGTTTTCGCCATTTCAGCATGCTGAAAGCACCACCACCTTCAACTAGAATTAGAATTTATACACTTAACTTTTATATATCTACTAGATGCACCACAGCAGTTTTTCATTTCTCTTTTCATATGCTGCAAAACTCTATAGAAAAATTCCTCAAAAATTCAACTTGCATACCTTGTTTCGGACACAAGTTCCATAAGCACATCATCAATTAATTTGCTCAAAACCATCTTCTCCAAATCTAAGACAGTTTCCTCAACTTCATTTACAGTACAACTATATTTCCAACCAATCGTACTCCATACTCCACCAATTGTTCTCAAGTTCAAATCCATTTCCAACAATCCAGAAACTGTATCTGCATTACAGCTCTCATTTGAAAACTTACTGTAGTTTCTTAAATTTTCAATTTTTTTCATAATGTCCCTCATCATCAGATCCTCAGAAATGCATACTCTTGATGGTAAAATGGATCTTGGAATCACCGGATTGTGTCTTTGGTTTTCGTCCTCCAAAAACTCGTTTATACAGTCCTGGAAAAGCTCAAAACTGACTGGTTCTGGATCTTGAAAATCTTTTATAGTCTTCAAAATTCTTGCTTTAAGTTCATTGATATCAGAAACATCATTTTTCTCTTGATTGTTTCTAGTTTCAGATTGATCCGTACACGTATTAGCATCTGTAACACGGTATGAATCCTTTTCAAAAGCTTCACATGGAGATTTCTGCCTCACATTGTCAATATCTGTACATGAGCATACATCAGAAATTTTTGTTTTGGTTAGTTGTATAAACTACAAACTATAAGTTTTGTTGCAAGGACAAAAAGTTCTTCAACTACAAATTTAATAAAGCATCAATCTTTATGGTTATGCATGTGATTTACCTTCAATTGTAACTTCAGAATCTTTAGTTTCTTCTTGATTGGGCGAATCGACTTGCACAGCTTCATGAATCTACAATAACATGTATCAAAGTTAGGATCATATTTTAGTTTTGACATAGTAGTGTTTTGATATTCAAAGTTGGAAAGAACTTACTATAATTGTCTTTTCAATCTTTGTATTCTTTTTTTGGTTATTTGACTTGTTGGTTGATAAAGCTGAAGAATATGTTCGTTTTAAAGTTTGATTCGGGAGAGCGCTTCTCTGCGGCTTCAGAGAACTGTTTTTTGATATTGAATTTGTGGATTTTGCTTTCTCTTCTGTTTTGTTCTTAATTGGTGATGCCATCTTTTGAATCTTGTCAATTTTCTTTTCAATTTCTTGTTTTCTTTGTGGTTTTGTAGGAACAGGAACAGAAGCTTTTTGCTTAATAGAAGCAGTATCCAGTTTTGATTTCAATGTCCCTCTACTTTTGACAACTTTATCTTCTGTTTTCACCTTTTCTTGATGAACTTTTCTGATTGGATTTTCATAAACTTTAACTTTCTGGTAATCAGGATATAAACCAACCCGCCGGGGTCTCATTAAAACAATTGGTGCAGCATCTTCAAATTTTTTGCTACTTTGTTTGATTTCATGCTTGCTGCTTCTTAAAAGTCTTTTAGATCGCATCATTTTGATGATTTCATCTAACGACATATGTTCTTGATCCGTCTTCTGAGCAAAAAGCTGTGGTTTCTTTGCATTTGGCAAATCAACATCGAAAACAGGCCTCGTTTTGCTACTTATATTCAACTGCTTTTTGGGAGGTTTTGAAGGAAACTCTTCTAAACCCATAAGTTTTGCAATCAAATTTGACCCTTTTGACTTTTCCTCTGTAGCCCTTGATGAAATAGAGTCTGAAGAAGTGAATTCGTGAGTCGAATACACCATTGAAGAAGATGTGCTTGAGCTTGTTGAAGCCATATCAGGAGACAAATGTAATTTCCTTTTACCTGCAGATCAAGAAAATCTATGAAATGGGCCAGAAAAATCTTTAAATTATGATTTTTTAAACCTTTCTACAAACATTGAAGATTGAGAACCAAACCTGCTAATCTTTCTATATGTGTGCTAGAAAAAGCACTTTCTTGATAAGACTTTTTTGGTAGCAAAAGATTTTGTTTAGAAAGACCTTCTTTAATCACTTCTCTAAGTTCTGTGAGGCAATCTCTTGATGACCCATTTGCTAATTTTCTATCTTTTTCATAACCCGAATCATAAATTTGGAAACTTTCAAACCGGTCCGAACCATTTCTGCTAAAAATTTCTTCGCTTGGTGTTTCTTGTACTTTCTTGAATTTCAACACACGTGAAGCTTCTTGCAATTTTCCAAGCATCATGAGAGATTCTTGAAGATCAAGAGTCCCTTTTAGCAAATCTTTTGCGATATCTTTCGGTTGAGTTTTGAAACCAACCCCTTTCGACCACAAATCGATAGCTTCATTCAGATTCTGATCTCCATTTTTTTCCTCAACAAGAGACATCTTTTCCTTATCTTTTGAACTCTTTGATTGTGTTTCGGTTCTTCGGTTACTCATTTTTGTAGAGTCAGTTTTTATAATTCTAATAGTTTTCCCTTCAATTACACCTGTTGGATCTTCACAAGTGACAAATGATCTACATACAACTGATCTCAGGGTCTCTTGAGGCATATTCTACTCACAGATAATAATTGGCTTGAGAAAGTCATAAACTTAATTAAAAAATATGAAAATTCCCATTTGGGTTACATTTGTTGCTAAATCATTCAATCTACAATTTTTAATCCAAAACAAGACAAATTTCAAAGAATTCAAAAGATTTGTCCGGCTTCATGCCAAACAAGACAAAAGCAAAATTAAACAATCATCAAATCATCAATTGCCGCCATTAGAGAAACAATACTGCTAATGTCTCCACAAATAGTGACAGATTTAAACAAAACCCAAAATAATAACTTCAAACAAATTCGGTAATTAAATAATAAGCATTTGATCCAAGAACTAAAATGAGTTACCTTTTTGAGTGTTTCTTTGCAGCAATCACCATTTACAAACCAAAATTGTCTCTAATGTCTTCAAAGATAAGAAATTGAGTGGTGAAAACAAATGGGTTTGTTAGATCTTGATTAAACAGGTATGAAATCAAGAATGAAGAGTAAATAGAAGTAATAAGCTAATGTAGGTGTTGTTCAATTAAAAACTGAATCTTTTCAGGTGCCCATGAATCAAGATGATGTTAAGAGCAAGTTTGCAAATGAAGCAACAAAAAAATTAAGGAGAAGATATGGTTGGGTTGGGTTGAATTGATAGGTAGGAACATGAATGTAAAACAACAACACTAGGTCAAGGTGTAGGGGTATATGGTGAGCAATGCAATAATTGGGGTTTAAGGAAATGTGTGATTATGTACTCATGCAGTAGTTGTGTTGTTATGTGTTGTGTTGTGTATCATCATGAATGAATTCAGAGCCCTTATTGAAAGTTGTTGAAATAAACAAGATTAATTAAGATTAATTATTTGTGTAAACAATCATGTTTTCATGTGATAAGATGATTACCCTTTGGCTCCTAGCATGTGATCATGGATGCCTGGATGGAGAAAGGAACTTTTTAACTGAAAGAGTGCATTTAGAAATTTTATTTATAAATATGGTGAATTTTAAAAGTTATTTATCAAAATAGTTTGTTTTTTAAGATTTTAATGTTTCTCTCTTTTATTGTCACCGGATATTTTACAAAAGGGTTTTAGATGTTTTTTAATTATTAAAAATGATTTCAATAAAGTTTTAGAACATGTGTAATGGGTCGTTTTACCCAACCCAAAACGTCTCCCAACCATTACATACAGGCGTTTTCGTAGTTAAAATCGTGTTTGGCACTTTGTACTAAGCGCCACTTAAATATGTTGTCAAATGCTGATATGGTGATAAAAGTGAGGCTCTTTATAATTTAGAACTACATATGGTCTTAGAATCTTTTGAATATAACCTTTTAGCTGTCTAAATATTTTTATTTATTTTAAATCGTTTTATGAAATAGATTCTAGACTTTTTATTTCTGGTATTTCAATAATTTAAATAACCTTTTTAACGTCTAACTATTTTTCTGTGAAATTTTTTTCTAAAACATATAAAGTAATTGCTTCTAATAACTAAAAATTAATACAACCTAGACACGCTAGACGCGCTTTTGAACTTCGTTACAACTAGATTTAAGACCGGGTCGCACGTTGCAGCGGTCGGGTCACACAGTCGGGTCTTGCGTATGTGACTTCGTCATATGCGTTGATAAAAAAAATCTCATTTCTCATACGTCACGATGTAAAACCATAATGTGAATAAAAAGCGAAGAAATATCAAATGTTAATTAGAGGTCAAAACGATAACAATATTGAAGTTATATTATATGTCAAAGTAGAGTAAGAGATCATTAGAATGACAAATTAGTAGAAATCGAGGATTTAAACCGTAAATACGTCAAAGTCAGGGATTAAAACCGTAAATATATCAAAGTAAAAAAATTAAAACGTCACACGACGCAACACGCAAGACCGGTGGAAAGCACCGACCTTGCAAAATAGGTGATCCTTATATAATATAGGAAAACGTAAAAGCTTATATGGTACAATTTTAAAGCTTTTGGCTTATGTGGCATAATATGAGAGTTTATCTCACAATAATGATTTTTATTTAAAATATGTATATAAAATATATTATAATAAAACTAATTACATTTTTGGTCCCCTAATATTTTGGAGAATTCTAAAAATTTAAGAGTATTTATATTTTAAACCCTCTACTACAAGGGGTGTACATGAGTCGGTTTATATTTAATAAGGTCTAAAAATAAAACTTATGGATAAAGTTAATAATAACATACAATTAAAGACCTCAGTGTTTTATAAATATACATAACATTTTTATACGATTTAAAAAAAAATAAACTACACCATAAAACTGAGCACTTTATGGTGTAGTAAATTTGAGTATAATATTGATATACTAAAAGTCTAATTTTAAAAGTATATCATGTGTTCCGGTTCACCACGGTTTTGTCTCAAAACTGATTGGAACATTCATGAATATCCTTAAAAGCATCATTTAAATGTTGTGTTCCCGAGCGTAGCGCGGGGCACTAAACTAGTATAGAATAGAATAACAAAAATAATGATTAGATAGTGAGTTACAATAACAAAAATAATGTTTTTTTAAAAATATAATAATGGAAATTGGAAATGTTTGGGTGGATTTAGTATGTTTCCGGTATGGAGCTATAAATGTAATTAAATCCCACCATTCCTTTGTTTCCCTCTTTTCTTGCTACACATTAATTTCAAACCCGACTTCAATTTATAATATTCGAATCCATTGATTGGTTTTGAATTTGAGCATCATTTATTCATTTCCCAAAGAATCTTGATAGTAATGTCGTTGGAGACAATAGTATGTCTAGGACGATCATGTGTTTTGAGACTTTTTATCTACCTAAAGTATTTTCAAAGCGTCTCTCGATCACCCTTGGCGTTTTGATTGGAATTTTTGCCCATAACGTTGTGTAGAATGCGTTCAAAATTGTTAAATTCCATATATTAGTTTCAATTATGATGTGACAAAGCATCTCCAACACAACCATACGAATGAAGTATCCGGATACTGAGGAGATGGAGATATAAATTTACGTTAGACATTAGTTGAGGAGGAGAACGAAACCTAGATTTTAACATGTGAAAATTTTCTCTATCAAAACGCGTTCTGTTCAAGTAAATAATTTTTTTAGTGATAAATAAATATGTAGTTTTTTAATGCATCATAGAGCCAGACTAAGATGATATCTTGTGCTTTGATAACCCATAGCACGTCAAACTAAAAGGAGAGGAGCGATAGCAGCTCACCAGAAGGTAACTAGCTATCGCCTCCGTAATATCTAACAAGTCGAGTTTTATGTCGGTATATAGAACACCAACACATAGAAAAAAGGCTGAAGAAACCAGTCCATGACTTAACATCAGTGAGTCTTGAACTTTCGTGCCGATCGTTCGCTTTCTCAATAGCAAAAGCTCTTCTCTTTGCCCCTTAAGTAAGACAAGACTACAAAGTCGGAAGACTCATTGCGTTTCCACATTCAATCGATCCGGATGATACTTGCCAAATGAAAGCGCTTGGTATTCTTGCTAACAAATATAAAAAAGATCTAGAGAAAGTACATAATAAGTAAATGAGAATGATAATTACCAAGAAAATAAAAGAACTCTTCTTTCCCACCAACCCACCACAATATACCTCTATCAAAGAAGTGAGTCAATGATCCAAAAGGTCCCAAGTTCAACTCCCACAAGCATTAATTTTCAACGATATCAGTCAATGATCCCGTTAATGCTGGTGAGCAAAACAGGTTCTATCCACGGGCGAGGGTTCGATACTCGATAACGGTTGCTACGCCGGTCTCTGTGTGGTTTTCTTTGTAAGCGTCCTGAACCACACAGGCCCAGTTAAAACAACCTATGTGGTTGGCTGACTTAGTTTAGGGACTCCCAATATAACAAGAGGTTGTGTTGTTACAATTCATGAAAGTCGCCGTTAAAAAAACAGGATATACATCTGCTCCTTTGGTGTAGAGGTGTGTGACAGCCGGTGGTGGGAACAAGCAGTGGGGTAGGAATTATGGTTGGCAGTCAATGGAGATGACTGATGAGTGTAGGATGGGCTTCTTTGACTTCTACAGGTAAACAAGTTTTTTTTAGTTATTTAAATTCAAGTTAAATAATACCTATACTTTTAAAATTATAAAAAATGAACATAATATTATATGCTCTTCTGGCTAATAATTTTTAAATTTAAAAGTCAGTCAAAGAGTATGAATGAGTCACTTTCCCATGCGTATCTACCTATTCTAATAATTGAGTAACACATCAACATGTCACAATTTTAACAACTCCACATAGGATTTTGCTTAGGTGTCATGCTCTAAATTAATTTGATGGAGAATTTTTAGACGGGTCATGGTATGCTTCATATTCGAAATAACCCGATATGTTTAAATTAAAAATTCACAAATTATCATCAATTATCTCCTAACCCGATATGTTCAAATACAAAATTTACCAGATCTATATCTTAACCCGATATGTACCAAGTATCATGAATTATCTCCTAATCTGATATGTTCAAATAAAAAACTTATCAATTATTATGATTTATCCTAACCCGATATGTTCAAATTAAAGTTTTACCAATTATCATTAATTATCTCATAACTCGATATGTTCAAATAAAAAAATTAACAATATCATGAATTATCTCATAACCCGATATGTTCCAATAAAAATTTACCAACTATTATAAATCATATCCTTTATTGTAACATATGATTTTTTATATGAATATATTTGTAAATATCCAAATCGATTTAATAAGAGATATGTTAAAAATAAATTTGATATGCAAATTGAGTTAAAACCTATAAAACTAAAATCCGTGTAATACACGGGTACTAATCTAGTTAATAAAATAAAAAAGTACGCCTCATTAATTTTATAACATATTTACTTGTACAACTAAATTAAGCCCACGAAACTAAATTTAAGAAAAAAAATGCACCCCACGTTCAAAAGCTCAAAAACAACAGTAAAAAATCAAACAACGATACAAATCAAAACCCAATCAAATTCATTTTAACCTCTTATTTGGTTGTAAGAAATTTATAACCTTTTTCTTTCTTTTTCCTATTAAATTTTCTCAAGAACAAATGCATAACCCATAAGAACCAATAAACAACATTTCAAATCTTGTGAAAGAAACCCAATAACAATGGAAGAACAAGAACCTATTATAAGCGAAAATGATCACGCTTCGCGCGTTAAAGTGAAGCGTCATGGTAAGTTTCTGATCATTTTCATGTTAAAATTCAAAAATGTTTCAAGAAACATGATTTTTATTATTTGTGCAGAGCTGGAACAGATGAAGGAAAGGTATGCTAAGCTTCTATTAGGTGAAGACATGTCCGGTGGCGGCAAAGGTGTTTCATCTGCTTTAGCTTTATCAAATGCCATCACAAATCTTGCTGGTAACCATAACATTTATAAAAGAAAATTAATTAAAGGATCTTTTTGTTCTGTTTTTCATGTTTTCTTTTGTAAATTTGCAGCTTCTGTGTTTGGGGAGCAACATAAACTTGCTCCGATGGCGGAAGATAGGAAAAGAAGATGGAAAAGAGAAGTTGGTTGGCTTCTTTCGGTTACTGATTATGTCGTCGAATTCGTCCCTTCACAACAAACATCGAAAGGCGGATCAAACAAGGAGGTACACCATCCTGGCTCGTATCAGAAATGGTTAAAATTGTGATAAAAATCTTATCAGAAAATCTTTCTTGCAGGTTATGATGACAAAACAAAGAAGTGATTTGAGGATGAACATCCTGGCTCTAAAGAAGCTAGACACGATGCTCATTGTAACGATTCAAAATCCCATTTTTCGTGCAATTTTTAATCAGTTTTTTTTCCTTCATGTTTTTGGATGATAAAGATAATGAAAAGAATATATTATTCAGGGTTGTCTAGACAATTTCAAAAACCAGAACCAATTCTGGTATGTATCTAAAGATGCAGATGAATCTGAAAAAGGCGTTCAAAGAAGCGATAAATGGTGGTTACCGACAGTTAAAGTCCCGCCAGAAGGACTCTCTGAAGAATCAAGAAAATGGATGCAGTACCAAAAAGATTGCGTTAACCAAGTTTTAAAAGCTTCCATGGCTATAAATGCAGAAATACTTGCAGAAATGGATATTCCTGATAATTATATCGACACTCTCCCTAAGGTAATATGGTTAGTTAAGGAGGCGGGTTGGACGGGTTGGACGGGTTAGGTAAAAACAGTTTGTTAAGTAGCCGAGATGGACAGGACGAGTCTCACACATGACATAACCCAAATCGACCCGTTCATAATTTAAACAGCTCTAATTATTTAAACTCAACAGAATGGAAGAGAAAGCCTTGGAGATTCAATCTACAAGAGCATTACAGTTGACTCCTTTGACCCGGGACAGTTTCTATCATCAATGGATCTATCAACAGAACTAACTGTTCTTGATCTTAAGAACAAAATAGAAGCTTCTATAGTTATTTGGAAAAGAAAGATGAATCAAAAGGACTCGAAATCGGCTTGGAGTTCATCGATTATTAGTTCAGAGAAAAGAGAGCTTTTTGAAGACCGAGCGGAAACCATTTTACTTCTATTAAAACAACAGTTCCCGGGACTTCCTCAATCGTCGTTAGAAATTTGCAAAATTGAGTCCAACAGAGTATGAACACGAAACAAAATTTCATATTTCATTCTCGTTTTCTTGATCAACCGTTAAAAATGGTGCTTGAATACCTGTTTTGTAAAAACAAATTGACCTGCTATCTGATCCTTAAAACACAGGTCTAAACTAGTAACATACTTATGGCATTTTGATCTATGTAGAATGTTGGTTATGCTATCTTGGAGAGCTATTCAAGGGTACTAGAGAGCTTAGCAAACACGGTTATGAACCGGATTGAGGATGTGCTCTATGCGGATAATGTGGCACAAGATCCATCATTGCTTGCGAAGAAGAGGACGATGTCATCACGAGGCGTATTGGATGAATCTGGCGGACAAGTATCGGGTCAAACTCCAGGTCAAACACCTACAGGATCACCCACGTCGATGACATTATCAGATGTTATGGGGTGGAGTGTGGATCAAGAAACAACAAGCAGCACATCTAGCCCCGCAGAAGATAAAGAAACCGAAAAATATCAGAGCAAATCAGCAAAGATTTTGGCAAGAACAAAAAATTCGTATATGGAGAAATTAGAGGCTTATAAACTAAGAAGCCCGACAACCCGTCATTAGTGGAGATTTAAGCTAGGATTAGTAGAGATAATTAACCGTACATTCAATGCAACCCTTCTTCCTAAAATGGATCATTGTACACTATTTTCCAAATATAAATACAGTAGTACTAATTATAGTAATAATAATAGTAGTGTTAAACCCAACTCTGTTTAAGGAGTAAAAATGTCATTTATTTGATCATTAAGCATAAACTCTGTTTGCTCCATACACACAGCCTCAATTATCCGGTAACATCATTAAACAAAAACCAAGGCACCTTAGCAAACTCGGTTCCAAATTACAAAAAAACATGAAATGAAAACTGTTTCAACTTACAACAAAACATCAGTTCATGGCATACTGGTAACGGCCGCATGCATGGCATCAGCAAGATGAGGCACGGTCTTTGAACTCAGACCAGCCATGCTAATCCTCCTGCATAAAAATAATAATAACTTTCTAAATAAACAAAACAAGAGAAAACAATTTAAAAAGTAATAATACAAAACGTGTCGAAATGATACGTGTATGGTTCGTTGCTTACCCATCTGAAGTCATGTAGATGTGATATTCTTTAGTCATGAAAGCAACTTGGTCAGCATTCAGCCCCGTAAATGTGAACATTCCGATTTGCTTTATAATGTGAGTCCAGTCCCCAGGCGTTCCTGCCACATGCGAAAACCCGCCACATTTTTTGCAAAATAAACATAATAAATGTTTCATTCTTTGTAAAAAAGATATAGTATTACCTCTTGCTTGTAGGGCCTCCAATAATTGCTTCCGCATGCTGATAATTCGATCGGCCATTGCTTTAAGCTCAACCGTCCACTCGTTGTACAAATTACTACCAAAAATACATATCAAGATCAAGTTTAGAAATTACCGATCAAAAAGATAAACCGGTTTTTTTTTAATAAAATAAAGAGATTAGGGTACCTGTCTTTAAGTATAGTTGCAACAATGGATGCACCATGAAGAGGTGGATTCGAATACATTGGCCTGATAACTAACTTAAGCTGGCTCTCTACTCTGCTTGCAACATCTGCTGTTTTGCAAACCTGTTAAATCAAATCAACTTAATTAATTGCATGTTTAAATACCCTTTTAGACCATTTCAGATAATCGACACTCACAATGCTAAGGGCTCCAACACGCTCAGCATAAAGTCCCATGTTTTTCGCATAACTTTGAGCTGCAAAACATTCACCACCATCTGCAACAAACATTCGAACAGATTGCGCATCTGTATCCAGGCTGCCACTAGCAAAACCCTATGAGAAAAATTGAACAAAAATATTTTCATTACTATAAAACAGTTGCATGAATAGACCTAAAAAAGAATTAAAATTTATGTTTACCTGATATGCACTGTCGAAAAAAGGTAACAACCCCTTTGATCTCATTAATTTTCTGATCTGTTCCCACTGATCAACGGTTGGATCAACACCAGTTGGATTGTGAGCACATGCATGAAGAAGCACTATTGCACCTTGTGGAGCATTACCCAAATCTTCTACAAGACCTGTTTGTACATTTACATATATCAATATATCATCGAGTTAATATCTAATCTAAATAAATGAACCGAAGGATAAAATAAAGTTTAAAGAAAATTATAACAGCAATCAATAGAAAAATGAGGCGCCTGGCATTGCATTTTGAAAGATTTTACATGACATGGAATAATCAGATTCGGATAATCAGCGGATTCAACAAAACGGTCTAAAGGAGATCAGTGTCTAATAAATTATAATTACTTAATCCATTGTAACAATGACCCCTAAACTGATTATTTGACCTCCAAATAATCAGCATAGCAAAGTAATAATGAAGATTATTATTTCATACCTTGGAAGTCAAGCCCACGTGTTGCGGGATCATAGTAACGGTATGTTTTCACAGACAATCCTGCTAAGGTAAACACTTTGGGATGGTTTCCCCATGTGGGAGATGGAATGTATATTGTTCTCTGAAAAAACAAAAGCAAGACAATTACATCATAATCTTTATCATTATTAATTAATTAATTTCCAAACATAATTGAAGTGAACAAAAATTTAATAATTTCATTTGCTTACTTCATAATAATGTTTTGCAAGAAACTCTCCACCAACGCGAAGTGAACCAGTACCAGATAAACACTGCACGGTAGCAACTCTGTTTTCGTGTATCGCTGGGCTAATATTACTCAAGAAAACATTAATTAACAACTTGATTTATTACAGTAATAACAAGCATTAGTCTTGTATGAGTAAATGTATTTATGTTACCTATCAGCACCAAAAATGAGCTTTGCACTACATTTGTTAAAGTCAGCAAGTCCAACAATGGGAAGATACTCCTTAACGCGCGATCTAAATCACAAAAAAAAATTAAGAATAAAGATTAACAATTAACAAACTTGAAATGAAAATTAAGTTATGAGAGTAAGAGTTACTTAACGGGTCATTAACAAGTTTTTGTTCTGCTTGTCTAACAACATTGAGAACCAAAGGTTTTCCTTCCTATCAATGGCAACAACAAATAAACTTGCATAATTAACAAAGCCCTTAATCAAATTGATGAAGAAAATTAATTAATATTAATTACCTCGGTTCGATAAGCACCAACACCCAAATTCAACTTTGATGGGTGTGAATCTTTGTTGTAAGCAACAGTAACCTGTTGTTTGTATCATCATAAAAAAGACAAAAAAAGTTGAGTAATTGTTTGTATCCTCAAATCAACTTCATACAAGAAAACAAAAAAGCTTTAACTATCATATGATCAACTATAATAGTGAGATGAAACTGATAATATGAAGTTGACTAATGAAAATGAATGATGAGATTTAATCGATAGGTGAAAATAAGTAAGTTGAAATTGATACCCCTAGTATGGGATCTTCAGGAGCACGGGCGATTTGGGAGAAAACAGAGGTTTGATGATCGGACATTTTGCTTGGTTTTGTGATCGATCGATTGATCTTGATTTGATTTGACTTGGTGGAAGATGGTGTTTATGGTTGTGAAAAAAGTTGGGGCTTTGTATGAAGATTGATTATGACTGTGGGCGTCAATGGTTTTACTCATACATCGTGGGCTGCACGCAATTGTTAGTCGCTAAAAAAGATGCTTTTCACGATATAAATACTCGATCGCAACACTCGCATCTATCGATAAAGAATATTTTCAAACGAATATTTTAAAAAATAGGTGATACTCGCTGTATCTATACCATATTAACATGCCAAGTTACGAACTGGAGGGCCAATGGGGTTAGTGGCCTATTTGTAACACAATTGTGTTAGGAGCACTAGGTCAGAGGTTCTAGTCCTGCTGGTCATAGGTGGTGGTGTATTTATTCTTGAAAAATCAAGGTGTTGTTCAAAAAAAAAAGTTACGAACTGGAGGACACTCATTTATTCATATCCTTAGTGTTGAAAAAAATACAAAATATTAAAGCATAAGGTAAATGTGCTATCACATAAAGTTTATATGTACAATATAACCGATGAGACTAAAATCCAGCTCATATATTCTTAGGTTAAACATTTTCGACAAGAGTAATCAGTATAACCAAAACATGATATACGCGTGTTAAACTTTAATGTGCGTTAAACTTTTTATATTATTAGATGGAAATTAGACTATTGCAAGAGATTTCATTTTTCAAATGTTTTCTTTACGAATTTGATTATCAAATCGATTAGATGTATACTTGCGTTCATATATCACGACATAATTGATAAACTAACATAACAAGGAATCGCATTGTTAATTGTTGACGCCGCAGCATCGTGTGAGTTTCCTGCTAGTATATATATTATTGTTCAACCAAAGTGAGATTAAGAATAGTTTACCCATACTAGTTGGACTAAAAGTCTAAAAGCATATGATGATTAACAAGAAGGTTGGATTGGTTGTTCTCCTCATTATTTGCATTACTTAATTACTTATGATGATCATCGAATGAACCTCCCTTGAGTGTTGGATTACCTTAAAGCTGTTATGAGTCATCTAAAACGTTTGCTAATGGTTGCATCTAGCTTCTTGATATGACAAGAAGAGGTTTTCGCCATCATGAATTTGAAATGAAGTAATCTCTTCCACCTAATTAATCATGGGTACCCTAATTGGTTTGAACTTGCTTCAACAATCTTTAGCTCAATTGAAACTTAAGGCTGTCAGTTTAGTTACAAGTCAACAGATGAGCTATAATGAAATGTCACTCTACTAGGTGAAGTGCTCACAAGCGCTATGCGTCATGCTATCAGTAGGGTCATAGAGGACTCTTGCAAAATAGCAATACAAATATTGTCGGTGCTATTTCACCGCTATTTTGATTATTTTATAGTGGTCATAGCACCAATTTTCAAGGTTTGAACTTTTTGGCATATATTAACAAGTTGATATCTTTTTTTTACCCATTTGTATCAATTGATCGATCAGTTTTTTTTACCCTAAACCCTACACCAATCGATCATTCTTCACTTCCTTTGCTGTTCGCTTCTTCTGGCCGTCCCAATTTGACAACTTCTTTACCCAAAGCACACCCATTAGATCATGTTTCTAAGTTTCTACTATAAAAAGTTGTCACCTTTCAGTTTTGAGTTTGGGTTTTGTTATGTTAATCTTAACTAGGTTTTAGTGTTTTATGGTATTATACACACACACATAAATTTATGCATGATGTTAACACTACCGCTCTCACCGTAATAACTAATATCTCAAATAGCGGTCCATGACTGTTAACCCTTATTTTTCCGCATTAACTGCATAGACTTTGTGGTAATTGTTTATGCATCCCGCCTTATATGTGTTGGTTCTAGCCTCACATGAGATGTTGAGTAAATTTAAGTTGAAGTAAAGTAAGACTAGATTAGGGTTGTCAAAAAAAGTGAAGCGAACAAATATCTTTGCTAGCCGGCCGATTTCAAACCATGTTAAACAAGTTGAATCGGTGAAACTAAAACTTCAATATGGTTTTGTTAGCACATGACATCTTGTTGATTAAAATTTAAAAATAAACAATCTTGTGTACTAAATTTCATTCATAACAAAACTATTGGTTAGGACTCAAGGTGGGTCGATGATAAGTATTTCTCTATGCCCAGATGTTTTATGAAGCTTATAAGCAACATGACATTTTGTTGTGACTATTTTTGTTACATTTTACATATAGCTCATATATGGACTTGCGGAATGTCAAGGGTTTAGAGTTTAGACTATACCCGATACCAAATTTAACTTTTTATCAACAAAACAACAAAAGAAACCCAAAAGGCGAGATTAAGATATAAGTTAATGGCGTGGTTGCTGAGTTTGACGTTGAAGGCGGGGTATAAAAGACATTGCAGAATGAGTATTGGTATAAATGAAGTGTAATGTTGGAAAAACACGTCTTAAAGTGTCATGTTGACATGATAAAATAGTGCATCAGAAACAAAATGGTAATGCAAGTAAAACACAGAGACCTCCTTCAACAACAGCACAAAATCTAAATTTTACACATCAGATTTAGTGATCTGCTTAGAAAGAAATTATGAAAAGAAGTTGTACACTAGTACTTCATAAGATATTATACAAACCAATTAATTAGCAACTTAATGGATGAATTATAAATAAGAATAATAAGGATATGTGGACAAATGATTAAGGAAAATCTGCATGCAGCTGAATGAAACACTTCATAATATACTTAACTTGTATCAGCATACCTTGAAAGCGCAGCTCTTTTTGGAACGGTACGAGAAACCAACCATTGAAATGATTCTACACACTTAACATTCACATCCTGAAGATTTTTGTTGTCGTGCACTAGCCACATCAATCGTATCCGGAAGATAACTTCATGACCAACAAGGCAACAAGAAGTAAAATATTAGTATTTGTCAGAGTTAAGTACGGGTCAAATGTCAGAGTTAATATTCAATTGATCATTCAACTAATTATTATAGTAATAATGTAAATCGTTGAATATGAATGTGTTATATGGTACACATTAAAATAGAGTTTGGGCTATTTTTAAGCGGTTCCCTTTTTAGGTAATTTTTTGTTTTGGCCTGTTTTAGATAACACTAAACCCAACCCGGGCCATTTTTAAGTAGAGGGGTAGAAATTGTTACTTCTACTGTTTCTTACATAACATTATAGCTTAATGTATGATTAAGTAGTGTTCAAGAAATACATACACTTCTTCCTCTGGTTCATTTTTAAGAGCATTTTTGGCTATACACTCGAAAGCAGCTTCAACGTTAAACCCTTCTTTAGCCGATGTTTCAAAGTAAGGAATATTCCCTTTTGAAGCACACCATGCTTTTGCTTTCTTTTCAGACACCTGCAAAGGAAAAAAATGTTAACTTTAACGCAAAACGTATTAAAAGCCTAAAAGGTGATGAAAATGAAAAGGCCATTTTAGTTACCACTCGACTATTGCCTCCATCAATGTCTATCTTGTTACCCAATACAACAAATGGAAAATTATCTGGATCAGCAGGACTAGCCTGAGAAAGAAAAAAAACACACGCTTGATTAAAAAATGAAATACAGTAATTTAGATCAACTAGCCCAATTGCGAGAGTTGTAAGTTGTTACCTGAATTAGGAACTCTTCCCTCCAATTGTTAAGACTATCAAATGATTTCATAACATTGACATCATGCACAAGAACACAACAATCTGCACCGCGATAAAATGCCACACCTAAGCTTTGAAATCTTTCTTGTCCGGCTGTGTCCCATATCTGAAACAGATCCCCCATATAATGTGTTTAGCATTAATTAAGTTTTAAAACTAATTATCAACTCACAATTCACAAGTAATGAGTTAGTTTATAGTGTTTAGATATGGTGAAACTGAGCTTAAATCCTTAGATAATTAGACTTTGCCAACACTCAAACGTCTTATTGGTTACCTAATATAATCACATCTTCAAACAAAGCACGTCTACAAAGCATAATTTCATACGATAACTAACAAAATTAGATATATGATACCTGTAATGTGAAAATCCTATCTTCAAATTGTATCTCTTTAGTTAAGAAATCAGCTCCAATAGTAGCTTTATACTGATTACTAAACTTGCGATTCACGTATCTGAATTAACATAATTAAAGCCCAACAAGATGATAAATTTGACATTATTAGGTTTGAAAATTGTAGTAAAATAAAAATTAGGGCAGGATCTGGAAATGAAGGATACTGATTCATGAGAGATGTTTTTCCAACGCTGTAATGGATGAGAAAAGAGGTTAATTAATTAAAGTGGAATGATTGATATGAAGGATAAAAGAGAAGACAAAAACCCACCCGCTGTCGCCGAGGATAATCACTTTCAGAAGCATACGACGACGGGAAGCCATGGATTGATTGATTCAGACCTTCAATTTCAATTTCAATTGCCTGGTGATGAAGATGATGATTGAATGAAAATGGATCTAGGGTTCTTTTACCACTTTACAGCAACCACGATTATGAGTAATGAATGTAGAATATACCCAGTCCCAGATACTCTGTTTTTAAATTTTAAATGATAATAATAATAATCTTTATCATGTATTATAACTACCTGTCGTTGTTAGTTATTTTAAACCCTCCGCTATTTTCGGAGAGTTGTTAAAATATCAAAACTTAAACATCTGTCTAAGGGGCTGTTTGTTTACCTCAACCATTCAACATTCAGCATTCAAAGCATTTATTTCAGAAAAAAATAGCCTCTAAATGATTCAGTTAAGTGTTGAATGGTTAAGAGACTGAGAGATGCTGAATAAAACTGAATGGAACATATACTAACTTTATACTCATCTGAAGTTGTATCTCAACATCCCTCTTATTGATGGAACCTCTTAATGGTTCAGACCTTTTAACCATTCAGCACTTAATGATTCAGATTTTGCCAAACAGCCAATATAAAACCCTAAGGGGCTGTTTGGCAAAATCTGAATCATTAAGTGCTGAATGATTAAGAGGTCTGAACCATTAAGAGGTTCCATCAATAAGAGGGATGTTGGGGTACAACTTCAGATGAGTATAAAGTTAGTATATGCTCCATTCAGTTTCATTCAGCATCTCTCAGTCTCTTAACCATTCAGCACTTAACTGAACCATTCAGAGGCTATTTTTTCCTGAAACAAACGCTCTGAATACTGAATGGTTAAGCACTGAACTGAATCATTAAGAGGTAAACAAACAGCCCCTAAATTTATATCACATCTCATCTACATACACAATCTTATGCCTTTTAGTTAGATCTTAACAATTCTATCATCTTTTCACCTGATTTTTATACGTATTGTATAATATACTAGGTTTAATACTCGTGTGTTACACACGGGTTAAATAGTAATATTTATAAAGAAATTATAACCATTATATTTAACATTTGTAAATATATAACATTTAAGGAGTTGGCTCCATCAACTTGCATGGTGAAAAATTTAGCTAAATTTTACCTCCCAAACTTCCTATTATAGAAGAAAAAAAAAATCCCTCCAAAAATTACCCCCTAAAAGTTTGATTTATTAGATAGATACCTCTTTCAACTCGTGTGACATTAGTTGTAATACCACTTCACACAACACATCTAAAAAATACCCCATTATTATATTATACTCTATATAACAACAACCACCCATGTAATTCTTCTAATATTAATCAATAATAGTTTTTCTTCGTGACATAGTTCTATTACTAAAAATAAACATTATTTTTAAATAAAATATCTTTCAAATGGTTGCCTACAAAGTCTTATTAAGAGGACCTACAACAATAATGGTTTAATAAACAGCTAGATCATTTTTATTTTTGTAACAGTAAAATGTAGTTTTATTCAAACAAACACTAATATCAACAAAACAAGGACATCTAAACTACTCAACTACAATTTAAAATCCAACTCTCCCCGTTACAATTAAGTTTTTTCTTTTTTAAATATCTATCCATAAAAATATTATTATTTTTCATTCCTTCGAAAACATAGTGTAACAGGTAGGATATTTAAGTTGAAATCAAAAGGACAAAACTAACACCAAATAAAAACTCCTTAATAAAATAAAAGAATTTCTGTTGTATAAAACAAAAATTAAATACAATCAAGCCCACAACAAATCATACTAGTTAAAAACCCAGCAACCCATGCTGCTGTAACAAAGAAGAAAATATCATCAACGATCTTTATACACAAACGCGTAAAACTGATCAAAACCCGTCACCAAAACCCGGGCCATCTCTTTTATACTTGCCCAATTCCATTTCACGGGTGTCCTGTCCTTCACCACTTGACCCGGATGCATATACCCCGTATTCACTCGTGGGTCGGCTATATTCACTGCTACCATATTCTTGTGTACCTAAACTCATTTTCCTGAACTTAGCCATATCCTCATTGTATGGTCCTGCATCATAGTCCGAGCTTCCGTGGGACCCATAGGCCGAACTATATCCAGGCCGAATTCCTTCATTTAGATCAGAGAGCGAGACGTCACCTTCCAAGGCCCGAACCACTTGACTCATCCTGGGCCGGCGACGAGCTGAGTGGCGAACGCAGGCGGCGGCACAAGAAATCATACGGGTCATTTCATCGTGGTTGTATTGTTTTTGCAGACGTGGGTCAACTATGGAGTCAAAGTTTCCATCCTCCACGGCTCGTCTGAGCAACGGTCTTGCCTGTAGTTTGATTTATGTTAGGATTATAACATTGCACCAAACACTTGTGTTTCAAGATAAAAAGTTTGAAACTTTCTCAACTAATAATAGAGCAGACAATTTCAAACCATTTTCTCATGAACAGGTCATTTCAAACTTACCCAATCTACTAAACTATCATCCATAAAAGTCTGAGCTGAATCAACAGGCCTGCGTCCTGTGATCAATTCCAAGAGCATGATCCCATATGAGAAAACGTCGGATTTGTCTGTGAGTTTGCCTGAAGAAGCATACTCTGGAGCCAGGTACCTATAATACATGTTGGACTTTATGTCAATAGCTTGGGAATTAAAAGAACTAGAGTAGTGATGACAGTTTTGATTGACTTATTTCTACAAGAGGTCAAATGGCTAAAAAGTAAAAACAAAAAAAAATAGTTCAAAAGAAACCGAGTCAAATGGTTTGAAACTTGAAAGTGGCATAAAGTGCGTTTTAGTGCATACAACCGTATAACTCATTTTATTTAACAATTAGATTATCGTAGGTCAACCCCACACGATCCGTTCAGGCCCCTACCCGTTAACTAAATCAAATTTGGAAGTTCAAGCAAAAAAAAATCTTACCCAAAAGTTCCCATCACTCGTGTTGAGACATGAGTGGCAACTTCAGAAGTAATCTTCGCAAGCCCA
The DNA here is from genome assembly GCA_030867185.1 of Tagetes erecta. NCBI lineage: Eukaryota > Viridiplantae > Streptophyta > Magnoliopsida > Asterales > Asteraceae > Tagetes > Tagetes erecta. Next base: position 4,616,760 of record CM061492.1, read on the forward strand.
AAATCAGCAACCTGTGAATTTAATCGAGCTCAGTGAATACAAGTTACAAAGAGGTAACATGCATTTCAACATTCTAAAGATAACAATAGGCTACCTTCGCTTCAAAATGGAAATCAAGAAGAATATTAGCAGCTTTAATATCACGATGAATGATCTTAGGATGACCTGCACACACACAAAAAAAAAGTTAACCACCATCACATTATCATATCACTAATCAACTTTTACTTTTGCAATTAAAACACAAATGAACTTACAATCCTCATGGAGATAAGCTAGTCCTTTCGCAGCCCCTAGTGCGATTCGCAATCTTGTGGGGAATTCCATTACCGGGCGATTCCTTCCTAAAATGGTTTTGTATTTAACGCATCAATCATTTATCTTAACGATAATTGTTAAATTAAGAAAATCCTAAACAAGTGAAAGGAACTTACCATGTAAATGGTACTCCAATGTGTTATTCGGAACAAACTCATAAACAAGTAATCTTTGTGTTCCAGTCGTGCAATATCCAACCAAAGACACAAGATGTTTATGATGCACACGACTAATAATATCAACTTCCGCCTGAAACTCGCGCTCTCCCTGTCCACTACCCGTTTTCAGCTGTTTAACCGCCACTTCCTTCCCGTTTGGAAGCACCCCTCTATGCACATAACCAAATCCACCTTGTCCAAGAAGATTAGCTTCTGAAAACCGGTCAGTTGCCATTGCTAATTCTTCATAAGTGAATGTGCTCTTCGAAAATCCTAGTACCATCCCCGGGGATGGCGGTGGAAGTAGGTCCGAAACACCCGAGTAATTTGAATCTGAACCACCGCTGATAAATGGCGGTGGTGGTGGAGGCTGAGGTGAAACAGGTTTAGGCTTAGGTTTTGGTGGTGGTGGTGGTGGGATTGTAACAAGATGATCGGATGCTGGTGCTGCATTTTGCTGCCATTGTTGTGGTTGACCGCCTACATCCACAATTTCAAAACATGTAAAGTCAAACAGTTACAATATGTTCTGATTTAATCAAGATCTTGAAAAGAAAGTTCATCTAAACACAAGATTTATGAAATTAACAACATGGGTTGGTAAAAAGTAACAACCTTTAGGCGGTGGTGGTGGTGCATTATGCTGCCATTGTTGCGGTTGACCACCAACTGTACATCCCCAGATTCAAAATTGCAAAGTCAAACAGTTAAAATTTGATCTGATATGATCAAAATTTTAAATAAAGATGCATGTAAACAAAAGATTTATGAAATTAACAACATGGGGTGGTGAAAAGTACCAACCTTTAGCCGGTGGTGGCGGTGGCGGAACGTAATAACCCACCGGAGTTTGACTTGGTTTTCTTTTCTTTTTACAGCAAATAAACAAGATGCTTAATATTGCAAGAATCAAAACCCCACCAATTGCAATCCCAACTACAACTCCAGTTGAAATCGCCGGTGAATTATCCGATGGTGTCGCCGGAGGACGGGAGGAAACACTTCTTGGTGGCGGTGGAGATGGAGTAGATCGGGTAGGAGACGGTGGGCTGTTTCTTGAAGTGGGTGGCGCCGGAGGAGAAGGTGGTAAAGGGGAGGTGGTGGAAGGTGGCGGGGCGGTGGATGTAGGTGGCGCCGGCGGGGAGATTGACGGAGATGGAGTGTCTGGTGGTGGTGGTGGAGATGAAACAGGAGAAACAGGGGCTGGTGGAGAAATGGCTGCCGGAGGTGGGGAAGTAGGGGTGGTGGGTGGTGGTGAAGTGGTGTCAGCGGGTGGTGATGTTGTGGGTGCCGGAGAAGTAACCGGCGGTGGAGAAGACATAATCAGTCAAGCTTCTTGATTGATAAATACAAGATTCAAGATTTAGTCAAGTTTCTTGATTTTTTTCAAAGAAACACATCAATGTGTGTACAAATACGCCGGAAAGTTGATTTTCCGGCGGAATTGTGACAGTGTGGAGATGTTTATTACGTAAAAGTGAAGAATTTTAATCAGAAAAAGTAGATTTGTTGTTCCACATGGAGGAGTGATTTGAATGCAAACCAGGTTGTACCTAGAAAGATAAACTATACCTTTTTTGCTTTGTGGGTGATTATTATATTAATTAATTAATGGTTTTGTATTTATTCTTTTTTGTAATAATAACTATATATGACTACCAATCTACCACTATTATCGGGTTTTAATGTTTAATGATGCGCCGACTTGATTAAATGTGTGTTTTAGTTCCTTGTGTTGTGTGTCATGACTTCCTTATATGTGTTATAATAATGAAATTAAAGTACACATGTTAAATCCTTATCATTTTTATGTCGACATTAAAAGTTATTTCTTTACATGCCTTCGTAGTATATATTAGCATTCACAAAAGCTTATTTATATCTCATTTTCAACTAAAAATCTTCAACATTACGTTCCCTATCTTTACTCAATAAAATAATCTCTTTTATTTAATTTGTACTATTATATTTCCATCTTCTCTCACACAAGAATTATAAGAGATGCATACAACATACCGTAAGGTAATAAATATAAAAAGAAATCACTATTCAAACTTTATATATATGTAGTTCTTATAATATAAATAAAGAAATGTATGAATAACAAGAGACTTTATGATTTTTATGTAAGTTTATAAAAGGCTCATTATGAGTGGTTTAATGTAATCATAAATCTTAGGGTGATGCTATAATGCTGCGCTAGTTGGTGAAAGAAATGTGATTTTTAATAATGTGTTTTGTTTTTCAATTTTATTTAAAATGAAAAAGGTTATGTTTTATGAAAGAAGCATGGCACCAAGAATGGTGAGGGTGGTGTGGATTGTTTTCAAAGGCAATTAAGGTTATTTGGCATCGTTGGCAGGCAGCCTGCTAATAACTAATAAGTATTAATTAGTTGCTCGCTCATCTTTTCAAAAATCCAACATAACCTTACCTGTCAGGATTAATTCTATATCATACATACCATGTTTTATTATTTTTATTTATATAACTTACTTCTTTTTTTATTATAATAATAACACTCTCCTAATTTTATTTTATTTTTCTATAACAGATCTTAATCCCCTCTTACATTATAGTAAAATATCATACAACTGATGCGGATTATGTAGCAAATTAATGCCGCTTTACATTAAAGCCAACAAACATCTCAATAGAGATTTCTTGTTCATTCAATAACAAGACTACATTTCATTTTGCTATTTTTTTTCTTTACAAGAACAACCTAACACCCTACCAAGAAACATTGCAGATCATGAAGCTGTGAATCAAAACATCCAATGTGGATCAAGAAACCGTTTCGTTAATCTTGTAATGGAGTGTGCCATCTAAAGATAAAAGCTTTTTAGGTGCCCGGTAGCGTGGTGGTGCCCGTGAGAATAATAAATGCACAAACTACAGAAAGTGAAAAAACCGACACCCAAGTGTTTTCTGTGTACATTTCCGTAGCGTCTGTGATAGAGAAACGAGTTCGGCTTTCGGCCCAGTTTCTTAGCCTATCTGCTTCTGCTGCATATAATGCTCTTCCCTGAAACAAAAATAACTTTTAGTAATAAATTTATTTATGTACAAAAAGGATAGTAAAAGGTCAAGTTCTTGAGAAGTTGACTTTTATATAAGGGACATTCTTTTACATCAGATACCAGTCTTCATTACCAAGAACATGTAAAAAACACAACATGTGAAATTTTGAGTGTTGACTAAACAGACGAAGAAGACAAGAAGTTTATGTGATTTACCTTCTCATCAAACCATCGCCCACGTCTTAACCATGCAGTGACCAAAGCAAGTAAAATTCTTGGAGGAGTTAAATAATTAATCGCTTTTCCGCTTCCTTTTACAACCCGCATTCGTGGGACCAATGTTCTTGCAACTGTTTCGGGCAACTCACATATTATGTTGAACATTTGCTTGTTCTGTATAGTGGATCCACTGCCAAAAAAGAATGAAAAAACAAATCTTTTTAGTGAAACCTTTTGAATTGAAACAATTACTAATCATAAACTGCATCTCTTTAATATATATTTAGGCTTTTTGCTCAAAGAAGAAAGAGCAGTATGCAACCATTCTTCATTCTACTAACAAGCTACGACAATTCTTTAAAACAATAACAAATTTCAAACTTTTCCAAAAAAAAATTGCTACTTTTGTATTAGCAACTGAAACCTTGTTGCTTATTTTTTACCTTAAGAGCAAGTCTGTGAGAACCATGCCTGGAGAGGCCGTATGAACTCCAACTTTAGACTTTCTGCACTCTTTTAATAATGAAGATTGAAGTTGTCTAAGACCACATTTTGTTGATCCATACCTGTAATAACAACATGATAATGAGGTAACAAGTTCAACCCTTTCACTTATAGATGATTCGATACGGGTTGTGCTTTATATAAAACGGGTCAAAGTAGATAAAACCCTAAAACGAGGGATCCTTAAATAATAGGTTGAAACGCTCAAAGACTATTTTCCTTGCAAAAAACATCCTAAATAGTTTTTCTTTAAGTAACAGATTATTATTGTAGTATATAGTGTTTGTAATCATAGTCAACACATTTTTATATATAAAAAGATCTAACAAACGGGTCAGAAGACTTTCGCTGTTTTAACCCAACATATTTCGACCTGTAGTAAAAACTGACCACTTACACGTTTTAACCCAACATATTTTGACCACCCGTCACCTGACATGTCCATCTCGGCACATGTAGTTATCTAGATAAAGAGCTTACACAGCTGTCAAAGGTGTACTCGATCCACCAGAGCCAGCACCATCCATGTTAAAAATATGACCTGCTTTATGCTGGTTACCCATGACGTGCATTGCTTCACGAGTGCAAAGTATTGACCCCACCAAGTTTGTAGACACAATCTATTCAAATAAAAAAAAGTTGGTTAAAGTAAAAAAGTAAATTAATATATTTGAAATTTGAGAGATATAAGTCATACAACAGTGAATATAGGTAATAAAACTGCTTTATAACAATGGCAAATCAAGGATTTTTAACCATAATAAAAAGGTTTTCAAGATGCATTAGTGCACTACAAACACGTACTTGTTCTATATCTTCATCGGTAAACTCCAACAATGGTCTGAAACCTTTGTTAGTCCCGGCATTATTTATCTGTAAAAAGGATATAATTAGTAATTAATCAAGAAAGTAACGTTGAGCTTGTATAATCAATCAATCAATCATGTATATCTCACCCATATGTCTATTGAACCAAGTTCATTAACCGCAAAATTGGCCAAATTTCTAACATCATTAGGATCACAAACGTCACATGAAGTGCCAACCACTTTTGCATTAACTAGGTTATTCCTACTTGAGCTTGCTTCGGTTGCCATACCTTCGTGCAAGTTTTCTTCAAGTTCTTTAATTGTCATTTTAACAGATTTTTCACTGAGAAAAAAAAATGTTAGATTTATTTTTAAAACAATCAAAAGGGGAACAAGTTTCATCAATTTGAAGAAAAAATTTTACCTTCTTGAAGCAATAACCACCCGGTCTCCAGAAAGTAGAAATTCGCGAGCAAGAGCTTTTCCAAGCCCTCTAGTACTGCAATCAAACAGTTATGAAGTTGCAATAATAAGGTTGCTATGTCATTCCGATTCTTTGACTTTCAGGGTCAAACATTCAAAATTGAGTATTTTCATTTTCCAATTATTCAACACGACACTCTATTTCAAACCAACTATCTTTCTTGCAATAAAAAGTCTAAAGAATTAAACTTGTATTAATATAGAGCATAATGAAAGACGGGTACCTTCCGGTTATGACAACATTCCTCGGACCAGCTCGACTAACTTCATCTAGAACCATGTTTGAACCAATCATGGTTCCAATGATAATGCCACCAACCCAACTATACCAAATCAAATCATTCATTTGACCATCTCCACCTATAATTAACATTTTAAGGGTTAATTAGTATACACATATTATCTAAACCAATCTTGCTTAAAAATTGAATCTTTTGCAGCTACAAGTTTTGGTCATTAGCTAACCTGAAAAACTGAATCCACTTAACAAAATCACTCCAGTGCTCATCATGGTCACAATATATCTCCCAAAATGAAGAGCAATCTACACATTATCAAATAACATTAACAAAAACCCCTAATTGTAAGTTTGTAACAGTTAACACAGTCATATCAGCAAAAAATATACATATTTTAACATGAAACCTAATTATAAAAGTTGGGTTTTAATCACAAATATATTTGTAAAACAACTAAGAATAAAAATTCAAGCTTTGGCCATAAATCAAGAAACCTGCTTATAAAAAGTGGGTTATACTCACAAACTCAAATGATAAAACAAATAAGTATAAAAATTCAAACTTTGGCCATAAATGAAAGAAGTTAAAAGAAGTAACCTTAGCTAAATTTTGTTCTAAGTTTTCCATTGATTCTTTTGAAATAATCAAAGACTTGACAACTCCCTGTAAACATTTCTTTATGTTGTTATTATAATTCTCAATCTTGTTCATGCTTCTGTTATGTTTGTGTCCATCGGTTTTGAAAGACCTGCAGGGCTGCAAATGCACTCTCCGACCAGAAAATGGCGGAATTGAGTCCCATAAGACTGAGCTCCGGCAGAAACCCAGATGGGTGAGTGGCAATTGGGTGGTTGTGTGGTGGAAGTTGGCCGGAGTCATGTCAAATTTGGCCATTTTTTGAGAGTTGATGTTGCCGGAAAAACTTGAAATAATAATAATAAGTTTCTTAAAAACTTGTAAAAGCAAAAAAAGTGCAATGGTTCAAAATATGTGGGGTTTTATTTATTGAGTAAAGAAATATCTAAAGATTCGTAAGAGAGAAGGAAGAGAGAAAAAAAATGGATAAGTGTGATGACCACACGTTACAAAAACCTCATGTTTTAACCACGTTACAAATATATAGAGTTTTTATATATTGTTAAAAACCACCCAATTGCCACTCACCCATCATTTATTCTTAAAAACCAAATTTTTATATGATAAAATTAATTTGCATGTTTGTTTATCTACAGTGTTTATGCACCACTTATTCTTCATCATTTATTCGTCAACAAAAGAAACACAAAAACATGCCATTCTTTTTTTTCTTATTTGGTTACGTAAACCATTTTTTGCTTATCAGATTATACAAAGTTCAAACCAAACAATTCTCTTATGTGAAGACACATGTTACACAATCCATTTAATATAAAGTCACAAAATGAAAAGAAAACAACATTAAGACATTTTTTATCCTTAATAAAAACGTTTATTATAATTTGATTATGTTACGTGTACACATTATTTTTAGGTTACGTGTTTCAATTTGATTTTTGAGGCCAATAAGAAACAATTTGATTTCATTTTCCGATATAATTTTGAATTTTTGACTATTCAATTTTAGCTTTCAACAATGGACGTATTATATGAGGATCATGAAATGAAATGGATATGGGTCCTGTAATAGTGGGCTAAAGTTTATTTGATTCAATATTATCAAAATTGTAGTCAGCCTTTATAGCCCACAAACTACAAGCCCAAATAATTATAAAGTTCTCAATGGTTTGACTGGACATAAAAACAAAAAGATGGCCTACGTGTTCCAGTATTTAAAAATCGGTTTTTATGTTGTACCGACTTAACCTTAGAAATGGTTCAACCGGTTGGATGGATTAAACGAAACGGAGAGAAGTGAGCAATGAGACTTCTATATTGAATTAAAAGGTTTAGAGACGAACTTACAGGTCAGCCTTTGGCCTAAGGAGAGCCGGAGTGATTATTGGGGAATGATTTCCTTGTTTTTTCTAATCTTCTTAAATTCATCTTCTTTGTTTCTCTTCACACCCGGTGAATATTTACCGGTTATATCTCTTATTCCCAGATATACAACCACCACTTCATCACTTCTAAAGCCACTCACTTCCTATTTCTTCTTTTTCTCCGCTCAGCACGACCATGTCCCGAGAATAATATGAGCGACTGTACCCTGATCATAAAAGACTCATGACCATGCTCCCCCTAACGTGTAACTTGAGTGGAGAGCTAGTGTCACGAGTCACAATCGAGACTAGTAAAAATAGCACGCGGACAAAACTAGTGGCACAACTATGAATAATTATGTGATTGAAAAACAACCACATGACAGCTAATTTCGTTGACGAAAAACAGCCGTTAAAATTTGTGTGTACACTACACATGACGCCGGAATTATTCTGTCCACAAATCACACACACATTTCTAATTCTTCATCAGTCTCCGGCGACTGAATTGCGATGCAGAGAGTTAATAAAAATCAAAGATCAAGATCTACAAAAGCAGTCACCATTCATGTTTCCGCTCAATCCGGCGATCTTCACCTCGTCCAGAAGCTTCTCCGTGAAAACCCATCTCTCCTCAACGATCGCAACCCTGTTGTAAGATCTTCATTCACTCACCAACATTTATGATTTGCCTAGTTACCAAAACCCTAGTTCTTGATGCCTTTGTTAATGTTCAAATCAAAAGATTGATGATCATTGATTGCTTCTCTGTTCTAATCATATTATTGATTATATGCTTAGAGTATACTAAATCATAATGATTATTTTCAGATGGCAAACACACCACTTCATGTGTCTGCTGGTCATAACAGTGTGGAGGTTGTTAAATTTCTCTTGAATTTGGAAGGATCTGAAAAAGTTGAGTTGGAAGCGAAAAACATGGTATGCACAAATTAACTTTGTTCATTGTTTGATTGTTTTGGTCAAGTTTATTAATTTTGTTTTATAAACTATTAATTTGGTCAACATGTTGAATTTGCAGTATGGAGAAACTCCATTACATTTGGCTGCTAAAAATGGTTGTAATGAAGCTGCAACCCTTCTTTTATCTCATGGAGCTTTTGTAGAAGCTAAGGCAAATGTATGTATTTATTATGTTTCTTTTGATCATCATTTTAATAAAGGTGTTATTTTTATACAGTTGACATTAACCAGACTGAAAAATTGTTAGTATATGTTTAGAAGGTCATACGGATTTAAATACATTTTGTAACTGTCACCCTGTTTGACTCGGTCGATCCTTTTTTAATGCAGAATGGCATGACTCCGTTGCACCTTTCCGTCTGGCATTCACTTAGAGCTGAGGATTTTTCGACTGTTAAGACATTACTAGAGTACAATGCTGACTGTAGTGCCAAAGATAAGGTATTTAATCATCTTTTTTTTTTAATTTGTGATGATAGTAAAAGTTGGACCGTGTTGGTATGATTGTAAATTTTATTGCTTTTGCAGGAAGGCATGACTCCATTGGATCATCTTTCACAAGGACCAGAGCATGAGAAATTACGGGCTCTTCTGACTTTGTATCTTGAAGAACAAAGAAAGCGTCGGGCCATTGAAGCATGCAGTGAAACAAAAGCTAAAATGGATGAACTAGAAAAGGAATTATCAAAGTTAGTGGGCCTTCATGAGCTTAAACTACAGCTCAGGAAATGGGCGAAAGGGATGCTGTTGGATGAGAGGCGTAGGGCTCTTGGTTTACGAGTTGGGGCCCGGAGACCGCCTCATATGGCCTTCCTTGGCAATCCAGGAACAGGTAATTAACTAGTTACAGTCCTTTGCTTTTTTGTTTAAATACAAAACTATAAGCATTCATTGCACGAAGTTTGTTCTTATCATCAAGGAACAAAATCTTGAATTGTTTTGTCATATAGACCGTTTTAGTTTTAATTCATGATTGACAATTTGTGGCTGGACGATGGGCGGGTTACAAAGCAATATTGATACGTCCAGCTTGAAACAGGGTTTTTCTAGTGTGGGTCAAAACGGGCCGTATCAGGTTGATCACAAACTCTTTTATGTCCATTTTCTGCAGTCTTTTATAATATTTAAGAAGTTAGTTATGATTACAAAAACACTATTATTTCAAACGATTTAGATGGTGCATGCAATAAAAAAGCCTTTAGGCAAATTCCAGCCTGTTTAACCTGGTCGACCCGTTTGGCTCATTAGTGATGAAGCACAACCCAGTTTGACCCATTCAAAAGTATTTTTATGGGTCGAAATTGCCATCTCTATCGACAATGATGACGGATCTTTGATTCCTTTACGGCCTCAACAAACAAACCCAAAATCTTGATTCCTTTTTCACCTATGAATCACACAAAAGTTTGTCATTTTATCTGGGAAATAGGTACTTCTATTAAGCTATTTATCTTATTAGCCGCTAATCGTTGAATTTTTAGGTAAAACTATGGTTGCCCGTATTCTTGGAAAATTACTTTTCATGGTGGGAATTTTACCAACCGATAAAGTTACAGAAGTACAAAGAACTGATTTAGTTGGAGAATTTGTTGGTCACACAGGACCAAAAACTAGGAGAGTGGTATGTAACTCTTATTCTATTTTCTATATTTTTAGTTCATCAAAACCGGTTGTAAAAAGACCAAAGTACCATTCGAGAAACATAATTTGAAAATTGAACGATCTCAACACTTGAAAATGCAGATAAAAGAAGCTGAAGGGGGGATATTATTTGTAGATGAAGCATACAGATTAATACCTATGCAGAAATCAGATGATAAAGATTATGGTTTAGAAGCCCTTGAAGAAATAATGTCAGTTATGGATAATGGTAAAATAGTAGTTATATTTGCAGGCTATAGTGAACCAATGAAGCGCGTGATTACTTCTAATGAAGGTTTCTGTAGACGCGTGACAAAGTTCTTCACATTTGATGACTTTATAACCGAAGATTTAGCCAAGATTCTTCATTTGAAAATGAATAATCAAACAGAGGGCAGTTTACTATACGGGTTTAAGTTGGATCCTTCGTGTAGCGTTGAAAATGTGAAGAATTTGATAAAAACAGAAACAACTGACAAACAGAGAAAAGAGATGAATGCTGGATTGATAGATCCTTTGTTAGTTAATGCACGAGAGAATCTTGATTTAAGACTCAGTTTTGATTGCATAGATACCGAAGAGTTGTTGACGATCACCGTAGAAGATCTACAAAACGGGCTCAGGTTAATTTCGCGATGATAAGTTATTCTTTTAAAGTTCTTTTTTGTGATCCGCTTAAATCTAGAGGAATTCGTTCTATTGTGTGAGTTTCGGTATTTTTGTTGTATAATTTAATATGATTATTGTAGTAAATTGGTGTTAGTGGGGGAGTTTTGATCTTGGTCTTTGCACATCTGAGTGCATCGGTCATAGATCGTTGTATCAACTGGAGTTCTAAAAAAATATAAAGGTTTTGTAGCTGTACTATGAGATATTATTTGCATGTATTTATGTGTAGTTTCTTTGCATGTATTTGTGGGTAGTTTATTGCATTGAATTTGTATGATTAGAAGTTGAATATGGGCATTGCTAATGGAAATATCATCTTATTTACTAAGGGTACATTTATATTGGAGTTTAGGTCAATTACTAAGTGTAAATTTATCAGACATTCCGTGGCCAAAACATGATAATAACAGTAAAAAAAACATGATAAACCAAGAAATGCCACTCTTCTAGAGGGTTGTTTTTGTTTATAACTTAAGATTGTGGGTGTATTTTTTTGAAACAACAAGAATATGGCTTGTTAGTCCTTTGAACCCAAGTCTTGTTGTATCTAAAGACAATTAAAAACACCATTAGCCAACCGTAAAAGGGGATCTTCTGCAACCAGTATCCGGCGTAAAAATTAACTATATGTTCTCTAGAGATGAATAAGTGGTAACGTGATGGAAAAATTAAGAGTTTAGAGATTTAGATTTTATGAAGGTGTTACGACTTAAAATATGGTAAAGAGAATATTACAATAGTGTTAGTATATCTCAAGGATTGTGTGTGAAAAGTGTTGTGGAAGTCTTGGTTAAATAACCAAAGCTTCCAGCTTAAAAAAGGCGTTGGAGGGGTTTGGAAGGCCATTACAAGAACTAAAGATGCACTCCAACACCATGGGTTTGATATCATTAATAGTTTGAACACGGAATTTGACTCAAAGGCAATAAAAGCGGCGGTAGACAACCACCAACTACATCATAGTGAAGTCGGATTCGTATGGAACAATTGGGTCCCAAAGAAGGTAAATATAATGAACTGGAGAGCAAGTCTAGATCGGCTTCCGACGTGTTTCGCACTTCAAACCCGTGGGGTTAATATTCCGTCAACCATTTGCCCATTATGTTTGGAGGTTGATGAAACCGTAGAGCACATTCTCACCTCATGCCCCTCTATTATGCAAGTTTGGAGCCTTATTGGATCATGGTGCAAAATTGGTCCGATTTTTGCTTTCTCAACTAAGGATCTACATCAACTACAAACCCACAAGTCGGGGTCGAGGAAATGGAAGAAGGTCTTGAATGCCATCATTCTCATCACATGTTGGTGCTTTTGGAACGCAAGAAATGAACGACTTCATAGGAATGGGGCGATCAATGCTATGAAGATTGTTGATGAGGTCAAAGTTTTATCATTCCTTTGGATCAACAACAGGGCTCTAAACATCGAAGTAGAGTGGAACAATTGGCGATCATTTGCATTAACATTGTAATTTCTTTAAAATCGTGTACTTTCTCCTAGCTTCTTGCTAGTTTTTATGAAACACCCGTTGCCGTTCAAAAAAAAAATTGCTTGTCTATTTCTAGATACCTGCACTTCCCAGGTTACATTCCTACAATATGACTTCCTCATTTTGGTGAAGAAGTTAACTTTTACCTTTTCCCATGTCTTTACGATTTGCGGAAAAATATTGCTTAGTTGTTGGTGCTACTTACCTACGTTGACAACCCAAAAAACAATGTCACGTTACTACTGTAGAAATACTGTACAAGATGCTCTTTGAACCTTTCGGCTTCCTAGGTGTCTTATAACTTATATACGGGTTATTAGTACCCACGTCATCAGATAATATTCTTTAAAAGTTTTATCTTTATAGTTGTTGGGATAAAAGTAAAAAAGAACGTTATTCTAATTGTTTCCGTCATATACCTTCAGAATTAGGGAAAATAATAAATTCGTGTATGAGAATGAGTATAATATTGGTTTAAAACTAGTGTAGTATTAGATTACATATAATGGACATGATAATGCCCCTTCACGCCCCCACGTGAGGGTGTTATGGAGCAATAATTCATCCGGACGTTTTAAATATAACGCATGCGCTCACTCTCTCTCGTTCCCATTTCTCTAATACTCTATCTCTCTCTCTCATTTCTTTCTCTTGGTAATAGTTGAGGGACATTATCTCATTACGTCAGTTTTTGATATAATGCATTTTGTCTAGTTACCATCCACATAACGAAAAATGCTCATTGGAGACATTAACCATTACATATAGTCTTAAGCAATGTTTTGAAAACCGGACCGGACACTGAACCGTTATTTTAATTTTAATGGTCGGACCGGGGTTGGACCGTGGTAGGATAATTGTATATTTATCAAAGCAATACCATAAAATTTCCAATTTAGACACAACATAAGTTCAATAATATTAAGTTATACCATATAATTAATAATCCAAACAAGTTCTAACGCCAAAAATCACCAAAAAATCATAATTTAAACAAGTTTTAACGTCAAAATAATACGAGTTCAGCATTTTCATCACTTAAAAAATCAACATATTGACTTTCATTACAAAAAACACAAATATAAATAGATGTAAACATAAAATTCATGAAAATCAAAACATAAAAATATATATTTTATGACTGACCCGGTTCAATAGCGGTCCGGTTCCGGTCCGACCGGACCGGTTCATACGGTTCTAAGCGGTTCAGAAACATCAATCAAACCGTGTCTAATTAAACCGGGATTATTAGAAAAAGCGGTCCGACCGGTCGAACCGGCCGGTTTAAAAACACTTAAGTGATACCGATTCGTAACCCCTTTACACGTATTTGAAACCTTATGTGTTAATTAGTTAAATATCTAAAAATATGTGATAAAAGATTATGTTAAATTTGTTTAGAAACTTAAAAATATAATAATTACAAGATTGTCAGAAATGTTGTGGAACATAGTAAAAATTGCATGTTGGTTTTTATGTGATCGGGTTTCGGATTATAGACATCATATCACACAGGGCCGGCTCAACCTCTTCAGGGGCCTTAGACGAAATGATATTTTTGGGCCTTTTTCTGAATTTCATTGTTATAAATTTATAATCATGGTTAAGAAGAAAACGTGCCAAATGATTTAAATGAGTTAACGTTGGTGTATATATTTACCTCTCAAATAGCACTATCAAAAAATCTAATCAGTAAACAAATTTGATAATCATATTTTATAATTGTAGTTTTTATCTTAGAGAGCATCTTAAAAAAGATACATTCTTGTCACGCACCTCTAAAGCTTGTATAATGTGTTACCATTTGGTTGTCAATTTGATGTGAAGTAAATAGTTCAACACGGTATTGGTCCAAAATAAACTAAAAACATGATTAAAGTAAGTTTTAAAATTATAAATCACAATGACAAGAACAAATAATGTTCTAAAATAATAAATTGCAATGACACAAATAGATTCCAATTTATAAAGCAGGTTTTAAAGACTAAATAGCTTTGTTTTCTAAATTGAAAAAAGACTAAGTAACTGATTGTTCTATTCACTATTGACGCTTAGTATTGGAGTTTTTTTATTGTAAATTGAGTATTGAAGATTTGAAGCCTTGAAGAGCAACAAGCCAACAACCTGATAATTTTTGGGCCTATCATGTAAAGTTTATATAAAACAAAAATCAAAATTGGGGCCCTTTTAATTTTTGGGCCTTATACCGAACTATAAATGAAATTAACTATGAGCCGGGCCTGATATTATCACATCACAAAGCGTATTTTTAAATTATAATACGGAGTAACATTAACAAATATTATAGTTAAGAACTTGATACCTATTGAGTAAAGGGTATTCGACATATACAAGTACCCGTAGTCTTATAATTCATATACTACTAATTAGGAAGGTCGGTGCCTTGATGGTTTCGATCTTCCTAATTCCACTTTGACCTTTTCAACTAATGATATTTCCTCAATCGAATTTAACTTTAGCATGCTTATGATTTTGACCTGCTGGCTTTAACTTATCCGACTTAGTTAATTTATAACTTTGACCCTCTTACTTTACTTTGATATATTTATGACTTTGACTCCTCTCCTCTGACTTTGACTTATTTGACTTAGCCAGTCTACAACTTTGACACTATTACTCTACTTTGATATATTTAAGACTTTAACCCCCCAACTTTGTCTTATTTTTCTTAGCTAAATTACAACTTTGACCCCCTAGCTTACTCAACTTTAACATATTTATAGCTTTAACTTAGTTATCTTTTTTACCTGTGAGTTTGGATATATATTCGTTTTATTAATATGTGACTCATTACGACTTTACACCGTAATTGGTAAAACAAGAAAATTTTTAATCAACACGTGTGATGAAGCCATATACGCATAGCGCAACCTGGTCTCGTAACTAGTTAGAGTATGAAACAAGGCCGGATGACCAAAAACTCTAGCTACGTTCACGTAATTACTTTCTATTTCAAAGTCTCGATCAATCTTGGACTTACTTTCGAAGAACATGCAGCAGAAGCTAAAAAGTAGATTGACATAGTCAATGAAAAGTGATAGGCTAAAAAGGTTAGGTTTTTGTTTGACCTATTTGGTTTCTAGTACACACATAGTATATATAACCTCAAAAACATAAAAACACACACCCTCATGTTTTTAAAAAAACATAAAACTTACTAAAAGTCACAAAAAGTTCGAAAATATTCAGAGCCATTTTGGTGACATGCAAGAAAGGATTATGAGGATGAGATATGAACTATGATGCATGGTAGGGTTAAAAAAATGAATGTCAAATGATGGATATATGTTGGTATATGTTTGGATGTGATCTAATCCTTGAAACCAGAAATTGCTGGAACTATTTCTTTTAACTCCAACTGTCTTGTTGGTTTGTGGAGGGTTTTGTATTTATAGTGTTTGTTTTTATGCATTTAATATAATGTGTTAATTTTCTTGTTGGAACCTTCTTTATCTTCAAAGATGCTCTCTTTCTAGCTACCTTACATCAAATTACTAAAAGGCCTTGAGACCTGATTATTTGCATCATTATCATTTATATACATATAATATATATTAATATATAGCATCAGATCGAGATATGGAGAGAGAGATGTTAATTAAGGTATATACACTTTTGTATGCAATATAAAGAGATGAAGTTGTTATAGAGACGTCACACGTATATATAGTAATGGTTGAATTAAGGTATACGACGACGTTGGGCATATACAAGCGTAGTAGCCTTAACGTGATATATAAAGTTTTGGAAATGCACGTTCTAGAACTTATTATTTGATATTTATGATTTGATGTGATGTGTTATAGAAACACTATAATTAAACTAGTTTTTTTTACTTCACGGTAGTTCATTGTGACTACCAATCAACTGATCAGACGTAATTTCAATTGTTTGACATAGCAGAGACTCGAACAAAACCACCCCAAGAGAAAAACCCATATTCATGAAAAAACGTTTTTACCACCATACCATAGGCTTGATAACAAGGATAGACGTACTATTATTACAAACATATCTATCTAATAAATTAAAGTTTTTAGGGGGCAATTTTTTGGGAGAAAAACATAATTAATTTTATAAAAGGAAGGTTTAGAGGGAAATTGAATAGGATAGTTAATAAAGACAAATTTTGTGATTAATAATAATTTACAAAATTATTTATAAATTTTTAAATATAATAGTTATAATTTTTAAAAAATATTTTTATTCAACCCGTGTGTAATACACGGGTGTTAAACCTAGTTGCCAATAATTTAAACAACTATATATGTTCTTAGCGAGTTAAGTATTCATTTGATCATTTCAAATGTGTGTAACTCTTTAACCTACAAAATGTGTTAAACCTTTTTATAAATGTAAATATGTCTATCTATATAACAACTTTAATTCAAATACGTACTGTATACCGCAAATTTTATATTGGTTGATTATTTAAACCGTTGGCTATATATATATTTAATTAGGGGTGTTCATTCGAATCGAATGCGAATTGGGCGAATTAGGCGAATCGAATTGGTCGAATTGGGACTTTCAAAAACTGTATTCGTATTCGATCCACATTCGAATAAAAATCTATGTATTCGATTCGATTAAGTTATTCGAATTCGAATCGAATTCGAATAGATTCGAATGTATTCGCTTTAAAAAATATAAATAAACAAACACATCAAGTAACAATACAAATGTAGCACCAACATAACATAAGTCTACAACATTACCCAAACAATGTGCAAAACATCACCCAAACAATATGCAAAATACTAGCACATCAACAAGTCTAAAACATGTTAACAAAAGATCTAAAACTGCATAATCAAACACAAAAAAGACTATAAACAAGTTTAAAACCTGTAGAAACAACAATTAAGCAGTTGCCATAACACCAAATCATGTTCATATGTAGAAACAACAATTAAGATTGGGTAATGGGTTGGATTTGTATATTTTTAACTTTACTTTAAGCCCAATAAATCATATTCATATATAGATAATTATTTAGATATATTAAATATATATATTAAAAAATATATAAATTTCTTATTCGAATTGGGCGAATCGAATGCGAATACAGAAAATCATATCCGTATTCGATCCACATTCGACTAAATTATTCGAATCGAATGCGAATCGAATTCGAATGACTGAAAGTCGATTTCGAATGACCTTAATCGAATTCAATTCGAATAGAATTTCGAATAATTCGAATGGTATTCGAATAATGCACACCCCTATATTTAATCGATCATTTTCAAATTATGAATTGAATTCAAAAGCATCTAAATATTTGAAGTTGTAAATGGAGTAGATAGATTTGATGCGCCTCATGGCAAACATGGTATGCATGGCAAGCTCATGCAAAATTAAATATAAAAAGATATATGGATGGTAATATATAGTTTTCTTTTATATATACATCCTAGCTATATTGAATTCGAATTAAAGATTTGAACATGTGTACCAATTCAGTTATAAAATAATATATATAATTAATGTACAAGTGAAAAAAATCAAACAATAATACAAAGTAATACTATCAAGAGGGGGATGAAAATGACAAGGCTTTGTGTTTCAAATCTAAACAGTAACCACTAAATTAATTCTATCGATCAACAATCAGTTTTCAATTCTCTCCTTTCCTTTTCATAATAAGCATCCGTGTATACACGGGATAAAAGACTATTTATTGCTTTTTTTATCATAAAAAAAGTTCAAAGTTAATTAATTAATAATCTAATAGTTATTGCCAATTAATATATATTTTTTAAGGCTAACATGATATGTAATGTATGTTATTTTCGTTTGTAATTTGATTATTATCATATTGTTGTGGCTACGCTATGCTATTTTGGGGGTTGTTTGTTTTGATTCTTAATGCTTCAGTTCAGTGTTTAATCATTTAGCACTTACCATTCAGAGCATTTGTTTCATAAAAAAAGCATTTGAATGGTTCACACTACAAAAAAAATGCCATTTAGTGGCACATATTTTTAGTGGTATTTAGCTTATGTGCCACTAATATACACTTTTAGTAACACTTTGGTGTGCCATAAATGGTTTATCTATATATGACGGTTTTAGTGTCACTTAAAATGCCATAATTACTGACATATAAATTTATGGCATTTCTTTTGTGTCACTAAAAATATATTTACTAATTTTCATCAACAAAATTCACCTAAAAAGTTGATAAGTTAAAATCCTACCAAAAAAGAATTCCACAAAATAGATCATAAGTTAAAATTAGGGTTTTAGTTTTTTATTCCTTTCACTCGATCTGTAAAAAAAACCTTTCACCCTCAAAACCAACTCAATCGATATTACAAGGATTTGGGTTTAGGATTACTGCACATCGAGATCCAGACGATTTCGTAGTTTCTGTTCATCAATCACCAGCTGATTAAGTTAGCTTCGGTTTCAATCATCTGATTTTAGAACAAGAAACATCGATTGATTGCGATATGAAGGTAAATCAACCAATAGTTTCATCATCCACACCACTGCACATCAAATTCCGATTTGGGTATAGCTTCGGGTAAGTCTTAGTTGTCACTTTAGCATCTTTTTCGATTTGGGTTTAGCATCGCACATCTTTCTTTTATGTCGTCTGTGTTTTCTTCCATTGTTAATCATTAGATTTTTTATTGAACGGATGGAGGATGGATTCAAGAAGTTCTCATGAATGTAAGTCGTTGACTGGATAACTATTGCACACGAGTTGTTTGTTAGAATGTCTCAATCGAATATGTAGAGGTATATGTGGAAACATATTAGTTTAAGTTGATTAGTTGATAGAAACTCAAATTTGTGTTGATAATTTGGCTGATTACATGAACTGATTCGAGTCACAACTGTGGTCGTTGAATGTGGAATGAAGATTTAAAGCCAGGAAATCCAAGTTAGCAGGCTGATAGAAATCAAAATCTAGTTGTTGTCCTGTTTTCTAAAAATTCTCTAAAATCAAGCGTGTCTCGGTTGGAGTCGTATTGTATATGGTTGAAAAGCTCCTTGTCTCTACTAAGTTTCATATTTGAACATGAAAAACTGATTTGGGTATTAAGTGGGTCAAAATAGTTGATTTCAGTGGCTATACAAGAAATTCAGCAAAGCTGATTCACAATAACTTTGCATCAGTTCTGTTCTTTAAAAATTTGTATAAAATTGTACAAAAATCTTGTAGAGATGTATTATATATGCTTGGAAAGCTCTTTGAGTCTACTACGATCCATATTTGAGTATGAAAGGCTAACTAAAATTGTATAGTAGTCAAAATGGTCGATTACAGTTTTGGTGCTGCAAAAAATGTAGTTCGTCTAAAATCAGGTTAGAGTAGATAAAACTTTCATCAATTGTTCTACTCCCTCTTGATCGCTCCAACTACTCCCATCAATTTATTTTCTAAGGAGTTAAGTTGACTAGAAGTGTTTCAGCATATATAACTTGTTTAACCCGTTCGCCATTTAGCTAATTCATATATTACTTGTGTGAAGTGTTTGCCATTTAGCTAATGTATATATATTACTTGTGTAACCTGTTTGCACATGGTTAGTAATTTAGAGTTGAAAAAAAACGGATTCTATGTATTCGAAACTGAGATTGTGTGCCATGTTTGCCTTTTCTCAAAACTTGAATCCATGAATCTTGTGAACGCTATTAGTAAGGGTTAAAAAACATAGTTTAAAGCTTGCATTCCAATTAGGATGAATGGATTATAGTTGGCTAATGCATATATTACTTGCTTGAGCCGTTTTCCATTTATCTAATGCATATATTACTTGTTTGATCTGTTTGCCATTTAGCTTTTTTTTTGAACAACAACGATTATATTAAAATAACCACAAGGGATAAACCCAGCTAGAATTGCTACATCATGTGAAAGTCAAAAGTGAAGATGCTAGTCTACACCAAAAGTGCAAATGAGAACTCCTTGGTTTTTATCTTGTTGACAAAACCCAAACCCGAAAACATTTGTACTTTTTTGCCACTTGAATTGTTTATTGCCTTTTAAATATTTATCCTTGTTCCTTTGACCAATATTATAGTTGCCCCTGTTGAGAATTTTTTTTCCCAGTGATGTATTACTTAGGCATTTAGCTAATGCATATATTACTTGTTTGATTTGTTTGCCATTTAACTAATGCTTATATTGCTTGTTTGACCGGTTTGCACATGGTTAGTAATTTAGAGTGGAAATTGTAAGAAAGAGTTGGAACAAAATGGATTCTATGTAACCAAAAATGAGATTTTGTGCCATGTTTGCATTTTATTAAAAAACTTAAATCCATGATTCTTGTGAACACTATTAATATGGTTTAAAAAACATGGTTTCAAGCTTCCATTCAAGGATTAATGGATTATGTAGTTAGCTAAAGCATGTATTACTAGTTTGACCCGTTTTCCACTAGCTAATGCATTTATCACTAGTTTGACCCGTTTACCATTTAGCTAATGCATTTATTATTTGTTTGACCCGTTTAGCTAATGCATTTATTAATTTTTTGACACATTTAGCTAATGCATACATTATTTGCATGAGTGAACAATAAAATTTGTATTACTTGTTTGACATGTTTCCCATTTACACTAATTATAGATTGCTTATGCTTGCTCACCCTTTAGTACTTTGTATTAACATTTAATTTCATTAATTAATACTTGTTAGGTTTCTCGTATTGATTCTTTAGCCCGTAACAATGAATCATCTTCAAGAAGTCACGATGATGAAGACATGGTTGACAAAATGTGAAGCCTTGGTGTAATAGAGATAACAAGATTAGTGGATTGCTCGGAATAGAGTTGACAACCCGAAAGATTCTTTTGACTCTTTGTGTAAACATTTGAAATATGTTTGAAACATATTATGGGTTTGTTCCCTAAGATTTCGAATATGTTTTGGATGGAAACTATAATTGAAGTTATGATATCATAATTTTACATGACTGTACCACTAAATAGTATGAAGATTTTTTAATAGCAAAGTCTATGCCACAAAAGCCTTTTTTAATGGCAAAATAAAAAGTGCCACTAAATAGAATGAAGATTTTATAGGTAATATTGTGGCACAAAAAAAAGTGTCACTAAAGATTTATGCAGGAATGAGTGACACAAAAAAAGTGCCACTGAAAGGCTTTAGTGACACAGTTTCTAGTGGCACTTTTTTTTTGTGCCACACATTCCTGTAGGGGTCTTTAATGGCATTTTTCTAGTTTTCTGTGACACTTTTTGTATGCCACCGAATGACATTTTATTTGTAGTGTCAGTTAAGTGTTAAATGATTAAGAGACATAAAGATTCTAAATGAATCTGAATGAAACATATACCAACTTTACACTCATCTGAAATTCCTCTTCCATTAATAAAACATCTTAATGGTTTAGATCTCTTAACCATTTAACACTTAATAATTCAGATTTTGTCAAATTCATGATAAATATATATAACTATAAAAAATGTAACTAAAGAAGATAAACAAAATTTATATTTCACCTACACAATAATATATGTTTTGGTTATAAAAGATTAGCAAATAAAAAGATTTAAAATGTTGTATAAATAAACCAAAAACAACAAAAGTAGTGACATGAAATTATGGCTAACTTCAATTCTATAGGTTCAGAGTGGAATGATTCTTTTAGCTATAAATTGTTTTGCCCTACTCTACAAATTGGTGAAATATCACTTTCTAAATAAATGGAATAATAATAATATTTAAAATTTATAATAAATATTTTTTACCATTTTAGGAATTCAAAAGTTAATTTTGTTTACCCGTTTTGCACTATTGAACGTACATTTTTCATGATATTTTAAAATTTTTATACAAGTATTATTTTTTTGGGTTTTACAAAACCTATTCACTTGGGTTACCTTCAATGTTATTAATATTTTCAACCATAACTGAAAAATGATTTGCATACCTTTCTATAACGTATTACATATATAATGAAGCTTAAAGTAATAACTAATAACTAATAACTAATGGAAGAATAAACATTAAAAGCTGTATTATTTAAAATTTATATGAATTCTTACCAATAATCAAATATTAAACCAAGCACTAACGACCCACAATTCTGGCTTCGAGCATTGTAATTTTCAAAAATAAAAAAAACTTAAATTTTCTTTAGACACTTAGCTTAAGAAATTTTTACTAATCAAATTATACTCCATACATATATATCATAAAAAAATTAACCGTAAGTAAAACAATTTATCAACCATAAATAAAACCTCATCCTTCTTCGGGCTGTAGGACTTTAGTGTTCCGCTCATTCCCAGTTGTAGGGATGAGCGTTTGGTACCGAAATACCGAACCGATACCCGTACCGTACCGGTACCGTATCGATAGATTCGGTACCGGTATCGGTACCCACTTTTACATGTTTTCGGTATCGGTACCGGTTCGGTACCAATATCTTAAATTTACCTAAAAGTACTTGTTTCGTACCTATACCGTACCGATAGATTCGGTATCGGTACCGGTACCCACTTTTCCATGTTTTCGGTATCGGTATTTTCGGTATCGGTACCGGTACGATACCAATCTCATCCCTACCCAGTTGTTAGATCAATCTCTCTCATGATCCTCATTCCTCATTCCTGCTTCTCAGTCTCGTGTGCTTCTTTTCGTCTTCTCGAATCCAGCACCTCCACACCACTTCCCATACCTTCATTTATCACCTATCACTTTAGAGTTTAGATCATCCCACTCTTGACGACCCTTATTAAGAAAATATAAATAAAAGAGTATATGCATAAACATCTTATATTTTACGGTCGAAATAAAAGTACATGTTTTAAGATTTTCCGTTTAAACTTAGTTATGTATGTCTAATCAAACAACATCAACATACGAATCTAAAGCTTGTTATTTAAAAAACCGACCAATTAGTATCAGAAAATTCAAATTTCTTTCTTTCTAAAAACAACCAATAAGGTTTCAAATTATATTAGTTTTTACTCGACTTTTTTTAACAATCAAATTTTGTTTTTTTCTTGCATATTCCTGTGTATTTAAACTTTTCAATTACAAAGCACACCATACATCTTCTTCTTCTTCTTCAACATCTCTCTCTAGAAATGGAGAACGGTTTCAAGTTTCGAATTTCCAAATTGTTTCAATCATCATTCAACTCTTGCCGGACTAAACACATCTCCGACGTCGCCGATCAACCCTTTTTCTTCCCTGAAAACCACCATCACCGACAACTCATCGACCTTTTCTCCCCTAAACCATGTACATCAAAACCCCACATTTTCCGGCCAAATATCTCCGACGATAACACCCTGTTTCCGGCGATTACAGAGCCCGCCGGAAAACCAAACTCTGTTTCAAACAAACTAAAAACTTCAAAGAAAAAGAAAACTCATCACCGGAAACCTATCAAAGTTCAAGATTTTCAATCAATTACAGATAATTACTACTACGATTGCTGCAGCAGTGATGAAGATGACGAAATTGACGATGAAACCACTCTGTTTTCATCCCGATCGTTCTCCTCTGACTCATCTGTGTCTTTTCGGAAAAACAGAGCACGCCAGAAAAGTTCTAAAACCGGTGTTCGTGGCGGTGGATGCAAGGATCGAAATGCTACTGATGTGGTTCCGATTAAAGGTTGTAAATTGGTGAAAGATAGTGTTGCAGTTGTGAAGAAATCAAGTGACCCACATGAGGATTTTAGGGTTTCAATGTTGGAGATGATTGTTGAACGACAAATCCTTGGAGTGAAAGATCTTGAGAATTTGTTGCAGTGTTTTTTGTCCCTCAATTCGGAAGAACATCATGAGATTATCTGTGAGGTTTTCACTGAGATTTGGGATACTCTGTTTTCTGACTGGTTTTAGTTTAACTTTTGTCACTCTGTTTGATTGTTCATCATGATGTTCTGTTTTTAGTTTGGTTAATTATTGTTATCCTAATTAATTAACTTGTTTAGTCATAAATAATCGTGGGTTTAATTTCTAGATTAAGTATTATAAAACTCAATCATCTACTGGTCGGATTGACATGTGCTTGATTGGCTAAGAAGCTGGTCCGATAGGCAAATGCTTGATCGGACGTTGATTGGTTAGGAAGCTGGTCCGATTATGACTTAGCAAATAGTTCGAACCAAATCAAACCTAAACCAAGAACCGTTTAAGAGGGTTCGTTCGTATGAACCGAGAACCAAACTGAAATTTTTACATCAATTATTTTCCGGTTCTTACGGTTTGGTTCAGTAACATCTAGCCATTTACGGGTTGAACCGGATAAAACAACAAATTAACTATTTCAATTCAAATCCAACTTGTTCTAAAAGTTTAGCGGGATGACGCATTCGTCGTCTTTTAGTTTCCCTCCCACCCAACGTGAATCCCAATATACAACAAAACAAAGTTACATAGAGTTTTTTTAAACTTTTTTATAGTAAACAGTTCAATTGATTCGAACAGTTCATAATTTGGTTCTGAACTATACCAAGAACCATTTATGTATAAACTTGTGGATCGAGAACTGCACCAGTAAAGTAAAATCCGGTTTCAGTTCTTACACTTTTGTTATTTTTAGTTCAAATCACTAATTGCTCACCCCAGATCCGATAGACAAGTGTTGTATAACTTTGATTTGTTAGGAAGCTGGTCTGATCGCCAAATACTTGACCATACTCTGATTGGTTAGGAGGGTCCTCTGATTAACACATGCTTAACTTTAATTGGGCAAGACGAACTATTAGCTTATTACTAGACTAACCTTGGTTTATTTTTTTGAATAATGTGATTATAACACTTAGAAGTCTTATGATTTTTATACTTAGATGCATTAATACATAACTGATTAAATTTCAAATAGTTAAAAAAAATTGAATATGTATACACAGATAAAACTATTCATTTATTTGAAGGAAAATAAAAAAATATAAAAAAGTGAAATTTGAAGACACACTTTTGGGCAGAGTTTGAAGACATTTACAAGGTTTCCGTGAAGATGAACTTTGGGAATTAGTCTGTGCAAAGGAATAGCTAAAAAAGAAAATAAAAGTACTTTTTCGATAAGCCAAAAAGTTGCTTTTATTCAATTTTCTTTTTTAGATGGTTGACAATTGGTGAATTAAAATCTGCTTTATATTGTAGTTCCCACGCCACACACACATACATACATACATAAATATATACACATGTATGCGTGTGTATAAATGTATATTAAATTGAGAAAATTCAGATTCAAAAAAGTCTAAGATAGGACATGTTATTATTATTAGTGATTTTATATTCCAACTTAAGATGCATCTATACGGCAGCTTCATTTGTTATTAGACACTCAAGTTTAGATCGTGTGTTAGCACATGAGTGTATGTGATGGCACTAGGATTGACTCGTAAAAATGATCCTTTTTATAAAAAAACAAAGAGAATAAGTAAAGTTCGTAACTTCGTAAGGAGACGGTACGTGTCAGTGATCTTAATGGCTACTTTTTGGGCGATTTGGTTGGCAAGAATTAACCTTATCTTCAAATCAGTATCCCCGTAAATCGATGGGGTTGTGAAGAAGATTATGGCCAGTTTGTTCATTTGGCTTAAATATAGGGCTAAAATTGTAGATGCGGTTTGACAAAATTGGTGCTTTAGTCTCATGTTATAGTAGGTTGTTTGTTGAGTTTGTTTGGGATTGTTATGTTCGGTCCTAGCGTCTTGCTAGTGCCTTGATAATTTTAATAAATTGTTGTTCAACATAAAAAGTATCATGTTACTTGTACAAACCTATCAAAGTAGTTAAAATATGTGGAGAAATGTAAGTTTAATTTTAAAATAAGACACATTATATTTAAAAATTTCAAACTATGATCTATTTGTCAATGATAATTTAACTAACACTTTTTATATAATTATATTTGATTTCTACTTGACTTCACTCACAATAAAAATTATGGCAAAGAAATGTAGTAGCGATTAGCAAAGTCAAATGAAAGTTTAGTATAAATCTATGATAATGATGTTATGTGATCACTTAAGGTAACAAAAGCCAATGTACGGGTTGTACGTCATCGGTTAAATTGTAATTAGTATAGATTATTATTGACCAATAAATCATATTTTAATTTAATATATATTAAAAATTCGTTGTCCTAAATATAAAATGATAAACATATTTACATCTGCTGTCTGTTCCATAATTTTTGCACTTAAAATTTGATAAAATAAGAAAATTAATTTGGCAATCTAAACGATATCAATAGTGTTGGCATCACCCTTATATATAGACAAATTTCAATGGTTTTTTTTATGATCCTTTTCGAAAGCCTTTTCGAGAAAACTTTTACATCAATCGACACGTATTATCCTTCCGATCAAAATGTCTAAAACATTGGTCTTGAATTTGGAAAACACTTAACGGCGTTAAAAAAATTTAACAACGGGACCAGTGGTTACCAAAGTGATAAAAGTTGGGACCGTTGACAACCAATTTAAAAGTTGGGACCAGTAGAAGACAATAGGTAATAGTTGGGACCAGTGAAAACCAATATACCTTTTATTAACTTGAGATTAAATACTTCATAATTTAAAACCATTAAAAGCATGTATATTAGGTAACGGACATATCAACATATCAAATTACTTTATTTTTTAAAATAACGTATAAATATTTGTTTGCTTGCATTATAATTTATATACATGACAAATGAGTCTAGTAGAACAAAACACTTGCACACAGTCAATTTATAATAAAACCCCACATCGAGCAGAGCTTTTTTTGCACTTGAAAACTTTATAATTTACCAGAAAACGACGATTATTTGTATTTATGAAATCTTTTTGTTTGTTGTTTATCGTTGAAGCATTATCGAATTTGCAATGCCTATATACTCAACTCTGCTATAAAATATATATATAGGACAATATATACGTGCGTGTCTACAGTTAATGTAATACCTATGACAAATTACGTCATTTTATTTAGTTAGATATAGTCAAACTAGTCAACTAATGAAATAAACAATAGTTAAAATACACACTTCTTGTTTACACAAAATAACATTCCCGTTTGAATATATAGCCAAACTCTTTAAAATAAGTCATTTGCACCTCTGAATTAGTTTGGCTAATAGTTATCCGTTAATTGTAAGAATTAAATTGACCATTTAATAAAAAGACAAATATATATCTTCAACCCTGGGTTTATTATCATAATAAGTACTCCGTATTATTATTCTAGCCCTTCTATATTGAGAACACGATTTGTTCAACGATCGATATCTCCAAAAGTGGTATATCGATCGATGACTGCTACCATATATTCTTATTAAATTGAAAATGTACATTTTTTGTTATGCTATAAAAAAGTTTGATGTTATTGAAATTTCACTTTCGTATTTTTCTTAAATTTTTTGATAATATAGAAAGTAGTCACCATGTAATCAATGAGACATTCAATTAAAAGGGCAGGTGTCAGTCAACAATTAGTTTGGTACTATATTTACAATTTTATTTAATAATGAGTTACAAAAGCTAGTGGAGTAATTAGCTGATTTAAACATTTCTCGGATGATTAACTGACAGTTAAACTAACCAGGGGTGTGAATGACTTAAGTTAGAAAGTCTGGAGTTGTAAAGAGTCTAAATATTTAAGCGGAATTTCAAAGTGTTATTTGATGTAAGTCACATGGGTGTAAACCACACGAGTAATTTTGGTGTAAACCATTGTAGAGTGATCATATGTTGTGTGCAATGTTGTCCGTCCTTAGCGAAACTTGTTCAACTATGTTATTTGTAATATTGTCGTTGATTATTTGTAGCTCAAAAAGCACAACTTTATTCTGTTTAAGACAAATTACGGTGGAGTGGTTACCAATTAGTTCATTACTACGACATGTGCTGGTGGTCTTTTGGTTACTGTTACCGGCACCTGATGGTATGGTATAAAGCTACGTGACATTTAGATGACTAGTTCAAACCAAGGAGGTTTTACAACCATTAACATGGGTGTCATTGAGCTTTCTTCGAATGTCAAACTAATTATCGAAGATTGAAAACTCATATGAGGTATGGACATACATAGGCTACCAAGAGGTATGCCGGTGAACCCGAATTAATTAACATTGCCGCAAAAAAAGTTCACTAGGACGTGTTATCCCATGAGATGGATGCAAAAAGTTCACTGCCATGGTCTAATACCATATTATTATTATTTTAGACAACAAAACGAATAAAACCCGGCCGGTCATTCGTGTTAACCCATATACTTAAAACAATCACCTAATTAACAATCAAGATACCGTCAAACTGTAACATGTTGCTCAGTCTAAAGTCAGTAACTTAAAATAGGCCTGGTACATGTGAAAAATGTTACCCTTAGCTAGAATCTTATGAAAAAGTGTGTCCCTAAATTAACACAAGGGGTTGATAGAACAGGTTGTAGGTCAACGTACAAGTACTTATATATATGCAAAGAACCAAAAACAAAACAAGAAACTATCTAGTATCTACAATAAGAAAAACAATATATCAAGTCAGGTGATCACACTACATGTTATTGATGCTGGGAGATTTTTTTGAAAAAGAAATGTATTAGATTCAAATTTAAATAGTTATACCTGATCGTTTCGTTTCCTTGATAAGAGATTCACAACGAGCTAGATCGAAAATATCTTAAATAGAGATAGCATAAAAAGAGATATGGATACTTAGGGTTGCGTATTTAACAATGAAAGTGTTAGTTAGAAATTAAGTGAAAACTTATCCCGTATATGTGGATGAAGCAATTACGAGGTGATTTATAAGTAAGAAGTCAACGGTGTGTTAAATTAGATGTTTTAAATCTACTAATTAATTCGGTAAGCTTTCATAGAATGACGTAATTAGTAGTAACAACGTAACACCTGGTCACACTTTAGTAAAGATATCATAATAAAATTCTACTTCTATTGGTTTCTTGTCATGACTTCATGAAAACCACCAGTCAAACGTAAGCTATGTTTTTAAAACATGTTTTCCTGTCGTAACCGACAATATCGATTAGCCCCAATGTTCAACCCCGATATCTCACCTCTAATGGGCTAACTTTTCGAATATAAAAAAGAATTATTGGGTTTAACTAAACATAGATAAATAATGTGTTTTACTCAAAATTTAAATAAAGGATAAAAAATAATGATTGGGGACACTTTTTATTCTGTAAAGAAAATATTCATAGAATGTGGTTAACTTAACATGTAGTTTCCGTTAATATTACGCAGTGAAAGTGAAATATCACTAGATAAACAGTGCTACATATAATAATAGTAATAATCAATAAAATAAATATAATATAATAATATAACAATAATAAATAAATAAATAAATAATTCATAGTGAATAGTCATTATAATTCATGTGGAGCCAAGGCCATGAAAATGATATGTGCAAATATTTGTGGAAAATAAAATTGTCCACACATGTATCGCTTGATTAGTCTATTTATACTTGCTTTTAAGAAAAAGTTATACTTACAAGCTTGAATCATATAAGATATTAAGAGCAAAGAGATTACTAAAATATTGTAAAAATAAAAAAAGAAAAATGACCGTAAAGAAAACGCTTTAACATTTGTTGAGTGTTTTTGCTAGAAGACCGTCGTGAAATCACAAAAATATATAACAAATGTGAGACGATGCTATGAGATTGAGATTACAAGTGCTATCGGATGAGTGTTAGCTAAAGAACGTACACTTGACAATAACTTTAGCTAGGTTCGTGGGCGTGTCTTCAAGTATGGTGTAATTTGATAAAATTAAGGTGGCTATGAAGTGACAAAGTGGTATTGACAAGAAAACACTAGCTCACCCGTTTAATTGATGATGGTAGTTAAGTGCACTCGAAGTTGCTTCAAAATCAGTGAGATGATAAAAGTTGCATTACTTTGAATGATAGATAAAAGTAGTTGCATAACTTCGGCTTGATTGATAAAACTTTGATATAGATAAAGTCATTCTTATTCGAATTTGAATCGAATAAGAATTTAGGTTTGAAAATTCCAAATTCATCCAATTCGTATAAGCGTATGTATACTTAAAATCTTTTTAGAGAGTAATAAAATGAGACTAAATGTGAAGTGAACGAGTAACTTGGTTTTAATCTCGAGCATATATTAGTCTTGTTGGAGTATTTGCGACCATCCAACTTGTCTAGTTTTTTATCGTAAAATTATATGGTGTTTCCTTGGTATAAGCTTCCGGTCTCGTCCCATCAATCGTGCAGTAGATTTTGTTCATGTGAGTGGTTTTTTTATTATCTTATTATTATTGTTTACTTGGTTGATTTAGGAGTTTGAGGGGGGTTACCCATTAATTTTATTTATGAGATATAATTACAAATTAAAACCTATAAATAAATTCAATGTATACAGTATATTTATATAAGGATGAATGTGTAATAAAATGTGAAAAAAAATTTGGATGGTTTGGAAATTTAAAAAAAAAAAGATATAATGTCTATAGAAGTAGAAAAAGATAGAATGTCTGCAAAAATAAATATGTCAGTGTGTTTGCATCTATATATATCTCTACCGGAAGAATCTGTAAATCCTGCTAATTGCTAATTGGATGGTTTCGATTTTGGGAAACCGGGTCAAGAATTGACCCGTTTACTCATTTTCAAAATATATTTCTTTTTTTGTTTTCTTCTTTGGGTTGTACACTAATATTTTCAGTTTGTAACTGAGGACGAACCAAGTTAAATTTGATCATTTGATTCAGTTGAGTTATAGCGTTATACTCTTTTCGTATAGTTTAGAAAACTTCAAATCACTTGTGCTTTGCGAGCTAGTCAGTTTCTTTTATGTATGGGTTGATGCCTTCCTTGAGCGTCAACTTATTAAGAGGTATATCCTTAAACTCGAATTGACATTACCGTTAAAAAAAGTTACCTGAACAAGCCAAAACCATTAGACCAAGACAGATACTGAATCATTTTTAGATTGGATCACATATAAAGGTATCTGATAAATTAAAGAGTTCATATATGTTCAGCAGTTCAGGTCCAAAGGACCCATTTTTAAACCCAGGCCCATACATGTATTGTAATTGCATAAAGGTCTATTACCATGCTGATGGGCCTTGTTACTTATAACAAACTGACAATAAAAGGTGTTTAACTCATTTTATTATGTGATCACATTTATTATTTTGTTATTTGTTTTTAGCCCGTATTACGATCTCGTAAAATAGTTTCCTATAAAGTTTAGCCGTTACACGTACAGCAAAGGGTTTATAAATTAAATAGGACATGCTAGTGATTTTTATAGATGACAGAAAATGTTTTATAGATCCCCATAAGAATATGTTCGATTAGTTATCGGCCCGCATCGGCTTCTCAAAATTTATTAAATTCAATATAGTGTCATGAACACTATTTACACACTTACATAGTCAAGGTCTGGAATCAACGTATTGATGCTTGTTTATCCTATGCAGTCTTATGGCAAATATAGTTATATCGCAATGACTGGAATTAAACGTGTTAATATTGGTGTTTTCGGTGTTCTTTAAATAAAAACATTCATTGTTGTTAAAAAAAAATTAAAATTTATTATGACACAGAGAAATGGTATGTAAGTCAAAGTGGTCCGCTTTATTAATTACTTAATACTATAAAAATGAAGACTAGTCTAACATTGACTTTTATTACACACAAAGACAAATTGGAACTATTTCATTTCATAAAAATATTGACAAAACTTGCCATATATAAAACTGAATATATTTAGTAACAAATTAAGATAAACTCACTTCTAAATCAGCGTTTTGGCTATAATTGTTATGATATTTAACATGTTCTTTTATTATCGTTACTAGTTTAGTGCCCGCGCTACGCTCGGGAACACAATTCAAGTGATGCTTTATAGATGTTCATGAATATATGCCATTCAGTTTTGAGACAAAACCGGGTAAAACGGAACACATGATATATTTCTAAAATTTAGATTTTTAGTATAGCAATATTATACTCAAATTAAAGAGAATAAAGTGCTTAGTTTTATGGTGTAGTTTATTATTATTTTTTTCATGATTTAATCATATAAAAATGTTATGTATATTTATAAAACACCAAGGTCTTTAAATGTATGTTATTATTAACTTTATCTATAAGTTTCATTTTTGAACCCTATTAAATATAAACCGACTCACGTACACCCCTTGTAGTAAAGGGCTAAAAATATAAATACTCCTAAATTTTTCATAACTCTCCAAAATATTAGGGGACCAAAAATGTAATTAATTTTATTATAATAAATTTTATATACATATTTTAAATAAAAAATCATTATTGTGAGATAATCTCTCAAACAATGCCACATAAGCTAAAAGCTATGAAAACATGCCACATAGGATTTTTTTGTTTTGCTATATTATATAAGGATTATTGGTGTTAGTACTATAACTATAATGCCTTTAAAAACGTACTATAACTATATTTAATTAATAATGACAACAACAATGATAATAATTTCATTTTTATTGAAAAATAGTCGTTAACTTTGAAAGTTTATGAAGAAGCAATTGTGTATTATTCCTTGCCTGGTCAATGAGATACATAATCATATATATAATAAAAGCAGATCAACAATAAGGCCTATAATGAAGGAAACAAGATAAGTACTAAAACAATCATAATCTCTATCTCCAATATTCCCCCTCAACTTGAACGTGGATTAGCAGAAACGTTCAAGCTGGATCTGAAAGACTCGAACAGGTAACGTGGAAGGCCTTTCGTGAAGATGTCTGCATACTGACTGGATGATGGAACATGGAGCACTCGTATGTGACCAATTTGGACTTTCTCCCGTACAAAGTGAATGTCCATCTCGACATGTTTAGTGCGTTGATGCTGCACGGGGTTACCCGATAGGTATATAGCCGAGATGTTGTCACAGTATACTATAGTGGCCTGACGAACAGGAACTTGTAGTTCAAGTAAAAGATTCCGAATCCATGTGGCTTCCGCCACTGCGTTTGCAACCCCGCGATATTCTGCTTCGGCACTGGATCTAGATATTGTCTGTTGTCGCTTGGACGACCATGAGATGAGATTGTCGCCGAGGTAGATGCAGTATCCGGATGTGGATCGGCGTGTGTCTGGGCAACCGCCCCAATCGGCATCGGAATAAGCCGTTAGAGAGTGGCTTGGTGAGGATGATAGCCGTAAGCCGATGTGAAGTGTACCTTTGACATATCGCAACACACGTTTTAGAAATGCCATATGAGGTTCTCTAGGAGCATGCATGAAGAGACAAATCTGTTGAACAGCATAGGCGATGTCTGGACGTGTAATAGTGAGGTACTGGAGCGCCCCTGCCAAGCTACGGTAGAGGGTTCCATCTGCCAAAAGATCCCCCTCAGTGGCGCTTAGCTTGGATGACGTATCAACTGGCGTGTGGCACGGCTTGCATGTGGACATGTTTGCACGATGTAGGATATCTCGGGCATATTGTGATTGAGCCAAATGCAATGAATGTGGATCCCTGGTAACGGTGATGCCAAGAAAATGGTGAAGTGACCCCAAGTCCGTCATCGCAAATTCAGATGATAACTTCTTAATGAGTTGACCAAGCAAAGTTGAGTCGTTGGCCGTGATAACGATATCGTCAACATATAATAATAGGTAAGCTAGTTGAGTGCCATGTTGATAGATGAATAAAGATGAGTCACACGTACTGCTTTTGAATCCCAATGTGTGAATAAACTGCGAGAATCTAGTGTACCAGGCCCTTGGTGCTTGTTTTAACCCGTATAAAGACTTCCGTAGACGACACACGTGATCAGGTGTTGCTTGGTCAACAAATCCGGGGGGTTGCTGCATATAGACTGTCTCGTGTAGGATGCCATTGAGAAATGCATTTTTAACATCAAGTTGGTGAATAGGCCACGATTTTGAGACTGCTAACGAGAGGACAGTACGAATAGTCACCGGCTTAACGACCGGGCTGAAGGTGTCCGTACAATCGATACCCATAGTCTGAGATTTACCATTGCATACCAATCGCGCCTTGTACCTGTCGAGTGTGCCATCCGAATTGAATTTGTGTCGGAATAACCACATAGACCGGATAACCGGTTGACCAGCTGGTCGAGGTACCAAGTCCCATGTATTATTAACCTGTAATGCACTATATTCATTGTTCATGGCCTGCAACCAGTTAGGGTCAGTTAATGCTTTTAAATATGATGTGGGAACGGGCGAGATGGTGGTGGTGGCAGCAAGGTTATATCGGGTGTTTGGTTTGGTGATACCAATTTTTGATCGGGTGGTCATTGAGTGGGTATTGGTTGGCTGTTGAACAGTAGGTGCAGTGGGTGAATGTTGGGTGGTTGGGGTGGTGGGCTGTGATGAAGAGGGTGGTTCAGGTGGAGGCTGTGATGTGGACTGATGAGTGGATGGGGGCGGTGATGTGGTGTGGGTAGTAGGTGAGGGCTGTGATGGATTTTGGGAAGATAATGGAGCGGTGGTGGTGTTGACAGAGGGAGAAGGCATGTTGGATGTAGGTGGATGGAACATTTGGTGAAGAATGGGGTTACAGTCGTCAAGAAATTGGTAGTTAGTTGGTGATAAAGGTTTGTGAAAGGGGAATGTGTGTTCATCAAAAATAACGTGACGAGATAAGTGTACTTTCCCGGTTAGTGGATCGTAACACCGGTACCCTCGGAAATCGGAGGGATACCCCAAGAACACACATTGAATAGAGCGTGGAGAAAGTTTATGAGGTTGTATGGCAGACATGTTGGGATAGCACGCACAACCGAACACGCGAAGATGGTCATAAGTTGGTTGGCGAGCGTAGAGTGCAAATGCTGGTGTTTGGTAGTGTAGGCGTTTTGTGGGAAGAATGTTGTGGAGGTAAGTGGCAGTATGGAGAGCTTCAACCCAAAATGTCGGGGGGATGTGAGCATGAAAAAGCAGGGCGCGAATGATGTCGTTAATTCGACGGATCATGCGTTCGGAACGACCGTTTTGAGGAGACGTTTGAGGACATGAAAACCGAAAAATTAAACCTTGTTGATTTGCAAACTTTTTGAAGTCATTGTTGTTAAATTCCCCCCCAAGGTCACATTGAAATGTTTTAATGTTTTTGTTAAATTGAGTTTGGATAAGCTTGTGAAACTTGGTGAAAGTGGTAAATGTTTCCGACTTGTATTTGAGGGGATATATCCATACATAACTGGTAAAATTATCAACCAAAATCATGTAATACTTGTAACCTGAGTTGCTCGGGACAGGTGATGTCCATAAATCACAATGAATGATATCAAAAGGTTGCAAAGTAAAAGAAACAGACTCATGAAATGGTAAGCGTTTACTGTTTGATAACTGACAAGAAGAACAAACAAAAGAACCACAATTTTTCTGACAACTAGTAATGCAATAACGACTAAGATAATCTAGCACGTTTGCGCCGGGGTGTCCAAGACGATCGTGCCATGGTAAAGGTGTTGTGGAAGACAATAACGAGAAAGCCGGCTTGGTAAACGGATAAAGGTCGCCCTCGCTATTGTGTCGGGAAAGGAGGTGTCCATCCGTGAGGTCCTTCAAAGAAAAGCCAAAAGGGTCAAATTCAACGGAGACTAAATTGTCAATTGTAAATTTACGCACAGATAGTAAGTCTTTGATGATTTGGGGTGAATGAATAATGTTGTTAAGCTGGTAGGTTCTGTTTGGAAGGTTAATAAAACCATTACCCGACCCTTTAACTGGTAAGCGCTGGCCATTTCCAACAAAAATAGGGCATGTAGGAAATAAGCATGGTGTAGTGATTTTACCTGGATCCGAAGTGATGTGTTGTGATGCTCCGGTATCCATGTGCCATTGAGGGTCGGTGTGGTTGAGATTCATGTTAGCAAGTGCCGAACCGATATCACTAGGATTAAGTGCATTGTTTCCACCTTGATTTGACCCGGTAGGAGCTATGAACTGCTGCTGGTTTTGCTGCTGGTGAGCGAGATGAGCCAGTTGACTAGCGAATTGGGCCAGACCAGCGAATTGTTGGGATGGGTATGGGGTCGGTGGAACAGTCCATGTTTGCTGCTGATTGGCCCCATGTGGTGACTGATTACTGCCCCATTGTTGTGAGCCCACGTTGTGGGATTGGGCCTGACCCCAGTTGTTGTATGTACGACCATTGTATGCATGCGCAGACCTTCCACCTCTTGTAGAGTTTCGACCATCACTACGGCTCGACTGACCACGTCCCCGAGCAGCTTTTGCCGGGTCATAGTTACGACCACGATAACCATTTGGGTACGGGGACCTGGTGTAATCGGTATTTTGCGGTTGACCAGTGCGATCAGCACCCGATTGTACCTGGGAAGCCACGAACGCTGATTCATGTGGTTTTCCCCCTCTCGCTGCTTGTCGCTGTTGTTCCTCTTCGATCATTCCCCGAGCATCATCCCAAGATGGTTTGCTTTGATTAATAATGGTACCGATCGTGTCATATTCGGCCGGTAACCCCCTAACCATTTGAATAACCAGTCGTGTCTCAGTGACCGGTTGATCCATATCGCCTAATTGGGTTGCTGTGTCTTTCAAGATTTGACAGTATTCATCGAATGAGGAGCATGACGTCAGGGTGGTATTAGTGAATTTTCTTTCAAGAGTCGCTGCCCGAGCGTGTTTGTTGTTAATAAAGATGGCTTCGATAGCTAACCATGTATCACGGGCGGTACGTTCTTTCTCGATGAGACGGGCCAGGAGATCGTCGGAGATAGTGCTGAATATCCATTGGGTAATCAAGGCGTCTAGATGCGACCAAGCGGCATATTCTGGATCGGTTTCTGCTGGAGGATCTTTGCTACCATCGATGTGATGAAGAACTTTGAATGCACGTACATGGAGCTTAAAGAGTTTAACCCATGAAGAATAGGGTATTTTCTTTCCATCGAGGGTTCGAACTTTGGTGTGTATGTTATTGACGGAATAGGCTGGGTGAAGGGTTGTTTGTTTGTCGTTGGTGTTGGATGCGGATGAGGCGTCACCCATGGTGGGAGAAAAAAAAAAAAAAATTATAGGGTTAGGGTTTGTGATTGGCTCTGATTACCATGAAAGTTTATGAAGAAGCAATTGTGTATTATTCCTTGCCTGGTCAATGAGATACATAATCATATATATAATAAAAGCAGATCAACAATAAGGCCTATAATGAAGGAAACAAGATATGTGACAACCCGTAAATTTAGGGTTAACACCGTTAACTCATTCTAGTTAAATGATGTTAAATTCTTATTGTAAGTTACTTACTCGCTTTTGTTAATCGAGTCTTATACAGTTTAGGTGGTATTTTGCAAATTACTAAACCTTGTTTTGTAATTATGTTAGAACTAAAAGGAAACCTAACAAAGATAAAGGGGCCTAAGTGTAACATTTTATAAATAAACACCCAACCCTAGTCCCCACCCGTCATCTCCTCGCCGACTGTTTCCAAGCAATAACACACACACACACATCTCGGCTGCATCATCTCCCATCCATCTCGATCCTTTTCTTCATCGCTGGTCGCCGGAAAACAGAGTGCAGCAGACGCAACCAAACAGAAACAGCCGCAATAACCTCGTACTGTTTTCCGATCATTTTCCGGCGTCACCGGGCCACCATTCATCATCAGTGGTCGTCCAAAAATCATTCTTGTTCATCCCTCTCGACATACGGTAAGCAACAACAACTGTAGAACTCGTAATCTAAAAGTTTCGTTCCGGGTTTCGGTTTCGTCTTCGGTTTACGTTTCGGGTTTCGTTTCGGTTCAATTATACGTACCATACGTGGGCGAATGGCATACTGTTAAGTGTATAGGTAGCCGTGGGTATGTATGTAAATTGTGATAGGTGCTGTGATTCGTGAATATATAATTGTAAGTATAGCATGTTAACCGTACACAATGACAAAGGTATATATAGTTCCGGTATGTATGCGTGAAAAATCAGTATGTTGGTTGTGTGTATAGAGTTCGACTTTGGATATATGCCTATATATATGTATGGATTGAGAAGCAGCTGCAGCTGCATATATGTGTATGTATGTATATGTGATTTTTAAATGGGTGTATGAGCCAAAATAAGTAGCAACAGATACGGTTATAGATGGATGTATAGGAACATTTAATGAAGCAACAACAATATTAGGTGTTCCATGTATGTACAAATGTGTTCGTTATGTTGTATGCGTATATGTGAGCAACAAGAAACCTATACACATGTTTATATATGTGTGCACTACTGTATTGATGAAAGTGTATATGGAAGCATCACTCCAGCAAGAAACATGTATTTTATGTATGTATATGTCAAAGAAAATACATGTTGTATGATTTATGTGCAACGTGTGTCGAATAAGTAGGTATGCATGTGTTTAAATGTTGCAAACGTGTGTAATTGTATGTATGGAAAACAATAGTAAATTTTATACGTGTGTGAGTGTGTACGAGAACAAATATATATCTATAGGAAATAACATAACGTTTGTTAAGAATATGTAGGAATGTATTGACATGTATAATTGGGATTGTTATATGTATGTAAGATGTTGGTGATATTGATAAATGATAATAATTAATGGATGTAACTATGAGCATAAAGGTGTGTTGTAATGAGTCTGCTCATACGTGATACACTGGAGATGAATGAATACATGTATGTAGTAGTATGTGAAATGTATGCGTGCATGGGTATAAAAGTTTGAACGTAATTAAACGTAAGCTGTTTGTGTAGCATGGGTATAAATACTAATCATATTGCATGAAATTGAGTTGTATTATAACAAGGCATTCTTCATAAGATAAGTTGCATGGTAGTTTATACAAGCATGAGATTATGATACTTGATATATGCGTAATATTATGTGACAAATCATTATATGGGAAACCGAACCGAACACGCGAAACCCTAGCGGATACTATATATTATATACGCATACAAGATTTAGTTAATAATTAGCGTATGATTTTAAAGCAGGTCGTAGAGCGGTCTAAGTTCTTTTATTGCATATCTTGCTGTTAATAGCTGTGCGCTTCAAAGGTGAGTTCTTTGCCCGTTTTTAAATCTTTTTCGGGGAGAAAACATACAAATGTTTTTAACGCGCCTTCGGGCAACTATTTTACAGCGCCTTCGGGCGGACTGCGTTTTTACGCCTTCGGGCAAAACTTTATGCCTTCGGGCGAGGCCAACTAAGGCTGCATTTTATACCTTCGGGTAGGGCCTACGGGCAGGTTTCGGTAAAAGTATAAATGCCTACGGGCAAGGTTTCGGTAAAAGTATAAATGCCTACGGGCAGGTTTTGGTAAAAGTATAAATGCCTACGGGCAGGTTTTGGTAAAAGTATAAATGCCTACGGGCAGGATTTTATTAGGGCTTATAGTGCTTTACACGAATTGGAACCACATTCAAGTCCTTATAAAAGTTCGAGGTTGATTAATATATGATAGCGGGGAAATTTGAGTAGTACTACCGGGTTGCGACGGCACCCCACCCTTGACTGGGCGTCATGTGGTGCAGATTGTCCTTAAAGGTTATGGGTCATCCTGGTTAGATGACAACAAGGCAAAAGTAACGTTTAGCTTTCATCTCGACGTGTTGACAAGCAATAAGCATTCGGTCTTGCAAACCGCCTAATAAAATAAAATTGGTTTATTTATGTTATAACGGTACTTTTTATCTATGTACAAATCTCATTGAACTCACCAACATTATGTGTTGACCGTTTTTAGTATGTTTTCTCAGGTAATTAAGGAGCACGAGCACGAGTAGGGCATGCATGCATTGGGTCGTCCTTTGGACTGTTTCAAAACTACATTTAATACTTATTTTATTTTATTGACTTGGTTTAATATTTTGTGCGCTGGATTTTGCGTACTGGATTTATTTATGCTTCCGCTAAAAGTTGGTTTTAACATTTAAACTCTGAACCTTTGGTTATTTACAAAGTTAAATATTTTTATAAACGTTGAGTCAAAGTTCGTGTAACTAATGGCTTGAGATCCTGGTATGTCACACACCTAACGGATACCCCGTTTGTGGAAAAATTGAGGGTGTGACAGATTGGTATCAGAGCCATAAGTTATAGGGAACTAGCATTTCATTGCATATAGTCTATAACTTTAAGCATTTGCATTAGTTACACTCACACTGCACAGTAGTACTGTAGTTGGAATTAATGCTTGTTTGCCTATACGTGTTACATTTTATGTGCTTACCTGATATAGGATCTTTATAGATTAAGAAATCCTTATATGAAATAATGTGTCCTTATCCTAAACCTTTATTTACATTTCCGCCTAAATCTAATTCTTCTTTGCACGATGTGACTGAGTCTTCTTCTCGAGGCGCAAAGAGGCCAAGGTGTGAGCCGGGCGACTACAACCATTTTGACCCATTTGAGGTTGTCTCTTCTAGAGTACGTGAAGTGGAGCGTGAGTTTATTTAGCAGATCATTCCTTCCTCATGCTTTTCAGTAGCTTATGTTATTGAATGATTCCATTAACAATCCTTAACTCATGTAAATACTTAAAACGATCAATTTCCGACTACACTTTCTAATATAACTCCTAGTTGATCAATACAGAATTAAGGACTAAGCCTTAGATAGCCTTTTATCTTTTTCCACCTCTTGGTACTTGATATTATAATCTTTGGAACGTTATACCAGTAGACAGGTGTAATTAGGGTGAACATGCAAGACAAATTATCATCACGGGTGCACACGTGATAGTAATTTGTAGTGCATGTGAATCCTGGTGAGACCTAACTCGGGGATAAACGGTTCTTAGGTGTAGTTTTTCACTTAAAATTTTTCCACTATCAGTAGAAATTCTTGTAAGCCACACTTGACTAGTGGCTGGTGTAGTGAAACATGTTCGCTAAATAATGGAACGTTACCATCACGTTGAAGAGTTTTACGGACTCGCGAAAGCGTCATCAATACTCTCTCTATGAATCTAAAACGCTTTCATTAATAGATAAGTAAATGTACTTATTAATACCATCTAGCATTTTGTGCAAACCTTAAGCACTACTGTTTAGAATAGCAACCTCTCATCTTGTTTCATCCCTATACATCTTTATAGCTGCTACAAAATATAATGATTGATGCTCTTATTTTCTTGATACTTCAAGCGCGCGATGTCTTTCTTTCGAAGCTTCAGTTTATTCAAGAGAATCTACCTCCTTGTATGTAATAAACTTCCTTAATCAAACTATTTAGGGCGCAATGTAAGCAATTGTCACATAATCATTCTAAACCATGAAACCCTAAAACAGGAAACTACATGCTTAAGGGAAACCAGTTAAGCTAAACGAACCAAGTAATGAAATGACATGACGTTCTCATCTGATTTGTTAAACTCTAAGCTTCAACCGAACTATTATCTCTCATAATCTTTTAAACACCCTAATGGGGAATTCAAACGCTATCACTCAATGAAATCTTGATATCAAAGTTCTTGCTAGCAACTTTTGTTTGAGCTCTTATCTAGTCAATGGGTAAATTAAAACCGGTATTTTAAAAGGAATATGGTTAGGTCACACTAAAAGATCTACACAATTGAACTAATCTACTATTCGAATAAAAAGATAAGATTCTTGAAAACTTCCTCTATGATAAAACACTTGGCATATTATATACCCCCCATCGGCGGACAATAACACTCAAATTACACCTACAAAGAAACTACTGTACTCCAAAGAATTGGGAGCAAGTCATATAACATCGACCCTGTTGTTTCCAACAGTACTTAAGTTCGTAAACTTTAATAACATATCATCTTATGTCATGCAACCACTTGTTCTCTTGACCACAACAAAATCTCATAATCATTGAAAATACTTACAAAATTTCCTGAAACTTTTTGCTTAAATCATGTACTTCTGAACGCCTAAGTAGTATTATTATTTATCATTCTCCATAGATTCTTAAAAATTTCTATGACACCCATGGTGTTCACGTGTTGACAAAACTCCTTGTAATAAAGTACAATATCTACACAAAGTTGAGTCAATTTAAACATCTATAAGAATACATGATTCTTTAGGTAGTACATAATCCTTAGATTCTAAATAAAAACTTCAAGGTCATTTTATATTAATATCTTGAAACATTCTAAACATAAGTCGCCCTTTACAAATAGAGAATTCCCAAAACTTTGAAAATTCATCAAACCAACGATAAATCGAACCATTTGAATACGACATAGGATTGGTCCAATAGTTCTCGTGTCCTCAGCCAAATAGAATATCTCCTAAAGAGACTCGTCATGCCACTTAATATCTTATAAATAACAACAATTACTTTTAGTTAAGGGACTAGTTGAACTGGTGAGCCTAGAATTCAAAACAGTCAAACAAAGTAAGATTCTTATATTTAAGTTCGTTTAAATTCTAAGAGTGAATGGAAGCTCACATAAGAACGCCGAAAATCTAATAAAGTACGTACGAACATTCTTGGCTATTCAAAACGTCAACGCCATAAGCAAATTCTGATGGTTAAATTTCGGGACGAAATTTCTTTTAACAAGGGGATGGCGTGACAACCTGAAAATTTTCTTTTCTTTTGTTTTTTTTTGGTTGCGGTCAACCATGACACGACGTAATTTTCGGGACGAAAATTCTTTTAACAAGGAGATGATGTGACAACCCGTAAATTTAGGGTTAACACCGTTAACTCATTCTAGTTAAATGATGTTAAATTCTTATTGTAAGTTACTTACTCGCTTTTGTTAATCGAGTCTTATACAGTTTAGGTGGTATTTTGCAAATTACTAAACCTTGTTTTGTAATTATGTTAGAACTAAAAGGAAACCTAACAAAGATAAAGGGGCCTAAGTGTAACATTTTATAAATAAACACCCAACCCTAGTCCCCACCCGTCATCTCCTCGCCGACTGTTTCC
Organism: Tagetes erecta; assembly: GCA_030867185.1. Taxonomy (NCBI): domain Eukaryota; kingdom Viridiplantae; phylum Streptophyta; class Magnoliopsida; order Asterales; family Asteraceae; genus Tagetes; species Tagetes erecta. The sequence goes on from CM061492.1 coordinate 4,660,147, forward strand.
AAGCAATAACACACACACACACATCTCGGCTGCATCATCTCCCATCCATCTCGATCCTTTTCTTCATCGCTGGTCGCCGGAAAACAGAGTGCAGCAGACGCAACCAAACAGAAACAGCCGCAATAACCTCGTACTGTTTTCCGATCATTTTCCGGCGTCACCGGGCCACCATTCATCATCAGTGGTCGTCCAAAAATCATTCTTGTTCATCCCTCTCGACATACGGTAAGCAACAACAACTGTAGAACTCGTAATCTAAAAGTTTCGTTCCGGGTTTCGGTTTCGTCTTCGGTTTACGTTTCGGGTTTCGTTTCGGTTCAATTATACGTACCATACGTGGGCGAATGGCATACTGTTAAGTGTATAGGTAGCCGTGGGTATGTATGTAAATTGTGATAGGTGCTGTGATTCGTGAATATATAATTGTAAGTATAGCATGTTAACCGTACACAATGACAAAGGTATATATAGTTCCGGTATGTATGCGTGAAAAATCAGTATGTTGGTTGTGTGTATAGAGTTCGACTTTGGATATATGCCTATATATATGTATGGATTGAGAAGCAGCTGCAGCTGCATATATGTGTATGTATGTATATGTGATTTTTAAATGGGTGTATGAGCCAAAATAAGTAGCAACAGATACGGTTATAGATGGATGTATAGGAACATTTAATGAAGCAACAACAATATTAGGTGTTCCATGTATGTACAAATGTGTTCGTTATGTTGTATGCGTATATGTGAGCAACAAGAAACCTATACACATGTTTATATATGTGTGCACTACTGTATTGATGAAAGTGTATATGGAAGCATCACTCCAGCAAGAAACATGTATTTTATGTATGTATATGTCAAAGAAAATACATGTTGTATGATTTATGTGCAACGTGTGTCGAATAAGTAGGTATGCATGTGTTTAAATGTTGCAAACGTGTGTAATTGTATGTATGGAAAACAATAGTAAATTTTATACGTGTGTGAGTGTGTACGAGAACAAATATATATCTATAGGAAATAACATAACGTTTGTTAAGAATATGTAGGAATGTATTGACATGTATAATTGGGATTGTTATATGTATGTAAGATGTTGGTGATATTGATAAATGATAATAATTAATGGATGTAACTATGAGCATAAAGGTGTGTTGTAATGAGTCTGCTCATACGTGATACACTGGAGATGAATGAATACATGTATGTAGTAGTATGTGAAATGTATGCGTGCATGGGTATAAAAGTTTGAACGTAATTAAACGTAAGCTGTTTGTGTAGCATGGGTATAAATACTAATCATATTGCATGAAATTGAGTTGTATTATAACAAGGCATTCTTCATAAGATAAGTTGCATGGTAGTTTATACAAGCATGAGATTATGATACTTGATATATGCGTAATATTATGTGACAAATCATTATATGGGAAACCGAACCGAACACGCGAAACCCTAGCGGATACTATATATTATATACGCATACAAGATTTAGTTAATAATTAGCGTATGATTTTAAAGCAGGTCGTAGAGCGGTCTAAGTTCTTTTATTGCATATCTTGCTGTTAATAGCTGTGCGCTTCAAAGGTGAGTTCTTTGCCCGTTTTTAAATCTTTTTCGGGGAGAAAACATACAAATGTTTTTAACGCGCCTTCGGGCAACTATTTTACAGCGCCTTCGGGCGGACTGCGTTTTTACGCCTTCGGGCAAAACTTTATGCCTTCGGGCGAGGCCAACTAAGGCTGCATTTTATACCTTCGGGTAGGGCCTACGGGCAGGTTTCGGTAAAAGTATAAATGCCTACGGGCAAGGTTTCGGTAAAAGTATAAATGCCTACGGGCAGGTTTTGGTAAAAGTATAAATGCCTACGGGCAGGTTTTGGTAAAAGTATAAATGCCTACGGGCAGGATTTTATTAGGGCTTATAGTGCTTTACACGAATTGGAACCACATTCAAGTCCTTATAAAAGTTCGAGGTTGATTAATATATGATAGCGGGGAAATTTGAGTAGTACTACCGGGTTGCGACGGCACCCCACCCTTGACTGGGCGTCATGTGGTGCAGATTGTCCTTAAAGGTTATGGGTCATCCTGGTTAGATGACAACAAGGCAAAAGTAACGTTTAGCTTTCATCTCGACGTGTTGACAAGCAATAAGCATTCGGTCTTGCAAACCGCCTAATAAAATAAAATTGGTTTATTTATGTTATAACGGTACTTTTTATCTATGTACAAATCTCATTGAACTCACCAACATTATGTGTTGACCGTTTTTAGTATGTTTTCTCAGGTAATTAAGGAGCACGAGCACGAGTAGGGCATGCATGCATTGGGTCGTCCTTTGGACTGTTTCAAAACTACATTTAATACTTATTTTATTTTATTGACTTGGTTTAATATTTTGTGCGCTGGATTTTGCGTACTGGATTTATTTATGCTTCCGCTAAAAGTTGGTTTTAACATTTAAACTCTGAACCTTTGGTTATTTACAAAGTTAAATATTTTTATAAACGTTGAGTCAAAGTTCGTGTAACTAATGGCTTGAGATCCTGGTATGTCACACACCTAACGGATACCCCGTTTGTGGAAAAATTGAGGGTGTGACAAGATAAGTACTAAAACAATCATAATCTCTATCTCCAATAAACTTAACCATCATTAAAATGCTTACTAGTAATATACATTATTACATGTTGCTTTAAGCCTATGTATAGTTTCTAGTTTCTACTTCTATTAAATAACTATTGTTATAATTATTTGTCGTTATTAGTACTAGTAGTATAACTATATAATATAATGTTTGATAATATAATATGAAGCTATTTATATAAGTTTGGTAAAAACATGTGGATACATGAGCTTCAACTAGGGGTGAGCATGAAACCGAAAAAACCGATCCGAAACCGAAAAAACCGAAAACCCAAACCCAAAAAACCGAACCCAAATAGAAACCGTGGGTTTTGGGTTTAATTTATAAAAAAACCGAACTTTTGGGTTGGGTTTGGGTTTTGTTAAAAAACCGATCCGTAAAAACCGAACCGACCCAATAATGTTTATGTGTATGCTAAATTTCATATATGTAAGACTCATGACCTATGTTATGTAAAAGCCTATATTGTAATACATTATTATATGATCATATTACATTTTATGTATGATTTATTGGTAGTTTTTTGTCGAAGCAAGATGACAGTTAAAATTTTGTTTATGGTTATTGTTTTCTGAGTAAATTTTCTTTTGAAATGTGGTTGATTTTTAATGTTTAAACTTATGGAAACATAAATTTAAACTTTAGTATTATAACATGTTTTCTTGAATCATTAAGAGTTATGTTTATAACTTGTATTTAGTACTAAAAACAATAAATTTAAAGCCAAGTTGAAAAAACCGAAAAAACCGAACCCAAACCCAAACCCAGTCCGCAAACCCAAAACCCAAAACCGAAAAACCCAAAACCCATGGGTTTTAAAAACCCAAAAACCGAATTTTTGGGTTTGGGTTCGGATTGAGTCAAAAACCGACCCAAACCGACCCATGCACACCCCTAGCTTCAACCCCGTCACCATCCGACCAACTTGTAGCCACCATCTTTAACGCGGCTTCATTTTTTAACGCTGTCATTTAACAATCTTAATTAATATATATTATCAAATTATTTATTATTAAAGTGACACCAATCAATTTGTCCTCATCTTACACATATAAGAAAACAAATGGTTTATATAAACTAACTAGTTCCTCCTCAAAATCACTAGTAGTAGTAGTATGATATATTGTTTGAGCATGATACAACTAACGCTTGTTATGTGAGTGACACTTATATGAAATGAAATATACAATTAACGACATCAATAAGACAAAAAAACGAGACATGTAGGGTTGGAGAGGATTTGAATAGAAGCTCGGGTTTGAGTTTGATTGGAGTGAAGCTAGCTCTAGGATCGTATTATTACTAACTCGGGTATGAATCTCGATCCTTGAACTTGGATGTAATAATAGAGAAAGAAATAAGTCATGTTGAATATACAATTGAAACATACAAACGCAAATGTAAAAAAGGTTGAAGCTAGCTAGGGAACAAAATTTCAAACGTAACCTTGATTGATAAATTAAGTAAACTTTAAGAAACAAACCGCTCCAAAATTTTATCCTAAAAAGAGGGAACACATCCACATTCCACTCCATCATCAAAAGTAAAAGCTATTGCCTTTTTATTTATATATAAAAAAAATAAAATAAACACGTAAAATCATTTTGTAATACAAGGATCGATATTGGCTCCTGTCTCTCTTTTAAGTTTTAACGCTTATAACGTTCACACTAGCCGCCTCTCTATTTTATCTATCAATTACAAGGAATGCAATGACATACTTCTACATAGCTCAAATGTCTTAATACGTCGAACGAGATTTCAAACCTCAGTCGCTAGTTTCATGTTTTTATTACCGATTAGTACGTAACTATGCATTGTTTTGCTTAACGCCAAACAGTTATTAGATTCATGTGTTTTTACCCTTATGGATTACTTATCTTGTGTATGAATATGAATACATATAATGTAGTTGAAATAACTGATAAAAAAAAGTTCAAATCTGATGGTTAAAACCTATACATGTAACACTTAGATCACATGCGTGATTTTTTTTCTTTTTAATAATAAGTAATTAATATGTTAATATAAAATAGGGTTGATTATTATGTCAAAGAATAATATTTGGTAAAAATTTAGTTTGTTACATATATTAGTGTAGGTAGATAAAATAAATAATATTGACTAATTTTACAACAAATAATACTGATTATTTAATATGAGGTGTTAATTTGATGTTATCATATCATTTAATATTTTGTTTGGCATAAACATTTTTTATAATAATAATAAGCTACTTTTTAGAAAATGTTTGTGTTTAGCAAATTTTGCCCTTTTGTTGCATGCATATATACCAAATTAACCAAACACCTACTTAAACCTCAGTCCATCTTCACCCTCTACCTCTCATTCCACTTCCACTTTGAAGTGTTATAACACATTAACCACCCCCCCCCCTTTTCTCAGACACATAAACACAACCCTGAAAAAAATGCTTCTAAGAATCACATTTTGTAACACCAAAAGGTTCTTGAAAAATACCATACACACCTTCAAGTCCTACTTTGCAGGAGGCTATCAAAAGCTACCCAAAACCCCACCCTGCAATCCCTTTTCATGCACCGGCTCCCGACTACACGTAACCCGCTTCAACCACGGCTACACGCAACCAGAAACCATAACAAACCACCGTACAAAGACAGCAGCCACTGTCAAAGAACTTGTAACCAGTAACTTTAAAGAACCAAACTATGAAGTTGATCATAATAATACCAAGAAAGAAAAGAAAAAGAAGAGCATTTATGAAGAAGGTGAAGTGGGATCATCAAAGTGTTTGGTTACAAGAAAATTAAAGGAGTTGGAGATGATGGATCAAAATAATGTGGATCTTGTTCTTGATATTGAAGAGGTTCTTCATTACTATTCGCGGTTAACTTGTCCTGTTTATCGCGATATAATCGACAAGTTTTTCGTGGAGATGTATTCGGGCACTTTTGTTATGTCTCGTGTTGATAATTCAGTGTCGAAAAAACTATTGATATGAATTTAAAGGTATGTAATTATTGATGAAGCATAAAGTATAATGTTTTATGATTAAATTTGGAATATTTCACATTGTGTACTTTGTTTTTTTATGGGGATTTGGTAATGGGTATGACCTTTCGGTCATGTGATATTGATTTGTTTGACAAATTTAGAAAAATGTAAATGTTAAAAAAAATGGTAATTTGTTTGTAGTTTTGAAAGTAGAGGGTAGGTCTTGTCAATAACCATATCACGTGGGGGCATGATGAGATTATCCTTAATCTTTATATAATCCGGTTTAATAAAATGATAATCCAAACTTACTATAATAACCATATTGATGAATCTAATATGATCTAATAAAAATTCATATACTTCTAGTTAATTTGAAATTTAGTGGCCCGACCTTTCAGATTATTAAAATGCCATCCAACTAAACTTTACTAATCTAGTATTCTACTTTCGTAAATTTACACCTTTGCCCTTAACTTACGACTTTGGCTTTTTATTGTAGTTTGACATATCTTTTCGCCTTTTAACATATGATAACTTTACACTGTAATGTGAGAGACATATCATTGTTTCGACTGAGCAATTATATATTATAACAAATAAAATACACTACACATCATTTATGAGGATAGAAACAACAACCTAACACTCAAAACATAAATTATCAATAAGATAGCAACATCTACCGTATAAACAATCCATTTTGTTTGTAAGCAAATATGAAACAAATAATTGAAATTGGTAATGATCATTTAGCACTTCAAACCCAATGTAGGATTATGAAATATGGCCCACGTTGATTTGGGACAAAATTTGTGGGAATCAAAAGAATCCAATGTGAAAACATTAGTTTTGTGTTGTATAACGAGGGACACATTTTCAAATTGACGACAAATTGTCTTTATATATTCATTATTAAATTAAATAAATAAATCTAATAATAAGAATAACATATATGTGTGTGATAGATGATTGATGATACTTCCAACATCTTTACAAAAGAAGATTCAACCTTTCTAATCAAATCCTTACATTTGAATATTAAAATTGTTGTTGATTTGAATTCTTTATAAAATAAATTAATATAAAAAAATATTTGAAGTTTATTTTGAGTTATTCACTTTTATTTCATCATTTAAGACACCAAGCTTTCTTATGCACAATGTCATGTACACGGTTGACATCATCATACGTTTGTTATTTATAATTTAGACAAAATCATAAATAGCCAACACATTTTTTTAACTCTGTTGACTAACTATGAGTCAAACCGTACCACTCTTTAACAAATCATAAATAGAGAGAAAAATAAATTCTCTCTCACAGTTATGGATCATAACACGTTATGTGATTATAATGATGGGGAGAAATGACAATCAATTGGGTATGGCCCAGAAAAATAAAAAAACACATAATTAAATGGGCCTAGGCCTGTTTAAACAGGGCTCACATTTCATGGTGATTTTAAATGGGCTCAAGTTATTTTTTTATCTATACATATTTTGATTAGTTTCGGATCATTCAGTTAGATCTTGACATGTTTAATAGTCAGATTGTTTAGTTTTGACGGTTTGACAGTTCTGTTTTACTATTTTATGTAACTAATAAAAATTAAAAAATACTAAGAATAAAATTTTTATGTACATATACAGGGCCGGCTATGAGGGTGTGCACCGTGTGCGACCGCACAGGGCACTCGCTCGACGGGAGCACCAAATTTTTAAATTTTTTATAAAAGTTATTTGTAGGCTAGAGGATTTGTCACAAAAACCCACTGCATATTATTTTCAAAAGCCCACTAGTTTCACTAAAAACCGACATGGCCATAAGTCCACAACTAGTCCGCAAAACTCATTTTTTTTTGTCGATGTTGAAGAAAACGGCAACAGCGGCCAGCAAGTGAGCAAAGACAGCAGATAGCGACTATGAACTGGCGGAGTAGCGACGATTTGGATCTTTGGAGACAAGAATTCAAGAAACTAGAGAGGTTAGCGACGAGGTAATTGTTAATTGTTACTTTTTAATTGTTATTATTAACTTGTTTTGTACTTAGATTTCTATTTTCTAGGGTTTATAAAAAACAGAATTGAATAATAGAGTAAATGATTGTAATTTGTAGAGTCATGCCTTCTAAACAAGCATTCGGTAGCAATACTTTGATTTTGCTACGTTTATTTATAAAATGTTTGTTAAGTATTACGGTATGTAATTCTAATACTTTGATTTTGTTATGTTTATTTATAAAATGTTTGTTTTTTCGGGTAAAAAACTAATAATAATTGGTTTATACAACTTAGAGCGTTGGTGCTCGGGAAGGGGGGCCCTTTTTTCCTGGCCCGCACAGGACACCAAAATCCTCAGGACCGGCCCTGTACATATACATAACTAATTGTTTCAAAACCTATAAAAAACATATACAAATATAAAGTTTAATGGTTGGCTTCAAGCTTCAAAACGCATAAAAGCAATTAATCTTCAAAACATATACAAACATAACTAAACCGATGTATTTCAAACGTCAAACCGACATATGTAGTTTGGTTTACATGGTTTGGTTGGAATTAAGGATAGGATCAGTACCATAGCTGCGACGAAAATACTAACACCAATTTGAGGAGAAATGGATATTGATATCATATGAATGTATTGTTCGGTACCAATATGGGTAGGATCTTTCATATTTAGCCAACTTGGTGTACGTTTTTTTTTCCTTTTTGGATACGAATTTATGAATATATGTAATACCAAAAATACTAAATAATATCTTAAATTTGTATAAAATTTCGTAATCCTAAACATGAAATATAAAACATAATTTTTTCTTAAAAAATGTATCAAACTGGTACATAGAACTATTCTACAACTAGGTTTAATACCCGTGTGTTACACACGGGTTAAATAGTAATATTTATAAAGAAATTATAACCATTATATTTAACAATTTGTAAATATATAACATTTAAGGAGTTGGCTCCATCAACTTGCATGGTGAAAAATTTAGCTAAATTTTACCTCCCAAACTTCCTATTATAGAAAAAAAACCTCCAAAAATTGCCCCTAAAAGTTTGATTTATTAGATAGATACTCAGTACTAAAGTTGTACCTTTAGTTTGTATCGGTATAGTTACCGCTTGGCTGTTTAAATCGTCCGCCGCTCACTCGGAAGTTATTTGGAAATTGCTCATTCGTTTTTACGCTCGATTGTAAATGAGCCATTCGGCTCGGTTTGGTTTGTAAACGAGCCGAGCAATGAGCAAATGTCCGCTCAGACTGGTTGGGCTCGAAAATTTTTAATTTATATGTATATGTGTGACTTTTATTTTAGTGGATAAGCAAATTATGTTTATTGACCTAAATTAAGATTACTAATCATTAAAACTTTTAGCCCAGATTTAAAACCCTATATTCTTGGTCCAAAGAGCAACACCTTTTTTTACCTGACCAAAACAATTCATGTGTAAACAAAAACATTATAGTTCTATTTTGTTCTAGATGCACGAAAATTTGTGTGTAACATTTTATTAAAAGTGTTGAGGATTAAAGGAGGAGATTTTAAGATGTTTCACTCTAATATTTGAATAAAACAATTTGTATTACCACTTAGTATTACCATGTATGAAACTTAATTTACGTTTTTTTGTACTTATTGAACTTATTATGTATCTTGAATGGATGACAAATAACAATGATGACGATTAAAGTTGAAATTTTCGTATTAAATTTTATGTTGAACAGAAATCGAGCAAAACCGATCAGAACCGAGTTGCTCGGTTGTAAACCAAGCGAGTTCAAGCTGCATATTTCGCTCGTTTCCTTAAATTCGAACCGAACCGAGCGGCTCGCTTTCAATTCAAGCCAAGTGTGAGCAAAAGCCCGCTCGATTCGGCTCGACTCGTGAAGAACCCTATTTACCGCCTAGCACAGATTCCAACTAAGCAAAATCGAATACTTTTACTTGTACCGTTTTCATTCAATCAATACTCGATAACAAACGATCATCTATCTTAAGACTTTAGAGGAATGTAACGATTTTAAAATGCCTTTGTTTGAAGTAATATAATTTGTATTATTGATTGATTATAGTGTGGTTTGTATTAAGTTATAGACGCACAATCGCTGTCACGTGCACCCCGAGATGCTAATCAAGTTTTTCACGCGCTATGAGCGGCCCCATTTACCTTTTGTTTTTGTTTCTTTAATTTCTCATTTCTGATTGGTTGGCTTCAAATAATACCCATACGCCCAAATGGCCAAATGTCCAATCCAACATCTATTTTTTATATATATTTTTTTTTATCAAACCTTTTACTTTTCATATTCTAGATGCAATTTTTTTACGGATTTATGTGTTATACGTTAAAAGTTAGTAGATGAATGCCTGTATTTTAACTAAAACTCAAAATCTGTAAATAAATGAGATGAAGTCCTTTAGTTTTTTATATTTTCTTTGACCATTAAACTAAGAGATTATTAACATATTGTAGATAAAAATAGTTGTTATTGTTGTTATCTTAAAATTACTATAACTATTCTTATTTATCACCTTCGATTGTATCATTCACTTCAACTTTAAACGATACAACCATGTTGTTATCTCAATTATGTGAGGATTTTTTTTAAGAAATAAGTTGTTCCATGGTTTTATATGAATCTTTTGGTGTTTTAATACAAAAAATACATAAAACTTTGAACTCTCTTCACATCTTTAGAATTTGAGATATTCTTCGCTTTTAGCTAAAGCTTTTTGTTTGCCTAATGTTAAGGTGGAGGATAATTGATCGGCAATCATGGTTGTCCGGATGAAAGTGGTGTTAGCAATACGTTGTGTCACCTGTGAGGGAGATATAACATAATGTACATGGCGGTAGATGTGGAGATAAGCAACAGTTATGGTTGTCCGGGTGTCGATGGCGGGGCGAGTGGTTATTGATAGATAAGGGATGGGTGATTAACATAAATAGCCCTTATTTTGTTACACATTTTGTCCTTTAAAATTTCATAATTAAGAAGACGAAAAAACTCCTTACTTAACGGATGAAATGGACAGTCAGTGTAACTTTTCAACATTAAAGACACAACTAGCAAGTTGTTATATAAATAAAGGACGATTTTTGTATTTTTGTCTAATATGCATGTAATTTCACCTTCTATTTAATCATATACAGACTTGAAGATTTATTTTTTATTTTTTAAAAGTCATCAGCTACAAGCCTAATTTATAGAAAATGTATAATAGTCAATGTAAAAAATTTAAGATTCTTTAAACAAAATTATATTTATTATAATATTAGACACTTAATTAATAACTAAATTTATAAATTCTAATAAAATACAACAACCATTTGTGTAAATTAATGTAACTTGTAGTTATTGAAATCTTGAATTGCTGGTTTGGGAACGGGGAAAAAAAGTCCCAATGCATGCGAACTCCTAAAATATTGTAGTGGTACATTTATGTTTTGGGTTTTGAACTTTTATGAATGCTAATTATGGTATAACTTTTTGCTTTTGTAAATTTGATAATAATAATTTTTTAGAACGAGGTACGTTGGTTAGAAACCTAGGCATCATAATTTATAAATAGTGTAGTTGATGTTAAACAAAACCCCGTCACATGTGTTCATTTTGAGTATCGTTCACAAGGGGGTCATCTCCAATAGAAATGACGCCACATACCCAAGCTTTTAGATGCTCAAACTATAGACGCTTAGATTAAACTCCTCGTCATTAGTTAGATCGACACTAACCTCTACTCATCACCAGTAGGATTGGCGATTACTTCAACTTGTCCGTAGTAGGAAGGGAGTATATATAACAGTATATAGCCTAACCCTTAAATAAATAAGTTTTTGGATTTTAATACTTCAAACTATGAGATATTGTCCGCTAACACTCACAACTAAGACCCTCACCCTCATCACTCACAACCTAACACTTCACTTGTTATGTCACTCCGGTTTTATCTTCGTGGATTTTTTTATCTTACGTGACATGCTTATGTGGCATAAAAGCGTAGTGACACGATAATTGTAATGTTAAGTTGAGTTTGGTGAGAGTAAGAGTTATTTTTGAGAGTGACTATTGTCAGTACCTAATAGTTGTGAATATTAAAATTCAATAACCTACAGAAAAAGATGTTCTGTCTTTATTTTTTGAGATTTTTGCATATATCCCCCTAAAAACTAGTTAATTTTCATATTTACCCGACTCAAATTTAATATTACATATATCCCCATGATTTATAATAATTCTCATATTCACTAAACTACCCTTTCAAATATTAAAAACCCTACTTCTAAACATAAAGAAAACAAAAGCCAACAACATAATCTTCTCCATCTGCATCTATCGTCTTATCCATCGTTCTTCTTCTTCGTGGTTCGTCGTTTCTGCCGTTCATCTTCTCCATTGTTCATCTTCGGTTTTATCAGGTTTCAAGCAACCTTCCGGATGACCCCATCGTATGAAGTATGCCTTCAAAATTTAATTATACTTCTTGTTTTATGTTTTTGTGTGGCTGCTATTTTTACTTTTGGTTGTGTACAACTTGTTTTTATTGATTTTGCTATGTGTAATATTCATCTCCATGTACAGCAACATCATCGTGCTTTTTTTAAGGTTTTGTAAGGTTTTCTTTTAATTTTCATAATCGATCATAGGCTCCTTTTGTCATCTTGTTGATTGTAAATGGGAAATAATCATCTCGATGGTATTTCGATGGTACTGAAAATCAGACATTAACACCAAACATGGGAGATTAGAGCTTAATCTTTTTTCGTGTTTTTTAATGTACAGTTATGTTTAAATATTTAATAGCTAATTAAGGGTAAAATGGTCAATGTATTATTTAGTTTTTACTAACATAAATCAAAATGGGTAAATATGCAATATATTGTGTTAATAAAGGGGAAATATGCAATAAAGAATTTTGATTGGGTAAATATGCAATTAATAAGGTTTGGAGGGGAATATATGCAAATGCCCCTTATTTTTTTATACAAGATAGATAGAGAGGGAGAGGATGTCCCTGATAACCGATATCGGGCGATATATACCTTTAATAATCTCATTTGATATTAAGAATCTATCTAATAAATCAAAGTTTTAGGGGTCAATTTTTGGGGGAAATGTTTGTTCTATAATTGGAAGTTTAGGAGGTAAAATTTGTATGTAATTTTTCATAATACATAAGTTGATGAAGCCAAATTATTAAATATTAAATATTTACAAATAATTTAAATAATGCTATAATTTGTTTATAAATATTATTATTAAACCCGTGTGTAACACACGGATGCTAAACCTAGTATACATTAAATAAGAGTTTCAAATAACACAAAATTATATATTGTGCAAGTGTGTATATAGAATAAAAGGTTTGGAAATATATACCAAATGACCTTAATATAAGAAACATTATTAAGAGTATAAATATAGCCGTTTATTTCAGACAAAATTACTATATAAGTAAGAGTATATATTCTAAAACTAAAATCCATCCTATCGTTGAAAAAACAATGCAATTTAGTGGGCAATTTAAATTTTAAAATGTCAACATGTAATTCTTAAAAAAAGAAAAAGATGTCATAAAAATAGTATTTGAAAATTACAAAAAAGGAAAAATTACAATGATCGTCTAGCATTTAAAAAATAAACTAACTTAGAAACCGCCATCAAATAGCGAAAATGGATACTCCGGCGACGGTCTACCGTCCATCTCCGGCATAAACCCTACATCAAAATCTATATTACAACCACCGTCACTATAATTTACATAACTTCTACTAACATCACCTGTGGTTCGTGTATCAGGAATTAACGATGACGACGATGCCTGCCAAAACGGTTCATTACCATAATAACCTTCCGGCGACGGTGACGATGACGACGGAGGGATTAACATCCTCTGGCGTTTTTTATTAACCAATCGTTTGGACCGTTGATCTTTTTCAAGCATCATACGTGGCAAGATCTGAGGATCATCTGCAACTTTATGCAATAACGTCATCATTTGCTCCGGCCGACGCTCCGTGGCTTCAAGTCTTTTATTCATTCCGACTAACTCTTGTTCTAGAGCCTTTTGTTCCTGTTTTAATTTCGCTATTTCTACAACCATCTCATCGTCATCTTCCTCATGTTCATCGCCTCGATTTGTCGAATTTCGATTCGTAACCGGACGTTTTCTTCCGATGTTCTTTAACAAATGCGTTTGTCCTTTCAAAAACCACTCGTTTGCAAACTCCCATCGGTCAGGATCCACTTTTTTAAAACCCTAATTTCATCAAAATCAAAACACTTGATTAGTTGATTAATTTTTTTTCCTGCTTAATATGTTCATTATATAAAAATAATTCATTGAAATTTACAATAAGATGACAGGTAGCAACAAATTACGTCACAACTTCCTTTTAAAATACTATATAAGCCCAGTCAGCCACCCAGACAAATCTATTGGCTAAAACAGCCCCATCACATGGTAAAATTCATGGTCCACGTGAGCTAACTCAAACATGGACCTACATATTTTCAGAACCGAACCGGACGTCAAACTAGTTTTTTTTCCAGTCCATTGGTTTAACCGTTATTAAGAACAGAAGTAATGAATATTTAAAATATATATAAAATAAAAAAGGCTTACATAAGTGTTTAACTGACGAACGAAGCTGGAGAAATTGTTGTGTTTGAAGTTAGCAGGGAGGAGAAGCTGGGAGAAGGTAAGAGGTTCGATGACGATGAAGGTGTTGTTAGCGAGACCCCAACGGATGAGAGTGTCGAGAGATGGATCTTCAACCATTTGATAAGTTTTCAGGACGAAAGGTGCGATTATCTCATTATTAACTGAATCCATTTATGTATATCTATATATATGGTGTTTAATTGCTTCAATTCAATTGAACTGAATTGAATTGATTTGAGTGTGTGTGTGTGTATATGAAGAAGAAGATGAAGACGAAGAAGAAGTTGTTTGAGATAAAAGCATGGTGGTCATGGGTGTGGGGTAGATTATAGTGGGGGTGGGGACAGCCTTTCAGATATTTTGACGGGAAATACACGCGCCATATTTTGAGACTATGGGTTTTAATTTCAGCAAAGGATATATAATTGAGATTTAATTTGAGCAATGCCACGTACTCTCGTTCCTAATTTTATTCATGTGTGGTAATTATAGGTGGCATAATATTTTCTTTTACTTTGTTATACATACTAGGTTAACACCCGTGTGTTCACACGGGGTTAAACATTAAAGAAAATGTATATACTAAAGGAATAACAAACATATCATAAACGCGCAAAGTAATGCAAATTAAAACACGAAAAACTGAGTTTATTTATTAAAAAGAAAAAACCGAATTTTAGTAATTTAAAGCTAAAGTTGTTTAGTGATAAAATAATTAAGTGATTCATTTTTTTATTATTACAATAATTGTTTTTGATATATGAATTACAAATGTTTTGTAATCAAGGAGTGAGAAAATCTGAACTAATAGACTTATTTTTGGAAAGGTATTAAAATAAATCTTAAATTGTTTAAAGATATAATACTGTATTTTTGGAAAGTTTATGATATACTTAATGGGGATGCATCAGATGGTGACATGTGGTGCAATGTGGTAACATGAGTTAGCGATTTATTAGAAGAGGAGATTATGTTATGTATATGGTATTAATGACGGTAGTCGATAAAATATATAATGAATCAAATGTTATGATGTAAATTGATAAAAGTAATTTAAAATATTGTGTAAAGTTATAAAAGTAACTCTAGTATTAAAAGTAACTTAAAATTTATGGTGTTAAATTATAAATGTAGTTTGAGGGGTTAAGTGAAAATTTTTAAAAAGTAATTATGGTTTAATGAAAGTTAAGTGTAATTATAATGTTATACGTGTATAAGTGTATTTAACTATCTATAGTAGGCTAGCACACTTTTATCTTTATGTAAATTTTATCAATGTTTTAAAAATAGAGGTGAACGTATATTATCTTCTTTTTTCTTAATGCGAGCACACATTCTATGTAAGATTTGAACCGATTTAAATTCACAAACCATCTGATAAACTAAGATATATATGCATCCTCTATTTAGGTTGGAAATATTTTGACGTCATATTGCATCTTGAACCGTGTTTTGTTCTTTCTTATTTTTCTATTTAATATTCCGTCTTTTTTTCCGGAACTAAATATACGGGAATATTGATTTCCAATCAATCATTCCTTTTTTAGTTATACTTGATTTTTAATTTAAATATTGATTATATATTAAAACAGAAAAACACATAATGAAATTAAATATTTAATCTAAAATTTAATAATTTTATTAAACTTGTATAGCATAACATACAGGTATAGTATTAAACGTAGTAAGACAAATGAATTAATATTTGAGTGGAGGGATGTGGGAGGAATTGATTGGTTAGTTAAATAAATAATAATAATAATAATAATAATAGTTTAATCATTGTTTTTTCTGTTTAAGAAACAGGTAGAGTATCTAATTGGTTGATTCTTTAATCAATAAAATGTATATGTTAATCGAGACAAAACTTATAACAAATAAGTAACACTTATTCATAACCAGAAATAAGAAACAAAAAAAAGTGCCAGCTATTTATAAAAAAAGGTTTAATTTATTGATAACTTTTATAGTTGAAACAACTAATTGTTCATATGTTTGACCTTGTTATTATCATGAAACGTGTCCACAAAATAACATTTCATTAGAGTAATTGAGTAAATATACAAGCTCTTTTTTTATATAACTTGAAAACGACAATGACATCCGGACGTAAGTATGAACATGGGTTTCAACATGTGATAGTTTTATAAAAAAGTCTTTTGAAACTAAAAGGATGTACGGTTAACCGGACTTTGAATAACATCATTTCGGCTTTGTTAGAGCCGTTTAGTCAAATCTTTCAAAAATCTAATTTGAATTGACCTAAACATTCATCCCTAAAAAATCTAGACCCTCACCCCATGCCTAAAAGCTAAAAACCACCACCCTCACCCACCTAAAAAAAACTAAACCTTACAAGCTTAAAGTTAAGATCGTAAAGTTCAACGATACGGTACGGTTCCAACGCTATTGAAATGATCGGAGTTCGTTTGACCGCCTTACTATGTGTTTTTAGATTCAAAAGACTTTTTATTGGAACATAACCCTTAATATATAGTTAATCCGGAACAATAACCTCAATTTTACTAATTTAAAAAAATAATTTTTTAATGGTCATGGCAACTTGGTTAAACGGCATACCTTTTCATTGCTCAATTATGTGCATACTTCAAACGGGTTTTCAACCGTTAGTTATTAGTTTGACGCTCAATGATCATTTTTATGAAAAAGTTAGTTATTAGTGACTCTTATAAAGCTGCAGTTGCTGTGAAAACTCACCACAATAAGCATTTCAAACCAGGTTCGGCGAAGTCGAATACGAATTATAAGTTTAACAACCAGAACAAGAATTGATTAGTTTAAGTAGCAAGTGGACCAATAAAAAGAAGACAACATTACGCTTAAAATCGCATGGCTATGATCTTTTGGTGATTTTTTAAATGGCATTTTATATTAATTTATTAATTCATTTTATATTCAAAAGAAGAGAATATGTATGTTTATTTAATCAAAAAATTAGCATGATCATTATTTGCTCAAAGAGAGCGAAAAGAATAATTAAAATATTCCTTAAAGAAGCTGACTACGTGTTTAGATTAGAACGTTGGATTCAAAATAATAATATATTTCAATTATTTATTTATTGAGTTTCTAATTAACTCCGAATGTACCATTATTTATTTATTGAGTTACCTATATTTTTATACATTTGCAATTTTATTTAAACCATGTGTCTTTAAACACATGTGTCTTGGGCGGACGTCCCTTCTACCCCTGTCCAAGAGCCTGTAGTTTTTTTAAATGTTTTTAAATATTAATCATGTAATCTTTTTGTTTAAAGAGTTAATAGGAAAGGAGCGCCCCCTTTTTAGGGTACATTAGCATATTTCAGGGAGCGGATGATTGTAATTAAATGAACTTTAGGGTACTTCAGAGAAATTCTAAAAGTGCTACTTGCGTCACAAAACTTGGAAGTAGGTCATGAGAGCGATATGGTTCACAATGCATAAGTTAAGATTTTGAAACTTTTCCATGACCCAATTCCCCATATGGCCATATGGGGTCGGGTTTGGGTCTTAGGTATAGAATTTGGTGTTTAACAAGATGCCAATCACTCAATCAGCAGTAGAAAAAAAAGGTTAACTATTAAATAAGTGTATCCCTTAAGTGCTGCAAATCAAAAGTTGGTGTCACTTCCCACAATCATAAGCAGAACATAAAGAAATGTCTCTTTCTACAATTTAAGAGCTTACTTCTAGCCATTTATTAGATAAAAACAAAAAAAAATGGTCTTAACCAACATTACAATTAAGTGGCATCATTCAGCAACTTGTGTCAACACATCAACATCAATAAAATGTTCATGTCTAGTTACCTTCAATGTAGGCAAAATCCATATTACAATAAAGGTGGAAATGTAAGGTAGGTATATTAATGTGTCAACCAAATCAGAAACTTTGACTTCTATAAATTTGGTCCTAGGAAAAAGGATAAATATGTCATGATAATGAAATGGCATGTCCTGTTACCCAACAAAAATCTTATATGATGCACTATTCTATATATAAACTCAAGATTTCATATTTTGTGTAACACAATCATTGAAGGTTATCTGTCACACATGTTATAACAACCAATATGAGAATAATAAGATCAAAACAAACATGATATGTGTTTCACAAACTCAATCAAAACCACATTTTGATTTTTCTATAAATCGCAACAAATTACACACGCTTACATACTTCACACGCACAATCCAAAATCCAAATCAAGTGTAAAGAAAAGCGAGCTGAACACGAGGATTTGTAATACAACAAGATAGGAACGATACACTTACCTTAGGTAGGTAAGCTGCAACATCAATTGCCACATGTGGTAGATGATGACAGAACATTGTACTCTTCCAAATGTTTTTGAAAGTTATGTAATTTGGTTTGTAGTTGCTGAATCACGGATGCTTTTTGGGACAGAATGACATTTAATTTTGTAATATAGTTGTCGAGTTGATTTCCTGGTTGATCTACTTCTACCAGCAGGTTCATTTCCTGTATTTGTAGACCATGGTTAAAAACGTTCACAAAATGAACAGGATAGTTGTGTAACTGATCGCACAATTTTAGGTATAAAATGAATCATCCAAATAACTGATCGTATAACCTTTTGAAGATTCAGAAATTAGAATATAAAAAAATGTTTAACTAATTATCTTGAACAAATATTTTAAATTTATCTAAATTTACATGTTTGACTTTTTAGAGTTAAAAACCCAAATTGACTCATTTTCAGGTCAACTAAAGAAATCAAAATCATCACATCTAAACAAAATAAATAGATGAGATGAGTTGAGTTGAGTTAATTACCTCCTTAACAATATTCATAGTCTCCTCCACTTGTTTCCTGTGAGCATTTACAAGATTTTCCTCTTCCTAAAGTAAATACAAAATGGTCCACAAAACTCAACAAGTTAAATATTATCACTTCTAACAATATGAAAAAATAAATCAAATAAAAAAATACCTCTAGAAGTGCAGTGAGATCATCATTGGCCTCAACAATAGGTTTGATTTGAGTTTCTGGTTTCTCTGTTCTTGAAATGTTTATTGGTTCGTTGACCTCCATTGAATAGTCAAAATCATCTTCCATAACTTCCTCATCTGTATTACCGTAATCAGTTGTGTAATTTTCAGTTGGAGGTGTATAAACTGTTGATCTTCCGATAGGGCCCCTGTCTGTTTGTTTAGGCCATCCAAATCTATTAGTTTCATACTGTAACTTTTCAAATTTAACATCTTCAGAACGCGTTAATGTTGATGAAGATGCAGGCAATCCAAATCTATTACTTTCATATGGTAACTTTTCAGATTTAACATCTTCGGGACGCGTTAATGTTGATGAAGATACAGGCAATGCAACTGAATTTCTAAGGTTTGATGTTGAAGATGATATGTCCTTTTTGGAGTTGCTTCCTTTTGATAGACTCTTAACCCTATTATGTACAAGTCAGCAATAATACTCAGTGTCCCTAAATTTAAAAACAGAAGTAAAATAAAAGAAAAAATGTATATGGAGGCCCCACCCGCGCATTAAACTTTTTTTATTAAGACCACTCATGTATTGGAATTGCATTTTGCAAGTTTCATTTATACCAAATCTAGCCAAAAATATCTATGATGAGATGTGAACATGGCAACATGCTATATGTTTAAATTTTATTTCAGGTCAAACAAAGAGCACTCTCATCGGCCGACATATGTTGGTACAAATACATATTTGGGTGACCTATAAAGTAGATTACTAGATTCAAATCATTCAATGTATGTGTGACCTCCACTTACATTATCCAAATAAATAAATAAGAACTGTTTCTGGTTACCTGTCAGCATAACGTAATGTGTTAAGAGTATGTTCACAAGATCCAGAATTTGGTGAAATGCATGATATCATAACCGTACGAGAGTTACCAACAAATGAATCTCTTAAAACTTCAGTTAATTTACTCCCTCTAAACGGAATATGACCCTGGTCGTTATCAAGGGCTCTGATACATTCCTTTAAAGCAAGTAAACTTTTATTAATTTCAGCACCTTCCATCCTGCAATTTCAACAATCAAGATTTAACGCATTTGTTTACAACGTTGTTTAGGAGTAATCTTTCTGATCAAAGTTATCTACTTTTTACACAATAACCCTTTTAGCATACAATGAAAGCTCATTATCACATCACTTTCTTTGAATCAAATAAAAGATTTCAAAAACAGATCACCTTGTTTGTTTGTCATTATCAGTAGTATCTGCACCACGTTCACTTCCAGCAAGATCTATGAAAGATAATTTCCCAACCAATCGGGGCTGTTTGGATGCATTGCCATCAATCAATTTCTTGACAGCAAGTTGAAGAATCGCGTGTGATCTAGAAGATTCTTCGTTTGCACCAGTTGTACCCGTGCTCCTTGTAGCGTTACCTTTTTCAATTAATTCCTTTATTGCTTCCACATTTGATACGTTATACTCCTGCAAACCCACTATGCAAACTTGTTGTTTTCCATCCTCCCTCATGCAAAGTTTCCTGCAAAAATTCATATTTGGTAAAGAAAATATTAATAAGTGTTGAAATTGAAATGGTTTCAAATGGGAAAGAAAGAAAAACTAAAACTCACTTTCTATCATTAAGGAGATCGAAAACTTTCCCACCATAAATTTCAAAGAAGCTGACAAATAACTGAAACCCTTGGTTTCGGTAATTATGGTACATAAGTCTGAAAATATCACGGGAAGCTTTAAGGGGCAGTGGTTGCATTGTGTAAGTCTTCCCACTACCTGAAAAAAATAATGATGATATAAATATGTATTGGCACGTTACTGAAGTGATGTTTGGTTGCGTGTTTTGAAAGTGTGTATGAAATTGATTACTCTACTTGCTTTTAGAGACCTAAATAATTAAACAAAAGCAGAACAGGTTTGGCAAAACATTAGAAACTATCTATTCAGACAAACATTTCCGAAATCACATCAAAGAACAGAGTAATACCTGTTTGCCCATAAGCAAAGCAGGTTGCTTTTGTTTTTTGAAAGATGATTGGGATTATGGGCTCCACAGTTTGTGAGTATATCTACGCCACAAAGAATAAAACTATCAGCCAAATATATTTTAGAATTGCAAAGTGAAGTTGATTGAACAATTTAATAAACTCACTTCATCATTTGTAACATCTTCGTTCATCACAGCATCAAAAACAAAACCATGTTTCTCTACATATTCAGTCAAGTCCACCTGCAAAATTAGTAAATTAGAGTCCCCATAATTTAATTTAGTAACATTCTCCAGTACATAGTAACAATTTATTACAATGAATAACACGAAAATTTAACCTACACAAGAAAAAAGAACACACACACACACTCATTATCAAGCGATAACTTGACTTCACCAAAAATTATCACCTTGACTTTTGATTCATGAACCGTGAGTGAACCAGCATGCGAGTTTATGCTGATAATATCTTCCTCGTTTTTTGCTAGCTCCTTCTTGTTAAGTGGTCTCTTACGGACCTGCATTCAAGACTAAAAATTTCAAAAACAGAAAAAAAAAAAAAAAGCAATATGAAACCTAAATGTAGCATGCAATCAGAGCCAAACAAAATGAGTATTACGGAAACATACCACAACTTTGATCTTAGCAACATTACTAGCTTTCTCTTTGTCTGCCAAAGAGCTTTTGTTAAGAACATTATTCTCAACTGAACCACATGAAATATTAGCAAACTTGTTAGCTAAGGAATAAGCATCAACACGATCAAGACCTTCACCATACAACGGTTGATTTAGCAAGTTAAGATTATTCTCACTATGCACCTGCATGTACAAGATATACTCGTTAACGCAGTGCTGCAATTCCAACTTAAATGTCTTCGATATCTATCTTGCTAACATTCTTATTAATTGAACAACAAAGTATGCTTATAGCATATTAGCATACCTCTGTTAACAGCTCGGTATCGAATGAATGAAGATCGAGTAACCCAGGGCTAAACTCAGTGGGTGATACTTGCTCCACGTTACCATACTTTGTAAAGCTAGACGATCGCGAAGAAGGAGTCGACGCATCCGCGTATCCTGCAACACCAATAGTCCTCTGTAAACTTCTATTAACTCTTGAACCCTCAGTATCATTACTGCCATAAAACCCAAACTCCTGCATTCAATTCAACCGACAGAAAAAAAGTTAAGAATTAATCCTCTTTTTAAGGAGCTAAAAGTAGTAACAATTGAATTACCTGAAGTGGAGGTAAATTAGGGTTAGATGAGTAAAGATTATGAGGGGCAGCTGATTGAAGCTGCCATTTGTTGTTGAAATTGGTTTGAATGTAGTTATCAGAAGAGGGGGGGTATTGAGGCTGATAGTATTGTCCATTGTTAGACCCAGATCGCTTCATTTCTTGATGACTGTAGGATTAGGGTTTTCAGATACTGATAAAATAAGACGGGTAGAAAACGCCGGCCGGCCGGCGGTAGAAACAAGAATGCAATTGAGTATCAAACAGTGGGAAAAATCAAATCTTTAAATCAATTGGAGATTGGTGTTGAGAGGTACGTTCGAGTGTGAAGAGGATTTTTTTGATTTTTGAAAACAAGAGCGGGGAGGATTATTCGTTACGGTGGGGTGGCATAGGGTAGGGTCAACAATGTTATCATAGTTTGTTTGTTTATCTATTTAGTGTTCAGCATTTTGACTATTTGTTTTAAAAAAAGAGAAAACTACAAATAACGTCATTTATGTTTATAGTAACCTGCAAGTTGCGTCCTTTAGCAAAAGTATCTACAAATAACGTCCTTATTTTTGTGGTTTTTTACCAATCTCGTCCTTTAGACTAACTACCGTTAGAAAATTCTGTTAAATCCAACCATGTGCTCCTCATGTGAGGGTAAAACAGTCTTTTTATACATAAAGGACCATATATGTAATTTTTGAAACCACCCCAACCCTCAACAACCACCCCAACCTTCAACAAACACATAGAGTGCATCATAGCAAAACTTCCTATAATCATCAATAAACATCAATAAACATACCATAGGCAGAAAATTAATCCATCTGATCACAAATGTGCTTACTCCTGTACTCATCTACCCCACACCCTAATCCCACCCTTGAAACCGTATATTATCGTCATCGTGTCTTCATCGGCTGTTGGCAACCAAAACATGAGTAGCAGCTCTCTGACCTCTCTTTCTCTCTCTCTCCTTCTTAGCAACAGCCGCTCATAAGTACCAACCTTCTTCCCCTGTCTCGTCGGCATCTGTGTTGTGTACCAGCAATAAGAAGCAAACGTACCTCTTTGTCCTCATCCAGAATTGTTATTTGCTCGCATACTGAGTTCGAATGACCACCACATGATTGTTGGCCCTTAATCCATTAGGGTTTGGATTTTATAATTAATCCATCTGTCAGAAAATTAATCCATCTGGACCAAACGTAGAGGCGGCGACAGCCAATGCTGGTGGTGTTGTTGCTGCTACTGTTGCGGCTGTTGCCGGAGCAACTACAGCGGCGGTGGCCGGGGGAAACAATTCGTTTGGAACGACGCGATTCGCAGTTGTATGATCTATTAAATCAAGTTGGTCAGGTTGTTCCTGTAAGGGTTTGTGGTGGCGGTTGGTGAGTTTAGGTTACAGATATGGATGTGGTGGTTGTTGAAGGTTGGGGTGAAGTAAACAGGGGTGAAAAAGAGAGAGGATAGGTTAGGTTATGTGTTTGTATGTATTATATATGTATGATCATTATATATTTATTAAAAATAAGACAAAAAATTACCAAATTAGTCCTTTATATATGAAAAGACCATTATACCCTCACATGAGTTGCACATGATTGAATCTAACTGACTTTTCTAACGAAAGTTAGTTTAAAGGACCAGAATGGTAAAAAACTACAAAAATAAGGACGTTATTTGTAGATACTTTTGCTAAAGGACGCAACTTGCAGGTTACTATAAACATAAAGGACTTATTTGTAGTTTTCTCTTAAAAAAATAAACTTTTGAATGGTTAAAAGAGGAAGATACTAAATAGAATTAAATGAAGCATCTCATAACTTTATATTCATTTGTATTTTTATCTTAACATTTCTCATATTGATAGAGTCTTTTAATTATTAAGACTTTCTAATCATTCAGCACTTAATGTTTTATATTTTGTCAAACAACCCTTAATTGTTCAATTTAATACATTTACCATTGCATTTTATATCTCTTTCAATGTATAAAAAGTTTATGGAGACGAACAATTATTTCCCAAATATACCAATAAACAATAAATTTTCCATAAATTATTTAACAACTATTTCTTAAATTATTAAAACTTTCACAAACTTATAAAAACTCCACTATGAATACTCTAAAATTACCAAATGTCAAATTGTTCTCATCTAAGAGAATTCATATTAGATTTCACATCCCAATCATATATTTACACTACAATCATTACATGGGTTGAAATTAAGTGCATAAGAAGTGAATTTTTTGTCCGCTGAGAAATTTTAGACCCAGCTACTTTTTAGGCATCGTTCATCAACGGTTAATTATGGTTTTGATCGTGTACACATCATCTCAAATATTGAATTCAATATTTAAGGTGTGAGAGTCCATTATTCATCAGCCCAAAATTTCCCTTCAAATCGTTAATTTTTATAAATTTCAAAACTTACGGAGACCATACTTCATTCATCTTTTTACAATTAATTTTTTAATTTTAGCACTAATATCATCAATTGAAACATTAATATAACATTAATTTTAATCTTAAATAACCACACAGCTAGATACAGATGTCCAATAAAATAAATTAAAATCTACATACAAAAAAATCTTTAGTTTCCAACTTTAAAACCCTAAAACAAAACCCACCGCCTATAACTGAATCTCAAAATACAAGTACCCACAACAAAATTCAACGATGGATAGAATATAATCCATATACAAAAATTGAACGATCAAAATCCGTTCAAAGCGGTCATGAAGGCTAAAATGGTCGTTGGGCTCAAGAATAAAAAAAAAGTAACAGTCAAATTTTACGAAGCGGGAAAAAATAAACCTAACTCTTTTTTCTCATACGGTCATACTTCATTAAAAACTCTAAAGAGGTGAAACCGTGTTCCCACTACGACAACCCTTAGCATACAAATTCAATAAACATGGCTAAACAAATTTTAAGTCTAAGGATGATGTTTCCATAAAATCTAATATAAAAAAAATCTTAGCATTAAATACATGCGTTTCATTGTGTGTCTCTTGCAATAAAAAGAAGCGAGAAAATTGTGTAACGAATCGGAGATTCATCTGGACACAACAACTACCAAATCAAACTCCGATCCTGATGACGGATCGTTCCGACAACAACTTCAACCAAACTCCGGCAACATAATCATTGAAGACGATGATCTCACTCAATTTCAATTTCTCAATTCTCAATCTATCACTCATCATCCTCTTCATCTCAATCTCCCTCTTTCACTTCAACAATTCCCCTCACAACCAAACCCTAACTCCCAAAACACACTCACAACAACAACAGGTTGTATCTCGAACAAATTACATAGTCAGATTCATCGAATACAAACACGCGGAGCATCATAAACAGTATCTCGAACAGAAACTGAACAGTTCTTCGTATTGGAAATGGATTGATAGAAACAATCCTGCTTCAAAGTTCCCGACGGACTTCGGTTTGGTGGCGATCGATGATGAGGCGGCGAGTATGGTTATCGGAGAGTTTGAGAGGTTGAAAATGGTGAAGGATGTTACGGTTGATTCAAGTTATCAGCTGAGAAACTTGTTAGGTGGAAATGAGAAGGAAGATGTGAGGATCGGATCGTTTTCGGATGCGAAGAAACGGCCGGGGAAGATCTTTACTTCCATGTCGTTTGGTGAAAATGAGGATGATAATCAGACGATTGAATGGAGAAGAGAGCTTTTATCACATGTAAGTTTCATGTTTTTGGTTACTTGTTAATTAGTTTAATGGAATTGTATTGTATGATTTGTGTAATTTAATTGCAGAAATCACAAGTTACTTCTTTGTTTGGGGCGGATACACTTTGGTCGAAAGGTTACACAGGGGCGAAAGTTAGGATGGCTATATTCGATACTGGAATTCGCTCTGATCATCCGCATTTTCGTAATATTAAGGTTTTGTTGTTGATATTAGTTGGTTGGATTTGTAAGATTTGTATGGTGGGAATGTAGTATTCATGTTTTTGTGATTTTAGGAACGGACTAATTGGACGAATGAAGATACTTTGAATGATAATCTTGGACATGGTACTTTTGTTGCTGGAGTGATTGCTGGTGAAGATGCAGAATGCCTTGGTTTTGCGCCGGATACTGAGATTTATGCTTTTCGTGTGTTTACAGATGCACAGGTAATGCATATTGTGCAGTGTTTCATATTGCGTAAATCACTCATTTTTACTGGCTTATTGTTATTATTAGAGTAGCTCTTTTTGACCCTATGTATGAACAATAGGCGTTAAATTGTTTAAAGAATAAGTTTTTATTCAGCTAATTTCAGGTTTCATACACATCTTGGTTTTTAGATGCATTTAATTATGCAATCGCTAGCAACATGGATGTTTTGAACTTGAGCATTGGGGGTCCTGATTACTTAGATCTTCCATTTGTAGAGAAGGTGAGGCTCTTCTTAATTCTTGAGCCGTGTAAAAAAAACTAACCTTCTTGACCTGAACCCATTCTGACTTGTTACCAGGTGTTGGAATTGACAGCAAGCAATATTATTATGGTGTCTGCAATTGGGAATGATGGTCCGCTTTATGGTACACTGAATAATCCCGCGGATCAAAGTGATGTTATTGGTGTTGGTGGTATAGATTACAATGATCACATTGCTTCATTTTCATCACGTGGCATGAGCACCTGGGAGATTCCTCATGGGTATTAATTAATTGTCTAATTATATGCTTGAAGTTAGTAATCACTAATCATTACAAACTGCTGATAATATTATATGGTTATGACCTTTATTATGACAGTTATGGACGTGTTAAACCTGACGTTGTTGCATATGGGCGAGAAATTATGGGGTCCAAAATTAGTACGGGTTGTAAAACATTATCAGGAACAAGTGTTGCTAGTCCTGTGGTTGCTGGTGTAGTGTGCTTACTTGTGAGTGTAGTTCCTGAAAATGATAGAAAACAACTTTTAAATCCGGCAAGCATGAAACAAGCCCTAGTTGAAGGGGCTGCAAAGCTCTCGGGCCCTAATATGTATGAACAGGGTGCGGGGCGGGTTGATCTGTTAGAATCATATGAAATACTAAAAACCTACACGCCACGGGCCAGCATCTTCCCTAGCGTTCTTGATTATACAGACTGCCCGTATGCATGGCCATTTTGCAAACAGCCACTTTATGCAGATGCAATGCCAGTTTTATTCAACACAACAATATTAAATGGTATGGGTGTAATAGGTTATATTGAAAGTCAACCAGTTTGGCATCCAGCAAATGAAGAAAGCAATCTTTTAAGCATTCACTTCACTTATTCTGATATTATTTGGCCATGGACGGGTTTTCTTGCACTGCACATGCAAATCAAAGAAGAAGGATCTCAATTTTCAGGTGAAATCGAGGGTAATGTAACCGTTAAAGTTTACAGCCCGCCGGGTTTAGGTGAAAACTCGTTTCGACACAGTACGTGCGTGTTACGTTTGAAATTAAAAGTTATCCCGACCCCACCAAGATCAGTTAGGATTTTGTGGGACCAGTTTCACAGTATCAAATATCCCCCCGGTTATATTCCACGCGACTCATTGGATGTTAGAAACGATATCCTTGATTGGCATGGGGACCACTTGCATACCAACTTTCATATCATGTTTAACATGTTAAGGGATGCAGGATATTATATTGAAACGCTTGGGTCACCTTTGACTTGTTTTGATGCTCGTCATTATGGAACTTTAATGCTAGTGGATCTTGAAGATGAGTATTTCGAAGAAGAGATTCAAAAGTTGTGGGATGATGTTGTAAACACTGGACTTAGTTTGGTTGTTTTTGGTGATTGGTATAATGTGGATACAATGGTTAAAATGCGGTTTTTTGATGACAATACAAGGAGTTGGTGGACCCCAGTTACAGGTGGTGCTAATGTTCCTGCGTTGAATGATCTTTTGGCGCCGTTTGGAATCGCTTTTGGGGATAGGATTCTGAATGGTGATTTTAATTTAAATGACGAGTTGATTAAATATGCTTCTGGGACTAATATAGTTAAATTTCCGAGTGGTGGGTATGTGCATTCTTTCCCGTTTTATGACAGCTCAGAAAGTGGGGCCACACATAGTTTTCTAGCAGGCGGTAAAGAAAATGTAAGCTAACCTTAACTTTTCTTTTCTTTCTATAATAAACATAAATTAACATGTTTTTGTTCTTGTTTTAATTGTTTATGAGGGAGGGGGTTGGATTTGATACATTAAGGGTAATTTTCCTGACTATTGTGGATCTGCTTCTGATTATATGTTTATTCAGGGATCAAATAATTAGTTTTGGATCATTGGTTTCTGTTATCCGCAACCAAATCCGATTGATTTAGATAAACAGATTCGGCTTTCTGCTTATGATTATTTAGGGGTCAAATAAACGAATTTGTTGCAATCACCCTTATTTTAAACCTAAGTTTAAGAAACATTTTATCCCATCCCAAATTAGTTTTTTTTCTTTTCATTATTCTAGCAAAACACTCGAAACACCTACCTATGATTCTTACAACGTCAAACAGATAAAAACACGTCTAAGCACCATTGTCTGCACCCCGTTTGCTACAGTGATTCTGTTTATTCCAATTCACATCATAACTGTCAAATCTCCCATAACCGCCTCGTATATTTCATATAATCATATTACGTCCTGTATCCTTTATAAGTTTATAGTGAGTTGAGATGTACAGCACTTTATAAAAACATTAAATTATGGCATGCGTGAATTGTTTCAGGCTGACTCAGCAATTCTTGGTCTGCTTGAAATTGGAGGGAGTCGAATTGCTGTATACGGGGATTCCAACTGTTTGGATAGCAGTCATATGGTTACAAACTGTTATTGGCTTTTAAGGAAAATACTGGACTTCACTGGCAAAAATGTCAAAGATCCCATACTTTTCTCAAATTCAGTCAAACTAAAAACACCCTTACACCAAGATGATGATCAATTGCCCTCCCGGAGAACCGATTTGAATTTCTCAGCATATTCTGCAGTTGCTGGAAAGGAATTGATTTGCAGGACTGATTCCAGGTTTGATGTTTGGGGAACAAAAGGGTATGGATTACAGGTTAGAGGTCGGAATAGGCGTTTACCAGGTTATAAAGCAATTGATCTTGGCATGGGTTTAAATTCTTCAGCTGATATCTCAATTTCAAAGGGCCCCAAGGTTGTTGAAAAAAATAAAGAGAGTTCTTCTAGCAATAAGTTTCTTGGCTTGCTGTACAGAGATGATGTAAGTAACGAATCCCTTGGAAGTTGGAACTGATGATTATTAGGTCATAATAGTTGGTCTTTTTAACTTTTGAATAACCACCATCTACTCGTTTTGAATCGCTTGTGAAAACCTGTTTCTCTAACAAAGGATATTGTCAAGAAATTTGAAAAGATCTTAAATTTGACAAATGAGGCATGAGTACTTTTTTCTTCCTTAAAAAAGTGTTAAAGTTCAATCTTTAAACAAATTTAGCGACCCAAATATAATTCAATTCTGGCAGCTTGGGTTTTCTTAAATTGATGCTTCAAATTTTTTTACGATCAAGAAATTGTTCTTTCCCTAAGTTCTTAAATTTGGGATCTTTGGTTACGTTATTTGTCAATTTTCTGTAAGACACGACTACTTACTCACAACTTGACTATCACAAAAGATGACCTTTTGGTCATTCTGTTTATTATTGTTAGTTTATCAGAAGTTACCACACTCAAATACCTGTTTTATTATATCACATAATCACTTTCAAAATACACCATGAAGATTTCTATATTTTTGAGGATGCAGGTCCATGTGAATTGTGATGTGACCACAAAACATATAACATTTGACTTGACTGTTAGTGTAATTCCAAATTGAAAGGGCCTTAAATGTAATGTCTTAAGTGAAAGGGCTATAGTTGTAAGTTTGTAATAGTTTGTTTGTTTGGTTGTTAATAGGCTGTTATGGGTTGTTAATCTTTGGCAGCTCTATATAAAGTGTCTCATTGTGTTTGTAATCAATAACAGAAACAGTTTGTTACACAACTTCATCTTCTTCTTTGATTCTGGTTACCAAACTTCAGTTGGTATCAGAGCTTGATTCAAACGGAATTGAATCGCTGGTACAAAAGAAGAAGCTAATTGAGAGAAGAGAATCGAATCGCTCAAGCGACAGTTCTGGATCGAGACCCTAAGCACGGCACGCCTTATCGCAGAAGGAAGAAGACGATGGCAGGCGGAAATAGTGGTCAAGGCGGGAGTGGTGGTCAAGGGCAACCTTCCCAAGTAATAACGATCAGAGACGGTGGTTCGATTCCCCTACAGTGCCCAATGCTCACGCCAACAAATTACACAATTTGGTCATTAAGGCTAAAGGTTATATTCGGTGTTCATGGCCTCTGGGATGTGATTGAGACCGAAGAAGGAGCGGAAGTTGATACAAAAAAGAACAATCAAGCGATTGCATACTTATACCAAGCAATGCCTGAAGATCTTGTTCTTCAAATTTCCAATCTGACAACAGCAAAAGAAATATGGCAATCATTGAAGACCAGATTTGTTGGAGCAGAACGTGTAAAGAAAGCCCGATTGATTACACTAAAAAATGAATTTGACTCTCTCGGGATGAAGGATGGTGAATCAATTGACTCATTTGCAGGCAAATTGAGTTCAATTGCCTCAAGATCAAGTGATTTGGGGTCTCCAATTGAAGAATCTACCCTTGTTAGGAAACTATTGGACTCAGTACCGGATAAATTCATTCAAATAGTTGCTTCAATTGAGCAATTTCTTGATCTTGACACCATGTTGCTACCTGAAGCAATCGGCAGATTGAAAGCATTCGAAGAAAGGACCATATCCAAATTGAAACAAAGTCAATCGAAAGATGACCAGCTGCTACTGTCATATGCAGAATGGCAAGCAAGATCAAGGGATCACAAGCAGATTGACTCGAGGCCACGTGGTGGCAGATATGGAAGAGGAAGAGGAAGATCAAATAACAAGGGTAGAAAGACAGATCGGGAGTCAGGAAGCAAAAGTTACTGGCAGCATGATCAAAAACAAAACAATGACCACAAGGGCAGGGATAAGTCCCGAATCAAATGCTTCAAGTGTGATGCTTATGGCCACTATGCCTCAGAATGCCCACAGAAACATAATGATCAAGAGGCAAACCTGTCACAAGCAGTGGAAGATGAGCCAGCCCTGTTGATGACAGTTCATGAAGGGACCCAAAAGGAAATGATCTTCTTGAATGAATCAAAGGTACTTCCTTCTAAGTTTGAAACAGATATGAAAGATGAACATGAATGGTACTTGGATAATGGTGCATCAAACCATATGACCGGAAACAGAGATGCATTCTCTGTAATTGACACTAATGTGGGTGGAAAAATTAGATTCGGTGATGGATCTACAGTAACTACAGAAGGAAGGGGGTCTATTGTATTACAATGCAAAAATGGTGAGCAAAGGGTCTTGTCCGATGTGTACTACATACCACAATTGAAGAGCAATATCCTAAGCCTTGGACAGGCCACAGAAGGAGGGTGTCTAGTTCAGATGAAGGATGATAAATTGTGGATGTATGAAAGAGATGGCAGGCTATTGATGAAGGTACAAAGGTCTGCAAACCGCTTGTATAAAATATCTCTGAAAATTGGCTCACCATCCTGCTACCTAACCAAAAGTGATGATGAGACATGGAAGTGGCATGCAAGGATGGGTCATGTTAACTTTGATGCAATGAGAGAAATGGGGATGAAGGGGTTAGTTAAAGGGCTGCCAATTACAACTAAACCTCAGCAGATCTGTGAAGCATGCTTGGCCGGAAAGCAGACAAGGCTGCCATTCCCTCATAGATCTCTCTATAGATCAGCCAACCCACTTGATCTTGTTTCTGTTGATCTTTGTGGACCCATTTCACCTGAGACTAAGTCTGGAAATAGATATTTCATGCTATTGGTTGATGACAACACAAGGTTTATGTGGGTATATATGTTAAAAAGCAAGGATCAGGCCTTAGAGTGCTTTAAGTCTTTTAAGACAATGGTGGAAAGGGAGTTAGGCAGACCCCTCAAGACACTGAGGTCTGATAGAGGAGGGGAGTTCACATCCCTGGAGTTCACTAAATTCTGTGAAAATGAAGGGATAGCAAGGCAACTAACAACCCCATATACACCACAACACAATGGCACTGTCGAAAGAAGAAACAGGACAGTCATGAACATGACTAGAAGCCTCTTGAAGCAAATGGGTGTGCCTTAGTGTTTTTGGGCAGAAGGAGTTAGGCACTCTGTCCATATCTTGAACAGGTTAACCACCAAAGCCATATCCAACAGTACCCCTTATGAAATGTTGAAAGGGAGGAAACCAAATGTGGAATTCTTGAGAGTTTTTGGCTGTGTTGGACATGTTAAACCAGCCAAACCACAATTGAAGAAGTTGGATGATAGGAGTTCTCCTATGATCTATCTTGGTGCAGAAAGTGGATCTAAAGGCTTTAGAATGTATGACCCTTGTTCAGAAAAGGTAGTGACAGCCAGGAATGTACATTTTGAGGAAGATAGAAAATGGGACTGGTCACAATACTTAGCTGATGAAGAAAACAGTACACAAGAGTGGACTAAGTTCTATATACACTCTGACGTACAGGAAGGACCCCAAGTGCCTGAATCTGACCCTCAACAAACCAGGGCAACGCCTAGTAGTAACAACCCTGACACAGTAAGTTCACCATCTAATCAGGGTCATGTAACTGGGTTAAGAAGGTCAACTAGAAACACTGTGTTGCCTGCAAGATTACAAGATTTTGTGGTTGAAGAAAGGCTCAAGCAAAGAACAATAGAACTAGAGGAGTGTGGTTATGTTGAGCTTTTGTTAGCTCAAGAAGGGGTACCACAAAACTTTAGAGAGGCTGAAGATGATAAAAATTGGAAGTCAGCAATGGATAGAGAGATTCAAGCTATTGAAAGAAACAAAACTTGGGTTCTAGTGGATCTTCCCTCACATGCAAAGTCCATTGGGTTGAAGTGGTTGTTTAAATTGAAACCAGATGCAGCTAGCAGTGATAAAAGGCATAAAGCCAGGTTGGTGGCAAAAGGCTATGTTCAACAATATGGGATAGACTTTGATGAAACATTTGCACCAGTAGCAAGAATTGAAACAATCAGATTGGTCTTAGCATTGGCTGCAAAAATAAAATGGAAGGTTTATCATCTAGATGTTACTGCAGCCTTTCTTCATGGAAATCTAAAGGAGGAGGTTTATGTTGATCAACCTCAGGGGTATGAAGTGGAAGGTGCAGAACACATGGTTTATAAGCTTGAGAAGGCTTTGTACGGGTTGAAGCAAGCTCCTAGAGCCTGGAATGAGAGACTAGATGAAGTGTTGCAAGAATTGGGTTTTGAAAAATGCAAGAGAGAAGCAGCAGTGTATGTTAAAGCTAAGGCTGACTCATTATTAATCATTGGTGTCTATGTGGATGATTTGCTTGTGACTGGTAGTAGTGAAAGTGATGTTGAAGACTTCAAGTGTCAAATGAAGAACAACTTTGAAATGAAAGATCTAGGATTGCTTTCCTACTATTTGGGTATTGAAGTTAGTCAAAGTGAAGAGGGGATCTCTATAAAACAAGCCTGTTATGCAGATAAACTCCTTAAACTGGCAGGGTTACAAGATTGTAATGAAGTACAAGTGCCTATGGAACCTGGATTGAAGTTGGGTAAAATACATGAAGGAGTAAGTGTAGATCCAGCTGAATACAGAAAGTATATAGGGTCATTGAGGTATTTGACTCACACCAGGCCGGATCTTATGTACCCAGTGGGTTATTTGAGCAGATTTATGCAAGAGCCTAAGGTTCCACACATGAAAGCTCTTAAACAGGTTATCAGGTATGTGAAAGGCACTAAGCATTATGGGGTAAAGTACCGAAGTATACAAGGTGAGGGATTTATTGGCTACAGTGATAGTGATTATTCTAACTGTGATGGTGATGGGAAGAACACAACTGGACATGTGTTTTATTACAATAATGCACCAGTGTCATGGTGTTCACAAAAACAGTCCACAGTTGCATTATCCAGCTGCGAAGCAGAATTTATAGCAGCCACATCAGCTGCTTGTCAGGCCTTGTGGTTGCATGGGCTGCTGGAAGAAGTCACTAATGAAAGTCATGAGATGCCACAGATCAAAGTTGACAATCAGTATGCTCTAGCATTGATGAAGAATCCAGTTTTTCATGGCAAATCTAAACACTTTGAGACAAAGTATTACTTCATTCGTGATTGTGTGAGGAAAAGTCAACTACAAGTTGATTTTGTTAGTAGTGCCAAACAAAAGGCTGATATGCTTACAAAGGCATTAGCAAAAATGAAGTTTGCAGAAATGAGGTTGCTGATTGGAGTAGAAGATTTACAGTGATCAAGATTTGGAATTAGAGGGGAGTATGTTAGTGTAATTCCAAATTGAAAGGGCCTTAAATGTAATGTCTTAAGTGAAAGGGCTATAGTTGTAAGTTTGTAATAGTTTGTTTGTTTGGTTGTTAATAGGCTGTTAGGGGTTGTTAATCTTTGGCAGCTCTATATAAAGTGTCTCATTGTGTTTGTAATCAATAACAGAAACAGTTTGTTACACAACTTCATCTTCTTCTTTGATTCTGGTTACCAAACTTCATTGACTGTATTTAATTTCAATTTTGCAGCTGGACGCTCCTGTTGTATTTCCAAGTCATTGGCTTGTACCTGCTGTTGTTGCTGTTTTAGGTTAGTAAAGTTTTGCAGTTACAGAATTGTATATGTTAAGGTTAAGCGTTTGGTTAACAGATGTTGATATGTTACAGGTATTTTGATTCTAATAAATTTCTGGAGAATTAGACAGAAGAGGCGTAGAAGACGGAAAGGATCAAATAGCTCTAGCCGTTTCTCAAGTCTGTAGCCATCAAATTTTGAGTTGAATCTAGCTGTGTAATACTAGTTGAAGTTTTGCACAAATAGCATAAATCCTATGGCTTTTTATAAAAATGCAATTTATATGAAAATTTACAGTAATTTTTTTTTGTGCTGCGGTAACTTTTTTTTCTAAGCTGGCACCATAATTCCAGGCAAAAGGGTGGTATACCGGATGTGATGATTGCACAAGTTTTGTCATATGCCTATTTCTTGAGCCTTGAACAATGTCACAATGAATGGATGACATAGTGGTGAGCTTCTGAGTCATTGGAGTCACTTGAGTAGGGGTTGTAAATAAGCCGAGCTTATTGAGCTTTAGTTTTGCTATGGGCCAAGTTTCTTGGGTTATGGGTACTGTTGTTACATATGTATACCTATAACATAAAATATATTATATAACTATTTTATTATATATTATACTAGTTTAGTGCCTGCGTTACGCTCGGGAACACAATTCAAGTGATGCCTTTAAGAATGTTCATGAATGTTTCATTTAGTATTGAGACAAAACCGTGGTAAAACGGAACACATGATATATTTTTAAAAATTAGATTTTTAGCATAGCAATATTATACTCAAATTAAAGTGAATAAAGTGCTTAGTTTTATGGTGTAGTTTATTTTTTTTAATCATATAAAAATGTTATGTATTTTTATAAAACACTAAGGTCTTTAATTGTATGTTATTATTAACTTTATCCACAAGTTTCATTTTCAAACCCTATCAAATATAAACCGACTTATGTACACCCCTTGTAGTAAAAGGTTAAAAATAAAAATATGCTTAAATTTTTCAGAATTCTTCAAAATATTAGGGGACGAAAAATGTAAATATTTTTACTATAATAAATTTTATATACATTTTTAAGTAAAAAAATCATTATTGTGAGATAATCTCTCAAATAATGCCACATAAACTAAAAGCTATGAAAAGATGACACATAAGATTTTTTTGTTTTGCTATATTATATAAAGATTTATATAAAAGTTATAGGCTCTTTTAGGTTTATGAGCCCCTAGTAAAATTTGATACATGAATTTGTAGCAAGCCGATCTTAGTAGCTTAGAGTAGTTACATGAACACATTATGTAGCGTATCCTTCCATTCCAAATCCAAAGTTATTACATGAACACACTGGTAAATAGATATTATCAAGTCAACAACTTCCTTGACAAAGGTCATCATGGTAGTCGCCATGGTAGTCACTTCGACCCTTTTTGTGAGATGACATTGGCTTGACAAATTTTAGCAACAGACTCTCCTTTGATGTGACACTCTGGTTTATAGATAGTAAACGTCATAAATATAATCACACACATCCAAATCTCTTACACGACTAATCAACATGCGAAAAGAGAACAATGAGATAAATGAATACGACTATGAACCAAAATCATGCGATGGATCCATTTTACAGCTAAATGTTTTATTTCCCAAAGGCAAACGACTTCGGTTGAAGAGGAAATACTCAACATTCATTATCTGAAAACAGATCGAATATGACCATCAGTATGACTTAAATGAACATAAAATTCTGTCATCCTAAGTAGCATTACATGTCAAAAGTAGGAACTTGTGTAACCCGCTCTACTCATGCAGAACTCTTGCTTGGTGAAAGAAACCAAAAAAAAGCGTCATAAAGGCATTGAAATTCCTGCAAAATCAACCATGAAAGAATATTACAACCCAATAACTACAAAAGCTCCACCGAACCAAGATTATGCGATCATTAGACACAAGTTTCCAATCAAGTTCTTGATATGATAGTCAAGGCATGATCAGATAACTAACTGCAATAAAATCAGATAACCGACTGTTCAACCCCTAACAATCAGAATAACTTTCATTATACCGAATCCAAAACACTAGAAACTAATTATCTGCACCTTGAAAACACGCTAATCAAATAATCACTTCCAAAACAAAACACCAAACACCCTTAACTAGAAGAAACGAAAGTTAATTTTATAAACGCACATGTCAGTTTACCAACATTTTGCAGTTCAAGAGAATTATTTACCATGATGATCAATAATTCAAAATCAACACTTGATTTATAACTACTTGCAGTTGTGAATCAAGAATATAATGTTATGAACTGATAACTACTTGCAGTTGTGATTCAAAATCAATACTTGATTGATAACACCATGTTATGAATTACGATAAACCTGAGAGCAAAAAACAAACCTTGAGGGACTAATCCCCAGCTTTGAGACTCAATCAACAACCCTGATTTCAAACATGATGATGCAATGGCACTATGCAACGGCATCATCGTGATCAACGCGCTCAATTCCACTGGTAACCTAACACGACAAATTGAAGTAAAACACAAATCAGCTAAACACACCTTTATAACAAATTGATCCATAAGCAAATCAAATGATTTGTAACAGGAAGTAAACCAATTCTGAGCATTTTAAGCTTAACGATGTAACATTGTAAGATTTAAGTATTAAAATCATATAAAAAGTGTTTCGATTGTTGAAATAACAAACCTTGAAGTACATCGAGTGGAAGATGAAATTGGGGCGTTGAAGGTTGATTTGATGAATGATGATGAATCAGTGCAGATAGAAACAGGGGTTTTGGTGTTGAATTTGAGAGATGTGGATTGAAGACGAAAACATAACCTGGATACAGTTCTTGAGTATGCCATAAGAAACCCTAATTAAAACCCTAGTTGATCTATGCACAAATCAATAACATTGTTTCTCGTTGTACAAATTTACCTTAGATGGTTATCGGGTCGGGTAAAAAGCCCATGACTCCAAATATAGCCCATTTAGCCATTAGTATTACTAATTACTAATTACTAGTATAAAGATAAAGATAAACAATTATTTGTTTTACCTTTTAATGATTCTGTTTAGTGTTAAATGGTTTAGTAATAGTTAATGGATAAAGAGATATTAAATGTAATTAAATGGAATATATACCAGCTTTACTCTTGTTAGTTACATTTTTAGACACCATATATAATGAGTTTTGCATCTATTTTAGTCATATATCATGCATTTATCATGCACATTTTAGTTTTTTTTTGCTCAAGACAAGTTGTGGTGGAATGGATTCAAATCAAATTTGATATTGAACACTAGATATGCACAAAACCACATTCCACCACAACTAAAGTCAAAATGTAACACTAAGTTGTGGTGAAATTAAATATTAATACATCGTAAATAGTGCTATATATTATGTCTTTGAACAATGTATCACGTTTCGCGCCTCGATGTTTCCGTCATTGGTTGGAATGTGACAATAAGAGCAGGTACCGACACTATGGCCAATAATACCGATACACGCAACCACGATATTCACTTACTCTACTAAAAAACTGAGACTGCAAAAGTGTAAAAACAACATTTAATAAAAGTTTGTGGTCAAAGTGTGAAAAACTAAAGTAGTGAAACTTGTGGTGGTAAAATGCAAAGAATGTAAAACATAGTGGTCAAGTTTAAAAACACAAATCTTAGTAAAGAAAGTTTGTGCTTTATTAATAATATACACGTAATACAAGGTTCTAAACTAAACATCTATTTAAAATTATAGTTAAGTCAAATAGCTAGCTTTGTGAACTAAGTCTATTTTGTACACTACTAGTCACATTTGAATGTTTTCAATAACCGTATAAAACTATTATAAAATTTATATAACAAAATTAAAGTAATTAGATCTTAGCAGTCTCAACTATTTGTTTTCATTGCTATCAGTCATAACTTCTAAAATATGTGTTGGCGGTCCCAGATTTTATCATTTTTGCTACTAATGGACCGTCGTTAAAAAAACCTAACCCGTCATTAAATAAAATTAACAGTGTTAAGTTTTTTTAACTACATACCGACGTTATAGGGCTTTTTTTAGAAGGAGAACACGAGGCGATTGATGTAAAAATTACCTCAAAACAATACTCTAAATGACATAACTTGTACATCCGATTAGAACACCATTAGTTTAAACACCTGATTGAAGCACTGTTTCTTCATTTGGAGCAACGTTTTGATGTTATTTTTAAATCCATTGGCTTTTATTCTTCTTCCGAAAAAAAACCCTAAAACGTCCGCCCAAAGTTCAAAAAACAACTTAACGCCGTTAATTTTTTTAACGTGATCTGTTAGCGACAAACATGATAAAAGTTGAGACCGTCAACATATATTTTAATGTTAGGACCGGTAGCGGTAAAAAATATATAGTTAAAACTGTTAAAATTCAATACTTCAAATACATATACAACTAATAATAAGTTTTGGGTTTTTCCAATTAGGTTCCATATATCCCACGTTCGTCTCTACATTGAAATTCATAATTCCAAAAACAAGAATAACTGATCTTGTAATAAGAAAAATAACAATATTTACGTACTTAAATACCTCCTACAACATAGAGATATTCTATTTGATCCATATTTTGTTTATTAAGATCAGTATATTTTATTAGCTTAAGCTTTAAAATAGTATAGACAACAGTTTATTTATATTTTTAATGCAAGTGGTCGAATGATTTTGTTGAAAAGACGTCTAGGTTTGCGAGCCAAAGTGATGAAACAATTATTTCCAAACCCATCATATTAAAAACATGCCAACAATCAAAACAATCGCACTAGCCTCCTTTTAGTCAACTTTGCACCATAAAAGTGCTAATTTTTTTTATCGATTTAATTAAGAAATATACCATGTTCACAAACTATTAAACCCACACAAAATAGATATCATTATCTTGTCATGCTTAAAATTATTGTAAGATCGAAAAAACACATAAATATTTTAACGTCACCGTCTCTTATCATTCTTTCATGTTGTCTACAACTTTTTATCACCTCAAACTATCATCCTTTCTAAAAGTTTAACAAAATAGTATTTTGGTTTTTAAGATAAAAAATATATACCGGCATTGAATGTTTTTGTAAAGTTGATAAACTAATCATCATAGATGTTTTTAACACCAGATAATATCATATCACACAAATGACAAATTATAAAAGTATCACCATTCGAATGCAAACACATCAACATATACAAAGAGTGTACCACGAACATTGCAAATGGAATCGATAAACCAAAATTCATAATAAAAAAACACGAGCGTAATGCCAAACAAATTAGAGGCGGTCGTCTAGTTTTTTCATCCTACTCCACCCTCTTTTCATGCTTGTTTCTCTCCATAATTCAACAATAACAAGCTAACACAACCACCCGTATACATCTCATATTTCTAAATATAACAAATTTATCAACATCTTCTTATCTAAAAATAAAATTTTATCTTATTTATTCATATCGTTTCAACTAAACACGAAAGCCATACCCTTAGTAGCATAATATAAATTGCATATAGTTTTC
Organism: Tagetes erecta; assembly: GCA_030867185.1. NCBI lineage: Eukaryota > Viridiplantae > Streptophyta > Magnoliopsida > Asterales > Asteraceae > Tagetes > Tagetes erecta. The sequence continues at coordinate 4,700,922 of CM061492.1, forward strand.
ACATAGACCTTATTATAAGACACGTTTCTTTAACGACAAACTATCATACTATTACTCTTAAATTAAACTCTATAAATTTACACTTGTCCAGGTTAATAATACTTATGTCAAACACGCGAGGATCCGCGACGATCCGTAAGACATGTTAAATATAGGAAACATGATAGTAGAGGGACTATTAGTGTAATTAAGCTACTCTAGTCACAAATTTCGATTACAAATACCGTGATCATCTTCTTCTCCTTCATTATTGACCTGCATAGACTTGCAAGCAACCAACAAATCGAATCATCAAAAATGGCGCAAGCAACAGTCACCATGGAAGTCGGTTCCGACGGTGTCGCTCTAATCACTATCTCAAATCCACCTGTTAACGCTTTAGCTCTCCCAAGTAACCTACTTTATCTTTTACTTTTAACTCGGGCTTTTGTTGCATGTAGTTTTTTTTGATTTGATGGATCGATCGATCGGGTTTTTATTAGATTTGATGGAGAGGTTTAGCTATTTGCTAGGTTGAATTTTGCCCCAATTTTTAGTTGATAATGATTTTTTGTTTTGTTTTGTTAAAGTTCTTGCTGGATTGAAGGAGAAATTTGCAGAGGCTATGAGGAGAGATGATGTCAAAGCGGTGGTTTTGACTGGTAATAACTTGATTTAATTTTTATTGAATTGGGATTTTACTAATTGTTTGATAAAACTTGTTGATCTTTGTATCCAGAAATTTGTTTTACTTGAATTGGGTGGTTTTTGTTCTATTAGGGTTTGTTTGGTAAAACCTAACCATGAAAATGACTGATAATGTCTTCAATCCAATATTTTCCTTTTTTTTAACATGATTTGATAATAGTTTGTGCGATAAAAAAATGTTAAATGGAAGTTGTTAATTTTCAAGAAATATATTAGGATATGTTCTTGAATAAATGCATTAGCCAGATAAGTGCCAATTTGTAAGTTATAAAATATAGCATTTTTTATTTCAAGGAAATGATTTGTAATCTCACTTAAAATGCAACATTAAATTCAACTTCTCTTAGAGCATCAAAACAAGGTGAAATCAAATGCAACTTATAATGCTTATTCTGTTGTTTAAAAAGCAGATAATATTTTCTGAGTGTTTGGATGAAGAGTAGTGTTATTTTATCTGCTTATTTTCTGAGATTTCACTACTTAAAACTTATTATGCTTGATGGATTCAATGTTACAAGTTTACCTTTGTGAAATAATTGTTTCTGTTTAAATAAGCTATCACAAACACCCCCTTATTCATCACCAACATCCTTGAATTTGCAACTCTTATGAAGAAATGTTTACTTAATAATGTACTCAAAGTGTCAAACTTTTTTTTTTACTTAATTTGTTGTCTTATGTAGGCAATAACGGTAGATTTTCCGGTGGGTTTGACATCAATGTTTTTCAGAAAGTTCACGAGACTGGTAAGGACTTTGTTGTATATCTTTTTAAATATTTTTTTAATAGTTGTGTTTCTCAAACATGTATTAAAAATTAACCATTCTCATGGCAGGAGACATATCTCATCTACCTGATGTATCCGTTGAACTTGTGTCCAACACACTTGAAGGTTTTATATAAATTTAATCTTGTAGTTTGCTGTACAATTTTTAAGGTACGCATTTGGTGACAATTTTTTTTTCTTTTTGGGTACATTTAGATGCCAAGAAACCCATTGTTGCTGCTGTTCAAGGACTTGCACTGGGGGGTGGCCTAGAAGTTGCAATGGTTTGTAGTTTTTTGCATCAAAATTTGTTCAAAATTTCAGTTTTGTTTGAACTTTTTTTTATTTTAATCTGTGATTGTATCTTGTTGTTTCATGCAGGGATGCCATGCTCGTATTGCAGCTCCAGGAACTCAACTTGGCTTGCCTGAATTATCTCTTGGAGTTATGCCTGGGTTTGGAGGTACACATAAATTTTGAATTTATCCTTTCAAGATCTAATCAACGTTATTTTACAAATGAGCTAATTAAACAATGGATTATGGTGTTCAAGGTACCCAGAGACTTCCTAGGCTTTTGGGACTGTCAAAGGCAATTGATATGATGTTGGTAAGCTCACATCCAAACACATCTTTTCTACATATTTTATTACCATTGATTATCCGTGTTAAATTATTTTACATGAGGTCACAGTTTTGATTTGTTTACTTATGCATGAGTTGTTTTTGGGCTATGGTTTATTCTTTGAAGGGTCAAATTGGCTAAAAAAGTTAGCGGAGTGAAATGGGTGATCATATCTAACACTTAACTATTTTTTAAAAAGTGGGCAAAAATGTTTAAATGCCAGTCTGACCCCTACTAAATACACACCGTTTCGACCCGAACTTGTTTCGCCTGTTACTAAACTTGCCTGGCATTTTGCCACCCCTACCGTTAATCATCATAACCTATGATATTAACTCAACGATTTTGTTTGCAGACATCTAAACCAATACGATCTGAGGAAGGGAAAAAGCTAGGTCTCATTGATGCTATTGTGCCTCCTCAAGATTTATTGAAAGTATCTAGGCAATGGGCTTTAGACATTGCAGAGGCTCGTAAACCGTGGGTCCGTTCACTTCATCGGACAGATAAGATTGGCTCTCTTTCTGAAGCCCGCGAGATCATATATAATGCCAGACAATTAGCCAAACGGACGGCCCCTAATATGCCACAACATCAAGCATGCCTTGATGTGATTGAGGAAGGCATTGTTCATGGTGGATATGCTGGTGTATTGAAGGTACTAGCCTATATGCCTGTGTTAACACACGGGCCGGAATAAAAATTATAATGTAACATGTTAAGAGTATTAACTTTTTATAAAATTAATTAAAGTACAACAATTATTTCATGAAAGCAACCTTACATAAAAATATCAGAAGAGAAGCAAGTACACAAATAAATGAAAAGCTAAAACTTTATATCTTTAAAATTAACCAAGTGTCCCAGTTTATTGTAAAATTGTGTACACAAATTAATCTATTTAAATAATGGAGTAAACTGCAGTTTTGGTCCATGTGTTTTGATGTGCTTTTTTGAAAGTGTTTATCCGATTGATACAATTTCTAGTGTTTGTGGCTTCTGTTTTCGTAAGGTAAAAAAATCAGTATGATAGTAATTCTCATCAAGTGAATCTATAATATGGGCTTAGGGGTGTAATTTTTTTATGCTTAATTTGACTACTTGATTTCATATCAAGTAGGAGAGTGGCTTATTTCTGAAAAGTAGTTCGTTTTTTATTCTGTTTTCATGTCATGTTTACTAAAATGATTATCAAAGCATAGAGCAAAATTACTTATATATCCTTTATAAATTACTTCTTTAAAATCATCAAAAGCTAGAAAGATAATTTCAAGTAATAAGTGCACATCCAAACACTATCTCTTACAACTCATAATTTTTACTGAATTTCACATAATGGTTTCAAAACATGCATCAAAACAGTCCCTAAATGTGATACAAGCTAAACAAAATTTAAAATATTGTATTGTAGGAGGTCAAGGTGTTTAATGAGCTTGTTCTTTCTGACACTGCGAAAGGTCTTGTTCATATATTCTTTGCACAACGTGCAATCTCAAAGGTACAATTGTAGTTCTATATTTTAAATCTGTCTCTCTAAATATTAAATTTTCACAAAATCTGAATTTGCTTTTCTTCAATTTAAAGGTGCCGAAAGTAACTGATATTGGTCTAAAGCCACGGCCTGTTAAAAAAGTTGCTGTGATTGGTGGAGGTCTAATGGGGTCAGGAATAGCTACAGCCCTAATTCTTGGTAACATTAATGTTGTTCTTAAGGAAGTCAATTCCGAGTATCTTCAAAAGGGAATAAAAACAATAACAGGTATAAGTTCTTGTATTTTTATGAATCTTGTAGTTGATCACGTAACTTAGAGGTGGCAATTTTGACCACTTTACTTGATTGGGTTTATTTGAGTGAATTAGTCAAATAAAAAGTTTGCTCAAAAGGAAACATGTAAAAAATACCAGAAAGAGTAGCATAAAACCACCTAAATCATATTACTAAAAAGTTTTGGTTTTTTATAAGGGTAATATAGCTTTTTATTATATTTGACACATCTAATTATTTATAAAAAAGTATTATTTTTTAACAAAAAGGTGTTTAGGCCAATCTGTGCCAAAAGTGAGTTATTTTGAGTTTTGACTGAGACTAATTATTTACAAAAATAAGTTTTCGGACAAAAAGGTGTTTCAGGTATTCATAACACGTACAAGAAGTTACTTCTTTTGAGCGGTTACTCAACCCTCATTTTTCAAAGCTTAAAGCCACTCAAATCACTTTATTAAATAATTAAATTAACAGGGTATATATATTTTTGTATCATATTTTACATTAGTGATTAAAAAAGTTAATGTTGCTCAACAAGAATGCTTCATGGCAAAGGAGCCTGTGCAAAAAGTTACTTGTTTTAACGAGTTACACTATCCACATTTTTTACTGCAAAAACTTTATAATCATTTTATTCAAAAATCAGATTGGTATGGAAAATTTAACTTTTGTAATCATAAAAGACACTAGTTATCTATAAGATAATTATCTTTGGACCTAAAGGGTTTCAAGTCAACACAACCTGTACAATTAATCACTTTTCTTTGAATGGAATCCATTTTGACCCGTTACCGAACCTGCTACTTTTTCCACCTTTAATGGACTTATTTCTTGTTATGTAAGGATTTATAATTGTTATAAAAACTCATGGTGATAATACTTTGTTTGGTAGCAAATGTTCGAGGTTTGGTTGCAAGGAAGAAGTTGGCGCAGGCACAAGCTGAAAAAGCCTTATCATTGATTAAAGGTGTATTAGATTACTCAGAATTCAGAGATGCGGATATGGTTATTGAGGTATGTTATTGTTTTAAAAGATTATCATTGATTAGTTGTTTTACATCCTAAACATAATAATATGAATTTAATAAAGATGTTATCTTGTTATTAATCTTAATCGAGTTGTTCTCATTGCAGGCAGTCATTGAGAATGTTCCGCTGAAGCAAAAGATTTTTAGTGAAATCGAGAGTGTGTGCCCCCCTCATTGCATTTTGGCAACCAACACATCTACCATCGATCTCAATTTAGTTGGAGAGAAAATAAAATCTCAAGATCGAGTTATAGGGGCACATTTCTTTAGGTTACATTCATAATCCATATCTTTTAACTATTTTCAAGTTTTTTTTTGGAAACGATTTATATAAAATATACTTTATTTGAAGATCAGAGGTGCACTTTGTATTAGCGTGTGGATGATTTTTTCTGTATAATGATTACAGCCCGGCTCATGTGATGCCCCTATTGGAGATAGTCAGAACGGAGAAGACTTCTGCACAAGTGATTTTAGACCTTATGACAGTTGGAAAAGTCATAAAGAAGTCTCCTGTTGTGGTGGGAAATTGTACAGGATTTGCTGTTAATCGCACCTTTTTCCCATACACACAGGGTGCACAGATTTTGCTTCACTTAGGCGTTGATTTGTTCAGAATTGACAGATTGATCAGTAGCTTTGGACTCCCCATGGGCCCGTTCCAGTAAGATTTTCACTAAAGCAAAACTACCTCATTTTCAACTTTATTGATATGAATTTTTAAATTGCAAGGATTGTTAACGCTCATGCCGTGACTAAAAAAGGAGCAAATCACCATTGTGGGAAATCAATATCATGATCTATCTAATAAATTAGAGTTTTTAGGGGGCAATTTTTTGGGGGGAAAGGATAATTTATTTTATAAAAGGAAGGTTGAGAGGGAAAATTGAGTAGGAGAATTAATAAAGACAAAATTTTGTGATTAATAATAATTTATAAAATTATTTATAAACTTTTAAATATAATAGTTATAATTTTTAAAAAATGTTTTTATTCAATCCGTGTGTAATACACGGGTGTTAAACCTAGTATTAAATATTTACAACTTTTTAAAATAATGGTTATAATTTTTTTTATAAATATTATTATTTAACCCGTGTGTAACACACGGGTATTAAACCTAGTTGTTATATAAATTTGTGATTATAGGCTTTAAGATTTAGCAAGTTTCTCACTTCAGGCACTTTTTAAGTCAACTCACCTGGTTCTCAACTTTATCAATATGAATTCTTAAATTTATTATTCTTTTGATCATTTTCGTAAACTTAACATTTCAAGAAATATACGGACAGAAATATGTTATTTAGTTTGTAATGATCTCTATGTAACATTGTACTTGAAAACTAAGAGGTTGACCCTGATTTCTCAAAACTAACGGTGATTGAAAATTAAGAATGTTGTATGAATTTGTAAATTCAGGCTTCAAGATTTAGCTGGATATGGTGTAGCTGTTGCAGTAGGTAAAGAATTTGCCAATGCTTTTCCTGATCGCACATTCCGGTCTCCTATTGTTGACCTTCTGATTAAAAGCGGGCGAAATGGTAATTTCTTGAATATGTTCCAAAAACAGTTCATTTGTCATAATCTTGAAAGAAAGGCTCTTTTTTAAACGGAAGACTAATTTTATAGGTAAAAATAATGGAAAAGGATATTATGTTTATGAGAAAGGTAGCAAGCCAAAGCCCGATCCCCAAGTGCTCCCAATTATAGAAGAGAGTAACAGACTAGTCAACATTATGCCTGGAGGAAAGGTATTCATTTCTTATTCTATATATCAAGAAACTGAAATGCCAAATACTGAGGTGGCAAGTTTGACCCGTTTAGTATGAAATGCATTGGTCTGGATTGTGTTTTATCTAAAAAAGGGACAATTTTGACCCGTTTTGACACAAAACATCTGACTGGTTTTGTGACTTATATTCAAATTACCAAAAAGAAATAGCAAGATCTTGTAAGTAACGTGTTTCTTGAAATATGTATTTGCAGCCTATAACCATTACCGACCAAGAAATAGTCGAAATGATATTGTTTCCGGTTGTGAATGAGGCCTGCCGTGTTCTAGAAGAAGGAGTTGTGGTTCGGGCATCTGATCTTGATGTTGCTTCTGTTCTTGGAATGAGTTTTCCATCTTACCGGTTAGTTATTTATGTTGGTGACTGCTTTACTAATTATTAAAGTTTGATAGTTTATTAAGAGATATATAATCATCAAAAGTCGCAAATAACTTTGTTTTTGGAGACTCGTAACCTCTATATTTTTTTTACAATCTTCGATAGGTAATGAAATAGAATGAATATTTTCTTTTCTGGTTTTCACACTTCATGTCACAATTTTTTCGTCTTATAATACGTTGATAATATTAATCATCTTATTTTTCAACTGCAGTGGTGGTATTGTGTTCTGGGGAGATTTAGTTGGGGCTAAACACATATATGCAAGTCTCAAGAAATGGTCCGAAAAATACAGCAACTTTTACAAGCCATCAAGGTTTCTTGAAGAAAGAGCGAAAACTGGTGTCCCATTGGTGAGAATGCAACCGCTCGCCTTTTTGTTCACTGTTATTTGTCATTTAAATGATTCTGATAGATTTATTTCTTTTGCAGAGTGCTCCATTGTCGACATCTACAAGCTCAAGGGCTCGTCTGTAGGAAGTGGTGATGCATCAATCCAAATTACATGGACATCGGTTTATAAGCAATAAATGTAGTATTTGTTATTGGAATAAGTTTGTTAAACGTGTCGGGTTGTAGATCGGTTGTTGAATTCCTAGACATCTTTTTCCTATTGGAAGTTGGAATATTTAACCATTTAAGGTTGATGAAATGTGAAGGTGGCTGGCAGTTTTGGATTAAAAAAAATTCATGGTTTTTTGTTTGCAGGATTGTAGTATCTACAACCCGACAATGTCCTTCGCGTCTTTGTTTGATTATAAGGCTATACAAGTATATGTCATGAGCTGGTGAATGCGATCATAAAGTGATGCCATATAGACACCAGGTAGACAGTGGCTGTTAACCCTTACATTCACAAAGGGATGTAACAGTGTGTGCGTGAAAATGTTTAACAAAGAAAGAAATGATATGATACTCTTGTGTTTCCTGACTCATTGATAGAGGTATAGTATATATTGCCACGGTTAAAAAAAATAAACCTACTGAAATACACAAAAGCATGCACACAATACATTATTAAGTAAAAGTTTGCATGTATATGCTGGGTTTGGTAATATGGGTTTTTAAGGGATGCAAAACCAAAGCCAAACCTAACAATTTTAGCTTTGTTTTTTCGGTTAAATTGATTTCAGTAGTTATTTGGTTCTTTGCTCTCTCTTTTAATTTGTTCATGTTTTTCTTGTTTCTTTAACGCTGTGTTCCCGAGATTCATTAAAGGAAAGAAGTGATGTGTTCCCGAGATTCATTAAAGGAAAGAAGTGAAGAGAAGTCATTCATTTCTCTTCTCTTCTCTTCCTTTCATTTTTCTTCCCTTCTTCCCCTTCCCTTCCTTTCACTTCTTTCCAATTTGGAAAGATTGATTTTAGCCTTAAATTCCCTTTCACTTCCTTTCACTTCCCTCCTTAAGTAAACTCGGGAACACACTTTTTTATTTTCCTTTCACTTCCATCCTTTAAAAAAAACTCTGGAACACAACTACTTTTTTGTTTCCTTCCACTTCCCTTCTCTTCTCTTAAAAAATAAACTCGGGAACAAAGTGTAAGAAAGGAACATGAACATCCTTTTGTAGATTTTTATTATTCATATAACTAAACTGATGAATCGATTTGCTATTCATTCCAAAATATAACATACTAATTAATGTAAGGATGTAGTTTTAGCTGTCAGTGGGTTCAACAATGAAAGAAGTAAACATTGAATCTGCAGTTGTTTGGTATCAAAATGCATGATTCAAAATCTAAAGTACAAACAACCAAACACAACAATTAAGCATGCCTCACAAGTACACAACCCACACTCTAAACCAGCATACCTAAACCAATCTTACCTAATACGGCTCACGGGCCAAACCTCTCCGGTCATCTCGCCCCCTATCCATGTACGTATCACGCCTGTAATCTTTCGGATCACCGCCTCTAACTGGAGACCTACTTCGTTCTCGTTCATCACGAACCCACCGCCCACCACCACGGCCCACAGGAGGTGGTGCTGCTGGTGGCCCAGGTGGAGATAATGGCCTCCTGTCATACACTTTTCGGTCTCTTCCCCAATCTGGAGGTGGAGGCACTGGCCTATCAAACCTGTTCCTCTCTCTTAAATCATCTTCAAAATAATCTGGCCTATGATGGTCCCTAGGGAATCGCCCTTCATGTCGAGGATGTTGCAAAGGTGGCCCTGCAACTCCGAAATCTCTAGGAACATCCCTTGCAAACACTCGTGGTGGTGGAGACCTGTAGCCGTTAAAAGACCTTCCAGGTGACCGCTCTAGTGCTGGTCCAGGGAAGCGACGGGCCACGAGAGGTGGGCCAGGATAGCCTCGTCTAGGTGGACTTCCAGGTGGGGCGTAACGAGAACGATGGCAGTTGTTACAGTTCTCTCGTCTTGCAAAGTTCAGATTGTTGCATCTGTGATAAAACAAAATAATTAAAAGTCATGGCCTCATGGGTCAAATCTACAAGTACAAAACGTTTCATTTTGGACACATAACATTCACTTATAAACGGGCTTTGGATCAATTAAAATGACTAATTTAATATATATCCACCTCGACTTTTATGATATCTGAACTACCCTTTCAACAAAATGAACATGTAATATTTACCTAATCCTTGGTAAATATATAAACAAATAGAAAAATGTCATGAATGCAAATCGTCTCAAAACAATGTCTCTTTGTTTAAGAGAGGCAAGACTGTTATAAGTAACCGCTTTAACTTTACTTACCACAACATGACATGCAAGTGTTTTAAAACAGGTTAAATAGGATTGTTAGGCCAATTCCCACACTTTTTTTATTTAAATAATAATAATAATAAACTTGTTAAGCTTGATAACATATAGAGAACTTACGTGGGATCAGTGCACATCCAATCTCCCTCTCTTGGACGAACATTAGGGTTATTTCTGGGTATAACATCACCACCCCCTCTAAAACCACGGCCACCCATAGAATGGCCGCCATTAAACCCTCCTCGGCCGCCAAACCTGCCGCCACCAAATCTCCCACGACCATAAGGAGGAGGTGAATAATCTCGATATCTACCGGACTCTCTCCCTCTGCCAAATCCACGGTTGCGAGACGGTGGGCCACCATCTGAATGATCATAATCAGGACTGTAGTGATGACTTCCATTTCGGCGGCGAACAGGTGATTCAGAACCTGCCCGCATTCTATACCCTGAAAAACCAGTTAAATATTTATGTCGGTCCGTGTTTACCATACAAAAAACCTCAGATTTTAAAGGCCTGGTTCATTTCTCAAAAACCCAAAACCAAATGAAGCAACTACCAAATAATTTCATCAAATATATGCCCCTGAGCATAAAGTTTCAAAGTACAACGGAGAGAAACCACTAACAGCGTTACAAAAGATTCCATATTTTTTTGTAAGATCACCTGCAGTGAAGCAGCAAGCCAGCTATACAAGAATACAACCCCACGGGTCGCCAAAAACAGAGTCATAACTCATAAAACTCCTTCATAAACCAAAACCCTCCTGAATCAAAGATATTTTCGAAATAAAAACCAAAGGAATGTAATGAGGCAAACCTATAACCAGCCTTGAGCAAAACTTCCACAGGGCAACTATAACCACTATGCTAGAAGTGCATCTCCAGTTATGTACGCATTTTCAAAGAACAAAATCTGGTCTCCGCACACTGTTCCCAGTTTAAGAAGTAAAATTGGAAATTACACTTAAAACTAAAGCGACTAACCACCAAAGACATCCAAATGGTAAAAAATGAGAACACACTATCTTTTAAACCAAACTGTTGGCACCACAAAAGCCCTAACTCTCTTGTAATCAATAAAACTAAGATAGCAGCACTCAAGCACGTTTTCCTCAAACCCTAAAAAACCCCTAAGTGAACCAGAACATGTTCTTCGATATGTGCCATACATTCGCGCATTATTTTCAACAACTTATACCAGATACCATAACCATTAAACCCAAACATATAATACCCCGATGTCAGCTTAGAATATCGGTTCAAACCCCACTGTACCAAGCATTAACGTCTTTAATTATGTTTTCCCCAATCAAACCCCATATAACAATTCCCAAAACCAAATTCAGATATACCACCATTCTAAACAATATAACCGGCTTCCTCAAGACCTCAAAGTTCTTGCACCAGCCATCTTTTCTCAGCTGTAAAACACAATAGCGTAATCAATGACAAATGCAACACTCCATATGGATACTGCTCCACACAACGAAGCCATGGAATTGCAAAGCAATAATAATATTGCTTCATACTGCTAAGATTCCTCACGGATAGAGTTAGTTAATAAGTTGATAACATGAGAAGCCCCACAAGTTACTATATATGTTTCATAGAGTTAGTAAACAAGTTATATACCAATGACATATTAAATGCTTTAACATACTTAAGTAGTAGCAACACTCTTCCTCACGTTAAATGATTTTTCTACAGTGAATACATGCTTACCTCTATGCGACTCTAACGAGTCAACAGCACAAACATGATCATACTTTTTTTTCCAAAAAACAACAGAAAACACCAAAGGAATCAATCACGTCTGCTTGACATTCAACATGTTCTAATGAAGCACCATACACGCATGACATATGGCCCGTCGAAAAGTAAAAAAATCTGAACTTTAGCATACAAAAACAATTATACCGCCAACAGCACTTGATATTTATTAATTTCCAGCACACATAGCTTTTATATTCAAAATACTCTTTTATCAACCAATACTTCACTTGTAATGTGTAACTAATCACGTCCAAAAGTAAATAAAAAAAAGTTAAAAACAGTGATAATTCATTTGACGCGTTGATATTAGAAGCTAAATCGAATGAACAAGTATGAAAAGCAATACACAGATATAAAAACATGTAATCAACAACAGATCTGAACCTAAAAAAGGAGCTAAAAACAACAGACGTTGAGGAATATAAGAAAAAAAGTAAAGAAGAGATAGAACGAACCATGAGTATCATCAGGAAAACGATCAGAGCGAGAATAAGAAGGCGGATCGCGACGAACTTCTCCCGGCTCGTAATCGCTACCAGCACCGCCACCGCTGTCGGTCGGACGGACGACGAGGCTGCTCAGAAGCGGTTGATGAGGTGTCGTTGGATCCTTGTCTCGCGAGCTCATATTTCTTTCCTTCGTCTCTACAGCTCCGTTTCACTCTCACCGTCGTCTTTTGTAAACGGAGATCGATTGTAGAATAATTGTACATGTATAAACCCTAGGCTTTTTATTTCGATTTGCTACCAGGTCATTCAATGTATCGGGTCGGGTCGGTTATATCGAGTGTGTTTTCTTATATTACGAGTAACTTAGCCTTCTTCGTTTTTCGTCCCTCACTTTTATCATATTTGATGATTTACGTTCATCTAGTTTTAAAACCTTGAGTGCACTTTAATATTGACTCAAGCTTCCAAAATCTTAACTCCCTTAGTTTTTTCAATAACTTTTTGTAACATGTCAAATTACACATATTAATAAACAAAAATAAAAACTCACACTCAACCCTTTCCCATCACAATCTCTATTCTCCTTCTCTACCTTGTTCTGTTTCTAGAACAACCAACCGCTATCATCAAACCACCACCATCGAAATAAAAGCTTTATCCTTCCTACCATGCGTGAAGTGTCGAGTGGTCTAATTATAGTCGCATGTTTAATGGAAAATAGAAAGATGATTTTAAAAAACTATATAATTCCACGTATACTAATGCAAAGGTAAATTTTCTGTCACTTGTCATATTTTATCTTTCTACATAAGATTTTGCTAAGTTGTCACAATCACATTCAATCTTAAGAAAATCTAAATAATTTATTGATTATTTATTTCTTATTCGGTTTTTCAAATGCTATAGTTAAACATTAATACATTTATGTTTAAACAGGATGTTTTAAACAAATATGCATTGTCGGTGATGAAAAGGTTTCGTTTGAGATGAAATGACTATGTTAAAAGATGACAACATTTGGAATTTTGATGTAAGGGTACCGTGTGTTTGTTTACATCCGAGCGCCCTTTGAATCTAGCCGATTCAGAGGTGTCGTTTAGATAAGAGCGTTTGGTGCAAGTGCATGGGAGGCGACCAACTAGCGACAAAGAAGTGACCCAAAAAGTCGTGCGGACATCGAATTGTGTTAAGGAATTCGAACTAAATTTGCAAACCTCCACCCCCCACCCCCAACGAATCTTTTATACAAAGACCGATTCTACAACCTCAACAAATCTTTTTAACAAAGACCAAGATTCTAGATAAACCCTCATTATAAAACACTACGAACACTAACATTCAATATCCAGTACATGTAAATCTAGTCCAATACATCCCCAGCACTACATATTTCACTCACTAGTATAACAATTTGCGTGTTTAATCAAACCAAAAACCAAACTAAACCTCTAAGAAAAACCAAATCAAACCTAGATACCCCAAATCCATAATTATTTACTTTTTAATTAAACACTTTTTATATATAAGTTGGTTTAACATGACAAACAATTTATCCTAATCAAAAGACACAGATACATGTCATCCAAATAAAATATTGCTTTTTAATACATAACAAAATTACAGTTATAATAAATATTAAAATGTAATAAACACTTGGAGTAAATTGGATGTCACATGCTTTAATTCATCCACAAATGAACCTTTCCTAAGCAGCACAACCTCCACAAACAATGTCCCTGCAATCAACATATAAAAACTTATTTATCAAATGATCCTTAGGGTGTTGTTTACTATTGCTTATCTAATTGTCCAGTTCACAAATAATTTTGGAAAGTATGGTACTTACACGAATGAGCAACCATAGCTTTTGCGCTTTTTCATGGTCATATCCGCCGCCTCCTTCCTACGTTGAGGTTGTAGCACCACCTTGATAGCGGTATCAAAAACCGCTTTAACGTTCTAGTAGTTCAACCATCAACAAAAGTCAAAACTAATGCAAAACTCTAGTCATATAATCATTAGAAGAAAAGCTGTAAATTAAGTTTGTTTTAATGCTATGACAACATGTCTTGTCTAGTACCTGTTGAGTCTTGGAGCTGCATTCTATATAAGCAGCCGCACCGATTTGTCTCCTTAACTCCTCCCCCTAAACATTCATAACTTGATTAGAGTTCAGTTTGACTTTTATAAGTCAAATCCTCAGTTTTCACATTAAAATCTACAAGATTTATATCATTCATGAAGAGAGAATTAACCAACCGCCACGTTAATCTATCAAAAGAAATACAATTATTGGATGAATTTTAGAGGTGAAGTTCAAAGAGATCAACATGAATTTGAATATGTAATGTAGCACGTTTGAATGTTAAAAATCACTTAACAGTAAGTTGTAAAAGTCTAAAAGATTGATGATTTAGTACCTCTGTATATGTGGTAGCATTAGAGCCCATATGATCAGATAAAAACACCTTTTCATCACGAAGATCTGGAAACAAAAAACCGGAACACATTATGAAATCTTCATTATAAATTTAGTTTTCAAGTATCCTAAATTGCTAATACATTTATAAGAAAAGTAAAATTCTTTTACCTAGTTTAGTCCCAACGAGCACAACTGGAACATCGGGTGCGAATCTTCGAAGCTCAGGCATCCACTGAAAAATCATTAAAATTAAAAAAAGATTCAATGACTTCATGTAAAATAATATTGATAGATTAAATAATATGTTTAGTGATCCCCTTAATATAAGCATCAATTTGAAGATGTGATTTTTTTTCAAGATCCTTTAGATGATGATGAAGAATTTGAAATCAACATTATGTTATTTTAATCTTTTAACTTATTCTTTAGTTATTAATATTACCTTCTTGAGGACATTCTCATAGCTTGCTCTACTGATTAAAGAAAATGCCAACACAAAAATGTCTGCACCTCTGTAGCTTAATGGTCTTAATCTGCTATAATCTTCTTGGCCTTAAAATATATTTTTTACTGTCAGAGCTCAGAAAGAAAGTAAACCCTAACAAGTTAAAAAAAACACAAAAGAAAAGACTGTAAATTTTGGATCTTTAACATATACCAGCAGTATCCCAAAGTCCCAGATTCACAATACTTCCATCAACAGCCACATTGGCGCTGAAATTGTCAAATACTGTTGGTATATAGTCCTGCAAATAAACCCTACCATGAGTGAAAGTGCTAATAAAAGATTCAAACTTTAATGCAAGAAACCAAATTAAATCAAACCAACATGTAGTCATCAAGGATATGGAGTTTAATTAAATACATTTTGTGAGGCACCAAAAAAATAATCAAGAACAACAAAGGGTATATAAGTCTGATATGGGAATGAAAGGACCCAAAGATGCAACTTTAATGCAAGAAACCCAAAATTAGATCAAACCAACATGTCAGCATCAAGAAAATGGAGTTTTAAATACATTTTGTGAGGCACCCACAAATAAATAAGAACAATAAAGGGTATATAAGTCTGAATGCTAGTGAATTAGCCCAAAGATTCAACCTTTAATACAAGAAACCCCAAAATTAGAACAAGCCAACATGTGATCATCAAGAAAATGGAGTTTTAAATACATTTTGTGAGACACCCACAAATAATCAAGAACAATAAAAGGGTATGAGTCTGCTATAAGAGTGAAATAGCTCAAAAGATGCAACCTTTAATGCAAGACAGCCCAAAATTAAAACAAGCCACATGTGATCATCAAGAAATGGGTTTTATTAACATTTATGAGACACCCACAAAAAGTCAAGAACATTGAAGAGTATATGAGTCTGCTATGAGAGTAAAATAGCCAAAAGATCCAACCTTTAATGCAAGAAACATGCAATCATCAAGAAAATGGAGTTTATTTTCATTTCTTGATAAACCAACACATTACCAAGAACAGAAAAGGGTATAACAAATGAGCATACAAATATAGAAAGAAAATTTAGAGAGGCAAAGAGAGACTGACAGTGGGGAACTTGTTACTGGTATAACAAATGAGCATACAAGTTTTACCAACGGCTCCATCTCCAACACAGACACATTTGATGAACCTTGAAGCACTCATCTTAAGCATTTGATTACAAATTTAACAAGAGTGTGTTTATGAGAATTTGAAATGTGTTGAATGGTGCTTTGAAGAGGACGGTTGAAAAGTGAGAAATTTTGAACAGAGAAGAAGACAGTAGTGAAATGAGTATATTTAATGTGGAGACAAATAGACAAAGTTTATGTAGATATGTCCAGACAGAGAGAGGCCGGCCTTGTTCCAAGTTTAACACAATTTATTCCCCATAAATCTACAATATTTTATCACTCGCCGGTATTGTACTTTAAATCAGTGACGGATCTAAAACAATATTTCAGGTGTGTCCTAAAAGAAAGTTTTCGTTTAAAAATATCCTAATTTTCGTTCAGGAGTATCCTGAAACTTAGAATAGTAAGAAAAAAATGATTTATCAATACTTTAACTGGTTAAAATTGTATTTCACAACGAAAGTTGAGGGATATCCCGGGCTTATCATAGCTTTGTCCCTACTTTAAATGCTTTTTTAGTTTTTATATAAGAATTTTTCATGATCTGAATCTTAATATCGCTTTGTTTGATAACCTTTTCGGATGCAAGTCGAGTTAGAAGAAGGTTGAATAATACCATTAACTGGTTTGATTTAGTGACAAATGTGTATGTTCTCGTAAAAAAAATGTGTTATATTTTAAAGTTCAATATTTAATAAAGTAAGTGTACGTATATATTTTCTATAAGAAGGGAAGTCAACAAAGTTGGGTCACTTTTTTGACTATTTGGATCGTCCGTCCCTCTCAACAAATTTTGAAATGAAATCCAAAAGAGATCCTTTTATTTGAAATGCAGACAACAGTCTTCTTCTCAAACGGTAATATTTGAGTGAACTAAGTTGCATATGGAAATTTAAACATTTTATTTAATTTTGTAGACCAACCACAAATTGTGAAAGATGAGTGATGTGACATATCAATTTAAGAATAAAGGTGACGTGTGTCTTTGATTAATTTATTCATACGTGTTACATGTTCTTTTTCAAGAAGCTACAACTTTAATCATGTCGTCATCAAATGATATAAAATTAAGAGTACATTGAAGAGTGTATGAATTTGTCATTAAAATAAGAGAAGAGGTGACAGAGAGAAAGAAAACAACGAGACATTTCATTATTTTTTAAGGCGACCCGTGATATATTTTAAAGACCCTTTTAATTTGGTGTAATTTTATTTCACATCACCTCACAAAATTGTTAATTCACCTTAACTCTTTCATTTAATAAGAAGATAATAATAAGTGTGTGAGAAGAGAGCTTGTTGTGCCCCGATAACATATTAAGAGAACCCCTTTTACCCCCCCCCCCCCCTAACTCAAATGGCCGGGGGGAGGGTTATTGTAGGTGTTAACCTAAGTCGCGACATCCCTAATGCCCCCAGCCTAATATTAAAGTTATATGTATAAACAACATAACACTTATATCATATGCATGCTCATAATCTCTTATATTACATAAAGTGAATAAAAATAATATTAATAAAGATTTAGAGAAGCGGAAAACAAAATTATTTAATAGGTGAAAAAATATGTGAGAGAAATAAACAATAACTCATAGATTTATGACAAGTGGCACAAAACTATACAAACGAAGAGTAATTGAAAATTTTACTCATGTATGTATGTTTCAAACGAGTCTAGTACTTTCAGTTGTATAAACCAAAAAAGTTACATTGTATCTAAACACATCAACCTCGACTCTTGAATCATGATCATCTAAGTGGCCGCGTCTTAGTTGGGTTTTTTTACTTTTTAATATTTTAATTACTTTAGGAGATTTAGTTTTTGTTTGTTTTTTGGGTAAGTTTGTAAAACATAATTAAGTTTCAATTTTATTTTAATTAATTCACACAAGTTTAAAAATTGTTTCAAATACATTGTTATATTGTTGTGACATTTCTATCTACGTTTCAAAATAACTTATCTACACCGTGTTGGTAAGATCTAACATACTTCTAATGTTTTTATTCTTCACTATTGTTTTTTTTAACTTTTGATATATACACCAACAGGACAAGTTAGTTTTTTAGTTCTTTTAACAACAAACTCATACACACACACTAAACGTTCTCCTCAATTTACACTGTTACAATAAGCCTTAAACACTCATCACATAAAAAAAACTACCACCAAGGCACCAACACCTTAGTTTCAAATGGCTTGTGAGGGTACCATTGGACTACAAGCTAATTGGAAAATAACACATAAATATATAATACAGAGTTTATCATGGTTCACCATAAGAAGCGTTGTAGAAATTTGACCAGACTCGATTCAGGTCCGGCTCGGCCACAAAACTGATTTTGTTAGCAACTGAAAAACAGTTTTTGACAGTTATAGAGCTGTCAGTCTGCAAGTATATAAAGTATGATCTTGCCATTCAAAGGATGTTCATTTTGGTTATTTGCAATAGATTGATTAAATTGAAGCTGCAGTGTTGAAAGTAAAATAGAAAAACCTTCTTTTGAATTAAATTCATAAAGTGTTTTACCTATCGTGATCATCTACAACAGCAGTAGAACAAGCACACACTCATTCACTTCTATGAACTTCTACAGCACCAATAAAACAGACACACTCATTCGCTTTCGCATCATTATCTGAGGTATGTTCCATTTAAGTTCATTTGTTCAATCATCTATCAAGTTTCAATGACCAACCACCTAAGGGTTATGAGATGTTTAGCATCTTAAACATAGCCCTAGTCTTAAAGACCATGATAAAGACATTAAACTTCCAATAAGCAGCGGTATGATGATCAACCAATATTAATCACAGGAGGGTCCTTGAAGCAACGGCATGTTTGCTGCCATGTGACTTCAAAGTCACGAGCTTTTGAAAACCCAAAGTGACCCGATTGATGCACAAGGTTTGTCCTTTAACCAATATAATCTAAACCAAATAAATAAACTTGAAAGTTGAAACTACCAGACCATTAATAAACTACTATCATTACTCCCATTTATTTTAACTCTGTTACAAGTATTGCATAAATACTGCATCAAAGTTCAACCACAAACCTCAATCTCCATAACCAAAAGTTTAAAAAGTACCAGACAAATCTACAGAGCTGCCAAGATTTCATCAGCTCCAGAAACAGTGAACTCACCACCTGCTTCAATGTTAGCAACCACCACCTTCAGGTTATCCACCAGCAAAGCAAACCGCCTCGACCTAACCCCGAGTCCTTTCTCAGCTAGATCAAGCTCGAGCCCAAGCGCATGTGTGTAGGTTGCAGATCCATCAGCTAAAAACTTCACATTTTTGGTCTCTGGGTATGATTTCTTCCACGCCTTCAACACAAAAGGGTCATTCACTGCAAATCAAGTAAAATTATTAAACTGTGATCATTTAATCAAACAAATTTATGGGTTAGAACTTAGAACAAACTTACCACTAATCAGCAAAAGTTCCTCCACACCCTTTGACTTAAGCTCTTCAGATTTCTCAATGAAGCTGGGGACATGCTTCATACTGTGGGAAATAAATTATTTTTAAAACAACTGTGATAAATATCATCTCCAAGACTCGAACACACAACCTTTGGTTGGGTATGTGAACATCCTATACTCTATAATCATTTATCACTACACATAACCCTAGACCATGTACAAAAAAAATGAACACAATATCTATATTTCTAGTTCAAAGTTGTGATGCTAAAATGATTATTATGAGCTAATGCAATCACAATTCACAACTAAATGTTGTGGTGTGTGTTTGTGACACAATAATATGAGTATTGTTAATGTTATAAGTTTGTAATAATTTTAGGTGAACTTTGGATGTTTTGAAATTGGGGATTGAAAAACCAAAACCCTAACATTGAAATTGGATACAAACGAAACCTGCAAGTGGGGGTGAAGGCACCGGGGACACCAAAGAGAACAACTTTTTTGCCGGCGGCGAGAGAATGAACGGAGACTTGTTGCATCTGATCATCGTCGTCGAAATGAGCAAGTGTACCGTCGGGAATTGTGTCGCCAACTGCAATCGGAGCCATTTTTCTTTGGTCAGATTTGATTGATGATCAACGATGATGAGTGGCTCGTTAATTTATACTGTAAGGTGGACCGGACTTCACGGAATTATTATTACTATTATTCTTAAATAAATTCAGGTAATAATTATAATAATAATAATTAATGCTAATAATAATTATTATTGTTACCTAATTGAAATCGAATTTATTAGTTAAACATTAATTTGTTGTCCGACTATCTTCTCTCTCCTTATTAAATACAATTTTCAGCCGTTTTAAAACTAAAAAAAACATTATAAATAAAATATACAGTTTGACTTGGTAAGCAAGAATCATTCTGTTTAGTTTACGATGTATTAATTAAATGATTATAGATCCAACTATTTTTGAAATGTTTCATACGGAGTGGTTGATTTATTGAGTTAGGGTGGAATGAGTAGGTGACGAGGAGGGTCACGAGCTCGTAAGTCTTTGGATTTTTTGGAGTGCTGGATGTACTCTCGTATGAGATGGATGTCTAAGATACATGGCATAAATGTAATTATGTCACATGTTATATATGGTTGATTTGAACATGAAAATGTTAGGCCTGATATTGGTTCGAATGTTGTTCAACGATTCATTGTAGTGACAATACTTGTGTGCGTCTGGTTATTAATGTTAATGACATGTTAGGGTCACGAGATTCAATAGATATGTCATGGCTTTAAATACGTGTTAACATGGTGGAAAACCCAAACCTAATGTGAAAATCAGATGAAAAGACACAATTAGAACATATATCTGAGTACTGGGTGAAATTAAGTAAATAGAAAGTTACTTGTGTTAGATAAATGTATGGTGTATATTGTGTGACATCAACATGATTGCAAGAAAACCGCATACCCGTTTACCCGCAATGTACCAAGACACTCTTCAAACATTTAGTGATTTAGTCAATGATTTGTTTGTTCAAGAACAAGAATTGCATGCACGTTCTTGATTTTATGTACTAATTAAGGGTTACTGCTTATATTTTCGTTTCAATAGTGCACCATTATCTAACTCGTAAATATAAATCTTAGTTTTTGAAGGTTTTATTTGTTGATGTGGTTATATGAATCTATGAAGTGGATTAGTGGAACAAGTAAAGAACCACTAGCATATGTTAGGTTGTTAGTGCTTTTTATACCGTTCAACGGAAGTGAAAAAAAAAATATAAACATACTTTGTTTACACATGTGGTTGTTGGTGAAATTAATATAAACATACTTTATTTACACATGTGATTGTTGGCGAAATTAGTTTTTTTTAAACGAGGATTTAGAAAAAAGACCACTAACAAGACGTTAGGGCTTAATTAAATAAAGAATCACATTTTCTGAGCCTGATAATAACATGTGGGTAATTTTTATCACTAAGCTAACAATAAACGGGCAAGATAATTGGATACCGATGGGTATTGGGTAATTGGGTGCTTGAAAGTATGACGAATAATCTTTATATTTTAATAATTGAGTAACTCATTCACATATGCGGATTTCAAGGCAAGTTATGGTATGTTCTATTTTTTATAGCAAAATATTTGTAAATATTCAAACCGATTTAATAAATAATATGTTAAAAATAAAATTAATACCTAAGTTTAGTTAAAACTTATAAAACCAAATTCATAATCTAGTTTAACTTTAAACATAGATAATCCACTTAATCGTCTTTCATTCAAGTTTCATTATTCGAGTTAAACAAGAGTTTCATGTTTGCATTATTAGGTGTGTACCAAAATGGTTGTAATTAGGCGTGCATACACGAACATGAGTTCACGTTTGATAGTTTACAAAAAAAGAGGAAAAGTAGCTAATAGGGTCGTCTTCACTACACACATGAGGTTTATAGCACGAAATGCATGAAGAATTAAAAAAAACTTACCAGTTTTAATCTCTGTGTTTTAATATTATTAACAGTTTATGTTCTTGTGATTTTATTTTCTAACAGAAATAGTCTCAAACGCTACATACAATTTTCTATTAAGTCTTCCTTATGTGGGAGTAAAAATGTCATTTCTCTTGCTCGTTTTGATATGCGATTGAATAAAAATGTTAACATATATGTTGACCTACATAAAAGAGTGGGAGAAAAATGACATTTTTGCCCTTCACATGCGGAGCGCGTGAGGGAGATTTAATGGAAAGTTGGATGAAATTAGTGTTTAGGATCATTTTTGTTATAAATAAAAATCACAAAGACTGAACATTTTAAAAGTATTAAAACATATGAAACAAAACTGCAGTTTACTCTAAAAAATAAAAGTTATCTTACAAATGATTAAAATTGTACAAAGTGTTAGAAATATACAATGGTACAAAAAACTGAAAAAGACTCGATGGAACAAAAAAGAGACATCGGTATAAAAAAAGTCATAATCGAGAGTTAAAATTATAACTCTTAATATAAATCGAATTCATAAAGTGATTCAGAGACTTTGTTCCTCACGTTCTCCTCCTAAAAAATATGAATTTCATTGTCTTTTTTTTGCTTTTATTGTGTACTTTGTAAATTTTTGACATAACAAAAGACACAACGATAGTTAACAAAAATACAATATATGCTGATTTATTTTATTTTTCTTAGTTTTTTAAGAAAGACAACGGGGGAATAAGGTTTACGAAACACTTTTTTAAATATATCAATTTATATTGTGGGTTGTAATTTTTTATATATTTTTTTTATCTTTTTATACTACTTTGTCTTTTTCTCATACATTCGAACATTTATTTAAAAAAAATATTTATAATACACTTTTACTTAAACATTTCCCTTTTTTAGTTCATATTTAATTTTATCGTCATGGAACTTAACTATTGGATGCAAAGTTTTGAACTTTTACTCGTGGATGTCTAACCTTTATCGGTCGTCCACTAATCCACTTTCGACTATTCATATAAAAATGGACGACTACAATACTAGCATACTTTATTGACTTATTCTAGATAATTTTATATTATTACTTTTTAAATATTTTATTGTTACATCTATTTTTTTTTGATATATTTCTGCTTTGAGAAAATAGTAAATTATTTGGCCTCATATTGCGACTTAGACAAAAATTTAACCATTTTCTCCACACGTAATAATTTATTTATTTTTAGTGATGAAAAGCTGTTATAATTTTTTGAGTTTTAAGTCTTTAACATTTTAATTATTAAACATGTGCAATACGCTGATATAAACTTGATAAAATATAAACATGTACTTGTGCGTGGCTTAGTGGTCTACGGTCTGCCTATTCAATAATTTTCATAGGTATGTATTTTATTTATATTTTCATTTTTGTTATTATTACTTACTAGGTTTAATATCTGTGTGTTACACACGGGTTAAATAGTAATATTTATAAAGAAATTATAAACATTATGTTTAACGATTTGTAAATATATAACATTTACGGATTTGGCTCCATCAACTTGCATGGTTAAAAATTGCACAAAATTTCCCTCCCATAATATTTCCCCCCCAAAACATTGCCCCCTAAAACCTTGATTTATTAGATAAATTACAACTTCCATTCATCTATCTACCAATATGTCTTATATTTTAAAAACTAAATTTTATGTATCCACTATTTAAACTATTTTTTTATATTTTAATTCTTTTATTATTAAACTAAATAAATTATAAATTATAGAATTTTGATTTAGTTATAATACTTAAAATGTTAATTTTAGTGTTTTGAAATGTTAAATTTAATATTTTAGTTTATTATAATATTGGTAAAAAACATTTCAACTACAAAGTTTGGGTAGTTCACAGTAAAGGTGTGAATAGGCCAGTTTTGGCTTAAAGTCTTAAACCAAATCTAAAATTGAAATTTTATTTTTGTGTTTTTACAACTTACGGGTTTTGGTTTCAGGCTTCTAGTCCTTGATTTGGGTTTTGGTTCGGGTTTGTTTTTCAACTTGAGTCTTAAAATAATAGTTATTAGTAATAATTACATGCTATAAACGTAACTTTAAATGATTAAGAAGTATAATAATACTAATATTTAAATTCATGTTCTCACAAGTTTTTTGTTTTTACCTAGAAATTTGTGACAACATAGCCAGAAAGAAAAAAAAGTCTCCCGAAACTTGTTGGAAGTTTCCGTCTTTCAGACGAGAGAAGCAGTTAAAAAATGTTATTTAATATTGGTAGGAGAATGCTCGTTCATGTTGACTTTTGAATTGGTCAACAATTTATAATCACCATATGTAAATAGTTTTGTATTATAATATATATTGGAAATTTGGTAACTTGACAACTTCTGAAGTAAATTTTAGACGTGGTTTCTTTTTGACAAACAGAAAAAGAACAAATAATTTATTGGCACGCCTTTTATAATACAATTAAATTGGTTGTAACACCGGGTCGTGTAGTGCGATAATTGTGTCTTGTGTATGTGACTTTGTCATATGTGTTGATAAAAAGAGTTTTATGTCTTTTAACCGTTGCATTTTATGGTGTAAAGTCGTAATGAGTCACATACTAAAAAACGAAGACATATTTCAAATTGACAACTAAGTCAAAGTTGTAAATATATTAATATAGAGTAAGAGGGTTTAAGTTATAAATATATTAAAGCTAAGTTACAAGCCAAAAGTGTAAGAAAATAATTTTATAGGACTAAGTACATTATAGAAAAAGGGCAAGTATTTTTGAAAGTCGGATAACCGACCTATAAAACTTACGAGTATATGAATTTTGTTTTTACAATTTAATTGATGTTATGAAATTTATCAAAACTGAAAACTATATACAAATTCTTACTAAAATTATTTATTATCATACGATGACAAAAATCTTTGAACCACTTTATTGTAAATACTTGCAATTCATTCGTAGCGTCTATTTCTTTAGCTCACTCCCCATACCTACAAACGGACACAAACAATTCGATTCAATCAAATTTGCCCTAGCATGAAAACTAAATCTAATTAAACTTTTATATAATATAATTTACCTGAACTTTACCATCAGAGGTTCCAATTACCAATATATCTTCATTTTCATCAAGAGCCATGCACATAACTTTACAATTTGTACCAATTTGTAGCGTTTCTTTCTTCACAAGTTTGTTTCGACACCACACTTCGACTATCCCTGGTTTACAACCAAAGTAAATAAACTCTGAACTAACCGCCATTGTACGTACTTCACTCGTCAACGACATAGAGTAGACCAGATCATAAGTCGAGGCGTTCCATATCTTTAAGAAAAACAAAAATTCGACATCAAAAAACAAACAATCAACCTCCTTAATTCATAACCATTAGAACAATTGCTACCTTGAATGCACTTCCTTCCATTGAAGAACTTGCAGCATAAATCAACCCATCATGAACCTGCAACACATTCACTCTATTCCCTTTCGCTAGAAGTTTTCTTGATCCACTTTGAACAGACGTTAATGTTCCACTCGCCAAATCAATGTCCTGTAAACATTTCAACTTCGATAATAATAACAAGATTTAAACTTTAAACAACGCAAGATCACGATCAAATTTGGTACCTGAATGCTATTATCGAGACACCCACAATACAATCTCCCGTTAACAAGCGTCAAACACTTCACAACTTTGCTCGGATTTAGTAATTTCGATTCTCCACTCCACGAATTAACCTGGTTAACAAATTAGGTCAAATTTCCAAATTTTCCCCAAATTAGGGTTTTTGACCTTTTGAACTGTACCTTTATTCCATTGCCTTGTGGAATGAAGCATGCGATGCTGTTTGCGACTAGAAGATTGTTGACATGTTCTTTCATATCGTACACTTCTTCGCAGTAAACATCTTCCTTGTTAATCGACCACACCTGGCTTATTAAAAAGATGAAGTGCGTCAGAAACCCTAGGTGAAAGATTTATAAAATTGGGATTTGGAGGATGATTGGTTACTCTGATTGTTTTGTCATGTGATCCGCTGTATAGGGTGTCTCCTGATTGTAGAACAGTTAAGCTAGTGACTGCTTTTGTGTGTTCTCGAATCTCTTGCGTAAGACGAAGAACATTGTCTTTACCTTTGCCTGTGTTTTTACCGGTCCAGACCTTTGTTGTGTTGTTGAGAATTTGGAAAAAGGAAACAACTTTTGATCAGTTATGATGGGATTTGAGGTTTTTGTTTCTGGGTATGTATGATTTGGGTGTTGAATGATAGATTTTTACCTTTATTGTACCGTCTGAATGGCCGGAAAAGATCTTGTTTTTGTGGCATACGATTGATAGAACGATACCGTTTATGCTGCAATCTTCTTGAGCTAATTCTCTGTGATTCCATAGTTCCTGGTGCCATAAAGAATGGTTATTGTTCTAAATCATATGACAGCGAAAATGTGAAATGATTCGTGTTAGCAAGTAACTTACAATGCTCGATTCACTCCCTTCTGAAAAAACTTTGAGCATTTCAAACGCTACTGTTGATGATTTCTTGAATTCTCTCAGACCCTTGCTGATATCCTTCTTGTAGATGGTAATATCGCGTAGCCCATCTGAAAAACGCAAAGATTGACATGATTTTTGAGGTTTGTAAATGTGAAGTTATTCATGAACATGTGCTAACCACTATCATGGATGAAACTACTAAGTGCAAGCATGGAAATGGTTTTATCTTCTGTGTCTTTTGCTGACTTAAAGATTGACACAAACCGTTTAAGCAAACAGGCTCGTGCTATTTCTTGAACACCAGTTTCAGGGAGATGGGTCAGCATGTTTAGAAGCCATGTTGCAGAAACAAAACACCCCAAACATATTTCTGCATGTCTACTTTTTAACCCTTCTGCTAACGCCTCAAAAATAAGCCCGGCCTCATGGTTCACTAGAACATACGCCATCTTTTTCTCCCATTCCTGTGCAGCTTTCTCCTCTTCCTAATGTAAAATGTCATGTGTAGTTATATAAATCATCTGCTTATCGTGTGTGTTTGGATGAAGACAAATGGTTATAAGATTAAAAAGCTATGAAACAACTACAAACCATAGTTTCTTGATCATCTCCAGATCGCATTGAAGATCGATAATTTTTATCAATTCCAGCGCGTTTCAGAAGAAATTTACGAACAAGAGGCTTCCCAGAATAAGAAAACCGGCCTTGTAGGGCCAAAAGCGTGTCAGCAGCAGCAAGCTGAGCACTGGGAGAGTCGGAATTGTTAAGACATGATATTAGATTATCTATAGCTTCTTCTCTGTAGATACTCATCTTTCTTGGTTCAACCTGCAATGAAGTTTGCATTAAGTTATACTATTACCACTCATATTTAGACATACGGAATCACAAAAGGTCGAGAGTCGAACCAGAAGGTCAAGCTGCAAAAGGAGACCGGCGATGATTGGGGATTGATCGGTGTGAGCAGTTTGTAGATGTGTGAGCAGGGTGTGCATAGTACTGTAGGTACCTTCATCTTTTATGATATGCAAGATCTGATTATTAAATGTTCTCCTGGTTAACGAAGAACAAAATGATGACGTGGATGACAACAAGATGATAAGTTTGTGGTCGTTATACTGTTACATAATCTGCAAATAAAGGAAGGGATACCTGTTTAGTTTAACTAACTCAGAAAGAAACTGCACAATCTCAAACTGTTCTTGATCATTGACTTCAAGAAAACATTCTAAAACCGGAGCAAGTTCAGCTTTATCAGCAATAACGTTTCGACACTTTCCATCTTCTTGAATACATCTTAAAAGTATTTTCATGGCTGCAATTCTTTCTTCTGCAGATTCCAATTCCAAGCATTGAATAATGCATATTATAGCTTTCCCAGAAATAATACTTTTAATGACTTCTAAACTGGCACCGTTGTCGTCATCATTTTCAATAATTTGTGCTAATAATATCACCGAAGCTGCTTTGGGGTTCATGAACATTTTCAAGAACTCGTCATCACGTTTCTGGACAACAGTTAGAAGCTTGTTCACCATATCCATTTGTAAAAAAGTAGAGATTGAAGGTCTTAAAAGGTAAATCAACACAACAGCCTCAAACAAACCATTCTTGAAAAGGGAAATTATGCATTCAACATCAGAATAAACGCGTGTTAGAGTTGAAATCACATCACTATCTCTTGAACCCACCTCACAAAGAAGAAAAACAGTTGCTTTCAACACTCGGGTTTCAACCGAATTGAATAGAATCTCCACAAATCCATTGACAACAGGTGGTTTTGACAGCAAACTTTGAATCTCAGCTTCCATTTTCGCTTCTTGCCAGAATCTTTCAATCTTGAGAACCGCCAATTCTGCCTTTTTCAAAACTTGAGAAGTGCAAAGATCTGTGATCACAAGTCTAAGTTCATTTATGACATTATTGGGAGAATATTCAGAAACTGATTGAGGGACATTAACATAATTGGTTTCTTGATATTCAAACTGGTCATTGCAGGGTGTTAACTCTTTCCAGCTAGCAATCAGCCTTTTGAGGACGTAATTAGTTTTCGGAAGTTGAAGGTTGTGAAGCTTCTGATGTGTGATTGGGCACGTGTAGTTTCCTCTATCGATCCATTCTTGAATAGCTTTCCGTTCATAAGTTTGACCCGTTTCTAGAGTAACCGGATCGTTGAAAATCAGTGTTGTTATTGGACATACAAAGTCTTTAGGTGGTGTATGCTTTCCATTACTCAGCTGGATCTCAGTATCTTCCATGAAAGCATCAAAAGAATTATATGGTAGAATGAAAAAGAAATTTTTTCAAGAATATATAGATGTTTAGTTTGAAAATTATCAGTCCAACAATGGCATTGTTGATGTTTTGTTGTGTCTGGAGACATAAGACAAAATTTTGCTTGGGAAAATCAGTTGGATAATGATGAAAAGATTATGTTTTTCTTGTAATTGCCGATTAGCACCTTAATTTCGGCCTTAGATTCTGAGGATTAAAATCCAGCAAGAAATGTTTCTTTTTCTTCCCATGAGAACTTACGGCACCGTCAAAATCACGCTAACAACCGAATCAGATAAACCGTAACTTACGCTTGACCTCATATTATAAGTAGAAAACAAAACACCAGTATTCAAAATATATAACAGATTAAACATTTACTATTGCATTTTCATACAAGGTAACAAACAACAATAACTGTTACAACACAAGAAATAGCAATATGACATTACCAAAAACTACATTATGAGGGCAACAACTGCACAAATTTAATCAATACATCAGCTGCATTTTGAGCTGCCAAAGGGCTATAAATAGAAGCTTCGTTAGAAATTGCAGAGCCTCCACCAGCTAAATCAGAAAGAGACCTAATTGCAAGAAATGGGATTTTTTGTTGATAGCAAATCAGTGCAACAGCAGCACTCTCCATATCAGTTGGGGTGGCATTAAATTTTGAATTTAGAAATGTTCTATAAGCTCCATTATCTATAAACATGTTTGCACTAACACCCCTCTCAACTCTTGCCACTTTAGGTGCTCTAGTTAAACAAGTTGTAGCATTTACACAACTCTCCAACTTCATTCCCTGCACAATTACAAAACTATGACTAGTGTCCTTTTGTTTAGA
Organism: Tagetes erecta; assembly: GCA_030867185.1. Taxonomy (NCBI): domain Eukaryota; kingdom Viridiplantae; phylum Streptophyta; class Magnoliopsida; order Asterales; family Asteraceae; genus Tagetes; species Tagetes erecta. The sequence continues at coordinate 4,730,495 of CM061492.1, forward strand.
AATTGTTTAATTGAGTCTTAACTTTGTAACAAAAAAACTACAATAGCAACCTCAAGCTTCTTTGAAAGTGTGAAGTAGTCGTTGTCAACAGGCACCCAAAATGTGCGTTGTATGGTTTCAGGTTTTGTATCAATCACGAATACTTGTTCGTGTTCATACCAAACACTATTTAAAAAGTTATCTGTACTTGTGTCCACATTATAATCCGAGAACTTTAGGTAACTAACGTTTTCTCTGTCGTCTGCATTGGATTCGCGTAACTTACTTTCAGCCCCTTGTCTATATCTCTATAGTGACAAAAAACTATCATTATGTTACTAGTATGATATTATAGAGTTCAATATTATACACATTGAATTTAATACCTGCCATGACCACAAGCCTGTATGTGCCCAAAACTTGGGGATTACAACATCTCCGATTTGATGTTTATTATTTGCATTTCCGGCTATACCAAAATGTAAAACTCCTTTCACATTGAACAAACTCAACAACAGTTGTGTTGTAATACCTGCATTTAGCTACACAAATAAACGATTAACATGTCAAAGGTGTACGTAAACATTACTAATCTTTTTTTGTTAGATTGTGGTCACATACCATGCTTAAGCCGGTCATGACGATAATCACCCTTTGTTTTTCAAGAGTTCCTATGTAAAACCTTCTTCCTGTTAAAAAGATATGTAACAAGTTTTAAAAAATAATAGTAGCATGGATGATGAATTGCGTTTAACAAAGCACACATATATATATCGGCTTACCAGATATATCAAGACGCGGATGCTTTTTAATCAGTACAAAGCTGGAGGAGTGTAGAAGCGGATTCATTTCGTAGGCGTTTGGGACGACAAGACCAATATAAGAACCAACCTTGTTTACAGTCTCAATGTCTGCCAATAAAGTTTTGGAAATCATGCATTCTCCTCTATTTGCCAAGAAACTTAACCCTACAACAACCCATGCAAATATCATCCTCATCGATCTTTGTGTGTGTGTGTGTTTTTACATTTAATTTTGTAAGTAGGATGTTTGATCTTCAAAGATTGAATGCTGAGGTTTTTATTATGTAACTGAGAGTTGAGAGCCACACAATATATTATATAATTAGTGTAACTATCTGTGTGGAAAATCAACATACCACTATTAACTATTAAGTCATTTTTGGGCCCTAGAAAGTGATAGAATTGGAAACGGATCAACAATAATGGAATATGTTTTCAAAACTGTGAGCCGGACGTTTGAATCTGATTTAAGTAAAGATCCAAAATCGGATATAAAAGGAGAATAAGAGATTATGGATAACTCTTACAACTTGTATTATGAAAAATAACTCAAAAACTCAATACAATACTCTCATGATATATAACCCACAAGCTCGGGCGTATATAAGCCTAACCAATCTCGCTAGACGACTCTCATTATTTATGCATACCATGACTCCGTATATATATAGGCTAAAACTAAACCTATTCGAACATAATTAGGACTGCTAAACTTTAGGATCTAACCAACATGTTAGAGTCCTACTAGACTAAAATACTAATTACTTAATAATTATGAAACTAAACCCAACTTGACCGACTTGTCAACTTAGGTCCCCGAACTTCATCAACTTGTGAATTAGGTTAGAAATTAATGCCAACATTAAGGACCGGATGATGCTATAAGTATTTTAAATATAAATATTAATGTTTTTAAAACTGGATTGAACAGCTGGTCATAGTGGCTGAATCGGTTTTGACCGCTATAAATAATAAAAATATATTTTTCAAAGTCTTAGAAATTTAAAACTTCAAAATTTAAGTAAGACATTTTGAATTTTAAAATCATAACACAAACATTAATTATGTTAAACAAACATCAAAGTTTAAAGTTTAAACCCTTAACCATATCTAATCCAAATTCAAACAAAAAACCTACAAGTTTGAACGAAGATGACATCCAAACAACCAACTTAAAAAAATAAAAATAAAAAACTCAATTTTTCAATCCAATCCAGCTGACCGAATTAAATACATGAAAATATAGAAATATTTTAGAAATTTCCGGTCCAACTTAACATCTTTTTTTCCCGTTCCAACACCCGGTTTTCGAGTTCAACCGGTTCTTTCTGAACCGACCAGAAATGTCATACTCAAAACGGTTCAAACCCCTATACCGGACCAATTTAATATCCGGTTCCGGTTCCGGTTCAACTAGTCGGTCTGTTTTTCAAAACACTTATAATATAATGGATCACAAAATACAAAATAAGCTTTTATAAATATATTTTGATAATCCGTTGAGAACTATTGGTAAACCTTTTAAGCTAATTAGGTTTCCCAACGGATTATCGCAGTTCAATTTTCGACTTTAAGAAAGAAAATTCCGGTGGATGTGTTTGCCTTTAAAAACTCTCTGTTTTGAAATGATGGTCGGTTGGCTAGGCATATCACTCATTCTCCTCATAAGGTTGATGAAATGATAATAAAAGTATTAATAGTTAATTTAAAGTCTTAATTAAACCTGCCTTGCATATAATAATAGTTATCTTGAAAAAATGCTTCGAACGATAAAATTTTTATATCTGATTGAATCATTGTTAGGTTTAAACACACGATTGAAGCGTCATTTCGTCGTTCGGAGCGCCATTACAAGATAACTATTACACCAATCAACAAGTATTCTCCTTCCGATCAAAAGCACTAAAACTTTGGTCTTGAATTCGAAAAAAAATTAAACAATTTTAAATTTTTAAATGACTGGCTGTTGGTTGCCAAAGTGATAAAAGTTGGAACCATTACCGGTCAATTCAATAGTTGAGACCAGTATGTGATTTTAAAAAAAACTACAACTTATTATTGTTTACGCATATTTGAGATTTTAAGGGTAAGGTCGTTTTCCTTTTTGTTTCAACCTTTTAACTTTATATAGTTCCATTGAACTGATTTGATATTAAAATTTAGAGATTCTGATTTAAGGGTTGAGATGATATCAAAGGTATTTAAGACAAATTTTCATTCTGGCATCAAAATGAATTTTCTTAGATTGTGGCGAAGCCAGAATTTACAGTTAATGGATCAAATTTTATTAACGTTTTGTTTCGGGGGCTAAATCTTAAAATGTTTTGTTTTAGGGGGACAAATCCAATATATATATATATATATATATATAAGAGTAAACTTCTTTTTGCCTCCCTGAGGTTTATCTAAAATAACGGTTTACATACAACAGTTTCAAAATTGCGTTTTGCCTCCCTGAGGTTTACCTAAAATAACGGTTTGCATACAATAGTTTCAAAATTACGTTTTGCCTCCCTAAACTAACCAATTTGTCACGGTTTGCTACATTCGAAATAATTCTGTCAAAAGCAGACGTTAGTCAGTCCATGTGCCCCTCACGTGAGGGGCACTTTAGTCATTTTCAAACCAAAACCCATTTAAGCAAGAGGAAAAAGAAAAGGTTTGAAAATGACTAACGTGGCACATTGGACTGATTAACGTTTGATTTTGATGAAATTAATCCGGATGTAGCAAACGGTGACAAAGTGGTAAGTTTAAGGAGACAAAATGCAATTTTGAAACTATTGTTTGCAAATTGTTATTTTAGGTAAACCTCAGGGAGGCAAAACGCAATTTTAAAACTATTGTATGCAAACCGTTATTTTAGAGAAACCTCAGGGAGGCAAAACGAAGTTTACTCTATATATAAAATCAACTACTGAACAACAAAACAAATCTTCGATCGTAAAAAAAAAAAAGTGTGGGGAGGGGGGGCGGTGACCCTCCCCCGTCCCTTTGATCCTTCGCCCATGACCACAATCTGTCATCAACTTACATATTTTTCATCTTTGTTTCTTTAAAACCTAAACCAACTAACTAGCTAGCCAACAATCCGGGTCGACATTTTTACAAACGTTATGATTTGCGACCAGCTTTTCTCATGCGAGCTGCGAACTTTTCTTATTCTTAAGTCTACTAACTTTTAAATTAGAAAAAAGATATCATATTTATAGAAAAAGAATAAACATTTAGAAATACATTTTCATGAAAGGAGGCACACAACAATAAGTATACAATCACTATAAACACACTTTTAAATTTAAAGTAGAAACCTAAATGGCATTATGAAGCTACCAAAACCTCCATTATGAGGGCAACAATTGCACCAATTTAATCAATACATCAACTGCATTTTGAGCTGCCAAAGGGCCAAAAATTGAAGCTTCATTTGAAATTGCAGAACCACCACCAGCAAGATCAGAAAGAGCCCTAATTGCAATAAATTTAATTTTTTGTTGATAGCATATTAGTGCAACTGCAGCACTCTCCATATCAATTGGGGTCACATTAAACTTATAATTTAGATATGTCCTATAAGCTCCATTATCTATGAACATGTTTGCACTCACACCCCTCTCAACTCTTGCCACTTTAGGTGCCCTAGGTAAACAAGTTGTAGCATTTATACATTCTTCCAACTTCATTCCCTGCACAATTACATAATTACAATGCCTTTGGTTTTCATAATATAAGATCATTTATAATTAGTAGAATGAATAGTACCTCGAGCTTCTTGGAAAGCGCAAAGTAGTGCTCGTCTACAGGCACCCAAAATACGTGTTGTCTGGTTTCTGGGACCGTTTTGATTGGGAACACTTCTTCAGGTTGATACCAAACGTTATTCAAAAGGTTGTCTGTAGTTGTGTTAATGTTGTAGTCCGCAAACTTTAGGTAGCCTACATTTCTCGTGTAGTCCCCATTGGATTCTAAAGGTAACTCGCTTTCGGGCCCTTGTCCATATCTCTATAGTAACAAAAGTTATTATTAGCCATACTGTATGTTGTTATCAAATTCAATATTTTACACGTGCTCTAGTTATTATTTTATTACGTGGCAAGAAAATATATTTTGATACCTGCCATGACCACAAGCCTGTATGAGCCCAAAACTTAGGGATCACCACATCTCCAACTTCGAATTCAGTATTTGCATTTCCGGCTATACCAAAATGTAAAACCCCTTTCACATTGAACAAACTCAACAACAATTGTGTTGTAATACCTGCATTTAACTACACAAATAAACAAAAGAACATGTCAAATGCGCGATATATATAGTTTGTGATGCATTAATTAATACAGGCAAATACAATTGAATCCTAATCTTTGTTAGGTTTTGGTTACATACCATGCTTAATCCGGTCATTACGATAATGACTCTTTGATTTTCAATAGTTCCTATACGAAACCTTCTTCCTGTTAACAAAAATATGTATTAGGCAAGTTACATATATTATTTGATCAAGAATATATACTAGATATTTTTTTTAACAGCATATATAAATTTTTGTATAGATTAGAAGAGCGAGCTTCGAGCCAAAAGCTTTTTATACATCTACAACTTCATCATATTAGGGTCTCGATCTACGTTAATGAATTGTGATACAATGTGTGTCCATGCGAGTGTATAATCTATTAAACACGTACATGTACATTAGCTTACCAGAAACATCAAGATAGGGACGCTTTCGATTCACTAAAAAGCTCGACGATTGCAGAAGCGGATTCATTTCGAAAGTGTTTGGTACTACAATACCAAGATATGGACCAACCTTGTTTACACTATCAATATCTTTTAATAAAGACTTTGAGACCACGCAATTCCCTCTATTAACCAAGAAACATAACCCTACTACAAACCATGCAAATATCATCAAGAAAAACCTCATCTTAATTTGTGTATGTGTGTGTGTGTTTTTTACAGATTTTAAGGTTCTTTGATGTATAAAGATTGGGAACATTTTAGGTTTTTTATAAAGGTCTAAACTCTAAAACGTGGGGGAAATCCGTCAACGGTTTTGTTCTTGTTTGGCACATTTAGTTTACAAGTGGCGGATGCTGATTTGGCAAAGGATTGATATTAACACACAAACACACGTGGATTTGAACATTATACATGCATTTAAATGTAGTTGACAATATATATATGGATTAAGTTTACAACCGATTCAAATATTGAATTTTCTTGATCATTGTCATTTTTCTTAATAGTTAACAATCTTAATCAACCCGTATATCACAAGTCCAAATTAGCAATTTCGTGACGCTTTTGTGTACTTCTAATCAACCACATTTGAACTTAATTATCCTAAATGATGATTATTCTCCACGACTATTCAACAAGTTTTTTGTTTTATTAGAGAATATCAAAATGATAAGTCATATTCATCTTCTATTTTTCCTAGTAACGTGTAAAGATCAATTGCCGTATAAATGGTTCAAGTCTCGACCAAACATGCAATCGTCTTGTCTTTGAACATTTCATTGATGAATGATGACTGATACGAGACGTAATTATGCTCCCTGACCGGTTAAAATGTGATATCTAAGACTTCGTTATATCGGGAAGGTTTTAGGTTTAAATCCCACTAGGGACATAAAAAATAAGGTTTTGAATTGGGTCAAATGATTCTCTCGCCAAAGTAGGGTTCCTTGGGTTCCGGTTGCAATTCAAAATAAAAAAATAATGCATACAACTAATATTAGTCGGACATAAGGGAAGATTTGAGTTATTGTCTCTCAAACTTAGGGGTTGTTTGTTTACCTCTTAATGGTTCAGTTCAGTGTTTAACCATTCAGCATTCAACATTCAGAGTGTTTGTTTCAGAAAAAAAAGAGTCTCTGAATGGCTTAGTTAAGTGCTGAATGGTTAAGTGACTGAGAGATGCTGAATGAAGTATATCCTAACTTTATACTCATCAGAAGTTCTACCTTAATATCTCTCTCATTGATAGAACCTCTTAATGGTTCAGACCTCTTAATCATTCAGGGCTTAATGATTCAGATTTTGTCAAACAGCCCCTTATTGATAAGCTTAAATTTCGAGTTAATTAATCAATTTGATTATCGATATTAGATAAATTTTGAACTATTAGTTGGATAATCAGTTTACTACTAACAGGTTTAACAAATATACTTTATGACCATATAATATGGTATTATTATTCTGTTGAAATTGTTAAACAAAATATGATTGATACATGTTTTGTAAGGAACAACATGTCTAAAATACCCTTCAACGTACAATAATAATTCAAGAAAACTGAAAATCCGATACAAAAATGCACAACAAACCGGCCATCTCTTTCTTTCTTCCTCAATCATCCTGCTAAACAAACTCACCTCAAGACTCGGTTTCCGTCTCGGTCTCTTCAGGTTTTGACTCACCCAGTGTAAACCGAACGAACCTTCTAACCTTAATGTTCTCGCCAATGGCTGCAACCGTCTGCTTCACGAAATCCTTCACAAGAACTGAATCGTCCTTAAGAAATGGTTGTTCAAGAAGTGCAAGCTCACCCAGTCGTTTTGACACCCTCCCTTCCACAATTTTAGCCCTGATGTTTTCCGGTTTTGATAAAATATCTTCTCGTTGCATCTCGATGTCTTTTTCTTTGTTCACGATGCTCTCGGGGATGTCCTCAATTGAAACATACTCCACTTTTGGGCATGCAACGACTTGCATTGCTAAATCGTCCACTAATTCTTTGAATTTCTCACTTCTACCCACGAAGTCGGTTTCACAGTTGACTTCTATTAGGACTCCGATACGGGAGTCGTGAATGTATGACCCGATTCGGCCTTCCGCTGCTAAACGTGCTGATTTCTTGTCGGCGGTTGAAAGTCCCTTTTTCCTTAGATATTCTTGGGCTTTCTCGAGATCGCCACCTGTTTCAGACAGGGCCTTTTTGCAGTCCATCATACCCGCACCTGTTTCTTCGCGCAACTGCTTTACTAATGCCGCTGAAACTGTTGCTTTTGGTGCCCTGTAGGAGAATAAAACATCATTCCAAGCATAAAAAACAAAATAAAATTTTTGGAAGAATCTTAAACCAAGAGCGAGTAAACTTGAACCAAGAACGAGTTTTTAAGACGATTTACGTCCTAAAACCGACCAGATTCAGTTGATCATTCAATTAGTTGAAAACTTGGATTATTTGACCAAAAAGTCAAAATGTATCTTTTTTTCAGAACTGTTTGTTAGTTGTTACTGATGAAAATCACCAATGTGTTTCAAGCCAGGCCCCTTTTAACCCCAAGAACGTTACACTTACTCGTCAACGGTTTTGACTGTTTCAGTTGCTGCAGGCTGTGGCTCGGTTGTTGGTGCAGACACCTTTTTAGCTGTAGTTTGTGCAGCAACTTCAGCAGCAAAATCTTGTGTTTTCTTTTCAAGCCCTTCACCAAGGTTAAACCTCACAAACCGTTTGACCTTTATGTTCTCCCCAATCGTTGAAATCGTTGACTTTATAAAATCTTTGACCACAACCTTATCGTTCTTAATATACGCCTGTTCAAGCAACGCCAGCTCATCAAGTCTCTTCTTGATCCTCCCATCAACAATTTTTGACCTAAATTGCTCAGGTTTTGACAAAAGGTCTTCTTTTTGCATCTCAATTTCTTTCTCCTTTTCAATTGTTTCTTTGGGTACGTCTTCGGGTACTAAATATTGAACCTGAGGGCATGCAGCCACTTGCATCGCTAAATCGTTGACTAATTCTTTGAAAATGTCTCCACGTGATACGAAATCAGTCTCGCAGTTGACTTCTATCAAAACACCAATTCTACTGTCGTGAATGTAGGACCCGATTCTACCTTCAGCTGTGGCCCGGCTCGCTTTTTTGTCAGCACTTGCTAACCCTTTTTTCCTAAGGTATTCTTGTGCTTTAACTAAATCGCCTTTGGTTTCTGCAAGAGCTTTCTTGCAGTCCATCATGCCTGCACCAGTTTCATCACGCAGTTGCTTCACTAAAGCTGGTGATATCGTAGCTGTCACAATTACCAAAAAAAAAACTTACTAATGGGCATTTTAAAACCGATTATATGATAATCATAACCAACTATAATAAAATATGATATACGAAATAGCAAATAATAAAGTATAGTAAACTGTATTTTAATAATCCAAACTATGAATCGTTGACCGATAATAATTCATATCAACAGTTTGGCCCATGACACTCCTAACTTTCACTTACATTGCCAAGTGCAATCCCAATAGCATTAATCATCATAGGATTACACTTGATTTCGCTCGTACCCCAATTCGTTCACAATCATCATTGTGAGTGAAATCGAGTGGAAATCAACTGTAAATCTATGATGAAAATGCTACTGGGATTGTCGTTGACAACGAAGTAAAAGTTAGAACTGCAATTGGTCAAACTGCCAGTATGGATTATTATCGGCCAATGGATCATAATTTGGATTATTAGAATCCATTTTTCCTAAGCTATAACAAAAGCACCTTTAGCGGTGGCTTCTACGGGGGCGGCTACTACTTCAGCTTTTTCGTTCTCTACTGGAACTTCAGCATCAACTTGACCATTTGTTTCAGTTTCCTCAATTTGATTCTCTACGACTTCATCAACTGATGTAGCAGGCGGAATTTCAGCATCCACTAACAACAGAGCACTAGTTAGAAGGGATATTTACTTACCAAAAACAGCATAAAAATACTAATATAATAGTAATAATTAAAATAAATTCGTTTCATTATTCTTCAAGTGCACACCTTCATTCACATTTTCCTCAGTTACAGGGGCCTCTTGTTCGACTGAGCCCGTGATGCTATTAGTCTCCTCGGGTATATCTACTTTCTCCTCTTCACTGGTAATGCTACCATTTTCTTCAGTAACGGGCTCCACCTTATCTGATTCGTAAGAAGTCATTTTAGTCAAGTGTTTTTAAACTTATGGTTAATGTCATTAAAAAATGGACAAAATCATAAGCATTCAAACCTTCGGTTATGTTTTCCGGGGTAGGTAATTCTTCACTTGAGTCAGTTGTCTCCTCTACTTTCTCTTCAATAGGAATTTCTTCAGACACAGGTTCAGTTTTTACATCTGCACCTGATGCTTTTCAGTTTACGGTTGACCACCAAAATAGATTTAATGTAATTACATTTTTTTAAACAATAAAAGTAGATACATTTCAAAAAAGGAAATTACGCCTTGAAATCTAAATGTCTAAACACATATTTTAAAAGGATGGATCCAAAAAAGTTAACTTTGAAAGTATGTTGCTCATAATGAACCTTTAATGAAATTATGCAACATTTGTATGCATATGATAATAGTAAAAACAAAACAATATTAAAACCTGATACCGTAACAATTTTTTTGTGAATTTAGCTAATTTGAAATCATGTGTTGTTCAAGGTTTTGAACTTTTGTGTTGTAAACTAATTCATCAATTGATAAAAATGTGCATAAATAAAGACTATGAGTGTAAGTAACCGAAGAGCAACGCTTCAAACCTTCAATTACAGAGGCGTCTACTTGTTCACTTGAGCTAGTAACACTAATTGTTTCCTCGGGTATCTCTACTTGCTCTTCACTAGACACAATTTCATCTTTGACTTCCTCATCAGAAACAGCTTTGACTTTTTCATCATCTTCTGGTTCGGGCAAAACAATTTCATCTTTGACTTCCTCATCAGAAACAGCTTTGACTTTTTCATCATCTTCTGGTTCGGGAGAAACAATTTCATCTTTAACTTGTTCATCAGAAACAGCTTTGACTTCTTCATCAGAAACAGCTTCAGCTTTTTCATCCTCTTCTGGCTCAACAACTTCATTCTCTTCAACAGATGGCAGTGAATCAATTTCACTAGAAACTTTCACATCATCCCCTTCAACTTTCTCCCTATCGTCTAAAAATGAAGCAATATCTTTATTATTACGAAAAGCTACAAGAAACGGGTTTGTAGCACTAAAAACTTTTCCTTGAAGCTTCGAGTCTAATTCTTTATTATCATTATCTCCCTTCATGGTCAATGTTACTTGACCTCTTGCGATCCTCAACACCCGAACTTTGACTTCTTGACCAATTTCAAGCGATGACCCATCACCCATTAAGCTTCCAAACCCTTCATCGGCTTCTTCAGTAGCCGGTAAAAATCCTTCCTCGCCTTCCGGAAGGTTTATAAAAGCACCCGAACGTGTAAGATTCTTTACGGTCCCTTCAAGTTCTTGACCCTTCACAAATTTTGTACTTTTTCTCCCCTCATCTCGGTCCCGCCTCGGACTTGACTTTTGACCCGTTTTTCTAGGAGGTCTAGACGTCTCGCCACCGCTAGCAGGCTCATTTTCTCGCATGGTCAGCGCAATCCGGCCCGTTTCTATATTTGCCTCCACCAACTTCACCTTCACTTCTTGTCCAACCGTAACAACATTTGCAACTTCCTTAACATAACCATCACTCAACCGTGACACATGAACCAGCCCGTCTGTAAAAGCTCCAAAGTCAACAAAGGCTCCAAACGGTTGGATCGATCTCACTTTACCCGTGAAAGAGGCACCAGGGACCAATTCTTCATTTTTCACGGGCGGCATTTCACTCTTTCTTGCGGGCCTTGATCTTTGTTTTGACTTATCAACAGTTGACGTTGGTTCTGATGTTTTACCAGAATCTTGATCCGAAACGGTATTTGATTGGTCAGCTTGCTCCGCGGTTACATCCACATTCACATCCACCCCTGTGGCTGATGCTACGCCAAATCTTGGTTTATGGTAGGACCCAAATGTTCTGATATGTGGAAATAATCTAAGAGATGTTGATAGAGGTAACGCACAAACTTGACCATGTAGGGTTCTACGGGTCGATCGTTTTAAATTACTGCATTTTATCGAACCACTATTGGTCTTTATTGTATCAAAAGTGCACCCATGGACAAGGGAAATACTGCTTGTTGATGATGGTATAACAGGTGTCATCTTGTTATCCAGATGCAAATCAAGTTTTGTGTGGGTCGTGTTGATTAGTAGCTATTCTAATTCTTCATCAGCTTTTTCACCTGTGGAGCAAATACAACACATATGGGTCAAGTTGGGTCATAAGATTTTACAGCTTGATAGTCTCATTGCAAAGTTTTTATTATGAACTTGTAAATTTCAGTAGTAAATTGCTAAAAAAACTGCTCCTATTAGAATAAGCCAATCCAAATACCACATCTAGCATTATCTTCAATATCATATGGATGTTGTTAATGTAACCAAGTATTATATTAGAAGATAAAATCTCAATTCTGTTTACAAAAACAATCAAAACAAGCCACATATAATCACATTCAAATGAGACAAGTAAATGCTATCCCCAATTTCATAAATATCCTCAAGACCCAAGTAATTTACATAAATTATCCAAATTTTTCATCAAATTCAAGATTAACAAAACCAGTTACATATTGGGGATTATAAACCCTAAACAGAATTGACTTCAGTTCATCTTAAAGACACTATAAAGAATCGAAACAACATAAAAAATAACGCAAATTTACACCGACCCAGAACTTTAAACGATTGTTTGAACATATAATTGAGAAATTACAGATACCCAATTGGAAAATAAAGTTACCTAGAGATAAAGATGGAAGCTTTAGCTTTGTGTGATGGTATGTTGCTGTTCGTGAATGACTGATGATGAAAACAGGGAAATGAAAGGTGGGTCTTTAAACCCTTATCTCATCATCATCTTCAAGTTTTCATATTTTTATCTTTCATTTTTATTATTAAATTAAATTTATTTTCAAATATGCAGTGAGTAACTCTGTATATTTTTGCAATGTTTGGTAAAAGTTGTTGTTTATTGGTTATTATTTTTAAATAGAGTTTTTTACTAAAATGGTGTTGGTGGAAATTTTATTTACTATATTAGTGTTCATAGTAAAGTATTTACTAAAATAGTGTTTTTTGAAGGGTTTTTGTTTTTCCTCCTAATTTGTATTTACCAATTTGCATTTGAAGAAAAAATTGATAAAAAAACTAAAAACATATTTTCAAATGTTTTCTATTAATTTCTTTAAGTATGCCGTTCTTTTAGTTTGATTTTAAGTAATATTTTTTATAGGATTTTTTTAAAAATATTTTTATTTGCCCAGTTTCTTTTCATTTCTTTAAAAGTGAGTTTTTAAAAAACAATAAAAATAAACATGCTAGCTCAACTTGGTTTTTATTAGTCAATTCGGTTTGGTTTTTATCCAGTGACGGATCCAGAAAATTTATTCAGTGGGTGCCAAAAATTCGATAAAATTACAATTGTTCTGAAAACGATTTCATCTTTTGAAAATGATCCTTTATAGCTTTATTTGTAACACTTTGTAGTGCCTCTTTTTGGACACCAAAAACTACACAAACATCTAAAAATATTTACCGATTCGATTGTGCAATTGTCTTTATGGTTTTCACTATCGATATACATCTCTTAACCGGTTTATCAAATCTACCTGATTTATTCCAATGGTTGAACCGGATTTGTAACACTTTGTATATCATTTTACCCTATTTATACCAACAATTAAACACATCTTTTGTGAGAATACATAACGCCCACCTTTTGTTCACTCATCGTCAAAGTTGTAAACAAAATTGATTTTAAATTCGAATGCCAATTAACATAAACATTTTATTATTCTAACGATAATTCATTAACAAGTAATAAATAAACACCAAAGTTAATAAAAGAGTGTTTCTTGCTTTTTGAAAATTAATTGGGTTTTGGCCTTTTGGGTGCCTCTAATATGAATTGATATTACTTCATGGGTGCCCCTTTAAAACATATTGAATATTTAATTAAAAACTACTAAGTCTAATTTTGTTTGAGTGGATGCACACCCACCCCCTAGATTAAGCTTGGATCCGTCTATGTTTTTATCATGAGTTAGCCTAGTGTAAGCTCTACATTTCATCCTATTAAGATGAACAAGCCGGCTTTGCTTGACTCGTTTATAACTCCGTTTTCAAACGGCACAAGCTTTTAACTCTTTCTTATGTTATAAGATGTGGTTTATTTCTTTAAATAAAGATTTTTAAAGTGTCATTGGTTTAAGCAAATGTAATAAGAAATAAGATACCATTACATGGTGTGAAAAAAAAAAGCTAAATTCATTCTTAAAGACACCTAAATTTTAAATAGATAGTTTAAGCTTTAATTGATGATACAAAGGATGTATATTTTTAAGACTTTTAAGTTTTTAAAAAAATATGAAATAGTTAAAGCTTGTCATAAATAATAAAAAAAAAATTGGTTGTTCCTAGCCATTGCTAGTTTATTCTTGGTTGTACTTTTTTGATGTGAATATATATACTTTGCTGCTGTTCAAAAAAAATAAATAATAAAATTGTTTTTTAACGGCAACCGATTTAATAAAAAAGTTTAGTAAAGAGAGGAATTAAAAAAAGAATTACAATAATAAAGAATGCCAATGATTTCAGTCGACCCGTTATGTTGGGAGCCCTTTTTCTAATCGACTAATCCTAACATTTTATTCTAGTAATTTTTTTAGTTATTAATATTTTATCATACTCCTAAATTGTATTTATTCTAGTAAAAAAAGTTAATTTAACAACATTTTATCATACTCCTAAATTGTAATATAAATATTTATATTGTCAAAGTTTGAACTTGAAATCTCCCTCTTTAAATGGTGTTTCTAACCCTAATGATTCTGGAAGTTTTTTATATGTTTTTTTACGGCTTACAAATTTTTTTTATCTCTCTATACTAATACAAAGGTAAATTTGCCACATCAAAAACTTATAATCCCTCCACCTATGTTTCACGGAATATTTTTCTAGGTTGCAATCTTACACTCATTCTCACTTCTAAAACACGCTATCTCAGTTGAAGCTCATTTTGTTTTCAATTCGTGTGTTACACGGTTACCTAACCTAGCTGATTCATGATTAATTTTAAACTGTAAACCTACACAATAAATAACTAAAAATAGTTTTAGTTAATTGATATGTTGGTTTTAAACAGTCTCAAATTTCACCTTTCGTTTTCTACTGGTCCCAACTTTATCACTTTGGGAACCAACAGGCTAGCGTTAAAATTTTTTTAACGTCGTTACTTTTTTTCAAATTCAAGACCGATGTTTTAGGGCTTTTGATTGGAAGGAAAATACGAGTCAGTTGATGTAAAAGTTACCACGTAACGACGCTCCGAACGATGAAACAGTGCTTCAATCGGAAGTTTAAACATAACTGTCCTTCAATCATATATAAAAATTTTGTCGTTCGGAGCGTCGTTTCGAGATAACTTTTCCATCAATCGACTGGTATTCTCGTTCCGATCAAAAGCCCTAAAACGTCGGTCTTGAATTCGAAAAAACTTAACGACGTTAAAAAATGTTAACGACGACGTGTTGGTTACTAAAGTAATAAAAGTTAAAACTGTTATCAGGCAATTTAATATTTGAAACCAGTAGAATCCAAAAGGTAAAAATTACGACAGTTTAAAAACAATATATCTATATCTAGTTAATTAACATTTGAAAATGGGCCGGGATTTACTTTTGTCAAATCAGCCCAGTTAATAATCTTTTGTCATTTTCATTCTAATTTCACATGGGATGGGCCAAGTTTTTGAAAACTGGGCTACCAGAAAAATAGAAAATGCATGAATGTCGCATGAATGAGAAAAAGTGTTTAAAATGCTTCTTAGGTGTTACTTTATGGTGTTATTTAACATGATTAGAAGTATTTGTGTTTGAAATTTATAAGTAAAAAACATTAAGCTTAATAAATTATATGAATTTACACATATTAAGACAAAAGTTTAAGGGATGTATGGCTTTGTTAGCCGAAAGGGAGCCTAGCCATGTTCAGTTTATGGCTCACTCGTTAGTTGGCCCGCTCATTTGGCTCATTAATTTATAACTAAATGTGATATCGGCGAGGGGATTGTTTTTTCCTTGAGCAGTTCTTTAATTTAAAGTTCATTAAAAGACATAAATGCCTCTAAAATGATGGGTAAATTTACTTGGTTAATCGGAGGGGATGAAACATGATAAAAGTTTTTAAAAAGTTAGGGACCTAGAAAGGAAAAAAACCGATTTTTATAATAAACTCAGCATTCAAATATAAAACGCCATAATTCAATTGTTTCAAAAACCGATTTTTATAATAAACTAACAGGCAAAAGGGTATGAAGTTGCGCCGCAACCCCTTTTTGAATAACGAAACTGAGCCTACGTTCCAATTAAGTTAATTTTTTTAAAAGTTTTGAATATAGTATAGCATATAATTTTCAACTCTAACATGTAAAATATCAATGAAACAACGAGTTAAGAAAAAAATTAATTAAATAATGTTTCTTTTACATATATTAATGTGTGGAAAATAACAAAAACTAAAGTAGCCGTCTCGGTTTAGTGTTTAATGAGCCGAGTTCAAGCTTACATTTCAATTTGTTAGATCAAACGAGCTTGTTAGGCTTTGTTATACTCGTTTTGTACACAATGGGTGCTTCAGCCCACCATGACTCAACTCGAATCAAATATGTTTGTAAACGACATGTGCCTGAAGATACTCTGCTCAAGTCGACAACGCACGAGGCGTAACACTAAATCGCAACATATAGGCCATATAATGTGACAATCATAATGAATAGATACCACACGTTAACATTAGCATTGTAACACATGTAACAACGTCAAAAGAGATTACACGATGCATAACACCACCTAAGATTAGTCCGTAGTATTACAGTGGCTTGTTTCACAATCATAGTTATTATTATTATTGTTATAGTAATAATTATTATAAACTGATATCAATAAAAATAATCGGATAAATTAGAAAACAAATTTCATGAATCAAATCTTCTGCAAATTAAATAACAAAATCCATGGATTTTGAGGATTTCATTCTCCATTAAATAAGAAATACCATGATTTTTTGTGTTTATTAAAATAATATAATAAGATTATTAGATTTCTTTTTATATAGAAATAATTTCAGGTATCCATGCCGCAGTGTTCTAAAATTCTGACACGGAAAAATCATAAATGTCAGATAAAAATAAAATATATATAGGGTGAAGAAAGTGAAACTTTTATACTTCTCAAAAGTATTTAAAAAACCTATACAATATATTGTGTCACCTTATAAATATCCTCATCTATCATCATCTTAAAATTCTAATGACACCTCTACCCGAATTTACCTACACCACATTAATGCACGTACAAAGAACAAAAACAGTTGCAGTATGTTGTATATGTTATGCGTGGATATATCAGGGCCCGTAAGTAAAATGCCACACGTCCCTAATTAGATTGATTGCTAACATGCAATTCTCTCTCTCCCTCTCACTTGATATATGAAAGAGATACAGAAACGAAAAATGTCCAAATAACTAATAAATATACCTTTAGCTATCGAAATATTTTATATTTATTCTATAACATGCTAAATAAAAGGCACAGATGCCCACTTTTGTTTTCTTTTTCACTTTTAATCTCAATGTTTTAACTTTTAACAAACTTTAGTTTTTCTAATTTGATTTTTAAATATTTGTAACATTAGTCTCTCTAGTTACATATTTATAACTTTAATCTTATACTGAGTCTTTGACCAAACTATTGTATTGACTCATAATTCTTTTGAATGTTTATTTTTTAGACAAAAAAATGTTTTTATCAGGGCCGGTCCCGAGGAATCGAGTGCCCTGTGCGAGACAAGAAAAAAAGGCCCCCTAACCCGAAACATCAACGCACTAAATTATATAAATTAATTTTTTAACCAAAAAACAAACGTTTGATAATTAAACATAAGAAAATCAAAGGGGCTGTTTGGCAATGCTGAATGATTAGAATGGTTAAGATGTCTGAATGGTTAAGTGCTGAATGGTTAAGAGGTTCTGTTTGTTTGGACATCTGAATGAGATTTCTAAAAGTTTTGTGTTATTCACTTTGTCCCACATTGGAGTGGAGAAACAAAAATTCTTAGTTTATATATTCAAGCATTCATGGCATGTTAAGTTCCTTTGTCATGTTTTACTCTAGCACCTACCCGCGCGCAGGGGGGGTGCAATCTGGTTCGAATTCCTTCCCAAAATGCGACGCCCGCGCGACCTGCGGACACGAATGCAACTCCAAAAACCCGGGTCCGTGTGAGGGGGTTTGTTAAGTAATGCAGTGGGCTTTTAACACTTAAACAGGCTTGCTTATTTATAAAAAAAAATTATATAAATTTTTTTTTTTTTTTTTTTGGTGCCCCCGTCAAACGAGTGCCCTGTGCGGTCGATCACCCCGCACACCCTATGGGCCGGCCCTGGTTTTTATCAACGTGTGTGGATGGGTCGCAAATGTGAGATTTCACCGTCTCTTCTGTCGCAAAACACGATACGTGTCAGTCAAAACATAACAACTAAAACTTGGCCACCGCATCACGTACGGGGTCTGGTTATGTAGCTAGCTAGTTCCCTTAAATTATAAAGTTGAAGGTCGATAGGTGGCCACATGCTGCCCACGTGACAAAATTTAATTTACAATTTGACCCTTATAGTTTCGTACAATGTCAACTTTAAACCCCTTAACTCACTTTGAAATATTTACAATTTTGACTTGTTATCATTTTGACCTTTGATGATATAGCTAGTTTACAACTTTAAACCTCGTACTCTACTTTGACATATTTACAACATTGACACTAGTTTTGACTTAGTTGTCGTCTTGACTTCTGATAGATCTTCGTCTTTTTATTCGTCTTTTATCAAGACGTGAAACGAAGTCACATACGTGAACATGAAGCTCGGCCCCCGCTTCGCACGACCTGAAACTACTAATTTACAAAGTGACATCATTATACACTTTGATGATGTCATCTTTTTTTTCGTCTGACCCATAGAATTGTGATAATTTATACATTGATCCCTCTACTTTTTAACCCATCAACTTTTCGTAAACGACACATTGACCTCTTAACTTCTCATAACTCACCACTTTGATCCTCAATCTTTTTATACTTCATAATTTCACACATTACCTTCTCCGACATTTTATATCCCCCCTCAAGTTGGTGGACTTTTCGTAAACGAAACATATTTTATTTATGCATAACTACGTTAATGTCATGTCACACGTGTGACAGAATACTAATTTTTATGCACCTAATGAAGCAACGATGCCACCGCAATACCCGGCACAAGTCAAAATCTTAATGCCACCATTCGTGTCTAACAATATCACAATACAAAATCCGACCGTCGAATCACACGACAATTCCTAGATGTCTAGTTTTAATTAAACTCGAACCTATAACCTTCATATTATATAACTTAGTATTTTGGAAATTATGGAAGGACGGTTACGATCTTCCAATTTAGTCCTCAAGTTCATGCTAATTACAAGTTTGCCACTAGCCAAATTTCAACATTTGTTTTTTTTAATTAACTTTGACATATGTAGAGTTTTAATCATCGACTTTGACTAATTATCATTTTGGCTCCCAGAGACTTAGTCAGTTTTTAACTTTGACCCCTACTCTTCTTTGACGTATATATGTACTACTTCAACCCTTCGAGTTTGACTTGGTTATAGTTTTGACCTCTAAGATTTAATATTTCTTTGTCTTTTAATATGTGACATATTATGACTTTGCATCGTGACGTACAAGACGTAAATTTTTTTTATCAACACATATGATAAAGCTATAACACAATACCTAAACATATGATCCGGCCGTTTCACAACGCGATCCAGTCTTAAATATAAATTAAAAGACCATGAAGTATCTCTTTCATTGATCTCAGTTGTCAAAAATTAAATATACACACTTTAAAAAGAGACACAACTCTCAAAGCCCAATAAATAACGTGAGATTTTATATGCCTGAGTTACACTAACTTTTTCATTATATGACATATTAAGATTTTATGCCAGATTTTCCTTGATATATATTATAAAAAAACATGAAGCTTACAACGCAACTAATAGTCTAATGTTCGTTAACTAGGTTGGTGTTTTATTGGTAATATTGATGTGTTTATACCATTAGGTCTGGATTTTAAATTTCATCAGCAAAAATGACATGAGTAATTGAGTATTTATACGTCTGCTCTTAATTAAATAAATAGTCTAATATACTCAAATCATATAAACAAATAAAATATTATAAAGCAAACATGATAATTGGACGTGGAGCATAATTTACTTCTAACTAATTTTCGAAATGTCTAACAAGGTCTTAAACTAACAACTTTAATGATTAATGAAGGTATAAACTAATATAAACAAATAATGTCAGAAATCAGAACATGTTATTAGATAGATATTGGGTTAAAACTTAAAAAGTCACATATTTTACTTCAATAATTAAAAAAAAAAGATTTAATAAGATTAAAGGTGATATGGTGCTTGGTTGGATTGATTTGGAGGTATTATGAACATATTTGCTTATTTTATTTACTTATTTAAAATTGTAAAATTAAAATCATGAAGCAGCATTTTTAAGGGATTTTCCTTTGCAAATTGTGTGGTGTGAAGTGATAAACCTCTCTGGTATTTCATGTGCCCTCAATCTACTGTAGATATTCTCCACTTGCTTTTTGCCTTTGTTTTAAATTAAAGCTTATTATTATTTATTTATGTTTTAATTAATTAATGCTAAAACAAAACACAATCGAACAATATCTTATAATCTACTTAATCACATCCTTAATTAATTATACTCATGCTATGATTAAGATCCGGAATTTCAATTTGCATTGATACTCGCCTTTTAAGTACAAATCAATGGCTCATATGCAAACACATCGTATGTTAACTATTCTTTTTAAATACTTAGAGATCTTTCCAATAAAAAATGTTTCAACTTCTATTGTATATATATATATATATATATATATATTTTTTTTTTTTTTTTTTTTTTTGGACAGCGAAACGAATAAAGCCCGGCTACCCGGGGTAACCCAATGGCGAAAGGCGACCCCAAACGCTCTGCGAACACAGACAGCGCTGAGTAGCCGAAGCTCACCTATTAAACCAACTCCAATTCGGGGGAAACCCACTAGCCCGTCCGCCCGTAGGCACGACAACAAGCTAGCGGTAAAACCCGTTTGGCTCAGAGATCGAACTTGCGTTGGCCACAAGTCTCCCTTCATTGCCCCCATTTGCCCCTTCCAAAGTGGTGGTAGTGAGACTAGAACTTGAGTCTCTTTTGGAGAATCCAAGCCTCTTACCACTACACGGTAAAGAAATATCAGCATTTTGTATATTGATTTATATTAATTTCATGTTTTTTTAGAACGTACAGTAATACATGCAAAATAAAAATAAAAATTAACAGTGTATGTTTATTCATTAAAATAAAATAGAGTTAATTACATAAATGAGGCCTATGGTTTACTAAAAGTAACAAGTTTGGGTACTAAGGTTTTTTTGTTACAAGTTTGGGTATTGGTCTTTCAAATTGTAACAAGTTTGGGTACTAACACTAACAAATGTTAGTTATTTTGTTAACTTCAAGGGCTTTTAATATTTTCATATTAGAAGGGCTATTTATGAAATTTATTTTTCTTAATGAACCCGTTTTGTAATTTACATAAAATATTGTAAGATAAAAAAATGAAAAATAAAATATTCATTAATTTTTTTACCATATTTTCTTTCACTATCCACTAGTTAGCATCACTGATGTGGTCTAGATTATATATTAAATATATAAATGTTTCCTACACTTTTGATAAAATTGGGTTACTTTTTATTTGATTTTACTCGTAATTGGTTAATATCTGGATTAGAGGGTGAACCGAGTAACGAGGGAAAGAATACAGGGTTGTCGATGGTGGTAGACGATGGGTTGTTGACGGGTTTTCCGACGATGATGATGGAGTAGTGAGGATGGGCAATGTTACTTTTGAGTTAGTAAATATTCACATAAATAAGCTCTAAATAATTTAACTTCAAATAGCCCATCGCCTAATTAAGTTACTTATGTCAAAGAACTTGTGAAAAAAACTAAGATGGTGATAACCGATAACTTATGAATATGTTTGTGATGGTAACTAGTGGTTCATGAAAGAAATCAGTGCAAAAAAATGAGTGTTTTGTTTTTAATTCTTTATGGTATAATATTTAATGTAAGTTACAAAACAAGTTCATAAGAATCATAAATTTCATAAATAACCCTTCTAATGTGAACATATAAAAATGCCCTTGAAGTTAACATAAAAACTAACATTTGTTAGTGTTAATACCCAAACTTGTTACAAATTAAAAGACCAATACCCAATCTTGTAACAAAAAACCTTAGTATCCAAACTTGTTACTTCAGATAAACCACAAACACCATTTATGTAATTAACTCAATAAAATATATACATAAAAATATGTAGCCATTAGCTTTGCGTTTTATTGGTTTTTTTTATGTATTATATATATTCCATCTTTGCGTGTCAATGAAAAAAAAATACAGATAGCTAGAGTTGAAAATATATAGTGAATGCAATAATTCTTCTTACTAAGTCCGGATATTATTTATATATTCAACCAATCTGGTGGTTATATATATATAGTTTTATTCAATTCTAAGTTATAGATGAAACTATAAAAGTCACTTTATATATACATGGGTTGAATGCTAATATTGACCAGCTGCTAGTCTAAAAAATAAAAAGATTAAATTTTCTTTTAGTTTTATGTAATATTTAATTCTAAATGTAATTATAAATTAGACAACTCTAAACCATTTCAAAAATTATATTTCATCTCACATTGCTGATGGAAGAAAATTACAATTCCAAATATATATTATATGTTCTAAAACGTGCTTCAATTCCCTTAAGTCACATATTGATCATTATGCCAAACTTTTAATATTTAAATTTAAGGGTTTTTTAAAAGTGTGATGGGCTAAAAACTCTATTTTCAATTAGTACGTATACGAATCAGCTTGCTAGGTTATATATTTATTTCAATTTCCGGCTGATATTTTAGTGTTTGGTTGGTCGGGGGGGAAACACGCTTGTATGGACCTTACGGGAGTGTCCCCCTTGGTTGCGCTCAATGATAATGGATTTGTTGCATGACAGGCAACGTCAAAGGCGGAATCATGCAAGATCGCCAAACACGAGAAAGTCTGCCTGGATAATCAACATGTTTTTATTCCATTAGCATTTGACACATTTGGCTTCCTAGCCACTGAGGCAGTGAACTTTTTGACTAAGGTTCAGCGGGTCATTCATAGCAATGTTTCGACACCTAAGGGTCAAGGTTACGTCTTCAGTAGGCTAGGTTTTGCTATTCAAAAGGGGGTGGCGGCGCAACTTGTTGCCCGTTTACCTGCCACTTTATTGTAAATTCTTTAAAAGATGTTAATGAATGCATATCAGTTACTATTAAAAAAAATAATTTATTCATGATCATGAAACATATAGTATCAGGGGCGTTTCAACAGTTTTAGGGGCCTAAGGCAAATTATAAACTTGAGGCCTTTTTTACAACTTTTTTAGTTCGGTTGTTTTTTTATCTATACATTAATAAATACAAACGTAAAAACCATTAAAATTAACTACTAAAAAGTTTTCATTAAGCTTATAAACAAAATAACTTTATATGTTTTATTTTAGTAATTAAAATGAGTGAAACATATTTTAAAAAAATATAAAAAATAACAACATATGTATATTTTCATTCATATTAAAAGTTTTTTACATAGAAATAGAAGGTAAACGGGCAACAAGCTGCGCCGCTAACCCTTTCTGGATAGAAATAATACACGAAACATGTGAGCCATGATACCATCCTCTTTGTATTTAGGAAAGAAATTATTAGCTTTTCTAGTTTGCATATAATTGAAGAAATAAAAAAAATTAAATCACCATGGATGTGAGTTTAAAAGATAAGTCGGTGTGTTGGATTTGACTATTTGAGGAACCCTTCCTACAAAGAAATTTTTCTCCCCTCTTTTTCTCTTATAAGTTTATTAAAAACAGTTAATATGCTCAAACGGAGATTCGAGCGCGGGACTATATATATCGCAAGCGGAGCTTTACCAACAAACCAACTGCATATTGTTGTTTAAAATTAGAGAGTAACTAATAAATATGTTAACTACTAACAAAATTTGTTCCAAAATGTGGCCTATGAAAATTGGTGGCCTAAGGCGGTTGCCTATCTATCTAATAAATCAAACTTTTAGGGGGCAATTTTTGGAGGGATTTTTTTTTCTATAATAGGAAGTTTGGGAGGTAAAATTTAACTAAATTTTTCACCATGCAAGTTGATGGAGCCAACTCCTTAAATGTTATATATTTACAAATTGTTAAATATAATGGTTATAATTTCTTTTAAATATTACTATTTAACCCGTATGTAACACACGGGTATTAAACCTAGTTTTTTTATATAATAGGGCCGCCCCTGTATAGTATACTTAGCTTAGCAAAGATATATAGACGTATTTTTGGTTAAAGTTTAATTGGATGGAAATTGGGATTGACAACTCATTATACGATCCCACAAATATGGCGTGAAACAGCTCAATTGGATTTGCTGCATGGATACTCGATCACCATTTTTTATTAATATTATTTTTATTATTATTGTTAGTATTAATTGTTTTTAAAATAAAACGCACACTCCAATATTATTCTCCTCGATCACTTTTAATTCAATTAATTAATTATTAACTCGTGAATCATGTGTACGTTCTCTCACCCGCCCAGGCCTTTTCTATTACAATATTGAATTTCAACAATACCTTCCAACCAATAATATATTTTGGGTTTGCGTACATCAAAATGTTAAAGTCTTTAAATTCAGTAAAGTACGATTTTAGTTTCTGTGTATTGATATTATTAACAGTTTTAGTCCTATCTTAACAGTTTTGGTCCTTATGTTTTTATTTTCTAACAGTTTTGATCCTAAACACTAACTTCATCTAATTTTTCGTTAAGTCTCTCTCATATGCGGAGTAAAAACGTCATTTCTCTCACTCTTTTTGACAAATGACTGAATAAAAATATTAACCTACATGACGACTTAGATAAAATAGATGGGTAAATGACATTTTTACCCTTTAGATGTGGGGCGCGTGTGAGAGACTTAACGGAAAATTAGATGGAGTTAGTGTTCGGGGCTAATTCTGTTAGAAAATAAAAACACATAGACCAAAACTGTTAAGGTGAGACTAAAACTGTTAATGATATCAAACAAAGGGACCAAAACTACAGTTTACTCCTATATATTAATTGAAATATATGCAAGGCGGTGACTATTAACATTAATTAGATTTTCTCACTTACACCCTTTTTTTAACTGCAGTATTGTTATAGAAAAAACCAATTAGCCACTAACAAGACGCTAGCTACGGCTGAATACACCATATATAGAAAACAACACAACAATTACAACAAGAACTTATATATGGAACGAGAAACTACACTAAACATGCCAAACAAAATCCACAAGCTTCGACCTATTCTTTAACCACACGAATGTGTGAGCAGGGCCGGTCCCGAGGAATCGAGTGCCCTGTGCGAGACAAGAAAAAAAGGCCCCCTAACCCGAAATATCAACGCACTAAATTATATAAACTAAATTTTTAACCAAAAAACAAACGTTTGATAATTAAACATAAGAAAATCAAAGGGGCTGTTTGGCAATGCTGAATGATTAAGTGTTGAATGGTTAAGATGTCTGAATGGTTAAGTGCTGAATGGTTAAGAGGTTCTGTTTGTTTGGACATCTGAATGAGATTTCTAAAAGTTTTGTGTTATTCACTTTGTCCCACATTGGAGTGGAGAAACAAAAATTCTTAGTTTATATATTCAAGCATTCATGGCATGTTAAGTTCCTTTGTCATGTTTTACTCTAGCACCTACCCGCGCGCAGGGGGGGTGCAATCTGGTTCAAAATGCGACACCCGCGCGACCTGCGGACACGAATGCAACTCCAAAAACCCGGGTCCGTGTGAGGGGGTTTTTAGACTCGTTTTTTTGGTCTTTCAGCTCGTTCAGATTCGGCCATCAAAATTATATATAATTTTTTTTTTTAATTTGGTGCCCCGTTCAAACGAGTGCCATGTACGGTCGACTACCCCGCACACTCTATGGGCCGGCCCTGTGTGTGAGACTTTATCTTATGCTAATTACACCGTTGCAAAACACACTTTATCTTTAAGTTTCTTACAACCAGCAATATTGATACAAGTCAACTACCAATTATGTACGAGTCTTATTACTTACGACTTTGAAATTAAGGATAACTACATACAAAACCTAACCAAATCATTGTAGTACGTTATAATAGAATTATTTCAATAACTCTAACTAATATATTGTCACCATCCCTTAGACATTATCGTGGGTTTGATACCTTTTGGTCAAAATGGTCCCCATCATTAGTAGAATAATTAAAAACTTGAACACTAATTGTTTAATTAAGTCAAGTTAATTAGAACCTTACGATGGAGAAGTGCAAAATGATATTCATGTTTCATCATATAAAATGCTATTAATAATTAAGCATGTTCACATTTACATTTGTACGTAATCATGTACAAGAGTTTAAGGTAAACAAATTACTAGGTCAATTAATAACTATATATAACGATTATAAAAAACAAAAAATGTATATCAACTACTATATATTCAAGAACCAAAGGCTTCTAACTTAATTAATTTATAATTAGCTGAATTTAGGTAGATCGTAAATATTGTGTTACTTCGATCTCTAGTGGTTATAAGGGGTTTTATTCTCATGTCTGTTGAGAAATTGCAACGGTTTTGCACGTCCAAACACAATATTACAAATAAAAAAAACATTTAAGGGTTGACACAGGTGTAATAGTAAGTATCTGATTTAATTACTTGTAGCAGGTATCTCAAGTTTGAGTTCGATTTGCTTCCACTAATTTTTATTTTATAACCTCTTAAAATCTACCCGTAAAACGTAAGGTTAAATATGATGTACCCAATTTAACCCTAGTTAAGAGAGTATTGATACCTTCTGATATAAGGTTCTATAAGAAAAAATAATTAAAAAGATTTATATTTATAAACAAAAGGCACATGTTGATGAATAGTTAATTGATGGAATTTGTTTTTTTTTACTGTAAAGTAGGTGAGAGATGGATCAATGATATATGGTGTGTACCTGTGACATAATCAATGACCAAATCATCTTGACTCAAATAAAATAAAGCAAAGGCGTGTATGATATATATACCCTCAACACATCTGCATTTCAATTTCAGTTAGGCAACACTGTGTTTTTTTTCAAAAAAAATGTATATATTTCGACTAGCAACACATCTGTCGAGACTTTTGTGTTTTTAGTTCTTTAACCTTGAAGCAATTTAGTATCGTATTTTTTGTATCTGGTTAGTTTAGTTAGAACTATTTATATAAGGTGACATTAATTATTAATATAACAATGTTATCTTCATATATATTACCTTTGTGGGTCATTGTTTTAGTGGTGAAGAGTTTATTTTTGAGGTGTTCCCTCATAGGATATCAAAGAGGTGAAACATGACAATATATCATTGATTGGGGTAGAAGAGATCAATCATCAATATATCATTTTAAGGTGTTCCTTTATCCTAAGGCACGTCGTGGTTTGATCTATGTAATTTCAGTACATAATAAATTGCAAGATTACATGACACTAGGGGTGTTCATTTGAATCGAATGCGAATTGGGCGAATTAGGCGAATCGAATTGGTCGAATTGGGACTTTTAAAAACTGTATTCGTATTCGATCCACATTCGAATAAAAATCTATGTATTCGATTCGATTAAGTTATTCGAATCGAATTCGAATGTATTCGCTTTAAAAAAAATATAAATAAACAAACACATCAAGTAACAATACAAATGTAGCACCAACATAACATAAATGTACAACATTACCCAAACAATGTGCAAAACATCACCCAAACAATATGTAAAATACTAACACATCAACAAGTCTAAAACATGTTAACAAAAGGTCTAAAACTGCATAATCAAACACAAGAAAGACTATAAACAAGTTTAAAACCTGTAGAAACAACAATTAAACAGTTACCATAACACAAAATCATGTTCATATGCAGAAACAACAATTAGGATTGGGTAATGGGTTGGATTTGGGTATTTTAACTTTACTTTAAGCCCACTAAATCATATTCATATATAGATAATCAATTAGATATATTAAAAATATTAATTAAAAAATATATAAATTTCTTATTCGAATTGGGCGAATCGAATGCGAATACAGAAAATCATATTCGTATTCGATCCACATTCGACAAAATTATTCGAATCGAATGCGAATCGAATTCGAATGACTGAAAGTCGATTTCGAATGGCCTTAATCGAATTCGATTCGAATCGAATTTCGAATAATTCGAATGGTATTCGAATAATGCACACCCCTACATGACACATTAAAATTAGGAAAAATAAAAATGTTTTGAATTTCATTTTATAGAATATAAACTTTTTTATTAATGAGTAAAATTGAGATTCTTGTTTTGTCTTTTAGTACATATTTAAATATTAAAGTTAGTGTTCAACTCGGTATGTTGGAATTTTCTAGAACTTTCGGTTAGAAAGACGCGTACAGGTCCATAGAAGCACGTTATGAAAAATGACAATGATTTAAACTAGGGCTGAGAATTTTCGACCCGACCTAAAAATGCGACCCGAACCTAACCTGAAATTCGCGGTTTTGGGCATCATATTTTTTGTATCTGGTTATTAAAATCATGTCAACCTGCGAACCCGGTGGGTACCAAATGTCTCAGATGCACTTCAGTTACTAGATTTGTGGCCATATGATAAAAGGAAAAAGATTAAAAGAAAATTCTATGAGCTATATTACTTACGGCTTTCTGATGTATATAGAAAGCAAGAAATTGATGATAATAACTTCAAACATCAACATGAAGCCATGATATTTAGAGACGTTAAGTCTCTATCTTATTTTTGGATTAAAAACAAAGGTAAATAGGATCTCTACAATGAAAAAACCAATACAATCTTCAATTTTAAATTTCTTATATTACTAGCATCTTGCCAGGTTTCTTATAATAAAATAATTTTTTCCGTTAAAAAATATAACTTAATATATTACAATTTTGATCTTACCATCGATCTATTCATATAATTCACTAGTTTAGTGCCCGCGCTACGCTCGGGAACACAACATTCAAGTGATGCTTTTAAGGATATTCATGAACGTTCCAATAAGTTTTAAAACAAAACCGTGGTAAACCAGAACACGAAATATATTTTTAAAAATTAAATTTTTTGTATTGCAATATTATACTCAAATTAAAGAGAATAAAATGATCAGTTTTATGGTGTAGTTTATTTTTTTTTTATTAAAATCCATATAAAAAAGTTATGTATATTTATAAAACACTAAGGTCTTTAATTGTATATTATTATTAATTTTATCCATAAGTTTCATTTTCACACCCTATCAAATATAAACCGACTCATGTACACCCCTTGTAGTAGAGAGTTAAAAGTATAAGTACTTTTTAATTTTTCAGAATTCTCCAAAATATTAGAGGACCAAAAATGTAATTAGCTTTATTATAATATATTTTATATACATAATTTAAATAAAAAAATTATTATTATGAGATAAACTCTCAAATGATGCCACATAAGCCAGAAGCTTTAAAATAGTGCCACATAAGCTTTTTTGGTTTTGCTATATTATATAAAGATTTATTGAATTTGATATATTTTCTATATATAAATACATATAAAAAACTACTCTATAATAACTTATGATATTTAATCAAATACCATATATAATTTTATGCATTCTATTTTTCGTTATTGAATTGTGAAAGCAATAATAATAAACATATATGGGCTTTAAAAATAAAATACTTATCACTTATTATATATCTCGACAAGATCCTCTATCCCGAATTTAAGTCACCATAAACACTTTTTCTAATTATTGAAAGGTTTTTTATAATAAATAATGAATTTAAAGAAAGCAAAAAACATAAAATCTAAGCAAATATATATATATATATATATATAGAAATGATTCAAGTCAGAATCTGCAAGGTATATCTAAATGCAATCTGATCCAGCGATGCAACAATCACTACCAATTTTTTTTTGTAAGAATTGACAGCTATAAAAAGGGAGCAAAGTTTGAAGAGATCTCTTATATATATTTTAATTAGTATTATATATGCATCAGAGTAACAGAAGAAGAAGAAGAAGTTTTTGAGTAATTAATACTTCAAGAAGATCATATCATATCATAATTAAGTTGGTGAAGAAGAAAAACTATAGATAATAACAAAGCATCTTTAAGGGAAAAAAGATGAATTATTTTGGTGAATCTGCAGGTGGTTCATCATCATCATCGTCGTCGTCAAGAAAGAGTAAAAAGAGTGGTTCAGATAAGCCAAAGCAACCTCAAAGAGGCCTTGGTGTTGCACAGTTAGAGAAGATTAGAATTCATAGCCAAATGGGGCAACTTCTTCCACAGGTAATATATATATAAATTCTTGTTTCTTTAACTCAAAAAGAAAGGGTCGTCATAAGATTATCTTCTTTACTGACTGACTACGGCCCGGGTGGTTAAGGGTTCAGATCATGTTTTTCTTGAAAAAAAAACTCAACTTTATTTCATAGGAATTAACTTGACAAATTTGACTATCCCTTATATATATGGGATCATGTGATCAAGTTCGATCGAGTTGACTGCTTGAACCGTGCCTAGCTTGATGAGTTCTTCCAATGATTGATTTAAAATTAGGGTTCCAAGATGAATTATATATATGAATTTAATGAATTATATATATATGTAGATATGATCTGATCCATTAATTGATGTTTTTTTAATTTTGGTTAACTGGATCTTAATTTAATTGTATGCAGGAGGATATCAGGATTCAAACAGCATATTCATCATCATCATCATATAATTCACCAATATCTACAGCTTCTTTTGCTACTTTGCAAGGGCATCATTCCCACATGGTATATATATACATTCTATAATTTGCTACTAGCTATAAATTGCTAATTATCAGTATTGTTTATTTGATATCGAATGAATTTGAAAAATTAATGCATGCAGATGGGTACAAGTGAACTTGAAAGAACAAACTTTATATATGGTGATCAATCACTGCAGTATGCTAGCACTAATCACAGGTACGCCATTATATATATATATATATATATATATATATGCCCCGGCCCCTTGTATATCAATCTTTTATGATCAAAGCGATGGATGATGATTTTAATCTTTGATTAGCTAGCTAGCATTTTATGTTTCATGAATTTGGTTTAAATTTAAGGTATGAATTAATTAATAAAGTGGTCCTTAATTGTTTTCACATTAATTTTATATTAGATGGGATGCAAGCTATGCACAAGCTGCAGGCATAAGCAGACACCAGCTTTTTAGCCCAGAATTAGTAGAGGTGAGTGTATATATGATACTACTACTACAACTACATGTTTTGCTTAATTAGTTTGTTTTTTTATATATCCATTAAAAAGTACCCGAATTGATATTATTTATTTGCATTAATTGTGTTGATATTAGGATTCAATAAGGAAGAAGAAAAGGAAAGATGAAAATGAGTCAAGCAGTCAAAATTCAGATTCAAATGGTAGCCAAGAATTAGATCTGGAGCTAAGACTTTCTCTTTGATTCGCGCCATTGTTCGACTGCTTACTGTAATTGCAACTTCTGCTTGTCAATCTTACTTATGATAATTTGATTAATTAATTAAGGAGGAAAATATCATTAATTTCTACAACTCACTGGAAATTAATTAATTCTCAAATATATATAAGAGGCAAGAAGCATTAATTCTTTATTGAATTACTATTATTATGTGTTTTTAGGGTTTTCTAATTAATACGGAGTAGCTTATATTATCCCATTTCATTACTAGAACATTAATGAGTATCACTGATTTGAGTATCATTGACGGATATATAGTACGTGAGAGAACATAACTCGATCATTAATAACCATGAGCTAATAAACAAGTTAACTCCCAAACCCTTAGATATTTATTTAACCCAAATGCACCTATCAGAAACGGGTTTAACTATTTACCCTCTTCTAAACGTAAACGATCAATTACAGAGGATTCATCGATCTTTGTCACATACATTCCTGATATCTCATTGTTTAACGATCATTTACGACCTAATGTCTATATTATTGTTTCATTTATATGTTAGACTTTACTGGTATATATATATTACACGGCACATGATCGTGAGCTTACGGATTTCATATTTGTTCAAAGTTAAAACATAGAGGGATCAAACCAAATATATAAATCGACTCTTCTTCTTTCACTTCAAGTAGATTTTAGACACATATATGCGCTTTTGTGACTTTGACAAACATGTAAGTTTGTGACGTTAAAGTGTATGCGTTAAAATATTGTCATTAATGTATGTTGCCCTCACACAACGCACCATGATTGTGACCTCCTTACACTTGTTATGTTATGAAATTTAACGTAGTTAAGCATACATAAAAAAGAGTATTATGTACCACACATCGTATTGTAAAAATGACATGACTTTTAAATGAGAAAATCCTTCATGTAATTTAAAAAAATTAAAGGAACACCTATAGATATTTTACTAAAATACCGCATTTAACCTATAGACTTCTCGATATAAAAAGATACTTTAATTAAAGTATGCAATTGCTTGCTGTGTTTTACGCCTCAATCGTCGGCCACAACTTGATTATTCAGTGTTCGTTTGCTGATTATAAAATCTCCATTCGTTCAACATCATTGTAAGACTCTCAAACTGGTTTAGGGTTTTGATGAACCTTGAGTTGTGTACTGATTCATGAAATCGCTAATGATTGGTTATTCAAACAGCACCAAAACACTTCTCGTATATGACGATTGATTACAATTGTATAGGCAGGTATTATTCAATTCATTCTCTACAAATCCCGTGTGAAACAATTGTCCGCTTGGCTGTCATCGGTCTTATTGTAAATTTTTTTTGTTTGTTGCTTAATACTATGATATATATTATTCAGTACAAAATAACATGAAATTCAGGCTTTCTATTTGATAATCTTCGATCACGTGATCATAATTTTTAAAACAAATAAAACTAAGTGAGAAAAGCCAAATATTTGGGGAAGAAGATATCATAAACTTAAAGCAGATTATAAATATAATTTCCAAATTATGTTAACTTTATTGGTTAGAAAAAAAAAACAATTGTAAAACGTTAATTTTGAGATTAGACATGCCACTTGACTAGAGCAAAGTTTCACCTTATTTTTTTGACAGCCTCACATTACGACATGAGAAACATAACCACACATGCTTCAACAATTTAGGAGAAACATCAAACTATAAATTTGTAAGAAACTATTAATTACTTAACTCATATTTGTCAAACCCAATATGCCTTCGATCAAACTCATAGTTACTCTCTTTCACTTGTTGTTTTTACCTTATGTTCTTGCGTTTGTCGAAATTGATAGTGAATCTAAAGATGACAAGCCACTAAAGCTATGTCCAGGAGGAGGCTGCCCAGCTCCAGGAGGATGTCCGAATCCAGGAGGAGGATGTTGCCCAAATCCAGGAGGATGCTGCCCAGCTCCTGGAGGGTGTCCGAATACGGGAGGAGGCTGCCCAGCACCGGGAGGTTGTCCGAATCCAGGAGGTTGTTGTCCGAACCCGGGAGGATGTTGCCCAGCTCCGGGAGGCTGTCCGAATCCGGGAGGATGCTGCCCAGCTCCGGGAGGCTGTCCGAATCCGGGAGGATGCTGCCCAGCTCCGGGTGGCTGTCCGAATCCAGGAGGATGCTGCCCAGCTCCGGGAGGCTGTCCGAATCCAGGAGGATGCTGCCCAGCTCCGGGTGGCTGTCCGAATCCGGGAGGATGCTGCCCAGCTCCGGGAGGCTGTCCGAATCCAGGAGGATGCTGCCCAGCTCCGGGTGGGTGTCCGAATCCGGGAGGATGCTGCCCAGCTCCGGGAGGCTGTCCAAATCCGGGAGGATGCTGTCCAGCTCCAGGTGGGTGTCCGAATCCAGGAGGATGTTGCCCAGCTCCCGGAGGTTGTCCGAATCCAGGAGGATGTTGCCCGAACCCGGGAGGATGTTGCCCAGCTCCGGGAGGTTGTCCGAATCCAGGAGGATGCTGTCCCGCTAGAAAGAACAAATAAACTAGTAAGAACAAACTATACCTATATGATTAATTGATGGATGGGGTTTATCTGAGAACTCATATCACGTACTCTTATTAAATAAGTTACTGCTAATCTTGCTTAATTAAAACATCGAAAATTTATTGATTATAACCCTCTTTAATTTACTCGTAATGGTTTGTATAGGCCGGATTCATTGAGGAATAAGAAAAAGAAAGATGAAAATAACTCCATGGGATCAAGCAATTAGAATTTGGATTCAAATTGTAGCCAAGAATTAAAGCCGGAGCTAAGACTTGCATGCTTTTTTTTATTGTAATTGTAATTGCTACTTCTTGTAATCTTACTTATGATCTGAGGAGGAAGAACATTTATATAAGTGAATACAAATATATATATTCTCAAATTTATGAGGGAAGAAATTAAGCATTATATATATATTATCAAAATTACCATGCATGTATTTTTAAGAGTTTACTAACTTGTTGTCATCCCGTCCGTTTCACTAGCTTAGTAGAATTAATGATGATTATCATTGTTTTGAATATCATCAAGAATTTTTGACATAACGTACTCACTAATATTCATCGATGTTTGTCATGTTCCGTCAATACTCCGTACGATCTCGAATAGTCCTACGAGTGATCATGCGATTCAATTCTCGATCGTTGGTGATCCATTTGAAATCCATTGTCACAACATGCCATGCAATCATAAGTCATAACCCATAAAATGTTACCTACAATCTCGTTTTGGGCTATTTCCTACGATTTAATTCACTTATAGTTTTACGAAATTAAGACTAGAGCTACAATAAGGTGACAGGTAAACAGGCAACAAGTTGTGCCGTCATCCTCCTTTGAATAGAAAAATCTAGTCTACTGAAGACAAAACCTTGACCCTTAGATGTCAAAACATTGCTATGAATGGCCCGTTGAACCCTGGTCAAAAAGTTCACCGACTCAGTGGTTAGGAAGTCAAATGTATTAAATGCTTCTGTCGAAACTAGAGCTAGTATCTATGAGTTTATTTCATTTTTAAAATGCGTCATTTTAATAAATATTTTTGACGGTCGATCGCTTATAATAATATGTTTACTTCTAATTAAGTCTCTAAACAAAATGCGCATTTTAGTAGCCACATAAGTTTGATTCTTTTCATATATCAATCTATCTTTTATGGGCCAAATGTATATTTCCTCTCCAAAAAACATTAAATGAATATTTCTTTTAAAAGATTAATTACATATTTCGATTTATAAATAATTAAATTGCAAATATATCCATTTTAATTGCAAATATGCCCATTTTTTTATAAAATTCGAGATATATGCCATTATATTTTTAGTTGGGAAATATACACGTAGATGATGTTTATAAGGGTAAATATATAAATTGTTTCTTTTTTATTTCTTTTTTCTGTTCTTTTATTCTATTATTTTTCTTTGTTTTTTTTCTTACTTGGAATCACAAAATAATTCTCTTTTCTGATACAATTTTCATTTCAAAGTAAAATTTTCTTACGCGTTTAGGTCAAAGGTGTAATGCACGGGTCCGAAAACCCAATGCCATTTGTTTTAGGTTTATGTTGCAACTCGTAAGTCTAAAATTCGATGTTAACTGTTTTTAAATTTTCGACACAGCCGACGCACGACATGGACGTGATAACTAGTTTTTCTTAATTCGCATATTCAGTAAATTCGAAAGTTTCATAATTATTCTTGAGTAAATTATAATTTTGCTCTTTATGTTTTGATATATATCTTTAAGAGGTTCAATTCCATGTGCTCCGCAAGTGAGGGACAAAAAAGATATTTTTCTTAGAATTTTTTTTGAGTAAATTGTAGTTTTGTTCCCCATGTTTTGATGCCTTTAACAAAATCAATCACGCCTTAACAATTTTGGTGAAACCTCAAATTTGCATGACTGAATGAGTAATACCTACAAAGTACACCATGTGTTTGAATTATGTAGTTAAATATGAAGTGATGCTAATAAACGTCAATGAACTAACACTCCTAATAGTGAACTTGGGAGGTGTTGTGGGACAATATTTTTTGTCGACTTTTACTTGAAAAAATTATAAGAGCTATAATTTGTTGGCTTGGTCAAAGGTAAGAAAGAACAAATTCTAATCCTAGCCGTCATAACCCGAGATTTACTAACGGTCCAAGCTTCCATCATACCGTCGAAATTTGCCTTTTCTATTAGTGGCAGAGTTATTTCACTATAGAGGATTCAACTAAGTCCTTCGATAATAATAGAGATGTCGATTTGGTTGAAGGATTACTTGGATGCTGCTGAGAGAGAGAGAGCATAAGGTAAATGTTCACTCTGAGGGAGAAATGGGTTACGAGGCCAACTTTACGAGAACATGTTTGACGGTAGACCGGTAGTGAACCCAATGATCGGCGAAGAAGCCGCATATGATGAATATATTTGAAACAATTCTGGTTCGAGCGAAGATTAAAGACTTCTTTTCAAGAATGAAGAACTACTTTTTTAATCTATCAAGTAAATCTTTTTAAGTGTGAATTAAAGTGAACTTTTAATTTTTTTTTTTTTGTGTTTTAAAATTATTTCAGTTGTAAAAAAATAAATTAACAAGGTTTTGCGACTTATAAAAAATATGGCTTAAAATACCCAATAGGCCCATTATATTTTTTTTTAAACGGCCCAACAGTTTCAGGTTTTTACATGGCCCATTTTTATTTTTTTATTTAACCTGATTTTCTTAAAAACCCGGCCTATCTGCTTATACTAGTTAATGTGATCCACTCTCTGAACCGGCTAAAAACCGGGTCGGGTTAAAAAACCGGTTCGGTTTAAAAGAAAACGTTTTGCCCACCTATAGGTCACACATTCGTTTTAAAAATCGGAGATAAACCAAATACCAGTGTTTTGAATGGGTCAAACTTGTTGAACCGGGAAGATTTAGGGGTTTGAAACGTTGAATTTACCCTTTCAAGTGTTTTTTCCCTAATCTTTTTTTCACTTAAATTAAAGTTTGCATAGTTGTGTTTTACACCAAATAGGAGCGAGATTAATTATAATAATTTCCAAATTATATTAACTTTATAGTTTTAAACAAACAAAACTAACTGAAAACTATTAATTAATTTTGAGAATTGATAATTTTATAAACATGAATTTATTATGTTGAATTATTTACTTGAAAATAGTTTTTTAATTCCTTTTGAAACCTAAAACTCCTGTATAAAAATCAAATCCTAACAGTTACGAAAAGAAATTAAATATGAAAGTAAGTTTTGAAACAATAAAAATCAGAAACTTTCAAAATCACCAATTTTGGTGGGTTAAGTATAGCATATATCGCATGACTAGAGCAAAACTCTGACCTTAATTTATTGACAGCCTCATATGACAACATGATGAGGAACATAACCACTAACTTTCTACAATTTAGGAAAATCATCTACTATAAATTCGTAAGAAACTATCGACTAATTACTCAACTCATATTTACAAAATCCAATATGCCTTCAATCAAACTCATATTTACTCTTCTTCAATTATTGCTTCTACCTTATGTTCTTACGCTTGCCGAAATTGATGGTAAATCTAAAGATGGCAAGCCACTAAAACTCTGCCCAACACCTCCAGGGGGAGGCTGTCCAAATCCCGGTGGTTGTCCAGCTCCAGGAGGTTGTCCGAATCCAGGAGGAGGTTGCCCAGCTCCGGGAGGAGGATGCTGCCCAGCTCCAGGAGGCTGCCCGAACCCAGGTGGTTGCCCAGCTCCGGGCGGAGGATGTTGCCCGGCTCCGGGCGGAGGATGTTGCCCGGCACCTGGAGGAGGATGTTGCCCGGCTCCGGGAGGAGGATGTTGCCCGGCTCCGGGAGGAGGAGGATGTTGCCCGGCACCTGGCGGAGGAGGATGTTGCCCGGCACCGGGAGGAGGAGGATGTTGCCCGGCTCCAGGAGGAGGAGGATGTTGCCCGGCTCCTGGAGGAGGAGGATGTTGCCCGGCTCCAGGAGGAGGAGGTTGTTGCCCGGCTCCGGGAGGAGGAGGATGTTGCCCGGCACCGGGAGGAGGATGTTGCCCAGGAGGAGGTTGCCCAGCTCCAAAAGGATGCCCGGCTTAAGAACTAGTAAGAACAATATATATATAATGTTTTGTTTTTTTTAAACATTCAATTTTCTACATACAAATGTGTTTGGTATGTACATAAATAATTATTAAAATTATATATATTTTAAATTTTTAAAGATAACTCAGTTTAAGTTTGAGAAATTCAAAACTAAAAAAACATGAATTGAATTTTAAAAAGGATGGTAAAATTTAAGTCGAAAGATTTTTATATCTAAAGTTTTATTTTTTATCATTCATTTTTAAAATTTTCTCATTCTCTTTTAAAAGTGGTACTCAAATTCTCAACGGAATATGTATTTTTATATATTTATTGGAAAAATGAATTGATTATAATTCTGTTTATCTGTGATGATTTGTGTAGGATTCATTGGTGAATAAGAAAACAAAAGGTAAAAATAAGTGTTATGGGATGAAGCAATCAGAATAGAATTCAGATGGTAGCCATGCAAGAATTGGATGTGGAGCTAACTAAGACTTCATCTTTAATTCTACAACTTCAATTCATTCCCCTCATATATTGGTTAATGATTCCTTATTACAATTGCAACTTAATTCTTGCAATCTTATGATTTGAGGATGAAAACATTTGTATAAATTCTCAATTTTAAGAGGCAAGAAAGTATTATTATTTTATTATTTATTGGACTCTCATGTGTTTTTAACAAGACGTTATGACCAACACAAATACACCATAATAATTAGAGACAAAGGCAACTATATCAATTTTACCACGTCGCTTCTTCACGAAATTTGCAATTTACTTTTGTTTTAAGTATTATTCACGAATTTGTGACATAACTCAAGAATAATAAGTGTAGCAATTAATTTCCATATACCATCAAATCCGTCAAATATAGCCCTACCGGTGATCGTGCAATTCCTATTCGTTTGCACTAATAGATTTGAAATCACATGTCACAACTCACAACATGTCTTTTGACATCGTATCACAGGTTTCATAGAGTATATAATATATTCATCACCCTATAATATAGTTCAAGTGGAATCTCATGTGTGTTTCACATGTGAACTAGCAATATATAAATAAACGGGTTTCGACTATGGGCGTCCGTAGGCGTTCTCGACTGTCCTTTAGACGCATGGGCGTTTCGACTATGGGCGTCCGACTATATATAAAAACCTAATTTAATGCCCATAATTAATCTCCTTTAATTACAGGCGATCGACTATACTTATTGCTAATCGACTATAGTCGTCCGACTATACTTATTGCTAATCGACTATAGTCGTCCGACTATACTTATTGCTAATCGACTATAGTCGTCCGACTATAGTCGTCCGACTATAGTCGTTCGACTATTGATAAGCCGAACTTCACACCTATAAATGCAAGCATTTAATTTCGTTTTCAATGCAAGTTTTTTTTAAAATGTCATTATTTTATAAAGTGTTAAACATCATTTTATTCAAAAATGATTTTAATTTTTCTCAATCAGATTTACTAAGTTTTATTTGAAAAGAAATTCACACTCACACTTGATTGGTTTTACACTTAAGTAATTGTGTTAACCAAGTAATTTATTTTATATTGGCTCCTTATGCAGTCAAATACGCAATATTTAATATTCAAATTTTTTCAGTTATTTCTTTCTTAGAGGCTGCTAGAGTACAAGAGTTAAAGGAAACAAAAACATTACAAGTTGTTGCCAAGATTAAAGCCCACCCAGTGGTATCCATGATGTTGTCAAGAGATGAAGATGAGACGATTGGAAGTTTTAGCCAAACACCTACCTGTGTCCAAACCATTTTTATTTCAGTTATTATCTTAAATTTAGATAGATATATTTATTGTATTGTTAGAATATTATGTTGTAATTTTGTTATTAATGATGATGTTATTATTAATGAATGATATTGATATCTGTTTATTAATATTTTATTAATATGTATGGATTATTATAGAAATATATTTTTCATGCCACATTGTGGTTTCGTCATGGTTTGTCTTACATATTAAATATCTTGAACTGAAAAACCCGAGTTTCAACACATTTAAAAAAAAAGAACAAGTATCGACCATGTTCATCCGCTCCCACACTTAGAGTACCCACTATTTGGGTTGGGTTGGATTATTATAATTTATTAAAAAAAGGCTATATTGGAATATTTGTTTTACATTAATATTGAGAAAACTAATATTATTTATTAATATAATACCCATCATTAATATTCTTTATTTAACATGAATTAAACGTGAATTAATATACATCATTAATATTCTTTATTTAACATTATAGTCGTGAATTAAATATCTTAAACGTTATAGTCGTCCGACTATATCTTTAAGATACTCGACGATAGGCGTACGATCATGGTTATAGTCGTCCGACTATATTTTTAAGGTACTCGACTATAGGGGTACGATCATGGTTATAGTCGTAGGCGTAGGCGTTAATGCACTCGACTATAGGCGTACGAACATGGTTATAGTCGTCCGACTATATCTTTAATGCACTCGACTATAGGCGTACGAACATGTTTATAGTCGTCCGACTATAACAATAAATCACTTCTCATTATATATATTTGGCTGTTTATTTCATTTAGGATGCATTTATTTATCTAAACTCATGTTGATTTTCGTTTAAGTGTGAGTGTGAATTTCTTTATAATATTTTTTT
Organism: Tagetes erecta; assembly: GCA_030867185.1. Lineage (NCBI taxonomy): Eukaryota > Viridiplantae > Streptophyta > Magnoliopsida > Asterales > Asteraceae > Tagetes > Tagetes erecta. The sequence goes on from CM061492.1 coordinate 4,771,195, forward strand.
ATGTAAATAAAATTTTATAAGAAATCCACATCATACTTAGATGGAAAAAAATATGAATATGATGGCCATCCACATAACTGATTAAGATAGAAGATTGAATATTTAAACCACTTAAATTTTTATTTTTTCTTAATTGCGCTTTTACTTCCAGTGATAATCATCGTTGGACCAACTTGAATCTTCCTCATCTGAATATGGGTTATGATATTCTTGCTCTTCGTTTGGTCCGTCTTGCATTGAAAACGAAATTAAATGCTTGCATTTATAGGTGTGAAGTTCGGCTTATCAATAGTCGAACGACTATAGTCGGACGACTATAGTCGGACGACTATAGTCGATTAGCAATAAGTATAGTCGGACGACTATAGTCGGACGACTATAGTCGATTAGCAATAAGTATAGTCGGACGACTATAGTCGGACGACTATAGTCGATTAGCAATAAGTATAGTCGATCGCCTGTAATTAAAGGAGATTAATTATGGGCATTAAATTAGGTTTTTATATATAGTCGGACGCCCATAGTCGAAACGCCCATGCGTCTAAAGGACAGTCGAGAACGCCTACGACATACATGTCAGAAGGGCGTCGACGACTACTAAAGGGATGAGCGTTGTCGGTTATGCTCTCATAGGCGTCGACTATGCAAGACACGTGGAATGTGTTAAGTGGTTAAAATGGATAGTCGATTTGTAAAACGCCTATAGGCGTGGCGCCTATGGCAGAGTAAGTTAAAGGGGACAAAATGGGAAGTCAAAGGTCATAAGGGACAAAATGGGAATTTTCCCGATGAGTGTAGCAATTAATTTCCATATACCATCAAATCCGTCAAATATAGCCCTACCGGTGATCGTGCAATTCCTATTCGTTTGCACTAATAGATTTGAAATCACATTGTCACAACTCACAACATGTCTTTTGACATCGTATCACAAACGGGTTTCATAGAGTATATAATATATTCATCACCCTATAATATAGTTCAAGTGGAATCTCATGTGTGTTTCACATGTGAACTAGCAATATATAAATAAATTATAATCATTAAGTTTAACGATTGTGAATATTTTATATTTAAGAATTTGATCCCATCAATTTATGCATGGTGAAAAATTTTACTTACTTTTTCCTCTCAAACTTCCTATTATATAACAAATATTTCCCTCCTAAAAATTGTCATCTAAAATCTTAATTTATTAAATACACTATGTTTAATACCTGTGTGTTACATACGGATTAAATAACAATATTTATAAATGAAGTTATCAATTCATCCATAGTATATCCCTTCTACACTTCCTATTATAAAACAAATATTTTTCATCCCAAAAAATTTACCCCTAATCTTGAGTTATAATTAGATAGATTTCACTTATAATTTTTACAAAAGTGTAGAACTTTTATCAAAGACCTAGTTATTTTATTTTTAATATGAGTTATTTTTATAGATAAGTTTGAGTCTCCTCCATCTCAACTTTTTTTATATTCTTCTATAATTTTATTTTATTTTTATTTTTTTTTCCAAGTTCAAAGTAAAATTTTCTTGCTTCTTTACGTCAAAGCTGCAACGTGTCTCACGTTGCAACATGCGAGTGAGCCTAATAACTAGTTTTTTTTGTAATTCGCATGTTCAATTCTAAATGCTAATTAATTGAAAAAATGGACGAAATTTTCATTAACTAAATACTAGCAAGTAGCTAGATATCAAAGTTCCTCAATGTTACAAACCATAGAAACTTACTCATCTAGCTAGACCATTGAAACTAGACCACTCAACTCTAAATCATGCAACTTGGCTTGATTTTTTACCTAAAGATAACTAACAATCTTGATTTCCACTATTATTTTTAAACGGGCAAACGTATGAGCTATTGAATATGTGATCATTGCAGGCCTTCTAAAGGGTTGATTTGATAACCGCTAATTCAACTGCTATTTGTTTCTTCAAAACCTTTCTGTACGTAAACCCTACTGTGAGTCTAGCAAGAGATCGAGCTAGCAATAAGCAAAGAGATATTGGGTATCGATCCGGCCTCTTAATTAGATGGCAATCTTATGCTGCGAATGCGGCTCTCATGCAGTGAGCGGCTAGCTAGAAAAAACACCGGCCCATCTTTGTCATGAGACCGGTCAACTAATTCAATGATCCGAATATATATAAGTTGTATAAGATATATAATAATTAAGATGTGATCAATATAAGTTGTATAGATGTAATAAATATTTTAATTCCAGTAATTAAAATTGTGTTCATATTAATCTTAGACCGACTTTTCGGGTATTGCACGGCACATGATCGATAGTGAGCGAACGAGTTTCATATTCATCAGACTTAAAACTTAAAACAAAGAGGCCGGGATCAAACCAGTAATTAGTATTAAACATGACTAATTTACAATTTCAACTTGATTTGTATATATTTTGATTAGCGAAACCAGAAATGATGAAGACGCTCACGTTGCTGTGAAGTAACGATCATGGATCACGAAAATACTTATGATCTCGGATGATCGTTACGATTGTACGTACAAGGTATTAACTATTTGATTCATTCACTACATAATAATATGCATGGAATTGACGTGAACGGAACAAATTAAACTAATTGTGAAACAATGATATGATCGATTAGGAAACTAAGAAGATTATAAACTCTAAATTAAGCGGATTAGTGTAATTTCCAAACTATATCAACTCGATCTATTGTTTTAAACTAATTGTAAAACGTTTATTTTAATTTAGAGTTAGCTAGATATAATTTTATAAACACTAATATTGTGTTGAATTATTACTTAGAAAATAGTTTTTTAATTCCTTTTGAAACCTTAAAGTCGAGAGTGATGCATGTATATTTCTTTATTTAATTTCCCAAATTCTAGCAATTCTATTAAGTTTTGTGCATTTGTTTAAAGCTAAACACTATCAGTTTTTTTAACAGACTAAATCTAGCAGTTAGGAACTCAAAATTACATATGAAAGTAAGATTTGAAGTATTAATTAAGAGTTAGAAACTTTCAAAATCACCAACTTTTTTGGGTTAATTTTAGCATATACGGCATGACTAGAGCAAAACTCTCACCATTATTTATTAACAACCTTATATAATAACATAAAAAACATAACCACATAATCTACTACAATATAGGAAGAGCGACTATAAGTTCTAAGAAATCATCACTTAACTCGTATTTGCAAAACCCAATATGCCTTCATTCATACTCATATTTACCCTCATTCATTTATTGCTTCTACCTTATGCTCTTGCACTTGTAGATGGTCAATCTAAACATGGCAAGCCACTAAAAACCTGCCAACCACCTCCAAGTTCGGGAGGTTGTCCAAATCCAGGAGGAGGTTGTCCTGCTCCAGGAGACTGTCCAAATCCGGGTGGAGGCTGTCCAAAGCCTGGAGGAGGTTGCCCCGCTCCGGGAGGCTGTCCAAATCCAGGCGGAGGTTGCTGTCCAGCTCCTGGAGGGGGTTGTCCAAAACCGGGAGGTTGTCCAAATCCTGGAGGAGGTTGTCCAAATCCCGAAGGAGGCTGTCCAAAACCGGGAGGTTGTCCCAATCCTGGAGGAGGTTGTCCAGCTCCAGGAGGCTGCCCTAATCCAGGAGGATGTTGTCCTAATCCAGGAGGAGGTTGTCCAGCTCCAGGAGGTTGTCCTAACCCAGGAGGATGTTGTCCTAATCCAGGAGGAGGCTGTCCAGCTCCAGGAGGTTGTCCTAATCCAGGAGGAGGTTGTCCAAATCCGGGAGGAGGTTGTCCAACTCCAGGAGGTTGTCCTAATCCTGGAGGAGGCTGTCCAAATCCGGGAGGATGTTGTCCAGCTCCTGGAGGTTGTCCTAATCCGGGAGGAGGTTGTCCAGCTCCTGGAGCCTGCCCTAATCCAGGAGGAGGTTGTCCAAATCCAGGAGGATGTTGTCCAGCTCCAGGAGGTTGTCCTAATCCAGGAGGATGCTGTCCAGCTCCAGGAGGTTGTCCTAATCCTGGAGGAGGCTGTCCAAAACCGGGTGGTTGTCCAAATCCGGGAGGAGGTTGTCCAGCTCCAGGAGGATGCCCTAATCCAGGAGGATGTTGTCCTGCTCCAGGAGACTGCCCAAATCCAGGAGGAGGTTGTCCCGCTCCAGGAGGCTGTCCAAATCCAGGTGGTGGCTGTCCTGCTCCAGGAGGCTGTCCAAAACCGGGAGGATGTCCAAATCCGGGAGGAGGCTGTCCTAATCCGGGAGGAGGGTGTCCTGGTTCAGGAGGCTGTCCAAATCCGGGAGGAGGGTGTCCTGCTCCAGGAGGTTGTCCAAATCCGGGAGGAGGTTGTCCAAATCCTGGAGGTGGATGTCCAAATCCCGGAGGATGTCCAAATCCGGGAGGAGGTTGTCCAAATCCTGGCGGTGGCTGTCCAAAACCAGGAGGTTGTCCTGCGCCAGGAGGTTGTCCAAATCCAGGAGGCTGTCCAGCTCCAGGAGGTTGTCCAAATCCGGGTGGAGGATGTCCAAATCCTGGAGGAGGTTGTCCAAAACCCGGAGGGGGCTGTCCAAATCCAGGAGGAGGGTGCCCAAATCCAGGAGGGGGCTGTCCAAATCCAGGAGGATGCTGCCCAAATCCAGGAGGAGGCTGCCCAAATCCAGGAGGTTGTCCAAAACCCGGAGGCTGTCCTAATCCGGGAGGAGGATGTCCAGCTCCAGGAGGATGTCCAAATCCTGGTGGAGGCTGCCCAGCTCCTGGAGGATGTCCGAATCCGGGAGGAGGCTGCCCAAATCCCGGAGGTTGTCCAAATCCGGGAGGAGGTTGTCCAAAACCCGGAGGTTGTCCTAATCCAGGAGGAGGATGTCCAGCTCCAGGAGGATGTCCAAATCCAGGTGGAGGTTGTCCAGCTCCTGGAGGGTGTCCGAATCCGGGAGGATGCTGCCCAAATCCAGGAAGTTGTCCAAATCCAGGAGGAGGATGTCCAGCTCCTGGAGGGTGTCCAAATCCAGGAGGAGGTTGTCCGAAACCGGGAGGTTGTCCAAATCCAGGTGGAGGCTGTCCAAATCCAGGAGGTTGTCCCGCTCCGGGAGGCTGTCCCAATCCAGGAGGAGGCTGTCCTGCTCCGGGAGGAGGATGTCCAAATCCAGGAGGAGGCTGTCCAGCTCCCGGAGGTTGTCCAAATCCAGGAGGAGGCTGTCCAAAACCGGGAGGAGGCTGTCCAAATCCGGGAGGCTGTCCAAATCCAGGAGGTGGGTGTCCAGCTCCGGGAGGTGGGTGTCCAGCTAAAGGTGGTGGTTCTTCGGCTGCTCCAAGTGCAAGTTTTGTCCCATCTCCAGACTCGGGATGTTGTCCAACTTTGAGATTTCGACCTGATTTAAAGAATTAAATGGATCTGATTTGAAATAAGCGAGCTTGATATGCCTAGAAAAGGCAATAAAGACACAATAAAGGGTGAAATCAAGTGTACAAGGCTTATTTGAGGCTCGTTATTTATGTACGATTCAAATGTTTCATTTACTTTAAGTTATGAACCATGGGCATTTAGAAATATTTTAATAGTAGAAAATCAAACGTGTTAGACAACACTTGCACAATGTAACATACATTATTACTTTGGTATATGACGAGATCAATTATTAATTTGGTAAATGACGAGATCAAGTGTAACACGAATGCGTGAGTACACAAATTGGTGAAAAGATATATATGCATGTTATAATGCATGTATACATTTAAATATTTAATATAATCAATTGGGTTGTTGAGCTTAAAATAATAAGTGATGTAAAACATTTAGTAAAGTTTAAGCAAATAGATTATATTGTGGTGTGTGTGAAACCAAATACAAGCATGATATTTATAACGAGACGATAGTAGTATTACAAGATACAAACCGGTTACCTTCATTATTGAAAATGAGAGACGACACTAGTTCATTATATACATATACGTAAACATATCAAAACGTTCATTATATGGAAAACTAGATTAAATACTCGTGTGATTCACGGGTTAATTTTCTTAAAGAAAACTTGTAATATGTCAAATCTTTATTTTAGACTTGTGAAGTTTTAGAACCCTTCTCGAGAACAATAAAACTAATGAACCTTATTTGTCATAATTAACAATATGACCTTACACAAAAAATGGAACTTTCATGAGGAAGTTCATTAGATGACCTGCACGTACTTATGTAACTCGCCAACCTAAATGTGACACCTCAGCTGATGGTGGAAACATCGGGTTGTCATAGAAATGGATATCTTTAATAAACAAAACGCATGATATACTTTTATTAAAGTCTAATAATGATTAACATAAGTTTTGGAACATAAGTCTTAAATAGAAAACGACAAAAACGATAAACATAGCAATAAATCAACATCATGCACCATCTGAAATATGTGTAAAATAAAGTTAGCAACACAAGCTAGTAAGTAAAAATACAATTTGTAAATAATTGTATTGAAATCTATATTTTTAACAATTCAAATAATAGTATATTTGTTAATAGTATTTGTAATAATAGTAGTAAGTAATAACAATTCAAATAATATATTTTTTAATGAAAACTATTTTTAACTTCACAGAAATATATCATATATCTTGAAAATCTATATTTATAAATTATTATTTATAAAACCTTTATATATTTTAGAAATATGAAAGAAATACGTTTTATAGTATTTTTACGGTATTTATAATTATTTGTAAAAATTAAATTTAGAAACTTTGATTTATACAAATCAAGGTTTTATATAATTTATACGATATTTGACACTTTACAATTTATAAAATACAACGATTAGAATTTATATTATGGTAATTATCTAAAATAGGTAAAATGTAAATAAAACAGATAATAAAAAAATGGTTGTTCCTGGTTTCGAACCAAGTGTCATTCTTAGACAAACAACAAGCATATACCACCAGACCAGATTTGTTTTTGTTAACGGTAATGGTTTTTTAATTCCGTTAAAACTTTAAAATAGAAAACACCTAAATTCATAAGAACACAAACCATAAATCTGAAATTAAATCCTCATTAATCAAGGAATAGCAAAACTGGTAGAGGGCTTTGATCCTTGGATGATAACAAACATTTTATATTAAAAATCTAACCTGATTGCATACGAATTGGATTAAGAACAAGGAAGAACGAGAAATGGCTGCTTAGGGAATCAAATTGATCTCATGAATCTGTTAAAATGCCCCTATGGTAATTGCGGATGATAACAAGGTTTTGATGCCCAATTTATGAGTTATAGGTCCTAAAACAAGAGGAATCAAACACTAGTTCTTGATGTTGCGTTGATAAAATTGAGTTCATAAAGAGAGAATGTGAGTACATGAGTGTGAATTGGACGATTGAATTGAGTTGATTATTTTGCTGAAACAGTCGAACGGCTTAGAGCATGAATAAGAGTTATTTTGGATTGATTGGTGATTAATTCAGTGTTTTTAATTCAATTAATTGTTACTAACAGGTTGCAGTCATCAAGATGATCGATATAGTTAATTTGATTACTAAATTGATTAGTTTTAGACGATTTGGATTTAATGGGTTTATGATCGATCGATTTTAAAACCGATTTAGAACACTAGTTATGTTGATTAATCGCTGGTTTAAAGGTATGTATAGGTTCAAAACTCACTTGGGCTCATTTTAACAAGCTTTAATCGAGTCAAAATGTAAGAAAAACGATGTTGGGGGGTTGGCCGGAGCTCTCGCCAGCGAGCGAAGATATACATCGGAAAAACAGGTTGTGAAGTTGGAGGGTAGGGTTTAAAAAAAAGTTACACATCCAGTCCCTGTTGTTTTGGTTTGCACCAAGTTGAGCTTTTAACTTTTATATAAATTTTTATAGTTTACATAAATGACCCAAAGTTAATTATACTTATTTTAACCGAGTAAACCCGTACCGTTTATATGAATGACGTTTTTATGTCTTTACTTCGTTTTGTGACGTTAAATGGTCATTAAGATAGTCGGGCATTCAGGTTCGAATTTGGGGTAGATGTGACACTAAACACGTTTTTTAATGTCATCTTCATACCTTTTCCTCGTTAATGAATCTAGACTTTATCACTTCAAGTTTTGATTTCATAGCTTTACTTACAATCAAGTATCGTAGTAGTTTATACCTCTCGTATCTTCACATGCATGCTTACCTCATCCGTGTAACATGCATATATATGCATGCATGTACCTCTAATTACCTCTCTAGCCCATCGATCACAAGTCTTCATAGAGGTTTGGAAGGGTGTAGTGAAGTAGCGCTGTAGCGGGGTAACGCTCCCACAAGACTACATTATCTTCTCACTAAGAGGATCGAGTAGTGGGTTCATGACTAACCTATGGGCTTGAGCAGTGCGGGTTTGACCGTTGGACCGGTCGGGTCTAGAAGTAGTGTACATGCCCAACATATAGCTAGATTGAATGATACCCGTTATAAACACTTGATATAATAACAACTAGTGCATGCATGTGTCGTATTTTCATTAACTAGCGGCATGAAAATTAGTGTCTTCATCAAAAGCTAGTGCTAATAAATCATATTATTTCATAAACTACAAACTAGTGACGTCATTTTCTATTAAATTCCACATGAGAGCCATTAGGCCGGTTTTAAGATCAGGTAAAGTAAGAATTGAACTGGCCGGATACGTATCCGGTCGGTTTGATTTTAAGTTTTTTTGTTATGTAAAAATCTTTTTTAAAGCCAAATTTATGAGAAAAAGTTAACTTCGATAAAAATATATATATACATTCACGCACATCACGAACGAAATTAGAAACAGATGCTAAGTCTTAAATGGCTTTTGCGTTAAAAATTATTAATTAATTTATAATCTCTTATTATTTGACGCGGAGTATAACTTTTTTTTATAAAAAGTATCCAAGACTATAAAATACATTCTTAAATAAGTTGAAAGTGACTTTAATCGGAACATATATCCGATATCTAACGTGGCTTTTAGATCAAATTAATAGGGATGGTTTACTCTTCAATAACGAACACACATTCTACTTTTTATGAATCAAATAACAATAATATTTATTAATTTACTATATAAACTTACTTCTCATATAAATTTTAAACGCGGTAACTTTTATTTAGAAAAAAATAAGAGTTGTTTGGTAAGCCTCTTAATGGTATTAATATGTTACATCTTAATGGTTTATAGCCTCTTAATTAATAGTTAAAAGATATTCATAAGTCTGAATTGTTAATAGACTACTTATTAATGTTACCTCTTAATACCATTAAAAAGCTTACCAAACAGCCGAAGTTAATTAATTAAAAAGTTAACCCCCACAATCAAACATGTGAGTTATGTGAGTGTGGCACCGGATCAAATCCACAATCCATTTGTTGTTGGGATCATGTTAAAAGGATAACCCCCAATCAAATCTTATTGAGTTTTGATCAGGTTTGATTGCTTAGTTGCAAGACTTATACTATGACGTAATTCCGATAGTTATTAGTCACCAACATAAACATAGCTTATGGTCATTGTTGTTAAAAAAACATAAATGTAGCTTATCTTGATCATATGCTCATTTACTTACACACCATTCGTCTTATTTTTAATTAAACTTGATCTACCCGGGTATACGTATTATGCATGATTGAGTGACATACTATAAATGTCTATTGAATTAACTCACTACCCAATAACACGAAACGGATACATGTCATATGTATACAATTAACACCCGCTTAAATCTATAAACAAAATTATCATTCAACTAAATGAATTTACGCCATCAAAAAAATAAATCTATTTATAAATTTCTATGTTGATATTAATATATGATTTGTTACACAGATGTAAGCAACTTATATTAATTGCGATTGAGTCACAAATTTTAGACACAAACCATAGTCAACCACATTAACACAGCAAACTATCACAGAGCTTTGTAGATAAAGTGACATAATTGGGATGCCAGTAATAATATATATATATTCATATTCATTTTAAGATTAACACAATCAAACAGTATAAAAATATATATATACGAATCCAATTTGTTAATTCTATAAATATTTAGGTGTAAATATTAACTACATGTATTCACGGTTGTACGAGCCATATTTACGATAAGATATTTTTAATTCTATAAGATATTTGTATTCACGGCTAGAAATAACATATCATTATTCAATATACAACAACCAGGATTGAGTTAAACACTAAAAGGTCATTTTTGCCACATGCGCATGTTGATCGTTATGATTATACAAAGTATTATTCGAATCCGATACGACATAGCTATTCGAATCATTCACTTCTGGTCTTCTTTACTTCCCCAAATCCTAGCAACTCTATTTTAATTTTGTCCACTTGTTTAAATCATAACACTTTAAGGAGAAAAAAAGGGACTAAAAAGTAATCGAGATATATATTTGATATTATTAGACATTTTAAGCGTGTTTTTAGAGGTTCTTTACACAAACTACAAAATGATCGATAATAATAGAACTAGAAATTTTCAAAGTTATACTACATGACTAGAGCAAAACTCTCACCTTAATTTATTCACATCCTCACATGAAAAACATAACCACATAACCGTCTACAATTGAGGAAAATTATAGACTATAAATTTGTAAGAAACTACTGATTACTCAACTCATATTTGCAAAATCAAATATGTCTACAATCAAACCCATATTTACTCTCATTTATTTGTTGCTTATACCTTATGCTTTTGCCCTCATCGAAATTGATGGTCAATGTAAAGATGGCAAGGTAGTCAAAACTTCTGGTGATTCAGGGCCTAAATTAGCTCCACAAGCAGGAGGACCAACTCCAGCAGAACCACCTAAAGGTCCAGGTGGCAAAGATTCGCCACCAGCGCCTCCGGCTCCGGGAGGTAAAGATGGCCCATCACCTCCAGCTCCGGGAGGCAAAGATGGTCCGTCACCCCCAGGTGGAGGAGGATGTCCAAATCCTGGAGGAGGATGTCCAAATCCAGGAGGAGGTTGTCCAAATCCAGGGGGAGGATGTCCCGCTCCGGGAGGAGGATGTCCAAATCCAGGAGGAGGTTGTCCAAATCCAGGGGGAGGATGTCCAAACCCGGGAGGAGGATGCCCAAACCCGGGAGGAGGATGTCCGAACCCGGGGGGAGGATGTCCAGCTCCGGGAGGAGGCTGTCCGAATCCGGGAGGATGTCCAAACCCTGGAGGAGGCTGTCCAAACCCTGGGGGATGTCCAGCTCCGGGAGGCTGTCCTAATCAGGGAGGAGGATGTCCAGCTCCTGGAGGCTGTCCAAAACCGGGAGGAGGATGTCCGAATCCAGGGGGAGGATGTCCAGCTCCAGGAGGTTGTCCGAATCCAGGAGGAGGGTGTCCAAATCCAGGGGGAGGATGCCCAGCTCCAGGAGGTTGTCCGAATCCTGGAGGAGGGTGTCCGAATCCAGGAGGAGGCTGTCCAGCTCCAGGAGGGTGTCCGAATCCGGGAGGAGGTTGTCCAGCTCCAGGAGGTTGTCCCAATCCAGGAGGAGGTTGTCCAGCTCCAGGAGGAGATTGTCCCAAATCGGGAGGAGGCTGTCCCAATCCGGGAGGATGTCCAAATCCAGGAGGATGTCCAAATCCAGGAGGAGGCTGCCCCAATCCGGGAGGATGTCCAAATCCGGGGGGAGGCTGTCCCAATCCCGGAGGAGGTTGTCCAGCTCCGGGAGGTTGTCCCAATCCGGGAGGAGGCTGCCCCAATCCGGGAGGATGTCCAAATCCAGGAGGTTGTCCCAATCCGGGAGGATGTCCAAATCCGGGAGGTTGTCCCAATCCGGGAGGATGTCCAAATCCGGGAGGTTGTCCCAAACCGGGAGGGGGCTGTCCGAATCCGGGAGGAGGCTGTCCCAATCCGGGAGGAGGCTGTCCCAATCCAGGAGGTGGTTGTCCAGCTCCGGGAGGCTGTCCCAATCCGGGAGGAGGCTGTCCCAATCCGGGAGGAGGTTGTCCCAATCCAGGAGGAGGTTGTCCCAATCCAGGAGGGTGTCCTAATCCGGGAGGAGGCTGTCCAGCTCCGGGAGGCTGTCCCAATCCGGGAGGAGGTTGTCCCAATCCGGGAGGGGGCTGTCCAGCACCAGGAGGGTGTCCCAATCCGGGAGGAGGTTGCCCTAATCCGGGAGGGTGTCCCAATCCGGGAGGAGGTTGTCCTAATCCGGGAGGGTGTCCCAATCCGGGAGGAGGTTGTCCTAATCCGGGAGGGTGTCCCAATCCGGGAGGAGGTTGTCCTAATCCGGGAGGAGGCTGTCCCAATCCGGGAGGTTGTCCGAATCCAGGAGGAGGTTGTCCAGCTTCAGGTGGAGGCTGTCCAAAACCAGGAGGAGGCTGCCCAAATCCGGGAGGTTGCCCGAATCCAGGTGGAGGCTGCCCAAATCCGGGAGGTTGCCCGAATCCAGGAGGAGGCTGTCCAGGATGCCCAGCAGCTTCAGGTACAAGATTCATACCAACATGTCCTGATCAGGGAGGTTGCCCAGAAGCTTCAGGTACGAGATTCGTCCCAACAGCTCCAGATCAGGGAGGTTGCCCATCACCTAACGACTCAGGAGGTAAAGAATGTCCAGCACCAGGTTGCCCATCGCTTAAAAGTCCGGGTGGCAAAGGTGGTCCAACACCTCCCGAACCTAAGCTTCAGTTTCGTTTACCCTTTTTTAAAAAAGCCTAATCTCGGAAGATAAAGAGAAAGATCACATCAAGAACACCCCAAGAATTCAAAAAGGTTGATTTGGAGTTTGAAAATCCCATATCAGTCTGAAGTGCGTGTATTTCTTTTTACTTTGTTTTCATGAGTTTTTTTTATGGAATGTTTTCTTTCTTTTGATTGAAGAACGATTTAAACAAATCTGAATTTTAAAATTTTTTGAGATTCCCTTTTGTCTTTTTTTCATTTAGAAACAGAGGCAATTATGAATAATCACGAGACTTTGATTATTTATATATATTATAGACATGTTAAACTAAATCTTAAACAATGGAGTCTACTGGCAAATCAATATAATTTTCACGTGACTGATGTTGGGTTATAAACAATAAAGTGAAATTTCATGAACTTTGTAAAATGAAAAATTAATCATTCAAATAAATAAAACAAAGCTAAAAGTAAAAAAAATAATATAGTAATAAATTATATAGAAAATTAAGTATCATTCTAAAACTACATAGTATAGAGGTATTAACCTGACATTACAATCTAAGTATCCTTCTAAAACTAAAAAATATATATTAGAACTAGGTTAAAATCCGTGTATAAACATGCGATCCAGGGTATAAATGTCTTGATCGAATTTTAAATGAAATCTAATATAATTAAGGTCATTAAGAACGACCCCCCTCCCAAAATTCGTATTGATTAGAGTGAGGTCAATTGATTTTCACCCTTAAATCGTATCTCAGTTTACCCCTTCAAATCGTTTCCCACTAAATTTATCAGCCAAAACTCTTATTTATTATATAAGATTGCATATATTCATTAAAATAGTTAAACATACAATAATAATGTCATATCATTTTAAACTTAGTGTGGTACCGTTGTTATTTGTTGGAATTTTTTTCAATCATGTTTTTTTTTCTTCGGTTTCAATAGACTGCTCGAATGAAAATATCTTAAAGGATCAAGCTATAAAAAATGGTTGCGATACATACCCCCTTAAGTGCAAATTTAGACGGCTGGAGGGTCGTGTGACTCTCCTAACATCCTTTAAATACGCCCCTGTATAGACATGACTGAAGAATATTTTATTGTGCTTTCTTAATATGTAACTTATTTGCTAACCTAATTATGTATGAATAAATTATAAACAGTCTTTTTAAGAATAGTTAGAAATTAAAAATTGAGTCATTTGAGAAAAATATTATTTTAAATTATAAATTTAGTCTTTTAAAATTAACTTTTTATATATCTACTGCGACTTTATGCCGTAATAATATTATTTTTGATCTATGCTTAATGATGTTATTGTAACACGTGTAATGAAGTCAGAAAGATATCATGTCATGTCATGCGAGCATCACATACTACGTGTAACGAGGTAAAATAAACGCGATGTTATTACCACAACACATGACATATGTCAAAATTGAAACGTGCGAACTAACACCCGGGCCGCCGCTCATGTAACTACTAACTTGTTACCAAGAAAAGAATGCTATACTCTTTTAATTATGTTTACAACCTAAATAAATTTCTATACAGAATATACAATATTTTTCTTCAAACAGATTGGTGTAAAAGAGAGTGCGCATGTATCGATTTAAGTGGTATATCCGTATATCTAGCTTAAACTTGCAATCTTGTGCTAATTTGTTGTTGATAATCTCTATTAGCAAACCATTGAATTGTTCTTCTAGCAATAGCTACCCATAATCTCTTTAATCTCTCTTCTTTACCACTAATCTTACCTACATTACCTTCCTTATTACTTCCTTCAACACCAAGAAACCTCGGATGAACGATGATTTCTGACATCGATCGTTTCTCGAACTCCCATTTTCTATTGATTTCTTCTTTAATCTTGATTACTTGATGATCATGATCTTGTTCATGATGATCCTTTACACCTGTTTTGATAGGCGTATACCGATCAAAATTGTTGCTTGACATAGAGGCAACTGTTTCTTGATCATCCTGGAAAAGGTTGCTTGACAGAGAAGTAATCATCTCGGATTTCAAAAACAAAAGATCAGATGAGCTCAAATTGCTCCATCTGTTTTTCCCCATTAAATCATGATCATAACCAGATATAATGATCCTATGATTAAACCTGTGCAAGATTTCTTGATCATCCTCTTCTTCAATCTTTTGAACACTTCTTTGACTTCCAAATCTTGCAGACCCTTCTCTTTCAACAAACAGCTCCAAGTTCGAACCTTCACCCGCCGATCGATTATTTAGACACCTAAAGCTACTTGAACAAGCGTAAAGCTCAACATCCTTTTGGCTTACTTCACACCTACAAAGTGGACAACCAGCGTGTTTAGCAAGCCACTGATCAACACAATCCACATGAAACGCATGTTTGCATTTGGGCAACAATCTAAGAATCTCAACATCTTCAAATTTTGACAAACAAATCGAACATTCCAACCCGTTTCTCAACCCTTTTAAGGTTGAAAACCGGAACAACGGGAGTGATTCGATCACTGCTTTATCAACACCTGAAACCCGAGAAACAGATTGAGGTATCACACCAAAGTTTTCTTGATTCAAGTACTGAAGAGAAGATGGTGTATGCCAACATTTTGCATAAACCAAAAGTAAGAATGTTAAAGAAAGAATGATGGCAAGAACTCCAATGACAACTGCTAAACTAGGTTGGAAATTAGCGGTGGAATGTTCCGTTGACTTTGAAGCATAATCATTGGTCGGAGAAGATGATAAAGATTGTGAATTTGTTGGATTGGAGGAGATGATGATGACAGACATGATGATCAGAACAAGTTTCTTTTGCTGGGTCACCGGAATTTCAAGAAACTCCGGCACCTGAAATTTCAAGGGTTTTTTGTTCACAGAGGGTTGACTGTTGATTGACATTTGTTTGGTGTTTAGTAAAACCAGAATTTGAGGTTTTTAGTATAAGGTTTCATTTGAGGTTGACAACTCACCATTTGGGTATTTAATAAAATAAAACTCCTGGCTAATAAATTTGAAAAAGAAAGCTTTCAAAGAAATGAAAGAATAATATATACTTTGGGTTAGTGATTGCGTGTTTAGACCATGATTCTATCAAAAATCAAATTAATTAAAAGTATTTAACCTTATAAAGTACGCATAATTATATTAAATGACCATTAACATTAAATTATGTCATTTAGTTTGAGGATCCAAGCGGAAATAATAGTTAAGCAGAGCAAACTGTTAAACTATGCAATTGTTCCAAATTATTTTTTAGTTAGTAGATAACATCTAGTTGAGATTATCTTTTAATTTTTTTTAAATAGACTATTTGTGAATAAACACTTACACACACAAATATATACTATGTTTAAACATTTGACTCTTTCTCTACTACTAGGAATTAGAAAGTTTAAAAAGCACCATATTTTGTGGTGTAGTATTCACTACATACTACATAACCACAACAGAACATCCACCTAAATTTAGTGACATCCTCAGACAACAAAATCAAAACCTTGACCTCTTATAATCGAAGTAAAAGTGCAAAACATCAACTATAAAATTGTAAGAAACCTTTTTTGCATAACTAATGATACTAAAACCCAATACGGCTTCAATTAAACTTATATTTTATCGCATTCATTTATTGTTTCTGCCCTCTATTCTTGCCTTTGTCGAAACTGATGGTCAATGAAAAGATGGCAAGGTAGTTAAATATTCAGGGCCTAGATAAGCTCCAAAGGAGGAACTCCAGCAGAACCACCTAAAGGTTCGTGGGGCAAAGACTCGCCCCTCGAATAACAGCACCTGGAAGAAAGATTGTCGGTGAAGCAAAGATTCGCCTCCAGGACCGCTCCAGACCCGGGAGGAAAATATTGTCCAGGAGGCAAAGATGCGCTCGTTCATAACGAGTGTAAAATAATCATGTTGCATGTAGCTCTAAACATAAAAGAGAGTAGGGGTGGCAGTCATGACCTATTCTTCAATTTGGGTCAATTAAAATTAAATAACGAGTCAGATTGGGTCTACACAGATGATACAACAGATCAAGACACATCACTCTTATAAACTTGGTAACTTAAAAGGGGTCATTCTTTAAGGAACTAAGAAAATACACAATCTGTGTCAATTTCATAAGGTTGAACATAAAACCAAGAATGGTTCATGCAGACAACTACAACAAACGCTACAAAAGCTAGCTAGGTCAAAATTCAGGAGAAAGGTAAAGGTCAAGATATGCTATAAAATAAGGTCAAAAAGAACAATGGGACACAGGTGGAAACATCCCGGTGAGATGCATATGCTGGAAACTTGCACTATAAAGCATCAAAAAACAAGAAAACAACAGAAGTACAGAACTTACCTAAAATGGGAACTTTTCAGTGTTTGGTTACGTCTGTTTCAGTGTCTTCGATAATATTCCAATTTGGGTGCTCAGCGTCCTTCGATTCTAACCAACAGTGAAGAGCTTCAGCTTGTTTACATGGAATTATGCTGGAACTGTGACTGCATAATATAAAAGTGCGACAGTAACTCTTAATTCAAACCATCTAACATAAAAGAACATATATGTTTTACTAATATGCATTATTATTTTTAATATGACACAGGCGTCAACGGATGACAAACATGTTGACATTGACTTTTGAGTTTCTAGGGAGCTCAAAAGGGGAACCTTACACAGTCAACACAAACATCTTCTTTCAATGTCAAGAGAGCGACAGTTCAAAATATGGTTTGACCCAACCTTACACAGCAAACCAGGTTTAAGAACCATTAAACATGTTAATTGATATGCTTGTTTTTACTTGGTTGCCAACTAGTCTTTAGAATTAAGGTACTACGAGAGTAAAAGGGATGCTTACCCTAACCAACAAGGGATGCGAGTATATCCAAATTTATGGAATGCTGATAACTGGCCTACAAGCTTTCGTTTAGTCAAATGGAACAACTGCACCATTTGTAGCTAATTACCATAAGTTCAGGGCTAGAGCTTGTAAACGTGCCTGTTAGTATTAGTCAATGTGCTGTTCCCACCCGGGCCAATTCGTAGACATCTCCTGTTTACAAGCAATTGGTCAACTCAAATAGGTAAGAAATAAACACATGATCTACAACTACTTCACAGATTACAGGCTGTTTAAGGATCAGATGCCACCTAAATGCTCTAAGTCGCAATACTCACCAATAAACTGAAAATATAATTCTTTTATAAGTATCAGATGATCAAATAATAATAGGATTTCTTTCTTGCTCATTTAATACAAATCCTCATACTACATTACACAAAGATTTACATAACGACGAGTTAATGATGCAAAGGGAACAAAATCATAACATTTGGCCACTTAGCATTTTATCAAACACCTGGTGGGCATGAATGCATGATACACAAACAGTACACGAAACTAATCAAAATCCCACATTTATTTCAAAACATTACATTGAAAAAGAAGTGAATCAAACAACACAAACATAAACACCAAGAACAATCAAAAAAGTACCAAACAAAGTCAACCCGACACGCGTCTCTTCACCCAAAAGCATCCCAAACACAGCAGTGGCAGCAAACGTGGTCGCATTGGTGACCGGAACAGCAAGAGAGATCGGTGTGTCACTTAAAATGGCGAAGAATGTAGCGGAAGCAGAGAGATTTACAATGAAAGGAACAGAATATTGCCAGATTAACAAGAGATTCAACCAGTCCATTAGGGTTTTGAAAATTGGGTTGGTTGATGATGATTGTTTGTTGACAAGTTGTTGGTCTGCTATAAGTGCACCTCGACGCATGAGGGCGTTTGTTGAGCCCCAAATAAGGCCTACGGTCACCATCTTCTCCACGTCTCCGATAACCATTCGGCCGATGCAGGTTTCAGTTTGTTCGTTGACAAATCCGGCGACTCATACAAAATGAACTTGTTTACAAATATGGTCCCTTGGGTATTAGACAATTGACTGATTTACTTTCTTTGGCATTTATTTTAGTAACTTAAGTGGGTATGTCGCACCATATTAGAACCATAGTGTTTCGTGAAAGCTCCTTAATGTTTATATCTGAACTAGTTAAAGGGCAGGGTCGTGCGATATGGTTGTCGGATCTCACGTATATAACTTCATTACAGACGTTAAAAAAAAGTATTTTGTTTTGTATGTTACGATGTAAAGTTGTAATGTGTCAGATGTAATAAACACGAACGTATATATCCAAAGTTTTTAGTTCAATTAGGTGATGACAATTTACGGTGTGTGGCACCGGTGCCGACCTTCTAATTAGTAGCATAAGGATTATGTTGTAGTAAAGTTGATGCCTAGAGAATTCTTCCTTTAAAAATCTAGAGTTAGATCAAAGGAACGAATCTAAAAGTCAAAAATTAGATATTACACCGAATCAAAGTAAGTTTCACATCAATAGACTCGTGTCCTCCTCCCAATCAAAAGCCTTAAAATATCAGCCTGAAATTCGGAAAAAAAAACTAAAGGCGTTAAGTTTTTTAACGGTGGATTATTGTAGAAAAATAAGTTACAAGTTGGGATTGCCACTGAAAATTTTAAATTGGGATAATATACAAAAATTCGGATTATTAAAATCCAACCAAATTGACAACAACCAAATTGACAAGAACACCACCCCACCCTCCTGTAACTTGGACAAGAAGTGATAAATACAAGTTAAATCACCCTCTCTTTTTCTGTTTGTCAAAGAGAATTTAGCTGGTGGTCGGTTCCTAGCAGCATGATGGTTACGAATAAACACCAGAAACACCATGCTACATTGCTACCCACCTACAATTGGTGACGGCTTTATGGTTTTACAGGTTGTGCTCCACCTACTCTTAAGTGAATCCCTTTGATGTTTTTATCTCGTTACATGTTTGTAAGGTTTTTTTAAAATGTAATTTTTTTTATAAGTGAGTGTTGAGTTTTTTTTTTCATATTTGTATCTAGAATCTGTTTATTTAGGAATCACTGGCATAATTTATATAAATTGTTGTTTTAAAAGAAGTTATTAGTATGATTAATAATATGATTATTGACGTCATTATATATTTGCCATGGGATGCACGTCTTAGAAACCGGACACCACTCAGTTTTATTCCCAGCTATATACAGCTTTGCAGACTTGATTGTAACTAAAACCGTATGTTTGCATTGCATTATTTGCGTAGATATATATTATACGACTATAATTAAAAAAAACACCATACTTCTAAAACAATAAAATATTAAACACTCATTTCCTTTCAAAAACGGACTGATATTAATTAATGGGATATATATGTCATAGTTTTTAGAAAAAATGGATTTAACATCACGAATTTGCTTTCAGACTTTAAAACTATAGGATCACTTTATACAACAAACTGTAATATATATCAAATATTGCTTTAAGTATAGTTATGATTAGTTATTTATAAACTATGCATATTGTCAAAATCAAGAACAAGGTCAACATATGTTATTAGACAAGGTCAATATATGTTATTAAACTAAGTAAAAATAAACAATCATGGGACACAAGTACACAACATTAATATGTTGGACACAGTCTATAAATATAAGCAAAGGTAGCAAGAGCAAACACAAACAACATTCATAACTACATCTCAAACTAATCAACCAATATATTTCCTCGTATTGTTCTAAACAATGGCGGGTTATCGAGCTTTGTTCATGGCGGTTTTTGTGTTTGCAGTAGCATTCCAATCCTCAATGGTTAACGCAAACATCGCGAAAAGCATGTATTTCAATTGGGGTGCTCAACATTCCTCCATTCTTGGCAATGGCGATGATCTACGCCTTGTTTTGGACCAAACTTCCGGTATAAAGATTTAAACTTTATGTTAAAGAATGTTATACATGTTGCTTTTAGGTTACATAAATGTAAATGAACCTGAACCTGAACCTTTGAACTTAACTGCAGGATCTGGTATCCAATCAAAGAGGGCGTTCTTATTCGGAAGCATCGAAATGCTAATCAAGTTAGTTCCAGGAAACTCAGCTGGAACTGTAACCGCCTATTACGTAAGTGTAACAATCAACTTTTAGTGATACCGGCCTTATATTACTTCTATAGTCATGAACAATGCTGGGCTGTGACAGTTATCTTCCACGGGTACAAAACACGATGAGATCGACTTTGAGTTTTTGGGGAACTCGACAGGAGAGCCTTACACGGTGCACACAAACATTTACACCCAAGGTCAAGGAAACAGAGAACAACAGTTCAAATTATGGTTTGACCCGACCGCCAATTATCATAACTACACGATTCATTGGAATCCAACTGAAGTTGTGTGAGTACACGTACCGATTCTAAGCATCATTAAATAGTCTTCATGTCATAACATTTGTTTAGTTATTATATATTAATGTCTTGTTGTTGTATTGCAGATGGTATGTTGATAGTGTGCCGATTAGAGTGTTCAGAAACTATGAGAGTGAAGGGATTGCATACCCTAACAAACAAGGGATGCGCGTCTACTCCAGTTTATGGAACGCTGATAACTGGGCAACAAGAGGTGGACTAGTAAAAATCGACTGGACTGTTTCACCGTTTGTGGCTAACTATCGCAGGTTCAGGGCTAGAGCTTGTAAGTGGGACGGACCCGTCAGTATCGTCCAGTGTGCCATTTCCTCTCGGGCCAACTGGTGGACATCTCCTGTTTACAAGCAATTGAGCTTTAGCCAACAAGGTCAACTCAAATGGGTCAGAAACAACTACATGATCTACAACTATTGTACGGATTTCAAGCGTTTTAACGGACAGATGCCGCCCGAATGCTCCAAGCCACAATACTAAGCTGAGAAAGATTCAAAATTGTTCTCAAATCATCAAAGATCACTTTTTTAATCTGCAACAGTTCATAATTACTTCAACTTTCTTACATGACACTTTATTTTTTTTCCCATTGATTCTTGTTGTGTGGTATATTTCCTAAAAGATTTACTAAATTGCCAGTTTGTAAAAGCTTATTATAGAGTAAATCTCTATTTTGATGACTAAGTTTTGCGAGTACCAAAATGCAAAGAGTCTTTATTATTGCCTTGAGTTTTGCATTTTTTTTATATTTCGGTACAAAGTTTTACATTCTTACTACACCTAATTTTATTTTATTTTATATTATTTTATATAATATTAAAGAATAATGTCGGAGACAGCCCACATGTCACCACCTTACTCGTCGTCCATTTTTATTTATTTTTTCATTTTTTTCATCACCCATGTTTCTTTTCTTTTTTTTAAACTTTGACTTATTATTATTTTGACCCCTGATGACTTAACGAATTTACAAGTTTGACCCATCACTCTACTTTGTATTGTTTACGAACTTTGACTTGGTTATCATTTTGACGTTTAAGTTTGGATATTTGTCTCCGTCTTTTAATATGTGACACGTTAGACTTTGCACTGTAATATACTAAGACATAAAAAAAAATTCAACGTATGTGACTTCAAAATCCAATCACGCGAGTGAAGTGTCAGAAGTGATGACTTAACTTTGTTTTAAGATATCTACCTATTCTAATAATTGAGTAACACATCCACATGTCACCATTTTAAGTACTCCACATAGGATTTTGCTTAGGTGTCATGTTCTTAATTAATTTGATGGAGAATTTTTAGACGGGTCATGGTATGCTCCATATTCGAAATAACCCGGTATGTTTAAATTAAAAATTAACAAATTATCATCAATTATCTCCTAACCCGATATGCTCAAATACAAAATTTATCAATTATCATGATCTATATCTTAACCCGATATGTACCAAGTATCATGAATTATCTCTTAACCTGATATGTTCAAATAAAAAACTTATTAATTATTATGATTTATCGTAACCCGATATGTTTAAATTAAAGTTTTACCAATTATCATTAATTATCTCATAACTCGATATGTTCAAATAAAAAAATTAACAATTATCATGAATTATTTCCTAACCTGATATGTTCCAATAAAAATTTACCAACTATTATAAATCATATCCTTTATTGTAACATATGATTTTTTATATGAATATATTTGTAAATATCCAAATCAATTTAATAAGACATATTTAAAAATAAATTTGATATGTAAATTGAGTTAAAACCTATAAAACTAAAATCCGTGTAGTACACGGTACTAATCTAGTTTAAAACACAAGAGTGAAGTTCTAAACTTCTAATAAACAAGTATTTGTTAGCCCATCTTAATGAGGAAAAGCCCATATAAACCTTTTTTTTAAATGATAATAATGGGCTCTTTAGCTGAGCTATCAGGTAATGGTGTTCGGCTCGGGTCGGGTCAGTTCCACGCCGTAGTTAAGTTATTCTTTTAATTAGTCATAACTCCCTGCATTTATATTTTAATCGTTGTGCCTTTTAACTAACAAACATGTATAAAACTAAATAAATTGTAGTTAATGTATATATTATGACTTTACTAACAACCTTTTGTACATATAATCAATCACATATGCACTAAATTATAAGTTTTCTACAAATTATAATATAATGCTTTTAGAAAAATTTCAAACCGTTAACCCAATATATAGTTGTTATTTGTAAAGATCTATTAGTGTTACTAGCGGGTGAGAAAAAACTCACTTATAAGACGATGATAAGGAGAAGATCACGTGACTTTCATGAAATGTTGATAATTGGTAGTTTTGACGTATACACACTACTGATCCTGAGACTCTGAGGGTAATATGCGGAAGATGCATGATGTCAACACGAACATATACTCAACAAAATGCTTAGACTATATGTAATGATTAGCCCTTGTGGTATTTTGCATTTTTGTGACATTTGAGCACCACCTTGTCAATAGGCATTATAACAAAATTTGATGTAATAAGATAATGCCCAATACTAGAAGATAGAAATGAGAGAGATTGTGAGAGAAGTGGAGTAATGAGACATGAAAGTGAGTGAGGCGTAGACGTTATTGTAAAAATGCCAAGACATTTTTATTGCACATAACACCCTAGCGTAGTGGTGTAGGGTGTTATTGAGAGTTTTGAGGCATTATTAAGTGGGAAAAACGTCCATTACGTGTAGTTTAGTAAAAGTTGTATTTTCTTGTACTTAGGGAGGAGGGACTGGCTCACAAGCTCCTCATTAGCACAATGAGCTCGTCATTTCCCTAACTCCTTATGAAACAAGCTTGTCAAACGAGATATTAAACGAGCTTCTTTCCTCGTCCATGAGATTGGATTTTGAACTTGAAAGTGAGCCGTTACTTGATGTTCCCTGTTGAGAATCTTGGGAGGACCACTCCCACTCCAGAGAGGTGTAAAAATGAAATGTTTGTTTCATATTGTAATTGATTAATAAAGTTCTTTGTAAAAACCTTATGAGGATCTCTCCCTCCTTTAGAGTGAATTTACGAATGAGGTATTTAAGAGGACAATGTTTGATAAACTTTCAAAGCTATAAACATACCCATTTGAAATTAAAAGATATTGACATTTCAAACACAATTGTTTTCCGGTCACATTTTTCAACTCATGTACTTAAAAAGTTTGCGTAGACTCATACAATTTTTACAATCACATTATTTTCTTACATATCATTAGTAATATTCGGAACTTTATAATATTTTCTAAATTATTAGCAATATTTGGACCATTTTAACAAATATCATAATTTTCTCATCACTATTTATAAAAAACTGTTAATACAATTTGTTTTAATTGTTTAGTGGTATTCTTTTACTAGTTTAAATGTATCTAAACATAAAACGGGAAAAAATATATCACATTTTATATTACATACGAAAAGTTAAGCCGAAACTCCAGTTACCATTAGTCTCCTCTTATGTCTGCGGTCCGTTGCGGTCCGCCAATGTAAAAATGCAATATCCTTCTTAAATGTATCATGAATGCGTGCTAGAGTATAAAACTTATATTAAAACAAGATTTCTTTATACTTGTAGTTTGTTTAAAAAATTAAATTGACAAATGAGATGTCTGCAAATTAACTATTTTAGTATAGTCTTATTGTCATATCGATCTAGTTAGCTTTTTGACTTTTGGAATAATTACAAAACATGAGGAACGTGATGTCAATACTAAAAATAAGATTGATGTAGACGAGAAAACAACACTTTTTTATAGTGATACCGTGAATATAAATTCGTCTTGCTAAATTATTAGTTTAATATATCACCAAATTCGTTTTTTGGACAAATAATGTCATGGATAATTTCAGTTTTAGTTTTAGTTGTTGAGGATGACACTTTATTTATTTATATATGTTGGTGTGGAATTATTCAATAAATTCAATCAAATTTTACAAAATAAGGAGTAGATTTTCGAGAAACAGGATAATGAAAAATAATCATTGTGATTACTCATAAGGTTAAAATATGTTATGTTTATTGTTTAGACCGTTTCTAATATAAAATTTTCAAGGGGGATTCAAAGGCATTTTTATATTCAAATTGATAATCTTTTATCAACAATAACCTACTAGCCAGTGAATTTGATGTCACAAGTCACAACGATGTGTAATGCTATAATACAGAGAGATGCATCTAAAATTTCAAATAGATATAGTTTATAAATTATAAATTATTATACGAATGTTACCATTGTCATTTGGGGTTTCTAAGAATTAAGATGATGTATAGTTTAAACTAGCTTTATGTTAGGCAGTTATGTCAAGTGGTACATGCTAGTTTTATGGCAACAACTTAAAGTTTCTAGCACGTCGAAACGATATAATGTTAAACAAGTCAGCCCATAGGTCAAATAGGGTGGTTAGTGAATTAATAACGGATTAACGTTGGCTTCATGGATACATACAAGAATCAAAAGGGGAATACAGATTACACTACCTAGCTAATCTTTCATGTAATCCCGGTTAATTTAGTTTATTTCCCTGTAATATATTCTTTTTATTTTGTTATTCGTTAAGTTGTACTTTAGGGACGTTATAGTATACCTATATATTATATATTAGTTTAGTATTCGTGCATGTATGCTCTCCAACCTAACATTCAGATGGTAATTTTAACGATATTAATAAGACACTGTGATTTTAATCGGTTTTGAAATAAAACTTTCGTAAAATAATTAAATAAAAAAAATTTTCAAAACAAAATTGTCCATTATGAATGTAACACGTAGTGGATGGCCGGCTAAATATTATACTATTTAATTACGTTAACGGCCAAAATTAATATTATACTATTTAATTACTTTAACGGCCAAAATTTACATATTCTAATAATTAAGTAACTCATCCACATGTCACGATTTTAACTACTCCACATAGGATTTTGCTTAGGTGTCATGTTCTAAATTAATTTAATGGAGAATTTTTAGACGGGTCATGGGTATGCTCCATATTCGAAATAACCCGATATGTTTAAATTAAAAATTCAAAAATTATCATCAATTATATCTTAACTCGATATGTTCAAATACAAAATTTACCAATTATCATGATCTATATATCTTAACCCGATATGTTCAAATTAAAAATTTACCAATTATCATAAATTATCTCTTAATCCGATATGTTCAAATAAAAAACTTATCAATTATTATGATCTATCCTAACCCGATATGTTCAAATTAAATTTTTACCAATTATCAATAATTATCTCCTAACTCGATATGTTCAAATAAAAAAATTAACAATTATCATAAATTATCTCTTAACCAGATATGTTCAAATAAAAAT
The DNA here is from genome assembly GCA_030867185.1 of Tagetes erecta. Lineage (NCBI taxonomy): Eukaryota > Viridiplantae > Streptophyta > Magnoliopsida > Asterales > Asteraceae > Tagetes > Tagetes erecta. The sequence continues at coordinate 4,797,464 of CM061492.1, forward strand.
CTACCAACTATTATAAATCATATCCTTTATTTTAACATATGATTATTTATATGAATATATTTGTAAATATTCAAATCGATTTAATAAGGGATATGTTAAAAATAAATTTGTACTAAATTTAGTTAAAACCTATAAAAAACTAAAATCCGTGTAGTACACGGGTACTAATCTAGTATTATACTCCGTACTATTTAATTACGTTAACGGCCAAAATAAGTAAACTTCTATTAAAAAAAAGTATACAACTTTAAACATGAAAACAAAAATTAAGTGGCGGCCGGTAGATCTAACTTAAACTTCAGATCTTGTGTTAATTTGTTGTTGATGATCTCTATTAGCAAACCATTGGATTGTTCTTCTAGCAATAGGTACCCATAATCTCTTTAATCTCTCTTCTTTACCATTAATGTCACCTAAATTACCTTCCTTATTACTTCCTTCAACACCAAGAAACCTCGGATGAACGACGATCTCGGACATCGATCGTTTCTCAACAAACTTACCGGATATCAGTTCACCAGAACTGATATCCGAACCTGATCCAACCGGAAATTTCTTGATTTTTTCTTCGAATTCCCTTTTTCTTTTTATTTCCTCCTTAACCTTGATCACTTGATGATCATGTTCACAACCATGGTCATACTTGTTGCTTGACACACAAGCAACACTTTCTTTACCATTGTGAAACAACTTACTTGACAAAGAAGTAATCATCTCAGACTTCAAAAACAAAAGATCAGAAGAGCTCAAATTGCTCCATCTATTCTTCCCCATCAAGTCATGATCATAACCAGAAATTACAATCCTATGATTAAACTTATGCAAGATATTTTGATCATCATCATTATCATCATCAACTTCTTCTTCAATCTTTCCAACACTTGTTCTACGGCTTTCAAATCTTGCAGATCCTTCTCTTTCAACAAACAGCTCCAAGTTAGAACCTTTTCGGGCCGATTCATCGTTTAAAAACCTTAAACTACCCGAATAAGCAAAACCAATCACATCCTCTTTGGTAACTTTACACCTACAAAGCGGACAACCCGAGTGTTTTTCAAGCCATTGATCAACACAATCAATATGAAACGCGTGTTTGCATTTAGGCAACAATCTAAGAACCTCAACATCTTCAAATCTTGACAAACAAATGGAACATTCCAAGCCGTTTCTCCAACCTTTCAACGTCGAAAAGCGGAAAAATGGCAGTGATTCAATCACTGTTTTATCAATACCAGAAACAACCCGAGAAAATGATGTTGGTAAGGCTGCACCAAGATTTTCTTGATTTAAGTATTGTGGAGATGCTGGTCTATGACAACATTTTGCATAAAGTAAGAGTATGAATGTTAAACAAAACATGAATGAAAGAACTCCTATGACAACTGCTAAACTTGGTTGGAAATTGGTCTCTGAATCAAGTGATGATGATGAGTTTGAAAGGTCATTGCTTGGAGAAGATGATAAAGATTGTGAATTTGTTGAGTTTGAGAAGATGATGATGACAGATATGATGATCATAACAAGAACGTGCAGGTGTTTCTCTTGGCTTACCGGAATTTGAGGAAACTCCGGCGCCGGAAATTTCATGGTTTATTTTTTTGTAAAGAGGCCGGGTTAAGTGGTGTTTGACATTTATTTGGTTTAGTTATGTATTGAGACCCACAAAATTTTTAGTTTAAATGTAGTGTGCAACTGACCAGTAAGTATGTAATGGCATGCACTTTATTATTTTATATTTTAGTCTACTTTAAAAACTTGAAATAACCTTTTTTTACTTTTGAATTGGTATGTATGAAAGCTCCAAAATCATATTGAAGGTCAAGTTATCTAATATTACTCAATTTGATATATTGCTATTTTTCATTTTAAAAGGACCGATCTTTTATAAAGAATGACTGCCATAATAAATCATGTGTTGAAGATTTCATATTTGGATGATAAAATTAGTTGAGATGTAAATAATGGGTTCAGTTTCAGCTAGTACGTTTATTATTTATGTATTAACGTTTAAGCTTACATCGTTTAAATCTATGTTTAGAGCTCCAGTTTGCCGGTGAATGTAGACTTATATTGTGATTTTAATACGTATTAATTTTCTTAATCTTGATATAATTGTTTAGTATTTTATCAAACTATAATTATTTTTTAAATTCATTTTAGGAGTTTTAAAATACTAAATGATGACATACAAACTTACCTGCCAAATTTGAATATTTAGAAACAAGTGACACCAAAAGCCATGCTATGAGACAAGTAGGCTTAAAAAAACACTTTTATAATAAACTATTAGTAATAATAGTATGGCCAAATTAAACAAGTTTTATAAAAATTCATAAAATAATAACAAGTTGCTTTTGTTTACTAAACGAACTTCATTTATTTAATATCTAATCTAGAGAGCACAACAAACATTGCTCTTGTACATTTATAATTTTTCTGAACGTACATAATCCGTTATATATATAATTAGTTGGAGTTCGATCAATTCATTTCGGGGTTTCAGACATGTATAAAACTAGACTTTGGCCGGTTTTATACTTTGGCTTGCTAGCTATTTGTAAATTAGAAAGCTATATATATATATATAGTCTCAATGCACGGTCTTATAAGAAAACTGAAAACATCAACAACGAAAAATTATTACTTAAAGTCAAACTAGGCGGGCTAGAGATAAGGTTTAGACAAACAGTCCATCGATTTCATTACAAGATATATAGTATGGTTACCCAAAGTCAAGCACGTAAATTTATTAAATATTAAAACTCGGTTTAATACATTTATATGTTACTTATGAGTTAAATAAAAAATTTTATAACAAAATTATATTATTATATGTTTAAGCATTTATAGTATTTAATTAATATTTAAAGATTTTCCTACATCAACGTACTCTTGCATATTGATTAGTGAAAATTTTCACTTAGTTTTTATCTCTAAAATTTCTATTAAAAAACAAATATTTTTTTCCTAAAAAATGTCCTGCTAAGACCTTAATTTATTAAATAGGTTTATCATTATACCAGTTTAGTGTCCGCGCTACGCTCGGGAACACAACATTTAAGTGATGTTTTTAAGGATATTCATGAACGTTCTAATAAATTTTGAAACAAAACCGTGGTAAAACGGAACACGAAATATATTTTTAAAAATTAAATTTTTAGTATGACAATATTATACTCAAATTAAAGAGAATAAAATGCTCAGTTTTATGGTGTAGTTTATTTATTTTTAAATCCATATAAAATAGTTATGTATATTAATAAAACACTGAGGTCTTTAATTGTATATTATTATTAATTTTATTCATAAGTTTCATTTTCACACCCTATCAAATATAAACCGACTCATGTTCACCCTTGTAGTAGAGGGTTAAAAGTATAAATGCTTTTAAATTTTTCAGAATTATCCAAAATATTAGGGGACCAAAAATGTAATTAGTTTATTATAATATATTTTATATACATATTTTAAATAAAAAAATCATTATTATGAGATAAACTCTCAAATAATGCCACATAAGCCGGAGACTTTAAAATGGTGCCACATAAGCTTTTTTGGTTTTGCTATATTATATAAAGATTAGTTAGAGTTTATGATCATTATATTTTTAAACTTTAACAAACATATCTTTGGTCTATTACATTAGTGACAAAACTTTAACACATAGGGAACAATCTTCTTTTTATTTAGATCATCAAACTTGGATTAATTATGTGACTTGGGCAAGCGGAAAACTATGTGATCGACCTGATGATCTGACCGAAGTCGATTGTTCGATATCCAAACATCAAAATATAGTAGCACCATAATAAAATTAAAAAGCTGATCTTGTCACTGTTTGTTTCTGGTTAGAATAGAAGACAAAAAAGAAGAATATGCGCATTAATTCATAGCGGGAAAGTGGTTGGTTATGTATCAAAAAGTGCATGCATCTTTTCCTCAATGACTGGGACCTGTTTCTTTTCATCATTTAACTAGATTAGTACCCGTGTAGGCGTGGATTTTGATTTTATATGTTTTAATTAAATTTATCAATTTATTTACAACATATCTTTATTAAATCGGTTTGGATATTTACTAATATTTTATTAACAAAAATCATATACTAAAATAAAGGACATGATTATACTAATTGATAATTTTTCTATTTGAATATATCATGTTATGAGATAATTTATGATAATTGGTAAACTGTTTATTTGAGCATATCAGGTTATGAGATAATTAATGATATTTGGTAAATATTTTATTTGAACATATCGGGTTAATGGATAAATCATGATAATTGGTAAATTTTTTATTTAAACATAACAAGTTAATAGATAATTCATGATAATTAGTATTTTTTATTTGAACATATCGGGTTATTTTGAATATGAAACATATCATGACCCGCTTTCAAATCCTACATCAAATTAAATGAGAGCATGACACTTAAACAAATTCTTATGTGGAATAGTTAAATTGTTGACATGTGAATGAGTTACTCAATTATTGAAATAGGTAGATAATAGCTAGGGTTTGTTTATCATGATTGTCTATTGATGATCAATCCTTCACCGATTTTATGTTTGATTATGATTTTCAAAAGACAAAGAAATCTAACTAAAAACCCAGATTTCTGGCGACTATTTGGTTTAACGACGACGACTGGCCGCTAGCTTGAATCACTTCAATCGAAGTTCTTTTGTGATCCTACTACTATGGTCTTTAAGAGAGACTATCATTTTAAGTCAATTTGAATAAAGTAAATTGTCATTTTTGTTTGTTACTTTCGTCATTTTCATTTAAATTTCTTTTCTTCCCTTTTTCTAGGTCCTTGACATTTTAAAGTGTCTGACTTTCATTCACCTTCGTTAACCTCGTTTATTTGGCTGTTAAGTGGCCATCAAGTGTTACATATGGACATTTATTTTAATATTTTTTCTTTCACATCACTAGTTTAATTAGATTTTTTTACGTACGTGTTAGCCTTGGTAGGTTTTAAGAAGATGAAATTTTGTTTAAAACGTGGTATATATATAGATGTTATAATTATACTCGATGTTAAGGTTTTTATCATGTGTTTAAATTTAAATAACGACCTAGAACAAATTTGAACTCTGTTTTCAAATTCTCAAATCGAATTAGCAATCGAATCTCACTTTTTAAACGGGATTTGAATTATCTTGAATTCATACTGAAATCGATCTTTAATTCAACTTCATACATTTAAAGTTTGGATAACCCTGTTTAAATAACTAATTTGAAAAGAAATCGATCCGATGTATATATATGATGAACTATTTAAACTTTATTATGCAAATAAATAATTGCCTGTCGCATACACTATCCACCTACTCATTCATGCAAATAGAGTTTGAATGAGAACATATCTGAAGTTATTAATCCATCATGATCAAATGGGAAGGTACGTTGAAGGAGAAAGGTTTTGGGAGCGGGCCACTCCTCTTTTTATTATTGTTAAAAAAGTTTAAAAGTTCTAAAAAGAACTTAGCAATTTGGCATGTGCTTTATGGCATGTTTCATGATGACTTTGACGTTGCGAATGACGTGATTGCTAACTTTTAAACTGACGCTGAAATGTAATCGCAAACATGTTTACGAAGTTTTTACCCTCGCGTTGCAGGGAGAACATTTACACGCATATTGGCGACCCTCGTTACATGAAAAAAAAACGTGTTGAAGATTGAAATGTAGACGCACAACGTAACTAAAAGTACGAAACAATAAAAGTAAGCAAACAAAGAAAAAATAATGCCAACAAATGTCAAAGGTCGCTCCCTAAACACAAACAATGATCATACTACTTGTGTTATGTCAAGATTTGTATCTTTTTTTTAGTTCTACATTAACTATAGATATTAAATCCTTTTTTTACAATACACCGGTAGGTAAACATGCAAAAATCTACGTCGTAACACTCTTTTTTGTAGCAAAACCGAGTCTACTAAAAACAAAACTTTGACCTTTAGGGGTCGAAAAAATGTTATAAATACCCCGTTGATCCCAGTTCAAGAGAGAAAAAGATAAATGGATTGGGAATGCTCCATTAATGGATTTATTTCCTGATCTGTTCAAGAGAGAAAAAGATAAAAGGGTTGTGGTAGGTGACAGGTGTGTGGGTGGGGTTTTTGTGTGGAACTGGAGGCGTCGTCCGGTCTCCGGTTCATGTCTACTAATGTTTCAACAGTTACTAGATCTCTTAAGAGAGGTTCAGATTAGAGGGTGTGATGATTCTTGGAAATGGTTGGGTGATGACACGGGAATATTCTCGGTCAAATCTTTGAGAAATATTTTGGAGCTTAATCGGGTTCCGGTTGACTTGGCACCATTCAGTTGGATTCCGTGGGTCCCTATTAAGGTTCGGTGTTTCGGGTGGCGAGCGGCGATGGGGAAAATTGCTGCCAAGTATGCCTTAAATAGGAGGGGTGTTAACCTTCCGTCTATTGAGTGCTCGCAATGCTTTGGGGCAACTGAAACTGTCAAGCATGTATTGAGGGGCTGCCCTTTTGCAGCCCAAGTATGGAAGAATATTGGTTTGTGGTGTGGGTATGCATTTGATCTGGAGGTGCCAATTAAGGAGCTTCTTGATTCCATTACTAACTTGAACATCCATAAAGAGCTAAGGTATGCAGTGTATTCGATTTACTTGGCATCTTTGTGGCAAATTTGGGTGGCTAGGAATGAATTCATTTTCAGTACAAAACATTTGGAGGTGTCAAAGGTTGTGGACAAGATCAAGATGCATACGTTCTCGTGGATGAAAAATAGGGCGAGTCTAGGGGATTTAGTTTGGCATACGTGGTGTAATTTCTCTTTTCACAAGTTCCCATTGTAATGGTTTCGGTTTTGTGGGGCTTATGTCCCGTGTGTTGTTTGGTTCGTCCCTAGCTTCTTGCTAGTGGCGGGTTTTATTTTTTCTCTTAATAAATATTGCAGTTCAAAAAAAAAAATCAAAGGCCAACGAGATTAATGCATGTTGATTATCTAGGCAAGTTTTCTCATGTTTAGAAACCTTACACGATTCTACCTTCAACACATCCTGACTTGCAACAAACCTAGTGCCCTTGAGTCCAACCAAAGAGGACACGACACCCCTATAAAGTTCACACAAGCATGATATGATACAACATACATTCTATTTTGTCTTAATGAATGTTATAATAATACGTTGAGTGACTTTTATAAGACAAAATAGAAAGTATATTGGTTTTTTACATGCAAAAAAATATATAAGGTTTTTATGAGAAAAAAAACAGAAAGTATGAAAGTTTTTTTATTGTATTTGCTCAAATTAAGTGGTCTAATTAAAATAAAAAAAATTAAATATTGATTTATTAGCTGAAATAACAACTAAATTAATTTTATCGAGTTTCCCTTGATATTAGTATATGATATGATACAAGTAATTAAGCATGTCATGTTTAGTAAATGTAAACTTATCAAGAACCTTACCACAATCTCCTCATGACTACTTACTTACATGTCATTAAAATCGTTGACTACAAATTCATTTTTTTTCAATAACCAGTCTTTAAAGATATTGTTAAATAAACATATGAAAGAAAGAAAGATATTGTTTGTGTATATCCTACTACAAGTCGTCTCATCTTATCCCAATCTAAACCCAAACTTGTGATTTCTTAGACCCACCATATTTTAAAGTCAACCAAGAAAACAACCAAAATCATAAAAATAAGTTCCAACAAGGACTAAAAGTGTAAAACTCAAAACCAGCTATCCATAACTGTACTTAATCAATATTCAAACCACCATTAATGCAATTGTAGCTGTGGATAATCATTGAACCCAACTTCATAAATTATAAATACAAATCCAACTCACCCAATCAGTATCTATACATCCATCATCATAATAACACTCAAACACCCACCGAAGTGACCGGAGACAACAATGGCCGGCGGGGGAATGGTGGCTGGCAGCGGTGGCGCTAGGGCGGAGATGTATGAACATAGAATCACGTCTTACTTTGTTTTTGCTTGCATCGTTGCTGCTCTTGGTGGATCTTTGTTTGGATATGATCTTGGTGTCTCCGGTGAGTGTTTCTCTCACTTTTTAATTTATTTCCGGTGGCCGGAAACCGCCATTGTTATATATATTATTTAATGTGTCAAATGATTGACTGATTGACTTGCATAGTTGCATGAAGATCGGAAAGTTTGGTAATTTTCTTATTTTTAATATTGTTGATCTTCTGTACTTTTGTCAGTCGATTTAACCAATTGTACAGTTGTATTGTTCTTTTTGTAAAAAATATTTTTTTTTTCTTTCTTAATATAAAGTTTTGAGTTTAAGTTTCATATCTGAATAATGCGATAGTTAGCTAATTAAAATATGATCAAAAGGAAAAAGTAACTAAATAATAATAATAATATTAATAATGTATTTTTAATCAATTTTGAGGTTATTTATTAAGTCATTGCTTTATTAGAAAAAAAATATAGCTTTATTAGAAAAAAAAACATGTTATTGTTGTAAAAGTGTTGATGAGATATGATTTTCTTTATGTGATATTTTACTCAACCTTATGAGTTGTTGTTGGACTGTTTTGATGATATTTAGTCAAATTAGGTTTTTTTAATATATTTAGTCAAGAGGGTCTATTATTGTTATCAAAATCAAAGTAGTCATCTTACTATTAAAAAATTAGAAGTTTTTTTATTAAACATAAAAGTTATTTCTTGGTACTCTGTTCGTGTATTCATTTAATGGACGTAAAACCAAGAGTTGCGCAAAAGAATTTTACGTATTTATTATTATTATTATTATTATTATTATTATTATTATTATAAGTAATTTTCATTTAAAGATGTTAAACCATAAATTTTAGTAAAATATATGTATGAGTATTTATTCCGATGATCATATACATGTTGATAACTCAATAAATCACGTGTGTTGGATGATATTTACAAATAACAATAAGTATATTGATGGGGAAGTTCTTCACATGGTGCAGATCTAACAAAATCTTGGGTTGCTGGTGTGATAATGTCACTTAACCAAAGGCTGCAAATCAATTTATGTCATTATCATCAACCAATTTTTAGCCTACTCTCCATGCGTGTAAAATTTGTGTTTTCGGGTCTTTGTTTTATGTTTTTAATTATAACCGTGCGTCTTAAAACACGTGTGTTGTGATCGGGTAAAAGATTAATAAACGCACACTCACCCATAAATTAAGTACAATGTTCTCTTTTTTCTCTTTTATGTATCTAATTTTGACTTCAAAGTCAAAACAAAATTACACAGCTGACTATAGAAAAGTCAAGATACTAATTTCATTGATGATCTGCAGGTGGAGTAACATCCATGGATTATTTCTTGAAAGAATTCTTCCCAAAAGTTTACAGAAGAAAACAGGCTCATCTCAAAGAAACCGATTACTGCAAATACGACAACCAAATCCTCACCCTCTTCACCTCCTCGCTTTATTTCGCTGCCCTCATTTCCACCTTTTTAGCATCCCATGTCACCCGTAACCGTGGCCGGAGAGCCAGTATCCTATGGGGCGCCGTCAGCTTCTTCTTCGGAGCTGTCATCAACGCTGCTGCTCAAAACATTGCCATGCTCATCATAGGCCGCTGCTTACTTGGCGTTGGAATAGGATTTGGCAACCAAGTAAGTTTGCCAATTTGCTTATTAAATCTATAATTACCTACACGGCTACACATAACTTATACATGTAAAGTTTATATATAAGCATCGCTTTTGTTAAATTTGACAATATTTTTCAACCAAAATTTACATTAACATGGTTTTAAACAAATTTTCACATGTGATCCTTTACATACACATGTTTGTAAACAAAATTTGAACCATCTTTTGTTTTTTAAATTTTAGGAGAGACTAATAACATTGTTTTCTTTCTCCTTTTTTTTAACTTAAAATGAATGATTTATTTTGTTCTCGTAGTATTTGGTTTTCTGCATCGATTTAACCTGAAAGGCGAAAACTTTTTCTGGTTTCTTGATTATACAGGCAGTTCCTCTTTACCTGTCAGAAATGGCTCCGGCAAAGATCAGAGGAACGGTAAACCAACTGTTTCAGTTGACAACTTGTTTAGGTATCTTTATAGCCAACTTCATAAACAATGCTACTGAGAAACACTCATGGGGATGGAGATTATCACTTGGGTTAGCTGCAGTTCCTGCGACTTTAATGTTTGTTGGCGGTCTGTTCCTGCCCGAGACACCGAACAGTTTAGTAGAACAAGGAAGATTAGAAGAAGGAAGAACAGTTTTGGAAAAAGTTAGAGGTACAAAGAACATAGAAGCTGAATTTCAAGATCTTGTTGAAGCAAGTGAGGCTGCAAAAGCCATAAAGCATCCATTTAGAAACCTTCTAAAGAGAAAGAACCGTCCTCAGTTGATCATTGGAGCTTTGGGTATACCTGCATTTCAACAACTTACTGGTATGAATTCGGTTCTGTTCTACGCGCCTGTGATCTTTCAGAGCTTGGGATTTGGTTCTGGTGCATCGTTATGGTCATCAACGATAACTAGTGGCACTCTTGTTGTTGCTACCTTCATTTCAATGGCATTTGTTGATAGATTTGGTAGAAGAGCATTCTTCTTGGAAGCTGGCGCTGAAATGATCATCTGCATGGTAACCAATTCCACTCTTGAATCAATATAAGTGCAAAAGTTGGGACTTTTTTTGTTTTTATTTGTGGGTATGGGATATTTTCTTGATTTTCTGGCCCTTTCTTGTGTTTTTATATTACTTGTTCTTGATCATTTTCTTGATGTTTAGCTCACTCAAGAACCAACATAACAGCAAAAAGTTACATCTTTTTGGGTTTTAGATCTGTTAAACGTTATATGTTTTTGATAACTTTTTTGGTTTTAGGGGGCTTTAAAACTAACATTTATAGTAGCAATATATGAATCTTTTGTGTGTTTTTTGTTGAACATTTTCTTGATTTTCAGGTGGCTGTGGCTGTAACGCTAGCTCTCAAATTTGGACAAGGTGTTGAGCTACCAAAGGGAATTGGAATTTTCCTTGTGATTATGATCTGCCTTTTCGTTTTGGCTTATGGGCGATCATGGGGGCCGTTAGGTTGGCTAGTTCCGAGTGAACTGTTCCCATTAGAAACAAGATCAGCGGGTCAATCCATTGTGGTTTGTGTGAACATGTTTTTCACGGCTTTGGTTGCACAATGCTTCTTGGTGTCACTATGTCATCTCAGATACGGCATTTTCTTGTTGTTTGCTGGATTGATTGTGATCATGAGTTGCTTCATCTTCTTCTTGTTACCGGAAACCAAACAAGTTCCTATTGAAGAGATACACTTGCTATGGCGAAAACATTGGTTGTGGAAATCATATTGTGAGCCTGAAGACCAATATGAGAAAAAAGGAATGAAACCGGTTTAATTCGTCTAAAACATTTTACTTGCTTTTCTAGATGTTAAATTTATTTCTGGTTTATTTATGAGTGTGTACTTTCGATGATAGATGTATAGTATCCGGTTAAATGGAATTTGATAAAACAAAATTGCAAATTCCATTTAACCAGATTTCATATCCCGTTCGGTTTTATTTTGGTATAATCAGATTCCTCTATACAAATTAAGGATTGAAATGACTTGATGGTGTTCATGGAATGTTGAATTCATTTGGTTTAAGTTATGTATCTATTTTAGTTCTAAATAGAGACATATATGTTAATCATGCATAACTTGTGACAAATAACATTTAGACTAATGCTTATTGTCACTCCTGAGCTAGAATAATATTGATCATGTTGCATCTTGATACTTGGGTATCTCATTCAATGGAAAAATAGACTTGAATTTGGGACATTGAACCGCGACAAGAATGTAACGTTTGGGAACGTGAACACTGAACAAGGTCATGAAACATGAACAGAGTTTGCAACAGGAAACCGCAATAAGAACCAGAAGTGAAACGGAACTAAATCAAGAACTTAAACTAGTAGTAATAATAATAATAAGAACCAAACCGCTGTTCGCTTTATGCCGTTGCAAACCAAACCAATATCAGGGTGCATGTACACATTCCACATAAAACATAAAGACATTTTTAAACCTTAATCTATTTACAGGAGTCCATCATTTAGCTGGTCTTGAGATGCACAATACGATTTCCATAACCAATGTTTTTGCCATAACAAATGTACCTCCTCAATTGGAACTTGTTTGGTTTCTGGTAACAAGAAGTAGATGAAGCAAGTCATGATCCCAATCAATCCAGCAAACAACAAGAAAATGCCGTATCTGAGATGACATAGTGACACCAAGAAACATTGCGCAACCAATGCTGTAAAAAACATGTTCACACAAACCACAATGGATTGACCGGCTGATCTTGTTTCTAAAGGGAACAATTCACTTGGAACTAGCCAACCTAACGGCCCCCATGATCGCGCGTATGCCAAAACAAAAATGCAGATCATGATCACAAGAAAAATCCCAATTCCTTTTGGTAGCTCAACACCTTGTCCAAATTTGAGAGCTAAGGTTACAGCCACAGCCACCTGAAAATCAAGAAAATGTTCAAGATTTCAAGAACACGTAACTTGTGACAGATCACTCCAATTGAAAACATAAAAAGATAACATTTTTTTCTATGATGTTGGTCAAAGAGGCAAGAAAATGATCAAGAGAGTTAAGAACCAAAAAGACACAATCTTTGCAGTTATGTTGGATCCAGATTTAAATTTATTACCATGCAGATTATCATTTCAATGCCAGCTTCTAAGAAAAAGACCCGTCTACCAAACTTATCAACAAACGCCATTGAAATGAATGTAGCAACAATAGGAATGCCACTAGTTATAGTTGATGACCATAGCGACGCACTAGACCCAAACCCCAAGCTCTGAAAGATGACAGGCGCATAGAACAAAATCGAATTATGCCCAGTAAGTTGTTGAAATGCAGGTATACCCAAAGCTCCAATGATCAACTGAGGCCGGTTCTTCCTCTTTAAAAGGTTTCTAAATGGATGCTTTATGGCTTTTGCAGCCTCACTTGCTTCCACAAGATCTTGAAATTCAGCTTCTATGTTCTTTGTACCTCTAACTTTTTCCAAAACTGTTCTTCCTTCCTCTAATCTTCCTTGTTCTACTAAGCTGTTTGGTGTCTCGGGCAGGAACAGTCCGCCAACAAACATTAAAGTCGCAGGAACTGCGGCTAACCCAAGTGATAATCTCCATCCCCATGTGTGTTTCTCGGTAGCATTGTTTATGAAATTGGCTATAAACACACCTAAACAAGTTGTCAACTGAAACAATAGGTTTACAGTACCTCTGATCTTCGCCGGTGCCATTTCCGACAAGTAAAGAGGAACCGCCTGCATAATCAAGAAACCCAAAAAGGTTTCATCTTTGGGTTTAACTGAGAGTTTTATGCAAAACATTATATATTGGGCGGACACGCAACAAAATAAATCTATTCATTTTGTTCATTCCTACAAAATTTTAAATAAAACAGTATTATAAAAAGCAATGTTTATTTGTCTCTCTTGAAATTTAAATAACATACTTACACATGCGTAAATTATGTGTAACTTATATTGCCTACACATAAACTATACATGTATAGGTAAGCGGTTAAAAGTATAAAAACATATGAAAAAATAACGTTTTTTTAGAACGGCCGATGATCAATTAAATATACTTACTTGGTTCCCGAATCCGATTCCAACGCCGAGAAAGCAACGCCCAATGATGAGCATAGATACGTTTTGAGCTCCAGCGTTGATGACGGATCCGAGGAAGAAGCTGACAGCGCCCCATAGGATGCTGGCTCTCCGCCCATGGTCGCGGGTGATATGAGATGCTAAAAATGTGGAAATGAGGGCGGCGAAATAGAGTGAGGAGGTGAAGAGGGTGAGTATTTGGCTGTCATATTTGCAGTAATCGGTTTCTGTGAGGTGTTGTTGTTTTCTTATGTAAATTTCTGGGAAAAATTCTTTCAAGAAATAGTCCATAGATGTTACTCCACCTGCATATATATCATCAATGGAGATTTATTTGACATGTTACATGAGTTAATTACTTTGCAATTTTCAATTAATTTGGATTAATCCATTGATTCAGCAAACCATTAGAGATTTAGAACTATGCAATGCATTTAATGTCACTCATTTGCCAATCAAGTAAAGAAAAGTGTGACATAAATACTAACCAGAGATACCAAGATCATATCCAAACAAAGATCCGCCAAGAGCAGCAACAATGCACGCAAAGATAAAATAAGAGCTGATCTTGTGCTCGTACATCTCCGCCCTAGCGCCACCCTTGTCACTCACCATTCCTCCTCCGGCCATTATTGTCTCCCTAAAATAGTAAAATCATGTGAACGACCACACAACTTATAAAAACTAAAAATATCTATGCGTTGAATGTTCAAATACACAATTATGAATTCAATTGTGTGGTTGTTATATGTATCATGTCAGCTCAAATATATCAACAACCAAAATTTCACACATGTGTCTTAGGAATTATTCAAGTAACAGTTATGGTCGGTTGGTGTTTAATTCACCAATTTTAGTCCTTGTACTTTTTTAGTTAATGACAAAATTACACGTTTTCATTAACTTCTAGCCGTTACAAGTTGTTTCACACGTTTTTAATAATCACAAGTCCGGGTCTTAAGCTTTAGACCAGGTTTATAGTTGTTACAACAACTACAAATGTATTATAGCTCATTAAATGACCATAATACTTGTTCAACGTCATTCATTCATCCACATCTTCATCTCTTAGCTTGGACTTAGTCAATGTACTTGTCCATGTAAGATTTAAACATGCAACAAACGAGTTAATACTAACAATAACTGAGAATATGGTTCGAGATATGCACTAGCAACAACTGCTGACATTGCAAATTGACAAATGACATGACAAATAATAGTTAAAGTTAGATCAACATCCCCCTAACATCAATGCTAAGATATGAATTTTAGGGCTAAAGAAATTCAATGTTCAATGGCCAAGGAGGGTATCAGTTGAATTAGTGATGAGTTTTTTAAAAAACCATAGTCGCCATGTCATTTGTTAATTTGCCATGTCAGCAACCACGTCTGAGAAATGTAACGTGGTTAAGTAAGCTTATCGGTGGAACTATTAAAGAAAATTAGTTAAAAAATTAGAACCGTAAGTTGATCCATAAAGATAATTTACGTAGTATTTTTTTGGTAAAAAAATACTTTTTAAAAAATCCATAGTGTCATTAACTGAGGGAGGAGGGGGCAGTGCTACCCAACGCCCAACAATCATATTTCTTGATTTTGGAAGTTTGCCGAATGGTTAGCGGCAACCGTGGTGCTGGTGACGCTATAGCTGCTTAGCTACTTGGCAAGCAATAACTTTTAGCCAGTAATAATAATCAGTTACAATTATTTATATCAAAAGTTTTTAACGTTACATTACACATCTTACATTACACGTCATCTGCCTTTTGAAAAATTTTGTTTACACACCATGAACCACCTTAACAAGTTAACAACACTGAAACCGACAACAAGAGCGGCTAAAAATTAGGAAATAGAGTTTATTTAATTTAATATTGAAGACGATGACGACCGGACCAAATCATTATTGGTCTTGTTTCAAAGTATGCATAGGGTCTCGTGCTATTAATTTAAATAAACATTTTTGTTTTTCTACTGCACACTCATCATCATCTTCAACAACTGGAATCATTTCAGCTCAACAATTTCTAGGTTTTTTTATTAATCAATCTCAACACAGTCGATGCTATTGCTACGTATGCTCCTCTATCTCTCTTTCTATTGCATGCATCTCATCTATGTTTTTGAACTGATGATCTACTGCTGTTAATTGTTGGATCAAATTTGGGTAAAAATTGGTTTAAGTTATTTAACTTTGATAATCATTTGGCAGTCAATTTCCTTGATAAGTTATTGTTATTGAATGTTTCAAGTATGAAGAAACATCCACTTCACTTCCAAATTGTTCATCAAATAGAGAAAAGAAGATGGGTTTTAATGGTGGTTTTAGTGGCTGCAATTCATTTGTTTTTTCAAACACTAATGTTTCCTTATGGAACTGCTCTTCACTCTCTTTTACCCGGTCATAATAACTCGTCTTATTACACTCAAATGTCGATTTCTGATACTTTACAAGATGATCATATCCAAGAACATATCCTTGAGTTTGTTGATGAAGATAGTGAAACAAAACAGGAACTAGTCTCTGTTGAGTTAAGTGATGATCTTGAAAATGGGGTTTCAATAAATAGTAATAGTTCTAACGAAGAACAAGTGAAACCGGAGATTGTGAAGGTTGTTGTTAGTGCTGTAAATTCCTTCAATGAAAGCGGTGTCAATACGTCTAGGAATGTATTACAGGAACAAATTCTTCCGATTAATGAAAAGTATACTTTGTTCCAAAGTGATGGTATAAAGAAAATGAGGTGTTTGATGCCACCAAAGTCTGTTATGTACATTGACCAAATGGAGCGTTTGTTAGCTCGGAATCGCAGGTCTTCTAGAGCTATGGTATGAATGTTTAATTTCTTGAATCTTGTTTACAAGTTTGTATAAAAATGTTCTGTGTAATAAGCCATGGTTGATGTCAAAATGGAAACGAATAAACCTTAGTTATAATTTATAAACTCTTTTTGTATTGCTTTGCAGAGGCCAAGATGGTATTCGCCACGCGACCAAGATATTCTTGCTTCAAAGGAACAAATTACCAAGGCGCCCTCTCGAATAACTGATAAAGAACTTTATGCTCCAGTGTTTCGTAACATATCAATGTTTAAAAGGTTTGTCCATATCTCACTTTCCGTTTAGTTAAACAAACTATGATTTGCAGCCGGTGGCATTTAATCTTAGAGACTATATATTAGTTATGGTTTATTGCAGTATATATTAGCGTAATTACAATTATACGATCTGCTTAAGTTTCCTTGTAATTATCCATATTGTATTTCTATATATACAACACTGGCTAATGCGTTAACATGTACAACAGGAGTTATGAACTCATGGAACGTACACTCAAAGTGTACGTATACAAAGATGGAGACAAGCCGATATTTCATCAGCCGATACTCAAAGGGTTATATGCGTCTGAGGGATGGTTTATGAAGCTTATGGAGAGTAACAAGCGGTTTGTGGTCAAAGATCCACGTAAAGCTCACTTGTATTATATGCCATTTAGCGCACGAATGCTAGAACACACGTTATATGTTCGCAATTCTCACAATCGTACAAATTTGAGACAGTTTCTGAAGATTTACGCAGAAAAAATTGCTTCCAAATACCCTTTTTGGAATAGAACCGGTGGAGCAGATCATTTTCTTGTTGCTTGCCATGATTGGGTAAGTGTCTTTGCTATTCGAGCTAACGAAGATAAAACATGATCCAAATCGACCCATTCTTGTTCCAAATACCCTTTTGGAATAGTAGTTTAATTTCTAAGTGTAGTGATTCAAAGTTTTATACAATAAGACAACTTTCAGCCCATTTTATGCATTGTTTTTGTACATTGTAGGCTCCATATGAAACAAGGCACCATATGGAACATTGCATCAAAGCACTCTGCAACGCCGATGTCACCACTGGGTTCAAGATCGGGAGAGACGTCTCCCTGCCCGAATGTTATGTCCGGTCTGCCCGAAACCCGCACCGTGACCTCGGGGGGAAACCGGCCTCTGAGAGGAATATTTTGGCCTTTTATGCAGGAAACATACACGGGTATTTACGCAAAATCTTACTCGAATATTGGAACAAAGATACGGATATGAAGATTTTTGGCCCGATGCCACCCGGGGTTGCTAGCAAGATGAATTACATTGAACATATGAAAAGCAGCAAGTTTTGCATTTGCCCAAAAGGATATGAAGTGAACAGCCCACGGGTGGTTGAGGCGATATTTTACGAGTGTGTACCTGTAATTATTTCGGACAATTTTGTCCCTCCGTTTTTCGAAGTGTTAAACTGGGATTCTTTTTCGGTTATTATACCAGAAAAAGATATACCGGAGTTGAAGAACATACTTCAGCAGATGAGTGATGAGAAATACAAGGAATTGCAGTATGGAGTGAGGAGAGTTCAAAGGCATTTTCTATGGAATGTTAAGGATGTTAAGTATGATTTGTTTCATATGATTTTGCACTCAATTTGGTACAATAGAGTTTTCCAGGTTAAGCCTAGATAGTGTTGCACTCTATGCATTCATAGCTGCAATATCACTGCAATAATTGTAAATACTTTCAGCTCAGAGTTGTGCTTTGTCTTTGTGCATTGATAACACTATAAGATGGTAAATATTGTATGATCAATAATTGTGTGTGTAGAAGTGATTTTGGAAGTGGTCACTCAAAAAGGCTCCAAGATTTAAGAATAGGATGTTTACAAACTAAAAGCATATCAATCATGGATGATGTTTTCACCGGAACCGATAGAAGACAAAAGGTGATAATTGGGAGAAGTAAAAATCAATATACCCAAATGTTTACATCATTTTCATTTAGCTCTCACACATATATAATCTCTCATAATAGTCACTGAAAATCAAAAACTAACGGTAATATTATCATTTGATGAGAAGAAAAATTAAATAAATCATCCTTAAGACTATGATTAAGATCTCATGTAAAGTTAAATTCAGCAATGCTACAAAATTGTGGTGGAATTTTACAATCTCCATGATGCAGTAAAAACAATGAATCATACTTGTTGCTACTTTTTCTTTTTTGGCCCAAACTCCTTGTCATTAGCTTTTCTTTTCTGCTTTTTAGCCTGATCATATATCAAAAACAAAAAACTAATTTTAAAAATAATCGAACAAACACGAATGGTGAATAAAGTTTACAAAAGGGTGAGGCGTACATCTGCAGAAAAAGTCTTGAGGGGATCTCCGGCTTTCTTGACTCTGGCTTTATGACCCTTGTGGCTGTTATTATTTCTTCCCATTGCGGCTCTGGTGAGTTTAACAAATTTGCTAGCTTGTTGAGTTGTCGGATCCACCAAGTACTCGGGCACATCACGTAGATGAGGCGCAGGGGCCTTCTTGCTTAGAAGCTTGTCGTGCTTCAAAAGATCTTTTAAAGACAATAAATTAGCTTTTCAGTGATCAAAGCATACACTCATACATATGATATGATTGTAAACACAAATGCCACTTTACCTAAATCCCTTGGATTTTCTTGAAAATGAGCTTTCAACCTGAACAAACAGAACAATCTTTTTAGACAAATGAATGTGACATAAAGAGAAGTTATATTTAAAGATGGTTACAAAAACAAACTTGTCAGAATTGAGAATTTCATTGCGTAAATCTTGAGCTCTCGCTTCTTTGACAGCAATTTTTGTCACACTTCTTGCAACATCCTGTAAAGATCAATCTTTTTAATGAATACTTGATTTGGTTTAAGAAAGTTTTATGAAATGCAAATTTAGTAAATCGGCAAACTTTACCTCTGCTCTATATCGTAAAAACTCGACAGCATTCTTCTCCAGAAGTGGAAATGGAGCAATGCATGTCACATCCTGATCTTTGTTTTCTCCCAAAAACAATTTTATTTCTTCAAATACTTCCATTTCTTCAGGAGAGACCTGTTTCGAAATCAGGCGTTAAAGTCTTAACATTTATATGATATTGTTATTTGTTAAATATCAAGAAGTCAGCACGTCAAAGAGACATAAGGTCTTCAGAAGTTAAAACGACTTACAATTGAAACAGATTGACCAGTATTATATGCTCGCCCGGTTCGCCCAATTCGGTGAACATATCCAGCAGCGCTTATAGGCATATCAAAATTTATGACCTGTTGCAAGAAATATAATAGTTACTCAAGCCAAGAATATAATAGCATACAAATAAAACTAACAAGACCATTAACCAGACCCATCTAGAAATATAATACTTTAATTACAAAAATACCGTGTAAACGTTTTTGAAGTCTATGCCTCTAACGACTCCAAACTCAGAGTCCAATTTTCGCTTCTTATGCTTTTTTGACTTTTTCTTCTCAACCTGCGTATCTCCATCAGTTTGTTCCTTCTCTTTCAATTCACTATCATCGGTTGCAATCAAATAATCAAAGAGTCCAGCATTGAATCCCTGAGTGTAAAATAATATGGGCCTGTCTTCTTAAGCATATTACATTTAAAAACAATCAAATCTTAGGCAGAGAAAACAAAGAGGATACCTCTAAGATATGCAGCCTTGAATTTACAGGTAACTCAGCATTTAACACAGCAGATTTTATACCAAACTGTAAAAAAAAAGGTTATGTTTACATGTTCGTCAACAAGTAGTTTAGAGGTTGCGTTCTAAGATGAAACAAAAAGAGTCAAAATACCTGTTCAAGAAACAGTTTCAGTGTAAAACTTGTGTCGATTGTGTTTGTAAAAACTAAAACTTTCTTTTGTACAAGATCCAACTTCAAAATTGCAAGAATGTGGAGAAGCTTATCTCGTTCACTGCATTGTATCTTAATATAACAGTAACAAAAGGCAAAAGCGTATATGAGTAACTATCAAACAAAAAAAGCCAAAGAGAAAAAATTATAGCTATTTACCCAAAATTGCTGAACATTTTTAGGGACAATCTCATCCTTCGCATCACCAACTTCTGGTAAAGTAAGAATGTAGGGATTGTGTAGATAAAGCTTCTTCAAATTATCAACATCCTCACTGCAAAAGTTACATAACCAACTATGAATCTCAAAGAACAAAGTCATAATGTTTCATTAGAGACTTAGCACTTCTAGTTTTAAGCATAAATCTTTTATTTGCATATCATTGTTGTCAAAACCGCACAAGGCACGTGTCTAAGCACAGCCCCACACAGCCTTTTCACCTCACTTCAAAGCCCCATTTTCAAGAGCTCAAGCGCATTTTCAGCATCTAATATGTCTGGAACCACAACACTAGCCCTAAACAAGCCTAGAATCAACCTAAAACAGCCTAAGCTACCACAAAACAAACTTAGAACATGTTTAAAACCCCTAAATATTACTGTATAATATGTGCCTCGTTTGAAAAACTCCTCTCTTTTTAAGCACCTTGCGCCAAGGCCCAGCCTTTGCACCTTGAATGCATTTTGTGCCATCGACAACTATGCTTCACAAAATTAAGGTGAAACTATATGGTTACCTTGAGGTAGCAGACATGAGAAGGCACTGACATCGTTTAGGAATATGAGCTTTGAGATCTTTAAGATTCTTCTCATATCCATAAGTAAAAAGAAGATCCGCCTGATAAGAGCCACGAATCAGTAATTACATATACAAGATTCAACAAACGTTAATTCAGCCAAAACAATCCACAATTCCAAGCCTAATTCTACATCGTACATCATTCTATTCTTTAACAAGATTAAAAATTTTCAAATGAACCAAACTTCAATATCAAACATTCAATTAAACCATCAAACAACAGTCGAATCGAATGAACCATGAGCATCAAATAACAATACAAAACCAAATAAACAAAATCAAATTTTTACAACAAATACGCACCTCATCAAGAATAAGAATCGAAAGCGATTCTTGAACAGATTTTGGCTGAAGAACACCTGTTGATAAACACCGTTGAACACAAGCAGGTGTGGAAACAAAAATATGTGGAGGCCCTGCTAACGCCGTCGCCTAAAAACCAACCAAAATTCACTCACCATTTCATCTTCAAATTCAAAAAACATAATCAAACAAACAAACAAACCAACCATTTCAGAAAAACTTGGTTCACCAGTCAACTGAACAACTTTCAACTGCACTCTACACAACTCAATCAATGACAACACCTCTGAATAAACCTGTTGCAAAACACAATATGAACAACAATAACAATGCACTAAAAAAACATAACTTTATTTCTAAGGTTGATATATACTTGTTGACAAAGCTCTCTTGAGGGTACAAGGATCATAGCAACAGGAGCTAAAGTTTTTAAAGATGCAAGATTGTCATCCAATAACAGCTTCTGAAGCATAGGCAGCAAGTAAGCAAATGTTTTACCCGAACCCGTTTTCGCTCGAGCAACAACATCTTTTCCCTCCTATAATTTCAATTTCACACAATCATTGTTTGTTAGTTATATAACTGAAACAAACAAGGCATGAGATTATAAACTGAACTTACGAGGATGAATGGGATCCCAGTTTGTTGAATTGGAGTTGGTTTGTCGATGTTTTTCTTAGTTAAGGCACGAATTAGACGAGGGTCTAATCCAAGTTGTTCAAAGCTCAGTTCTTGCACATCTTCTTGTTCTAGGTTTTGTTTATTGTCATCAATTTCATCTGTGTTTGACATTTTTAGAAGCTGTCGGAGATGGTGATCGGAGGTGAAGGTGACGGCGGTGGAGTATGGTGGTTTGAGTTTTGACGGAGGAGGTGATTTGAGCCCTATAATATCTTCTTTAGATGTGTATGCATTTGTGCTCCTTTATTTATATTTTTTGTTCATAAAAGACCCTTATACTTCATTTTTATACCATCTTGCAACTCTTGTGTGAAAATAAGCGTTTGCTTTAAAATTTCGAGTTTGTTTAAACTGGCTATCGATTTAGTTGTACGTCGTTTATTATTTAACTACCGGTCAACTGGTTGTAGGAATTTAGAGCTTAACAAACGGTTTAGCTTTTGTTTTATGCCGAAAATAGTTATATGAAACTAGACCATAAGATTAGAATATATTTAAATGTTGTTAGATGTTTTATATTAGGTATTGGTTACTAGTTATTTGTGCGTTTAAGGAACTATACACAAAAAAATGTGTGAGGTTTTAAAATGTTGAAACCATGAAATCAGTTTTTTGTATATACATTTGATGTCTTAAGACAAATTATGATACTAAATCAAAATCAAATCATTAGCAACGGTTTGGTGTGGTTTTAAATTTCAACGTTTCTGTGATGGTTTCCGTAAATAAAAAAAGTCACTAACAATTTCATTCATTGTTTGACATTAAAAAAAAACTCAAAACCAAACCCTAAGCACTCACTGATGATGATAAGGTGAAAGCTACCTTCAAATTTGTAGGGGGCTTATTGAGTTAAAATGATTATCAACTTACATGTTTTTTTATGTGAATAAATAAATAAATACTTTGTTTTTTACTAGATAATTTATCTACATGCCTAGAATAGTTAATGCCACGATTTTATTTTTTCAAAATCTACTATTTTGGATGTAACACTCTTGAAAAATTCAAGAACTGAAAATATGGGAAAAAATTTCAATAGTTACCGCATGCAAATTCAGCTAATGCGAGCCACATCGTGCTGTCCAAGCAAAAAAAAACAAGGCTTGTCATGTGACACATAACGAATACTCGGTTGTTCACGTGTCCGCAGACACGTCACTTGATTTGGGGAGCATATCCTTGAGACGGTTAATTAGTTGATAGGCAGTAGCATCAAGACCAACTGAGGTCAATAAATAACAACTTCAATTGAGGATTTCTCACACCGCATCACATGTTCCCTCAATCTTGAACACCTGAAACACCCTAAATCTTAAACACATGTTGGATCTTTGAATGAAATTTTAAAATTAACAAATAAATCCCAAAATTTCTTTCATTTATTTTGTCCCATGCTGCCATATTAGTGTAGGAACAAAAACATGGTTAGTTTATAGTTTATATATGTAACCCTTCATAACATGTTAACTTCTTATGTTATGTTTTACTCTACCATCAGGGGGTGCAAATTTGGTTCGAATTCTTTCACCCAACCCAGGTTGACAGGTTCATATGAGGGCAGTTTTTGAGTCACACGTCTTTTTTTTTAATTTCTTTTTGGTCGCTTTCTTTGTCCTTCGTCTTCGTCTTTTTCGTTTGTCTGGCCCAACCTCCGTCGTCTTTTTTGTTCGTATGGCCCAGTCCCTTCAGCATCACACCAACTCTAAACGATTTCAGAGAGGAAGCCTATGACCGATTCAGAGGTGGTTCCATTCAGTGTTGCAGCTAAATACGACGAAGCCTTTGACCGATTCAAAAAACCTTCCTTTCAGAGCTCGTTCAGAGTTCATTTAGGGCCAAACAAAACAACCCTTAAATATGAATTTATGTAAAATAATAATGTTATAGTTTTAAAAATAAAAAGGGTTCTATAAGAATACTATCTATATATATTGTTTTTATATTAACTAATGAACACTTAATTGGAGACTTATAATATGTCATACTCATTTTCAATAATTTTTCTATTATAAATCTTGTGAAGCAATTAATTAAATAAAAGACGAGAAAGACGTGACTAAAACATATCATTCAATTGCTCGGAGGTGACATAAGAAAAACTCATTGTTAAGTAGAGCCGGGGGCATATTTTAAAAGAGAAGGTTAATTAAAACTTAAAATATATAATATTTTTATTTTAACGTATTTACGGTTTTAATCTGGGCTTTTGATGTATTTACGATTTTAATCTCTGACTTTTACTAATTATCATTTTAGCCTTGATGAATTTTCGACTTTGATTTCTTATTCTACTTTGGCAAATAGTACGACTTTAATATTGTTATCGTTTTAACATTTAAATTTTGATATTTAATTAATTGTTTTTTACTATGTGACACATTACGGTTTGTGTGTCGTGACGTATAGGACATGAGACTTTTTTATATCAACGCATGTGACTCATATACACAACACCCGACTGCGAGACTCGACCGCTGTACGTCCGAGTGATTTTCTTACATAGTTAATTTGATAGGATTATATAAACCAATTTTAAACGCGGGATGGAATTTTGTAGGGTTTTTCATACCATAAATGATATACGCTTGTTTAGATTAAAGGTGGCAAGATGGGCATAGCGGGTCAAGTAGCCGGCTAAAACAAGTCGATTCTACCACACACTGAACTGGGTAGGGCTGACACGAAGACCCGTTTTTTTATAATCATTCTTATATAGTTAATGTAATAGGATAAAGCCGTGTTATACGCGGTGTGGAATTTGTAGGGTTTTTCAAACGACAAATGGGCTACACTTATAGCAACTAGCTCCAATGATCAAATGTTAGCTTAATTTCAACCCGTTTAACTCTATTTTGTCCCTTATTTAGCCATAGTAATCTATATTCCTTAGGTTTGACTAATGAATAGTCTTGCTTAATAAATATTTTTTGGAAACAACATGGTCACATGTTGATTGAACCCCGTATCATCGAGCCTAAGCTACATGCACAACTATGACGGTCGAGGCGGGTTGGTCACTCGTCATACTCATGGCTGATAATTAACGAAAGGACACATGATGAATAGAACTATCACATATATGCATTATGTGATTAGACACAGAATAATATTATATTGCTATTGCAATCTAGTTTGGTAGCATTGTTCTAGTGATGGGTCACGACTATTATAATGTCACACCCTACACCAATTAATGTGGGTCGTTCACCAGGCGGGTCAAGTGCGTTATCAGCCCTGAATTTATTTAACCGAGCCCATATAATCTAACATGAAAGATATCATGAATAGAACTTGTAGCATGTGCTCAAATAAGTGGCTACCATCCAAAACCATACAAAAGATTCTTTAACCTTGTTATCTTGAATTTCTTTTTTTACTAAGTACGTGTGTGTCCCTCGATAAAAGGTGTAGTGTTTAATTTACATGAGTGGAAATTTTAATTTATAAAATGAAATCAATCAATTGTTTTATAAAATGTCAATTACTCTATCATTTGATTTGGATTTAAATTGATTGTAACCGATATTTTTTAGTTGTTTAAATTTGTAACTGATCAACTATTACATTCTAACTTTTATTTTAGATATTAATTCTCTATATATTATGTATGGATGTTATTTATAATGCAAATTTGTTACATGTAACTTATTATTTCCCTATATATACTATAAAAACTAAAAAGAGAAAAAAATTATAGTATTCAAGTTTCCCTCATGTTCTACTAAAGTGACCCACTTATCATTTTTTTTCTCTTTGCACTCAAGTGCAATTATTTTTTATTTTGTTTATTTATAAGAACAGGCCACTCAATTTTAATATACGTACTGTCCTAATCTTAAATAACAATCACGTTTTTAGGTTACTTTAATAATGTGTGACTCAATGTGAAGTCACATATTTATTTCTTAATGCTTATGTGCATGTGCCTTTTTCAATTAGAAAAACATAATAATAGAATCAAATAACCCTAGCTAATAATAATATAATCAATCGCAATCTACATTCTCAAATCACATAATCAAATTAAGAAGCATCTTTTTTTTGGAGTTAGGGTTTGATAAAGACGACTGACTTGATTTCGGTTTCTTAGTCGAACTCGAAGCATACAAATGATACGTTCTGAACGTGTAAAATTTGATAAAGACGACTGACTTGATTTCGGTTGAAAAGTTTGTGTTCTGAATACTTGCTAGGGTACAGTCAATCCAAGTAGTAGTTTAGACACTGTATTTCTTTTTTCCTTGGAATAAATATATTCCAAAAAAATGTATAAATTAAATTCCAATCTGTCGAATATGCTTTATGGGCTTCAGAAAATAAATTGGGCCAACGCTGTTAAGAATTGCAACAGCAGGGGCCCGTTTGCATTTAATGGCTTCGTTTTGCAGCCCGTAAACAGTCTAAACGGACCGGTTGAGTTTGAGTTGATACATCAATTAATACTTTACACCAAATACATTCTACAAATCTTACATATTCTTCACTAGTTTAGTGTCCGCGCTACGCTCGGAAACACAACATTCATGTGATGCTTCTAAGGATGTTCATAAATGTTCTATTTAGTTTTGAGACAAAATCATGGTAAACCAGAACACATGATATATTTATAAAAATTAGATTTTTAGTTTAGCAATATTATACTCAAATTAAAGAGAATAAAATGCTCAGTTTTATGGTGTAATTTATTTTTAAAAAAATCGTATAAAAATGTTATGTATATTTATAAAACACTGAGGTTTTTAATTGTATGTTATTATTAACTTTATCAATAAGTTTCATTTTTAAACCCTATCAAATATAAACCGACTTATGTACACCCGTTGTAGTAAAGGGTTAAAAATATAAATATTCTTAAATTTTTCAGATTCTACAAAATATTAGAGGACTAAAAATGTAATTAGTTTTATTATAATATATTTTTTATATATACATATTTTAATTAAAAAATCATTATTATGAGAAAAACTCTCAAATAATGCCACATAAGCTAAAAATTTTAAAAACATGCCACATAAGTTTTTTTTATTTTGCTATATTATATAAGGATTTAATTTTAAGTTTTTAACCCAACAAATGTAAAATAAGAATAACTAATATTTTAAATTTATTTGTACGATAAGAATACGACTGTTCTCATTAAGGCTGGTTCGGCAGAATTAAAACAAACACATAAACGAACATATCAAATGAACTAAATTATTGACCTTATTTGTTCGTTTGTTATAAAAATACACTTAAACGGACTTACTGTTGAACGTTTCATGTTCGGTTCGTTTACAACCATAAAATATCTCCACATTCTTTTATTAATTTCACTTATAGGCATATACCTTGTTGTTTTGCCAACTCAAAGTTCAGCCACAAGATTTTTCTTGAAGGTGGCAATGGAATTGGCATAACAAAAATCAACCAAGTCTTTAATTATAAAAAATGGACCCAATTTATTTAATGTTCCATTCTTATTTCATATACTAGTGGACCCAAGTGGCTAGCCCATTCTAGCACTTGACCCAATACATACATCACTAATTTAGTAATTTATTACCATGAAATATAATATATTGTTTTGTATTTCAACATCTACTCTTATTATTGATTTACAATCAATTGATTTGATAATATGGATGTTAGTTCAACATTAATACTGTTAGCCCTTTGACTATATTTAAATAATTTTTATCCTTTCAGGTTATTATCCTATATATTGAAAATTCAATGGAAATGAATAGTAATATAGTGAACTTTCATGTGTTTTCACTTTTACACAAGAGTTTTTGAATTGTAAACATTGGGCTATTCACCTTTTTTTGAAAGAAGAATATAAATGAATAATTTGGTCTTTGCCACACAGGAAGTAATATCTTAAATTCATCGAACCATATATATGGCTATGGGTGAGGTGGGTTTCTCTTTGTAGTGTGTGCAATGGACGTCGTGCGAAATGCGTCGTTGTCGGTCATTTCTGACGTCCGGTCTGCTACGTATGGTTAGACAACAAGCATGTATGTGATGCCAACGTCACCGGTATATGTAGCCTATCCGGTTGTGGGTCGCTTCCGCCGACGCTCTTTTTCGGATCTGTGAGATGCCGCTGGTTGCCGTCACTATATAGGGCTCGCTGGGTGTCGTTCGCCTTTGGTAGCATATTTCTCGCCGTCACAGCTCCTCCCTCTACTCTTTCCGTCTACCGGTTGTCCCTCCAGCTTCTTGCATGACCCCTCTGCTCAATGATGATACGTTCCCCATCTAAGAGCAGTGATCCATTTAAATCTTCTTCTTTTTTTGATTTGGGGTTTTTCATATCTACTATTCATTGTATGATGATGAGATTTACCTCTGAGATCACAAAGCAAAATATAAGTTTGAAATCACAACAATGTGCGGTCGAGTAAGCAATCATGAACTTGAAGCTTGGTGTGAAATCGCAGTCCCTAAAAACCAAACCGCAAAACAAAATGCTCACGCAACACGAGAGCAGAAGCATTTATCTAGTTATTATCAAAACCATAACATATTTAAAAACTTCACCATGTAAAAAAAAAATCAAAACTCTTACTTAATTTTGAAGTTAGATCACAAACCTGTTTATTTTAGTCATAAAGATCATTTATTTAATAACATGAGGATATGGCTTTGATAAATAGATTTAACTAGATATTATGCCGGGCAGCGCGTTGCGGCTGCCGGAACATTTGTTTGCTTGGTTGATAGGCATTCATGTATGGCACTCATACATAAGGTTGCAGTTCTATGTAAATAGGGTTACTACGATTGCAATCCTAGCTGCTTAGTTGATTTACATGTTACTATGATTGTTTTAGTTACATACATCGAATTACATGTAAATACAGTTGTCTTGGTTTGATTAACGGTAGCAGTCAGCATTGTTCATGGTTTCTATGCTGCATTAGCTGCTTCAAAATGTTACCTCATTAATTAGCTTCTATCCTTAAAAAAACTTCATTACGTTCCTCAAAAGCTTTGCTGCATTTGTCATTCAAAGTCTTCTAAAAGCTTGCCATCTTTCAAAGTCTTCCAAAAGCTTGCCATCTAGTTTAACAGCATAGTCTTCATATAGTAGGAGCTGATTTCCTACACAAAAAAAAAGTCGACTTTCGTCTTACTTCTATTCTCCTTGTGGCTTTTTGTCATATTCTGCAGCTGAGATTTTTATAACATTAGTAATCTATCGTGGAGAATAGAGCACAAAGTTATTCGCATAGTTGAAACTTTGCTTAAGTTGGAATTGTTATTATTGAAGTAGTTTGGGTAAACTTTTGAATATGCGAGGAAGAAGTTGGCATTATGGTGCATAATGTTTATCAAGAACTAAAATGCAGTAGTTCCCAAATATTTATGCTCAAATTAGAGGTTAATATATAAAGCTAAAATATCATCAGAATAGTGTTTTGAAAGAAAACTAAAATACACTCACATGTCTAAAAACTACTCCTATGTTTAGTAACTACATGCCTAACAAACAAACATTATAAGCAACCTGACACACACAAACCTGAGTTGCTTAGGCATCTAGACTTAAGTAGAGAAAACTTATGGATGACCTTGGTGTTTAAATAGAACCAATGAAGTCTTTATCTCTCGAATTGGAGCTCTTGAGTTTGCAAAACGATTATGGATCCGCGAAGGATAAAGATAGTCACCTATTCTCTCCGTTTAGCTCACTTGACTTGTTCACCCTTTGGTCTAGTTGCCTTCGGGCTTAAGTATGGAGTAAAACGTTTCTCCACACTGGCTCGTTTAGGTGGCGCATGCTATAAGGTAGGATGTGATCGGGCCGACACTGGGAGCGCATTCGTGTAATGTTTGGGAAGCTTAGCAATTGCTTACAACGCCTTTAGCCCTTTAGAGGTTCAGTCTTGGAAGGCCTCAATCCTTACCACAAAAGTCATCTTATTTTTGTACACCTTATGCTGCTGAAATGTAAATTGACCTTGGTCTATTCCCATCAAGAGGATTCATACAAACATAACATCATATATCTCTTCACACCATATGCATTAATACAAAATAACATAATTATGCATGCTGAAATGAAAACTGACCTTGATAATTTCAAGCTTGCGTCACAAACGATACCAAACATTGGTAGGAAAAGACTGAGCAGTCGGATCACCAGCTTTGGTGGCAAACTGCACAACAACAACCCAGTCATAAATTCACTGAAAATTGGCAAGGTCAGATTGCACTTATCTCTAGAGTTGTCTTCGAAACATCTGGTTTCACATATACGAACCTTAAACATAATTAAGAAAGAAGTTTCGAACTACAAAAGCCAGTATTATTAGAATTATGAAGTTAAATATTCAATTAATATACCATCTTAAGTATAGTCTGGTTCCTCCAATAATAATTGTAAGATGGCCTCTACTAAGAATATCATTTGTAACTTGCCTACCATCATCATAAAAGTTTCCAGCATAATAATCTTGTTGGAATAGTCGGTTAAGTTGTGAACTAAAACAATGATCTGCAACATACTACAAAGGCTATATACTTCAGCAGGGTGTAAGATGTCAACTAAATGATGTGTCACTTCCTGTAATAAATTGGCCATACATAAATATAAATCCATGAACTCAAATCAAATTTTTGTTCTATGTCTCTATGAGCTATAAAAGTAACAATATAAGATAACTTAACTTAGAATTACATGTCTTTCGCTTATAGAAGGCTTTGTAGATCCAACATAAAGACAGTCAATGTATAGAGAATTAGTAGAAGAGCTAGAAGCCAAAGCAGAACCCCTCTGACATTTCTAACCAAAGGCATGCCAACAAAACACACACCAATAACCGTATACAGTTTACAATAAGAAGCCAGACAACGAACAACGTAGCAAGTCCCAAATCCAGGAAATAACCATAAAGCCAGTAAAAACACAAATCATTTGGTTATTGTAAGCGTTTTGGGAGTAAAAAGGTTCCATCTTTTAAAGATATGCCAAGTATGAATGTTAGAGCTGTAGTGTGACAAGTCAAAAGCAGAGTCTAATAGCCATTTAAGAGCAAGCAAAAGCTCGTCAATTAACATCCAGAAACACAAACAACAACAACATAAACTAATAGGGCACAAACAGAGCACACAAACAAAAAAACTCAAAAGAAGACACGAAAAATAACAAATTACCTGGATGGGAAGAAGAAAATCACTACTAAACCCACAATGACAACCAATTAGCACCGAATTACATGGAAATTAGCACAAAGACGACGGAGAATAGCAAAGATAAAAGGACCCAACACCACACCAGATAGTATCAACCTCCAAACTAACAATCGAAAGAACCTACATTAACACAAGGATCAGCATTTTGCATGTACAATCAAAAGAAAAATCACGAAGAACTAACCCATAGATACGGTAGAGATAGTAATTAAACCCCAAATTAACAACTGAATGAACCTAGGCAAACCCAAAGAAGAAGATAGACAACGATTAGCACCTGCATGTACAATCGGGAAGAAGAAAGAAACAAAAACTAAGAACTCACCGGCCATAGCGACTGAAATCCCAATCACAGTGCAGACCAACGGCAATGCAGAAACCCTAATTAGAAAATGATTCACAGACTGATGAAGGAGATGATGGAGCCGGTGAAGGTAAGGCGTGAAGAACAACTGAGAAATGAGAATGAAAGGTAGGTGAAAGTGAAAGAAGATAGATAAGATAAATATGTACAGAAGAACGACACGTGATAAAAGCATGACCAGACCAACACCGACCTTCATCTTTAGAAGGTTATAAAATAACCTGAGGATATGGCTTTGATAAATAGATTTTAAATGTTATATTTGATATGTGACACTATTTGAACGTGACCGTAAACAATTTCGTACTGTTGTTTTTAATGGCAGTATTTTTTTTGCTTTTGTTGCAGTGAGAGACCATCATTGAAATATTGTCTTACTGGTAACACTACAAGTTCCTTTTTACTTTAAAGATATGGAAAAATAAATTTTGCAATGAAATATATTATGATTTTGATGCTTAATTTATATAATAGATCGATAGTTAGCTTTTAAATACAGCTTTGACAAAGTTTGAGCAAAAAAATCTATAGAAAAAAGTAGGGTTAACTTCGTTAAATGACATGATGTTACCTTCTAGCTTAAAAGTGATATTACTTTTTTAGATGTGACGCATCTTATTAATTTTAATTACCAGTCTATCAGATGCAGTTTTTATTTTTTTTATAGCGAAACGAATAAAGCCCGGCTACCCGGGGTAACCCAATGGCGAAAGACAACCTCAAACGCTCCGCGAACACAGACAGCGCTGGGTAGCCAAAACCCACCTATTAACCCGACTCCAATTCGGGGGAAACCCACTAACCCGTCCGCCCGTAGGCACGACGACAAGTTAGTGGTAAAACCCGTTTGGCTCAGAGATCGAACTTGTGTTGCCACAAGTCTCCCTTCATTGCCTTTATTTTCCCTTTCCAAAGTGGTGGCAGTGAGACTAAAACTTAGGTCTCTTTTGAATAATCCAAACCTCTTACCACTACACCATATTAAAAGTTACAGATGCAGTTTTTACTTGATAGAGTAAATTAAAAGACATGATGTTATTGACCTATGCACAAGACAATTTTAATTCACTGTAAAGTAATAAAAATACGATGCGTATAACAAGAAAAAATAATAACTTAATTTAAAGAAAGACGGTAAGTTAAAAAAATACTCCGTAACATAGAAAATATAAAAATGGAAAGTCAAACATGCATATATAAGTACGAATTAATATATAAAGTGAGCATTAATTAATTCATCAGTCGATCATATATATTAATAACTTTGGTGAACATCTCTCTTAATAAAAAAGTGTGGTACGTATATATAGAGAGAGCAAAATTATATTACCTTTTGGATAGTATCGATGAAGTAAGACACAAAAATATTAAGCCAACCCATTTGTAATTTATTTATTAAAGCTAGTTAACATGGTCGGTATAAACTGTAACTTTAATTCAATGCACCATTCATTATGTATGCCTTGAGATCTCGATCATCACCATATTGTGAGGAGCACACATATATCGAAGCTTTAAGAGGGAAATTTAAATGTTTCCAAATTTAGTTAGCTAGGTCAACTTTTACTATTAACATACATAGATTGAGATGTAAACATGGGTTTTTTGTTCTTCATAAATCTTGTTGTTTTATTTCGTCATAAATATAACTGACTTTACTTAATTTGGTAATTAAGTCTCTTAAAGATCACTCTTACGGTTGTTAAAAGTGGGCAACTAGGATAACATCCCTGAATTTTTTTTATTGCGGAGGCTGTGGGTTCGAAACCCACTGGAGGCAAACGTTACTTCACTACTTTAATCAAAACTTCGATATGCATGCGTGATAAAGATGCTATATAGCTTGAGAGATTGGATTGTGAGGTCATGAGTTCGATCACCATGAAATATAACTATATTTTCTTGGATTTTTTCCTATATATTTTTTTCGGTTAAGTTACCTTTTTAGAATCATTATTTCCATCCGCAACAACTTCATACATTACGATTTTAGTAACGTAATGTACTCGACTTCATACCTCTCTCTTTAAGTACTTTACCACGTCTATTTAAGTACTTTTTTTTGTCGTTTATTATTTTCTATCGGCGTGTGCTATATGCTCATGTGTGTCGATTAGCTTCCGCTTACCACGCACTTTGGCCGTGACAATTTCCCCATTGCAAGAGACATCATATACAAAAGGTGTCCCAGTGGAACATACGCGAACGTTTGCTCTTTGAACTTATTTTTCGATCAAGTTTCCCATTCTACACTTTTTTTTAACTGCTGTTGGTGCAACGGCCTATGACCGAAGCACTTAGAGTTGCAAGAACCGAGATCGAAACCCCGCCTCTAACACCAATAGGTGTTATTCGTCGGCATTGGGGCTCCCCACTACTGTGAATGGGGCGGAGGCTCACCTCAACCCTTCTTACGGGCCAAGTAAAACCCTAGCCTTAGGCTCAGACACGAAGCCGGGTGGTAACCCGAGACGAGCTCCATTGCCAATATTCACCAAAAGTGACACTAGTAGGGATAGAACTTGAGTCTCCTATGGAGAACCAAGTCATCTTAACACTAGGCCACAATAACATATAGATACTACATTCAAATTTCCATCTAAAAATAACATCATTATCTACTATATTACATTTAAAGCCTTAATCGTTAGGTCATGCCGTAAAAACTGCATTGGATTTTCATGGAGTTTCAAAGCTCACTTGGAGTTTTCATTTTATGTTTCTCTGAACAATATGTACGTGTTGTTATATAGACATCCTAAGTGTTATGAAGACATCTTATCCTTTATATCTTTTTATTTATATATACACACATTAGAGACATATATATAAAAAAAATGTTCCAATAACCCATAAAAGTATTTATATTTATATAACTCTTAAAGTTTTAGTGAGGTGAGAGAGGCTCAAGAGTAATTTAATAATTTATATAGCTAAAACAAGCACTATATTTTAACTCTATCTAATTAAACACTAGTTAATAATAAATATAAGGAAACTATATAGAGCAAACTGAAATGAAATCTTGTAAGAAACAAAAGAAAAAAAGCAATTTTTTTTAATAAAAATAGCACAAAACATTTATAAGATTTTGTACACTTAAAACAAAATAAAACTAAAAAAATGCCCAACTTTATTTAAATTGCCAAAAATCCTATAGGTGGGACCGGTTTTTGACTTCAATTACAGGGACCATAATATATGGCCCCAAAATTAACTCATAATAGAACTACATACGATAACGACTTAAATATAATTAAAAAGATTTTTGTTTGCATTTCGGGAACTAAGAAAATAAACACATTAAAAAAACCAGCACTAAATTTTTGAGAGAATCATGTATACATATTTTTTTTGTCTAGGGGAATTACGTTCACTTGTTTTTTAAATATAAATGTCATAGAATTTTCTATAATTTTTTATTTCACACTCACCCTAAATCATTTTTTATTTTAATTTAAAAACTTTTTTTAAACATCAAACCTAGCTTCATGTAAAAATAACAATAACAAAACAAACGAGTTATATAAAATGTGACGGGTTTCGTAATTGGGAAGACGTATCACGAGTTGACAGATTTCATTGTAAAGAAGTGACTAGGGTGTCTCGCGATGTTTTTCTTGGATCCTTTAAAACACTAGCAAAAAGTTAATAAAATGTGAATATTTTTGTGTTTGTGAGTGTATTATTAAAGATGAGTATTGGTGTATAATATCGAGTAAAATTTGTTTAAAAAGTAACTTTAATTAGAGTTGTCCTTTGTTTCTGTTGGACACAAGAAATAAGGTGCAAAGAGACATTGTGATTATGATAGAGTTCGGAGAAAAGAGGTGAGAAAGTGTTCCCGTCAGGCCTAACTTGGGCCGTTCCCACCCCAAATCCACTCCGGTGACTCTAATAGTAGCAAGTTTATGACCACATGTATGTCAATAATCACGTACTAAGTAAAAAGTTCCTCCTAGCCTATTATCTTTTGATAACATTAAACATGTCTTTAAATATATAAACCTAACCAATTTTTGTGTACTTCATTTTTTTATCAATTAATGATCTCATTTTACACTTAATTTTTTTTATCAAATAACAATCTCTTGGTTTAGTTGTTAAAAATGTAACTAGTATGAAGTTTTTATTTCTTAAGAGATTGTGGGTTTAAATCAAAAAATATTTACATTTAATATATTAACTTGGTATATGCTACTTACTAACAATTAAGTTGCTTGTTTTTATGTACCCATTGTTTTCCAAAAAAATTCTTAAATTTATGTATTCAAAGTAATGCATAAAATCTACATTTTTCTCATTAAATTCCTTTTCTATTTTTGTGCCTATTATTATTTTATTTTATGGGTTTCCCCTCTCTCACTCTAAAAATCTCTTGTTTCTCTCTCTCTATACCTATACATACACGTATATCTATCTATTCACTATATATAATCTCCTCTCACACCAACCCTTCTAAAACTTGTGCCTACATTTATAACACCCTCCCTAGCCTCTTTTTCTTCTTTCTTCCTCATCATAACCTTCTTAACATTCCGGGTCGGGTCACCCATTTCAAGATTTCTTGATTATAATAAGTTTAATAACCTCATAATGGTGGAGGCAAGACCAGGGATTGAATCCGACCCGTTTGTCAAAAAAACAAATGTGATCGAACCGAACCCGAAAAGGTTGAAGAGGGCCCGAGAGGATCCGGATGAGGATGCAAACAATAATGATTATGAAAACAAAGGAAACATTAATAACAATAGTAAACATCCGGTATATAGAGGTGTTCGGATGCGGGCATGGGGAAAATGGGTATCCGAGATCCGAGAACCCAAGAAAAAATCTCGGATCTGGCTTGGTACTTTCGCTAACCCGGAAATGGCCGCACGTGCACACGACGTCGCTGCACTTTCCATCAAAGGTAAGTCGGCGATCCTTAATTTCCCAGACCTCGTACATCTTTTACCACGACCTGAATCATGTTCGCCACGTGACATTCAAGCCGCTGCTACAAAAGCTGCTTCAATGGATCATCTTAACGCGCCGCCGTCCACACCTTCCACGTCATCTTCTTCCACGTTAACATCGTCATCATCGACGGCTTCGTTGGTTACGTCGGAGGAGGTGTCAACGGCGACTCCGGCAGAGGAGTTGTGTGAGATTGTGGAGTTGCCGAGTTTGGGAGCGAGTTATGAGTCGACTGAGTCGAGGGACGATTTTGTGTTTGTTGACTCAGTTTGGGATTACTACTCGTCGGAATATGACGTGGCGTATTTCGGTGGAGATTCCGGGAGTGTTGTTTCCTCCGGCGCCGGTGGGTTCTTTTTTGATGCGTTGTTATGGCAACATTGATAAATAAATAAATAATTAAGACTTGAAAAGAAAAGATGGTTTGTGTGCTTTTCTTTTTTCTTTTTTCTTCTTTTTTTCTTAATTGGGATTTTGTTTGGGTGTTTCCACTTTGTTCAATATATATATTACCTTCATATAATTTTTTACTTCTTGAGGTTTGATGCTTCATTTTACTTCCATTTTACCTCATAACAAAACTAAGTCAATAGGTCAAATGTGTAAAATATTCTTGTTTTTTAATTCATCATGTTGTGAATATCTACCGGGTAAAAAGCTGGTTAAAGAATCATGGAGTTTTAAATATTGTCTTTTAAATTAACTAAAAACAATTCATTCTAACTAATTTAGCTGTATTTTTTAAGTAGAGCAAAAACCACGAGCACCTAGAGGCATGTGATTTTTTTGAAGGTTTTTTAGCGACAATAGACAGTAAAAACGTTATAATGCATATATTGATACAATGAAATTCGTAATTTGTATATGTAAACACTTTTCATATACCTATGAAAATGTGTGTAAATTCGTTGTTGTGGTTAAAATATCGTGTTAATAGACTAGACATTACGTGTTATAATTGGTTCTATAGTCCTTTGTCCTAGAGGAATTGTGTTGGTTGACGCTTTGTAGTTTTTAGTCCTATCGTTTTGTAGTGGCTATGTATTGTTTATTAATAAAATTTCCCTTAAATAAATGTGCATATTTTAATAATATATGCTTGTTATGAAGAGAGAAGATAAAAAAGTGAGAGATGTAACAAATCGATGTTTTTACTTGTATCGTTTTTTATTAAAACAATACGTGCAAGTATATTATAGAGTAAATTAAAAAAAACGTCCTTTATGTATGTATGTACGAAATTTCAGGTTTAGTCTTTAATCTTCACTAATTACATGGAACGTCCTTTATAAAAAGATTTTGTAACACTTTAGATCCTTTAACCTAACATATGTTAGGTTTTCTGTTAAATAAGATGTTAAATTACCAATTCCCCCATTTTTATAAACTTTAACAAAAAAATCTAACGTTTATTAAGTTAAAGGACCTAAGTGTTACAAACTTCTTACATAAAAGACGTCCAGGGTATCTAGTAAAGATTAAGGATCATATATGAAATTTCTTGCATACATAAAGGACGTTTTTATAATTTACTTTAAATTATATGGGTTTTACGGTTCTTAATATTCTTTTAGTATATATTATGATTATATTTAAAATATATATTAGTTTCCAAGAATATCCTTTTGAGTGCTCTTAGTGAACATAATTATGTTAGTTTCTCTAAAATGACAGTCAAACTTTTGATGAAAATCTTTGCATATTTACTTCTCGCACAATTCTTTTAAAATATATATTTGATTCATATGGATTTCTGTTTACTTATATGATTAACATGGTCCATATATGAAAGACTGTTCCTAAAAATATATATATGAAGTATCAATCTGCAATTTTGTTTTATTAATTCACGAAAAAACAATTTATTTTAGGCACCACCCACATAAAGGCTACTTTTTGTTGCCTTTCAGAAATGGGAAAATATTGAAACCTTTTCTTTTTGGCACGTAGCTACAAAAGCTACACGTCTTCGAACTTCGTCCTTGGTTACTACCAAAAAAGGAAACGAAAAAGATTTTTCATTTTGTCTTCAAAATTGTTTGTTTGTTTGATTACATTTTATAATGGAGATTCATGTGAGGTTTTTTTGGTCTTTTCCTTAACAACGGGCAATTATATAACTTTTGTAATGTTGCGGGTCTAGGCTTAAATTGTTTAAGGTTTAACACTATTTTTTTTAATGGGCAACAAATCTTTTAAATGGGCTAGCTATCCGTGGAATTCACCGTGTTGGGATACATGCGTCTTCGTAGCGTGAAACCCCTCACCTACGACCGAAGCCCATAAACACTCGCTCAAAGACACGACAATAGGATTAAGAAAAAACTGTTTAGTTTAAAGGTCGAACTAATGATATCCGTCCGTCTCTCTTCATTACCAGGTGCCCCATAATCTAATGGGGAGGGGGACTTTTTTTTATTAGGTCTTTATATGTGGGAAATGAAGACATAGAATTTTGTATAGAATTCAAACGTATATATTCAATGTTTTAAAAATCAGTTTTTTTATCGTATCGTGCTGTGCTTAGAAATGGTTTAGCCGGTTAGACTAGGATATACCGAACGGTTTAACCGGAGTGATTAATTTACCTTAGTGTTCTATAAAAATACAACTTTAACTCAAAGAAAATTAAAATATACATGAGTTACTAATATAAATAATTCAAAAGTTAACCCATAATAAAAATTAATCCCAAAAAAATTCAAAAGATTTTCCAACATTTTTTTAAATAAAACAGATCATTTGGTTTATTTCATGTATGATACTTACAAATACGATGTTCGGAGAGAACTCAAAAACAAACAACTTCAATGGAGAAACCTTTTATAGGAGGAAACTCCAAAATTAGTTAAGACAAAACTGAAACCAACAAATACGATATCTGATGTCTAAATTAATTGGTGGTTAGTCACGCACCAAAGAAACGAGGTGGTTAGTGACTGGTGGACGGGGCTATTCTTGCAATAGTGGAGTTTTTTTAAATGATAAATGGAAACCGGTTTTATGTTTCAACTAGTTTAATTGGAACATTTCATCGGTTGATATTCATGTCGGTTATCCAAAAAAACGCCTTAAATCAAACCGGCCGCGTTCACAATCACCGGTTCAGCCGGTTTTAAATACGACAACTAGAAATTCAAAGTAGTGGACCCTAACCCATAAGCTTGAATCTATTTACGTGCAATTTATATATGTGATCCATGAGCTTGAATTTATTTACGTATAAAAGTAAAATACTTCATATTAAGCCAAGAGTATAGTGGCCGGGACAAAATAAGAGGGCGTAATAACGCAATGTAATGAGCCTATCATGCCCCTGCAACTTTATTTGGGGCGTAATTCCTATTATCGCGGCCATTATACAAAGTGAATGCAACTTTGGTTGTTTTTTTTAATTATTTTTTCACTTACAACATTATTAAAAACATTTTTAATAAAAAAGCATTTTAAAAAAACATTTTGTTTTGACTTTTAGTATAAAAAAAAACTCAAATTTTGAGGGACTTAAAATTAAAATGACTAACGTGTTTTCTAACTTTTATTTAGGTGTTGCGCTGGCAAGTATGCACTTAAATGTGATTTCGTTTTGGGATTTGCTAGCTTTAAGTCGATGATGATGACTATTAAATCATATGAGACATTAATGACCTTAAATTTTATTTTCATATGTGATTCGAGAGGAATGAGAAGGTTTAAGCTGCAGCATTAAACTTTATATAAATGATAATTTTTACTGTTGGTAAACATGGTTGTAATCAATTTCTTTGTTTATTGCCTTATTTCGCGGACATTGTTTATTGAAAATGGTTATTTTTGTTATGCAACTTAAATAATAAATGATTAGTCCATCGTCTCATTTTAAATTTCTATTTTCCTTTTTTGATTGTCTCAATTTAAATGTCTATTTCAAAAATAAATGTATAATTTTCAATTATACCCCTAGTTATTTAACATAAAAGTTACTTTATGAGTAAAAGAAAAAAAGTCGACTTTAATGGCTTTATTGTCATTTTATATGTTGAATTATATATAATATTCCATTTTTTCGTAAACTTTATGTTATAGGCTCTATGACACTTAAATTAGATAACCCCATAAAATGATCCGAGTGTTTTTTACTGTATTGAATTCGTATTTTGATATACTAAAAATATTTTAGTTTAGTTTAGCATATAACAAGCTGGGGATTTCACACGTGGACATTAATTATAAAGTTGACCTTCTCAGCAACAAGGAATTAATCGGGAATCACATTCTTAGTTTACCATTTCCTCCAAATTTGTGACCACTAACTAATAATTACTTAAAAGTTTCTTTCTAATTATTATTATTATTATTATTATTATTATTATTATTATTATTATTATTATTATTATATTATTATATTATTATTATTATTATTTCACATCACATATTGTAGTTTGTTTAGTCTTGGAACTAAAACTACTGATTTATAGTCAACTTAATTCACTTATATGTTTATTGTACGTGTATCTAACAGTACCAAACGTTTATGTTTAAAAATAAATAAATCTAGAACTCACTATACGTTTGCATGGCCTTAAAATGAAAACGATCGAGAAAATCAATAAACTTGACATCTACAGGCTACAGCTACATAATATTTTCAATCCGGCCACTCGATCACTACAAATTAATTGCTCATAGAACAAACTCAACAGAATCATCAGTCCATCACCTGCCAAGTAAAAAAGCTCACAAGAAGTTTAACACAGATAATTAATTAATATATAGACCAAGTTGGCCGTTTTATGTGTATTAACGGTTTTAGTACAAAGCTAGCTAGTGTGAACACTAAAAAAACCTTCTAGCTAGCTACTTCCGTTCGTGTCTTCATAAATTTCTTAACTTCAAATAAAGCTTTTAATTACCATTTGAATATATATATAGGCCGGTTAACTTCCTAGAGTTACTAAAAAGTGTGGACTAAATATGAAAACTTAATTACTCGATCTAGCTAGAAGTGAAATATTTGAAGCTTTCAATCCCCAAGACCAAAAATTAAGGTTTAGACTAATTATAAAAAAACAATCAGGCATGTTAAAACGGCATGTAGTAAAACTATGATTAGCTAGCCGGCCCTTAAATAATCGTAATTAAATATATTTTAAAAAGCAACACAATTTAATATTATTATTAATAGTTTAGTACCCAAAAGTACATCACTAGCTAGTAGAAGCTAGAGTTACTCTAAAGTTTTCCGATGCAATTTCGTGCTGCTTGCCTTACTTGGTTTGTTAAGGGCCGGCGTTTAAGAAAATTTAGCTAACAGAGATCGTCTGCCTACATGTGACTCGTTCGCTAGAAGAAATATCCCGATTGACTCCTTTTTTACAATTTTTTTGACTCAATGGCAGAATCCGTTGAGCACATTTTCACAACGTGTGATATTGGTTTGGGTGTTTGGGCAAAAGTGGGATCATGCTGCAATATTCCGCAGGCGTATGCGTTCTCATTCAAAGATCTTTTGGAGCTTCCTTTCCTACTAAATGAGGATACAAATTACAAGCGTATGCTTCATGCGATCTTTATGATAACAACATAGAGCTAGCTTGTGGAAGAATTGAAATGAAGTCATTTTTGAAAACGTCAAGCCATCAGAAAATAAGGTTATCTACGAAATAATATTGGTGAGATATCTTTGGCTGAAAAATAGAATCCGAATGGGAACTTATATATATTGCCTTAGTTGCAAAACTTTCCTTTTGATCCGGGTTAAGGTTTCTTGCTGTGGCCTGTTGGTTTTGTATGGTTTCTTTTTTTTTCTTCGTTGTCGTTTTCTCGTTTAATTTTTCATGTTTATAACTACTTGTTAGTCATCTTTTTATATATTATTCATTTGCCGTAAAATAAAAAGAAGCTAGAGGTGAAATGTCATGTTTAAAGCTGCCAAAATTTGAAAATCGCCAAGAAGACCAAAAGTTAAGGTTTTAACTAATAAAAAAAATTCATGTGAAAATGGCATGCATGTAGTAAAACTATGATTAGCCCCTAAATAACCGCAATTAAAAAATTTAGATTCTAGATAGTAAAAAAATGGACTTATGTTTATAATAATACAAGTCAAAACTCAGAGTTAAGCGAATCATGAATGGTTTTGCGAGTTTATTATAAGAGCATATAGGATCTCGTGCCCAGAAACACAAATAAAATTAAATCAAATAAACTTAATTCATGTTTGGTTAATTTATTCGACGACTATAACTACCAATAGACAACAGATAAACATACAACTAGCTGCTAGTATTATGGTACTTGAAATTAATAAGTATACGAGTTTGTCTATTATGCGTTTTGTTAGCTTATAATTGAGGTGTATGAAACAAACTTAATTTCTTCAATCACAATTTTCATTGCTATTTTAAATTGTTTCAAAACAATTATTTATTTATCCCTGTATCTCTCTGATGTTTGTTAAAAACATGTCAGTTACAACTAAACCAACCTTGAGTTTTCGAAGCTATATTCGTGTTCCCAGGTTACACGAGCGTCGCCCATTTTTTGCACTCCTGCACACGG
Organism: Tagetes erecta; assembly: GCA_030867185.1. Lineage (NCBI taxonomy): Eukaryota > Viridiplantae > Streptophyta > Magnoliopsida > Asterales > Asteraceae > Tagetes > Tagetes erecta. Next base: position 4,840,693 of record CM061492.1, read on the forward strand.
GTTTATATGAGCCAGAGTAAAAGACAACAAGATCTTCAAATATGGCTTGGTGGTTTTAATTATGCATATAAACTAGTTTTGTCTCTACTCCTATGTGAGAAAACATGCAATACGTAAATTATTCAGCAATATGTAAATTTCAGCGATGTGTAAGTTATCCTTACCAACCAACTTCTTAAGAGTTAATATCTCATTTACACGTAATATCCAAAAATTATCACATCCATCAGTTTTATCGTTTCATTTATCTTTTTGTTACTTGTACGTACAGTTTGTTTAAGGTTTAGACCAATGTGTACGTACATAGTCACGTTAGTATGAAAGCATAAAAAAGATACTTATAGATCAAATTTAATGCAATTGACTACTGCGCGCACCACACCAGAAATAAAAGTGTCTATTTGTAACTCCCCCAACAAATACATCACTAACATATATTTAATGTAATTAAATATAACACACACGTATATATATATAACCACTCGAGCCCTATATATATAGAAGTATATAGGGACAATGTCATATACTCATATATATACATTACGCACTAAATCACATTTCAATGAGGTATCACTATGACCTGACCGATGGAATTAGTCCAAAATATCATGGGTATATATAAAAATAAATTTGGCTTACGCTTAGAAAAAAAAATTACGTACATTCATACAAATTTTTTTACAAACACATTTTTGATCACCTGCATATCATTAATAAAATCTGATGCATGTTTTAGCATATTTTTTTGAAACTCATTAGCAATATTTGGACCATTTTATATATAAACACAATTACTACCGATCACCACTATGAATCACCAGCACCGACCACTACCACTGGTCACCGCTTACCATCACAACTCCATGACCACCATCAACGACCGTCACCACCACTTTTGTATTTCATGCATTCGTTTTTTGTTACCTATCAAACAAGTGTGTAATCACCCGTTAAGAAGCGAAATGAGGCACATGCATGTAACATAACACATCCATACATGTATAGATACACATAAAAATGGTATATGACATATATATATACATATGTATAGGTCATGTAGTAGTTTCCTATTTAATGTATATTCTTTATAACAAAGGTTAGTAGTTGGGGTTACTAATGACGAAGAGTACCCCCATATAACTATGTTGGACATGTTAGACCCGACAATCAATGTTTGCCAACAGAAAAAAAAACCTTCATATTTGGCTGGAGCGCAAAAATTTTCCCACCAAAGGCACCACAAACCGGTATGATAAAACTTGTTCAGCTCATAGATACGTACACACGACCATGAGAGCCATCTCGATCTATTCATCGTCTGCACTGACCCAGAACAGACGTGTAGAAGATGAGATTCAAACTTAAGTTTTTAAAAAACCCAAATCACACGCAACCATTCAAAAAACAAATGCTCATCACCCTAGTTAGCTAGTTAATTAACGTATATAATCGGTGTCAACAAAAATAATGATATATTGCTTTTGACTCGATAATGTTAATTCTATGTCTCGATCATGTTAATTTTTAATATTAACTTATATTACCCACAATAAATTAATCGATCATATGTAATTCTGCTCGATCTCATATTACTTTTGAAGTCGATCAATTTTTAATACCTAATTATATTATTATAGTTGCTACATGAAATATCTATGCATATTAAAAACAATTGTCGATATTCGCCCATTTCTACAATAATTGGGTGTACAAAATCAAAATCTCCAAAACGTTAAAAAGGGGTGATATGGGAAAAATAATAGTGATTGGATGTGGGGCATGCATGGTGATGCCAGTTTTGAAAAAATAACACCAAAGATAAGGCCGGGTATTGTTATTGTATAACATTAATTAACTACTTCTCTATAGTTTTTAGTTTAATAAATTAACAAGTACGTACCCCAAAATTACAACTTTATTATGATCATATCATGATACCGTACATTACTTTCTTAGGATTTTAATGAACAAAAAATAGTTTAATTTGAAAAAAAGTAATGCGAAAAGCAATTAAACTTGAAAAGGCGTTACTTGTTAGCTTTCTTTTTATGTAAAATAACAATTTCATTAAAGTTAAAAAAAATTTTACCATAATAATAGGAAATACGAGACAATAGTGATAACTCGTTCTGACAATTTGACCAGTGTCATCATCAAAAACAATCTTAACATCATGATTGTCATAAATTTACAGTTGGTCTTGATCTATCAGACCATGTGTAGTGGTGAGCTCTTAAAAAGCCCATAGCAAGTCCACATCAGCTTTGGACGTCTTCTACACAGCGCCAAAATAAATTTTAGCTTTCAAAGCGCCCCTACGTAGTGGGAAGATGGCGTTTTTTTTGGCGTTATTGAGCTGTAATGAGGTGTTTTTGAGTGATAAAAAGCCCAAAAACACCCCACTACACATGGTCTCATACAAATATCATAGATGCATATATATTTGACCTCAGATTTCACTCACATGGAGTTAATTAATTAGGAATAAATTGATAAACAAAGTAAACAAGTGAATATAATAACTGTAGAATTGACAAGTAAAAGCGACAAGTAAATATAAATTATTAAGAGAATTTTGTGAGAAAAATAGAAACTATGTTGTTGGTTTTTACGTGTAAAAAATATAAAGGATTTTATTAAAAAAGCCAAAAATATGTTTCTTTTTATAGAATTTGCCCAAAACCATTATGTACCTTTGAATAATATAAGTTAGTTATAATTATATGTAGTATTTTGTTTATAAAAATAAAAAATGAAATTAATATATGATTTAACCTAGCTAGTGGTAGCTAAGACAAAGAGACATGATATGAGGTTTAAATGTATTTACGTACAAGAAAGAAAGAGAAACATGAAGATGCAAAATGACAGTACAGATTTACACAGTGCCCGGCCCCGCCCCCTCTGATCCATCCCTCCGCCGGTGGCACCGCCACGTTACCTGAACATTTTTAACTCAATTCGATCGGCTTGCAATGCACCATCATCGATTATATATATATATATTATTTTTAAATTTCATTCATTTTTCCTGTATGTTACAAAAGTTTTTATTTAAAAAAATAAGAATTTTAGTAACTTATTTTCTTTAACACGATATTTAGTTTTCTCGCATGAACCATATATATATATAATCAATTTTAACAACACATTTCATTATAATAAAACCAAAAAAAATAGTAATAATGAAAATGTTTATCTAGTATCTCTCTTTCAAGAAAAAATTAAACAAAAATAAACTTTTCATGTTTTTTAACGAAATCTGTAACACCCTAGGCAAATCCCACATCGGCCGTGGGCAGGAGAGATCTGGGATTTATAAGGGATGTCCGACCTTAAATACCAACAACGCGTTTTGGGGCTTAATGTTAGTGGATGAGTGGAAAACTCCACAGTTAAGCGTGCTCGGATGACAGCAATCTCAGGATGGGTGACCATCCTGGGAAGGTTTCATCCGGGCAACCAAAAGCAAATCCGTGAGCTCTGATGTAGCAAAGCGGACAATATTGGTGGTATGAGGGGCCGGATGTTACAAGTGGTATCAGAGCAACTCCTGTGCCGTTCGGGATGGTGGGGCAAACCTCATCGAGGATGGTGAGTCCCCGGGGGTGTTCAGAGGGACACCTTAGGCAAATCCCACATCCAAGAGATGGATGGTGGGGCAAACCTCATCGAGGACGATGAGTCCAAAAGGGGGGGTGTTTGTAACACCCTAGGCAAATCCCACATCGGCCGTGGGCAGGAGAGATCTGGGATTTATAAGGGATGTCCGACCTTAAATACCAACAACGCGTTTTGGGGCTTAATGTTAGTGGATGAGTGGAAAACTCCACAGTTAAGCGTGCTCGGATGACAACAATCTCATGATGGGTGACCATCCTGGGAAGGTTTCACCCGGGTAACCAAAAGCAAATCCGTGAGCTCTAATGTAGCAAAGCGGACAATATTGGTGGTATGAGGGGCCGGATGTTACAAAATCGGTTTGAGACATGTGTAAAACCTAATCTACATATGTGTAAAGCCCAAATTACACATGTGTTATAACTAAATTTATACATTAGCCATAAGATGCAAATGATCTCACTGTTAAAAAGGTGAGTACCTTATTGATGTAGTCATGTTTAATAATGTGGACTTTCATATTATGTGGTTTAAGTTTGTCACCTTAAAGGTAAATTTCTCTGCTGCATTGCTCTAGATAAAATTGTATCAATGACAAACTTGGTTAAGAGGGGTGTGTCAGTGCCCACTTCATGTGATGTGTGAGGGATTCGTGATGAATCGGCGAATCATTTTCTTATTCAATGTCGGATGGCGGATTTAGTTTGGAACAAACTGTTTGGTTAATGTAAACCCACAAAAGATATATTATTAATGGTGCATGATATTCTTGTTATTCACGAATCGTGGCCTTGGAGGATTGAACGGAGATTACTTTTGCATGCCATCTTCTTACCTCTCTTTGGTGCGTTTGGAAAGCAAGAAACGAGCAAATTTTTTATAGACAAAATTACAAGGATGGCTCCTGTGCTCAGGCCTAATTTCACTTTCGGCCCCTAACTCACAGAAATTACAATGATGAAGCAATACTTTGCACTTTTGTTTCACATTTGGCACCTGGTTTAGATTCCCATTAGTTTTGAATGTTAAGTCAGCCCATGTGACTTTCACGTGAGGGTATATAATATACCCTCACGTGAGTGTAATATGGACGGACTTAACGTTCAAAACTAACGGAAATCTATGTCATGGGCCAAATATGAAATAACAATGTAAAGTACTGGTTTATCCTTGTAATTTTTAGGAGTTATGGGCCAAAAGTAAAATCGAACCTGAGCACAGAGGCCATCCATGTAATTTTGTCTTTTTTATAAAGAGGAACATTCTGTGGGAAAACATTTTCCTTAAATTAAGTTATATTCTTTTCTTTAGTAAAAAACGAGGGAAAACATTTTCCTTAAATTGGGCCCAATAATGTAATTTTTTATTTTAATTTGCTTATAATGATTTCTTTCTTACTTTTGCTAGAGTAAATATATTGGTCATGTAATTTTTAAGTTTAATTTGCTTATAATGATTTCTTTGTAACTTTTGCTAGAGTAATTATATTGGTCAGTGATTAAAAAAACTAAATTTACATATGTGTAAATTAAGAGTGAAAGAATAGTCCCTCACACATGAGTTTTTTACACCTAAATTTTGTCAAATGGTCATTTTTGACAATATCAGCAAAGTGGTTCGATCCAACAAGAATGGTGAGAATGTGGAATGGAAAGATTATTAGGTCAAACGCGTGGGTTAAGAAGAATGAGGGTGGGGTTTACATTTTTTGTTCATTAATATTTCTAAGGATGAAAATGATAATTAATTTAATTCTTTTATTAGTTATATAAATAGTCCCTCATATAATATATATATATATATAAAAGAATTAAAATACCTTTATAAATAATAAGAATCTAATAGAATTAGTGTGAGAGAGACAAAGTGATTAGACGAAATTATGTTTTTTTTGCTTGCGGTATACAGATAAAAAACATTTTTTTTAAAAGAAATGGAACAAAATGTATATATATATATATATAGGGTGAGGATCATTACAGAACCACTTCTTATTTACAGAACTACAGAACACTGATTTACATAAATGTAAATTAAGCTTTGTGATATTTAGGTTGTTTTACATATGTGTATATTTGCCACAACAAAAAATGGTTCTGTTTCTATATTAAAATACTTATGTCTAATTTACACATATTTTTTTTTATTTTTTTTTTACCGAAATATACTCTTTACTTTTCCATTAATATCTTTCCAGAATTTACACATATGTAAAGACAATTTAATATCACCAGACTTAATTTACATGTATGTAAATCAGTGATTTAATTTGTAATTCTATAAATAAAAATGGTTTTTAAGGATCTTACATCAAATAAATGACAAACTTCTATTTACATGCATTCTTTTATATATTTCACAAGAAATATTAAGAATAAATAAATAATTAAGAAGAAAAATGGACTTTGGATATTAAACAGTAGACCCCCTTTAATTCTTACTTTGCAAATAATGCGATAATTAATATATGACACCATGCATGACATTCGTTTATTAATTAGTAGGCCAGGTAACACACCATTTCCTTGCCTTCATAAAACAAGCTAGGTGCCACGCGCGCAATATTCTTTCTTTGAGATTTAAATATATTAATTGCAATATAGCAAATATTCTGATGAAATACGTTATTCTTACTCTTTAAATACCTAAAAGACGTAATCTATATGCCTGATTTGCGCGTATTAATTTAAATTGTATTGTAATATTCATTTTGACATGTCTAACTTGTTCAAAAAATTTAAACACAAAAATTGTAATATACGTACGTTTCTGTGTTTAGAACTATTTATTTATTAAATTAAAATGGTGAAAGTAACCTTTTCTTTTAGAAGAAAAAAGTACCATATTTTTCTTCATATTCATCATCACCACTCACTTTCTAAACCATCACTATCATATCCCGACATCTTCTTTCCATATTATCTTTTCATTTGTACGAAAAAAGATTTTGACTTATTTATCTTGGAAAAGTAATTTCTAAAAAACGGTATTGTTTAAAATGAAGTAGCTAGTGGGTATGAGGATATATATTTTCATACATTTTGGAATGGTCATATGTACGCAAAAGGTTGAATGAACAGCAATTGGAGATTATAAAAAGTAATTGACCAATGCCCTAAAGTCAAACTACATCATCATATACAAAAATACCTTTTTGAATTTTTCCCTTAAATAATTGACATGAAAATGAAATACAAATGTCACAATGTCTCCTTCTATATGGGATAGACACTTCTACCACTCTCTTTGCCGACTCTTTTAGTAACTTTTTTTCTTCCTTTTTTTAATATAAATCGAAAGATTATAATTATCAAGTATTTTTTTATTTATTAAGACATGAAGTTTGATCTAACTTTCAGTTAGTAACAGTATCAAATTAACAGATGAAATGAAGGAAGCGGAAACTAAACTAAAACAATTGACAGGACTCGGTAACGAGAAAACATTAATACCCATATTCTGTTTGATATTTGAATATATGATTAAGACGTGTTTACTAAAAGTACGTGCTTAATTAAGAGATAGATTTGACGTGAAAGATTGCGTGTTTATGCACTTTAAATAGTGTGATTTGAAGAAATTATTGACAAAAACATGATTAAGAAGTTTGCCGTACATGTTAGTTTTAATTAGATGGAAAGAAATAGTACATGAAGTGATGTACATATATATAGTTATGGTTAGGTACAAACTTATTAATAAAAGTTTCCACACACACTTAAACACCAATAATGTAAATAGAACATAACATATATGAAGTTAATGGACTATATTTGTAACTTTTACCCAAATTAACCGACCTAGTAAGTTTATAAGTTAAAGGTGGTGTCGACAATGAAACGAAATGGAACAAAATTGACTAAAAAAGGTCAAAGAGATTAGAAGGTGGTTGTCGGTGGGAAACAGTGTCGGGTCCTCCACTATTTGGCTTTTTCCGTCGGATCTTTACCGCCAAATATCAACCACATATTCATGTTTCTATTTTCAAACGACAACATACATATATATATATATATATATGCACGTACGTGCAGACAAATTTCGTCTTTTTTTTATGACTGGCCGGAGATTAACTTGCATGCTTTGATGATATATGTTTGATTAATGTATAACTTTAAGTTCAAACTTGTGTTACTAAATGCAATTTCTCCATTCTGTAGGGTTGTTTATATGAAAATATTTGTTTTTTACTGGTTTCTTCTTGTTGTTTAACTAGTTTGAAAATTTAAAAGATATTTACTTGTTGACATTCATGTGATTACATTTTTCAAAATCATTAAAGAATTATTGTAAAATTGACTATAATTTACATATGGATCCCTAGCTTATATATAACAATTAATAATATAATTATTATGTATTATTATTATCATTAAATTGGTTAAGAACTTAAGATATAAAAACAAAAAATACGACCCTACATTCTTTAACATGATATACACTAGGGGTGAGCATGAAACCGAAAAAACCGATCCGAAACCGAAAAAACCGAAAACCCAAACCCAAAAAACCGAACCCAAATAGAAACCGTGGGTTTTGGGTTTAATTTATAAAAAAACCGAACTTTTGGGTTGGGTTTGGGTTTTGTTAAAAAACCGATCCGTAAAAACCGAACCGACCCAATAATGTTTATGTGTATGCTAAATTTCATATATGTAAGACTCATGACCTATGTTATGTAAAAGCCTATATTGTAATACATTATTATATGATCATATTACATTTTATGTATGATTTATTGGTAGTTTTTTGTCGAAGCAAGATGACAGTTAAAATTTTGTTTATGGTTATTGTTTTCTGAGTAAATTTTCTTTTGAAATGTGGTTGATTTTTAATGTTTAAACTTATGGAAACATAAATTTAAACTTTAGTATTATAACATGTTTTCTTGAATCATTAAGAGTTATGTTTATAACTTGTATTTAGTACTAAAAACAATAAATTTAAAGCCAAGTTGAAAAAACCGAAAAAACCGAACCCAAACCCAAACCCAGTCCGCAAACCCAAAACCCAAAACCGAAAAACCCAAAACCCATGGGTTTTAAAAACCCAAAAACCGAATTTTTGGGTTTGGGTTTGGATTGAGTCAAAAACCGACCCAAACCGACCCATGCACACCCCTAATATACACCATTAAAAAAATGTATTCATGATACAAGATGCCTTAAAAAGACAAAAACATCAATCAAAGATTTGCCATCGAATATCGTTTCCAAAACTATGATCCGTGCAAAAAATAAATTGTCAACAGTATGATGCATGAAACAGTAAATATATAATCATTGTAACAGATCATACACAAAATCCGACCCTACATTCTTTAACTTAACATTTATATATAAAGATATATGTTCATCAAATTTATATATATCATTGTATTATTTTATTGTAATATAAAATACTCATAAGTGAATGATGACAAGTTTGTTTTATTGAATAGTTAATTGTATTTAAAAATATTCCAGCTGTGTCATATGACATTTTTTTGATGTGGAAATGCTACCAATATTTGATTTTAAATTAATAAACACACTAGACAAAAATACATGTAGAATCCTAATGAAAGCTCCTAAGATCTTGTATAAGACCCACGTTTGAATATACGAGCAAACACTAATTGTCAAAATAAAAAACAATAACGTCATTGTATTGTATGCTAACATAATCATAACATATTAGTTATGGATTGTAATAGAAAAAAGTTTTATATTTGCTAGAATTAGAAAAATTTATGTTTACTGATAGAAATTTATACACGCGGTGACCTCAAAACCGTTGTATAAGTCAACTACTTCATATATAATGATGCTAGCAAACAAAGTGTGTGTTAGTTGACATGAATTGCAATCCCTTATATATAAAATGTTCAACAGGTATACATAACTCGATTGCGTCATAATGATGCTAGCGAATGAAGTACTTGTTAGTTGACAGCATGAATTGCAATCCGTTATATAAAATGCACAGTATGAATAATTAATTAGGTTGACTGCATCACAATGTATTAATTTAATTGTGTCATGTAGATTGGTAAAACAATGAAAGTATGTTTCCAATTGATGCAACCATATTGTATAATAGAAAATGGGTGTAATTTATGAAAGTATGTTGCCTTTTAGTGGGACAATTAGATTGTATATAATATCAACATGGGTATTATATATGTGGAGGCATGATGCTTTAATTTCTAGTGTAACAATTATATTGTACATATACATATAATACCAAGAAAAAAAAGAATATATCACATTGTGCAAGTTAATTCATCAACATGAAAGTTGAATTGTTAAAGTTATTTTACTCTCTTTGTAAGTTTCTATAGTAAAACATGCATTGATAATAAGTAATAACATGACATCAAAAAGTACTAAGAAAACTAGAGTTTTTAGTCTTTTAACATACACTCGCAATCCAAACAGAAGGTTTTAGGCTCGGATAGTCGGATTGGAATGTAAACAAGTGATCATTGCGTGGTTTCAGGTGCTCATAGCAGTGTGCAGCAAAGAGAACGTCCGAAAGTACTTTAGCAAGAAGAGTGCTAGAAAGCCAAGTCAGGATACTGGTTAGTGATAGAGGTGCAAAAGAGGCGTGTTGGGATCCGGAAGCAGGTTTTAACTTGAACCAAAACCAGTTTAGAAAACAATTTGGTCTAAACCAGTTGGAATCTAAGCCGACATTTGAAACCGATTAAATCAAAACCGAATAATACCTGGTTGACCATAAGACAATAAGCGACAATTATAAGTTAAGGTTGTTATTAAAACATATATCATCTGTTAAAGATTTGACACATTAACTAGATATAAACATTTAAATAATGTTTTTATAAAGTGATACCGAAACTTTAACCGTTTAAACCCATTAACCAAACCATGGATGACGTTTTGGCATCTGCAATGGCCAATTTTTCTGGATTTGGCTTTTGGCCTGCAAGCAAAGCTGCAACTATAATTATCATTTAGTTTTAGCAAAAAAATTGAAACAAAGTGAAGAAACAGAAAATGTCTGATCTACTCATTTCTTATACTGTGGTTTTATAAAAAAAATCCTCCCACGGTTATAATTCGCAACAAAATCTTTGGTTGGTCACAGCAGGTTCTACAAATAATAACTGTTCTCTCATCTAATATTAAGTTCTAATGCCATGGGTTTTTCTTCATTGTTCCACTTCTATGTGTGGTGGAGCTTGTTTTCTGCAATAAAAATTTGTACCGGATAGATCGATGGTCAGTTAAAACGCATGATACAAAAATGAAATGGGATAATAAAGAATTAGATTAAATTTAAACTTGAGACGTACCGATTTAGACTTCTTTGTCTTTCCTCTGATCCTGTTTTTTTGAGGTTTTAATTTATAAATCCGGACCATCCAATGGTGAGTTGTGAATACCTACATACAGATGAGTATAATTAATTTCAAGATATGATAGGAATTATTTAAGTTACTTATAAATTGTGGGGCTTTTATTACTATGCAACATTTGTAGCAACCAACTACATAAAGTACAAAGATATAGCAATCAACTTTCAGTTTTTATGAATGCAATATTTTACCTTATTACCGGTTTAGCAGGGCAATTTATCTTTCATTTTTTAGTAATTTTACCTTTCATTTAATATTAAATGCTTATTTCTACTAAAAAATTTAGAACTAAAAGAGAAACTCTAAAGAAGACAGCAAAAATGACAAAGATGCCCCCTATATTGGTAATTAGGTAAACCGTAAAATGTTGGCTCTTTTTGCAACAAAAAAGCAATGAAAGTTGTTTTGCTATTATTGGTAAACTTTTAGTTGTGAGTTGCTAGATAATTGGGGCATGGTATCTTTGCTATTTTTATGCAAAAAGTCCTTATATGCCAATCATATGATCATAAATCTAGCAAAAATGAGTTAATTTAAAAAATCGAATTCTGAGCCTTGTTTGACTTACCTCCTCAAAATGAGTTAATTTAAAATGTTTCTTTCCAATTTCGGTCCTTCTTACTCGATCGTATCCTTTACCACCATCAGTTTCCACAAACCTATATTATACAAGCAACTCAAGTAAGAAAATACAAAGGAGCAATGGTACATAACTATATATATCCTCCTAAAAGTTCCAAATTTCTTAATATCATATTTATCCTTTTAAAACACAATGAAATCAATTAACTCACTTTATAATAGATAAACAAAATCTATTACTTCTAACAATTTGTTTCACTGAATAAACAAAGAGAACATTTAATTAAGTTATTTTCACTGTATTTAAACAATGAAACATACTATCATAAGTAACAAATATATTTTACAATGGAATAGATATATAAGTATTCTTTTTAGTGTTTTGAAACGGTAAATATGACATTATAAAAGGGCTTTTATCAAGTTTTTGGGAGATATATATGAAACTAAATAACCAATCCTTAGAAAGTTCTGAAAACACCATACCTGAAATAGGATAGTTTATACATAAGACTGTTAAGCATGGTTGGAGTGGCCTGAGAGTCAATTCTGTATTGACCATCTCTCTACACATAAGATAGAAAAATTAAAAATTACTATGATATATAATAAATCAAAGTGAAATTTTATCAGTATTGTCAAACCAAGCTTGCTAATTGAGAATTAAAGTGCAAGTCTCTAAAATGTAATTATGTAACATTAAATAACTTTTTTTACTTCATTAATATAACTAACACTACTTAGAAGAATAAACCATACCTAGGGTGAGTGTAACATGATCCAACACACTCATGTCTAAACTCGAGTTTCGAATGCCATATAAAATTCATGTATTAAAGCAAGAAAATGACAACTACTTTATAATATAAAGAATAATTTTAAATAAAACAACTTTAAAATTAAAAGGTAGGGAAAAATTATGCCAAGACCACCCAAGTATTCAACTTTATCAATACCGCTTCATGGAAATAAGTTTATCTGCAACCCCAGTTTGTGCGCAAACATACCAATTCCTACCAAATGTTCACCAGAAAATTGTAAAATAACAAAGATGCCCTCTAACTTCAAAAAACTTGAAAGAATATAAATATTCATTTACATGTTAAACATCAATTAGGCCTTGTAATTGCCTTTTTATCAGAAAAAGATGCATTTTAAATGAAGGGTGTAACTAATATTTCACAATTAGATTTATTTGTATTATTTCATTAGTTAAAATTAGGGCATTTTGTCATCTGGCAGCTGCTGGTAGGAATTATTGAAACTGAAAAGGGATGCATACTTAAGTGACATACATATATATTTTGATATATGGGCAGTGCTAATGGAGAAAGATTAATATTTAGGGTGGCCTCCACAGTCCACACGGTATCCCTAATACGTAAAAGAAAAACAGACAAATTTGTGTGGGTAATAAATGATTTAGATATTTTATTAAAAAGCAGCCCTAGTAAGATTGAGGTTGTAAACTTGTACCATAACTCTTATCAGTTGGAGGCTTGAATACTATGATAGACTATACAAGGTTTGCTTTAATATTAATTACACATTAGAACCTTATTATAGTGATATGTTATCGATGTGCATGGTGTTTATTGTTTAACACAAGAATACTTACCAAATAATCAGGTTCCTTGATATGTGGGAACACACCTCCTCCGATACGGACCATCCATAAAAATTTATTTATGTCGTCACTTGGGTAGCCCACAAGACCTGAAATATGTATATTTAAAAATCCTAGTCTTTCCCTAAACAAGTTTTATTTGATTCTACTAAAAGAGAAAACAAACCTCCAAACACGACAAGGACGTACTTCACATCCAAGGAGTTGAAAATTTCCCAAGCAGCCTTTTCAGGTGATGACATGGCAGTACCAACTGTAGCAATATGTGTGTTGTTCCATGTGTTATTGTCAACAATGACTGTTCGGTTAGCCATTGCAGTTGTTTGGTAACCGTAGTCCCACCATGATGCAACCTGAAGGTATTTAATCAATCTTACATTAGTGTAATGGAATGGAATGACCAAGTGCATTATGATGTTGTAGTCACTAATCAGAGAAAAATATGAAGTAATGACTGATAGTATTTTTGTTTCTTGCATGTATTACATTATAGAGAAGACATGTATATATTGCAGGAACCACTTCTAAACTAATAGTTATCACGTTAGGTTAGTTTGGGGGATGGAAAGAGTCATTTATGTATTAATTCACACATCAATTTTCAGGTAATATGTAAATCCATACACATATGATCCATTCCCAAATAGAAGGAATCACATTCCTTACGAAATGATCCATTCCATTCCACTCAACTTTCATTCCTGTATACCTTACACTACCCAAGTCTTTCAAGAGAAACCAAAGCATCGTCTTAAAAACTACAGAAAAAAAAAAGATTATAATACAAGTTATACCAACATACTTTGTCATCTACTTCAGTGTTATGACTTAACCATGCATAGGCCTCTCTAAAATCATCAAAAACATGAAGTCCGTCATGGGAATGAGAAGTAAGGACAATTGAAGGAGCTGAATAAGCCTCTGCAGCAGCCCAAACACTATGGACCTACAAGAACATATATATAAGCACATGTTCGAATTCAAAACAACTATTCTGAAAAAATAGAGAGAAATTTGGATTCAAGTGATTGAATGTGATCTAAGTCCAAAAAAACATACAAAGTGACATTAGAAATGCAGTGCTTCTATACGTCTGTTTACTTCAAGCAAGAAACCAACATTGAATATGTGAGCATAAAGAAGCAATTAGGAACATATGCTTACCACGTAGAAACCACCAAGCAACACGGTCAAGAAAAGAGCAAAGAAGGATGCTTCGACAGGCAAAACCAGTGGCCTTTTCTCAGTTTTGGACTTCACTGATGGCTTTTCAATATTCTCTTTTTCCTTTTTCTTATTTTTTCTAGAAGGCCGTTCTTTCAACGTGTCTTCTTTTTTTTCATTTTTCAACACTTCATTTTGTGGGGATACATTATTACCAGGTAAAGAATCCCCTGCCTTGTTGGACAAATACAAAAAAGTGGATTTTCTTAGTATGGAAACTCTCCGTATCATGAAAACTTTTATTGTTAAGACCATTTTAAATGTATGCTGTATGCACCAAAAACCAATTTTTTGGTGCTAAAAGCCTTCTCCCACAAACAAATCAAATTTCTAATAGTTGCATTTTAACCCTTTTGAATTGAACTTTTTTTATTTCACACACTAATCGACTTATAGTATACATATTAATTTAGATGATTGTCCATAATTTAACTTAAAAATATAGGAACTAAATTGCAGAAACAAATATATACATTTTTTCAATGTCACTGAGACTTCCAAAATGAGTATAAAATTGAATATAAAAATAAAAAAAATAGAGTAAACTGCAGTTTTGGTCCCTGTGTTTTGATATCATTAACAGTTTTGGTCCCACCTTAACAGTTTTGGTCCCTGTGTTTTTATTTTTTAACAGTTTTGGTCCCGAACACTAACTACATCCAATTTTCCGTTAAGTCTCTCTCACATGTGGAGTAAAAATGTTATTTCTCTCGCTTTTTTTGACAAACGACTAAATAAAAATGTTAACCTACATGATGACTTAGATAAAAAAAAAAAAAAGAGGGAGAAATGACATTTTTACCCTTTAGATGTGGGGCGTGTGTGAGAGACTTAACGGAAAATTGGATGGAGTTAGTGTTCGGGACCAAAACTGTTAAAAAATAAAAACACAGGGACCAAAACTGTTAAGGTGGGACCAAAACTGTTAATGGTATCAAAACACAGGGACCAAAACTGCAGTTTACTCAAAAAAATATTATTATGCAATTATAATTATCAAAAATAATTTTATAATTATAATTTGCTAGATTATAAGTACATATATAATTAAAGGTGTATAAGTATAGATTTTTGTCGATTTCCATACATATAATTAAAATATTATAAATAATATAATACGTATACAAAGTTTAAAATTTTATAAATAATATAACATGTATAGAAAGTAATAATATATAAAATAATCAGTGTTGAAAAACTTGGTTCATACATTGGAGATACCCTTAATCACATTATGTACTTACATCAACCTGGAGGGACTCGGATAGGTTAGATATGTAGAATTTAATGGATCTTGTGAAAACATCAAAAGCTTCAGAAAGAGCAATTCCAGACATTATGCATGCAGCAGGAGCAAGCACGAGCATTAGCCGTACCTATCATGCCATTTGTTTTAGTGGTATTGATGACTGAGCATGTATATAGTAAGGTGAATACTTTTGTGTTGCAAATACTCACCATGACACCAGAAAAATACACCGACATTACTAAGTAAAGGATGACGAAGGAGCTAGCATCAGACAGGGGTGCAAAGCATGCCTGAGAGATACAATAAATTAAGTTAAGACTTAAGAGAGAAGAATAGACTGAAAGTCAACCAAGTATATAAATTCAGATGAACATAGTCAACTTACAATTATTCCAGCAGGGACCAAGAAAGCTAAAACATTAAGATCCATGAAGTAAGAAGGCCATGTAGGGGGCTGATGTTCACTAACACTTGCAATGATAGGTATGTACTTGCTTGCATAAGTTCTGACACAATAAAGTCGAGGTCAACTGATAAAAGATCCAACAGGAAGATATGAAGCAGAATAAAACCAACAGATCACACAGTATTCGATTTATGAAACTTGTTGACTCCTTGGTTTTGAGAATCGTGCAGTCAAAGGCAAGACAAGTGTGCGCCTAGGCGTTCAGTCGAGGTGAGGGCTAGACGCCTCACCTCCGCATTGCCTCTAGTAGGAACTAGGAAGAGACTAGAAACTTACGGATCAAGAAGACTCAAACTTCGTCCACTCCATCCCTTTGTAGGGCTAGATGCAACTACTGCTACAAGTACTGCTACAACAGCACAGCATACCACCCTGAATAATGTAGAGAGAGTTTTATTTTCTAAAGCTTGGAACCAACAATTATGCTTTACGTGGAAATGTGGAATAACAACACCATATAAAAAATCAGATATCTTGCTTCAAATTAGTTTTCTTTTTAACCCACGAAAATGCATACAACTGTTTTATTTGTTCGAAATTGGAAATTCTGAGAAGAAATGGGAAGTGCTGAATCTTTTTTACTTTGACGGAAATTGCTATAATTATGTGCAGCGAAAAATGAATTAAGCTTACAGGCCAACAGATACTACAAGTGTAGCAGCTACTTTAAACATCTTTGGAGAGAGTATCCCTTTGATATAATATGCAAGAGCCACCACATGGATAACAATGAAAACCTACAAAAAAAACATTAAAATCAACAACAAAAAGTATTTAATATAGTTGCGTCAAATTAATAAGGATAGTATGACCATAGATGATAATTGATAAGATACACAGCAACAATGCACACTTCAATAAAATTAGAACAATGTGAATGCAATAAAACACACAAAACACTGTATATAAATGTCATGCCAGCTCCAAACCAAACTAGAATCTTTACTGATTAAACTAACAGATGCTGGATCTTTCACCTTTAACTTGTTTGATGCCCTAACCAAGAAAGAACACCAGGTGTCCAGATTGTAAAGAAAGAACTTTTTTCTAAAAATGCAGAATCAATTTTGTAAGCATATCAACACACATCATACGCGAACCACGTCAAATGCTCTAAAATATAAATTCTTTAATCAGGAAAATAGGAGTGCCATAAACAGGTCCTAGTAGCTCAATTAGCCAGTGGAACTCACCAAGAATGATGCAAAATGTTCTGATGTCATGACCGCATTAAAACCAACAACAGGTACCAATGCTGCCAATAATGTTCCCAAGACTACCTGCATAATAATAGCAAAGAGCCACCACAAAAAGGGAGCAAGAGATGAATACCTATGCATAGGTTTTTTTGTGCAAGAACAACTAAAAGATCCTCTCTAATTGAAAAATATAAAAAAATTGCTATTTGTTTCTTTGTGTATTCACAATCAAGATATGGTATACTTACAAGTGGAGCATAGGCAATGTATAACCGAGACGAGTAGCGACCAGTCACAATGCAAAGAAGCACATGCATTGGTATGAGATTAATGATAAAGGTGTACCCTCCCCAAGAACAGACCTAAATGAAGCATGAGTTTAATATGATAATACGCAAAATAAACAGAAATAAAAAAATAAATAACAGGATAATTGAAAAGCATAGCAATCTAAAAAGAAATTTTGGGAAATTCTAAGCCTACCATGTAGAAGTATGAGATGGAATTTAATGTTGCGTAGAAGAGGGATCCTGTGTTTAAAGTCTGCAAAAAAATTTAGTTGTCAGCAAATAGTTTAACATCCAAATCACTGTTTTCATTTTGTATTCAAGCAGCATGAACAATACCCAGGTGTTCAAAGTGCTAGCACTCATTTTTTATTAGAGGAAAATGTGAAGTTGGCAATATATATTAGTAACCAACCTTAACGTAGAGGTAGAAGGTAAAGATTAAAGCAAAGATAGCAACAGCTTCATTGTCATAGCTCCCAGCCACTGATCTAGATATGTAAGAGGGCACCTGAAAGATTCAGAGTAAATCACACAAAAAAGGGTCATTGCCAAAATTGTTATATAAATCTTCAAACTATTAGTTGACCCGTGTTTGGCTGAGGTATGGTTTTCACATACGTTATGGACATAAGGTAATTCGAAATAAATTATTTTCATGAGAAGTGGCCAAAACCAAAACTTCAGTAAAAATTCATGCAGATATTTTTTGTTTCTCTTTAACATCTTTTAGCAGCTGCGTATAAACTGTTGGTAAAATGAATAGCAGAAAAGGCTGTCTGATACTTTAATGAGTTTGTAAATCCGTCACTGAAACACTGCCATAAATCTTTTTTTAGTGCCTACAAAATAACATTTATGGTTACCTTACAGAACAAACTATAGTTTATTTTAGAATGTACATGCATGTGTGATTTGGGTCGTGTAAAATTTAGAATCAAAAATATTATTAAGATTCAAACATAAAGCATCTTGATTTTTGGGAAGGAAATTTAAGTAGGAAATGCACTAGCATTGGACCAGGTGAGCACTCGTGCTTTCAAAACTGTGAATGTATGATACATGCCGTGTTTAGTCATGTTGCATTGCACTTTTTTTATTATGAGAAAGGAACACTATGTAATGGAAGGATAATGGAAATAATGGTAACAATTTTAAAGAAAGTTGGGGCTGTTTGTTTCACCTCTTAATGGTTCAGTTCAGTGCTTAATCATTCAGCATTCAGAGCGTTTGTTTCATAAAAAACGAGCTCTGAATGGTTCAGTTAAGTGCTGAATAAATAAGACCTCTTAACCATTCAGCACTTAATGATTCAGATTTTGCCAAACACCCCCATTTAAACTTGCTAAATTACACCATACAGCAATAAACATTAAAATTTATACAAAAGAACAAACAACCCATCACAGGTACCCGTTATATGAATTACCATCGCAAGAAGAACTGCAGCAGTCAGTCCGGCACCTGTTCCCTTAACTTCCTATAATAAAGAGAGTAAATATCATTGAGGGATCGCAGTATTAATTTACACCAACAACGAATCTGAACCAACTACATCTACTAAAAAGCAAAATAGTAATCAACTAGTCGTATAGAAGAAGATCATAAACCTTAGTCAAGAGATATGCTGCCCATGCAGCAAAGGCAGAGAAGACTGGGGCGGTAAATACACACACGGTTTCCACAGACAGGGGAATATTCAAGGATTGAAGCACCCTGAATTCAAGAACTGTTACTTAGTTAACTGTAATATTGATAGTTAAAAACAAATATTTTTCTCAATTACGCACTTCCATATGGTTCCAGCAGTCAAAGTCAGCCCAGGGTAAACGGTTCCACCAATGACTCGTCCAAGAGGATACCTTGGTATAAATAAAAGATACTGTGTTACGTTTGCTTTATTGAGTGATATACTCATTCTTTAAAGAAAACAAAAAAAATTATCCACATACCAGGTACGATCATCAAACCAATTCCAGAAGTCATATATCCCATTCTTGGTAAGGAACTGCAATCAAAAGAGAAACATGAAGAATACATGGAAGTGTATATTCAAAAGTAAAATAATCTAACAATAAAAGTCAATAACTACACATGAAAAAGGCATTTCAGTGTGGCAGGGCTCGCTTGTGTTTATAAGTCCATTTTTTGTTCTTTGAGAGAGTACAAGTATTATAAAAATCAGATCATCAGTTAGATCACAATATTTCAGCATAAATTCCAAGATCATATAACATCAGAGCCTTGGTTTCCCCATAAATTACATCATGGTCACATTTGTAGCTCTATACAAACCCAAATGAATAAGCTTTTAAGACACGATTGAATATACATATTGTTCTTAAATGCAAGAAAACCTTCACAATGCAGTAGTTGACATGGCTACAAGCGGTACCAATGGTGGAACATGAAGCAAAATAATGCCACTCGACCTAAGTTACATCAACTACATGAATTCCACATGTTACTCTCATTTGCGTTATGATAAATGTCATATACCATGTTTTGTCTTCAAAATTCAACTAATTTTATGAGGAAAAAACCTACAATTAGCTTCTCCTTCTATTGCCTAACCAAATCTGTCTATTACAATTTCATCACTGCAAGTGAATATAATTAAAGTACTCATTTAATAATATAATTACAACAACAATTATATGCTGCAACCCAGATATATAAGAGTGCCGCCATAAAAAAATCATCCATAAAAATGTAAAATCCTCCTTGTAACAAACACATCCGTGAATACGCAAAGCCAGTGAATTATACCAAATCAACACATCGTAAACACAAAAACACGAAGTAACGTAAATCAATTCACAAAACATAAAAAGCGAAACCTGAGTGACTCTGTAGTTGAAATAAGGATCGAATTCATGAATAACACTCTCATACTTAATAACCTGCAACAGAAACACATCAAAAACAGATCAGTTTACACAAATCATAAACACATCATCAAGCACGCATCAACCGATGTATAGATCCAGTGAATTTACCGAGAAAAGACGGATCGAGAATGCAAGTACTCCGATTAACAAGAGAATGAAGAACGCAAGGACATTTCCAAACGCGAAGCGTAGAGTTGAAGATGCCGGCGGTTGTTTTGTAAGGTTATCTACCGGAACCGCCATTAACGACCTGTGTGTGTGGTTTTGTGAGCGCTTTTAGAGTCAATTGAGCTATACAAACAGAAGACTTTTGGATGCAGAGACGGAGAGAGTGATGAAGCTGTGTGTTGTTACTCATTTACCCTCGGTGTACAGTGTACAGTTAGATGTGTGTGATTGGTTCATTCTGCAATTTTTAGTACACGTGGGAATATCTTATTGGTTAGGCTACGTGAATTGTTTTGACATGGACTGTGGTTACTTTGCTGAAGTATCGTACTTCCTACTCCTAGTAAGCGTTTTAGGGGTGTGCCGTGTGCACCACTCCTATTTATTTGAGCCCGGATAGAACTATGATAAAAATAGACTCGTTCTAGGCTGATGCTTAAATGTAAAGCATAACTTAGGAGTTAGGACACATCGTTAAGATGCGTTTTAGGATCTGATCACAATTGAGTTCAGTTTTCGTCGTTTTACTATCGGTGTTTGATTTTATGCTTAATGTCATGCTTGATTCTACCGTTATGTCGCATTGAAGTTTGCTTCTTCGATATCCTCATCCAAACAATTGGCGTGCACCTGTAATATAAAAGGAGAAATGAAGAATGTCTTATATATTAAGTCGTAAATGATCGGTTGAGAATGTCACATCATAATTAATGATGTGTAAAACGTTGTCGTCGTAAAATATATTTTCTAATGTATTTATGAAAAATGATATGGAGGTTTGAATGAATGAAACATGTTTTTATTATAATAGCTAAATGACAGGGTCGCGTAAGGCGGTTGGGTTTTTCGTATGTGACTCTGTTACACACGTTGATAAAAAAAAAGTTTTATGTCTCGCACGTTACGGACTACGATGTAAAGTCATAACGTGTCACACATTAAAATACCGAGATATGTAACCATACTCAGATTTAAGAATGATAATTAAGTCAAGTCGTAAACATGTCAGATGAGAAGCCAAACGTAAAATCTAAAAAAACAATAAAAGCTAAACAAATAAAGACTTTGTGTGAGATTTGAAAAACACCGACGCCTACCACTAAACCAGTCCACTTTGTATATATATTAGTTGTTAGACAATGTATACATAAGAAGATTACGTAAAAATGAAAAAAAAACGTCCAGTGTAGGTTTTAGACCTGAGACGTTGGGAGCCTTACACGTGGAGCGCAACCAACAAATATTCCAGGAATATTAAAAAAAACAAAGGTTTTGCACAAATGCGGTGGTGATACATGACTGGCGGTGACCAGAGTCACATGTGACCTTACACTTTAGTAGTATACTAATACCATAATCAGGTTGCGTGATGCGACGACTGGATCTTAGTACTTTAGTAGCCACATTTTGATTTCGATATGCGTTGCGGCGAGGTTTTGCATTTGCGACTTAACCACGCACGTTGATTTTTTTTTCCTAAAGTGTAAATATGCAAAGTTAAAATGATAATTATGTCAAAGTCAATGGTGGAGGTTAAAACTTACTTAAACTTGGGGAGTAGACTTCTAAGTTCTAAATTTAGAAACTCACAATGCAAAATCTCGTGGAAAAAATAACCCCTAACTTAATAGGGGAATACGAATGAGTTATTTCATTATCTTGAACATTGAAGTGTAATATTATTGTTCTCTAGCTTTACTATTTGTGAAAGAATATTACATATTCCTTTATTCTTCAAACTAGTTATACGAACGGGTCGCGCGATACAGTAGATGGGCCTCGCATACGTGAATCTGTCACACACTTTAAAAAAAGTGTAACGGTACATTATGATGTAAAGTCATAATGCGTGATATTAGTCTATTAGAAGACGAGTATATATTCAGACTTATATGTCAAAACGATAATAAAGTCAAAGTCGTAAATATGTCAAAATAGAGTATGAGTGTCAAAGTTAAGTTGGGGATCAAAAGCGTAAAATTTTCAAATTATGCAGACTAATTAAAAAACTTGAGTTGAGTAAATAATTGTAATTTGCAAGGTCGGGTCAAACCCGACCTTGTAAATTACAATTATACACATTATATCATAAACATGGTAGATTTATGAAGATTCAAACAAGTGCTTTGTGTAACATTTCTAAAACCTTCGTGTGTTTTAGGATGCAAAGAGAAGTTCATATAGGATTATCGTCCCTCATATAATTTAGAGTTTCTTACGAAAAAAACTTTAAAGTTTTAGTTGTACTACCATTACACTCAACATAATAATTGTCCAACATATAAAAAAGTGTCCTTATCGTTTTCCAATACTCAAACTAGTTCGAAAATTTATCGTTCTCCTCACACGTAAGTAATATACAGCATATATAAATTTACACGACATATGTAAAGAATGTGTATGATAATGTTGCTTGTAAAATGCGTTTGTGAGAATATGTTGTAGAAAATTTAATATGATGTGCCAACTAAACTTGCATTTGAGAATAATTACATTCAGTACACAAACAAATACGCTTGGCATGAAAATATATAACAAGGTTGAATCCAATAAATTATAGCAATTGGCTATTAGCCAATTTACAATACACCAAAATAAGAATAACGAATGAAAAGAAAAACCAAAATAGATAAAGTTTTACGCTTTTTTATAGGCAAATTGGCTTAAAATAATCTCAACTAACATATATTATCTGATAACAATCTCAACTCACTTTATGCATTATAGTGGTCCAAAATCCAATTTTTTTGGTCTTGAGTGATCTGTCGTTAAGTAAACTTAAAGGCCATTAAATTTGTTTCGGATTTTTTCGAATTCCAAACCGATGTTTTTTGGATTTTTCTCGGGAAGAGGATATAAGTCAATTGATGTAAACTTTACCTCGTGCTAGTGTTCAAATGACGAAACAGTCTTCAATCGGGTGTTCAAACCCTAACGGTGCTTCAATCAAATGTTAAAATTAAATCACTGTGACACCCCGCCCGGCGGCGGAAAACACCAGGCGCGTCAAGAGAATTGGATATCAATAGTAACCAAAGCACATGGTAATTATTTATTAAGCCCAAATAATAATTAATACGTTTGGAACAAGAGTCTTAAATAGAACAATAAAAGTAACAAAAAAAAAACAGAAACAATAATTGCAATTATATTTATTATTTAACTAGGTCCAAGGCAATCTTATGTCTTGACAAAGCAGCAAAATAATATCAAGCATCACCTGAAATATGTAAAAATAAAGTTAGCTAATTAAAGCTAGTGAGTAAACCACAATTGATACATAATAATAAAGAAATCCGAGATCATCATAATATGCTGCGCAATCTTACATGCATAGCTATTTCATATCATTCTCGACCATGACACCTTGAACACACATTGAACATATTGAACACACATTGAACACCATCATTGTATAGCAACTTGTAATCATTTGTCATGAGGAACCAACTCATGTTATTAATTAAAGATAACTTTTTAGCAATCGTCACGTAACCGTCTCGATATAAGTTATCAATAATTAGTTTAGCAACTTAGGGACATAGCAACTTGTATCATCGTATAGCAACTTGTAACATAGTAACTTGTAACATTGAAATTTGAATGGCCGGGTTTAAATCACCTGTTTTGAAATAATTGCAGGTGGGTTTGTCAAACCATTAGCGCTAACATTGTACCGGTGGGATTACTAAGTAACAATACTACTTTAAACTACCACATATTTCAGCCCCAAAATGTAGAGTAAAAGTAAAAAGGGGAGTGATTTTACTCACCTTGAAATGCAATAGATAACCGAAATAGAAACGTAACAATAACGAACCGAGGGTTGCCCAAATATTAGTATCACCTAATTAATTGGGAAAAACCCTAACTTAGAAACGAAACAATAATATAGCAACAAGAATCAAAACTAGAAAATCTAGGGTTTCGGATTTGGGATTTTAGGGTTTTCAATTACAAATTGAAAATTAGGGTTTTAAATTGTAATTTAAGAATTAGGGTTTTGAAATATAATTTGGGAAAATTATACGATATAGTATTTTCGTATTGAATACATTTTATACGAACCTATTTTTATTTTTCTTGAATTAGTATTTGTAACAAATACTTATAGACACGAACTATTATTTATATTTATGTGTAATTACAAGTTTTTATGCTTTTAAAAATATATTTAACTTAATATGCTATTTAGATTATTAGAAAAGTATAGTTTAATGTTTAAAATGGCGAAGATGTGATAATTAAAAAAAAGAAGGCAGTGGGACTCGAACCCGGGCTCAACACGTTCACAGCCCACATACATTCCACTGGACCAGAAGCATTTTTTTGTTACATGTTTCGATTTTTAAATCTTTTATTCTTTCACAACCAAACATCCACATTTTTCAATATGAGCCCTAGAAACAAATCCATCCAATTGAATCCGAATCTGTTAATCATACTCAAATCGATCATAGGGCTTTTAATCCCCATGATCTCACGAACATTTTGATATAAGAAACTTACTTGTTGATGATGATTTGATGTGGTTTCGAGTGGAGACAAGGTGTCGACTGTTTTGGTTAAAATCGTGTGAAATCTGGAATGAATGAGTTGAAATGGATGGATTATGAAGATAGATATGATCAAGAGGATTCAAATGAAGCCAGAAATTACCTGAATTGATGACCGGAAGGTGAAACCCAACTAAGTCGCCGGAAATATAAATGGTTCGATCGATTGTTAGCTTTGCAGGAAAAAAAAGAAGCTGTTTAGATGCTGAAAAAAAAGTTAGTCGAGTGATTAGGTTGGTATGGAATAACTTAATTGTCGATTACGGGCTAAATTACGGAAAATAATATTTCGAATTGAAATCTCAATTAATCCGCGCGTTAATTCCGGCTGTAATACGCGTTTTGTTGATTAGGAAAGGTTCGAAAGTAGATAGAGAATTGATTTGGAAAGTTTCGGTGGATTGAAATAGATAAAAACGCGTCAAAAATGGCCTTGCCGGAATTCTGGGGCTTGGCCGGAAAGTTGAATGCCGGAGAAACGTGATCATGGAACAAGAAGGCATCTTTGTTGTGATTTAATTAAAAATTTACAATTTGCCCCCTTAGGTTTTATATATTTATTATTTTTTAGCTAAAACTTTTAATACAAGTTTCATAAGTGACATATTTAACCCAAAGTTAAAATATATATTTGTTTTAACTAACTAGCTTAACCGAGTTAGCTCGTAACGTTTATATAATTGACGTTTTTGAATGATTATATTGCGGTTGACGTTAAATAACTATTTTGAGACTTAATACTATTTATCTTTAAAACCTTTATTAAATTTCTTTTATAACATACTCTTATACACTTTTGAGATTTAATTATTCTATTTAGTAAACGTTAGATAATACTTTAGTCATTTTATTGCAAACGATATAACATTGAATTCTGACATATTTAAATATTTTATTAATAACGAAGCGTTACATTTTAAAGAAATAACTACGATTACAATTAAAACTAGAAAGTCTCGGGTTCGAGTCGGGCGTTCGGATTTCGGGCTCGAGGCATATGTCACAATCACTTGGAATACTAATTGGATGTGAGGTTTACATCAATTGACTCGTATCCAACTCCGGATTAAAATCCCAAAATAACCAGTTTAAAATTTGAAAAAAATCAGAAAAAATTCACGTTCGTTAAGTACACTTAACGACAGACAACTGAAGCCCAAAAAAGTTGTATTTGAGACAACTGGATGGAATAAATTAAGTTGAGATTATTTTCGACCAATAGTGATAGTTGGGATTATTTTTAGCCAATTTGTTTTTATATTAAAAGATATTCATTTTCCCTATGTTTCTCGTGCTTTTTGGATCTTATTTTTAACCCATATGAAAAAGGAGAACGACTTGATTAGACCCACTGTAGCTAGAACTATTGGTAGTTTGCCATTGAATACTGAATCATTTCATTCTTTCTATACACATCATATTTCTGTATAGATCATTGTTTGTATAGTTATTTTCTTGTTTTTGCCTTTGAGTGTACATCTTGGATTTTCACTAGATTATCAAACGAAAAAGCAAAATTTAAGGTGTTTTTCAGTCACGTGGTTATGTATGAAAAAATCAAACTTGTGAATTAGAAAGATGTGAAAATATATTCGTTTGAGTTTGAAAGTTCACCACAACATGGACATAGATCAATTAGGATGAGCATTACGTGTTTTGCCATGACATATAAGGCTGGAAATCTATCTCTATCTTCTATCCCATCAACTAACGTGTTAACTTAATCGTACTCGGTTATTCAATTTATTTTCACTCCGTAATTAAGAGTCGTTTTTACAAATGACACCTGAAGATAAGAAGACCAAGAAACAAACAAACCATTGATATTTGAGGGGGTGAAAGTGTTAGTTTGGTAAAACATTAGATTAGACGCCGCCTCATGGACCCAAACTAGATTATAAACATCAAACAAGCCCTAAAACCAACCACGATCCCCAATTTTATCACAACCAGGACCAGATGTATACTTGATTTCGCTTTCGATCTGTTCGCGCTTGATTGTTCCTTCATTTTTCGTCAATTTCTTCCACCGCATAGATCCCAGGTTTTTCTATTTCCTCTTCGTATAATCTTAGTTTTTGCTACATCAATTGAATCATCCAATTTGATCTTCGCGTATGTACGTGGTACCTAATATTATTAACCGATGACGGTTACTGAGTGCTAGAATTTCACGTTTATACGTTAATTCTTCTTATCCGATTATAAATATTAAACCTTGTATGTTGGATTAGAAATAACAAACCCTAGCAATTCAAGTAGGTTATAACTGTTCTAGATGCCGTGTTTTGCAACTTTTGTCTATATCTAGAGTTATGAATGATAACTTTTATGACTAGTTTTGACATGATAACTAGTTAATTATGTTCTTACAGATGCACTCATGGTGTAAAATGTGATGATTTTATGCTTGTTGAATTCAGTAGTTTGCTGAATAGATTGGATGTTTATTTTGAGTATTTGGTTTATTAATTTGCTATTTCTACAAATTATGTTGTTTTGATGCTTTCACAAATACATGCTTAGCTATGTGTTTACTGCAATATGATTGTATATTCTTGAAATTTTGTTTGAATATTTTGAATTGTTATTTTACTGGTAATAGCAGTATTAATTTCGTTGTTGTTTTTCTGTGCAGCTTTTTTGTCAAGATGGCAGCTTTGAAGGAAATTTTGCCACCTGCAAAATCATCAGCTGCAACCTTCTATGATCACTCGAGTGACCCGTGGTTTAAGCAAAGATACAGTGCCACAACAGAAGAAGAAAAGGCTGAGATTATTAAAACCAATCCCATACCGGTATACAATACTGCTGAAAGATTGAAATATCGGCCATCAAAACCACATGATTTTGGTGATGGTGGAGCATTTCCTGAGATTCATTATGCACAATATCCACTTGATATGGGTAGGAAAAAGGATTCAAATTCTGGTCCGAAGACGTTACCTGTTACTGTTGATGATCGTGGTAATTTAACTTTTGATGCTATCGTGAAACAAAATGAAAATTCTAAGAAGATTGTTTATTCACAGCATAGAGATCTTATTCCCAAGATTCTGAAAGATGACGAGGAAGAACACGAAGATGATGAAAAACAGAAGGAGATTGAGAAAACCACACAACAAACAAAAGAAGCTCTTGAGAAGATTGTGAATGTGAGACTAAGTGCTGCACAGCCTAAAAACGTTCAAACTCAATCTCAAGATTCCAAATTTATTAAGTACAAACCGTCACAACAGTCGGCTGCTTTTAATTCAGGTGCAAAGGAAAGGATTATTAGGATGGTAGAAATGCCTGTTGATCCGTTAGAGCCTCCAAAGTTTAAACACAAGCGTGTCCCCAAAGCTAACGGGTCACCACCTGTCCCAGTCATGCACTCCCCGCCACGACCAGTTACAGTTAAAGACCAACAAGATTGGAAAATTCCGCCATGTATTTCTAACTGGAAAAATCCTAAAGGGTACACAATTCCACTTGATAAACGTTTAGCTGCTGATGGCAGAGGGCTTCAAGAGGTCCAAATTAATGATAATTTTGCAAAGCTTTCAGAAGCTTTATATGTAGCTGAACAACAGGCCCGTGAAGCGGTTTCTATGAGGTCCAAAGTTCAGAAGGAAATGATGATGAAAGAAAAAGAAAGAAAAGAGCAGGAATTGCGTGCCTTAGCTCAAAAAGCCCGATCTGAAAGGACTGGTACCGGACCCACTGTTGGAGCTGGTTTGGGATCAGGTTCATTTGCACATGATGCAAGCATGATGGATACCGATGAACCAGCGAGACCTGAACATGAACCAAGGAATAAACGCGGGAATGATAGAGATTGGGATGCACCTAGAGAGTCGAAAGAGGAGAGAGAAGAGCGAATCCAGAGGGAGAAAATTCGGGAAGAAAGACGTAGAGAACGGGAGAGAGAAAGGCGGTTGGAAGCTAAAGATGCAGCCATGGGGAAAAAGAGTAAGATCACCCGAGACCGTGACCGTGACATTAGTGAAAAAGTGGCTTTGGGTATGGCATCTGCTGGAGCAGGCCGTGGCGGTGAAGTGATGTACGACCAACGTTTATTCAATCAAGAAAAGGGAATGGACTCTGGTTTTGCAACTGATGATCAGTACAATGTTTATGACAAGGGTTTGTTTACCGCGCAACCTACACTGTCCACGTTATACAGACCAAAGAAGGATGCTGATGATGAGATGTATGGTGGAGCTGATGAGCAGCTTGAGAAGATTATGAAGACTGACAGGTTCAAACCCGATAAAGGGTTCACAGGTGTTGGTGAGAAGAGTGGTCCTAGAGATAGACCGGTTGAGTTTGAGAGGGAAGAAGCAGAAGAAGCTGACCCGTTTGGTCTGGACCAGTTTATAACACAGGTTAAGGGAGGGAAGAAACCACTTGATAAAATAGGTAGTGGTGGGACCATGCGAGCGAGTGGTGGGGGGTCACGAGATGGGTATGAAGGGTCTGGTAGGACTCGTATTGGATTCGAAAAGGGGCGTTAGTTCAAGTGGGTTGAAGTGTTGGTTGCTGGTTTGTTAATTTTGTTTAATTGGTTGTGGAAGTAAACTATTAAGACTATCAACTTGTTACTTTCAAAAAACCAGTCTGTTTTCTGAATGTATTGTTTGTATGTGAACTGGGTTCCAAATTATTCAAGGCTTATCGCCTTGTTACTTTTTATTACGGTTCTTGATGAAAGTCGCCTATCATGTCTCACTTCGTTTGTTGTAATTTAGAACTTATAGAAACGTACGTACGTTAGGCAGTGATTTATAACCATCTCTATTTAGATTGCTAATCTGAGCTGAAGTCAAAAAACTCTTATCGTGTCTCACGTTGTAGCAATTTATAATCTTCACGTTTACTGTCTTACTCTATACAATAATAATAAATCATCTTTTTAAGAGAATTGATTAGACGTGACTATTAAGATCCTGTAAGTTTTCGAGCAACCGATTCTCATACTTCAGAGAAAATAAAAACAACAGTACATTTGCAGCAGACAGGCCAAATATAAAGTAACAATTGCACAAAAAGTGATCTCTTTTTCACGCTTGAAGTTCATTCAACTTATGACGACAGTCATTGCACATTTCTATGTATGATTCGACAGGAATTATACAAACTGATCATGGGAAACCATCCAGCAAGATAATATCAAGTAATAAATTGCTGACGGATTTAAATAAAAACTTCCAGCAAGATAATAGTGTTCCTGAAAGCTTATAATCTTTATGCGAACACTTCTGAATCGATTTGCTCAATATTTGGAAAGATTTGTTTTAGAGTTGTCAAATAGTCCGACGACTTGGCCTGCAAAATATATATAAAAAAAGTCGGGTGAGTTGGGTTACGAAGATCTAGCAGGACCAAACACTAATAAACCATTTCATGAAGGGGTAGTTGTGGAACTAGCAACTTCCTTTCACAAATTTAACAACAATAGTACCATATTATGTAAATTACCAGAAACAATAACATAGTTTTTACTTTTTACCAAAAAGAAACAGCTGTAAAAAATATTATACATTTATACGCAAAAGTCAGTGGTTAAAAAGTTTAAGAAATTAGGGTGAAATGCAGGTGAAATTACAAAATAACCATATTACAAGAAGCCTATAAACGTTCCTTCAAGTTCATCGAGCACTAAAAGACATGGCTAGTCATTTTCTTAATAAGAACGGAACCACATAATATTACTGGCACTATTCATATATCATAACAAAGTAATTATAAAGACTACCAAAATGACTGCATATTCCCATCCTAGTCCCAATTACCTTACCTACCTAAAATTACTAGTAATCCTTAACACTATTAGTCAAATAAATACACACGCATCCATTTTAAATCTATTACACACTCTAATCATATCATGTCAGCACTGCGTGCAAGTGTTTATGCGGTCCTCACATACCACGACTAAGTACTAATTATTAGTATATTTGATGCTGGAAAAGTAAAAAGTAGATTATACATGTTATTTTATGGTACTATCAAAGTAAGAAGACGAAAAGTATATAGTCGGATATATACGTCAACTGATAAATTAAAATAAGTAACTTCTTTTCATAATATTTGCAGCCTAGTATGAAAAAAATGTGAGTAGTCTTATGTAAAAAGAACATGATAATGACAAGATTGTCATTTAAGATCATACTCAATATATTATCTGGCAAGAAAGGGTTAACAAGATTATCAATTGAGTTTTTGGATAAAGTTCATAAAGAGAGGTTCTTATGCTCATCTACTTAGTTCGGGGTGAAAGAACTGTTTTCAATATGTAGTTTTTATTAAGCTAATTATCTGCTTGCACAACACGCCCTTAATTTTGAAGCGTATTTTAGATCTCTAATAAAAAAAGCAACTAATCATGTTTTATGTAGAACCCTTAATTCTGAAGTATGAAAGATATGCTCACACAAGGATTGTGTTCAAGGTAGATGGTGGTGAGCTTCTCTCTAAAACCAGAAACCGCCTCGGAAATGCCATCTAATGATGCTAGTTGGTTGTCATTGAACCATAGATCTTCTAAGCTACACATAAATTAAAAATTAAGAAATACAGTTTACACAAAAACAAATATTACGAGAGATTAGAAAGTTGGTCAAAGAATTCATGTATGCATACCATGTTAGTTTCTCAATGTCCTCAATTGCAGCAAGCTTGTTTGAAGATACATCCAAAACCTTAAGATTGACCAAGGTTGACAACCCTTCCATTTTTGTAATACCATTGTGGCTCAGGTATAACTCTACTAAGGATGTACATTCCTAAAGAATAGAGAGTAAAAAATCATTAGAAATTAAAAGTGGCAGGATCGGATCGGTGTAATAAAGAGATCAAAACGTTTTGTAGTTAGACAAACTACTTTCAAGCACGGGTCAAAACATGCCGGGTTTGGTTAGCCTACAAATAAATAATGCATTCATTATAGATTTTGGGAGACTTTCAACCCACTTGACACATTTGGAACATTCCCTTAGCTAACTTTTTTATTTGTTACATTTGAGATAGAGAAAAACAACCCATAACATTCATAAATATATGAATTTAACTACCACAATTGGCACCTTTAGCATGAACTGTAGCACTGGTCATTTTAGTAGATAAGCCATATAAAAGGTTTTAGTTCAAAATTATATAAAATTGTTACCTCTAAACCTTTCATAGAAGTTAGCCGATTGCTTTGCAAACTGAGTTTCTTAATACATTTTAATCCACATAAGTTGATGGATTTTATTCGATTGCGACCCAACCACAGCTCTTGTAACTTTGTCAAATTCTGCATATTCTCCATCACCTAAACGAGCAAGATTTTAGCAAGTATTCAAGTCCAAGTAACAAATACTTCATATTTAAAAATCTACAAAACTTCTGGCAATCAACCAAATAAAATCGGTCTCTCAGTATAAGACTTCAGAGAAAAATCTTCACCCGTAATTTGTTGGAACCAAGTTCAAGAATTTGCAGTTCATGAAAGTGCTCAATCTCCTCAATTTTAGCAACTTCATTTTTAGAAACATAGAGCTCCTTTAGTGTGGTTGACGCCTTGGATAATCCACTCATTGATGATATTTCATTAAAAGAAACATCAAACACCAAAAGGTTTTTAAATATGCTAACATCAGGAATAATCTTCAGCTGGTTATCCCTGAAAACTAACTCCTGCACAAACAGATCAAATAATAATCAAACTGTTACGTGTCAGATAAACCGATAAACAAACCTGCGACCACAAAATATTGTATCCATACAGAATAAGAGAACTTGTGAGGTCCACAATCCATGACTCATATTTTCAAGTATAACCATACTAAAACTAGTTTAAACTACCAACTGCCATACAAACACACATTAAACATAATACAATTTAGAAAACTTACTATTTAGTAAAAGAGGTCACATGCATATCTAATTCTAGAACATATACATATCTGATATCACTAGTTTAATCTAAAGTTATCATATCGATTGAGCAAAAAAACAACTTTTGATCGGGAACATTCAGTTTAAACATTATCAATCAAAAGTATGTAAAATCAAAAGGAAGTAAGAGATAAACATGCCTCAAGGCCAGAAATGCCGGTCCAGTGAGAAATCGGCTCGACACCGGCATCGTTGAATAGATTTTGTCGAAAAGAAAGCTTTTTGAGATTAGATAGATTAGATATACGCGAATCCAGCTTATTCAGTCGATTGGCAGTTAAATCAATCTCGATGAGGGTCGGTGGGAGCTCGATTGAGTCGAGATCATGGAGCTGGTAGCTGCTAGCATCGAGGATGGTCATCGGTGTGGATTCAATAGTGTTTTTATCGACGATCATCGGATCGTTGGCAGTTGTTGTTGGTTCCATTCGCAGTGCATTAAGAAAACCCTAGAAACAATGGAAAAACGAAGGGAATTGGATAACACTTGAAAATTTCTAAAACTTAATATTTTAGAGTTAATTTTTTTTTATTTTTTTTGCGTTTAGGACTAAACCGTACATATTAATTTTGACGTTTTATATCTATATAATTCAGAAACATCATGAATGAGTAAATCCACTTACCGTAGGAAACTCTATTGAGTATGGATTAGAACATCAGACTTTTATATTCTATCCACTACGCTCATGTCGCTGGACCAGAAAGTCAATTGATTTAAAGTTAACTAAATTTAACAACTGTGGTATGTACGTGAAATTGTGAAAAATAATAATGTGGAAACATTATCGTTGACACATGTATTTATGAAGATGTTGATGAAATACGTAACTTTATGTAAGAAAAAAGAATCGCGAAAGTTATCGATAACATTGGAATCCTTGTAGATTTTTAGTCAAATGAGGAACAACTAAAACATCTTTAAAAGTGATATTGTTATTGAGTTTGATTTTACTAACAGTAGAAACTTGAAGGGAGTGCTATCACCGAAGGTAATTGAATCATCCTTAACCGTTTAAGATATGTTGTGAACATTGCTAGGAGATGGTGTCATATGACTTGTGGCACTGACCATGAAAAGATTTCGCTATATTTGATTCAAATATTATAGACTGAGATGCATATAAGATAAATTGGGGCATTGGGTAGCATATTGTCTGGGAGTGCAACATAATTGGCAGTGTTGTAGTATGCGACCACAACCACTATTAGAAATGTTATAAGAGACACTATGGTTCATAATCAGGTTAGGGTTTAATATGCAAATCGGTTTTTCACCTGGTTTAAAAAACCCAGCTATTTTTGTTTACAAAATAAAACGGTTTTTATAAGCCCCATTTCAGTTTAGGGATTTCATATCTAACCCAGTTCTTTACATTGATCTTTTTTTTATTTTATAAAAACTCTATGTATTTGAATGCTTTCAAATTAAAGAGTAAATTGCAATTTGATCATGTGTTTTGATACCATTAACAGTTTCAGTCTCATCTTAACAGTTCTGGTCATTGTGATTTTATTTTTTTAACATAAATGGTCCTGAACATTGACTTCATCCAATTTTATGTTAAATCTCTATCACGCGCCCAACATTTTAGGGGTAAAAATGTCATTTCTCCTCCACTTTTATCTGGGTCATCATGTAGGTTAACATTTTTATTCAGTCATAGTCGTATATCAAAAAGAGTGAGAGAAATCACATTTTTACTTCGCATGTGAGGTAGACTTAACATGAAGGGGTGGATTTGATTTATCCATATATGATGGTTTGTGGGTGGGGTGGGGGTGGGGTAGTTTGATGGTTAACATATGTGAGAAGCCATGGAGAGACATGGTGTAATCAGTAATAAGATGAAGAACATCCCATGGTGAAAGAAGAGAAGGAAGATGATAAAGGAAGAAGAAGAACCCGAGGGGGTGGAGGGAGAGATGATAGGCTGAAAGGAAGGTCAAGGAATCGATTTTAGGATAATGATATCATATTGATTGTAGTAATTGCATGCCAAAAAACTTGGATGCTTGAAGAAATAATACTAGCAAACTTTATCTAACAAATATAAAAGAAACCACCACCCGTGTGTCGTGATGAGATCAAGATAAAATTTAAAACTTTAGCTTAAAAACGAAATCGTTAAGAACTCTGAGTCGGAAACTTAATTCAAATAAGCATGTTGTAACTGAAAAAAAACATTGATAACAATAAACACGTAGAAACTTGAATTTTATTAAACATGATATATATTTTAAAAGTTCGATTACATGACAACGTTCCGATGAGTCAAAACATAAGGTATTTAAAATCCTTTGCATAACCTAATCGTGAATTTGATTCGGGTCCAAAATCATATTTTATTTGTTTCGTATCAGACTGTTAAATAGGATCTTTGAACAGCGATTAACCATCATTAAACATTTTTAACACAAACATTTTCTAAATTGTTTAGGCCCAGCCCAATAAGAAAGCAATTGTGAATAACTGACTTTCATCATAATCTACTAATCTAGGCTTCAACTTTGGGCTCATATTGATGTCAATACAAGTATACTAATACAACTGTACAAACCAACTCCAAGCTTTCAAGCCGATACACCAACTGTCTACACACATGGCCGTAAACGAATTCAACGAGAGGACTTCAATGAAAAACTTCAAGATGTTAGCTATGGGACAAAATCCGTAACTTTTCACAGAAATAATAAAGAGTAAGATTGTTTTGTTTCTAAATGACTCAATTCATATTTGAGTAATTTGACTGATTATAAAGAACATTTGTAATGTACTCTATTCTTAACTTAAATTTGCATTTGATTCTTGTTAGGCTCAACATGAAATCTGATTAAACTTGATAAGAAACTAAAAAAATGCGTTTTTTCGAGATACATTTTAATACGACTATTTATATATAAGAATTTGCCATTCATGAGGAAGGTTCCCCTATAAAATAAATTTTGCCTAAAAAATGCGAAAAGTACGTGATATTTAGAAACATTAAAACCGGATCAAATGAATTCTGATTGAATTCATTCTTACTGCGCCAGGATTTTTGGCCCGGGGGACCAAAGTTAAAAAAAACTCATTAATTTTTTTATAATGCTTTGTTTCAGGGGGCCAAACTCAATATATATATAAAAAAAATCAACAACCGATCAACAAAACAACACTTTGGGTGGAAAAAACTGGGGTGACCCAGACCCTCCTTGGTCCCTTCTATGCCTCGCCAATGGTTAGAACCGTGTCGTCAAACCCCCCGCCCCCACTCCACCCCACCCCCAAATACCTAAGATCCAATCATCTTTATCCATTCATTTGGACGAAAAATTTGCCATTCTAATTATAATGTACTACGTACTAAAGTGATCGAGGACCCAAAATAATAATAAAAAGAAGTGGGAAATTAAACAAAAGAAAATATAACTTTAATGAGTAGTTAAACACTTGAAAAGGATAGAAAGCCTCATTGTCTTGAATTATTAATAACGGATTGATGTCCCCTAACCATAATGATGCTGATTAATTGCTTTACTTTTCATGATTATTTATCTGTCATTTTTCTAGATATTAGATTTAATATATAGACAACCCTATATATGTGTACAAAACAAAATATCTCAAATACTAACATTTTGTCTAGTATTATGAAATATCGATCTTCATTCGTTATTTATACATGTTGATGCTTGATTTTTAAACCAAGTTGCAAATATTTAATAATTTGTGGACTTAAGAAAAGGTTATAAATAATGACACTTTTTTAAGGTCGTTTTCAAGTACCTTTCCACAGGGAGATTTGTATACATGTCTCATTTGTTGATTCTATCTTTATAATTTCGTTCCAACAACAAGGAAACAAACAAGTCAATTCAGGAAGCTATTTAAAAAAACTACATTTCAATTCAAGATTACAATCAATTCAACGATAACAAAAAGCGATATATATGGTCGTATTTTAATATGTAACAAGTTTTAAATAAATAAAATTTATAACAATGTAACTAGATTATTACATGATCACCTTGTATGTCCAACGTAAACAAATACAAGTTTTTTTGTTGTTGTTGTTGTAACTTTCAACTTGAAAGTAACGTTATAAACACACATCTTTTGTTCCATTATCAAAAGCTAAAGTATCATTATGTTTGTTCTTAACTTTTTTTTATTATTTTTTTAGAACGATAAATTATCTTATTTCTACTCTAAATTAAACTTCAAATATATACATTTGCTTAGAGAAAATTGAGTGAAAATTAATGTTTGTGAGTTGAAGCAAAAACAGTGCTTAATATCATTACTAAAAAATATTTACAAATAATTGAATATAATGGTTATAACATTTTTTTAAAGTGGTAACTTTGTAAAATAATAATCAAATTTTGAAAGTTTTCTAATTAAGTCACTTAAGTTTAAAAACTGTTTCAATTAAGTCATTCAACTTTCATATTTTATTTTAATTAACGGGTTTACCATGCTTTAATTTTAGCTATTCTTTTTCATGTTTCAATTATAAAGTTTTTTTTATGCTGATGTGAAGTTGTGACATGAACTTTAATTATAATTACCCTCACATTTTCACCTTCATTTCTTTTTTAACATCAAAAGTTTCGATGATGACTCGACTTGAAGATTAAGTTACCCAATTTGAAAAAGATATGCATGGGTGACTTAATTATAACAGTTTTGAAACTTGGTTGTTATTTTGTAAAAATTCCCTTTTTTAAAATATATATTTTTCTTTAACATGTGTGTAATACACATGTATAAAACTAGTCATGTAATTATATACTAATTAACCTAACATTTAACTTGATGGAAAAGAATACGTGGGGACTATTAACTATATATAACAAAGCAATGCATGCATCTTTTGGTTTTGCTTATAGAGGAGGCAAAGTGAAGTTTCTAACTTTTAAGTAAACAAACAATTACGCACAAACACAATCATCACTAAAAGGTAAAGCATTAATCCAACTCAAAGTATATACTACAAGTTTAATATCCGCGTGTTTGTAGAATTATGGGCCATTCCATTCACTGCGGGTTAGGTTTAACTTGCAAACGACTTTATGGATGCGAGTAAACATATGAGGACACGGCTTCATTCACTTAAAGACGGGTGGCGAGTTAAACCTATGCCGCAGATTCTAAGGGTTATACTCATTTTAAACCAAAACCATTCATTCTTTGGTTTATATTTTGAACGGTCCAAGTCATTATTTGGTAAAAAGCTGTACAATGCCTCAGTACAAATGATCAGAAAATACCGTACGTTGCCTCGTACACTGCAAGATTGCCACGTGTCCGCTACTTTTATGATCAACCAGAACACTAATGATTAAAGGCAGAGCAGTTGTTATATTCCTACTTGTACGCTATGCATTGAAATGTATTAATTACTCTACTAGGGCACTAGTTTAGTATATTAATTAATTCAACAACCAAACGCAAAAAACGTGAGTACGCACACCCTCCTCAACAACCACAACATATGTCAGATAATATAAGTTACCACTAGTATATTCATAGTACTGTTAAAAAAATTGGGTTAATAATACATCGGGTGTGGGTCCTTGAGTGGACCAGGTCAAATGATTTCACTTATCATGTCTTTTTAATCTTTTAGAAAAGGTTTTAGTGAATTAATCACAAGTTAAAGAGATAGAAAAATGAATTTAATGATATACTTTAAAACGAAGTAAAAGTACTATTAGTTATTTGGGGCATTTACATATATCCCCTTCTTA
Organism: Tagetes erecta; assembly: GCA_030867185.1. Classification (NCBI taxonomy): domain Eukaryota; kingdom Viridiplantae; phylum Streptophyta; class Magnoliopsida; order Asterales; family Asteraceae; genus Tagetes; species Tagetes erecta. The sequence goes on from CM061492.1 coordinate 4,879,588, forward strand.
AGATCATTTATTACGTATTTACCCATTCCTAAATTCAATTACATATTTCCCCTTCCTAAACCATATATATTACATATTTACCCAATTTCTTTAAAATAGCCTTTTGATTTACTATTTTACCCTTAATGATCTTCATAAATATTTTTTTATATTTTCTTATGGTTTGTGTAAAAGAAGGGGTAAATGAGTAATTTATTATGTCAAAGGGGATATATGTAATTAAACTTTAGGCTTGGGTAAATATGTAATTGATGAACTTAGGAAGGGGAAATATGTAAAAAAACCTAGTTATTTTACTTGGTGAATTTTGAATGAAAACGAAAAATTTAGAATGATTTATAAATAACTATCTAGACAAAATTTGTAACTAAATGGTAGAGATTATCTTTGCATGTGTGGAAACTGGATATGATGATTTGTTTTATGAGATTTAAAAAGAATAATGCTTTTGATTGAGTGATTGATCCTGCATGTTTGTAGCACGAAGCTGAAAATCAAATGACATATAAATTGTATTGTATAGTGGGCAATAATCAATGTGTATTATATACAAATTTAAAATATCAAAATAAAAATCAACACTTGTCTCTAAAAACACACAGAAACCAGTGTCTGTCTGTCTGTTCTTACGTCTGTCCAATAAAAATACACCGTTGTTTTGATATAAAACACCCTCTCTAGGTTTATTTTTCATTTTAGGTAATAACGAATTAAAAGGCCTTATGGGCCCAAGTTTTAAATATTATTAGTCATGTAGATTGGACCTTCCTGTAAAATCTTATCTTCACATTAGGTGGGTTACTTTTTTTTTTTGAACGGCAAATTTATTATAAACTAACCCGACCACTAGCAAGACGCTAGGTTCGGAACATAAACAAAACCGACCATATTACACCACAGGACTATTACACCAATTTTGCCACCACACCTCAACATTTCTAGCCCTATACTTCATCCACAAATAACTGTTAACCATGATAGACTCGACAACCCGATCTACGATCGCCGATTTGAGGTGGGTTACTTATCTCTGACGAAATTATCATAAACCATACATTAAAATAAAACTTTCAGTAATAACATGTTATTTATTGTCTCACTGTACAATATCTCTCTCAAGTATATAACATGTCATTTATTGATCCAATTCCAACTTATTCGAGCTTTTATCAAGTAAGGTGACTAGGTGAGTTACAATATCAACAAACTACAATAACCTAAACTTCCTCCTAAATTCCTAACTACATTTTAAAAATACGAAGTTATTTTGGATTTAAATCAAGCTGCAACCACCATATAAAGTGTAACGGATGTCATTAAAAGTGTTTCAAATGCATCATCAATAAATGTACCAAACTCTTTGAATTGATTAAACGCCAAACCACCAATTTTGACATTACTAAGAAACAAACATCTTTTTCTTAATCTAAAGATTTTTTTTTAATTTACTGGAGGTCCATTGTGTAGTTTATGAGATATGAACTCCTAATATTTTATTCAGATAAATGCCGGATATTAATAGATCAAAAGACTATTTGTATTAGTTTGTTATGTAGAAGATGGTTTTTCTCTTAAAAAATGTGACTAGATATATAGACATTGAATTACATTTTAACATTTTGTTCATTGAAACTTGGAAATAAATTTTTACAACGTCACCTAGTAAACAACTAATAAATACTAATCAAGGGCGGTAGCAATCTCAGCAAGACTTGAGTTCAAGCCTGGTCCGTACATTCTCAACGCATCCTTAAAATCGAATTCAGACCTATAAACCACAAACCAAACAAATCATATAATTATTTATCATTCAATAACACGCATATATTTTTGTTTATAAACGGCCATAAAGAAAAACAAATAAAATTATTCTAAGAGAAGATCATTAGACTACTTTTAATGTAGTTGAAAATAATGTTTACATTTATATTCCATCTCAAATAAAAATTATTTTTTTGAACATATTATTTCACCACATTTTTTTTTCCTTATCCATCGTCTATATATATTCACCCCTTGTATGTGTACCCACCTGCAACTCTTTCTCTCTCTAAAATGGAGATCGAACACAGAACCCCATTAATGGCCAAAAACCTTTTATCACTGATCCGATCAATCATCTACATAATGAAGAAAGGGGTATCAAAAAACATACCCTGGTTCGAACTTCACATGCTTTTAAAACGCTCAACAAAACTCGCCGGAAAAGCCATCGGAAACCTTAACCTCGACCATCAAACACTCTCCTGCCGCCCTAACAATATCAAAACTACCTTCATTAATCCAGTTGAGTACGAGTTCAGTTGCAGCAACACCCCACTTTTCAACCCCAAACGTAAACATCAACGTCTCAAAACCCACAAGTACCTGGCCGGAAATGGTTATTTACACCGCCGTTCACATTCACATAAGCGTTATGATCTGACGGTTGATAGTGTTAAAAAGGCGTTTGATGATTTTAACAATTACGAGTCGCCGGAGAAGTCGCCGTTGACGGTGTTGGGGTTTGGGGGGAGTGGGAATGTACGGCAGTTACGGGTGACGGATTCGCCGTTTCCGGTGAATAATACGGAGGAGGATGTGATTCAGGTGGATAAAGCAGCGGAGAGGTTTATTAAGAGTTTTTATGAGGAATTGAAGCAGCAGAAGAACAGAGCCGCCGTGGAACCACCGTCGCCGTTGTGTTATCGCCGGTGGGGAAACGTCCGATGAGTGTGGTTTTATTATTTTAATGTTTCTTATGGTTTTTGATCTTTAACGGTTGTGACTTTTGGGTTTGAATAATGATGAAAGGTTTAGTTTTGATTATTGGTGATTTGTTGTATAGTTTGTATTTTGAGTTTTGTATGTATGTATGTGATCTGTGATCTCATTGTTGTTTTAACACAAATTTACTAGTAAATTAAAAGTCACTAGTCCGATAATAAAGCACAAAGATATTTTTATTTTATTTTTATAACGAAAGTTGATTCAACGAAAATAACATTAGACACCCTTAGTGCAACCGGAGTGGGTGTGGGGTGGACGCGGCCCCGAATCGGCCCCGCACGGGCACACCGCCCCACCCCCTTCGGCCCCGAATATCGGTGTCTCATTTTGGGTGTTTTCCCCGAGTCCCTCCCCGAATCCAATTGACCATATAAGGTGGGCCCATCCTCCAATTGTTACTTTTTGGGCTATTTTTTTGAGAAATAAAAAACTAGAAAATAATGTAGGGTGGTGTGGGGTGGATACCGGGTAATTTGGGGTGAATGTGGGGTGGAGTAAAAAGTGTGGGATGGTGTGGGGTGGTGAAATGTGGACTCCCCTCACCCTTATAATTTAGGTTCACTTCAACTTTTTATTTTTAAAGCCAAATTGATTATAGTTAAAAACTTATCAATCACCCGTTACATGATAAAAACTAACCATGTCATGTAAACTTTTGTGCTTGGAATCGAACAAAGTTTCCAAACTCCAATTGCCACAAAGTAAAATATATTAAATAAACAGACACAACTTATTCATCTAGTATAATTAGATCTCTTGATATTTTACTTTTAAGAATGAATGAGACGTAACTTATGGAAATCTTTCACCCTACCAATCATTGGTTAACGGTTAACACCCACCTCTTTGCTTTGAACCTGTCAAAACTCGCAAGCAATGGCAAAATTTGTGTGAAAATCGGAGTAAAAATGGCTCCCTTTTTTATAATAAATTCAGTTTAAATCCAAGCTACCTTAAGATATAGTTATGAAGCGGTTCCCAATTCCATGTAAATACCAATTTGACAACATTTGATGTACGAATTTGACGGCATTTGATGTTCTTCTTGATCACTCTTTGATTTGAAAACATAGTTTTCATACTTGTTCTCATCTCAATTTGAGTTTCAACTTATTGATCTAAATTTGAGGAACTACTCAGTAATTTCAATCAAGAAACTACTCACTAATTTCAATCTAAAAAAGATCACATGACTCTAAATTATTCGTGTTACAAATCAAATTCCTTGACAAAAACATTAAAAATAAACGATTCATATTTTTGTCTTTGTACATATATCTAAGTTTACATTGTATGCCTCGCTAAATCTGAAGTTCTAAAGTTCAAGCTTTGATCTTATTCTTTTTACGTTTTGTTCTTTGATTTTTTTCTTTTTACTTTTTACTTTTTGTACACACATTTCTAAAAGGTAAATCGGTTTTAAACAGTATTATTATCACCTCTTCGTTTCTACCGGTCCCAACTATCGAATTAACTGGTAACAGTTTCAATTTTTATCACTTTGGTAACTAATAGGTTATCGTTAAATTTTTTATAACGGCATTACTTTCTTTTGAATTCAAGACCGGTGTTTAGGGCTTTTGGTTGGAAGGAGAATACGAGTCGATTAAAGTTAAAGTTACCTCTGAACGGCGCTCCGAACAACAAAAATAGTGCATCCGACTGAAGCACCATTGGGTTTAAACACTCGATTGAAGCCTGTTTCGTCGTTCGGAGCGCCATTTTGAGGTAAATTTTACATCAATCGACTCATACTCTCCTTCCGATCAAAAGCCCTAGAATGTCGGTTCATAATTCGAAAAAAACCTAATGCTGTTAAAAAAAATCAACGACGATTTGTTGGTTTTCAAAGTAATAAAAGTTGGGACTGTTACCAACCAATTCGATGGTTGGGACCGGTAGATAATAAAAGGTGTTAGTGGAGCCTGTTTAAAACTAATGTGCATTTTTAAAATACTTATTTTCTAATATTTTAGCATTAGCTCATAATGTTACCAACGTAACGCATGTTATGAATACACATATGTTTTCGCGTCGTACGTGAACCCTTACATGTTAATATCACTAACGTAACACGTGTAATAGAGTCGCATACATGCAACCTCGCACATCAACTTTAAAAACTAATTTTTATAGTAGTAAATGAGAGTGTCACTGATGACACTCTTCTTTATGAATACACATATTTCGGAAATGGAAATTGTGGACCCTTTGTTTTAGAGGTGCCAAACCCTAACCTTACCCAACTTGTTTTACGGGCCGACCCTGCTTTTAATTGTGGTGCATTCCTCTTACGACTAAGCCTCAACCCTCCACGGCTCCACCTAACAATACTTTTGTATTTGTTTTTATACTTTTCTAGTTAAAAAGAAAAATAATTATAATTAGCTTGATTAAAAACTCTTTGTTTAGATTTGCTCAACTTGTTCCTTTAAAAACTTAATATCAAATATAAATTGACTATTTGAAATCTTCACTCTTTATGTTTGGTGTGTTTAAGACTGGTAGTTATAGTTGTCAAAAGGTTGTTGGGAATCTATTTGTTATAAATTGTTTATTTTATGAAACTTGATATATAGTTCAATTCCCTCTATGTAATTTCTAGAGATGAAACCGTAAACAGATTTAACAATCATTTATAATAAAAAAAAATGTAGAGCTTTTTTTCTCAATTTTCTGATTTGGGTTGTTTTCGAATTTTTTTGTTTAATTCATACCTGCCGTAATATATTTATTTCTTTAAGTAAATTAATTTGTTTATGATGTATAAAATGTCATCGCCAGTGGTCAATGATATGATCATTCAAAAATGGCTAATTTATGATGCATCACTTCTTTTAGATAATACTCTACGTGTCTGAATTGATTACATATCATTTTTATATGTATTGCTAGTTTTAGACAACCATGTGGTGTCCAATATTATTTCAATCGAACTATCATTTACTAACAACTTGACTAGTGACGCTTTAAACTTTGTCAACTTTTCTAAATCCTTATATCTCTAACAGAAACAACATTGATGTTGGGCCTTTTACTATGGGTCGGTGCACGTAAAATGAAGTTATATTTTTAGCCCACTAAGATGAGCCCAAGTTGTTTGCATCACGAGTTTAATAGGCCCAAGTTAGGTAGTCTAAAGTTGTCTATGAGCCCAACAAATAACTTCATGAAATCGGGTAGAAATGACAAATGTAGTATCATTAGTTTTGGTACGTACTATTTTGATTTTTTTAAATTGAATATATAACTTTTTAATACATCATATCAAAGAATTTACAATATGCTGGCAGCTTGGCAAGTAAACGATGACAGGCAGTGCCGCAACCCAATCAAGATTTTTAAACGTCTCAAAGATTGTTTAGCGTATTAGAAAATATACGAAACAAGTAAATAACTAAAATAAACTGAACCTAAATCCCAAGTTTCGACCCTTGGCTTCACTTGACAACCAACAAGATTAAGTCCAACAATTACGATAGATGAGTAGCGCTCCCTTCACGGAGCGTTAGAAGTCCCGTCAATTCCGTTAGCCATTTTCTTCTGTTATGCATTGTTTTTCGACAAGATTCTAATTTACTCAAACCATATTGATGTTCTTCATATCTACTTCACAAATCACAACCGTTCTTACCTTACATCATCAACCACGTAAACAACTTATGCCCTGGCATCAAGATTTTAAATCTTAAAGAAGCATTGTTTCTTTGAGTTAATTTGACCTACTTTATTTCATGCAATACCATAGCAATAGTTACTTGGAAGCGACTTCAACTACGTATCACCCATCAACCTATTATATGATTTTACTAGTTTAGTGCCCGCACTACGCTCGGGACACAACATTCAAGTGATGCTTTTAAGGATATTCATGAACGTTCCAATAAGTTTTAAAACAAAACCGTGGTAAACCGAAACACGAAATATATTTTTAAAAATTAAATTTTTAGTATAGCAATATTATACTCAAATTAATAGAATAAAATGCTTAGTTTTATAGTGTAGTTTATTTTTTTTAAATCCATATAAAAAAGTTATGTATATTTATAAAACACTAAGGTCTTTAATTGTATATTATTATTAATTTTATCCATAAGTTTCATTTTCACACCCTATCAAATATAAACCGACTCATGTACACCCCTTGTAGTAGAGGGTTAAAAGTATAAATACTTTTAAATTTTTCAGAATTATCCAAAATATTAGGGGACCAAAAATGTAATTAGTTCTATTATAATATATTTTATATATATTTTTTAAATAAAAAAATCATTATTATGAGATAAACTCTCAAATGATGCCACATAAGCCAAAAGCTTTAAAATTATGCCACATAAGCTTTTTTGGTTTTGCTATATTATATAAAGATTTAAGTAGCCTCTACTTCTACCCTTCACAGTTCACACTAGATGATTTGCTTTTTTTTTTGTTCAACTTTTTTTCTAAAAAACTACACTTTAAAGTTTAAAGAAGAAAACAAATAACTTCACTGACTTACATTATTTGATCTTTGAATTGAATTTAAAACAATACAGTAACTTCAATTGTCCGTTATACATACAAATGTGTTTCTTCCTCACAAATGACAAAACCCTCCCGGAGTTACACCGACGACGAGAGTATCATTTCCGGCTGTCAGATGATTGTATTGTGTCGTATTTTAATTTAATTAATCTATCAAAATGATAGCTGCTGCTGCTTCTTCTTCAACTGAATCAGTTCCTCTACCACCTTCAGTAGAACAACTGATAGCCAAAATATGCTCGGAAAAATGCACACCACCTCCTGACGTTTCTGCTCTCCGTTCACTCTCACGGATCACTGAAGCTTCAGCCATCGAAATTCTCAACATAATCTCTGCTTCCACTTCAATCCGTAATTTTTCGGGTTTCATTGTTCACATGACCAAGGACAAATCACTAACCGTTTCTTCACCTCATCACGCTCAGATTTTACCGCAGAAGCGATCGCCTCCTGTTTCTCCAAATCCTCAAAGTAATTTTTCCTTTTCATCAAATCATTTCGATTGTTACGTTTTGTTGCTGCGATTTAGGGTTTATGCATCTACTTTAGTGTTTAACATGTGGATACTTCATAATTGTTAATGTCAATGTTTAACTGTATATAGAAGTAGGATACTTAATGCAAAATTGGGGATATAACTTTAATGATACTTATTATCAGTGATACAGGTAGGAAGAAAGATTGATGTTGAAATGTTGAGTAAGAGATTAACAATCATGATATAAGAGATAGTTTATAGTTGCTAAATTGTGTTACTGTCTGGGGTGCAGGATTTGCACAATACCTTTCTCCAAATTCAAAGCATATTTCACCTGGTTCTAGTTTACGTCCGAGAACCATTCCAGACTACTTTCCTAGATCTCCGGATGACGGTTATGGTTCTTTGCTTTCGAAGAAAGTTGCATCGTTGCCATTTTCGGGTTCGAAGGATGTGATTCCTAACAATGCTGCTTCTCACTTGGCTGAATCTACAAAGGGCATAAACAGGGTCCAGAAACAACTTGTATTTTCAGCAGGTTGTGATTTGGATGATACAAATCATGGTGAAGTTAGTCAGCACTTGTTTGACTCTTCAAATACTGGCCATCATTTTTCTGTGGTCCAAAAGCAACGTATGCTCTCACCATGTTCAACCTCGGGTACGAAACCTAGCTACTTTCATGATACTTCAAATGCCACCCACAATGGTTCTCTAATTCTAGATCAGCGTAGCTTAACACCATGTGGGAGTATTGGTGTGCCCGAAAAAAGTCTTGCAATTAGTCATCAATCGTTACTTCTTGCTGAGCTCGAATTCAGGAAAATGTTCATAGTATATAGTTATGTAGGGAGGTTAGTAAATTTAATTCCAGGTTTTTATGTTTACTTTGTGTGCTTTTAAATCTGATTACTTAAATTTAGTCAAATTTGTGCACAGGAAAAAGCTTGATGATGTGGTATCTATTAAAGATGCCATTGAAATAAAGGATATGAAAACAATCACGATGTTTGATTTTGAAGCCATAATATGGGCCAAGTATGGTTGTCGATTTTGTGAACCATGTGATAGGGCAATGGTATTTAATATGTTATACCTCTTCATGATTTATGGATTAACATCAATGATAATATATACAAAGGCCTGCCCAAGTATTTTAAGGTTACATTAAGACCACCCAAATACCAAAGTTTCAAAACAACATTACATGTCATAATGTATTACAAAGTTTGCTTGACTGTCATAAACAAAATTAGATTAATACCTGGTGGGCTGGTGGCCTATAATGCTGTTTAATATTGAGTGACCTTTTAGTGAAACCTTTTCAATACGTGGATGACCTACACATACATTATCCAGTAGTACTATTATTACCTGATAGTGGAGAGTGGAGACATCAACAAAGGTTCATTTAATCAGATACGACCCAGTATTATAAATAATACAATGACAGGACAATTACATCAATGTTATTTGTATTTTTACTAATTCGTGGCCGGTATTTTAAATTTCATATTGCAGCATCTTGATTGGGATTCTGGAAAGACACATCTTTATCATTGCTATGTGAGTATTGATGGAACTTACCAGTTCAAGGTTTGTATTTTGCTCTTCCATAATTTTTTTTAAGCGCTGGATCTTAAATCTTGATTTATATATTCTTGCTATTTCTTGTAATAATATTTCAGGGACCTTATCTCAACACCAGAAGAACTCACTTACAAAGGGAACTAGGAGATGACAACGTGCTAATTGTGCAATTTGTAGATGATCCAAACTCACATGAAATGCCACCCAATCATTGTAGCTGGATTGCAGCTTACAACAGAATTTCTGGTGGAATTTCTGTTGGGTTGCGTCATTATCGTCTTTTTGGTGAGCAAATACCTCTTTTTTTATTAAATTTTCTGGCATGGTGATTACATTTAAGTTTAATCATGGATTTTGCATGTGACATGTTTTCAGCATTTAAAGATAATAGAGATGGCAAGAATATTAAAATGCACGATACGAAGAAACCGCGATCATCATGGAAGATGAAATGTTATTTCATTAGAAATGAATCTCATGCACCGTGGGCAGAGAAAGATGATTGCATTTTGTTCAGAAAAACAATCCATGAGGCAAGATGTCTATTCATGCATGTGCATATGGTCTCTAGTGTGTCCAAATACATCTCCAGGTCAGTGTACAAAGTTATTCTGTTAGTTAAGGCTGAGTAACGGGTCAAAGTGGGTCAGGTTTGGTTGAGCTGAAACATTTTTGTCCAATTTTTCATAAAAATAGCAATATGCTTTTGGTGGTCGTTTGTTTTTGTAACTATAATTAAATAATTTTTTCCTCATATCCTAGCATATTGCCATTTTACCCCAGTCGGCTTTTGTAGAAACTAGAAACCTGTAATCTACAATCCAAATCTATCAAAAAGGTATAATTACCAGAACGAACCACCACCAAAGGATATTGCTATTTTATTACGTTTGTCTTTTTAAGATGTTTTATTAGTAATTAGTGTGTCATTTGTGATTGTCAATACATTGATTTAAGGGGTTTTTTGCATTAAAAATACATTTTTGGATTCTGGGCAGTTTCTTTGTATGCCATTTTATTATTTTTGACTCATATATGAGTGGTTAGAGATTGCAACCTTTACTGATTTAGTGTTTCCTCTGCAATTTATTGGAGCCCTCAACTTGTGTTTGGTTGCAGATGTTCACTTGCCCTATCAAATTCGATAAAGCTTCGTGTTGATCTTGCTACAGTGCATGTTGAAATAATCGAAGATATCCCGTGTCGTGTATACTCTTTTTTATTCCTCTAAATGTCTATTTTAATCTATTTTCTTCAAAATATACTTTATACGTGAGTTATTATGGATTACAGGATGAAAATGGCTATGTTGTTTGTGATGAAGATGGAGAACCATTGATTCATACAGATGGGACAGGGTTTATTTCAGAAGATTTAGCAATTTTGTGTGCAAAAGATTTCATTGAAGCTGATGGCACAAAGGGTGACAGTTATCAAGTATATATTTTTAAATTTATACATTTCCAGTTTTCCATTGATCATTTATAGAAGGAATTTGTCCAAACAACCCTATGGACTTTCATTGAATTCACAAAAAAGTCCACGGACTTCATTTTTCCTCGTGAAGTCCTTAAACTTATGAAAATTTTAATTGAAAGCCTTCATATAGAGTTTATGGACTTGATCATGCAAACAAGGACTTGTTGAGTTTTTATAAGGTTTATGTCATGCAAAATTGGGCATATTTGTGAAAAGTAACGTCTGATAACTTTGCCATAGAGTTTGTATTAGTCAAGGGAATTAAATATGCAAAAACGAAGTCCAAGACTTGTGTGCGCTTTCAGTGAAAGTTCATAGGGTTTCTCTAACAATTGACTTATTAATCTGTATAAACTGGTCTCAACTTATGATTAATATTCTTTACTACTCAAATTACAAGCTTGAGGAAGCATCATTCGGGATTAAAGACAAAGAATCTTGCACTAGAGAACCGGTAAATGTTAATGCTTCGTTGTTTCCTAGATCTTCCAGATCATAACCTTTGCTTTCCACCTTTGTATTAGCCTTTGCTTGTCCAATGCCGGGTCTTTAAAGACGGTTATGCCGTTAAAGGAACTCTTCTTGTAAATAAAAAGGTATAATGTTGTTGCTTCTTGCTTAAGTTTCTTATAAACTAATATACCTGAAAAGAACAACTAATTATGTTTCTTTTCTTGAAAATTTCGTTAAGCTTAAGCCCTGGACTATTCAAGTTAGACCCTCAATGATAAAGGTAAAAAGAGATAGTAGAATTTCAGATTTACCTTCATTCAGTTCGTTAGAGATCGTGTCTGTAAGGTATTTTTATTATAATGCTATTCTATCATAGTACTACAAATCTACATTAGTCTTGTCCAATAAGTTTTAATCTTCTTTGCTTATGAGTTATGTCCCCTTACCAGTTAGGGGATTTTAGGTGCATCGCTGCATCGTGATGTTTGTAAATAGTTAGGTTATTTGTCATCCAAATATCCAATAATATTGATTTTATTTATCATTGCAAACTGGAACTTTTGACATAAATTTGTTGCAATAATGCCAATAGCATTTATTTTCCACTTAATTTCCATAAAGGTCCTATTTTTGTCCAGCTTAGATCAAATATTGGGAAATTGTTAATGCACATTTTCTTTTCTTAATTTTTCAGTCGTAGACCAAAGACAGCTCATCTATCGAAAAACTTGATAGCACTTCTAACTGTAGGAGGTGTTCCTAGAAATTACTTTTTGGAATTACTAGAAAAAGCATTGCAAGAAGTCCAGAAGGTATCCTCAAGTATGCGTGCAGCAGTTAGAGGTACTATAGATGAATGGATCCAAATTGACCTGTTCGTATCAAAACCTTTTCAAGTCGGATTGACCTGTTGTTTTTCTTTCTGCAGTGGGCCTTAACTATGGACAAATGGATGATTCTGCGACTTCAGTAGCAATGATTGGGTCAGGAATTCCACTTGATGAACCCTATCTTCAATATCGTTTGTCAATTTTAAAAAATGAAGAACACAAAGGGCTTCGTAGCGGAAAGATTCTAGTTGATGAAAGTTTCTATTTAATAGGAACAGCTGATCCTACTGGAACCTTGAACAGTGATGAAGTTTGTGTTATTCTGTATGTATTGGTTTCTACAGCAGGATTCAGTGATTATATTACTAGATGTGGCAATTTGGGCAGATCGGATGGGTTGAGCTGCGGGTCAAAGCATATAATTTGTGTCTCATGTTTTGAAAAAAAGTTCTATTTTTTTAGGGTTGGACGGGTTGAGTATAGGGTCAAAATGGGTTCGGGTCAGTTTGACCCAGAACACTTTTGTCCATTAATTAATTTTTATAACATATCATCTTTGCGTAAATTTGGTTACAAACAGGCTCTGTAACAAGTTAAAAATGGGTTCGGGTCAAAACTTATAGTTTTTTTTTGTACGTGAAGCGTTTTTCTACAAAGTTTTAAAAATTTTAATATATGATTTGTGTTCAGTTATGATTACAAATATAATATCATTGGGTTAATAATATAACTTTTGAAATATAATGATGTTAAAGGAATGCATGAAAAGTATGATTCCATTCCTGGTTCACCTTGTGGGACTTGAACCTATGACCTTCAAACTTAGGTGCTTCTTCCATTGGACCACCAATCCCAATGGTATTTCCAGTCCTTTTGACCTGCTTTATATAAAGCTAACTCATACTAACCCATTTATAAGTAAATTGGTCGAAATTGCCGCCTCTAATTGTTTAGTTAGAATTTAATAGTGAATTTGATACATATTATTCTTTTTCTATGTTGGAAATGGTGTATGCAGAGAAAACGGTCAAATATCAGGAAAGGTTCTAGTTTATAGGAATCCAGGCCTTCATTTTGGGGACATACACATTCTAAATGCAAAATATATTGAGAATTTGGAAGAATATGTTGGAAATGCTAAATATGGTATTTTCTTCTCCACCAAGGGCAAGAGATCAGTGGGAACTGAAATTGCCAATGGTGATTTTGATGGAGATCTGTATTGGGTTTCTAGAAACCCGCAGGTACATACTTAATTAATAGAGGTCATAGTTTCAACCAGTTTATTTTTGAAATGTTAGATTCTGGCTATGTTCTAATGGGTTAAATGTTAACAAAGATATCTTAAAAGGAAACAGTTCAAATTGGTCAAACAAATTGGAGGTGTATTTTTAATGTGTTAAACCTTCTATAACATATTGTCTTAGAAAGTTTAATTTATTTACATTGAAATTAAAATCATTGGAAGAAAGTTTCACACTATTTTATTTTATATAAAAATGAATAAAAGTTTGGACTAATTACCCATTTGACCCATTACCCTACCCGACCAGTTTGGACTAATTTTTATCATCCTTTTCTCTTTTATTGGCCAATTTCAGTTATTACATTACTTCAAAGTAAGTGAACCGTGGAAAAGGACTTACTCAACACCAAGTGCACCTAGCAAGAAACCTAGTGAGCTTTCTTGTGAGGAGTTGGAATCAGAGATTTTTACTCAGCTTTTTTCTACTCATAAACATAAGTATGTTTCCTCATTTTATACTTTTATATTTCTTGTTATTTTTTCAATTTCTGTGGTACCTACTCAATCCCCTATTCTAAAATAAGATAGGTATTTGTAAACCGTAAAGGTGGAAAATGGGTATCCGTGGGTTGGGTAACGGATCTAATCAGGTTCATGTCAAAATAGGTCATTGATGTGAGTCGGGTTGATTTGGCTTTCTAGAAATTTTAATATTTTATCAATAATTTTTTTCTTGTCAAGCTTGATTGCAATTTTTTTACTTCTAATTATTAACAATTACGCAATTATTTGAACAAAATATTTTTGCAAATTTTATGCAATAAAAACATACTTTGGTTGACTTTTAAGTTTTGATCGTTAAATCTGTTAGAGATGGGAGGTTTTATTACTATTAGTCTATTATGCATTAGGACACTTTGGGTGACTTTTGACCTATTTGCTTGCCTTTTTTTCTTTATAATTTTTCCTGTTTGACCCGTTGGAGATAGGCGGATTTATACATTAAAACACACGTCGGCAGACTTTTGACCCATTTCCTTAGCAATGCTTTTATTTTACCCATTGACCCTTGGAGACGAACATAACCCGAATTGGCCCACTCATTAAGGAATGGGTCGAATTTTCCACTTATTATTGATTTGGAAAAAAATGCCTAAGCTGGTTGTGGGTGTCAAACAAACTGCCACTCTGTTTTAGTAATGTTTACTGTTTCAGTAATGAAGCGGGTAAAGCAGCTGATAGCTGGTCGGCATTTGTTGATCAATATCTTACTTTGGGAGAAAATAATGCTGATGAAAAGCATAGGATTAAAGAAAAACTATTAAAGTTAATTGATTTGTACTATGATGCACTAGATGCACCAAAAAGCGGGAAATCGGTTAGACTACTCTTCTCATTTTTCTTTTATAAATTTAAAATATTAAAAGTTTTTTTTCTTTATTCTACTATCAGCAAGAATCACTCATATACCTTCTCTTGTGTTTCTGAAATAGATTGATATTCCTAAACCTTTATTGGCGCAAAAATTCCCGCATTATATGGAAAAGTACATCAAGAAATCATATCATTCGTCTTCTGTTTTAGGAGAAATCTACGATACTGCGAAGGCGTATCAACCTGATAACATTTTGATACGAGGTAAGCCCGCTACAATTCTGCAATTATTTTGCTCTATGAGGTATTTTATTTGATTATATTTGTGGTATGTAGGTATTTGGAAACTACCCTGTTTTAATGTCGAGATACCAGACGTCGTTTTAAACTTATGGAAGGACAGGTATGATACATACAAGCACGATATGTCCAATGCCTTGCAATCTGGAGATGAATCAAAAAAGAACTCTGCAACTATCGTGATAAATAAATATAAGCAGGTCTCTATTTTCTTTAGAGTTTTACTTTGCACTCTGTAAGGAATTACAACCATCCTGTCGAATTAGAAAATTGTTTAACACGCGTTTGTTAAATCAACGCAGATGTTATACGAGGCTGAGGATTTTGCGTCAAGTACCAGGAATATTGAAGATATTTACAACGATGCCCTTGCAATTTACCATGTAAGTTATGATAATGCTTTGAGGTTTGCAGATGTTGGAAAGTGTGGGTTTGCTTGGAAGGTAGCTGGTGAGGCGTTATGCTCATTTCATGAAAGTAAAACCCCTGGAAGGTCAATTCGTTTCAAAGTACCTGTATTAACAATGCTTATATAGATCCATAGCATCCACGTTAGCATGTACTTACGGCTTGAAGGATTTGTCGTAACATTAGAGTCTTAATGTAGGTAACCAATGCCATTGTATTTATAGGAGAGGCATTCATGTAATATATACCAACTCCTTTGTACAACTGATTATCTAATTGTTGTGCTTTATAAAAAAAAGCAGTTAATCACTTTTGAGGGTGGCATTTTGATTCTGCCTTATTATGAACTTACTTGTGTTTACCGACTTACCGTATAGTTTTTTGTTTCTTGGAAATTTATCAACCTTTAAGGGGTGTTGGTGACTTGGTGGTGGTATCTGATTCCGCTTTAGCAAAGGTCTTGAGTTGTATTCACTAGTTTCGTGTCATAACCTCTTGAAGTCCACCTGCCTCAGCCAAGCTACTATTAACCTTATCCTGCTATATATCAACATTGAGATGGTGAAGGTATGGATCATTATTTTATTGGTTTAATTGTTGTTTCTTATTTCATAACTTTATTTATCTTTTACGTTCATTTTTTCTAATAATGTTATTTTTTTAATTGTTTCCTTTGAGAATTAGGAAGAAACATTGCACAAGAGATGCAAGGAAGCAAGCATCATAAAGTGGTAAATGTTATTTCAACTGACATTAGGGATGCAATTTGCATTTTTTTGTATCAATAGTATTTACCCTTTTTATGAAAACAATCATGTGAATCAATATCAAGTTGAAAAGTTTCTTCAAATAGTTTTTAAATATAAAAAGGAAAATTACACATACCTCATTATAACCTTGTAAAATTACATAATTCGTTAATCTTAAGTTTTTAATGCATAATGTAGGAATATATAAATTTGCAAACACCCATTGTGTAAACATGCTACTTTTTTGTATGCCGTCTTGACCCATTTCAGTGTTAGCAAAAGAAATAATTTTATCATTTCACCGTTTAGAGGTAAAATTTAGTCAAATTCAGTGGTAATTGGACACATTTACCTTTTGTAGATACAAATTTACCATGCTAATGTCAGAAACTACCAGTAGGATACATAATTTTTTATATTTTTTTATTTGTACTTTATTTAACAAGTATGACCCTTTTACTTATTTGTATGATTAAGTCTTAAAATTTATAGAATATTTGTTGAGTTTTTATTAGTCTAGGGACTTAATCATGTAAAAGTAAAGTTCAAACCGAAATGTTGAAATATGAATACGTTTGATTAGATTTTTTACCTTGCTTCCAAAAGTTGTCAACAATGACTAAGAAACAAGTTTTATACGAAATAGGATAACGATAGCGACTGATTTTAGGCAACGATCATAATGATCACACATTGAACTATATGTTGTGAAAATGAAATGCAGGTAAGAAAATATTTGTGAACAGTTTGACATTTTGAAGTAGTTTATCAACCGTTAAAATGCATGACATGTACACTACCATACTTTATGGCCTTACCAAATTTTCGTTCTTAACTAACATATAAATGTTCAAATAGGTAGCGACTTCTCTTCAAATTCGGTATTGATATTTTTGGTACTGGGCTTGTATGGAAAGTGTTTGTTCATTTCCGCTTATTGTTCTAAGTATCTTAACATATAAGGGAGAATAATCCCCTCATCATGCATCCGGTTAATTAGAAACAAATTAAACAGAGTTTTTGTAGATAAAACAAAACATTAGACTTTGGTTTGATTAAAGTCATCCAATTTTTAAAACAGCATTCTAGATGGCTCTCACATTATTTTGGTTTTATTTATTTCAAATACGGCCAAAAAATATCAAAGATTTAATATAAGATCATCAATTTGACATTATACACCTTCTAAAGGGTAATGCTTTTATTTTACGATTTTTAGCAAGTTGTAGTATGTAATTAATGTAAATAAACAAATTCTAAGACTTTAGTTTAATATTCTAAATACTCTGTGATCTGTATGCATGAATTTTTCTTTCTTATGAGGGTTGTCATAATTAATTTATCATCTATATGATAGTTTAAATGGCCTATAACTTGTGTTTTAATAATAAAAAAGGTAAATGAGAAATTATATGGTTTAATTAGTTTTTATTTATATAAACATATATTTATTAGATATTTATTAGATTAAGCTTGCTTATTATATCTCCAGGTCGTGAATTGGCTCATGAAGCTCATGTTTAAGCTCATTTGTTAAGCGCACCATACTATAAGCTTGACCTAGTGATTTGAGCTTTTAACAAGCCAATCCGAGTAGCTTATGAACTGGTTCGAATTGTTTACAAATCCATGAGTAGAGATTATAAGAAAAGAAACTTATCCATGCAACTGTTCTCACACCTTGCTGGTATGGTACCCTCTGATGCATACATTATTGAAGAGACCAAGTCTTTAAGTTGTCTTTGAGTATTGAACCAGTCAGTCGTTTATGTGTATGTTTTTTTTGTCTTTTGGGGTGGCGTTTTTCTGCCTCTTAACATCTTGCTCTTAAGAGTATATCCATAACGTTGTACACTAGTGGTTTTAATATATCCATAACTTTGCCGTTCAAAAAAATATATAATAAATTAGGCATTATGCATTATCTATCTAATAAATTAGAGTTTTTAGGGGGCAATATTTGGAGGGAAAAGATAATTTATTTTATAAAAGGAAGGTTGAGAGGGAAAATTAAGTAGGAGAGTTAATAAAGACAAAATTTTGTTTTTAATAATAATTTATAAAATTATTTTTTGAAAATAATTATTAAATTTTTTTAATAATAATTTATAAATTATTTTTTTAATAATAATTATTTATAAAATTAATAATAATTAAAAAAAATTAATAATATTTTATAAAATTATTTATAAATTTTTAAATATAATAGTTATAATTTTTTAAAAGTATTTTTATTCAACCCGTGTGTAATACACGGGTGTTAAACCTAGTCTATATAATAAATCAAGGTTTTAGGGGCTAATTTTAGGAGGAAATATTTTTTCTATAATAGGAAGTTTGGGTGGGAAATTGAATGGAAATTTTACCATGCATGAGTTGATAGAGTCAAAAAATTTAAATATAAAATACTTACAATGATTAAACAAAATGGTTATAATTTCTTTATAAATATTATTATTTAACCCGTGTGTAACACACGGGTGTTAAACCTAGTTAAATTAAGAAAGACAACTTCTAATACTAAGTATTTTTGGTGTAAAATGTGAGGAAGACAATAACCCGTAATATAAATTAGTTTAAGAAAAGTGCTTGAGAAATACAGTTCCTCAAAGTTAAAAAACTTACTGTTTTCATTTTTTTTATTGTCGTAAAATTTTACAAAAGATATAATGAAAGTAAAATTAAGACACAATGAAAAAATTATATTTTTTTATTTTTTCGTTTTTTTAAAAAGAACGAAGTGGGGCACACTGTCTCCGAATCACTTTTATGAAATTCAATTTAAATTGTGAGTTATGAATGTTTTAAACAACCATTGTATCTTTTTTACCACAAAATTAGAAATTTAGAACGTAAAATTTTGGGAGTGAAAATTGAGCATAAGTTTTCTTTATAAGTTAAAGCCAAAAATTTGTGATTGATATCATATAAAAATTATTTTTACAAACCTTTAAATATAACACTTTTACCCTTTTTAAATAAATATTGTTATTTATCCGTATACAAGATAAGAGTACTAACCTAAATAAATATTAATCTATCTAATAAATTAGAGTTTTTAAGGGACAATTTTTTGGGGGAAAACATAATTAATTTTATAAAAGGAAGGTTTAGAGGGAAATTGAATAGGAGAGTTAATAAAGACAAAATTTTATGATTAATAATAATTTACAAAATTATTTATAAATTTTTAAATATAATAATTATAATTTTTAAAAAATATTTTTATTCAACCCGTGTGTAATACACGAGTGTTAAACCTAGTATTTAATAAGTATAATAAGTTGGACATTATGCATTATTAAATTAAAGTCTCCTTAGATTCGAAAAACTATTGGATTTGAATAGTAGCATAACTTACTAGCTTTTATGCATCAGCGTACAACCCAGTCAAGCATGTTTGATTAAATTAAAAGTTAGCTCATTGACATTGGCTATTTAAGTCCCCTATTCTCCTCTCTTCATTTTCAATATAACTCACACATACACATTTCACATCCAACACAAAATTCTCATTAATTTGTACGTCCATATATCAAATATGGCTTATTCTTTTGATCTTGACGACGCGTTGACCATGGACGATCCTACACCCGACACCGTGGAGATCATTGTCACTTCGAATGCTAAAGAAGTGGAAGTATTGTCGGCGGAGGAAGCACATGAAAAGGTTTCGGGCATGCCAACGGTGGTTCCTAGTTCATCGGGTGTTTGTACCGTGTGCATGGAAAGTTTGCAGTCAACATGTAAAGAAGCTCCATGTGGACATTTGTATCATGCCGATTGCATCACACAATGGTTATCTTTCCGCAATTCTTGTCCAACTTGTCGCTTTAACGTCTCCGGTCACCAGAAAAAGGTTCCGGTGAGTCCTCCCGTCACAAAGTTGGAATAAAAGTCAATGCACGTAATTCATGTACCTAGTAGTTATATTTGTTCTTAAAAAATTGTTATAATTTATATCTCGGTTTTGTGCTTATTTATTTAACTAGTTTAGTGCCCGCGCTACGCTCGGGAACACAATTTAAGTGATGTTTTTAAAGATGTTCATGAATGTTACATTCAGTTTTGAGACAAAACCATGGTAAAACGGAACACATGATATATTTTTAAAAATTAGATTTTTAGTATAGCAATATTATACTCAAATTAAAGAGAATAAAGTGTTTAGTTTTATGATGTAGTTAATTTTTTTTAAAAAAATCATATAAAAATGTTATGTATATTTATAAAACACTGAGGTCTTTAATTGTATGTTATTATTTATTTTATCCATAAGTTTCATTTTTAAACCCTATCAAATATAAACCGACTCATGTATACGGTATACCCCTTGTAGTAAAGGGTTAAAAATATAAATACTTTTAAATTTTTCAGAATTTTCCAAAATATTAGGGGACCAAAAATGTAATTAGTTTTATTATAATAAATTCTATATACATATTTTAAATAAGAAAATCATAATTGTGAGATAATATCTCAAATAATGCCACATAAGCTAAAAGCTATGAAAACATGCCACATATGATTTTTTTTGTTTTGCTATATTATATAAGGATTAGGGGAAGGATTTTCTAAAAGGGCAAAAACTCTAAAAATGCTAAGAAGGATTCTGGGGCGTTGGATCTGGTTGTCTACGGCCCAGATTGACGCGGTGGCGTTTTTGTAAATATTATGATGTTTTTGCTGACGCGACTTATAGTTCCGGCGTATATTAGTCATTCACCATCGTGCATAAAAAACACCATGAATAAACTGACTATAAAAAAACACCATTCTGATGAAAAATTAACTAATAAAAAACGCCATAACTTACATGCAATGAGTAAACACCGAAGTCAAACGAAAACGTCATAACAATGATTAATACGTCAAAAACACGCCATACATGATCAGATTTTCGTAATTAATAAACGAAAACGTCAAAAACATTGATCGGACGTTCGTAATTAGTAAACAAAAACGTCAAAAACAAACATAAACATCAATGCTTTCAGTATTCGCCGTAGACGAAAGATTATGGATTCAAAATTAAAAACAAAAACGTCAAGAACACTCCATGTAAAAAAAACGCCATAGATTACAGTATCCGCCATAGCTGAAAACGTCAAAAACACGCCATACATGATCGGATTAATAGACGTCAAAAAAACGCCATAGATGAACATCGAGAGTGATGGCCGGTGTTCCCAAATCAACGTCATATGTATAATGACGTCGCTGCCCCTCCGCGTTTTTTCTCCCTCATGGACACGTGTTTGTTTGTGATTGCTTCCTACACTTCTTAGGGTTTTGACCCTTTTTAGAAAATCCCCAATCTATTTAATTAAGATTAATATTAGGCATGTTACGTGGGTGTTGTGATTATTTTATAATTTTCAAACAAGTTAGTTAAGAGGGCATTAAACAACATCCGACCTACCTCATGACTTTGGTATCTACAATTGAAGCTTCTACATAAAGAATTGATGGTGGAGGCTTTGGCTTCTTCACCTACTTTTCTCAAATATAAACTCTCTTTTTGACATATATACATCTTGTTGTTACGGGTCTCTTTTCTATCGATCGATCGTTTAATTAAATCCTGAAAGATGTATGTATAACTGGTTAATAGGGGTGTAAACGAGCCGAGCTACTCGCGAGCTACTCGAGATCGATTCGATAAAAAGCTCGAACGAGCCGAGCTTTTTCGAGCTCGAGCTCGAGCCCGAGCCTAAAAAAGAAGCTCATTAAGTTATCGAGCTCGAGCTCGAGCTTTACACATCGAGCTCGAGCCGGCTCGCGAGCCTTATCGAGCTTTTTATAAATATGTTTTTTTATTTATTTTATAAATATATATTATTATTATTAGTTAAAATATATATAAATTATGATTAAAAATATTTAATATGTATTTTGTTATATATAAAATACATATAATTAAAAGTCAATGTAAAATTAAATATGAATAATTAAAAATATATAAAAGATTAAATATAAATAATTAAAAATAAAAAAATAAAAAACCAGACGAGTCGAGCCCGAGCCGAGCTCGAGCTTGAGAAATTTGTGACGAGCTCGAGCTCGAGCTTTGAAATTAAAGCTTGAAACGAGCCGAGCTCGAGCTCGAGCCTGGTAAAGCTGAAACGAGCCGAGCTCGAGCCTAGGCGAGCTCGGGCTCGGCTCGGCTCGTTTACACCCCTACTGGTTAATAATATATTTTTAGTAGTTGCTTAAAAAAATACAAACAATTTGCTAGCTGTAAACTCAAGCTTCAATCGTTTTTCAATTCATTTATTTATTATTGTGAATAAAAAAGACAACCCAACTAGTTTTCTAGTCCATATATTAATCAATAATTCAATGGATTAGAATATAAAATCGAAAATAAGCAGCAAGTAGCAAGTAGCAAATTTATAAATTAGATGCATGTAATCATTGCATTATCATAATTTTGAACAAAGATGGCGAATAGGCTACATAAGTTATGCCGAGAACAAATAAAAAGGCATCGATTGAGTTGAGTAACCGACCACCTCTCTTTTCTTTAGTTGTATAACACGTCCTGGTGATTAAGTGGTGTATCTTAAAAAAAAGGATTTAAATCCGGCGTAGAAAATGAATGTTATGATGTGTTTCTCATATAAAATTTAAGAATTGCAGTTATAAAAACCCACATGCAAGTATAAACAATGAATCTCTCTTTGTAATGTAATGATCAATAAGCTTCCTTGACCTTTGATTCAATCAACAACTGAAGTACTGAACGATATGAAATTATCCCGGTAATATTGAACATATATGTGTTTAATTGTAGTAACAAAGGAACAATGATGGAGAGAGGAGGAAGTGATGATGGGACGTGTATTATCGTTATGCTATAACACTGCTTTTATTTAAATTTTTAAATGTATAATCTTCATTAAATATGTGTTATACCAAGAATATACATGTACACAACTAGAGACATATTAGAAGTTCACACTCATATCAATGTCGCAAGCAAGAAGACAAAGATCATTCAAACTATTATTCTTACCGCTTATTGGAGCTTTTAAAAATTGAAAAGCGAGGAATGAAAATATATTTAAAGATAAGAAGATCAACTTGTCAACCTTATTACAGGATATAAAGTCTTTAGGATTTACTTGAATTTAAAATAGATTTTCTCTAAAATCTCTCATTTGGAAAGACTTGCTAGCACCCCGTCCTTGTTCTTAATGAAATTTATCGTTCAAAAGAAAAAAATACAAGTACAAAACATCCCACTATTTATACGGGCAGTATAAATGACGAAAAAAATGTTATGTAGCTTTATAGTCTTTGCCAAGGTGTGTGGCATAACCTCAGCTACCAATCCACTCTATAGTGTCTGAATAGCCTTCTGTCATACGGCTTTTATAACGACGAAAACAGCTCATACAAGCGGAGAAAACACTATATGACACATATATACATTAGTGTAGTATTAGAAAATATGTGTAGCATTAGAATATTAATTTGGGATGAAATGTGTGGAGTATTAGAAAATATGGGGCTATAAATCAAAACATGAAATCAAATACATCAATATCAGTATCACTCATTTTGAACCTGAAGCAAATGCATATATAGTGAACATAAAACAAATCATAAAACAAAAATAAGTTATTCAACTACCCTCAATATCAACTTCAACTTCAGTGTTGCTGTTTTTTGCTTCCAGCCAAATGATGAAGAAGCACACCAGCTGCAACACTTACATTCAAACTTTCAACAGCAATAAAAGATTGAGGTTCCGCATCATCTAACCCTGCACGTAAATGTACTGGACTATTCCCAGGTATTTTAACTAACTGGGTACATGACCTCTCAACTAACGGTCTCAAACCTGTACCCTCACTCCCCAACACAAGGATTGTCGGCTCACCTGTGGTCACCTCATCTATAGCCACGGATCGTGAAGATACAGAACCACCAAGAACCCTCCAACCATTTTCAGCTGAAGATACCAAAAACTGCATCATGTTCTTGCAGGACCTTAGCTCGGTAAGCTCCAATGAACCGGCACTTGCTTTACTTACAACGCCACTAAGCGGTGCAGAGTTTTTTGCACAAAGTACAACCCCTGATGCACCGAAAAAGTATGCAGACCGGATTATAGCACCCAAGTTCTGTGGGTCCATAACTTCATCTAAAGCCAACCAAAGAGGTGAAAAACACTCGTCTCCTTCACTTTCCACTACACGGTCCAACTGACGTATGTTCACCATTTCTAAAGGCGAAGCATCAAGAACCAAACCTTGATGGGGTCGGTTATCAGCAATCATGTTAAGATCATGTTTTGATATCTCTTTCTTTGTCAATCCTAGTTGATCAGCAAATTTCAAAACTTTTTCAAACCCTTTCTTGTCTTTCTTCTTTTTGTTATTTCCGCTTAAATCAATTCCTTCTTGAACGTATAGAACATAAAACTCTCTCCGGCTTGCTGATAACGCAGCTAAAACAGGACCGACTCCATACACACATTCACCAATCATTTTCGGTACACTAGATTCACTGGCTTCTTTCCATACTTTCTTGCCCCAATTATCTTGCCTGTTAAATTTAGGATTTTGTTCCGCACCACCAATCCTATCAAACCTATCAAACCGATCTTGAATCTTATACCACTTTGGATTATCAGTTTCTTCACTTTCTACATCAGACTCGTCTTCTGAGTTATATCTTCTTTCTCTAAAATCACTTCGTTCATCAAATCTCCTACCACGTTCCTTACTTTCAACACCATTTTTTCCATACTTTTCAGCTGATTCTTCCCAAGAAGATCTATTAACTTTTCTTGTCGTTAGCTCATCTTCCAAAACTTTACTTCTCGGTTTGAAATCTTTTCTCCTAACCTTTTCCCTACCACTTTTCGTAAACCTTTCCGCTGATTCCTCCCACGAAGATCGTCTCGTTACAACTGATTTTCCGACATCTTTTACTTCACTATCCTTATTTTTAGCTAACCAAGGAAGAGACTTAACAGAATCACTACCTTCAACTGCTTTACGAGAATAAGAAGTCGAAAATTTTCTAGGCTTTGAATAAACCCCATTTGCAAAACAATCTCTGTTGTTCCCAACATGCTGAATGAATCCAATTGATCCAGTACTAAATTTTCTAACCCTAGAACAGGAAAGGGGTTTTGCCAAATTTGAAAAAGGTAACAATTGTGAGGGTTTAGGGTTTATGTAGAAGTGTAAAAAACATATCGGGTGTTGAGAAGAAGCTCTAATGGCGGTGGGGATAGCATGGCACTTGGTGAAATTACAGTACATGATAACAGCAAGTAAACGAACTACACTAGGAGTTAATGATACGAAAATGGAAGAATTAAAACGAGTTACTATTAGCAGATGATAAGATTAACCTGATTGAAGAAGAGCGATTAATCATCTAGAAACAGTCTGTGAAGATTTAGAGGCTCAATCTCAATCCGCCATTGTAAACACTAAATAGCTTGTTGAGGATAAGTTGCGATATGTGATACTTAAACATCCCCTTAGGGTTTATTCAACCACTTCCTTGAAAGCAGAAACACAATGTTTCAACATATCACGGACGCCCTTTTACAAATGCTATTTTCATTTTAGGTAACAAATCTATTTTTTTACTATAACATTCTTTCATAGATATTGTGGTCATGGTATAATTACGCTTTGTTCCCGAGTTCATTAAAGGATGGAAATGGAGGGATTCCCTCCTTTTCTCTTCTCTCCCTTTCCCTCCCCTCCATTTCCTTCCAAATTGGAAAGATTATATTTACACTAAAAACATTCACTTTTCCTTCCATTTCCTTCCATTTCTTTCCTTAAATTAAACTCGGGAACACTTTTGGTTTTTTCTTTCCTTCCAAATCTTTCCCTTTCTCTCCTTAAATGAAACTCGGGAACTAAGCCTTAGGGTGAGGAGAGTTCACCCTTCACCATCCCATATCATCCCACACTTTTTACTTTATCCCACATTCATTCCACATTCATCCCAAATCATCCGGTATCCACCCCACACCACACCAATCTTTTTTTATCATTTTTTAAATTAGATTATGTCAAATAAAGTCCAAGAGATAAATGGGCTAAAATTGCCGGTTTAGCTGTAAATGGGCTAGGGTTTGGTCAAAGTGTTTGGCTCATTGGATTATTGGCTTTACGATGTGTAGGGTTAAAAACACAAAAAATGTCAATCTCATTTGTTTCTATATCTGCATACAACAAGTCTCTTTGTTTAAGAAGAAGAGATTTGCCTTTTTTTTCACACCCATCTAAAGCTTCCTTCGTCTGATTCACAACCGCATAGTATTGCTACAACTGTTTGCTATAAATTCATCACTATCTTCTCATCCTTTTTTTTCTACAGCGACACAACAATGGAGGTTGTAGGTGGTGATTGGAAAGTGTTGTTGTTGGAGCCGTTGGAGGTGGCCCCCATCATTTCAACGTTCTAAATCTTCGGGGAGAAACACGGGGTGAAGTCCCCAAATCACACCCCAAAATTCGGGACCGCATGGGGGTGGGACGGTGTGTCCGAGCGGGGCCGAATCGGGGCCGCACCCACCCCTCTTCCACTCCGTCTGCTCTTATACATGATCCGTTGGATACGACTATGTATTCAACAGCCTCAAACGCATGGAAAACAAATGTATTAAATACACATGTGTCGATTATTAAAGCATGTTTTTAAAACAATATAACTCACCGTGAAAACACTACTTTTAGTGCCTACTATAATAGAAAACACTCGTTAGATCCACACACATTGTTTTTTTAAATCCATCTAGCGACTAAAATTCGAATTGATCTAAGTGTAATTGTTGATATCAATTTTAATAGTTTATTTTATATTTTTGTTATAATAATTTAAACTATTATGTTTTTTTTCACACACCTATTTACTTATACTTTGAAATTACATCATTTTCATGGTAGAAATGAACCAAGGTCAGGTTTAGAAGTTGACCAAGGTCGGGTTTAGAATCGGGTTTGTAAAGCCAATGTTCAACCCAACAAGGTTACCCGCGTGATAAAACCGAGCAAGTGAAGGTCACTAGCCAAGATGTAGTTGGGGTGCCTAGACAACCACAAATAATAAAATTGGCTATATCACTCTAAAAAAACAATGAGTCAATGAGAACCAAGTCACTCCTTCGTTCACTATACAACAACATCCATTTCCACTCTCACTTCCTCCCCAAATCCATCTCCGGTCACCTCCACCACCACACCATGTCCACCACCACTATCTCACCGTCAAACACCCGTCTAGGCTGGATCGGTACCGGCGTGATGGGCCAATCCATGTGCTCACATCTCATCAAAGCCGGTTACACACTCACCATCTTCACTCGCACCAAATCCAAATCCCAACCCCTTCTCGACATCGGAGCTCACTGGGCTTCATCTCCTCACGCCGTCGCTTCCCAATCCGACGTCGTTTTCTCCATCGTCGGTTACCCTTCCGACGTCCGTCACGTCCTCCTCCACCCCACCTCCGGCGCCCTCTCCGGCCTTGCCCCCAACGGCATCCTCGTTGATATGACCACTTCTGAACCCTCACTCGCCGTCGAAATCTCCAATTCCGCCGCTGAAAAATCATGTTTCTCCGTCGATGCTCCCGTATCCGGCGGCGACCGCGGTGCACGCAACGCCGCGCTGTCGATTTTCGCCGGCGGTGATGAATCGATTGTGAAACGATTGAACCCAGTTTTGGCGCTTTTGGGGAAAGTTAACTACATGGGTGGTGCAGGTAAAGGGCAATTCGCGAAATTAGCGAATCAAATCACAATTGCTTCGACGATGGTTGGATTGATTGAAGGTTTGATTTATGCACATAAAGCTGGACTTGATTTAGGGGTTTATTTGGATGCAATTTCAACAGGTGCAGCTGGGTCAAAATCCCTAGATTTGTATGGTCAACGGATATTGAAAAGGGATTTTGAAGCAGGGTTTTTTGTGAATCATTTTGTTAAAGATTTAGGGATTTGTTTAAGAGAGTGTCAAAATATGGGTATTGCTTTACCTGGTTTAGCACTTGCTCAACAGCTTTATGTCTCTCTTAAAGCTCATGGTGAAGGTGATTTAGGGACTCAAGCTCTTATTTTGTCTCTTGAAAGACTTAACAATTTCAGTCTTGAGTAACAAACATCCATCATTGATTGTTCAATCTTTATGCTTTGTAATAATTTGTGTTTCATCTTCAATGAAAATCTTGTTTTGTTTACAACTGTATATATGAATCATGGCAAAGGTGATGCAAACAGATGTTTCTATATCATATGAGCTTTAAAATATTAGAAAAAGTTGTAATACATAGCTTTATTCCATGTTACACAACAAGGGCTTATCAAAGCCTTACCACATGTTGCATTGCTAACCCCATAACTTAATGGGGACTCTTTGAAACAAATACCAGAAAACACAACATTCTCAAAACCATAATTCAAAAATACCGGAACAAATATACAAAAATAAGATACTATTTCTATGTGGACTCGATGTATTCGCGATACTGAGAATGCGATGCTGCAAGAAGTGCAGCCCCGAGGCCCGACCCGTCATTCGATAGCTTGATGATGACGTTTTTAGAAGCTTCTTCGCCTAACAATTCATCCATGGTGTTTTGCATTGAGTTTCTGAATTTAGTGTAGTGTTCGAATAGCCCACCGTCCATTGCTATTACCGATTTCTGGTTTTCTTCTCCTTCCTTAATAGTATCCCTTCCTGTTTTTTTGAGGATTCCTAGGATCCCTGCAGCCGAAAGACGAGCCCCACGCGTCGCTACTATTTCACATAGCTCCACAATCACTTTTCTCATTTTTAGAGAAGTGTTGGATATCTGCAATCGAATAACCATGAAAATGCGATATAAGTTAAAATGCAATCAAGTAACTACATTTCAAGTCACAAATCTGCATAAAGCATGATTAAATCATGTTAAATAGTACATCAGCTTAAAGATGCAAAACGAACGGCAGACCATGAAAATAGGTACCTCAAGTATGTCTTTTAACTTGGTTGCAACCACTTTTAGGTCAGGGGTTGAATCATGATGCATCGCAGACATATCCGGTGTCCTAAACACACATAGCAAACAATATAAGAAAAAGTTTAGAAGCGTAAACTAATAAACCAAATTGAGTAATTTTAGTGGCATGTGATTATTTGAAACAAGATTGTACCTTAATATGAAAGGCTTTTCAAGTTTGGATGGCACGGTATCACCGAAAAACTCAGCTTCTACAGCCATCTTTAACAAGACTCGCCTCACGATTTCTCCTAAATACATTCCAGATATCATCTTCTCATATATCTGTTTGAAAAAGATTACAACCCATATGCATTAATAATAGATAGTGTTGAATTAAGGGTTAATTGCCCTCAAATGTAACTAATATTCAACTTTTGGTCAATAATGCAAGGAAAAATGTATATGCGCATATAGATTTTAGTGGGCGAAACATAATTCCAATATGTCTCACTGAACCAAACATATAATCATTAACCAGTTATCAACTCTATAGGTGATATCATGAACAAAATAAAAGACCCCCAAGCATGCTTGCATGTATACTTGATTTATAGTGCCGGACCCATAAAGTGACATTAAATAACGAAAGAAGAAAAAAATAACTTTACCTGCTCTCCAGGATTCAAGCTATCATTATCAAGACTTTCATCATACTCTGTCAAAGGAAGATGTGATGACCGAAAGTTGCCCCATTCCATGTTTATAACCTTTACATATAAGCAACTGTTATGCATCTATGTAATATAATACTTACTATATATGTAGCAAAAAGGTAAGCTTTGTACAAGTTGACCAGAAACACTCTGTCCAATTTTTTTAACTTTTGAAACTAATTGGTGGAAGTGATTTTAAGAAAAAAAATCTATAGGTGTACGGATCCAGCCAATAACCTTGCAAATAACAATGATTTTTTCATCAAATTTTGAAAAAGTTCAGGGATTTAATCATGCAAAAAATGGAACTTTAGGGAGTTTTATGCATAAAAGAACAAGATAAGTTCAAACCATTTGACATGTTTCCCTTTAAAGTTTTTTTTACTTCAAACTTTGTTTGACCCGTTTAGAAACAAAACATCGTACAAATCAACCCACTCAAAGTATAAAAATTTACTAACCATCTCCCCGGATTTGGGAAGTAGACCCTGCCATTTAGGGATTGCATTTGCACGTTCCACATATGCTGCATTAGTTCCGGTACCTAATATCACAGCAGCGATTACATCGGGATCACTATATCTTCCTCCTGCTAAGGTTCCGACTGTATCATTGACCTGCAATTCAATAAATTACAAATGCTGAATCTGATTATTCTTACGGCTAATTGTCTGAATCTGATTATTTAAAATCACATAACCACTTTTAAAACACCCTTATATCTCAACGTGAAATTAATAAAAGAAAAAAAGAAATACCAATGCTGAAACACGCATATCAAGGCCAACCCTTTCCATTGCTTTTGTCAACTCTTCTACAACATCCTGACCAACCTGTTACAAACCAAACCAACAAAACTAAATAAACAGAAACACTTTTTGAGTTATAAACTTACAAATCTTGCGTACAAGAACAATACCATTGACGTTCTCTGACATTTACAATGGATAAATATGTGCTTTTAAAAAAATTCCTTTCTTTTGGTTTCATCATTCTGAGGGTTATATTACAGATGTACAAAAGGGTAAAGTATTAAAAGAAATTAAGTAGTCAACACTCACTGCATCTTCAATATTGAAGCCTTTTGTCCATCTAACAAGAGTCCCACCTGCAATTGATGATTGTTTGACCGGAAATGAGAACGTAAACCCTAATTCCCGTTGAGTGCCAGCTGGAATTTGCATATCTTCGCCTTCTGTTGCCACAAACTTTGCAAGTTCTCCAGCAATAAAATCAAATAAATCCTGAAAACCAAAAACTTTCCAATTAAAGATTTTAAAATAAGGCCATAAAATTTGCTTTTTAGAGGCTATAAGTATACGTATGTGTGTGCAGGTTGTTCAATATAAAAACCCAAGAACTAAAGGAACCCATCTAGAACATTCATTATTTGTGTTTTTATCTAAGATTCTAATGGCAATCAAAATTCATCATTATTATGTTAATGCAATTGAATTGATATATGCATGTGTGTGTAGATTTATGTGTATTCACATAGATTAACTTATATTTTTTATCGACACGTATGTATGAAACTTTTTATGAGAACAAAAAAGAGATAAAGATGGTTTTCGCGTTATTTGTGGTTCTCATGGTACTTACTTCACAATTCCCAATCATGAGATTTGGAGGAATTGAAACTTCTTGAAATTCCTTCTTCACATTTTCAACTCCACCCAATTTCACACGAAGTACACGAAAATTTGTACCACCAAGATCGAGTGCATAAAAAATCCCTGTCTCGTCCCTATATGAAGAAAAAATGGAGTCAATACATTTCTCCAATAAACAATCATAACATTATTTTTTAATATCTTTAGTTTAAGTATTCAAATTCAGAGAACTATGTAAGAAGTTCTTGTAAAAGATAAAAGTTAAACTAAAATCACCAACTTGTCATTAGCTTAATCAACAAATTGTCAAACTTTTTGGTTATTTGATTCTAACTATTCAAATCACCATGAAATCACACATACCATCACTTGCGCTTAAATCCATATTTGCTTCAAAGTACTTAAATTATTAAAAAAAAAAAGCAAATAAGAACATCCATGTAGTAATTGTCAAAGCACGTATGCTCAATTTACTCGTATATCAACATAAAAGAATCTTGAAATAAACCCTTAAGAATATTCTCCTTTTCAGTTTTCCTAATTGAACACCAAACAAAGGGATACCAAGAACAAAATTAGCAGTGTGAAGTTATTCTTTTAAAGAAAACATCTTTTTCAACCGTAAAAAGTTGCATAAAAAGCCATTTTAGAAGAACCATTCAATATTTTCATTACTTTTGGAACTTATGAAGAAATGAAGAACATCAAACTTCCAAAAGTAGCCCTTTGTAAACCAAAAAAAAACAATTTATTTTGCTTTTCATTAGACAAGATAAATCATAACCAGATAATCTTTTGCTTAAAGCTAGAAATTGTTAGGTAATTTTACGCTTATCAGAAACAAAGAGTTCTATACTTCTCTAACAACTACCCTTTATCTAACTCTCCAAATCTAACTTCACAATGACAATGAGTTTACCTAACCACTCACAAATAATCATTCGGTTTCAAACCGAATCAAGGCATAGCCGAGTAAGGCATTCATAACCATAAGTGAGTAAATGCACATCAAGACTTGTAAAATACTTTCCCATACCAATACATCAGCAAAATTCTAACTTACAAACCCTAAGTCAAATGTAAAGGTCAAACCTTGAAATCACAAACTTAGTCTTAACAAATCCAATGCATCTGAATCTAAAATTCCAAATGCAATACCCAAATCTTGATACTACATAACACAAATCAAAATCCCTTAAACATAACATTAGAACAAGTTTGAATTATAAAAGTCAACTCCATCAATAACCAATGATAATCAACAATACTCTATAAATAGATATAGATAAACTAAAATTCATAAAGTGTGTATGTATAGTTGTATACCCAGTTGGAAGATTATCAACATAGCTGATTAGCATCTTGAGTTTGCTACCACCGTCGGAAGCAAGTCCGGCGTGCATCTCAACAGTCATGGCGTCAGCAACCTGCCGGAGTTTACTAATCGGAGTTTGACACTTGTCATCAAACTCTTTAAGTATATCCAATGCTTTAGTCCACTTGCCGGAGTTACGCATCCGGTGACGGACCACCACAACCGCTGCCGCAGACACGGCGGCGACGCACACCACCGCCGCCGCTACTGCCACTTTACCCATGTTGTCAAATTGCAAGATTTGAATCACACAGATCGAGAAAGTGAAAAAAGATTGATTTAATCTGGGTTTTGATTGTAAAGATTTGAACTTGATGAAGATTGATTGTTGGGTAATGAAACGTGATTGTCGAAAATCTTGAAGAAAAGAAGCAATGAGATTGAGAAGATGTGTATGTATTGTTTATATATATACAGGGAAATTGGATATTTATGCTTTTTATCTATTTTTTTTCTTTTTCCGAAAGTTAAGGTTAGTGTAAAAGGAAATTATCCTAGTTAGTATTAGATATGATATGATTATGATTTGTTTTGTGATTTTATTTTGTGAGTGGAGTTATACTACAAAGTCTAATTTTCCTAGAAAGTCTAAGAAGCCATGAGATGATGACATGTGGCACTCCCTTAAAATTAGAAGGAAGGGTAAAGATGGTAATGTCTCTATATTTTAAGTTTCACCCCATTTTTTTAAACGTCCATAACTTTTACATACGATATTATTTTTAAAAAAAAATTGCACCATAAAAACGAGCATTTTCTTATCTTTAAAACGCGTATAATATTCATATATAAAAAACAAAAAAAAAATTCACGTTTTTTAGCTCGTTGTGTTATATGTCAAGTCATTGTGTTATTTATTCAAGTCATTGTGTTATTTATTCATGTCATTGTGTTATAACACAATAACCTAATGAAATAACACAATGATCTGAAATAACACAATGACCTGATGAAAATATAACACAATTACCTGATGAAAATATAACACAATGACCTGATGAAATATAACACAACGACCTGACGAAAATATAACACAACGACCTGATGAAAATATAACACAACGACCTGATGAAAATATAACACAACGACCTGATGAAAATATAACACAACGACCTGATGAAAATTTAACACAACGACCTGATGAAAATATAACACAACGACCTGATGAAAATATAACACAACGACCTAATGAAAATTTAACACAACGACCTGATGAAAATATAACACAACGACCTGATGAAAATATAACACAACGACCTGATGAAAATATAACACAACGACCTGATGAAAATATAACACAATGACCTGATGAAAATATAACACAATGACCTGAATGATGAAAATATAACACAACGATCTGACGAAAATATAACACAACGACCTGATGAAAATATAACACAACGACCTGATAAAAATATAACACAACGACCTGATGAAAATATAACACAACGACCTGATGAAAATTTAACACAACGACCTGATGAAAATATAACACAACGACCTGATAAAAATATAACACAATGACCTGACGAATATAACACAATGACCTGACGGATATAACACAATCTGAAAAATATAACACAATGTCTTGACTAATATAACACAATGAGCTGAAAAATATAACACAATGACCTAACGAATATAACACAACGAGCTAAAACTTCAAAAAAAAAATTTCGTTTTTTATATATCAATATTATATGCGTTTTGAAGATAAAAAAACGCTCGTTTTTTTGGTGTAATTTTTATTAAAAAGTATTGTCGTATGTAAAAGTTATGGACGTTTAAAAAAGAGGGTGGAATTTGAAAATAAGACAAGACTAATATACCCTTGGCCTACCATTTAAAGTTCTAACTATTTACCATTATGCCACCTTGTGTTTATAAGCCATTGATCTTCATTTAATTTTAGATCTAATGGTCCAAATTCCTTCTTAGACTTTCTAGGAAATTTAGACTTTGTATTTGAACCTAATTCTTTATTTTGTTATTTAATACTTTAAGTTGTTTATATTTATTTAGGAAGGATAATATCATAATATTTAGGATAATATCATATAATATATTGATGTTGATCTGATTATTAATGGCCTTGTCTATTCACACACCCTAAAATTCTATCCACACATCTGTTTTAAAACTAGGCGTCACAGATAGGCCTTGATGCGACGCCTGAGTCACTTTTCTGTCAACGTCAACCGAGGAATGTCGTAAACGAGGTGGAATTCGGTCAAACCTGGACATATGCGCGGCATATATGACTTAGGCGCCGATGATGTTGTTGGCCGCATATATGACCTAGGCGCCACGCCGAGGGCCATGCGCGACGCATAAGGGTGTTGAAGCGTGATTGACTACGTTCGAGGATGTGTCTGGGATAAGAAGTAACCCAGGCGCGACGCCAAGGTTTATGTGCGGCGCCTAAGAGTGTGAGAAATAAAAACATGGGGTGTGTAAATAGGATATGGGGTGTGTGAATAGGATGACCCTTATTAATTTGTAAACTTTCAATTAGCGACATTATTCTAGGCATGAAAACCGAAATCCTAGTCCATGAACAGATCTGAAGGGAACATGTGAGAAGTGTTTGAAGATTGAAGTTGTGTAATTACATAACTATCAAGCTTATTAAGAACTATAATAAAAAGGATTTTGTCTTAGAAGCGTCATTTTAAGTTTTTAGATTTAAATCTGGGCATGTTATATTTGGGTGTAATTTAGACTTATTGTAGTTTTTTTGTTTAAAAATAATAAACTTATCAAGATTTTTTTTTGTCACCGTAATTAAATTCTTGCATATGCATTTTATTGAATAAAACAATAATAAACTGTTCCAATATATTACAATAGCTATTTATTTTTTAACAATACAAGTATTCTAGTCATTCAATAAAAAATTGTCGGAAAAACAACTTAACTTCGTTACTCATCTAGATAACATATAAAAGATAAATTAAAAACAAGTTACCTCGTTACTCATCTAGATAACATATAAAAAATAAATAAAAAACTTGTAGGTATACCTAAACAAGTTAACCTCGTTACTCTTTTTATTTCCTTCCAATTTAAAAGGAAACATTTTCCTTTCTTTTTCTTTCCTTTAATGAAATTCGAGAATATAACTTTCTTTCATTTCATTTCATTTATTTATTTTTAATGAAATTCGAAAACACATCTATATTTATTATTCCTTTCATTTATTTTCTTTTCCTTTCTAAAATAAGCTCAAAAACACATAATTAAATTTTATGCTTTAAACTGTCATAACCTTATACACGGATGGTAACTTCTCCCTGCTAAACCTTTTTTCATGGGTTCAACCCATGTGTGTGGTTTTACTTTTGCCTAACTCCTTTAAGGTTCCACACAAGCACACATGTATTTTACACACAAGCGCACATTTATTTTGTTTTCTTTTTATTAATTGTTTTGCTTTGTTTATTTCAATTATTAACTATTTATAAATAATTTTACACATATACGTTTTCTTCTTTTTTAAACCGTAATCTACTATGCTCATACCACTGCTACACTACTCCCAATTAATATAGATCATATCATGTCAAAAACAAAACCATGACGTTTTCATGTAAGAGACAAAATCTTTTATCAAATGAGCTATTCTTACATTCATAATTTCACATATATTTTTTCTCATAAAGCATTTAAGAAATACAATGTTTTCGTACATTCTAAATATACCGTTACAAGAGGCGGAACTAGAGGGGGGTCAGGAGGGTCCGGGGACCCTCCAGCCGACCAAATTTAATATATGTTTCATTTGCCAAAAATTCAAACATACGTAAAATTATTACATATGATTGAAACACTTATGAAACTTTAGTGACTTTATAAGAAAGATAAAAAAGTTTAAGGTATTTAATTGGAACAATTGGTAACTTAGTTACATTTACGTGACATTTTCCTGATATGAAATCTTAATATAAAATCAATTTAAAATACAATAACTTGGAAAAAACATTTAATTCCTGGTTTCGTTGGCTTTTATTGTTGATTTACAACCGTGTTCTAATTATGATTTTTTCAAAAAGTGAATAACTATAGTTATAAGCAGTTAGTTTTTATATTTATTTGAATAAGTTATAACTATGTCCGTGTTAACCCGCCCATTTTAATATATATGATAACGAATTTGAGTTTGTGAAATTTCATAAGTGCAGAGGATTGTGAATTAGAGTTTGTTTGTGAGTGACCTAATGAGAACACTAATCAGATTATTCGGGCTAACTCGAAACCCTTTTATTCTTCAAAAGCGAACCCAAAACACGACCATAATAAGAATTCAGGTTATTTAGGTTAACATGAAAATACCGATTAATACACTTTGATTCTATTTAACCCAACCTTAATTAGCTTATTCGGATCAGTGCACTTTAGACACCCCTAGCTACAAGTGCAAGAATATTTTGGATGGTGAAAAACTGAAAATGTGAGACCGTGAAAATAAATTCTCCTGTTTTGGCCCAACAGCTTCTCTGACACAGGCTTACTAGTTTTGGGTTTATGCTACAACTTGGGCCGTAGTCATCATGTCATGTAATGTAGCCGTGCAGATTATGCTTGTCCCGACCTGCAAAAATTTAGGAAGTTTGGATCTACTAGTCACTAGAACTTAGACAAAAAAACTAGCATTAACACACCCGGGATGCGGCTGGGCGTAAAAGCATGATAAAACTAACACTGAACCGTTGCTAAGGTGCGGCTCATTGAAAGGAATGTTATAACATATGTAACTTTATATAAGTAAAGCAAAAGGATGTTTTGATAATATTCTAAAAAATACAGGCAAAGGCAGATCAATCAAATTTCCTTCACATTTTGTCTTCAAATACAAATCAATTTTTTTTATCAAAAAAACCAATTGATTTCAATATAACATGACATGGTCACAAATTGCCATGTTTCAAACAAAAACAACAACACTCGAATTAATAACCTATACAGATCAACACACTCATTACATGATATTTATTTCAATCAAACACTCACTCAATCGTTTTGTCTCGATCATCCCCGTCTCCATCAACTGGTTGTAAATCCCACGTTGAAGATAGTTCACACTTCATAGCACCAATAGCCTTTCAACTACTTTAATTTGTATCTCAGATGACCTTTAGACGTACTTGTTAGAAGCTACAATATCTAACATCATAATCCACTTCAGTATCAGTCGTTATGATGCTTGAATCACCTTCCAAGCTCAAATATATGTCACTTTGGATAAAATGAAAAAGATTATTGACTAAATATATACATCTATGATGCTGCTGCTGATGATGATGAAAGTGTTACAATTTGATCCATTCAGAACCATCAATGAAGCTAAGTGAAAGAAAAGGCTTAGCTTCCTCATCAGTAAGTTCTCTTGACCATGACACTCTCCCCGCAAATGTTGCCCCCGGCCCACTACATTTGTATTGCCCATAATACACAGTCCTGCAATCATTAAACGGGTCATGTTTGTATGGGTCGAACGTGACACAAATTCGAAAAGTTGTTTGGAACCCAAAAACACGTTTGACACATGAACCTAAACATGACACTAGTTTTACAAGTCGATACGATCACAAACTATTTAACCATAAAAAAATACAACCTTACATACAATCGATCGTATATTGAATATACGTTTAAACTATATGTTTGATGCTCATCTCTTTATTTATTTTTAATGTTAACATAGGTCATAGGATATTAAATATACGTTCACTTTGGACTTTCGTCGAACACGTAGAGTGCATACACAGAAACATCCACCGCCCAAGCCATTAGCAAATTAGCCACCACAAAACCCAATATAGATCCACAGCGCATGCACACTCTGATCTGATATGATAAAGCAAAGCAGTTTCCACTAAAGCTGGTCGGTCTAAATTTATAGCCATTTTTGTGTTGAGAGAAATTAAGGGGAAAACTTACATTTCACGATTAGGGTCACCCCAATTGTACCAGCCTTTAGGGATGATAATATTATCCATGTATGTATATGCAAACACAACTCTTGAAAATGGACCCCATGCTCGACCCAGATAAAGTGCACCTGACCCAGTCACTTTACATCTTAGAAAAGAGAACCCTGTGTCCTCTAGCAAACTGCTTCTTCCTTGTGCTGTTACTGCACCTGTTACTGGTGCTATTGCATGCACTTGACAACCCTGCACTCATCATATACACATTAACTTTTTCTCCTCACTTTTTTATAACCAAAAAAAAAAAATACATGAAAGTCACATGTGTGGGTTCTTAATAGTTGTGTTTAAAACTGAATC
Organism: Tagetes erecta; assembly: GCA_030867185.1. Classification (NCBI taxonomy): domain Eukaryota; kingdom Viridiplantae; phylum Streptophyta; class Magnoliopsida; order Asterales; family Asteraceae; genus Tagetes; species Tagetes erecta. The sequence continues at coordinate 4,918,745 of CM061492.1, forward strand.
AAACAAAAATATGTATAAAACTAACCTCAAAAAGAGAAAGACCGTTGCCAAATATGAAGTCAACGGAGCCTTCTATATAACACTCCTTGTAATAATGCCTACCCAATTGGTCGTAAAGTGTGTCTTGTGCACCCAAAAATCGACACCCAACAAATGCTGCAGTGTCCGCTGATATCCTAAACGCTACCGCTTGCTTCCCTACGGCGCCTGGTCTTGGCACAGGTGTCGTGTTCTATATGCATAACATACATGTATATAAAACCAGTCGTACGTCTTGGATTATTTTCGTTTGAATTGTCATTGTTGAAATAATATACAAGTCTTTATTACCTGAAATGTGATGTTCTTAGCAATGAAATAGGGTGCATTGACCGCAAAAGTGGCTGACCCATATGTGCCCATGGGTTGACCTTTGGCACCGATGGTTTGAGCCGTGTCACCCCATTGCACAATTGTTTTATCTGCACCTGCACCTTCTATGGTTATAAATGATTTCAATGGAGGTATATTTACCTTCTCCCTGTATACAAATATATAAATTAAAATTATTCAATAGATACAATATGATTTTTAATAATACTCCGTTTTATATATCGATTATAACTCAATCTATTTTTTATTAGTGACACTATCCAGGGCCGGTCCCGAGGAATCGAGTGCCCTGTGCGAGACAAGAAAAAAAGGCCCCCTAACCCGAAACATCAACGCACTAAATTATATAAACTAATTTTTTAACCAAAAAACAAACGTTTGATAATTAAACATAAGAAAATCAAAGGGGCTGTTTGGCAATGCTGAATGATTAAGTGCTGAATGGTTAAGATGTCTGAATGGTTAAGTGCTGAATGGTTAAGATGTTCTGTTTGTTTGGACATCTGAATGAGATTTCTAAAAGTTTTGTATTATTCACTTTGTCCCACATTGGAGTGGAGAAACAAAAATTCTTAGTTTATATATTCAAGCATTCATGGCATGTTAAGTTCCTTTGTCATGTTTTACTCTAGCACCTACCCGCGCGCAGGGGGGGTGCAATCTGGTTCGAATCCCTTCCCAAAATGCGACGCCCGCGCGACCTGCGGACACGAATGCAACTCCAAAAACCCGGGTCCGTGTGAGGGGGTTTTTAGACTCGTTTTTTTGGTCTTTCACCTCATTCTTAGGCTCGTCACTTAAGAGGCTTATTTATGCAGTGGGCTTTTAACACTTAAACAGGCTTATTTATAAAATATATAAATTTTTTTTTTTTTTTTGGGTGCCCCCGTCAAACGAGTGCCCTGTGCGGTCGATCACCCCGCACACCCTATGGGCCGGCCCTGACACTATCGAAGACAATCTCATTGCTATAATCATCATTCATTTACATATTGGTTAACAAGTATTTATTAAAATCCAATTTACATATTAAATATATGTTTATTTTTTTAAACAACGTTTGAGACTACTCTCAATATTCGAGTAAGTTTTCCTAAGGTTGATGTTAATCCTTTTTACTGATTTTTACGTTTTAGGTTTGACTAATTCATGAACATCATCAACGATGAAATATACTACCGACCAACTAGTCATAGTCTGACAGTCTAACATATGAGACTTAAATACAAAATCTTTTCATTTTTATTAAAATTTTAGACATCTCAACAAAATCACATGATCATTGACGAGTCTTAATTTATTTCTTTATTTGAAATTGACCCAAAAACTTTTGATCACAAAACACTTTAAATAAAAGTTGAACAGGAAACGAATGTTTGACTAAAAGTGTGGTAACAACCAATAACGTGACTTTTTTATCAACCGGTTTCTGGGTATAAATATTCTTTTCTACAAAAGTACAAATAAAAGAATACTTACAAACATATAACTTGGTTTGGAAACCGAAAATTGAATTGTCTTAATTATAAAAAAATATATTAAAAGTCAGTGAATTGAAAACTTTTTTATTAAGAAAATTACCACATGCTTAAAAAAAATGCTTTATCCGTAATAGAAGTGAAAGCCAGTCAACTTTATATCTTCTTAAAAATTATACTGATTGATTTGATATGTAGCTTTTAAGATATAATATAATATATTTATCTTTATTAGAAAACTATAAAAAGGTGAAACTAAGTAGTGATTAAACGTCCTTTAGGACTATGAATTAAAAGAGCGTATTTCACTATTTTAGTATTTTGTAATATCATATGTAAATCCTACATATGTTATTCTCACGTTTATGATCTGCTGTGCACTTTTTAAGAATTAATTTACACCAGAAATAATTAAAAACAAGTTTATATATAAGCTTCAAATTAATGAACAAAGTAATCAATAATGATCGGTATGAGAAGTGGAAATTACGAAATCTATTTATAGTGAAAATAATTAGTTAGAAACTTGTAGTTTTGGCATAAAGTTTTATCAGACATATAATAATTATTTTATCAATCATTAAAATTATTCAAAATTTGGATGATGTTGATGATGAAAATATTTGCATAATCCAAGTAAACAAGTACGACTTAACGATACATATATCAGAGGCTTGTCGTGATCTAAATTATGTGTTACACAAATTTATTATACTGTGTTTTTTCGAATATACATTTTAACTTTTGTATTTGTACATAATAATAGTAATGGGATTTTGTCTCCATTGAACTTCTGCATGAATAACAAAATTCCCATGATATATAAAATAATAATAATAAAAAAAACATGATTCACAAATTATGCGTTGTTCAATACTCATCAAATATATCTTTATGTCATTAATTAACAAAGCATTATTTTGTCACATATATATATTTCTTTTGAGGGTTTAAAATGATACTAAAGTTATGATTAACAAAATTGGAATGACTTAAAGTTCAAACAAAGGTCATTTGATCAAAATTGTCAAGTAAATTAAAGAAAGATTCGACCACACAATGTTTAGATTATCCTATCTAGACTCATTGAATATTGGTCACATGTCTCTCAAACCTTAAAAAAACACAACATGAAATAAAACAACTTACTTGTAAACTCCTGCATGAACTTTAATGACAACTCTAATAAGATTCACAAATGGGAGAGAATCAATAGCTTGTTGGATGGTGGTGAAATCGCCGGTGGCCGGGTTCCGGTCAACGGTGATGGTGTAAGAGGGAAAAAGCTTGTTCTTGGCGGTGGAGAAAAGAGAATGCTTTAAAGTGCCAACAAAATTGACCCATTTCATGAATTGTTGTTCTGAGTATTGGGTTTGTGTCAAATTTACACCAAGTTGCTTCAATGTGTTTGTTTTTGGTTTGAAACGTTTGGTACGACAAAGTGCTTGTGTTGTAGCATCAAGAAGAAGCAAAAGAATGACAAGAGAGCAAACATGCAAAAATTTGGCCATGAAGATACAAGTGGAAAATGAAAGATGAAGAGAGAAGAATGTTAGGGGTTACAAGACAAATGAACTTTGGTTTGGTTTTGTTTTGAGTTTGTGGTGAAGGGTTTATGAGCATTTATGGAGCTATTGATGAATATAATAATCCCTAAGGGTATAAGCAGTCGTTCATTATTTTGAATAATTTAATCATTTTTTAAAACTAAGCCTTTCATGAAAAATATATTCATTTATACTATACTACTCGAGGAAATTCATATTTACCATTATATTTACAAATTAAAAGGATTTATAGAGGAAAATATGTAATGGATCTTTTTTGTTGTGGAAATATGCATTTAATGTTTTTTTGAATAAAAAAAATGCATTTAGCCCCTTACGTTAAAATTTAGTATATTATAAGTAACTTTTTTAATTTTAATATTCTAAACTACGACTCATTATACGATATTAATCCATATGATTGTTTGAACAATTATGTTCGTCGCCATATTCCTAACTTTTGATTTCTTTTTTAAAAGTAAATCTCGTGGCATACTATATCTTACATTTACATGCATTTGATTTTACTCAATTTCGTTTATATATATGTTTCCTTATTTTATTAATAGTCATTATTCCTAGTATAAAATATAGTAGAAATCAAATATAATTTAGTTAGCTAGCTAGGGAATTGTTATATAAGTTTATAAATATCTTTTTTCCCTTTGTTTTTAGCATATCATCATAGAATCAACCCATAATATATCTTTTCGATGTGAGATTAGCGGGTCCAACCTCTATCCAAATAAGGTTGTTCTTTTTTTTGAACGACAATTTTATTACAGCAAAAAAAAGGCCTTGAGACTAGCAAAAAGCTAGGACAGAATGACCCTACCGAGTTACAAACTTACAATAACTATAAATAAATACGTATAATCTTAAAGTAGACACATCAAGAGAAATTAAATAGAACCAATATTAAATCAGTTTATATACTGGCCATATATAATGATATTAATAATTAGTTTGTTTGTTTGAAATTATATATAGAGTTTGATAAGTAGTTGTTAAGTAGGAGATGCGAATGAAGTGGGGATAATTAGAGAATAATGAATCACGGGTGGGGTGTTACGTACCACTGACATATATTTATGAAAAATTCACAGGGGTGAATTTTAGGCCACAAGTACACCTACCCAGCTACCTACATATTCATATGTTGCACTTTTTCCCCCACTTAACCTTCTTCCTGCTTGTGCCCGTGAACTCACCCTTTTTTGCATGTGTTATTCAACAATTAATATATATATTCTTAAGGGGCAATTTCATATCATGCATGTCATTATATATATATATTTATCAATGTATTATTATAGCCTCTAATTAAGTGGATGCAATGTTTTTAATTTCTTACTTATTAATGTTTCATCATCGATCCTTGCTTAGACCTTGTTAGTAGATAGAGACTTTTTTAAGTATACATGCGCGCATGTTTGTTTGTTTTATAATACTACTTAAAAACCAGTTATATTTGTTACATGTTAGCTAGGAACTTATTATCCTTTGACACATAAATTTTCTGTAATTTCATTTGAATATACTTTATGATACCTTAAAAGAAAAACAGAGCAATTTGTTGTATTATGCTTTGGTGACAATAAACACATTATTTGTTTTTGTTTCATTTTAATAAAAAGGACGATAGAATTATAGAAGCTGATTTAAGTTGTTGTAGTTGTTGACGGTTAATAACCAGGGACGGCCCAAGATTTTTACTCGCCCAAGGCTTAACTAGGGAATTTTGACGATTCGATCTTAGGGTACCAACCTTGTTGATAACCTTAATTTATGTGCTTGCAATTATGCATACATCATAGTACACAAGTGATAATGTCGGTATCAAGCCAAAATGTGCGTTTCATCGTCTTTTTCTAACTCTCTACCATATAATATTTTTTACAAGTGTGAATCTAGTAAAATGTTGCCATATATACTTTGTGAGTACTGATTATAGCTAGTTTCATAATTATGATATGTGAGTTCATGAACAAAAGTAAATCTATCTAATAAATCAAGGTTTTAGGGGGTAATGTTTTGGGGGGAATTTTTTTTTATAATAGGAAGTTTGGGAGGTAAAATTTAGTTAAATTTTTTACCATGCAAGTTGATGGAGCCAACTTCTTAAATGTTATATATTTAAAAATCGTTAAACATAATGGTTATAATTTCTTTATAAATATTATTATTTAACCCGTGTGTAACACACGGGTATTAAACCTAGTGAAACAATAAAAGTAAGAAATTGTTGTGTTATAATTAGTAAATTAAGAAAGAATCACGTATTGCATATATTTAATTATCTTCTAAAAGGCACAGAAGAAACAGTCTCTCCTTGGAATCACATGAAGAAATTAACCTTCACATGTGATGACCAAGAAAAACAAGAAGAAATTTCCAAAGCATAAATCATAAAACAAGTGACACGTTCATCAATTGAGGGCACTTTTAAGTTTGTCCTTTCCTAGCTAAAATTTTTAAATATATATACATGTTTCTCATATAAAAACTAAAAGTTAATTAGCTGAAAAATTAATATTCCTCACAACTCATTTTAGATGTACAATTAATTATGCATTAATTTGTATTTATATTTCGAATTAGCATTTGTATATTGTGGTTAGAAATAGCTTTTACTATTAATTCATTTTCAGTTTTCTATTTTTCACATTTAAATTATATAATAGAAATACTAATTAATTAATATTTTACCAACCTCATCTAGAAATATTAATTCAGTCAGGCAGCTGGTTGTTTGCTTTTCGATAAAAGTTGCTTCCATTTCTCATTCATTAAGATTCTTGTACATGTGTACGTCTCACATATAATTTTCATAATATATATTAAATTGGATTTCACCAGGCCTGTAGTTTTTAGTTTTTACGTGGCAATATATTGGTTTAAGCAATACTTTTTGAGTTTATGAAATAATTAAATTCTATAAATGTGGGTGTCTATTTTCACATACAAGCTTTTTGTACCTAGCTTTTTTAATCACTTTACACTCTTGCGCGGTTGTATACGTAATTTTAGGAGTTCTAGTGACTTGTGATATTGGTGTTCAAAAAAGCAAAATTTATTTAAAAAGTCAATTTAATAATACTGGTAATATTAACATAGAGGTGTTTGTGGTGTGCCCTTAAACGAAGGCTCGATCCCAACAAAAGTGGGTTGGAGATAAAGTAGCTAGTTAAAGAAAAAGCTAATCTCACAAAAAGTAACAGTACGCATTGCCAAGGCTTCATTAAGACGAGGGAGGGTCACAACCCTCCCAGTTTTTTACGTCCGAAGTGTTAGTTTGTTGGTCAGTAGTTGATATATATATATATATAGGGTTTTCCCCCCTCCCGGCGGAAACAAAGCATTATAAACTTTGAATCACCTTGACAAAAAATCATGGCTTCGTCACTAACAGCATGTGCCTTCGTACTTAAAAATACACATCTAAACCCACAAATAGCCACAAATCTTTAACCAACAATACATCTGATAATAACTGTTTTGGTTGCCACACGGGTTCATGGGGGTAGGTAGTTTCTACAATTTCAATTTAATTTGATACCTACAACACTTGATGAATAAAATAAAACATCAAATTTTGACAACTCTATACAACTTTGTTCATATAGAAATTAAAATCAACGACTCGACACACATATATTTATATAAGAAATACTGATGCACCGCACTTATATAATAACATGTCTAAATTTATAACTTTAACTCATATATGCTCTCTACTCTAATACAAATATAAATTCTTTTCTTATAATGACACGTGTACGTCATCACCACAATTAACCTCACCATTCTTTTTTTATTTAGATAATTTTTATTTATAAATTAATTTCTATTAATTCAATCATATCTTATACTAAGAAATCAATTTAAAATTTCTTATCTAAATTATCAAGTATGTATTTAATTTAGTATATATATATTCAACCCGTCCAATATTATACAAGTATATAAACTAGTAAATGATATATATTCATGCATTATTAATTTCTAATCATTTGAGTTAGTCAATGATTTTATTTATTTGAAATTAAAATCAGTTTAGTTGGTTCACTACTCAGAAATTGCAAACGATGACAAAAGAAGGCACTAGAACGGAAGGCCTGGTATAGGGTTGGAAAAATTAATATAAATAAATAAATGAAAAGATTCTAAAAACATACTTTTTGATTTTTGAGAAGTGAAGTAACAAAGTATACATTTATAAATACTACCAAACACACTACACTCGTTTTGTGGTGTAAGTAAAGCCAAAAAGACAATAAAGGTGGCAAACGTAGATCACCACTCTATTACAAATAATACAACCGGATAATTGTGTTTAATATTCATGCATTTCTAATAATTTGTTAATCAATTAATGAATTGTAAATTATGTATCCTTTCGGTCGTTTGATTAAATAAACATTAATGGGTTGTTAAATATACTTAAATAGTTTTTCTAGGTCGGTGTCCTTTTCTCGATCTATTTTTAAAATAGAAATCATAAAAGTAATTAGTTTGAGGTATATTATATTCAAATGTAATTAAGCATAATAAGAATATTACTTGTCATTGTCATGTTAAGCATAATAAGAAAATTGATAAAATTGAGCTCACTTTAGATTAAAACATATGAACCTAATTAGGAATGCATGCAAAAGTATATATACCAAAAAAACCGTACTAGTCATGCCTTTACGCAGGGTCCAAGGAAGAACCGGAGCGCTTCGTGATCTGATGTGCTTATGTTGTTTTCACAACTTAAACTCATGGCCTTAATGTCCTAAATTAACAACCTTTTAATTATTCTACAACATATCAAAGCCTTAGATCCATCATCACCATTTGACGTCCAACCTTGTTCTCTGCTTTGCCTGTATACTATAGAAGTATTATTAGATGTTAAATAGAGTTTTCTTTAACAATATTTAACTATATTAAAACACAAACTTAATGAATAGTGTTTTGTATGTGGTTGAGGTGATGTGTTGTTATTGGTTGATGTTGTACGGTATTGTGTTGCTATCAGTTGATGTACTAAAATAGTGTTTTGTGTGAGTTTTGAAGTGCTATGTTGCTAATGGTTGATGTTTTGAGGTGTTGTGTTGTTATTGGTTGATATCATGAGTGTGTTTGTTTGTTTGTTAGCTATTTTTTATTTTTTTTATTTGTTTTTGTATTTGATTTTTTTTAATTATGTTATATTTTTGTTTGTTATTAATAAGTAATAAGGAGCTTAATAACTTCCACGCTTAAATATATACCTAGTTTACTATATATATAATAATTAGGAGATATGATTTTATTATTTTCCTTTATAATTATCTTAATTTATTGTAAAATTATGAATAGGTAAATAAATACACAATTCCTTTGATGTGACTTTTTATTTTATGCATTTATGTTGGTGATGGAGAAATAGGGAAGTTGGACTATAATGATGACAATAAGAAGGCTGGATTTTGTCATGTTAATAAAAACAATGGTACAATGATCATTGCACATAGTTTTGACATAACTTTTAACGTTTGTTTGTGATAAAAACCAAAAATGTTATGGTTTAAAATTATCGATCGAGGACAAAGTCTACGGTTTTAAAAAAAGAATATATAGTTATAAACGCAAAACGTACATGCCATAGGAATAAAAAATTTCTTACGTTTGTCATTGTCCCATACTTCCATCTAAAAATAATTCTATAATAGCCACTATGTAGTATACTAGTATGTATTCATTTTAAAAACTAACATCCAACAAATAAAAAATTAAAACTTGGACCTAAACCTAATGAATGAAAACCAAACTTGATTAACAGAGCCGGTTTGAACCGTTAGGTTCCAGTGCTAAACATGTTTGATCGATCTTATTCGGGACCTCAACCTTAAGAATTGAACTGAACTGAACCGAACTGAACATAAAACTAAAACTAGGTTACAGATAAGAGAATCAAGTCGACCGAGGTTCGTTGGTCTAGCCTAGCTAGGTTTGCACTCATACCTCCACTATCAATGAAGAACCCTAGCTAGCTAGCTATAGAATGTTTGTAGTTGACATGAATTATGGTACCATGCTACAACCCCACCACCATCCATGCATGCTCCCACCAAAACATTTTTTAATATAAATAATTGTACATGATGCAAAACATATTATCATTTTAAAATAAAAGTTATTATATAAGAAGTGATGGTTACACTGATACTCTAATGGCTCTTGATTCGAAATAAAAGTTATATGTGTATTCATAAGTAACCGTGCTTGCAGATTTGTTATTTCAAAAAAGATATTTAAACCGATCTCTTAAAGCTATTTTCGTTTAACAAACGGTTATTTCCTTGGAGAAAATGTTACGAAACGAGTATAAATTATTTAAGATTAATGAAACAAAATCATAATAAAGAAAAGTTTTTAGATGTATAAACGAGTAAGAACGATTATGGGTTGTTATTTGGTTGGGCTAAGAAATAATGGACCGACTTATTTTTTTACTATAAGTAATTTGGCTTCTGTTTCGGGCTTAATATTTTTATGTTTAAACTAAAGCCCAACCTAACAATTAAGATTCAAGGCCTTAAGAGTTTGACCAGCCCACCCGAGTTTTTATTATTTAGGTTCATCGTAACGTTTTTACTAAGTTAGAACCTACGTAGCCGACTAGCCGTGCACAAACCGGGTTTTTTTAGGAACCGGTTCCGGGTACCCGGAACCGGTTCCGGTTTTGGTCAACAAAGTCAAGAACCGGGTAGGGTCGGGTTTGGTTCCAGGTATGATCGGGTATTTGACCGGTTTAGCCGGGTTTTTTCGGTTCCGGGTAGGTTCGGGTCCGATTTTGACCGGGTTGAGGTGGAACCGGTTCCGGTTCGGTTCCGGGTACGGTTCCACTTTCTTGGAGAAACCGGAACCCATATGCACCCTACGGTTCGGGTACGACCGGTTCCGGTTCGGGTACACCGGGTCGGTTTCGGAACCGGTTTTTTTGTGCACGGCTAAACCTACGTACTACACGTCTGATGATAAAAACAAAAAAGCCATAAAATTATGGAGATAGTTATGAAATTTCAAACATATACCAAAAAATGGTCACATGTGCAAGCGATCCAGCACACGCTCGTAATCAGAGTCTAACTCATCTATATCACAATATAGAAGAATGTGGTCCTACAAACCCCATGATTGCCCCATGATTGTGTTGACGAGGCCACAAAAGCATATATAGATACATCCTGATCCGAGCATAAACCCAAACCACACACCGACAAAGGCAACCATCAGAGGAGGTGAAGAAGATGACAAAGGCGGAGAAGGATCTCTGTGAAATGAAGAAGATATATTATCTTATATTAGGCCAGAATAAGACAAATATATATCTAATAAATCAAAGTTTTATGGGGTAAAATTTTAGGGGGAAAACATAATTTGGTTTATAAAAGGAAGTATGAGAGGGAAAATTGAGCATGAGAGTTAATGGAGAAAAAATTTTGTGATTAATGTTAATTTACAAAAATACTTAAATTTTTTTCAAATATAATGATTATAATTTTTTTTAAATATTTTTATTTAATCCGTGTGTGTCACACGGGTGTTAAACCTAGTATTATAATAAAACACATAACGAAGACCAATATGTAAACCAACAAACTTAGTGACAAGTCCCTTAAAAAAAATAAACTATGGAATACATTAGCCATTTAATATATAGTAATATTAGCATTGCATTTCTTGTAAGATTAAATAAAGACCAATTAAGCTATAAAACAACTATTTATGTGTCGGGGTCGTGCGCTGAGACCGCTAAGTCATGAGTTTATGAATTCGTCACACATGTTGATAAAAAAATATCATGTCTTGCACATTACAGTATAAAGCAGTCACGCATCACATATTAAAATACTACGATATATCCAAATTTATATGTCAAAATGATAACAAAGTCTAAGTCGGAGAGACAGAGTCTCGTACGTTATAACGTAACATTTCTAGGCGCGAATAAAAAAAGTGAAAAATTTCGTACGTTGCGACGTAAAGTTGTAAAAGTAATTTAAAACGATATAAAGTTACCAAAGGTTAAAAAAGCAAAATTTTTCTAAAGTTAGGGGTTTAAGTGAAAAAGAAAACTCAAATAACAAAATAAATAAATCAAAGAAAAAAAACCTTACAAAAACCTTAAGTGAAAAAAAAACAAGTACGAAACCTTAAAAAGCTCCACCAAATGACATTTGATAACAAAGCCATAAACAATACGTGTAAATACAAAAAAAAATACACAAAGAACAAAACCTTAGAAAGCTCCACCAAAAACCAAGCCATTAACAATACATGTAAAAACAAATAAGTAAAAACAAATAAAACAGTGCAATTTCTTTTAAAAAACCAAAACTTTTGCTGGCCAATAGTAACGTGATATGTAACTAGTGAGGGCGCAGGAACCCATCAACCTTATAAACTAGAAGTTAAGGTAATTGCTCATCAACTTTGTTTTAAGTCTGTATCAGCGTAAACGTGGACAAAGCTCTTGGGACGAGAGTTATGACCTTAAAAATAGATATGACGATTGTTTTTGTAATAGTTAGAGCAAGATTCTCACAGATATTTATAATGTACCTAAAATCTTTCGGGTTTGTGAGCGGTAATCTCAAATCTTAAGGACAGTGGAATCTGATGTGAGTAAAATTACATTTTTACATTATTACATATATATTATTTTATAATTTAAAGCTGAGGATAACTATTGTGAATTCTCTTAGTCGTAAGGGTGTATTAACCGGTTTCATAACCTAGATCATGTTAAAATGATGTTAAAAATCTATATAATATGTATAACTAATTTAAAATAAAATATGAAATTATATTATCTTTTAAGCATATTTACAATGTTAACAAACTATGAAGCCCTTATTGGCCGACTCAAATATAGATGATTCAAAGTAGTCAACCATACATGTGTAGGCAGTTTGTCGGTTCAATCTGATCTCCACGACATAAATATATGTAGCAACTTATTCAACCAACATTTTATTTTATGAACAATATGGATATATTAGAAAACCAAATAAAGGGACTAGTAAAGAGCTAGACCGACAAAACATCCATATCGATCTTACAAAGTGAAGTAAAGTTAACAAAATTTGATATATATCAACAAATAAATGTAAATTAAGTCAATTAAAAAGGTTTTTGCACAACAATGATCGAACTCCAAGGGAAGAAACTAAACAAGTCCTAGAAACAGAATTAGATGAATAACTAGTTTTCTTAAGTTTGAGAATTTTGGTCTTTGGACTTAAACAGCTTTGACTTTTACATTTTGACTTTCTTGATCTTTGACTCGACCTCTTCTTTGCAAGATCATCAATGTTGTTGAAATTTGCAAGTGATCCAAATGACTCAGACTTACCATCATAGTACTTTGATAAACCCCTCCTGCAATATTACAAATTAATTAAGTAATTTAATATATATTAACCTCTACCTTTATAGTTTATTCATTCATATATAGTAACAAATTAATTAAACTATATCATATCATATCTTACTTGATAGGTAGTTGTTCCATGAGTTCAGATAACTCATATAATGGACCATCATGAAATGACAATGATGATGATGTGGCATCATCATCATCATTATCATCATCGATTGTTTCAGAGGAAGAAAATGTCATAGAAGACTCATTTGAACATTCTTGTACAAAATCAGACTCGTATTCGTCATCTACAACGTCGTCGTTTATAGCTGAATTAAACATGCTATTGAAGTGCGTTGAACCGGTTTCTTGGATGATACTCATTGCAGCTGGTTAATTATGATCAATTCAATTAATATATCTTGATGAAGAAGAAAGAAGGAAATGTAGGTTTGATGTGAATTGTTATGGACATGTGTGTAGACATACATATATATTGTTAATTGTTTGTGTGTGGGTTGGTTGGTGTTTGTGGGGTTGGGAGGATAAGGTCCATGTATTTTTTGAATACATCCATATCTGACTCATCAAACATTCCAATTTTAGATATCATTTTAACAGCATTGTTTCCTACCAAGGATACCTACATACACACAAAACCACTAATTACTACACTTCTTTTTATTCAAGGATAAAAACTCTTTTTTACTATATATACTAGGTTTAACACCCGTGTCCTACACACGGGTTAAATAATAATATTTTTAAAATCATAATCATTTTGTTTAAAAATTTGTAAATATTTAATATTTAAAAATATTCTGTTTCACCAACTCATGCATGGTATTTCATATATTCCCTCTAAAACTTCCTTTTATAAAAAAATTTCCCCCAAAAATTGCCCCCCTAAAACCTTGAATTATTATATAGATAAACATTTCTATATAGTTTTTAAATTAAAAGAAAAAAATTAGAGTTAAGTGCAAAATACACCCCTGTGGTTTACACCCAATAGCACTTTGCAACCCCGCTTAAATATTTAGACCTTTTGCAACCCTAGACTTTCTAAAGTGGGTCATTTGCATCCCCCGGTTAGTTTGATTGTTAGTTAATCGTTATTTATAACGGTAAAATAGACCATTTAGGTAAAAAAATAAACATATTTATTGTGTCTAAGTAACATGTATGTTTTTCCGAATTATATATGTGTACGTATTTGTTTTTGTCAGATTCAATTTTATTAATTAATTTTGTTTCATTTGTCAGTACAATGGTAACCTCTATGTACGTACGTGTATATGTTATAAATGTGACGGATCTTTGTTTGTGCGTTATCTGTGAAAAGAGTAATTATTGGTAGCTCAAAAGTATATATTTTTAGATCTTATAAATCATGAATTTTTTTCTTTTTTATATAAATAGTCTATTTTACCGTTAAAAATAACGATTAACTAACAATCAAACTAACCGGGGGATGCAAATGACTCACTTTAGAAAGCCTAGGGTTGCAAAATGTCTAAATATTCAAACGGGGTTGCAAAGTGCTTTTGGGTGTAAACCACAGGGATGCATTTTGCACTTAACTCAAAAAATTATATAAAAGATATAACATGCTGCACATGTGAATATAATGTTTACACATGCCTAATTTTGGTCATCTAATAATTATGGCATTAAAGTAAATGTATATAAATGGATATAAATCGTTACTATTTATCTAAAGTGATCGAAGAAACTAAACTACATTGTCATGTACAACAATGATTAGATTATATAAAATAAATCTAGTTTAAATTATACTTGATATTATTTTGTTAATTAACCTATGTACGTACTTTAATTTGGGTTTTCTTTACAGTTATAGTTAATAGACGTTCGTGTATAAAAGTGAAAATATGAAACAATGTTGATGCCTATTGGCAACCTTACTATATAGTATTTTTTAAATAACTTAAGAGCCAATTAGAACCACACATTAAACTATGGATGCTTAAATAATAATAAATAAAATGAATATTTTAGTGGCCATGGATTCATCCTTGTGGTTGCCTAGTCAGCTATATTTAAACATCTTATTTCGATCCATTGGATAAAGCACCGTCAAGAGTTAATTTGGGAATGTTTTGTTTTTGTAAGAACGATATAAAAAAATTGTTTTATTAAGATGAAGTGTAATGATCAAGTTTGAAGCTCCAACATGTTTAATAAACAAGCAGGGGCTTAAGAGCAAGTTGATCAGGTCTTTGAGCATAACGGTTTACATGGTATGGTTATGAAAAAAAACTAATATTAAGAATTTGAAGCAATGATAAATTTGACGAAAACCTTAAAATTGTCCTCATATTTTAAGGAGGTGGTTAATATGATGTCAATAAACTACAATTGTATTGCTCGCAACCATACCATAAAATCTACGCCCTAAATCAGAATGACAATCAAACAAGATGAAGAAAGCATATATAACAAAGAAATTGCACAAACAAACATAGGTGTAAGATTGAATATGGCATAATTTGTGAAACAATACATGTATGTACTTTTAAGGAATGTAAACAAACAAACAAACAGTACATATATAGGTGATACATTATATATTTTAACTCGTTACAAAATTATTTATTTGGTAAAATTTATAGGGGGTTCCAAGCAACTTACCAGAATTGTAAGATCAATATCTTTGTCCTCAAATTTCTTGATGAACGGGTGACTCTACAAATACAAGCCCGCTCGGTTATGAAAGAAAATAAAACATCATTTAAAGAAGTTGTAATAAGTGATCATACGAACCAAAAGATCTAGAGCCGACGATCTGTCTTTGGGATCTTTTTGTATGCTGCATGTATGCCCATAAGTAGAATTGTAAGAACACATATATACAATCCAAGTAAAACAAAAAAATCAACTAAAACTAATATGAATAATCAAACCCAAATACCACATAAACTAAGAATAACAATAATAATAATAATAATCTGTGGGACGTTGTTTCAACTTACCATGCAGACACAAATGAACAAAACTCGGGTGAAAATTGATCTGGTGGTGCGGTTGGTGGTGGCTTTGTGACAATTGCATCCAGGAGTTCATAAAAACTTGGCCAATTTTGTTGATCTTCAGACTGTATGAATGGAAATCGTCCTATAGCACACTCAAGAATCACTAGGCCCAAACTCCATATGTCACTTTTATAATCATAAGTCTTCCCGCTTATTCTTTCAGGCTTAAAAAGATACGGACATAAAAAGATCAGGTTTCACTGATAAAAAATTCAGTTGTTCTCAATACCATGAACAAGATTTAAAAGTAGTATTTAAGCAGCTTATCAAGCATATTTGAGTGTTTGACTTTAGATAAAGCAACAGCTTATGCTTATATTGTAACTTCTGGGTGAAATTAGTGGTTTTCAGTAGGCCGTTTGAGATTTGGTCTGCATGTTTCAGATTGATTATTTTGTGTAAATTCGATATAACTAATTTACCCTTAGGGTGAAATAAGTTGTTTTCAATAAGTAGATTACATGCTTCTTCAGTTTATAAGCATAAGCTATTTAAATATAGGCGTTCTCAAATCTTTTTCTTTACCTAAAAAAACATAACACGTCACTTACCGACATATAATTGTATGTTCCAACAAATGTATCTCTTTGACCCATAGAGCTTGCAAGCATTGCACTAACACCAAAGTCTGTAATCTTTATTTCCCCCTTTTGGTTTACTAGTAAGTTGGATGGCTTTATGTCCCTATGAATTACATGTCTATCATGGTGCAAATAAACAAGACCCTGCAATACCTGTGATAAACATTATAATCAGATATGCCACTTTCACCCATTTACTTACGAATGGGTCTGTCCGGACTATGTTTTACTTTAAAAAGTCAAACAAAAAACATTTAGATAAAAGAAGAGCGAGTCCACAGGGTAATTCAACCTGATATTATATACGCCCCACCCACATATTTTTCACCTCTAAATATGATGATCATATGCCCTTTAAAAAAAATACTGTCTAACATGGCCACTCAAGTTGTTAAAGATGGACATACCTGTTTGCAGACAACTGCAAGATATGGTTCAAGAATTGTTTTGAGTTGTCTGATCACATCTGCCAAAGATCCACGGTCCATGTATTCAAAAACTAGAGATATTGCTCCATTGTGGTAGAAAGAATGGTAGCAAACAACGATATGAGGGCATTGAGATGCTTGATTAATTTTTAGTTCTTGCACAATTTGTTTACGTATATCCTCTTGTATGTTCATCTGGATTACCTGTGACCACAATCCATATGGATACTCATCATTACATAGAAAACTTATATATTATAATCATTTGAAAGTCAAGTACAGAATGGTTGACAATGATACCAAATATCAGGTATCATTAGTCACAATACTTAAACATACACATTACAAAATAAAAATACAAATTTTGGTAAAACAAAAGTACTGCACTAGTGTTATATGACAAATGGCAACACACAATTTGAGTCTGTACATTATAGAAAACAAGCAAAGAGCCAATGTGTCAAACATCAAACAAACCAAAAAATTCTTTCTCCTAGTAATTGGTGTGATTGGTTGGTTATTGACATAGTGAGTGTTTAGATGTGCATTTCAAAGTGAAATTGTGACTCAAATAGCACAAAACAGTTAATTACATAGTGAAGTGCTTAAAATTAGGGATAGTAAGTAGTTCAAATTTATTCGACCTTCAAAGCAAACAATCTCCCAATCCATTTATGTCTAACCAGTTGAACAACACCTCCGCTTCCTTTTCCAATAACTTTGATAGTCTCAAGATCTTCCAATGTAAATTGCTGATCAATGTCCTTGGTATCAGATGGCTGTTGAAATAAGCCACATTCAAATAACAAACCGAAACAAATAAAATATAAAATGTTGACCCTGCGTACGAAGCGAAGGAAACTTACATTGTTCTCCTTATCATCGGATGCAAGTTTTAATCCTTTGAGGTTTAGAAGCAAATCACCATCATGAAATGTCCCACTCGCAGTCCTGCAAATCCACTATAATCATCACATACTAGAAACAAGTAACTGAATACAAACGTATTGAAAATTTATCCAATTAGGGTTCATCCATGATCCTAATATCACAATTATGAAGTAAATCGACAACAAAGCAATAACGGAGATAACAATACATAAGAAAAAGATGTCTTGGTTGGAAATTGAAATGTGAACATACAGGAAGGTGGTGATTGGGGCTTTTTGAGGCGGAACAGAGAGCTTGAGCTGCTTCAATGGCTTCATCATTGCAATTTAATTAGGGTTTGTGAAATGGAGAGATGATGGATGGAAACGGGAGCGTGTGTAAAGTGACCCACCGACAGACGCCATGGAAAGTAATAAACAAAGTTTGAATAGGAAGATTGACCGCCAAAAATGTTGTTTGCAAACTGTACCTGCTTGAGCACCTATCGAATTTTGACTATTTTGATCGTCTACTGATTTTATTATTGGAAATAATAATTAGCATCATCAAGTTTATATATTAAACCTTTTTTTTAATTTAAAACCAAGACTTTTTATAAAAAGCAAATTCTCTCACATTTATTTGATTACTAAATCAAAATATCATTGGTCATAAAAAGTTAAAGCCAGGTTCAGTTTTAAAACGGTGTTTTGACATGTTTGGTTTAAGTTCAACCGGTTTCAATACAAATATTATAAAGAGAACAACATAATCTGTTGTTTCTATGGGTTCCAAATTGGTTTTTGGTATATCAATTTCAAACCGGTTTCTTCAAGGTTCGACTCATCGGGTCAGGGAACCGGTTTGATTGGCACCTTTAAGGCTTTAACCTCTAATTACCGTTAGAGAACTAAACGTTTAACGCCATAAAAAAACTATATAAAGAAAATAGTTTTCAATCTAATTTTTTATAGTTACCTCTTATGTCAACCTGTTAAACTAGACCTATCAAAACGGGCGGGTCAGGTCAGGTGAAGTGTCTGGGTCAAGATGGGTTCGAGTCAAAATGGATACGGGTCAAAACGGGTCATTGTAAAGAACAGATCATAACAGGTCGGGTTAGAATGAGTTCGGTCAGAACAGGTCGGGTCAAACAGGTCAAATAAAAAACTATAAACTTTTTTTAACTTTGTTTACCTTTAATTATTATCATATAATTGTTGTTTTGTTTCAATTGTTTTAACATATTTTTTTTAATTAAACCTGTCAGATAATTAATCATTTTGAACTTATTTGCATTCTATTTAATTCAAGTGAAATCACTATATGTAATCAATGCAGTAAATATAAACCCACATTTCTTTTAATTTCAAGAATTATAAGACTATCCACTATAGTGAACACCCCAACCCAACCTAACATTAAAAAAATAATTTCTCTCTCCTTTACTTGCACAACCCAACCTAACTTAAATTTTCACACACACTCACAACCCAACCCAACTCAACTTTTCAACCAATGAACAAATGACATGTGCATAAGACCCCACACCTTTTAGGTTGTGAACCCCTTCTCCAAAACAACCCAAACTCACTAGGTTGTGAACTTTATACCATTTCTTTATTATTATTTAATAAATATCACAACCCAACCTCCTAAAAATTCACCATAGTAGATAGTCGACACCAAGTTAAACGTATCTCCGACATTGGGGGCGGCGTTGGTTGGTGATTGTGTCGGTCTCGATGTGTGGTGGTTGCGGCAGCGGCGGTTGGTGGTTGTGGCAAAGTTGATTGGTGTGGGGATGATGGTAGCGGTGGTGATGTGATCATAAGGGTGGTTGGTAGCCTGGTAGGTGGTGGTCTGATACTGAAGGTAGGGGTGTTCAAAAATATCCGCATCCGAAAACCCGTTCCGAAAATCCGATATTCCGAACCCGAAATACCCGAAATTTCGGATACCCGAAAATTCGGATATCCGAACTTCGGATACCCGAAATTTCGGATTCGGGTTCGGATAGTAATTTTGGCATAATTCGGATATTCGGATTATCCGATTATCCGAAATCCAAATTTTTTATTTTTATTTTTTTTAGATTATGTATTTAATATATTTATAAAACTATGCTTATAAACTTTAAAGTTAACATGTATTTAGTATTCCAATTACATTCACGCCCTCTACCCTCCGATCTCAAATCGGTGCACGCTCCGGCGACCCACTGTCGCACGCTCCGACAAGTCGAAAACTCACCGGTGCACGCCTCCGATCATGTTGTTACCTTGTAAATGCATTTGTACTTTTTTATAGTATTCTTTATAGTCTTTTTTAATATTATTTTCTAAAATAACCAAGAGATAACTTATATTTGATTTCATTATTAGTTTTTCAAAAGTATGAGAAATAAATAAAAAACTTCATAATCATGTCCAATATTTGATTTTTAGTTAGTTTTTTTTGTTGTCGACTTATAAGTCGTGGTCATGAGACAAGTAGCGGACTTGTCAGATGTATAGAGTAGACGATTATTTGAATGTATTGAAATGTTTGGAGTTGATGTTTGATTAAAACAATTTGTTATTTAGATATTTGTACTTTGACTATAATTGTCTTATGACTTTTTTATTTAGTTGTTTAACATTAAGGCTAATTTTGGATTGAATGAAATGCAAAAAAAAAAAAAAAAAAAATTCAAAATTTTCGGATATTTGGATACTATCCGAATCCGTATCCGAATTTTCGGGTATCCGAAATCCGGATATCCGAAATTTCGGATTCGGATACGGATAGTGAAAATCACTATCCGAAATTTTCGGATATCCGAAAATTCGGGTATCCGAAATCCGGATACCCGACTTTGAACACCCCTAACTGAAGGTGGTTGGTAGATGGTTTTCTCAACCCGTTCTTGCCCATTTAAACATCTTCTTTGACCCATTCTAACCCGTTCTACTTTATGATACTACCCAATTCAACCCAAACTACCAAAACTCTTCACCCAAACCAACCCATTTCACTACTTTGGGTCAATATTGTCAGGTCTATGTTAAACTAATCAACCACCCATCAGCAAAATATCGGTTCAAACCAAATTGTTTGTAACTAAAAAGATCATTCTTAACTTTTCAGCATAAAACATGACCTGTTTGTCCAATAATCCACCTTACACTCAGTAATCATTGAAGGTAACCACCGACCCAATCGTTGAATATGAACATGGTAACAAAACAAAAAGGTACACAAGCCAAGGTGTAATATTAATATGAGATCCCAAACCACTGAAAAATAATAATCAAAATACCACTCCAGAAAGAGAAATATAAAAAAAAAACTAGACAAGTATCCCACTCCCATCACACCTGATCATGACAAGAATAATACAGGGGGAAAGTTTGATCAATTCAAAGATTGTTTATATTTTCCATCAATCATGCTTCTTACAACTCCAAGATCAGCTTTCCACAACTTTAAATAATAGTACATTACAAATTCCCTGCAAATCATTACCAATTTTTAGTTAAACCAATAAGTGGGTGTTTGATACGCCTTGTTAAAACTGTTTAACTGCTTATCTAAATGACTTATCTTGTTATTCGAATTAAATAAACAATTTAGAAGTTGTTTATTTCAAAATGCTGAATTCATGTAAAACATATGGCATTATTTATGAGTCCTCATGGCACACACGCCTCGACAATAATATAGAGGTATTACGAGTCGTGGATCTCCCTTGCATTAACAATCTAATTACTGAAAGAAACGACTTACAAAAGTAGATTAGAAACCCTGGTCGAGGAGATAGTCACCAAGCCTTTCAACAATCATGTTGCATTGTCCTGGAGTCATTGGTTCATCATAGATACCAATGATCAAGGACATTGCTGTCTTCTTAACAGTAACACCTCCTGGTCCCTGCACATAACCATTGACATAATTGTCATGTACGACAAAACTCGAACATAATTTCTTTAAAATTTAAATGCAGGCTTAAAAAGAAAATATAACAAAACAGACATCCTACAAACTGAGCATAGTTAGTGCGTATAAGTATATAACAATGCTTTAGAGATGAGTCTTTTATAAACCACTTAATAGAAAATCCAAGCGAATTCAATTTCAAAATCTAAAACAGAATATTTTAAAGTTTTAATGGTGTTTGGATGTGTGTTCTGCAAGTGAAAATCTTATAAGTGCTATTTCAATCCTAATTGAGCTTATGGTTATGTAATTATTTCATGTGTCAAATAATCAGTTAGATATTAGCAACCAAAAGAACTGACCATCACAGCAAAATGTTCTATT
Source organism: Tagetes erecta (assembly GCA_030867185.1). Taxonomy (NCBI): domain Eukaryota; kingdom Viridiplantae; phylum Streptophyta; class Magnoliopsida; order Asterales; family Asteraceae; genus Tagetes; species Tagetes erecta. The sequence continues at coordinate 4,940,779 of CM061492.1, forward strand.
ACAGCTGATTGGCTAATCTGGTTACTCTCCAAAAAACATCAAAACACCCACTAAAACCATTCATGCACTTGCATTTAAAAAAACAACACATACCCATAGGACTTGTTTACATATTATCAATTACCAAATGAACAAAAATAAGAATTGATTACCTTTTTCCCTCGAATCACAGCTCCTGCCTCACCTTGAATAACCATGTACTTAGTCCCACCAAGGTATAAACCAGTCGGTGCAAGCGTGCCAGGTTCATTGAAATCATTCATGATAGCAGTTATTTCCTCTGGCTTGACCTGAAGTATTAGCCGTTAAACATGGGTGTTATTGCTATTTCATTAGGTGAAGAAACAATAACACAATATTTTCGTTAAAAAAAACTTTCTTCATTAAACTATTATACAACAATTTATCCAATAGATTTCTTTTGCCCTTTAAACACTAACAACTCATAATCACTTAAATTGTAGCTTAATCTATCCACTTAAATTGATTAGTATACAACTCTAGATCATACATATTATATTAAAAGTGATAGCTCAGCAATCATTTACTTTCCACCACAAATACAATTCACAATCAATTTCCCTAAACAGAGATAATTTTTTTATGCTGTTATGTACCTCTATTAATTGATGATCCAAAAAGTTTGATCCTTTAGGAGAATCAAACTTATAGATCAAGTTTAAAATCATACACATCCAGAGTTGCCAATATTCAAAATTAGGTCAAAACACACAAGTTACTAAACCCTAAAATGAACGAAAACACTTAATAGAAGCAGCAGATGAAAATCAAGTATTCAACTGCATGCAGAAGAAGCGATGAAGGGGAAATGAAAACTCAAAAGGTGAAATGAAAATAGGACCTGAGGGAAAGTGGGTGATTGAGCCCAAACAGTACCGTCGTGACCGATGATAGCGGCGGCAGTGAGGTGGTTTCCTTCGATGTCGCACAACAAGTGGTCATCGACGTACGCTTGCCACGACATCTCCGATTAACGCTGGATTTGCTCCGATTTGTGTGTGATTGTGTTGTGTATCGATTGAGTTGGAGAGATTAAATAGTGATTGAGTTGGAGAATAAATAGCGTGGAAACAACGACACACAATGTGACGTGCTATTCCATTTTCTTTGTTTGTTGTATCAAAATATCAAATCAATTATTTCATTTCATATTCCTCCCCTCATTTGCTCACTCGTACGTATGGTCATGGACCCATGTCATCATGAGCATACATGGTTATTCGTTTTTAAGTGTTAATGCGGTACAATTTGTTAACCGTTTACCTGTTATCATGTTATAAATTCTTTGATGTTTAATATATAAATTAAATTTATGACTTGTGAGTTTCACTAGTCATGTTATTAGTATGTATTATTGGCGATAAATGGGTCATACGCTAAAATCCAGTTGTTTTCTATAAAAACTAAAATATTTAATTTCACATATTTCCGTATTTATAAGTTTGTATGTTGCCCTTGTCCTTTCTAAACATGTCTAAAGTCATGGAGTTTGAAGTCTACCACATAAAACAAAAACAAAATTCAATAAGTACTCGGGTTAGATCAAGTACCATTTTTTGTTCAACAAAAGATTTTTCTTACAACCTAAGATGTTCATTTTTACAACTATCGGGAGACCTATGATGTCCAAACCTCCAAGTGTCGAATCAAGTTGATTATATGATCATGTCGAGAGGCAAAATCATCTAGTTACACTGCTAATTAAGCTTGTTTATAAGAAACCTATGATTCAGTTCTCGTTATATTCAATACGATATTATAATTCCAACATTCATATTATACGTTAAATAAGAAAACAGGTGAAGAAAACATAAACTTTATCGATTTTAGTTTTTTACCTTTTTAAGTGTTGTCATTCGGGAAAAGTTTTGAATATATAATAAATATACTATTTGCAAGCGTAGAAAGATGATAATATATTTTCTGTTGGTTGTAATTGACCATTTCTTTTTCTATGATATCAAGAATTGGGATTTGAGGTCCCCCTCACTTTGTAAAGGGTGGATTTGAGTCATTTGACTAGCACAATCAACACTATAAAATATTCCCACACAAATTGTTATTGTTTTTGTAATTTTTTTTATCATATATACAATGGTTGTGATAGTTTATCAAGTAAATATATAAGGGATGTTAACTTAATGCAGCATATATATTTTATTCATGTAATCATTTCTCTTCAAAATGATCAACATGACATATTAAAATTTTTGATAATAATAAAAACCACAACACATTTTTTTTAACTTGTAATAAAATGTACAAAATCTTTCATTTTAACTTCTTTTATAACGAAAAGTTTTGGCCCATCCATATTAGGTGTTGTACACAAGTTGTTGAAAAAAAGCCACCACATATCATGAATTGGATGCTGTCTTCTCTCCTCATCATTGCTTTGCAAATGCTCACCACTACATGGTGGGGTGGGTGATTTCTTTTATAGAAAGGTAACAAATTAGGTGTACGTACATGTGCATCTATGAAATTCAACATTTTTCTATTAATGAGCATTTTCAAGTTTTTATCTATGAGGAAAATGTAACTAAAAAGGATCTCAAATTATATCAATGGATACTTATTTTGCCTATTCATATTCTCAAAGTCTCCTAACAAAATAACTCTTAAAGTTGCTTATTGCTTATTGATTCTCCTCTAGCCAAGATTTTATGTTCCGATCATGTTTTCAAACTCTTAAAGTTTGCTTATTGCTTAGCACAAGTACTTATACTTGACCATTTGTTAGCAGAGTATTGATAAATTCGCTTAGTTTACTGATAAATGTTCTTATAAAAAAAACCTTTAATAATTTGACATGATACTATACCTATAAATTAAAAGATATAAAGATTGAATGGACACATTATGCTTCTAATGGCATTAAAAGTCATTGCTAACGAGCCTAAAGTGGGTGGACCATCATATATAATTCACCTTTTCATTTGCAATCCCTTTCTTAATGGCATTGTACCAACTTGTTTAGTTACTTTTAAGATATTATTGTATAAATGTTTGTGAAAAAGTAAGTAACCAAACTAATGAACATAAGCAAATAAGTTCCACTGCAAAACAATCCACAAAGATATGAATCACAAATGGATCATAAACACAGACCAACTTATTGAACTTATGGATTCGTTTAAACGATATACATAATCTGGTATATAGCAAGGACCCGAAGATCATTACTCCAAATATAAGAGTAAATGAAACGTTACACAAAAAAAAAAAAAACTAAGTCATAATCATATTCAAAAAATGCACCCCTGAATAAGAGTACTTTCAGTGATGATAATATATAATGTGGATTACATGCCTTGATCCACAAGATAATCACCCAACCTTTCCACAACCATGTTGCATTGACCAGGAGCCACTGGCTCCTCATAGATGCCGAACACCATGGCTTGACCAGTTTTCTTGATACATAGCCCTCCCGCTCCCTGCAGTAAATTTCAATGTATATGACACTTATTTAACAAATGTATGAATGTATAAATCAACGATTTAGTTTTACATATTGGAAGTTGCCAGACGAGTATTGGATGTTATGACATTTACTCTTGAATATTTTTGTAAATTAGATTTTTATTACCTTCTTTCCACGAATAACAGCCCCAGACTCGCCTTGGATCACCATGTACTTTGCACCCGCTAGGAATAAACCAGTGGGGGCAAGGGTACCAGGGTCATTAAATTCTTTGATGATAAGATTGATCTCATCAGGTTTATACTGCACAAAAATTAGGAAAAAAAAAGAATGCATGAAAGCAAGTAAATATTCATTAGACATATTGTTTGAGTTGTTATGAAGTATGAACAAATATTGTGTAAACATATATATATATGTTTGAATTGTCATATGAAGATATTAATGATCATATGTGAGACCTGAGGGAAAGAAGCGCTCTTAGCCCAGACGGTACCGTCGGTTCCGAAGATAGCAGCGGAGGTGAGATGCTGACCAGTTCCTTCAATGTCACACATCAAGTGTTCATCGACGTAAGTTTGCCACGACATTTTGAGACGTAAGATTTGTGTGATTGCGTCAGGTGTAATATAATAAGGAAGAAATGTGAGATATAAAGTCGGAATTAAGGGTAAATTTGAAGAGAAGAGATGATGATGATGTTGATTGTTGAATTGAGAGCGAGCGTTGTTTTCGGTGTTGTTTCATGTTTGCATCCGTTCAATCTCCCGCCCCTATGCCTTTGTTTAAGGACTTTCTTTCCTACCTAATTATTTTATACCACACACAATATATTTATGTTTCCAAAATACTCATTCAAATTTTAATAACTTTGATGTGTTCACTGAGGTTTGTTTTGAGACTGGCTTCAGTGACTTTTAATATAGCTTCAAAGACGCGTTTACTTATTGGATAGAAATATTTCTATATCTAGCATGTAGTCTCAAAGGGACGTCATGGTGATGTGGACCGTAAACAACCTGAAGGCTATGGGTTCAAATCCTCTATGGTACGACATACCAATGGTATATTTATTTAACAATTAACACAACCACCTAACTTAGCTAAGAAGCTTCATACCTTCCTGTCAAGTTGCAGTTTTCTGTTGGTATACAATTTCTTTCGTCTAATGCAGTCAATAACTTCATCCGATGTCAACGGACAAACTCCGTGAAGTGCGATCTCTGTAATTACATATACAGATATAATTCATTAAGCTTGATTTGGGTTGAAGTTGGACCAATAATGTTGTAAATTAAAGTACATAAATCTACCTTACTAGACTTGAACTGATACGCTTTCGTACTATTTCATCTACCACTTGGATATACTCAGCAACATTCATATAACTGGCCAATATCTTAATATGATCAAATTTGTCACACAAGCATTTTAGGTGAATATGCTGGCTGGTAGGGAGGTTAAATTGTCGAGTTACTTGTAACCTACTAGAGATGGGTTTGCTAAAAGCTCAAATTAAACCAAGTTAAACAAACTTGAGCCAGAGCTAAAGCATATATGTATAACAAATTAAAAAACGAGTCACCCGCTATCATATAATTAACCTAATTTGGCAGCACAAGGAGCACGCAAACCCGCTATCACAAAAAAGGCTCCTGACTCTTGACAACACAGTCAATGTTTGTTGAAATGAAATTTGTTTTGCCTAAAACAAACAAATATTTCTGCATCAATCAACATGGAAAAAAAACAAAAATGTTGATTTAACATAGTGGTCCATTTCAAAGAAACAAAGATCAAAACTACATCTGATCACGGAGATATTATAACAGAAAGAACCCACAACCCAACTATAACGAGCATGCAGACACTTTTAAGTGCTACTGTGAGTAAGGTATTGATGCAAAAGATCACAAATTTACCTTTTACGTGCCTACAGCTTCGTTTTCTGGTGCAAATAAGTTAATGCTACAAATATCACATACCTTTTTTTTCTGGTATGCATCATTTACAGGTGACATGTAACCTCCAGCAACATATATGAAACCTTTTTGAGTTAAGTGCGTCCCTTGCCAATTCTAAGCATGAAGAAACATAAGATTAGCATATATCGAACTACACTTATCTAGTTCAAAACATATTATTCCAATTTTATGAAACTAATCACGATTTTCTATCAACTTAGATTGTGAAGTAAAAACTAATAGATACCTACACAGCCACACAGGTGACATATAATAATAAAAAAAAAGTTTCTTCTAGCTAATAAAATCTTGTAGATGTATAAAAGTTAACTACAATCAATTCTCAAGAACAGCCCAAATAGCATAGACTTGTGTGAAAGAGATGGATCAACAGAGTTTGAAAGAAAGACCCAAATTTTTGTAGTTTTTTTCACTCAAATACAAATATGCCATGTCTATATATAAATACTAAAACCGAACATTTTACAGCTTAAAATATCAAAAACTAGATCAGTTTAACTTTTGTTCATGTTTTAGAACTAAACTGCCCATTTTTAACTACCAAGTAGCATTCTCAAATCATATTGTACTTTGGAAACATATAAAGTGTGTACAACTTCATATGTGTTATATGATCGATGTTCACTTCAACTGGACTTAGTGCATCGATGTTAGCAAGCCAAAGTAAGATCAAGATGCACAGTTACAAGTCGTAATTAAGTACAATGACTTCAGATCAAATAATCAAAAGATGCACATATGTATATACATCAAATAGAAATTTTGACCACCAGCTTTTTGACACTAGGATAACACAATTCCAACAAATCAAAGCCAACACGTACGGTTGCAATTTTGCAAATCAATGCATTGCAACAAGTAGAAATCTTACAGAAATGAGGGCTAGTGTGTTAGAGGGGTTCACACAACCCGTCCTTTTAAATTTTTAATAGAGCATGTAATAAGCACCGGATAATAGGATATTTTATTAAAAACTTCCATGTCCAATTTTTGGCAATTGAGCTTAAGCTCCAACAACACAACTATTGTTTCGTTGTTGTGCACTAATAGATAAGCATATATGGGAGTGATTTGTTTTTTATAACATGTGTTTATGCACTAGTTTATTCCTCTTCTTTTGTCTTATAATTTATTTAGTTACTTTAACTACATTCTCTTATTTGTTTTTGGTGAAGTAATTTTGCTACAATGTATAACAAAATGGTCAAAGCTAATAACATGATAAAACTAAAGAAGTGGCAAATTGAGAAATTGACCCTTCACATGTGATCGACAAGTTGGGTCACTTCCATATACTTGAATCATGAAATACTGGATATATAATTATTTAACAGCTTCTCATGAAAGCATCAGTTTTGTCTGATCATAAACCAGCATGTGACTCTGCATCACCAACAAAGATACTCTCAAATTTATAATCCATTCTTTATTATTTCTCACATCAACTTCCTTTTCTGTTTCAAATTTCTCATAAATTCATTTTAACTTTTTGTAACAATTGCATGTCCTTGTTTGTCCATGAATAACTATTTACACCTTTTGATTCATAGCTCACTTGAAAAAACAAACCAGCTGGTTTGAATTGAAACGAGTCAGCTCAACCAGACTCGACTCAACTCAACTCACTACAAAACAATACAAGTGAGTGTACTCAATGAAGATGTCAAAATGGTCATGTCAAAACAGGTGGAGTTTAGGATGAGTTGGTTGAGGCTAATAGACAAGACATTTGTCATCTGGCTGGCATGTGATGTTATGCATTCAATTTTCTAACAAAAGAGTAGACAACAAGATTTAACCAGTACACTTATTTTTAAATAAACAAATAGTCAACTTCAATCAATATTGCTGGTCAAATACTATACCAAGATATATTGCTAAATCCTTCTCAAAGATGTGTTATCCATACAAAACACAAACAATAATTACACAAAAAGTAATAATCTTTCCCATACTACCCCCAAATTCACAACTTTGTAGGGGTATTTTCGTCCAAATCATCTCAAAAATCATGGATCTGTAACTCATGGGGCTGATGAATTCAAAGACTGAAGCAAAGTCCCACAAGCAAGAGGCCTAACAGATGGGATTCTAAGACAACTTAACCCACCACCCGGAACCGAATCGCAATCGGGTTCGGGTCTTTGCATTTGCAACCCGGGAATACAGTTCAATGCAATATCAAGACCCACATTTTTATCATACAATTTGGCACATTGCTGACTAAACCCAGATATAAAATTATAAGCAACACTCAATTTCAACAAACTTCTTAACTCACAAACCAAATCTGGTAACTCACCTGATAACTTATTATGAGCCACATTCAACACTTCAATATCTTCCAAACAAGATAATGTATCAGGCAAATGACCCATCAATGAATTAAAACTCGCATCAAATACTTGCACATCTGACCACATCCCAATCCCTTGAGGTATACAACCTGATAACTGATTGTTCAAGAACAAAATCTCCTTCAGTTTCGGACTCGAGTATCCGAAATTAACCGGTATCGCTCCCGTAAGCTTATTATTAGCCAAATTGATCACAGAAGCTGGTGAATTTGCTAAATTTTGTGGGATTTGACCAGAAAAAAAGTTATTGTTGAGGAAAATTGCATCAAGATTTTTGTTAAACAAATCTTGAGGAATTGGTCCTGAAAATGAGTTGAATCTAAGGTCTAAATACAACAAGTTAGGGACTTGCAAAACAGTGATGGGAAATGGTCCTGTGAACTGGTTGTTACTGAGGTCAAGTTCGGTGAGGGCAAAAAGGTCATTCAACAATGGGATTGTGCCTGTGAACCTGTTGCTATTGAGATGAAGTAAAGTCAAGTCTGTTAAGAGTGAGAGTTCTTTTACCAAAATACCCTCAAGATTACCATGATTAAGATCTATACCTGCAACTACCGGTTCAGATGGATCACCCATTTCATCAGATGGATCTGCACAAAACACACCTTTGTAACCACACACATTTGACCCGACCCATGAGTTCAACAACCCTTTCGGGTCGGATCTGATTGCTGTTTTCCATGCTTGAAGTGCAGTGTATGCATTTTTCAGATTTGAAGGTCCCCGGGTTGTTGGGTTTGGGTAACTAACCCCACCACCCACCCAACCGCCACCGGCATCGCCGTTACCGCCGCCGATGCCGACGCCGACTCCAACACCACCGCCAACGCTGAATGAAGCAGCATTGACATTAACGGTGGTGTTTAAGAGGAAGATTAGAGAAAGTATGAAAAGAAAGGGTTTTGGGTTCATTTGTTTGTTGGTTGGTTTTTTTGAAGTAATGTTGTTTGTATTTACAGAAATTGAAATTGAAATTGATGATGGGTGGAAGAAGAGGGGGGTGGGTCTTGAATTTAATGATTTTGTATCGTATGCGTGTGTCAATCTTGCATTATTCTTCTTGGATTGGATTTTACATTTATTTTGTATTGTATTGTATAAGTAACAAGTACATTTGACTTTTTACTTGTATTGTTATTGACTTTAACAATTATTCGGCTAATCCTTTGAAAGATTATACAAATCTAGAAACTTAATACTTTAATAATCACTGAACATGTATTTTAAGGAATAGTTTGATCGTAATGTGTTCCTCAACACCACTAGTTGTAAGTTAAAATTATAGGTGATTTTATAGAGCATATTGCTTGAACTAAGACTTAGAATACACGTAACTCATGCTTGAAAATAATGGGGTGTCTCATCTCAAATCAAATGATCTAGAGATAAACTTCGAACCTAATAACTTTGGTGAAATATTTAACAAATGATAGATGCGGAATTATGTGTAATGATTAACAAAGGATAAATGTAGAAACACTGTTAATCACATTCACACAGTAAGTTAAGAATAATAAAAAAGTGAATATGGTGTTTCCAAGTTCTTTAATTTAAGTATTTAATCAAAGATTGCAAGTTAGAACTACAAAGCAGAATGCGATATCAAGTATTAGATTGAGAGATTTTATACTAAGAACTACAACAGTTGCTCATAAACAATAAGCTAGAAACACAAACTAGACTACCTATCTTGAATGTTTATTTTAGGATTTGAGATCATTCACATACTACAACCTAGTTAATTACATGCATTTCAAACTTTAGTGTTTTCTTTAAGGGCAGAATTAAGGGAGCGTCAAAATGGTTCAAGAGAGATGTAAGAGGCTTTGTCTTTCTAAATGTTTTGGGTTCAAATCTACGCAAGAACATTTCGTGCATGATAAAAACAGGGTGCTATTAACTTTTAAAAACTAACTCACCGCTAAAAAAATGTATAACAATTTGAGTATCAAAGAAGTAGTAGCTCAATTGTATCATGGTACGTAGTAAATACAACTCTCCATAAGTAGTTGAGGGTACACTGTGCTTATTTAATAGTAGATTAGAGGATCTTGAGTAAGTCGTTCAAATGTAGATTTAAGTATATATAAGAGTAAATTTAAAGAATGTGTGTGGTATCTGTAAAAAAATTCTATGACATATTCAGCTACAATTAACACATAAGAGAATCTTATGATGATTGGATAAAAAATTGTGTTCATGTTTCTTGTATTTAGGTTGTCATGGGTCGGGTAAAATAGTATAACCGTTAATATAGGTTATAAAGCTTCTTATTATATGGCTCTCTAGTGGTAGAAAGCACTAGCTACTATAAATGCAAAGCAAAAGTGAAGTTGTTCCACCATACCCATACCCATATCCATATCCATACCCATAAAGCTTCAGATATTTTTTGCAAGGGATTAAATTTTTAAGGGTCAGTTAAGCAAGCATAGCTTAGCTAGATATTAAAGTTCTTAAGTCTAGTTGACCTTATATAGGTCATTTGGTTGAGTTGGGTCGTACAATAAAAAGATAAAGCCAAGTCATGAAATGTCAAATTAATTACATGATACTATTACTATCTAAAGTTACAATCGCTAATTAACCACAAGCCCTGAATATCAAAGGAAGTTAAATGAAGTAGTAAAATTATCGTTTGGTTTGGTGTACCAAAGATCTCGTAATTTAATTTCCACGAGCCTTGTTTTCCAACATTTACAGTCAAAGTTTCAATTAATACTGGTGAGACAAACAAGTTTTACTCACGTTTTTTTGTCTCACGGCTAAGTGTAGAACCCTTGTTAACAGTTACCATGTTGGTATCTGTGGAGTTTTTTCTATTAGTGCCAATTCAAATTAGATACACCCCTGTATAAATTAAATCTAATTATATATGATTGCCTGACATAGTTTAAAAAACCATTAAAAATTTGAAAAGAGACTTAATAATGGTTCACCAAACAAAACAACAAGCATCAAATATACAAGAGGTAAAAATCAAAGAAATCATAAAACGTGGGTAATTAAAATAAAAATGCTAAATCCAGACAGTTCATTTTATTTCAAAGCTCACCGGATAAAAAAAACTACTACAGCAACCTAGCTCATAAAAAAAAGTAATTTAAAGCTCGTTGGATTGTATTTGTTGAGGGGAAGATGGAGAGGAAGAGAAAAGTTTTTGAGCAGTTTCCTTGGTTACATCTGCAGCAGATTTAGCCGAGTCTTCAAGGGCACTTTTCCCCTCACCTAGGCTCGTAGCCACAGCCTCTTTAACACTCGCCTCTTCACCATCTTTCATGCTTATTTTTGCCCTGAAACTGCAAAACAAGTTATTAACTAAACACATTTAAAACCAACCCGGCCATTATTATTATTAGTTAGTTAGTTAGTTAATTATTACGTACTCTAGGTTGGGATGAAAGATCCAGTTGAGTAAGCCGCGGTGAGTTAATGGAGTTTGTTTAAGCACCACTGCTGCTAGTACTTCATCTTCAACAACAAAAAAAAGTAACAAAAACAGAACCACTATGGTGCAGGCTTTAGACTTATTGGATGATAACATATTATTAATTAAATTTTTCTACCTAAAACGTACACTCTTAACATATCTCGAATATACTGAGAGCTAGGCCGCCCGGGTTTATTATATATATTTTTAGTACGTGTAGCTTGAATGGCGGTGGATGCCTGCGTTACATGAGGCGGTGACACATGTTTCTTAGTTTGAAGTTTGAACTAATTCAAAGCCTTGCAAGATATTATTATTATTATTATTATTATTATTATTATTATTATTATTTAGTTAATACTTAAATGTAGGCCGATATATTATGATTTCAAAAGGCCCGATTGATGTTAAAAAAGTTGAATAACAATTATGTTTAAAGAATTTTAAAAGTGAGTAACAATAAAAAAGGGGAAATGTCATAGAAACATAACCAAGTTTCAGTTTTGTTTTAATTAGGTCACTCAAGCATATTTTGCTTGAATTGAATGTCTAAACCTTCAAATCGAGCAATTGTTAGATTTTGTTTGTGTCAAGAAATGAATTTAGGATAGAATGTGGAGGTTGGAATATTTAATATATGTAATTATATTTAAAAAATTAAAAAAATGTTAATTATAATAAAAAAAATAAACTTACAATTCACATTACCACTTCACATTAGCATCAAAAAATATAAAAAATAATTTTTAACTAAAACGTAAAGAAAAACATGTGAAAACATGTTAAAACCTCTAATTTGAATAAAAATATGAAAATGAGTGACCTAATTGGAACAATTTTTAAACTTAAGTGACTTAATTAGAACAAAATTGAAACTTGGTTATGTTTTTACAAAGTTACCCCTAAAAGTAGAGGTGCACAAAAAAACCGGAACCAGAACCGATCAAATAACCGAAAACCGGTTCTTGTAGAACCGAACCGGAACCGTAGGTTCTGAATAGGTTCTACTATTTTTTACAAATTATAGGTTCCAAAAGAACCGGAACCGGTTCCTAAAAAAACCGGTTCTTGGAAAAACCGGTTCCTGGAAGAACCGGTTCCTGAAAAAACCGGTATGTTTTAGTATTGTTACTTATTTAATGTTTTAAAAGCTATATATCTTGTAATATTTAAAGTTTTTAATGTTACTACTTATTTAGTTAAAAATAATATAACAAATTTATGACGATAAACTCTAAATAAAAGCCCAATGAAGAGTGAAGATTTGCAGCGGCCTAACGTTTCAGCCCATGTCATTGAAAAAAACAGTTTTTTTTAAGAACCTGAACCGGTTTTTTAAAAACCGGAACCGGTTCTTTAGGAACCGGAACCGGTTACTAGGTTCTAGTTTTTTCAACAAAAACCGGTTCTAGAACCGAACCGGTTCTTGTAAAAACCGATTCCTTTATCGGCAACAAGAACCGGAACCGGTTCTAAAACCGGAACCGGTTCTTTAAAATAACCGATTTGTGCACCTCTACCTAAAAGATCGACCCGAAACATGATCCAGTTGTACAATCGGCTTATGATATTGCAGATTCAGTCCAGTTAAACAACGGGCTTTTGATGGGCTTTAAAATTAAAGCCATTATTAGCCCACAATACAATGAACAACATAAAAATATGTTCAATTGTTGAATTGTTCCGTTCTTACTTCTTCCAACGAACATACATGAACGACGTATATTAATTGGTCGAACATACACAAGCGAGCACGTGGAAATTTATGACTATATTTAAGCCAATACGAATTCCATTTAATGTTTTAAGGAAGACATCTAATTGTTTTATTTAGTTCACTTATGTAGTTTATTAATAGTATTATATATTATAGTATTAAATATTTGTAAACTTATTTATTTGAATTGTTAATTTTGAATATAATAAATAACAGCCTCTACTTAAATATTTTACTGTTGTAATATTGAATACAAATATTAAGTAACGGTTTTAGTTTTTTTTTAACTAACAGCAAGAAACTTAACAATCTAGTTATTAACTAGTAAAAACAAAGAGACATGTTCGGAAAATTTTTTCTAAAGTGAAAATTACATCAAATAAAACGCTAGACTCGTAAATTTATGATTCCTTGCGTAGATCTAGTAAAATTATATGGTTTCATATTAACAGAATCATGTTCATTCCAAAAATAATAAATATTTTAATTGTTCCAATAAAATGTTAGGGTTAATAAAAGGCAGAAAACTATTGTAGACCAAATCCAAATCTGTGCATATACATGTTGTGATATACTGATATTCCTTGATGCCATTCTTTCTGCAACTTCTTTATGAGACCAAATCCAACCATATACACACACAAAATCAGTGTGTGTGCAAGAATATAAGGCCCCTTCAATTCTTTTATAAAGGCCGGTATCCAAATCTATTATAAAATGCATGCATGGTCGAGAACTGAATAGATTCAGATTTTCAACAAATTTGTGTTGAAAACTATTTGAATTTCATACACACAGACTTTTAATTGATTGAAACGTACAACACGTCATTTATATGGTTTTTGTGAATGTTCCAAAATTATTTAAAATGTTCTAACTTAAGTAAATAGCAATTATATATTTATATATGATTTTTGTGAATGTTCCAAAATTCTAACGTGGATATATAACAACAACAAATGTAAACGTGATTACCTCATCATTAGAAAGTGATTAACAATGACTATTTAATGGCAACTTGGTTTTTAGTAGCAATTTAGCTTAGTAACAACTACTAGCAAGCTAGGTTGTCAGAAACAACTAGCTAGCTAATATTGCTAACTTATTAGGAGTAACTTGATCGGTTACTCTTGTGAAGTTCCTAATAGCGTTAGCTTTCTCTCATCATGTAACTATGTAGTTGTCTATAGAACCACCAACCATCAACTGATCAATATATATGTTAGTGATGGTTCAACAAATATAAAAAGACCATATTCTTCATGTTTTACGTATGATTTTCGTTAATAAATTTTGGAACAAATTCCATACTTCTTGTTGTACGATTTTGTCTTATCTTAATATAAAGTTTAGATTATCATGAAAATTTTTTAATGTCAATCATTTTCAAGTCAAGTGGTTGAGGTGAGGTATGACTTTACAAAATAAAAAGATCTTGGGTTTAAGTCTCACATACAAATTAAGTACGGTTAAGTTTTTAAGTTGGGCCAAGGTTAATGTTCTTACGTACGGAAATTAAAGAGTGACCTATTAATGATTCAAATTATCGTTAAAAAAATCAAAATTCTTTAATTTGATAGTTTTACAAGCATACAAAACCTAACCATAAACCAAAAACAATAGTTAATTATTTACAACTTCTATTTATATTTCTATATAAAAACAATAGAAGATGGGTATACAACAAATTAAAGTCAAAAGAAAAAAAAGACACGTACACCGATAAGATTATATATAAAATGTAATCATATAGGTGGTGATTTTCATGCAGTAAAGAGAAGCAGGTTCTTTTTTCTTTTGGGTTAATTTGTTCTTCTAGCTCTATATATGTTGGCCGGTGTCAGTAGAGATGAACCTTTTCTTGAAATATTTTTTCTTCTTTTTGGATATGATGCTTCTTTGCTCTTTACCAAGATGATCGAGGTTTTAATTTGTTAGTATCAGCTGGCCGGTTAATTAAGCCTGATTTGTATATGTATCCAAGGCCTGAAAATTATGCAAAGGCCGGGTGGGTTCAAGCTAGTTAGAGAAAGAGGAGAAAGTGAAAAAGAAAAAAAAGAGTGAGGGAATGGGGTCTGTATGTTGGTGAAAAAGAACCTGCAACTAATGCTCATAATGATAGTGATATATATATTTTTACTTGTTTTTTTTAACTGATTTCAATGATGATCTTGACTGCCAGGATGATCAGGCCAGAAGGTGGAGTACTTCATCCAATCTGTCTCTTGGTGGTTTGTGATGGATGACTCCTGCATATTCATGTTCACAAAAAAAAAATTAAGTTAGATTTTTCACTATCAGTTAGTAAACCTGACACAATGTCATAATTGTTTCGACTTCTAATTTTCATACTTCCTCCGTCCCATTAGAAGTGTTTTAGTTTGAAAAACACAAAGTTTTAGGCACATTAAATGATTGTTATTTTTGCTTGTCATTTGACAATAATACCCTTGACAATAAATATTATTGTGGATCCATCACATTGTTTGTTTTATTTTATGTTATCAAGGGCAAATTTGGAAATTTACCAATAAATTTTAAAACTAGACACTTTGAATGAGACAATTAAAAAAGGCAATATGAACACTTATAATGAGACGGAGGGAGTACTTAGTTACTTTTTAATATGTGGCATATTACGACATTGTGTCGTGATGTACGAGACATGATACTTTTTTTTATCAACACACTGACATAGTCACAAATGCAAGATCTAAACTCGTGAACTGGCCGCTGCAACACGCGGGCCCGGTCTAATATCTAGTTACATGGGAAAATTGAATGTGAGTTTTATTTGTAATTATTTCAACACCCGTATGCACGAGCCATAGAGGAGTGTTCATTGCGATACAAAATGTAGATGAGATAATACAAAATAATTAACTCAAATATTGATTAAATTAAATATAGTTTTATCCTTTAAACAGCTTTCTTGCTTTTTATATATTATTATTTGGATATCAAATTTACAAAATAATCACTTTTTGCTAAACCCGGCCGGCCTATACACTACATGTTATAACATACTTATCCTATGTCTTAATTAAATCAAGATGGGTTACCTCGATCTGTTTTCTTAATTTCTATTTTAAAGGAGAAATTAAGCAAGGGATTTAAAAGTTGGTCATATATACCTCATATGCAGGTTACGCCTAAATTTCATGCTGCTTTTTGCCTTCAATCACATAGGGTACGTCTTGTGTCTCTATTTGTCCTAGGATGCCATTCGTACGTTCATCACGTACAAAAGTTTTTGGGTCATCTTATAATATTACATCATCGTTACAACTTTTGCCTTTCAATTCCAAATTATCAGTTGCTTGTAACCGAAGTTTCAACATTAGATTTTTTTTTTAACGTACGGTTGTTTGAACATTGATTAGATTGTTCTAATAATATTTAAACAAACTTTCTTCAAAAGGCTGGGTTAAGACGTGTGTTCTTTTAACGCGGATGATAATTTGGGCTCAACGACATGCCTATTCATAACCTCAGTATGTTCATATCTCATTATCTCATATAAGATTTTAATCGTCAATCGATAGTTTGACACTTAAGGATGACACCAACCCGTTCCATCAGTGATGGATCCTAGACAATATATTTGTTGGATATGTACGTTTAATAAAAGTATTGTTTAGAAAAAAAAATATATAATTAATCACCCCTACGTCCTACTCAAAATTTACACCAACTTCTAACATCTTCATACCCATTTTAAAATACATACTATTAACACCATGAATAATCCAAATAACGTCATTGACCATACATAACAACAACGCCAACCTAGCGGACTTATGAAACAGTCACTCGAACTATGGATCGACAATTGAGGAAGCAGCTAGCCACTAGCTTTGGTGTCCACGTGGGCCGATGCAGTATGTCCAAGATCTGGTCACAACCTTTATGTTTTGACAGTTTTTACACTCACATGGGATATATAGGAAATGTAACACTCGATGGACCAATTTTGTCCAAATGGAGCAAGAAAGTTTAACTTGGTCTACCAAGACGTCGTGACGAACCAACCTATTGATGTTGTGCATGCAATTGCGCTAGTCGATTGTTATGAGTTGGTGTTCGGTTCTCCATTCACAATTGTTAGTTGTTGTAATGTTTTACATAAATATGTATTTTTATGTCTTATGTTTTCTTATTTTTTTATAATGATAATAATTAATAATACTAATAGTTATTTAAAATTAAAATAAAAGGATCACACACACTATCATTACACTCTTAAGTAACACCGAGTGCATGTGTCACAATATTTACAAAATTAAAATGTATATATGTGTTTGTTCACCAAGAATGGACTAAGTTACGTTCTTCGATCTTGATTTTTCTCAAATTAATAATTTAGGACGTTAATTTGATCTATCCATTTTTTGGTCTACTTTTTCTTTGAACGGCTTTTTGGTTCTACTATCAAAGGAAAAATACTTCCAAGGCCGTGTGGGTCCCAAGAGGAATATTATATATGAAAATACTAATCGACAAGTGTGACACTCATGTGTCGGGTTTTATTTCTTTTGCATGATCATTATTTTCTTATAGTGAGAAAATAACAATTTAAAAGAATATATATAAAAAGAACATGCACAATTAGACACGTTACCAAAAGAAAGAAAGAGCAAAGGTTATAAAGGGAAAGGGAATAATATAATTCTTTTCTTAAACATATCTAATTTATGGAAAAACCATATACTAAATATAATCTATCTAATAAATCAAACTTTTAGGGGGTAATTTTTGGAGGGATTTTTTTTTCTATAATAGGAAGTTTGGGAGGTAAAATTTAGCTAAAATTTTCACCATGCAAGTTGATGGAGCCAACTCCTTAAATGTTATATATTTACAAATTGTTAAATATAATAGTTATAATTTCTTTATAAATATTACTATTTAACCCGTGTGTAACACACGGGTATTAAACCTAGTAAAATTAATATTTAAGGGAGTGAGAACCATGAAAAGAGAAAACTATAAAGAGACAAATATATCAAATGCTTCACCCCGGCCATCTCTTTCTTTTTGTTAAAATATTAATCCAATGACATTTGATCGTCGTTAAGATATGTTGTTAGAAAAGTGTTTATTTTGAAATGGCTAATTAGTGCCTAGCTAGTTCATATACCAGACTAAAATAAAATAATATTAGTTTATAATTATAGGTGTAATTTAACTTGCTTAATTATATTCATGTGTTATATGTGTAATTATATATATATTTTGGTGATTAATAAAAAATATATATATAGCTGTTAAGAAAAATGTAATATATTAATGCATGTATATATTAAATGGTAAAAATAGTAACGTACATATATAAAATTGGATCAGAGTAAAAAAGGTGGTGAAAAACTAACTTCTTTAATATGATCATTTGATGATGAAGGAGTGCATCCCATTATCAGTTCCTCCAATCCTGATGTCAATCTTCCTCCTCCCATTTTATGATGATGATGTTGCTGCTCCTGCGCGCAGTTATTAATTATACAATATATATCACGCAAACACATTATTACTTATTTTTAATATATTATAACACTTTTAAATTATTTTATTAAACGATAGTTAATTTAATATGTATATTAATTAATGACCGCGTGCAAATACTTATAAACTGACTTTAAGGGTAAAACTTAGAAGATTAACATAAAAATATTTGTTTGATATAAATGACATATATAGGTCCATATTATTGCTAAAATTTTACTTGTTAAAATTAACACTAATCACCTGATAATTGTCCATGATTCTTGAGACATGAAACGAATTTTGATCGTCAAGAATGAGAGTATTGTGATGCAACAAATGTGGGAGTAGCAGAGGCGTCGAGATATGGGTTGATGTATGATGAGATGACCTCTTGACGTGAAAATCAGTTACCATCTTGTGTTGTTGTGGATTGTGTTGGGTCACGCGTTGCAAGTGATGTTGTCTTTGTAGTTCGTGCTCATCGCACGTGATACCTTCCAACTCTCCTATATCCCTTTCGGTTGATGCCTCTCCTCCGGTTGTACCCACCTGCATCGATCAACAATTGTATGCTTAATTAGGAAGTACAATAATTGATGCGCTAAGTACCATAGGCAGGGCCGGCTCAAGGTATTTTGAGGCCTTAAGCGAAAATTATTTTTGAGGTCTATCGTTAAAATCATCCTTCTTTATTGGGGCTCAAGGTTTCCTTCTTCCAGGTTTCTCTATAACAAATAGCTAGAGAAGTTCTAAACTTTTGAGGCCTAAAAATTTGTTGGGCCTAAAGCAAAAACTTATTTTTTTACTATAACGGGCCGGCCCTGACCATAGGGACGGGTTACAATCAAAGAATTGGAGTTGCTTGTAGCACAAGTAAAGTATATGAGAAAAGCAACCTTCAAATCATTTTGAGGTCGTCCCTTAACCTTGCACTCAACTAATTTCCAAATTTTTGGCCCTCATTTTATGCCCAAAATTAAGTAACAAGCTAGCCAAGAAATTAAATTAATTAAGAAAACATTATTATCAACGAAATTAAAAAGTTATTAATGGTTAGGCCGGACACATTAATATAACACATTTATATTCGTGAAAATTTAAGTTGTCAAGCTACAAAAAGCAAATGCATGCACATATATATATACCACGTACATTGTATGTCAAGCTACGAAAATAACCTATGGTGATTGGGTAACTAACAAATTAAAGAAGTGTACCTCATCAAAGGTCTTTCGAAATGGGGCAAAGCTAAAATGACCGACACCTTTTAAATGTTGCATATGATCCATGGGATAATTGTAACTTGATGACATAACCGCATTAGCACTAACCACTGAGAGTTCATCCATATTATTATGAGCATGAGTAGTAGTATGAATTATGTTAACTTCCTTTGAAGAAGAACAACTTCCACTACCACTTCTACTCTGTCTTCTACTCATTTCGATATTATCGGCCCCCTCGTTGGGGATAATATTTGATAAAACATTGTTATTACTAGCCCTTTCAGACCAATTGCACTGTCGAGGTTGAGTCTGATAAAATATCTTCGATACCACAAGTTCACCCTCACGCTCCTCCTCGTGTTGTCCTAGGTGATATTGATGCATTACCCAATTCGTCTTCTCGGGTTTTCGGTTTTTACCAAAGTTCGTGTAGAGTACCAAGATTTTCTTGCACCCTTTTTGCTTTCCATTAACCATAACAGGTCGGGTTTTACCCGTTTTATGCCAACGTGTCTCTCCGCCTTGTAGAT
This sequence comes from Tagetes erecta, assembly GCA_030867185.1. Taxonomy (NCBI): domain Eukaryota; kingdom Viridiplantae; phylum Streptophyta; class Magnoliopsida; order Asterales; family Asteraceae; genus Tagetes; species Tagetes erecta. The sequence continues at coordinate 4,960,956 of CM061492.1, forward strand.
CGCATTCGGTTTGAATCTTTCTTCGTTTTCTAGTACCCGTGGTGTATGCTTTTGACGGTCGGTGAAAGAAATGTCGACTCAATCCGTCTCTTGTAACTCCTGATATTAAAGAAAAAAACAACCAACTTAATTAATTAAAATGTTTCATGCATGTTTCGATCTATAGTTTTTTTATATATGATCATATATATACTTGTAATTTATTTATAATTCATTGTTAAAAAGCAAAAAAATCAAAAATCAAAAGTAGGTTTCTCATGTAACAAAACAAGAAACCCTAAATTTGAAAATTAAAGATCAAGTATTTTAAGACAAAAACTTAAACAACTAGCTAGTAAAAGCTTTTTTTTATATTCTTGTAAATTACACTAAATATATTGATGATCAGTTTGAAGCTGAGACTCACTTTATAGCGGTACTTATAGAAGAGGCAAAGCCTCTCTCACTAGACTATAAACCAGCACGATGGTTAATCATAGTAAAACCTAACTTTTGAATCATGGGACAAATTGAGAACCAATTAAGTTATATAGCTAGGCATAATTAATTAATTTGTAGGTTAATATATATATTAACTAATTGTTTGTTTCAACATGGATCATGCAATCGATGATCACGTACGTACCTGGGAGTTTTTCAGGATGAGTGTAACAAATCCCGTCTTCACCTTCAATTGTAGGGATGAAGTCATCAATCAACGGGTGAGATTTAAACTTGTAATTTGTTTCAAATTTGGCTTGAAGATGCTCAATCAGTTCTTGATCCGTTGGATCAAATTTCACTCCTGCTGGTAAACCCATCCAATCCTGCTATTAATTAATTAATCTCCAGAAATTAATTAATTAGTAAATATATAATTAACTACAAAATCACAAAAATTAAAATCTTTAATTTTGTAACATATATATATATATATATATATGATGATCGATCTGTAGGTAAGGATCGATCAAGTGTAGGTACCGGTTTTCGTTGGAGTGGGTGGCCGCATCCGGGACATGAGTGTTTGGATCCACATAAGTGATGATGTTCTTCAAGCAGCTTTGCATCAATGAGATCAGAGCTGCGGTTGATCATGTTCATTAATCTAGCAGCTTGTTGCTATCTAGCTACCTAGCTGATCATATACATCAAACCTTGAAGATCTAGTTAACTCGCCGGCCGGATCAAGAACACATCAGATCGAAGCTAGCAATTAGTAAAAGAATGGACGTGGCTTTAATTTATGATGAAAAATTAAGAAAGAAAAAACACGATAGATATATGTTAATGAGTACTTGAATGAGATATATATTCGATTTCTCAAAGTGAAAATATCTATCCTTTGAACACACACACATATATATATATATATATAATATAGCTAGGGAAAGAAATACATATATAGAGAGAGAGAGAATGAAAACCAGTGGCTTTAACTGAAATCTAGAGAGATAATTAAAAGAAAAAGCTCTCTCTCTCACACACACACATACTCACTTTATATGTGTGTGTATATGTATATACAGATACATGTATGTACCACCACCTAGCTTTATAACTCTAGCTTCCCTAATTTAAGTAGAATTTTTAGCACCTCTAACGTGGGTGTTTTAATATATTGTCTAATTTCTTATGTGAATGAATCGATCAGTACTATTTTTTGTTGTTGCGAGACGTATGTATAAATTAATGGTTAAGAACGTTTAGAGCGGAGTAATCAAACGTTTATAAGTGAGGTTTTTATATTTTAGGGGTTGTTGTGGGTTGTTGTTCAATCATACATATATGTTTAACTATTTATACGAAATTATTTAAAAAGAATTACACCAGAAAACCGAGCATTTAATAATTATCTTTAACTTGAACTAAAAATATTTTTTTTACTATATCTTATATGTTCCACTTATACCACGGTTTTATCTCAAAAATAATTGAAACCATCCACACCCATGTACGTAATAACGGATATATATAGTAGAACTTTTGATGACCCTTAATTTATTAAAATATATTATGCATATGTATGTGTGTACGCGCGTATATGAGTATGTATATATACAGAGGATGGTATGTGAATGTATGTATGCATGTATGTATAAAGAGATCGAGGAGGATTTAATTAATTTGTATGCTGGTATATTGATCGATGTGATCATAATTAAGCTCAAGTAATTAAAGGTTGGGTTTTGAGAGTATTGACTGCTAGCTAAAGCAAAAGCTCTACGGGACGGGGTATACCAACTGTATGGTTTTGGTTATCCTTAATTAATTAAATTAATTCAAATGAAATAACTTTTCTTTAATCTAAAAAAGTAATTATATTATAATAACTACGGAATAATATTGTAGACATGTGAATTAATACAGTACAAAGATTATAGATGCAAATTATTAGTTAATTTAATATTGTATATTTGGTGTGTTCAAAAATATATATATATTGTACCTATATCCATGATTTCTTTTATTTTCACGAAAATAAAATTATCCCTGCATCTTGTTATGTAACTATCAAGTTAAAAACAAAATCCTCGCATTGTGGCGGGCGTGAAAAAACGCATTGAATGGGACGTCGATAATTTATATAACTTTATTTATATAAGAAAAGCAAATCCTGGATGTTGTTTGTACGTAACATTCCAAATATACGTATGAAAAAACATAAACATCGTATTACATTAATTAGGGGCGTAAAACCGTGAAAAACTAATGTCTTCGTTGATAAAATTTATAATTAACTTTATGTGTAAAAAAGAAGACAAAATGTAGTCCCTAATTAAAGATTTAAAATTATTAATAATTGTGATATGTTGATGTACGTAAACGTGCACGTACACTAGAGTTGTATGTTGTGTTTTAGTGTTTAACGATTTGGGTTTTAATAGTGAGTACAATTAAATACTAATAATTGAGAATAGATCACTGTTTAAGAGAAAAGAAATAAACAAAAGGAAAATAACAAAAAAATACTTCATCCGTCCCATTATAAGTGTTCATATTGCATTTTTTAGTTGTCACATTTAAAGTGTCTACTTTTAAAATTTATTTGTAAACTTCCAAATTTGCCCTTAATAACATAAAACAAACAATATGATGGACCCACAATAATATTTATTGTCAAGGGTATTATTGTCAAATGACAAGCAAAAATACTCATCATTTAATGTGCCTAAAACTTTGTGTTTTTCAAACTAGGACACTTCTAATGGAACGGAGGGAGTAGTACGTAATACATTAACCGATCACAATTAAACACACTCGATCATATCAAACTAAAATGTATGTATATATGACTATGACGCGCAGTAGAACCTTGGTGAAGGCAAATGAAGTAAACAAAAGAAAAATAACATAAAATAAATCAATCACAACTTAACATGCGTTATTTATATACAATCTCGATCATTTTATAATATCGGTGTGATTTCGAAGTTACAATATCAACCCTGATTGAATGAACATGTTCGCTACTTTGTGTTTTCGAAATCACGATGTATTTATGTATAGAAATTATATAATTAGGAGAGCAATCACAAGATGGCTTAATGGTAATAAGATTTGGTATAAGAGTTTAGTGTTTAAAGTGACTTAAGTTCTAGTCTCATTAGAGACATTAAGAGAGAAACTTGGTTATCTTGTGGTGGTCAATTACGAGCAATGAATGAAGAGACCACACAAGGGTTTGAGTGTTATGCGAACGGCGGGTTAATTCTCGCTTTCATGGTTGTGAGGTGATCTATGAGCTTAGTGTCTCTAGTGTCTTGCTCTTGTGACGTGGTTGGGGAGTCCGGTATACGCGTTTTTTATATAATTAGAGGGGAGGGTTAGGAAAAACAAGAAAAGGTGGGGTAAAAAAAATGGGGGTGGGGAAATAGAAGAAGGGAGCAATCACATGCGTTGAGTAGGACGGACATCTAAGATAATGATGCCTTTACAATGGAGAACAATATATATAAATATATAAATATTGTTGCTTCATTTCCAAGTAAAATCACCCATCGATATATATATATGATGGACCACCACCACCCTTTTTATATATTTCTATTGCAATTTTTATTTTTAACAACCTAAAGAAGTATATAATTAGAGAAAAACGTACAAGATATATATATATATATATATATAACTTGAAAAAAAGAAGTTAATAAGACTATTATTAAAAGGTATATTGGTTTTCACTGGTCCCAACTATCACCTTTTGTCTTCTACCGGTCCCAACTATTAAATTGGTTGTCAACGGTCCCAACTTTTATCACTTTGGTAACCACTGATCCCGTCGTTAAATTTTTTTAACGCCGTTAAGTTTTTTCCAAATTCAAGACCGATGTTTTAGACCTTTTGATCGGAAGGATAATACGTGTCGATTGATGAAATTTTTTTTTCCGAAAAGGCTCTCTGAACGATAATTTTTCTACATCCGATTGAAGCACCGTTAGGTTTAAACACCTGATTGAAACATTATTTCGTTGTTCGGAGCAACGTTTTGAGGTAAATTTTCCATCAATCGACTTATATTATTGTTCCGATCAAAAGACTTATAACATCGGTATTGAATTTGGAAAAAAAACTTAACGGCGTTAAAAAATTTAACGACGGGACCAATGGTTACCAAAGTGATAAAAGTTAGGACCGTTGACAGCCAATTCAATAGTTGGGACCGGTAGAAGACAACATGTGATAATTGGGACCAGTAAAAACCAATATACCTTATTAAAATTAATGAAGTATATATTACGGAGTATATGGGCTTATTCCTTCACTTAATTATGTTATTGACCCTTATAATACTTGAGTATATGGAGCTACTAACCTATATTGATATTCCAACCTTATTTAACTTGGAATAATATGCTTACGTGGGGCGGTCCTGAGAATCACAAACAAACTCTGGGCTCGGGGACGAGTAAAAAAATTGGGACTCCTCTGGCTTCTATATATAAAAAATCTAAAGCGAATAACTCGTAAAATTGACAAATATACAATGATAATTGTTATAACAATAAATAATAAAAAAGTATGGTAGCAAAATAATCTAGTTTACTTAAATAAGTCGGGCAACTTTCCTACTGTTTGGGGAAGCAAAGTTGTCGATCAAGTCTTTAGTATTAATATTATATAATATGTCATTTTCAAAATCTATCGGCATCGACACATTTCTACGCTTCTCCTCTGTGGAGCATCTCTCTACATCAATATGTACCGATCATCTTTTTCTAATTCTAAGTAATGCGTTGAGCTAATGATCAGCTGGATTTTTATATATAGTTGAATGAGGCTTTCAACAGTATTTAGTTGGGATAAATGAGCCATCAAATTAAACAAATTAACAAGCTTGTTGTTAAGTAAGTTTATTTGGTTATTCGATCATATAAAATTATATTTAAAAATATACTGACCCCCTTAACAAACCGCGTTCTGGACTGTTTCGCTCCTCACCCGCGTACCCCAAGTGCACGCGTGGATTATATTTTCTTTAAATCAACTTTGGATTTTGTTCTAATTAAGTCATTAATTCTTTGTTTTGTTTCAATTAACTAACATTGTCTTTAAGTTTTGTTTCAATTAAATCACTTAAACTTTGTTTTGTTTCAATTTTTAGCTTATCTTTAAGTTTTGTTTTAATTAGGTAACTTAAGTTTAAAAATATGTTTTAATCATAAATAGTTAACTTTATATTTTATAACATGTAAAATTGATTTTGTTTCAAACCAATTATATTGTTTCACCTTTTGCTTACGTAGAGATATATAAAAAAGACTATCTCGTATAATTAAAGAATACTTCAACAATAAGCACCAGTTACATCTAAAAGCAATACATGTAGGGATGTTCTAATCATGTATTACGTTGACTTAACAAAGTCAACCTTTTAGTTTATTCTGTTCAAAAATAATAAAAGTTTAGTTTATTACATGTATTTAATTACGGGCTAATTTAATAAAAACTTACTTTTGAAATGGGCTTATTTGTTAGTCATATATACCTTTTATATTTCAATATGGCTTAATCGGTAACTAAAAATATATAGGAATATAGGGAAAGTGAATACGAGGCTGTAACGCGTGTAAGCTTACACGCGAAACCTCTCAAAACTACATAGTTTTTATTAAAAACAACCATATTCATTTATATTTCTATCAAATTCTATAGTTCGTAAATAGTAAGCCAATTCATATGTGTATTTCTATCAAATGTTCATGTACATACTATAATTTTTTATAGAAGTTATCAAATGTTCAAGTATATTTCCATCACATGTTCATGTACATTTACGAACTGTTACTAGTTATAACGTGCAAATGAAAATCATGCAAATGAAACTTAGTTGTGTTGTTAATTACCGTTGGAATATTACTTCTTTAGATCGAGATTTTGGTTATTGTCCTTTTATAGATATGATTGAGGAATTAAGTTTAAAAATTCAAGGTTTGGACGAAGAAGATGAATAGCGGGTTAAGATTTTGATGGAGGTAATGAAATAAAGATTTAAAATAAATGAATTCGGTTGTTTTTAACTAAAACTACGTAGTTTTGAGGGGTTTCGTGTGTAAGCTTATACGCGTTACAGCCACGTATTCACTTTTCCCTAGGAATATATATGTGTCAAAGGTTAATGATTTACATTTCCAAATTACGGTGACGACGACGTCAAAATGTTTTACTTGTTTCATTATTTAAGACAATAATTACTTTAATCACATTAAAGTTAAATAAATAATAAAATTTGGATTTGTTCAAGCATGATTGAACAATGCGTAAATAAAAAAAGAAATAGGCACAAAAACCTTTTTGCGTTAAAGATCATAAACCTGCATTGAATTATGTATATAGTTTTTTTAATACAGAGCCCTAACTATTTAGGTATGACTAACAATTTCTAACACGGACATGATAGCACGACATACGATATGAAATTAACAGATTTTGTGTTTGACCTTAACATGTGCATGTCATTAATAGATTAACACGATAAATACACGTCAATTATCGTGTTTTAGCATGTTAAAGATCTGTTAACACGATAGGTCACCTGTTAATATTTATTTAAAGAAAATGTTAACGTTAGTGGAGATTGAGATGAATTTTGATGGAGATAAGTAGAAAAATCAAAGACTTATATGGACTTTGATGAGCTTTTAATCTTTTTTGCATATTTGTTTAACAATTATTATTATGGCTATATATTATTTTTATAGAATTTTGTTATTTTGTAGCTTAAAAATTATAATGTTAAGTCATATTTAATATTTAAGACTTATGATTTTTTTTAAATATTTTATTTTATTTAAAAAATGGGTTTTTATCGTATCATATCGTGTAACCTGCTTTTTATCGTGTTCGTGTTTTAAAAAAATGACACGATAAATTATCGTGTCATTTTTGTATTTAACCTTATCGTGTTCATATCTTACCATGTCGTGTCCAATGTTTTCAGAACCGGTTCGGACATCAAATCGGACGACTTACTGGTTCACTGGTCGAACCGGTCGAACCGGTCGGACCGGATGATGTAATAAATAATATAAATATTTAAAATATATATATATATATATATGAATATAACAAATAAAAAATCCAACAACATACAATTGCATAAGGGACTTAAGGTATAAAAAAAATAGTTTTAAGGACTTGATTGAAATATATTTACTTTTTCTCTCACTTTAGTTTTTCAAGATTTAACTTCTCTCTCTGCTCACCATTCACCATTGAAATATGAAGAAGACTAGATCCAGCATTGGAGAGATTCAAAAACTAACATAAAGTCCTTCAAATCATATGGTTTCTTCAAAGTTTTATATTAATCGGAGTTTCACTTCTTCAAATCTTATCTGACAACTCGTTTGTTGAGAAACAAAGATCTGGTTCTGAGTAAAACACACAAAATATATACTCACAGAACGAACCGGAAGTTCGGAAAATACCGGTTGGACCAGAGAATCGTTTCAAACCGGCCGGTTCTTTGAACAAAAAACGAGCCATATCAGATCGGATCGTCCCACCTGCCGAATCCCGGTCGGACCGGTTGAACCGGCCGGTCCGATCCGAGCTTGAAAACACTGGTCGTGTCTGACGCGATATGTCAGCTCTAAATTTAGGGGTTGTTGGCCTAAGAGAAATGCATAAAGACGCCTTGTAATTGATTAGTGACGGGTACAAAACCCCAAGAAGATGAAATTATCACCTATGGACCATGAACACTTGTTAAGCGAGTTTAAACAAGCTTCCAATTGTACGTTAACCCATGCATACGTACTAGGTTATGTGCATATATGGAGTAGTAGAGTACCATAGTATCCTTAATTCATCAGAGTCGAGACAAACTGAATGAACAAGACAAATAATAATTAAATCTTACTTAATGGGTAACTCATTAGGATGGTGATCGATCTAACGATATTGATCCAAGTACACCTTGAAGCGATGTGACGATGTCTATTATATACCAAATAACTGTAAATGCAACCAAAAATAATTAATAAATAAATAAAGTGTATCAAAACATGTGATCATACATGTTGAAGAAAACATTGAAGACATCTTTTTACAAGTTGCAATGTTGACATTATTTAATGGATAGTCAAAGATTTAATGATGCATGGTCCAAAATTTGTTTGGGGTAAACAAGAAGCCATGATTGTAAACCGGGTCATGTGCGTCATCTTCTTAATTGTCCTATATATTTTCTTTCGGAAAAAATCCTAGAATAATAAGTGACGCACGATCGAAACGCATGATCAATGGTCAAGAATCATTCAAGAACAAATAAACATAATTAATGCCAAACAATGGTGTGATGAATCAAACTTCTTGGTTGACCCTTTCATTTTCTTCAATGTTGAATTGTTGACTAAAAAACCATAGGGTCCCAAAATGTTATAATTCCTCCTTTTTTTTATTTTATCATGTGTCATAATCGTAAAAAAAATTATTGAATTTTAATACTCTTAAATCTTAATTATGAGATTTTGGTCGTTGTCACTCCCACTAGCACCTTCTCTGTCACCAGTCATCACTCCCAACTTAACATTTCACTTGCTATATCATTCTGTTATTATGTCACATATGCATGCCACGTAGGATAATAACGACACATAGACAAAAACGGAGTGATACGACAAATGAAGTGTTAAGTTGGGGAGTGATAATAGTAAAGATGTTAGTTGAGAGTAACAGCGGTCAATACCCCCATAATTAGGAGTATTTAAATCTAATAACCCAAAAAATAAATAAAAAAACAATTTTACCTAAAAAAAATTATCAAAATAAATATTGACTTTCAACGCTCATAAAAATAAATTTATCCAAAGCGAACCAAAAAAACCCGTCTAGGGCGTCTAAAGTTAAGTCGGCACAAAAAAAGCATTACAAATTAAGTACACGAGTACGTTCACAAAATAACCGATCGAAATAATATTTTGCTCGCTAAAATCCAATATGTGCATTTAAGCCATTAGCCCACGCTTTTACACATGAATTTTGTTCATTTTTCGTGGACTTGTAATCTTATGTTGTACTTTCTAATATTTTTTAAATGTCATCAATATTATTCTAGCTGTCACGTTTGGACTTATTAATAAGATCATGCCCATTAACATGATTATTTCTACAAAGGCTTCAACTCAATGTTTTGTTATGTAAATTTCTTGCGTCAACCGTGCTCAAATTTATCTTTATCCTTAAGGTATGTTATTGGATTTAAATAATCTTAATTTTCACCTATTGCATAATATTAATTTCATATTAGCTATTTATCATGAATAATCATAATTTTCACTCTATTGCCCACAAATGAGCCATCGGTTAGAATGAAAGTTAGGATTATTCATGGCCAATAGTGTCGGGTAACGGAAATGCTAAAAAAACAAGTATATCGGACTCGCTAACCAGTCTGTGACACCCTCATCACAAGAGCAAGACATATGAATCAATCAGCTCATATATCACCCTACAACCAAAGGAGCGAGAATAAACCCGCCGTTCGCATAACACTCAAACTCTAGTTTCATGGTGTGGTCTCCTCATTCATTGCTAGTGTCTGTCCACCATAAGATAACCTTAGACAGCAAGCTTTTACACTAATTCTTATTACCACTACGTCATCTTGTGACGGTTTATAAAGTTATAGAAGATTGTGTGTGTGAGTTTACAACCAATTTGAGGTAGTGACTAGCTATGTTCTATAAAAAAAAACCTATATTTCATGTTTATCCAAGCTGAAATGGTTAGTTAAGACTTTGTGTTTTTCTTAATTAAAACACGTACGTAAATAACTATCATTGAGAACGGTTTGTCTAAAAAACATACAAGGTTACAATGTTTTCTACTTTTTTTCTCCTATTTTTGGGCTTCTTTGTTTCTTGAACTCATGTTTTCTTTAAAATCTACCACCTATGACATCATATATGTTAATCCATTAATCTAATTTAGTTTTATGGTTCATAAAGGTCATTAATCAAAGAAAAGAAACATATATTGCTTTACACCTTATCTATATCATTTGCAAATTTAATATTTATTTAATGCTATTGATTAAAATTGAACTACATTGAAAGGGAAACGCAAGAGTCTACCAAACTTCCAATAATAACAAAAGTAAATTTTTGATGCTTGTCACACATCTTTTCTCATGTATTACATTTCTTAACCTTTCACAGTTATGTTATCTCTATCTGACAATATATCTAGATTTTTCAAAACTCAACTTTCTGAGATCGAAAAGAACATATTTTTAATAGATTAAAAACTATAGCATTTTTTTAAATGCACTAGAAAAAACTTTTAAACATTTAGTACTTTTTTCCTAACCAACACGTATATACACTGTTTCTAGCCTAGAATGTAATATGTTTGTCCATGTCAACAAAAGAGAGACTATGGCCAAACAACCCAATTTGAATAGCGAGGGTACACACAAAAAAAAAAAATTCCCAATGAACACCACGATCTAGGGATGGGATGCAATGGGGCTGGTATGAGGCGGGTATAGGTAATCCCATACCCAATTACCCATACCCGTTTAGAAATGAGTGTCCCATATCCGCCTCATACCCGTCGGGTATATGCTGGATTGTTGGTATTTACCTGTCAGGTATCGGGCATACCCACGGGTAATCGGGTATACCCATTAATAACATAAAACTTACCTATCGGGCATGTCCGTCGGGTATATAAAATAGATCATAAGATCAAAATATAATGACACTCAAATTAACATTGTATCATATGTAATAATATCATAATTCATAAACCAAATTTGAATTATAAAACGAGATACATAATACGGAGTATATAACATAAGATAAAAAAAACAATTAAGCAAACATAATATATAAATAAAAAATATTAAATATTTTTGGGTATGTTAACGGGTAAACGGGTATATGAGGCAATCCCGTTACCCGTCCCATACCTGCGAATTTTTATTTTTTTAATCCAATACCCGACCCCATACCCGTTTACCCGTTCCCGTCCCAGTCCCAAGTGGCACGATCTTGATGGTTTTGATATGGATGATGATGAGGTTCAGGACTATAAGTTTTTTTAACGGTGTGGATTTTATTAGAAGCCACCACTAACAAGACTCTAGGGGGAGAAGATACATATATACATCAAACTTTTAAAACGAAAAATAACACCATAAATGTCAAACTAACTCTGACTTTTTCGCTCGATGATTGAACCAAAAATACCAACAATACTTGACCACATCCACACTATATCCACTGTAAAAGCCTTTGCTCTAAAAGTTTCCGATTAAATTTAAATGAATTTAATGTATATTCTTCAAGACTAAAAGCTATATAATGGTGTAAATTTAAAAGAATTTAATGTGTATAAGTTTCCGATTAAACAATAAAATGAAAAACATTATAATTATATCACTTACACAAGTACGTCTTTGTAGCTATAATAATGATATTATCTTTTATATAAGGATGCCTAATTTCTATTGCTATCATTAGCAACAATTTTCCTACCTAGTTTTTAGCTTCATTAATATCTCATATGCTTTTATATTACGTGATCTTGTTGACAACAAAATATAAGTTGTCATTCCTTAATTTTGTATAATATATATATCATATGTACGTTTTGCCATCCTATTTTTAAGCCAAAATATTATTCATTTTATAAATGGCACACCTAGAAAGAAAACCAAGACAGAAAGATAGAATGATCTCATGACAAAGTATACTTGAATTATATATTCATAAGGTACCAATCAATTGTGATAGTATGAAAACTAATTCTACATACTATTAATAATCATAATAGATTTAGAGTTGTGTTATAGTATATTATCTCCTATGCTAAATTAGTTGGATCATCTCTTTACTTTGCTTACCAGTGGGTCATTCCCACTAAATAGGACTTAAAACATTTACCGGCCAGTTAGAAGCCACGTACACCGTTTCACCACTATGAATAAACACAAACAAGTATCGCAAGGGTACATGCATTTGGTCAGTTAATTGGTTGAAGGATGATTATAGAAGCTAGAGAAAATGAGGGGCAGCCGATGTCTTCATTTTTAAGCAACATCATATCTAAAAGTCTTGCCACAAACAATTAAACATTAAACTACAAGTGTTGTAAAATCCATAAATCATATATTAAGACGTTTATTATTAGTATTCTTCTTTTACGATTATATTATACATAAGTTAACAGACACAAACACCACAGCATACAAAACTTTTTTGTATTTTCACAAGAAATAAACGGTTCTTCTCAAAGCGGAGTCGGCATTGACTCCGTTTACAAAGGTCACTAGCTTCTAAATGATTTAAGGTTCAAATGAATAAAGTCTAAATTTAAGAATATGATTAAGGGTGTTTTAGCTGAAGACACAAAATTAATAATAAAAAATAGATAAGCTAGAATAGAAATGTAAAAATGGTGAGTGAGTTTGGTGTGACTCGTAACCACAAAGTAAGTTAGAAGATTTAGGTTCATCTAATACTGGACTCATTTTGTTCACTCAAAAGTAATTCCAAAAGTTTTCCATTTTGTTTAAACAAAATAATAATGTGAAGAATGTTAATTTGACTCAAAGAAACATTACCCTGATTAAAATAACATAGCGTAACATACAATTCATAATACAGTATAAAGAACATGTCACTATAATACTAGTTTTTTAACCAAATGTAGTTGCTTAACAGCCATACTTTATAAATTTTCAAAGACTAAATTGCAAGAAATTTCTAGTCTCAAGATGGACATTAAGTAGAGTTAGAAGACGGTTTAAGGGGTATGTCGTTCTAAAAAATATAGATAAAAACAGTTGGACGAATGTGAAACTAAAAAGTGATACCGTTGATACCAGCTTAAACAAAAAAAACAAAAACGACTGGTTGATCTGAGCCAATCATAGATTCTTTACAAGCGTCATTTAACACATTGTTTAAGGCCATAATTCTGCCCAACTCAAAAACTCCATAAAATTACAAGAAATACATATGAAGCATTAAAAAATTATGAGTATCGAGGGATTGCCTTATATTATTCTTTTTAAGACCAAAAAACAGTCTTATTAACTGTAAGACACCTTGAAAGATATACAAGGTGAGGAAGAAAGTCTACCCGGTTTTTGTCACTAATGAAATTTGCTGCTCACAGAATCGTAAGTTGGCACGTTTATAACTGCCAAAACAAGAGTAAATTAAGTTGAGTCAGATACATAATCACAATAAAAAGGAAACAAAGGAACCACTGAAACCGACAGAACCATCCAAACTGAAGCAAGTTGACCTACTTGGGCCAAACTAATACAGACTAATGATTTTAAAAGAGGATTAAAAATAGATTCTTAAAGTCAAAAAAAGCCATTAAACTGGCAAACCAGTAAAACAAGCTGATCCAATCAACCCACCCAACCCGAACAGTACCAAGAACGCCCCTAAATTTAACCAATCAGCTTTTCACAATTTATAGGTCCCTATTATTTCTCTTTAATGTAGCCACTATAGTTATATCTAAAATTATAAAGGATTAAATGGGTAGATTTCTAAAGAAGACATTAAACTACTCAAAAGTAAAACTTATAGCCAAATTAGAAAAAGTTGATCCGTTAAATTTCACCGGAAAATAAGTTGAGTTTATTATTAGTGAGAAATTACCATCTCCATGAGAAGCCATGGTGAGAGGGGAAGAAAGAAGCTTTTTTGCAATGGAAGCGATGTCATTGGCCGTTACTTCATCAATAGCTTTCAGAAAGTACTCCACAGGTTTCCTATTGACAGATCACAAAATAAGGCTACAGATTAACAAAGACTAATAGATATAGAAAGACAGAGTGGTCATTTCAACCCATTTACTTACAAGCAGTTCAAATCAAGTTATATTTAGATCACCGGACGAAATAAAAAAATATAGCTAAACAGAAACAAATCAAAACTCTTCCCAAAGTGTACGTTTTCCAAACTTTAAAAACGCATTTCATTTAAATAAGATAATGTTTACACTGTAATCATATTTAAAGCTTAAAACACTTGTGTTATAAAAAAAACTGGATAAATGATGTTCCAGGTCAACCTCACCTAGCTAGGTCATTAACCTGTACAAAAATATAGATGTGTTGACCTGAATGCATTATCTTGTTACCCAATCGACCCATTTTGAAATCATTATACAGAAAATGGAAATTATTTAGCTATACCTTTCACCGTATGTCAATATCTGTCTACCTATATCCTCTGAAGCAACCATCTGCATATGAAGATCAACCACAAGCAAATTAGAAAATGAGAATATACTGATTAATCACGTAAACAGTTAACTAGTCAAACACAAGCTAAATTGACATACCCTTGATTCAAGGTTCATTAGAACAGCAGACTTAGTTGACTGCTTGGCACGACTGAGCTGCACCTGGTTGACTGAAGTAACATGTATTTCAGTAAATAGGTTATTTGGACAATAATACAAAATTAGCATAAGACTTAAAGAGAGTAGTATTTAAGTATTATAATAAACTTACCTTCACCATTAGTGGCAACTGCAACGAGTTCTCTAGCTGCTATGTCAATGGCTTTCGCTGCAAAATCAGAATCCTGCAACATATTGATAAATACCAGCATTTAACAAAACAACAACTAAATTATGAAGATAATAAGATAAATGAAAACAAAAAAAATGTCTTACTGTGGTAGCTTGGATTCCAAATAAGGCAGTGTGGTTATAAATAGAGCTGAATGCAGAAAAGGATTGAATCTCAGGGTGCTCATTCAAGACTCTAAGATCTGTCCACAACAAACAATTAAGATATTTTATCATATTGTTAAAGCACTAGAAGTTTAAGCATGTGTGTAGTGATTAGTGATAAAGCAACGCGTATCAAATTAACTTACAAAGGCGTGAGTACATCCCCTTTCCAGGACCGCCAGCTGAGAAAGATCCACCTCCTCCCATTAGCATCTGCAACGAAAAGTTAATAAAACATTGATTTCCTTATTTCCATGTCAGTAACTAGAAACTTGACATTGCATAAAATAGAGGTGCCAATTTTAATCCATTTATTAAAGAATAACTTTATACAGGTCATGATTTATCTCTCACAAGGGGAAAATAAAAGAATTATTGTGCCGAAAACCCCCGAAATCATTTTAATCATATGAATGGATTGATATTGAAATAATATCATTGTTGCAATTATTCTTGAAACTAAAAGTGGATAAAATAACAACTAAAACTAAACAACAAAAAAAGGGCACGCGTCATATACTTAGGACGTTAGCCAAAGTGTACTTTCAGTTCTTTTAATGCATAAAACCTCCTACAACCATTTTAACCAGAAAACCAAAATATTATCAACATAAATCACTGTTGTAATCATATTTGACACTGACTACTTATTAAAAGAAATAGGCCATCCAAGTTTATGCGCATAAAACCACCTAAATCATTTTACTTGATAAGATATATTTATCAATACAAAATCATTGCTATAACCATATCTGACACTAATTACTTACAAAACCAAAAATATAAAATAGATAAATGTATCAGGTTAAGGCTAGCACAGCTGCCCCATTTTGACGTGTGACACAATTGTCCATTTTGCAACCTCCACATAAAGTTCAATAACAAAGATAAACTAATAAAGGGAAGCATTTGTTGCACTCCAATAAATTAATAAATTACCTGAAGAACAGTTAAGGTCATTGCTTCCTTCTCCTTAAGCCAGCCACCAGGAAGTTCAAAAGCAAGAGCAAAACTAGTTCTCTGATACCAAAATAAAAATTAATTTTAAATTTAAAAGCACACGAATTCTGGATAAAAAGACACTGAATATAAGGATTACGCTAAAGTAGAATTTAAAAGACACACCCCTGTATCCGCCGTAACACGGTGATCACCTCCAACATACACCGATTTTGGTTCCTGAACCTGAGCACCACCTGGCAAATCAGAGAGAAGAGGTTCTGCATATTTTAAGAGTTCCTCGTGTTCAACTCCTGTTGCAGCAAGTACCATTCTGGGAGCAGTATAGTTTTCCTAACATTTTCAAGCAAAATCATTATGAATAAAATCCACATGGGATGAGTGAAGGAGTTTTGTGGTTGCTTATTCAAACAGCTTGTGATTACGCTTATGCTTATTAGTAGAATCAGAGAATCAAGCATGCTTCATTTTAAGGGTATATTTCTTGTTTTGGTCCACCAGAAATAATCATTCAGTAAAAGCAATCTCAAACTGATTGGTAAACAGCTTATTTCATACTACAATACGCAAATAAGAATGAACACTTCTCGTGATCCAAACATTTAAAAGTGCTTTTTGCTTTTGAAACACAGAGTAAGCAGATAAGCTGTTTAAATAAGCAATCCCAATACCTCCTAAAATAAAAAACAACACTCTAGTTAAAATCGATGGAGTGAGACTTACAGCTACAAAATCCTCCAAAACAGTACTGTTTATTCTGCTGAGTAAACCTTCAGATGCAACAAGTGGATTTGCAAGTGGACCAGAATATCCAGCAGAATGAACTGCCTCTAACAGCAAGGCCTCTGGATTGTTGGCATATTCACCAATCTCCGCCTTCACCTTCTCAATCTAGAAAAAAGAAACCTTTTCAATAAAAGAAGTGCAAAATAAAACACAATAATAAAGTACCAGAATATAAAACAAACAAAAAATAAGGCCACCTGTTCTTTAACTTCCCAGTCCAAGAACGCTTGATTTCTTACAGAGTCAACAAGTAGCTCTACCATTTGAGGAACGTAGGTTTTCAGGGCATCATAAGTGTAACCCATTTGCTCCCTAGAAGCAGAGGCTGTCACATTGCCACCAATTGCCTCCACTTCCCGAACAAGGCGCAAGTGACTTCTGTTAGTTGTGCTTTTAAAAGCCATTCGTTCTAGAAGGTGTGTAGAACCAAATGAAACTGGTGTTTCATAGATTGAGCCACTATTAACATACAACCCAATTGAGGCGGCAGGATTCTAAATCAGAAATAAAAACAATTGTTATAAATCAATGGTATAAAGTTTATATAATATTGATCAGCTCATTCAAGCTTTTACTGTCAATGTCATTTTATGTGTGTGCTTCCAGAGAAAAAAATAATGGTGATTCTAGTCTGCAGAAAAAAAACATTAGGCAAGTATTTCATATAAAAGCAGCAAAGTTTCAACAATAGTCCAGTTTGGTAATTACTAATCATAATATGCTAGGTCCCTACCTGGTAATTGAAGTATGGAAATGGTCTAGCTTAGTTATACCGTAGTAGAAGTTTTTTTGCTCTATTCGGTAAAAAAAAATTCATGCCCCTATTTGGTAACAAATTGTTTATACATATTAGCCTATCACACAAACTTAAATCATTAGATTGAGACAACCAAACATAATTAAAATGGACCAATTTGAAAAACCTGGACTTTGTTTTTAAAAAATATAAGTCCTTTTCAATTCATTGCATGATTAAGTCCCCCTCTTTATAAAAATAAACTTTTTGCTAAATCTTAAGTTCAAAGATTTATTCATGCAAAAATGAAGTCCAATAACTCAAATGTGAACTCAGCGAAAATACACAGGGTTTTATCATTATCAACAATTGTCCTAGCACACAGAATGCCAAACCTTTGCGTAACTATATATACATACATAAAAAAATTACTTACTGCTGAAGTTTCTGAGGCAATTTTTATTCCATTTGGAAGAGTTGTTATCTTTGTCTTTCCTGGTTCAATGTGATCAGGTAAAGAAGGTGGGAGTTCAATACCCTTAAGAGGAAAGTCCAAGGGAGGTGAAGTGGAAGCACTTCCACCTGTGAACCAACTAAGGATACCCCCTGATGATGACTTGGCAGCAACAGCACTTGAACTTGCAAACCTAGTCAGCATCCGATTGCCAGCATGACCCTGTCGCATATCCCATTGTCATATAACAATTATTATTTGTATTTCCTTCGTATATCAGTTAGTGCATAGCATAACAAAATGTTCATGACTACAACCATGCATAATTTCTGGTTAGTTCTTGTATTTGAACAAACCGGTCTGAGAGTTCATTTACCACAGATTTGCATAATTACATCGAAATGTCTATATTTCTACTAGAAGTTCACAGTTCTTATCAATTCAAACATCCACACCATATTTACATTAACATGTTACAATAACAACTACGATTTATACACATGTAAAAGGTACTTGCATGCACCGTAATCTGGAACATGACTTTTTATTAACCAAATGCAAAGAGCTAACTAAAATCACCATATGATGTAATTTTAATTTGTTATTTCCTTTATTCTTATGAATTTTTATTCACACACGTATACTTTGTGCACATCACCGGTCAAACGTTTTAATAATCGCTGTTCCTAGTTCCTACAGCTGTTTTACTACAAGTACAAACAGAAATCATCAAACAGTGATTGTATATAACACATCACGGTCAGATCTAAGAACCACGAGATGCGAATAATAACATGATTCAACATCACAAAACATGAAAAATTTCTGAAGCATTCAATTAATAAGCTAATGATTGATTCAAACCAGGCTTTTTTGTATTCAATCGAATGATGAATCAAAAATACTGACCTTTAGGGTTCTGATTCTAGAAGATGCAGCACGATACATGATAATCGATTTGTGAATCGGAAGAGAAATCGAAGTGAGAGATTGAATCGATCGAATCGGTGCCCCCTGCTTCCGTCTGTGATGCGTAGCTGCTGAAGCAAATTAGGATGTGATTTGTGCGACGAAATTTGGGGGTTTGAGAGGGTGAAAAGAAAACGAAGAGGAGGGTTAACACGTGTGTGAATGAATAATTCTCCAGCCGGCACCACTCAGATCTGGGCCTGGACGTTTTTTTCTGATTATGGGCTTTTGCTTTATAACTTATTTCAACTTATTTTTTTCTTACCACCAATCGGTTAACAGCCGACCACTCTACCACTAAGTTACTGAAAAACAATGGGAGATTCGATCTCAAAGAGTTCCATTCCCGATTCGAATTAAGTTTTTAAATTCGATTAATCCGGTTCAAATAACTCAAAATTCTCGAATACTTCCTTGTGATTGATTTATTTGATTGTTTCCAATATTAAATCGATTAGTCGATTGTGGATTGCACTGTCAATTTCAAGATTCAATAGTTTGTCGGATCGTGTCTAACATTCCTATGAAATTAAAGTCAACACATATGCGGGTCAATATGTTATCACATGTTACGTATTATTCATATAGCCTCTAGTTGATTAGCCTCAATGTATGTATGTTTGTTCATTTGACATGTTATACATAACCATGAGTATTTGTATTTGATGGTTTTGACCCATAACATTTACTTGACCAGGCATTCTAGTTTCTAAATTATGAATTTCATTATGCTATTCGATTCATATGTAGCAGCTTTCATCAAAACCTCAACTCAACATACTTGACATCTTATAACAGTAACAATTCCAATGATTCATATTAGAGAATCACTTCACGAGATATCTGTACAGATGTGATATTTTTATAAGACATGTGCTACATGTTAAGCCTTAAATTAGATACCATAAAAAGTACTAAAGTCTCTTAAATGTCCCTACGTCAAAATGAGTACAATCATTGAGTAGATCACCTCATTCCAGTTAGTTACCTGCCAATTTGTATACCATTTGATTCACTACATGTTTCATACCAGGGTTGCTACATGGTCTGACATCGATCTTATTTCCATATTAAAGGTGTATAGCCATAAAGAATTCAACAAGGATAATGTGATTCACACATGAATTCAACATAACCCAAATGCAACTAAAACTAAAACCAACCAAAGGAATTTACATAACCAAACTAAACTTTAATCACTAAAAATCATAGATACACTTAATAAAAAACCGTTGAAATTATAGATCTAGTTGACCATTAAAACTATTTATGCATAGTCCTAGAACTTAAACTTAATTGTAGATCAAGTAATATAAATAAATACTATCAATTTTAATAAAACTAAAAAAGGTTCCATTGCCGGGAATCGAACCCGGGTCTCCTGGGTGAAAGCCAGATATCCTAACCGCTGGACGACAATGGAATTTTGATTGTTCCTTTCGAAGCATACTACATGAACGTAAAGTACAAGTCATTTACAATGGGGATGTATAAAACAGTGTTGAAATGCGATAGTGGTTTCAACTTTCAATCTTAAAAACTGGAATGGTAACGAGCTTACGCTGTATGAGAATTTTTTATTATTTGGGTTTGAGTTTGTTAATGACTGAATTCGATGTATATTTTATATGTATTTTCATGTTTATTTATATTGGTTACCAAGCAGCTAATCATCCATTCGTTTGGGGCATTTGACTTTCATATTTACTTTCAATTAAAAGTTTAACCATGCTTATATCTTTGACTTGTATGTAGATTAAGAAATGTCCGCTAGGAATATGGTAGTGATCAGCGTTTCTTAATAGAGTTGGAGTAAGTTTACTTTTTCAAATTACTTCTTGATATGTAAAGATACATGTGATAGGTGTATAAATGTTCTCTTTATATACGTATGGTGCTAAAAGAACCCGTTTATTTATTATCAAACCCCCTGTAATACTAACCCGCCGTAATACGAACCCGATCCAAGCATATAACAAAATCCCCTAACTTTCGAAGAAAGACATGTGTTGCACATCTAAAGGCAAAATAAATTCTCACAAATCATGGCCTTCTAAATAAAAATCACATGACTTACATGTATGGTGGGGGTACTAGGTAACTAACTATTATGGCAAAGAGACTCATAATATCATGCACCATCACATATTACACTAGGTTTAATACCCGTGTGTTACACACGGGTTAAATAATAATATTTATAAAGAAATTATAACCATTATATTTAACAATTTGTAAATATATAACATTTAAGGAGTTGACTCCATCAACTTGCATGATGAAAAATTTAGCTAAATTTTACCTCCCAAACTTCCTATTATAGAAAAAAAATCCCTATAAAATTGCCCCCTAAAAGTTTGATTTATTAGATAGATTATAATAAAAATCTACTATAGATGCTGGGTAAAGAAAAAGATATTCCCCACTCGCAATTCATTACTTCTTCTTTTCATTTCTCACTTATGATTTCACTATTTTATTAAGACATGTTGTTGATTCTCAAGCCTAGGATTATTACATGAAGAATTATCATCATGTGGTTCGTATGGTGTTTTAACTGGTGTTTGTTTATTATTTACATATTCTTGTTCATTATTTGATAGGAATCGAGATTTTGTCATGTGAATATTATCCATTGCTAGATCAATGGCATTGGGATTTGTATTTATATTGATGTCATTCATGGGACTCGAATCTATGATCACGTGGTCAACTTGAGTGTTAAAGTGTCCATATAACCCCAAGATTCTATAAAGGTTCTCATGTGGTTGTGACCCCTATCTTGTCTTAATAAATAAGGATAATTACAAGAGAGGACATGATTTCCTTCAAAATCGAAAGGAAATAAAAGATGAGAAAGGAAGAAACAAGAAAAAAATCTCATCCACTTTCTTTTATTTTCATTCGTTAGGTAAACTCGAAAATACATCGTAAGGGTGGGACAAGTGTTTTTCTAAAGTCATGTTTGAGATTGCTTGTTAACTTCTCCTTGTCTCCTACTTCTTTTCTTATTTTTTAAAAAGTCACTACCTCTTAACTTCTCATTTTCTTCTTATTTAGGCACTAAAACTCTTTTTCAACATATTTCCTAACACTTTTTTTTGACTTATTAAGCTATAAGTTTAAAGAAAGTGTAAATAAGCTATCTCAAACATGCAATAAGCCTCTACCAATGAAAAATAGACTATCTCATTTGAAATCTTATTTTTCTTCCCATGCTCACGAGGAGTGACGAGGTTATGACCTCGTCATCACTCGTTCTCTCCACCCTAAGGGTCAACGGAGTGGCAACAAGGAAGGGCAACGAGGAACCATCTCGTCAGAGGAGGAGTGATCCTCGTCTCCTCTTCGGTTTCTCCCCTCACACCACGACCTCCCCAACGAGTTCTCTTCCTCGTCCACAAGAAACACAACCATTTCCTCGTCTCCTTCTCGTCACCGTCACTTCCTCCTCCCTCCCGAGTTAAATAAAAACAAAAGTATAAAATGAATTTCGAGGCGCATTATACCCAAACACTCCCAAGTTTCAAGACCCAGATATTTTCATCTTTCCCGCCATATTCAAGGTAAACAAGCTCACACTCAATAATCACAGATCATTCATTAACAGTTTTCTTCCGCTGCTGAAGCTTCTAAAGTCGAGATGGTATGTATATCTAAATCGTGTTGATTTTATTTTCTATCGCGAATCTATTGAGATAATTAATCCTTTTTTGTGCGAAAGAATTTGATGCACAATAATCTGCTGATTTCATTGCTGATATGTTCAAATCGTTATAGCATACGCCGTTAATTTTGTTTTCTTTCAATTCCAAAGTATACTGTGAGTGTATTGAAGGATTAATCGTGTTTAGGTTATAATTTTGCAAACGAATCACGCACATAATAACCTATTGGTTTCACTAAACTTGCAAATCGCGATGAAATCTATGGTTATATCGTGATGAATTTAATGTCTATAGAACACGGTGAATGTATTTTGCAATTAGTTCATTTTGTTGATTTGTTGCGTGAGGTTTACACACAAACACACGTTTTAGTCTTAAAAAGCTGTTCATATGTTGCTGATGTAGTTTCATAAACAGACAGTTATGCGTTTTAAATTTCTGATATGCGGTGTTAAGTTAACTGTTGATTTAACATTGCATCGATGGATTGAGTGTTTCATTTCATGCCCTAGTTTTGCCCAAGTTCACTTGGTTAGTTTGTGTGCCCTTCCATGGTCAAATCATCCATCTGTTTTTTGTTTAATTTACTTTTGTTTTACTGAACATGATGAAACTAGAGGTAAGACACTATGACTAATGAACATATTTTTAGTCTCTTTTGCTTTTTTAGACCGAAAATCACAATTCAATTAGGTGTTATAATTTGGTAAAGCAAAGCACTAACTAGGCAGTGTTGAATACAGTAGCCAACTAGCCACATAATTTATCTAATTTGTTTCTTGGAAGTGTGTGGTTCATAATCATTTATACCAGTCATGGATCTTATAGTTACACTGATAATGCTAATCCTGCTGCTGTTGAACTTGTGCTATTACCAGATTATCTTTTTGTGATCTACAAAATTTTATTCGTTTTAGCTGTGTTTGAGTATCACCTTTATTTATCATTTACATCTCCATTTAATGTTCATGTTGGCAATCATAGTCCAAGAAGAGAGGCTTGTCATTGGAAGAGAAGCGGGAGAAGATGCTTCAAATCTTTTATGACTCTCAAGATTTTTACCTTGTGAGTACATAATATCATTTACAGTTCCTATTTAAGCTACACTATTACTATTACTATTATAATCTTGCTAGCATACCACATACTTCATCGATGGAAAAGATAGATCAAGAGTATTTACATCGTTTGGTTTTATTGCAAGTTTGCAACTGTTAGCATCCCTCGTGGCATTTATCAGTGGCACCAGATGTAATCATGGAGTTACTTTCACCATCCCATCTTACATATGTCCTAGCACAAACCTTAGCTTATGAAAGTATAAAAAGTTTTTTTAAACAATTAGATTCTGTAGATGTCTTGGATAATAAGCTGCTACTGCATTTACAAAGGCATTTTTGATACCTTTGAAGTACAATTACTCTGCTAGGAGTAAGCATCAGCTGGATGCGGAGTATGGCCTATTCTGTTATAGGATTAGGATTCATTGCCACACTTCTATTATTATCAAACGTTTCAATAAAGTTTTTATTGAAATTTATGGTAATGCATGCATTTTGTGTACAAAAATGATAGCTCAAGGAACTTGAAAAGTTGGGCCCCAGAAAAGGTGTCATCAGTCAATCTGTCAAAGATGTTGTCCAAAGTCTAGTGGATGATGACCTGGTCTCAAAAGACAAGATTGGAACCTCAGTAAGACAGAATTTCTGTTTACTTCTCAATCTAAGTAAGAGTTCATAAACATATACTAATCTCAAAAAGTTCAGGTATACTTTTGGAGTCTTCCTAGTTGTGCTGGAAATCAGGTAAAATAATCTCTTACATCAAGATCAAATCACATATAAATAGATACCGGAGGAAAAGCTTGGTAAGATTTACTGGTTGGGCAGGTCGGGTAAGGGTCAAATCAGTTTTGGTCTGAAACAGAATTAGATGGGTTGATCTTAACACTTTTTTGTATGGCTAATGCATTATATATGATGACAGACACACCTCTATTGCAACATAAAATAAATTTTTGAGTATATGGATTCACACAGTGCTGTTAAAAAATGGATTAACAAGGTTGCATGCAGTAAAAAATAAAAATAGATTTTATGAAACTTCCAACTCGTTTTACTCATTGTCCTTTAGCTGTTTCTTAAACTTTTACCTGTTGAGATAAAACACATTCCAAATTACCTCATTCAAAAGTAAGTGCGTTCATGCCTTAAAATCAACTTGTCCAATCTTCATTTTTAATAATTGTCTTCTTTTATGCATGCATTTTCATTTGATAGCTAAGAAATGTATCAAAGAAACTTGAGTCAGAGCTTGAAAGCAGCAGGAAGCGGCATTTAGAACTTGTAGAGCAATGTGAGTCCCTAAAGAAAGGCCGAGAGGATTCAGTAAGTTGGTAACTTATCCTTATTACTTTAAAATACCCTTAATAACAAATACTTGTTGTAAACAGTGATCAATATGAGCAATTAGAATGAACACACAATTGAGACAATTATCTTGAATACTTTCTATCATTCAAAGGTAGATGAATACAGATTACAAAACAATGAAATCTAATCAAGTGATTGTGATGTAGAAGAAGATAGATCTATACAAGCTCACAAACACACTCTTATATACTAACACAGTTAACAACCGTTAACTTGCTAATTATGACTCTTAACAAACTAACAAACAAATATTGAAAGTTTACATCTTTAACCCTTCTAAGAATAGAAGTCTACAAGATTGGTCCCTGCACTATATTCTTTCAATCTCCACCTTAGTGCAGATCAAACTTGGTACCAACATTAAGAATCTTCAAACACTTATGAAACTTCAAACTAGGAACCACCTTTGTCAAGAAATCTGCTGCATTGTCTTCAGTGTGAACTTTCTCAACATCCACCTTTTTAGCATGAACAACATCTCTAATGAAATGAAACTTAACATCTATGTGCTTAGTCCTTTCATGATACTTGCTGTCTTTAGCCAAACATACAGCCCCTTGGTTATCACATAACACCACTGTCTTCTGAATCTTGATTCCCAGTTCTAACACAAAACCCTTTAACCACAGGGCTTCTTTGACTGCCTCAGTCAACGCCACATATTCAGCCTCAGTTGTGCTTAAAGCAACAACCTTTTGAAGAGTTGCCTTCCAACTAACCAGCCCATTCAACACTTTAAAACTGTAACCAGTTATTGATCTGCCTTTATCCATGTCTTTGGCAAAATCAGCATCAACATAGCCCACCACATCTTTATCACAATTATGACCAAACACCAAACCAACAGATCTTGACCCATTAAGATATCTCATAATCCATTTAACAGCTGACCAATGCAACTTGCCTGGATTTGAGATGTATCTACTAACTATGCTAACAGCATAACTGATGTCTGGTCGTGTGCATACCATCAGATACATAAGACTCCCAACTGCTTGTGCATAAGGTACATTTTTCATATATTCAATGTCTTCATCTGATTCAGGTGAGTCTCTATTTGACAGTTTAAAATGTTGAGCAATAGGAGTTGATACCACTTTACTATGTTGCATAGAAAAATTTGACAGTACCTTCTCAGTGTAGGCACTTTGACTCAAGAACAACTGACCCAGTTGCCTATCTCTCTTGATCTCCATTCCTAAAATTTTCTTTGCAGCCCCAAGATTTTTCATATCAAACTCCTTCATCAGAAATTGTTTAGTCAATTCAATTTCTTTCATTTCTTTACAGCAAATCAGCATATCATCCACATACAAGAGTAAATAGATGTACTCATGTGGTATATATTCCCTGAAATACACACAACTATCATAGTTGCTCCTGGTATAACCATTTGAAATCATCACATCATCAAATCTTTGATACCAGCACCTGGGTGACTGTTTTAAACCATATAAGGATCTTTGCAATAGGCACACTTTATCTTCATTACCTGCCTCTTCAAACCCAATTGGTTGTCTCATATAGATTGACTCTTCCAGACTACCATGCAAGAAGGCTGTCTTAACATCTAACTGCTCCAATTCCATGTTATGATAGGCAACCAAAGATAATATTACTCTTATGGAAGAATGTTTGACCACAGGAGAAAATATATCATGATAATCCACACCTGCTAACTGAGTAAACCCCCTGGCAACTACTTTAAATCTTGGTGGGTCAAACTCAGTCAAACCATCTTTCACTTTGAACAACCATTTGCAGTCCACAATCCTTTTATCTTTTGGTCTATCCACCAACCTCCAAGTTTTATTTTGGTACAGGGATTCCATCTCTTCTGTCATAGCCTGCATCCATTTCTCCCTTTCATTTGATGAAATAGCCTCTTTATAGGATAATGGCTCTACCATGCTTTCTATTTCTGCAGCTGTAAATACAAAAGCTGATAGATCTTCACAAGATAC
Organism: Tagetes erecta; assembly: GCA_030867185.1. Lineage (NCBI taxonomy): Eukaryota > Viridiplantae > Streptophyta > Magnoliopsida > Asterales > Asteraceae > Tagetes > Tagetes erecta. The sequence goes on from CM061492.1 coordinate 4,988,120, forward strand.
AGTCACCTCAGCTTCATCTCTGTACCTTACTGGTACATTAGTTTGTCTCTTGCCTCTTGTTTTAGCAATGCTATGATCAGGGGCATCATGTGATGTATGTGATGTTGGTTTCTTTGACTGTGATTGAGCAGATTCACTTTTATTTTGTGGCCCAGCTGAATCATCCTCAAACTCCACCTCAAACTGCATAGAAGATGTATCTTTCACTTCCTTTACATTGTTAATCACATCTTTATACATAACATCCTCATTAAATGTCACATTCCGGCTTACTATGATTTTGGGACTACCTTCTTCCAGCCTCCATAACCTGTAGGCTTTCACACCATCAGGATAGCCCAACATGATACACTTTTGTGCCCTTGGTTCCAGTTTATTCTGACTAACATGAGAGTAAACAAGTGAACCAAAAATTCTGAGGTCACTACAATCAGGTTTATACCCTGACCACAACTCCATAGGAGTTTTCAACCCAATAGCTGTTGAAGGGGACCTGTTAACAAGATAAGCTGCTGTATTCAAAGCTTCAGCCCAAAACACCTTAGGCATCCCTGCATTAGATAATAGACATCTTACTTTGTTGAGTAAGGTTCTATTCATTCTTTCAGCAGTACCATTCTGTTGTGGTGTCCCAGGGATGGTCAAATGTCTTCTAATCCCATGTTTCTTGCTGTATTGATTGAACAGCCCACTACAAAACTCTAACCCATTGTCAGTCCTAAGCTTTTTAACCTTCTTTCCTGTTTGTACTTCAACCATTTGCTTCCATTCTTTGAACTTCCCAAAGGTTTCATCCTTGTGCTTTAACATATACACCCAAACCTTTCTAGAATGATCATCAATGATTGACAAGAAGTACTTAGCTCCACCTAGAGAATTAGTTCTTGCAGGCCCCCATAAGTCTGAGTGGATATACTCCAATACCTCTTTAGTACTATGTACACCTTTCCCAAACTTTACCCTTGTAGCTTTACCCAGCACACAATGCTCACAAAAGCCCACCTCACAATCATTAATATCTGTGATGAGTTGTTGTTTCTTCATCTCAACTAACCCCTGATTGCTCATGTGACCCAGTCTTCTATGCCATAAGACACCATTGTTCATCTTAGGTGAATGTATCACATCTACATTACCTACATGAACTTTCCCATCTAAAACATATATATTATTGCCCTTCCTTGACCCTGATAATGTCACCAATGACCCTTTAATAACTCTTGCTTTGCCATTTTTCAAATTCACCATGTAGCCATCACTTTCAAGTGACCCAAGTGAGATTAAGTTTCTTTTAAGATCAGGAATATACCTGACATTGTTAAGGTTGAACTTAATGCCACTTTCAAGATGTAAAGTAATAGATCCAATACCTTTGATCACACAAGGCCTGTCATCACCTAGTTGTACAGTGCCCATTTCCATCATCTTGATTTCAGTGAAAAATTCTTCATTAGGGGTCATATGCCAAGAGCAACCTGAGTCCATAATCCACTCAGATTTTGAACCACCACTGGCCACCATGAGTACATCAGAACTTTCATATCCATCTGACCCACCATCCACAGACATACTCCCCTGAGTTCTTGATGAACTCCCTTCATTTTGCCTATTTCTCTTATCTGGACAGTCCTTTTTCAGATGTTTATCAGAGTTACAAATGTAACATTTTCTCTTGTACTTTGATTTTGATCTAGAGAATGACTTAGACTTATTATTTGATGACCTAAACTCAGATCTACCCCTTACAAACAGACCATCAGCAGAGTCTTCTTTGACATCAGACCTCCTTTTTAACTCTTTGGAATTGATTGCAGCCAATACCTCATCCATACTTAATGTCTCTCTACCATACATTAAAGTATCAACAAAATGTTCATATTGTTGGGGTAACGAGGCCAGCAATATAATTGCCTGATCTTCATCTTCTAAAGTCACCTCTATGTTCTCAAGATCCAAAATCAGCTTATTGAATTCATCAATATGGTCTTCAAGAGACTTGCCAGAGGACAGTTGAAATGTATACAAACGTTTCTTGAGATATAGTCTATTGGCCAGTGATTTGGTCATGTATAGACTTTCAAGTTTGGTCCATAACCCTGCTGCAGTAGTCTCCTTTGACACTTCCCTTAAAACCCTGTCACCCAAACTAAGAATAATGGCACTATGTGCCTTCTCCAACATATCCTTCCATTTAGATTGAATTTCAGCAGTTTTCTCTGGTGTAGTATCAGCAGGGATCACAGCTTCTCCACCTTTCAAAGCATTGACAATACCTTGATGAACCAGGAGAGCCCTCATCTTCATTCGCCATAACCCAAAATCACTTTTCCCATTAAATTTCTCAATCTCAAACTTAGTTGACACCATTTTCAAATCAAATTGACCCACTGTTAGATCAAGATCAGATAATCGGTCAATTTACACCCTTATCGATTAGTAGCAATCGATAATTCTGATCTTAATTGAAATCAACTCCCTCAGACAATTGATTGATTTGTTCAATCAATCGGCACCTTCAATCGATCAAGAACAATCGACTGAATTGATTTCAATTAGAGCCACCGTAGCTCTGATACCACTTGTTGTAAACAGTGATCAATATGAGCAATTAGAATGAACACACAATTGAGACAATTATCTTGAATACTTTCTATCATTCAAAGGTAGATGAATACAGATTACAAAACAATGAAATCTAATCAAGTGATTGTGATGTAGAAGAAGATAGATCTATACAAGCTCACAAACACACTCTTATATACTAACACAGTTAACAACCGTTAACTTGCTAATTATGACTCTTAACAAACTAACAAACAAATATTGAAAGTTTACATCTTTAACCCTTCTAAGAATAGAAGTCTACAAGATTGGTCCCTGCACTATATTCTTTCAACTTTGATATAATTTTGTTTATTAATACTCTATAACTTCAAACACCTAACAGGATGCACGAGAAGAGGCTTTGAGTGAGCTGAAAGCCATTGAAGAAAAGTATAATGATCTGAAAGTAGGTTCACATTCATTCTCTTCATATTTTAATCATGATATAACTTAAAATACATTATTGTAAATGATCTAAATTTCAGGCAGAATTGGGACAATATGCAGACAATGATCCAGCTACATTTGAAGCAATGAGTAATGAACTAACATCTTTCTCTACTTCTCTTTCTTCATTATTTTCTTTGGTTAATTACGTGCTAATACGTAAATCACTTTCGCAATTTTTTATGTAAGAAAGTTTGGTTTTACCATTGTATATAGGTAACCTTCTATAGTAGTTAAAATGATATTGTGGCACCGGTTTTTAATGTTGTGGTGATGTGTCACATCACCATTTTACCTGTTATATACAGTTAATAACAATGGCAAAAGTGTTTGTATTTTACCATGGGAAAACAACATTTTGAAGATTTGACTCCATGTAGTATCTACTAGGCTTCTAGCTTGTATACTCATGCTGAAATATATAATTTTGATTTCAGAGGAGGCTGTTAAGGTTGCCCATGAAGCATCTAACAGATGGACAGGTTTGATAACTTCCTACCCATTAAGACATTGTTTGGTTTTTTCCATGTAGGAATCACTGTGTGTAGGCCTATATTGGTTTGATAACATGGTGTAATGGTAATGGACTAATGGGTATGGATTTGTATACCATAGCATTAAACCAAGCTTAACCAAACACCCCCTAAGCTCTAGTTTCACAACAAGTATTCCTAACTGGGTAACTCTACCATGCAAATAATCTGCAGACAACATTTTCACATTGCGACAGTGGTGTTCAAACAATTTCCCTCAGGCCAAAGAGCAGCTTGAACACTTGTACAATGAGGTAAATTTCTAATTCCCCCAAAATGTATTAATTTGAAACACCATTTATCCAGAATTTTTTTTATTAATAATTCATGTGTGTGTCAAATAGATTGCAAACATTATCTTATTTCAACGTTAGAGTATCTTTTTAATAATTTGACCTGGAGGTCTTATGCATTTAATAAAAACTTCAGATGACTTTCCATTTGTTTCTTTTTAAACTCTTTTTATATGTGCCTATGTACCTTTTTTTAACAACTATTTATAATTATTTACACAAATGTCAATGCTTAGACTAGAACCCAGGACCTCCAAGAGACTTTTCTCTCACCTTCCTCTTAACCACTAGGCTAAGAGATCATTGGCATGAGCCCATTTACCTGACCATTTTATTGATAAATATGCTAAAATAGAAGACAACTAATATAATGTGTACCCTTGATAAGAAGTTTTTTGAAGAGGAACTGCATTTTGTTCTGAAATGCTAATTCTTACTCAAAACAACTCAAACAAAAAAAACCAATAAACGTAAACTTCTGTGATCCCTTGCCTGGTTCTTGACGTCTTGCTTAACATGTGATTTACACTTTACAGGTGGGAATAACAGAAGATTTTGACTATATAGAGTTACCAGCAGTAATGCCTATCAAGCAAGTTGAGGAATAGATAGCAGACACCACATGAAAACTGCACAACTACTCTAATTTCCTAATATCATTTACGTAAGTCTTTTTACATATAACCGATTCTCGAAAGCTGTCATCATGCCTTAAACTTGCATTTTTGCAGTTAAATATAACTCATTATCTCCAAAGTCTATGCACATTTCATTTTCTAACCACTAGACCAATTTAAGGGGCACTTAGTATTTCAAGCATATGATAACATATCTCCCATACATACATGTGGTGTGCAAGTGTGCAACATGTAGCCCATGAGTCCATGACACTTCTTGTTAATATTGTACATGTCCAAAATACAGGAAACACCCCACATGACAATGACTAAACCTTGTACCCTTGGATGCACACTTTTTTACTCCGCACATGGCAATATTTTCTGTGAAAGCATTCAAAATTGCCCTCTAGTCAATTTAAGTGGATTTATGATATAACAACTTAAGATGAACAATGATTGCAAAGGCGTCCTGGATATATCCCTTATCCTGAGTAACACATACACACGGGTGTTAAATACAGAACTAGTTATAAGTAGGGAACTATAACATTAATCATTGCTTTAACTATGATATACAAGGAAGTTGTGTAACTGTATACCTCCTCAGCCTGTTATATGGTTTCACCATGTCAATTTTGATTTATGGTTGGCCTTTTAAAACCATTATTTGCACATAAATGTGTTTTTGAACAGCTTACTTCTATTTGTATAGCAGTATAGTTTATAAAATGTCAAACAAAAGTACAATCTTTTTAAGAACTCATTTTATTTTAAATTTATTGTTTTAAACTTGAACTTATACACTTCTCATTCAAAAAGGGCGCTTGAAGGATATGTGCTTTTGGCTGAAGATTAAACATTGTCCTGATCTTGTGAATGACGTGTGATACAAAACAATTTTTTTTTGTGATACAAAACAGTTTCTTAGTGGGTTATCTGTGGTATAAACATTAAAAGAGAGTTGATATATTAATTGATAATTTGAAGGGAAGACAAGTCTCACACAAAGATAGACACCAAATGAAAAGAAATAAATGTTTTAACATATCTGATGGGTTAATCTTTGTAAAGCCACCAAAGTTATTGCATGGCAAAGCAAGCGTAAGGAATATAAAATTATTAATATGTGGCTTTACAAAGAGGGTGCTACGCTAAGCCTCTCCACTTCATCATCTTCACGTGAACACCATGGCGAAATTTGATGCCCCTTGTTTTTGGCGTGAGTAGTTAAGGCTCGTGATTGGTATATTTGTGAGTTATTATTTTTTTATTTTAATTATTTCACCCAACTCTTAACACTTTAGTTTTAAGATTTTATCGTTAGTATTATGATTTCATAACACTTAAACTCATGACCTTTGTGATAAATGTAATTATACTTAAACTTTTAACTCTAATCGCACAAGCAAAAATGTCTGGTTATTAAGTGTTACACGGTGTTTAGTTAGGATCATCAAAAAAACATTTGTTAAAATATATTGTTATCCATCATGTAAGTATGTAACACATCAGTAATGTATGCGGTGAACACAATAGGACCACCCCAAGCATGTATGTGTTGTAGACATGTTAAGATGTTATATTATTATTATTATTATTATATATTTTGTTAAAAAATAAAAAGGGGAAAAATAAGACAAGGGCCACTCTGGAAATTGGCAGCCCCCATGTGACAAAGAACCTTTCACTGTACCCAGCTAAACCCTACCTGCAACCCACTACATCCATTCATTTCCAACCGTCCACGTGTCTCAATCAACGGCCATAACCCATTCAGTCAATTCTTGACTCTCTTCTCATCATTATTAACAACGGTTATCAAGATCGTCCGTTTCTTAAAAAGAAAAAAACTAATTAAAAATGCATTTTCAATTTCAATTTGACACACATCGATTATATTCCTCTTATTATATAAACCTTTAAATCGACACACAAAAACACATACAAATTAGCATTTTAGAAGCAAGTGGCAGAGGCTAATATTATTGTAGTTGAATTTTGAATTCAATCGAATTCGAAATGGAAACAACGAGATTAAGCTTCGTGGTGACGATGTTCGCTGCTCTTGTCATGTCATTGCTTCTTCCATCGATAAATGCTCAAGCTCCTTCTCCTGCTCCTGCTCCTTCAAACGATGGTATTGAGTAGATCTGGAACCGATTTTAGTTTAATCGACTTTTTTTGTTATGTTTTGTACATGTGATTAATTTGATTTGATTTGATTTTGTTTTGGTGATATGTTTATAGGAGCAGCGATTGATCAAGGGGTAGCGTATGTGCTAATGGTGGTTGCATTGGCTTTGACTTATATCATTCATTAGCTTTTCATTTCATTTTGGGGCTTTGTTTTTCTTTTAGGATTGATGATTCATCTAGTTGACAATTTTTTTGAGTTTGTTTAGACATTTGAATTCATGAATTATTTGGTTTGTAAAGTTTATTTATGTTTGATTAAATTTGATGCAAATTGCCTTTTTTATGTATGTTCCTCTTTCACTACTTTTTTTTAACTGTAACTTTGTTAAAAAAACTAACTCGTGATAGTAGCAAGATGCTAGGACGAAAAACACCGGAGCAAATTACAATAGATGACTGTTATACCAGGTCTGTCAAATCATGTCACTCCACCTCGCCCTATATTTCATCCATAAAAACGAAAAATCCACTATCCTTCCACTACTCTAAAAAAGCTTCATTGAAAGAATTAAAGTTTACAATCAATACTATTTTTTGTTCACATGTGGTTTTTCTCGAGCCACAATGACAAGCCTGAAAGAAAACAAAGCAATTATACAATGTTAAATAAAAGATCACATAACTGGCTTGCTTGATTTGATTACCCATTGTCATTTTTGCTTTAGACCCAATCGCTCACCCCTTCATCTTATGTCTATGTTCACGGATTGGAAGACCCTCGTGTTGAACATGCTCGGTCTATCAAATGATTGTGACCGGCTAAAATAGTATTTACGTTTAGATCATGTGCAACGCTCTTTGTAGTGCATTATCCAATACATGTCAGTCACTTCTTCAAGTGTCTTATGAAGTATCATAACAGCGATGTAGTGGGTGAGATTTCATAAAGCCCCCCGTCAATGATGCATAGTCAGTGTTTTTTAAATAAGTTAAAAACCTTAAAAATGATATAATTGGTTGAATTTACAAGAGTTGGTGGTGGAAGAGGCGTTATACTCATCACGTCAGGTTCTAATTTTCCCCCATAACACCTAAAGGGTAGTGTTAAAACCTTTATATGATGGTTTATCACGCCCAACTACACATAATCTTCGCTTTTTAAACTTACTCCACGTTCACATATAAGCTCTCAAATGTAACCATTCAATAAATAAACATAGAAATGATACTTATCAAAGTTTCCACAAATAAGCTATACACACATTTATGTAAACAAATCCCATTCAATATCACAAACAAATTGATCATCAATTTTGTTTTCAAAATCCCAAAACACACATAAGCACATACGTTTTGTACCACAATGGTGCCATCACAATCTAACACCACAAACACAAACACCATCGTCAGAACAAACCACCTCCCTCCTTTACTCACCATCCCACCACCATCACCATCACCATCACCATCACAAACCACCGTGTCTTCACCGGTGGTCATTGATTTACTGAGATGTGATCACAGGAGATTCAGTTACCGTTTCACACGAAAACTGAAACGGTATTTGAAATGTTTCAAGTCGGAGGAGTCAGAGAAGAAAACGGGATTAAAGAATGGAGTTATAGCAGTGAATAGTAGTATAACAAATTCTCCCAATTATTATAGTGATATGAATGATGAAGAACGTGATGAGAAGCTTAAATCCGCCATTGTTTACTGTAATAATGGAACTGATTGATGATTAATATCAAGGTATTTTTCGTTAATGTTAAGGAAAACATTAAGGTATTGTTTTTGAAGCATGCATAGGCTACAACAGAATGATTCTATGAATGTGTCTTTAAGGTTTTGTTCATATTCTTTTTGTTGTTTCGATATATTGATGTGATTTTAGGACAATGTGATATACAACAACACACTTATATTTTGTCAATCTATAAAATCAATTAAATAAAATTACTTTTCTTTATGTTTTAAGAAGAGTTTGAGAATATATTTAAATAAAAGTACTTTTGTTCTATCATTTTTTCACTTTCTAAATTACTTGAAACTTGATTATGTTTGTATGACTTTTTATACAAAGTTACAAATGGTTTTAGAAGTTCTCCGTATACAAATCCAAACATATGGCGTAACACAATGCAAAATCAAATATAATAAACTTAAAAATGAAACAATATTTCAAGGGACTATAAAAAAAGGTGTCATTAGCACAAGAAACATTGTCAAAATAACATGATTACAATGTAAAAACTAGTTTACTTCTCTGATGAATTTGGTCCCCTCTTCTTCCCAAAACCAACAACTGCAAAAACACAATTAAATCAGCTTCCTCAACATGGATTAAAATGGTGATACTTGTTGCAGTTAAAACCATTATCACAAAACTAGCTTTATGTAAAAATGCTCAAATCCAGCGCGGTACCGAGTTTCAGGTTATCACATTGTTTTCAATATTTCAGTTCAGTTACAGTCACCACTTTACAAATGTGTTTTTATAACAATTTAAATACTTAACTTATGCTATTGTTGAAGCTTGTTCTTTGAATGAGTCAGTTTTGACTTAAACAAATAACAAACTAGTTAACAAACTAACTATATGAACTAACTATGTATGCCTGTTAATCAACCAAAACTAGACAAAGTGGTTTAATTTAAACAATAATCAGCTGATCATACATACATGCTGTAATAACAATATAGTAGGCAAAATCATTAAGCTGATTGTATCGCAAATCTTCAATTGATAATTGCGTAAATATAGATAACAAAAAAAGTGGAAATAAAAGTTACCGGCGGTGACGAAACGGCGATTGTATTGAATACGCTTGTGAGCACGGCCACGAGGCTGTTTCTTCTTGTCCTGCTTCGCCACTTTAGGTGTTTGGCCTCTCACCTTACCTGCACGAGCTAATGATCCGTGAACTTTACCTGTAATCAAAATCACCAACACTTACAGACTTTAACAATCGATACAAACTTAGTTAACAAACCATGAAACTGTAACATTCAACTCACCCATAGCAAAATCGGGGTTTTTTGCTGCTTACGGTCTTCGATTTGGTCGGTTGAATTGCAGATAGATCGATGCAATTTAAGGGCTAGGGCTTTTTTTCATTTATTTATTATTACGTATTGAGAGATATTGGGTCAGTTTAGGCCCAATATATGTAGAACACTTGATTAGTTATTACTTATTAGTACATTATAAAAAAACTTGGCAAATTATAAAAAAATACAAGCAACTTTCATATGCTGTAGAACACCTGATTACTAAATTTGCATGTATTTTTGTTCATTTCCTGATATATCTTTTTTATGACTAGTGTATAAGTGTATTTGTTGTTTAAAACGAAGTTAAACATGAATTTTAAAAGTCAAGAAAGAATAACTGAATAACTCATCAAAATGGGCGTTTGGTCTAGTGGTATGATTCTCGCTTTGGGTGCGAGAGGTCCCGAGTTCGATTCTCGGAACGCCCCTAACTTAAGGATTAACTTTTTGTTCTTTGTGATCAAAACTAAAAATGGCATAACCGACACAAGAACTTTTTATGTATGTTGATAGCGATCAAAACTAAATGACCAACATGTTTTTCATGAAAAATACATGATCTCAGCGGCGTGAGAAGAATTGGTCAGAATTGTGCCTCCTCCAATTTGTGACGTGGATGATCTGTCAAGTCCATTGCTAAGTTCAACACAAATGATTACGTGAAATGGACAAAACAACATGAAAAAAAAATAGAGGCCTTCTTTTAAAATTCTCTCCGATACATGGCTTAAACAATCGGCTCAACCTTAGAAAATAATCTAATTCAGGGTACGGAGATTAACTAGTCAATTATCTTAAAACCAATCGAGGCTAAAATTGGAGAAGAGATGTAAACAGGAAGGAATATGTAAAGATAAGGATTAGTAAATGATGGATGGATTGGTCGATAACATACTAAATGGGGTGAGTGAAAATTGAAGAGTATGGATGTTTTCTTGATGTTGTAGTTGACTAAACATAATAATCCGTGCAATACAATAGACCTAGTTGATGCGGCCATGCTGGCAAAGTTAACCAACTCTGCTGGAAAGGATCGTCCGAACGTTTGATGCACACAAAATGAACCACACGCATGCAATAATGTACTCAGGCACCAATGAGAGGTTAACAACAGAGATGGATGACAAAACCTGTAAATTTTTATATTTCAACAGAGATGTAATAAGCAAAGATTTTGCCTAATGTTTCTTCCTCAAACAATAATCAAAGAAGGAAAAGACAAAAGTACCCTTCCGATTCAACAAGAGAACAATTGAAAATTCTTGTCTTTCATTCTGCAAACAAAGTCATTACCCTTAAATGCAGGATCAGCAGCAGAGATTATTAATACAACCAAATTACAATCAGCTTCAAAATTTCCAAGAAAGAATGTAGTAGTAACATTACATTACACAAGTTCAGTTCCGTGAACAAGGTCATGACATAGAAAAGCCCAAACAGGTTTTTCTTTTATGTGTGTGTTTTAATGGCAAAGGTTGAAAAGTCAAACATGGTAGCCAGTGATTGTGAAACCCCTACCAACAATCTCACCAGCACAAAACCATGCAAAGCATTCAATACCAAACAAAGCAGCAATTCCAGCTTGTTCAACGTGTAATTCTTTCTTGTTTTTCCATAAATTCTTCACGTAATCCAGTTCCTTCCAGAATGATTCGCTACGGCTAGGAAGGCTGCATTAATCATTCAACTACAAAAGTCAGCTTGTTAAATAAGACAATTTTTTTCTTGTACAAGTCAAACTGCAATGGTAGCCATGAACCATCATTATATTTATTAAAATGAACAAAAGTTGCACCTCCCACGGTACAAACTAAAGATGGCAAAAAGAATATAACAAGGCATGTTGGGTAACAAGTGAAACTGTCAAAATGGATTCGCTAGATAACCGACAACAAAAATAGACTTTGAACGATTTAAGCCCCATCACCTTTTACACACTTTTTTTTATTTGGCTTGTTTTAGATGTAAACATGATGCAAACCAACTTATTTATAGGTATACGGGTCAAGATCGCATCTTTACTAGAAACTCAACCATATTCCAAATTGTGCTTGTGTGTATATTGTTTGAACTTTAAATAATGTTCTTGCTTTTATATGCTATGGAAACAATATTTGGTTTCAGCCAAAAGATGGTCGAGCGGTTGATGTTTTGGAATAGAGAGACAACCGCAAAACTAGTTCATTGCTTTGCTATATGCCTTGAGATTACCATATTTTTAACATGTGTAAGTATGATGTATTAAGGATTTAAGGTTCAATTTATACGAGCACATATCAACATATCAAGTCAAATTTCTTGAAACAATCCCTACTGATCACACTTGAAATTGAAACAACTCATTTATGAAAATGAATTGCAGGCTTGAAGTTTAAACTATCAAAGGGATTAGCCTGATTTACCTCAATGATAAACACATCTTTCCAAACATGATCAGTGATAAGATTAAAAAAATATCGAGTCCGACAAATAGGAAATTTTTTAAATGAAGTTTCAACATAAAGAAAGTACAAATGGAAGTAATTCTGCTATTGACTTGACCTAACAAATATTACCAGCTACAGAATTTTTGTAAAAACATCAAGGTTCAAATATAGCAAGGAAAACTACTTGACATGAATAGTAGTCACAGAATAAGCTCAAAGCCTCTAACTAGGTGGAAAAATAGAAGGGATTTCTTATGGTTCACACCAATCATAGAATGGTCAACAGAAGCTACAGCTTATACAACTTACAGATCTTAGAGCTCAAAGTTTCCCTAAACACCAAGTCCCTAAAGTCCATTATTGGTTTAAATGGAGCCCCAAACTAGAAAAACTGAAATGAAACGCACAATTCCACAAAATGTTTCTATACATTAATAGTAGTAGAGTCCGATTCAGTGTAAAAAACACAAGTTTAAATGAACGTTTTTGTGTGTTAACATACAGCTTCTTGCTTCTTTGTGTTATCAAGAACACTACAGGTGGCAATTTCAACCCGGTTACCTACAAGCGGCTCAATCGGAGATTCGGAGGCATATTTATCTCCAACTAGTAACTAGTTAAACAAATAAGACTTCGAAACTTGGCCAAATTTAAAAAGGGTCAAAAGCCACACAAAGTGTATTCATATTCTTAAAAACTCCTGAATCACTTCATTGGATATAACATTATATTATTGTTTACTTCCAAAGTTACAGCAATTTTATAATTCAAACGAAGTAAAAAAATGTTGGCAGGTCAATCCAACCCACGTTCTTTAACTTATTCACCAACCCCATTGGCCAGCTTATTTGGCCCCTAAAAGAATATAAACAACTTAGAAGTTACAAGAAAACGTATTGGTGAATAATTAAACAAACAAACATGCCCAGTAGTGAACAATTAAATGGACTATGAAATAGATCTACTTCAAACAAAGACACAAGATCCATGAAGTTAACCTGGCAAGACGAGTGTAGAACAGCTGTTTGGACAGCTCATTGCATTTCTCAACAGTTGCTGGCTCTTGAACATATTGTTTATTTTGCTCCATTAGCTGCTTGTAGTAAGCAGTTCCGTGTTTGGATAAAAATTCTGATGCCTGACCTGCTTTAGATTGCAACTGCTTCAATTTTGATGCCATCTTATCTGCAATGACACCTAATGTGTGATTCATCATCCAAACATAAAACAATAAACAGCTAATGTAATCAACAATTCAACACCACACACGATGATTGAGCTGAGTCCAGTTCTCAACCAACAAAAGAAGATCAAACCACTTATTCTGAAACCATATCCATCAAGCTAGCAGATTATTTTTATAATTACTATACTTAACAAAATGCACAATCGATTCACAGTTAATCAGTATCTAAACACAGATCGAGAGCGAAATATGGCATGAATTAAAACCCTAAATCGCAAACCACTGACCAATCAAGTCAAATTAAATAGCGCAAATTCACCTACGAACGAAGTTCATTCAACAAACCAATCCTAAATGTACGTAAAATGTATAAACAGTTGCATCGTAGCAATAGATCTAAGCAGATCGAGTATCCAAAAAACTCAACGAAACACAAGGCCGAAACACGCAAACAGATGTGATAAACAATCAGATGGTGACGAGTAGAGATTTTATTTACCTCAAATCAGAAGTGATGATATCAAAGCCGATCTGATGCTTTTGCTTCTCTTGCTGATCAACCTGCAAATGTCGCCGAGAGATAAGCTTTGGACTTGTGCAAGGTGAAAAAGATCCTGTGTTACCTCAATGTTTCGATATTAGGGGCAATTGTACAAAACATATTTTACCCATAAACAACTAGTTTTTTTTAACGGTAATTATATGACATTTTAGAACGTAAATTCACACAATGTACTCCACACACAAATCCTAATTCCTAAATGGTCACTAACTTATGTTAATATTATTGGTTTGGACATTAACTTTGATAACTTATTTATAAATGCTATTTTTATAACGTATCTGTTCCTTACATCTACGACTATATGAGATTTAAAAAAAAAATATTATTTTACACTCACTAAACCTAAATTAAAATAAAGAGGTAATTAATATTTATGGCTCTTGGGTTTTGCTTTGTTTAACCCTTTTGTATAACTTTTATTTATCATATCAACCCTAAGGTTCCCATTTTGTAATGATTTCCGGCCTTTAATATTAACTTTGCTATTTATCTGTCAAATGTAAAAAACGTAAGAGTATATAAGTCTTTTTATTTATAAGGGTTTGTTGTTGATGTAAATTACAAAGACTCTTTAATAGTTAAAATTTAAAGGTTATTTATTTGTGTAATTAACTCAATCTAATGAAATAAAAATATGGTTTATATAACAACTAAAAACATTTAAAATATTATAAAAACCTGTAAAATATAAAATTATAAAAAGAAAACTTGAAAAATAAAATAAAATGAAAAACATGTAAAATACGTATAAATAGTCAAGAAAGAACATATGAGATATAAAAAAGTTATGTATATAAAAATACAAGTACTATTTACATGTAACAATATCATCTTGCAAATTAATCGATTTACAATACATTTACATCGGTAAAAAAAACTAATTCCACTTTTCATTTGTGAAATCGTGATCCTTGTATAATATGCATCTCATAATTTGCACAGAGAAAAAAAAAATATTAAAACCTAGTTTTTAAGTTTTAACTTTAAAAATAAAAATAAAATTTAATTAACTACACCATAGACAACACTTGTCTATTTCGATCGTTTTCTGTCCATAAAGTGATGCAATCTTGTAAGTGCAACTTCAAGTGTTTGTTCACTCATATTTGCAAAACAAACTCTAAACCAACCAGCCTCCGAGCACCGGCAAGAACTTCCCGGCGATATGTTCAGCTTCACTTCTTCCATTATCATCTTCCATATCTCTAGTTCACCTTCTTTTGTTGCTTCCTTCAAGTATGGACTCAAATCCATCCAACAAAACAACCCTGCATTCCCTTTCAAACACATGATTCCCGCTTTATTCAACCCCTCCACGATCATTTCGTATCGTTTGCGTAGTCTTTCGCGGTTGGTTTTTATGTATTTTTGTGTGAACTCCTTGTTTGAGAGCATAGATGCCAATAAAAACTGTGTTTGTGATGAAATGAGGGTGAAACTCGACATTCGTCTTGCGGTTGTCACAACTTGGTCGTTGTAGGAGTACACCGTCCCCACACGGAAACCGGGGAGGCCGAGGTCTTTGGAAAGACTATATACAATGTGACAACGTTCTGAGTCTTTGTAGTTTCTTGATTCGAGGATTTCTGCAATGCTGACGAATTCGTCAGAGTGGAAGACAGATCCTGAGTAGATTTCGTCAGAGATTAAGTGGATGTTTTTCTCCGTGACGAAATCCAGGATTTGTTCTAGAACTGTCCGTTGGATGGTTGCACCCAACGGATTTGAGGGGTTTGTTATCAAAACCCCTCGTACTTTCATGTTCATGGATGTTGCATGAGAATATGCCAATTCTAGGGCATCGGGAGTGATTTGGAAATTGTTAGAGCTCTCGCAATGGATTGGAACGACTTCTACACCCGTCCGCCATCTTAAATCCCGGTCGAATCTGAAACATATATTCAAGATTTGTAATGTTAATAAAACATGCGAATTAATTAGTTAATAACAATATACTAGCTTTAGGATGAAGCAGTACCCTGGATAATAAGGCGTCGGTACTAGCAACGCGTCACCAGGGTTGGTTAAAATGAAGGTTAAAAGCTCGTTGGCTGCAGTTGCACCTGCGGTCAATACGACTCTTTCGGGGTTAAATTTTGCTTTTCCTCCCCTCACTTGCTCCATAAAACTTGCCATGGCCTGTAAATAATATCAAGTTAAACTTTTTGGTCCCTTGCGAATTAACAAAGCAAGAAAGTGTTTTACATTTTCTTAAAAGGTTAATTGGTACCTTTCTAAAAGCTAGAAGCCCATGATAATCTTGAAACAAAGCATTCTCTTTAAAACCAGACACGTTTTTGCCCCAACTTGTTGCTTCTTGATTAGATTCCAAATATTCTTCAAGCAAATCGAACGACACCTGTTCAAGAAAAGTGAAACCCGCGAAGCGTTATGTCATGCAAATGACCATGTCACTTAAATTCTTCATGTTTTTATTACAAAATGTAACGTTTTTCTCTATAAAAGTAAGAGGTTGACAAAGGTACGTAACATGATTAAAAAGTTTTGGTTCTGTCACTGTAAAACAACAGGTCGGCCCTTACTATTATTTACCTGATTTTCAGCTAAACCCATTTGTATAACTCCAGAAGGGTTATGTTTTTCATGATATGGATTTTCATCATATGCCTTCCATCCTGCAAAATATGGAGAGTTTTCTCCATGTGTTTCTGAAACTGCAATCTTTGATAACTCTACACTTGGACATTGTACACTCTCTATTGCCATCACTACAACTTACTTTCGACTATTTATGTGTGCTTTTAGTTGAAGAAACCTTTGTAAACAACTCTAGCTATTTATATCTGAATCATGTTCTCTTTCCCAGACCTCAATTATTTTAATCCAAACTAAAGCTTTTATAATGATTTGCACAATGTGTATTAAGAGTTGTAAAGTTATATGAACATATAGGTTTTGTATGGTCAATTATAAAAAAAAACTAGGGACATAAGAGAGAATATGTTTTAAATTAGCAAAGGGACCAATGATTGAATAAATGTATATAATAAGAGTGGACGATCAAAAGTCACCTTTTTATAAAAATGTTTTTATTCTTGGTGACAACTGTTTAGTCTTGTAATCTCTATAACTGACCAACTCCATCTATTGCAATTTGCAATGCATTTCCATGTTTTCTAAAACCTTTATCATCTAAAATATTCTTACAGTGAAATATGGATTATTGTTAAACACATTTTTGTATAACTATTAATCTGTCAACTAAATACGATCGATGGTTGATCATCGACTGAATACACAATGATGGGTATATCTAGCTATGTCTTCTAATAGGTGACACATTACGATTTTTCACTAACGTGTGAGACATTCAACATTTTTTTATCAGCGTGTGTGAAGAATTTGTATACGCGAGACCTACCGCCGCATCACGAGGCTCTGGCACATATCTAGTTATGAATTATGTAGACCCGGAACAAGTTTGCTTCTAGGAATGCTAAGAGAGCCTTGTACATGTGTCTGGTAATTCAATTTGATGAAACACGTACGTTTGTTTTGTTTATTTTTATAATAATGATCATTGAACTTGTGATTTTATAAATATATTTAAGCTTATTTTTTAAAACGGACCTATTTTTATTTGTTGCATATATAAGGCTCTAATTAAAATCTACGAACCACTCATATCACTTAGAGATCACATATGCGTTGTCATTAGCAGATGTATCAAGAGAAAATCTATTGACATGTAAATTTTGATCGTATTTCACTAATAGATTTATAGATCCACAGCAGTGGCGTACCTAGGAATTTTTTTTACGGGGGTCGAAAATTTGATAGCAATCGTTTAAGTATAGATATATAACATTTTTTTCAATCCGGTTCGACTCGGTTCGGGTTGAACCGGGTCGGGTCAAATTAAAAAATGACAAAAAACTAAATTTGAGGGGTTAAAAAATTGAATTTTTTTCATTTACCTCCACTTATATTTAAAATTGAAAATTTTCAATTTCCCTCCACTTAACTAACTTCTTTAATGTCAAACCCTAATTTTTATCTATAAATACTAACCAAAATCTCTCTCTAATCACCTTTACCACTCTAAATTTTTTCTCAAACTCTCTCAATCTATCTAAGAACTCCATACTTTTTCTCAAACTTTCTTAATCTATCTAAACTTTCTTTCATCTTTTTCATTCATTTTTTTGACATTATTTTTTTCCTAAATACTTGAAATATCCTCTAGGAATTTACCATATATTTACCAAGGTAAATAAAGTTTGGTAAATCACCATTTTGAGGTTCGAGTTAGGATTGTTTTTTCTTAAATCTTATAAAATAAATTCTTTATTTTGCTTCTTAAATTTCATATGTCTCCATTATACATCTTTCTTAAGCCGTTATTTAATATACAAATAAGAAGTGAATGATACCAAACCATGTTTCCAAACAAGACAATGTTGGAGGACTTGTATTATGGTATAAAAATAATGATGTTGAGAACCTTGGTTTACAACTAAACTTTCAATCATTCCTCACTTCTCACTTGATTACTTCGCTAAATTAGTTAATTTATTTATATATTTCTCTTCTTGTACTCATGACCATCCGAATCATCAACTATGTTGATGTTTTGTGCAATGGTGAAAAACTTGAGGTTATAATACCTCAGTGCTTGACTATACATGACAATATAAATACATATATATTACTATCCTTCTAACCATAATTTAACCCTATACATGGTTAAATATTATGTGTTTCATATGGGCCGTGGATTGGGCATCAAACTGAGTTTTCAAAACTAGACGGGGGTCGAAAGTTAAATTTTACGGGGGTCGATCGAAAATTTAACATATAAAAACCAAAAAAAAAAAAATTTCGCAGGGGGAGCGGGCGCCCCCCACCCACTCTATGTGGGTACGCCCCTGGATCCACTACTACAAATTTAGGTATTTGCTATGGTCAAATTCATAGCAGACAATCTTTTGCCACCGATTTGTCATGTAGTGAAACATTTAACGAAAAACCGTAGGTAATTGTTTTTTTAGTTTATGTAGGGTAAGTTGCGCGCCTACCCTCATGATAATATCATCGGAAAACCTAAGGTAATTGTTGTTTCTAGTTTATGTAGGGTTAGTGCCTACACTCGTGATAATATGTCAATGATAAACGAGTATATCAGACTCGCTAACTGGTATGTGACACTCACGTCACAAGAGTAAGACACATGAGGCAATCAGCTCATAAATCACCCACAACCAATGGAGCTATTTGTATTATAGTTTTACACATATATGTTAGAACTATAAATATAAGAATTGGGTAGAGGTTTTAGTATAACGAACAATAGCGATTTATTATAACAAGTTTTTGAACGAGTTTTCTTTTGTAATAATAAAGTTGTCCGATTCTTGGATTATCGATCTTGTGGCTTGACAAATTAAACACACATTCTACTATTCTACCATCAATGATATTTCTGCATTGATTAAAATCTTTTCTTTAACCATAATGATAAAGAATAGCAATTTTTATTTTCAAGAATATTCAAGTTTATTAATTTAATTTGTTTAGTTTTTGTGTGCATGTATGTATATACGTATGCATTAAGAACAAGATGTAAGTATATGTGTATGTATAATAGATGTGTATCTAACTTTGAATACTTTAGGAGTTTGTATGACTAGATGTAGGGGTTGAGATTCCTTCGTTATATGATGAACTAATAAAATCCAAATAAAGTAAATTAAACATATATGGAATTAAAAATGTGGAATTAATCTAATTAAAAAACATATCATCAGATTTACGAATCGCATTGACGTGGGTTTGATATGATGAAGATACATGTGAAAATAGATCCCAACCAGCTAAAGATTTGCAATGGCCGGTCTTGATTAGATTTGATGAACAAAACCAACAAAATTTATTAAAAAAATATATTATGGTGAATCCTTTTTTTGCTTTTTGTTTGGCTCCAATAGTATTTTTTTAAATGGATTTGGTATCTAAAAACTAATCGAGTAAATTACTGTTTTTGCCCCTTCTGGTTTGTGGCATTTAAACATTTTGGTCAAAAAATAAAGGGGCATTTACATATATCCCCCTCATAAGATCATTTATTACGTATTTACCCACTCCTTAAATTCAATTACATATTTCCCCTTCCTAAACCACATATATTACATATTTACCCAATTTCTTTAAAATAACCTTTTGATTTACTATTTTACCCTTAATAATCTTCATAAATATATTTTTATATTTTCTTATGGTTTGTGTAAAAGAAGGGGTAAATGAGTAATTTGTTATGTCAAAGGGGATATATGTAATTAAACTTTAAGCTTGGGTAAATATGTAATTAATGGGCTTAGGAAGGGGAAATATGTAAAAAAACCAAAAATAAACTTCTAATACATCAGTCCCAGCGTTTATTTTTTTAATGTTTCTGCCTTCAATACTAACTTTATTAACATTTTTTTCTATTAAGTGAAAGGGTATTTTGGTCTTTAAAACTTCAGGGTTGTTTATGTAATATACAAACTCTTTACATAGTTAAGGGGCTATAAATTACCAATATGACACCATAAATTTTTTAAATATCAAAAAATTATTAATAACAACAACAATAATAAAATTCATATTGTGGAATCAATTGGTCCGTACTTTCTTATAAAAAAATTTATACGATAACTCTTGCGCAACATTTATGTAATCTAACAAAATCATAGATGTGTTGATGTTTGCGTGACCCATGTGGATGGATATATACATAAAAACTGCGAAGACCTTAGGAGTATATTTTAATTAGTTGTTTAAGGTTTATAATGGTGATTGCGATGGTTCCTATTATAAAAATAAAAGAGGAAATGTAACTTTTGCGTGAGAGTTCCAAAAGGAATCTTGAGTGGTCATATAAATATTTTTGGGTTATACCAGATGTGCTTGATAGCTTAACCGGCTTCAAAAATTATTTTCTAACTATGAAGGTATTTAATTAATATCTTCAATTCACTATTAAAAGTGAGTATCAATTGAGTTATCTTTATTTGACTATATTTTATTGTTATTATTATCCTTATCGATTTATTATTATTATTAGTGTTATTTTTATACTTAAAAAATTTAGGTGTTATAGTCGTAATCTATGTATGTATTGATATTTAAAAATCTTACGACGTCATCTAATTATTAAATTCAATCCTAACAGTATTAGAGTCCATCTATATTTTATGTATTAATATTTAAAATATTTATAACTTCCTCTCGTTGTTAAATTACATCCGAACAATAGACAGATAAAAAGACTAGTTCTACGTTCGCTCCAATCTTGAAACATTAATGTATTTTAAGTTATTCCTTTGTTGCTTAAAAGGTTTTTACCTTTATCGAGTTTTAGATATCGACTATTGAGTCAAACTAAAGTATGGTAGTGGAGAACATGTCACATAAATTTAACCCCATTTATGTTTTGAAATTTGATTATTATCTTTATACATGTGTGTATTAATATCAACTATCATCTATTAGTTTATTCTTAACACATTTATTCTTTTTAATGTTCTTAAATTTAATATTGTAGGCTTTTAGTGATCTGATGTTAAAAACACTTAACGACTATTAACTTTTTTTCGAATTTGTAACTAATGTTTTAATGATTTTGACTAGGAGGTGAACAAATGAAATCAATTGATGTAAACCTTACATTGAATTGGTGCTCCAAACGATTAAATTTTAACATCCGTTGAAGCACCGTTAGGGTTTTAAACACCCGACTGAAGAGATCGATGTAAGTTTTACATCAATTGACTTGTATGCTTCTCCTGGTCAAAATCTCTAAAACATCAGTTTGAAATTTAAAAATAAATTAATGGTCATTAAGTGTTTTTAACGATGAAACATTGAAGCCCAATAAAGTTGAATCTAAAATCACTGGATGAAAAAAAGAATTTGTCGCTATTATTTTCGGTTCAAACACATTTGTTTATATTATTTTAGGAAAACTTACGCATATACTATAGGTACACTATTTTTATTTGTTTTCATTCTAATACAATCATTAAATTAGAGACGCTAATGATTGGCTCATGTGCATATATAGATGATCATTACTTCGTACTTATTAGGATTATCATGCTTCTTAGAGCTACTAATTAATAATTGCTCATCATCTGAATGAAAGTCAAACATTTTGTCTTGTAATTGTCAAACTACTGGTGTACATGATTAATTAAAATTTGTTGTGATCAACGGATAATTATTAGTGTTATAAAGTGGAAATAACATGTATATTTTCACCAAGTTCTTCTAAAACTTAAATATTTTTACTTTTTAGACATCACAATAGATTCTGCGTGTATTTATGACTTGTGATTTGATATTTTGAGAAATGTGAGTGGAAAAAAGTTATTGTTCATCTCTATATTTGAGAATACAACATTTATCTATATTATTATTATTTTTTTATTTTTTAAAATGACTGTAAGTACGGATGAGAAAAAAAATGTAACTTTATATTGTATTTATGTATGTGCTCGACCATGTTGTAAATTTATTTTTCAAAACAACAAATTTATACACTTATATGTCTTCAACCTACGTACTGCTAATCTAACCTGCATATCGTCTTCTATCATTAAACTTGAATTCTTAACTACTTAACAATAAAAAACTTTTTCACACTAATTGATATCGCTAGCTAGGTGGCAAACACATTTAGTTTGGGGTTTATCTGTGACATGACTAAAAAAAACTTCGTAGATATGATATAGGTTTATTTTCATTTCTAATAATAAATTAAATAAATTTCAAGAGAGTGAAAGACTAAACTTAAAATCAATCCAAGCTAGCCATCACTTCACTATTTCGATCAATAATCGTCTCATATAAATCCAAGGCTTAGTCTTCTCCATCTATCCTTTCTAATAATAAGAAACTAAAATTTATATTATCCATTCGTATATCTTGCCAATTAACAAGCTAGATGAAATAATAATAATAATAATAATAATAATAATAATAATAATAATAATAATAACAATAATAATAATAAGGGGTTGTTTGGCAATGTTGAATGGTTAAGTGTTGAATGATTAGGAGATTCTGTTTGATTGGACATCTGAATGAGATTTTTAAAAATTTTGTTTCATTTACTTTGTCCCACATTGGAGTGGAAACAAAAACATTATTAGTTTATGTTTTACTTTAAGTTCTTTGTCATGTTTTACTTTAGAACCTACACGCGCACAGGGGGGGTGCAATTTGGTTCGAATTCCTTCCCGATATGCGACGCCCGCGCTACTTGCTGAGCGGTTTGGACAGCCCTAATACTGAGGCTTTGTGATCGATTAAAACACACACACTTGCAAACTTCATTGTAACACTTCACATTGATTTTTTTAGCTCTTGAGTTGTACTTGTTTCAGATTATCAACAACAACAAAGTAACATAGGCAATGTAATGTTTAGTCAGCTCCCTAGGTTTTATGTCAAAGGTCTTCAGAGATCAAGGGCTTTCCTCGTAACTAGTCGTGTCCTTTTCTTGCTTACTTTTACATTTTTGTTACACGAATTATGTATATAATTAAGCACTTTACCTTGCATACCGAATTACCCTTAGTAATGTTTGGTCAAAACAATTAATTCTAGTTTTGTGGGAGTAACAAGATGGGATCACTAACTTGACTAGCAAGACTCTATAATTGGTGATTCATTCCAAGGAAGAAAGGGAAAATTGTTTGTGGCATGTGTCATAGTAGATGTTTTGTACATGATATCTATACCAATTTAGAGAAAAAAGTATGCATAAAAAACTTTTGTTGGAACCCCAAGAATGGAAGGTCGATCGATTATTTGATATCACCGAACCACTATTCATTCAGTGACATCTCTTTCGTTGTATGTTCACATACATACAACTCTCATATTATTTCTAGACTTGAAAATGATATGAGAGTTGTATGTTTGAAAAGCAAAACTCTCGTGATTTTCAAACCCACACCCAAAACTATGACGTTGTGATGGATAGAGGAAGTGGATACGATAGAAATATAGTTGTGGTTGCAACAGGTCGATAATACCAAAAAAAAATAAAAAAATAACCTGTGATTAATACATGATTCAGAAAAATATACATATGAAAAGTAAATACAAATTTAACCTACATACCACAAGAAAGATTATTAATAGAGTAAATTACTTTTTGAGTACCCGTGGTTTAATGCTTTTAACTCTTTGAGTCATAAAGTGAAACCTTTAACAAATGGAACCCTATGGTATTATTTTATTAACAACTTGAGTCACAAACCCCTTGCATTGTTAAACTTTGTTAAATTTGTCGTTAAAAAAGCATGTGCAAGACACATGATGGGTATTTTTGTAAATTAAACCTAACCTAGCTATAATTAAAATCAAATACACTAAAGATGTTGTAAACATATCTTAAACCTAACCCTTCATTCTCTGCTCCAAAGCCCATAACCGATCATCATCCTAAACCGTCTCACGCATCAATCTGAGGGTTTTCGAAAATCGTTGTAACGGTGTTAGCACTATGGCTTCTTCGAACCGAGGGCGACGTTTTTGATGCTTATGAAGTTTACTGTTAGTTACTTTGATCTCAATATGTTAAGAATAATTTTGGAGTTGCTAATAATCTAATAAAATTTATGTTTTTTATGCTTGTATAATCTGTTGTGAAGTTATGAAATTTTATGTTTCATTGTTATGAAATTTAATTAATTTGCAAGATAAATGGTTAAATTTGCCGTACGATCAATCGAATGGTAATTAGTAATATTACTGCAACCATATTTTTGATATACAAATAGAGTTTTTTGATGCTATTAATGTTACTGCTAAACTAATTAATTGGATTGAATTATTTGATACATATATATAATATGATTACATGTACTTATTTTGATTACAGGTACAAATTTTATGTACTGTCACAATCTAAAGAAGATAATAGTTTGATTATAACTTTTGGTTTTGATTGCAAGTTAGGTTAAATTTACAAAAATACACATCATGTGCCTTGCACATGCTTTTTTTAACGACAAATTTAACAGAGTTTAACAATGTAAGGGGTTTGTGACTCAAGTTGTTAAAAAAATAATACCATAGGGTTCCATTTGTTAAAGGTTTGAATTTAAGACTCAAAGAGTTAAAAACATTAAACCACAGGTACTCAAAAAGTAATTTACTCTTATTAATAATAGAGAGTGATCATGATGATGGTCGGAAAGTGTTTGAATTACAACTTACAAGAAATGTTGACAAAGAATATTTGTATGGTTTTCTACCAACCATTATGACACAAGAAATAACTGATATGGGATCCTTTTGATATAAAGTTGCAACTAAAATTTTTCAAAATTCTTTATCTAAACTTCCAATTATTGGGCCATTCTCATTTTCCTATAAATAAAATAATATAGCTGAAAAGGTAAAGCTTTAATGCCTATCAATTAACACATATGTAACCACCTAAATAAACTAAGTGAGCTTCATGGAGCTACTAGTTAGGCAAAAGAATTGAATATGCATGGTGTGTGTTGAAATAAAATCACACTAATGTTTTAAACCAATCTAACATTTACATGGCAAGTTTGATATAATTACCAACTCATGTTGCTAAAAAGCTCCAACTTGTGTTACCTCAATAATGTTTTGAATTCTTGTTTGTTTTTTAGCTAAATAGTCTACAATGATTCTTCGGTTGGGTTGGAGCATGACAAGTACTATTGTTGTCACTAATGTTATTTCTCATTTCTTGTAACCAACAAAAAAGCTTAGCTCGACCACGGTCCTTTCCATTCCTCAAAACACGGTAGCTTAAAAACACTTTCTAAAAGTATTTATCATCGTACGAGATTTGGATCAACTAAGGTATATACAATGAATCATATGGATTAGGATGACACGCATATATGGTGGATAAACAACACGTTGCAGTAACGAAGTTGCACATGATTCAATTCAGTTACTACTGGTACGTTTAAAATTCTAAAATTAATAATCTCTCATGATATATTTAAAATTCTGAAATTAATAATTTTTCATCTAGACACATGTTTAATACATAACAAATTTGAAATAGAAAAATGTGAGATTGAATTTACTAATTGCATGTAAGATAATCACATGTACAAGAGGCGAGAAAAATGTATATATAAGAATTGTCTTAACTATCACATTAATGTAACCTATATAGATGTCTATACCATTTTCATAATTCTAAACTTAAATGTGATTATTATTTAACAAACATACTCTCTACAAAGATACACACACATTTAACAAGTAACAACATCCCAATAATGCATAGATGTCTACAATTACAAACAAATACTTGATTGTGATGTTGTTTAATAACGTCACAATCACTTTATAAACAATAAACTTATCATATATACCTTGTATCATAAGTAATATAGTCTGGTTTTTAACGAATAATAAGAACAAAGTTATTTTGTAAAGTTTGTTTCAAAATGAAAGAAAAGAAGCATTTTATGGATCCCAACATATTAAAATCAACTGTCAGTTGTCTCCAGGTCCTTTGGATCGATCGACTTCATTTAGTTATTTATCTCTATAATATAATTTGAAATAATCTGAATACCTAACGTTTTCAGCGTGAAACGTGTTTTAACATATAAGTGATAATTAAATTTTATTTATTTACTTTAAAATAAAAGTAATATATGTTTAAAAAAAACATTTCTAACCAAATCGCCCTTAGCCCCCGGGCTCAAGTACCAGTTGCTTCGCAGGTAGACTCACTTAGGTTAAAGACTTAAAAGGGCATTATCCCTCGGTTCTTACCAACTCTGGTGTGTAATCGATATATTGTTACCTTCAACTTGTTTGAATAAATATTTGCAATGACCTCTGTTGTCAATTTATTATTTTTAGGGCGTTTGGCCGATGCTTCTTTCTCAAACTAGAATAACTCTGAACACTAGTATTATAACAAAACAAAATAAATTTATTTATGTGACATCGTTTGAGAGTTTCCTCATAATAATAATATAATATAATAACACTAAT